>CM040121.1:469912381-472772508 GCA_022559845.1 Amorphophallus konjac
AATTGATTAAACGGTGATGCACACAATCACATAATTTAAACCATGAGACACCGAGATTTTAAGGTGGTTTGGGACCACGATGGGCTCCCTACATCACCCCTCACTAAACCGGTGAGGGTTCTTCAACACGTGTAAATGCAGCAAACACAGGGATTTCTCCCCACACACATGGGGTAAAAACCCCAAAACCCACGCTGCAAATGCAGCAACATATGGGGATTTCTCCCACACACATGGGGTAAAAACCCCAACACACACGCGGATTATGCTCCGAACAAAACGAACGCATAAGCGTCAACACAAAACACTCAAAGAATCCATTCTCCAAACCCACACATAAAGTATTCGTTCAGAAAAATGCATGAAACGTGGGACAAATTGATACAATGAACCCCAAACAAACTCCAAAGGCTGAAACTAAGAAGATATAGCAAGTATAGAGCTCCCCTTTCTCTGATTCTTCCAATTTTCTTGGCCCATTGTCAGATGATCACGATTCCAGCATCACTTGTTCCTCTACTCGAGCTGCTCCTCTTTGCCTTCTACCACATGCTCTAAATCTTCATGGATGTAGATCAAAACCTTCCTTCAAGAGCTCCTTCGTTACTTTCCCCCTTTCCTTCACTACAAGATAGAAACATGAACACATTAGGTTTCTTGCTCGTAAATTCGGAGTTGAGGCATATATATATAATAGAGTGGGGAAAAGACACATAAAATCCTCTCATACATGTTTGAAACTCCCTCAAAAATTAGGAACCTTTGGAGGGTTTTGGTAAAGTTTCATGAGGTTTAGAATAGGTTTCGACACTTTCGAAAATCCGTTTTGAAAGGGTCGACCCTCGGGCAGACAGAGGTCGGCTAGCCCAAAAAATAAAACTTGGCACTCAGGGGTCGACCCCTGGGTCGACCTTGCAGGCAGACTGTAGTTTCAAGTTTCTGTCCATTTAAAAAAACTAAGGGTCGACCCTATGGGTCGACCCATGTCATTTTGGGTTTTAAAAGTGCTTCAAACCCCATTCAATTCAAGCATAAAAAATGGTTAGATGTTACCGTCATCCACTTGACATGAGAGGGCTAACCATCCTTTAATGCAAAAACACACAAACATCAATAGTTTATGTATCAAAAATTAAGTTATCTAAACTTGATTCTCCACATCCTACACCATATCCTTACACATCCAAATGCACATTGCATCAATAAATGTTTCCTTAAAAACATGTAGCCACAAGTTTGGCATTTGATGAACTTGAATCTCACAAGCATTCAAATATAAACCCATGGAAGCTCAAACATTGAATCACTTTCTTGTATCTACCATAATTTCAACATCAAAATGCTTCAATATCCAAATGATAACAATCATGCCAAATGCAAAACATGTAGAAAAGCATGGGAACTCGTTCATTCAAAGGGCATTCTTGTTGATAAAAACTAACGTTCATGAAGCATTATTTTCACGAGGAGCATTATCATAAATATAGAATCCTCAAATCGCATGCATCACATGCATCACACACATTAGTGAATATCCAATTATATAACGTGTTTTCTCATGAATTCTCATTGAGTACAAGGCATATGCATTTTTTCAAGCATGTTTCACAAATTCATTCTCCTTATAGAACATGACTCCATAGCAAGAGAACAAGGATGATTCAAGCACATGAAAACATGAAGAACCATTCAAGCACAAGGCCAAGCAACAAAGTCATTTTGTAATCATAAAAATCACATACACAACAGGGAGTAGCGGTACTCAGCACCAATTAGTTTCCGACTGAGGTAGTAGAGTGACTGCTCCTTGCCCTCTTCATTAACTTGTGCCAATAATGCTCCAAACGGAGTGTCCATGGCGGCAATGTAGAGTATAAGGGGTTTGCCCTGAACTGGTGCCCCCAGGACAGGGGGAGTGAGGAGATACTCCTTGATCTGCTCGAAAGCAGCCTAGCATTCTAGATCCCATACAAATGGGGCACCTTTCTTCATAAGCTTGCCGAAGGGCGTGCACCGGTCGGAGAGGTTAGAGATGAATCTTCGAATGTAAGCTAGTCTTCCTTGGAAGGACATGAGCTCGGTGAGGTTCTTAGGTGGTGGAAGCTTATGGATTGCTTTGATCTTGCTAGCGTCCACCTCGATTCCTTCTTATCTGACGATGAAGCAGAGAAACTTGCCACTGGATATGCCGAAGGTGCATTTCATGGGGTTCATCTTGAGCCCATATTGTTGGAGTCGATTGAAGACTTGGCGTAGATCATGTAAATGGTGTTCCCACCTTTTAGTTTTAACAACGAGGTCGTCGACATAGCATTCGATGATGTTGTGCAGCATGTCATCGAATATTTTAGTCATGGCCCTCTGGTAAGTAGCATCGGCATTCTTCAAACCAAAGGGCATGCGCTTGTAGTTGAAAATTCCTTTAGGGGGCCGTAAAGATGTGTGATTCTTATCTTGGAGGGACATTCGGATCTAGTTGTAACCAGGCGACCCTTCCATAAAAGACAAGGCTTCATGTCCGGTGGTCATATCGACCATCATTTCTGTGATTGATATCGGGAAGTCATCCTTCGGACATGCTTTGTTGAGGTCCCAGAAGTCAACGTAAATGCGGACTTGACCACTTTTCTTCTTTACTGGGACTATGTTGGTGAGCCAGATCGGATAGATACACGGCTCGATGAAGTCGACATCCATCATTTTATTGACTTCGATCGAAACCTGGAGTTCCAGCTCATGGCGCATACGCCGCTGTAGCTGTTTGACTGGAGTTACTGAGGGAGAAATGGCTAGCTCATGCTCTGTTATGGAGGGGTCTAGCCTTGGCATCTCCTTGTACGTCCAGGCGAAGCAGTCCTTGTATTCGAGCAGGAGTTGCTTGTAGTCATGCTTTTCTACTTTGGTGTAGAGAGCACTGATGAATGTTCGCTAGTGGGCTTCACCTTCACCCAAGCTGAACTCAACAAGCTCATCAACGGGTGCTTGGCATTCGTCCTCCAGCTCGAGAGGAGAGGGTTGGAAGTCTATGAAATCTTCATCGTCATTGTCAGCTTCGTGTACTCCTTGGTTTTCAAAGCCACTAGTTGATGCCGATGGAGCCGGAGAGGTGTTGTTACTGGGCTCTGGCAGTGATTATTCTGAGCTACTAGTGCCTTGCTGGTAGTTGTCGGCTAGTGGCATTGAAGCTTCCCTAGGGTTGCCTACTAAAGCTGACAACATTTCATGGCCCGTACTCTGGTCGTCTTCCTCATCGGGAAAGTTTGTCAAGCTGGATTCTTCGACAGGCTGGGAGGCATAGGGAGCTTCTTCAGCCTTGATATCTTCGCAGGAGGGCGGCAAAGACCCATCAATTGATTGAACTAGGGTGCTGGCCTTTGTGGGGAGTGAGATCAATATCTCCTCTTCCTCGTCCCTGGAGCTATCGAATTTTGCATCGACCTTAGTCTTGTCGTTGAATGGCTGTGTCAAGCCTACGATGTTGACCATGTAGTAGACACGGAAGCCTGGGTCTTGGTCATAGCCGAGTGCCCTGGCATCTTTGTAGGAGAACGGGGGTTGCCATCGGACTTGGGAAGGAGTCCACAACCGGGAAAGTATCTACGTCGTGTGGAATCTTGCCATTGAGGAATGTGTTGCTTTAGGCACATCTCTCGAATATGCTACGGCAGGTCATCCATCACTTGGATTGTTTAGGGGTATCATCGGCTTACTTGGGCCAGCCGAAGTCATCCTCCAGTTGGGCTTGAGGGGCCGTGTCTCCCTTGTAGAAGATAATGGGCTTATCCTTGTTAGCCTTCTTCTTATTTCTGAGTTGTCGCTTGTAGGTAACGACAAATGTTGTAAGCGGCTCAACCTTGTACACCTTTGAGGCACATGAGAGCTGTATGCAATTTGGCATCAAGCATATGCTATTGTCGATGGCTCGGCTAATAAGATTATCCTCAATGTCGATTTTACGCCTCTCAGGGCGATCTGGAGTTGACTTGGAACTAAGGCGGAGTCGATGAAGCTTGGCCTTTTCTTCGTCAACAGAGAAGAGGGCATCATGCTCCTCCTCTGAGAGCCAGCCATTGCTCTTGCTTTTGATTACGGGGTATGCATTGGGTCCCCTAAAATAAAGCGTGGCATCGGCGAGATTGCATTCTGCTTGGGTGAACGGTGACAGGTCTACAAAGATCATATGTTGTTCTCCGTTTTTGGCATATTTGATGCACTGGTGGAGAGTTGACGGGACGACCCAATTTTCAAGCAATCAGGGTCTGCCCAATAGTACCTTGTGTTGTGTCTCTGTGATTTTGATGATGGCAAATACCAAGATGATTCATATGTGCGCATGTGTGCATGAAAGACCATGATGATTCATATGAGTCCATGTTAAGATGATTCATATGTGTGAATATGCATTTGTGAATGTGTGCATATTATTTCCCTATGTGTTTTGGCTTAATTGTCTAAAAGTCAGTGCATGTTTGCACATGAAGTCGGTGCTAAGGATTATAAAGGTCCGTGCACTTCACTGTTCAAATTGGTGCACATTCTGTGTCTGTCTCACTTAGCGTCTCATGTTGTGTCTCCACATACCCAGGTCTGAGCATGTTTCGTGTCTATGCATACCTTAAGGTCGATGCATATAGTGAGCATCTAGTCAGTGCATGTTTTAGGTCTCATGCAATAAGCATTCATGGGTCGGTGCATTGTTTTCCATGCACACGCATGTAGGTCGGTGCATATTCTTTGATGTGAGCGCCTCATGCATTTGTGTCTACAGCATATACACTCGGTGCATGTTTTGGCCAAACGAACATAAGGTCAGTGCATTGCTTTGCTTAAAGAATATAAGGTCGGTGCAAGCCATCGTACCGCACATATAGGGTTTGTGCATTGCTTGCATCATGCATACACAACGCATATGCTAAGGAACATGAGAACAGTGCACTTCATGCTAGCAAGCCTATCCAAGTCCGTGCAACATTTAGGTCTACGTATCATTTAAGTCCATGCACATTCTTCCTTGCACAGAACAAAGTCCGTGCATACTCTGTTACATGCATTTATAAGGTCTGTGCTAAGTTGTACTATGTGCATACTAAGGTCAGTGTTAGTTTTATATAGGGCCAGTGCAAGATTTTCTCGTCTAACATATATTCACTTTCGGTGCAACTTTTAATGGCAAGCTCAAGGATGGTGCAAGCCTTGCTACGAGCTCAAGTCAGTGCAACCTTGCTGTGAGCCCAAGTCAATGCAAGTTTTCACTGCAAGCACAAGTCGGTGCAATTTTACGAGCGCCGCGAGCACAAGTCTGTGCAGGTCTAAGGCTACGGCAACTTCTACAAGCTTGGCCATACATTCGAGCATATGATCTACATGAGGACAGAACTCATCATATGGCACGTGAGCTCGTAAAGGTTAACAGAAACAATGATGGGCACGAGGTCCCAGGAAGAATATCCATGACATTCTGCCACGTGGATCAACATCCCCAATCCTCTCTGAACGCGTGAGCTCGTGGGAACCCTACCAACAGCCATATAAGAAGGCTGGTCCTTCGATCAAAGGTGGCGAAGAGGAGAAGATGAGAAGTAGAGAAGAACAAAAGAAGAGAAGAGTAGAGAAAAGAATAGGAGAGTTCAAGAAAGAAAAGGAGAGAACAGCAGAGAGGAAAAAGAAGAAGAAGAAGAATAGAAGAGACGAAAAAGATAGAGAGAGAAGAGCTGAAGAAAGAGTAAAGAAGAAAAGAGGTGAGCAGCAGCCAGAGAAAGTAAGAGAGCCAGCAGCAGAAGAGGAAGAGTGAAGAAGTTTAGTTCTAGGATCAGATCCTGAACTGTTGTGCTCCTGCGTGAGCTATATTTTTTTATTAAGCTTTATTTGCCAGTTTGTTTTTCCTTTTGTTACTTTCATCTTCCAGTTTCTTGGTCTTCTGTTACTCAGGTTGAGTTCGGGGTTCCTCCTGTTGACTCAGGAGAAGGGAGACTTTGTGTCTCCGGTTGCAAGTGACTTGGTGTCACTTGTGCTTTCCCTCTGTGTTTCAGAGGAAGGGGGACTTGGTGTCTCCGGTTGCTAGTGACTGGGTGTCGCTAGTGGTTGCCCTCCTAGGTGGAGGAACAGAGGAGTGTGCTCCTCTGGATCAAGCTTTTAGGTAGCGTCTATTTGCAGACTGAGTCTGCGGTTCTTGCTATTGCAAGGGTAGCCTCACTCTGGTTTGGAGTGAGGGGTGGACGTAGGCAGACTGTGGGTCTGGCTGAACCACCTAAAAGATATCATGTCCATCGTGGTTTGCTCTTTGCGCTCCTCCATATCATCTTTCTCCTCTTCACAGGTTATGTGTGCTTGATTAATTA
The DNA here is from genome assembly GCA_022559845.1 of Amorphophallus konjac. Taxonomy (NCBI): domain Eukaryota; kingdom Viridiplantae; phylum Streptophyta; class Magnoliopsida; order Alismatales; family Araceae; genus Amorphophallus; species Amorphophallus konjac. Next base: position 469,918,720 of record CM040121.1, read on the forward strand.
TTTTCGCCCTTGTGTTACGTTGAGAGTTTTATATAAATATGTGGAGTGTATGTTCCTTTGCTTAGTAGAAGTACATATGCGAGCCTGAGTGTCTCAGCTCACTGTTGTGAGAAGAGAGGAGTTGTGCTGTCTCACTTGATTACTGAGCATTATTAAAAGTTTGATTCCGCAACTATTTTTTAATTGAGTGTATTTTGTTGAAAGATTCATTCATCCCCCCCTTCTAAATCCATGTCTCGCACCCACATATCCTAACAAGTGGTATCAGAGCGGGTTGCTGTCTTATCGGATCCAACGATCCGCAGTTGATCCTGCAACCTCTTTGGTGCATTTCTGAACTTATTTTCTGGTGCATTGATTTGTTTGCCAATGTATTCCATGGGTCATCCACCGGTCTTCAATGGCTCTGATTTTAATTCGTGGGTTAGCAGTCTCCATAGCTATGTGAAACTGATTGATGCTGATCTGTGGAAGTTAATTTCACACGGTCCTCACAGATTACCAAAGAAAGAGTCCAAATGGACTAACAATGACAGATCAAGGCATGGAGAGAATTAGAGAGTTTTGAATCTAATGAAAGCAGCTACTAACAAGGCCTTACACTCTTGCTTCCATGACTGCAGGTCTGCTAAGGACATTATGGATAAGCTGAAGCTAGGACACAGAAGAAGGGAGGATAGCTGCATGATGGCTAATGGCAGTGATCTAGGCAGAAATCAGAATGAAGAGGATAATGATGAGGAGGTAAATCCCTTCGAGAATTTTTCTTTAGATGAATGGGAGAATCCATATGCTGATTTGTTAGAATCTCATGAACAATTAAGAAAATAATACAAAAACTTGAAAAAGAAAAGTGATCGGGGTAGTTCAAGTTCTCCATGTGAAAATTGTTCAAATCTGAAGCAATCTCATGATGCTTGTTTGTCTGATATCCATATGTATAAAAAATAGATTGGGTTGCTGAAAAATGAAAATCAAGGATTTGTAGATCAGATTTCTGAACTAGAAGGAAAACTCAACTCAACCAATGATGATCGGCTCCTTATCAATAATTCAGCTCAGAATGAAAAAATGTTGGAGGAACTTGAATGTGTTAATCCAGAACTAAATAAGCTGAAATCTGAAAATAATTCCCTTAGAAAATCTGTTAAAGAAAATGAGAAACTGGAACAAGAAATTGAAAAGCACAAAACTGCAAATAAAGTATTGAGTGAATGTCATAATTGTAGTGAATAGGAGATTGCTTGCTATGAGATACACATCGCATCTTTAGAAAATAAATTTAAAAAGCTTGAAAGACTGCAAGAAGAAAACGAAGTAATCTCTGAGAAACTTGATGCTATTAAAGCTAAAATGAAAAACTCCAAAAGAATCTGGATGAGGCCAAAGCAGATCTGAAACAAGGAATGAATGAACATGATCAGATTCTAATAAATGAACTTGTGCAAAATAAAAAGCTGATGAAGGAAAATGAAGAATTGAAGCATCTGAATACTACCATATCAGATAAGCTTCTAATGCCTGAAAAGGGAGAGTGCACTTCTGATTATGAGTCTGAGAGAGTGAGTGTATTAATGGAAGAGATTAAAAATTTGAAGGAACAAAACAAGAAGCTCATGGTATTAAATACTATCATGGGAGATAAATGGTTGACATTGGAAAAATGAAAATGTGTGCTAATGGAAGAAGAAGTTAATAAGGAACATGAGCTCAAACAGGAAATTTCTACTTTGAAGAGCTTGAATGATGCTCTGCATCAGCAGGTTATTTCCTGTGAAACTGAGATTGCTGGTTACGAAGCTAACACTGCTGATTTGAATTCTGAGATTCAGGATCTGAAAAACTTATTATCTAAATTTATTAAGGGAAAGGACAATCTGAATACGCTTTTTGGAACAAATGCTAACTTTCAGAAAGAGGGCTGGGTTACAGTCCAGTCAATAAAAGGATAGATGGAAATAAAATGACTAATGTGTTTGTGAAGAATTCTGAGCAAAACAAAATTCATGTTCCATCTATATTTCAATTTACTGCTCAGAAAACTAAAAAGCAAGGTAAACATCTGAAAGCTACTTTCAAAAAGAAAAACTGTAATAACAAGAAAGGTAGCAAGCAGGAAATGAGAAATAAACTCTGCATAACTTTTGTGAGTAGCTCAAACATAGCTAGTGCTTCTGCCTCCTCCTCCTCAAAACAAGTTGCCACTCAAGAGAATTAGAAAACAAATCAGAAAAAGAAAATATTAAAAAAGGTTGATGAGAATAACTATGCTGAGAAAGCTCAGGCCAAAAAATTTCTTATCAAGAATGTCGAATGCTTTTACTGTGGAAAGGTTGGTCATGAGATGGTTGATTGCTTTATTATGAAGAAGCATGATCTGGAATTTGGTAGAATTCATGGTAGGAATTCTCATGCTAAGAAACCTTCTTTACTTCAAAAGAAAAAAATTCACTGCTTTTACTGTCTTGAGATAGGTCATCTCATGCATGAATGTAGACACATGAAATTAGATGACCTAGCTGCTGTAGGAATGCATGACAAACAATTCCATGCTAAATATCATGCTATTCCTAAAAGGAACTTCATTGCTTTCATTATGGTAAATTAGGCCACATTGCTGCAAAGTGTTGGCATGCCCAGGGAAGAAGTTTCCACTCCAAATCTGGAAAATCCCTGTAAACAAAAAGGCTTTTGATAGGAATAAGTCTATTTTTAAAGAAAAATTCATTACATGCTTTGAATGTGGAAAGCCAGGCCACAGGGCTGCAACCTGTTGGCTGGCATGTTATAATAAACAGGCTGGTTTTGGTAAACAGAAACATAATTTTGTTAACAGAAATTTTCATGCAAAGACTGAGAGATTTCTTGACAACAGTAATTTGCATAAAAAGAATTTGAAATCTGCTGCATCATGCCATTACTGTGGTCAGATAGGTCATTCAATGAATAATTGCTACTTGATGAGATTTGATGACCTTCATGCATAAAAATTGTTTAGAACACCTACTAAAGTGTCATTGTTAGTTTAGGACCCAAGACCTCTTGGGTACCTGCTTGTGCAAAATAACCCAGTTGCTGCAGGTGTGCCTTGGAAAGAAATAAATAATGGGTTAATAAACCAAGGCACTCAAGAATGAAAACCCCATGATTGCACTCTTCAGGTCAGTTCTCAAACCTCTGCCTAAACTCTGTCTTATGAATCTGTCTGCTTTAGATGTCTGCTTTAAATGTCTGCATATGATGTTAATTCTTTTGTGCGTCGTCTAACTGAGTCTCTTTGAAAATCTGAAATGCACATGGAAATACTTGTAGTTTGTATCTAAATGCATTGCATATCTATGCCATAATGCATGATTTGTCAAATTCTCTGCATGTTGAGTATTGCACATGTGCATTTAGAAACTTCATACATTGCATTTAATCTGGGGGAGTAGATGCACAATTTGTCATGCATTTGTGACACTTAGAAATTTGAATCATACTGCACACTAGTCAGAGTAATTCATCCTGGGGAGAGCCGTTGCATATGCATACATGTAGTGAACTGCATTGCATATCATTTATTTTGAAAAACTCTAAAAAGAAGTGACTGACTGCATATAGAACTGCATTGACACTGCATTGTCATGCTTGACCATCATGGTATATTAAATGGAACAGTGCTGAAGGGCAGATGGAGTCTAACTGGATGCTCCTACCATGTGTGAGGTGGTCCTTAGACCAAGTCCTCCGCCAAGTACTATGGATCAAGTTGCATATTACCTTTGTTAAACCTACATACATATTGCAAAATGCATACACTGATCTATGAAATCATGCCCAGTACATGCATACTCTTGGGGGGAGCAAAATGCCTTTGTGACTCCAAATCTGTCAAGTTCGATCGACCAATCTACTCTCTTCAGTCAATCGAAGCTCCAAATTCAGAATGTTGTGTCTGAACATCATTGCATATAGATAGGGGGAGTTTATGTCAAGAAAGCATTGTGTACATTGCACATGTTGCATACCTTCTGATGAACTTAATCCTGAACTCTTCCTGTCCATCTAATTGATTTACCCTACCATATCTGTCATTCCAGTGACTCACATCATCAAATAATCATTGTTGGCTGCTGCTGATTACTCAATAACTGAACTGAGATTTAAAGTAAACCTTCAGTTTCAATACTACTTCATAAATGTTAAAACATCTTTAATGTAGAATATTCCATTATACAGGTTTAAGAATAATTGTTGATTTGGAATTGGTTTAAGTCTAATGTACTCTTAAGTTTGAGCTCAAAGAACTTGAAAATATCTGATTCAACTTTTTAATAAACCTTAACTGCTTGTCTCATGTAAATTCATGTAAGACTTCCTGAAATTTGAAAAGTTGAAATCATGATTTTCTTTGATTGAAATACTGAGTGTTAGTATTGGTATTAAACACTTAATTTGTCTGAATTTGTTCAAAAAAAAATTGGATAGAAAAATGAATGTGGTTACTGAGAAACTTGTCCAAAGGACTGTGTCATGAAGTACCATAGTTAACTCTGATTAAAATCATTGAAAATAATGTAAAAATATGTTAGACCAATGGCATGGTTGTATTGAGTAACTGGGGATTCCGGTCTCTAATCAAGGTGTCTCCTCATGCCAAAGATACTTCTAATGCTATCTATATTCTCTAAAATAGAGAATCAATACGGTTATCACACTAAGTAATTGGGGATTATGGCCTCTAACCAAGGTGTCTCCTCACGTCAAAAAGTGTTGATCAACCAAAATTTCTCATTAAAAGAGTATATTGATCAAAAGAAAAATATGAAATAGTGTGAATCAAAATTATGGAAGAACAATAAAATTCAGATGCTTTCACGAGTGTTTATTCTCAATACTACCTTATACGATTCTTAAAGAAGTCATGGAAAGTAAACTGAGTAAAATGGAAGAAGGTTGAACTAGAAGTCTTATATGAGCATCTGGTTCATTTTTATTAAAAACTTATTTCAGATATGAGTATGGCTTCTTTTTGAAAAACTATGTTTACATCTCTCTTAAACCACATCTGTCAATCAAAGGATTCATAAGCTTTTATAGTGGAAGACTCTAAAACCTAAATTCTGGTTTATGAAGTTAGTAACTTACTGAAATATTCTGTATCTCAGGGTCTTTGAAATTCAAAAATGCTTTTGCTCAATTGTTGATCTCTGTTACTTTCATTGATCTTTTCAACAGAAATCAAAATTGTTTCTGAAATATATGTGCTTTGATTGATCTTTGCACATCAGCCTGAGTATCTTTCAATGGATTCCACTACCATATTTATTTTGGCTAGCAAATCCTGATGGTTCTGTAGACCTTTCATTTGTAGACCATACAAATGTGAGGATCCATTGTCATTATTACCTTGTTCCCTTGCAGCTCTCTGAACTTCAAAATTGTTGTGGTTGAATATTCCAGTTTGACTCCTTGAATGTTCAACTTGCTCAAAGGGGGAGAATAGGTTATCTTGTCATTTTGGATATATTGTGCCTTTACTCTACGGGAAAGCTTTCGCTAGCTTGCTCTCATTTTGTCTCAAAGGAAACCCTGAGCTCATCCTTTCGACCATTTTCCTGGTTGCATTCCTCACTGCCATATCTCTTGGCTCATTTAATTATCTTATTGCCCCTATGTTTTTTTTATGCACATTCTCTCAGGGGGAGAATTGTTTGCTGCCTACTTCTTAGCTCATGATTCAATCATCTTACAATTGGTGTTACTCTATCTTCTCTTTTTGAAGAAGTCAAAGGGGGAGAATAGGTTGACATGAGTTGCCTTATGCTTTGTTATCATTATGACTCATTATGGTGTTGTCATCATCAAAAAGGGAGATATTGTTGTGTCTCTATGATTTTGATGATGGCAAATACCAAGATGATTCATATGTGCGCATGTGTGCATGAAAGACCATGATGATTCATATGAGTCCATGTTAAGATGATTCATATGTGTGAATATGCATTTGTGAATGTATGCATATTATTTCCCTGTGTGTTTTGGCTTAATTGTCTAAAAGTCGGTGCATGTTTGCACACGAAGTCGGTGCTAAGGATTATAAAGGTCCGTGCACTTCACTGTTCAAATCGGTGCACATTCTGTGTCCGTATCACTTAACGTCTCATGTTGTGTCTCAACATACCCAGGTCTGAGCATGTTTCGTGTCTGTGCATACCTTAAGGTCGATGCATATAGTGAGCATCTAGTCAGTGCATGTTTTAGGTCTCATGCAATAAGCATTCATGGGTCGGTGCATTATTTGCCATGCGCACGCATGTAGGTCGGTGCATATTCTTTGCTGTGAGCGCCTCATGCATTTGTGTCTACAGCATATACACTCGGTGCATGTTTTAGCCAAACGAACATAAGGTCGGTGCATTGCTTTGCTTAAGAAATATAAGGTAGGTGCAAGCCATCGTACCGCACATATAGGGTCTGTGCATGGCTTGCATCATGCATACACAACGCCTGTGCTAAGGAACATGAGGACAGTGCACTTCATGCTAGCAAGCCTATCCAAGTCCGTGCAACATTTAGGTCTATGTATCATTTAAGTTCGTGCACATTCTTCCTTGCACAGAACAAAGTCCGTGCATACTCTGTTACATGCATTTATAAGGTCTGTGCTAAGTTGCACTATGTGCATTCTATGGTCAGTGTTAGTTGTATACAAGGTCAGTGCAATGTTTTCTCGTCTAACATATATTCACTATTGGTGCAGTTTTTAACTGCGAGCTCAAGGACGGTGCAAGCCTTGCTGCGAGCTCAAGTCAGTACAACCTTGCTGTGAGCCCAAGTCAGTGCACGTTTTCACTGCAAGCACAAGTCGGTGCAATTTTGCGAGCACCGTGAGCACAAGTTTGTGTAGGTCTAAGGCTACGGCAACTCCTACAAGCTTGGCCATACATTTAAGCATATGATTTGCACGAGGGTAGAACTCATCATATGGCACGTCAGCTCGTAAGGTTAACAGAAACAATGATTGGCGCGAGGTCCTAGGAAGAATATCTCTAACATTCTGTCACGTGGATCAACATCCCCAATCCTCTCTGAATGCGTGAGCTAGTGGGAACCCTACTAACAGCCATATAAGAAGGTTGGTCCTTCGATCAAAGGTGGTGAAGAGGAGAAGACGAGAAGTAGAGAAGAATAGAAGAAGAGAAGAGCAGAGAAAAGAATAGGAGAGTTCAAGAAATAAAAGGAGAGAACAGCAGAGAGGAAAAAGAAGAAGAATAATAATAGAAGAGACGAAAAAGATAGAGAGAGAAGAAGGAGAGAAGAGTTGAAGAAAGAGTAAAGAAGAAAAGAGGCGAGCAGCAGCCAGAGAGAGTAAGAGAGCCAACAGCAGAAGAGGAAGAGTGAAGAAGTTTAGTTCTAGGATCAGATCCTGAACTGCTGTGCTCCTGTGTGAGCTATATTTTTTTATTGAGCTTTATTCGCCAGTTTGTTTTTCCTTTTGTTACTTTCATCTTCCAGTTTCTTGGTCTTCTGTTACTTAGGTTGAGTTCAGGGTTCCTCTTGTGGACTCAGGAGATGGGAGACTTAGTGTCTCCGGTTGCAAGTGACTTGGTGTCACTTGTACTTTCCCTCTATGTTTCAGAGGAAGGAGGACTTGGTGTCTCCGGTTGCTAGTGACTGGGTGTCGCTAGTGGTTGCCATCCTGGGTGGAGGAAGAGAGGAGTATGCTCCTTTGGATCAAGCTGTTAGGCAGTGTCTGTTTGTAGACTGAGTCTGCAGTTCTTGCTATTGCAAGGGTAGCCTCACTCTAGTTTGGAGTGAGGGGTGGACGTAGGCAGACTGTGAGTCTGGCTAACCACCTAAAAAATATCTTGTCCATCGTGGTTTGCTCTTTGCACTCCTCCATATCATCTTTCTCCTCTTCACAGGTTATGTGTGCTTGATTAATTGCGTTCGCCCTTGTGTTACGTTGAGATTTTTATATAAATCTGTGGAGTGTATGTTCCTTTGCTTAGTAGAAGTACATATGCGAGCCTGAGTGTCTCAGCTCACTATTGTGAGAAGAGAGGAGTTGTGCTGTCTCACTTGATTACTGAGCATTATTAAAAGTTTGTTTCTACAACTATTTTTTAATTAGGTGTATTTTATTGAAAGATTCATTCATCCCCCCCTTCTGAATCCGTGTCTCGCACCCACATATCCTAACACCTTGTAGGATGTGTTGGCATTGATGATGTAGAACGCCACCTTGGAGGTCAAATCATCGAGTACCATGTCAACATCTACTTGGCCAAGGACGTCATCGGTGTCCTAGTTGAACTTGGATATCTTGACCGCTTGAACCTTCTGAAGGTATGGAGTCAGATACAAGGTCTTGAATGTTTTCAGCGGCATGATGTTGACAGCGGCACGGGCGTCTACTAGGATCCGGTTTGTCTCATGCCCATTGATTTTCCCCCGCATGTAGAGAGGGCAGTTGTGACACGGAGAGGATAGTAACATGTCCTTTTCTGCAAATGCGATGGTGGCTGCGAAGACTTCATATGTTGTCACCTTCATTTCCGCAGCATGTGCTTCATAAGCTTTCGGCTCCTGGAGTATTTTGATAAGAGCTTCTCTCAACTAGGGGAGATCATTATTTGGGTTCAACCTGAAAATCAAACCGAACAGAAAGATTTGGTTCGGTTTGGTTTGGGTTGAAATTTAAAAAATTTTGGTTTGGGTTCAAATCGAACTGTATTAAAAATTTTGGTTTGGTTTGGTTTTGAAGTTTAAGAAACCAAACCGAACCGAATAACCCAAATTTAAAGATATTTTTGTCAAGTTAATATAAGTGTATATGTAACTATAAACCCTAATTCAAAAAGTCCAATCCCCGCCATACTGATGGGGTTTCCAACTCCATGAAATAGGTTTCAAATCAGATTCTATTTTACTGTAACTGAAGTTCTTAATTTTTTATTTGAAAATATTATGGAGCTTGATCTTACGAGTTACAACTTTTTATGTTATATTTTGAAGTTTTACTTTATTTGGTAGAAATTTTTTCACCCTACCTTTCTCTACTCATTTTTGAATCCAATCTAATTTCTAAAAGGAGAGATGAATATGGTTCGAACTGAACCAAACTGAAACAAATCAAATTAATTTGGTTTGATTTGATTTGATTTTAAATAGTTTGATTTGGTTTGGTTCGGGTTAAAGCCTTAATTCGGTTCGGTTTGGTGTGAAAAAAATTCTCTTCAAACCAAACCAAACCGAACCATGCTCACCCCTACTCTCAGCTCCTTACTCCAAGAAATGGCTTCCCAAATTGTAATGTTGGCAGGAAACCATTTCATCTGGTGGAGGATTTTCCGGTCGACTCGAGCACGGACATCCTCCAATGAGGGGAGTATATCTGGCAAGGTCTTGTGCGAGCTAGGGCACTGCTTCCCATCAGGGAGTTGCACTGCCTTGCCTTTACCACTGGGATCGGACTGGCCCTGATCACCCGTGGGCTCCTGAAACAGAGTTGCCAAGGATGGCTCTTGTGGACGTGATTGGCGAGCTAGATTGTCCTTGCTGGTCGAACTTGCTCAGTTTTTGAAAATGACTGGCGATGGAGCAGGGACTAGAGCACTGGTGGTGACCTCCTCCGCACCGGAGGGATCGAAGATGCTGGGGCACTTTTGAATCTCTAACTCCAGCATGGGGGCAGGCACTTCCCCTTGAAATAGGATGATTCGCTCTAGGTCGAAGGTGGGGGAGTGGAGAGGTAACTTGGTGATCCTCCCATGACCTCGGCCACGTCCCCGACCACGGCCTCAACCGCGGTCGATATTTTCCAGAGTGGGTTGTAGCCCTATCGGGGCGGTGGTTCTTTGTCTCGTTCGAGAGGCTACTGGCTCGCCTCGCCGAGAGGTGTTGATGTTGTCAAGAGGTGGGATGGCCACCATGTTGCAAGTGCAGCCTCAAAGCACTTTTTCCAGCTACTCTGTGGTGATCTCCTTATCTTTGTAGAACAAGGAGAGTTCTTCTGGAATGAAGAGCCTCTCGCCATTCTTGATTTTCTGGATCATCTCTTGAACCCAACTTCTAAGGCGAGCTCGCTTTTGTATCTCTTCCCATGGGATGTAGCTATTGAGTGGGAGTGCGCCCGAGGGACGAGGAGGAATGTAATCCTCCAGGTCGTTAATGAGCCTTTGTAGCCTTTGGAGAGGCGTTAGCTCAGCTGGCAATTTTAGTGTGACTGCTTGCTCAGCTTGCTTCTTGAGCCATCTTTTGAGGTTCTTCCTCCTATTTCTCTCTTGTCTTTTGGCGATGGCCGCCTCCATGGGAGTAGGAGGGAGAGGTGGTGAAGCCAGAGTTGACAAATCCCCATGAGGATACCTCCGAGCTGGTGTCTTGGCAGAGGGAGGTCGATGGCTTTTCTTTACCCGAATTTCAATCTAGGCACCTTCCGCTTGTTGTATTTGGAAGGTGGCATTAATTGCATGTTCGATGACCTCAGGTGGTAGCTCCTGGTATGCTGGGATGCTGGGGCTGGCTTCCGAAGATGTATGCACGGTTTGATGCCTTACCCACGGTAGCGAAATTCTTTGTTGGGACGTGAACTGGGGGACTCGCTTGGAGTCTTGCTCCGTAGCTTTGCCTTTGCTATCCGGCTTGGAGCAGCATCCTGCGGTAAGTGGAGTCACAGTGGGGCACCGCTACTCCTGGCGGTTACCCCGACTTTGCATATTAATCGGGCCTGACTATGAAGGGCCCAACGGGCTTGCCAGAGTCGTTGAAGACTCCAAAGATGTCTTCTTCACGGTCTGAACTGGGCTACAGGGTATATGGAGGGAACCCGAAGGCACGTTGGATGGGGAGACACGGCACAAGTGTGCCAAGGCTCCGTCCTATTTTTGCTTCCCCTTCCTATCTTTCTGCGTAGAATGTGGAGTCAGAGCAGGGGAGTAGGGAGTGGAGCTTGGGACACCCACCGTCGTCTCGCTTACCAGGACATCCTCTTGACCAAAAAGGACTAGGAGTAGTCTGGAAGTATCTTCCTTGGAGAAGGGAAGAGACCCCAACTCTTGCCAAGGCCGCCAATGTGGGGCCGAAGTAGCAGGAGCTGACTGACTGGAATGCCAATGCGGGAAGAGACCCCAACTCTTGGAGAAGGGAAATTCCCGATACACGAGCAAGGGCCGCATAGGTGTGCTAAGGGCTTCCGAAGCCCGTGGTTGACTTGGAAATGTCTTCCTTTGACTTTACAGTACTGAAGGGAGGTGTTTTGGGGATGAACAATGGCCTCATTGATGGGTGCCACATGTAGTGGCTTGTGGTCAGGGCGCCCCCGGGTTGGCTCGGGTGGCTGAGTTGAAGGCGGGCAGAACTGCAAGCTGGGTGATCGGGAGTGGCCCTAATCAATTGTTGATGTTGCCGTGAGTCATGTTTAGCTGCCTAGGACCCTCGGTTGGGCCCGCCATGTCATAGAAGGGGCCAAGTAGATGAGGCTATGAAGGTGTTCGGGGAAATTCCTGAGCCCTTATTTCTTGTTATTTTCTTTGAGAAAATGCCAGGGTACAACAGCGGTATGAGATAGATAGCAGATATATGTTAGGCACATATTGGTCGCAGCTATCTTAAGGTTAATATTTGAAATGGATAGCTGAAGTAATTAATTCTAGAGTTAAATGTTTTAATCTTAATCTAAGAGGTATAGTCTTTTTAATCATATGATTAAGATGAGAAAATAGCTATCTTCAGGATTTCATAGATATAAGACACATAGCTAGATAATTGATTTTCATTAGATAATTTGTTCATCAGCTATCAAACATAAAGAGAGCGATACAAGCAGCAAGATAGCTGAATAAACAAGTTCAACAAATCAGCTGTGTGGGAAAGTAAAGAGTTAATATACAAATAGCAGAATGAACAGTGCATCTTAGTTTATATAGATAGGAACTTTAAATAAGATAGGCGAAGCCTTGAGCACCTATGTTGATTTTGTTTGTTTGTATTTGAGATTGGTGAATGTGGTACAACACCTATGTTTACTTAAGTAGATGAGATAGGCGAAGTTTTAGATAGGCGATACAGCGCCTATGTGAATAGAAGCGCTTATGTAAAGTTTATTGTGATAGTCAAAGTGAAAGATATGTGATATATTATGCGACTATCTCAATTAGCACCTAAGTGACTTGTGCCTATGTGAATTGCATCAACTATGTGAATAACTTAACCGATATAATGACTATGTGTGTGACTAAGTTAAGCTCGATAGCCAACTAAGTGGGTTGAGTGCCTATGTAAAGATAGGCGGAGTGTTGTGCGCCTATATGCCTTTGTTTGAGATAGATGAAGTAAAAAGAATAAGATAGGTGATATATCGGATAGGCGATTCAGCACCTTACTGAACTTCGTATCACCTAAGTGAGATTGTAGCGGATGAGTAAGATAGGAGAATGGGTAGGATAGATGAAGTTTGTTAAACTAGCGCCTAAGTTAAGAAGACAGGCAAAGTGTTCATGATAGGCAAAGTGTTTCAGCGCCTAAGTTATTTTAAGTTTGCCTAAGTGTGCGCCTATGTTGACTTTGTCTAATTTTGTTGCGCCTAAGTCTCTTTTAATGCCTATTTGATCTGATAGCTTCTCAACTACCGCCTATGTTATACTTAATCAATTTTCTTTAGTTTTTACGTTACTTCTTGTTTCTGTTTTATGTGTGTTAGGCGCTTATGATTTATATTATTGTTACAAATGGATGGAATCTTATTTTTAATATATGCAACAAAATTTCAGAATTTTATTCCACAAGTGTTTTGTTGTCACCAAAACTGATAAAAGATAATATTTGGATTTAACCCAAATATAGCTAACCATCTCCCCCTTTTTGGTGATGAAAAAATTCTAGTAGGTGATGACAAAAAATTCTATCTGTCATGTTTTGTTTTTAAATTTTCTTCCCCTTAATATTTCTTCCCATTACATACATATATATTTCTCCCTTAATATTTCTCCCTCTTTTTGTTAATCAGCAAAAGGGTAAAAAGAATTTAAACGGTATAGAGCAAAGAGGATATAAATGATGAACCTCAATTCATAATGTCGCGAAGAGATTAAGAAAGAGAAACATACAATTAACATCTTGTTTTCCAGAAATATTGTCGAGAGGGCAAGGGAAAATTTGAGGGATTTGAAAGTGATGAAGAATAGGCACTGGCAGTTGTAAGTTCCTATTTTTACACACCTTCTTGATCCAAAAAGATTTGAAATGTGATGGGAGCCAGTCCAAGTTATTCTCACTCCTTGCCTACGTGTTGATAAACTTCATAAAATTTAGGGGCCCTGGTAACTTCATATGCAAACTTTTGATATTTGTACTGAACGGACCATTCTAGAAAGTATATTTGTTCTTGATGTTGTGCCATATGGTCCTCCATTTCTTCACTACACAACTCGCCAACTGTTTTCCTTGGATTTTCTCTCTTCCTCCCTCCCTCTCTTTCTTTTTGGGAATGGAGTGGGAAGAGGATAGGAGAAAAAAAGATGCTTAATGTCCCAACGGTTCTCTCCTAGATTTATCGGATACTCAAACAAGAAGTGTCAAGGGCATACAATGGGACTCCATACCGACAGATGGTACAACTATCATGGACCTCGACTGGGAAAGGGAGAGAGATGCCCGTGAGTGGGAAGGTATCAGACGATATGAGGGATCGGGTGCTGGACGAGATCCCCACCGATCTCAAGTGATCGATGTTTATTTACATCAGAATGAATCCGAACACCTTGGTTCTTTCATCAGCAAAGGGAGATGAAGCAGCGTAAGATCCATGACACACGGGGAGGAGTCGTATACATACTAACAAAGTGACACCAATATCATGAAAGTTGGAACAAGATACACACAATCATCCACATTTCATTGATAAAAAACTCTAAAAAGGCATTTACAATGATACATGAGCTTTCCTTATCATATATACAAGCCATGGGACAAGTCCGTCGAGAATGATGGTCCCCGAGTCATTGCTTTGGAAAAAAACTCGACTGTATAAAATATTCTTCTCGAGCAGGGATATATCCTGGGAAGTGCCGCCCCCAAATGTAAAATGGCTGGTGTTCAATTGGGTGTGTAGAGATATAGGTTTCACTTGAGACTTCACTCGAGATGAGTGACTGTGAGTCCCTATGTAATGCCCGTTTAATTATAGAAATTAAAATAGAAATAATTATCTATACTTTAGAAAAGAAGAAGGGAGAAAGATATCTACCAATGTTAAAGGTAGTAAGCCCTTATGAAATAAATAAAAGAACAAAGAATTTTAAATAAGATAAGGTCATCCAAAAACCATAGATCAAAACAAGGGAATTTAACTTAACGAAGAATCGAGTCAATAAATAAATAAAGATATATGTGAAAAGATTAAAAGACAAATGAGTAATAATTATCTCATTACAATTCTAAAATTAAAAAGAAAGATAATTAATTAGTAGTGACTTAAATTTTATAAAGCACCAAGAATAATTAAGATTTATAAATAAAAGATAAACTCAGGTGATCATCTTTAAAATAAATTTCATAAAATATGGCGAGCTAATATAATATGTGATCTCTCAAAATACTTAATAATCTTGAGTTAACAAGATGACATTTAATTGATAAATTTATTAAGGAAATAAGTAGTCGAGATTAACAATAACAAAAAGTCCAACTTAAATATGAAATTAGTGAATAATTAATAAGGAGCTTAAATCATTTAATTATTAAGACTAGCCCAATTAATTAATAGGCCTTATGATAAGCAAATAGGCTAAAAGACTAGTAATGGGTTTTAATAAACTAAGTCCATCTAGAACAATTAATGGGGTGGTTAATGGGCTATTAGGTCGACAAGGTTTGGTGTAGGTCGACCCGGGGGTGGCTTGCGGCGGTAACTCGGGAAGGATAGGATCGAACGGAGGGAAGTTTGCATTTTAATACAACTAGGATTCCTTAGTAGGATTCGAAGGGTAGAACTCCTATAAATATAAGATCGATGGTAGAAGCCATCGTGCTGCTGCCGTTGCTGCTGGGTTCGTGCGTTGTAGAGAACCCATGGGAAAGAGCAATTGTCTTTTTCCTCGTTGGGTTCGTCGTCCGTGTTTGCCTTCCTCTGTTCGTCATCTCTATTCTTCTTCCTCTTTGTCCGTCTTCTTCCCTTCAAAGGTAGGTGGTCTCTCACGCATAACAACTAAATCCCTCATGAGTAATGAAGCATGCATGTGGTTAAGAAATTCTTCAATCAATTTCCATGATACCTATGAGATTCCATGCTGTTTTATAGGTTTATTAAGCTTTGTGTTCGTCACTGGGTTTTAAAGAATTTGCGACCAGTGTAGTTGCCGCTAATTATTTTGCGTCTGTGAAGCAGACGCTAACACATGAAGTTGCGTCAAGTTAACAGACGTAAATTAATTTATGCCAACTACACTGACGTAAATTCCTTAAGCTATTTAAGATAATCAGCAATGTTTAAAATTCGTTATTTATTAAACCATGTTTCATAAAATTAATATGTGCATGTTTTTAGGATCCTTGTAATTCTCTCCTAATTATCATGTTTTTAATTTTCTGAAAAACCTTATAGATCAGAAGTAGCATTGTTCATCCCTTGATAAAAGAAATGAATAGTGATTGCATTAAATGCTGGAATTTGCATATGGATAATTGACGCCTGATCATAGAATCTACGTCCTTCTGGAAGGACGTAAATTCTTTTATTTATGAAATATGAATTTGTAAAAGAATTTTGCGTACAGGGGACAAACGCATATTCAAGATCTTGCGCCTCTTTACAGAGATGAAAATTCCTTGTCATCTGTCTGTCTTTTGACATTTATAGATTTAACGCCCAGTCCTTGGATGCAAATTAAAGAATCAACGCCTACATGAGTTGACGCTAATCAACTTAAACCCTGGAACTTATAAGAATTAATCTGTAAGCCAGACGCTTGTTCTAAATCTTGTGCCTCTCTGCAGAGACGCACATTAATTGGCGGCTGACCTATTGACGTTAATTTTTCTTGTTTATTTTAATTGGTTTCTAAAAGAATTAATGCCTGTGAACTAAATGCTAAATTAAGATTCTGCGCCTATTTACATAGATGCGTATTGATTGGCGCCTTCCTCTTTGACGCTACTTACTCTATTATTTCAAGAATATTGTTTTTAAGATTTAACGTCCTCACAGTGGACACTAATTACAAGAATTAGTGCCTACTGTTCTTGACACATATTCTTCCAGTGGTGTTTCATCCTGCTTTTATTCCTCAACCGTGGATCCTTTGGCGCCATGGTCTCAAGACCGAGTCATGGTTCCTATTTTCAGTGGTTTCACGTTACATATATTATCTCTTAGAGATAGAAAGACCATCCATTGAGAATTCCTCTTGTCGGATCAGAAATTCTTTCTCTAAGGCCTCCGTAAGTCCTCGACATCGAAGGATTCCCTCTTTGATCACCGGGTGGGTTGTGCCCTAAAACCCTTAAAACCTGTTTGGTCTGGTCCCTCTGAAGAAACATGATATCTAGCCATCATGGAGCATCAGATTGGGCGTGCTGTGAGAGTGTAGACATTGCCTAGGATTGGCGTCTGGTGCAATCGTCGCAACTTCTTGAAGTAGCTTCCTGACAGTTGACGCAAATTCAATTTGTGCTTACTGTTCACAAGAATTAGTGCCCTTCCAAGAGGACACATATTTTTGAATTCAAGGCATTCTAAGTGGACGTCAATTCTTCCTAGGTTCATGCGCTCATGATTTCCATGGTTTTAGTTCCTCGTTTGATTGCTCTTACATATGGTTCTATCCTTGACTCCTAGTACCCTACTGGGTCTTTCTAAAAGCATTCCTACTATGTTAACTCATTGGAATTCTATTGGCTATTAAATTAATGTGGATGTCTAGATATTTATACGGGATCAATGATCCATAACTCAATGCCTGGTGTTAATGGGGCCTGGTCTAGTCCTGGGAGGAGCATCCGAAAGTACTTGTGCCTATGGGAGCTATTATTGACCGCGGTGTGATATTGCACCGAAGTGCATGACTTTATAAATTAATCTATGGCATTCCACTCTCTTGATGTGATATCACTTAATGACTTGATGTGCTTGACTGGAAATGATACATGCTTGAACTTGAATAGCCAATATCTCTTCATGCTATACTAGTGAACTTGTCAGTTCTTGTTATCTATTTCATGATTCGCATTTATTCATGTCTATCTTAAGCTCATTTATGCATGATTGTAGTTGCATTCATGTAATATGTTAATTACGTAAAGCAAGCTTGGTAATAGAGATGTAATTCCTACTGAGCTTTTCGCTCATGCAGATTTATTTCAATATTTTTTAGGTAATCAGGTGGCTAGCGATGACGTTGTTCTAGCGAGAAGGGAGAAGTGTGCATGAGTGCTCCTTAAATTAGAAGACCCATGTCTTTTGTTTTTCTTGAGTCTAGATTAGAATTTCTAAGTCTAGATGGTGTGTCTTTTCTTTTCTTGAAATTGTAATTTGAATTGAAGGTTGTAATAATTAGCTATATTAATAAGGCTTGGTTTTTGTCAGTTTCTGGTCTTCATGTGTCTTAAGTTATTGCTCTGATTGTCATGACTATTTCATTGCCACGTTCCGTGCAAGTTTCTACTATTATCGATTAGGGGCGTGACAGAAATGGTATCAGAGCCTAGGTTTTCTTAAACCCTAGGTTTGACCGTGAGTATGTGTTATTTTAGGTCCTTTCCTTACTGTTACCTAGTGAGATTGGGTAGATCTTGGGGCTAAATAGTAAAAGTGTAATTCTAATAAGAATAATGTAATTAACTTTCATAATTATTCTTGAATAAGATAATTAACTTTTATAATTATTCTTACAGGAACCTAGATTCGATGGAGGCGACTAGATCTGACTTTATTCCTCAGGTATCACTTGTAGATATCTAGGCTTATGCAGATTTAGTTAGAAGAGTTCAGCTATTAGAAGAAGCCTTAGAGAAGAGAGAGAGTGTTGAAGAGAAGAAACATGCCACCAATTCTAGAAGGTTCAACTCGACCAAGAAAAGTTTTAATAATGGTTGTAGCTCACAAAAGGGAAAGAAGTTTAAGAGAGAGGATAGTTGGGTAGCTCCTACAGATTCATCTCAAGGTAGGTGTGAGTTTTGCGGCAAGCGTAGTCACCAATCAGAAGATTGTTGGCGGAAGTCGGAAGCGTGCCTTCATTGCGGAAGCTTAGACCAAAAGATAGCTAGATGCTCTGTTCCATCTTTGAAGCATCAAGGTAAGGTTCAAGCCTTAAAGGAAGTCGAGGTTGCCGACCAACCGTTGTTATTTACTATTGTTATTGTTATTGTTACTACTGTTACTCTTGTTTACCACTTTTGTTTGAAGTGGGGATCCGCAGGACTCCTATTGAGCCAATGAGATGAGGCTCACTCCCTGCTTTTCAGGTCTAGTGCTCTCCTGGAGGTGGAGCTTTCCCGATCAGAGGTCTAGTAGCTCGCCAGCTTGCTAGTGCCGGGGTTGTCCCCCGCAGTAGTGTACGTTCTCTTTTCATTGACCGTACTTGTGGACTGGACTCTGTATGTTTATTTAATTGTTATAAAATGTTACTTTTAATTCTGTCAGTTAAATATTAGATTATGTAGTTTATTTACTGCTCATTTAGAATTTCAATGCATGACCACACTTTACCTTTAACCATTCCGAACCCTCCGGCTCGTGGGTGGCAGGCCAGGATTTGAATGGTATCAGGTTATTCCCGGTATCCGGATCTTTGGTCATCTACGCTAGCCCGTTCCCCAACAAGGGAACCTCGACCTCTAGCCAGGGTCGCTGAGCCACAACGAAGCTGTCAACCTACTACCGAGAGGAAACACAGTAGTAACAACCCGAAGGAAACACCAACAAGGCCACACGGCCATGCAAACACAACCTCCACCCTCGGGAGGACAACTACACAATGGTAGCCTCAGTCTAGAGCTAAAGCCAGTGGAAGGACCCTGCCCCACACATAGGGCAACACACTACCGTCTGCCGGGAGGGCCACGACAACGCTGTCGGTAACTCAACCTTAACCGGCATCGGGTCCGCTACTCAGCAAACACAACATTTTTTTTTGTAACCCTACCTAGGTGTAATAGGAGAGTGCACCCCCTATCAAAGATAGGGAGAAAGCCACTCCACCATCACCACACTAGGAGGTAATTTTATTGCATATTGATAGGGAGGAAAAAGTTACATCATCCGGATGCTAGGAAGGCCTAGCTTATCCAAGCGAACAATCCCCTTCACATGCTTAGGGAGTTGTTGCAAAGAAAGGAAAAAAAGATTACATTTTGTATCACAAGCATAGTTGGCTAAAGAATCAGCCACTTGATTAGCTTCTCTATAAATGTGGCTGATTGAGTCTTGAGTAGATAATAAACTCCATATTTCTCTCATATAGCCCATAATCTTCCATGGACAAGGAATCTTTCGGTTAGCCACTTGCACAAGGGTTTGAGAATCACATTCAATAAGGGCTGGTAAGGATGAGGAAGCTTTGAGGAATTTAAGGCCATCCATGATAGCTCTGGCTTCAGCTATGATACAATTACTTTGGGCATAATAGTGAGAAAATGCAATTATGGGATTGCCCAAAGCATCTCTAATCATTCCACCACCACCAGAAATACCAGTTTGTTTAGAAGCTCCATCTGTGTTCAATTTGAGATAAGGCCAAGGTGGATGTAACCACTTAATCAGCATGACTAGCAGGTTCATTTTAGACTGAGTAGTAATGCCAAAAGCTGCCATTATTTGTCTTTTTCTCGGATCTGGTTCCTGCAGCTCTGCCAATTTAATGGCCTGATTTACATGATTAACAGTCCTGGAAATCAGACCATGTGAAAGATCTCTGTCTTCATGGATGGCTGCATTTCTGGCAGACCAAATCTCCCACAGCCCGTGAGATACAATCCCCACAGTAAAAAGACCAAAAGCTGTGTTATTCTTGACTGCTTGAATGGAATTAGTAATTAAATTTCTAGCAGAGTATCCAGAAATTTGGATCCCTTTGGATCTGAAGAAGGACCATATACTTCGGGCCAAATCACTTTTCACAAACAGGTGGTTAGTATCCTCCTCCATGCTATGCTTACAGCATCTGCATTTAGAGCACAAAGAGATGCCACTGTGTTTTATATTACAATCAGTAGGCAGACAGTTGAATATAACCTTCCAAATGAATACCGAGATTCTTGTGGGGATCCATCTAGACCATATGTGTTTCCAACAATGCTGAAGATCTTGAAGATCTTGAAGTTGCATATTGAAGTAACTGTGGTATATAGAATAAACTGTACACTTTCCACTTGAAGAAAGACACCATATAGGTTTATCAGGGAGATCAGATAATTTGACATGGTGCAAAGCATTTCTTATATCTTCTGGAAGGATTGCATCAATGGAATGAAGCATAGCTGGCTGGGTAAAGACTTCCAGAACAGAACTGCTATTATCCTGAATGAGGTGGGAGGAAACCATAGATTCCAAGTTATTTTCTCCGATCCATGTATCTTTCCAGAAATTTATGTCTCGTCCATTACCAATTATAAATTTCTGGTGTTGAATAAAATTATTCTTGGCACACAACCAGCTTTTCCTAGCCAAACCATTCATTTCTTTAAATCCAACAGTACTAATATGGTTGCCTCTAATATATTTGGCTCTGAAGAAAACAGCCCATAGAGAATCATCAAATAACACATGCCAAAGAATTTTAATCCAAAGAGCAATTTCCATGTGTCTGAGAGATATTATTCCTAGACCACCCAAGGATATTGGCTTGCAGATCTTTTGCTAGGCCCTCCAATGCTTCCTGTTACCATATTGTGATGATCCCCAAAAGAAATTGGCAAAAGACTGGTCCAGAATATGATGAATGCCTTCATGAATGGGAGATGAGGCAAGAATATAGATTGGAATTGAAGAAAGCACATGCTTAATAAGAATCAGTCTAGCTCCTTGAGAGAGGAATTTAACCTGCCATCCCTCAATTTTCTTCTGAACTGCTGCAATAATGCCTCCATAGTATATTTTCTTGATTCTTCCCAAAGCCAAAGGATAGCCCAGGTATTTGTGAGGAAAGTTTAGTCTAGCATATCCCATAATATTTTCTATTCTGTGGGAAGTAGCATAACATTGTTTTGGATGGAGAAAGTACCCACTCTTATCCACATTTATAAGCTGACCCGAGGCCCTTTCATATGCATTCAGAATAGCTCTCAGATTATGGAGTGAGCTAGAAGATGCATTGGCAAAAATTAAAGTATCATCAGCAAATAAAAGATGGGAGATGATTGGACATCTCCTAGGACCAGAGAACCAACCTATGGAGCCATTCATGAAGGCATTCTGGAGGGATCTGCTAAGAGAATCTTGAGCAATAATGAAGAGAAGGGGTGCAATGGGATCACCTTGCCGAAGACCTCTAGTGGACTTAAAAAATCCAACAGATTCTCCATTTAAAGAAATGGAAAACCAGCAGTTATTGATCAGGAGGCTAATCATATCAGTAAAGATATTGCTGAAACCAAACTGCCTTAATACTGCCAAGAGAAAATCCCATTCAACTCTGTCATATGCCTTAGCCATATCTAATTTCAACATCACATTACTTCCTCTGACTTTTCTTCCCAATTCCTGAGTTAATTCCTGAGCCAAAACAATGTTGTCATTGATATACCTGCCTTTGATAAAAGCAGACTATTCCTTGGATATAATTGTAGGCAGAAACCTATTCATCCTGTTACATAATATCTTGGATATGATTTTGTATATAAAATTGCAAAGGCTGATAGGTCTATATTCAGATATAGCTGAGGCATTAGTAATCTTCGGAATGAGGGCAATAAGTGTCGCTGTGAACTCCCTTGGAAGGGGCCTCCTTCTTATGAAGAATTCCTGAACAGCATTAACAACATCCATGTCAAGAATAGACTAGGCTTTTTGGAAAAAATACCCTGTAAATCCATCCAGACCAGGGACACTGTCCGGGGATATGGAAAATACTATTTCCTTAATTTCTGTGTAGTCAGGAACAGCACATAAGAATTCATTGTTGTCAGCCGAAATCAGATGAGGGATATAATTAATTAAATCACTGTCAATAGTATGCTGTTGAGAAGAGAAAGCATTATGGAAATGATTCACTGCAATGTCTTTCATTTCCTACTTATCTGAAGTAGAAGTACCCATATCAGTCTGAAGGTGAATGATAGAATTCCGTCTTCTGTTAGCCATTGTTGTCATATGGAAAAACTTGGTATTTCTATCACCTTCTTTCAACCATCGGATTCTGGATTTTTGCTTCCAGAAATCTCTTGCTGTACTATGCATTCAGTAAGTTTGGATTTAGCCTTATCTAAAGCTTCCAAATTGATGGCATTTGGAGTAGTATCAAACAAATGTTCAGCCTTAAGAACCTCATCTTCCGCAATAGTCATATTGTTTTGAACATCCCCAAAGACCTGTTTGTTCCATACTCTTAGCATATTCCTCACAGCTCTGAGTTTGATACATAAAGTGGTTATAGTAGAAGTGGCAATAGGACTTGTCCTCCAGCATTGAGCAATAGCCTGAATGAAAGAGTCATGTGTGGTCCACATCTGCTGAAAATAAAACCTACTTTTGATCTTTTTAATAATGGCTAATCTAATGAGAAGAGGAGCATGGTCCGAGGCCTCTCTTGATAGGTGCTCTATAGTAATGGGAAACTTATTCAACCAGCATGAATTTATAAGTGCTCTGTCCAATCTACTCCAAATTCCATTGGCTCCTTGCTGATTATTATGCCAGGTATATTTAGATCCCATGTAACCCCCATCAATGAGACCACAATCATTGATACAGTCTCTGAATTCAGAAACATATCTTAAACATGGAGCATTTCCACCAATTTTTTCATCCAAATTGAGAATACAGTTAAAATCACCAGCCACTATCCATGGTCCATGAATTAATGTGTGAACATGGATAAGGGAGGCCCAGAGATGTAATCTATCAACACTACTACATTTGGCATAGATGAATGAAGCATAAAAAGTAGGAATAGCAATGCTAGATTGCTGAAGAGTAATTTGCTATTCATCTTGGTGCAAAATAGTGAAGTCAAAAGGTTCTTTCCATAAAACCCAAATCTGAGCATTCTCCTCTTGGTTAGCAAAACAATTATGCATTCTGAGCTTCTTGCAGATGTTTTTTAACAGAGAGGTATTAACTTTGGGTTCCAAAATGACAATACAATCCACTTTATATTCCTTGATCAGATATTTTGCTCGACCAACAAACAAGTCATTTCCAATCCCTCTAATATTCCAAATGATGAAGGTCATTAATCTTTTGAGGTCAAATGAAAGTTACCTGTGGAGCTGGTCCTTTTCATACCTCTCGTAATAACACCCGGACGCTCTTTGTAAAGAGATGTGATATTACTTATCTTAGCCTCAAGAGATATTTCCTGATATTTTTGCTGTAATTCTTCTTGCTGCAAGGTTGGTGGCTCACCCACATTGAGATCAGAAATTCTTTTTCCAGCAATAGAGTTCGGTTCATTTTGGTTTGAAGGGAGCTTACATGAATCCTCAACAAGTTGCATTAAATGTATATCAGTATTATTCATCACTGTATGGCCAACACTCACATCTGGTCTCGCAATCTGCTTGCTATCTTGATTGTCAGGAACAAGTAATATAGTAGACACTTTGACATTAGAACTGCCATTCTCAGCATGTTCCAATGAATTGAGTAATATATTTCCAGTAGATGCTGATTTGTCATTGACCTCATGTGGTATAGTTCCGTCAAATAGAATTTGGACTTCATCCAAAGCCTGATGTATATTAGTGTGATTAATATTGGAATCATCAGAACTAGCTGCCTTAGAAACTTGTGGTTGAATGATAACCATATTGGAATTATCAAAACAATTATTTGACTTCCTTTCCTCAGCAGATTGAAGAATGTCATAATTTAAATCCTCATCCACCTGCCACGGAACTTCAAACCTGTTTACATCAGCCGCATTTATTCGAACAGAATGAGTACCTGGCTGCCGAGGTCTGTAGATTTGAGCAGTAATCATTGGAACAGGATTAGCAACAAGATTTGGTGCAGTGCGGTGATTAGCTTTGCTTGAATTCTTTTTACATTCAGTAGCAATGTGTCCAAGTTTGTGACAAATTGAACAGAGATGGGGTAATTGGTGATAAATCACCGGCTGCCAGAAGCCATGTCCATCCAACTCAATCCAAATTCGCTCTTGACGGGGGGCTGAAATATCTAGTTCAACACAAGCTAGAGCTTCAGAAGCTTCAGTCAATGCTAAAGTATGCTCATGGATCCTCAAAACTAGACCAAAATTTCCAGCGATGGATCTCATGCAATCCTCATGAAACAAATTAGCAGGAAGAGAGGGGAAGCCAATCCAAACCGACGCAGTAGCAGGATCTACTTTAAAGTCAAAATCCTGCGTCCAACGAAAAAATCTGAATAGAAAACCTTTGATGTGTAGACTCTTTTGTATAAGAAGCTTAAGGAAATCTGCTTCGTTCTCCAGTTTAAGGAGAAGGTGTCTTGGATTGAGACGACTAATTACAAAATCAGAGGCCAGAGGGATCCTCTGCATCAGATGGTTCTTGATCTCCGGAATGGCAGGTCTTCCGTAAGAACACTCGGCGATAATAGCAAATTTGAGCATATCTTGAGAAGCCTCAACATCAGCTTTGGAGAAATACACAGCAGGTTCTCCAAGATCCGTGAAGCCTGGAGATTTCACCGGAATGGATATCCTTGGTTTGTTCTGAGATGCTAGGAGGATATGTGCATAGGATTGACGAGCTCCAACCCTGGTTGTAGGAGGAGCCTGTATAGCGATTGGATTTACTGGGACATCAGTTGGGGGAGGTTCCCCGGACTCAGCATTCGCCATGGCTGCCATCCGCCATGAAGAACTACGATCGCCCGGCGGGAAGAGAAACGAAAAAGCTGGAGCTTCTCACTCTAGAAATCTAGAGAGAGAAGGTAAAACTCTCCAGCAAACACAACATGGCCAGATGCGTCCAATGACGTTTGACACTGCGCTAAGGCCTCAATTGCATGCACACTATTTACACTCGGTCTCGGGAGGAGTAGAGGAGACACTAACCCACAGCACACCCTGAGATAGGCTGGAATCTGCACCTCTGCGCCCATCAGCACCGCCGTGTCCAGCTACCCGACACGGGGTACGCGCCACTATGTCTATTAGCAGCATACTCATATCCCAACTAAGGTACGTACGCTCAGGCGGTCTCACCTCAGAACAAGGAGCGCCCTGCACACTAGGCAGTCTCGCCCTGTCCAACACGATCGGCCACTGGGATGCTCCACAGTCTCGCAAAGTCCCGCTAAACTCTATCATACCCATGGTCCAGCGACAAACACAGGAAAGACGTGTACACACACGCAAACCACGGTACGACACTAAGGGGTGTTAAAGAACCACCCTGACCGGATAACAAAGACTAGTGGACATATGCCCACTAACTCACACGAAAACCATCATGCCACGATCATGGAACTCACATGGAGGTGTCCCTCCATGATCACTGAACTAACGTGGTAAATGCCTCATCATAGGCACGCAGTTGCACGACAAAACCCACCATGGGGAACCCATAAATCTTTCGAACCATGGGAATTTATCCTCGGGCGACTGTCGCCCTCACAAGGCCGAAATGGCCCAATTCCCATGTGTTTAGGTGGGTAAAGTACTCATTTTATGTTCGGAGCAAAAAACCACTCATTCGGGGCCAAAATGGCCATAAAAACCCAGGCCTAGGGGAGTTCGGTCGACCAGCCAGGTCTGGTCGGTCGACCGAACCACCCAGGGGCAAAAGCCCCAACAATAGGTCGATGCACCCTCACAGGGCATCGACCTCACACTAGGTCGGTCAACCGACCCAGAGGGTTTAGTCGACCAAACCTAGTGGTAGAGCCAGCCTTGGCTCTACCAGAACCGGTCGACTAATTGGTCAATCGATTCCGACAACCACTCAATGGGGGAACCCTTCGGGGGCCTATTCCACGCCCGACTCACCTCCGAAGCGAGTGGGAAGCTAGGGGAGCCATTCCCCGACCTCAAACACACTTAATGGGACCCAACAGATCATGAAACGGTCATCAAAACCTCAAATCCGACGCTCACCCCAAATTATGCCCAAATTTTCCAAAACAAGAACAAAACCCGCTCTCGGCCTCACCACTGCCCGAAACCACGGGGAAAGACAGGAAAAGCAAGGGGGAAACATTCCCCAACATCCATTCTACCAAAAACACTAAGAATCGTCATCCGAAACGATGAAATCGCAACTCGTCCCAAAACATGCTTAGAACCCCAACAAAATGGAAACTCGCTCATTCTCGCACCGATCAACCTGAAAATGCGAGAAAATAACACAGGAAGGGCAAGGCTCCATCTCCCGACCTCTTACAAAGAAACCGCGAAGAGAGGAAGCCAATCCACGCTCGAATCACCTCATTCCACGGTCGATTCCTCCCGAAAATGCGAAGTCGCCTCACCACGCCACCGCCTCTCATCCGAGACCCGATCCTAGCTGCTCCTCGTCTCGTGTCGCCCGTCGCCTCGCCACCGATCTTCCCCATCGGCCGTCGGAGAAGAAGAGGGGGAGAGGGAGAGACGCGAGAGTGGGAGGGGGAGAGAACAGGAGTGAGGGAGAGAGAGGGGGGAAGGAGGTTTTATAAAAATAAAATAAATTTTCTTTTCTTTTTTAAACTTCTAGTAATTCCAAAAAACCTTGAAAATACATTCTGACTCTGAAAAATTCTAGAAAAATATCGGGAGACTCCACGCAGCACCATAGACCAAAAATAATTCATAGACACACCATTAAATGGTCCAATAATCTGAAATAAAAGTCCAAAGCTCACTCAGACACGATCCACAATCTGCGGAAACACGATCCAAAACTTGAGATATTACACAATTTCTCCAATATCGAGCCCACCCGGCTATTCCGTACAAGTCGTTCCCATTAGCTCTTCACTTGAGTAAGGCACGCGACAACAAATGACAACACCTAAGAGACAGACATCCAGGGACTTGCAAGCCCTCATAAGGCACCCTGCCGAGTCATGAGTTCTTTGACAGACGTCATGTACAAAGATGGAAACTCCCGCATAACAATGCAATGACCCGGGGATCATCATAAATGACGGAATTATCCCGTGACTTGCACACACTTGTAATCAGACTTCCCAGGCCCAATATAATCATGTTCATAGCTTATAGTGATGTAACCCAATTAGAGAATGGACTTTCATCCTCGCCAGCTACCAGTCTCAACGCTGTCCAATAGACTACCCTTTATCTCCCAGCCCGATCCTCACTCCTCTAGCCAGACGGATCCTATACCCAAGCCAGTGCCAGCCGCTCCACACCCGAGCCAACACCTATCTGCTCCTTGCCGCACCGGTGTCCGCTGCTCCTCTACTCAAGCCAATGCCTCATTCTCATAAATCCAGATTCCATACCCTCTCTAGTGTCCACACTAACACCACTCTCTCTGCCTTCAGTCATCCATATTGTGTTGTTGTTGCTCTATCACTATTACACAAACCAAGCCCTCCCGACGTTGTGACTCCCAGGGACCCTAAAGATATTCATTCGACAGTAGAAACAAAGGTGTTTGGGCTCCACCCGATGTAAACTAAACACTGATTGCTTGCGATCGATGGGGAAAGATGTCCAGTACACGAGCCCCCACAATTGCCTCCACTTGTACCAGTGGAACCTTCTTCTCCCCATGTGTCGCTTGACATTTTGTGCCTACGTGTCATGCCCTGGCGGCACTTCCCTAGTCAAAAATTTTGGTTCCGCAGGTGATCATTGAGAAATCGACTGGCACGCTCACATTCTGTCCAGCTACCCCGACCCAATCATTCTTGCATGTTTCCCAGGTCAACACCCCCAGAATCCCTGCATGCCAAATCGACCTATCTCGACCTTCCGTAAAAGGTGAGTATGTCACTATGGTGGAAAATAAATAAAATAAAGAAATTTTTGTGAGCCGAAACACTTGGGCAGAAGAATTAGTGTGCTCGACTACCTTAGTGGCTATCTCCTTCATCTCCCACTTCATATCTTCAATATGCCGTTCCACGGGGCGAGAGCCTCGGGAGGGGGATGTGAGTAGGAGGGCACATAGGAGATGTTCTCTTTGGTTGGTTAAGGGGAAGAGGAGTGAGTTGACTCTGCAACGATGGTGCAAGGCTTTAGCGGAATGGCGTTAGCCACAGTGGGAGCATTGTGGCTCGCCTATGCCAGGGGTTGGCTATTACCCTGGCTGGCTGCCATGTTGACAGGTTGAACCGCATGCATGGGAGTCGGTGCGAGCCGGTCTACTAGGGAACTAATCATGTCCTTAAGCAGCTCAAGGCCCAAGACAATCTCTTTTAGATTGTTAACTTGCCCAGACAGGGTGTTGAATTGCTCCTGAGACTCCCTCAGTGATAGCCTACTTGGCAATGGAGTTCTGCGACTCAGTGTTGATGTTGGGTCACTCCATGGTTTTCCAGGGATCTGATTCCTGTCATTCCCATAAACAGTGCCAAAGTGTTGTGAAACGCTTAAATTTGTAGTTGAGATCGAGCAAGAGAGCTTAGGCAGCAGCAAGTAGAGTTTCCAAGAGACGAGCCAAAAGTTAACCTGAGTATCGAATGTTGTCCTTCAGGTGTATGGAGGAGGTGACCTCTAAGAGGAGGAGAAGCCGAGGGAGTCAAGTAAAGATGCCAAATGTTGAGGTCAATCACTCTCGTGTAGAAGAAGTTCTCAATGAAAGATGAGGTGCCTTGGGAGAACTCTCTGTTGCTTAAGTTAGCCACATGTGGAGAAGAAATTAATTAAGGGAGTAGGGAGAGCAATTCTTGCGTACCTTGTAATGTTAATATACTATATACCTTGTTGTGTCCCTGTGATTTTGATGATATCAACTACGTTTTGATGATGTCAATTATTATGCCTCATTATATATAACCTTGATGATATAACTTTGATGCATTTATTAATGATCTCTTCATATATATAGAAGTATGAATTCTGTCAGAACAGGTTCTGAAGATGACTCAAAAAGTAATGAAAAGACAGTCACTACTGTTAAACTGAAGTGACAATAGGTCAAATTATGAGTCATCAAGTGCATTGAAAAGTTGGTGCATATACCTTCTTTGTCAGGTAAGGTCGATGCACATTTCAGTCTGAAGCATATAGGTCGGCGCATATACCTTTTCTTTATCTGGTAAGCTCGATGCACATTCTAGTCTGATGCATATCAAGGTCGATGCACATATATCGATGAGTCTAGAAGGTCGATGCATGTATGGATTACAGACCAAGAAGGTCGATGCACATATATCGTTGAGTCTAGAAGGTCGATGCATGTATGGGTTACAGGCCAATAAGGTCGGTGCACCTTGTACACAGGTTGATGCTGGCAACCTAGCGGTTGGAGAAAGGTCGATACTAGTGACCTAGCGACTGCAGCCTAAGGTCGATGTTATGTTGGAAAGGTCGATGCTAGTCTGTTCACCTCTGCACAATTAAGTCAGTACATTAGAAGTGCTTTATTGAAAGGTCGATGCACATGCATCATGTTGAGAGTCATGTCGGTGCACCTTGTGTTTTCACTTAAAGAAAAATCAGGTCGAAGTAGGTTCACCATTAGTCAATGCTTTCAGGTTGTCTTTGCATGAAGGTCGATGAACATTCACAACTCATTGTGAAGATCCCTCTCACTGTGCACAATAGGTCTACCTATGCTTCACATTAGCTGATGATGTGATCACCATCACACTGCATATGCTCATCACTTTAGATAGAAAGGTTGATGCACATGTCTATGAGGGTCGATGCATCTCCTACTACAACAAACATGTCGATGCATGTATTGCAACATGGTCCATAAGGTCGATGCACGTGTAGAGTATTTGTCTAACAGGTCGGTGCATCTTCATTAAATTCCTATCTTCATCTATCATCTCCATGCATATAAGGTCTACCTGTGTCTAACACAGGTTAATACATTGCATGTTTGAATCAAAGCATATGCATGATCTTATACACTTTTGACCTGAATGTCCGACTGATATGATGATAGCTAAGTCTATATTTGATTATGATGATAAAGTGTTTGATGAAATGCTTTATCATTTATTGACAGGGACTCGATCATACACTTGAAGGGCAGAGAGTATTAAACACTTAGTGATCACGTGATCCCAGAATTGAATTAAACAGATACATGATCCTAGGTGGCCAGCTCTTCAGGAACGATCAAGCCACGTGGTTTTACTTCATCTTCAGGATCTGACACGTGGATAAAACTTCATCAGCTCCTGACACGTGGACCTTCGAAGTGCACTTTCTGGAAGAATTTTTTGGGCAAGAATGTGTCTTCCACGCGTCTAATCATTGGAAGAACTCGTGGGACCACAGGACTGGTGCTCTATAAAAGGTGATCGAGCGCTCAAACAAAATATATCCAATCAGTGAAGGAAGGCGAGATCAGAAGAGAGGATCTCAACAATAAATGGAAGATCAGAATTCCAGAAGAGTGTGGAGAGCAGATCAGAGAGCAAGAGAGATCCAAAAATTTGAGAGAAAAGAATCAGAGTTAGAGTGAAGAGAGAGAGAGAGAGAGTTCGCTGAAGAAGAAGTCGGAGAAGGAGAAAAATAGAGTATCGGAAGATTAGAAGAAGATTGAGGGAAAAGAGAGAGTGAGCAGAGAAAGAGAAAGAGAGTGAGCAAGAGAGAATAGAGAGGAAGAGTAAGCTTGAGCATCTGCATCTTCATCAGTTCTTAGATCAAATCCAGAACTTTTTTGCTCCTGCGTGAGCTATATCTTTTCATGTTTTCTTTTCAGTTTCGTTTCTTGTTTTCCTTATCTTTTCAAGTAAACTATTTGTCAGCGTTGCAGAGGATTGGTTCCTCTGGACAGCAAGCTGTAACGCTCAGCTGTAGCAAGCTGTAACGCTCAGCTGTAGCAAGATGTGATGCTCAGCGGAAGCAAGCTATGATGCTCAGTGGGTGTAAGCAAGCTGTGATGCTCAGCGGTTCAAGCTGTGAGTCAGCAGAAGCCTCACTCAGGTTTGAGTGGGGGATAGACGTAGGTCTGTGGTAGTAGACCGAACCATCTAAAAATACTCTGTGGACCGTGGTTTATGATTTGTGAATGTTTACAATTCCATCTCTTTTGTCTCTTTCACAGGATGGGTTTCAGGTGATTCTTTGAGTGCTATATGTTCGACATCAGGTCTGTTTGATTCATTTGTTTGAGATAAGATTTCTACTCCTCATTAGAGCATATTATTGTCTATATACTTGGTAGAGTCTCAAGTTGAATTTGCTCAGGGTCGTGCTGGTGAAACGTTCCTCCTGAGAGCTCCTTGAGGGATCATCTTTGCACTGTGTGTTTTGCTAGGCTTTCTGATAAATAGAGCCACTATCCTCGTGCCAAGTGTTTGTGGTTTTCTCCCATCAGATTTTAAATTTGTCTAGCTTAAGTTGAGTTCGAATTAGAGTATATTTGGGTTCAAGTTTTTAATTCCGCAATAATTTTTAACGGGGGATCTATTCACCCCCCCTCTAGATACGTGCCTTCCACCCCATCAATTGGTATTAGAGCGGCCTCTAATTCACAAGATCCAACGATCTGCATAGAATCCTGCTATTTTTAGGTGTAATTTTTGGCTGAGGATTATCGCTCTTAGTCTATTGCCTTGAATTGGTTTTGATTTCTGTCAATGGCTCATCCTCCTGTATTTGATGGTTCAAATTTCAAAAAATGGTTAGGAGGCCTATGTGTTTTCATGAACTTCATTGATTCCAATTTATGGAGTCTTGTATCTAATGGCCCATATTAACTGTCTCATGATCAGACCGAGTGGTCTAATGAGGACAATTCGAAGAACTGTGATAATATCACAGTTCTTAATATCTTGAAGGCTACAGTTGTTATTGACATATATCCTTCTGTCTGCAGATGCACATCTGGAAAGGAAATCTTTGATAAAGTGATTGCCATCCATGGGAAGCAAGAGGAACAATGCTTGATGGCCAACCGAAGTGATCACAACAGTGATCAAATGAATGAAGCATCATCTCAGGTAAGTTCTGGATCTGAAGAGATTTCATTTGATGAACTGTTGAGTTTGTATGAAGAACTATCTGATAGACATAAGAAAATGAAATCTAAAAATAAAAAATTGAAAAATAAAATTGATAAGAATACTTCAAATTCTTCTTGTGAAAATTGTCTGAAACTGAAATAATCTTATGATGTCTGTTTGTCTGATGTTCAAACATATAAGAAACAAATCTGTCTGTTGAAAAGTGAAAATCAAGAATTTCCTAATAAAATGTCTAAACTCGAAGAGAAACAGAATGATAGCATGAATACATGTTTAGAGAATGATACACTGGAATCTCTGAAAATAGAAAATGAGTATTTGAAGAAACAATTGGAAGAGCATGAATATGATAACTCGGAACTGAATCACATCAGATGTGAAAATGGAACTCTTAGGAAACACATTGAAAAGGATGAAGAAAAGCTTGAAAGACTTCAAGAAGAAAATAAAATAATCTCTGAGAAACTTGATGCTATTAAAGCTGTTAATTTAGAACTACAGAGAAACCTGGAAAAATCTGAATCTAAACACAAACACGAATTATCTTATGAAGATCAGATTTTAATAAATGAATTGATTTAGCATGATAAACTTCAGGAAGAAAATGAAAAGTTAAAACAGCTAAATTATGCTATATCTGAAAGGCTTCTAACATTTGAAAAAGAAAAATCTGTTTGCATAGATGAATATGAAAAAATACGCTATCTAGAACAACAAATTGAGAAGCATAAAACTATAAACAAGGTGTTAAATGAATGTGTTAATTGCAGTGAATAAGAGATTGCTAGTTATGAGATACACATTGCATCTCTGGAAAATAAAATTAAGGACCTAAAAAATTCCTTGTCCAAATTTCTTGAAGGTCAAGATAACTTGGATAAGTTGCTAGGAATAAAAGTAAATTTTCAGAAAGAGGGGCTGGGGTATAATCCAGTAAACAAGAAGAGCTTTGGAAATAAAATTCATACATCATTTGTGGGTAGCTCTGAACAGACTAGCATTATAATTCCATCAGCTTTTTAGTTTACAACTCAGAAAAATCCTAATCAAGTTGCAAGTCATAAAATTTGAAAACAAACTGGAAAAGTAAAAAGGAATGATTATTTTAAGAAAAAATCAAGAAACACTCATGATAACAATGTGCATGTTGAACACACACTCACATGCACACAAAAAGGAAAGTTTATGTCATTACTGTCATAAAATTGGTCATTTAATACATGAGTGTAGATTGAAGGAACAAGATGATCTGAACGCTTACACAATGCATGATAGGAAATCTCATCATAAGAATCATGCATTTCAAAAAAAGAGAATTCATTGTTTTTACCATGGCAAGATAGGCCACATTGCTGTTCAATGTCGGTTTGGAAGTAGTAAGAAAAATTCAAGGTCACATCATGCTAAATTCCCTGCAAACTTTGATATTTTTAATAAATCTGTTCTAAGAGACCAGCATATGAAGTGTTTCAATTGTGGAAAGCATGACCATACAGTCAAGCACTGTTGGCATGTCCAGGGAAGGAATGTTCATCCTAGATCTGTTAGATTCCCTGCAAAAGAGAATGTGTTTGGTAGAAATAAATTCATTTCTAAAAGAAAATCCATTGCATGTTATGAGTGTGGAAAGTTAGGCCACAAAGCTTAGAATTCCTGGCAGATTGATAATAAAGGATAAAATCTCCATGATAAAAATAGGAATACTCATGTTTATAAGTTCCATATAAATGCTAATGTGCACAAAAAGAATTTAA
The DNA here is from genome assembly GCA_022559845.1 of Amorphophallus konjac. Lineage (NCBI taxonomy): Eukaryota > Viridiplantae > Streptophyta > Magnoliopsida > Alismatales > Araceae > Amorphophallus > Amorphophallus konjac. Next base: position 469,952,695 of record CM040121.1, read on the forward strand.
AACCTGATTTATCATGTCATTATTGTGGACAGTTTGGACATTTCATGTCTAACTGTTATTTGATGAAATCTGATGACATACAATCTCAGAAAATGTGGAGAGCACCCCTCAGAAGTGCCACTAACCATGAAGGACCCGAGAAGTCTTGGGTACCCAGAAATGCAAAATAAGACTTGTATTTGCAGGAGTGCCTTGGGAGCTAAGGAATAAAAAGGGGAACTAAGACACCTGAGTATGGTAAAAACCTCATTCATGCATTAACTGGCTTGATCACGTGAGTTTTCAATAATCTTTTTCAGATAGTTGAATATCATGCTTAATCTGTTAGTTAAAATTCGCATGCATAGATATCACACTTGCATTGGATAGTTACATTGTCGTGTCTCATGCATATATTAGACTGAGAATGAATTGAATGTCATATTCTGAAAAATCTGAATTGCATGTGTTTGATTCTTGGATATGTCAACTGTATTTGCTTGACATCTGTATATATCTGAAAGGCACATCTTTCATAGTCACTGAATATCTGTTGCATACATCTTTAATCTGCATACATGTATGTTTGATAAACTATCAACAAGAATTGAGATGCATATAGGACTGCATTTTTAATACATTATCTTGCATGACCTCTATGGTATATAAATGGTGAGTTACTAAAGGGCAGATGCAATCTGTCTGGAAGTTCTTACTATGTGTGAGGTGGTCTTAGACCAAGTCCTCTGCCTGGTACCATAGGTCAAATTGCTCATAGTGCAACCTAATTATTCATGAACATAACTCTTTAAACTTCCTGCACAACTTTTCATTACATATGTTGCACTTAGAATTCAGTCATACAGTGCAATAAAGTCAGAGGAAGTCAGTCAAAGTAACTCTTGTGTTACATGCATATTTGTTTATATTAAGTCCCATGCATAGTCTTCATGTCACATTTGATGGTTCAATGCATTTAGTTAGGAGAAGTCAATCCATATGCATACATGTGTTAATTGCATATTCTTCATATGTCAATAGGACCGTTTAACATAAATGCACATACATAGGGGGAGTTCTTGCATTTTACAGTTTACGCATGTGCATTTGTTATCATGCATACACTAGTTTAAGAATTGATTGCATATCATTCATATTGAAAATACCAAAAAGATTGATTGAGTGCATTCAGTCAGGGGGAGCATTTGTCATGTATTGGATTGGTTGGCTGAATATCTGTTTATCTGTCTCAAATTCTTTCACTATCTACTTAGGTCAACCAAGTTAATTTTCCGATCAACTGATGCTTCTATCTTCAGTCTGTCTTTAGCTATTCCCTGTAGTTCACATTCCTTGTTAATATCTATGATTGATATTTCTGTCACTATATTTTTAAACTGGTCTAACTGAAATCAATTCTCATCTGCTGAACCTTGAAATAAATTCTCATCTGATATTTCAGTTCTCAGCTTAAAGCTTTCAAGTTGATCTCATACTTGATGTATATCCATTGGCTCACATCCCTTTGAAAATCTCTGTCAAACTCGACATTCATCCTGCTGCACTCTAAACAAATCTTCTTGAATTCTCATTACTATTTCATTGGAATCTACAGTTGCCTAGTGCATTCTTAGCCACCTTGGCTACATGCATGTTCGTGTTGTTGCTTCTATTGAGAAGATTTCAATCTGTGTACTTTGATCATAAATCTAGAAACTTTGACAATAAGGAATCTTCTATTATACACGATTATGAATGTCTAAAAGAATAAAATTGGTTTAAACTTAATGTATTCATTGTGTTTGGATATGAATATCTTGAAAATATTTGAATCTCCTTTTAATAAACCTCAACCAGATGCTTCATGTTATATCATGTAAAATCTTCTTAATTCTGAAAATCTTGAAATCATGACTTTCTTTGGTTGAGATACATGTAGTAAGTATTGACTTTAAACATCTGATTTTTTCTTAAATGTCTAAGGGTCAGCATTCATATCATGTAATTGTTCCTTCTATTATTATCAATAAAATTAGCCTCCTAGTGGTCTGATGGTTTAAGTGCATCTCTCAAGAGGTGTACTTGCCATCTACCCCTAGGCAGGGTTTTTCAAAAAAAAAAATTATTCAGAGCAATTACTTTAGTTACTGAGAAACTATGTCCAAAGGACTATGTCATAAAGTACCATAGTTATCTCTACTGAAAAATATTTGAAAATTTATGACAGAGCAATGACTAGGTTGCACCAAGAAACTGGGTTCTTCATCTGAGAAATGGAGTTAACCTATGTCATAAAATGTCCTAGTTATCTCTGTTCAATATGAGGCATGACTGTCAGTCACACCAAGTGCTTAGGGATATTGGCGTCTAAACAACGTATATTCTCTAGTTACAAGGTGTGTACTGAACTAGATTGCTCTTAAAATTCTTAGCATGAAAATTGTTGTTGAACAAATGAAATATTTGAAAATTGTTACAAAAGATAAATTGCTACAACCCTAGACATAATCAAATGGTTTCATGATTGTTTAACCTCAATACTACTTCTTGTAACTTCTAAAGGGGTCATTGAACTTTGTGTAAGTAAGATGAAGGAAGGTTAAACAAGACTATCATATGAGGGCTTGGTTCAGTCATATTAAGATTTGATTCGAGATATGAGTATAGAACTTTATTGACAAACTGTGTATACATTATATTTAAACCATGATGTTCAATAAAGATTCATAAGCCCTTATAATGGAAGATTCTGAAACATTTTATTCTCAGTTTTATGAAATTGGTATCTCATTGAAAACCTTCTTCACTGAAATTCAATTCAATATCAGTTTTTGCTAATTCAACATCAGTTTATGCTCAATGTTCTTGATGTAATCTGTCATGATCTGAACTTGATTGTTCTTGTGATTTTGTTGATACCTTCATTGAACTTGTGTATGCTTAAATCTGTATGTCTGATGATTTACTTCCATTCCAATCCATCTGTCTAGTCAAAGAGGGAGAATTGATTCATCAGCATCTTATTAGTCAGCTTGATCTGCTTAAACTTGATTGTCCCTGTAGTTTGCTGATAAATTTTCATTCCACTCCTTCTGCTTTGTCAAAGGGGGAGATTATCTGCTCAGGGGGAGTATAGTTGAAAGAGAATCTTTGTGGATAATTGTAACAAGGGAGAGAATGCTTTAGAGTACATCTCACTTGTCCTTGTATGGGATTATCTTTCACTTCAATACCTCCTCTCTCTCCAGGACATAGTCTGCTTGTTCTGCTTACTACTCCGTCCTTTTTGATGTTGTCAAAGGGGGAGAATATGTGAGTCATTAGGCTGTAAGGCTGTGTTGCATGCCATGCTCTTCTATGGGGAGAATATATGGGGAGAATATGTGAGTTAGAATGCTCTTCTATGGGGAGAACATGTGAGTCATTAGTAATTCTATCAGATAATGTGTTAGATAATCATTAAAATTTTAATTCTATCAGAATGGAAGCTGTGCTGCATGACTGATACTTTGATCATCATGATGAATTTATTGCAAATGACTCATAATATTGCCATCATCAAAAAGGGGGAGATTATTGTGTCCCTGTGATTTTGATGATATCAACTAGGTTTTGATGATGTCCATTATTATCTCTTATTATATATAACCTTGATGCATTTATGAATGATCTCTTCATATATATAGAAGTATGAATTCTGTCAGAACAGGTTCTGAAGATGACTCAAAAAGTCATGAAAAGACAGTCACTACTGTTAAGCTGAAGTGACAACATGTCAAATTGTGAGTCAGCAAGTGCATTGAAAGGTCGATGCATATACCTTCTTTGTCAGGTAAGGTCGATGCACATTTCAGTCTGAAGCATATAGGTCGGCGCATATACCTTTTCTTTATCTGGTAAGGTCGATGCACATTCTAGTCTGATGCATATCAAGGTCGATGCACATATATCGTTGAGCCTAGAAGGTCGATGCATGTATGGATTACAGACCAAGAAGGTCGATGCATGTATGGGTTATAGACCAATAAGGTCGGTGCACCATGTACACAGGTTGATGCTGGCAATCTAGCGGTTGGAGGAAGGTCGATGAATGTATGGGTTATAGACCAATAAGGTCGGTGCACCTTGTACACAAGTTGATGCTGGCAATCTAGCGGTTGGAGAAAGGTCGATGCTAGTGACCTAGCAACTACTGCCTAAGGTCGATGTTATGTTGGAATGGTTGATGCTAGTCTGTTCACCTCTGCACAATTAAGTCAGAGCATTAGAAGTGCTTTACTGAAAGGTCGATGCACATGCATCATGTTGAGAGTCATTTCGGTGCACCTTGTGTTTTAACTTAAAGAAAAATCAGGTCGAAGCAGGTTCAGCATTGGTCAATGCTTTCACGTTGTCTTTGCATGAAGGTCGATGCACATTCACAACTTATTATGAAGATCCCTCTCACTGTGCACAACCGGTCTACCTATGCTTCACATTGGATGATGATGTGATCACCATCACACTGCATATACTCATCACTTTAGATAGAAAGGTCGATGCACATGTCTATGAGGGTCGATGCATCTCCTACTACAACAAATAGGTCGATGCATGTATTGCAACATGGTCCATAAGGTCGATGCACGTGTAGAGTATTTGTCTAACAGGTCAGTGCATATTCATTAAATTCCTATCTTCATCCATCATCTCCATTCATATAAGGTCTACCTGTGTCTAACACAGGTTAATACATTGCATGCTTGAATCAAAGCATATACATGATATTATACACTTCTGACTTGAATGTCTGACTGATATGATGATGGCTAAGTCTATATTTGATTATGATGATAAAGTGTTTGATGAAATGCTTTATCTTTTATTGACAAGGACTCGATCATACACTTGAAGGGCAGAGAGTATCAAAAACTTAGTGATCACGTGATCCCAGAATTGAATTAAACAGATACATGATCCTAGGTGGCCAGCTCTTCAGGAACGATCAAGCCACGTGGTTTTACTTCATCTTCAGGATCTGACACGTGGATAAAACTTCATCTGCTCCTGACACGTGGACCTTCGAAGTGCACTTTCTGGAAGAATTTTTTGGGCGAGAATGTGTCTTCCACGCGTCCAATCATTGGAAGAACTCGTGGGACCATAGGACTGGTGCTCCATAAAAGGTGATCGAGCGCTCAAAAAAAAATCCAATCAGTGAAGGAAGGCGAGATCAGAAGAGAGGATCTCAGCAATAAAGGGAAGATCAGAATTCCAGAAGAGTGCGGAGAGCAGATCATAAGCAGAGAAGAGAGCAAGAGAGATCCAAAAATTTGAGAGAAAAGAATTAGAGTTAGAGTGATGAGAGAGAGAGTTCGCTGAAGAAGAAGTCGGAGAAGGAGAAAAATAGAGTATCGGAAGATTAGAAGAAGATTGAGGGAAAAGAGAGAGTGAGCAGAGAAAGAGAAAGAGAGTGAGCAAGAGAGAATAGAGAGGAAGAGTGAGCTTGAGAATCTATGTCTTCATCAGTTCTTGGATCAGATCCAGAACTATTTTGCTCCTGCGTGAGCTATATCTTTTCGTGTTGTCTTTTCGGTTTCGTTTCTTGTTTTCCTTACCGTTTCAAGCAAGCTATGTGTCAGTGTTGCAGAGGATTAGTTCCTCTGGACAGCAAGCTGTAACGCTCAACTGTAGCAGGCTGTGAGGCTCAGCGGAAGCAAGCTGTGATGCTCAGCAGAAGCAAGTTGTGATGTTTAGCGGGTGTAAGCAAGCTGTGATGCTCAATGGTTCAAGCTGTGAGTCAGCAGAAGCCTCACTCAGGTTTGAGTGGGGGATGGATGTAGGTCTATGGTAGCAGACCGAACCATCTAAAAATACTCTGTGGACCGTGGTTTGTGATTTGTGAATGTTTACAATTCCATCTCTTCTGTCTCTTTCACAGGATGGGTTTCAGGTGATTCTTTGAGAGCTATATGTTCGACATCAGGTCTCTTTGATTCATTTGTTTGAGATAAGATTTATGCTTCTCATTAGAGCAGATTATTGTCTGTATGCTTGGTAGAGTCTCAGGTTGAATTTGCTCAGGGTCGTGCTGGTGAAGCGTTCCTCTTGAGAGCTCCTTGAGGGATCATCTTTACACTGTGTGTTTTAATAGGCTTTCTGATAAATAGAGCCACTGTCCTCGTGCCAAGTGTTTGTGGTTTTCTCCCATCAGATTTTAAATTTGTCTAGCTTAAGTTGAGTTCGAATTAGAGTATATTTGGGTTCTAGTTTTTAATTCTGCAATAATTTTTAACAAGGGATCCATTCACCCCCCCTCTAGATCCGTTCCTTGCACCCCATCATACCTTTTATAGGCCCTCAAGTCAAGAGACGTGCGCCTCCAGGAGTTTCATCTTTATCATGATCGCAGGCAGAATAGATGGAAGATCTTGGGCGAAATCAGACGTAGTTATGGAAACCCACAGAGTTTGAGGTGGATACAAAGGTAAGTGAAATGTGGAGCTGAGTTCAAGTGATGATGGAGGGGGGATTGCGTCGGATTTAGTGCGCTTCGATCTCACGTCCGTGTTGAAGTCCTATTCGGACTTAAATTGTAAAGGTGGTGGGATGCACCCATATTAACTTCCAATGTCGTGTCACGTCCCGAATCGATAGCAGCAGAACGTGTTGTTCGGAACGTGGCAGTGATACAGTCGTGAATGATCAGAGTAAACATAAGACACAAAATTCTAAGGCCAGACAATATGGACAAACATAATCTTTATTGATACTCAAATATTTGAATTAGATAACTTGACTCACTTACATAAGTAAAGAAAGGACTTACTGTTACATTTTAATAAAAGAAAAGGACTCGATGGCAGGACAAGACTCAAGAACATAAAAAGACACCGACTCAATTCTCCAGAGCACTCATCACTCTTGCCCTTCTTCATCTGAATAGATGTCTTCGATATTATTACCTAAAAAAAATTAAATAACTAGATGAGTGAAAAGCTCAGTAGGAATTACATCTCTCATCAAGCAGAATATAAGCGATTAGTCAATTTTAATCATGCTCATGGCCATGCAATGCATGAAACGGTATAACTTGAAAATCATGACAATCAATCTAGCAGAAATGATGAATATCAAGGCCAAAGGCAGTTATAAGCTCAAGAGAAATAGGGATAAATTCTCATGCAGAGCCAAGGACAAGATATCAAAATATAACAAGGACAGATACTTAGATGAACATAACTTCAGAATTGGCCAGAGTATAACAGAGTTTCAATAAATATAAGCAGAATTAAACAATCTAGCAGAATATCTAAATTATCAGAATAACCGAACGGTAAAATATCAGAATAACAAAATTTCCAGAATTCATAGAATTTACAGAATAACAGATATAACATAATAACATAATAACAGAATATAACAGATATTTAGACTTTGGTGCAATGCCACACCCAGAATTCCCATAGTTTACAGAATTGGACTTCCGTCCTTGCCTAGCATTGAAAAGTCACGGACCTAGGGCCCTTAAATATTTCAGAATCAGATGTGGCCAACATAAAGTCAAAAGGTTATATTCTCAAAATATTGACAAGGAATTTTTGAAAGGAATAGCGTGTCAAAGCTAACATGGGTGATAATCATGAAGATCCATGATATAACAGAGTTTAGGGACTAAAGAATATGTAGGGACAACATGTCGATAAATCTCTCATGAAATCTAAACATTCGTGAAAACTACGTTAAATGGCGTCCATACAATCGCCGTGAATTCAAGAATTTAGTAGGCACGAACAGAAATGACGTCAGCGTCATAGATGCTAATCATAATTGGCATTGACTCAGGTCGCCAATTATAGACAGAAACTAGACTTCTCAAGATGACCCATCGGGGCGATCCGTGATGGCTAGGTCGTCATGTTTCTTCAGAGGGACATGACTGTGACTCGGTGTATAGGATTTTTATGGTACAACCTGCTCGACTGCCTTGAGGGAATCCAAGGCTACCGTAGACTTATGGAGGTCTCTATGATGAAAGCACCTATCCGAAAGAAGGAATATCCCGCGGAGGGTTCAAACATCACCAAGAGTTGAGGGGGAAACGGTATAAATCAAAACCCGGACTCCATCTATGGATGTGAGATGAGAGTGCCAAGAACCCCCGGTCAAGGGTTGGAAACACGGAGAAATCAAGCGGTCAGAAATTGATGTCCTTCTTGGCAGGCGCTAATTAAATTGGCGTCTGTCATGAAAGTCGCTCATTTATTTTATTTTATCTGAAATTGATAAATTTATGATTTCCCAGAATATAGCGTCCATACCGGTGGACATTAATTTCCATGTAAACAAGAATTTACGTCTATATTTTAAGACGTCATTTCTTATTTATTAATTTAGAAAAGAGTATCCCTTTAAAAGGACATATTATTTAGTGAAAATTTGGAGAAACAAGATATATGATAATTAGGAGAAAAAATTGAGGATTTCAAAAATATATATATTTTATAATTTTATTTTACATAATTTTATAGATATGAATTTTTAAAGATACGAGTAAAAGATATTAATATGCTTTACGTTATATATATATATATATATAATCAATGACAACGCACGTTGTCGTTAGTTAATTAAATAATAGTGTTAACCTCTTTAAATTTAGAGTTCTCGACGCACTCACGTTGGAATCGCGCAATCTATATATCAAAATGAAGGGCTCGAAAAACTCTACCTAACATGATGTTCAAAATTTTTTTTACTTGAGAGGAGGGCTATCTTGAGTTAGAAGGATCGGAAAAAAGAGATACCATCCTCACTAACTCAGTCACCATCCCAATAATACCTCCATAAAATTTCATGGCCAAAGACCACTCCGACGCCCACGGACAAGATGTTAAAGCCAATAAATCTAACTCGCTATAATATTTTGCCGTATTATAACATTTTACGTAAAACCCAATAGAATGTACATTATATCTTATTTTCTTTACATGATTTCATAGATATTTAAAATTGATGTAAACCATGTAATTCATGGTGTAAAACTTGTACAAATCATGTAGAGATTATGCAAGATTAACTTGTTTGGCTTTGAGAGAGAACACCTACCGAAATGTGATGACGAACGTGCGGGAAAGTTAAACCAGAGCAGTAGCCTACGGAAATAAACGCAACAGTAGCAGCTACGGCTTCAGCAAAAGAAGCAGCAACAGCTCGTGGAAGGAAATAAGATCAACAGTAGAGGCAGCAGCAGACAACAACTGCACAGCAGGAACGGGAATACAGCAAGAAGAAGCTCCCCTTCTTCGTGCGACAATCAGAGCAGTAGCTGCTCCCTTGACGCTGGAAGCAACGGCGCAGAGAAACTGCAAGATATCTTAACTGTAGAAGAAGCAGCAGGCTTCCTCCCTCCTTCAGGAACATGGGACCGTGTATTCGATGGAAGAGGAAGGAGCAGTAAGGTAGAAGCAGAGTTCTTCCGAAGTAGACGATCAACAGAAACCGCCGGCCCATTGAAGAGAGGTTTATTTATAGAATCCGCGGGTTTAGAGTCCTAATAGAACATGGTTTCCTACGTACGAGTCTAAAAATCAAGTTTCCTATACCCATCCCCCTTCCCAATTCGTAGCCGCCTACTTTGTTTTGAGTTTGGAAACCCCACATTGCATTAACATGCAACGTCGACGTGCTCATGGGTTAAGTTGTGTTTTTACCGTCTTCATATCTCATGGGTTTAAGGCCCACGTTCGCTGGCTAGGGTGATACGGTAAGAGTAAAAGCCCATTTAGGTGTTATATATATATATATATATATATATATATATATATATATATATATTGTATATATTTTTTATTAGATAGATGCTCAAATATAGTTTAATATATACAATGCAATTGTAATATGTATATATATTTTTATTAATGGGTTTTCATATTTTGATACGCATACAAGTTCTCATGTATATTATTATATATGGCTTTTCTTTGAAGGGGGGTTCATATGTATATATATATATATATATTATATATATATATATATATATATATATCAATCGATTATATATATATATAGGTTTTTACGTATAGATATGTATATGTTTTCCCATGTATATGTATATAGGTTGACTTGGGTTTCTTAATGACCTATGAGTGTTGACCCATAAATTTTCCATACGTAGAGAGCCCCTTTTAAATCTATTTGCAGGCATATTTTCCTTGAAACAATATATATATGAATTTTATTTCATATAAATTTTTGGGGTGCTACATGTCGTTTGGTCTCCCATTCCTAAATGCAGGAATTACACAAATTGAATTGAGCCGAAAACAATGAGAGGGAGAGAGGGTGAGAAGAGGAATGACGCATAGCAAGTAGCCAGAGATCCCTCCTTTCGATAAAAGATGATGATAGCCGTTGCAAGAATAGGCGAGGTTGAGGAGACAAAAGAGAAGGTAAGGGTGTAAGGTTCGCTGACCAATGGATACATATCATATCGGCTTCCTCTTGATCTGGTACAAATCAATTTGACTCAGATCAACTCAAATGAGTCTTATGTTGGAAATAAAAAATGATAATAGAGTTTAATGCTCTTCATCCATGAAATGCAAGATCTATAGCTACTATTACATCATCGCTATATTTTTAAAATTTTAAAATAATTTTAAATATTAAATTATTATTTAAATGATTTATATTGATTCGATACCACAGGGTAGACTAGTGACTTGGAATCCTCAAATGTGATTCAAGTGGGCTGTATCGCAGAGAGTGCAGATCATGGATCCATCGAACCTAGATCACATGTGGCACCATGACCCTGGTGCTCAGGCGTTGTGACGGGAAGAATGATTGAACGCAGTGTAATCTCCAGTCCCCAATGCACTCGCGCATTTCACTCTAATTATTCCACATGGAGGAACTCGTGAGTGTTGCTGGCATCAGATCTCATCTCACTTCCCCACCGGTGAGGTCGCAATGACGGGAAAGCAGGTAACCATGAAATTCATTGGGATATGATATATACTCATTTCCAAGATTAGTTAGTTTTAATTAATGCTTCATCATAGTAAAATATTAAAAAAAATAAAATTTTAAGTTTGAAGAGGTGAGATCTCGTGCTAAGCCGCTGGTCGTTGATCTAGAGCAACACGGGTCCCAGATCAGTTGCAAGTAATCACCTCAGGACGGAGTTCTACAAAAGGAAAAGAAGCGATCAAGGGTTCTGGGGTTGTTATCCCAGGGAAAACCCTCTGATGCTTAAGGCAGCAAGGGTAAGAGCGGGGTCCGAAAGCAGGCAAGGGAGGTGTAGGGCACGAGACTACTCTTCACCAGTTGAGGAGGCTAGAATTGACTTACCTTTCCGGAGGGGATCCCCGAGTTTATATAGCTGCAAGCTCCCTCTTCTGAGTAGGGAGAATTGTGAGAGTCTAGGGGGCGTTACGTCCACAGTAGAAACTCTTACCATTCGGGGACTCTTGCTCTCCCCTTATCCTCTTGGGCTTCCCATTCTCAGGCGGTAGCGCAAGATTCGCCTATGGTTATTAGGGATAAGTGCCTGGCCGCGAGGAATTCGCTATGGCTTGTTAAGAAGTACCAGTAATGGATTGTTAAGGGGTATTTCTCGTACATGCAGGGAGTCCTGACCTTGGACATCCCAAGGGGAGCATTTATCCACCTTTGGCTGGCTCGGTCTATAATCTGCGCCTAGGCTCTTCCTGAGCATTGGGGAGGCCTTCACTCGGGCAACCGAGCCAAGGCTCGGTGGACCTTATTGGACCCTTTACCTTGCGTCTTATAGCAAGCGGACCCTGATGAGGTAGTCACTTACTGGGCCGCACATGCCTTTATGGGCCTTTGGGCTATGAAGTGTTGGGCCGCAAATCTTCCCCTCTCCAAAGTTTATAAGGATTAGTATATAATAATCTAAGATATATAAATTTAGTTGGGTGCAACTCTCATAGTGATAGATCTAGAATCCTGAAATGGTTTTGGGAAGAGATTTTTGTCTATATACCTTTACAAAGTTCTGTTTTATCAAATATACTCCTCGTTTGAACACATTATCGAAAATATCTTTCATTTAGAAAGAAATATTATAGTTATACCCTTATAATTTACTATCGTTGACGGGAGGTTAATATTTCATAGAATATGCCTTCTACCATCGTTAGGTGTAGTGCAATATCTAAAACACCCTTGCGCACACGCACACGCGCGCGCGCGCGCGCACACAGAGAGAGAGAGAGAGAGAGACACAGACACACACACACAACGCCATCATCCTCTCCTCGTCACCGTCGACGCCCCCTCCCCCTATCCCCCACCTCATTGTCGGCTCCCCCTCTCCCCCTTCTCCTCACCGTACCCCCTCCCTCTCTCCCCCTCACCGCCGGCACCAACTCCCCCTCCCCATCGTCTCCCCCTCCCCCTCGCACCCTCTCCCCCTCACCGCAGGCGTCGACCCACCGTCCCCTCTCCCTCTCACACCCTCTCCCCCTCGAGGTAGTCCCCCCTCTCCTCGTCGTCTTCCCCTCCCCCTCTCCCCCTCATCACCGGTGTCAGCCCCCTCTCCCCCCACCTCATAGCCGACAGCACTACCCCCCGAGTTTCGTCAGAGAGAGAGAGAGAGAGAGAGAGAGAGAGAGAGAGAGAGAGAGAGAGAGAGAGAGAGAGAGAGGGAGTGGATAACTAGAGTTATTTTTTAAATTTTAATTTTGTTAACTAAGGATAGATTAGGTATTTTACTCTTTAACTCACACTTAACTTGGGCTAAACACATGTGAGATACGGCGAGGGCATGATCATGACATTATCCATATTTTGAGAATATTCATGATAATATGTTCAAATGAGGAGTATATTTGATAAAATCTAACTTTATAGGGATATATATGCAAAAATTTAATCTAGAAATTGTAGGATATCTGAGAATGTAGAGGACTGATCATTTGTTGTTACAAGCTGAATGAGGCAGCATATTTTGGCCTGTGCCGAAAATCTATTTGAAGTTGGGGACACAATGTAGATGCATTTGGAGCCTATTCATCATATAGTTACGAGGCCCTAGTTTTATGAATTAGAATAGAGGTATCCATACGCATGGTTTGCCCGATATAACTGGATGGAATCGGATCTCACATGCCGGACCATGCGAACATAGGACTAGCACGTCGGCACGCCCACGTTCTAGCATTGGTTGCATGTTTTGCAAACTCAGTCAAGAGTTGGGCCAACATGGGAATATCGTACCATATCTAGGAAAATTCAATAAATGATTTGTCTTGTCTAAGTTATTACAAATCATTCAAATAAAAATATTAATCTGAAAATTTTAATATTTTTAAAAATAAAAATTATATAGTAATCATCCAATGATATAATAGCAATCATAGATCCTGTATTTTATAGATGAAAATATTGAATCCTATTATCAAGCTTATTCATTTATTGAGTATCTAATAATAATATGATGTTTAAAAATTAATTAAAAATAGACTAAATAATGCATACTCACTTTAGATTGATGAAATAATAATTCTGCAAATTAAAATATAGGGCCTAAACTATCTAAACATTGCAAAAAAATTTAATTCTATAAAAAATAAGAAAAGATCTGAACATATGAAGTACCATATCAGATCAGGGAAAATTTGATCTTGTACGGATCACCGTGTCAACAAATCATGACTAATTAGAGAGAAGAAGAAAGGAAAAGGGTGGCAGGGCTACCAACGTTAGCCAGCAGCATGCCGCGGGAGAACGGGGAAGGTGGCCGACATCATCATACATCATGTTGAGTGGGGAAGGGTGTGAAAGGAAGAAGAAGGTCTTCTGGGTGTCCGGCATCATCCCAGAGTGTGCTAGGGGCTGTGGAGGGAAGACGAAAGTACGTCTGGGTGTCCGGCATCATCCCAAAGTGTGTTAGGTGGGGAAGGGGGTGGAGGGAAGAAGAAAGGGGGAGGGCAACGGAGGCCCCGAGGAGGTGCAAATTAGGATGACAGGTGAAAATTATAAAACAATTCTTATACAAAATCAAAATTTTATCATTTGAGATTTAACTATTTTTATTAAAAACTTATTTTTCTAAAAATATTATTCGGGGGAGGGCAACGGAGGCCCGAGGAGGTGCAAATTAGGATGAGAGGTGAAAATTATAAAAGAATTCTTATAAAAATCAAAATTTTATCATTTGAGACTTAATTATTTTTATTGAAAACTTATTTTTCTAAAAATATTATTCTCAATTTGATACCATACCATGCATACCGAATCGTACATTGACATAAATCGCACGATACCGGATTGTGATATGGCAAACCTTGTCATATGTCAATTCTTCCGGTCTTCTGTTCTGTTACCCTCCCCCCCCCACCCCCACCCCCACCCCTACCCCTTTCAGGTTATGCTTCTGGGCGACTATAAACGTAGCAATTTTATAGTCTTACATTTCATCCTGCGCAATTCATCTGAGAATCTGTAAGATGATTAGAGGGCCTACAAAGTGACACAGTGGTCTCATCCACTTCCAATGTAGATAGGGGCACAAATTCGAATTCGTGGAAATGTTACACCTGGCGCTTTTACCTTTTACCGGTGCATATTACTTCTCCCAATATCTATCTATACTATATATATAAAAGAGAAAAGGGCGGTTTTCTTCTGCCGGTGCAATTGCGATCTTAGACTTAAAATTCAGTTTCGATTTGCCTCTCCCGACCCGTGCTGGCTCGTAGAGTGTTTTCTCCAGTCAATTTAATCTGGAAAGAAAAAGGACTCTTCAACCAACAAGTCTATCTACAAAATGAAAGATTCAAAGAAGCCATGCTCTGTTCGTGCGTATGCAAGGGGACAGCGGAGGAGGGAGAGTATACAGACCATGGATTTGTATGGCCCGGTGTTGCAAGAGGATGACGCGAGCGACGATGTCGTGAGAGAAGGAGGGCAAGGGCTTCAGCTTGGCCTCCTCCACTAGCCTCGTGTTCTCCCCGATGTGACCGAAGAGTAGCCGATAAGGGTTCCCGATGATGCCCTGTTCCCTAAGGACTCTCTCGAGCCTCCTGGGCATCCACCACACCCATTTCACCGGCCTCACCACCTGCACTATCGCCCATCCCAGCAGCAGCAACTCCACCCCCCACCACACCCACCCAAAGCCGTCAACTTGGGGACTACACATCATCCCTCTTCCTCCCAAAGGGCACCAACAGCAGCGGCGGCAACAGAAGTAACACCAAGCAGTAAAGGCTTTCTTCTTTAACCACCTGCCGCCCATGAAGAGGCCCCAAAGAGCGATCTTTTGAGAGGAATTATGTGTTATAGAGGGAGTTCTAGAGAGCTTGCACATATTATGCTATCTAGGAAAGGGAGGAGGGCCATGGCAAGTGGAGAGATAGGGAGGAATGGTCACTGATACGCACAGCGGAAAGTGAGATAGAAGGGGGGGATGAATAGCTCACTCCCAAAATTCGATAAACTCAAACATGATTTATCAACCCCTCAAATAGCAGTGAAGAAGACTTCAAAAATAGGTAACAGTGATGACTAAAGTAAGAAATGAGATCTAGAAAGCAACCCACAATGACGCAATGTGTCAAGTAGATGGAGAGCAGTACAACGTGAGCAAGCAAAACCATAGAGAGACAGGGAATTTTTTAGGTGGTTCGATTGCTATCCGCAATCTACGTCCACCCCTTACTCAGGCGAGTAAGGTTTCCTTACAATATTCAATCGCAACACAGCAGACTCAGTTTGCAACAGTCGCTGCCAGACAGCTTACCCTGAGGAACACCCTCCTCAGACTTCTGATCAACCAGAAGTGAAACACTGGAGAACCAATCTCTCTTCCTTTGCACGCAGCAAAGGAAACCATGTGCAGTTACTTCCAAGTAACTCACACAACCAGAAGATCGAACCTCTCTTCCTCCAAGACAATGGAGGGAACTGGAGAATCTCTCCCTTCCTCCGAACAGTGGAGGGTAACAGAACGGAATGATAATAAAGGAAGCTCGAAAACAAAAATAATCGATGAACCACAATTTTCTCTGAAAACAAAAGCAATATAGCTTCCTTAGAAGTAGAACTTCACATTCACAATCACTTCTCTCTCTCTCAGAAATTTTTCTCTCAGCTCTGGATGGAGTGGGCTTTTTCTGATCTTCTCTCTTTTTCCACTGCTCTCAAGCTGCTCTTCTTTTCTCACTGTTCTATCCTCCTTCGAACCCTTTTCCTCAGCATATATATATATATATATATATATATATATATATATATATATGTCTGATCCAGAACCTTAGGCATGTGGATACCACGTTTACTGCCTGAAAGGTTGGGGTACGTGTGGGAATGTTATGGACTTCTGTCTACCTCAGATCACGTGCCATCTTCCTGATGAATGCACAGACAAATTGTCAGAAAGGAGATAGTCATTTTATCACACACTTAGCACAATTCGTATCAATGTAATGAGTAAGAAGCTAGAAACTGCACTGAGTAGAAGTTCCCAAATCAACCGTTGCACTGACTTGCAACAAGGTGAACAAGAGGTTGCACCGAGTTGAAGTGAGCCAGAGCGAGAGATGCACTGACTTGAGAAGACGCATGATGTCATTAGCACAGACCATAGACTCTGATCGTCTAACAGATATGCACGGACAGGAAGCAACAAAATGCAAAGATGTACTGACTTGATTTTGCCAGAGAGAAAAATTCACACCGAGTCAAAGGAATAAGCATCGACTAAGACGGGCAAGAAAGGCACCGATGTGAAATTAAGCAAACGTTGCACCAATCTACTTTTGTAATATCCCGATTATTTATTAAGTTTTATTGAGCTTTTATTAATTAAAAATTAAATTAAAATGAATTAATGTTTGAATTTCAAAATATTAATATTTAATTCATTAGAAAATAGAACCTATAAATTTTGACTACCTTAGAAAAATCTGTAAAAATAGTAATTGGGTAAAAGACCATTTTTATAGCAATTTTGTCTTCTGGACTTGACCCAAATTAATTACGTAACCTTGTCTAATTAGAGGATTAATCCCGAAATTGACATTTACCTAACCGAAACTTAAAACGTGAAATTCGACCTTAATACTCAACCAAATGATCTGAAATCAAGGGAAAATGGAAGGCCACGAGGTAAGGAACATTTACCCTCAATCAATTTAAGGTAAACCTAGCCCTAAAACGTGCTGCCGACATAGCTTTGGTCGAGTCAAGGATTCCGGCGCCGTTTCTAACACGTAACTTGCAGCGCCAAATACTCCCAACTCCGAAGGCTCCAGAAGCTCCATGACCTATAGAAATGTAGCTCTTCGACTCTAGTTTCATTTGGTAGCTAGGTCAGCCGACGAGGAGTCCAGATCTGGGAGTATTCGTCGTTTTGGTGGAGGGTGTTGGTAGTTCGTCGTTCTTCATCTCCAGCCCTTTAATCCGTCAATTAAGGTAGGTACCCTTAACCAAATGAGACTTGTAAATATAGTATCTTGATCAACTCGACGAGATCTTTCCAATGATAGTAAAAGCCCCAATTTTTATTGGGTATTCAGGGAGATTTAGAGACATCTTTGGAGGGTATTTCTGGATCGGGTTTAATTCTAGCTTCGATCTTCAATCTTCAATTCAGGTAGGTGATAATGGACCCAACCTAATTGCTATACATCAATGCAATCTACATCATGTTAGCTTCATTTTGACGTTGGAAGCCCTAATTATTACTGATCATGCTAATAGAATTCTTGAGTTTTCATAAGTGTGTCATGTCGACGTTCCAGCAGCATTAACTTGACTTATCTCATGATTTTAAGTGACTAAATGAAATATTCATATGGCATATATTATATGGTTGGAATTCTTATCCTGTCAGCTTTCCGTTGATATATAGATCTCTAGATTTAATTTAGTATAGTAGGAGAATTTTGAGTTTTAGTCACTGCCTGTCCAGAACTAGGGTTTCGGTGTTCCAGTAGTTATAAATCCTAATTACAGCAAGTAATCATGCAATTGACACTTCTGTTAGATAGTATTCTCTGTTAGCTTTCTAACGAAACCAAAATCCCCTTATTTGAAGTTCATTTCCATTAGTTATTAGCATTTTAGTGTAACCCTAGCAAACCCCCACTTCCGGGCGTTCAGCGGACGCGGTAGGGATGACCGGAGACGACCCAGAGATGGATGGTCTTACGATAGACCGCCCAACTCAGGCCTAAACTTTGACCATTTTTGACTCTGGTATAACCATAGATGAACGGTCTTTCAGGAACCACACATCTCAGGATGAACGGTTCCTCACGAACCACATATCGGGATATAAGGTCCCGGAGGAACCACATATCCTGGACGGCCCTGCACTGGCCGCACATCCCAGGGGATGGGCGGTTGGTCCAGATCCGCCCAACCCTTTGGGCGGCCCAGGTGGAACCGCCCAAGTACATGGGCGGCCCCTCAGGAACCGCCCATCCACCAGAGAGCCCCTTTTGCCCCCGTTCAACCCTATTAAGCCTCAGGGGATATAAGGTCCACCAGGAGCCGTTTATCCCCTCTGAGAGTGACTTAGTAATGGTTCTAATGCATTCATTTTCATGTCATACATGCTAATTATTAAAATAGAAACCCACTTAATAAATGTTTAATTATGCGACTAAATTTCTGTTAATTACTTGTTATTCGTGCCTACGCGACTTACGCGATCTCGTTCACTAGCTTATCATCTTGAATCATTCCTTTTGGCATCTTAACTTAATATATAACCTAATTCTTATTAATTTGGCTTGAAATTAGGATTAATATGTTGATTTAACTTGCTAGATAGTTGTTGTACTACAGTAACGCAGCACGATTATTTTCCCAACTTCTAGTAAGTCGCTAAGGCGTTAAATAGCATGTTATCTCCGGAAACTCGATCCAGCGGGATTACCATTAATTCACATGTTTAGTATCCCTGTTTAGAAATCCATTGATTAAATGGTAATCTATTCCAGTAAAGTTATATATGTAACTCTTATTGTGATTTGGTTATCGATCTTCTTGATGATTGTGCTTACCTTGAAATTCTGAAATGAATCTTCTTCCTACTCAAAATTGTTATTGCTACATAGCTTAAACCTTGGAATTCTGGCCATAAATTGTGGAAGTCTAGATTCATGGGATCTTTGATCCAAAGAAATTAATGTCTGGCAAACAATTAAGGGCTTGGTCTAGTCCTGGGAGGAGCGCCCGAACACTACATGTACCCCCGGGGAGGTGATTGACTAGGTGTGACATTTGGCACCAGTACTATGACATGTGTTAAATCTAAGACTGTCCACTACTCTCTACTACTTTTTACTTTCCACTCTTCACTGTTCCCTACTCTACTTGTTGTTACTCTACTTGTTGTTACTTGGACGTGGAAATGAAATTACATACGTGCTTGACATGACTCGAATCGTCTTGATAAGGCCAACTCTTTATCGTTATCTCCTGTAGTAAATTCTTGTCTTTGTTATTCCTTTTAAGTATTATCATTCTGTTCATTTATATTTCTTGACCTTGCAAGATCTTTAAACTTTGTTTTACTATATCATCATTTTCCTTTTATTGCATTATCCTTTGTAGCATGACATTTTGAAAATGTAATTAAACTGTTAATCACTTATACCTATCTATTATCTCCTACTGAGCGTTAGCTCACACCCCGTTGTTTTCCCCCTTTCCAGGCTATACAGGTGACGACACCCATACCGATGGGGAGGGGCAGGAGTGATTACACCTTAGTGTACCAGTTAATAGATGGAGTCATCTTGTTATTGCTTCTAGTTATGTCTTGGAGTTGTGCTAGTATTTCGATATTTAAAGAGTTAGTTGATGTACTAGTTGTACTAGATTTCATTAGAAGTTATGTTTGAGAGTGTCTTAGTAGATGAATGTTGTAATAGATTGGGATTTTCCATGTTTAATAAATTTGTTCTTTTCCATTGCCTTGTGTTAATCATCTAGTTTAGTATTTCAACTTTATTTCAGCTAGCTCGCCTCTAACTGTACGTCCCGATATTTTCGCCTTGTTCGGGGCGTGACAACTTTAGCTGTCTACAATACTTGCACGGAGTCGAGTTCCAATGCCTTTGACTAACCAAGAGTTGCACCGACTAGGTGCAGATCAAACCTTGCACCGAGAATGGTAATGCAATAGAAGATACACCGACTTCATGTTATTCAGAAGCTAAAAATATGCACCGGGTCGGGATATGCAGTCCAAGCAGGAGCTGCACCGAGATGGCAAAGAGAGATACAAGACAAAGCTTGCACAGAGATGGATTTGCACTGAGATGACAAAGATAGATACAAGTCAAAGCTTGTACCGAGATGGATTTGCACTGAGATGTAGGAACGACCAGCCTGACCAAAGCATTCTGGTCAACAATTGCACCGACCCAAGAGTTGCACCGACCTCAAAAGGTGAGATGTAGAGACATGATATGCATGGGCCTTAGTGGATACGAGCTAGAGTAATGCATAGAGACCACATATGAACATGATCAAGGACTTGCACCGAGGCAAGCACTTTATGTAAGAGATGCAGAACTTGCACTGACTTAATATGTATTAAGCAAAAGGATGAAAATCATGTAATGCACGGACCTAAATCATGCTATAAGCAAAGACCTCCTTCATGCTTAGAGTTAAAGAAATGCACCATATAAAAATAAATTGATTTGAAATTGAAACAAATTGATTTATAGTGTGAGACATCATCAAAACCGTAGGGATGCAACAATCTCTCCCTTTTTGATGATGGCAATACTATGAATCAAGTAATGTCAGGGCATTAAGAAGGAGATCAAAAATAATCAGCAGCAAACCAAGAAAGAGCATACTGTTAAACCAAAACAATCAGGAGCAAACCAAAAAAGAGCACACTGTTAAACAAGGAGACTTCTCCCTGAAACACCATCTTCTGTAACTCTTCTCTCCCCCAATCCGCTCCCCCACAACTCACTCTCAGATGTTGCATGATCTCTCTCCCCCTTTGACATCATCAAAAGGAAATGAAAGATATATGAAATTGCTGGAGACATGAGGGAGAAGTATAGTGGCTTCTTAGTGTAGAAAGACTCAAGGGCATATCTTAAGAGAATAAGTAAGGTACTAAACTCAAGAGAAGATTCTTGAACTCTGGTAATCAATAGAGAATTAGAATGAGAGGGAAGTATATCCACATACATGGTATATGATGTAGAGCAGGGATGAACAAGTATGGCAAGACATTGTTGAACAAACAACAATACTAAGTAGACGACAAGAGACAAAGGCAGAGAAGGTGTCCTCATGGTATTGAGGACAAGCATTCCAGTAATTTGCACAGAGACAAGGGATATTATAGAGTTTTTCAATAAGACAAATGAGTAAGTGTTTGATGCACATTTTTTTATCTCTTTTTATCTTGTTTATTGTTTTTATTTATTTATTTATGTTTATGGGTTTATTGGCATGCCAGTCACCGTGGTGACGATTCTTATTGTGCGCTCGATCTGACTTGGTCAGTCGATTGTGAGTGATCGTGTCTGGACTAGTAGTCCGTCATACCCTGAACGCTATGACGTTAATTACGTCCTCCCTAAGGAAGACAACCCTTGATTAAACGCTAGAGGTAGGAGGAATGCAGCGGTAAAGCCGTGTGCTCAAAGGAGACAGAATTCATCTGTTTACAAGACGTTAAACGTATCTGAACAGAGCAGGGGTTTATTAATTACGGGGGGAAACCCGCCGGCATATTCCCACCATCTTGGATGATGCCAAGTGGGGAATAGGAAACCACCCATGCAGCGGCAGGGTGGGCTCCGCAAAAGATCGGGTATATATATAGACATAACCCGGAATCCAGATGGGGACCGGCCTGATGTAACACACCCGGTACGAGTGCGATGTCTTATTAATATCCCCCTTCGGAGGGCCATCAGAGATCACGCAAGGGCATAGCTCCGTGGGCCAGCGGGGTTAGAGGAGAATACCACACTCGATTGGTGGGGATATATAAATTTCGGCAGCATGTCCCCTGAACTTGGATTATGCCAAGGAAGAATAGGTCATCATCCACGGAGAGCCGGGATAACGACCGAACAAAGATGGGCACCAGGCCCAGGGACATCTCTTGCCTTCATATCATTGATCAATATTCCCTTGGAACCCATCAGAACACATATAATGACATGGTTCTTTAGGTTCATAAGGCATTGGTGAAATCCGGATTCGGGACGAAAGCTGTAGGGGAGATCTTCCCCATTTATTGTATCTCATCAAGACACAAGTGATGGTCTATGAGTATCTCCTTAAACAGATGTAGGGGAGCTTAAGAAGTTTATAGAAGAATGGTGCAGAGGTGGGCCTCGGAGTGGGTTTCATCTGACTGAAGGGGGGATCTCGGCCTAGCCTTTGGCTTGGACAAAATGGGGCTCTCGGCCTGGGTTTTGGTGGATGGAGAGGGGCTCTCGGCCTGGTCATTGGGCTGGCCGAAGAGCTTCTCGGCGGCCAAGGGAAGGCTCTCGGCCTGGACATTTAATGGACAAAAGGAGGCTCTCGGCCTGGTCCTTGGATTGGCCAAAGGGGGTTCTCGGCCTGGTCATTTAGTGGACAAAGGGGCTTCTCGGCACGGTTCTTGGGCTGGCCAAGGGGGTTCTCGGCCTGAGCAATTGGTTGGCCAAGGGGGGGTCTCGGCCTGGGGTCTTCTCGGCGGGCTCCTGGGCGCGCCGGAAAGGGGGGCGCCGAGAGGGGCAATATCAGGTTTGGCAAAAGGGGGGTGAATGGCTAGGAGGAGGGGCTCTCGGCAGAGGGCTTCCCGGCGCGCTCCTGGTCGCGCCGGGAGTCTACACGCCGGGAGCCTTGCACATATGGCCTCACGAGGAAAGCGTTGGTAACCGACTGGGTTGTCGTTTAGCCAAAAAAAGGGGGGAGGCCTCTCGGCCTTATGGTTCTCGGTGGGGAAACTCGCACGCCGAGAAGGTGAAATGCAGAAGAATTTTAGGGTTTCCAGAGCTCAGAAACGATGCTCTGTTTGTGTGTTTTCTGGGGATTTCAAGCTCGAATCAATGTCGGGCCAGAGATGTAAGAGAGGGATTTCATGGAGGCTTCTATTAGAAGGGTGCCAAGGGATTTGGATGAAGGAATCAAATGGAGGAGGTCAGACCATCACCTGATCCTGTGGAGAGTTTTGCCCGTCTGTTGCAGGCCATTTGGCCATTTGGGGGAGTCAGGAGATGACTGTCCTCCGACTCCTCCAGATGAGCCTAGTGATATTAAACCAACGGAGAAGGAGAGGCTATCAATCGTATAAACTTCAGGTCCTAAACATTCAATATTTAGGATGGAGGACCTGAGATCCGATCATTATTTATGAGAGCTGGGCAGCCCAGGGAACCAAGAGACTGATATCTCTGGTTCCTGAACCGCCAAAAAGGGGGGCTCCTCAGAAAAAAACCAGATTATATATATATGGAAAAACAGGCATTGAGATCAGAGAGGGAAGAAGAGAACGAAACTCAGTAACCCATTGGATGGGGTTAGGAGTCTTATCCTCATCCCTCTTCGAAGAACAAACCCACGCGATCGGCTTCGAAACCCAAAGAATCTAATCTATGTTCCTTTCAGACGAAGGCTATATACATAGAGAGACAGACAGAGATCGATGTCTTAATCTATCAACACCCAAACGGGCCATCCTGACGTTTCATTGCATTGCATAAAGGAAATATTACACTGATCATGAAAGAAAAATGTAAGGCAGAAATCAAAAGAGAAGACCGGAACTCCGGCTACAGTTGAGAAATCGAGAGAGAACTCGATATATTGCATCAGATAAGGAAAGAAAACATGGAGGGGAGGGTGGAGCATTGACTTCTCTCCCTCCCCAGTGCCCACCTGGAGCTTTCCTTCTTCTTCTCTTCAATTTCCTCTCTGTTGATCGAAAGGGGGGGGTGGCTCTTCCTCTCCGAACGATCCCCTTTTTCTATCTGGCTTTCTCTCTTTTTCTCTTCAGCTTTTTTTTCTTTAGCCCTCACCGAGTCCCCCCGTGTTCTTTCGAAGGGAGGGGGTTTTATAACCCCTTTCTTCTTTCTTCTCGACAGGCTTCTGGGCGCGCCGGAAAGGGGGGCGCCGAGAGGTGCCTGAAGCTTCATGGGCGCGCCGGAAAGGGGGGCGCCGAGAGGTGACTCATCTTCATATAGGCCCACTTGGGGTTTCTTCAAATGCATCATCATCCCAAAGGGTCTATCATCTCTGAAAATATCTTGTATTGACATCATGATTGTAATTTTCATCATTCCGTAGACAGGGTTTTATCAGTCCGTAGATAGGATTTTATCAGTTTGTAGACAGGGTTCTATCAGTCCGTAGACAGGGTTTTATCAGTCTGTAGACAGGATTCTATCAGTCCGTAGATATGGTTTTATCAGTCCGTAGATAGGGTTTTCATCTTATCAATATCGCCACTCGAATGGCGACGAGCTCGGACATCAGCCTTAGTCTTTCGCTGTTGGTCAGATCTTCTTTTCAATCATGCTCCCACCCTTGTTCATTTTCCGGGTGTCAACAAATGCCCCCCACCTGCGGGCGACGTAAGCGCAGAATAAGCGCCACGGGGGTTGCAGGTGTCTTTTACTATTTGAGGGTATCTTCCTCAATTTGTCTTCAATTCAGCTCTCAGACTTGATCATCTTGTTGTAACAGTATTCTGCACATCGATGTTTCTTCTCTTCATATTTTCTGTCATCATTTTTAGCATTTAGGGCTTTTCGGCCTGCAGTACCTCCCGGCGCGAAGCTTCTCGGCGCGGGGATCTCGGCCTGGGATGTCATCGGCATGGGAGGCTTCTCGGCGCGTCCTGGCCGCAGAGGGTCTCGGCCTGAAGACCTTCTCGGCGCGGGGACCTTCTCGGCGCGCCCCGGCCGCAGAGGATCTTGGCTTGGGGTCTTCTCGGTGCGCCCTGGCCGCAGACAGTCTCGGCCTGGGGGCTTCTCGGCGCGCCTTCTGGCCGCCGGGGGGCTCTCGGGCGAGAGGTTCTCGGCGCGCATTTTGCCGCGCCGAGACCTCAGTCGCCTGGGCCCCTATTTAGGGCGCCGATGGCCCTTTTTTTCCTCATTCTTCATTCGACTTTCTCTTTCTTCATCTTTTCTCCATTTCTTCTCTTCGGCGCGAGCCGCCTCCGTCCTCTCGGCCGTTGCTGCGAGCCTTCCGTCCTGGGTGACGTCTTTTGGGATTCAATCCCTTTGCTTCCGGGATCACCCCCTCTTGGTTGGTGACTCCCTATTCTTTTGGGCAGATCCCGAATAAGGGGATATGCTGCCGAAATTTCTATAGAATCTCATGTTGCAATCCTTATAAGACTGACTTTTAATCCACATTTCTTCTTTTGTTTACAGATATAGCAATGGCTTCTGGCTCTGCTGCTGCATCTTCGAGAGCTGTTGGAGCTAGTTCATCGGCCCAGCCAGACATATCTCGGGCCAGAGTGAATTGGTTGAACGTGCATAGCTTGGATTATGGATATGATAGAATAGCTTCAGTTGACGAATCGTCTAATTCTGAAACTGACACAGTGTCGACAACCCGGGTATACTCCGCGGAGACCGAAACATACTTCAGGCGGGATAGTAACTACCGGCCAGATTTCCCGAAGGATCGCCACTTGATGCCGTTTATTCGGACCTTCACAGTGGGCGGCCTGCGAGATTATCGGACAGCTTGCGTGGTCGAAGCTACCATTCTTGCTGAACGGGATAGCCTGAAGGACTCAGTATATCGCGGCCAGGCCATTTATCTTCCCGGAGAGAAGCGGGACTGGGGTGCAGTCCTTGGAATATCGGAGCTAGAACCCGAGAAGAAGATGCTGACCCGGGCACCGGAATTCACACCTGCTCGGTGGGACAATGCTGGCGGCCTAGTTAATAGGGAGAAGCCCGGCTATGGTATGTTCTTATCACCTATAAAGTGGGGATATCGCAAAGAGCCCTTCGTGCTAAATTGTTCGGCCATTCAGTTCAAATACCATTTGTCAGCTGGTTGGTTCGGAGACTGCAAGATCACTGACTCCCATCTATTCCGAGTAGGGGCAGTAGAATTTACTGAATTTGTTCTGACGGAATATGCCCCTCTGCTGATCAGAGCGGGTGTATACCACAGTGTTTTTGCTTCCAGATTACGATATCCCATCTCCAGGGGGTTATGCTGTGGGATGTTTGAAGTGTTCTGTCCTTTGTTCAACACTTTTTATACAGTAGAGGGTGAGACATCCCTAGACCTCTGGAGTTTATCGCGGCTTTCCGGCCTGCCGATTGATGCCGAGCCGTATGAAGAAGTCTGTTTGGCAGACTCCGAGAAAGACAGCTCTGATGGAGAAGGCAAGTATTCCCTTGGCTTCTCTTACCGATATCTGATGAAGGTCTATCGCTCCATCTATCTGGCATATAGTAGAGGATCCTCCAAAGGCTATCATCCCCGAGAGAAAGGTAGCAAACTGAGGGTCCGGATCGGGCAGTGGCTCCAGTACTTTTTCGACGGGCCCCTGAAATATGCAGATTTCCCCTCCATGGGTCTTGTTGCGAGCAAGCAGATAAGAGCTCCCCGCTACAAATCGGCACTGCCATCTTCATTGCGCCATGCGGGCAAAGGTGGTCCCAACCCGGCAGGGGTAGATCCCATCACACACTGTGCAGCTTATTTCACATTCTGGCTGTGTACTTTTGCTCTTCCACAAGGGGACGAGACAGTCATTCGGCCAGAGGCCATATATCCAGCTTGTCAGATGGCCTGGGGGATGAAGCTGTCGCTCTGCCCGGTGGCCCTGTGTTTGATCTATAAATCTTTGGGGGACCTGTACAAGCACCGGACTCCCCGTTCTTTGAGGACCATGGGTCCTTTTCATTTATTCAATGCCTGGGTCTGCAGTATATTCCCTGAATTGGCTCCGAGAACCTTGCAGGCGGATACAGTGTTACCCAGGATGGTTGAATTTGCCAGCGCTGAGCCTGGTCCCTTTTATGATCAGCTATTTAAAATAAGGGGCCGGCTGATAAGAGTACCAGTGGACGCCCCTGGCAGCATACATTTCTGGAGCTTGGCTGCAGGTTCAGCTCCTTTGATTGATCCTTAAAGAGAATGCAAGCTGGAGGAGATAGAGACATATATCCACCCTGTCTCAGGGGTCAACACTGCTCGGCCGATCTTGGAACCGGAGCTGGTGAGATGGGCCATGGCAATTCGGCCTAGTGTTTTGGTTTACAGAAAGGGTGGCCTGCTTCTGTTGGAGCCATACTATCCGTTCCGATTTGGGCGGAACTTTGGTTATGACCAGCACATCCCTACTTCAGTTGCTCAATTTCCCCTGGATAGCAGGGCCAAGCACGGGTCCACCATTGTCGGCGACGGCCGGTTGTGGTGGGATTTCTATCATCGTCAGGACGACGCAATTTTCAGGGTGCTCACCGTCTCCAATCGTGTTCCCCGGGTAACATCAGAATATATTAAATGGTGGAGCATTCGGACAGGCTTTTTCAGGGATGGCAGGGGTGCTTTCTGGGATGTAGCAGAGCGCTCTTTCCTGAAACAGCAGCCTGGGCCGGTGTTTGAAATCCCCGAGGCCCATCTGAGGAAGCTTTATTCGCAGAACCCGAGAGAGGCAGAGAACTATCTGGCCCAGCGTCGAGCTCTGAAGGAAAAGAATTCTGAGCCACCCGCTCCTGTCTTTGCTGCTATTAATGAAGACAATTTCATAAAGACCCTGAAACATCTGTGCCATATAGGAGATGATCGCTTGGAGGCACAACAGTATCCATTTCCTGTTGAAGAGCCGCTCCCGGCGGTAGCTCATTGAAGGGGTCCAGTTGATAAATTTCATCCGTATAGGACGTTTGTACGCCGGGAAGATAGAACTCAGACGTATTATAAGCAAACGTCCTGGCTGTTCATTCTGCTGAATTTGCATGGACTATCTGTAGAAAGCCCGATAGCTGGCATTTTGAACAAGCCGCTATTTATATCATTTCATTATGTCGATGGCTGGGGCGTGGACCATCTTGACTTGTTCCGCTGCCTGGATTTTCATGGCCATAATGACCTGGCAGCTTTGGTGGAGAAATGCCAGACATTCGACGATGTGTGTTGGCTCATCAAGGAGGCTGCTTCCCGCTCCAAATAAGTGGCTTATCTGTATTGGCCGCTCTCTGTATTTTATGATGGACCAGCAGGTATCATCTTCTCCTTTCTGACTGCAGTGTTTTCTATTTAATATCTAAATTTTGCATCTATTGATCCCATCATCTTTCTGCCGTTCTTAACAGACCGGCCCGATATAAAGCGGCAGGGGCTCTACAGGAAGATTATTGCGCAGGCCGAGAAGCCTGCTTATTTTAAAGTTCCTGCTGCAGCACCGACCACTACTCCCCTGCCTCCTGGCAAGAAGAGGAAGGCTTCTGCAGTCAAGGCTGCAGTTGGGAAGGCCAGGAAGGCCAAGAGAGCTCAGGCTCAACAATCGGCTTCGGTAGTGATGGACACCGGGACCCCTCTCCCTGACATTCCCTCATTTGATGAGTTCGAAACTCAGAGGGAGGCCGCTCAGGCATCAGTTCAGGGTAACATCAATATTCTGCCATTACATTCTTCATTCTATCTTGCTGGATTTCAGAGGAGTGTTTAAATCTGACCGCTTCTTTTCGCATAGCCCAAGAGCCAGTTGCGGCGCCCTCCGAGGTGGAGACCCGGTTGCCCTCTCCCACGCCGACTAGTGAGGCGGAGGGTAAGTATTCCCTTTTTATCTTTTTATGTTTGCTTCAGCTACTTTCATCGTCCCTCTCACAGGCTTTTCTTTATAGTGATGGCCGGGGAGGAGACTGAGATTACAGGAGCGGCTGGCGATATTACTCAGCCGCGGGAGGGTCACAAGACCCAGGCGAAATGGGGCCCCGCTCCCGAAAGGCGCATAGTTACTCTGTCTTCCTCCAAGCAGATGTTAGAATCGATGGCCCCGCCCATGGACAGAGTAGAAATCTCTTCCGGTAGCTCTGCGGCCGCTTCTGAGGCAGGTGGAGAAGAAACAGATTTCAGCGGGAGTGACACGGAGGGTGCCTCCAAACCAGAGGCCCCACCCGTATGTACCGCCATTGTTTTATCATTTACACCCCCCAAGCTGCTGGTGCCATTTTCTAGAGAAGAATTGCCAGAATAGTTCGCTGCTCTGGATACCGAGGCAGATATAACTCCCCCTTTTGTGGTCTCATCAGCGGAGCTTTCCTCTTCTCTGAAATCTTTTGAGGATATTGGCATCACTTTAGAAGTGAGTCTCTTCCCTTTATGGTTTCCTTTTCCCCATCTTTATCTGCTGCTTGACGCTGCATTGATTCATTCACAGGAATCCATTGTTGCCCTCCCGGCTACGAGTGCAGCCGTTGAAGCCACTTTATCCGGCACCTTGGCTATTGTTTCTGCTTCGGCAGCCATTCTTGAGATAATTCGCCCTGTGCCGGTGAGGGTGCAGTCCTCCACAGACTTAGCATCATTGGACCTGCGGAATGCAGGGGAATGCCCGGCTCTCATCAAGGCTTTGGATTTTAGAGCTGAAATGGACCCAGCCAGGGGTTCTGCCTTTATACCAGCTGCAGTGATGACCATCGCTCCAGAATCAACAGTTCCCACAGTATCAGTCATGGAGAGCGAACCTGTGCCTCTTCATATCGTGGCCCCCGCAGCCTTGACATTGCAGGGGGCGGGCACCGAAATGGAAGAAGGAGAGGTATCTGTTGGAGAACTGGGAGTATCGCCTACAACAGCCACGGAATCTGCTTCCGCATTTTCAGAATCTGAGGAGGAGATGCTTGAAGTTGCGTCCGGGATTATTCCGACGGCCGCCTCCGAGGAGATGGAGGTGGAAGATCTCCCGGCCACATTAGAGGTTATGGGTGGAGCTCAGTTGGTGGCTTCGGCAGACCTGCCGTCTTCTTCTTCGCAGCCGGACATCACCCTATGGGCGGATATAGACAGTGAAGTATCTTTTGAAGTAGCTCCTCTTCCTTCGCCTGGCTTCACTTCCCCTGAAAGTTTTGTTTGGCAACATCTGGGCATGCTGCGTCAACTGGTGGAGTCCCAACCTGGACTAACTTATTTACAGTTGAAGGATATAGCCGGGCGCTTCACCGCCGGTTTACAGGCGATGGGATGTCCCACGGAAATATGGGCCCAGCAGGTTCTTTTGCTGTTAAAATTTGTTCATCGTCGGGATTTCTTGACACATATCATGTCGGACAGATTGGCAGCCTTGAAGTTGCAAAGAATGGAGTGCAAGTCCGAGCTGGCAAAGATGAACTCTATCTTTCAGGAGCGACAACGTCAAATGCAGTCTTTGGTGGAGTGGGAGCATTTCGTGCGCGATCGGATAACTATCCTGGAGGCTGAACTGTCTGATCTCCGAGCTGAGCTGCCACAGCTGACAACTTCTCGACCGCAACTCGAGGAAGAAGCAGCTTTATTAGAGGGGCAGGTGGCATCCTTTCGAGACCAGTCTGTTCGACTGCAGGAAGAGGAGGCTCGGCTTCATGAACTAGGAGCCGCCCCTTCTGTGGGTCTTCTGGCATTCGAGGATATCTTCCGGCAGCCATGAATCATTTTCTTTTTCTTTTCTTCTTCTCCTTTTTTGCTCTTTTGTGATACAATGTCCCCTCGGGGCCCTTTATGTATTCACTTCTTAATGAAAGGAAAAATTTTGCCTTATGTGTATCCACCTTCTTTTCCATGTGGTTTTATCACTTCAGGGAAGTGGGGTAGTGGTTTTAGCAAACTCTCATGCAAATGGCGCGTATCTGGCAAGAGAGCGTCCACCCCTTCAGAGAAAGGATGGGGAACTCGCTCCACCGCGTGACGGCATCCGAAGAGGTGCTTAAACCGGATTCTGTTAGTAGCGGCAAATGTCCCTTTTGGCAATATGTGCTGTGAGGGAGACAATTTGCAGGAATGTGAAAGAAAGGGCCTTATCAGAATAGACGGAAAGTCTAGACTGGGTAGAGGTTATAACAGGTGGGACGATTACAGGATATGTGGTTTTCATCAAGACAGACGTAAGGTCTGAACTGAATAGGGTTTTATCATTGATCGGGCGAAATGCCAGTCGATCAACAGCTGATTTCATCATCGATATTGAGTTTATATCGATGCAAGGATTTTCATAAGTTTCCTCAGAATAGACGAAAGGTCTAAACTGAGTAGGGTTTTATCATTGATCGGGCGAGGTGCCAGTCGATCAACAGCTAGTTTCATCATCGATATTGGGTTTATATCGATGCAAGGATTTTCATAAGTTTCCTCAGAATAGGCGAAAGGTCTAAACTGAGTAGGGTTTTATCATTGATCGGGCGAGGTGCCAATCGATCAATAGTTGATTTCATCATCGATATTGGATTTATATCGATGCAAGAAGGATTTATAAGTTTCCTCAGAATAGACGAAAGGTCTAAACTGAGTAGGGTTGCATCATTGATCGGGCGAGGTGCCAATCGATCAACAGTTGATTTCATCATCGACATTGGATTTATATCGATGTAAGAAGGATTTATAAGTTTCCTCAGAATAGACGAAAGGTCTAAGCTGAGTAGGGTTTCATCATTGATCGGGCGAGGCGCCAATCGATCAACAGTTGATTTCATCATCGATATTGGGTTTATATCGATGCAAGAAGGATTTATAAGTTTCCTCAGAATAGACGAAAGGTCTAAGCTGAGTAGGGTTTCATCATTGATCGGGCGAGGCGCCAATCGATCAACAGTTGATTTCATCATCGATATTGGATTTATATCGATGTAAGAAGGATTTATAAGTTTCCTCAGAATAGACGAAAGGTCTAAGCTGAGTAGGGTTTCATCATTGATCGGGCGAGGTGCCAATCGATCAATAGTTGATTTCATCATCGATATTGGGTTTATATCGATGCAAGAAGGATTTATAAGTTTCCTCAGAATAGACGAAAGGTCTAAGCTGAGTAGGGTTTCATCATTGATCGGGCGAGGTGCCAATCGATCAACAATTGATTTCATCATCGATATTGGATTTATATCGATGCAAGAAGGATTTATAAGTTTCCTCAGAATAGACGAAAGGTCTAAGCTGAGTAGGGTTTATCGCAGGTGGGACTGCCAAGAATGTATAGGTTTCATCAGAACAGTGATGGATTTCATTGTTTGTGGGACATGCGAATGGGGTATGTGGATTTCCCCAGGGCAAACGTAAGGTCTGTCCCAGAAAGGCTTTATCATCGGTGGGGCATGGAGCCATGTGACCGACGGAAGGTTTTACCAATGGAGGCAGATGAAGGTATCGTGCCGGTTGGCACGGGACTTTTTGGATTACCATATTACTGACCCAAGTGCCCTTTCGGGTTTTCACCAGAGCCAGCCCCCTCTTGCTTTTGCCCACGCGTCCTTTCGGATTTTCACGTGGCGGGGTACCCGATTTTGCCTGCAGTGCCCTTTCGGGTTTTCACCACAACTGGGTTTTGGCCATTTTTGCCCTCGTTCAGAATGCCTGAACAAGACTGGCGGGGTATCTCTATTTTTAACCCCATTTTGTCTCTTCTTTTCTTTTCCCTTTTCTTTTTATTGAAACTTTGATTCTATAACTGATAGGCGCAGCTTGTGCATATATCATCATTGATGTGGGTGCTAACATCAATGCAAGGGTTTCATAGGTCTCATCAGGATAGACGTAAGGTCTAAACTAGACGGGTCTCATCGCTGATTGGGTAAAGCGCCAATCAATCAGCAACGGGTTTCATCATTGGTATTGGGTTTATACCAATGCAAGGATTTTTATAGGTTTCATCGGGATAGACGTAAGGTCTAAACTGGACAGATTTCATTGCTGATCGGGCAATGCGCCAATCAATCAGCAACGGGTTTCATCATCGGTATTGGGTTTATACCAATGCAAGGATTTTTATAGGTTTCATCAGGATAGACGTAAGGTCTAAACTGGATGGGTTTTATCACGGCGGGACGTAAAGAGATATGTGGGTTTCTTCGTGGTTACCACATTACCGACCCAAGCGCCCTTTCGGGTTTTCACCAGAGCCAGCCCCCTCTTGCTTTTGCCCGTGCGCCCTTTCAGGTTTTCGCACGGCGGGGTACCCGATTTTGCCTGCATTGCCCTTTCGGGTTTTCACCACAGCTGGGTTTTAGCCATTTTTGCCCTTGTTCAGAATGTCTGAACAAGACTGGCGGGGTATCTCTATTTTTAACCCTATTATATATATATATATATATTATTATTTTTTTTTATTTTCTTCTACCCCCCCCCTATTTGTTCAGAGGGTGTCAGACCGTGACGGCACAGGATCACGATGAGTGGTAGCCTGGTTAGGACGGAGTGTCACTATACCAAGGAAAGGATATCTCGGATAGGGCGGAGTGCCACTAGACCAAGGAAGGGTAGTTCGGCTAGGGCGGAGTGCCACTAGGCCAAGGAAGGGTAGTTCGGCTAGGGCGAAGTGCCGCTAGGCCAAGGCAGAGGTATCTTGACTAGGGCGGGGTGCCACTAGGCCAAGGAAGGGTAGTTCGGCTAGGGCGAAGTGCCGCTAGGCCAAGGCAGAGGTATCTTGACTAGGGCGGGGTGCCACTAGGCCAAGGAAAGGATATCTCGGCTAGGGCGGAGTGCCACTAGACCAAGGAAGGGTAGTTCGGCTAGGGCGGAGTGCCACTAGGCCAAGGAAGAGGTATCTTGACTAGGGCGGGGTGCCGCTAGACCAAGGAAAGGATATCTCGGCTAGGGCGGAGTGCCACTAGACCAAGGAAGGGTAGTTCGGCTAGGGCGGAGTGCCGCTAGGCCAAGGCAGAGGTATCTTGACTAGGGCGGGGTGCCACTAGGCCAAGGAAAGGATATCTCGGCTAGGGCGGAGTGCCACTAGACCAAGGAAGGGTAGTTCGGCTAGGGCGGAGTGCCGCTAGGCCAAGGCAGAGGTATCTTGACTAGGGCGGGGTGCCACTAGGCCAAGGAAAGGATATCTCGACTAGGGCGGAGTGCCACTAGACCAAGGAAGGGTAGTTCGGCTAGGGTGAAGTGCCGCTAGGCCAAGAAAAGGGTATCTCTTGCCCGATTACTCGGGGAATGTCAGCTGTGCAGCATGATACAGCTTCAGGTGTTTACCGTTGAGTGGTGAGAATTGGATCTCCCCTCGATGATTAACAACTATGTAGGTCCCTCCTTCGTAGACCCTTTGTATCACATATGGACCTTCCCAATTGGGATTTAGCTTTCCCTTCGGGTTGGACGCCATGACTTCTTTTTTCTTGACCATGACAAGGTCACCTTTTTTGAATTCTCGCCCTTTTACGAGTTTGTTGAATGCGGTGGCCATGCGGGCCTGATACATCTGGATATTCTTCTGAGCTTGGAGACGCTTCCCTTCCAATTCAGCCAATTCTTCTAATCTTCGTTCTGCATTGGTTTGTTCGCCATGGGCTAGGTCGTATTGGACTGCCACTCTGAGTGACGGGACTTCCAGCTCTAGTGGGACTACTGCCTCTGAGCCGTATACCAAGGAGTATGGTGAGCACCCTGTAGGTGTTTTGAAGACGGTGCGATACGCCCACAGAGCTTCATACATCTTTTCTTCCCAATCCTTCTTATTGGCACTGACGACTTTGGCCAGCAGGGTGCACAAAGTCTTATTGAAAGCTCCTGCCAATCCATTTGCCTGTGGATTGTAAGGAGTGGAAGTCCTCCATTCGATCTTATATTTCTCGGCAAGCCGATAGACTTTCTGATTTCTGAAATGACTCCCATTGTCAGATATTATTCGGCTGGGGATCCCAAACCGGAAGATGATGTTTTGCTTGATGAATCTGGCGACCAGCTCACCGGTCACTTCCCGTAGTGCTATAGCTTCCGCCCATCGGGAGAAGTAATCTGTTATGGCCAGTATATACTTATGCCCGGCCGAGGAAGTCGGTAGTGGACCGACTACATCAGTTCCCCATTGTGCAAACGGCCAGCTAGGGACTGTAGGGTGCAGAATCGTAGGTGGCCTTCTAGGCACAACAGCATGCTCCTGACACTTCTGGCATGACTTTGCAAATGTGCAGCAGTCTTCAAACATAGTGGGCCAATAGTAGCCCAGCTTCTTGATTTCTATCTTCATCTTGGGGCCAGCCTGGTGGGCACCTGCTGTCCCAGCATGTACTTCTTTCATCGCTTGCCAAGCTTCCTCAGTGGACAGGCAGCGGAGCAGAATCTTCTTGCGTGCATCTGCCATTATTCGGAACAGAGTCCCATTCCTGAATTCATAAGAATCTTTGATTCGCAAGAGTTTCATCTTTTCTTCTCTTTTCTGCGACAGCTGTTGATGTAAAAACCACTGTAGCAGGTGTTGTCTCCAATCAGACGCCTGTTCTGTACTGATCGTGGTGACTTCATTTTCTTCGGGGCAGCTTTCTAGCATGCTGGGGACTTGCCGCCGATTTATAACAACAATGTTCAGTGTCTCATCTGGTGGGACTGCTATTGAGCTGGCTAGCTTTGCCAATGCATCAGCTTGGGCATTATGTGCACGGCCCACATGCTTGAGCTCAATATGATAGAATTTCGCCATGAGGCACACAACTTTTTGGTGGTAGGGGTTCAACTCCGGCTTCCGCACTTCGAACTCCCCTTGGATTTGTTTTATTATCAACATCGAATCCCCGAATACCTGAAGCATCTGGATACCCATGTTGAGGCTTATATGCAGTCCGATTATCAGAGCTTCATACTCGGCTTCATTATTAGTGCAGGGCTTGTTTATAGAACAGGAAGTATGCACAACCTCCCCCTCTGGCGATTTCAGCACAATACCGGCTCCGACCCGTATTCTGATCTTTCCATCGGAGTCCGTCTCTGTTCTAGATGCTCCGTCAAAGAATAGCTGCCACATAGTTGACTGAGCCTGGCAGGCTTCTAGTTTCTCATCATCGGGTAACTCAGTCCCCAACATATCATTCTCTGGCACAGTATGTTCTGCGAAGAAATCGGCCACAGCCTGTCCTTTTATTGCCCTCTGGGGTATATACGTGATATCGAATTCCATCAGAATTATTGCCCATTTGCCCAACCGGCCTTTCAGTACTGGTTGAGTCAGTATGTATTTGAGTGGATCTGCTGCAGATATCAATCTGATTTCATGTGACAGCATATAGTGCCGGAGCTTCTTTACGGCAAAGACTAGTGCCAAGCATGTCTTCTCTATATAGGTGTAACTTTCTTCTGTTCTGATCAGCCTCCTACTCAGGTAGTATAGAGCCTGCTCTTTGCCTTCTTCATTTATCTGTGCTAGCATTGCCCCCAGGGAACAGTGTGTGGCTGCAATGTACAGTATCAGGGGTTTGCCCTTAATAGGTGCCCCCAGCACTGGAGGGGTTTTGAGATATTCTTTCAGCTTCTCAAAGGCCTCCTGACAGCCATCGTCCCAGAGGAACGGCACATCTTTCATCATGAGCTTGTGAAAAGGGTGGCATTTCCCCGACAGATTTGATATGAATCGTCGGATGTAGGCCAAACGCCCTTGTAGAGATCTCAGCTCGTGAAGATTCCTTGGTGGAGGGAGCTCCTGGATAGCTTTAATCTTGGATGGGTCAATCTCAATGCCCCTATGACGGACAATGAACCCAAGAAATTTTCCACTGGACACGTCGAAGGCACATTTCATAGGGTTCATTTTGAGCTCATATTTGCGCAGCCTCTGGAACACTACTCTCAGATCCTGCAAATGGTCTTCCTTTCTGCTGGTTTTCACCACCAGGTCATCAATATAGCACTCTACCTTTTTAAAGAGTAAATCATCAAAGATCTTTATCATTGCTCTTTGATAGGTAGCGCCGGCATTCTTGAGGCCGAACGGCATCCTTTTATAGTGGAATATCCCCTTCGGGGTGCGGAATGCAGTGTGCACTCTGTCTTCTTCAGCAATCCAGATCTGGTTATATTCGGATGACCCATCCATGAATGACAGGGCTTCATGGCCAGTGGTTGCATCGATCATTACTTCAGTAATTGGCACTGGGAAATCATCTTTTGGACAAGCCTTATTCAGGTCCCTGAAATCTACACATATTCTGATCTGCCCATTTTTCTTCTTCACGGGCACTATATTGGCCAACCATGTAGTATACTGGTTTTCCTCAACAAAGCCTACGTCAATCAGCTTGTCGACTTCTTTGTTGATCTGATTTATCAGTTCGGGACGCATTCTCCTTGAAGGCTGCTTTACAGGGCTTGCCCCCGGGTTTATCGCCAATCGGTGCTGTGCCACATCAGAGCTCAGTCCCGGCATCTCATCATATGTCCATGCAAAGCAGTCTCGAAACTCTTTCAGAAACTGTATGTACTGTTCTCTGGCAGCTGGTTCTAGCAGTGCACTGAGGAATGTCGGCCTTGGCTCATCCGCTGACCCCAGGTTCACTTCTATCAGTTCATCGACGGTGGCTTGGCCCCCGTCCTCAACTTCGGGTGGGGCTTCTTGCAAATCAATAAAGCCTCCCAGGATATAATTCTCTTCAGTTTCATGTTCTTCTGTATCGTCATCCTGCTCATCAGCGGATGTCGGCTTATCATATAAGGCCGATACCATCGGATTCTGTTCAGTCTGCCCCGAGGACGAGACTGGTTCAGAAGAGAATTCAAAAGTGGAATCTTCCGCTCTTAGGGATCTTTCTGTTACAGGCTCCCCTGAAAGGTCATCTTTCTGTAGAGCCCGGACCTCTTCCAGAATGCGCTCAAATTCCAGGCATTCTCTCAGTTCTTTGGCCATCTGGCCTTCATCCGGGGTTTCCGTATCAAATTATGCTTCGGCCTAGAATAGATCCTCCTTGCAGGACGGGTCCTTCCAGCACCGACCCCTCTCAGTTTTATCAGACATCCCTGCTTCTGGCTGGTCATCTTTGGCTTCATTGTCTGTTATGGTTTGATACATAATCTCTTCATCCTCAAAGGGATATTGATCATATCCTAACCCAGGGGAGTCTCCATGCTAGTAGAAGGTAGAGATGACATCCACCTCGGCTTCATAATATTCTTGGAGGGTATAACCCAATCCCGGATGCTGTGTGATCTTCCTCAGTTCCTTATTATATCGAGGCGGATCCCATAGCTCCCTGAATGCTTTCTTCTGGGCTGCAGATTGTAGTGATGGCATTTGCATCTTGGAGAACATCTGTGAAACCCGCTGGGTAGTATACTCCAAGCCTGTAATCGGCACCATCTAGTTTGCGGCTTCTTCAGGGACCATGCAGTCTTGATCATCTTCTTCGACTGCCTCCCCGGTGTAGAATATGGTAGGTGGCTCGCAGAAGCGAGGGATTTCCATAGTCTTCAGTGGCAGCACTGTTTGGTATTCTAGGCTGGCGACGGGTTTGATTAAACCTCGTGGGACCTTCACCTGTATGCACCTTTCTTTCATTTCTTGATCAGTGCTATCTGGATGGATGCTAGGAGGGGTGATCCGAGCAAAATCATCAGCATAAGAGATGTGAGCTACTTCATGCTTTTCAACATAACCCTTGGGTGGCGGTGGAGACCAAGCTTTTGCCTTCGTCGCCGGCTTCTTCTGGCTGATCACAGCCTCTTTCTTTTCATCTTTTTGTGACACCTCGGTGTAGTAGGAGGCATCGAGCATATGGCATTCGAACACTTCAAAGGGATGTAGGTCTGCAAACACCCTTTCTTCCTTTCCTTCATGGCAGTATTTTATGCATTGGTGTAGCGTGGATGGCACGATCTGATATTCATGCAGCCACGGTCTCCCCAACAGGGCCTTATACGTGGTGTTGTAGTCGATCACATAGAATCGTACCACGGTAGTGAGGTCGCCCAATGTGAGGTTGAAATCAGCCACCCCAAGAGGTGTTTCACATTTCTGGTTGAACCCAGCAATCTTCATGTCTCTGACCTTGGTAAGCTGCAGATCAAAGTAGTATTTCTGATAGATGCGATACGGGAGAATATTTACAGCAGCCCCGGGATCTATCAGTATCCTGCTCAGCGACTGATAGTTCAGGGAGCCCCTCATATACAACGGTCTGTTGTGACTGGCATTTGGGATCAGCATATCATCTTCTGTGAACGTGACTGATGGTCCAGCATTCACTTCTGCCAAGAGTGCTTCATATTGTGCCGGCGACTGCAGGGCATCCACAATTGCTTGGCGGGCCTCTTCACTCAGAGAGAGTATCTCCCAGATGGAGAATCTGGTGGGGAGCTTCTTCAACATTTTCATGATTCGACTGCCAACCCGAACATTAGACAGCCTCATCTCCTCTGCCCACCGGGGTCTTGGAGGTTCGTGTGGTGCCTGTGGCCTTTGCTGCCCAGTCCCAGTTTCATTTTCTTCATCGGTCTCCCGGAGGGCTTCTTCTGTAATGACTGCCCTTGGTTTTGCTAGAGGGCTATTTTCTTCATTTTCTTCATGCTATTTCTGCTTTCCGGCTGCTGTCTGCTGGCACTTATTGCTTTTAGCTGGAGTAGTATGAGACGGCTGCTCGTTTTCTAAGCTGGACAGGAACTCCAGGAATGAAGGGGATCCTTCTGCTTTATCTTTTCCTTGGTACAAGCTGGCAGGGGGAGGAACCTGGACACCGCGCACCTCTGATTTTGGGATTTGATAGGGTTGCTCCCCTCTGAACATAATATTATGGTTAGCTGGTGGCGGACGCCCCCATTTTCTCCCAGAACGTGTTGCATGGGCTGAGGTAGAGGCCTCAGCATGATTGGCTTCCAGCGGGACATCTGATGCTTCTTGTTCATCATCCTCCCCGGGCAGGGAAAAGAGTACCGACAGAGTATTGCATTGTACTGTCGTGACCTTCTTTCCCTTTTTGGCCTTAGGCCGTCTCTTCTTTTTCTGGGAAGTTGGCTTTGCTAGTTCCTGCCCCCAGAAGGACTCAGTCTTATCTTTTCCTTGTTCTACTTCCGGCTGCTCTTCAATTTTCAATTCTTCGAGCTGCTCCCAGAGTATACAGTCTTTCACCAACAGGTGTTTCGGCTTTTTCTGCTCATACTCATCAAGCTCATTAATATATTGCTGCAGACGCCTGGTTGCAGGACTTTCTTCTTTATGTGCAGGGAGGGGAGTTTGTCTCCTCCGGTTGCGAGTATGGATCCGGATGACTGGTCCGGTCTCAACTGTAGGCCATATTGGCTTTATTGGAGGCGACTCAGGCCTTGGGGTGACACCCTGGATAACTGCTCCGTTGGTTTTAGCTGCGGGAGTCTTCTTTCTACTTTTTGTGGGTACCGTCTGCCATCCTTCCTGATCTCTCAATGGGGTGAGGAGGCAGGCTTCATAGGTGTGCCTGGTGCATTCTTCAATGGCTTCCTTAGGCAGCTGTTGATAGATTGAGATCATATTAGCGGCCACCCTCCAGGGCGAAAGCTCATGTGGCCGAGGAGGCTTCACCTGGTAATCTCCCAGCTGCAGTTCACCCTTCTTAACCATTCCTTCCATGATATCTTTGAAGACATAACAGTCCTTAATTGGGTGCCCCAACACCCGGTGAAATGGACAGAACATCGGATCATCTTTCTTTTCTGCATCTTCGGGCTTCTTCGGTTCAGGCAATGTCACCTTATTGAACTTATATGCCCAGTTAAACAATGCTGCAGTCTTATCCTTGGGAAAAGAGTAAGCCCTTCTCATCCTGTCCCTCAGAGAGACTTTGTCTCTTCTTTCTGCTGTATCTGCCATCGGGGGAGCTTCATATGCCCCTTTCTTCCCTTTTTGTTGCTCAAAGGTTCTAAAATCGACGGTGTTGGCCTCAGAGTGTGACGGCCGCCGATCATTGGATTTACCTTTTGGCATGGCGGGAGCATTGACGGTCGGACGTTTGGACAAGAACGCCTCGACCTCCGCCACTATATTGTTCAGTCGGTCAAATGTTTTGACATCTGCACCGATCATTTTTTCTAGTACTTCCCTCCTGAGGTTCTGCTTGCATATCTGCACTGCATCCTCCTGATGAGGAGGTCTTCTGCATCTCATGGCTAGATTTCTCCATCTTTTGATGTACTCCAGTGCAGTTTCATCCTGTTTCTGCCTAGTAGCATACAGTTCTGCTATTGTGATTTCCCTCTCCGTGACATGAAACCTGTCGCGGAATTTTCTCTGCATATCGGGCCAATCAACCACTGATCCTGCTGACAAGCTTGAATACCATTCAAAGGCCAACCCAGTGAGGGACGAGCCAAAGAACTTGAGCAGATAGGCTTCATCGACTGCTAGGTCACCCATGATGGTAGTATAGTAGGCTATATGCTCTCTGGGGGAGCCCTGGCCATTGAATTTCTCAAACTTTGGCGGCTTGCTGACGCCTGGAGGCAGCCTTTTGGCAGCATACTGGGGAGGATACGGTACCTTATACACATCATAGGCACTAGTATCATCTCCAGTCTTTTCTGACAGCTTCATTTCCATAATTCTTTCAATCATCTGCTTGTGGGCTACAGCTGGATCTATATCTTCTAGAAAGAAGTGGGCTTGTTGCTGGCTGTGAGGAGTTGTCATCACAGTGGCGCGCAAGATGGGCGCGGTAGGCTGCGTCTGAGACACAGAGGGCTGAGCTATTGTTTGCTGTGGAACAGGTTGACTTGGTGCTTTGCCCTTATCAGCTAAGAGAGGATTAGCCAGGATAGTTGTTTCTGTGGAGCTGGATGTCTGCCCCGCAGGTTCAGCTTGCTTCGAGACTGATGTAGCTTCCTGTCTCTCATTGAGCTGTCTTCGGAGAGCATTGATCTCCTGTTGGTATCTTCCGAACATCATCTGGATCATGGGATCCATGGTTGATGGAATTTGTATATCTTCAGAAGTCCCTTCAGCATCATCAACGAAGGGGCTATCTCCATCTTCCGCCGTTACCACATTAACTATCATAGTGGTAACCCTGCGGGCTTCATCATCAATTTTGATTTTATCTTTTGCTGCCTGGCCTCTTCTTGTGACAGGACCAGGTCTAGTTGCCAGCCTGAGCAATTCCTCTGGCTGAGTTGGTAGTATATCCTGCCCCCTGGCCTGTCCAGCCATATTGCAGGTGAAGATTCGCATCTTTCCTTTCCGCCTGTAGACCTTTCTTTTTATTTGACTAGGATATCTGAGCCGGTCAAAGACCGATATTCTTTCTTTGGCTTCTTCCTCGTATAGGTCTTCTTCATTATATCCGACCCTGGGGCCTTCTTCATAGTCATTTGAATCGGAGGAAGAGGCTTCGATCATCATCTCTTGGAAGGTTTTTCCTTCTTCATCATCCCTGATGCCCAAGGCACGGGATAGTCTTTGCTGGCCTAGGGCAGAGCTCCCTAGGTAGTGGAAGTAATCTTGGACTACTTGCTTAGTTTCCTCTGGGTCGCGCCTTTTCGGCTCAGGTCGGAGCATCAGTCTGTCCTGGCCCTTTTGCTGCCGGGCTAGTCTTGTCACCCGAGCATTCAGATGTTCGGCCCTGGGATATTTGAAGATATCAGCCTGTCTGGCATAGGCTCCTGATCTTCTTGCAGTAAGCATAGTGACTGGTTCACTTCTTCTTATATTGCCAACTTGGCAGCGGTTGGCAGCAGCATTGCTTTCATCTCTCTTCATTTCCCTTCTGCCCCCTGCTCTGAGGCGGGCAGCAGTGATATCAGTGAGGTTCTCTCTATCTTTAGCTGGGGCCCAGCTTTGGATCTTCTTCGGTCGCCAGACCTATTTGTATTTTGCTGGCTTGGGCGCCAGCGGCTTCCTTTCAGCATCTTCCCAGTTGGCCCTCCTAGAGGCCAAAACCTGGAACTTGTTGTCAGTTGGGATGGTCGGGACGATTCTGTCTGGCCGGACTCCCCTGGGGCGACCGTCGAGATTCGCCCTAATAGCACCCATCATTATCGTCTTTCCGGAATTGGAAAGGCGACGATCAATAGCAGTAGACCGGTTCCTCCGGTTGGTTTTCTTCCCCTTCTGGGCAGCAGTGGGGACCATGTCCCTTTTCTGGACATGATGGACGTAGCAGGCGACGGCCGTGGGGGCCGTCTTCTTCGGTAAGCCATCCTTGCGATCAGCGGCCTCCACTGGGGCGTTTGCAACAACACCTTGCTCCTCATTATCGACCTGTAGAAGGTCGGTGTAGACAACGCCCAAGCAGTTGGGCAGCCCGACAGCTGGGGGAAACGAACCGAACGCCAGTGGTACCGCCAGGTACCCCTCCTGGACGTGCATGTCCACCGGTTGCTTGTCGAAGCATAGAGACGCGATTTGTGTTGTCATCGTAGTTTCCTGGAAACAAGGAAACACACGGAATCAGAAATTTGAGGGGGGCCCACTGGGCCTCCTACCTTAGCGTAAAGATGAAGGGACACTCGGTCCCACCGGGCGTGCCAGACTTGTTTGATGCACATTTTTTTATCTCTTTTTATCTTGTTTATTGTTTTTCTTTATTTATTTATGTTTATGGGTTTATTGGCGTGCCAGTCACCATGGTGACGATTCTTATTGTGCGCTCGATCTGACTTGGTCAGTCGATTGTGAGTGATCGTGTCTGGACTAGTAGTCCGTCATACCCTGAACACTATGACGTTAATTACGTCCTCCCTAAGGAAGACAACCCTTGATTAAACGCTAGAGGTAGGAGGCATGCAGCGGTAAAGCCGTGTGCTCAAAGGAGACAGAATTCATCTATTTACAAGACGTTAAACCTATCTGAACAGAGCAGGGGTTTATTAATTACGGGGGGAAACCCGCCGGCATATTCCCACCATCTTGGATGATGCCAAGTGGGGAATAGGAAACCACCCATGCAGCGGCAGGGTGGGCTCCGCAAAAGATCGGGTATATATATAGACATAACCCGGAATCCAGATGGGGACCGGCCTGATGTAACACACCCGGTATGAGTGCGATGTCTTATTAATATCCCCCTTCGGAGGGCCATCAGAGATCACGCAAGGGCATAGCTCCGTGGGCCAGGGGGGTTAGAGAAGAATACCACACTCGATTGGTGGGGATATATAAATTTCGGCAGCATGTCCCCTGAACTTGGATTATGCCAATGAAGAATAGGTCATCATCCACGGAGAGCCGGGACAACGACCGAACAAAGACGGGCACCAGGTCCAGGGACATCTCTTGCCTTCATATCATTGATCAATATTCCCTTGGAACCCATCAGAACACATATAATGACATGGTTCTTTAGGTTCATAAGGCATTGGTGAAATCCGGATTCGGGACGAAAGCTGTAGGGGAGATCTTCCCCATTTATTGTATCTCATCAAGACACAAGTGATGGTCTATGAGTATCTCCTTAAACAGATGTAGGGGAGATTAAGAAGTTTATAGAAGAATGGTGCAGAGGTGGGCCTCGGAGTGGGTTTCATCTGACTGAAGGGGGGATCTCGGCCTGGCCTTTGGCTTGGACAAAATGGGGCTCTCGGCCTGGGTTTTGGTGGA
The DNA here is from genome assembly GCA_022559845.1 of Amorphophallus konjac. Taxonomy (NCBI): domain Eukaryota; kingdom Viridiplantae; phylum Streptophyta; class Magnoliopsida; order Alismatales; family Araceae; genus Amorphophallus; species Amorphophallus konjac. The sequence goes on from CM040121.1 coordinate 469,997,093, forward strand.
TGGAGAGGGGCTCTCGGCCTGGTCATTGGGCTGGCCGAAGAGCTTCTCGGCGGCCAAGGGAAGGCTCTCGGCCTGGACATTTAATGGACAAAAGGAGGCTCTCGGCCTGGTCCTTGGATTGGCCAAAGGGGGTTCTCGGCCTGGTCATTTAGTGGACAAAGGAGCTTCTCGGCACGGTTCTTGGGCTGGCCAAGGGGGTTCTCAGCCTGAGCAATTGGTTGCCCAAGGGGGGGTCTCGGCCTGGGGTCTTCTCGGCGGGCTCCTGGGCGCGCCGGAAAGGGGGGCGCCAAGAGGGGCAATATCAGGTTTGGCAAAAGGGGGGTGAATGGCTAGGAGGAGGGGCTCTCGGCAGAGGGCTTCCCGGCGCGCTCCTGGTCGCGCCGGGAGTCTACACGCCGGGAGCCTTGCACATATGGCCTCACGAGGAAAGCGTTGGTAACCGACTGGGTTGTCGTTTAGCCAAAAAAAGGGGGGAGGCCTCTCGGCCTTATGGTTCCCTGCGGGGAAACTCGCACGCCGAGAAGGTGAAATGCAGAAGAATTTCAGGGTTTCCAGAGCTCAGAAACGATGCTCTGTTTGTGTGTTTTCTGGGGATTTCAAGCTCGAATCAATGTCGGGCCAGAGATGTAAGAGAGGGATTTCATGGAGGCTTCTATTAGAAGGGTGCCAAGGGATTTGGATGAAGGAATCAAATGGAGGAGGTCAGACCATCACCTGATCCTGTGGAGAGTTTTGCCCGTCTGTTGCAGGCCATTTGGCCATTTGGGGGAGTCAGGAGATGACTGTCCTCCGACCCCTCCAGATGAGCCCAGTGATATTAAACCAACGGAGAAGGAGAGGCTATCAATCGTATAAACTTCAGGTCCTAAACATTCAATATTTATGATGGAGGACCTAAGATCCGATCATTATTTATGAGAGCTGGGCAGCCCAGGGAACCAAGAGACTGATATCTCTAGTTCCTGAACCGCCAAAAAGGGGGGCTCCTCAGAAAAAAACCAGATTATATATATATGGAAAAACAGGCATTGAGATCGGAGAGGGAAGAAGAGAACGAAACTCAGTAACCCATTGGATGGGGTTAGGAGTCTTATCCTCATCCCTCTTCGAAGAACAAACCCACGCGATCGGCTTCGAAACCCAAAGAATCTAATCTATGTTCCTTTCAGACGAAGGCTATATACATAGAGAGACAGACAGAGATCGATGTCTTAATCTATCAACGCCCAAACGGGCCATCCTGACGTTTCATTGCATTGCATAAAGGAAATATTACACTGATCATGAAAGAAAAATGTAAGGCAGAAATCAAAAGAGAAGACCGGAACTCCGGCTACAGTTGAGAAATCGAGAGAGAACTCGATATATTGCATCAGATAAGGAAAGAAAACATGGAGGGGAGGGTGGAGCATTGACTCCTCTCCCTCCCCAGTGCCCACCTGGAGCTTTCCTTCTTCTTCTCTTCTATTTCGTCTCTGTTGATCGAAAGGGGGGGGTGGCTCTTCCTCTCCGAACGATCCCCTTTTTCTATCTGGCTTTCTCTCTTTTTCTCTTCAGCTTTTTTTTCTTTAGCCCTCACCGAGTCCCCCCTTTTGTTCTTTCGAAGGGAGGGGGTTTTATAACCCCTTTCTTCTTTCTTCTCGGTAGGCTTCTGGGCGCGCCGGAAAGGGGGGCGCCGAGAGGTGCCTGAAGCTTCATGGGCGCGCCGGAAAGGGGGGCACCGAGAGGTGACTCATCTTCATATAGGCCCACTTGGGGTTTCTTCAAATGCATCATCATCCCAAAGGGTCTATCATCTCTGAAAATATCTTGTATTGACATCATGATTGTAATTTTCATCAGTCCGTAGACAGGGTTTTATCAGTCCGTAGACAGGATTTTATCAGTCCGTAGATAGGGTTCTATCAGTCCGTAGACAGGGTTTTATCAGTCTGTAGACAGGATTCTATCAGTCCGTAGATAGGGTTTTATCAGTCCGTAGACAGGGTTTTCATCTTATCAATATCGCCACTCGAATGGCGACGAGCTCGGACATCAGCCTTAGTCTTTCGCTGTTGGTCAGATCTTCTTTTCAATCATGCTCCCACCCTTGTTCATTTTTCGGGTGTCAACAGTAAGTTGGTAAATCACACTTTTGACATTAGGGAGACACCTTGATCAGAGGCCTGAATCCCCAGTTACTCACTGTGAGAACCTCATTACCTCTCCTTTTTAGAGAACAGAGTTAGTAACTGTGGCTTTTTACGTGAGGAAACACCTTGATCAGAGGCCAGATTCCCCAGTTACTCACCACCTTGTCACCGTTGCTCTGTGATGATCAGAAGCTCAAATTTATTTTCCAGAGATTGCTTCCCCCCCCCCCTTTTTTTTAAATTTGACACCTCATGACATGGGAATTACTTCACTTCATTGATGAAGCTCCCAGTTTCTCAGTGATAAAACCTTAGACCTTTGTTTATTTGGTTGATCCCTTATATTGTGGACATGAAGTGATTGAAGACAATACTAGAAGGACTGTTTCTTTGAAATGAATCTTGAAGTCTAGATTTCAAGTTGTTCTGGACAGATGTCAAGACATACAGGTTTTAGCCTGAACCAGAATCAGTGACAACGTAGGAAGATATACTTTGAACACTTAATCCAGATCTCTGATAGACTACTAGAGAAAAGATTCTAGCTGGACTTTAGTTACACCGACTTATAGACTTAAGAGATGAATGAGATTCCACAGTCTGAGATTGAACCGCACTCATTCAATCATGAGAACCAGCAATGACACACGTCTGGTCAATCTTTTGAATCAGTCAAAATTCACTAACTGCCCAGCTCCCCCTCAATCGATGCACTAAAGGAATTTACTCAGCAGATTCTCAGGACTCCCCCTCACTGTTAGGACAGACTACTCACATAATCTCTTGCCAAGATAAAACAACTCAATATCAGGAGATTAGCAACTAAGATAATTTAAATAAGCCTAATTCTCTCCTTAATGTGGTGAATTTGTCATTGTCCAGTGGCTTGGTGAAGATATCAGCAATTTGAGTAGCAGTGCCTACATGAATCAGCTCAAAGGTGTTCTTAGAAATCTCATCTCTTATGAAATGATGCCTTATTTCTATGTGTTTGGTGCGGAATGCAAGATAGGGTTCTTGGCTAGATTGATGGCACTGGTATTATCACAATAAATGGGTGTGCACCCCAGGTCTACTTGATAGTCCTGAAGCGGGTGTTTAATACAAATGACTTGTGTACCACAACTCCCTGCAGCCACGTACTCAGCCTCTACAGTGGAGAGGGCCACATAATGTTGTTTCTTGGAACCCCAAGATACTAAACACCCACCTAGAAATTCACAGTGACCACTAGTGTTTTTTCTATCTAGTTTACACCCGGCATAATCTGCATCTGTGTATGCAACTAAATCAAGTGTGTGTGATGCAGGAAACCATAAACCAAGGGTGTGTGTAGCAGACAAATATCTGAAAAATCTTTTTACTGCAGTTGGATGTAATTCAGTGGGTCTAGATTGATACCTTGCACACATTCCTACACTGAACTATATATCAGATCTTAAAGTTGTCAAATAAAGTAGAGATCCAATCATACCTCGATAGGGCTTGGCATCTACTTCTTTACCTGTCTCATCTGTATCCAATGAGGTATTGGTACACATTGGTGTTGTAATGTGCTTCAAGTTGGTCATGCCAAACCTGTTGAGAATGTCCAATGTGTACTTGGTCTGGTTGATGAAGCATCCATCCTCTAACTGTTGTACCTACAAGCCAAGAAAATACTTTAATTCACCTACCAAACTCATTTCAAATTCAGCAGACATCAATTTAGAAAATTTATTACTTAGTTCAAAGCTAGTTGACCCAAAGACAATATCATCTACATATACCTGAACTATGATGAGGTCTTTATTTGAGCTCTTGGAAAGTAAAGTTTGATCCACTTTACCTCTGTGGTAGCCCTTGCTGATTAGAAATTCTATCAGTCTTTCATACCATGCTCGAGGAGCCTGCTTTAGATCGTACAGGGCTTTATTCAATCTGAAAACTTGGTCAGGTTTAGTGAAGAATTGAAAATCGGGGGCTCTTCAACAAAAACTTCTTCTTTGATAACTCCATTTAAAAATACACTCTTCACATCTATTTGTTGGAATTTTATATTCTTGGAGCATGCAAATGCTAACAATATTCTTATAGCTTCCATCCTAGCAACAGGTGCATAGGACTCATCGAAGTCAACTCCAAATTCCTGACAGTAGCCCTTGGCTACTAGTCTGGCTTTGTTTCTAGAAATGATTACATCTTCATTCATTTTATTCATAAACACCCACTTAGTTCCTATGACATTAGAGTTTTCTGGTCTTGGAACTAGCTCCCAGACATTATTTCTTTCAAACTAACCTAACTCCTCACACATAGCATTAATCCATGATTGATCACTTAAGGCCTCTTCTACTGATTTGGGTTCAATTTGAGAGACCAAAGCAATTAGGTCTTGATTATGAACATTCCTAAAGTGAGACCTAGTTCTAAGAGGATCTTCAAGATTACCTAGGATGTTATCTATTGGGTGATCTTTAAGGTATCTAACATTTTTGAAGACTCGCCTGTTTCAGCTGGCCCTACTTGGTTGGGAGCATTTAATGTTTCATTCGTCTGAACCTCCTCTTCTTCTTTGTCTTCTAGGAATTCTCCATCGTGGTTGGAATCCCTGTCAGCATCTTCAATGTTAGTAGCATCTTTTGCTTCACCAAAAATGATATGTGGAGATTCTTCGACTTTCTGATCAGTTATGTTAAAGACCCTATATGCTCTTGACACTTCAGAGTATCCTAAAAATATTCCAGGACAACTTTTAGCATCAAACTTATCCAAGTCTTTCTTGTCATTATTATGAATAAAGCATTTAGCACCAAAAATTCTGAAATGAGCCAAGTTTGGTCTCTTATCTTTCAATAGCTCATAGGGGGTTTTCTTGTGAATTGGTCTTACCATGGCCCTGTTGATTGTATAAGTTGCTGTATTGGCCGCCTCTGCCCAAAACTTTCTTGGTAGTTGACTCTCAATCAGCATGGTTCGGGCCATCTCCACAATGGTTCTATTTTTTCTCTCCACAATTCCATTCTGCTCCGATGTTCTGGGAGAAGAAAACTTGTGTGTTAGTCCTTCACTTTCACAAAGGTCAGAAAACATGGAGTTTTCAAATTCACCTCCATGGTCAGATTGAATTGAACAAATCTTATGTTTTCCTTCTTGTTTGACCTTATTAAAAAATTGTTTGAATTTTTGAAAAGCATCATTTTTGTTGGCTAAGAAAAAGATCCATGAAAATCTAGAGTGGTCATCAATGATCACATAACCAAACCTACTTCCATTAAGACTCTGAGTTCTAGTAGGACCGAAGAGGTCCATATGAAGAAGTTCCATTGCTCTAGAGGACAATGGCTCAGATCTTAGTTTGAAGGACTTCCTAGGCTGTTTGCCTAGAGTACATGCATCACATATTTTTGAAATTGAACTAAACTTGATTTTAGGCATGCCTCTGACTAAATCATGCTTGATCAATTTATTCAAAGTAGAAAAGCTAGCATGGCCTAAACGTCTATGTCAATCAAAAGCATCACTTTCATAATTAGCAGATAAGCAGAGATTAGATTCAGACTCAACATCTAAGTCTACCATGTAGACATTATTGGTCCTATTTGCTACAAACTTAACATGATCAGAATTTATTTCAAAGATTTTACATGAGTTGTTGTCAAACACAACCCTGTGACCCTTGTCACATAATTGACTAATGCTAATCAGATTGTGTTGAAGACCTTCCACAAGTAAGACTTTCTCAATAGAGTTAGTGGAGGACTTACCAACTGTGCCAACCCCAATGATCTTACCTCTGTTCTTTCCTCCGAACTTGACCAGACCCCCTACCTTCATTTCTAACTTGCTGAACTTGGATCGGTCTCCTGTCATGTGCCTGGAGCAGCCACTGTCAAGGTACCATTTGTTGTTCTCAGCTGCCAGGCAGACCTACACAAACGAAATCAAGCAAAGTGGTTTGGAACTCAAGATAAGTTTGGTCCAAAGGCATCATTCAAATCTTTAAGCAGATGTTTAGGAATCCAGAGTTGTTTGAACTTGTTTTTCTCTTGCATCTTAACTTTGGGTCTATTGAAATTGTGACCAGAATTATGTCCAGCTGGTCTGGAGAAGTGAAATTTATTCCAGTTATTAGGCTTCTAATCCCTGGGGTATCTTCTGTGCACTTGTTGATTAACAAATTTTTGAGGGTGAGTGTTATTTCTCCAGTAACTTCTGTTCGAACCCGTTCTTTTATAGTAGTTCCAGCTTTTATTTTGATACATTTGCCCAGTCCAGCTACAACTTCTGTTCTGGTAAATGGGCTTAGAGAAGTTCTTCACAAAGTTCATTCTAGTTTTAGATGGTCGTCCAGCATTGTTTGTTGAATTTTCTTTTGGACGTTGAATGTTTTGATTACTGTTTGAGCTGGATGGTGTGTCCAGCTTTTCTTTTCCCTTCTTTGGGCAAAAGGTAGTGGTCTTGAACTGAAAGGGTCTCTTGTTAGTTGGGTCATAGCCTAAACCCTCCTTGTTGAAATTAACCCTTGTTCCCATATAGAATCTATATTTGTTTTTTCTTGAACAAATTTTTCTAATACCTTTTATTTGTCTTCCAGCTCTCTTTCCATAGACTCGCAATTTTTTAAAAGTTCAATGTTCACTTTCTTCACAGCTTCATACTTTTCTGTGATCACTATTTTCATTCAGGCTTTCTTCAAATTTAATCTTGAGTTCATTGAGCTGTGTGTGAACTTCCTGGTTCTCTGATTTGTGCTTTTCATTTTCTTTTTTCAGAGACGTCATTTCTTCCAATTGTTCTTTTAAATTTTGATTTTCCTCACTGATTTGAGTTTGTTCTTCAATATTAGCATTAAAATTTTTCTTCAGAACCCTATGCTCCTTATTGAGTGAATTGAACTTATCTAACAGTTCAGCATAGGCATCTTCCCAATCATCAATAGAATAATTCTCAAATATATTTGTTACCTCCTCTTCGCTGTTTGCCATCAGGAAAATTCCTTCTTCATCCTCCTCTGAGGAATTGGCTTCCGGATCTTCTTCCTCATCGCTCCATGTGCATACCATCACTTGTGGCTTCTTCTTCTGCACCTTCGAGCTATTCTTCTGAAAGTCGGGACCCTTCTTCTGAAGATCAGGGTAGTCCCCTTTCATATGTCCAGGTTTCCTACAATGAAAACATGTAATTTTCTTAGTGCTCCTATTTTTATCATTGCTGGAATCAAAGTTCTTACCAGAGGGGTGCGACTTCTTCCTCTTAAAAGCCTTTCCCTTAGACCTTAAGAATTTTCTGAATTGTCGAGTGAGCATTGCTTGCTCCTCCTGGTCGACGTCTGACAGTCCGTCAGACTCGCAACTACTACTCCCGCTGCTGCTACTTCCCTTGCTGCGGGACACCTTGAGGGCAATGTTCTTGCCCTTACTGTCGCTTCCTTCACCATTCCTTTTAAAATTCATCTCATACGTCATAAGGGATCCTATAAGTTCGGTAACTGTCATGGTCGACAGATCCCTGGACTCTTTTATCACAATGGCCTTAGTGTGCCATGTCGGGGTTAGAGATCTAAGTATCTTCCTGACTATATCTCCCTCAGATATATCTTTTCCAAGCCCCTTAAGACTATTCGTGATCAAAGATAATCTGGCATACATCTCAGTTATGGTCTCCTCTGATTTCATCTTAAACATCTCATATTCAGAGGTGAGGAGATTTACCTTCGTTGCTTTTACTTGAGGTGTACTTTCATAGATTAACTCCAACGCATCCCACATTTTCTTGGCCGTCTTGCAAGTTGAGATGCGGGCGTATTCGTCTGGATGTACTGCACATTGGATGATGTTCAGGGCCGTCCAGTTGAGTGACGAGAGCTTGACTTGATCATCTGTCCACGCGTCCTCGTTCGGTGGCAGATCGTATGGCCCTGTAGTAATCACCCTCCACAGCTTGTGGCTCTACGTCTTGATGAATACTTCCATCCTGTTTTTCCACAAAAGATAGTTGTTACCATCAAAGAACGAAGGGCGGCTGATAGATTGTCCCTCAGCCATGAAGTTTCGAGGACCATTAGGATTACCCTAACCGTTGGCCCACATGATGAAAACATGCTCTGATACCAACTGATATGCACAGCGGAAAGTGAGATAGAAGGGGGGATGAATAGCTCACTCCCAAAATTTGATAAACTCAAACACGATTTATCAACCCCTCAAATAGCAGTGAAGAAGACTTCGAAAACAGGTTACAGTGATGACTAAAGTAAGAAATGAGATCGAGAAAGCAACCCACAATGACGCAATGTGTCAAGTAGATGGAGAGCAGCACAACGTGAGCAAGCAAAACCACAGAGAGATAAGGAATTTTTTAGGTGGTTCGATTGTTATCTGCAATCTACGTCCACCCCTTACTCAGGGGAGTAAGGTTTCCTTGCAATATTCAATTGCAACACAGCAGACTCAGTCTACAACAGCCGCTGCCAGACAGCTTGTCCTGAAGAACACCCTCCTCAGACTTCTGATCAACCAGAAGTGAAACACAAGAGAACCAATCTCCCTTCCTTTGCACACAGCAAAGGGAACCCTGTGCAGTTACTTCCAAGTAACTCACACAACCAGAAGATCGAACCTCTCTTCCTCCAAGATAATGGAGGGAACTAGAGAATCTCTCCATTCCTCCGAATAGTGGAGGGTAACAGAACGGAATGACAATAAAGGAAGCTCGAAAACAAAAACAATCGATGAACTGCAATTTTCTCTGAAAACAAAAGCAATATAGCTTCCTTAGAAGCAGAACTTCACATTCACAATCACTTCTCTCTCTCTCAGAAATTTTTCTCTCAGCTCTGGATGGAGTGGGCTTTTTCTGATCTTCTCTCTTTTTCCACTGCTCTCAAGCTGCTCTTCTTTTCTCACTGTTCTATCCTCCTTCGAACCCTTTTCCTCAGCATATATATGTCTGATCCAGAACCTTAGGCGTGTGGATACCACATTTCCCACCTGAAAGGTTGGGGTACGTGTGGGAATGTTCTGGACTTCTATCTACCTCGAATCATGTGCCATCTTCCTGGTGAATGCACAGACAAATTGTCAGAAAGAAGATAGTCATGTTATCACACACTTAGCACAATTCGTATCAGTGTAATGCGTAAGAAGCCAGAAACTACACTGAGTAGAAGTTCCCAAATAAACAGTTGCACTGACTTGCAACAAGGTGAACAAGACGTTGCACCGAGTTGAAGTGAGCCAGAGCAAAAGATGCACTGACTTAAGAAGATGCATGACGTCATTAGCACAGACCATAGACTCTGATCGTGCAACAGATATGCACGGACAGGAAGCAACAAAATGCAAAGATGTACTGACTTGATTTTGCCAGAGAGAAAAATTTGCACCGAGTCAAAGGAATAAGCATCGACTAAGATGGGCAAGAAAGGCACCGATGTGAAATGAAGCAAACATTGCACCAATCTACTTTAGCTGTCTACAGGACTTGCACGGAGTCGAGTTCCAATGCCTTTGACTAACCAAGAGTTGCACCGACTAGGTGCAGATCAAACCTTGCACCGAGAATGGTAATGCAATAGAAGATGCACCGACTTCATGCTATTCAGAAGCTAAAAATATGCACCGGGTCGGGATATGCAGTCCAAGCAGGAGCTGCACCGAGATGGCAAAGAGAGATACAAGATAAAGCTTGCACCGAGATGGATTTGCACTGAGATGACAAGGATAGATACAAGTCAAAGCTTGCACCGAGATGGATTTGCACTGAGATGTAGGAACAACTAACCTGACGAAAGCATTCTGGTCAACAATTACACCGACCCAAGAGTTGCACCGACCTCAAAAGGTGAGATGCAGAGACATGATATGCATGGGCCTTAGTGGATACGAGCTAGAGTAATGCATAGAGACAACATATGAACATGATCAAGGACTTGCACCGAGGCAAGCACTTTATGTAAGAGATGTAGAACTTGCACTGACTTAATATGCATTAAGCAAATGGACGAAAATCATGTAATGCACGTACCTAAATCATGCTATAAGCACAGACCTCCTTCATGCTTAGAGTTAAAGAAATGCACCATATAAAAACAAATTGATTTGAAATTGAAACAAATTGATTTATAGTGTGAGACATCATCAAAACCGTAGGGATGCAACAGTCACCATACTTCTTGGTTTTTCTCGTTAAGTGACGATGGGTGCTGGAGGAGCAGCAGCAGCTCATGCTCCAGCTCTAGCTGGGCCAGGTTCTGATCCTTCTCCGTAGGTGCGGATAGGAACTAGAAGTATGGAATCCCTCTGCAGTGTCCACCACGGCCACCTCCGGCGCCCGCTCCTTCCCTCCCTCTCTCGCCATCCCCACATGTCTCCCCTAAGAGCTCTTCCCTCCCTTTCACACCCCACGCGACGACGGAAGCTGGCCGCCCGGGCCTGCACCTCTGTTGGTTCTCTATCGGGCAATCAAGCGGTCGTGCAAGTGTGAGGCCTTCGTAATGCCTGGTGCCGATCCTTCTCCGTGGGTGCAAATAGGATGGGAGGGAGGTGACGAGAATGAGATCGACTGACGGGAGTAGGTTTCTTTTCTCTTGCGTCTTCCCCATAGCTTCACGGTTCGTTATGTGAGGCTCCTTTTCTTCCCCATCTCTTCCCTGGAATATCAGGGTGATTTACATCTCTGACCCGATTTCCTCTTCCCCACACCCCTTCAAGTAGAAGCCCTACAAGGAGAGACTCTATCCTTCCGTCCTCTCTACTCTGTTTCCTTCTTCCTATTTTAAATATTTTCAAAACTCCAATTTCCTCCTAGGGTCGGGGCAAGTACAGCGAAGTGTTCGAAGGGGTTGACTCCACGAACAACGAGTGGTGCATCATTAAGATCCTTAAGCCCACAATGAAGAAAAAGGTGCGCCTTCTTTATCCTTGTCCGACAATTTTACATGCATTGGCTGCCTCTTTATTTATGTTGTATCGTTGTCCATGCATTTATCCTTCTTTTGTAAGATTTGTTTTATTTCCTTTTCAAGGACTACTTTTGTAGTATTATTTTTATAGTCTAGAAAAAGAAGGTTTTCTTCATCTGCTACACATAAGGGTCTGATTTCCTTTGCTTCTTTGATTTACCTATTTTTGGCTCTTTTAGCTTGTATTTTATCATTTGAATTTCAGCTTTTCATGCTATTTTGATGGATATATGGTGACTATTGGTCATTTTCAACTTGACTGTCTGTTTACTACTCTCTTGTGCATACACTTTTCTTATAGAACATACTATGTTGTAAATTATCAAATGCATTTTTCTGGTGTTCCATTGAAAAGGTTTTTTGAGAAACTTGGATGCTTGGTGTCTTGGCTTGCTTGTGCTATATGGCATAGCAAATGCTGCAAGACAAGTATGCAAAATGCATAGTCTCTTCAATTGTCCCCATGGTGCATTACAGCATAAAGATAGTCTACTGTCTTCCATTCTATATCAGATAAATGATTAATTTTGTGAACTATTTGGGTCCTTCTACTGGCATATGGTCCGTCTTTTGCATGCCATACCTTGGAGGAGAAAGTGTTGTGTATTGAGTAGTACCTTGAAAATCTCATAAGAATTATGCCTTGCGGTGTATTATTGTGCACATTGATTACCATGATGGCATCTTTATCAGTGGATGGCAACTCCCTGAAAGCTCCTATTATTTCCCATGATGATTGTTAACTTAAAAGAGGTATGTGAGAGAAGTGGTGTTGTGAACAGGATCAAGACAGTATATTGATATGATGTCTATATATAAAGCATTTGTTGGTGTAGGGTAAATATCGAAGATTACTAAAGCAACACTTTGTGATACAGCTCATCTATAGAATCACCTGTCTATTTTGTGTTTCACATTAATCGATTATCTCTTGTGGGCAGTATGATTACTAGCTTTGTTTGACAATATTCTATTAGCGCAGTGAGAGTGATATAGAAGGGGGGGGATGAATAGATCACTCCCAGTTTACAAAGCTTAGGCGAGAAAATAAATCTACCGCTTATGCCCCTTCTAAACAAGCTCACAAAGAATTGCAAATGCAGGTACCAATCAAGATCGAATAAGAAAATGATGATAAGAGTTGAACACACAACTAGTCGAAGAGACAAGCAGATAGAGAGCGCTGATAAAGATCACAAACCACAGAGAAGATAACCGGTTTTTAGGTGGTTCGACTGCAGTCCGCAATCTACATCCACCCCTCACTCCAACTAGAGTGAGGATTCCACTAGCCACTGCTAGAGCACAGCAGACTCAGTCTGCGAACAACTTGCTATCAAACAGCTTCAAAACCCAAGGGAGACAAATCCCTCAACCAAGCTTTGCTACCCACAGAGCTTGTAACCTGTTCTAGCACCCAGCATGAACAGAACCAGAGAGTGCCTCTCCATTCCTCCACACACCGGAGGGAACCTGCTAATGACAACCCGTCACTAGCAACACCAAAGATCAGCGATCTCTCTTCCTCTGCAACCCAGATGGAAACCGGAGATAGACTCCCTTCCTCCACACACCGGAGGGGAACAGATCAGAAATAGACGAAGAACACATAAAGAAAATCAGAAAATGAACTAAAGACTGATCGAGAAAACATTCGATACTGAGAGTTAATACAAATGTAGCTTCCTGGGAAGCAATTTCAGAAACCCGATACTGTAAACTCTCTTTCTCTCTTCACTGCTATCTCTCTTTTTCTTTCTCTCTTTTTCTTTCTCTTTACTGGTGGATCGAGCTCTCTGCAATACTGCCTTTTCTTTCTTGGCTCTGATCACCTTCATCGGTGGACGAAGGTTTCTATTTATAGCGGCAGCAGGTGGATAGGGCACAAAACGCGTGTGCCTCCCACGCTCGATCCAGAACCTTCCTGCCACGTGACCTTATTGGATTGGTTCCTTTTGTCTTGGATCACGTGCACCCCCTTTATTAGGGAGTAATCTTCCTCGTACCTGTAAGAAGATAAGAACCATTAACACGCAGTATGGCCACTAAAACTAAAGCTGCATGAGGTATATGATAACAGCACGACGTGACCAGTACACGAGATAGGAAAAGAACGACACGAGGTACACTGTAACAGAACAGACACAACGAGGAGAACGACACGAAGTGAAACAAGAACGACACGAAGTACATACGATGACTACAGCACGAAGTAAAACATCATGATATAATAACCAGTAATGAGAACGGCACGAGAACAACATGGAGACAAAACAGTAACCGACACGTGTTGAAAACAACACGAGGTAAAAAGAAGAACGACACGAAGTGGTTGCAACAACAAGCAAGACATAAAAGATGACACGAGATGCAACTAGAGGACAGAGAGAAGCGACACGAGGTTCACACAAAAATGACACGAGGTGGCACAGAAAGCAACACGAGGTGCTGCAATGTTCTGCACTCAGTGGAACAAAAATGACACGAAGACACAGAAACAACAGTGACCGACACGAAGTGTGGTTACTAAACAGGAACGACACGAGGTCTACAGGGAAACGACTCGAAGTTCATCAGAACTATTAGAGCTGCTTCAGAAACACGACACGAAGACATGATACGGAATGACACGGAGTGTGGTCAAGGCGAGAAGGACACGAAGTCTAAAGAGTAAAACAACACGAAGACCAAAACTGAAACCTACACGAGGTGAAAACAACACGAAGATGAAAACACAACACGAAGACATAGACACTAAAACAACACGAAGGATTACCTCATACGAGTTTTCCTGTCAAGCATGGAAATCAACACGAAGTGTTGTATGCTCAGACGACACGAAATCATTTCGTGTTGGTGAGGGAAAGCAACACGAAGACGATGATGCTACAGTGCAATGTCTAGACTTGAAGTTCAGTTGAGTGTACAGACTTCACCAATGAATCACTCACTGTACAGACTTACTATAGCAGTCTGATGTACAAACTTTGATGAACAGTCCAATGTATGGACATTGAAATCGAAGACCAATGTGCAGACTTGATAATGAAGACTAGTGTGCAGACTTCAAGTTTAACTGTGGATGTACAGACTTGAAGAATAAGCCAGTGTATAGACTTGAAGATTGAAAGCGATGTACATACTTTGATGACCAACACCAATGTATAGACTTAGGAGCATAAGACACGGCTGTACACACTTAGCCTAAGACAATGCATAGGCTTGCACGAGAGTCCAATGTATAGACTTTGCTACCTAGACATGATATATGCAGAGACATGTTATCTGACAGAATGCAACACACATATATAAAGAGCAAATGCCATCAATGCTAGACATCATCATTCATGTTGCTATCAATATGCAGAATGCTTAAGAATAATAATGCATAGAAATGTACTTATAGTGTGAGACATCATCAAAATCATAGGGACACAACAATCTCCCCCTTTTTGATGATGGCAACACTATGAAGCAGGCAATATCAAGGTTTATCAAGATTTAACATGAAATCAATGCCAGCTGCAACAACAGATTAACTTCAAGGCATGCTCATGCAAATGAATTAGAATGCTCATGCAAATGAATTAGACAAACCCTACAACTCACTCTCATTAACTCACTCTCATTTCCCCCACAACTCATAATCAGGAACTTCCCCTAGGCGACTAGCCACAACCAACTGATTAAATCATTGATATAGCAGAACCTCTCTGAAAGTCACGAATAGGTCTTAAGAAAATAAGTGAGGTTCTAACATCAAGAGAAGATTCTTTAAGCTTCAGTACACAATGGAGAGACAGAATTATGAAGAGTATATCAGCATACATAGTGTATGATGTAGAGCAGGAGTTGACAAGTATGGCCAAATGGAGCTGATCATTCAACTATTCCACAAGACAGCAAGAGTCTAAATCAGAGAGGTGTTCTCAAGGTATTGAGGACAAGCAATCCATTAGTTGCATAACAACAAGGAATGTTAGTTGGAGATGATTTCCAAGAAGATCAATGAGTAAGTTGGTAGATCACTTCTTTTGACATTAGGGAGACACCTTGATCAGAGGCCTGAATCCCCAGTTACTCAGAGTGAGTTCCTCATTACTTCCCCTTTTTTTTTAAGGAACAGAGTTAGTAACTGTGGCTTTTGACATGAGGAGACACCTTGATTAGAGGCCAGAGTCCCCAGTTACTCACCAGCAAGCCACCATTGCTCTGTCATGACTTTTCATTTGTTTTAAGTATCTGACACCTCATGACTTGGGAGAAATATTCATTTCATTGATGAAGCTCCCAATTTCTTAGTGATCAAAAACAGAACATGTTTGTTCAGTTAAGCCCTTGAGTTAAAGAGATAGAATGATTGAAGACAATACCAAAAGAGAAGGACTTTTCTTGTATTGAGTCTTGAAGTCTATATTTCAAGTTGATTGGGTCAGATATCAAGACATATGTGTTTTTGGCCTGAACCATAATCAATGACAATGTAGGAAGATATACTTTATGTAATTAGTCCAGGTCTCTGTGTGAGTGCCAAAGAAAAGATTCTAATTGGATTTTAGAGACACTGACTTATTGACTTAAGAGATAAGTGACACTCTACTGTCTGAGAGAACTACACTAGATTAGTCATGAAAAATCAGCAGAGATACACATCTGGACACTCCTTTTGAATTTGTCAAAGAACTTCTCTTCTCACATTACAACTTAGCTCCCCCTAAGACATAGCATACCTCAATAAAACATTTCAGCAAAAACTCAAGGCTTCCCTCAAATTAGAGCACTCCTGAAAGCTAACCAGTGAGCATTCCGAACTCCCCCTTAAACCAGCAAGCAAGAAGGCTAACCAACAGATAGACAAACCTCCCCCTCATAACAGGAACAGGCTTCATAATTAAGACACTTTGTATAAGCCTAACTCTCTTCTTAATGTAGTGAACTTTTCATTATCCAGAGGTTTTGTGAAAATATCAGCAATCTGATTATCTGTTCCTACATGAATTAGTTCAAAGTTATTCTTAGACACCTCATCTCTTATAAAATGATGTCTTATCTCTATATGTTTTGTTCGAGAATGCAAAACAGGATTTTTAGCAAGATTGATGGCACTTGTATTATCACAGTAAATAGGTGTGCACCCCAGGTCTACTTGGTAGTCCTGAAGTTGGTGTTTGATCCATATTACTTGTGTTCCACAACTCCCTGCAGCCACATATTCAGCTTCTGCAGTGGAGAGGGCCACAGAATGTTATTTCTTGGAGCCCCAAGATACTAAACACCCACCCAAGAATTCATAATGGCCACTTGTGCTTTTCCTGTCTAGTTTACATCCTGCATAGTCAGCATCTGTGTATGCTACTAGATTCAATGTGCGAGAAGCAGGAAACCATAAACCAAGGGAGTGACTAGCTGACAAATATCTGAAGATTCTTTTAACTGCAGCTAAGTGTAGTTCAGTGGGTCTAGACTGATATCTTGCACACATTCCTACACTGAATTGTATATCAGGTCTAGAGGCTGTTAAGTAAAGAAGTGATCCAATCATACCTCTATAAAGTTTGGCATTTACTTCTTTACCTGTCTCATCTGCATCCAATGATGTATTGGTGCCCATGGGTGTAGTAATGTGCTTTAAGTTTTCCATGCCAAACCTTTTGAACAATTCCATTGTGTATTTGGTTTGGTTGATGAAGCACCCATCTTCTAGCTGCTGTACCTGCAATCCAAGAAAATATTTTAGTTCACCAACCAAGCTCATCTCAAATTTAGCAGACATCATGGTAGAAAATTCATCACATAGTTCATGGCTAGTTGATCTAAATACAATGTCATCTACATATACCTGAACTATGATGAGATCTTTACTCATGCCCTTGGTGAATAAAGTCTGATCAACTTTACCTCTTTTGTAGCCCTTGCGGATCAGAAATTCAGATAATATTTCATACCAAGCTCTTGGAGCCTGCTTTAGACCATACAAGGCTTTGTTTAACCTGAAAACTTGGTTAGGTTGAGGAGAAAATTGAAATCCAGGAGGTTGTTCAACAAAGACTTCTTATTTAATAACTCCATTTAAAAAGGCACTTTTAACATCCATTTGTTGGAGTTTAATGTTCTTTGAGCATGCAAAGGCAAGCAACAATCTTATGGCTTCCATCCTAGCAACTGGTGCATAAGATTCATCAAAGTCTACACCGAATTCCTGACAGTAGCCTTTGGCTACTAGTCTGGCCTTGTTCCTCGAGATGATTCCATCTTCATTTATCTTATTTTTGAACACCCACTTGGTTCCTATGACATTAATACCATCTGGTCTTGGGACAAGCTCCCAGACATTATTCCTTTCAAACTGACCTAATTTCTCACTCATAGCATTTACCCAACCTTGATCAGCTAAGGCCTCTTCTACTGTTTTGGGTTCAATTTGTGAGACTAAAGCAATTAGGTCGTCATTATTCACATTTCTAAAATGAGATCTAGTCCTTAGAGGTTCTTCAGGATTGCCTATGACATTATCTAACTGATGGTCTTTAAGGAATCTAATATTTGTTGAAGACTCACCTGTTTCTCTTTGACCTTCCTGATTTTGGGAATTTGTTTCTCCATTCTGCTGAGTCTTCTCTTCTTCTTGTTGATTTTCCAGAAAATCTCCATCATGATTGGAGTCCCTGTCAAGATTTTCAATATTAGAAACATCTTTCTTTTCACTAAAAAGAATGTGTGGAGAGTCTTCCACTTTCTGATCTGATACATTAAATACCCTATATGCCCTTGACACTTCTGAGTAACCCAAGAATATTCCAGGTGAACTCTTGGCTTCAAACTTGTCTAAATCTTTCTTATCATTGTTATGAATAAAACATTTTGCTCTAAAAATTCTGAAATGAATACCTTTTAGAAGCTCATAGGGTGTTTTCTTGTGTATGGGTCTTACCATGGCCCTGTTGATTATGTAGGTTGCTGTATTGGCCGCTTCTGCCCAAAACCTTCTAGGTAACTTACTTTCAATCAACATGGTTCGGGCCATCTCCACCACTGTTCTATTTCTTCTCTCCACGATCCCATTCTGTTCAGGTGTCCTGGGAGAGGAAAACCTGTGAGTTAGTCCTTCTTTGTCACAAAGTTCAGTAAACATGGAATTTTCAAACTCACCTCCATGATCAGATTGAATAGAACTAACCTTGAACTTTCCTTCTTGTTTGACCTTATTGAAAAATAGATTAAACTTTTGAAATGCATCACTCTTATTTGCTAAGAAAAATATCCATGAGTATCTGGAGAAGTCATCTATGATGACATAGCCAAACCTGTTACCATTAAGACTCTGAGTTCTGGTTGGACCGAAGAGATCCATATGAAGAAGTTCCATTGGTCTAGAAGACAATGGCTCAGATCTTAATTTGAAAGAGTTTCTGGTCTGTTTGCCTAGAGCACAGGCATCACATGGTTTTGAAATGGAATTAAATTTAATTTTAGGCATGCCTTTAACTAAATCAAGTTTGACCAGTTTATTTAAAGTAGAAAAGCTAGCATGACCTAGACGTCTATGCCATTCAAAAGCATCAATTTCAGAGTTAGCAGACAAACAAATAGTAGAGTCAGATTTCTCATTTAAGTCTACAATGTAGACATTATTAATCCAGTTGGCTACAAATTTAACCTCATCAGAATTTATTTCAAAAATTTTGCATGAAGTATCATCAAAAACAACCTTGTGACCCTTGTCACATAGCTGACTGATGCTGATCAGATTATGTTGTAGCCCTTCCACAAGTAAGACTTTTTCAATGGAGTTTGTGGAAGACTTACCTACTGTGCCAACTCTAATTATTTTACCTTTGTTCTTTCCTCCAAACTTGACCAGACCTCCTGGCTTCATCTCTATCTTACTAAACTTGGATCGGTCTCCTGTCATATGCCTGGAGCAGCCACTGTCGAGGTACCACTTGTTATCTTCAGCTGCCAGGCCGACCTACACAAGTATATCAAGCAGAGTGATTTGGAACCCAAGATGAGTTGGGTACAAGTACATTGCTTAACTCTCTGATCAAGTGTTTGGGTACCCAGATTTGTTTCAGCATGGTTTTCTCTGGCACCCTCCTTTCAGGTTTATTAAAGTTCAATCCAGCTAAACTGGAGAAATGAGTTATATTCCTTTCATCGGTCTTCCTATTCCTAGGAAATTTCCTGTAGGCTTGTTGGTTGGTATATCTTTGACCATGAAAGTTGTTCCTCCAGTAGGTCTTGTTGGGACCCATTTGATTGTTATAATTCCGGCTTTTATTCTGATTTGTTTTCTTGGTCCAGCTACCATTTGTGTTCTGGTGAATGGACTTAATGTTATTCTTCATGAAGTTCATTCCAATCTTGAATGGTTGTCCAGTACTGGTTGTTGTGTTCTCTTTAGGACTTTGAGTTTTCTTAGAACTATTTGAGCTGGATGGTGTGTCCAGCTTTTCTTTTCCCTTCTCTGGACAGAAGGTGATAGTCTTGAATTGCAAGGGTCTCTTGTTGGTTGGGTCATAGCCTAGACCTTCCTTATTGAAATTGACCCTAGTTCTTAGTATAGCATCTAGGCTAGTCTTTCCTTGGACAAACTTCTCTAAGACTTTCTGTTTGTCTTCCAGCTCTTTTTGAAGAAACTCTGAATTCTTTAGGAGTTCAGCATTTACTTTCTTCACAGCTTCATATTTCTCTGAATTCATTCTGATTTCACTCATGCTTTCTTCAATTTTAGTTTTGAATTCATTGAGCTATTTTTTACTTTCTAGGATTTCTCCCCTAAGCTTATCATTCTCTTTCCTTTGTGAGGTCATTTCTTCTAGTTGTTCTTTCAGCTTTGCATTTTCCTCACAGACCAGAGTTTGTTCTTCAACATTTGTGTTAAATTTTCTTTTCAGAACTCTGTGATCTTTGCTAAGTGAATTAAATTTATCTAGCAAGTCACCATAAGCATCCTCCCAGTCATCAATTGAGAAATTTTCAAAAACATTTATTACCTCCTCTTCACTGTTTGCCATAAGACAAATTCCTTCTTCATATTCCTCCGAGGAAGTGTTTTCGGGATTTTCTTCTTCCTCGCTCCATGTGCAGACCATCGCCTGTGGCTTTTTCTTCTTCTGCACATTTGTGAACTTCTTCTGAAGATAGGGACCTTTCTTCTGGAGTTCTGGGCATTCGCCTTTCATGTGTCCCTGTTTGTTACAGTTAAAACAAGTCAATTTCTTAGGATTTCTATCCCTGTAATTGGTAAACTCAGCTTTCTTGTTAAAAGAGTATGGGTTCTTCTTCCTGAAGGTCTTCCCCTTTGTCCTCAGAAACTTTCTGAACTGACGAGTGAGCATAGCCTGCTCCCCCTGGTCGAGATCTGAAAGACCTTCAAGCTCGGACTCAGACTCAGGGCTACTGCTGCTGCTCCCACTTTTACTACCCTTGTTGCGGGAAGCTCTTAGAGCTACATTTTTACCTTTCCTCTCACTACCTTCTCCACCTCCTTGGAAGTTCATCTCATAGGTCATCAGGGATCCTATGAGTTCATTCACAGTTAAGACAGTCAAATCTTTTGACTCCTCAATCACAATGGCCTTAGTGTGCCATGTCGGGGATAAAGATCTAAGGATTTTCCTGACTATATCTGCCTCAGCAAGATCCTTCCCTAGCCCTTTAAGAGTGTTAGTGATCAAGGATAACCTGGCATACATTTCGGTTATATTCTCATCTGCATTCATCTTAAACATTTCATACTTGGAGGTGTAGAGATTTACCTTCGAGGCTTTCACTTGAGCTGTACCTTCATAAATTAATTGCAGCTCATCCCACATTCGCTTGGCAGTTCTGTATGCAGATATACGAGCATATTCCTCTGGATGAACAGCACACTGGATTATGTTCAGCGCCATCCAGTTGAGTGACGAGAGCTTCACATGATCATCTGTCCAAGCATCCTCGTTTGGTGGCAGCTCATATGGCCCCACCGTGATTACTCTCCACAATTTATGACTCTGAGCTCTGATGAACACTTCCATCCTGTTCTTCCAAAACAGATAGTTACTACCATCGAAATAAGGAGGGCGACTAATGGATTGACCTTCGGCCATGAAGGTTCTAGGACCACCACCATTTCCTTGACCGTTCGTCCACATGGCGTAAACCTGCTCTGATACCAAATGTTAGCGCAGCGAGAGTGATATAGAAGGGGGGGATGAATAGATCACTCCCAGTTTGCAAAGCTTAGGCGAGAAAATAAATCTACCGCTTATGCCCCTTCTAAACAAGCTCACAAAGAATTGCAAATGCAGGTACCAATCAAGATTGAATAAGAAAATGATGATAAGAGCTGAACACACAACTAGTCGAAGAGACAAGCAGATAGAGAGCGCTGATAAAGATCGCAAACCACAGAGAAGACAATCGATTTTTAGGTGGTTCGACTGCAGTCCGCAATCTACATCCACCCCTCACTCCAACTAGAGTGAGGATTCCACTAGCCACTGCTAGAGCACAGCAGACTCAGTCTGCGAACAACTTGCTACCAAACAGCTTGAAAACCCAAGGGAGACAAATCCCTCAACCAAGCTTTGCTACCCACAGAGCTTGTAACATGTTCTAGCACCCAGCATGAACAGAACCGGAGAGTGCCTCTCCCTTCCTCCACACACCGGAGGGAACCTGCTAATGACAACCCGTCACTAGCAACACCAGAGATCAGCGATCTCTCTTCCTCTGCAACCCAGAGGGAAACCGGAGATAGACTCCCTTCCTCCACACACCGGAGGGGAACATATCAGAAATTGACGAAGAACACATAAAGAAAATCAGAAAAGGAACTAAAGACTGATCGAGAAAACATTTGATACTGAGAGTTAATACAAATGTAGCTTCCTGGGAAGCAATTTCAGAAACCCGATACTGCAAACTCTCTTTCTCTCTTCACTTCTATCTCTCTTTTTCTTTCTCTCTTTTTCTTTCTCTTTACTGGTGGATCGAGCTCTCTGCAATACTGCCTTTTCTTTCTTGGCTCTGATCACCTTCATCGGTGGACGAAGGTTTCTATTTATAGCGGCAGCAGGTGGATAGGGCACAAAACGCCAGTGCCTCCCACGCTCGATCCAGAACCTTCCTGCCACGTGACCTTATTGGATTGGTTCCTTTTGTCTTGGATCACGTGCACCCCCTTTATTAGGGAGTAATCTTCCTCGTACCTGTAAGAAGATAAGAACCATTAACACGCAGTATGGCCACTAAAACTAAAGCTGCATGAGGTATATGATAACAGCACGACGTGACCAGTACACGAGATAGGAAAAGAACGACACGAGGTACACTGTAACAGAACAGACACAACGAGGAGAACGACACGAAGTGAAACAAGAACGACACGAAGTACATACGATGACTATAGCACGAAGTAAAACATCATGATATAATAACCAGTAATGAGAACGGCACGAGAACAACATGGAGACAAAACAGTAACCGACACGTGTTGAAAACAACACGAGGTAAAAAGAAGAACGACACGAAGTGGTTGCAACAACAAGCAAGACATAAAAGATGACACGAGATGCAACTAGAGGACAGAGAGAAGCGACACGAGGTTCACACAAAAATGACACGAGGTGGCACAGAAAGTAACACGAGGTGCTGCAATGTTCTGCACTCAGTGGAACAAAAATGACACGAAGACACAGAAACAACAGTGACCGACACGAAGTGTGGTTACTAAACAGGAACGACACGAGGTCTACAGGGAAACGACTCGAAGTTCATCAGAACTATTAGAGCTGCTTCAGAAACACGACACGAAGACATGATACGGAATGACACGGAGTGTGGTCAAGGCGAGAAGGACACGAAGTCTAAAGAGTAAAACAACACGAAGACCAAAACTGAAACCTACACGAGGTGAAAACAACACGAAGATGAAAACACAACACGAAGACATAGACACTAAAACAACACGAAGGATTACCTCATACGAGTTTTCTTGTCAAGCATGGAAATCAACACGGAGTGTTGTATGCTCAGACGACACGAAATCATTTCGTGTTGGTGAGGGAAAGCAACACGAAGACAATGATGCTATAATGTAATGTCTAGACTTGAAGTTCAGTTGAGTGTACAGACTTCACCAATGAATCACTCACTGTACATACTTACTATAGCAGTCTGATGTACAAACTTTGATGAACAGTCCAATGTATGGACATTGAAATCGAAGACCAATGTGCAGACTTGACAGTGAAGACTAGTGTGCAGACTTCAAGTTTAACTGTGGATGTACAGACTTGAAGAATAAGCCAGTGTATAGACTTGAAGATTGAAAGCGATGTACAGACTTTGATGACCAACACCAATGTATAGACTTAGGAGCATAAGACACGGCTGTACACACTTAGCCTAAGACAATGCATAGGCTTGCACGAGAGTCCAATGTATAGACTTTGCTACCCAGACATGATATATGCAGAGACATGTTATCTGACAGAATGCAACACACATATATAAAGAGCAAATGCCATCAATGCTAGACATCATCATTCATGTTGCTATCAATATGCAGAATGCTCAAGAATAATAATGCATAGAAATGTACTTATAGTGTGAGACATCATCAAAATCATAGGGACACAACATATTCCATATATGGCAAGTCTACATAAATTTTAAATTGGTGGGGTTTTCCAAAGCTTAAAGTCTTATAGAAGTGTATTGTAATGCTCGTGAATTTTCTAGGGATTTTTTGGGATTAAATATAATTATTTAAGTCCTAAATTAGTTTAATGTGCTATTAAATGGATAAAGCCCTAATTAATAATTATTTAAAGGTCTATATATCAGACTAGACTTAACCCCACACAAATAGGCCAAAAGACTCAAAACCTAACCTTTTTGGCCCAAGCCCAATTATAGAAACGTAATTGGGGTTAAAAAGGGAGTAAATAGGATAAATAGGGGACAACAAGTTGATAAATTTGAAAATCTAAAAATTTCGGACTAAACTATCTAGAGACGGTCCATCGCACGACCGCCTTCACATAAAAGCGGTCCTCATATGACCGCTACTAGCTTCCGTGAGCGAGGCCGATAAACGCTAAAAAGATTGAGTTTTTATCTCTCCCAATGGCCAGAGATCAAAGCTACCTGGCTTAGAAACTTGGTATAGGACTCTTAGGGATTGATTTGAGCCAAGAATAGGACTCTATGTCAACCTAATCTAGTAACCCTAACTTCAACCCTATAAATTTATCCAACTTCGACTCAGGCGAACCCTAATGTTAGATCACGTTTTTCAAAGGTAAGGAGACACTATCTCAGGTAAAGCCTTTGGAAGGTTTTGTTCTCCTCTGTATTATCTAACACTCCTCCAATTTTCGTGCTAGGAGGACGAGTCTTTAAGGAGCTAGAAGCCCCAGAAGTTGCTGTCCCTCTGTAGTCTACACAGAAGACAGTGCATCCGTCAAGGGAAGAAGAGGTGATTAGAAGCCCTAAATGAGGTTAGTTCAAATACTACCTTTAGAACGTATTATTTTCCTTTGTATCTTCTTCCTATTCTCCAAGTTTGGTGACTTTAGGACGAGCGGTTGAAGAGATAGAAGGCCAAGAAGTAGCCGGTTCCACACAGGACGCGTAGGAGCCAGCGTCAACTTCCAGTCAAAAATTTGATTCATAGAAGCACTTCTAGAGGTAGGTTATCTCATGGATAGCAAAATTAACATGTTAGGAATAAAAGCCCTTTGATTGCTTGTGATTTCATGCACGGCACATGGAAAATTTCATGATTTATTTTCACATAGCGTATAGGGCTATTTCTACATACATGAAACTTATCCTATAAGGAGAATATGATAAATTGATTCAATTCACGCAAAATCCATGCACCTCCAAGCATTAATTTTCTTCTGTCATGACTTACCTTCATGTTTTTTGGAGTTTTTATGCATTACTTACCCTAGAATAGGCCTTAACTGCACTTTTTGACCCTTCTGGCCGGCAGGCTTAAGACGGTCTCCCCAAGACTGCCACTATCTTTTAGCGGTCCCCAACTGATCGCGTATATATAGAAGCGGTTCTGTATAGATCGTTATTAGATTTCTATTTTATGCTTCCTGTTAACTCTAAACAAAGCGCAGATCGACCCTTTTTAATATATATTAAGCCTAGGTAATTGGGTTGTATTCCTAATTATGACCTTGAATTCATATTAATGGTTATATTGTGCATCTATGGTGCTAGATTTCATGGCTTACATGTTTTAGGAGCATACTTTAAACTTATGTTAATTTCATGCCAAAACCCTTTATAATCTTGTATTAAAGATATTTCTACTTGGTTTATGGATTGGGTTTTTATTGATGATTGATCGTCGTTTCACGATCTCACTCTCATCTACAAGTCTTTTATAAGTATATATCACATACTCTGGTATGTGACTATTAGTACACTTTGCTTTCTTGGACTTGTGAACCTCTCCGCCGGATATTCCTTCTGTTGGACTAGGGGATCATGTTTCAAAGCCTCCGTAAGTCTCCGCGAGCCTGGGATTCTCACTAGGACACCGAGCTGGTTGTACCCTCAAAGCCCAATTGTCTAGAAATCACTTTACCGACATTTTCTTTGTCCTGGATAGTAGCGATCATCCGGCGATCATCACTATCAAGTAGCGGTCATCCCGCGACCGCTTATTTCCAAGAGTCTCACTACGTCGACCTTCTTTTTGTTCATGCGTCGACTCTATATAGAAACGGTCCTGACTTGACCGCCTATTCATGATAGCGGCCCTATCTTGATAGCATCTGTCTAGAAACGGTCCAGGAATGATCGCTTCTTCCCAGTTCCTGTCTAACCCAGGGTTTGACCCAAGGGTTAATTTTTTATATTCCTAGATGGTCTATTGATTATCTAGAACCTAACACCTTGTTCCAAAACTATCTAACAAATTATGAAAGTTAAAGAATATGTCATTATGTTGCCGGATTCTTTCTATAGCATGACCTTGTCTTAAATCATTCCTTGAACTCTCACGATCGTTCATTGGTGTGTTCTTTACCTTGGTTACATTATCATGACATTATTGTTGAATTGAATAAGATTTGCCGAAACGTTATTATTTCTCATGGAAGTAGCTTGATCTGTAACTTGAAGATGCAAGAGTGGGCATGGACACTATCCAAGGGCTCTTTGCTAGCCCCCTTAACAGATATCCAGAAACGTGTTGAAAACCATGGGATACGATGAACACTGGCGTCGCGTTGCATCAGGAGTACTTATTTTATGGATACGTGAAAACCATGAGGCAATCTTGTGATAAATTACATGCTTGCTAGTACTTTCTTGTTCATGGCATTCTAGTGCATAGCCTTTATGGTTATGAAGTACATTCTTGTTAATGAAAGGACACTTTACCTTATATCTTGCTTGATCATGCTCTATTATGTCTTCACATTCTTCATATCTCTATAGTTCAATTTTGGTTGTTACTATGGTTTATTCGTGTGTTTTATCGCATTTCCCATTACCTTATTATCTAGAGCAAAAACGTAATTACTTAAAGCTTGCTTCCATGTTGATGCGAAGATATCTACTGGGCAAGTGTGCTCATACCTATTTTTCCCAATCTTTTCCGAAAGTTCAAGTGAGTCAGATGCTGATTTTGCTAGCAATGGGTCCGAGAGCAATGATTGATGATAGAGAGAAGACTTAGAATGTCTTGGTGTCTTTGAATTAGTTTGGAGTCATCATGTAATTTTTGTCTTTATTGAGTCATGTTATGTAATTTTCTTTTTCTTGAGTCTAGTGGAATAAGAGTCGATATTCTGTAACTTTGGATCATTATTATCAATAAAAGTTAGATTTTTTATCAATCATTGTGTCCATTCATCTTATGTGTGAATGATTTGCACTTTGATTATATTGCTAGCTTGAGACATATTGCCGACTGCATACGTTCCCTGAGTTACTTCCGCTGTATACATATGGCTCGGGACGTGATAGTTAAGTTGGTATCAGAGCCTAGGCATAAGTAAGTCCTAAGAAAATTAATGTCATGTCATAGGCTAAGTCCAAGGATTAAGGACCCACACCTATGAACTAAGGAAAGGAATTTTCAAACCCATATGAGATCGGGTAGAGCCCGGGATGAGATAGTTAATTAAAAATTATCTCTAGATTAATTCATCTTTACTCTATCGGAATTAACAAATCATTCTTCTTCTCAGGTACCCCCATCCTCATAATGGCTCACCGTGTCAACTGGGGTGAGATGCAACAAAGGGTTACTGGTCTTACCCAGGCCCTTCAGACTGTGGCTCAAGTTGGCGCCAGGGCTGGCGCGGGAAATTTACTCGAGAACTTCTAGAGTTTAAATCCTCCCTGATTCTCTGGATCCGCCAACCCCGATGAAGCAGAAAATTAGATTAACGAGGTGAACCGTATATTTGAGGTCATGCAATACACTGACCAAGAGAAGGTCCGTCTCACCACATTCCAACTGAACAAGGATGCACATACGTGGTGGAAGGCACACCCTCAAAATGCTTAGCTTACTTGGCATGGATTTCTTACCCTCTTCCGAGCGAAATACTTTTATGAACATGTCAAGGAGAGAAAAGCCGTGGAATTTGCTTCTCTTTGCCAAGGCATGATGTCCGTGGTGGAGTACGAACTTCAATTCTCCCGTCTGGCATCATATGCTCCTCATTTGGTTAGCACCGATCTTCTAAAGGTTAACCGATTTATGGATGGCTTAAGGCCCATTTTTATTACGCAACTTGGACCCAAAAATATCCGTACTTATACGGAGATGGTCCAACAGGCGCATTAATGTGAAAGGACCTTAAAAAAGGTCGGAAAGTTTAAAGGCAAGGAAGAAGAGTCTAGCCGGAAGTCCGATCGGCGAGGAAGGAAATGAGAGAGATTTAGCATCACGGAACCCTACAAGTCCCGTGACAACAAGAAGTGATCCCGTAATGGCAACGGGAGTGGCAATGACAAAGGCAAAAAGATCAAGGAGGAAGAAAGAGCGGTCACAACTGCTTGCACATTTTGTGAAAAGTTCAGCCATTCGGCTGAAGAATGCTGGAAGTGTCTTGGCGCTTGCTTAAGATGTGGAAGTCAGGAGCATCGCATGCCCGATTGCCCCTTAATGAAAGAACAATCCTCGAAGAATGACACGGACGAAGGCGGCAGGCTCGTCTAAATGCTGTTATGGAGGAAGAAGCTACCAAAGAAGGAGAATTAATGAAAGGCACCATTCAAATTTATTCACATCCTGCATTTGTGTTATTTGATACGGGTGCTTCTCATTCCTTTATTTCTCGCACTTTTGCTAAAACCTTGTCAATTTTACCTGTTCCGTTACCTTCGAGTTTATGTATAACTACACCCTTAGGTTCTGGAATGGAACTTACAACTTATTTCCTCGATAGTGAGGTTATCATAGAAGGCCACAATCTCCCTGTAAACCTCGTATGCCTTGACATGGAAGGCTACGATGCCATATTAGGAGTAGATTGACTTTGTGACCATTATGCCGACATTAATTGTTGCAATAGGCGGATTTCTTTTCATAAACTAGATCTCCCAAAGTTTTCCTTCCTTGGCATGAAGCATAGAAAGAATCCTACCCATATTTCTTCTCTTCACGCCTGCAAACACATCTCACGGGGGTGTGAAGCTTTTCTTACTTCCGTAGTTATTATTGAGTCCAAGAAAATCCTTATAGAAGAAATCCCCATCGTAAAAGAATTTCCTGACATCTTTCCTTCTGACTTACCCGATCTACCACCCGAAAGGGAAGTCAATTTTTCCATTGAACTCACACTTGGAGCAGCACATGTGTCAAAGATCCCTTATAGGATGTCCCCCACAGAACTTAAAGAATTGAAGAAGCAGCTTCAAGAATTGTTGGAGAAAGGCTTCATTCGATCAAGCACATCCCCATGGGGTGCGCCGGTCCTATTTGTCAGAAAGAAGGATGAATGTCACAGGCTGTGGATTGACTATTGACAGTTGAATCAACTCACCATCAAAAATAAGTACCCATTGCCGCGTATTGATGAGCTATTCGACCAGATCTCCGGTGCAGAATATTTCTCCAAGATTGACCTCAGGTCTGGCTATCAGCAATTCAGGATTAAGAAGGAAGATATTCACAAGACGGCTTTCCGTAGTAGATACGGACATTATGAGTTCGTGGTTATGCCGTTTGGGTTAACCAATGCCCCTACAAAATTTATGCAACTCATGAATAATATTTTCTGGCCGTATCTTGACCGATTTGTGGTCGTATTCATAGATGACATCCTTATATATTCTAAGACAAAGGAAGAGCATGAGGAACATCTAAGAATTACCTTGCAAACATTAAGGGAACACCAACTATATGCAAAGCTAAACAAATGTGAGTTCTGGTTAAAGGAAGTCTCTTTCCATGGCCATGTTATCTCCAAAGAAGCCATTGCTGTAGATCCTGCCAAGGTAGAAGCTGTCAAGAACTGGAGTCGACCAACCACAATATCTGAAATTAGAAGTTTTCTTGGCCTGGCTGGTTATTATCGACAGTTTATCAAAGATTTTTCCAAAATTGTCGTCCCTCTAACAAGACTTACTAGGAAGGAAAATCTGTTTGTGTGGACCACAGAGTGTGAGGAGAGTTCTTGACTCTCAAGGAACATCTCACCACTGTCCCCGTTCTGGCACTATCTGTTGAAGGCGGTGGATTTGAAATTTACACAGATGCATCAGGCATTGGCCTCGGGTGCATTCTTATGCAAAATGGCAAAGTGATTTGCTATGCCTCAAGACAATAGAAGCGGCATGAGGAAAATTATCCAGCTCATGATCTGGAGTTAGCTGCTATTATGTTTGCTCTAAAAATCTGGCATCATTATCTTTATGGAAAAAAGTTCACGGTATATTCAGAACACAAAAGTCTGAAATATCTTTTTTCTCAAAAGGAGCTAAATATGAGACAAAGGCGACGGCTAGAGTATCTCAAGGATTTTGATTTCTCCATCCAATATCATCCAGGCAAGGCTAATGTTGTAGCCGACGCGCTCAGCAGGAAACCAATGGGAATATTATCAAGTCTCATGAAAGGTATATGACTAATCTTATTGTTAAATTTGCCTAGTTGAATCTAGATATTAATCTAGAGAGAGAAGAATGCTTTATTACCAATATCTGGTCACAACCTACATTAATAGAGGACCTAGTCAAGTTACAAGAGAATGATCCTACACTGATGGGGATCAAGGATAATGTTGTCAATGGCTAGATTTCTCTATTTCAACCGGCGAAAGATTGCTATTCCGAGGTCAAATTTATATATCAGATCATGCCGACACTAAAAGGCTGGTTATGGACGAAGCACATAAATCAAGGTATGCCATTCACCCTAAAGCTACCAAGATGTACCAATATCTTAAAAGGAATTATTGGTGGCCCAATATGAAACGAGAAGTGGTGAATTACGTATCACGTTGCCTCACTTGTCAACAAGTTAAGGCAGAACATCAAAAACCCACTGGAAAGTTACATCCCTTGGAGATTCCCGAGTGAAAATGGGAGAGTATAGGGATGGATTTTATCATGGGTCTACCTAGGTCAAGAGGAAGACATGTTGGTATTTGGGTGATTATTCTTGACCAAATCCGCTCACTTCCTACCTATTAAGAGTTGATGGTCCGTGGATGTCTTGGCTGCCTTGTATATAAAGGAAATAGTGAAGCTACATGGAATCCCTGCCACCATCATATCTGATCGAGACCATCGATTCACGTCTCAATTCTAGAAGGGTCTGCAACATTCATTAGGGACCCGGTTGAATTTTAGTAATGCATTCCATCCACAAACCGATGGTCAAATTGAAAGAACCAATCAGGTGGTGAAAGATATGCTTAGGGCATGTGCAATTGACTTTGATAGAAGCTAGCATGACCACTTGCCTCTAGTGGAGTTTGCCTACAATAATAGCTATCAATCTAGCATTCAAATGTCACCGTTTGAGGAACTATATGGTAGGAGTTGTCGTTCACCTATATGCTGGGATGAGGTTGGAGAAAGACAACTTCTAGGTCCTGATCTTGTTCGGATACAACCGAAAAAGTGAAGCTGATTAGAGAAAGACTGTAGATGGCTCAGGATAGACAAAAGTCTTATGCTGATATCATAAGTAGAGACCTGAAATTTCAAGTGGGAGATCATGTATTTCTCAAGGTTTCTCCAGGACGAAGAATTAGAAGATTTGGCATTAAAGGCAAGCTTACCCCGTGATATATTGGCCCTTTTGAAATTCTGGAAAGGGTGGGTGAGGTTTCTTATCGTCTAGTATTACCTCCACAATTGTCTGGCATCCATGACGTATTCCATGTATCCATGCTTAAGAGGTAAGTCTATGACCCTTTTCATATTATAAGTCATGAAGATCTGGTGATACAGAAGGATCTGACGTACGACCAAAGACCACTCAAAATAGTTGATCGAGAGGTACGTCAGCTTCGCAACAAGACTATTCCCATGGTAAAGGTCCGATGGAACAAGTGCCTAGATCAAGAAGCCACATGGGAAACAGAAGAAGCCAAGCGTAAACGATTTCCTGAACTATTTAATTATAAGTACAATATACTCTCTGTAAAGCCATGTATTGAATTTGGAGACCAAATTCTCTTAAGTAGGGGAGGGTGTAACACCCGTGCATTTTCTAAGAATTTTTTGAGATTAAATATAATTATTTAAGTATTAAATTGGTTTAATGGGTCTATTTAATGAATAAAGGGCTAAATAATAATTATTTAAATGTCTATATATCAGAGGCTTAAGCCCATATAAATAGGCCCAAAGACTCAAAACCTAACCTTTTTGGCCCAAGCCTAATTATAGAAACGTAATTGGGATTAAAAGGGGAGTAAATAGGATAAATAGGAGGCAAATAGTTGATAAACTCGAAAATCTAAAAATTTCGGACTAAACTACCTAGAGGCGGTCTATCGCACGACCGCCTTCACATAAAAGCGATCCTCATATGACCGTTACTAGCTTCCGTGAGCGAGGCCGATAAACCCTAAAAAGATTGGGTTTTTATCTCTCCCAAGTGTTGTGTCCCGAAAGGTGGCAATCAAGAGGGGAGGGGTGAATTGATTGGCCAAATAAAAATTATTTACCCAATGAGATGCTTGTTGGAAATTTAAAACTACAGAATTGAAGGTGTTCTAGACACACAAGCACTCAACCTCACCCGAACAAGATCTCTCTCGTGAGTACTCGTAGATGAAAGTATGAAATCTATGACAGAACTAGAGATCACTCAGCTAAGCGTGAAGCCCACTCGTTACAATGCACGATGAAACAAACCACAATGGAAGCACAAGATTTTTCGGTGGTTCAGGTACACAAATGTGTCCCCTATGTCCACCCCTCACACGTGAGGATTAATGCTCCACTATGAAGTGAGCCACACACACGCTGTAACGATAGCCAACACACACACGATAGCCTGTCTTGGCCACCACACACAAACACACGCTCGTATCACCGATCACGAGCACACAGACATGAATGCGGTTCAAAATGTTTAAGGATTACAACACATATTCAAACTCAATCAGCAAAGACTTGAGAAGATTAGAGTAGAGTAGATTTGCAGTGATTAGAGCTCCCCCTTTCTCTCCTTTGAAAGTATTTGAATGCTCCTTCAGTTTGAGGACGGTTCTTGATGAAAGATAAGCGATTTTTGCACGAACAATGGTTGTAACTTGATTTCTCCATGCAACTTCCAGTAGAGGATCGATTGGAGACTTGAAGTTTTTTTCTTCCCTTCACATTCATGCTCAGAACTATGTGGAAGAAGCCTTGGAGCAACTGCTTGCGTCCTGCACTCACAAGGGTTAGAGAAAACGAAAACAAATTTTAGATCTCACTGCTTGATTAGGGTTTATGGCCCAAAGAGATGGTTTTATGCTTCCAAGACGGTCAAGGGACACCCCTCGGACAAGATCCATGAATCCTGGAGTAGTTCAAGGTGGATGGACGGGAGTGGGTGGACATTAGGTCCGAGGATGCAAAAGTCCTATTTCACGGTGCCGCATAGGTGTCGACACCTGGTGTCGACACCAGGTGCCCTGCAGATTACAAAAACCCCAAACAGAAAGCCTGGACACTGGGTGTCG
Source organism: Amorphophallus konjac (assembly GCA_022559845.1). Taxonomy (NCBI): domain Eukaryota; kingdom Viridiplantae; phylum Streptophyta; class Magnoliopsida; order Alismatales; family Araceae; genus Amorphophallus; species Amorphophallus konjac. The sequence continues at coordinate 470,030,332 of CM040121.1, forward strand.
ACACCTGGTGTCGACACCTAGTGTTCTGGCTTGCTGGAAATGCCGCCAGCTAGAACCAGTTCAGATAGGTGTCGACACTTGGTGTCGACACCTTCTGGACTTGTTTCTGGAATTATGTCCAGGAGTAGGATGTCGACACCAGGTGTCGACTCTTGCTCTGTCAGAATGCCCAAAGACCCATTTTGCTGAAAATAAAGAAAAAAAACTCCACCATTGTTTGGCATGATTAAAAGGGGTTGTGAGGAGTTCTTCCAGCCTGCAAAACACCAAGTACAAGTAAGTTTGCTTCAACATTGACCTCACAAATCAACCATTATATTTCACCCTTTTTTAATGGAAGTATGGTGACTTGAGAAATTATAACTATGTAAAGCTTATCCAAAACCGTTTCCATTTGCCATTCCAAGAATGAAGAATGAAGGATGAGTGAAATATCCATATCAAACCACATATCAACATTTACCTTATCATTTTACCTGAAATCACCTTTGGTCCTCAATTGTTTGCTCATTTGTTGAATTGTCCACTCAAGAACCATAGAGTATCAACTATTAATCACCATTGCATCATAAAATAGATTTGGAGTTCACAAGTGTACAGAACCAGTTCACTCAAAAACATGATCGCACATTGCATTCATTCATCACCAAAACTCATTAATCCACACATCATAATCTCGGGGGCAAACAATCTCCCCCTTTTTGATGATGACAATAATGCTATGTGCTACAATTTAAACAAAGTGACTAGAGTGTGTTCTTTGTTGCAATTCGCAAACATCCTTCTCATGTAATTGTTATTCATGCAATGAATCACAAGCATAACCATAAACATAAATATTAATTGATCGGAATGACATTCACAACCACAAGAGGATTTCCGCAGCCATACTAAAATGCCTTGTTAATTGTTTTTGTTATCATAATACAAAACACCACACAAAACACTATAACCATGCAATGACTGCTACATTGACACAAGACCCAAGACATACTAAACTCAAGACTTCGATAACAAAATGAAATCATACAGGCATGCAACCACCAACGCATGCGACACACAATAACAAGAAAGTAACATAACATAGCATATAACTATATAACTCTCCCCCTTTGTCATCAACAAAAAATAGGGGGAATCGGGACTACGAGTAGCATGTGCCAACTGGAAGTAACAAGACTCAATCAGACCCAGAGGATGGCGAAGGAGGAGGTCGGCGAATATAATTCGTGATGGCTTGGAACTGTTGGGTTTGAGCATCCATGGCGGTTTTGAGAAAGTCAACGGAGGTGTTGATGGACTGGAATGCCTGGAGATATGTGGTATGATTAAGTTTCAATTCGGCCACATCCTGAGTAAGAACATACACTGTCTCCCTTAGCTCACCCACATCACCACTCAAGGTCTCCATAGTCAATTGTATCCCATGAACATCCGTGGAGGCGGCTAGAGTGCTGGAATTCCTGCCCTATTCAGGTTGAGCTTCAGCTTCATCTTCTTCCTCATCAGAATCATCCGCAGGTTCTTTGTCTTTCACAGATTTTAGATGCCGAACCAAATGACCTTGAGCATCTCTCTCATAGCCCATATTCTTGCAAACGAAATGAACGGTGTAGATATCACCTTCTCTCAAAGTTTGACATGGTTCCTTTCTCAAATCAATGGCAGCCTTATGGAAAACAGCAGTTAAGGCGGCGGCATATGGAAGGGTTCGATTCCGATTATGGAGACACGCAGTGATATGAGCATAGAAAAGGGCAAGGAAATTGATCGGCTGCCCTTGCAGCAGATTAGCAATGATAAAAATCTGATGGCCTGTGACTTTTTCCCTTCATCCTGCCTTTGGAAGCAAGATAGTGGTCACCATATGATAGAGAATGCGCTGCAACGGGGGAAAATGATTGGCGTTTAAGCCACTGACAGTTCTATCTTGCATTTCTTCCCCGGTCAGGATTTCATATACCACATCTTCATCAATCATTGCCTCCTCATCAAGTTCGCCAGCATTAGGCATCTTAAAGGCATTAGCTAACTATTCTTGTGAGATGCCAAGAATTTGTCCATTCACCACTGTCATGTATTTGTTGTTCTTGATAAACAGATTTCCATAGTACTGAAGGACAAGGGAATGATATATCTTCTGGTGATCAGCCATAAACGAAAGTAGGATCGGCTGATTCTTTACCAAAGGGAGCAGTTCAGGGAGTCCTCGATGTAGATCGTTGAAATCAACTGCTCGCGGTCGGAGAACCTTCTGATCCATCATTTTGAACTATGCGGGAGTGGGTTTCTCCAGGATGGCTTCATGCTCTTTGCACTTAGCCCGAGCTTCCCTCTTTCGGCTGGACTCCACAGCGGGTTCCTTGCCCAGCGCACGTCTTTTGGGCGCCATGGGGGAAATAATCTTATAGGAAGATGAAGGAAGAGATGATGGGTTGATTTGGGGCGACAATGTGGCCCTTACCGCGGATGGGAGGAGTCTCCACATATCATCCACGCTCCAGGGGACAAATGGCCGAAGGAGAGGCCGCGGATGCTCATCCAAGGTGAGGGCGCGGGTGCCGCGGCGTCGTCCGCTCTCTCTAGGGCTTGAAGGTGTGAAGGGAATAGCAAGAAGAGGACTTGGGGATGAATGGAGTGCGGCACTGGTAGAGGAGGGGCGTTAGGGCGTGTTGAGGACCGGGTTCAAGAGGTTTGAAAGGGGTTTAAAGCCCTTGCAAACCGGTCCACAGAAGGACGCGGTCGGTAGGTGTCGACACTAAGTGTCGACACTTGGGTTCACCCGTTTCTACCCGAAGACAAAATGCAACACTCAGGGTCGGGTGTCGACACTAGGTGTCGACACCTCCTTGTTGTCCAAGAAAATGGAAGTTTTAGCAGGGATTTTGGATTCCAATGATCAAGGCTTGAGCCCCAAAGGACTGTAGGAATAAATTGACAAATGCAATAGGCTTTTTTATGGAATTGTCAATTTGGGGTAGTTCTGAGCCAAATTTAATCATATAAAGCCTAACTCCATAATAGATTTCCTGGACATGTTTCATCCCGAACTTCTAGTGGCAATGCATTATTTTCCAAGGAGTATATAGTCATAGCAAATCAAAGGGAGGTTGAATTGTTTGGGTTTTTCAATATGGTATATAACCACGCACACCAAGCATTTGGATTTTACATACAAGCATGCAAGGTACAACACAGATATCAATCATGATTCATATGCATGATCCAAGGAGATTACAAATAAAAAAATCTTGTGGTAAAATGCTGATGCAAATGCATGAAATGAACTAAAACAAGTACAAGACACTCACTTACTTTCTAGACGACAAATGCCTAACTCTCTTCTAAAAGAAGTGAATTTATCTTCATTGAGAGGTTTAGTGAAGATATCAGTAATTTGATTATTTGTATCAACAAATTTTATTTCAAGAACCCCCTTGCTTACATGATCACGTAGAAAGTGATGCCTAACCTCAATATGCTTTGTGCGAGAATGATGCACTGGATTATTTGACAGATTTATTGCAGATGTGTTATCACATAGAATGACTGTGTTTCCTAGTGTGATGCCAAAATCAATCAATTGTTGTTGTATCCAGAGCACTTGGGCAACATAGCTACCTACGGCCACATATTCGGCCTCGGCAGTTGATAATGCCACAGAATTTTGTTTCTTGGAGGCCCATGAAACCAAGCAACCTCTAAGGAACTGACAATACCCACTTGTGCTCTTTCAGTCTATTTTGCAACCCGCGTAATCAGAATCAGAATAACCAATTAATTCAAGAGCTGAAGTACGTGAAAATCACAAACCCAATTCACAAGTACCAGCAATATATCTAAAAATTCGCTTCACGGCCGACATGTGAGACTCTTTAGGATTCGATTGAAACCTAGCACACAAACATACTGCATATTGAATATCGGGCCTACTGGAAGTCAAATATAACAATGATCCTATCATGCTCTTTAAAAGGGTTTGGTTGACAGATTTACCTTGGTCATCTTGATCAAGTTTCAATGATGTGGACATGGGAGTTGGTTGTGGTTTGGTTGTTGTCAAATTGAATTTCTTGAACAAGTCCATAGCATATTTTTCTGGTTTATGAATAAACCATCAACCGTATGAGTCACCTGCAATCCCAAGAAAAATGTTAGCTCTCCCATAAGACTCATTTCAAACTCACTTTGCATCAATTTAGCAAAGTCTTTACTTAGAGCATCCTTAGTGGAGCCAAAAATGATGTCATCTACATACACTTGAACGATTAGAATCTCCTTACCATTCAATTGTGTAAAAAGAGTTTGAACAACATTACCTCGTTTGAATCCATTTTGAATAAGGAAATCACTCAACCGTTCATACCATGCTCGGGGTGCTTGTTTCATACCATAAAGGGCTTTGTCTAGCTTGTACAAGTGATCTAGATGCTCCGTATCTTCAAACCCCAATGGTGCTCCACATATACGTCCTCCTGGATCTAGCCATTCAGAAATGCACTCTTAACATCCATTTGAAACAATTTTATGTTATTACAGCATGCAAATGCTAATAAAATCCTCACTGTCTCAAGTCTTGCTACAGGAGCAAAAGACTCATCAAAGTCAATCCGAAGCTCTTGGCTATAGCCTTTGGCTACTAGCTTGGCCTTGTTCCTAGTTACCACTCCTTGATTATTTATTTTATTTCAAAAAACCCACTTTATTCCGATCACTGAGTGATTTCTAGGATATGGCATGAGGAACCACACTTTGTTCCTTTGGAACTGGTGTAGTTCTTCTTGCATAGCCATGATCCATGACTCATCTTTCAAGGCCTCTTCTATGGAGTGAGGTTCAAATTGGGAAAGTAAGGCTATATAATCCATATTTTCAACTTCCCTGAAGGAGGCTCGTGCTCTTATTCCTTCATCTACATTGCCCATCACATTCTCCGGCGGATGGTCCTTTGCAAATGTCCATTGCCTTGGTAGCTGATGTTCAACTTGATCTTCCTTATTTACATCATCTTCTTGTGGTTCTTCTACTTCTTGTTTCTCAGTTTTTCCTTCCATCTTCCCGGTATCACAAACATCCGACTCTTCATTCTGCAAAACAGATTTTTCATTTGTTCTTTTCGGATATGATTCATCAATAATGACATGGGGGCTTTTCTCAACTACAAGAGTTCTCAAGTTATTCACTCGATAGGCTCTTGAGCTAAGAGAGTACCCAAGAAGTATTCCTTTGTCACTTTTGGGATCAAATTTTGCCAGGTCCACCTTACCATTGTTATGAATGTAGCAAATGGAGCCAAAAGGTCTGAAATAAGAAATATTTGACTTCTTACCTCGATACAGCTCATAGGGTGTTTTCTTCAAAAATGGTCTTACCATGGCACAGTTGATTATGTAGCAATCAGTGTTCACTGCTTTAGCCCAGAAGTACCTCGGTAAGTTGTTCTCATTCAGGATGGTTCTGGCCATTTCAATCAATGTCGTGTTCTTTCTTTCAACAACTCCATTCTGTTCAGGGGTTCTTGGTGCGGAGAAGTTGTGCATATAACCTTAAGTCCTGTAAAAATTGTTGAACTCATGATTATCAAATTACTTTCTATGATCGCTTTGCACGGTCTTGATGCAACACCCCTTTTCATTCTGAACTTGCCTGCAAAATCCTTCAAATTCCATTAGGGCATCACTTTTATGGGAAAATAAATATACCCAACATAATCTTGAGAAATCATCCACAATTATAAAACCATAAAGTTTACCACCCAACCTATGTGTTCTGCTTGGTCCAAAAAGATCAATGTGGATTAATTCAAGGGGCCTCGATATGGTAACATCATTCTTACACTTGAATGATGTTCTTGTTTGTTTACCCCTACTGCACGCCCCACAAACTCCTTCATCAACGGCCTTCAACTTAGGCAAACCAACCACCAAATCATTTCTAGACAATTTAAGTAAAACATTAAAATTGGCATGCCCAAGATGGCGATGCCAAATCCAAGTGTCATCATTGTTCCTTGCAACCAAGCACAAATTATCATGAGAGACATCATCCAAATCTATCATAAATACATTATTATGCCTGAAACCTATGAACTTTATTTCATGAGTTTTTCTATCTACTACAGTGCAGTGGGTAGAATCAAAGGTCACGTTGCATCCTTTGTCATAGAGTTGACTAATGCTCAAGAGATTGTGATGCAACCCCTTTACAAGTAGAACATTTTCAATAGTGCGAGTTTGATTCTTACCTATCTTACCTTCTCCGACGATTTTTCCTTTGTCTTTTCCACTGAATGCTGCTGTCCCACCATCCTTTTCATGCAGGTCTGTGAACATCTCTTTGTTTCCCGTCATGTGCCGAGAGCATCTGCTGTCCAAGTACCATTTATTCCTTTGAGCTCTCAAGCAGACCTGCAAACACAACAAGAGTACTTATGCAGATTTTGGTACCCAAGTAAGCTTGGGTCCACAATGGTTAGAGACATGAGATATGTATGATTTATTTCTCATTCTAGCAAAACTTTCATCATCAAATTTCAGAATTATGCAATCATACATGTCATGGCCTAACCTTCCACAATAAAAACATGTAATGGCTCTATCCCTGTTTCTCCTCCTACCTACATTCAAGAATGAATTATGCACATGTGTTTTTGACAAGGATGGAGATGAACTTCTGGGAGACCAATGAGTTGAGTGTGTTCCTGATTGTGATGTTTTTCCTTTTTCAAGGATAGCAATAGCATTCTTCAACTCATTGATTTCATGCTTTAATAAATGAACCTTGTTTTTAGCCATTTATTTGGCTTGAATGCATGCACTTCTTCCCAACTTTTCTTGTTCTAAATCCTTTTTTAAGTCTTCATGCATTTTGATAAAAGTGGCTTGGTCCTCACGCATGCATGAACTCTCTTCTTCAATTAGTTTAGCTTTAGACACAAGAATCTCATTTTCATGTTTCAACTTTTCAGTTTCTGATTTTAAAACATGGCAATTTTCATAAGACTTTGGAGCATGCACAAAATGATCAGTTTTCTTTTTTAGATTTCTATTTTCAGTTTTGAATTTTTTGCATTTTTCGTACAAAGATTCATAAGCAATCTGCCATTTTTCACATGTAAGAGATTCGATTTCAGAATTTACCTCATTGGTGTCGTCTTCACGCCATGAAGCACAAATTCTGAACCAGCTCATCCAGTTCATCTTCATTCCCGAACTCTTCCTCATCTTCATCACTCCATGTGGCCACCATGGCCTTTGGCTTCTTGAACTTTCCTTTCTTGAACTTCTTCATTAGATCGGGGCACTCACCCCGCATATGACTGGGTTTCTTGCACTCGTAGCAAATGACTTCTTCTTTCTTCCTACTCTCACCTCTGTTAGGACCTTGCTTTCTTGGTCCTTTTCTGAATTGACCACCGAAGTTCCTTGTTCTTTTGACAAATCTTCTTGCTCTTCTAGTGATCATGGTAACCAGCTCCTCATCCTCGGTGTTGCCCGTGGAATCATCGTCACTACCCTCTGAATCTTGTGGATTCACCTCCAGGGCCAATGGTGTGACTAACTTCTTCTTCTTCTGATCGTCCTCGCTCCTTTTGATGTTGATTTCGTAAGTCATCAAGGAGCCTATTAACTCGTCTAGAGTCAAAGTGCTAAGATCCTTTGTATCCTTGATTACAGTGGCCTTTGTATGCCACTATGGTGACAGGGATCTTAGTAATTTTCTGACGAGTTCCTTGTTGGAATACTCTTTACCAAGACCCTTTAATCCATTCGTGATTTCTGTCAATCTTGCAAACATATCAGAAATGGACTCCTCTGGTTTCATCATGAACAATTCATAATCCCGGACTAACAGATTCGCCTTGGTTTACTTTACTTCTGATGTTCCTTCATAGATCAACCACAGCTTGTTCCACATCTCCTGCGCAGAGGAACACATAGAAACTCGTGAGTATTCGTTAGGATGAATGGCACACTGAATTATATTCATAGCTTTAAAATTTGCAGAATAGTTCTTTATCTCTTGTTCTTCCCACGCATCCTCATTGTCGGGTAGAACATATGGACCCTTACTAATGACACGCCACACATCATAATCCTGGGCTCGCAGGAAAACATACATCCTATTTTTCCAATATGGGTAGTTAGATCCATCAAAGAATGGAGGCCTTTGAATCGAATGCCCTTCGGGCATCATCTCCTTGTTTGCCATCTAATGAGATCTAGCTCTTCGACTGTGTGGTCGAGTTAAACAAAGACCAAAGCTCTGATACCAATTGTTGTGTCCCGAAAGGTGGTAATCAAGAGGGGAGGGGTGAATTGATTGGCCAAATAAAAATTATTTACCCAATGAGATGTTTGTTGGAAATTTAAAACTACATAATTGAAGGTGTTCTAAACACACAAGCACTCAACCTCACCCGAAAAAGATCTCTCTTGTGAGTACTCGTAGATGAAAGTATGAAATCTACGACAGAACTATAGATCACTCAACTAAGCGTGAAGCCCACTTGTTACAATGCACGATGAAACAAACCATAAAGGAAGCACAGAATTTTTAGGTAGTTTGGGCACACAAACGTGTCCCCTACGTCCACCCCTCACACGTGAGGATTAATGCTCCACTATGAAGTGAGCCACACACACGCTGTAACGACATCCAACACACACACGGTAGCCTATCTTGGCCACCACACCCACATACACGCTCGTATCACCGATCACGAGCACACACACATGAATGCGGTTCAAAATGTTCAAGGATTACAACACATATTCAAACTCAATCAGCAAAGACTTGAGAAGATTAGAGTAGAGAAGATTTGCAGTGATTAGAGCTCCCCCTTTCTCTCCTTTGAAAGTATTTGAATGCTACTTCAGTTTGAGGATGGTTCTTGATGGAAGATAAGCGATTTTTGCACGAACAATGGTTGTAACTTGATTTCCCCACGCACCTTCTAGTAGAGGATCGATTGGAGACTTGAAGTTTCCTTCTTCCCTTCACATTCACGCTCAGAACTACGTGGAAGAAGCCCTGGAGCAGCTACTTGCGTCTTGCACTCACAAGAGTTAGAGAAAACAAAAACAAATTTCAGATCTCACTGCTTGATTAGGGTTTGTGGCCCAAAGAGATGGTTTTATGCTTCCATGACAGTCAAGGGACACCCTCAGACAAGATCCATGAATCCTGGAGTAGTTCAAGGTGGATGGACGGGAGTGGGTGGACATTTGGTCTGAGGACGCAAAATTCCTATTTCACGGCGCCGCATAGGTGTCGACACCTGGTGTCGACACCAGGTGCCCTGCAGATTACAAAAACCCCAAACGGAAAGCCTGGACACCGGGTGTCGACACCTGGTGTCGATACCTAGTGTTCTGGCTTGTTGGAAATGCAGCCAGCCAGAACCAGTTCAGATAGGTGTCGACACTTGGTGTCGACACCTTCTGGACTTGTTTCTGGAATTATGTCCAGGAGCAGGATGTCGACACCAGGTGTCGACTCTTGCTCTGTCAGAATGCCCAAAGACTCATTTTGCTGAAAATAAAGAAAACAAACTCCACCAAAGTTTGGCATGATTAAAAGGGGTTGTGAGGAGTTCTTCCAGCCTGCAAAACACCAAGTACAAGTACGTTTGCTTCAACATTGACCTCACAAATCAACCATTACATTTCACCCTTTTTTAATGGAAGTATGGTGACTTGAGAAATTATAACTATGTAAAGCTTATCCAAAACCGTTTCCATTTGCCATTCCAAGAATGAAGAATGAAGGAGGAGTGAAATATCCATATCAAACCACATATCAACATTTACCTTATCGTTTTACCTGAATTCACCTTTGGTCCTCAATTGCTTGCTCATTTGTTGAATTGTCCATTCAAGAACCATTGAGTATCAACTATTAATCACCATTGCATCATAAAATAGATTTGGAGTTCACAAGTGTACAGAACCAGTTCACTCAAAAACATGATCGCACATTGCATTCATTCATCATCAAAACTCATTAATCCACACATCATAACCTCGGGGGCAAACACCAAGGGCCAGAGATCGAAGCTACCTGGCTTAGAAACTTGGTCTAGGACTCTTAGGGATTGATTTGAGCCAAGAATATGACTCTATGTCGACCTAATCTAGTAACCCTAACTTAAACCCTATAAATAGACCCAACTTCAACTCATGCGACATGTTTTTTAAGGGTAAGGAGACACTATCTCAGGTAAAGTCTTTTGAAGGTTTTGTTCTCCTCTGTATTGTCTAACACTCCTCCAATTTTTGTGCTAGGAGGACGTGTCTTTAAGGAGCTAGAAGCCCCATAAGTCGTTGTCCCTCTGCAGTCTGCACAGAAGACAGTGCATCCGTCCAGGGAAGAAGAGGAAATTAGAAGCCCTAAACGAGGTTAGTTCAAGTACTACCTTTAGAACATATTATTGTCCTTTGTATCTTGTACCTATTCTCCAAGTTTGGTGACTTTAGGATGAGTGGTTGAAGAGATAGAAGGCCAAGAAGTAGCCGGTTCCACGCAGGACGCGCAGGAGCCAGCGTCAACTTTCAGTCAGAAATTCGATTCATAGGAGCACTTCCAGAGATATGTTATCTCATAGATAGCTAAATTAACATGTTAGGAATAAAAGTCCTTTGATTGCTTGTGATTTCATGTGCGGCACATGGAGAATTTCATAATTTATTTTCACTATACATATAAGGGCTATTTTTGCATACATGAAACTTGTCCTATAAAGAGAATATGATAAATTGATTCAATTCCCGCAAAATTCATGCACCTCCATGCATTACTTTTCTTCTGTCATGACTTACCTTCATGTTTTCTGGAGTTTTTATGCATTACTTGCCCTAGAATAGGCCTCAACTGCACTTTTTGACTCTTCTAGCTAGCAGGCTTAAGACAGTCTCTCCAAGACCGCCACTATGTTTTAGCAGTCCCCGACTGACCGCGTATATATAGAAGTGGTTCTGTTTAGACCGTTATTAGGTTTCTATTTTTTGCTTCCAGTTAACTCTAAATAGAACGTAGATCAACCCTTTTAAATATATATTAAGCATAGGTAATTGGGTTGTATTCCTAATTATCACCCTGTATTCATATTAATGGTTATATTGTGCATCCATCATGCTAGATTCCATGGCTTATATGTTTTAGGAACTTACTTTAAACTTATTTTAATTTCATGTCAAAACCCTTTATAACCTTGTATTAAAGATATTTCTACATGGTTTATGGATTGTGTTTTTATTGATGATTGATCGTCATTTCACGATCTCACTCTCATCTCCAAGTCTTTCATAAGTATATAGCACATACTCTGGTATGTGACTATTAGTACACTGTGCACTTATAGGCACATTTTCTTAGACTTGTGAACCCCTCCACCAAATATTCCTTCTGTCGGACTAGGGGATCATGTTTCAAAACCTCCGTAAGTCTCCGCGAGCCTGGGATTCTCACTAGGACGCCGAGCTGGTTATACCCTCAGAGCCCAATTGTTTAGAAATCACTTTACTGGCATTTTCTGTGTCCTGGATAGTAGCGGTCATCCGACGACCAATACTATCAAGTAGCGGTCATCCCGCGACCGCTTATTTCCAAGAGTCTTACTGCGTCGACCATCTTTTTGTTCATGCGTCGACTCTATATAGAAACGGTCCTGACCTGACTGCCTATTCATGATAGTGGCCCTGTGTTGACCGCGTCTGTCCAGAAACGGTCTAGGAACGACAGTTTCTTCCCAGTTTCTGTATAACCCGGGGTTTGACCCAAGGGTTAATTTTCTTATTTTCCTAGATGCTCTATTGATTATCTAGAACCTAACACCTTGTTCCAAAACTATCTAACGAAATATGAAAGTTAAAGAACAAGCCGTTATGCTGCCGGATTCTTTCCGTAGCATGACCTTGTCTTAAATCATTCCTTGAACTCTCATGATCGTTCGTTGGTACGTTCTTTACTTTGGTTACATTATCATGACATTATTGTTGAATTGAATAAGATTGACCGAAATGTTATTATTTCTCATGGAAGTAGCTTGATCTGTAACTTGAAGATGCAAGAGTGGGCACGGATAGTGTCCAAGGGCTCCACACTAGCCCCCTTGGCAGATAGCTCGAAATGTGCTGAAAACCATTGGGTATGATGAACACTGGTGTCGCATTGCGCTGGGAGTACTTTTTTTTATAGACGGGTGAAAACCATGAGGCAATCTTGTGATAAATTACATGCTTCATAGTACTTTCTTGTTCATGACGTTTTAGTGCATAGCCTTTATGGTTATGAAGTACATTCTTGTTAATGTAAGACCACTTTACCTTATATCTTGCTTTATCATGCTCTATTATGCCTTCACATTCTTTATATCTCTATAGTTCAATTCTGGTTGTTACTATGGTTTATTCATGTGTTTTATTACATTTCCCATTGCCTTATTATCTAGAGTAAAAATGTAATTACTTAAAGCTTGCTTCCATGTTGAGGCGAAGATGCCTACTAGACAAGTGTGCTCATACCTATTTTTTCCAATCATTTCAGGAAGTTCGAGTGAGTCAGACGCTGATTTTGCTAGCGATGGGTTCGAGAGCGATGATTGATGATCGAGAGAAGACTTAGAATGTCTTAGTGTCTTTGAATTAGTTTGGAGTCATCATGTAATTTTTGTCTTTATTGAGTCATGTTATGTAATTTTCTTTTTATTTAGTCTAATGAAATAAGAGTTGATATTATGTAACTTTGGATCATTATTATCAGTAAAAGTTAGATTTTTGATCAATCATTGTGTCCATTCATCTTATGTGTGAATGATTTATGCTATGATTATATTGCTAGCTTGAGACGTATTGTCGACTACCTACGTTCCTCGAGTTACTTCCGCTGTATACATATGGCTCGGGGCGTGACATGTATGAGATGGTTGATCTTCGTAGAGCCATGATTAAAGTCATTAGCACTAAAGAGAAAAGGAAGTTGAGCTAGAAGGCATTAAGATTAGATGCCGAGCTATGATCAATAAGATCTTCAATGATGACAACAAGATTGAATGTTGGAGAAGATTGCATTTTGTGTGGACATCAATAACATTGGTCAGGACATCTATGATGGAGACACTTTTACCAAGTTCTGATGGGTCCAGTCCATCAAAATTCTTTTGTATCTCCTTTTTCTTGTGGGGTCACTCAAAGAATGCTAGCACAGGTGAAATAGGCACCATGTAGATGTGTTGATGGAAATTGAAAGGAATCTTTAAAATATGGTCATGAAGACCAGAATGGATAAGCAAGGTGCTTGTGCGGATGTCAAAATATGCTTTCATTAAGCTTGCGACTTTGGGCAATCAAAGATGTGACTACTGGTTGGGCATTGTCATGTGGTTTTTTTCCACCACTATTTGAAGGCTATAATAATATGCCATTTGCAAAGCTTCTAAGGGAGATAAAAATACTAATGTGTTCAATTTGGCTAAACATATTTCTGTAATATCTTTTCTTTTCTCAAAGGGAGAAAAAAATGTAATATTCTTTCTTTGATTGTACATGAAGAGTATGGTTCTGTTCCTGTTTGAGCTTCTAAATCAATTTATCTAAGTTCAGCATGTTCTTCTTGTAACCTCCTATCTTCTAGAAAACATATTGATTTACGTAGTATCCCCATAAGATGTGAGAATATTGTCTTCATGTGACTTCCTTGACGAGTTTTATTAGTGTTGTTAGGATCAGTATTGGATTGTGACTTGTTCAGGGAGTTAGATTAGTACTTGTCTACTTGATAGAAATTTGCACTCTGCATCCTAAGGTGTTGTTTGATAAGTTTTGAAAAAAATACGATATGCAGTTTAGTTTACCTTGGGACTATATGATTAATATGTTAGATTGGTTTGCACTTGTGTCATACATGTGTCATATTTTTAACTTTGCAACATATGTTCATACAGAAATAATTACCCATATGACTTACCATTCTTTGGTGTAAACTTTTATCTCATTTTCTTTATTCTGTTACATGGTTACTGGAGGTGCTAGAGGGACTCAAAATAGTGATGTAATACCAGATTTGTTTTGCAACTCTAGAATGGAAGAGGAGGAAAGTAAGATATACTTGTAGCACGATGAGTAATGTTCTCGGGGTTCAGTGGAAATGTTCATGGGAGCTCATACTGACAAAAGAATCGGAGGTAAAATGATGGCATGTATTGAGGAGAATCCTATCTTAGATGGGATGCTTAATTGTTTTCCAAGGATCTGAGGAGACTACGTAATTTGGGGACAACACATTTTTCTATAGTGGATAGAGATTCTTAGTCTTTTATTTCTTTTTCATTTTTTTCATACATCTCCTATCATCCATTGTCTACATAATCTACATTTTCTCTTAAAACCTCTGTCGTACTAGACATCTCTTCTATTGTTACTGGGTTGAGATTTTTTCAAGGAGCTGAAGGAATTTGTACTCAAGACTGAGGTATTTGTGCATAGAGAGAGGTTGTTTGCCTTTTCTTTCTCACATTTTCCATACTTCTCACTTCATTGACTGTTGACAAGGGTACCACACATTTTCTTAGAAAGACTTGCTTTTTAATATTATTTTTAAAAAGAGCTCTTTTTAGTCGGGGAGCGTGGGTGCTCTTGAGTGACTTGCAGAAATGTGAGAGGAACTTTCACTTTGCTTCGTCCTATTCTAAAAATTAGTTAAGCATAGTCCTATTATTTATTTTTCTCATGTTCCTTGTGTCACCAATTTGGAAGAGCTTGTTTAAAAATTGAGATACCATTTTTTTCTTGAAGCCAATGGCATTAAAGCTAGTTTCTGATCGGGACAGTGAAGATGAGGTGGATGATGATATAGCTGATTTTGAAGATAGAAGGGTATGACCTACATATCAGTTTTGATATTGTGTGTGTCTGTGCTCCTTTCAAATCTACATATTAATGATTTTATTATTTTTCATATCACAAAAACTTACTTCAATATAACTATTGACCACATCTAGATGCTTGATGATTTCGTGGATGTGACCAAAGATGAGAAGCAGATCATGCATCTCTAGAATTCATTTGTGAGGAAACAAAGGTAATTGTCTATAGAAAATAACATGTTGCCACTATACATATCCACTATTTGACTTTTCTTTTCTTGTATTTTGTTGAATGAAAGAAGTCAATCAAATAATGGGATGCTTAAAAATCTTGTTGTACTTCAAATAATGGAATTCACACCATATAGCCTTTTCATATCAGATTCCTGATGAAAAAAATGCAGAAACATGATGTTGTTTAAAGTTAAGCTGTCTGATCTTGACTAGTCAAAACAGGAGGAGAAAATTTTAAGAGCCGGGGAAGCTTTGCAAGAGAGAACATGACATCACTATGCCCTGAAAGGGTGCCTTCCTTTATGATATGTTCTATCCGTGATCCTTCACAAGTAAATGGGAAAGGAGAACCAATGATGAATGCTCGTTGCCTTCCAATTTTATATATCCTTCAGATGAACCTATTAAAGGGTTGGTGCAAGTCAGAAGAATATTTTTTATTTTATAAGAAAATTGACTTTCAGGAACATTTACGAGGCAAGCTTGTCAATGCACCATTATTTCCCTTTCTTGATAAGTATGCAGAATATGTTGTCTACGTAACGAGTGTTTCTGTCTACTCTTTGAAAATGGAACTATCACTGTGCATGTCTTTGATTTAACTTGAAAGCAATTTAGTCCTTAGGATCTACTTAAATCTTAAAATTTGAAGCCTGAAGACACAAAACAATTTAATTATATTCCCCTCATCCTTCAAAATTTAAACAAGAGGATTCAAAAATAGTTCTATTGCAGTTTGCAAACCTATAGATCGAGATGATAAAAGTGATCAGCAAATAAACTGCAACATATGTTGGGGTATTGGCAATTTTATAAGTAGATAAATGTTTGGGAATGAATAGACATACAATAGGTTTCAACTCTAAATTAGAATGGACTTTTTAAAACCTTTGGTTGAAAATGACAAATATTTTATCACAAAAGACAATTTAATATTGAGTGTTTTGGGAAATATTTCTATGTGGATCTAATAGAGAGCAAATGATAATAATGATCTAATGAAGGAATCCAATCCTCCATATCTATGTTTCAAATGTCTAACTTTTTCACCATATCATAAAAGTGCAGAAATATGAAGCTCTCTAACTTTTTGAATCAAGACATAACATCTATCAAAAGAGTTCTATGATTTTTATTTTCATGTACAACAACCATGGTAAAACATTCCACATTATGACTTCCACAAATCTTACTTTAAAATTATTTCGAGGCTATAATTAGAGATGAGCTATTTGCATATATTTAGTGTTAAGATCTTAGCTTGTTATAACTTGATTATTTGTGAATCACCCAAATTAAAACAAAAAATACATACCCCACATGGAATTAGCCTCAAGACATTAGATTACTATCTTTATGTTGGTTAAAAAAATTTGTTGATGTTATTAGTACTGATTTAATTGATACTTTGTAGGTAATGATGAATCATATTTTAATATCTAAAATTTCATTATTTAACATAAAAAAATTTAAAAAATATCCACGTGCGAAGCGCATTTCTTTGATTAGTTGAAGTGTATTGCTTGGCACAAATGGCACAGTATCCCCACCCTCATGATCGAACTTGCTAGCGCCGTATGCCGCCACCATCAGCGTCGAGCTCAGGTCAACGAGTTTATGGCACTAGTGATCCGGGCACCCCTTCCCCTCCGATCACGGCGGCCTCCCCCTCCTCCCTTCACAACTCCACCGTGACCTCCACCTCCTCCGCTAACCTCCCCTCAACTATCACCTCCACCTCTTCCACCTTTGCCAGCGACTTTGTCGTGCCGTACCGACGTACCACCATACTAATTTCCCCTTGGCATGATCTTGTAAGTGTGATACACATCAACACGTTACAGCATGGCGAACCCTGTTTCATATCATCTTGTATACCCCTCTAACATTTTATATCTTATATGTTTATTAAAAGGATAATTATGTGTATCACCCTAGCATCTTACATATTTTACTATATTTCCCCATATTCTTGATATTATCATGTATGCTCCTATAATAATGAAGATTTTTTCATATACACTCCTCGGCTTTTACCACTGTCAGATTTAACAAAAAAAAATGCAAATAAATCATTGTCAAAGTTGAAATGACAAAAATAGCATGCCTAGAAATACATGCATTAACAGGGATGTTATTACTTTTGTCAAAATAGTGTAAAAATGTCACTATGGTTAACTTTCATCGATGACGAATAATCCACAAAGGTTCGAATATTCCCGTTGTGATCTTGAATGACCAAAATACCCTCTTTATAATTCCAAATTTCTCACCCTTACAACAAAGGAATAAGAGAGAGACCGGCGGCGGTGGCCCTCCCCTCAGTCCCATCTGTGAAGCCACCGACCAATGTCTCTTTCCCAAACCACCACCAAGGACATGTACATCTCGTCGCGCCGAGGGAGCAATCGGAGAGGCTGAGCGGCAAAGAGATGTAGAACCAAAGGAGGAGTAGAATGATGAATAGGGAAATGGGTATTGCGCCCATGTTGCCACTGCCCCCACAGAAGAAAATTTAGAGTGGTCATAATGAGGAAGGCGATCTCTAGGAAGAAGTAGGCCACACTACAAGGTTGGAGTTTTCAATGGACTCAATCTGTTGGAAATCCGTCGAAAAAGTACTTTCTAAAGGACTTTCCGACGTATTTCCAACGGAAGATGTCCGTTAGGTATTCCTTGTCGAAAGTTTTCGATAGATGAAACGTCTATCGAAATTTCGTCGGTAATTTTCGACAGATAGATAGTCGACGAAAATTTTGATAGAAACTATTGTCAGATTATCGGTCTTTAACGTTCCGACAAGAACTGCATTCCATCGGTGATACCGTCGGAAATAATTCTGACGAACAATTATTCTGTCGGAAATGATTTCGAAGGACAATTAATCCGTCAGAAAAGTCATCAGAGAATTAATTTTATTATTTTTTAAAAAAGATGCAAACTTCATATCAGTTCGGACGGAATATATATTCCGTCGATGATTCCATCGGAATAATTCTGACGGACACATTGTTTCGTCGGAAGTTCCATTGAAAAAATAATTTACTATTTTTAAATATATATATATATAATTTAAATAAAATCTATTAAAATAATAACATAACATCTACACATTACAAACAAAACACAACATATACAACAAAAGAAACTTAACATCAATTATTAATTTTATTACAAAAATAATAATCAAGAAATATCCTCCCCATCCTCCACATCCTCATCCTTCCCGTCCTACTTGTCCCCTCCATCGCCACCCACTGGAGGATCCTATATTGAAAAAAGAATAACATTAGGCACACATGAATAACTAAAAAAATATTTAAAAGATAAATGAAATATTTTATTTGATTGTATAAATTCGAATCGGATATGATATCGAATTGATAATTTTAACACCGAACTCAAATCGGGTATCCAAATCAAATTCTGTTAGCTCTCACAAGAACTTTTACCTCCAAGGTCGTGTGAGAACGATCGGCACACTGATCAGACTGGTATTTTAGACTTTGAATCCGTAAACCAAACTTATTTAATTTTAAACTAAGTGCATTTAAAGAATGCTCTTTTGAGCGTTGAGCCCAAAACAGGTATCCGATTTATATTCCGTCAGCTCTCACAAGTCTCACTCATCACCTAGGTTACGTTGGAAGAATCTTAGTTCTGAATGATCGGCACACTGATCATGCTGATATTTTAGATTTTAGATCCCCAAACTCCAGTTATATAAATTGCTTTAAATAAAGTTAGTTTTGAAAACTAACTTAGTTCTGAATTGAATAATTTTAGTGCCGAGCCCAAATGGGTATCCAATTTGAATTCTGTCAGCTCTCACAAGTCACTCTCACCACCCAAGTCATGTTTGAGTGATCGACACGCTGATCAGGCCGGTATTTTAGATTTTAGACTCCCGAACCCCAATTATCTGAATTGTTTTAAAGAAAGAAAGTTTTTAAAACTAACTTAGTTCTGAATTGAGTAATTTTAGCGTCGGGCTCGAATCAGATATCCGATTTGGATTCTGTCAACTCTCACAAGTCACTCTCACCACCCAAGTCACGTTGGAACGATCGACATGCCGATCAGGCCGATATTTTAGATTTTGAACCTCCAAACCCCAATTATCTGTATTGTTTTAAACAAACTTAGTTTTGAAAACTAACTTAGTTGTGAATTGATTAATTTTAGCACAGAGCCCAAACTGGGTATCTGATTTAGATTCCGTCAGCTCTCGCAAGTCACTCTCACCACCCAAGTTGCGCTGGAATGATCGGCACACCGATCAAGCCGATATTTTAGATTTTGGACTCACGAACCCCATTTATCTGAATTATTTTAAACAAAGTTAGTTTTGAAAACTAACTTAGTTGTGAATTGAGTAATTTTAGCGTCGAGCCCAAACCGGGTATCCAATTTAGATTTTGTCAGCTCTCCCAAGTCACTCTCACCGCCCAGGGTCAGGTTGGATATTAATATATTTTCATGATAGTCTCTTTGAATTAAATAGTAATATTATAACTCTAAATTTTATGAAAATGAAAATATAACAAACACTCACCTGAGGGGGCTATGCCGTGGTCGAGGGTGCTCCATGATGGAAAAGCTCCACCTGGGAGAGGAGGCCAACGAGTGCCTGCGTAATGCATGCCTCCTGGCTAGACATCTTCACCATCATCTGTCATTGGAAATCAGATATCTCCGCTTGGACGATGTCTCTTACGTTGTTTGGAGAAGTACTGGGGCCGGGTGGGGGCATATTGAAGGCACTACTACTGGTCGGGGTAGCTCTTGAACTCACACACGATGATATCACCGTGTTACTCTCTAGGCACTGCCCATAACCATATAGCCAGCCTTTCTTCGATACACCAGCTACTGCCACCCATGCTGCCGGATCTAACTCCAACTGCTGCGCGCCCCCACCCCGTACTTCTCCGTCACATGTCTGCTATATGTTTCCTACAAATTGAATCAAAAATCTTGTAAACTTCATATGAATCAATTATATTTAAATGAAAAGAAAAACTTGCATATGTATATAAACTTACCGCTAATGAGCGGGCTCTCTCATTAACGAATTGATCTGTCCCCATCTTTTTGTGTGTTCTGTCGAACACCTCCACGAACGATGGAGCACGATTGAGCTCCACTACTTGTTTTACAAATCATAGACAAAAAATGTCATATATATGAATAATATATAAGAAGATAATTTAAAATATTACTTACCAATTTTTATTTGTGGGTCACAAAAGAGACAGACCCACTTGTATACACATTGGCGTCTGGTTGTGACGCCCTATTTGCTGACACTTTTGGGGACTTTTCTATCCACCTCATATCGGCCCATTTGTCACACACAATGTCCTAATACTCCTTCCTCATCCAAAGAGGGCGGTGCTCCTTCCAGAGCTATCGGTCTTGGCTCCCACCAGGCTTTTTCTGTGCCCTTACTCGGGCCTCTTGTAATGTCTTCCTATAATTAGTCTACATAATAGCCTCCCAGATAGTGGTGGTGTGCCATGTCCAGCTGGTGAGCCGACACTCGGACTTGTAAGAAATAAATCTTTTAAGCTGATATATAATTAATACACACATATAGCTAAATATTTGAATAGATATACATGTGCCCGAAGTAGATGCCAAAGACGAGGGAGTAGAGCCCCTCCCACTACCTTGTCTCCTCCCACTCCCACTATGACCTCCTTGAATCATCTCTTTATTAGGAATAATAAATTTAATACATATTAATCCAAAACTATATATGATTTACAACCGTCATTAAAAATTATGCAAAAATGTAAAATTTCCTACATAATTATCAAATATCATCCATATCCTCTTCAGATGCTGATGATATATCTAACTCAGCCTCATCGTCGGCATCCTCTTCAGTCTCATCAGGTTCAAACTCTTCCTCCTCAGAGGACTCCTCCTCCCCTATAACAAAAACATTTAGCTCTGTCAGGTCTACTTCTTCGACTTCATTTTCTGTATGTAACAAAAGTAGCTCATCAGATTCGTCCAAATGAAGATGTGTGGAACATACAGTGCCAACTTCATCTAATTGAAAATATTCGGCATTGACATCCCCTGAGACAGTTTCACTCAGATTTAACTCATAATTAGAAAAAAGTCTTGCTTTAACCCTACAAACTGCCCATCAATCTTTATTTCTGGACGATGAATAGCTTGAAAAATGCACTTGCTGTGCTTGTGCGGCCAAAATGAATGGCTCATATGTGTTCAATTTAGACTTATGTTTGACATCGACAATCTCATGTGTTGTGTCATGTTGAACAGAATTAGGATTAAGCCAATGACACCTAAATAGGAATACATGATTATCTTGTCCCAAATATTATAATTCTTTGACTTCCTCAAGAATACCATAGTAGTCCAGTTTATTTTCATTGTATGCACTTCTCTTAACACATACGCCGTTGTTCATCGTAGACTTATTTCATCGATAATCCCTCATGTGAAATCTATATCCATTCATAATACATCCTGGATAGGCACGTGCAACTTTCGAGGGACTATGACTTATCTCCTGCACTCTTTCATCAGTAATAAGGCCTTGTTCAACCTATATGTAAATCAAAGAAGTTAAAATATTAACATTTACCTCAAGAGAAGTAAATGGAAACGTATATATTCAACGATCGACACTTACTCAATATCTCAGCCATCTAGCAAAATACTTCTCTCGTTCTTTTTCAACCTCCACGTCCTAGATATTTAGATATCTTTAGACTAATTCTGAATCAAATTGTCCGCAACATGAATACAACACTATCTTAAATGGCAAGAAGAAGGGTAAACAACTTATGTATATAAGGAAGTGTGAGTTGAGAACTTACTCAACCTAAGGTTCAATCTCAGTATAATTCATAAGAATATATATCTTTGTGGCGTATAAGTCTCTATCTTCGAGCGTGCAAATCGAACAATGTCCGAAAGCACGTCCTAGATGCTTAAATATAGAGAGTCGATCAGACAAATCAGTAACTCCCCCATCATCATTACGTGGAGGTCGAGTACGATGAGTTTGAATATCTGGCTCAAAGTAAATTGAACAGAAGTTCAAAATTTCTTCAATAATATATGCCTCAGTAATCTAACCCTCCACCTTCGCCTTATTGTGAACTTTCATTTTTAGTTCATGCATGCACCTACAACAACATTTCAGATGACAATGACATACATATAGTACACATGTAGCAAGGTTAAAAGGAAAAAAAATTCTAATATACCTCTCAAATGGATACATCCATCGAAATTGTACTGGCCCTCCGACTATAGCCTCGTATGGCAAATGGATAATTAGGTGCTCCATCAAATCAAAGAATGCAAGTGAAATATCTTCTATAGCTTGCAAACTATCGTGACCACATTCTCTTTAATTGTTTGTACATCATGCACATAAAATCTTGAAAAACTAACTCAGCTTGGTCAGTACTCCCCATATAGACTTTGGTAACAAGTCACAGAATGCGATGGGCACCAGCCTCTCCATTAACACATGACAGTCATGACTTTTCAGTCCATATATTTTTTCCTCATTAACATTCACAGAATAGGCTATGTTGGACACATATCCATATGAGAATCTCAACTATTTCAACCACTGGCACACTTCCTTAATTTGTGTATTCCTAAGCATGTAAGTTACTTTAGGTTGCATAACTTTTTCATATACATTCTATAGTTCTAGTTCTGGATGTTTACAAAGTATCTTTAAGTCTATATGCACATTGGCGTTGTCTTTTATTTTGACTTTTATGTTCATGATTGTGTTGAACACATTATCAAAACTATTATTCTCGATATGCATGATATCTAGATTGTGTTGTACAAGAAGAGTTCACTAGTAAGGTAATTTCTAGAAGATACTTTTCTTATTCCAGTTGTGATCCTTTCCAAATCTAGGGAGTTATCGTGTGCTACTGGACAGTTCTATTATATCTGGTAAATTTTGCACCCGTGCCGCCATATGTCGACCAGACACCCGTTGTAAGTAGACCATTTCAATAGTGTCTTTCTGTAATGAGTTATTTTACCTTCGGAAGGGTTGGTCATTTGGTAGAAATCGCCGATGGCAATCAAACCAGTATGCTTTCCCACCATGTTTCAATACAAATGATTTAGTATCTTTCATATAGTAAGGATATGCTAACCTCCCATGTGTACTCCAACTAGATAGCATTCCATATGCAGGGAAGTCATTTATTGTGCACATCAGTGTAGCCTTCATAATAAAATTTTGCTTCTTACATGCATCATAAGTAATAACTCCATTAGCCCATAAAAATTTCAATTCATCAATCAACGATTTGAGATATATGTCCAATTTTTTTCCCGAACTTTTTGGACCAAGAATTACTAAGAATAAAAATATATTTTCTCGCTTTATGCACATGTCCGGCGAAAGGTTGTACGGTGTCATGAATACTGGCCAACAAGAGTAAGACGCCACTGAACTACAAAATGGATTAAAACCATCTATGCATAAACCCACCCTAACATTACGTGGCTCCCTTGAGAAAGTAGAGTGAGTATGGCTAAAGTGAGTCTACGCTTCGCCATCGGTAGGATGACTGATTATATCATCAACACTGCTTACTCTTTCTGCTTGCCATGTCATATGTCGAGCTGTCTTTGAGGATATATACAATCATTGCAGTTTAGGCGTAAGAGGGAAGTCTCTCAATGTCTTGTATGGTACATCTTTTTATTTTGAATTATCCACTCTCTTAGGTTTGAATCTGTCATGATGACAAATAGAACATGATCTCTTGCCTACATCCTCTTTGTAATATAACATACAGTGATTCGGGCATGCATATATTTTCACATATTCAAGTCCCAGCTCATTGACCATCTTATTTGCACGGTAAAATTTTTTAGGAAAACTCTCATCTCAAGACAACATACTCTTAATGAGGAGGAGACGGTCAAAAAAATTCTCACAAATGTGAAATTCAGATTTTAAGTTCAGTAACTCTGAGATCGCAGACAACCGAGTGTGCTTTTCACAATCATCTCACAGTGGCTCATCAGCATCGATCCCTAAGTAGTTGATAAAATATTTTGACTGTCTTATTCGGCTCTTCTTCTATATATGCATGTTCCTCATGAATATTAAAAGTAGGACCAGCAGTATGTACAACCATATCTATCTATCCACTTGTGCATGTAACATTGTTGGGCTCATACGATAAGACATCCTCACCATGACATGTCCAATTCATATAACCTTTCACGAACCCTTTCTTGTACAAATGATGCTACACATCTTATGGTGAATGCCGCCTCAAGTTTCTACAACCTGAACAAGGGCATCGAATGTGACCGTCGCCGTCTATTACTGCATTTGGATTCACCAATGTAAATGAATGAAACTCTCAACTCCATGGTTAAACTCAATAGACACCACCCGATCAACTATTCTATGATACATCCATGAACGATCTATTAACATTTTTCTTGCACCCACTAAATTTTAATACACAAATAACTTTGAAATCATTACTCTTAAAAATAAGCCCAACATTTTCCTCACATCTTTCGCCACAGACCATTTGCATAGGAAGGGTGTATTATTTAGATTATCACTTTTTAACACATCCATAAAGGTTTGATCGTACCATCACATACTATATGTGTTGTATGATTTGTTAAAAAATTCGACAGCATCTCTCCACACTTCTTTGATATATCAAAAATATTTATTGATTAAGAATTTTTCTTAAACACTTACTAGTAAGTGGTTAAGAAAATACTCAAAATTAATAAAGGTATACCAGAGAAGAGTGACAAGATGCAATGAAATTTTGTAATAAACCATACAAATATATATAGTAAATGACCACCTATGTGTGATCAAACATTCATAAATTGTCCAAACGGGACAATTCAAGACTTTGAGGTAGATATATATGTTCTCATCAAAAAAATGAGAACAAATATATCAATCCCAAAGTTTTGAACAGGAAGGTTCACTGATACGAGGTTAACACGTTCTCTTGAGTTGCATGTAATGTTAGGTTACACTCACGCATCTCAACTCACAAGGAACACCCCATGTAACTAAATAGCATAAAATTAAAAACATTAAATTAAACTATTCATTTTATTTTAATAGTTGATTGCAATAGATAAAATTAAAAAACACAAACACCATAAAAGGAACATAAAAATGCTTACATCTCAAGTTGATAAGAATTCCTGGACAACTAGACCTTCCCCTCCCCTCCATCCACACAGACCCTCCCCCTCCCTTTCACCTACCGGACCCCCACTCCCCTCCCCTACAACCCAATAATTAAAAAAAAAATAGATCGCTCCGCTCTCCTACCCTCCACACACCCATACCCGCCCCCCTCTCCCTTCTTTGTCTCTCCCACCGACCCCCCTCTCCTCCCCTCTCGTCCCTATCGGCCCCCCTCCTCTCGCCGCTGGCCGCTACGGAACCCCCACGGACCCCCTCCCCTCCCCCACGGACCCCCCTTCACTCCCTATTATGCCCCCCTCTCTCTCTCGAACCCCCGCCCTCCCCACCGTACCCACTCCCTCTTCTAAACCACCCTCCCCTCCCCACCGTGTCCCCTCTCCCGAACCCCCCTACCCTCCCTACCGTGTGCCCCTCCCCTCCCCTCCTATCCCCCACTGACCCCCCCTTCCCTCCCCTCCCCCATCGACGACCCCTCCCTCGAACCCCCTGCTCTCCCCACCGTGTGCCCCTCCCATCCCCCACCGACCCCCCTCCCCTCCCCTCCCCCCCTAACTAACCCCCCACTCCCCTCACCGTCAGCCACCGCAGAACCCCCACAGGCCCCTCTTGTCACGCCCCGAGCCTTTATTACAGCGGAAGACTCGCTCGAGGAGCGCGAACAGCCGGCATGGTAAGCCTCTTGCAAGCAAGAACGACCAGAGCACAATACAATCACACACATAAATGCAATTGCACAGAATTTAATCAAACTCCAACTTTATTTCATAAATGATCAATATTCGAAATACAACCACTTTCCATCATCTTTCATTCTACTAGACTCAAGAAATAGGAAAATTACATTGACTCAATCAAGACATTATAGACTTCCTAAGTCTTCGCTCATCTTTAATCACTCTCAGATCCGCTACTTGAATAATCCGAATCCGAACCCGACTCACTTTCATTTCCTGAAAAAGATTGGAAATAGGTAATGAGCACACTTGCCCAGTAGGTATCTTCGCATCAATATGAAGGCACTATTAAAGTGATTAATATTTTTGCTCTAAAGAAATAAGGTAAAATCATGCAATGCGATGATCACGCGATTAAATCAAAGTAACAAGACAATCATATAAGATGGAATGAGAACAAGAATGAACTAGCAAGAATAGAACAAGAACATGATATTGGCCTTTCATGAACAAGAATATATCGAGAATGTACTAGCAAGCCACATATTCATCACTTTAGCATCTTATGCTTATGAGCAAGTGCTTCGTGAATTTCTGTGGAATATCGAGCAAGAATGTCATGTCGTGTCGTGGATCTTCACTTATTTATAGAAATAGTACTCCCAGCGTAATGCGACGCCAGTAGCATCATACCCCATGGTTTATAAAATAGTATGTTTCCGGTAATCAGCCGAGGGGACTAGCATAGAGCCCTTGAACACAATCAGTGCTCGATCGCATCTTCAGGTATAAATTAAGCTACTTCCACGCATGTAACAGTAAAGTATGGCCAAGAATATAACAATTCCAAATAATGAAAATCAATGAATGATCGCTTCAATTTGAATATATATGAGATCAAGAATGATATAGACTATGCTATGCTTATGGAAATAAATCGACAGTATAACAATATATTCTCTTAACTTTCATTCATTGTATTAAGTCTATTAAGCAAAATGATAGGTTCTAGATCATCAAGGTTTATCTAGAAACATTGAAATGTCAACCCTTGGTCAAACCTTGGGTTGAGATATTCAAGTCATGTGACGGTCATTCACTGGGCCGTTACATTGTGTGATGGTCTAGTATAGGACCGTTACATTTGTTTGAATCCAGAATCAAGAATTCAACCTCAGATGAATGCGACGGTCGTATATTGGGCCATTACATGAGCCTGACGGTCAAATACAAGGCCGTTACATTACTAGAATCAGAAAACAACGATAGTGTATTCTAGCTAATGAGTTTTAATGGTACAACCAACTCGGCGTCCTAGTGAGAATCCCAGGCTCGCGGAGGATTACGGAGGCCTTGAAACAAGATTTCCTAATCCATTGGAAGGAATATCCAATAGAGAGGTCCTCATGTCCAAGATTGTGTTCCTATAGTGCAAAGTGTGAACTAATGGTCAACATACCGGAGTATGTGCCATGTACTTATAGAAACGACTCTATAAATATGAAAAGAATATATATATAGACATATATCGATGCGAAACCATGATAAAACTCTATTGATACATCATTCAAAATCATGTTTCAAATTACAAAACTATAGAGTTTTGGGTTCATGAAATTAATATAACTCAAAGTAATAGTGAGATATCAAAACATGTATTTCCTATCATGAACGCTTAAATAGTCTCGAAGTCAAGTAATTAGGTTTAAAACTTAGGTAACTAGGCTTAATAATAAGTAATATTGACTAATCATATTCTGTCTAGGGTTGACAGAACATAGCCTCTAACGATCTAGAAGTGGGGCGTCACATTGATTGTGATGGTCAGAGGATAGCCGTTACACTTATGTAACGCGTCTGTATTGGTGCGTCAGAGTTAACAGAGTAACTCATATACCACAGAGACTGTGACGGCTCATAGTAAGGCCGTTACATAAATGTGACGGTCCTACTGTGACGCGTCAGAGTGTCTGCTAATAGAAAGTAATATGAAACATAAGAGATTAACTCACATCATGTCTATAATCAAAACACCTTTAGTTTCTAGGCATGATAAAGAAGGATAGGCTATCTACATGCATAGGTGACCATGAATAGATGAATAACATGTTTCAAGTTCTCAATTTAGGGTTAAGAGAGGCATGTAATGCATGGAACTAGTAAAACATGAAATTGATGCTTTACTATGCATGAAATTCAATCAAACTAGAGGGCTTATAGTCCTATCAAGTTATTTTTGCCGTTCATGAGATAACCTACCTCTTGTCTAGGCTTCAAACTTCCAATTATGGTCTGAACATCGAACCCTAGTTCCCTTCTTCCTGTGATTTTTCAGCAACTTCTTTGGGCTCTAACTCCACGACCTCTTGACCTAAAGACATGAAATTTGGAGAGGAGTTAGTCTAAAGTATTGTAAACAAATACTTATAAAGAACTTACCAAAGATTACACCTCCTTACCTTGATTCCTTGCGAGCCAAAAGTAAGAGTCGCACAGTTCAGAACTAGGTCCTATTTATAGGGTTTTGAAGATTAGGTCGATTCTGGAGTCCTTAATTTACTAAAACCTGATCTCTAAGAGTCCTTAGTAATGTTATAACTCTTCCTACGTTGATCTCTAGTGGATAAGAGTCCAGAGTTTTGATCTTTGTACTTGTTCTTTCCTTCACGGAACTAACAGGATGTAACGGTCTAATGCAGGTGCGTTAAAGGCATGTAACGGTCTCACGATAGACCGTTATATTTATTGTTCCCAGAGTTCAACATGAATCAAACTCTTCAACTTACGGAATTCACAGAGTGTAACGGTCGTGGACCCATGCGTTACAAGAATTTGACGGTCGCATGATAGACCGTTACATTCAACGTATATAGAGTTTTAAATAAATAAAACTCTTTTATTCATTTTCCTATATTATTATTTATATAATTCATTTTTATCCTTAAATAAGCTAAGTAGCCTTCTAGAATATGGGCCAAACTTAATGGTTTTGGGCCTTAAACCCTTTTAGATGATGTGTAAATAGACTTGGTTAATTATTCAACCTAATTGGGCCTTTATAAATTCTAGAAAATTATTTATATAAAATTCTGGGGCCCTACATCTCCCCCACTTAGAAGAATTTGGTCCCCAAATTCAAGACATGGATTGTGGAGAGTGTACTTGCAGTTAAATAATTCTGGAAATCTTTTTCTCATGGCTGCTTCGGTTTCCCATGTTGCTTCGTATGGCCATGTTTTCTTCCATTAAAATTTGACCATAGAGATAACCTTATTTCTTAGTTGACGCACTTCCCGATCCAGAATCTTTATTGGCGTTTGCTCATAAGTCATATCCTTCTGAATCTCCAGATTGTCATAAGTGATAATATGGTCAGGATCGTATACATATTTCTTCAGCATGGAGACGTGAAATACGTCATGAACTCTTGCTAATTGTGGAGGTAAAGTCAATCTATAAGCCACTTCATCGACCCTTTCAAGAATTTTAAATGGGCCAATGAACCTTGGAGTTAGCTTTCCTTTAATGCCAAATCTTCAAATACCACGACCTGGAGAAACTTTTAAATATACATGATCTCCTACCTGAAACTCCAAGTCACGTCTTCGATTGTCGGCATAAGACTTTTACCTATCTTGTGCCATTTTCATTCTCTCTTGAATGAGCTTGATTTTCTCCGTAGAATCCCTGACAAGGTCGAGGCCTAAAAATTACTTTTCCCCTATTTCATTCCAACATATTGGAGATCGACAACTTTTCCCATATAGAGCTTCAAAAGGTGCCATTTGTATGCTTGCTTGATAGCTGTTATTATATGCAAATTTCACCAGAGGCAAGTGATCATGCCAACTTCCTCCAAAATCAATGACACAAGCCCTGAGCATGTCTTCTACCACCTGATTTGTTCTTTCCGTCTGACCATCACATTACAAGAAAAAGGTCTATTAGCGACGGAAATTTCTGACGAACTAATTTTCGTCGTAAATCCGTCTGTAAATTCAGACGGATGATTTCATCGCAAATTCTATCTGCATTTCGGACAGAATATTACCTGTCTGAATATCCGTCTCCATTTGTGATGGAATTTGCGACGGATATTCAGACGAATAATATTACGTCTGAAATTTGAGACGGATATTCAGACTCACAATTATACGTCTGAAATTTGAGACGGAAATACATTCCGTCCGAATTTCCATCGCAAAATTTCATCCCCCGTGCTCGATCCACACCCCCCATTCCCCCCCATTCCCTCTCACTCTCACTCTTTCTCCTCTCCGTCGTCGCCGTGGGAGCCGCTGTCGTCCTCCCTCCCTCTTGTCGCCGTCGCACGACGCTGCCGCCGTCTGCGCCGTCGCCGTCGGCCTCCGTCCCTCTTGTCATGGCCGCCGCCTCCTCCCTCCTCCCTCCCGCCCTCCTGGTCACGGGAGAAGCGCCGGTGTCACCGGATTGCGCCGTCACCGTCCTCGGCCGGCAATCTCTCCAGTAAGTCCCCTCCCTTGCCAGCGCTAGTGCCGTTGTTCTTTTTCTTTTTTTTTTTAGGTTGGGGATCATCGGAGGGGTTCCGGTGGGGGAGGTTCAGGGAGGGTGGGGGGAAGGGGGAGGTCGTCGGTGGGAGTGGAGGGGAGGGTTGGGGGGGAGGGGGAGCTCGGAGGGGGAGGGAGAGCTCGTCGGTGGGAGGGGGTTCAGGGAGGGTGGGGGGGAGGGGGAGCTTGCCGGTGGAAGGGAAGGGGGGGTTCAGGGAGGGTGGGGGGGAGGGGGAGCTCGGAGGGGGAGGGGGAGCTCGGAGGTGGGAGGGGGGTTCAGGGAGGGTGGGGGGGAGGGGGAGCTCGTCGGTGGGAGGGGAGGGGGGGTTCATGGATGTCGTCGGAGGGGGAGCGTCGGTTCAGGGAGGGTGGGGGGGGAGTGGGAGTTCGCCGGTGGGAGGGGGGGAGGGGGAGCTCGTGGGAGGGGGGGTTCAGGGAGGGTGGGGGGGTTCAGGGAGGGGGAGCTCGTGGGAGGGGGAGGGGGGGTTCAGGGAGGGTGGGGGGGAGGGGGAGCTCGTGGGAGGGGGGGTTCAGGGAGGGTGGGGGGGTTCAGGGAGGGGGAGCTCGTGGGAGGGTGGGTTCAGGGAGGGTGGGGGGAGGGTGGGTTCAGGGAGGGGGAGCTCGTGGGAGGGGGAGGGGGGGTTCAAGGAAGGTGGGGGGGGAGGGGGAGTTCGCCGGTGGGAGGGGGGGAGGGGGAGCTCGTGGGAGGGGGAGGGTGGGTTCAGGGAGGGTGGGGGGAGGGTGGGTTCAGGGAGGGGGAGCTTGTGGGAGGGGGAGGGGGGGTTCAGGGAGGGTGGGGGTGGAGCTCGGTGGGGAGGGGGGTTTAGGGAGGGTGCGGTGGGATCGGCGTGGCGTCTGTGGGGCCAACCGAACGGAGGGCGACTGGGGCGAACAGGCCAAGCCTAGACAGGGCCAAGGGCGATGGGCGGTCGAGGACGGTGGCTGTAGTGAGGGCCTATTTTTTACAAGAGATTTCCAGCATGTATTCAACTTAATCGGACAGTTTATTAATATTGGTGCTCTTTAAGTTATACCATTGATTTCTTTTGTTGAGACTTTCATAGTGAGAATAGTTTTTCTATCCACCTATATTTGTTAGGCATTTTAATTAAGAAATATATTTCACCGAGCAATATATATATATATATATATATATATATAAGGCTGGATGAAGGCAACGGCCAAAGGAGAAGATTTCTTAGAGTGGTCTCTAGGAGGATTTGAGAATTAAATCTTTATTTTATTATTAAAATGTTAGATAATATTTTTATTAGAGCTCCACTATCAATAAGAGTGTTTATTAGGGATTTTTTAAAAGAAATTTTAGAAATGTTCTATGTGGAGATGACTACAATCGGATGGCAACATAACTCTGCACATTAAATGGTGTGCATGATCCACCCTAACCCCATATATAATCATGTGCAAACTGAAGTGTGGAGGGCTGAGAAAAGCCCAAAAGGTTAAAGGATTTTTAACATATGTACCCTTATAAACTTATATATTTAAATCCCGCATTTAGACGTTTTACTATAGGTATCCCTAATATATCTAAAATGTCTGAGATTATACCCATGTGGTTCTCATGATGTTAACGATGGAAGAATATGTTCGTGTGAATATGTCGTAGAAATTATTAGGCCACCCACCTCATCCTCTCCTTGGTGGTGGCATCGGTGCGGTGAGAGATGCCCCCTCTCATGCCCAAGGTTCTCTTCCGCGACCCCCTTTTAGATTTGTCGCCTCTTTCCCTATCGTGAAGGGGGAGGACAAGGGAAGACATGCAAGGCTGAGGCCCGTGGTGGGCACCATGAGGGACAGCGTATGCGACAGTTGACGTTCCTCTGACTGGAAGTCCTAAGCACACCCATGTGGCCCTCATGAGTGGCAACCACGGCACTGCCAAGTTGTGTATCTGCTAACTCTACATCCCTACCACCGATGCTATTTGTGTAGGGGTACACTGCACAAGGGTCGACCCTTGCAGACCGGGGGGTCGACCCTTCCATGGCTATTGCCTTCAGCCTATCTCCCCTTTTGGGCTTCGCATGCATAAGGCCAAGAAAAAAATAAAATTCACCTATTGCTGGGAAGGAGTCGACTCCCTCCCGGCTCCCTACTGCCTCTTGGGCCGCTGCCTGGGGGGGTGTTGACTCTGGAAGTTGACACCTTCCCAGCCCCCCCCCCCTCCGTTGTCTAGCCCGCTGACTGGGGGTGTCGACTCTGGGAGTCGACACCTCCCCAGCCGATCCTACTGTTCTTTGCAACGTGTCCCCTGTTGTTCTTTGCAGCATGTCCATCCTTTAAAAAAAAGGAAAGGGGGGGAATAGAAAGAGAAATAAAGAAACACAAGGGCAAGTAATGAACCAAGCCATGGCACATCCAAATTAGTCCATTTTTGGGTTCCCCTCTTTCTATAGTTTGAACCCCCCCCCCCCCAAAAAAAAGGAAACATAACAACCAAAAAAAAGAAGGAAGGGGAAGAAGACTCGGAGGTTCCTCTGGGTTTGCACAGGCAGCAGAGAAGGGTGGAGGGCCCACGGGCCTCTCCCCTTTTCTCTCTGCGATGTGGTGGTCTTAATAGAAAAAGAAAAGAGAGCAGAACAAAAGAGAAAAATAAAAGAAAAGGGGAAGGAGAAGCCTTGAAGGTCCCACCTCAGGGTTCTGTGCTGTGCAACCTGAACAGGAACAATAGGGGACATCAACAAAATGGGGAAGAAGAAGACCCGGAGGTCCCACCTTCGGGTTGTGCAATTAGCCTCTCCCATTGGCCTCCCCTCTCTGCTTTGTGTAAAACGAAAAAGAAAGAGAGAAGAGAAAGAGAGAAAGAAGAAAAAAAGAGGGAATCATAGCGGCACATCTCCATGTCACGGGACCCTCTAGGCTTCCCCTTCCCTAGGTCGGCAGACCCGAACTTATTTAAATGAGATCATTCACCTCAAACAAAAGGGACCCTCTAGGCTGCCCTCGCACTAAACAAACGAATCAACCAGATAAATAGATGAATAAAATTATTTTTTAAAATTTAGTGCATCCACAGCAACAGTCGACTTATAGCAATAGGTAAATACTCAAAAAATTATGCTTGTGATTTCAAACTTTATGGATTTTAATTGCATATAAATGTGTTTTTAAATCTGATTTTAACAGAAATTTGATGTTGATCTGACTCAAAAATGTGGATTGTTTAGCTTTGATGTTCTTCATTTGAATATTTTTTTAAATTAGATTTTATTTAGACGGAAGTATGCAGAATGATAAGTGCGATGTTATTTAATTTTATGTTATATAAACACATAGGGTATTCCATGTGAGCTGATGTGCGTGGGTGCGACCTAACATTACACGCACCCTAGGAGAGCGTGTTAAACCTGTGTCAATGAATCTTCCCGTTCAAGACTTTGGGATTGATGTGTATATTCTCATTTTTTTATGAGAATGTATCTATCTACCTCAAAGTCTTGAATTGTCCCGTTTGGATAGTCTGTGAATGTTTGATCGCACTTAGGCAGTCATTTACTATATGTGTTTGTATGGTTTGCTGAAAATGTCGGTTGCGTCTCCTCACTCTTCTTCGATATACCTTTATTGATTTTGAGTGTTTTCTTAACCACTTACTTATAAGTGTTTAAGAAAACTTTAAAATCAATAAATATTTTTGGTATATCGGAGAAGTGTGGGGAGATGCTGCCGAAATTTTCAGTAAATTGTGCAACACATATAGTAAGTGATTGTGCGATCAAACCTTCATGGATGGGTTAAAAAGTGATAATCTAAATAATAGTCCTCATCCAACTACAAATGGTCTGCGACCAACGATGTGAGGAATGGGTCGGGTTTATTTTCAAGAGTAATGATTTAAAAGTTACTTGTGTATTAACATTTATTGGGTGCAGGCGAAATGTTGACAGATCGTTCATGGATGTATCGTAGAATAGTTGACCGGGTGGTGTCGGATGATTTTAAGCATGGAGTTGAAAGTTTCATTCAGTTTGCATTGGGGAATCCAAACGTATCAATAGACCGCGACGGTCACATTCGTTGCCCTTGTTCAAGTTGTAGAAACTTGAGGTGGCATTCACCATGGGATGTGCAACATCATTTGTACAAGAAAGGGTTTGCGGATGGTTATACGAATTGGACGTGTCATGGTGAGGAATTCTGGAGGTTTAAGCCTGACAATATTGCAACCAGAAGTTCTTACGTGGATATGGTTGTGGATGCAGCTGGTCCTAGTTTTAATGTTAATGGTGAACATGCATATATGGAAGAAGTGCCGAATAAGAGAGCCGGAATAATTTATCAACTACTTAGTGATGCTGATGAGCCGCTATGGGATGGTTGTGAAAAGCACACTCGGTTGTCTGCAGTGTCACAGTTGTTGAACTTAAAATTTGAATTTCACATCAGTGAGACTTGTTTTGACCGTCTCCTCCTCTTGATCAAGAGTTTGTTGCCTTGAGACGAGAAGTTGCTAGAAACTTATTATCGTGCAAAAAAGATGGTCAATGAGCTAGGACTTGGATATGTGATAATAGATGCATGCCCGAATCATTGTATGTTATATTACAAAGATGATGCAGATAAGATATCATGTTCTATTTGCGGCCATGACAGATTCAAACCTAAGGGAGGTGTCAATTCAAAGCGAAAAGATGTACCTTCCAAGGCATTGCGATACTTCCCTCTTGTACCTAGGCTGCAGCGGCTGTATATGTCCTCAAAGACAGCTCTACATATGACATGGCACAGTGAAAGAGTACGCCATGCCGATGATATAATAAGTCATCCTGCCGATGGTGAAGCGTGGACCCACTTCAATCGTACTCATCTTGCTTTCTCAAAGGAGCCACGTAATGTTAGGTTGGGTTTATGCACAGATGGTTTTAATCCATTCGGTGGTTCAGTGGCATCTTATTCTTGTTGGCCAGTGTTCATGACACCGTACAACCTTCCGCCAGACATGTGCATGAAGCGAGAAAATCTATTTTTATCTTTAGTAATTCCTGGTCCAAAAAGTCCCGGAAAAAATTTGGACATATATCTCAGGTCGTTGATTGATGAGCTCAATTTTTTATGGACTGATGGAGTTGTTACTTATGATGCACGTAGGAAGCAAAATTTTATTATGAAGGCTGCACTGATGTGGACAATAAGTGACTTCCCTACATATGGAATGCTATCTGGTTGGAGCACACATGGGAGGTTAGCATGTCCCTACTGTATGGAAGATACCAAATCATTTTTATTGAAACATGGTGGAAATGCATGCTGGTTTGATTACCATCGGCGGTTGCTACCAAGTGGCCATCCTTTTCGAAAGCAAAAAGACTCGTTTAAAAAAAATACTGTTGAAGTAGATGAAGCAGACTTGCAACGGGTGTCGGGTCGAGATATGGTGACACGGGTGCAAAATTTACCAGATGTAGTAGAATTGTCTGGTAGCACACGACAACTGAATAGTTTTGGAAAGGATCACAACTGGAACAAGAAAAGCATTTTTTGGGAATTGCCTTATTGGTCAACTCTTCTTGTACGACAAAATCTAGATGTCAAGCATATCGAGAAGAATTTTTTTGATAATGTGTTCAACACGGTCATGAATGTTAAAGGCAAAACAAAAGATAACGCCAAAGCGCGCATGGACTTAAAGATGCTTTGTAAACGTCCAAAAATGGAACTACAAAACATAAATGGAAGGGTTGTGCAGCCAAAAGCAACTTACGTGCTTAATGATACACAGATCAAGGAAGTGTGTCAGTGGTTGAAACAATTGAGATTTCCATATGGATATGCATCCAACATAGCCTGTTGTGTGGATGTTAATGATGGAAAAATATATGGTCTGAAAAGTCACGACTGTCATGTGTTCATGGAGAGGCTAGTGCCCATTGTATTTCGTGATTTGTTGCCGAAGCCTATATGGGGAGCACTGACCGAGCTGAGTCAATTTTTCAAGATTTTATGTGCATCAGAACTCAGACTTCGGGACGTACAAACTCTTGAAGAAAATGTGGTCAAAACTATTTGTAAGTTAGAGAAGATATTTCCTCTGGCATTCTTTGATTCGATGGAGCACCTGGTCGTCCATCTGCCATACGAGGCTATTGTCGGAGGGCCAGTACAATTCCGATGGATGTATCGTCCATGGTCGCTACATGTCATTGCCATCTGAATTGTTGTTGTAGGTGCATGCATGAATTGAAAATGAAAGTTCGCAACAAGGCAAAGGTGGAAGGTTCGATTGCTGAGGCATATGTTATTGAAGAAATTTCGAACTTCTGTTCCATGTACTTTGAGCCAGATATTCAAACTCGTCATACTCGACCTCCACGTAATGATGATGGGGGAGTTGATGATTTGTCAGATCGGCTCTCTATATTTAAGCATCCTGGACGTGCTTTCGGATGTTGCTCGACCCGCACGCTCGACGATAGAGAGTTGTACGCTGCTGAGATATATATTCTTCTGAATTGTAATGAGATTGAACCTTATGTTGAGTAAGTTCTTAACTCACATTTCCAGCAATGCCATAACTTTCTCATCCTTCTTCTGTAGTTCATTTAAGGTAGTAGTGTATTTATATTGCAGACAATTTGATTCAGAATTAGCACAAAAATGTCCAAATATCCAGGACGTAGAGATTGAAAAAGAACGCGAGAAGTTTTTTACCAAATGGTTGAGATATCAAGTTAGTGTCGATCGTTCAATATATATGTTTGCATTTACTAATATTGACGTAATTGTTCAAAAATATTTAACTACTCTACTTTACATATAGGTTGAACAAGGTCTCATTAGTGATCAGAGAGTACAAGAGATAAGTTATGGCCCCTCCAACGTTGCACGTGCCTATTCAGGATATATTGTGAATGGATACAGATTTCATACGAGGGATTATGGACGAAGTAAGTCTACGATGAACAGCGGCGTATCTGTTAAGGGAAGTGTATACAATGAAGTGGAATTAGACTACTATGGTATTCTTGAGGAAGTCATAGAACTTCAGTATTTGGGATGAGACAATCATGTATACCTATTTAAAACTCATTGGTTTGATCCTAATTCAGTTCGACATGACACATCTACTGGGATTGTCGATGTCAAACATAGGTACAAACTTAATACCTATGAACCGTTCATTTTAGCCGCACAAGCCCACCAAGTGTATTATTCAAGGTATCCATAGTCCAAGAATAAAGATTGGTGGGCAGTTTGCAGGGTTAAAGCAAAATATTTTCCCACTTATGAGTTAAATATGAGTGAAAATGTCTCAGAGCTTGGCAGGGCCGAATATTTTCAATCAGATGAAGTTGGCCTTATCGGCTCCACACATGTTAATCTAGATGAATCTGATGAGCCACTGTCATTACGTAAGGAAGATGAAGTGGAAGAAATCGATCCTACGGAGTTAAATGTTCATGTTAGAGGGGAGGAGGAGTCAGATGAAGAGGAAGAGTTCGAATCTGATGAGACTACGATGGATGACGAAGATGATGATGATGAGCTAGATATATCAACATGAGGGAGGCATGTTTTGATAATTTAGTAAGCTGATTCTTACTTTTTAAGCATTATTTTAAATAAAATTTGTCTAGCCTTATATAATTATGGATTAATATGTATTAATTATTTTATTATTAATAAGGAAATGGTGCGAGGAGGTCGTACTAGGAGTGGGAGGAGACAAGGCAGTGAGAGGGGCGCTACTCCCTCTTCGTTAGCATCTTCTTCAGACACAGATATATTTGATCAATAAGTTAGCTATATGAATATTTTAATTATTTACTAACTTAAAAGAATTTTTTTATAGGTCCAAGTGTCGGCTCACCACCACTTGTACAGACGCCACCACCACTTCCCGCTAGTGCCCTCCCACCACCTCCCGCTATAGGTATATCTATTTTAATTTTCAGTAACATGTTGCATTTACTTATGCAAATTAATGCTTTCCCACCTATGTATTTCTTTGAATTTCTAGTAAAATATTCATTTATCTAATGTGAATTAATTCTTACAGGTCCTAGTACCCTCCCACCACCTCCCGCTACAGGTATATCTATTTTAATTTTCAGTAACATGTTACATTTACTTATGAAAATTAATGCTTTCCCACCTATGTATTTCTTTGAATTTCTAGTAAAATATTCATTTATCTAATGTGAATTAATTCTTACAGGTCTTAGTGCCCTCCCACCACCTCCCGCTATAGGTATATCTATTTTAATTTTCAGTAACATGTTACATTTACTTATGAAAGTTAATGCTTTCTCACCTATGTATTTCTTTGAATTTCTAGCAAAATATTCATTTATCTAATGTGAATTAATTCTTACAGGTCCTAGTGCCCTCCCACCACCTCCCGCTACAAGTATATCTATTTTAATTTTCAGTAACATGTTGCATTTACTTATGAAAATTAATGCTTTCCCACCTATGTATTTCTTTGAATTTCTAGCAAAATATTCATTTATCTAATGTGAATTAATTCTTACAGGTCCTAGTGCCCTCCCACCACCTCCCGCTACAGGTATATCTATTTTAATTTTCAGTAACATGTTGCATTTACTTATGAAAATTAATGCTTTCCCACCTATGTATTTCTAATTTCTAGTAAAATATTCATTTATCTAATGTGAATTAATTCTTACAGGTCCTAGTGCCCTCCCACCACCTCCCGCTACAGGTATATCTATTTTAATTTTCAGTAACATGTTGCATTTACTTATGAAAATTAATGCTTTCCCACATATGTATTTCTTTGAATTTCTAGCAAAATATTCATTTATCTAATGTGAATTAATTCTTATAGGTCCTAGTGCCCTCCTACCACCTGTACAGACGCCACCCCCACCACCTCCCGCTACAGGTATATCTATTTTAATTTTCAGTAACATGTTGCATTTACCTATGAAAATTAATACTTACAGCCCTCCCACCACCTCTGACTTCTACAGGGCCCCCCCACCACTCAGCAGCCAGTTGACGATGCCAGTAGTCATCACGAGGGAGGCACTGTCCATGATCGACGTCGCCCCTGCTGGATCTTCGGGTATATTTATAAGGCTATTTTACATTCATTAATTATTAGTGGTAAGTTTCTAATATGAATACTTTGACATTTGCAATTGCAGGAAAAAATTAGAACCTTCTAATGTTGTCCATCATGCTATTAGCCTAGTAATGGCACATGTGCCCGGGCCACATTTGTCTTTCAAAGAATTTCCGATGGGCGTCCGCGATTCATTGTTCGACATGTTCTTAGTAAGTAACTATGTCATTTAATTCAAGTCTTTTCCAAACTCAATTCACAACAGTATATTAATTGTGAAGCTTAATTTATTTACAGCGGACTTATCGATTCACGGGTGGACATGATGCGGCACGATGTCGTTCTGCCTGGGAGTCTATTATGAAGACAAATTATAGAAAGAGAGTATATGTGGCTCAGAGAAAGGCTAAAAAAAATGCTGGTGGGAGTGAAGACCGACAGCTGTGGAAGGAGCACCGTCCTCTATGGATGAGGAAGGAGGATTGGGACATACTATGTGACAAATTTGCCGACCCCAAGTGGATAGAAAAGTCCCAAAAAGCCAAATCAAATAGGGCGTCACAACCGGAGGCAAATTTGCATACATGTGGGTCCGTCTCTTTCGCGACTCATAAAAATAAAATGGTAAGTAATGTTTCAATTTATCTACTTACATTTTATTAATATATATGACAATTTTTTACTATGAATTATATAACATGCTGTGGAGCTTAATCGAGCTCCGACGTTCCTCGAGGTGTTCGACAGAATACACAAAAAGAAGGCGACATGTCAATTTGTGAGTGGGAGAGCTCGTTCAGTAGCGGTAAGTTTATCTACGTGTGCAACTTCTACCGTTCATTTAAATCAGATTGATTCATATGAAATTGACTAATTATTTTGTTTTATTTGTAGGAAACATATAGTAGAGCTGTGACAGAGAAGTACGGGGAGGGAGAGGGGCAGCAGCCAAAGTTGGATCCGGCAGAATGGGTGGCCGCAACTGGTGTACCGAAGAAGGGCCGGATATATGGTTTTGGGGAGAGCATGGACTCTAGCGCGGTGATATCATCGTGTGCGAGTTCGAACTCTGCCCAAACCAGTACTTCTGCCTTCAGTATACCTCAACCTACCCCCAGTACTTCTGCCAGCGACGTCAGAGACATCGTCCGATCGGAGATGTCTAGCCAGATTTCTGATTTGTAGCTGCAGATGCAGCGGTAGTTCCGAGAGCAGATGTCTACCCAACAGGCAACCATGTTGCAGGCACTCACTGGCCTGCTCTCCCAAGCAGGAATTCTCTCTCATGCATCCACCACCACGGCACAAGCGGCACAGGTGATTCTTTTCCATGAGTCTTTTCCATGAGCTCAGTTTGGCAGAATTATTTAAAATTAAAGATGACCTGGGTAATTTCAATCGTTCCAACACAACTGGGAGGTAGACGTGACTTGTGAGAGATGACGGATTCCAAATTGGACATCCGGTTTGAGCCCGACGCTAAAAAGTGCATTTTGTAAATGCACTTGGTTTAAAATTAAAGTAGTCGGGTCCGAGGGTCCAGAATGTGAAATACTGATCTGATCGGCATTTCGGTCATTCCAACATGACCTGGGAGGCAGACGTGACTTGTCAGAGCTGACGGATTTAAAATCAGACATCAGGTTTGAGCCCGACGCTCAAAAGTGTATTTTGTAAATGCACTTGGTTTAAAATTAAAGCAGTCGGGTCCGGGAGTCCAGAATGTGAAATACTGATCCGATCGGCATTCCAATCATTCAAACACGACTTGGGAGGTAGACGTGACTTGTCAGAGCTGACGGATTCCAAATCGGACATCCGGTTTGAGCCCGACGCTCAAAAGTGCATTTTGTAAATACACTTGGTTTAAAATTAAAGCAGTCGGGTCCGGGGGTCCAGAATGTGAAATACTGATTCAATCGGAATTTCGATCGTTCCAACACGACCTGGGAGGCAGACGTGACTTGTCAGAGCTGACGGATTCTAAATCGGACATCCGGTTTCAGCCCGACGCTGAAAAGTGCATTTTGTAAATGCACTTGGTTTAAAATTAAAGCAGTCGGGTCCGGGGGTCTAGAATGTGAAATACTGATCCGATCGACATTCTGATCATTCCAACACGACCTAGGAGGTAGACGTGACTTGTCAGAGCTGACAGATTCCAAATCGGAGATCCAGTTTGAGCCCGACGCTCAAAAGTGTATTTTGTAAATGCACTTGGTTTAAAATTAAAGCAGTCGGGTCCGGGGGTCCAGAATGTGAAATACTGATGCAATCGGCATTCTGATCGTTCCAACTGTTGTGTCCCTGAGGTCATTTGAGTCATTCTGTGGTCACATGGGTCATTCGGCATCATTCTATAGTCATATGAGTTTTGTGTATTCTTGGTTTTGATAATGGCTTAACACTATTAGTCATTGTTATTTTCCACGCTCTTATGACTGACATATGTGATATTTTATTCATGACAGATATGCACATGAAAGCTCAATGTTGCGCCCTCGCACGCGGATCGACCTGCCCGGTCAGGTCGCGGGGGTCAAGGGGGCAGCGCCCCTTGCGGGGGTTTCTGGGGGCGGAGCCCCCGGAACAAAATTTGGCTTGAAGACTCAGTAATAAAACTTCAAGACAATCAAGGTCGATGCCACAAACATGAACGGGCGGCTAACGAACTCAAGCGACGGAGCTGGTGCGGCCAACGAACCGAACCGGGGTGACCCGGGCTCTGCCCAGCTGGCGGTCGACCGCCCCAGCCAGGGACCGCCCAGCTGCAGGTCTGGCAGCTGGCGGTCGACCGCCAGCCAGTGGCGGTCGACCGGTTTTCCCAGGGATCGCCCGGTTGTATGTGTTTCAGTGGCGGTCGACCGCCAGAAGCTGTAGGTCGACCACCAGCCCCGAGCCTTCATTTTTGACTTTGCTTCCAACTTCGAAAAGGGCCATTCAACATGGATTTCTTTAATCCAAATGTCACCTAATCACCCACAAATTGTGGATCTGGTCTGAGGCTTGTCTATAGACCATTCAAGGTCTATAAAACCAACACATGAGGGGATGAAAACCCTAATGCAAAAAGGCTTCAAGAGGGTTACAAGAGAGGCTGCTAGAGTGTGTTCAAGGGAGAGGAATTCGGAGCACTGTAGCAGTGAACAGTACTCCGTGAAGAAGGTCTTCATCCTCAAGTGTTCAAGCTCTTCAAGTGGGGATCAAGATCAAGGCCAAGAGAAGAGAAAGCTGCATCCTCCATCCTCTTCATCATCTCAAGGGGATCCATTGAAGCTCACTATCAAGGGAAATCATCTTCATCCATTCAAGTTCTTTCAAGTTCATTCAAGGTGATATTTCAAGCATTCAAACTCCTAGAAGCTAAAGAAGCAATCAAGATTCAAGGTAGCTTCATCATCTCCTTCATTCATTCAAAGAAGTTTAAAAAGAAGATCAAGAGAGAAGAATTGAAGGAAGAGGTACTGTTCACGTGAACAGTACTCCGTGAAGAACATTCATCCAATCAAGGGTGAATCAAGAAGATTGAGTTGAAGCTAAGAAGAGCCTTGTTGCTGATCAACATTCCATACAAGGGCCAATTCATTTTCACTCATAACTCAATCTCTTGTTTTAGTTCATTCACATCTTGTTTCATTTTCATTATTGTTTAAATATTGAAAGTGTGATTCATTCCTACCGGTGGTTAGTAGGAAGGCAATTGGAGGGTGTTCCAATTTGCGGTTGACGTCCCTACCAGGTGGTGAGTAGGAAGGCAATCGGTGGTTTCCGATTTACGGTTTGGTGCGCTGCACAAGTGAAGCCTCACCGGATTTTGGTGAGGGGTGGACGTAGCGCTGAGGATTCAGTCCGAACCACCTTAAAAATCCTGTCTAGCGTGGTTTGCTTGTGTGATTGAATCGTTCTAGGTGCATGCTTAGGATCGAATTATTATATATCTTGCTTATCTTGCTAAGTGAATCATAGCATTCTTGGAAGCTAGTTTCTATTCCGCTGCAATTCATTTTAACTAGCTATTTAGAGGGCCGCATTGTGAAAAGTGGGGCTGATCTATTCACCCCTCCCCTCTAGATCCGCTGTCCACTACACAACACCAACATGACCTGGGAGGCAGACGTGACTTGTCAGAGCAGACAAATTTCAAATCGGACATCCGGTTTGAGCCCGACGCTCAAAAGTACTTTTGTAAATGCACTTGGTTTAAAATTAAAGAAGTCGGGTCCGGGGGTCCAGAATGTGAAATACTGATCCGATCGGCATTCCAATCGTTCCAACACGATCTGGGAGGTAGACGTGACTTGTCAAAGCTGACGGATTCCAAATCGGACATCCGGTTTCAGCCCGACGCTAAAATAACTCAATTTAAAACTAAGTTAGTTTTCAAAACTAACTTGGTTTAGAATAATTCAAAAAAATAGGGGTTCGGGGGTCCAGAATGTGAAATACTGATGTGATCTGCATTCCGATCATTCCAACACGACCTGGGAGGAAGACGTGACTTGTCAGAGCTGACAGATTCCAAATCGGACATCCGGTTTGAGCCCAACACTCAAAAGTGCATTTTGTAAATGCACTTGGTTTAAAATTTAAGCAGTCGGGTCCGGGGGTCCAGAATGTGAAATACTGGTCCGATCGGCATTCCGATCGTTCCAACACGACTTGGGAGGT
This sequence comes from Amorphophallus konjac, assembly GCA_022559845.1. NCBI lineage: Eukaryota > Viridiplantae > Streptophyta > Magnoliopsida > Alismatales > Araceae > Amorphophallus > Amorphophallus konjac. The sequence continues at coordinate 470,074,583 of CM040121.1, forward strand.
AGACGTGACTTTTGAGAGCTGACGGATTCCAAATCGGACATCCGGTTTGAGCCCGACGCTAAAAAGTGCATTTTGTAAATGCACTTGGTTTAAAATTAAAGCAGTCGGGTCCGGGGGTCCAGAATGTGAAATATTGATGCGATCGGTATTCCGATCATTCCAACACGACCTGGGAGGCATACGTGACTTGTGAGAGCTGACGGATTCCAAATCGGACATCCGGTTTGAGCCCGACGCTCAAAAGTGCATTTTGTAAATGCACTTGGTTTAAATTTTAAGCAGTCGGGTCCGGGGGTCCAGAATGTGAAATACTGATCCGATCGGCATTCCGATCGTTCCAACATGACCTGGGAGGTAGACGTGACTTGTCAGAGCTGATAGATTCTAAATTGGACATTTGGTTTGAGCCCGACGCTAAAATAACTCAATTTAAAACTAAGTTAGTTTTCAAAACTAACTTAGTTTAGAATAATTCAAAAAAGTAGGGGTTCGGGGGTTCAGAATGTGAAATACTGATGCGATCGGCATTCCGATCATTCCAACATGACATGGGAGGTAGACGTGACTTATCAGAGCTGACGGATTCCAAATCGGACATCCGGTTTGAGCCCGACGCTCAAAAGTGCATTTTGTAAATGCAGTTGGTTTAAAATTTAAGCAGTCGGGTCCGAGGCTCCAGAATGTGAAATACTGATCCAATCGGCATTCCGATCCTTCCAACACGACCTGGGAGGTAGACGTGACTTGTTAGAGCGGACGGATTCCAAATCGGACATCCGGTTTGAGCCCGACGCTCAAAAGTGCATTTTGTAAATGCACTTGGTTTAAAATTAAAGCAGTCGGGTCCGGGGGTCCAGAATGTGAAATACTGATGCGATCGGCATTCCGATTGTTCCAACATGACCTAGGAAACAGACGTGACTTGTCAGAGCTGACGGATTCCAAATCGGACATCCAGTTTGAGCCCGACGCTCAAAAGTGCATTTTGTAAATGCACTTGGTTTAAAATTAAAGCAGTCGGGTCCGGGGATCCAGAATGTGAAATACTGATCCGATCGGTATTCCGATCGTTCTAACATGACCTGGGAGGTAGACGTGACTTGTCAGAGCTGACGGATTCCAAATCGGACATCCGGTTTGAGCCCGACGCTCAAAAGTACTTTTGTAAATGCACTTGGTTCAAAATTTAAGCAGTCGGGTCCGGGGGTCCAGAATGTGAAATACTGATCCGATCGGCATTCCGATCGTTCCAACACGACCTGGGAGGTAGATGTGACTTGTGAGAGCTAACGGATTCCAAATCGGACATCCGGTTTGAGCCCGACGCTAAAATAAGTCAATTTAAAACTAAGTTAGTTTTCAAAACTAACTTAGTTTAGAATAATTAAAAAAAGTAGGGGTTCGGGGGTCCAGAATGTGAAATACTGATCCGATCAACATTCCGATTGTTCCAACACGACCTGGGAGGTAGACGTGACTTGTCAGAGCTGATGGATTCCAAATCGGACATCCGATTTGAGCCCGATGCTAAAATAACTCAATTCAAAACTAAGTTAGTTTTCAAAACTAACTTAGTTTAAACTAATTCAAAAAAGTAGGGGTACGTGGGTCCAGAATGTGAAATACTGATCCGATTTACATTCCGATCATTCCAACACGACCTGGGAGGTAGACGTGACTTTTCAAAGCTGACGGATTCTAAATCGGATATCCGGTTTAAGCCCGACGCTCAAATAACTCAATTCAAAACTAACTTAGTTTTCAAAACTAACTTAGTTTAGAATAATTCAAAAAAGTAGGGGTTCGGGGGTCCAGAATGTGAAATACTAATGCGATCGGCATTCCGATCGTTCCAACACGACCTGGGAGGTAGACGTGACTTGTCAGAGCTGACGGATTCCAAATCGGACATCCGGTTTGAGCCCGACGCTCAAAAGTACATTTTGTAAATGCACTTGGTTTAATATTAAAGCAGTCGGGTCCGAGGGTCCAGAATGTGAAATACTGATCTGATCGGCATTCCGATCATTCCAACACGACCTGGGAGGTAGACGTGACTTGTCAGAGCTGACGGATTCCAAATCGGATATCCGGTTTGAGCCCGACGCTCAAAAGTGCATTTTGTAAATGCATTTGGTTTAAAATTAAAGCAGTCGGGTCTGGGGGTCCAGAATGTGAAATACTGATCCGATCAGCATTTCGATCGTTCCAACACGACCTGGGAGGTAGACGTGACTTGTCAGAGCTGACGGGGGTCTACAATTGGATATCTTTACAGTCATCGATTTGATATTATGTTTGATTTAAATTCATGTAATCTAATAAAATATTTAATTTATCTTCTATGTATGTTTTTTTAATATAGGAGGATTCTTCTGCGAGCGGCAGCACAGGAGATGAGCAGGGCGGGGGGGATGAAGATATGGACGATCTGGAGGATATTTGTTGATTTTGTTGTATATTTTTTTATGTAACGCTGATGAGTTTATTGTGATATTTGATGTAATTTTAATTAAACAGATTTTTTATTTTTGTTCGTGTGTATTTTTTGTTTTCGGTGATTTTATGAATAGGTTTTTAATACAAATTCTTTGTTTTAAAAAAAAGAGAAAAAATATTTCGGACGGATTTTGAGACAGATCCGTCTGAAATTTGCGACGGATATAAGGACGGAAATAAATCTGTCTGAAATGCAAGATGGATTTCAGACGAAAGTACATACGGATATTTAGACGGAATGTTTCCGTCGCAAACATCAGACGGATTTGAGACGGATCCGTCTGTAATTTGCGACGGATATCACGACGAAAATTAATTTGCGTCGAAAAATTTGAGATGGATATTTAGACGGAATTATACCATCGCAAAATTCAGACGGATTGTAAGACGGAACATTCCGTCCGAAGTACTGACGAAATTTGCGACGGATTTTTATTCCGTCTGAAATTTAGGACGGAATGAAATCCATCGGTTATTTGTGACTAATTTTTTTAGACTGCCCTATTCCGTCGCAATTCCGTCGTAAATCCGTCGCAAAATCTGTTAGCGACGGATTTTGCGATGGAATTGCGACGGAATCTGGCCGTCGCAAAAGCTGCTTTTTCTTGTAGTGTCAATTTGTGGATGAAAGGCTGTGCTAAAATTTAATCTGGTCCCTAGTGAATGTTGTAGACCTTTCCAGAACTGTGATGTGAATCGAGGATCTCTATCTGATATAATAGTGACGGGGACACCATGTAATTTGATAATTTCCTTTATGTACAATGCTGCTAGAATATCCACAGACCATCGACTCTTTATTGGTATGAAGTGTGCAGATTTAGTCAATCGATCTATGATTACCCATACGGCATCATGTCCACCTCTTGTCTTAGGTAAACCCATAATGAAGTCCATCCCTATGCTCTCCCATTTCCATTCGGGAATATTTAAGGGATGTAATTTACCTGCGGGTCTAAAATGTTCAGCTTTAACTTGTTGGCAGGTTAGACAACGAGACACGAAGTCAGCTATTTCCCTCTTCATATTGGGCCACCAAAAGTTTCTTTTGAGATCCTGATACATTTTTGTACCTCCTGGATGAATGGTGTACTTTGATTTATGTGCTTCTTCTAGGATCAATTTCTTTGTATCCTCATGATCCGGTATACACATTCGGCCCTTGAATAGTAATCTTCCATCATTAGAAGTAGAAAAATCCGGCCTTTGTTCAATATTGGCCTTAATTTCCAGTAAAACTGGATCTTCCTCTTGTAATTTGGCCAAATCCTCTATTAATGTAGGTTGAGCTCGGATATTAGCTATGAAGCAATCTTCTTCCTTAATGTCAACATCCAAATTCAACTGAGCGAATTGAGGAATAAGGTTAGTTACACTAATCATGAGACTTGATAACATACCCATTGATTTTCTGCTGAGTGCATCTGCTATAGCATTTGCCTTGCCAAGATGATATTGAATAGCAAAATCAAAGTCTTTGAGATGTTCTAATCACCTCCTTTGCCTCATGTTAAGCTCCTTTTGAGAGAATAAATATTTCAAGCTCTTGTGGTCTGAGTAGATTGTAACTTTTCTCCATAAAGATAATGACGCCAAATTTTCAAGGTGAAAATAACCGCTGCCAATTCTAAATCATGTACAGGATAATTTTCTTCGTGACGTTTCAATTGTCTTGAATAATAGCAAATCACCTTTCCATTTTACATAAGGACACATCCTAAGTCAATTCCAGACGCATCCGTATATACCTCAAATCCACCACCCTCCATTGGTAGTGACAAAACAGGGGCTGTTGTAAGATGATTTTTAAGAGTTTGGAAATTCTTCTCACATTCCTCTGACCAGACAAAAGGATTTTCTTTTCTGGTGAGTCTAGTTAAAGGAACTACTATCTTTGAGAAGTCCTTAATGAATCTTCTATAATAACTGGCTAGACCCAGAAAGCTCCTTACTTCAGACACAGTCGTAGACCGACTCCAATTCTTGATAGTTTCTACCTTAGAAGGATCCACATCAATACCTTCTTTTGAAATAATGTGGCCTAGGAATGAGACTTCCTCGAGCCAGAATTCACACTTATTGAGTTTGGCATAAAGCTTGTGTTCTCTAAGTGTTTACAAAGCTATTTTCAAATGTTCTTCATATTCTTATTTTGTCTTGGAGTATATCAGGATATCATCGATGAAGACGACAATGAATCGATCCAGGTATGGCTGGAAGACACTGTTCATAAGTTGCATAAATGCTGCTGGGGCATTAGTTAACCCAAATGGCATTACCACGAATTCATAGTGGCCATAAGGACTTCGAAGATGCCGATTTATAAATATCTTCCTCTTTGATTCTAAGCTGATGATAACCTGATCTGAGGTTAATCTTAGAAAAATATTCTGCTCCCGAAAGCTGATCGAAGAGCTCATCAATATGCGGTAATGGATACTTGTTTTTAATTGTCAGCTGATTCAGTCGCCGGTAATCGATGCATAGCCTGAGAGAACCATCCTTCTTCTTGACAAATAAAACCGACGCACCCCAAGGGGATGTGCTAGGTCTGATGAAACCCTTGTCTAGTAGTTCCTGCAGCTGCCTTTTTAGTTCCTTGAGTTCTGTGGGGGACATCCTGTAAGGGGCTATAGAAATAGGTGCTGCTCCTGGAATGAGTTCAATGGTAAAGTTTACTTCTCTCTCGGGCGGTAAACTAGGTAGTTTAGATGGGAACACGTCTGGGAACTCATTTGCAATGGGAATGTTTGCTAGGATAATTTCCTTAGATTCGGTGATAATGACTGAAGCAAGAAAAGCTTTACATCCTTACGAGATAAGCTTGCAAGCGTGAAGAGAAGATATAATGGTAGGATGTTTCTTGTATTTGATGCTAAGAAAAGAAAATCTTGGAAGACCGAGCTTTCGAAAAGATATAATCCTATTTCGGCAATTGATATAAGCATCATGGTCTACAAGCCAATCAACCCCTAAAATAGCATCATAACCTTTCATGTCAAGGCACACGAGGTTTGCGGGGAGATTGTAACCCTCTACTATCACCTTGCTATTAGGATAATACTCGGTGAGCTTGATTCTAGATCCTAAAGGTGTAGTAATAGCAAGATCTGAAGGTAAGGGGACTGATACAATTGACAATGTTTTTGCAAAGGTAGTGGAAATAGAAGAATGAGAGGCACCAGTATCAAATAGCACAAATGCAGGACGAGAACAAATATAGAGAGTACCTTCCATAAGCCCATCATCTCTGGGCGCTTCCTCTTCGTCTAGAACGGCATTGAGGCGAGCCTGCCCCCTACGTCCTCCATTAGCTGATTGATCTTTCATAAGGGGGCAATCTGGCACACGATGCTCCCTACTTCCATAACGCAAACAAGCACCGAGGCGCTTCCAGCATTCTTCAGCCGAGTGGCCGAATTTCTCGCAAAAAGTGCATGCCGAGGCAACTTGCTCCTTCTCTTCCTTAACCTTTTTATTATTCTTCTGGGAACTTCCACCATTCCCGCTCCTTGATCTTTTCTTACTGTCACGGCTTTTGTATGGTTCCGTGATGCTAAACTTCTCCTTCTTATAATGTCGATCAGATCATCGGCTAGATTCTTCTCCTTTTCCTTTCAACTTTTTGACATTCTCTAAGGTCCTCTCGCATAGATATGCCCTCTGAACCATCTCCGCATAAGTGCGGATATTCTATGTCCCAAGTTGTTGAATGAAACCGGGTCATAACCCGTCCATAAATCGATTTACTTTTAAAAATTCCGTGCTAATAAGGTGTGGTGCATATGGTGCTAGTCTTGAAAACTGCAGCTCATATTCTGCCACCGACATCATCCCTTGACGAAGGGAGGCAAACTCCATGGCCTTCCTTTCCTTTACATGTTTGGAAAAATACTTGGTACGGAATAAAGTAAGAAACCCGTCCCATGTATGAGGTGCATCAGCCGGAGGTACCGGAACCGACTTCCACCATATACGGGCATCTTTATTTAGTTGAAATGTTGCTAGATGCACCTTCTCCTGATCAGTGCATTGAATAACATAAAATATCCTATTCATCTCATCGATCCAATTTTCTGCCTCATCGGGATTTGAAGATCCATAGAATTGCAGAGGATTTAGACTCTGGAAGTTACGATGTAGGTCACCAGCCCTAGGCCCTGCACCACCTTGTGCTATAGTTTGCAATGCCTGAGTGAGGCCGGCAACTGTTTGTTGCATACCGTCCCAATCTACGCGATGAGCCATTTGTAAAATAGGGTACCTGAGAGAGAAAATTAACAACTTGTTATCTCTCATGAAAATCAACATTAAAGCTAATTAATTATCTTATCCCGGGCTCTACCCAATCCTCACATGGGTATAGAATTTCTTCCTTAGTTCATAGGTAGGGGTCCTTAAACATTGGACTTATCCTATGACATGATTCTTTTCCCTATGTCCTGAGACTTAGGCTCTGATACCAACTTAACTGTCACGTCCCGAGCCTTTATTACAGCGGAAGACTCGCTCGGGGAGCGCGAACAGCCGGCATAGTAAGCCTCTTACAAGCAAGAATGACCAGAGCGCAATACAATCACACACATAAATGCAATTGCACAGAATTTAATCAAACTCCAACTTTATTTCATAAATGATCAATATTCGAAATACAACCACTTTCCATCATCTTTCATTCTACTAGACTCAAGAAATAGGAAAATTACATTGACTCAATCTAGACATTATAGACTTCCTAAGTCTTCGCTCATCTTTAATCACTCTCGGATCCGCTACTTGAATAATCCGAATCCGAACCCGACTCACTTTCATTTCCTAAAAATGATTAGAAATAGGTAATGAGCACACTTGTCCAGTAGGTATATTTGTATCAACATGAATGCACTATTAAAGTGATTAATATTTTTGCTCTAAAGAAATAAGGTAAAGTCATGCAATGCGATGATCACGCGATTAAATCAAAGTAACAAGACAATTATATAAGATGGAACGAGAACAAGAATGAACTAGCAAGAATAGAACAAGAACATGATATTGGCCTTTCATGAACAAGAATATATCGAGAATGTACTAACAAGCCACATATTCATCACTTTAGCACCTTATGCTTATGAGCAAGTGCTTCGTGAATTTCTGTGGAATATCAAGCAAGAATGTCATGTCGTGTCGTGGATCTTCACTTATTTATAGAAATAGTACTCCCAGCGCAATGCGACGCCAGTAGCATCATACCCCATGATTTATAAAATAGTATGTTTCCGGCAATCAGTCGAGGAGACTAGCATAGAGCCCTTGAACACAATCAGTGCTCGATCGCATCTTCAGGTATAAATTAAGCTACTTCCACGCATGTAACAGTAAAGTATGGCCAAGAATATAACAATTCCAAATAATGAAAATCAATGAATGAACGCTTCAATTTGAATATATATGAGATCAAGAATGACTTAGACTATGCTATGCTTATGGAAATAAATCGGCAGCATAACAGTATATTCTCTTAACTTTCATTCATTATATTAAGTCTATTAAGCAAAATGATAGGTTCTAGATCATCAAGGTTTATCTAGAAACATTGAAATGTCAACCCTTGGTCAAACCTTGGGTTGAGATATTCAAGTCATGTGACGGTCATTCACTGGGCCGTTATATTGTGTGACGGTCTAGTATAGGACCGTTACATTTGTTTGAATCCAGAATCAAGAATTCAACCTCAGATGAATGCGACGGTCGTATATTGGGCCGTTACATGAGCCTGACGGTTCAATATAAGGCCGTTACATTACTAGAATCAGATAACAACGATAGTGTATTCTAGCTAATGGATTTTAATGGTACAACCAACTCGGCGTCCTAGTGGGAATCCTAGGCTCGCGGAGGATTACGGAGGCCTTGAAACAAGATTTTCTAGTCCATTGGAATGAATATCCAATAGAGAGGTCCTCATGTCCAAGATTGTGTTCCTATAGTGCAAAGTGTGAACTAATGGTCAACATACCGGAGTATGTGCCATGTACTTATAGAAACGACTCTATAAATATGAAAAGAATATATATATATACACATATATCGATGCGAAACCAGGACAAAACTCTATTGATACATCAATCAAAATCATGTTTCAAATTACAAAACTATAGAGTTTTTGGTTCATGAAATTAATATATCTCAAAGTAATAGTGAGATATCAAAACATGCATTTCCTATCATGAACGCTTAAATAATCTTGAAGTCACGTAATTAGGTTTAAAACTTAGGTAACTAGGCTTAATAATAAGTAATATTGACAAATCATATTCTGTCTAGGGTTGACAGAACATAGCCTCTGACGGTCTAGAAGTGGGGCGTCATAGTGATTGTGACGGTCAGAGGACAGCCGTTTCACTTATGTAACGCGTCTGTATTGGTGCGTCAGAGTTAACAGAGTAACTCATATACCACAGAGACTGTGACGGCTCATAGTAAGGCCGTTACATGAATGTGACGGTCCTACTGTGACGCGTCAGAGTGTCTGCTAACAGAAAGTAATATGAAACATAAGAGATTAACTCACATCATGTCTATAATCAAAACACCATGAGTTTCTAGGCATGATAAAGAAGGATATGATATCTACATGCATAGGTGACCATGAATAGATGAATAACAGGTTTCAAGTTCTCAATTTAGGGTTAAGAGAGGCATGTAATGCATGGAACTAGTAAAACATGAAATTGATGCTCTACTATGCATGAAATTCAATCAAACCAGAGGGCTTATAGTCCTATCAAGTTGTTTTTGCCGTTCATGAGATAACCTACCTCTTGTCTAGGCTTCAAACTTCTAATGATGGTCTGAACACCGAACCCTAGTTCCCTTCTTCATGTGATTTCTCAGCAACTTCTTTGGGCTCTAACTCCACGACCTCTTGACCTAAAGATGTGAAATTTGGAGAGGAGTTAGTCTAAAGTATTGTAAACAAATACTTCTAAAGAACTTACCAAAGATTACACCTCCTTACCTTGATTCCTTGCGAGCCAAAAGTAAGGGTCGCACAGTTCAGAACTAGGTCCTATTTATAGGGTTTTGAAGATTAGATCGATTCTATAGTCCTTAATTTGCTAAAACCTGATCTCTAAGAGTCCTTAGTAATGTTATAACTCTTCCTACGTTGATCTCTAGTGAATAAGAGTCCAAAGTTTTGATCTTTGTACTTGTTCTTTCTTTCACGGAACTAACATGATGTAACGGTCTAATGTAGGTGCGTTAAAGGCATGTAACGGTCTCACGATAGACCGTTACATTTATTGTTCCCAGAGTTCAACATGAATCAAACTCTTCAGCTTACGGAACTCACAGAGTGTAACGGTCGTGGACCCATGCGTTACAAGAATGTTACGGTCGCACGATAGACCGTTACATTCAACGTATATAGAGTTTTAAATAAATAAAACTCTTTTATTCATTTTCCTATATTATTATTTATATAATTCATTTTTATCCTTAAATAAGCTAAGTAACCTTCTAGAATATGGGCCAAACTTAATGGTTTTGGGCCTTAAACCCTTTTAGATGATGTGTAAATAGGCTTAGTTAATTATTCAACCTAATTGGCCCTTTATAAATTCTAGAAAATTATTTATATAAAATTATGGGGCCCTACACCTCTACTCCTCCCAAACTGACGCCCCCTCCCCTCCCCCATCGATGCCCCCATCTCTCGAACCCCCTGGCCCTCCCAACCGTGTGCCCCTCCCCTCCCCTTGTTGTGTCCCTGTGATTTTGATGATAGCAAACACTATAAGTCATCATCTGTTGTGTCTGCAGATGAATCTGTTTGTGTTGCATATGTGAATGTTTCAATGAACATCTTTTTTGTTGCATATTGGAATGTTTCAATGAACATCTTATTTGAGTATCATTACATTGAACAGGCTGTGTGCATTGGTGCATTTTATAACTGCCATAAGTCAATGAATGTGTGAACAGGCTGTGTGCATTGGTGCATTTCATAACTGCCATAAGTCAATGAATGTCTGCATTTCATAACCTTGTTTCTATGAATGTCTAGACTTAGACTCATGCATTTCATATCTACTCAGGTTAAGTCTGTACAACGGGTGTTGTCTGCACAGTCAGGTTAAGTCTGTACAACGGGTGTTGTCTGCACAGCCAGTGTATCACTCTCTCTGCACCGTCTATACATCCTTAGACAGCCTGCCTAAAGCTTGATAGCTGAAGTCTATACACTCATCTGCTGTTAATCGATCAAGTTTGTACAGCCAATGCATTTCATGCATCTTATGCATCATGTCAAAGTCTGTACATTGTTCTGGTCGCTCTTAAGTCCATACAGTGTCTTGTCTGCACGTTACATAGTCTACACAATGCTGTAGGCTAAGTCTGAACACTCTTCAGTAAAGCCTGTACACACTTCATATAGCAAGTCTGTACACTCAGCTTCTCATGCTGTGTCTTAACACAATCAACAAGTCTGTACACTCAGCGTCTCATGCTGTGTCTTAACACAATCAGCAAGTCTGTACATTCGAGCGTCTCACGTTGCATCTCACTTTCATAGCAAATCTGTACAACCTTCAGTTGCATAACTCAAGTCTGTACATTCGTCTAGATGCATAATGTGAAGTCTATACATCGCACAGCATGCAAGCCACTAAGTTTGTACATTGCTGAATTGCAAGAGTCCAAGTCTGTACATCGCCACATTATTCATGCATTGCTTAGCTCAAGTCTATACATCGGCCCTGTAGCTTGCTTAGCTCAAGTCTATACATTGGCAAGTCTGTACATTCGCCACCTTGCATTAAGTCTCAAAGTCTGTACAGCCTTTTGCATTGGACTTAAAGTCTATACATTGCATCTTCACCTACGTTCTGAACTGAGCAAGTCTATACACTCCTTATCTTTTCCTACGTTCAATTCAGCAAGTCTGTACATTGGGCTATCACTTAAAGTCTATACATCCCTTGGCTAAAACTGTGCAAGTCTATACATCGCCAGGTCTGCACATAGTTGCTTTGAAGCACGCTAAGTCTATACAGCCTTTGCATTGCACTAAGTCCATACATTAGCACTGTAGCATGCAGAACACCAAGTCCATACATTAGCACTGTAGCTTGCACGAAGTAAAGTCTGTACATTGGGCTTTCACATAAAGTCTATACATCGCTTGAATCGTTAAGTCTATACATCGTCTCATGCATCGTCTTGCAAGTCTATACATTGTGCATCTCGCTGACAAGTCTGCACATTCATTAAGTCTGTACATCGTGCCTTCTTTAATTTGAAGTCTATACATCGTTCACACCAGCAAGTCTATACAGCCTGCATGCCTCATAACGCCAAGTCTATACAACGGCTAGCAGCACAAGTCTATACAGCCATTGCCCTGCAAGCCCTGCAAGCTTTCCAAGCATATACACTGCATGTCCTGCACGCGCTGCAAGTCCATACATTGTCTGCCCTGCACTCAGCAAGTCCATACATTGCTTCTAGCATGCACATTCACACTTCAAGTCTATACACTCGTTATCAAGCCTTCAAGTCTATACACTCTTGTGTGTCTGCATTGCATTCACTTTCTATAGACAGCCTGTGTTTGCATCAGTTCATAAGTCTATACATTGTCTTCTGCACAAACACTAAGTCTACACATTGTAGCATGCACGATCAAACAAGTCTGTACACACTTCAGCACTCAAAGGCTGAACACTCTTCAGCAAGTTTGTACACACTTCAGCACTCAAAGGTTGAACACTCTTCAGCAAGTCTGTACACTCTTCAGCACTCAAAGGCTGAACGTTCTTCAAGCTAAAGTCTGTACACTCCTTATTTCTAAGTCTATACATTCTATCCTTCACACTAAGTCTGTACACGGTGGTCTTCAGTTACCCAGCAAGTCTGTACATCCTTCTGATTATTTTCTTATCACTGTGTGACAGGTACTATTCGTGAAGCCTATGAAGGGCACGTGATCCAATGTTGGCACCTGGCACGTGATCGAGGACAACGCCCTAATTGTTGCTGCTATAAATACGAAGCCTCCTCCATCTGGAGAAGACTGATCAAGAAGTGGATGAAAGACAGAAGAAAAAGAGTGATCGAAAGAAGAAGAGCTGAAGCAGAAAGGGCAGAGAAGTAGCAGAAGAAAAAGAGAAAAAAAGAGAGAGCATGAGTTGAGAAGAAGAAAAAGATTGAGAGATAGAGAGGTCGTGAAGAAGAAGAGAGCTTCATTGTCTTCACTGGAATTTGGATCAGATCCAATCCAGTTTGCTCCTGCGAGAGCTACTTTGTGCTTTTCATTTCTCCGGCTTTCTGTCGCTGTGATTTTTATCTTTTATTGTTTTCCTTTACCTTGTTATTCCGATTGCCCTGTTGGGGATCGGGTTCCTCCTGTGGTTTCAGGAGAAGGGAGATTTGTTTCTCCGGTTTGCTGGTGACCTTGTGTCATCAGTGGTTCCCTCCTTTGTGGAGGAAGAGAGGTCCGAGACCTCTGGTTTGCAGGTGACTTGGTGTCACTTGTGCTTCCCTCTAGGCTTCAGAGGAAGGGAGACTTGGGTCTCCGGCTGCAGGTAGTAGTTGCTACTTGTAGATCCCCTCCTTGGTGGAGGAAGAGAGACTTCGGTCTCTTGCTTGCTAGTGACTGTGTGTCACTAGTGGATTCCCTCCGGTGTGGAGGAAGAGGGGAGGTTGTTCCCCTGGTCAAGCTGTGTGGCAACATTTGTTGCAGACTGAGTCTGCTGTTCTAGCGTTGCTAGTGGAAGCCTCACTCCGGTTTGGAGTGAGGGGTGGACGTAGGTCTGTGGACCGAACCACCTAAAAATCCTGGTGTCCCTTGTGGTTTGATTTTCTTATGTGTTCATCTTATTGCTTCGCACATTAGATGTTTGCTTAGGATCGAGTGAGAGCTAATTCTTTGTGTTGCTTTGCGAGATCCTTCTAAGTATCTTCAGAATATATCTGCAACTGTTCTTTAAGTCCGCATATCTGAGCATTAGTTTTTAATTAGGCTATATTTTTAAGGGGAGATTCATTCACCCCCCTCTGAATCTATCACACCTGTCTCAACAATTGGTATCAGAGCAGGTTGTTGTGCATAGTATCTAACAATATGCAGCAGATCCTGTGGTGCATTTCAGAGTGGGTTTCTGGTGCTCGGTGTTTTGCTTCACTCTCTTAGTGCCTAGCTTTGCTCATCTGTTTGCTGTGCATTCTTGTCGTTTGTCTTGTGTGCCGTTGCTTTCTATCTGTTGTAATGGCTCATCCGCCAATCTTCAAAGGTAATGATCTTGATCTATGGCTGAAGAACTTACATCAGTATGTTAGATCGACTGATCCTGAACTTTGGAAAGTCATTGTCCACGGTCCTCATAAATTATCAAGGGTTATATCTAAATGGACTGATAGGGATAGATTGAAGGATTCTGTCAATTCTATAGCATTAGGCTTAATGAAAGCATCACTTGACAGAGCTCTAATCTCATGTGTTTCTTCTTGCAGGTCCGACAAGGAGATTCTAGAGAAATTGAAGCTTACCAAGAATCATAACACATGTATGATGGTGGACGTTGATGGACAGCAAGAAGAAAACGAAGAAAAAGATGAAGATGAGGTATCTTCTGACTTCGATAATTATGATATGGATGATTGGATTGTAGCATACAATGATTTACTTGATGCTTACAAAAAGTTGAGAAAACAAAATAAATCTCTAAAAAGGAAGTTGAATGATCATGTGAATGCTAATTCTGGAGGTGAGGATATGGTAATTCTGAAGACAGAAAATGAGATATTCAGAAGACAACTAAAAGAGTTTGACTATGTTACTTCAGATCTAGATCATTTGAAATCTGAAAAGTGAATGCTTATGAAACAAATTGGTTTACATGAAAAGGAAAATCAAGAGCTTGCTTGTGAAATTGCTGAACTAAAAGAAAGACTTAGCTTGATTGATGATGATCATGCTCATAACAATGATGTAGTTCAGTATGAAAAACTCATAAAAGATTTAGAGTGTGTTAGCTCTGAATTGAATGTCTTAAAATCTGAAAATGAATGTCTTAAGAAAAAGAGCTTAAAAGTCAATGCTGAAACTACATGTGAATCTGATTGCATGGATTGCTCATGTCTGAAAGAAGTTAACGAGAGTCTTCATTTTGATCTTGATGGTACAAGGATCTTGTTGCCTCATTAAGAAATGAAAATAATGAATTGCTCAATGAAAGTTTGAAAAATGAACAGAGAGAAGAAGTTTAAATAGAACAGCTAATTTCCATTGCTAATGACGAAAATTCTGCTGAACAAATCAAAATTTTGAAATCTGAAAATGAAAAATTGAAACTGATACAAAAAGGGAATGAAGAGTTGAAACAGTTAAACACTGCTATGTCAGAGAGACTGCTTACTCTTGAAAGAGGGAAATGTGTTGTTGATGAAAATCAGTCTGAAAATCTTGCTAAACTCGAACAGGAAAATGAAACATTGAAAAATCTGAATGATGCATTGCATAATCAGGTCATTTCTTATGAAACTGAAATTGTAGGCCTAGAACTTAATGTTTCAAAACTTCAATCTAAAATCACTGGCTTGAACAAATCTCTTGAAAGATTTGTGAGTTGAAAGGATAATTTCGACAAGCTCCTTGGTTGTAAAATTAATTTCCAACGTGAGGGTTTGGGTTTTAACCCAGCAAATAAAAAGGACATTGATAGTAAGCTTCACACTTCATTTTTGTGCAGCTCTGAGCCAACTAGTACATCTAGTGCACCTATCTTCAAATTCAGTGCTCAGAAAAATCAAAAATCCACTGTTAGTCCCAAAACTGTAGAACAAACTCAAAAATTGAAAAAGAATGACAATCTACAGAAAAATGACAAAGACACTCCTGTTGTTACAAAAATTGCTGCACACAAGTCACATGATCTCCCACAAACTCATACTAAAAAGGGGTCATGTTATTATTGTGGGAAATTTGGTCATGAGATGACTGAGTGCTTTGTGATGAAGGAGGATGATCTGAAATTTGACAAAACTCATGCTAGGAAAGACCATGTTAAGAATCATGGTTTTCAGAAAAAGAAAATCCAATGTTATTGTTGTGGCAAGCTGGGCCACATTGCAGCCCACTGTTGGCATAAATAGGGAAATAAACTTAATTTTGAATTTGTCAAATTTCCTGTAAATAAAAATATTTTTGGTAGGAATAAAACTATTTTTGAAGAAAAGAATCTTGCATGCTTTGAATGTGGAAAAACTAGCCACCGAACTTCTGAATGTTGGTGGGCAGGTAATGGTTTTAAAAGTAAGCATATCAGATGCTTCGAGTGTGGGAAAAATGGCCATACAGTCAAGACTGTTGGCATGTTCAGAAGAAGTCTGTTAACCCCCATGTAGTCAAATTCCCTGTAAAACTATTTACAAGACTTTCATGCTATAACTGTGGGAAGCAAGGTCACAAATCTTCTGAATGTTGGCTGATTAAGAATAAGATACAAAATGTTCATGTAAGCAACAGACAATCTTATGCTCATGCACATAGGCCTCATGTTTTTGCTAATGTGCATCATAATAAAGTCAAAAATTCTGTTGGTACATGTAGATATTGTGGAAAATTTGGACATTCTATGGATGATTGCTTTATGATGAAATTTGATGTTGATCTAGCTAAGAAACAGGTTAGAACACTTGTCAAGGCTAAGGCAGGACCCAAAGCTACTTGGGTCCCTGCAGGATCAAAATGATCAAAATTTGCAGGTGTGCCTTGGATTGAGGAATAAAAAGAGGGGTAAATAAACCAAAGCACCCAAGATGATAAAGCCCCATTCAGGTAAATTCTGAAAACTCTGTATTCTGAATTTGTATGATCTGAATGCACTGCATATCATGATAATTCTTTTGTGCATTGTCTAACTGAATCTAATTGAAAAATCTGAAATGCTCATGGAAATGATTGTAGTTTATCTATGAATGCATTGCATACAAATGTCATGATGCATGATACGTCAAACTTCTTGTATATTGTATTACACTGATTTGCATGACCACTATGGTACATTAAATGGTAAGCTACCAAAAGGTAGGGAAATCTGTCTGAAGGCTCTTACTATGTGTGAGGTGGTCTTTTAGACCAAGTGCTCCCTCAAGTACCAAGGGTCAAGACTTCATATAGAGCAGTACATTGCATAACATAAAATTTGAAAAACCTAAAAGGATATTCCATTGCATCTAGACAAGGAGAGCATTCTTGTTTGATCACTTCTTCATCTCTTGAACTCCTACTGTCTAGCAATCTGATTCAATCTCTTGGCAATTTTGTGGTTCACTTGAATTCACTGCTGTTTCCACTTATGTAGCTATTCTGTCTGTACTCCAGACTCAGCTATTGATTTCTAAACAGCACTGTTCTAATGTTCACCCCTTGTCTCATCATGATTAATTTCTGCTATTCTCTCAATAAAAATGTTTTGTTGACTCCACTGATGTGCTGCAATGTCAATGTTGATTCATCATGAATGAGGAAAGATTTTAGTCACTGCACCCTAATCAAAAATCAGACATATTCTGAAAAGAAGAATCTTCTATTATACTAGCTTAAGAATGTCTGATATATCAAATTGATTTAAGACTAATGTATTCATTAAGCTTTGATCTAAAAGACATGAAAGTATCTGAATCATTTGCTTAATAAATCTTAACCAATTATCTCATATAACTTCATGCAAAACTTTCTGAAATCTAAAATTTTAAAGGACATGGCTATCTTTGGTTAAGATACATGTAGAAAGTATTGTTCTTAAACAATTCTGTGTACTGAGCTTTGTTTGAAAATTCAAAAAACACTTAAAAATTTTAAAATAAGAGCAATGATTTTGGTCATAGAGAAACTGGGATATCCATCAAAGAAATAGAGTAACCCCATGTCATGAAGTGCCATAATTACCTCTCTTATAAAAAATGATTGAAAATCTGACAGAGCAATGGTATGGTTGTGTTGAGTAACTGGGGATTCTGGCCTCTGATCAAGGTGTCTCCTCATGTAAAAAGACACTCCTCATTGCTAACTCTGTTCTCCTTGAGAAGCAATATGGTTGTCACACTGAGTAACTGGGTCACTTCACCTAAGACGTGTTGTGCCTCACGTAAAAAGGTGTTGACTGAACCAAACTTGCTCAGGAAAAATAAGTGCTGATAAATAGAAAATTCTGAAAAACTAAAGGCAAATTCAGACACATTTTTTTTTCTTATTTAATCTCAATATTATCTTGTGTAACTTCCATAGGTGACATTGAATTTAAATGAGTAAGATGGAAGGAGGTTAAACATGAATTTCAGATGAGTCTTTGGTTCGCTACTATTAAAAGGTGTTTCAGATATGAATTTTCTTGATAAACTTTGAATACATCACTCTTAAATCATGAAAGTAAGTTTCAACTCATTCATAATCTATTATAATTGAAGAATCTGAAATTCGGTCATCAAGATTTATGAATTTGGTGTGTTAACGAAAATCTTCTTCCTTATTTATTCACTGTGATTACAGACTGTGGTAATCCTTGAGTACCTATGTGTTTTGCTGATAGATGCTCATCACCTCTTTCACTCCATCTAATCAGGGGGAGCTTTCCTGTCATGCTGAGTGTCTTTCATAAAGGAGGAGATCTAGTCAGCATTCTTGAGTGTCCCTGTGCTTTTGTTGATATTCTCCCTTCATCTCAATTGGTTTCAACCTTCAAAACGTCTCTGATCATTATTCTATTCAGGGGGAGCTAATTGCCATTAAGGGGGAGCTTAGTTAAAGGGGGAGCTTTTAATTCACTCATCTTATGCAGTCTTATTCTTCCCTCTTCAAACTAATGTCTTTTTGCTGAAGTCAAAGGGGGAGAAATATTTGATCAAGTCAGTATGACTCATAGTGTTGCCATCATCAAAAAGGGGGAGATTGTTGTGTCCCAGTGATTTTGATGATAGCAAACACTATAAGTCATCATCTGTTGTGTCTGCAGATGAATCTGTTTGTGTTGCATATGTGAATGTTTCAATGAACATCTTATTTGTTGCATATGTGAATGTTTCAATGAACATCTTATTTGAGTATCATTACATCGAACAGGCTGTGTGCATTGGTGCATTTCATAACTGCCATAAGTCAATGAATGTCTGAACATGCTGTGTGCATTGGTGCATTTCATAACTGCCATAAGTCAATGAATGTCTGAACATGCTGTGTGCATTGGTGCATTTCATAACTGCCATAAGTCAATGAATGTCTGCATTTCATAACCTTGTTTCTATGAATGTCTAGACTTAGACTCATGCATTTCATATCTACTCAGGTTAAGTCTGTACAATGGGTGTTGTCTGCACAGTCAGGTTAAGTCTGTACAACGGGTGTTGTCTGCACAGCCAGTGTATCACTCTCTCTGCACAGTCTATACATCCTTAGATAGCCTGCCTGAAGCTTGATAGCTGAAGTCTATACACTCATCTGTTGTTAATCGATCAAGTCTGTACAGCCAATGCATTTCATGCATCTTATGCATCATGTCAAAGTCTGTACATTGTTCTGGTCGCTCTTAAGTCCATACAGTGTCTTGTCTGCACGTTACATAGTCTACACAATGCTGCATGCTAAGTCTGAACACTCTTCAGTAAAGCCTGTACACACTTCAGATAGCAAGTCTGTACACTCAGCGTCTCATGCTGTGTCTTAACACAATCAACAAGTCTGTACACTCAGCGTCTCATGCTGTGTCTTAACATAATCAGCAAGTCTGTACATTCGAGCGTCTCACGTTGCATCTCACTTTCATAGCAAGTCTGTACAGCCTTCAGTTGCGCAACTCAAGTCTGTACATTCGTCTGGATGCATAATGTGAAGTCTATACATCGCACAGCATGCAAGCCACTAAGTCTGTACATTGTTGAATTGCAAGAGTCCAAGTCTGTACATCGCCACATTATTCATGCATTGCTTAGCTCAAGTCTATACATCGGCCTTGTAGCTTGCTTAGCTCAAGTCTATACATTGGCAAGTCTGTACATTCGCCACCTTACATTAAGTCTCAAAGTCTGTACAGTCTTTTGCATTGGACTTAAAGTCTATACATTACATCTTCACCTACGTTCTGAACTGAGCAAGTCTATACACTCCTTATCTTTTTCTACGTTCAGTTCAGCAAGTCTGTACATTGGGCTATCACTTAAAGTCTATACATCCCTTGGCTAGAACTGTGCAAGTCTATACATAACCAGGTCTGCACATAGTTGCTTTGAAGCACGCTAAGTCTATACAGCCTTTGCATTGCACTAAGTCCATACATTAGCACTGTAGCATACAGAACACCAAGTCCATACATTAGCACTGTAGCTTGTACGAAGTAAAGTCTGTACATTGGGCTTTCACATAAAGTCTATACATCGCTTGCATCGTTAAGTCTATACATCGTCTCATGCATCGTCTTGCAAGTCTATACATTGTGCATCTCGCTGACAAGTCTGCACATTCATTAAGTATGTACATCGTGCCTTCTTTAATTTCAAGTCTATACATCGTTCACACCAGTAAGTCTATACAGCCTGCATGCCTCATAACGCCAAGTCTATACAACGGCTAGCTGCACAAGTCTGTACAGCCATTGCCCTGCAAGCCCTGCAAACTTTCCAAGCATATACAATGCATGTCCTGCACGCACTGCAAGTCCATACATTATCTGCCCTGCACTCAGCAAGTCCATACATTGCTTCTAGCATGCACATTCACACTTCAAGTCTATACACTCGTTATCAAGCCTTCAAGTCTATACACTCTTGTGTGTCTGCATTGCATTCACTTTCTATACACAGCCTGTGTCTGCATCAGTTCATAAGTCTATACATTATCTTCTGCACAAACACTAAGTCTACACATTGTAGCATGCACGATCCAACAAGTCTGTACACACTTCAGCACTCAAAGGCTGAACACTCTTCAGCAAGTCTGTACACTCTTCAGCACTCAAAGACTGAACGTTCTTCAAGCTAAAGTCTGTACACTCCTTATTTCTAAGTCTATACATTCCATCCTTCACACTAAGTCTGTACACGGTGGTCTTCAGTTACCCAGCAAGTCTGTACATCCTTCTAATTATTTTCTTATGACTGTGTGACAGGTACTGTTCGTGAAGCCTATGAAGGGCACGTGATCCGAGGTTGGCACCTGGCACGTGATCCGAGGACAACGCCCTAATTGCTGCTGCTATAAATACGAAGCCTCCTCCATCTGGAGAAGACTGATCAAGAAGTGGATGAAAGACAGAAGAAAAGGAGTGATCGAAAGAAGAAGAGCTGAAGCAGAAAGGGCAGAGAAGTAGCATAAGAAAAAGAGAAAAAAAGAGAGAGCATGAGTTGAGAAGAAGAAAAAGATTGAGAGATAGAGAGGTCATGAAGAAGAAGAGAACTTCATTGTCTTCACTGGAATTTGGATCAGATCCAATCCAGTTTGCTCCTGCGAGAGCTACTTTGTGCTTTTCATTTCTCCAGCTTTCTGTCGCTGTGATTTTTATCTTTTATTGTTTTCCTTTACCTTGTTATTCCGATTGCCCTGTTGGGGATCGGGTTCCTCCTGTGGTTTCAGGAGAAGGGAGATTTGTTTCTCCGGTTTGCTGGTGACCTTGTGTCATCAATGGTTCCCTCCTTTGTGGAGGAAGAGAGGTTCGAGACCTCTGGGTTGCAGGTGACTTGGTGTCACTTGTGCTTCCCTCTGGGTTTTAGGAAGGGAGACTTGGGTCTCCGGCTGCAGGTAGTAGTTGCTACTTGTAGGTCCCCTCCTTGGTGGAGGAAGAGAGACTTCGGTCTCTGACTTGCTAGTGACTGTGTGTCACTAGTGGATTCCCTCCGGTGTGGAGGAAGAGGGGAGGTTGTTCCCCTAGTCAAGCTGTGTGGCAGCATTTGTTGCAGACTGAGTCTTTTGTTCTAGCGTTGCTAGTGGAAGCCTCACTCCAGTTTCGAGTGAGGGGTGGACGTAGGTCTGTGGACCGAACCACCTAAAAATCCTGGTGTCCCTTGTGGTTTGATTTTCTTATGTGTTCATCTTATTGCTTCGCACATTAGATGTTTGCTTAGGATCGAGTGAGAACTAATTCTTTGTGTTGCTTTGCGAGATCCTTCTAAGTATCTTCAGAATATATCTGCAACTGTTCTTTAAGTCCGCATATCTGAGCATTAGTTTTTAATTAGGCTATATTTTTAAGGGGAGATTCATTCACCCCCCCTCTGAATCTATCGCACCTGTCTCAACACCCCTCCCGTTCCCCACCGACCCCCTCCCCTCCCCTACCCAACCGACCCCCCTCCCCTTGATGCCGGTCTCCGCATAACCCCCCACGGACCCCCTCCCCAACCGACGCTCCCTCCGTTCCCCTCCCCCATCGATGCCCCCTCCTACCCCCTAGCGACAACAAACAAAGGGGAAAAAAAAGATAGAGGGTGAGGGGGGAATTACCGGCGGTGATCGAGAAGCTCCAATGTCGAGGGCTATGACAACCGACGGTGTCGAGCTGTCGAGAAGTGATGGTGGCCACCAGGGGCGACGTGACGACGTGCACGGCTCTGGCTGGCAGCGGCGAGGATGAGTCCAGTGACTTCTCGTCGGCAGGGAGAGAGTGGAAAGAGAGAGTGAGAGGGAAAGAGTGGGATAGAGAGAGTGTGAGAGTGAGAGATTGAGAGAGTGTGAGGGAGAGGGAGAGGGTTCAGGCGTCGCAGGGAAGGAGGAGATCTTCCGATGGATTTTCGACAAAAATAAGTTCCATCAGAAAAGTAATCTCCATTTCTAATTTCATGGCGCCAAGTTTTGCCAATTTTTCGACAGATACAAAGCTGTCCGAGTATCCGTCAGAAATTGCGACAGATATTCTGATGAAACTTTATCTGTCGGAATTTTTGAGGTAATTTAATATGTCATAATTTTCGACAGATGTTCGGATGGCTTTGTATCCCTCAGAAAATCCATCGCTATTACCGCCATTTCTTGTAGTGACATTCGCCAAGAGATGGAAGCGCATCCGAAGTGGTCGCCAACCCTTATTGTCTTCCACAGCCGCATAACAACATAGTCGGCTAAGATCCCCAGGACCAGGTAGAAGAAGATCATGCTTGGTGAGGGGGGTTTTGGTAGAGGGGGGGGGGGGGGGAGGGGAGGGGAATCAAAGTTGTTCATGGTCTGAGGGGGGTTGCGGTGGAGGGCTTCTTTCGTCACTGTATGAAACAATATAATATCGTACCATATCGTATCAGTCCGTGACCGATACGGCAAGTATGATCGGGTCGGCAAACCCTAGTTGAGAGAGCGATGAGTCTTTTTTTAAAACCATAACTATATAGTTAAAGTTAACCAATGTTAAATTCATGTTAGGTAGAGGGGGGTTACGACCATGCCATTTTTATACTATTTTGATAAAAATAATGATATCACTATTAATGCACTTCTAGACATGATATTTTTACCATTTTAATTTTAACAATGATTTATTTGTAAAAAATGTTTAACAAAATATTCTATTAAACATATAAAATATAAGCTTTTAGATGAATAAATAAGATGTTATGAAAGAGTATAATGGTTTGTATGTTATTATTTGAATTATATGGGAAGAATAAACAAAGATAGATCAGTATTTTGCTATCTTAATCTACCTTAAAGTAAGTTAAACAAAAAGGAAATGATGATGGTATGGATATGGACGATGGAATGCAATATAATATATGGGTGTATATGACAATAAAAGAAATATAGGAGTATGGTGTAGAATATTGAGATTCTATTATTCTCGATGTCTCACGGTACATATGCCATTAATTTATCCATCAATATTATGTTTACTCCGACAGGAACATACTCCTTAATACATGCTAAGGGTCTACATATAAAAGAATTAGAGATTTTTACATAAAAATTATTATTATAAATTAATTTATAAAAAAATATCTTTAAAAATATATTAGTAAGCGTATCAGTCTGTTAATTAAAATAGTGCATATATACTATTTAAGTGTGATTTAATTATAAGTTTTTGACAAAAAATAACATGTTTATAGATAAATAAAGTATTTTTACATAATTCAAATATATATAATGATATATCTGTTAATATATTTTTAATTTTTTAAGATTTTATATGAAACTTTTAATTAAAAATAATTTTATAAAATATTATTCATAAAAATATGTTAACATACATATCACTAGGTTAATTCACGTACTATATAAATGTTATTTTTTTACAAATTTTTAATAAAAAGAAGTAATATATCTTTAAATAAATATAATATGTTTACATAATTTAAATTTATATAATGATATATTTGTTAAAATATTTATAAAAATACATTTATAATTTTTATTTAATATTTATATATTATATTATTTACAAATTTTCATTTAATAATAATTTTCATGTTAAAAACCCGAAGCCTCCTGATCCTTATTTAAGACGGTGTGTAGCGTCAAATACAGGAATTACGAGCACGAGACGCGGAAGAGAAAGGGAGAGAAGAAGAGCATACGTCTCAGGCTTGGCGGCAGAGACACCTTAATCACAGAACCGCCGTCGGTGGGTTGGAGAGAGGGGTGGGCTTTTCCTTTTTCTTTAAGGGGGTGTGGTGTCGTGAATCCTCGATCGTCGTTGGTCGCTTCCTCAAAATTGGTAGAAAACGAGGAGGCGAAAATTTTATAAGGTGTTTGGTTACGTCTTTTTTCTGTTTTTTCTTTCTCAAATTTAAAAAAGGAAATACAGATCTCATTGATCACGTTTGATAGTTCCTTCCTAATTTTTAGGAGAGAATCCTGTTCTATTGAAATCACTTTAAAAAAAAAAAACAACTCCGTAGTAAATTTTTTTTTAAGGGCGCTCGCTCGTCGCGTGACTTCCTCCCATCTCTCGCCTTCTCACCTCGTCGCCTCGTCTCTCTCACCCGCGGTGTCTTCGGCGGCGTCTTCGTCACCCAGCGGCATCGTCCTCCCGGATCAAGGTATGCTTTGAGAGAGAGAGAGAGAGAGAGAGAGAGAGAGAGGCGGAGGGTTAAAAGCTACGACACCCCGATGGGCGCTTCAAACAGCAGGGCAAGAGGAGGTGGAGGACGACTACGGGGAAGAGGGCGAGACAGCGGAGGCATCACGGTGGAGATCCTTCCCCAGCTCCTGCAGAAGCAGCAGGTTCACTCGGGGCGTCCTGGTGCCCCGCGAACATCCCCGCGCAGTGTCATGCCGGTGAGCGATTGAGTTGGTTTCTCTACTTGCTCTTTAGGCTCTTACCAGTAGCACTGCCATATACAGCATCCTCTCCTCTTCCTCTGGCTTCTCTGTTCCATTGGATCTCTCTTTTAACTGTCCCCTTTTTGCCGTCGACGGCGTTCTCCGCTGCTTCACCCCTCCCTCCTCTTCTCTGTGTGTGTGCGCGGGCGCTCCTATATTTTTCCATCTGCTGCTACCAACCACGGAGAACGATTTAAACAATGGAAAGGCAACAGAGCCATGCAGAGCCCTGTGCTTTGTTGTGACGACATGGCCGGGGACGTCGACGCGGCTTCCTCGCTATGTTACGTGCATCTACTCTCTTCTACTCAGTTGGGCAGTCGTTCAGAACTCCGGCAAACTCATCAAGAGTGAGGAGCCGCGGGAAAGAAGAAGCCCGAACTCCTGGCGAACCCCCGTTGTGGCACAAGATGCCGCTATCATCATTAGGATGTTGGAATCACATTCTTAGGGACAACGAGCATTAAAGAAGTCGCGCTGTCCTAATTAAGTTCCCGTTGTACCCTGTACTTACTGTTCTCATCTCTACCATGTTCATACTCCATCCATTATTTCGTTAGCCATCTAGCAAGTTCTTCATCAAACAGAGTCTCTCCAGTACTTTACTGAAACACCAATAATGCAGTTAAATCTTTATAACATGGGCAGTTCACTTCTCTGTCAAGTGGAGTCACCTCTAATTATCAAGGGGATTTTCTCCTGATGTAGTTAATTAATTTTTATTTTCCTGGTATGAATTCTTCACTTGGTATCAATCTAAAAATGACAAAATTTTAAGCTATCATGTATTCTCCTTATTATGCTCTCCTGTTAGAGTAGAATATGGTTAAATGTGAAAGGAACCTGTCTTCTCTTATTAATTTAATGTACACCTTGGACTTTTAGTGGAGCTCTCACCCTGTATGGATAGGATTACGGCTTTGGCAACTTGATGCTTAAATCATGTTGAAACGAGCTCATCCTTTTCCTTTTGCTGTTCTGTGATATTCTACGTGCAGTCTGAGCATACTTCAGGGACCCAGAACTCATCATTGAACTCGGGTAAGTAACGAATGCATAGGGAATGGGAGAAGTTGATCATACGACGATAACTTTCTTCTCATTCTTCATCTCTCCATATTTCAGAAAACATTCAAGAACAGGAGGGTCAGGGACAGATGACAGTATCTCCCAACGCTGAACCAGCATCGTCGAAGGAAAAAATGCCGGCTTCAACAAAGGATGGCAGAAACCTGAATGAGGAAATTGTGACATCCCAGACTGTGCAAGCAATCGAAGCAATGCTTATTTCAAGTCATCTTGCAGATGAATCTGGTGAAGGTTGTGGGTTTGAGGCTCCGGAGGTGGATAAGAAACCTGAAGCCAGAGGTTCTCTTCTACCTTTGATGGAAGAAGAAGAAGATGATGAATGCCCGATCTGCCTAGAAGGTATGTTTGCTTAATTATCAGCTTCTGTTTTCACGATTTAGGACAAATATATATATGTGGGACTATCACAATTGGAAATCGAATGCCTTTCACTGCCTTAACTCTTCTACGTACAATCCTAAGTCAGCAGTCGTAGAGAAGTGAACAAATTGAGGAGAGGCTGCTTTGTAATAATCTTCAACTGCTTTATAATAATCTTCAACTGATCTAGTAAATGGTCATATATATATATATATATATATATATATACACACGAATGCAGCATTTGATGAAGGGAACCCAAAACTAGCCACTGAATGTGAGCATCATTACCATCTGGCTTGCATACTCGGGTGGATGGAGAGGAATGCTACTTGCCCGATTTGTGGTCAGGTAATTAATTAACCAACCTCAATTTTATATTAGTCTCCTTGGTCCACCATTTTAGTTTTTTTACGGACGCGGCCCATAATTGGGAGTTCTCCACACATGTGATGTGATGATTAAGGAGGAAAAATTGTCTCCTGGATGTTTCCGGGTTTTCACTCTCTCAGGTAGCAATATTTGATGGAACAACGTCTTGATCATTCCCGCGATGCAGTCTGCGAGTGGAGTGCGAGGAACAAGTTCGATCGGCCGGGCAAGAAAAAGAAGGAACGAGTACGTACGGCTTGGGCACACTTCTTCGTGTGCAGTACTCTGTCGAATATACATATATTATTATTATTATTATTATTATTATTATTATTTCTTTGGCTTTGCATGTTTAATTTGACGTCTTGAGATGGAACCACCGTACGTGTCCCGGTGTTTTACTCTCCTGAACAACCGCAACAACAACTGTGGGGGTTATAGACAGATCGCAGAGGGTGCAGGTTTCCGTTGGTTATCGTTTAGTTCCTCCTGGCCTTCCCATCTTCTTTACCCCCGTCTTTATGTTTTGTTGTCAATACGTACGCGGGGACTCCATCGATTAGACTCCACCGGTTCTTCTCCTTTCAACGTACAAGAGGATATTTTTGTTCTTTTAGCTAATTAGCAGACCACCTCTTCCTTGTTCATCATCTCAAACCACTCTCACTGCTGGGCAAAATATTATGTTCGCCACGTTGGGATGGAATCCAATTTTTTTTTATAACTTCAAAATTCAAATTCACTTTTCCGTGACCCGAATGATGTCGATCGATGTTGGAAAAAGCTCATTTTGTTGGGCATTTCTTTGTGAATACAGATTCTTAAGGAATTTTTGGTTCTCAACGTACTCCTGTTTTCTGCGATAAGTATAGGAACTTATGACCTCCCTCAATCTTGAAATTCGTTTATAGTTGCTCACATTATAATTAAGACCCTATTGGGTGAACAATAGACCGTATTAGTAGAATAAGCCCTCCATGTTCTTTGGAAAATTAATTAAGGTCATTAATTGGAATGAGTATTGGTTTTTGTCAAGTAAATATATATGTCATTATAAGATTATATAACTAAACATTAAATTGGAGGTGTTAATCTCTAAATGTGACGCATTATAAGGATTGGAAACTAAAATTCCCAATTTTGAAATATTTAATACTTTTAAGGAATCCCTTTTGAGGATTTTAATCGTGCCGTCTAAGTTTTCTAAGTGATGTAGACGACCTTCTCCATAACGTTTCCTCGTTATGGACACCCCTTCATGTCAGTGTTTTTCTTTGATCAATTTTCTTTATGACAAAATGGTTATTTTCACAAATTCTGTATATTTCATAAAGGAAGAATTGATGGCCAGCTTTTATGGTAATCACTCCAATTTATAATTAATCAGGCAAAGCTTTTGGTAATAATAACTTCACACTGAAAGGGGGCTGATCAATTGAACATCTGATCTTGTGTGCCATATAATTAAGAATGATGAAAATCTACACCGTGAGCTGAAGTACTTGACGTAGGTCTCAAAGATCAGGGTTTGACGTCCCGGTCCGAGATGTCTCGACCTGCACGTCACCGACCCAAGAGGTGGACGGGACGTCTGGGTCATGACCGAGATGCTTCATTAATTTAATATTTTATTATATATATATATATTATATATAGAGTCTTTTTTTATTTTGTTATATTATGTTATATATATTATATATATAAAGAGTATTTTTTATTTTAACATTTTACGAGATGGACCGAGATGAAATGAGACGGGATCGACCCGACCCGTCTCGAGCCGGGACGGGTGAATCAATCGAGACGATAAACCTTGCTCAAGATAACAACTCAGTTATTTAGTTTAAGAATTCTCCCGTGACACCATTTTTATATAAATTGATCTCTGATCAGATATACCCCACTCAAAAGTACTTATTAGAGGACTATCCCTCCTTCCTATCGTTTTTACCACCATACGTGCATGGTGAGATAATGATCACCCCTCTCCTCCCTCATCTCTCTCCCTCTCTCTCTCTTCCTCACACACGTCCCCCCCCCCTCTGTCATCCTCTCTCTCTCTCTCTCTCTCTCTCTCTTGGGAGTTCTCTCTCTCCCCACTCTCTTTCTCATGTAAATTTTACATGTTTGTAATTTGATCCTCACATTTTTATTACAGATTAAATATTTCATCTTGATTTATGATATTTTAAGTTGCTTAAAATTCTTCCTACGACGTACTCATACAATTTTATTTGCAGAATTTTGCAGCTGTACTTTACGTAATTCCTCTTTTATTTTGCATATAGTTATGCTCTGAGTTACATATTTTTGCTTTTTATATTTCTTTCACCTTATTTATAGAATTGAAATACCGTTCAAACCCTTTCAACTTCAGTTCATAATTTCAATTAAACTTGTACACTTTTTCTTACATATCTTCACTCTTTATATATGCATACACTTTCATTCCATTTTGCAAACTTTTAGTTTAATTTATTGCAATTAATGTTTCGTATCAAGATCCCCACTTTCAGACTTTCTGATCAGAAGTTGTTTTACTTCTTGGCAAGAATGGTGGAAATTACAAGTTAATTAGTAAAATAAAAAATCTAATTGAAAAGAAGTTCTAGCCTCATTTAGAATAAGATGCTTAAGAATTAAAATTAATAGAATTGATTTTTTGAGGCAAAAATAGAAGAGATAATGAAGAAATTTAAGAAAATGATATTTTATTATTGTTCGCAATTATATTTTTAACAATACTATAAAGTACAATACTTTTTACCACAGATGTTCAATGATTTTTTTTTAAATTTTTGCACATTAATCCCTACAAACTTAGTGAATTATCGATTAATCCCTCAAATCTGACTATTATCTTAATAGTCCCTACAATCATGAACATTTTACAAATGAATCCTCATACTTTGTTGTCGTCCCAAAAAAGAATATTTCGTAGAATATTCCATCAAATATATGAGAAAAGACCAAATTAACCTTGTTGATCGTGGACTCTCTCTCTCTCTCTCTCTCTCTCTCACTCTCTGAGTGCCTAAGGATCAGAGGTCGAGGGGAACGGAGGGGGGGCGATCCATAGGAGGTGGGGGGGAGGGGATCGGAGGGGGAGGGGGAGGTGGAGGGGGACATGGGAAGGGGAGGGGGAGACCGCCGGAGGTGGAGGGGGACCGGAGGGGGGTCAGAGGTGGATCGGAGGGGGGAGGGGGACTAGAGGGGGGTAGGAGGTGGAGGGGGGCGTCCACCGGAGGTGGAGGGCGAGGGGGATCGGAGGGGGTTCAGAGGTGTTTGGGGGGGCTTCTACCAGAGGTGGAGGGGTAGGGGGATCGGAGGGGGACTAGAGGGGGGTCAGAGGTGGAGGGGGGCGTCCACCGAAGGTGGAGAGGGAGGGGGATCGAAGGAGGCCGGAGGGGGACCAGAGGGGGAGGGGGGAGGTCCACTAGAGGGGGGTCGGAGGGGGAGGGGGCCCAAACCAGAGGGGGGGGAGATTTAGATGAAGTCACTTCATGTGGGAGCGACTTCATCTTATGAAGTCACTCCAACATAGAGTAACTTTCACATGATCTCTCTCCCCCACCATCTCTCCCACTCTCTATCATCGTCTCTCTCTCTAGATCTCTCCACGGTCTCTCCCTCTCTCCCTCCCTCTCCCTCTCCCTATTATCGTCTCTCTCTCTCTCCCCCCCCTCCTCCTCCCTCTCTTTCTCTCCACCGTCTCTCCCTCCCTCTCCCTCTCTCTATCACTGATTCAAGGGGGATGCCTCCTTGCACTCTCTCCCTCCCTCCCCCTCCCTTTCTCTCTCTCTCCCTCCCTCCCTCTCCCTCTACCTCTTCGTCACTGTCAGATGGGGCACCCCCCTCCCTATACACTCTCTCTCTTAATTACCCTGCCCCCTCCCTCTCTCTCTC
The DNA here is from genome assembly GCA_022559845.1 of Amorphophallus konjac. Classification (NCBI taxonomy): domain Eukaryota; kingdom Viridiplantae; phylum Streptophyta; class Magnoliopsida; order Alismatales; family Araceae; genus Amorphophallus; species Amorphophallus konjac. The sequence goes on from CM040121.1 coordinate 470,105,094, forward strand.
CCTCTCCCTCCCCCTCCCTCTGTCTATCACTGTCGGAGTAGAAGACACCTCTTGCATCCCCCTCCCTCTGCTATCCCTTTCTCTCTTACCCCATCCCCCCCTCTCTCTTTCTCTCTCCCTCCCCCTCCCTCCCTCTATCACCGTCTGAGCAGGAGATGCCTCCGTCGTCCCCCCTTCAGGAGTGCTACCCACTGCCACTACAGTGCTCCATCTCTCTCTCTCTCTCTCTCTCTCTCTCTCTCTCTCTCACACACACACACACACACACACACACACACACACACACACTCACACACTCACACACTCACACTTGATCAGGGGTAATTTGGTATTTTACTTTCCTTGAGTATAAGTTAACTATAATTTAGTTAACTTTGGTAAGACGGAATGAACGGCAGGGACTTAGATGTGTAACGATGAAGATTGTAGGGACTATTAAGATAATAGTCAGATTTGAGGGACTAATCGGTAATTAACTAAGTCTATAGTTACTAGTATGTAAAAATCTCTTTTTTTTGGGTCAATAGGGATGACAGGGAGGCGGTAGGGAGATGGAAAATACTATTGTTCCAGAAAGCATGCCCCAACATCTCCAAAAAGTGCCTCCCGATTCCCACTGAGACCCCGAAAAACTCAAAGCCTTACACTCCCCAAGTAATGGGGAAGCCCAAAAAACTATTATCACCTTCGGTATGTTGGGAACTATTGCTGAAAATTAAAACACATGCACCAATTAAATAATAAAAATTAAAGAAGTTAGAAACATAGCATGTTGGGTCGAAGTGCGTGGTCACTAGAACTAAGAGTTCTATTGCCACCCGACGTGCGGTTCACTTGGCAATGGCCTCCTAGAGATATGACGACTCTCGGATAGGCGATCCCCTCTCTTTCGTCAGCATGATCTCGAGGAGAGCTTTGCGAACCCCGACTTTACTCTCAAGTGCTCAGCAGAAGTGAAGAAATAAAAAAAATGAAGAAGAAGGAAGTAAGAGTGTAGAAGTCTTTCACGATTGCAGTAGCAGTGTGTACATGCAAATGATTTAGAAGATAACCCGCATCTCATAGTCGCGACCTCACGACTTCACACATGTCGGTGAATCTTATAAAGGGTATGAGTAAGGTAACCACCCTACCTTTTGGGTCTCAGATTCATTAAGAGTATATACTCACCCTTACCTCTTACTTCTTAATGAGCACTAGCTCTATAGGGATGTGAACATAAATTATTAGTGCTCCACACTGTCACTTATCAAGCTTGTTTCCACCCATTGAACCTTCGTGAGGTTGGGTTGCCACCGTGGTAGCTATTTCTTTTATGGACTCAATCCCATCCTCCTCGATGCCTCTAGAACTACCGTTCTAGATAAGACTTTTGTGAAAACATTTGCCTGATTTCTTTCTGACTTTACAAAGTTTAAGGCACTTAATTGTTATTTTATTTTATCTCGTATTGATTTATGCTGCACTTTTAAGTGTCTGCTCGTTTTTTGATCGGCATTGACTAACATGCATTTATCAATGGCAGATTTACAATCACATAAGATGGATATGGGAGGTATTGGTTTAGGCGTCGTTAATGGGATGTTAGCTAAAATGTCTCTCAACCATTCAGCTTCTATACAGGTGGTGTCAACTCCTATCATCAGACTCCATTGTGCTTCTGACTAACACAATTTTTTAGTGGATTTTCATGACACTGCCCCTCCTCCTAGGAGAAACAAATCCTAATGTGGATTTGACTTCTAGAAAATCACTAATCCAGTTTGCATCACTATATCCCTCTAACACAGAGGAATAATCAGTATAGTGTAATCCATAAGTCATACTACTTTTAGGCATCTGTTGACACTGAAAATATTTCTAGTTTTTCTTAAACTTTTGATTCTGCAGGTCTTAAGCTATGACCAAGTGCTCCTATGCCGGCAAAGAAGAAAAGAAGAGAAAGAACGGCGAAAGCCAAACAAAAGATGAGACCGAAGAAAAAGAAGAAAAGAAAAGATGCTCGGCTCCAACGGACAGCCATTAAAACGAGTCTTAGAAGCTCAGAAAAAAAAATGCTCGGGGCCATCCTCGAACGAACAATTAGAAGCTCGAGCAACAAAGCGAGTCGGTCGATTGGCCAACCATTACAAAATAGAAAATGGATACGAAATGGGACTAAGTATGCTAAATGGGCCAAAAGACACTAAGAATGGGTTGAAGGTGCTCTTAACTGGCGGGGCACACCTTGAAACGGCGCCACAATGAAACGGCGCGTAAAGATGCTACGAGGCCAGTCACCGGGCGGGCCAAGTTCCCACGCCGTATCAAGAGGCCCTCCCATCCTATAAAAGACATGCTTCGAGCGCAAGAAAAGGGAGAGCGACGGAAGAATAGGGAAGAGCCAGAGCAAAAGAAGAACAAGGGGAGAGAACATACGCAGCAACGGAGAGTGGCCGGGGAGTTTCACGGGGGGAATCCCAGGAGGCAAGAGAGGGTTTCAGAGAAGCCAGCCGTCTGCCAGAGCGCCTGAAGGGTGAGTGTCTGAAGACATTCCGATCCCCTGTTTCCGGGGTTACAGATGGAGGCTTGGCACAGTCAAGGGGCGATGGATTTGCTTTGATGTCCGTCTAGCAATGTTTTTGTGAAAGCCCCTTGGGGTGGCAATGTTCAAGTGTTTTTGTGAAAGCCCCTTGGGGTGGCAATGTTCAAGTGTCCCTGCATCTTCAATGAATATTTGATAGTCCCAGCGTGATAATATATGAATTCGAATGCTATATGATTTCTGTTCTCCATTTAGCTCTTGGTCTATCAGATGATGTTCTGACGAGCTTCTCCTTTGTTCACGCGTGTTTGTCACAACGCTCACTATTATCTGTGCATTCGATCTCTCTGATTCCAATGCGCTTCTGTGCCTGAGGAGGCTACAGTGAACATTATTGTCCCCTCCCCGGGCCGCTCCATATGATGATTGTTCTTTCTGATCACGAGATTCCATTGGAGAGTGATGTGCACATGATACTCCTGTGGAGGGCTTGGGGACTAACCGTCTGTTTCTCTTTCTCTCATAGTGAGGAATGAGGGCCAGGTTTATCCCGCTATACAGTTTAATTACTGCCGCAACCGGTGTTGTTAATGATCACTGTCGCTCATGAATCCGATTTCGGATCAGTAATATGCCCTTCCATCCGGGGTGACATTAAAATTTGGGGATACCCCTTGTCTGGCCTTCTTCTTTCATCTGCGTACATGGACCAGTAGCCAGGGTGGGGAATAGTTCCCTTCGTATGATTAATTCATTTTAATTCAGTATTGTCTGCACCACTTGTGGACTCTGGGGTCCGCCTTCTTATGGCGTGCACTCTGGATGTTCTCTCAGGGTGAACATAAATGGATGATCATGTCCGACATAAATGAAGTCCACACCTCTTAATTGGGATCGTGGTAACCCGTGGGCCAATGGAACCCCTCGTAGGCTAGCCCTCGGGGTCTCCTTCCCGTTCGGGTTATTCGGTCAAAATTGTGTTGAAGGCCCGTGGAACATGTTGGGTCCCACGGAGTGCAATCGGATCTAGAAGGGGGGTTGAATAGATCCTATGACAAACTTTGGCCTATTTAAAACTTGACTCGTAAAAACATAAACCACTCTTATAAGGTAAATGAATTACTTAAGCATACAGCACAGCGGAATAGATAGGAATGGAACAAGTAATGATGTTAAACTCCAATGCTCAGTTCAGACAGGTCGACACTCCGAGCGGGCAGCTCGACACTCCTTTAGCAGGATCCAGCTATGAAGTGAGCTGGAGTCTGCTCTTCAAGGAGTGAGGCCAACACCTCTATCAGATCAATCCAGACAGGTCGACACTCCTCAAGAGAGAGGTCGACACTTCTTCACTAGCAACATAGATCCGAATGAGATGTAATCCAAAACACCTTAGAGATCTTGAAATAGAAAAGCTAAGCTAAATGATTATCTCAAGTGGGAGAGCTATGATGATCAGCTAAGAAGAATGAGTGTTCAGCAAGATGAAGTCCCTTGGGAAAGCTTTCACCTTGGTCCCTATTTGCAAGGGTGTAGCAGGCAACCTAAGGCGCAAATGTAGTTAGATACACAAGGGAGAAAGCTGCTCACACATCGTGATAACTTCCTCTGCTTGGGAGATGCTCCAAAGTGTCTATAAGAAAGAGTGCTGCAGACACCTGAGAGGATCCACGTTAGCTACGATAGCAGGAGGATCGAGATGAGACTGTTGTGCAAGCTGAACGCTTGAGTGTGCAGAGAAAATAAATAGCGTAAGTAACACACGAACATGTGAAGTAGGGATAGAGGATATGGAACAGGCTCACAAAGTATACCACCCACAACACAAGGATTTTAAGGTGGTTCGGTTGTTAGCCCACAACCTATGTCCACCCGTCACCAAACTAGGTGAGGCTTTCTGGCTGACACACAGCTTGAACCGCTGGGCAACACTACTTGCTTACACGGCTGAGAAACACAGCTTGCGATCTGCTGACTAACAGCTTGAACCGCTGACTCACAGCTTGCCAATCACCCAGAGGAACATATCCTCTCTTGCTCTGAAACCACAGAGGGAACCCGGTCCCTACACAGGGGATCGGAGAAGCTAGATGTATTGGTGATAGACGAACCATAACAAATAGAAACTGAATACTGCAAGTGCAGTGGAGAATCAATAGAGACAATGTAGACACCAACTGAAGGAATGGATCAAGACATCAGAACTGGTGAGTGCAGCTACAAGATTGTATCCAAGGATCCTTTTCTTCAAGCACCGGTAGACTGCAAGATTTTTCTTCTCTCTCAAGACTGCTCTCTCTTCTTCTTCTTCTTCTTCTCTCACAGCACTGGACTAAGTCCAATAGGTGCTGGGGCTGCTCTCACGCTACTTAGGAATGTTCTTCGTAGATTAGTCAAGGGCGTGGCACTTTGTGGATGGCAGCAGCAGTAGCAGCAGCAGCTTCATGGGAAGCTAGATATTATACATATATACAGCGTGCCACACTGTCACTTGGTGAGGAACCTTTTCCCACCAAGTTTTCCCGCCAAGTGCTTTCTTTACTTTGAAGAAGATGCTCTGCAAGATTTGGCTTGAGCTGACTTTGTTTAGGTACAATGATGGGACGGTGGCAGACTGTGTAAAGAGGTAGAGTAGATTTCCTTTTGGTCAGTTCCAGATCTTCATATTAAATCCCCTTCAGACAAGTAGTCTTCTCATTTTGCTTGAAGTGTACTTTTCTGCGAACTCTGCCTGGTCAGACAGCCCATTGGTTGACTGCAAGATAGTTGGCAGACTGTCAAGTGTCCTACTCCCAGTGGCAGACTATAATGTTTTACTTTTCCCAGTGGCGGACAGAAGTGGCTCTTCCAGCTAGATTTCTGACAAAACCATCTCCAAAAGGTAGACAAACGAGTGATAAGATGGTAGAGCAAGGGTCAGACCTCGAGACGTGGTCCAGACCCCAAAATCCTTAATTTTAATGATTTACGGTACCTTTTTCTCTCTCTGGATGGCCCACTGATCTGATAGACTTTAGGCTTGAGAGATTCTGGAAGAACAAGGGTGTCGACCTCCTGCTTGGAAAGTGTCGACACTACTTAGTGAGATAGCCAATGTTATGCTTTCAAGAATGGTCACAGGTCGACCTCTTGAGAGAGACAGGTCGACACATTCCTTTGACCTTCTTTGGATAGATGGTGCTTGGGAACTGCGTGCACCGACCTTAACTTGAATATGCTCAGACCTTGATGCTTGGACCTTGAGAAATGCTCAGACTTGATTATAGCTAGAACCTTTTGCAGCTTGCACGGACCTTGTCTTGCCAGAAGATAAACATGCACAGACTTGATGTATGAAGGAAGCATTGCAAAGACCTTCATTATCGTGCTTAGACTTTGTCTTCATATGTGCACAGACCTTCTAGTGTTGAAGGAAGAATGTGCACTAACCTTGATTTATCACATAGTGAATGTGCACAGACCTGGTTATCTGCTGGCCAGAGGTTGCACGGACCTTGATCTTCATAAGTGCTCAGACCTTGGTTCATAAGAATAGAAACCTGCACCGACCTTGTCTTGAGCTAGCACCGGCCCAATGCACATACTGGCACTGACCTTACTGAGAAAACCTGCACCGACCTGGTCTTGTGTCGAGGTAGGACATGCACCGACCTGGTCTTGCACTGAGACATGACATGCACCGACCTGGTTCGTGCGAGTATAGGTTGTGCACCGAACTTGTATGTTACGCTGATGAAGCATGCACTGACCTTGTAGCAGATATGCACTGACCCTACAATACTTTAGAAAAGGATTACACCGACCTTAGTTCAGCTGTGCACCGACCTTCCTTTGCACTTGAGAAGGATTGCACCGACCTTGCTCTGCTCTAGAGAGGAACTGCACCAATCTTACTTGCAGATGTATATGGACTTGGTTTGTTGCATGCGTGTAGACCTTATAAGGCACGAGAGAAATGTGCACCGACCTGATGTTGTCAGAAGATGCACCGACCTTGCATGCATGTGAGCAGTGCTATGCACTAACCTTAGTTGGCTGAGAAATGGCTGTGGTGTCGACACTACTGTGGTTGGTGTCGACACTTTTAGTAGTATGTGTCGACGCTTCTCTCTTCAGCATGTGCATCAACTTCAGCAGTTGCACTGACCTTATTTGCATGGATTTCTGAGAAATCATTTGCCTTGTATTGCCTGTGCCTTGGTTTTTGTGCAACCATGAATCTTGAATTCTGCCTTGATTCTTGTGTAGCCACATGCCTCATTTTCTGTGCCTTACTTAATTTCTTTCTTTCTTTGTTGCCAAAGCTGGCTTGACCTGAAATGCACGAATGTTGACATTTATCAAATGCAGGTCAAACATATTAATGAGTCATAGTCAGACATCATCAAAATAATAAAATTAAAGCATGTTACATACATGCCCAACATTCTCCCCCTTTTTGATGATGGCAACTATGAGTCATTAAGAATACATTGTAAGTCAAGGTGCCATGAAATGTAATCATGAATTTGAAGCACAAAGATTTTCAAATGACATTATCTCTCCATATAATTCTCTCCCCTTCATGCAAATGATCAAGTCTCTCCCCCTTATGCATGCCCTAGTTAATGACACATATAATCTCTCCCCCTTTGACATCATCAAAAAATACTAGAGAGAGTATATATGGCATAATTAGGAAGGAGGGAGTAAGGGAGATTATTAGTACATGATGTACAATAGAAAAATGAGTATTTACCTGGAGGGTACAACTAAGTGCAGTCAACCTGAGACATCTTCTCAGAAAATGATGTGAAAATACATACCAATGGTTGTACACTTATTATACCAACTGTTGAGTCCTCGAGGTGATGCATGGTCTCCCGCAAATGAAAGTAAGACAAAAGTGATGCAGAGAGAAGATCACACACATGAGGAGTTGATACCACTTGTTAGTGAGTGATGATCAATGTTCAGTAAGCAAGTGATATCAATTGTTAATGACAACATAATGATAGCAAGACGACCTGACTGAGCCATGATAGACAAATGTATGCATAACATTTAATCATGGCAATATGGTGCAGTACAAGAGACATAGAGCAACTATGTACAAGAGTAGATCTGTTGTGGTCCAAGTTGATGTTGGGTTTCATGACCAAAAATAAATACCAATTGTTGGGTTTCATGGCCAAAGAGGAAACAAATGGCCGTTAACAGTTATAAACGCAACAAGGACTCAATCATGTAGGAAAATTTATCATGCACCATGATCTAGTTCTGAGAATAATACAACAGCCACACAACAGACTTGGTTTTTTTATTTTTCAGATGTTTAGGCTTTTCAGATTTTTCAACTTTTTACTGGTGTGTTCTATTTTTCAGATTTTTAGGATTTTCTATGCAATGTATGTAAAATGCAGGCCACCAATGTATGTGAAGACTCAAGCTAGCTAGTTGCATGGAGAGCATGGAGCAACATTATCCTGATACACATGAATAGGAGGGCAATGATGCCAAATGTTAGAAGTCATCAATGAGCATTGATACCATTAGTATAGTCAGGGTAGACGTCAAAGGACATCAAAAGATAGTTTGTCTTTAGGAGAGATGGAGGTTCTTAAATCTGAAACCAAGTTCATAAATGCAGAGTTATTGAATTTTTAGAATTTTCAGTTATAGAACCCGAATGAACTAGCCCTTACACTTAGATTGGTTTAATGTTAATGAATTCTGACCTACTCAGTAGAATCACATGAAAACTTTTGTATTCAAGTTTGATAGAGATGAACCAACAATTCATATCAAAGTCAGATTAACCTCCTCTTATCTTACTCATTCAATTCCATTGGCTCCTTTGAGAGAAACTCTTAAAAAGTATTGAAATTAAACAAGCAAGAAGACTAAATGGAATTTTAGAATTTAAATAGATGTGCATTTAGCTTTTACAATCTCAGCCATAATATTCATTGAGTACATGAGAAGTTTTTAAGAGCATTTAAGTCTAGTGCATGCCTCATATCCGTAAGGACCCACGTTGTTTAGACACACGTATCCCTAGGTAATTGGTAAGACTGACTGTCATGCTTCAAATAGAACAGAGATAGCATTGTCACCTCATCACATATCGTACGATAAATTCTTGATGAGGGGACATGTTTCTCAGCAACTTTGCCATTTCTCTGTCTCATGATATACCTTATAACACAGTAGAGTTAACAAGGGCACTTCATGACATGTCTTATCTCAATTCATTTATGAGGAGACATATTTCTCAGTGAGCCAATGTCATTGCTTTGTCGATTTTTGCCATTAGGAATCCCACAAAATCAGATTGTTTAAAAATAATACTTAGACAGAAGTTTCTCAATTATAAAAGCCTTTGTAAATAAACTTTCAGATTTCAAAAGGCATAACTGGTCAACAACATGAGAAACTGGTTTAAGTCTATTAAGCCCGAACACTAACATTTTCAAGACGCTTAGACTTCAAGACATAAGAAATCATTAACGTTAAACCAAAATCATTCATGTTCAAGGCAGTCACAAATCTCTATAAAAGAAGATTCTTCTTGAAGATGCACTCTGATAAGCAGACTTAACAACAGATAGATGATCCTCCAAGAAGTTCGAGGCAATTCAATTCCAAGTTGAACCATAAAAAGATATAAGCAATATTGAGCAGTGGCTTGGTTGAAGAAAAGAGTGTTGTTTGATTATAAATCTAGAATGGATGGTGAACACTCCCCCTGAGGTGATCGATTGATCTCAAACTGGAATGGATGAGATTTATTCAATCATGTGCAAGGAAGTGACGGCACTTACCTTGGATGGTGTCGACACTTGCTGTCATGGTGTCGACACATTGAGCTCAGATAGAGAGCAGTTAACAAACTGAACTAGCAGAGTGTTTGACCATAAAAGGTCTTAGGTCAACATAAAAGAATTTTCAAGGATCTTCAAGAGTTGAACATGCTCCCACTAAACATGTGCATGAGTTTACAATAGAATATGCAACCTATTACTAAAGTGAACACATGATGCATCAAAAGTGATACCACTGCTGGGTCCCTTTTAACATGGTTTGTATTGGCATGAATGAGACCACAATATGATGCAATCATGGATGATGTGCAATGCATTCTGAATAGTAATGTAGACTGGATGCTTCAGTATGCATATGCATGCATGCTGCCTACTCCCTCTGTTGGATGTTCTCGAGAACAACAAGCTCCCCTTGAGAAGATGCAATCCATGCGAGGATATCAGCAAGATGAGAGATGTTGAATACTGAATTTAAAGTTGACTTCGTCTGACTACATGGATGGGTTGGCTATGATGTGTGAAGCCTATAACCTATATGAATTCTCAACACAGTGAAGATGCTGCAACATGATTATGCATTTTTGAGTCTCCTTATCATGATGTGCTCTGAGGTACATGAGCTCACAAAATGATGCAAGCATACATTATCTACAATAAATTCTGAACTGAATGCAAGATAATGTGGCCCAATGCTAAACTCCTCCTTTAAACAATGCTATCATAAGTAGATGAGTTGAAAATGCAGCCATGGTATACATCATCAAAACAATAATCAACAATGCTAAGGAAGAAGTTCTCATGGTTGTTATGAGGTGGCAGAACATATCAAGCAACAACTCATCAATATAGCGATTCCATCAGCATGACAAAAATTTTTTATGGATTGAGCAGCTGAGATAATTAATCTCTGGTACAAGGCGGAGGTTTGGATCTGAGATCTTGCTCACGCATAGTGAGAACTCCGGGCAAGGTTGACTTGCCTTTCTACTCTTCATTATTTGATATACCAGAGGTCAAGCACGGTGTGAGCACACAATCTAACTCAAATGTTCATCTTCACACCATGGGGGATATATTAGCAGTTCAGGGAGACAACTTTCAGCATGCAGGATTTATTGACACAAAACAGCCCTACAATGCAATGACATACAGTGCAAGTCTATTAAGCAAGGAGTAAACAAATAACATTATTTACATACTTGTGCCTTCAGCTTTTATTTTCGTGAGCATCCAGCATTCAGCTCCAAGGCACCCTGCACCCAAAGTTCTCATTTGAGATTTTTAGGTACCCAAGCTTGCTTGGGTCCTAGTTGGTTAGCATCAATTTTATCAGAAGTCTTTGTTTTCTTTACTGCTTTCTGATCTTTCACTCTCTTCCAGGGACAATAATTGGATGTATGTCCATATTCACCACAATAGAAACAACGCACATGTTGTTTACCATTTTTTCTGTGCACATGTGCATTGTTCCATTGCGAGTGAGTATATAAACTGTTATGTTGATCATGAGAGTAGCTCCTACCTCTCAGTCGCCAGTAGTCCTGGACTGTGTGGCCATTCTTTCCACAGTGATAGCAGCAAGGAAGGTGATTTCTATTGAAGACCATGGGGAGTGTCGACCTGTCCAAATGGAGGTGTCGACTCTTCTGATTCCTCATGTGGTTCTGTGCAGAGTTCTGCTGCATACGTCCTCTGCCAGAGTTGACCTGTCTTTTACCCTTGATTTTAGAAGCAATTCTTGAATCCTTTCCTACTCTTAGTTTATCATTATTCAATGTGAGACAGTCATGTACGGTGTGACCAAGCATGCCACAATGAAAGCAATAGACATTCATTTTACGAGAGGCATGGTAGTCATCATGGCTTTTCCTGTCGTGCATGTCAAGACTAGCAGACTTAGGTTTTTGTTTTTGCATGGGAGCCTTCTTTTTTTGCTTACCAATGCGTTTTTGGTTTTTCTGAGCAGCATGCGGTATTGGGAGGTGGTAAGAAGTGCTGGCTTCATTCTTACCCTTGACAGAAGTGATGTAGGCCTTGCTTCCAAAGAATCGTTGGTTTTCGGGTTTATGTCACGCCCCGACGCAGAATATTGGGACTGGCAGTAGAAACAAGTAATTATAATAAAAATGTTTATTCCTAGACATGATATGTTAAAGCTAAAAGATCACACGACATCATAAATAGAAACTATTCCATTCATTAAATAGCACCTAATCAAACCATGTTCCAACTACAAAGATCTCACTTAACATAATCTTAACAACATCCTCTTAACATTATTACATTGGCTAACTTCAAATTACAACTCTTCCAAATACTCTTAAACACAAATAAACTCCACAACTAGAACTAGTTTCACAGGCTTCTATCAGGTTCACTCCACGGTCGTCACTCTTGCCCGTTCCCATCAGATTGCGAGTCCTCACCTGAGCTACCTGAAAAGGGGGGGAAAACTAGGTGAGCGAACGCTCAGTAGGTAATAACAGACAAGTTTAAGTAATTAACCAATTGAATTGCATGCTTGAGCGCGTAAATAAAGAATGAAAGAAAATAACTAAAAATAATGAAAAGAAGGCAAGAACATGATATAACCGAGAATTTGGCCAACAAGCAAGATTTAACCAAGTCAAGAGAATTCAAGTAAGAGATTATTGTCATAGACATCACGCTAGTCATGCACTCGGTGCAATGCCTCACCATGTCATTCAAACTCCTCGGGGCACAAGTACTTTTTGGGTGCTCCTCCCAGGACCAGACTGGGCCCTTATGATGCGTTGGCATTGATTTGTCGGATCCAAGATCCCAAGTTATGTCTAGACATTAATCAAGTTAAATGGCCAATACTCCAAGATATGGAACTTACCAAAGTTTCCAAGGGTAAGTTGAAGTGGACATCATGTCTGGAAAGTTCAAGTTATCAAGAACCAATCAGGTCCTTGGATTCAACACGAAAAATCATGGAAATCACTTCTGGATGGTAAGCGGTCGGAACAGGGCCGCTCAAGCAATACACGGTCTATAGTGGGCCGTTCAAGATAGAGATGGACTTAGGACTAGCCACACGAAGTTAAGGATACACGTTCCATGTAGGGCCGCACTAGTAATTGGATGGTTGAAAATGGGCCGCTCAAGACTAGTAGAGCTGGAAGCCCAAGAATAAGATAAACGGTCCATATAGGGCCGTCCAACAGACAAACGGTCCAACAAGATCCGCTCTATAACATGGGCGGTTCCAGTAGGTCCGTTCAACTTAATCAACTAGAAGGCTACCCAAACGGCTCCGGGCTACCACAAGTGGGGCAGAACTGAACCAGGGTCCAGCCCACTCTCCACTGGTCAACCTAGGGCTTATTGGGTCAATCCAAACACAAATTGGTCGAAGATAGATCCAAGGTTAAACGACCAATGTAAGTGGCACTTGGCTAGGGATGCACAGTTCATTATGGGCCGCCCAATAAGATGAACGGTCCCTTCCGGACCGCGTAACTCTCAGAGGGCCCAAGTCGAGCCGTGACTCACAATACGATAGTTCAATCGATTCGATCACGTACACAGGTTCAGGTCTTGATGGTACAACCTGCCCGGCGTCCTAGTGGGAATCCCAGGCTCGCGGGGGCTTACGGAGGTCCCGTAATGAAGGTCCTAGTTTGACGGAAGGAATATCCGGCGGAGAGTCCCAACCATTACAAGGAAATAGGGTTAACAAAACATCGGAAACCAGTGAGACGGTCAGTCAATCCTACCGGAGTAGAACGACTGTCATACAACCCTAATAAAATTTTCAATTTCATAATGAATCACAATTAATATTAACATTGAAAAAGATGATCCAAGGTCAAGATGAATAAATCAACAAGATTTATAATCATTATTGTTATAATTTTCCAGAGTTTTTTTGCATGTTGCTAACTTACTTTTAACCATTAATCTACTATCATAAATCATGCAAAAAGGTAACTTAATAAATTTTGTAAAGATGGACGGTCCAGTTTCGACCTTTCACCCTCCTCGGCGGTGCGCCACATGCCGTTTCTCCCCCTCAGGTCAGAAGACCTTATGGAGATGAGCGGTCTGTAATGAGCCGTTGGAGAAGACGAACGGTCAACAACTGGCCGCCTGACAGAAGGGCGGTCTAGGTGAAGCCGCTCTTCCCAGAAACATAACACGAACTAGAGAACATAAACGGTCAGAAGCATGCCGCCTAACTAGGTTGGGCGGTCTATCGCGAGACCGTACAAGTCAAAATCGCTCAAGTCCCCCTTTCGCCCTGCCCGCCTTCGGCGAGTTGGCTAGGGTTACAAGGAGTTGCTAAATACGCATCGCACAGAGCATAATAATTAGGGCCTTTGGATTCAAAAGAAAGAGCACGAAAAGTTTTACAATAAAGCATGGTCAATTTAATCTTTAGTGCTTGAAATCCCTACTTAAACGAGATGGAACAAGTATAACCCTAGATATGACATGCTTCTACTAAATCCTAAAATTCTCGCATGATACTAAGTAACTTTTAGGGCTTTTACGTTCAATAGAAAGGGCACTCGATGCTGGTTCTAATCATATATAATACTTAAGGTTTGGCTTGCTATAACCTACCTTAAATGGAGGAAGAAGGAAGAAGAGGGACGACGACACGCTAAGAACACCTCGCCGGTGATCGCCGGAATCCACCCTCGTCCACGATCCTCGTCGGCCGCCACAGCACCCAAACGAAAATAGGGTTCATGAGGGTCATTTTTATAGGTCACACAAGGTCTAGAGTTTTCTATTCGAGGAGATAGAGTCCAATCAAGTTCGACGTGCGCGAACCGCGCGGATAGGGTTGGTCGCCGCCTTCTAATCCAAAATTCACTTTCTAGGGTTAGGGTTTCGAGGAGAACTAAAAGGGGAAATGATCCTCTCATCCTAGCCTTCGATTTGGATCCGGTCTCAGCCTAAATGATCGGGTATTGGGCTGAAATTTCACGTTTTAAGGTCTAATTAGATTAAGTGTGGATTTGGGCCTTAATCAATTGATTTGGCCTAGTTAAGGATTTTATTTGGGTCGGTCACAGAAGGTACTATTATTAAACATTTTATCCTCTATAGGATTCTAAATTTTCTAGATTTTTATAAAATAGTCAAAATTTAACATATTCTATTTATTAAGAATTTTCTAATTAATTTCTTATAATTTTCTAGAAATTTTTATTTGTTAATAAATTGGGGTATTACACCCTCCCCCACTTCAAAGAATTTGGTCCTCCAAATTCACTGCACTTAACACGATGGGGAGTGGAACAACTCACCTAGAACAAATCGGGGTATTGCTTTCGCATGGTATCTTCTGACTCCCAAGTAGCTTCTTCAGTTCCACGCCAACTCCATTGCACCTTGACCATAGGTATGGACCTGTTTCTGAGTTGCTGCTGCTTACGATCCAGAATCTTAAGAGGTCTCTCTTCATAAGTCAAATATTCCTTTAACTCAAGATCCGCATGCTGATTGACATGAGTAGGGTCATATACATATTTTCTCAACATCAACACATAGAAGACATTGTGTACTCCGGATAACTGAGGTGGTAGTGCCAGACGGTACGTAACTTCTCCCACTCTTTCCAAAATCTCGAATGGACCGACATATCTGGGACTTAGCTTGCCTTGAATGCCAAATCTTCGGATTCCTCTTGTAGGAGAAACTTTCAAAAACACATGTTCACCAACTTGAAATTCCAAGTCCCTCCTTCTGTGGTCTGCATAACTCTTCTGTCTCGATTGTGCTACTTGCAATTGGTCTCTAATAATACGAATATTCTTTGATATTTTAGAAATAAGATCTGGCCCCAGCCATTGCTTCTCACCAACCTCGTTCCAACATAATGGAGATCGACAGCTTCTTCCATACAGAGCTTCAAACAGAGCCATCTGAATGCTGGACTGATAACTATTGTTATAAGCAAATTCAATCAAGGCCAAGTGATCATTCCAACTGCCTCCGAAATCAATCATGTAGGCTCTCAACATATCTTCCACTATCTGGTTGGTTCTTTCCGTCTGTCAGTCTGTTTGTGGATGAAAAGTAGTACTAAAATTCAGACGGGTTCCCAAAGATTCTTGCAATCCTTTCCAAAAATGTGAAGTGAATCTGGGGTCTCTATCAGACACAATATTGACTGGAATACCATGGAGTCGCACCACTTCCTTCATATATAAAGCTGCTAGAACATCAACAGTCCACTTAAATTTAATGGATAAGAAATGAGCGGACTTTGTCAATCTATCTACGATAACCCAAATTGCATCAAATCCATTGCGAGTCCTTAATAGACCCATAATGAAATCCATGCCAATACTCTCCCACTTCCATTGAGGTATGTCCAGTGGTTTCAACTTCCCTGCAGGTCTGAAATGCTCCGCCTTAACTTGCTGACACACCAAGCATCTATTCATAAATTCTACAATTTTCCTTTTCATATTTGGCCACCAGAAAGATCTCTTCAAATCCTTAAACATCTTCGTACCTCCAGGATGAATGGTATATCGGGATCTATGAGCTTCCTCGAGGATCTTGTTCTTAGCTTCGGCCACATCAAGTACACAAGTCCTTCCCTGAAATAACAGTCTGCCATCGTCAGCTATCATGAATTCTGGTTTGCTACTCAAGCTTTCCTTGATTTCTACCAACTCTGGGTCATTGTCTTGCAAGGACTTGATTTCTGCCAAAAATTCTGGTTTAAGCTGAATCTGAGCAATCCTGACTCGATCCTTGTCAACATTAATATCCAATCCGGCTAATTGCTCCAACAGCTTCCATTCTTGCATCATGGGACTTGACAATTTAGCCATTGGCTTGCGGCTTAGGGCATCCACCACCACATTACCTTTCCTGGGATGATATTCTATGGAGAAGTCAAAATCCTTTAGATACTCCAACCATCTTCTCTGTCTCATATTGAGCTCTTTCTGAGAAAATAAATACTTCAAACTCTTGTGATCTGAAAATACTGTGAATGTCTCTCCATATAAGTAATGCCTCCATATCTTCAAGGCAAAACCTACGGCTGCTAGCTCCAAGTCATGGATAGGATAATTCTCCTCATATTTTCTCAACTGCCTAGAAGAATAGGCTATCACTTTCCTGTGCTACATCAGTACGCAACCTAAACCAATCCCCGAAACATCGGTGTACACCACGAAGCCTCATTCTCTTGATGGTAAAGCTAAAACAGGGGCAGTAGTTAAACATTCCTTCAAAGTCTGGAAGCTTTTCTCACAATCTTCCGTCCAATCAAACTTATTCTCCTTGCGGGTTAATCTTGTTAAGGGTACCACAATCTTGGAGAAATCTTTAATAAACCTCTGATAACATCCTGCCAAGCCTAGGAAGCTTTTAACTTCTGTTACACTAGTAGGTCTGTCCCAATCTTTAACTGCCTCTACCTTTGATGGATCAACAGAAATACTTTCTTTCGTAATGATATGCCCTAAAAAGGACACCTCTTGTAGCCAAAATTCACACTTGCTAAACTTGGCGTATAACTGATGGTCTCTCAATAATTACAATGCCATCCTCAAATGTTCAACATGTTCTTCCTCACTCTTGGAATAAATCAGAATGTCATCAATAAACACTACCACCCATTGATCCAGATAGGGTCGGAATACATCGTTCATCAACTGCATGAAAGCTGCAGGTGCATTCGTCAGTCCAAAAGGCATTACAATAAATTCAAAGTGCCCATACCTGCTATGAAAAGTTGTCTTATAAATATCCTCCTCCTTAATCCGCAACTGATGATAGCCTGATCGAAGATCAATCTTAGAGAAATACTGAGCTCCTGCTATCTGATCAAATAACTCATCAATCCTCGGCAATGGATATTTATTCTTTATAGTCAACTGGTTCAGTTGCCGATAATCAATACATAACCTCACCGAGCCATCCTTCTTCCTTACAAATAACACTGGAGCCCCCCACGGGGATGTACTTGGACGAATAAATCCCTTCTCAAGTAATTCCATTAACTGCTGTTTTAATTCCCTCAGCTCCGCAGGAGACATACGATAAGGAGCCTTAAAAATAGGGGTCACACCAGGAATTAGATCAATAGAAAACACAACTTCCCTCTCTGGTGGAAGACCTGGCAATTTCTCAGGAAAAACATCAAG
This sequence comes from Amorphophallus konjac, assembly GCA_022559845.1. NCBI lineage: Eukaryota > Viridiplantae > Streptophyta > Magnoliopsida > Alismatales > Araceae > Amorphophallus > Amorphophallus konjac. The sequence goes on from CM040121.1 coordinate 470,122,568, forward strand.
AAAATCTCGAACAACAGGAATGTTCTTAATCTTAATCTTCTTCTCAGGGGTCACATAAACAAAGGCTAAAAATGCATGACATCCTCTCCTCATCAACTTATCGGCTCGGATGGTCGAGATAAGTGGCACCGATCTATGGTGCCTAACCCCTATAAAAGAAAGTCCAGGGTGTCTAGAAAAAGACACAGAGCTGGAACTACAATGAACATTGGCCTCATGCCTAGCCAACCAATCCGCTCCTAGAATTACATCATAATCTTTCATATCCATACATACTAAATCAGCCGGCAAATTCTGTTCATTACCCATAATCTTGCTAGAAGGATAAAAATATTTAATTGCTGATCTAGAGCCAATAGGAGTTGATATCTCTAAGGGGGAATTCATCAAAATCGGCTTCACAGCTAACGCCTTAGCAAAACTCCGAGAAACAAATGAATGAGTAGCACCGGTATCGAAAAGAACAAAAGCTGGCTTTCCATGAACAATGAGTACCTTCCATAAGTCCACCCTCCTCGGTAGTGCCTGCATCCTCCTCTTGTAGGGCCTGGAGTTTGCCCTGTTGCTTCTTGCCGCCTTGAGGTTTAGTTGGGGTAGCTTGCTCGGATAAGAGAAGACATTCTGGAATGCGGTGATCCCTACTCCCGCAACGCAAACAGGCGCCCAACTTGCGCCAGCACTCTTCCATCTTGTGACCAGGGGAGTCACAATACTTGCATACGCCCTTAAATGGAACAATCGGGCCAGGCTTCTTATCTTCATTCTTTGGCATTTTCCCCTTCCATGAACCAGACCCGCCATTGGGCCTCTTCTTGTTATTCTCGAGTTTAGCACTCCCGGAACCAGTAGGTTGCTCCTTTTTAACATTCTTCCCACGAAATTTCTTCGTCATTTCCAAGGTATCTTCTAAAACTTGGGCTTTTCTTACCATCTCTGCATAGGTTTGAATCTCCATTGGCGCCAACTAGTTAATATAATGCAACTTCAGCCCATTTAGAAAACGTTTCGCCTTCATCTTCTCTGTAGAAATCAAATGTGTAGCATAACGAGAGAGTCTAGAAAATTGAGCTTCATATTCCACCACAGATAAACTCTGCTGCTTTAGAGTAGCAAACTCAACGGCTTTCTTCCCTTGGATTCTGTCGGAAAAGTACTTGCTATTGAAGAATTCTTCAAATTCCTTCCACGAAATTTGTCTGTCACCGAGGGTCGCCTTTACTGACTCCCACCAAGTCCTAGCATCCCGTTCCAACTGGAAGGTTGTTAAAAGCACACGCTCCTGGTCGCTGCATTGCATAACTTCAAAAATTCTCTCCTTCTCCTTAAGCCAGTGCTTGGCCTCATCGGGATCAGTTGAACCTCCAAAATGTGGGGGATTCATCCCACAAAAATTCTTGTGTAGATCACCAGCACCATGATTCGCCGCTCCACCTTGGGCCACTTGTTGTAAAGCCTGCGTAAGTCCTTGGACCGTCCACTGCATGTCTCGCCATTGCGCACGCTCAGCTACCATCGGAACGTTCTGCACGAAAATAATTTATCTTAAGTTCATTTAAGAGAAAGAGTTTAGAGTTGATTATTAACTCAACCCAAGTCTCTACCCAAACTCTCACTAGGTTTGGTCCTTTGACTCATAACAAGGGTATAGGTTCTACGACAAACACTTAGAATCTTAGAACTTAATTAACTTAGGAATATTAGAAACCTAGGCTCTGATACCACCTAACTGTCACGCCCCGACGTGGAATATCGGGACTGGCAATAGAAACAAGTAAATATAATAAAAATGTTTATTTCTAGACATGATATGTTAAAGCTAAAAGATCGCACGACATCATAAATAGAAACTGTTCCATTCATTAAATAGCACCTAATCAAACCATGTTCCAAACTACAAAGATCTCACTTAACATAATCTTAACAACATCCTCTTAACATTATTACATTGGCTAACTTCAAATTACAACTCTTCCAAATACTCTTAAATACAAATAAACTCCACAACTAGAACTAGTTTCACAGGCTTCTATCAGGTTCACTCCACGGTCGTCACTCTTGCCCGTTCCCATCAGATTGCGAGTCCTCACCTGAGCTACCTGAAAAGGGGGGAAAACTAGGTGAGCGAACGCTCAATAGGTAATAACAGGCAAGTTTAAGTAATTAACCAATTGAATTGCATGCTTGAGCGCGTAAATAAAGAACGAAAGAAAATAACTAAAAATAATGAAAAGAAGGCAAGAACATGATATAACCGAGAATTTGGCCAACAAGCAAGATTTAACCAAGTCAAGAGAATTCAAGTAAGAGATTATTGTCATAGACATCACGCTAGTCATGCACTCGGTGCAATGCCTCACCATGTCATTCAAACTCCCCGGGGCACAAGTACTTTTTGGGCGCTCCTCCTAGGACCAGATCGGGCCCTTATGATGCGTTGGCATTGATTTGTCGGATCCAAGATCCCAAGTTATGTCTAGACATTAATCAAGTTAAATGGCCAATACTCCAAGATATGGAACATACCAAAGTTTCCAAGGGTAAGTTGAAGTGGACATCATGTCTGGAAAGTTCAAGTTATCAAGAACCAATCAGGTCCTTGGATTCAACACGAAAAATCATGGAAATCACTTCTGGATGGTAAGCGGTCGGAACAGGGCGCTCAAGCAATACACGGTCTATAGTGGACCGTTCAAGATAGAGATGGGCTTAGGACTAGCCACACGAAGTCAAGGATACACGGTCCATGTAGGGCCGCACTAGTAATTGGATGGTTGAAAATGGGCCGCTCAAGACTAGTAGAGCTGGAAGCCCAAGAATAAGATAAACGGTCCATATAGGGCCGTCTAACAGACAAACGGTCCAACAAGATCCGCTCTATAACATGGGCGGTTCCAGTAGGTCCGTTCAACTTAATCAACTAGAAGGCTACCCAAACGGCTCCGGGCTGCCATAAGTGGGGCAGAACTGAACCAAGGTCCAGCCCACTCTCCACTGGTCAACCTAGTGCTTATTGGGTCTATCCAAACACAAATTGGTCGAAGATAGATCCAAGGTTAAACGACCAATGTAAGTGGCACTTGGCCAGGGATGCACGGTTCATTATGGGCCGCCCAATAAGATGAACGGTCCCTTCCGGGCCGTGCAACTCTCAGAGGGCCCTAGTCGAGCTGTGACTCACAATACGATAGTTCAATCGATTCAATCACGTACACAGGTTCAGGTCTTGATGGTACAACCTTCCCGGCGTCCTAGTGGGAATCCCAGGCTCGTGGGGGCTTACGGAGGTCCCGTAATGAAGGTCCTAGTCTGACGGAAGGAATATCTGGCGGAGAGTCCCAACCATTACAAGGAAATAGGGTTAACAAAACATCGGAAACCAGTGAGACGGTCAGTCAATCCTACCGGAGTAGAACGACTGTCATACAACCCTAATAAAATTTTCAATTTCATAATGAATCATAATTAATATTAACATTGAAAAATATGATCCAAGGTAAGATGAATAAATCAGCAAGATTTATAATCATTACTGTTATAATTTTCCAGAGTTTTTATGCATGTTGCTAACTTACTTTTAACCATTAATCTACTATCATAAATCATGCAAAAAGGTAACTTAATAAATTTTGTAAAGATGGACGGTCCAGTTTGGACCTTTCATCCTCCTCGGCGGTGCGCCACATGCTGTTTCTCCCCCTCAGGTCAGAAGACCTTCTGGAGATGAGCGGTCTGTAATGAGCCGCTAGAGAAGACGAACGGTCAATAACTGGCCGCCTGACAGAAGGACGGTCTAGGTGAAGCCGCTCTTCCCAGAAACATAACATGAACCAGAGAACATAAACGGTCAGAAACATGCCGCCTAACTAGGTTGGGCGGTCTATCGCGAGACCGTACAAGTCAAAATCGCTCAAGTCCCCCTTTCGCCCTGCCCACCTTCGGCGAGTTGGATAGGGTTACAAGGAGTTGCTAAATACGCATCGCACAGAGCATAATATTAGGGCTTTTGGATTCAAAAGAAAGAGCACGAAAAGTTTTACAATAAAGCATGCTCAATTTAATCTTTAGTGTCTGAAATCCCTACTTAAACGAGATGGAACAAGTATAACCCTAGATATGACATGCTTCTACTAAACCCTAAAATTCTCGCATGATACTAAGTAACTTTTAGGGCTTTTGCATTCAATAAAAAGGGCACTCGATGCTGGTTCTAATCATATATAATACTTAAGATTTGGCTTGCTATAACCTACCTTAAATGGAGGAAGAAGGAAGAAGGAAGAAGAGGGACGACGACACGCTAAGAACACCTCACCGGTGATCGTCGGAATCTGCCCTCGTCCACGATCCTCGTCGACCGCCACAGCACCCAAACGAAAATAGGGTTCTTGAGGGCCATTTTTATAGGTCACACAAGGTCTAGAGTTTTCTATTCGAGGAGATAGAGTCCAATCAAGTTGGACGTGCGCGAACCGCGCGGATAGGGTTGGCCACCGCCTTCTAATCCAAAATTCGCTTTATAGGGTTAGGGTTTCGAGGAGAACTAAGAGGGGAAACGATCCTCTCATCCTAGCCTTCGATTTGGATCTGGTCTTAGCCTAAATGATCGGGTATTGGGCTCAAATTTCACGTTTTAAGGTCCAATTAGATTAAGTGTGGATTTGGGCCTTAATCAGTTGATTTGGCCTAGTTACGGATTTTATTTGGGTTGGTCACAGAAGGTACTATTATTAAACATTTTATCCTCTACAGGATTCTAAATTTTTCAGATTTTTATAAAATAGTCAAAATTTAACTTATTCTATTTATTAAGGATTTTCTAATTAATTTCTTATAATTTTCTAAAAAATTTATTCGTTAATAAATCGGGGTATTACAGTTTGTAACCCAAATCTCCCTCATGATGACTTACTCTTGTTTCCAAGAGTCTGTTCATACTTTCCTTATCCTGCATAGACTTAGACAGAGAATCATTTATATCTTTGATTTCATTCTCCAATGAGGAGACGTGCAGCTCGATTTCAGCGAGGTCCTCCTCACACACAGCCAATTGCTCATTGAGCATAGCATTAACCACCTTGTAATTTTCAATCTCCATTTGAAGTTCATTTAGTTTTTCAGAACTGTCATGGGCAATACCCTTGCCCTTCTCATGAATGGACAGTCTTTCAAGCAACATGTCGTTTTGTTCTTTTACCATTTTTATTTCTTCAATCAACCTTTTATCAGGGATTAGCTTTTCCGACATGGTTTGTTCATTAGAGATTGATTTAGGTTGATTTTGAAGTTGTCTTATGATTACTTTCAACCTAGTGATAAAGCTTGAAAGATTATATTTTCTTCTGTTAGGCATGTAATGGTTTACTTATTCACATCCAAGTCAGAGGTGAGAGTGTCATTTAGCTCTTCAAAAGCTGAACAATTGTTGCATAAGGAACTTTCATTCTGACAGATTGGTTGGATTTTAAGTTTTCGAACAGTCTCTTCCAACCTTATGATTTCTGCTTGAAGGATTCTGATTTCATCATTTAGGCACACTATGGTTTGTTTGTTTAGATCCAAGTCAAAAGCAAGAGTATTGTTGAGCTCTTCAAGGTTGAAACAATTTTCACAAGCACGACTCTTACCTTGACTATTTTTCTTCAAATCCTTTTTCAATCTTTTATTTTCAGATTTCATCTTTTTGTACTGCTCGATCAACTGATCATATGCACCCATAAGCTCTTCAAAAGTAAAGTCTTCAGAATCAGAGCTTACCTGAGATGAGGATGGATTACTTGACTACTCTGATCGGTCAGCCATAAGGCATTGATGCTCTTGATCTTCTTTCTCATGGATGTTCATCAACACCTCCAGAACTTGCTTAGCTGTGCTGCAGGTAGACGCAAGATCAAGTAATCTATCATCAACCACAGCTTTGATTAAATTGAGTGCAGCAAGGTTATTGTCATGTTTGGTCTTATGTTCAGTTGACCATATATTTGAATCTTATGGTAGCTCATTTGGACCAATGTATATAATGTTCCACAATTGTCGATCTGTGAGTTTGACATAGACGTACATTCCTCTCAGCCATATTCAAAAATCTGAACCATCAAAAATAGGTGGAGAACCCTTCGAAGCATGTGTACCAGATGAAGTCATTTTCTCAAAATACATTGGGATCTTTCCCTGTAGATCGTAGGATGTAGGAATAACAGAGCTAGGCTCTGATACCAATTGTTGGGTCCCACAAAGTGCAATCGGATCTAGAAGCGGGGGGGGGGGGGGGGGTTGAATAGATCCTATAACAAACTTTGGCCTATTTAAAACTTGACTCGTAAAAACATAAACCACTCTTATAAGGTAAATGAATTACTTAAGCATACAGCATAGCGGAATAGATAGGAATGGAACAAGTAATGATGTTAAACTCCAATGCTCAGTTCAGACAGGTCGACACTCCCGACGGGCAGGTCGACACTCCTTTAGCAGGATCCGGCTATGAATTGAGCTGGAGTCTGCTCTATAAGGAGTGAGGCCAACACCTCTATCAGATCAATCCAGACAGGTCGACACTCCTCAAGAGAGAGGTCGACACTTCTTCACTAGCAACACAGATCCGAATGAGATGTAATCCAAAACACCTTAGAGATCTTGAAACAGAAAAGCTAAGCTAAATGATTATCTCAGGTGGGAGAGCTATGATGATCAGCTAAGAAGAATGAGTGTTCAGCAAGACGAAGTCCCTTGGGAAAGCTTTCACCTTGGTCCCTATTTGCAAGGGTGCAGCAGGCAACCTAAGGCGCAAATGTAGTTAGATACATAAGGGAGAAAGCTACTCACACATCGTGATAACTTCCTCTGCTTGGGAGATGCTCCAAAGTGTCTGTAAGCAAGAGTGCTGCAGACACCTGAGAGGATCCACGTTAGCTACGATAGTAGGAGGATCGAGATGAGACTGTTGTGCAAGCTGAACGCTTGAGTGTGCAGAGAAAATAAATAGCGTAAGTAACACACGAACCTGTGAAGTAGGGATAGAGGATATGGAACATGCTCACAAAGTATACCACCCACAACACAAGGATTTTCAGGTGATTCGGTTGTTAGCCCACAACCTACGTCCACCCCTCACCAAACTAGGTGAGGCTTTCCGGCTGACACACAGCTTGAACCGCTGAGCAACACAACTTGCTTACACGGCTGAGCAACACAGCTTGCTATCCGCTGACTAACAGCTTGAACCGCTGACTCACAGCTTGCCAATCACCCAGAGGAATAGATCCTCTCTTCCTCTGAAACCACAGAGGGAACCCGATCCCTACACAGGGGATCGGAGAAGCTAGATGTATTGGTGATAGATGAACCGTAACAAATAGAAATAGAATACTGCAAGTGCAGTGGAGAATTAATAGAGACAATGCAGACACCAGCTGAAGGAATGGATCAAGATATCAGATCCGGTGAGTGCAGCTACAAGATTGGATCCAAGGATCCTTTTCTTCAAGCACCGGTAGACTGCAAGATTTTTCTTCTCTCTCAAGGTTGCTCTCTCTTCTTCTTCTTCTTCTTCTCTCACAGCACTGGACTAAGTCCAATAGGTGCTGGGGTTGCTCTCACACTACTTAGGAATGTTCTTCGTAGATTGGTCAAGGGCATGGCACTTTGTGGGCGGCAGCAGCAGCTTCATGGGAAGCTAGATATTATACAGATATATAGTGTGCCACGTGGTCACTTGGTGAGGAACCTTTTCCCGCCAAGTTTTCTCGCCAAGTGCTTTCTTTACTTTGAAGAAGATGCTCTGCAAGATTTGGCTTGAGCTGACTTTGTTTAGGTTTAAGGATGGGATGGTGGCAGACTGTGTAAAGAGGTAGAGTAGATTTCCTTTTGGTCAGTTCCAGATCTTCACAATAAATCCCCTTCAGACAAGTAGTCTTCTTATTCTGCTTGAAGTGTACTTTTATGCGAACTCTGCCTGGTCGGACAGCGCATTGGTTGACAGCAAGATAGTTGGCAGACTGTCAAGTGTCGACAGTAGGGTCAGTGCACATCTGCTAACCGGTACCCCTCATAGGCTCGCCCTCGGGATCTCCGTTCATTTGGGTCCGCCGATCACCGTGTTTGGATTCCCGGCATTCAGGAGCTTACCCTAGTTCTATGGGTATGCCTCCACTTTTCTGCAGACACTCCGGGTCTAGGGTAGATGCTGCCGAATTTTTGCCAAGACATTTTGACCGTTTGTAAGATCGGGAATAAATAAAAATAAAATAAATTAATAATAAAATAATAACAATAACAATAATAATCAAACAAATAACTACAACAATAACAATAGAACAAAAAAATAAAAAAAAACTACAAAACAAAACAAAACAAATAAAAAAAACACACTGCTACCCTGTGCGGCATAAATCGGCGCGGTACCCCACGCGCCGAATTAGCACCACACTCAAAACCCTTTAGAACGCCAATTGCAGTTACCCGACGCAATATCCCCCACGCCGTTTTAAACCTCTCCACGCCTGTCGCTTTTCCCCTTTATCAATATAAAAAAAAACCCAAAGAGCGCACCGTTTTAACCTTCATGCACCCCGCGCCGTTTTCAATTCTTCCCCACACTCTCACATGCACTCGCATTCCCCTGCCATTTTCACTTACACGTGCACAAATAAGCACACACGTTATATGCATTCACTTAACCAAACAAATAAAAATAAAACACTCAACACAAATATGCACACATCCCATTAATACAATCACACGCACATATCTAACACAACACACGCACACTATCGAAGCACAACATACACATCCGCACACACGTTGCGCATTCGGGCATTAAAAGAAATAAAATAATAAAACAAAAACACCCGTGCACTCATGTACGCATATCATCTCACTTGCATAAAAAAAGGGAATAAAAAGGGTGAAAGGGAGAGATAAAAAAATAAAATAAACAAAGAATTGTTAAATAAATGACGGTAAAAATAATAATAATAATAAAAGGGGAATAAAAGTGATTAAATGAACAATAAAAAATGACAAATGAATAACAATCAAATAAGTGTTAATAAAGGAAATAAACTACGTATGCATCCAATAAAAAATAACAAAATAAAATAAATGAATAAATAATAAATAAATGATAAGTAATAAAAGAGGGATGATATAAATAAAATAAGAGCAAAGAATTTAATAAAAAAGGCATTCATACATCTAAAATAATAATGAGAATAAATAAAGAATGATGAACGTCACTGTGTCCGCTCTGGAGCTCTTACGTACCTTCTCTAGACCCCAGGTATGGGAACATTAATGATGCCCCGATAGGTCGTGTCTGGACCTCGGGATTCATCCCCCATTATGGCCATGGCATGACCTTGTCCTGGGCCAATAAGCCGTTGAATTCAATTCGTTGTGACCGGGTTTTAACCGCGTCCCTTCAGTTCTCGAATAGCAACTTTGCCATACCCTGGCATACACTATCCCGGCATTGCATAAGTCTGCCCGAATACAGTTGCGCTAGGCCCACCTTGTGGGTCCATATGCGTGCACCGTAGTGCCATGTGCATTCTCAAAATAAAAAGGCAATGACTAATCGACAACCCTGCGAATGATAGGGATCGCCAAAGTCTTCTCTAAATTTACAAATAAATGACCAAATAAATAATAAACAATTAAACTAAATACCATTAACCTTCATGCTTGCATGATGAGGTTCTCTGGTATACTTAATGGTGACTAGCAGAAAGTCGGGTAAGCTCTGTCGGAGGCTTTCGCTATGCGTGAGGTGGTCTTCGGACCTAAATTCTCCGCCTCGTACTAAGAATCGATTTAATAAAACAAATGCTATCACACTGTATGCTTGCATGTGCAATCGCATCTTTCATAGTCTATCGGCCCCATAGTCATTCTATTTTTGGCGATTAATTAATCAAAGGTTATCCCTCTTTCGGAGGGGCGTAATTAACGCCGTAGTCTTTATGGTACGGCTGGTTTTGGGTCCCGACACGATCACCTATAATCGTGTGATTAGTCAGACGGTGCGCATAATAAACTTGTATAATGAAACAGCGCGCAAAGATGCTACAAGGCCAGTCACCGGGCGGGCCAAGTTCCCACGCCGTATCAAGAGGCCCTCCCATCCTATAAAAGACATGCTTCGAGCGCAAGAAAAGGGAGAGCGACAGAAGAATAGGGAAGCGCCAGAGCAAAACAAGAACAAGGGGAGAGAACATACGCAGCAACGGAGAGTGGCCGGGGAGTTTCACGGGGGGAATCCCAGGAGGCAAGAGAGGGTTTCAGAGAAGCCAGCCGTCCGCCAGAGCGCCTGAAGGGTGAGTGTCTGAAGATATTCCGATCCCCTGTTTCCAGGGTTGCAGATGGAGGCTTGGCACAGTCAAGGGGCGATGGATTTGCTTTGATGTCCGTCTAGCAATGTTTTTGTGAAAGCCCCTTGGTGTGGCAATGTTCAAGTGTCCCTGCATCTTCAATGAATATTTGATAGTCCCAGCGTGATAATATATGAATTCGAAAGCTATATGATTTCTGTTCTACATTTAGCTCTTGGTCTATCAGATGATGTTCTGACGAGCTTCTCCTTTGTTCACGCGTGTTTGTCACAACGCTCACTATTATCTGTGCATTCGATCTCTCTGATTCCAATGCGCTTCTGTGCCTGAAGAGGCTACAGTGAACATTATTGTCCCCTCCCCGGGCCGCTCCATATGATGATTGTTCTTTCTGATCACGAGATTCCATTGGAGAGTGATGTGCACATGATACTCCTGTGGAGGGCTTGGGGACTAACCTTCTGTTTCTCTCTCTCACAGTGAGGAATGAGGGCCAGGTTTATCCCGCTATACAGTTTAATTACTGCCGCAACCGGTGTTGTTAATGATCACTGTCGCTCATGAATCCGATTTCGGATCAGTAATATGCCCTTCCATCCGGCGCGACATTAAAATTTTGGGATACCCCTTGTCTGGCCTTCTTCTTTCATCTGCGTACATGGACCAGCCGCTGGGGTGGGGAATACTTCCCTTCGTATGATTAATTCATTTTAATTCAGTATTGTCTGCACCACTTGTGGACTCTGGGGTCCACCCTCTTATGGCGTGAACTCTGGATGTTCTCTCACGGTGAACATAAATGGATGATCATGTCCGACATAAATTAAGTCCACATCTCTCAATTGGGATCATGGTAACCCGTGGGCCCATGGAACCCCTCGTAGGCTAGTCCTCGGGGTCTCCTTCCCATTCGGGTTATTCGGTCGAAATTGTGTTGAAGGCCCGTGGAACATCAGTACCCCTCGTAGACTTGTCCTCGGGGTCTCCGTTCATTTGGGTCAGTCGGTCACCAGTCGGTCACCGTGTTTGGATTCCCGGTATTCAGGAGCTTACCCTAATTCCATGGGTATGCCTCCACTTTTCTACAGACACTCCGGGTCTAGGAGAGATGTTGCCAGATTTTTGTCAAGACATTTTGACCGTTTGCAAGATCGAGAATAAATAAAAATAAAATAAAATAATGATAAAATAATAATAATAATAATAATAATAATCAAACAAACAACAACAGCAACAGAACAAAAAAATAATAAAAAAAACTACAAAAAAAAACAAAACAAATAAAACTAAAAAAAACACATCGTTACCTGGCGCGGCATAAATCGGCGCGGTATCTCACGCACCAGATTAGCACCACACTCAAAACCCTTTAGAACCCCAATTACAGTTACCCGACGCGGTATACCACTCAACACCCGTCGCTTTTCCCCTTTATCAATATAAAAAAAAACTCAGAGAGCGCGCCGTTTTAACCTTCATGCACCCCCCCGCCGTTTTCAATTATTCCCCACACTCTCACATGCACTCGCATTCCCCCGCCGTTTTCACGTCAAACACCCACGTTACACGTGCACAAATAAGCACACACGTTATATGCATTCACTTAACCAAACAAATAAAAACAAAACACTCAACACAAATATACACACATCCCATTAATACAATCACACACACATATGTCACACAACACACACACACACTATCGAAGCACAACATACACATCCGCACACACGTTGCGCATTCGGGCATTAAAAGAAATAAAATAATAAAACAAAAACACCCATGAACTCATACACGCATATCATCTCACTTGCATAAAAAAAGGGAATAAAAAGGGTGAAAGGGAGAGATAAAAAAACAAAATATACAAATAATTATTAAATAAATGAGGGATATAATAATAATAATAATAATAATAAAAGGGGAATAAACGTGATTAAATGAACAATAAAAAAATGACCAATGAATAACAATCAAATAAGTGTTAATAAAGGAAATAAACGACTTATGCATCCAATAAAAAACAACAAAATAAAATAAATGAATAAATAATAAATAAATGATAAGTAATAAAAGGGGGATGATATAAATAAAATAAGAACAAAGAATTTAATAAAAAAATGCATTCATACATCTAAAATAATAGTAAGAATAAATAAAGAATGATGAACGTCACTGTGTCTGCTCTGGAGCTCTTACGTACCTCTTCTAGACCTCGGGTATGGGAACATTAATGATGCCCCGACAGGTCGTGTCTGAACCTCGAGATTCATCTCCCATTATGGCCATGGCATGACCTTGTCCTGGGCCAATAAGCCGTTAAATTCAATTCGTTTTGACCGGGTTTTAACCGCGTCCCTTCAGTTCTCGAATAACAACTTTGCCATACCCTGGCATACATTGTCCCGGCATTGCATAAGTCTGCCCGAATACAGTCGCGCTAGGCCCACCTTGTGGGTCCATATGCGTGCACCGTAGTGCCATGTGCAATCTCAAAATAAAAAGGCAACGACTAATCGACAACCCTGCGAATGATAGGGATCGTCAAAGTCTTCCCTAAATTTACAAATAAATGACCAAATAAATAATAAACAATAAAATTAAATACCATTACCCTACATGCTTGCATGATCAGCTTCTCTGGTATACTAAATGGTGACTAGCAGAAAGTCGGGTATGCCCGGTCGGAGGCTTTTGCTATGCGTGAGGTGGTCTTCGGACCTAAGTTCTCCGCCTCGTACCAAGAATCGATTTAATAAAACAAATGCTATCACACCGTATGCTTGCATGTGCAATCGCATCTTTCATATTCTATCGGCCCCATAGTCATTCTATTTTTGGCGATTAATCAAGGGTTATCCCTCTTTCGGAGGGGCTTAATTAACGCCGTAGCCTTTATGGTACGATGGGTTTTGGGTCCCGACACGATCACCTATAATCGTGTGGTTAGTCAGACGGCGCGCATAATAAACTTGTCACTCAGTGACTGAGACGCCTACACAAATAAACTGATAAATAAATAAATAAAATGTTCCACCAAATTGGCACGCCCGGTGGGACTCAACCTCTCTTCATCTTTTCGCCAAAATAGAGGGACCATGGGGCCCCAACTCAACTATTTCAAATGCTAATTATTCATTCATCTGGTTTCTCTCCTTAGTGGTCAAAGCAATGGCGAGTGGACTGTCTGGACTAGTTTTCGGTCCCCAGATCGTTGCAAACCACGCCGTATACGCCTACCTTGCCGTACCCACTACCTTCGGCAACTTTCCACCGTTCGTTGGGTTTCCCAACTTCTTGGGAGTTGCATTCGCTGGTCTCCTGGACGTGGATAGTTCTGAACCTGCGAAGCTGAAGAACAACAAAGCTGAGACCCGCCAAAGTGAGGGCCATGTCAAGAAAACTCTGTTGAAGAGCCCGGTGGTCGTAAGCTGCCACATTCACCATACTACTTGCCCAACTGCGGCGCATAAGAAGAAGCCCACTAGTGGCAATAAGAAGTGCTCCAGAGGAAGAATTGATGCTGCTCCCCGGGGCCGACTTTCGACATCTGGGAAGTCCATGTTGATTTGGGGCATCCGAGTCTACTTCAACGGCCTCAGTGCCGAAGTTCTACTAGACCGGGTCATCCCCACCATTCCCACCCACAACACCTTCCAAGTGCTGGCTTGCCGGAGGGAAAATTTTGATGATAACAAGCAAGGGAAGCCAACCACGAACGTGGCAAAGTTTAAGCAAATCTGGGTACCCAAGAGGGTCCGGGGGCCTGCACCAGCCTCACAAGGCTTTAAAAATTCTGCTGATGTTCGTAAGAGAGGGGGCAAAAAGACTATGCATGTGAAAGAGACCGTGGTTGTGATTCCTCCACTCGCCATCAGGGTCTCCGCAAGGCAAGCCCACATCTCCAAATTATCAAGGAATTCCATTCAAGCTGCCAATTTGACACGGCTTTTGTATATGCCGCTTGCTCGAGTCCAAGTGCTGTCTTCTACCATTTCTCTAGAGTGCAGTCAAGAAGACATGGCAAAAATGGTCCGGGAATACTTCCATAGCCTTGGGAATCCCGTTGTGGACCGATAAAGATTGGTTCGTGTCATCAAGGCCGAAGAAGAAGGAAAAGATGAATCATCACCCATCGGTTCAGATGGGATGAGAAGTGTGCCGGGGTCGGAATCTTTGAAATGCCCCCGCAGCATTAAAGAATTAAAAGAATTGCAACATTCGGAAGGTTGACCTCTATCAATTTGGCTCGAAGGGGAATCAGAAAGCATAAAAGAAGAATGTGAGTTCTCACTTGCAATATGACTGGAGTGATGAGTGCACATGCTCCCCTGTCAAATGAACAAGAAGAGCCGGCCGAGATTGCTGGAAGAGAAAACCCGGGGACAAGATGGGGTAAAACTATCACTGAGCTACTGCAAGCTGCTAAGGGCAAGTAGGTTGCTGATGAAGACATCGCTACTATCGCAGCTAGAATAGTGGCGTCTAAGCAAGAAGGAGCATTCCCGTCTCCTCCATTTGAATGTGCCTCCAGTAACACCCTCGAGGGCATCATTAATAAAACAGCTATGGACCCTGTCGTCCTGATGGCACTACAAAAGTACCAGCAGGAGATAGAACTGCTGAAGAAACAACTAAATAAAAAGGCTGAACACGCTATGGCGACCGAGGAACCGGGGGCACGAGCTGAGCCATCACGGGAAGGTTCCAACCCCATGGGTGCTCCTTCACCAGCTACTCTACAAACTGCAGCTCAGAACTGGGCTGCTCCCCAGCATTATTCCCAGCAGCTCCAGCCAACACGACCAATGTCCCTTCCAATGTAGCGGCGGGCCCCCATGTCAGAGCCTTTGCCACCCCGTGCTATGACTTCGGCCGCATTATTGATGCAGCCCACCCACCTCTGCCCTTGGCCAACAGAGCCAGTTATGGTGAACAAATCGATGGTGGAATAGATGATTGAAGCAAGGCTGGCAAAGAGGGGTGGTGATGATTATGCCCCCTTCGACATATATGAAGTGCCATATCCAGTCTACCATGCTGCCAAAAGATTGCCACCCGGCATTAACAAACCACCAAAATTTGATAAATACAACGTGCTGGGTTCCCCAAAAGAACACATTGCACACTATATAACAGTCATGGGTGACTTGGCGGCAGACGAGTCATACCTACTGAAGTTCTTTGGGTCTTCATTAACAAGATCCGCCTTCGAATGGTATTCTAGCCTGCCAATCGGGTCTATCGATGACTGGCCAGACATGCAGCAGAAATTTAGTGAAAGGTTCCACGTCATCAAGACAGAGGTGACTGTGGCTGAGTTGTTAGCAGCCAAGCAAAAAAATAATGACACGGCTGTAGAATATATCAAGAGATGGGAAGATCTCAACATGAGGTGTCGGCGTCCTCCGCATCCAGATGATGCAATACAAATATGCAAACAAAATCTGAAGAAGGAGATTCTGAAAAAGGTGATCGGAATAGAAATCCAGTCATTTGACCGATTAAGTGATATTGTCACGGAGGTTGAAGATTTCTTCACAAGATATCCCTCCATTTCTACCGACTCAGGTCATCAAGCCAGGCAGGTTAATAAACGACCGATGCTGAAAGCGGTCCATGCTGTTAGCCTAGGGGCGAAAAGGCACAAATGGATGCACAATCCTCCTCCCAATGAGCCTGCTGAATGTCGAGAGAGTCATCCTTCGCAGAACAAGGTAAAGAAGCTCTATGCCTTCCCCAGGGATAGGACTCGAGCATTATTTAAGTGGGCTATGAAGTATAACAAGATCACTCTTTCAAAGCCAAAGAGGCCTGACGACGTCAAGAGAAGAGACGATCCTTACTTCTGCCCTTATCATCAAATCCTTGGATATCCTATTGAAGATTGCCAAATATTCAAGGACATCGTCCAAGGCCTAATCAGAAGAGGGGAGCTGCAAATGGGGGAGAATAGAGTTGATCCTCTGTGCCCTCATGAAATGCCTAATCCGGGGGCATCAATCAATATGATATCTATATATCAACAGTTGCCCACAGAAGTGTCAGAAGCTTGCAACCAGCACACTAATGAAGACTGTGTCCTAGCGCCTGAAGAAAAATAAGGAAATTGGAAAGCAACGCCAACAAAGAAAAGAACAAGGCTGTCACCTCGCTCGGCTCTGGAGGCCCAGATTCGTGAAGTCATAGCCCGGCCCACTCCGCCCCCTATAGTTCTTACCTGGCATCAAATAGCCCCTCCCGTGGCTTTCAAGAGGCCAATGGACAACACAAAGAAACAAGCCCCGACGCGGGTGCAGGAAGAAAGCAGCTCAGCCGTGGAACATCTACAAACCGCTATAGACATGCTAGACAAGCATGAGCAGCTCAAGAGCCAATCTATGCAGCTCAAGAAGCATGCCCCTCAAAGACGCAATGAATCTCACCGGCTAACAAAAAGAGTTGAAGAAAAGGTGAGGGTGTTCAATGCACCAAGCGACCCACTGTGGGGGCAGATGCTAGCCATAAAGGGGAAGGAAAAGAAGAACACAAAGGCTAAAATAAAATATGTTGCTCTCTCCTGCAACATGCTGTCAGCACCACCCAGTGTGGCTCAAGCTGCTGATGAGGAAGATTAAGAAATTTGCTTTATACCAAAGGGAGCAAATCAAGCTAAAACTTCTACCTCCCACCACCCTACTGGATCCAGAAGAATATCAAGACACTCGCCGGCCGGCAAGGGGGCACAATACCACGTTCCTTTTCTGTTCGAAGGCATAAAACCCAGGGAGTTCATCTCGAAGAAACTGGGCGCGTCCAGCAACAATGACGGGATGCCACTCACCCCAATCAAACTGGAGGCGGAAGATAGCACTCCCGGCCCCTCCTGGCAAGACCAGGCCGTGGTGGCACTGCTATACTTGAAGCAGTAGGATATTGAAATGCTGCAAAGGCGGCTAGATGAAATGAGTCTACGTCCACCTATGCCGCAATCGGCATGACATCTACATGAGGTGACACAAGGTACTGCTAGCTCACCTGAAGCTTCAGCATGGCCAGCCATGCCTCGAATAGTACATGATCATAGGGGGGCATCCTCCCTCAACCACTCCAACACACAGTCCCCCGGGTATGTCAGGGGGCAACTAAAGCATCTCTGAAGATGGTGCCAATGAGACCGCTCGTGCAGTCGGACAAGTCAAGGGCAGAACAAACAATGATTATGAAGATGGCCGAAGGGGAAGTCACCGAGGCCGAATTACAAGCAGCCAAACAAAAGGATGATGAGTCCATCATGGACTACATAAGAAGGTGGAGGAATCTCCGTGAAAAGTGTCAACATCCGCCTAGCTACGGAGATTCTATTCAAATCTGCAAAGAGAATTTGAGAAAGGAAATTCTACGATGGGTCATTGACATTGAAGTCACGACCTTTGAACAACTAGGTGACATCGCAGCCAATGTCGAAACAGTTCTTGCAAGGATTTGCCCAGCTTCCACAGTCTCGAGCCAAAGGAATAAACCAACCGGCAAACACCTAGCCCAAGAAGAAATTTGTGCCTCAAATTTTGAAGCCTTCGAGCAACAGAAGAAGAAAATGAAAGAGGCATCTTCTGCCGAGCCGGCAAAATAAGGGCCCTCATTAAGGGGCAAAATGATGAAACCGTACTCCTTCCCGAAGGATAAGACTAGGGCTCTTTTTGAGTGGGCCCGTGAATACGGCAAAGTGGTGCTTCCGGAGCCGAATAAACCAGGCGATGCCAAAAGAAAAGACGATCCACGTTTCTGTCCTTATCACCAAATGTTGGGGCATCTCATTGAGGATTGTTATGTATTCAAGGACGTCATCGAAGGCCTGATCAAGAAAGGCGAGCTGCAGATGGGTGAGTACAAGGTGGACCCACCGTGCCCTCACCAAATGCTCGTCTGGAAGAGAGCTCACCTGCGTGGCGTCACCGCCTCAGTTGTTCCTCACAAATCTAGCTGAAGCCAATGTCTAGCATGCCTGCGTAGCTTGAATGCGGATGCTTGCCAACAAAAAGAAGAATGGCAAATGACGCAAAAAAAAAAAAGAAAAGAGAAAGAAAAAAAGAGAAGAAAGGAAAGGGGCAGGCACCAAAAAAAAGGGGGAAAGAAAGAAAAGAAAAAATGAGCAAAAAAAAAATAGAGGGCAAACGAAATTTGCCTATACAGACATAAGGCTCCACCTACTGAATCTAAGATGCCATCTCTCAGAGGTTGGGTCCATTAAACCAAAAATATAGAAAATATATATATATAAATGAAGGAGGCCTTGATGGCTACATCTGTCAAGGGAGCTATCACTCCCCTCATGTCTTGGTCTGTGCCAAATAAGAAACTACCATGGTGGGATTGGCGTGGTGGAGCGAACCACTCATCCCCTCTCTAAGGAGGTGAGCGCTCTCCTATGCACCTGCCTTGGTCTGTTTTAGAACAAATGGACGAAGGGTAACAGCTCTGCACTGCACTGCACTGTCAGCGCCATTCGAGTTGCCCATTAAAAAAAGAGACAAAAAATGAATACAAAAGAAAAGAAGAAAAGGGAAATTATGAGGTCAACAGGGCCTCCCATCCCCCCCCATAGGCAGAAGTAGGGATGTCAATGGTAACCGATAATCCGATAACCGTCCGCTTCGTTAGCTTAACGAACAGCAAATGGATAGTATTTTTTTTTCGATAAATTAACGGATACGAATACGGATATATCCGATTTCTTAGCGGATACAGATATGGATACACCTCATTCCGAATCCGTATCCGTCCGTTACCGTTAAACAAGTTTGTATTTGACTCAAATAATTTAGTGTCTTGAAGAAAATGATATTGAAGATGAGATATGTGTATAATTTAAGTCATTTCTATTTTCATGATCGTAAAATATTTCTAAATTATAAGATATTTTTATAAATTTTTAAATTATCAAATTAATATATTCTTTATTTTCATGAAAGATATGTATAAAGAATGAGAATACGATGGAGATTAAAGTCCAAAAGAGTTAGTTTATTTTATTATTTAAACTTTATATGTTTCATATTATCTTTGGGGATATTATAATATTATATATTTGTATACTTTTAATTGCATTATATGTTGACTCATGAATAATGATGATATGAGAACTAAATTGAAATGTGTTTGTTTATCATATGGATTGTTCTTTTCAATTTAAATTTTTTTCTAATTGAGTTAATTTACATCTTAAATTTTAATCTTATATGTACTTTTATGTCCGGTAACTATCCGCTAACCGTTCGTTAACTGTATTTTTCGGATACTCGATAACGGTTTTCGGATACACCACTTTCCGAATACTTAACGAACAGCAAACGGATACAGTTCTTCCTTATCGGATACGGATACGGATAGTTCACTATTCGTACCGTATCCGACCCGTTGACATCCCTAGGCAGAAGGCTCCCTAGTAGCATTGCATGGTGAATGCCCAAGGAAAAATAAAATGACTACGCCATCTGCGGAGGTAGGAAGACCCCGCAGTCGTAGCTTCAAAGAAAAAAGGCCAAGGGGATGACGCTTGGCGTAAGCACCGAAAGCCCAAGCCAAAGTTGTTCGGAGCATCTCTTGAAGAAATTAATGACAAAAGAAGATAGCTGTTAATCTGATGCATAGCTGTCACTGAATATCCCCAGGGGGACTATGTAATCAACAGTCCCATCGATGCTAAAGGGCCCTCATTGGCCACTAGGCCCCCCGTTTCAAGTACGGGTCCATGCCCATTGAGGGGAGTGAAAAGAACAATCCTTACTGAGTCAGCTACACCCTCGACTCCTTACCAAGCCAGTAAATAAACGCCCTTCGACTTCTAATGGCCTGTCTCAGTACCCCTTGGTCCCACCGGAATTCATGGTGCCTTGCCATCTTCCCATCTTACGGGGGTACTCCCCACTTGTCCCACCGAGACTAACCCTCTACCCTTAATCTGGGACCTATGCTCCTAGCCAATGCATTCTCATTGCCTTTCGACATTCAGCCGCAATAATGCCATACTTGTCCCACGGGACTCTCCCACCACTGTCGGTTTGGACTCCTTACCCAATGTCGGCCCAATAAAATCTCATTCTCCTTAGCATAAGGTGCCCCACCCTTTTCGAGCTCAAAACTTTGCCATCAGTCCTGCCGGACAGGGTTCATAAAACCCTTTTCCTTGGCCTGAAGCACCCCGCCTTCGCCGAGCCCTAAAGTTACCCTTAGCCCCACTGGGATGGGCTCACGAAACCTTTTTCCTTGGCCTGAGGCGCTCCACCCTCGCCGAGTTCAAAAATTACCCTTTGTCCCACTATGTTGGGTCCATAAAATCCCTCCCCCTTGGCTTGAGGCGCTCCGCCTTCGCCGAGCTCTAAAAAATTGCTCATTAGTCTCGCCGAACTAGGCCCATAAAATCTTTTTCCTCGGCCTAGGGTACTCCGCTCTCGCCAAGCCCGCCAGGCTCTTGGACATCGATCCCTAGCCCCACCAGCAAAATAAACAGTCAAATTCATCAATAGTCCCATCGAACAAAATATCCCGCACCGTAGACGAGTCTGCGTCAGGGAGCCCAACAAAAAATAAAAAATAAAAATAACAAAATAAATGAAAAGAAGAAAGAAATGAATAAAAAAATGAAGAAATGAGAATGATGATCCAAAATAAACTTAAAGAATTAATAAATAGAGTAAATTTAATAAACCTAACAAAACTCAACAAATCCAACAAAACTCAATAAACCCAACAAAACTCAATAAGCCCAACAAAATCAATGGATTCAATTAAATCAATCAATACAATGAGTTCAATATATATATATATATATAAACCTTAATAAACCAAATAAACCCAACAAAATTCAATAAACCCGGTAAGCTAAGCAAAATCAATCAACTCAATAAATCAATAAATCTAACAAACCCAATAAATCCTAATAAACCCAATCAACTCAATAAATCAAACAAACCAATAAGCTCAACAAATCAACAAACCCATCAAAACCAGCCCAATGAATCAATGAACCCAATAAATCAAATAAATCCCAACAAACTCGACCAATAAATCCAATGAACTTAACAAACTCAATAAAACTAATAAATCCTATAAATCCAATAAACCCAATAAACTTAGCAAATTCAATAAACCCAACCAGTCCAAACAAATAAACCAACAAAGAGATTCCTTCACTTTGTCCCAGACCATTTGTCTGAGCAAGATTTGTTGATCCCGACATCTCCACGGCTCAACGTCCATATTCTATCCTGGCTTAGAACTCGCGTCTTCGCCAAGTTGGTCAACTTTGACATGACGTCGGGTTGACATCTTCATCTACAAATTATACCCTTATTTCAGACCTTCCGTTTGAGCGAGATTGGTTGACTCCAACATTTCGTCCAGTTGACATTAATATCTAGCCCTGGGTATGGGCCTCTCATACCTCTTCATTCTAGTCAACCCTCACCCCTGACCTTCTATCGGGGCAAGGTCCG
This sequence comes from Amorphophallus konjac, assembly GCA_022559845.1. NCBI lineage: Eukaryota > Viridiplantae > Streptophyta > Magnoliopsida > Alismatales > Araceae > Amorphophallus > Amorphophallus konjac. The sequence goes on from CM040121.1 coordinate 470,144,370, forward strand.
TTGACTTTGACGTTCTGTCGAGTTAACACCTATCCTATGTGCTTCACTTGGCTTGGGCATCACGCCTCTGCCAAGTTCGTTGGCTTCGACATGACGTCGAGCTAACACATATCCTACATTATACTCTTGGCCCAGGCCTCACGCCTCTGCCAAGTTCATTGGCTTCGACATGATCTCGAGTCAACACCTATCCCATACTTTTCTCTTGGCTTAGGCCTCACGCCTCTGCCAAGTTCGTTGGCCTCGACATGACCTCGAGTCAACACCCATCCCATACTCTGTCCTTGGCTTAGGCCTCACGTCTCTACCAAGTTCGTTGGCTTTGACATGACGTCGAGTCAGCACCTATCCTGTATTTTACCTTTGGCTTAGGCCTTACGCCTCTGCCAAGTTCGTTGGCCTCGACAGGACATCGAGTCAACACATATCCTATATCTTGCCATGGCCCAGACCCTATGTCTCTCCCAGGTTGGTTGACTTCAACATGATGTCGAGTCAACAACAATGCTTTATCTCTGCCCTTGTCCTGGACATACCGTCTAGGCAAGGTTTGTTGACTCCGACATCCCGTCGGGTCGACGTCCATAATTCACCTTTGGCTCGGGCCTTCCGTTTGGCCAGAGAACAAAAAGACCCCTTTTACCTTCGGCTCAGACCTTCCGTCCGATCGGAGAACAAAAAAGACCCTTTTGATTTTGGCTCATGACCTTTCGTTCGGTAAGAGAATAAAAAGATCCTTCTACCTTTGGCTCGGACCTTTCGTCCAGTCAAACAACAAAAAGACCATTTCACCTTTGCCTTTAGCCCGGACCTTCCACCCGGTCATAGAATAAAAAGACCCTTTTCATCTTTGGCTCGGACTTTCCGTTCGACCAGAAAATAAAAAGACCCATTAAACAAGTGGTTCGGACCTTTCGTCCGGCCATGAAACAAAAAGGCACTTTTTACCTGTGGCTCTGCCCTTCCATCCAGTTGAAGAACAAAAAGACCCCTTCTATCGTCAACATCATGATTTTCCGTCTAGGCCGATGCATAAACCAATCGTCAGCATCATGACCTTTCGTCTAGGCTGGCACATAAACCAACAAAAAACCTCCTCTTGTGCGGCATCATGACTTTATGTTTAAGCCGTTAAATATTCTTGTCCGACATCATGGCTTTCCACCTAAGCCGGTAAATATTCTGCTTGGCGTCTTGGCCTTCCGCTTAAGCCAAGTTGTACGACGTCATGACTTTACATCTAAGCCATTAAATATTCTTGTCCGGCATCATGGCTTTCCGCCTAAGCCGGTAAATTTTCTGCTTTGGTGTCATGGCCTTTCGCCTAAGCCAAGTTGTATGGCGTCATGACTTTACGTCTAAGCCGTTAAATATTCTTATCCGGCATCATGGCTCTTCGCCTAAGCCGATAAATATTCTACCTTGGCGTCATGACCTTCCATCTAAGTCAAGTTGTACGGCGTCATGACTTTATGTCTAAGCCGTTAAATATCCTTGTCCGGAGTCATGGCTTCCGTCTAAGCCGGTAAATATTCTGCCTTGGCGTCATGGCCTTCCGCCTAAGCCAAGTTGTACGGCGTCATGACTTTATGTCTAAGCCATTAAATATTTTTGTCCGGCATCATGGCTTTCCGCCTAAGCCGGTAAATTTTCTGCTTTGGCGTCATGGCCTTTCGCCTAAGCCAAGTTGTACGGCGTCATGACTTTACGTCTAAGCCGTTAAATATCCTTGTCTGGCGTCATGGCTTCCGTCTAAGCCGGTAAAAATTCTGCCTTGGCGTCATGGCCTTCCGCCTAAGCCAAGTTGTACGGCATCATGACTTTACGTCTAAGCCGTTAAATATCCATGTCCGGCGTCATGGCTTCCGTCTAAGCCGGTAAATATTTCGCCTTGGCGTCATGGCTTTCCGCCTAAGCCAAGTTGTGCGGTGTTATGACTTCATGTCTAAGCCGTTAAATATTCCCCCTTGGCGTCACGACCTTACGTCTAAGGCAAGTCATTCGACGTCATGACCTTCAGTCTAAGCCGATAAACCTCTTACCATTGGCCCAGAATTACTGTCCGAACTAATGAACAAAAAAACCCCCCTTGGTTCCACACCAACCCTTGACCACGCCATATAACATCTTCTCTCCACTGCCATGGCATCGATCTCTTGACGCCAGAATTGCCGACCTGCAGGCATGCCTGTTAAGCCCTAAAAAAAGAAGAAGAAGAAGAAGAAAAAGAAAAAAAGAGACATAAAAAGAAGGAAAAAAAAGAAGAAGAAGGAAAAAAAGATAGAAAAAAAGAAAAGAAAAGAAAAGAAAAGAAAAGAAAAGAAAAGGAAAGACGGTGAACACAACATGGTTCACATGCTTGCTTATTTCACATGCATGTTTGTCTGTAATATAGCATTACTGTACCTTCCTTCAAAATTCTAAGACTGCATACTTCCTTGCTAAATAACGATGCCCAGATTCTAGGTTTGTGTGCGTCACGGCACACACTAAGGAATGAAAAAAACCAATTCTCGGTGAGTGCATACGGTTAGGGAAGAGTCGTAGACATGTTGCTAGCACAATTCATATGATACACCCTAGACGAAACTCTCACACTTTGCACACAATATGAGCAATGGCCCATAGCCATAGGAACGTCATAAATTCTTCGTAACACTTCATGGATGCTGAAAACTTTACACTCGCGTAAAGGGTGATTGTGAGGGAAAAGTTGCCTATCCCCTATGTAAAAAAAAAAGAAAAAAAAGAAAAAAAATGATGATGATGATGATAAGTGGAACGTGAATCCAAGTAGCCGAGAATCCCTATTGAGACATATGAGGTGACTCGCGCGAAAACGGTGCAGCAAACTCCACAAATAAAATAAGGATGAATCCTAGTAGTCAGAAATCCCCATTGAGACACATGAGGAGACTTGCGTCAAACGGTGAAATCCATCATAAAATCATAATATAGGATGAATTCTAGTAGCCGGGAATCTCCATTGAGACATATGAGGAGACTCGCGTCAAATGGTGAAATCCACAATAATATCATAATAAAGGACGAATCCTAGTAGTCGGGAATCCCTATTGGGACACATGAGAAAACTTGCATCGAACGGTGAAGTCCAAAATCAGGAATAAACAAGGTGGTCGTGCGAAGCTACCAAAAGCCGAGAGCCCCGAATGTATGTGTTGGCGATAAAGTAATCCTCTAGTGTTACTCAGAACGTCTGCACGTCCCTAAGTCTAGGTTTCACTACCCATATAATTGCACTTTCACACTATGGAGGAATAGTCCTAGGTGTAGATTGTGATTATACTATGCATATGTTCTACGCGGTATCCCCTTTACGTATGCACATCTCCCTTAGTCGTGCTTCGTGAGCCGCACTCTGTCCGTGAATCATGGGCATTGTCTTTATCCTATCCCTAATATAGGGGAGATATCCTACATATAGCTATTCTATGCTTGCGGTCGTTGAATGCCTGCGTGCTTGAATGAGGCTATAAAAAAGATAATAAAAATGAATGATTAAATAAAAATAATAATGAATGATGATAAATGGAGATGAAATAAATAAAAAGAACAAATAATAAAAAGACACATACAATATTTTCAAATGGCCTATGGGCTACACCCGCACGTCCCGCTCTTTCATCCCTCTCTCACGACACCCGCGGGTGGGGGGCATTTGTTGACACTAAAAATATTTCTAGTTTTTCTTAAACTTTTGATTCTGCAGGACTTAAGCTATGACCAAGTGCTCCTACGTTGGTAGAGAAGAAAAGAAGAGAAAGAACAGCGAAAGCCGAACAAAAGACGAGACCGAATAAAAAGAAGAAAAGAAAAGATGCTCGGCTCCAACGGACAGACCCTAAAACAAGTCTTAGAAGCTCAGAAAAAAAAAAGCTCGGGACCATCCCCGAACGAACAATTAGAAGCTCGAGTAACAAAGCGAGTCAGTCGATTGGCCAACTATTACAAAACAGAAAATGGATACGAAATGGGACTAAGTAAGCTAAATGGGACAAAAGACACTAAGAATGGGTTGAAGGAGCTCTTAACCGGCGGGGCACACCTTGAAACGGCGCCATAGTGAAACGACGCGCAAAGATGCTACAAGGCCAGTCACTGGGCGGGCCAAGTTCCCACGCCGTATCAAGAGGCCCTCCCATCCAATAAAAGACATGCTTCGAGCGCAAGAAAAGGGAGAGCGACAGAAGAATAGGGAAGAGCCAGAGCAAAAGAAGAACAAGGGGAGAGAACATACGCAACAACGAAGAGTGGCCGGGGAGTTTCACGGGGGGAATCCCAGGAGGCAAGAGAGGGTTTCAGAGAAGCCAGCCGTCCACCAGAGCCCCTGAAGGGTCAGTGTCTGAAGATATTCCTATCCCCTATTTCCGGGGTTGCAGATGGAGGCTTGGCCCAGTCGAGGGGCGATGGATTTGCTTTGATGTCCGTCTAGCAATGTTTTTGTGAAAGCCCCTTGGTGTGGCAATGTTCAAGTGTCCCTACATCATCAATGAATATTTGATAGTCCCCACGTGATAATATATGAATTCGAATGCTATATGATTTCTGTTCTCCATTTAGCTCTTGGTCTATCAGATGATGTTCTGACGAGCTTCTCCTTTGTTGACGCGTGTTTGTCACAACTCTCACTATTATCTGTGCATTCGATCTCTCTGATTCCAATGCGCTTCTGTGCCTCAAGAGGCTACAGCGAACATTATTGTCCCCTCCCCGGGCCGCTCCATATGATGATTATTCTTTCTGATCTCGAGATTCCATTGGAGAGTGATGTGCACATGATACTCTTGTGGAGGGCTTGGGGACTAACCGTCTATTTCTCTCTCTCTCACAGTGAGGAGTGAGGGCCAGGGTTATCCCGCTATACTGTTTAATTACTGTCGCAACCGGTGTTGTTAATGATCACTGTCGCTCATGAATCCGATTTCGGATCAGTAATATGCCCTTCCATCCGGGGCGACATTAAAATTTTGGGATACCCCTTGTCTGGCCTTCTTCTTTCATCTGCGTACATGGACCAGCCGCTGGGGTGGGGAATACTTCCCTTCGTATGATTAATTCATTTTAATTCAGTATTGTCTGCACCACTTGTGGACTCTGGGGTCCACCCTCTTATGGCGTGAACTCTGGATGTTCTCTTACGGTGAACATAAATGGATGATCATGTCCGACATAAATTAAGTCCACATCTCTCAATTGGGATCGTGGTAACCCGTGGGCCCATGGAATCCCTCGTAGGCTAGCCCTCGAGGTCTCCTTCCCGTTCGGGTGATTCGGTTGAAATTGTGTTGAAGGCCCGTGGAACATCGGTACCCCTCGTAGGCTTGCCCTCGGGGTCTCAGTCCATTTGGGTCGCTGATCACCGTGTTTGGATTCCCGGCATTCAGGAGCTTACCCCAGCTCCGTGGGCCACTTTTCCCCAGACACTCCGGGTCTAGGGGAGATGCTGCCGGATTTTTGCTAAGACATTTTGACCGTTTGCAAGATCGAGAATAAATAAAAATAAAATAAAATAATGATAAAATAATAATAATAATAATAATAATAATAATAATAATAATAATAATAATCAAACAAACAATAACAACAACAGAACAAATAATAATAATAAAAAATTACAAAACAAACAAAACAAAACAAATAAAATAAAAAAAAACACACCGTTACCCGGCGCGGCATAAATCAGCGCGATATCCCCCGCGCCGAATTAGCACCACACTCAAAACCCTTTAGAACCCAATTGCAATTACCCAGCGCGGTATCCCCCGCACCGTTTTAAACCTCTCCACACCCGTCGCTTTTCCCCTTTATCAATATAAAAAAAAACTCAAAGAGCGCGCCATTTTAACCTTCATGCACCCCCGCGCCATTTTCAATTCTTCCCCACACTCTCACATGCACTCGCATTCCCCCGCCGTTTTCACGTCATACACCCACGTTACACGTGCACAAATAAGCACACACGTTATATGCATTCACTTAACCATAGAAATAAAAACAAAACACTCAACACAAATACACACACATCCCATTAATACAATCACACGCACATATCTAACACAACACACGCACACTATCGAAGCACAGCATACACATCCGCACACACGTTGCGCATTCGGGCATTAAAGGAACTAAAATAATAAAACAAAAACACCCATGCACTGATATACGCATATCATCTCACTTGCATAAAAAAAGGGAATAAAAAGGGTGAAAGGGAGAGATAAAAAAAATAAAATAAACAAATAAATGTTAAATAAATGATGGTAAAATAATAATAATAATAATAAAAGGGGAATAAAAGTGATTAAATGAATAATAAAAAAATGACGAATGAATAACAATCAAATAAGTGTTAATAAAGGAAATAAACGACGTATGCATCCAATAAAAAACAACAAAATAAAATAAATGAATAAAAAATAAATAAATGATAAGTAATAAAAGAGGATGATATAAGTAAAATAAGAACAAAGAATTTAATAAAAAATGCATTCATACATCTAAAATAATAATGAGAATAAATAAAGAATGATGAACGTCACTGTGTCCGCTCTGGAGCTCTTACGTATCTCCTCTAGACCCCGAGTATGGGAACTTTAATGATGCCCCGACAGGTCGTGTCTGGACCTCGGGATTCATCCCCCATTATGGCCATGGCATGACCTTGTCCTGGGCCAATAAGCCGTTGAACTAAATTCGTTTTGACCGGGTTTTAACCGCGTCCCTTCAGTTCTCAAATAACAACTTTGCCATATCCTGACATACATTGTCCCGGCATTGCATAAGTCTGCCTGAATATAGTCGCGCTAGGCCCACCTTGTGGGTCCATATGCGTGCGCCATAGTGCCATGTGTAGTCTCAAAATAAAAAGGTAACGACTAATCGACAACCCTGCGTGTGATAGGGATCGTCAAAGTCTTTCCTAAATTTATAAATAAATGACTAAATAAATAATAAATAATAAATAATAAAACTAAATATCATTACCCTGCATGCTTGGATGATTAGGTTCTCTGGTATATTAAATGGTGACTAGCGGAAAGTCGGGTATGCCCGGCCGGAGGCTTTCGCTATGCGTGAGGTGGTCTTCGGACCTAAGTTCTCTGCCCCGTACCAAGAATCGATTTAATAAAACAAATGCTATCACACTCTATGCTTGCATGTGCAATCGCATCTTTCATATTCTGTTAGCCCCATAGTCATTCTATTTTTGGCGATTAATCAAGGGTTGTCCCTCTTTCGAAGGGGCGTAATTAACGCCGTAGCCTTTATGGTACGACGGATTTTGGGTCTCGACATGATCACCTATAATCATCTGGTTAGTCAGACGGTGCACATAATAAACTTGTCACTCAGTGATTGGCACGCCTACGCAAATAAGAAGATAAATAAATAAAAAAAATGTTCCACTAGCATTTGAGAGCTCCTTCTAAGGCATTCCAATGACCTACATTAGGGTTAATGGTATATCTACTAAGCCTATTGACTGCATAGGTAATATCAGGTCTGGTGTAGTTTGTTAGGAATCCAGGTGATCCTATGATTTGTGCCTGTTCACTTTGTAGTGCTGAATGCCCTAAATATTTCTTTAAGTGAATATTAGAGTTATAGGGAGTGGAAATTGGTTGATAATCTTTGTAATAGAAGTTCCTAAAGATTTTATCTATCTAGTGAGATTGTGACAAAATTATTCCACTCAAACTTCTTATGATTCTAATATTTAGAATTAGGTCTGCTTTACCTAAATCTTTTATGTCGAAGTTGTGAGACAAAAATTCTTTTACTTCTTTTACAACTTGTATATTGGATTCAAAAATGAAAATGTCATCAACATATAGACATAGGATGACAATATATTCGTCAAATATTTTATGGTATACACATGTATCTGTTTGGTTGATTTTAAACCCATAAGATAGAATAGTTTCATCAACTTTTAGGTGCCATTGTTTATATGGAATATTAGAGGTATTGGCAATGATCTCACATTGGGTCGTGTCAAGTTTCTGATCAGAGAATATAAAATTGATTGTATTGTTATTTTGGAACCAAAATTAGACGCCTGTTTATTGGAAAGAACTTGTAAGAAAATTGGTATGGATAGGGCCTTTGCCAGTAAGGACATGTAAGCCCATATTTAGGTTATGTGGAAAGATCCTTTGAATTTCACTATTATTTCTCAGGATGAGCAACAAATATCTCTCATGCAATCGAACACTACTCTGCCAGTTTTCTATGCTTTATTTGTTTATGCTAAGTGCTCGGCTGTAGAAAGATAGTCTCTGTGGGCTTCCTTAATTCATGTTAATTCTCAGATTAATGGGCCGTGGATTGTGGCTGGGGATTTTAATTGTATTCTTGACGCTGATGAGAAACTTGGGGGGAATACCCCGTGTTTAAGCTCCATTTCAGATTTTAAGGACTGCGTCAATGACTGTGGCCTTACTGATGCTGGTTATGTGGGCTCCAAATACACATGGCACAATAATCAACAAGGTGGCAAGGGCATCTGGGCTAGGTTGGAAAGGGTTCTTACCAATGCTATGTGGATTAATCTCTTTCCAATCACTGTTGAGCACCTGTCTAGGGAGGCTTCTGATCATGCACCTTTACTTGTCAAACTGGTGTCTCCTGGCAGATTTAAGAGCAGATTTTATTTTCAACAAATGTGGACGAGTCATGAACTGTTCTTGCAGGATGTGGAGCGATGTTGGAGGACTAGTCCTCTTGCTTCTTCTGCCATTACCACCTTATACCTTAAACTGAAATCTTTAAGGTACATGCTCCAGGCTTGGAACAAATAGGTTTTTGGTAATGTTCATAATAATTTAATGGCAGCCGAGGATTCCATTTTATAGGCTGAACACCTATACGACAATCACCCAACTCAGCTTAATATGACTAATCTTGAAAATGCTAAGTCTGTGCTAGCGGAATAGTTGCTTCAGCCAGAATATTTTTGGAGACAGAAATCTAGAATTGTTGGCTTTCGAAAGGTGACAGAAATACTAATTTTTTTCATATGACTGTTGTTGCTAATCGGAGGAGGAATTTCATTCCACATCTTCGCAACTCAGCTGGATCCCTAACTTCAATTGTAAGGAAATGAAGGATATTGCTGTTGCACATTTTCAAAAAGCCTTTACCTCTCAACAACATTACATTGATAATGACATTATTAATTGCATTCCTCATATGGTATCAGAAGAAGATAATGCCTTATTGTGTGCTATCCCCAATGAATCAGAAATTAAAGAGGTTGTTTTCTCAATGTCCCCAGACAGTGCTCCGGGTCCTGATGGGTTTACAAGAGCTTTTTTTCATAAAGCTTGGCCAGTGATAGCTGAAACTGTGGTCAGTGCTATTCAGGAATTTTTCTCTGCTTGGAAGCCTCTCCCTAGATGTATTACTTCTACTATCATTGCTCTTATCCCTAAAGTCAGCAATGCAACTGAGATTTCTGAATATAGGCCGATTAGTCTATGCAACTTCTCTTATAAGATTATATCTAAAATTATGAGTAATAGGTTAGGCACCATATTACCTTCTCTCATTTCTAAAGAACAAACTGCCTTTGTTAAAGGGAGGTACATTTTTGAAAATATTGCTCTTGCTCAAGAGATGGTCCAGGAGTTGGGCAAGAAAACAAGAGGAAGCAATGTTATTTTTAAACTGGATATGGCAAAGGCTTATGATCAACTTGAGTGGGACTTCCTATTTGCTGTTATGAAGCGGTTTGGGTTCAGTGTTCAATGCACTAACCTTATTGAAATCATGGTGAACAACTTTGGTTCTCAGTGCCTTTGAATGGTGAATCTTCCAGTTCTTTCAAATCCACCAGGGGGATTCGACAAGGTGATCCGATTGCTCCCTATTTATTCATTCTTGCTCGAGAAGCCTTAAGTAGATCGCTTCATGAAGCTTATACTAAGGGTTTGGTGGGTTGGTTTGCTGGCCCCCGTAGATGCCCTACCATATCTCATCTTCTTTTTGCAGATGATACCCTTGTTTTTGGCAAGGCTACAACTACCTCTATTCGTAATCTCATGAAATCTTTAAGAGCTTATGAAAGAGCTTCTGGCCAGCCTATTAATGTGGAAAAGAGTGGATACATTATACACCCCAGAGCTAATTCAGCACTTCCTAGAAGAATTGAGAACATTACTAGTTTTCTCGGCATTCCTTCCCCCATAAATATCTGGGTTTCTCTTTGATCCTGGGCAGAACAATAAAAGTCCATTTTGTAGGTATTATCTCCTCCATCCAAAAGCGCAGTGAAGGTTGGAAAGCCAAACTCCTCTCTCAACATGTACACATTATTTTAATCAAGCATGTTCTTACATCCGTTCCAATTTATGTATTGGCTTCCACTCCCGTGCATGTTGGAATCCATCAGATGTTTGTAGATATTTCTATCTACCCCGCCCCTAAACTATGACAGCACGAACATATATATATATATGTATATAGGCATGCGTGAAGTATGAACATGGACAAAGGGGCGATGAAAATATGAATGAACCATGATCGCCACCCAAGGATTAGCAATAGGAAAAGATGGTATAACGAATAAAAACCTACTGCGTACCTTGGGAAAATAAAAAGAAGACCGCGGCCAAAGGTGACCGCTAAAACGTGATCGCACCCAAGCAACGGGACGCGGGGAGCGATGTGGATGCACCTCTTCTCCTTCTAGCTGGCTAGAGGAAGAAGGCCTCTCGTTCAATCAACAATCTCCTGCAAAACAAAGACAACAAAACAAGGGAAAACCCATTAGAATATGAAGTGTAGTATGTGCCCCGAAATGATAAAGTAGCATGAAAGAAAGGGGGAGAACGCACCGGGAGAGGATTTTTAATCCCTGTAAATGGGTGCAAATTATAGGTGGGAGTGTTGTGCATGAATGGATATGAAGAACATGAACTAACACGCAGTATAACTACGGGGAGAAGCGATGCAAGATGGAGAAAAATGCAGAACGTGTAGAAAACTATGCAGAGACTAAGTGTAAAGACTTTGATGATTTGCTAAAAGTGGGAGAGGAGAACTAAGAGTAGAGATGAGAAAAGGAAGCCCTGAGCGATGGAAAGCGAAGAAGACACTCCCCTCTTCAAGACGGGGTCGAAGGATATGGTAGACGATCTGGCATGGCTCCGCCCCGAATCGACGAAGAGCGCCCCATCGCACAGCTTCAGAAGACGTGCAGAAAAACCCAGAACCTGTGACAAAATCAGAAACGTTGGGGCGAAGAAGAGAGGGAAAATGATGATGAAATCAATCCCAAATAGATGGAATGGAAAGCTGATACTTCCCTCAACAGCCTGGGGTCGAAGAGTTGAGTCGACAATCCGGCATGGCTTCGCCCCAGGTTGAAGAAGAGCCCCCCCGCGCGCAGGCGAACTAGGCAGGTTTATATAGGAGTTGCAGGAAATCCAGAAAGTTCCTCCTATGATTCTGAGGATAGAGTCCACCAAATCTCGAGATCTATGGATTAATCTCGAGATAATAGTCAGGATAAGAAGTAGGAATAACCGGGACTCTATTTGGTGGAAGGATCTGGAAGATATTCACGCTGGAAGGAGACCCCGGAGCCCAATCTGGAAGAGTTTGTGTTGCATGAAAATGCGTAAACCCAGAACTTGCGTTCACGATTCCCGCAGATATACTCCACTAAAATTTGAGTTCTATGGCTTAAACTCGAGATAATAGTAAGGAGAAGAGATAGAAAAAAATGGGAGTTTATTTGGTGGAATATTCGGGAAGATAGAGCCCTGACAAGGAGACCCAGGCGTGCACAAACTGACCAGAGAGTCCAGCGGTGAAGAAATCGGAGTTCAGGATCGTCTGGACTCTCTGTTGGAGAAACGGTCTATCGCGCGGCCGCTTCATGAAGAAAACGGTCATAGGAGGACCGCATGGTCAAGAAAAATGGTCTAGGAGGCGACTGCCATACGACAGAGGCTAGACGGTGCGAAAACGGCACAAAAATTGAAGAAATGGTCTTCCAAAGACCATTTTTTGATAGTAGCGGTCTCAAGAAGATCGTCTTTTGACATTTTAAAAATAATAAAATTAAAAAAGTTACTGTTCACGGCGGTCAACTGTTGACCATTTTCTTCATGAAACGGTCGTGCGATAGACCGTTTTTTACATGAAAGTGGTCAACAGTTGACCATTTTCTTAGGGTGGCAGCCAGGCTCGCGTGACTTTGGAAATCAACGAATATCTCAAAAATGGTGCAGAACTGGCGAAAGTGGTAGAAAGGGAAATTGTAGATAACTGACAAATGAATAACTTTCGTGAAGAGAGTAGATGATAAAACTAGTGGAAGAGGGAGAAAATAGGGAGAGAACAGAGAAAAATGATGGTACTTGAAAACGATGGAGAATTGGCTAATGGCGTAGAAGAAGGAAATGTAGGGCTTTAAAAAGGGAACAACTTTGATGAAGGAAACTTAATGAATAGAGGAACATAAGATGATGAAAATGGGCCGCGTTCAGGACTACGCAGTGAAAGGGGCCAAATGCTTGATGGAAGTCGACTTAAATGGGCCGTAAGTCGACTTGGAAAGTCGGAAGCTGATAAAATTATCCCCATGGCTATAAGAAATATTGATCTCCGAGGTTCAAAGAGAATGGAACAATGAAATGGGCTCAAAATCTATCCAAGGAAGGCTACAAAATAATGGGTACTTCGGGACATCAAAAATGATGAATAAGAGAAATGACGCAACTTGCGGGCTAAAAATGGGTGTCAATAGATACCCCTCCTTGATGTTCACTTTGCAAGGGAACGAGCGAAAGTGACGTGGAGGTGAAATGGAAAGGAGATGGAGCGAAAGTGACATCGACGTAAAATGGAGATGAAGCAGAGAGAACTGAAAAGCGGGCATCAAGGCAAAAGACACACGTCATAACCTACAAGCGACAGGAATTCTTCTGAAAATACCGAACTAACCACAAGGAATGGATGACGCGGATGAGACATGCCTGGAGAACTAACTAAAGAAGGAAAGGAAACACGACCAACCTCATTGGGGACACAATCCACGGACAATGAGGGGATCGAAAAGAGACACAGTTGAAAAGCTGGAAAAGGAGAAAGTAAAACCAAGATAAAATCCAGACAGGAATCACGCTGGCCAACCAGACCAAGCGGGCAGATCAGAGAAGATGTTCAAATTCAGAGTGGAATGAAGATCTCTTATCCAAGAGAAAGGTAGCACAATCAACCATTATTGAGGAGAAACCTTAAACGGATCACGAGACGTGAATGCTCAAAATGACATGATGCATGCTGGGCTAAAATAAAGAAATCATCAAAACGAATGCAAAGAAAGATAAAATAGAAAGTACTCAAGGATACTATTGCTAATCTGAGCAAGATGGGGTCAAGAGTCTTCTTGCAACCACGGCATGCGAGACAGAGTCCATCGTCCCCCACCCGACTCAAACTAACAGCCTATCCAACGATTAACCGTATGCTCCTAGATCATCATCGTTTTTGTTAATTGGGAACATCAGATCCCAAAACACACGGAGAACCAGCTGGTCCTTGAGAGGCTATAATAATGTAGAGATACCATATAGTAATGCAACAGTGAGAAGGGATAGAGAGCCATACCTGACTTACGTGCCAAGCGAAACGACATTTTTTCAGATTTTTCAAATTTTTAAATTTTTATGGTTTTTTAAATAAGACAATCACAACAAACATGAACAAATAAGCGTGAATATAACGAAACGAACAAATGAACGAAAGACAGCACAACATAACATAACAAAGGATGAACTAGCAACACATGCAAGACATGAACCAACAACATGCATGTATGATGAACATGGTGGGACAAGACAACAATGCAGTGGGACAACACACGGTTGGGACAAGAATACGCGAGACAACAACACATGTGGGATGACAACATGGGGTGAGACAACACGAGACATGACATATATGCTCTTCAATCAAGCCCAAGATCAGACGAAGTAGAACCACCAAGTTCACAATCGTGAGGTAAAGAGCCCTCTCATAAAGATATGATCAAAAGCTGAGCAAAGCTAAGCGTGAGAAGGACATAAGCTTCAGAACAGATCGAGAGATAAGATTGAAGAACAGAGAACATATTAGGAGCACGTGAACAGGAGACAGAGCGAGAGATAGAAGAACCAGGAAGCTTTGAAATCTGCAACCTACACACTTAGCAAACAGATCATACCTGTCCTCCAAATAAATAGACAGAAACACATGAAAAAGAGAAACAAAAGACACATATTTTTTTTAGATTTTTTTTGGAATATGTTATGTTTTTTTTGAGACTTTGAAATATTTGATTTTTTTGACCTTTGACAATATATGATTTTTTTGATTTTGAAGTATTTGATTTTTTGGGGGGAGTTTTGAAAATATATGATTTTTTTTGTTTTTTTTTTCTGTGAATTTTGATATAAAGCTACCAGCAGCACCTAAATACGGGCTCAAACTACTGGCCAGGGGTTGTCATCCCGCCCTCTCATTAAAGGCTTCCCTTAAGCAGGGCGTGCACATGAGGGTGGCTTACCACAACCAACCACCTCTAAAGAACGGTGCCCCTACTAAGGCCATACTCGGGATTCAACCCAGTCTAAGAGGGAGAAGCAGAAGAAAAATTGGAGACAAGCTTTATGCAGGATGGGAGACATCAAGACTCGAATTCCTTCCAGGGCACTACCCCTCAAAGAGTAGGTCTATTACGCCGGGGCTTTATGTCTTTAATTTCTAGACCCATTACTAGGCAAGCATACGACCAGGCTTATGATGACCCACGGGGACTTTGCCACTCTTGCCATGCCTTTGATTTCATAATTTTGATATTGATTCATTGAATTTAATAGCCCTTACTGGCCAGATTTAGCATGCAAGCTCATCTTTGAGGGTCACGACTGCCCCTATTTGAGACCTCTCTCGTATTAGGGAGCACCTAGGTTGGTTATCTCACCCGTCAATCTCTAGCCCCCGCACTCGGCCGAGCAATGAAAAGAAAAGACCTTCGTGCATACCTATAGTATGGCCAGAGCAGCAACGATGTTGCCTAAGAGGAATCAGCTATAGCTTGCCGTGAAGTGTGTGAAAAACACATGCTTAAAGGTCACCCTCAACGATCGGGGAAAGAAATCAGTCTCCCAGCGCGGAGCTATTACCAGCCTAAGGATGCTGCAGAAGCGAACTCTTTTTAACTGAACTAAGCAAACTTCCTAACGCCACTCAACCGTGTTGAGGAATTCACCACTATAACCATGCACGAGAATAAATAGAAATAATAGCAATGATAGCATGTTTCTTGCACATAATAAAGGTACCTTGTAAATCCATAGCGTGGAAGTAGAATCCTGAAGAGCTCTTGACCATTAAGCTTGGAGCAGCACAAGCTTTGTTTTCCTTGCTTGACAGGACGAAGAATGGAGAGGATAACAAGGACTTGAAGATTCCTTTACACGGAAGAGCAGCAAACATCATATTGGACGAAGAAGGGTAAAAAGGTAGAGAGACGAGGGCTAGAACTCCCTCGTTAAGGTACAGAGACCCTGATAACAAGGAACCAAATACAGAATAAATAGAGTTCAACTGAGATCAAGGCGGACTAAAGCCTCGAAAGCAGCATGGAAAAAGGTAATGAACCCGAAAGGGTGAGACAGAAAGAATAGACAAACCATGAAAAGATTGTGGCAGAGATAAGGGAGAAGAGGAGTGATCATCCGACGTGGTCGGAGGGAAAGAATAGGAGTCGTCTGATGAAGTCGAAGAAGGAGAACGAGAATCACCTGACAGGGTCGGGGGAAGAAGAATGATGGTCACCCGACAGGGTCGGGGAAAGAAAAGGGTAATCACCCAACATGGTCGGGGAAGGATCAGAAACAGAGCCCGGGGATATCGGAGGAGAAGGATCAGAAGAAGTCCCGAAAGTGAGATGAAAGGATGACATAGGCCGAGGCCTAGAATCACGAGAAAATGGAGGATCTGAAAGCTCCGGATGAGGGGAGAAAGAAGAATGGAGGTTTACGGACCCGACAAGAGAGGAAAAAATCATGGAAACTGGATTAGAGGAAGGGAGGTACACCACCCAAGGGTGGGAGCTGAGCAATAGAAAGGATGAATGAGAGGAAGAGGAAGAGGAAGAAGTGGACCCCTGAGTGCACAAGGGATGGCCCTTAAACTTATGCTGCCGCCTCTTCTTAGCTGAAACTTCTTGAACATGGATCCGCCTAGCGTGGACTCGGACCTTCGGCCTTCTTAATCTGCAATACCTTCTCAAATAACGGGCCCACCTGGCAGATGGCCTGGCCCGGCTGTAAACATGCAACTTCATCGGGGCAGTTGTCCCTAGACACCCGGTGCCAACAATATGTAGACATTCTTGGACAACCAACTCTTTTGGCGCATCAGCATCATAAAACCATGGACTTTTGTCCCTTGGCACCAAAATGTGGAGATTTTGCAACTCAACTTAGCAATCGGGCAGGAAGCATAACTCCCTTGCTAAAGGGGAAGGATGAAACGGAGGGGGGACAATGCGCGGCGTTGATGTGGTCGGCTTGATAAACCGAGGGAGATTGCATAGAATGTGCAGAATGTCCTTGGAGAATGCTGAAGATACGGACAATTGCCCTTTGAATATAGAATCCATAACACCTCTGACAGTCGTACGAGTCAGCACAATACGGGTAGAAAATCCCTCTTGTCCAATGAACTGAACAGCAACGGAGCAAGAGGTAATAACAGTATCAATAGTGAAGCCACTGGCGAGCAATGAGATTGCCACCGGCCTCGCTCGAGAAGAAACTGGGACTAGGGCAAAGGAGCTCCTCTTGGTAACGGTCTCCAAAAGTGTAGGCTCATCATCCCCAAAAAATTCAGGAACCAGGACTCGGACTGGCATGCGGCAAATGAAATCTTGAAACTTGAAATGTAGAACCGACGTTGAATCATCCTGACTCGGCTCATCGTCTCCCTGGGGACCAGACCCAAGGGGCACTGTAGGTAGCACACACCCGCTCCATGGGGTGAAAATAGGTGGACTAGATGTAGAAAGCTTGGAAGGCGGGGTAGAAAGTGGCAATGATAGGCATGGGTGTGGGCAAAGGTGTAGGTGTAAGAGGCAAAGTGGAGGTGAAAGGTTCGGATGTAAGTGGAGGTGTAGGTAGGGATAGTGGTGAAGCTTGCTCAGGTTTGGGCAAAGATGATGGAGGTGGAGAAGGCGGTGAAGATGGTGCTGACAAAAGTGGTGGAGATGGTGGAGATGACGAAGGCAGAAGCAATGGGTTAGGTGATTTAGGGAGAGGAGGTGGCAAAAGTGATGGTGAAGGGTTAGGCAATGGCGAGAATGGTGGGGATGGTGATGTAGGCAACGGGGGTAGTGGAGGTGGTGGAGATGGAGAGGGTGAAGAGGAGGGTCGCAGTGCCCACCATTGACGTATCGACACAATGCGTCGGGGGGCGTTGGGAGTGGAAGTGGTGTTGGAAGGAATGGGAGTAGCAGAAGTAGAGGTACACGCCTGAGCAGAGGCTTGGGTAGGTGAAGGAGATGGAGATGGGGTAGGAGATGGTGAAGGTAATGTGGTAGGTGATGGAATAGGTGAGGGAACGGGTGATAGAGTAGATGACGGAGCGGGAGCTGCGATAGGTGCAGAATCACAAGGGTGCCCCTGGCCTTGTAGCGATGGAGACGACTGCCTGGGCGATGACTGCTGCTACTGTTCCTTGATGCGAAGATATAGAACATCTTCGTGAATGATGGCCCAATCAATCCTCTTCTCATCTTCCAGACCACAAACAAATTCCTAAAACTCGGGGCAATCCTCGACCAAATGCCCCTGCTGGCGATGATAATCACAAAATTGGAGTAAATTCCCAACCGCAGGTCGGCACAGCACAACCGAAGGGAGTGACAATGCATGGGTGGCCATCAAAGCCCTAAAAATGTCGGTAAAACACTCCGGCAATGGAGGAGGAGAAGCCCGCTTCAGGCAAGGTGGATGAGGGATATAGGAAGGTAATGGAGATGGTTGTGGGGGTTGCGTAGGCAATGGCGCATGGATAGTGGAGAGATTTGCTGAAGGCATATGTGGGGCGGGATAAGGGGGTATGTAGACGGCATCCACCTGCTCGAGGTGTGGCGTTCCCTTGACTGGAGGCGGAGGTGCATGCGGATATGAAACGGCGGAGGGCTGACTATGGATGGTGGCAGGTTGACTCATGGAGGGCTGATATGTGGAGGTATATGGGTATGTAGGAGCGGAGGGCTGACTCATGGAAGGATATGTGGTGGAGGGCTGACTCGTGGAGGGCTGACTCATGGGAGATAATGAATAGGAGGCGTATGTGGGCGTAGAAGGTGAAGGAGACTCGGGGTCAAGGGAATTATGGAGTTGTTGGTCGATGAAGCAGGCTCAGCTATACAATTGTTGCTAGGAAGTGATATCATTGAAAGCCAAAATAAACTGATATTCGGGCGTTGCATTAGAAATGAGCATTTTAATCTGCTCTCCCTCTAGAATATGCCCCGAGACTTGAGCGGCGAGGCGACGCCAACGGCCGGCGAAGGTAGAGAACTCCTCGTCGGGCTTCATCTTCTCGTGGGCCAGACCAACAACAGAATACTTGGGCCCTATCTGGTCCTGATACTACTGAATAAATTAACTTCTCTTGCACCACTTGAAAATTCACAACTTGATCTTGCGGGAGGGAGAAGAACCAATCCTGACCCGAGCCTTCCAAAGACAGACCAAATAGATAAGCCATCAAGCGCTAGTCGTGTCAAAACTAGGCCGACTCATAAATAAACTCCTTTAAGTGCACAAAGGGATCACCGACTCCACCATAACGGCGATATGCGGGAATTTGTGAATGAGGCGGAAGTCGAAGATTTTGGAATGCGAAAGGCACACTCAAAGAAGATTTGGGATCAATCCTGCTTTGAAGTTCATCAAGCTGGCGTTGGGTTTGAGCAATCATCTCCTGGGTAAGGAGAGGTCGAGAGAAATGTTAGCCAACTTGAGCAAGAGATTGTGAACCTGGACCAAAATGATGGTATTGGGCCGGATGAGAGGATCCGGGCTGAGAAGAATAAGAGCCCATTCCGAGAGTAGAAGGATGTGCAGGCCTAGAAGAATCATGAATATAGGGACCCATTGGGCTAGCAGCAACATGGGTAGAAGGAGCGGGCCCATTAAGCGAATAAGAAGGCCCACGAAAAGAAGGATGAGGCCCATTAATTGAAGAAGAAGGCCCGTTATTATAGGAAGAGGGCCCACTGAAAGAACCAGGCCTATTAAGAGAATGTGACCCATTAGAGGAAGATGGAGGCCCATTAAAGGATGGGGGCCCATTAAGATGATTGGCAATGAGTTTTTGGGCCTGGGCCGGGTCCATCTGACGGATAAGACGTGATAGATGGGCCATGAGATTGGCTTGCCCCTCAGACGGGTCAGGGGAGCCACTAGAAGATGGGCCCGCGTGGAAAGAGGAATCCACACGGGAATAGGAAGATGAAGAAGGAGGGTGCAAGGGATTAGTGTGGTGCTCCATCAGGGCAAATGGAGACTTAATACAAGGATATCAATGAGAATACAAGTGGGGAAGCAATGGCTTATTGGGCTTGAGGACAAGAGGGGGCTGACCCACTAATGCAAGGACAAAGAGAAAACAGACCAATGACAATGAGACTGGACAATGGACAGATAAAATGGGCTAACCTAAATGGGCATAACAATAACAAAACATGTGGATGATGATGGAAATGGAACACAAACACCACAAAATGGGCTTTGACAAGCCCAAACAACACTGACAATTTGAAGGATTTCACCCAAGTCAAACAAGGTTGATATGATGGGAAATATTTTATTTTTCCAAAGTGGGCTTTTTAATGTTTTGAATTAATCACAATTCCCTCAAGAAATAGGAATCCTAGGGGAATAAGGTCCAAACTTTGGGTTGACTAAGGTTAACTCCCTCACAACTTATGTAAAATGCAAACCTAAGGGTGGAAAAGGTACAACCAGCCCGGCGTCCGTGTGGGAATTCACGGCTCACGGGGACTTACGGAGGTCACGGATAAGATCACCTAGTCGACTCCAAGGAATATGGAGGCGAGAGGATCCCCTACCAAGGTATATATGCAACTAAGATATGATAAATGGATGGTCCTATGTGCACCGGAGTGCATGCAAAATCTAGCCTAAAACTAGCAAATCAATGCAACATTTAATTATGCAAACATAATGATATGGATGCAACCAAAATACGAAGATGAAGATAATACAAAAGACAACAAGATAGGAACAGGAACAAACACAATCAGAACCCGGGAGGCAATGAAATCAATGGTGCAAAACGTACCGGTGAATCTGCCCCCGGACTTGCACACAGATTTGATGCACAAAATGCAATAATGATGGCAAGTTTTAACTATGCAAATGGAGTCTAATGCATGCAAATAATATATGGATGGAAAGATAATAAAAAAGACTATGCAATGGACCCAAAAAATATGCTAAACAGACCCTAGAAGGCAATTTAAATCAGCAAAGAAAATAGGCCTGTGAACCTATCCCGAATCGGCCTGCAGACTAGATGCATAAAATACAAAAATGGAGGCAAGTTTTAATTATGCAAATGATATCCAATTTGTGCAAATTTTATATGGGCATGTAGAAAATATAAAGGAGAACATAATGCAACAGAAATCAGCCCAATAAGATGTCAGGAGACAAAGTTATGCAAGAATGAACAAGGCCCCTGTGAGCAGTGCGCCTGTCCTGCCACAACCAAGAGGGGGGCACCTGATGATCATTTTTAACATAGTAGCGGTCTACTGCTAGACCGCCAAGGTCTTGAGAGGCCCTGGGAAGACCGCTAAGATGCCAGAGAAGTGGGGCGGCCCTCTGAAGGCCGCTAATAGGGTTTGGGCGGCCCTGTGATAGATCGCTACTACCTGACAGACCCGAAACTGAACAGAGCAGCAGAAAAATGAGGTGAATGCAACCCAAACATGCACAAACACCTACCCAACATGCAAGAGACTAAAAATATAACGTGATGGGCACTAGGTGTCCCACCGTGATCGCCAAAAAAATTAGGATGTAGATATTTCTATCTACCCCGCCCCTAAACTATGACAGCACGAACACACACACACACACACACACACACACACACACACACACATATATATATATATATATATGTATATAGGCATGCGTGAAGTATGAACATGGACAAAGGGGCGATGAAAATATGAATGAACCGTGATTGCCACCCAAGGATTAGCAATAGGAAAAGATGGTATAACGAATAAAAACCTACTACGTACCTTGGGAAAATAGGAAGAAGACCACGGCCAAAGGTGACTGCTACAACGTGATCGCGCCCAAGCAACGGGACACGGGGAGTGATGTGGATGCACCTCTTCTCCTTCCAGCCGGCTAGAGGAAGAAGGCCTCGCGTTCAATCAACAATCTCCTGCAAAATAAAGACAACAAAACAAGGGAAAACCCATTAGAATATGAAGTGTAGTATGTGCCCCGAAATGATAAAGTAGCATGAAAGAAAGGGGGAGAACGCACCGGGAGAGGATTTTTAACCCTTGTAAATGGGTGCAAATTATAGGTGGGAGTGTTGTGCATGAATGGATATGAAGAACATGAACTGACACGCAGTATAACTACGGGGAGAAGCGACGCAAGATGGAGAAAAATGCAGAACGTGTAGAAAACTGTGCAGAGACTAAGTGTAAAGACTTTGATGATTTGCTAAAAGTGGGAGAGGAGAACTAAAAGTAGAGATGAGAAAAGGAAGCCCTGAGCGATGGAAAGCGAAGAAGACACTCCCCTCTTCAAGACGGGGTCGAAGGATATGGTAGACGATCTGGCATGGCTCCGCCCAGAATCGACGAAGAACGCCCCATCGCACAGCTTCAGAAGACGTGCAGAAAAACCCAGAACCTGTGACGAAATCAGAAAAGTTAGGGCGAAGAAGAGAGGGAAAATGATGATGAAATCGATCCCAAATAGATGGAATGGAAAGTTGATACTTCCCTCAACAGCCTGGGGTCGAAGAGTTGAGTCGACAATCCAGCATGGCTTCGCCCCAGGTTGAAGAAGAGCCCCCCCGCGCGCAGGCGAACTAGGCAGGTTTATATAGGAGTTGCAGGAAATCCAGAAAGTTCCTCTTATGATTCCGATGATAGACTCCACCAAATCTCGAGATCTATGGATCAATCTCGAGATAATAGTCAGGATAAGAAGTAGGAATAATCGGGACTCTATTTGGTGGAAGGATCTGGAAGATATTTGCGCTGGAAGGAGGCCCCGGAGCCCAATCTGGAAGAGTTTGTGTTACATGAAAATGCGTAAACCCAGAACTTGCGTTCACGATTCCCACAAATATACTCCACTAAAATTCGAGTTCTATGGCTTAAACTCGAGATAATAGTAAGGAGAAGAGATAGAAACAAATGGGAGTTGATTTGGTGGAATATTAGGGAAGATAGAGCCCTGACAAGGAGACCACAGCATGCACAAACTGACCAGAGAGTCCAGCGGCGAAGAAATCAGAGTTCAGGATCATCTGGACTCTCTATTAGAGAAACAGTCTATCGCGCGACCGCTTCATGAAGAAAACGGTCATAGGAGGACTGCATGGTTAAGAAAAATGGTCTAGGAGACGACCGCCGGACGACAGAGGCGAGACGGTGCAAAAATGGCACAAAAATTGAAGAAACGGTCTTCCAAAGACCGTTTTTTGATAGTAGCGGTCTCAAGAAGACCATCTTTTGACATTTTAAAAATAAAAAAATAAAAAATTAAAAAAAGTTACTATTCATGGTGGTCAACTGTTGACCATTTTCTTCATGAAACGGTCGCGCGATAGACCGTTTTCTACATGATAGCGGTCAACAGTTGACCGTTTTCTTGGTATGGCTGCCAAGCTCGCGTGACTTTAGAAATCACTGAATATCTCGAAAACAGTGCAGAACTGGCAAAAGTAGTCGAAAGAGAAATTGTAGATAACTTACAAATGAACAACTTTCATGAAGAGAGTAGGATGACAAGACAAGTGGAAGAGGGATAAAATAGGGCAAGAAAACATAATAATGCTAGTACTTGAAAACGATGAAGAACTGGCTAATGGCGTAGAAGAAGGAAATGTAGGGATTTAAAATAGAAACAACTTTGGTGAAGGACACTTAATGAATAGAGGAACATAGGAGGATGAAAATGGGCCGCGTTCAGAACTACACAGTGAAAGGGGCCAAACGCTTGATGGAAGTCGACCTAAATGAACCGTAAGTCGACTTGGAAAGTCAGAAGCTGATAAAATTATCCCCATGGCTCTAAGAAATAATGATCTCCGATGTTCAAAGAGAATGGAACAATGAAATGGGCTCGAAATCTATCCAAGGAAGTCTCCAAAATAATGGATAATTCGGGACATAAAAATGATGAATAAGAGAAATGACGTAACTTGCGGGCTAAAAACGGGTGTCCACAATGTTAGACCGCTCCTTTGCGAATTTTTTCTAGGGATCCTCTAAGCAAGGAAATAGAAGACATTGGAGATCTTGGAAGGACATCTGCAAGTCGGTTTCATGTGGTGGACTTGGGATTATGTCTTTAAGACATATGGAACAAGCTTTGTGGGTTAAAATGGTGTGGCATGCTCTGCACTCCAACTCATTATGGGCTGAGTTTTTTAGGGCTAAATTTATCTGGGACAGCCACATTAGTGACGTCAACTTCAAAGCCACGAAGTGATTTGCCAGAAAAAGTTGGCTTCAAGCTAAAAAACAGATTGTGCAACACCAAAGATTTATTATTGGTGATGGCTCTTCCACTAATTTTTGAAACGATACTTGGCTAGGTAATAGATGCTTGGCCACATTTATTCCTAACGAAAGCATTCCAAACAAGAAAGCCATTGTCAGAGATATTACCATTCATCCCACTCAGGAAGATAATCAGATCATTGATAGCTTTCTTCCTACTGATATTAGGAGAGCCACTCGCCACATTAATCTTTCCCATAATCCGGATAAAGAAATCTAGAGCTTATCTTCCAACGGTAACTGCTCTGCTTCATCAATTTATAAGAATATGGATTACCATTCTTCGGTGGAGAGTCACCCCATTTGGAATCGTATCTGGTCTAAATGGATTCCAATCAAAATTTTGGTGCATCTTTGGAAGGTCATTTCCAACTGCCTGCCCACGGATCTGAATATTAAATCTATTGGTATCCCCATTTGTTCCAAATGCAATTGCTATGAGGATCATCACGAGGAAGACTTAAATCATCTATTTGTTAAGAATGATTGGGCTTCCTTTATTTGGTCCTTCTTCAACTCCAAAGGCTTACAAATTTGGGGAAATACAGCTAGAAGCATCATTGTTAATACCATCCAAGCTGTGAAAGGAAAATCGATGTTTGGCTTATTCACTCTTGTTGTTATTGCTTATGGCAGTTGGGAGTTGTGGACTACTAGAAACGCAGCTAAGTATGAAAATAGGAAAATATCAAAGCATAGCCTGATTCACAAAGTCCTCATGCAGGTAAAATAGGTTATTGCTTCTGTGGACCTACATGAAGATAATTATAAAAGGAGGAAAATTCTGGCTGATTTTGGTATTAAGGGCTCTGCGAGCAATGTCCCCCATGTGAAACTAATCAAATGGCGGTGTCCTCCTTGGCCTCACTTAAAGTTGAACACTGATGGGGCTTCAAAGCAAACAGGAGAATCGGGTGGTGGTGGCGTGATCAGGGATTCCCAAGGGACTAATTTACTTGCATTCTCGTACTATTATGCGCAGTGTAACAACATCATTGCAGAAGCAAGGGCTCTTCTGGATGGTCTTAAATATTTGTAGATGATAACCTCCCAACTGGCCTTCATTGAATGTGAGTCCCAAGTTCTTGTGTAAGTGATCAACAGGAGGGTTCCATGTCCTTGGGTGATTCTCACCCATGTCAGAGAAATTTGGAATATTTTACTTGCGAATGATTCCATCACTCACATTTTCAGAGAGGCTAATAAGGTGGCTGACTCTTTGGCTAATCTCGCCTGCACCATGAAATGTAATTCTTTTTTTCTTTCACAGCAACAACTTCCTAAATATATAAAAGGCGTTGCTCGTATGGATAAGCTAGGTATGCCTAGCATTCGCTTGATGTAAATGTTATTATGTTTCTATTGTGGTAATAAAATTTACCTCCTAGTAGTACGGTGGTAGAGTGGTTGTTGTGTGCCTTGCATATATTTATGTTTTTGATGATAACTAAACTTTATGTATATTGTGTATGCTTGCATATGTTCTTGATGATAGTGTGCATTCATGATCATTCCTATGATTCATACGTTTCAGAATTTAGAAGCCTTGATAAATGCTATATGGTTTTGTGAACTATGGAGCCTTTGTGCTTTTGATGTTCCAATATGGTTGAGATGGTAAATGGAGTTTGAGGCTCATACATGTTGTTTAAATGAATGTTGTTCAAATGCATGGATATAGGAAGTTGTTTTTGGTTGAGATATTTTGGGTTCTCATGCATTTTCTTCATGAGTTGCTAAAGACATGAATGTGTTTCATGCTTCTTCCACATGAGGCTTTTGAGTTTGTAATTTGAGATATTCATACAAGTCTTCATGAAAATTGGCTTCATGATGTTCATGTCAAATTGCATATATGCATGGCAATATGGCCTTGATCTTTGGTTGAGAAAAACATGGGTTTTCTGCATATTTCTCAATGTGGTTCATGGTTCATCTACATAAGCTTTTGGGCTTGCAAACTATCTAGTCACTCATGTGAATTTTGGTTTTACAATGCTCACTCTTGTTGCACTTCTTGCATAAAGTTCATTGCTATATGTTCTTGATGATAAGATGTGGATGATAAGTTTTCAAAGTGTCTTTAGACTCCTTGTTAATTAGTTTCCATCAGTATACTTCATGTATCTTTCACTTGGGGTGATGGAGTTTAATATTTCACATATTTCATTCATGGAGTTTGAACACTTGGCAATAGGGTCTTATCAGCTTTCAGACTGAACTACTGCAGTGTCATAACCTGCAGAGTTCGGTCGACCGAACTAGCTAGTTCGGTCGACCGAACAAGCCAGAGATGGCTAGTTCCAGGTTTGCTATATTTCGGTCGACCGACCCCATCTTCCGGTCGACCGAATACGGCGAAAACCTTAACACGAGGATCCGAAACCTATCTAAACCCAATCCATTTGTGCTCTACTTTTACCCATTTGCCCCTAGGGTTATTATATACATCTTAGAGGGATTTTCTAAGGGTTTTATGAAGGGTATATGGGTCTTTTCATGTCTCTTATATATACTCATATGTGACCTAGGAATCTGGAGAGAACCCCATTTGTGCTAACTCTTTCTATCTTGTAGGAGAAGAAAAAGGGGGAAAGGAACAAGGAGCTCTTGTGCAGTGGTTTTGATCTGCATCTAGACATCTCTGGGGTTCGTGGAAGAAGAAGAAAATGAGTGGATCGACGAGAGGAAGAAGAGGACGCAAGAATCGCCATCATCCGATCCGAGAGTCAAGCATCAACATCCATTGGCTTTGAAAATCAAAGGGGGAACATCTTCTACATCTTATCCCTGTCTATTTGTGATGTTTGTCATAGGCTTTATTTAGGTTTGAGCATGATTGAATATCTGTGTTTATTTCTAAACTAGATATTTATGTGTGTAGACCGTCTGCGTACGGTTGTGTTTACGGTGCTGCAGTTGTTGCAGCGTGTGTGTGTGTGCTGCTGGACTTATGATCCAGAGCGTTTGGGGTTTATCCCCGTGTTGCTGTGTCTACAGCGTGAGGATAGTTCTCCTCGTGGGGATTTATCCCCGTGTGTGTGTTGGAGCGTTGTCTCCATGTTGGGGATTTATCCCCGAGTGAAGCCTTACCAGTTTGGTAAGGGGTGGACGTAGGGAGCCTGTCGTGGTCCCGAACCACCTTAAAAATCTCCGTGTCCTTGTGGTTTGTGTTTTTGTGGGTTTGCATGTTAACGATGTTTATCTTGATCATGTGTGAACGGTGAGATTGAGAGAACTTGTTTACCCTTGCTTAGTTTATTTCTATCAATCTCGTTAAACTTGTTAATTCCGTTGCGTTAAGATTTTAATTTGCCATATCGCGTGGGGATAATTCAACCCCCCTTCTTGTCTGCTCGCCTATCCCGGGACCAACAATTGGTATCAGAGCCACGACTCTATATACTTGAGGTCCCACGACCTATAGATAGATCCCTCGGTGAGCTTTATTAGCATCATGTCTGATAGTGTTTTGTCGTCTCTCCCTCTGCGCTTTAATGGTTCGAATTTCAATGAATAGCTTTTGCACATGAGTCGTTATGTTAAAACCATTGATCCCAAACTCTGGGATTTAGTTAAGCATGAATCATATGGGTTGCCTAGTGATGAGTCTAAGTGGACTGTCGAGCATGTGAAGAGATACAAAGACAATTCTAAGCTTTTATATATTTTTAGACGTTCAATTGATCTTCTCAAATTTCCATTTGTTATCTCATGCAGGACGGCCAAGGAAATATTGAAATCTACTTGATCGAGAACTATAAAGGAAAGAAGGACACTGAGTGCTTGATGGCCGACAAGCACGATAAATCAAGTAAGGAAAGCTCAGAGTAAGACTATGAAGGTGAGGAAATCTCTTACGAAGAGCTTATGGATCTTTATGATGAATTGGTTGATAAGTATAAGAAGGTGAAATATGAAAATCGAAAACTGAAAAAGAAATTTGAAAACACCATCCTTGAGAATGGTCCTTGTGATAAATGTTCTGAACTTGAAAAACTTAAAAAGGAAAATAGTGCAATGTTGATTCAGATCTCATTGCTTGAAGATAGTTTAAAAAATCTTGAAAATTCTTCATGTGATAAATGCTTAGAACTCAAAACTGAAAATGAGTCTTTATTGATTGATACACAAAAGCATGAAGAAATAATTTCTTATGAGAGAAAAGAGAATGAAAAGCTGAAGCACCTAAATACAACCATGTCTGAAAAATTACTTGCATTTGAAAAGGGAAAAAGTTTGGTTGTTGATGAATCTGAAAAATTACATGCGCTAGAACAAGAACTTGAAAGTTATAAAACTGCAAATAGAGTCTTGAATAAATGTGTTGTTTGCAGTGAACAGGAGATAGCTAGCTATGAGCTACACATTGTATCTCTTGAAAATGAAATTCTTGGTTTGAACACTGCATTGTCTAAATTTGTCGAAGGGAAAGAAAATCTTGACAAAATCTTGGGAATCAAAGTGAACTTTCAAAAGGAAGGCCTAGGCTTTAATCCGGTGAACAAAAAGAAATTTAAAAATAAATTATATACATCTTTTGTCTCGATTTCGGATGTAGCTAGTACCTCAAATGCTCACCCGGTTCAACATGCTATCAAGAAAATCCAGAAATATGATGTTAAGCAGAAATTGAATCAAAACTCAAAATTGAAAAACAATCATACTTATACAAATGTTCATGCTAGGAAGCACAATGCAAAACACCATGTTTCCAACAAAAATCTTCCATATTTTTATTGTGGTAAACATGGTCACATTATGCATGATTGTTACCTATTGAAAAAGGATGATTTGAAAGCATGCGAAAACAAATTTGTTTCCAAAAGAAAAGGTGTTTCTCGCTTTAATTGTGGAAAGTATGGTCACGTGATGCATAAATGCAACATCATGAAAAGGAATAACTTCCATGCATACAGAAATGAAACTGTGTTCGGTAAACAAAGAAAACCCTCATGTTGGAAAAACACATCCAAGAAAAGAAACTCTTTTGAACTTTGTCATTCATGTGGAAAGCAAGGACACCATGTGTCACAATGTTGGCAAGTAAATAGAAGGAAGAACTTCAATGTTAAAAATAATTATAATTTTACCAACCCACAAAAATTTCATGCTTATCATGTTAAGAAGAATGCTAGGTCTTATGTTAGTTGTCACTATTGTGGCAATTTTGGGCATACCATGTATGACTGTGTTTTAATGGATTTTGATGATATGCATACCCAGAGAATGTGGAAAGCACCCACTAGAGGTGAAACTAACCATCCGGGACCCAAGAAATTTCGGGTACCCAAAACTGTTGAATGAGAACTTTGTTGCAGGGATGTCTTGAGGGCATGTGAAAGGCTTAAAAATAATGGCTGCTCAAGGCACAGATTTTAAAAAATAAAATTTTGAATTCTCTTTGAATAACTGAAATTTGTTTTGACTGAAAATCCATCTTTAAAAATCATGAAAAATCTATTTTTGTTATTAGAATGCATTGCATCTTTCATGAATCACCATTGCATGATTGCATTTCATAAAACTGAATATTCATCCATCTTGTTATTAGAATGCATTGCATCTTTCATGAATCACCATTGCATGATTGCATTTCATAAAACTGAATATTCATCCATCTAATCATCATTGCATGACTTCATGGTATATTAAATGGTGACCTGAAGAAGGATAAGTCATTCCTGTCTGAAATCTATCACCATGTGTGAGAATGTGTCTCCGCCCGATACCATGAGTCACGTGTTCATATAAGTCATAGGATGCATGACTTACTCTCAAATTGTCATTTGTGAATTTCATGCACCTAGAAAGGGGGAGTTTTCTTAATGGATGACTTGCCATTGTGAAATTAACTCAGTTTTCTGGAAGTATATCTCATGACAATTGCTTCAATGAACTGCTAGCCTCCTTCAAGGCTATTGCTAAGCAAGTATGCTTGAAGGCATATGGTGATGCCTGCTCAACTCAGATATTGATTTTAAAACTTGATTTGTTATTTTCTTAGCCTGCTGTGATGAATTTGCTTAATGGTTGAATGGAATTGAAAATCTTGAGTGTATAATTTGAATTGCTTGAGCACATTTGAGCTTAACTGCGTATCTGATATATCAAATGGTGTAAAGTGGAAAGGTGGATTATGTCCACCTAGAAGCTCTCACTATGTGTGAGTTGGGTCTTCGGACCTTTCACCTCCGCTTCGTACTAGAACTTGAAAAATTTGAATGGCTTATGAATGGTTTTGAAAGTTCTGAAAAGTCATTGAAAATCTATTTTTGAACGTTTCTGAAATTAATTGGGTTGCATTACTCATTTCTGATCACTTCTGCACCCTTCTTTATAAATGACATGTGATGAAAAATGCTTATTGTTCATCATTCAAAACTGAATGCCTTCTTGTGGAATCTGACAAAATGTTCTGAAAAATAAATTTTTGTATCTTGCTTTTGCATCATGCATAGCATTCTCATGTTGTTATAGGTTGCATGCATTAGGTGCATTTAGTTAATTCAAATGAAAAACTAAAAATTCTCATTTTGCACCCATGTTAAATTCAGAAATGTGTTTAGGACATTCAAGTGAAAATATGAAATTTTGCATCACATTGCATTCTGCATTGCATTATGCA
Source organism: Amorphophallus konjac (assembly GCA_022559845.1). Taxonomy (NCBI): domain Eukaryota; kingdom Viridiplantae; phylum Streptophyta; class Magnoliopsida; order Alismatales; family Araceae; genus Amorphophallus; species Amorphophallus konjac. The sequence goes on from CM040121.1 coordinate 470,174,882, forward strand.
TGTTTCCTCATTGTGTGCTTGCATGTTATATATGCTATCACCCCCATCTTTAGAATTTCTAAGATCTCATACTTCTTGCTAAATAATGTTACAATTGAGTCATCACTGGAGTGTTTCATGTCATATACTCAGGGGGAGTAAACATTTGATAAGTTCATCTAGATAGGGGGAGCTGCACTGTTATGTGTTCATAAAATTTTTGGTATACATGTTGAATCAAAATCATACACTTTATGCATAAAATGTGAAAATGAGTGTTAGAGATAAGGATATAGGAATTTCTTTTCAACACTCTAGAGATTTTAAACTTGCTGCATGAATGTTAAAGAGGAAGTTGAGGAAAAAGATGCATGCCTATTTTTGTAGAAAGAATCTGAAAAGAATGACAGAGTAATGCTCAGTCTCACTGAGTAAACTGGATATACGTCACCTGAGAGGTGATGTGGTTCACTTCTGAAAGATGTTGTACTGTAGTATCTCTGTTCAAAATGAGGTGAAATGGTTCAATATTTTGAGTAACCGGGGAGTCTGGCATGAGCTCCATGTGTCTCTTCGCGTAAAAAGGAATTATTTGAACTTGATCACTCTTGAAAAATTATGTTTATCAATTTGAAATTACTTGAATTGAAAAATTCTGATGAAAAACTCTTTGTGGCAGAGCGTAGCCTCCAATACGCTGTTCTCATAAATTGAAGTGCAGTCTGTATAATCTCTCATTGTGTTGATCTGAAAATCTGAATATCCATATGGCAACAATCTATTTTCATGTTATTCACTTATACATATGAAAATTTGATTTAATATGTATTCAAAAAATTGATTGACTGCATTGACTATTGCATAACTCTTCTTTGTGATTGCACAATCTCCTAGGTGTTACACATGAGCATCCTAGTTATTTTGACTCTCATGCACTTTTGTTATACCTATTCTCATCTTAAATAAGTAAAGGGGAGTTGTGTTGCATGTATATATACGTATCTATTTAGTTGCATTGCATACATTCATAGTGTCATCATTTGTATGCATTGAGTTTCATGCCTTTCAAAAGAAAATTTAAAAATCTGAAAATCAAAGAAAAGCATTTGATGTTTAACCTGTTATGTTTTTTAAAAAATATCTTGCCTTTGCCTTGCTATTGCATCTTGTGAAAATCTGAAATGGGCTTTAGGCCTTGAATGGTATTATCTTGATGTGTTTACTTAGTCTGCAAGTCTTAAGTCTACACACCTACCATCTCCAAAATCAACAATTGGAATCATAAATAATCAACATGTTCTGATCATCTTATCTTTGCTTTGCTAATGCCTCATTTGAACTTCTGAAGTGAGCTCTTATTGATTCATGAATCTACTTTGGTAAAATTTGAACTTCATTCCCTTCCTCCCACCTTATGATCATGTCAAAAGGGGAGAAGAATATGATCTGTCTGTGTCAGTCATAAAGTTAGTCATCATCAAAAAAGGGGAGATTGTTGTGTGCCTTGCATATGTTTATATTTTTGATGATAACTAAACTTTATGTATATTGTGTATGCTTGCATATGCTCTTGATGACAGTGTGCATTCATGATCATTGCTATGATTCATACGTTTCAGAATTTAGAAGTCTTGATAAATATTATATGGTTTTGTGAACTATTGAGCCTTTGTGCTTTTGATGTTCCAATATGGTTGAGATGGTAAATGGAGTTTGAGGCTCATACATGTTGTTTAAATGCATGTTGTTCAAATGCATGGATATAGGAAGTTATTTTTGGTTGAGATATTTTGGGTTCTCATGCATTTTCTTCATGAGTTGCTAAAGACATGAATGTGTTTCATGCTTCTTCCACATGAGGCTTTTGAGTTTGTAATTTGAGATATTCATATAAGTCTTCATGAAAATTGGCTTCATGATGTTCATTGAAATTGCATATATGCATGGCAATATGGTCTTGATCTTTGATTGAGAAAAACATGGGTTTTCTGTATATTTATCAATGTGGTTCATGGTTCATCTACATAAGCTTTTGGGCTTGCAAACTGTCTAATCACTCATGCGAATTTTGGTTTTACAATGCTCACTCTTGTTGCACTTCTTGCATAAAGTTCATTGCTATATGTTCTTGATGATAAGATGTGGATGATAAGTTTTCAAAGTGTCTTTAGACTCCTTGTTAATTAATTTTCATGAGTATACTTCATGTATCTTTCACTTGGGGTGATGGAGTTTAATATTTCACATATTTCATTCATGGAGTTTGAACACTTGGCAATAGGGTCTTATCAGCTTTCAGACTGAACTACTGCAGTGTCATAACCTGCAGAGTTCGGTCGACCGAACTAGCTAGTTTGGTCGGCTAAACTAGCCAGAGATGGCTAGTTCTAGGTCTGCTATATTTCGGTCGACCGACCCCATCTTTCGGTCGACCGAATGCGGCGAAAACCTTAACATGAGGATCCGAAACCCATCTAAACCCAATCCATTTGTGCTCTACTTTTACCCATTTGCCCCTAGGGTTATTATATACATCTTAGAGGAGTTTTCTAAGGGTTTTATGAAGGGTATATTGGTCTTTTCATGTCTCTTATGTATACTCATATGTGACCTACGAATTTGGAGAGAACCCCATTTGTGCTAACTCTTTCTATCTTGTAGGAGAACAAAAAGGGGGAAAGGAACAAGGAGCTCTTGTGCAGTGATTTTGATCTACATCCAGACATCTCCGGGGTTCGTAGAAGAAGAACAAAAGGAGCGGATCGACGACAGAAAGAAGAGGACGTAAGAATCGCCATCATCCAATCCGAGAGTCAAGCATCAACATCCATTGGCTTTGGAAATCAAAGGGGGAACATCTTCTACATCTTATCCCTGTCTATTTGTGATGTTTATCATGGGATTTATTTAGGTTTGAGCATGATTGAATATTTGTGTTTATTTCTGAAGTAGATATTTGTGTGTGTGGACCGTCTGCGTACGGTTGTGTTTACGGTGCTGCGGTTGTTGCAACGCGTGTGTGCGTGTGCTGCTGGACTTACGATCCAGAGCGTTTGGGGTTTGTCCCCATGTTGCTGTGTCTACAGCATGAGGAGAGTTCTCCTCGTGGGGATTTATCCCCATGTGTGTGTTGGAGCGCCATCTCCGTGTTGGGGATTTATCTCCGAGTGAAGTCTTACCGGTTTGGTAAGGGGTGGACGTAGGGAGCCCGCCGTGGTCCCGAACCACCTTAAAAATCTCTGTGTCCTTGTGATTTGTGTGTTTGTGGGTTTGCATGTTAACAATGTTTATCTTGATCACGTGTGAACGGTGAGATTGAGAGAACTTGTTTACCCTTGCTTAGTTTATTTCTATCAATCTCGTTAAACTTGTTAATTTCCGCTACGTAAAGATTTTAATTTGCCATATCGCGTGGGGGATAATTCAACCCCCCTTCTTATCCGCTCACCTACGCCGATACCAACAGTGGTTATTCCCCCTACCTCTGGTAGAGGGTGCACTCTTTTACTACGCCTAGGCAGGGTTTTCAAAAAAAAAAGGGTGCCATTGTTTAGGTGTCGGTTTTAATCCATATAAGGATTTAATTAATTTGCATACTTTCTTTTCTTGACTTAGAGCAATAAAGCCCTCAGGTTGATCCATATATATATATTTTTCTAGTTCACCATTTAAGAAGATAGTTTTGACATCCATTTGGTGCATAATTGGTTTATGTATGGAGGCTAAGACAATTAGGACTCTAATGGTGGTGATTTTGGTAACAAGGGAGTATGCATCGAAGTAGTCTATATTAACCTTTTGTGTAAACTCTTTAGCTACCAGTCGAGCCTCGTATTTATCAATGGTTCCATCTGGTTTTAATTTCTTTTTAAATACCCATTTACATCCAATAATTTTACATATGGGAGGTAAACCAGTTAAGACCAATGTGTTGTTTTGGATTATAGAGTTCATTTCATTGTCTATAGCTTCCTTCCAAAAGGGTAAATCCATATAATTCATGGTCTAAGGATATGTCATTAGAGAATATTTTATTAATAATGCATAAAAGTCTTCAAAGACCTTTTTTGTTCTTACTCTTTTACTTCTTCTTAGTTCTGTAGGAATTTCTTCTTCTTCTCTAGGGCCAGTGGCGTTAGAGCTAGAGCCAGCTTCACTACTACCTATATTAGTTTCAATTCTAAATTTAAAGAGAAATATATTTTCATAATAAACTGTATCTCTAGCCTCAATTATGGTGTAGTTTGATATATCACTTATTTCAGAGTTAATTACTAAAAATCTGTTTGTGTAACTAGAAAGTTTATCTGCATTATTATTTGTAATGCATGTAGCCTATGAAGACAGTATCTATTATTTTAGGTCTAATTTTATTTCTTTTATTTTCTGATACTTTCAGTTTTACGAAACACCTCTACACTTTAAGAAAATTTAAGTTAGGTCTTCTTCTCTTCCAAATTTTAAAAGGTGTAGAGTCATTTTGTTCAAATGGGATTCTGTTTAGAAAAAAAAATAGGTAGTTAAGAGGGCCTCCTCCCACAAGTTCTCAGGTGCTCCTGAACTAATTAGTATTGAGTTAACCATATCATTAATGCTCTATTTTTTCTTTCAGCTACCACGTTAGATTGAGGAGAGTAGAGGGTAGTTACTTCATGTATTATTCAATTTTCTTGACAGAATTGGGTGTGTGAGAGAGAGGTGTACTCTCCTCCTCTATCAGACCTTAGTATTTTAATTTTTTTTCTTGTTGATTTTTTGCTTTAGCCTTATAAATTTGAAATTTGGTTAATACTTCATATTTTATTTTAATTAGATAGAGATAGCAATATTTTGATAGATCACCAATAAAGGTCACCAAGTATTTGTTATCACCTCTAAATATTCTTCTAGAGTCACATACATCATTATGTATTAACTCTAAGATACTATAGTATCTATCTACTTATTTAAATGGTTATTTGGGCAATTTTACTTCGACACAAAGTTCACATTTTTCATGATATTAGATATCTATTTTAGGAATTAAGTTTAATCACATTAATCTTTTGATTGAGTTATAATTAACATGACCCAATCTTGAATGACACGTAGAAGATGATTCAACATTTAACACAACAGATTATTCATTGAAAAAGGATGTACATACATTCAGTTTGAAAAGGCCATCACACATAAACAGTACAAGAAAATGTGCGATTAGGGATGGCCAAAATCTGTCCCTAATCCGACTGATTTGGGACGGAATAGCAACGAATTTGGTCATCCCATAATTTTTGTCATTAATTTGGGACGGGAATTTTTTCTGTCCCAAATACGTCCCTAATTAGCGATAGAAATAATTTTGTCTCAAATTAATCTAAAAAATAGTCAATTATTATTTTTTTAAAAATAAAAAATATTTAGGGATGGAATTAATTTTCATCCCTAAATCCATCAGTAATTTTAGGGATGGATTTTAGGGACGGATAAAAAATTTGTAGTTAAATCTGTCCCTAATATGTTTAATTTTTTAAAATAAAATAAAAAAGTAGTTAGGGATGGATTTCAAATCTGTCACTAATTTAGAGACAGATTTCAAAATCCATCCCTAATTTAGAGATGGATTTCAAAATCTATTTCTGAATTTCTAATATTTTTAGAATCTTTTAAAAGAAAATTAAAAAAAGTAGTTAGGGACATACTTCAAATTCGTCCCTAAAATTGTCCCTAAAATTCGAGACAAATTCTTCTTCCATACCTAAATTCGTCCCTAATTATTTTGACATTTTTAATAAATTAAAAAAATAAAAATACTTGTTTAAATATAAAATAATGCACGAAAATAATAAACAATATACAAACATCATAATAACAAATGAAATAACTTTCACCTTCTGCTAAAAATTATTTAAATATAATGTTTGATTATTACCATTTTTTACAATATGATAAAAAAATCAAAAAATATCCTCCATGTCCGTATCCTCCCCATCCTGCTCGTCTCCTCCATCGTCACCCTATGGAGGATCCTATATTAGAAAAAAATTAATATTAGACATGTATGAATAAAATATATTTAAAAATTAAATTAAATAAATTATTTAATTTTACAACTTTAAAATAAGATGATATGTTCGTAAATTACTTAATTAAGTCAATTAGATCGATATTTCAGATTTTTGACCCCCAACTTAAGTTATTTGATTTTAAACTAAATTATAAGGGAGAATGCTATTTTGAGCGTCGAGCCCAAATCAAATATCCGATTTTAATTCCGTTCGCTCACCCAGGTCACTCTCACCACCCAGGTTTCGCTGAAATAATCGACACTCTGATCAGGCTAGCATTTCTCACTTTGGATGTCCCAAACCTGATTTCTTTAAATTTTAAACTAAGTTAGTTTGAAAAATGGTAATTTGAGAGCTAAGCCCAAACCGGGTATCCGATTTGAATTCCGTCGGCTCTCCCAATTCACTCTCACCACTCAGGTCATGTTGGAATAATCGGCATACTGATCAGGGCAGTATTTCAGATTTTGAACCCCAGCTTGAGTTCCTTGGCTTGTTTTAAAATAAGTTAAAAAGAAGAATGTTATTTTGAACGTCGAGCCTAAACCAAGTATCCGATTTACATTCCGTCAGCTCTCCTATGTCACTCTCATCACCCAGATCCTGTTAGAACAATCGACATGTCGATCAGGCTGATATTTTAAATTTTGGATCCCCTATCCCGAGTTCTTTGATTTTAAACTTAATTTAGAAAAATGTAATTTGAGTGTCGAGCCCAAACCGGATATTCAATTTGGATTCCGTCAGCTCTCACATGTCACTCTCACTACTAGATCATGTTGGAATAATTAGCACGCCGATCATGCTGGTTTCATATTTTGGACTCTCCAACGTGAGATCTTTAATTTGTTTTAAACTAAGTTATAATTAAGGGAGAATGCTATTTTAAGCGTCGAGCCCAAACCAGATATCCGCTTTAGATTCTGTCATCTCTCCCAAGTCACTCTCACTACCCAAGTTGTGTTGGAACAATCGGCACGTCGATCAAACTGGTATTTCAAATTTTGGACCCCCCAACTTGAGCTGTTGGGTTTGTATTAAACTATGTTACAAGGAAATGTTATTTTGAGCGTCGAGCCTAAGCTGTGTATCTGATTTGGATTTCGTTAGCTCTCCCAGGTCACTCTCACCGCCCAGATTGTGTTGGAACAATCGTCATGCCGATCAGGTTAATATTTCATATTTTGGATCCCCCAACCTAAGTTCTTTGATTTTAAACTATGTTACTTTAGAAAATGATAATTTAAGCGCCGAACCCAAACTGGGTATCCAATTTAGATTTTGTCAACTCTAACAGGTCACTCTCACCACCTAGATCATGTTGGATAAATCGACACACCGATCAAGTTGGTATTTCAGATTTGGACCCCCAACTTGAGCTCTTTGATTTGTTTTAAACTATGTTATAATTAAGGGAAAATGATATTTTGAGCATCGAGTCCAAATTGGATATCCGATTTAGATTCTGTCAGCTCTCCCAGGTCACTCTCACTGTCCAGATCATGTTGGAACAATCAACACGCCGATCAAACTAGTATTTTAGATTTTGGACCCGCCCAACCTAAGTTCTTTAATTTTAAACTAAGTTAGTTTGGAAAATGATAATTTGAGCGCTGAGCCCAAACCGGGTATCCAATTTGAATTTTGACAGCTCTCCCAAGTCACTCTCACCATCCAACTCATGTTGGAATAATTGACATGCCGATCAGATCAGTATTTCAGATTTTGAACCTCCCCAACCTGAGTTCAATCTTAATACAATCTTAGTACTAAATATCAATATTATAGTTCTAAATATCAGTATTATAACTCTAAATTTTGTGACGTTAAACACTAGAACAAACACTAACATGTGGTGGTTGTGTTGCGGTCGAGAGTGATCCATGAGGGATAATCCCCACTTCAGAGAGTGTTGCGGTTGTTGACATGTTTGTTTTACTCCTCATTGGCTTAAAAAATGTCTTCTCTCCCCTTCTACTAAATCGATATATAAAATAAATGGGAACAGTAGAAGGAGAACAGAAGAGTGTAAATAACTATGATCGCCACCAAGGTGCCTAATGTGATTCACCGTACCTTGGAAAGAGGGAGACACTCGCCTTATGAGCAGCGCTGGGAGGATGTACGGCTCAGGAGGAACCACCTGTAAGGATGTGCGGCCGCACGATAGGCCGTCTAAGGGCGCTGCAGAGGATGTGGGATAAGGAACTTCTGGCAGATGAACGGCTCTGACCCGACCGCAAGACGAAGAAGAACGGCCCAGGTAACACCGCACGTCTCCGTGAACGGCTTGTTAGGAACCGCACAAGGCCACCACGCCAGAAGTTGTAAAAGGGTCAAACCTCCACCCTTTCCGGCCGGCCAGAAAGGATGGGCCTCGTGTTAGTGTATTGCTGACCTACAAAACAATGTGTAAACACAAAGAGAAAACCCAAATTAGAACTGAAAAGTGTAGTAGATGCTAACATGAAAGGAAATAGACGTAACTAAGTGAAGTGGGGGATACCTGGGGAGTTTTAAACCCCTGGGGCGTCAAAAACGTGGGAGTGTGTGTGCGAATGATAGTGCAAGCAACAAAAACGTGGGAGAATGGATGTGTAGAAACGAAGATGCAATGAGAAGAAAACGAGACTATCCAGAATGCAAGAGGACTCAAAACGGAAGTTACTCCCTGGACCGGAGGCCTATATGACATAGAAGGCCTCCCTCCCTGGTCGTAGGTCGCTCAAGGATTCGATAGGGCTTCGCCATCGACCCAAAATCTCCCCCCCTTTTCAAAGGTAGTCTTTAGGGTCTATTTATAGAGCACCTAAAGTCCTAGCTCGAAATTAGGGTTTAGAAGCATTTTCAGGTCGAGATAATCAAAGGAAAACCGTAGATAATCGAATTATCTCTTATCCAGTCGAAACGGCACTCAAAATGATTCAGCATCCGCGGAGAAAATGACGTGAGAAGTTAAGGATAAAACCACGGATTGAGAGAGAAAATCTGCTGAAATTCAGGAATCGAACGGATGAACGGTCTTACGATAGACCGTTCCACTGGATGTGCAGCCATGTCCTAGCCGTCCAATCCTGTCGGTGGAAATTCAAATAAATCATAAACATTATCCAAATATCCATCGAACTGACCGAAATCTTCACCGTTGGACTCTCATAGATGAACGGCTCAGATGAGACCGTTCAAAGGTAGGGCGGCCAAAGACAAACCGTTCTAGCCTTGTCGATGATAAATAGATTAATTGAATAATTATCTGAGAAAACCATCAAGCGCAGGACTCTGAGAGACGAGCGGCTACCATCCGTCCGTCCATCATGTTGAACGGCTATGGGAGGACCGCATAAATGTTTGTCGGTGGAAATTCAAAAAATTAACCAAAATATATGGACAGTCCATAGACAACCGCACATTGATTGAGCGGCCTGGGAGGAACCGTACATGTATATGGGCGCTTGAAACTCAAAAAAAAAATGAATCAACCAAAACCAAGGCCCATTAAGCCCAGAATTGAAACAAACCCAGCCAGGGAGGGAGGCTACCCATAAAATTTGCCCAAAACGTGCCTGAAAATAGCCCCAACGAGCGATGGACAACTCGAGGCATCAACAAATGAGAGTAAGAGGAACAACTCAACTTATCGGCAAAAAATGGGTGTCAACAGCGGTCAAGGTTTGTGTAAAGCTCGATGTAATCTCTACTTAGACGTTGGACATCTCTACCTGGACGCTCAACATAATCTATGCCTAGATGCCCGACTGGATGCTCGATGCAATCCGTCCCTCCAAATGTGACGTCTCCTCTTGGACGTCTCTGATGCTGCTCGAAGTATTGGGGCCAGTGTGGCACATAATGAAGGCACTGGTACTGGTCTAGGAATAGCTTGAACTCACACAAGATGATATCACCCTACTGGTGTCCAGGCTCTGCCCAAAATCGTACAACTGGGCTTTCCTCAGTAGGGATCCCAAGGATCCCCACCTTGAAACAATGGTGGTAAATCGTAATAACAACAATAACAATAGATGGCAGCGGAAACATAACTCTCTAAGCTACTCCTATTGTTAATGGAATGTAAACCCCAACCACGCAGTCGGAACCGCCGAACCAACAGTGAAAGCACGGTTACACTATTAAAGGAAACACCATGACACCTCTGTCAAGAAGGCCCATCCTCGCTGACGAAAGCCATAGTCAAGACCACGAGGTCTAGGGGTACGGTCATGACCTCACTGTCGGGATCACTACTCTATGGGTGAAACCACAGTGACTCTATCGGAAAACCCTCGACCTCAACGTTGAGAACAACATACGGAAGTCACCTGGAGAACCACGGCGAGAAATCAAAACCTTGAGTCAGGAGAGTCACGTCTCACGCTACGGGAGAACCTACCCATTAGAAGCAAGGCCAGATGCATCCAGTGATGACTTAGTCCACATCCTTAGGTGTCTTCCATTCGTCTCAACGCGGTAGCTGAGACACCATACACAAGTAACCACAGAACAAGGACAAGTTGGGGTCGTGCTCTTCAGCACGTGTCCGAAGCCCCCAACCATATGTGCACACACAGACTCACTACTCTAAGTCAGGTCCTCTAGCTAATTTTTCCCCTAGCCTTGACTCAGGCGCAATGGCAAGGGGCCCAATGGTAACTAACTTAAAAATCATCTTGTCGGGTCGGCTCTCCACCTCTCCCCAATGGGTAAGCACGCGTGCACCTTGGAAAGCACTGTCTAGTGGGGGGGCACTCGATGTGAGAACTCTCGGTAGAAGAAATACCAGAGTATTATCGGCTATGCAAGCACCCCTCATAAGTATCTCGGAACACATGGTGACTCAGTGCCATCGAACTTAAGATGGCTAACTAGATCGGTTAAACACTAGGCCATCGAGTCATACGACTCATCCCAATGCCGCTATACAATATGGCTCTATGCTGTTAAACCTTCCTACGCCGGTGAAATAGAAACCACAAGCATCAGCCACTAAACTCATGCGGGAAAACCCTCCACGAGAACCATAAGACTCAGCACATGGAGAACTCAATCTTGGGGGCAATCGCCACCCACACAAGGCTGAAATGGCCCAATTCATGGATTTTGAAGAATATAGTATTAATTTATGTGTTCCGGGATGAAAACTAGGGTAACGAGAGTGCCGGAACACATGGGGTCACTTAGACCCACGAAACCACATGGGCAAGATATTCGAGGAATCTCAACACCCCTAGACACCTAAAAACTTGAAACTCGACTCTATGGAGGTGTCTGGGGCTTCCACGGGGCAAGGGACGCCCAAAGGGACCCAATAGATCGACCTACGCAAGTCAACGGTCGACCCTAACAGTCAACCAATGCAAGTCATTGGTCGACCGATGGCCAAAAAGGCCAACAGACCCCAAATCGGTCGACCTATTCACTAGATCGGTCAATGTTTGAAAACCTAGCCCGGACCAACCGGTCCGATCGGTTAACCCGCAACCCAGTCCCAAAATCAGGTTGGAATAGTGCCTAGACCGTTTTAGACCCAAAACCAGGTTAAACCCAGTCAACCCGATGCAACCCGGCTGACCCGCTAAAACCAGCGTGACCAAACGGGGTCCGACTCCTATAAATATTTTTTATTTGTTTAATTTTTACCTTTTGATTTAGCATGAAAAAATATAGAAGGTGAGGAGTCTTCAACTCATCTCTTTAAAATTACATATGTATAGCCTTTTTGGGACTCTAACTTTTTAACTTTTGGAAGTTGAAAGGGTTTGGGAAGACATAAAAATCTTCTAACTTTCTAGTTTCTACCTTGTTTGAGGTCCGTTGAATCTTGTGACTGCAAAAGTGCAAAACAACAGAGCAGAAGGAAGAGGAACAAAAAACCCTGGTGAACAGGTTTGGCCCCCGCCGTCCCTGGGCCTGGGGAAACCGACCAACACCAACCTACTGGGTGCAGGACACTGCCCGTACAACTATACTATTCTGTTTCTCTGCTTCTCCTGTATCGCAAAGGTAGGCCAAAACCTGCAGGGTGCATGCTGCTGCCTGTGCAACTACAAACTTTCTAGTTTCTGTCATCTTTGGTGTTGGTTACAATTTATAACAATTCTATATTGATTCTTAGCACTGTATCATGTCGATGGAGTTCATTTGATGCATTCCCTTTCCCACTATTGGATCAGTAACACAAGTGTAGCAACCCCTTTATAATAAATATATTATTTTGAAGTCTTTTTTAAGTTCATTTATTAAACAAGCCACATTTCAATTTAGTTGGCTTATTTATCCTTGTGAGTAATTCTGAATTGCCACTATAATATTCATTTTAATTTTAGCATATAATATTCAGATTATGTCTTCTTCCGGGCAAAATTCCACTGCAACCTCATCACAATCTATTCGAGGAAAAAGTGATCTAGCATGGAACCATGTAATTGAAGGATTGGATCCAACCGGTAAGAAATCACTCACATGTATTCATTGTAAAAAAATTGTCAAAGGAGGGGGAATCAATCGGATGAAGCAACATCTAGCAAAAAAGAAAGGAGAAGTTGAAGGTTGTAAAAAAGTACCACATGATGTGCAATATCAGATGGAACAGGCACTTCAAGATAATGCCAACAGGAAACAAGAAACACAAAAACAATATGAGGAAGAACATCCATATGGGCCTAGTGTCGAATCCAATGCATCCGAGTTAGTTGTTATGGAGCCAATTGCTAAGAAGCTTAAGGTAGGAAAAGGACAAGAAAGTTTAAGAGGAGTTGGCTCATATTTTGCTCCATGTACTACACCTGGATCTCAACCATCAATTAAGAGTGTCCTTGCTAGCAAAGAAGCAAAAGAGCAAGCTGATGTTAGTATTGCAAGGTGGGTATATGACTCGTGTGTTCCTTTCAATATTGTTAATTCAGCTTATTTTCAACCAATGATAGATGCAATTTCCGGAATTGGTCCAGGATATAAGGCTCCCACATATCATGATTATAGAACAAATTTATTGAAAATGGTGAAGAAGGAAGTCCAATTGTTTGTTGATACTTTTAGATCATCTTGGGAAGAGACTGGGTGCACTATCATGGCTGATGGTTGGCTGGACACAAGTAATCGCACATTAATAAATTTCTTAGTTTATTGCCCAAGTGGAACAACATTTATAAAGTCAGTTGATGCAAGTGCTATAGTGAAGACATCAGAAAATTTATTTCTCTTGTTCAAAGAGGTTGTCGAGTGGGTTGGATCCACAAATATAGTGCACATGGTAAGTGACAATGCTGCTAATTATGTGGCTGCAGGATGCTTTCCCTACTTTATATTGGTTGCCTTGTGCAACACACTGCATGAATTTGATTTTAAAGGATATTGGAGAGTTGGACTCTATATCAAGTCTACTAAAACAAGGATCACAAATTACCACATTCATTTATAACCATATATATGTGTTGGGTCTTTTGAGAAGAAGACCTAGATGGACTGAAATTATTCGTCCTACGGCTACCCGATTTGCAACAAATTTTATTGCTTTACAAAGTCTTCTTTCCCATAAACACGATTTACAAGGTGTTTTTACGAGTAAAGATTTCATTGACTCAAGATACAACAAACAAAAAGGAGAGATTGTCCAACACATAATTTTATCTTCAGAGTTTTGGAAGGAGTGCCAAGTTATTGTTGCTGCCACAGAACCACTAGTGCGTGTATTACGAATTGTTGATTCTAACCATCGGCCTTCAATGGGTTACTTATATGAAGCTGTGCACAAGGCAAATGAGTCTATCAAGAAATTTTTTGGCAAGAAAGCTAGTGCATCCGCTCCTTTTTTACAAATCATTGATAAGCGTTGGGATAAGCAATTGCGTCAAAATCATTTTGCAGCAGCTTATTGGTTGAATCCTGCAATACAATCTATAAAAAACATCAGAATGCTCCCATCCCGAGATAATGACAGGTTTTGTTACTTTTGTATGATCCTCTACTTCATTGCATTTCTTTTATTTAACTATAAGCTTGCTAATACAACCTACTCTATGTTTTTGAACAAAATGATAGGGTTATATGATGTTCTTGAGAAGATGATGCAAGGGAACCAAAAGCTACTCAAGTGAATTATGAAGGAGATGAAGTTTTTCACAAATGCTATGAACAATTTTGGAAGGAAAATTGCAGTCAGCTCATTGCAAACAGAAATGGCAAGTATTTGTTTATATTTGAATTATTTACCCAAGATATTGTTTAATGTTATTTGCTTATCCGCTTATTTATGAATTTTGTATCTTTTATTTAGTAGATGAATGGTGGAAAATGTTTGGTACTGATGCACCAAATCTCCAAAAAATTGCCATAAGAGTTCTCAGTCAAACTTGTAGCTCATCAGGATGTGAGAGGAATTGGAGTGTATTTGAGCATATCCATTCCAAAAAGAGGAATAGATTGGAACATCAAAGGCTTAACGATATAGTATATATACATTATAATTTTCATCTAAACCAGAGGTATTCATCATTTATTGACTATTTATTAAGTATATATATTCATTTGAATGCAAATATTGTTTTTGACCAAAGCCTATTTCATTTATTAGATACAACACCAAGGAACAAAATTATGATCTAATCGACATAGATTCAATTGATGTCACAAGAGATTTGATAGTGGAGGATGAAGATGAGCCTCCATTGCTTGATGTCGAGGAGATAGAGACTATGCTCATGCAAGATGTGTCAATACCTATAAATCAAAAGAATAATTTTTATGATACAGGTAAACTTTTCATTTTACATTATAATATCATTTTTGACTATAGTATCATATTATGATGGTGAATTATTATTTATAGGTAACGGAGAGGAGGTTGATTTGGACATCAACAACCCAAGAATACTCATAGAGGGAGATGAAGACAAGGAAGAAGATGAAAATTTAGATGAACAAGAAATTTAGCTTCACACACAATGAATTTGTGTCTCATGAGATGTTAATTGTAGTTGATAAATGGTCATATGTAGTGTTTATTTAATATGAATTTTATTCTTTTTTTAGACTATCTTAGTGGTTGTTTAATGCACTTGTTTTAATTTTTACAATATATGTTTAGGTGTTTGTTTCATATTTCTAACTCAAGATATCTTAAAATTTTATCGCAGTTTACAATATTATTATAAACGGTTCTAGTCTTACGGGTCACAGGTCAACCCGTACGGTTAAACCATTGACCCGTGACCCACTAACTTAATCGGGTCAAGCTACAGGTCAGGTTTTAAAACAATGGGATCGATCGATGATCCACTGGATCAGTTGACCTATGCTGTAAATCGGTCGACCTATTCTAGGTAGACTACTTCTTTATGGTGAACGCGGAATCGTCGTTCGATTTACCCAATCGATCGACTGACTCCGGCGACGCACCTGCGGAAGCTCTGCCGTGGGAGCTTAAACCACGCCCCACTCAACCCATTTGGGGGAGAAAACAAGGGGAAACTATTACCCAACCTCTAAACCACCGGGATGGAGAATCCATTGCTCACCCCAAAACATGATAAACTGCCCCGGCATGAAAGAAAACCATCTCTCAGCCTCACCTTGCCCTAAAAATTGTAGGAAAATAACATGCAACGGCTAGGGATCCATCCTCCTACCTCTCACGATGATTTCTCGTGCCGAGGATGCCAATTCCATGTGGAAACGACACTCAAACCACCGTCGGGCTCGCGAATTTGCGAAAGAAGCATGCCGCGCCATCGCCTCCATTCCTCGTTCCCATCCTCAACCGCTCGTCGCCCACGCCGCCCCTGCCTCGTCCACCACGTCCTCTGTCGGCCGCCCGAAGAATGGGTGGGGAGAAGGAGAGAAACAAGAGAAGAGAGAGGGAGAGAGTGAGAGAATGAGGGTGACAGGGGGTTTTAAATGGAAAACATTTTGGGGTTTTAAAAATCTAAAAAATAGAAAAATGGGAAAAAATCATCTCTGTGATCCTTGGAAAATGCACAACTTGCTTGCAGCACCCCAGAGCTCGAAAACATAATATTACTCCAAATGCGAGGGTCCAAAGGCCCGATATCTAATATTCTGATTTAATTACAAACCATGATTCGAGACCTATGGAAACACTCTGAAACCCACAGATTCCTGATCCAAAAACCCAAGAGATTATAGTCCTCCCCCCTCACAGAAATTTTGCCCTCGAAATTTGAGGCAACACCCATCTCATAGAGGAAGAAAGACTGATTTAACTAGCAACACTCCTAGAGCTCCAGCTTAAACTTCTATTCTCGCGCAACCACCTCTGCTGAGGGACACGACCAAACCATTGCCACTAACAGAATCATCTCGCTTCACATTCACAATTCACATTGATTTCTAGAGCGAGTATTGCACACAAAAGGATACGAGTCTGGCATCACCTCAGCCACCACGAGGCTTTCACTGCGGGCATCATTGGGCACATTCTCGCACATTGAGGAGACGTGACCCGCGCAATGAAATCCTGTTGTATTTGAATTACCCATACTTGAAAGACCTACCAAACATCAACTTTTTAGCCTATTGACTGACCTCACACCTTCACAAGGGACATCCATCCCTGAGCCTCAACTAAGCTACATAATCATTTTAATCGGCTGTGACATTTCCGTCGGCTCCATGCCATCAACACTCTCACATCTGGCAAGCCAAACACCCATAGCAACACTGGACCAACTCTAGTCCCAACATAGTCCTTTTATCAATCCTGATTCAAACCGAGAAAAGATATATCATGATCGGCTACCCAAGGTCTCGCCTGCTCACAGCTCTGCCCATTCTCAATTCACCTCGATTGGCATCTTCTGGCTGTGAAGGTCCATCCGCCAGCCACCAATTACCCGTCAACGGGAAATTCTTAGTTGCTCAACTTCCTTTTCCTATTTCTTCAGATAATCTCGTTCTAAATCTTGATGGCCCATCCGTTGGCTCTTACACTCACCATTTTCACTCCCTGAGTTGGTCCTCACTCTGACACCGCTTCCAAATCTGATCCGCATGCCAACTCTACCCTCTCAGGGGACGAAACCATACGACAAAACTTCATAATCATCGGTCCATGTCAACCCTAGACTCAGAGTTACAGGGAATTCCTATCATGTTGGCCACAAGACCAAGTCTTCCATTCAATGATATCCCTCCTGGGACCTCCATACCTAGAGTCCTAGAGATCGTCCATTATACAATCTCATCGAATCCTTCATCTCAAATATTCCAAATGGACACTTTCCAACTCCGGCCCCGCTCTCACCATGGAGCCGAAAGACATTGCCTTGTAACTCATAGTGCACATTCTTCGAAACAAACAAGTGCCATGCTTATGTCGTGGTAATCTGGTCAACGGTGTGCCAATCTATGTGGATCTCCATACATTGCTAATCTATGCCACAACTGAGTCGTTGCGTCATGCCACATCTCTCGGACTCAATCGGGCTCCTTTCAGTTGCCATCATAACTGACCACTTGGCTAGCCTTACTAACCGCTTGCAGCTACCAACTGGGATCCACAAATCCTTCCTCTATATTCACATACTTGGATCCCAATTCTATCCCGAGGACACTACTTCTGATATAAGTCGAGCGCCTATTTTGCCGACTCCGATCATCATGTCCTCGTTCTTTATCATGACTACTTGCTTTTCAACCCCCACCTGGGTCCACCGCCAATTACCTGACATCACTTCTATTGGATGAACATGGTACTCATCTGGTACACTTGCCGTCATATTTTCCCAACTCTTTATTCCATTGGTGCCACATACCATAATGCCTCAAGCAATGGCATGACAATTGATACGGCTTACACAACCAAAAATAATCTTACACTAAGGAAATGACCATCTCTATTGGTCAAAATCTTTTGATACTCTACCAAACCTCTGAAATCCTTTTGTTCTAGCCATCATTACGATCCTGGAGCTCTTGGGTCATGGGCCCTGTAACACTCAAGATTTTTGGATCAGGAATCTGTGGGTTTCAGAGAGCTTCTGTGGGTTCCAGATCGTGATTCGTGATTAAATCAGATTTTTGGCTATCGGGCATCCGGACCCCTATGTAGGGTGAACCATTGTGATTTCAGGTTCCAGGAAGTTGCAGGCGCATTGTGTAGTTTTCGAGGATCATGGGGATGTTTTTTCCCATTTTTTATTTTTTTAGATTTTTAAATCATAAAATAATTCTTATATAAACCCCTTAACACCCCCTCTCTCCTTATTCTCTCATTCTCTCTCTCTCTCCTTATTCTCTCATTCTCTCTCTCTCCTCTCATTTCTCTCCTTCTCTCCCTCCCTTCTTTGGGCAACTGACGGAGGATGGCGTGGGCGAGGTAGTGAGGCACGTGGGGTGGTGAGCGGCGAGGATGGAACAAGGAATGGGCCAGTGGCGCGGTGAAGCTCGTTCACGAGTTCGTGAAGTCGACGATGGTTCGAGGCACGATTTTGCATGGAATCAGCATCCTTGACACGGGATCTCGTCGTGAGAGGTAGGGTGATGGATCCCTGGCCCTTGCATTTCATTTTTCCCACGTTTTGTAGGCTCAGGTGAAGCCGAAGGTGGTTTTCTTTCACGTCAGGGTTAAAAAGCATGATTTTGGGTTGAGCGATGAATTCGTCGATTCGACCATTTTGTGGTTTGTTTGGGCCCTTTTAGTAGTTTAGAGGGTAGGGAATGATTCCACCATATTTTCTCCATCATCCGGGGTGATTAGGGGTGGAATAGGGCCCCTCGGATGGGGTTTCGAAGTCATGTCGCCGGATTTGGTGGACCAGATGGGCAGTTCGGCCAACCTGATCAACATTCGCCATGGAGGGCCGTCCGCCCTGGTTCGGTCGACCGACCCAAGTGGTCCCGTCAATTGACCCAGGTCGGGGGGGTGCTAGTCTTGGTCCAGTCAACCGACCTGATGGGTCTGGTCGACCGACCCTTGGTAGGTCGACCGACCTAGTGGGCGGGTCGACCGAATTCAACCCTTTTTGCCCTTTTTGGCCGCCGGTCGACTCGGTTGAGACCCTTTGGTTGACCTTTGGCCCCGTGGATGGCCCGAACACCCCGTGGGGATCAAGTTCATGTTTTTGGGTGTCCGGAGGAATCATGTTATCTCGATTAGTGTGCCCGTGAGGTTTTGAGGGTCTGGGTGACCCCGTGTGTTCTGGACTTCCTTTTTCTACTAATTCGAGTCTCCATGTATTTGTGTACGTGCGGAGGAGGGTTGTTCTGGCATAGTGTTAGCTTCTTAAGAAAGTGGATTCTATGTGGGCCATGAGTATGGCCAATGACCATGAGTCCCGTGACCCAGCCAGGGGCTGGGGACTTTCTAGTCTCCCTTAGAGAGGGAGTGAACTCGGCGGTAGTGAGTCACCTCATGAGTCCTTTGACCATGGTTTCTGACTATCAGACTAGGATAATTTGACGGCATGGTGCCGTATGGTACAATGGCCTTGGGATGAGTAGCGTGACTCTATGGTCGTTGGATTAGCGAGTCTAGCTAGTTATCCTGAGTCAGGTGGCGCCGTGCCACCCTGTGTTTCGAGTTACTCGCGACGGGTACATGTGTAGCCTGTCAGTACTTTGGTTGCTTCCCTTTTGAGAGTTCGCACGTTGAGTGACTTTCCCACTAGTCATAGCTTGCCTAGGCACGTGGGTGCCGGCCCACCTAGGAGCGGTGGAGAGCTAGACCTGGGAGAGACAGTTTTAGGCTGGTTGCCGTAGGGCCTCCTATTGTGGCGGCTTGAGTCCGAGCCCGGAAGAAAATCAGCTAGAGGGCCTGACGTAGAGCAGTCAGTCAGTGTGTGCACACGTGGACGGGGACTACAGACACGTGCTGATGAGCATGACCCCAACTAGACCCTTGTCCTTGTCTTACTTGTACGGTGTCTTAGTTTCCACCTGAGACGAGTAGGGAGACACCTGAGGTGCAGACTAAGTCATCAGTTGATGCATCCGACCTTGCTTCTAGTGGACAGGTTCTCCTGTCACGCGACACGTGACTCTCTTGACTCGAGGTTTTGGTTTTCCATCAGTGAGGACGTGGTCCTTCGGGGGGCTTCTATGTACTTTTCTTGACGTTGAGGTCTAGGGTTCCCGGTAGAGTTATCGAGGTTTCACCCGTAGACAGTGTGGGGTTCATGACGGCGAGGTCGTACCTATACCCTTGGCCAGAGTGGTCTTAGTTGGGCCTTCATCAAAGAGGACGGGTTCTCATGATAGAGGTGTCGTGGTCTCTTTTCTGGTACTATAGCTGGGTTTTTTAGTTGGTTCGGCGGTCCCGACTGTGAGATCGGGGTTTGCTTTTCATTGCCGTTAGGAGTAGCTTAGAGAGTGGTGGTTCCACCGATAATCGTTGTTACTGTTCTTACTATGACTGTTACTTCCATCATTATTATTGCTTTTGCCACTTCCTGTTATTGTTGTTATTGTTAATGATGTTATCGTTGCTGTTACCATCGTCGTCTCGTGGTGGGGATCCACGGGACCCCTACTGAGCCAATGAGATGAGGCCCACCCCTATCTTTTCAGGTGTTGTGGTTCCTCCTCGAGGTTCGTAGCTGCAGCGCGGAGGTTCGTAGTTGTTAGCTCGTCAGAGCTGGGGGCGTACCCATCAATTGAGTACGTTTTCTTTCCCTATGGATTGTACTTTATGGACTGGACTCTGTAGTTAGTTTATTATATGAAAATGTAATTTATTTCATATTATATGATTAGTTAATTATATAGTTATTTCTTATATTATTTTAAATTTTAATGTACCTCCACACACCTAAATAACCCTTCCGAGCCTTCGAGCTCATGGGTGGCGGGATAGGATTCAAATGGTATCGGGTAATTCTCGGTATCTGGATCTTGGGTCGTTATAAATGGTATCAGAGAGGAGTTGTGGATGTACATGGTAATTTGAGATAATTGCAGTGTTCAAGAGTCCATAAGGTCCAGTATAGTAGGTAGCTAGCATAGTATTTTTGTGTTTATTTACCGCGTTGTTTCTCGCGTGAGAGCTAGCATGCGCGGTGGTGGCGCTGTGAAGGCGGATTTGGCTATTGTCGGAGTGCCGATAGTGGGCCTAAAGAGTAAGATAGATAGTTATATTCCCCAGTGGCAGTGGCCCCGGTTGTGCTGAGTTGGGCAAAGTTTTGCCTGCAGATGCAAGTTTGTAATGTAGCATCAGAAGTACTAGCGATGAGGCCGGTGGCTGGCGAGGATAGTTCATGGCTTGGTGGCCATGAGTATGCTCCGGAGGTGTTATTGTCATTTTGGCCACCCCAGTTCAAGGTTTAGCTAGCCCCTAAGGTATCAAGGTTGTAGTTTGAGGTAGTAGAGCGGATGCTTTGATCGAGAGAGTGCTCGAACAAGTGGAGAATCCGCCTGGTGAGTTGTTGTCTGTCGAGCCTGACATTCTCATCATGCTCTGTGGTGTCAGAGATGATGTTCCAGTCCCGATCATTTCGATACGTTTCGAGGCAAGAATGGGCAGCTGAGATATCCAAGTGAGTTTTAAGTCTTGCGCATTTGTGCATGAATGAGCTGCATTAGCTCTGGATCGATTTGGGATAGTATGGCAGTGGCTTAGTTCTGGGCCCAAGTTGTAGAATTAGGGCCATTATGCACCGCATCAGATGCACCGTGCGAGGTGGCAGATGAGATGTGAAGGTTCAACAGCAGATTCAGGATTTGAGGATAAGCTGAGGTAGGTGCCGATCGTGGATCGTGTTGTGGTTCCAGGCGTAGTGGTCCTAGCTATAGTAGCGCAGGAGCAGATATTTTGAGGACTCGAGAATTGAGAATGGATTGGTGTCCGCTAAGATAGATTTGAGGGAATAATGTCCTGTGGTTAGAGGTGTAGTGGCCTTTGAACCTGGCATCTTTTAGTTATTTCCTTGCTTCCTCATAAGCTTTTTGATATGTTAATGATTTTCGGGATCAGAGACAGGGATAGGTAGGGAGTGTGTGGTGGCGGCTAGCTCAACCAATGTGGCAAAGTGTAGCTGGCAATGAGCAGAGTTAGTGCTCGAGGCGTGGTGAGTTGCAGTTCGGCGAGTTGTGATGGTGTGCTAGGAGATGCTACCAGTGTGGTCCAATGGGACCCTCGGCAAGTGTTGTCAGAGGAGCTGACCTGATGGTAGCGATAGTTTTTTCCGGTGTTGGAAGGTAAGGTTCCCAGTATGCGTGAGATTCATGGTCGAGTCAAGCGTGGAGACCTTCCACTTCGTAGGAGGTATGTTGGTGTCTCCTTGGTTGGAGAGAATTGTGTTTTGGTTGGATTTATCCATCCTTCAATGTAGGTTTGGATTGGTTGGCCTGCTCGTGAATGCCAAGGAATCCATGTGAGAAGTGCCCTGCTTATTGGCAGGGTGATGGCCTGTAAGAAGTGTTCTATAGCCTAGTAGTACGGCTGCCCGTGGAAAGTTATGCCATCCCCTTGATAACACGTGAAAGGGGCCCAGTCGAGTTCGAGAGCTTCAGAATGATGCCAGAAGGACCTAGTTGGGGTAAGGATTGGTGATGTTTGGAGATCCGTGTAGATTGGTTGCAGTGTCGTCAACCAAGTTGCTATGGTAAAAGATGACACTTGTCTGTCATGGAGATGTGTGCCTTGGAATGCTAAGGTTATGTCATGTGGCTCTGTGATAAGAGCGGAGCCGGGTTGGCAGGTGTCCATTTGGAACAATTGAGACGAAGGATTCGATAAGACTATAATGGACGATGGCTGAGTGCAGAGATCCTAGGAGGGATGTCGTCGACTTGTGGACAGCATGGGAGGAGTTCCCTGTAAGTCTGAGTCTAGAGTTGTTGTGGACCAAGGATTGTGGAGTCTTGTCGTTTGGTCTCGTCATGCTCCCTTAAGAGGGTAGAGATGGTGTGAGAATTAGATTCGGATGCGTCGGGTGAGGGCTGACTCGAGAAGTAATAATGGTTAGTGTAAGAGTCAACCGATGGGTTATCAAGATTTATAGGGTGTTTGGAAACACTTTTTTTTAAAACTCTTTCTATCTTAAAAATTATGACATATCAATTTTCAATCTAATTTTTAAAATTGATAAAAATAAGTCACTCTCTGTTTTGCAAAAATACTATAGTTTTTAAATTTTAAATAAACTTGTTTATTAGACAAAAAAGTTCAGTCAATATTTTGACGGAGATACTCCCTCTTCCCCATTGTCTTGAATGCCAAGCCTCTTCCTCTCCCTCTCTTCCCCGTCTTCTTCTTCTTCTCATCTTCCTCCTCTCCGTGTCTTCTTATCCCTTCTCCCCCTCCCTTCCTCTCCCCCCGCTGTTCCAACAGAACTGACAGAGCACAGATAGAGAGACAAAGTGTGAGAGAAAATGAGAGAGAGGGAGGGAAATGGGGTAGCATCTGTGTAGGGAGGTGGGTCGCGGTGACAGGCACCGGCGTGGAGGTGGGGTTGGTTGGAGCGGAATGGACGGCGGCGATAGGGGGTTCCATGGGTGCCATGACGGTCGAGCGGCGTTGGTCGACTGGAGCTGATCTACACGATGCCGGAGGGGTGGCAGAGGGCGGAAGAACTTAGCCGCGGCGTGGGCGCTGCTGGGGCCATGGGAACCAGGGAAGGGACCCGTGGGCGGCACTGGCGGGAGGGTCACAGAGGAGCTGGCACCGGCGGCGTGAAGGGAGGGCGGCATATGCCCGGCAGACTGCGGTGGCGTGGTGATGCGGGATGAGACCACGGACACGACTCGAATGAGGAATGCAGTCCTCGGACTCTAGGTGAGCTCGTGATTGTCCCTAAACGAGGGAAGCGTCGGACGTGCGCGGTTGAGAAACCGGCAATGAGCTAGGGTGATCGGCTCTCTCGTGTGCTCGGATCGGGTCACGGGACGGTCTCGCACTCTCTCGCAGCAGCGGTAATGAATAGATAAAGCGAGCTAGATATTCCTACACATGCTCTCTAGCAGCGGCATAAATAAATATATATGAAGTAAGCAAAATGCCAAGTAAGGGAGCGAATGCGATACCTCCACGCGCTCGGCGTGGGGAAGGCGGACCCGGCCGAAACTCGTACTCCCGGGATAAATATTACACAATGATGACAGCAATGAAATATCGCCCACTCCACGCAGGGAGGTAAAGGGCTACACAACTGGGCCCGGGAGGACCGAATTCGGGTTGACGGGCGGCTTCTCGCGTTGATTCGGCAACACCCGAACTAGTGACGGTGGGGCCCAAATGCTGTCCGGAGGGACCGTGTGGAACCCGGTGGCACCGCTATGGTGATGGATGCCTGGATGAGAACTCCCTGGAGTGGAGGCGCGCTGGTTCGCCGGCCGGAGGCCGGGCGGCTCCGATCGGCACCGGTCGGAATAACCGGCCACGGATCTGCAACTTCTGGTTTTCAGCGCGCGTCCCGGCGAGAACGGGCGCTGCGATCAGCCCCGATGTCGGATCGACACGAGACGGGCGCCGTTGGAAAGCTAACTTCAAATCCTTCAATCTAGGCTTGAAGATCTGGCCTGGATCTGCACAGATCTGGGCTTTAATAAATTTTCAACTTCATGTTGTACAGTAGCCGAACACTCAGATCTGCAGGGCTATTCTCTAAGAACTGCCTTTGACCGATATGTGAACGTCCGAATCTGAAGTGGTGCTATTCAGCAAAGTTGTAGGAAATCAAGTTAGGAAAACGTCAAAATAGGTTTGGACAAGTTTGGATGTGGCTACGAATTGATAGGATTTTTGAACTGGAAGTGGGTCGGATCTGGAAATGGGCTGAAAGCACTGTAGCTGAGATAGAACACGAATTTTGAAAAATGGATAGATGGTGGATAAAACATCAAAAAAAATGGTGGATATATGGGATGATGGACAGAACTCCCAGTAAAATTGGGAGGGTTTGGAAAATTCAAAAAAGGTGGTCGGAGATGGGAAACTCAGAGCTGTTGTCACTGTAGACAGAGATAAAACAGATCTGGGAATGCAAAATGAACGAAAATGGAAAATTACTAAATGAAGGAATTTGGACTTGAAAATTTAGGTGGAGGTGGGGACTCACGGTAAGAACACACCCTCAAAATTGCAGCTTGAGATCTTCACGTTGTGGAGAGTAGGAATTCGTGGAAGACACCTCTATCCAGCAGGACAGAACCTTGAAGATGGCTCCGCGGCGGCTCGTAGGCGACACGAACGGCGGCGGCGGCGGCACAGATGATCACCAGAGATAGAGGGGAGGGGATTGAAGATAGAACCACTCTAGAATTTTGGGTTGGAGATGGAAGAACAGCAGGAGAGGGGAGAGGGGCGCAAGAAGCTTCAAGCAATTCCAACAATTTTTCTCTTCATTAATGCTAACAAATGGAAAATACCACCTTTTATATGCCATGTATCAAACCCATTCTACACCCTTGGATCTAGGGATGGGGATTGGATGGCTGGGATTAAGTGTGATTAACACACCAAAAATAATAAAATAATAGGGGAGAGGGGCGCCCCCTTGACCAAGGTTAATGGGGTTTGAAAATTAGGTGGCCTACCTTGGACAAATTGAACCACTTATCTCCCATGTGGTCAATTGACATTCCAACCTTCTAGATGACCACCTAGATGGTTGACCAGCCCCACATGGTCTAGGTGGACCAATGGGAAAGGGGTGAGGGCCCCCTAGCTGGACCTACTACACAATTGCACAAAAACCTACACAATCCATGGGAATGACTCATTGGCTTATAAAGCCTTACATTTGCGTACATACTTTCCCAAGGATATAAACACAAACTAAAAGGACATAAATGCAAAAGAAAAAGTACATGCTCGGTGTCGATTCCCATCACGTGGGCATGGTCGGATGGGCTGACTACGGTGGTGGGTTATGCAATGGTCGTTTCCCTGAGAAGAGAAGAAGACAGAGGGAGGAGAAGAAAACTGTGGGAGAAGCGGGAGGAAGGAGAGGCCGGGAGAGAGAGAGAGAGAGAGAGAGAGAGAGAGAGAGAGAGAGAGAGAGAGAGAGAGAGAGAGAGAGAGAGAGTGCCGCTTGACTGTCGGAGGGGAGAGGAGGGAGGATGGAGAGGTCGGGAGAGAGAGTCGAGAGAAGGGGACCGAGAGACAGAGGTCGCCGCTCTCTTAAAAAAATATGAAAATACTTGTTTTTATTTTGGGGGAAGTTACAATGGGATGAAATTTCATCCTAAAAAATTGCAGAGTCTTACCAAACATGGTTAAGTAGGTTGTCCATTCCTAATTTTTATTTTGAGAGAAAAAACAAGTGAAAAACTACAACCAAAAACCTTGTTAGAGTGAGCTTATTGGCCATGGTGAAGGAGTAGGAAAGAGGAAAGTCGAGCGAGTAAGGACTTCCCGTTGACGAATAGCTGGTGGCTAGTAGATAGACTTTCACAGCCAGAAGATGCCAGTTGAGGTGAATAGAGAATGGCGAGAGCCATGTGCAGGCGAGGCCTTGGGTGGCCGATTATGATATACCCTTTCCCCGAGTTGGATTTGGGTTCATAGGAGGTTTATGTTAGGACAGGAGTTGGTTCAGTGGTGTTATTAGTGTTTAGCTTTCCGGATATGAGAGTGTTCGTGGCATGGAGCCAACAGAATTATGGTAGTTGATTGAGATGACAGCGTGAGCTGGTTGAGTCTCAGGGATGGATTTCCCTTGTGATGGGCGTGAGGTCAGTTAGCAGGCAGAAGAGCCGGTGTTTGATTGATCCGTCGAGTGTGGGAATTTCAATGGTGGTTGGTCTTCATGGCGCGGGTCATGTGTCGTCCGTGTGCGAGAAGGTAGCGATGATGCCATTATTGGAGTCCCGCTGTAGCTGAGATGTTGCCAGACTTGTATCCTTTTTGTGTGTAATGCTCGCTCTTGAATCCGTGTGGATAGTAAATGTGAAGGGAGATGTTTTTGTTCGTGGCAATAGTCTGGCTATGTCCCTTAGGCAGTGTTATCAGAACCACACCGAACCGGCCGGTCGAACCGGTCCTACCACGAATCGGTCCAGGAACCGGTCCGATTAAGGCCAGTCTGGTCTAATGTTAAAAAATCGGATGAACCAGATGAACTGTGATTTGACCGGTGAATCGGTCCAAATCGGTCTGATCTGATTTATTCTTTAAAATAAAAAAATAAATATAAAATTATTTAGATATTCAAAATGATATTTATGTGTGAACAAAATTATCTTATTATTATTGATTTGTTGTTATTTATCATTTTATTTTAGATATATTTGAAATTTAAAAGTTTAAAATTTAAAGGAGTATAGATGTCAATTGTGAAAACTCTTAATCATGACAATTGAAATATTATAAAATTTTAAGGTCAGTTTATTTATAAGTACATAATCATGACTAATAATTATGTATGTATATTTTTTTATTTTGATCATTATATCTTATTTCTTATTGTCTTTGACTATAGAATCGGGTCAGACCATGTATCGATATTATGATGACCTCACGGTTCAAACTGATTGGATTGAACGGTCCAACCGGTTTGAATCGAACCAGCTCATTGACCGGTTCAAGCACCGGTTCGGTTCTGATAACATTGCCCTCAGGAGAGGTGGTCTTGCGAGAATTGAGATTTTAGCCAGAGCTCTGGGAGCATTGCTAGCTGAATGAGTCATTTTTCCCCCGTGAGATGGAGCTTACTCCAAATTTTGAGGATGAAACTTTTGTAAGAAGAGGAGGACTGTAACACCCAGGATTTTTGGATCAGGAATCTATGTGTTTCAGAGAGCTTCCGTGAGTTCCGGATCGTGATTCGTGATTAAATCAAATTTTCGGCTATCGGGCCTTCGGACCCCTATGTAGGGTGAACTGTTGTGATTTCAGGCTCCGAGAGGTTGCAGACGCATTGTGCATTTTTCGAGGATTGTGAGGATGATTTTTCCCATTTTTTATATCTTTTGGATTTTTAAATCCTAAAATAATTCCTATATAAACCCCTTAACACCCCCCTCTCTCCTCATTCTCTCATTCTCTCCCTCTATCTTCTCGTTTCTCACCTTCTCTCCCTCCCTTCTTCAGGCGGCTGACGGAGGATAGCGTGCGTGAGGCGGCGAGACACATGGGGCGGTGAGCGGCGAGGATGGCGAGAGGAATGCGGCGGTGGCGCGATGAAGCTAGTTCGCCAGTTTTTGAAGTCGACAGTGGTTCGAGGTCATTTTCGCATGGAATCGACATCCTCGACGTGGGATATCATCATGAGAGGTAGGGGGATGGATCCCTGGCCCTTACATTTCATTTTTCAAACATTTTTTTATGTCGATATGAGGCCAAGGGTGGTTTTCTTTCACGCCGGAGTTAAAAAGCATGATTTTGGGGTGAGCGATGAATTCGTCAATTCTACTACATTTTTGGGGCTTGTTTGGGCCCTCTCGGTAGATTAGAGGGTGGGAAATTATTCCCCATCACTCAGGGTGATTCGGGTATGGAATAGGGCCCCTCGGATGGGGTTTCGCAGTCACGTCGCCAGATTCAGTTGGCCGGATGGGTAGTTCGGTTGACCTGATCGGCATTGCCCATAGAGGGCAGTCCACCCTAGATCGGTCGACCAACCCAGGTGGTCCGATTGACCAACCCAGGTCGGGGGGGGGGTGCTGGTCTTGGTCCGGTTGACTGACCTGATGGGTCCAGTCAACCGACCCCTGGTAGGTCGACTGACCCAGTGGGCGGGTCGACTACTAGGTCGGTTGACCGAATTGAACCCCTTTTGTCATTTTTGGCTATCGATCAACCCGATCGAGACCCTTTGGTCGACCTTTGGCCCCGTGGCACACCTTGTGGAGACCGATTTCATGTTTATGGGTATCCAAAAGAATCATGTTACCTCGATTAGTGTGCTCGTGAGGCTTTGAGGGTCCAGGTGACCCCGTGTGCTCCCGGCTTTCTCGTTGTGCTAATTCGAGTCTCCATGTATTCGTGTACGTGCGGAGGGCTGTTCTGGCATAGTGTTAGCTTCTTAGGAAAGTGGTTTCTATGTGGGCCATGAGTATGGCTAATGACTGTGAGTCCCGTGACCCAGCCAGGGGCTGGGGACTTTCTAGTCTCCTTTAGAGAGGTAGTGAACTCGGCGGTAGTGAGTCGCCTCATGAGTCCTTTGACCATGGTTTCTGACTCTTGGACTAGGATAATTTGACGACATGGTGCCGTATGGTACAATGGCCTTGGGATGAGTCGCGTGACTCTATGACCATTGGATTTGTGAGTCTGACTAGTTGTCCTGAGTCTGGTGGCACCGTGCCGCCCTGTGTTTTGAGTTACTCGCAATGGGCGCGTGTGTAGCCTGTCAGTACTCCGGTAGCTTCCCTTTTGAGAGTTTCCACGTTGAGTGACTTTCTCACTAGGCATAGCTTGCCTGGGCACGCGGGTGCCGACCTGCCTGGGAGAGGTGGAGAGCTAGACCTGGGCGAGACAGTTTTAGGCTGGTTGTCGTTGGGCCTCCCACTGTAGCTGCTCAAGTTCGAGCTGGAAGAAAAACCAGCTAGAGGGCCTGACGTAGCATAGTCAGTCACTATGTGCACACGTGGTCGGGGACTACGAACGCATGCTGATGAGCACAACCCCAACCAGACCCTTGTCCTTGTGTTACTTGTACAGTGTCTCAGTTTCTAGCTGGGGCTAGTAGGGAGACACTTGAGTCACAGACTAAGTCGTCAGTGGATGCATCTTGCCTTGCTGCTAGTGGGCATGTTCTCCCGTTACGTGACACATGACTCTCTTGACTCGAGGTTTTGGTTTCCCGTCAGCGAGGACGTGGTTCTTCAGGTGGCTTCTGCGTACTTTTCTCGACGTTGATGTCTAGGTTTCCAGTAGAGTTATTGAGGTTTCACCTAAAGACAGTGTAGAGTTCAAGACAACGAGGTCTTGCATGTACCCTTGGCCCGAGTGGTCTTGGTTGGGCCTTCGTCAGCGAGGATGCGGCATCACGACAGAGGTGTCGTGGTCCCTTTTATGGTACTGTAGCCTGGGTTTTCCGTTGGTTCGATGGTCCCGACTGTGAGATCGGGGTTTTCTTTTCGTTGCCATTAGGAATACCTTAGAGAGCCATGGTTCCACCGGCCATCGTTGTTACTATTCTTACTACGGTTGTTACTTTTGTCGTTATTATTGCTGTTGCTACTCTTGTTACTGTTGTTATTGTTATTGTTGTTATGGTTGCTATTACCCGTTATTTCATGGTGGAGATCCGCGGGACCTCTACTAAGCCAATGAGATGAGGCTCACCCCTATCTTTTCAGGTGTTACGATTCCACCTCGAGGTTTGGAGGTGTAGCACGAAGGTTCATAGTTGCCAGTTTGCCAAAGCTGGGGGTATACCCGGTGATTGAGTACATTTTCTTTCCCTGTAGACTATACTTTATGGACTGGATTCTGTAGTTAGTTTATTAATTAGAAATAAAACTTATTTCTTGTTATTTGAATAGTTAATTATATAGTTATTTTCTACATTATATTAAATTTGAATGTACCTCCACACACCTAAATAACCCTTTCGAGCCTTCCGGCTCGTGGGTGGTGAACCAGGATTTGAATGGTATCGGGTAATTCCTGATATCTAGATCTTGGGTCGTTACAGGCCCACCACACTTCCACTGCACACTCTGTACAACACGCATAATCATCACAAATAACTCGGGTATCCGCCATCCAAATATTTCCCACTCGGCTGGCTAACTCTAGAAAATCGGGTGAGGAAAGCTCAAATACCTTGAACCCAGATCATAGACTCTCTCTCCTGATCTGGCAATCCTCCTGCAACTTCGCAGGTTTTGATCCACAGTACATCTAGAACTATAACATCAGCCATGAATTCTCACACACATAGCTTAGCTGGCACTGATCCTTCCTTAATAATGTCAACACACCCTTACCATATCGAGGGGAGGGCATAGATTCTTGTGGGTAGTCGCACTGCCAATATGCAGAGCACTTCTCACATGGTCTCCTTGGCATACTTGGGGAGGCCAATCAAATCAAAACACGCGATGAAAGGCGACAGAATTTAACCAAAACACAATTCACTTCCACTAAGGAGACACCAATATACATTCCATGAGGTGGGAGACCTCCACACCTAACCCGGTCCTTGAATATCACGCTGGCTGGGAACCTCGCCTTCCAGCACTAGGAAAAACCATCGCTACCATTAGATCTGCTCCTCCGACAACACTTACCAAGTGTTTCTCCGGACCATGCTTGTAGCATTTTCCAATACGCCATCACAATTTGGCAAACTGCAATTCACCACACCTCGAGCATTGACTCTGTTGATCGCCAGCCACACTCTACCACAGCAGTTGAGTTGGCCGCTGCTGCACGCTCCCTTCCTATGCCTGTCTCTGATCCCGAAATCATTAACTTGTCGGAATGCTTACTCGGGAGTGAAGAAATCACTAAAGACATCAAGTTCGAAGGCTACTATACCTCTAACCAGTGAACATTACCCCGTTGGATCTGACCTTGTTGACTCCATCCCACTCTGGACTCCTTGACCCTCAAGATGTCTGCCTCCTGAGCCGCTGCTACTCAGACTACTATGTCCAAAACCACGGCACAAACTACAATCGACGCCATCCAAAGCTTATCCTCAAATCCAAAATCCACCGCTGAACCTCTGCACTTCATCTGACACCTCGCACGACGCATCTGGTGTGGTGTATAATGGCCTCCCAATTTCCACAATTTGGGCCTAGAATTGAACCACCGCCAAACTATTCTGAATTGGATTCAAGACTAATTAACATAGCCCTTTCATGTGCAGGCATGCAGGATTTAAAACTCACTTGGAGCTCTCTACACATTCTTGACCTAAAATCCACCAACATGGTTGGGACTGGAACGTCATTTTTGACACCACAGTGCATGATGAGAATGTCGAGCTCGACGGTCAATAGCTCACCAAACGGATTCTCTACTCGTCCAAGCACTCTCTCAATTGAGACATCCGTTCCACCACCTCAATCCACAACCTTGTCACCTCAGGGCTGGCTAAATCTCGAACTGGGGTGGCCAAATGACACTAACTCCTTTAGAGCACGTTCACGGCCATCTCGCAACGAACTATCCTTGCCAGCCATCTGGCCTTGTCGCTGGTATCTCTAATGCTATACCAAAACTTGTACTTGCTAGTGAAAACTCTGCCCAACTCAGCACATCTAGGGCCACCACTACTGGGGGAGGTAACTCTCTATCTTACACCTCATGACCCCGCCAGCACCATGAGAATAACTGGAGCCGCCTTCACAACGCCATCACCGCTTACTCTAGCTCATGCGTGAGAAACAATGCAGTAAACAAACACAAAAATCCTACACTAGCTGCCGACTGTACTAGACTCTATGGACTCTGGAACATTGCAACTATCTCAAACTCCCATGCATGTCCACAACCTTGCTTTGATACCACATGTCACAACCCAGGATCCGAGTATCGAAAAAGAATTAGCGCAACCAGAATATTGGCCCGCTACCCACGAGCCGTGAGGGTCGGAAGGGTTATTTTTGTGTTGTGGAGATGCAAAGAAATCTAAAATAATACAAAAAAAACTACACAATTAACTGTCTAAATAAAAGAAAATAAATTTCTATTATCTATTAATAAAATTAACTATAGAGTCTAGTCCACAAGGTACAGCCTACAGGGAAGAAAGCGAACTCAATCACCGAGTACACACCCGACTTTGGTAGGCTGGCAACTACGAACCACTGTGCTAGTCCTCCGAACCTCGAGGATGAGCCGCTACACCTGAAAAGGAAGGGGTGAGCCTCATCTCATTGGCTCAGTAGGGATCTTGCGGATCCCCACTATGAAAGAATGGTGGTAAACCATAACAACAACAGTAACAACAAATGGTGATGAAAACATAGCTCTCTAATTAAGCTACTCCTATTGTCAACAAAAAGTAAATCCCAACCGCGCAGTCGGAACCGCCGAACCAACGGTGAAACAACGGTTACACTACTAAAGGAAACACCATGACACCTCTGTCGTGAAGGCCCATCCTCATTGATGAAGGCCACAGTCAAGACCATACGGTCTAGGGGTACAGTCACTTATGCACACAAAACACTCGTCATTTAAAATGTCGTGCCACACAATTTTAAAAATGATAACCGCACTCACTCACTTAAAAAGATTAGAAAATCAAGTAGAGTGGTGAGAACGAGTCGATCCCACGAGGAGGAAATATTTCAATTAAATCAAGTTGAAAAATCCTTATATTTGAGAAAATCAACATTTGAGTGAGTTTATACAAAAAGAAAGTAGAAGTGCATGGAAAATAAATCTATCTAAAGAATGTGAGAGGGTTAAGAAGAGAAATTTGAAGAAGATGGAGAGAGGAAGAGGAAGAACACAATTGCCAAAATGAATTCTCATTGCTATGAGAAAATTACAATCAATAAAAATCAAAAATTACAACTTGTAAATAAAAGAAAAGGGAAGAAACAAGAGCCGAGAATAGGAAGAATGACGCCGTCCACGCCATGCCGAGCCTTGGAATGTTCGCCCCTTCTTGGAAGTAGACGCCGCCTTGAGAGTACCGAGAGAGAATCTCCACCTTAGGGAGGTATAGAAGAAAATAGAGGAGGAGAAAAGATAGAAGAAGAAAATGAATTTTAAAATAGTGAATAGTGAAAGCCAGGGACAGAGCATTGAAAACGAGAGCATAGCTTGAAATCTAGGAGGAATCAGAAGATGACGAAGAAGAAGTAGTGGTAGAGGACAAAAAATGGACAATTTTGATGAAGAGAGAAAGATGAAAAGATGAGCAGAAGAGGGAGAAAACAAGAGAAGAATGGAGAAAAATGCTATTTTACGGATGAAAAAGACTGACAGAGGGAACATGCAAAATAACTAGAAAACAGTGCAGAATTAGAGAAAGAGAAAGAAGAAGAAGTTAAAGATCCTTGACAAATGAACAACTTAGATGAAGAGATCAGAGGAAGAAGAAGATCAGAAGGGGGTGAAATCGGAAGAAGAATAGAACTGCGCAACACGGATGAACAGTAAAATGGGAAGATAGAGCTTTAAAAACTGGAAGATAGCGTGAAACCTAAGAGGAATTAGAGAATGACGAAGAAGAGAAGTTGGAGAGCATTTAAAAGCGCATAACTTTCATGAAGAGAGTCAGCCGAAAAGAGGATCAGAAAGGGTTGAAAAAGGGCGGCCTAGGGTTTGGAGCAAGGGAGAGAGGGGCGACCCTGGGTTTCCATATAGGGAGAGATCCTCCTTCCAACAATTTCTCTCCAAAAATATTATTTCTTATTTCTCCTTTCACTCAAATATGGCATGGCGGCTGCCTTGACTTGGTCAATGGTGGAGGGGGGCGCCCTAGGGCAACCATGCTCTAGTCTTATGACTCTTTTGCCCTTGGCCCTTCTAGTAAATGCCTTCCATGTCTTGCACATATGAAATTTGAATTAAGCCCATATAAAATCGTTGTCTTATGCATAAAAGCCATGAGTGCTCACAATTATGTAATGAAAAATTAATTCTCTTGACCCTCAACCTCTTTTCATTGAATAATTAACTACAAATTAAGTTAATTTACGTGAACGGCCCGATTAATGCAAGGTTGAGATTAACTGTAAAGTATGCATAATTAACTAATTATGTGCATATGAAATGATGTATGTGATGTGAATTATCATAAAGAAATGAGCACTCATCACACCCCCAACTTACTCATTGCTAATCCCTTTGTAATATAATTAAATTAAAATTTAGGACCAACAAGAGTTTGTAAAGTTCATACCTCTATATCCAGCTCTTCCTTCACAGAATCAACCAAAGATTAGGAATCAGGAAGCAATAATACACTCTAGCCTTAGATTGGAAATTAAAGTACATGACTTAAGAATGCATCCTAAAGTTCAATAGCACTTGTACATGTGTAATACTAAATCCACAGTTAAGACAATTGCATCCCCCATTTGCTATTCTGAGCAAGCATCTTTCAACCCTACACTTTCTAATTCAGAGCATTAGGCACACAAGTTTTTTGTCTGCCTTATTTCATTGTCCATTAGGGATCTTTTATTTTTCTTCACACATGATGCTGCACTACCCTTCAATGTTTAATACGAACCTTGACTCTTGTCTTAGGAGAAGCAGGCCCGGTTACAAAGATCAGGGGTTCCCTTTTCCGTTTTACGCGAACCTCAACACTTGTTAGGTGAAGTAGGCCCGGTTACTAAGATTAGGGGTATTTTTCATGGTATTTTTTTTTCAATGTGCTTTTGCACTTATTTGATAGATAACTTGGTAGAAAGCTTGAAAATATCTCTTTATTGAGAAGTGCAGAGTATAAGACACCATACCCAAAATAACAGAGGGCTTGCCCTGCTTGTTTCATTAGTTATGGAAAACTGATATAAGAATCTCTTTAAAGTTCCTTAGCACTTTAGAAAAAATGAAATTTATTGGCATATTTTGAGTGCCCCGGGTCTACGGCTTCCCAGCATCTTCCTCGGGTCCCCAACCCCGAGCCGCAGCTAAGCCAGCACCCGACACGGGCTCCCTCCCCCGGGTCTATGGCTTCTCAGCATCTTCCTTGGGTCCTCAATCCCGAGCCACAGCTAAGCCAGCACCCGACACAGGCTCCCTGCCCCGGGTCCACGGCTTCTCAGCATCCGCCTCGGGTCTTCAACCTCGATCCCCAGTAAAGCCGGCACCCAACACGGGCTTTCAACCTCGGGCTTACGGCTTCCCAGCATCTGCATCGGGTCTTCCACCCGAAATCCCGGCAAGGCCGACACTCAACACAGGCTCACAGCCTCTAGTTTACGGCTCCCCAGTAGTGCACTAGGGACCCCGATCCCACGCTCCAGTCAAGCCGGCTCTCCCTGTGGGTCTTCCACCAAGAGGGCAGCTCTTCTCAGCACCTTCCTCGGGCATTCCAACCCGAGCCCAGACTATGCCGGTGCCCACCACGGGTCCTCGACCAAGGGGCGTCGACACCCCGGCACTTCCAACGGCATCGCCTCCCAGTGCAAGAGTGTCATCTTGAGCCTCGGTGACACTCTTATTGGCGCGGGCGAAGGCTTACACCCGAGTCACCCAGCTATCGACTCCCAGTGCGGGTTACTTACCCCGGGGATCGATTCCGGCACTTCGGACCGAAGGCTTCATCTTGCCGGTCATTCCGGGCCATGTTTTCTCGGTCTACCATCTTGGGGCGGAGTCTTCCTCGGCTCCTCAGAAAAAGCATCGCCATAGCCATAGAGGCAGGCGACTCACTGCTACAACCTGCAACTCTGGCAAGACAGTCCTTGTCGGCGACTTACGAATCGATCTCGACGGGGGTGAGCCAATTATAACCCAAGAACGGACCGTTCCTACCATCCCCACTTCCAATCATTTTGACCTCTTGCGTCAAACACGAGAGGATGGGGCGAAGCTCAAAGGAGCGGGTTCCTCGGCGGTAGCCCGGGGGCACCCACCGCAGCTGGGCACACGACCTCCCAAGATGACTCGTCGGAAAAGCGGTGACAAGGGAGACCAACAATCGGACCTGAGAAGAATCTGGGTCACCCCAGAAGAAGCTCAAGCTGTTCGGAGGGCGCGTATCACCAACCCCCTGCGAGCACTCAGACGCGGCATCAGACGGGAAGCGGCGGGTCTCGCAGCAGCATCATCTGACGACGCCCAGTCATCCAATGTCCCCCGCTCAAGCACGTGGAGGCAAAGGCGAGCCCGTCCCTGGGCCATCCAGCAAGCTGTCCAGGGTTCTCCTCCGGCTAACATCGGGAGTGAGCCCCCTCTGCAACGCATCTCGATCTTTGACAGACTAGGGACGCCTGTCCGCCCCGAGCGACATCCACGAAGGAAGCGGACAGCCCGATTTATCAACGATGCGGTTCGAGTGTTCGCGTGTTACACCACCGGACACCAGCTAGACACCCAGTCTGATGATTTGAACCAGCCCCTGTCTCACTTCAGGAGGCCGAGCCATCAGGCTCTACCACCTCCTTCAACAGGTCACATCGACACTTCTGCCGGACCGCAAGCATTGGATCACGCAGAAAAGGCCCCGGTGGAAGATCGTGAACCTCCTATCAATGCAGAGCTGGTCAACAACGACCCGCCTACAAACGAGGTTCAGGAAGTGACCCTCGACACTCTAATGAAGGAGAACCAGCATCTGAAGGCCCTCCTGCAAGACCTTCTCCAGGAGCGAGGCCTTCATCCCCAGCAACCTGTCAGGCCTCAGGCCGAGGCACTAGTACCCTGTTGTGCCCATGTGGTTTTGATGTCAGCAAGCACTATGAGTATGAATGATTGTTCACCATGTGTCTGCATATGAATGATTGATTGAGCATCTTATTTCCATGCATGCATAAAGAGTCATATGGGTTCGGTGCAATATCTGCCATATGAATACACTGCATCGGTGCATTCATCAGTTGCTTCAATACAAAGTCGATGCGTGTTCATTATGCATACATACTCAGTGCATGTTTTCTTGCATGAACAAAGTCAGTGCATCTTTTTGATTCCATGCATACACAATGTCACCAAGTTTGTGCATGGGTGCATCTTTCACTTCAAAGTCTGTACGTTCTTTGGTGGCATATCTGTGTATCGTTTGTACATTGCACACAAAGTCTGTACATTCTTCGACGGCATGTCTGTGCATCTTTTGTACCATGCACTCAAAGTCTGTACATTCTTTGGTGGCAAGTCTGTACAACCGATTGTTGA
This sequence comes from Amorphophallus konjac, assembly GCA_022559845.1. Classification (NCBI taxonomy): domain Eukaryota; kingdom Viridiplantae; phylum Streptophyta; class Magnoliopsida; order Alismatales; family Araceae; genus Amorphophallus; species Amorphophallus konjac. Next base: position 470,212,568 of record CM040121.1, read on the forward strand.
TATGAGCATCTAAGTTCGTGCATCATTTCACAAGTCTATATATTCTTCGACAGCAAGTCTATACATCGCTTTGGTGGCTAGTCTGTACAACCTCCGTTGTTTCACTCGACCAAGTCAGTACAGCCCATGTTCTTCATGCATATACATAGTCAGTGCATTGCTTTGCCTCACGCATACACAAATACACAAAAGTCTGTACACTCTTCAGTAGCAAGTCGATACATCTCTTGCTCCATGAAATCAAAGTCTATACATTCTGTTGCATACATACGTAAAGTAGTATCATGCACTCAAAGTCTATACATTCTGTTGCATACATACAGTTCATGCAATTGAATACTAAGTCTGCACTCAGTTGCCTTGATGACTTAGCAAGTCTATACATTCTCGAACCAACTCGATGCATCTCTTTCTTCATGCACACAAGGTCTGTATATTCTCTAGTGGCATGTCCATGCATTCATCTTCATTGTACATACTTTCCTATATGCACACTGCATTATGTGCATCAAGTATGTACAGGCTTAGATCAAATTTCGAACTAACTCAGTGCATCTTTTTCTCTTCTCTTTCAGATCAATTCAAGTTGGCAGCAGGCTGGGATGACTGCCATGTAATCCAGGAGGCTGGGCGGGAATCGTGGAGAGCACATGCCCCACCTCTCTGCTGATATAAAAAGGAAGCTTCTCCTTCGAGAGAAGACGATTGGGCCAGAAGATCTACGTGTGCCATTGAGAGCTGAAGCAAGGAGAGAGAGAGAGAAAGCTAGAGCACGATCCAGAGAGAAGAGAAAGAGAAGAAAGAGAGAAGAAGAAAAGGGAGAGTGAAAAGAAAGAGAGAGAGTTCGTGAAGAAGAAGATAGAAGACTTCATTGAAGCTTTGTCTCTACTGGACTGTGGATCAAATCTAGGCCAGTCAGCTCTTTGAGAGCCACTTTGTGTTTTATCGTCTACAACTTTCTGTTGTTGTGTCCTTTCCATATTTTGTTTTTCCTTTTACCTTTGTTTCAAACTGTTAGTCAGCGGAGCAAGCTGTGTTGCTCAGCGGTTGCAGAGGAGGATTCCTCTGGTCGGCTAAGCTGTATTGCCCAGCAGATCAAGCTGTTAGGCAGCGGATGGCTAAGCTGTATTACCCAGCGAAAGCAAGCTGTGATGCTCAGCTGGTTGTAGGCAAGCTGTGAGTCCCAGCGGTTTAAGCTGTGTATCAGCAGAAGCCACACTCGGGTTTGAGTGTGGGGTGGACGTAGGTCTGCGGACTGAACCACCTAAAAACTCCCTTATCTACTGTGGTTTGATTGCCTTATTTGACACGCTAGATGTATGCATAGGCCGATCTGTTTCTTCAGTCTAGAGGAAATTTGGTTTGCACACTAAACACTTGATTCCGGTTCCATGAGAACCAATTTGTTTAGATAAACTGAGTATTCTGTGTAGCTTGCATAGCTTGCATAGGGTAGATCTAGAGGTTAATTCATCTGATCTATTTCTCATTGTTTGAAGTGAGGACCCAAGTCTATCGAGGCTCCGTTTTGCTTTAATTCCGCATCTCTTACTGTTATAGATTTTAATTGGGTAAGTTTTAAAGGAGAGATTCATTCACCCCCCTCTGAATCCATCGCACCAGTCACAACAATTGGTATCAGAGCGGGTTACTATGCATTGGATCCAACGATCCGCAGCAGATCCTGCAACTTTTGTGGTGCATTTTAGAGTGAGTCTCTTGTGTTCGGTGTTTTTGTTTCACTGATTTAGTGCCTTGATTTGCTCATCTGTTTACGGTGCATCTATCATCTCTCGATGGCTCATCCCCCAATATTCAGTGGTAATGATTTTGATCCTTGGCTAGAAAACTTCCATCGGTATGTAAAATCAACCGATCCTGACCTTTGGAAGGTGATAACTCACGGTCCACATAAATTATCGAGGGATAAATCTAAATGGACTGATAAGGATAAATTGAAAGACTCTGTCAACTCCAGAGCAATAGATTTAATGAAAGCATCACTTGACAGAGCTCTAATTTCATGTGTTTCTTCTTGCAGGTCTGCCAAGGAGATTCTGGAGAAACTGAAGCTTACCAGAAATCGCAATACATTTCTGATGGTTGACGATGATGGACAGCAAGAAGAAAATGAAGAAGATGATGAAGATGAGGTACCTTCTGAATTTGATAATTATAATATGGATGATTGGCTTGAAGCATACAATGATTTACTTGGTTCTTGCGAACAGTTGAAAAAACAAAATAAATCATTGAAAAAGAAGTTAAATAATCATGTGAATGCTAATTCTGAAGGTGAGGACATGGAACTCCTGAAAATAGAAAATGACATATTTAGAAGACAACTAAAAGAGTTTGATTCTATTAATTCAGATATATATCATTTGAAATCTGAAAAAGAAACGCTTATGAAATAAATTGGCTTACATAAAAAGGAAAATCAAGAGCTTGTTTGTGAAATTGCTGAACTAAAGGAAAGACTTAGCTTAATTGATGATGATCAGGCTCATAACAATATTGTAGTTCAGAATGAAAAACTGGTGAGAGATTTAGAGTGTGTCAGTTCTGAATTGGAAGACATGAAATCTGAAAATAAAAAACTCAAAAGACAGTCCAAGGAATTTGAACACAAATCAATGAATCTTAAAAAAGAAAATAGACTGATTTCTGAGAAGCTGGAGGCTGATAGAGTAATAAATCTAGAGGTTCAGAAAAATCTCAACAAACTTCAATCTGAGAAACAACAAGAAATGTTTTATGAATGTCACTCTTCCTTAGATGATTGGGTGCTTGATGATGAACTCCTAGAGCAAAACAGAAAATTGAAAGAGGAAATCAACAAGCTGAAACATCTAAACACCACACTGTCAGATAGGTTATTGACAATTGAAAAAGGTAAGTGCGTGAGCATGGATAATTCTGATAGGTTGGTGGATGCAGAACAAGAAATTGAGAGCCTAAAAATCATCAACCAAATGTTGAGTGAAAATGTCACTTGTTGTGAAGAGAAGATAGCTGGGTATGAGCTTACAATCACATCCCTTCAACAAGAAGTTGATGATCTTAACAAATCCCTATCTAAAGTTGATAATGAGCAAGAAATTTTGGACAAGTTGCTAGGAGTCAAGGCTAACGCCAGGAAGGATGGGCAGGTCTACAACAGTGTCATAAAAGAAGCTGAAGCTGAAAATGAAATAAAATTAAAACAGGAAGTGAAAATACTCAAAAGTCTGAATGATGCCTTGCATCAACAAGTCATTTCCTGTGAAATAGATCTATCTAGATATGAAGTTAATATTGTTGCCTTAAATTCCGAGATTCAAGATTTGAAAAATTCTCTATCAAAATTTGTCAGAGGTAAGGACAATCTGAATAAGCTTCTTGGAAATAATGTTAATTTTCAGAGAGAGGGACTTGGTTACAGTCCGACAAACAAAAGGATTGATAAGAATAAAATGTTTACTGTGTTTGTAAAAGGTTCTCATCAAAACAAAACCTATGCTCCTTCTGTTTTTCAATTTACTCCACAAAAATCCACTATCAGTCCTAAAACTGTAGAACAAACTCAAAAATTGAAAAAGAATGAAAATCTACAAAAAAAGGACAAAGACACTCCTGCTGGTACAAAGAACGATGTACACAAGACACATGACCTCTCACACACTCACCTTAAAAAGGGATCATGTCTGTGGAAGATTCGGTCATATGATGCATAACTGCTATATCCTAAAATCTGATGAATTGAATGCTCAAAATAGATTGAAGAAAATTAAAAATTCAGGAAATACACATATGCATTTTATTAAAAGCTCACCAAAGAATCAATTTGTCTAGAAGAGGCAACTTAAATGTTCCCATTGTGGACGATCTGGTCATGCAAACCATGATTGCTGGTTCTTGAAGAAGAATGAGTTCAAGGCTCCAAGGAGAACCAATGTTCCAAGGAGACCTCATGGCCATCTATCTAACAAATCTGGTAATATGGCTACTGAATTCCGGTCTGGTTTTCATAGAAGAAACTCTTTTGCTTGCTCTCATTGTGGGAAGCATGGCCATACAGTCAAGGACTGTTGGCATGCCCAAGGAAGCCATGTTAATGACATTTTTTTAAAATTCTCTGCCAAAAGACCTGTGAATTTTTCATGTTTTAACTGTGGCATGTCAGGTCACAAGTATGGTGAATGTTGGTTGTTAGACAATAGGAAACAAAATGTCCATGCGAATAGTAGGAAACTTCATGCTCATAATCATAGGTCTCAAGCTGCTGTGCATCATAGGACCAGAAAACATGCTGTCTTATGCAGATATTGTGGTAGAATTGGACATTCCATGACTAATTGTCATTTGATGGAATTTGATGACAATGTTACTAAAAGATTGTTTAGAACACCTGTTAGGGCTAATACAGGACCCAAGGCGGCTTGGGTTCCTGTAGGATCAAAATGATTATCTTGCTGCAGGTGTGCCTTGGAAGCTGATGAATAAAGGGGTTAATAATCCAAGGCACTCAAGAATGTAACCCCCAAGATCCTACACTTCAGGTTAGTTCTGAAAACTTTGTTTAAATTCTATCTTCTGAATTTGTGTGCTCCAGATGCTTGCATATCATGACAATTCTGTTTGATGAATGCATTATACAACCTTGTTATGATACATATTTGACAAATTCCCTGCATTCTGTCATTGCACTTGTTGCATTTAAAATCTTCATACATTGCATATATTCAGGGGGAGCTCATGGGTACTCATGATACATGTGTGATGACACATATACACTTCTTGATATCCCGTGCATCTTGTCAGGGGAAACATCTATCCTGATTCTCATTATGACATGAATTCGCTCATCCTGGTATATTGCTATTGGTGTTGCTGAAAGGGTGCTTATCTTGGAAGGATTCTGTCTGAGACTTCTCATCATCTGAATCCTCACTTATTTTGAACCTGAAGGTTCTCTGTGATTACTCCTTAATTTGCTGAAGGAGAGCCTTGCTTGAACAATTCCTTGTCACTTGTCAAGCTAATTTGACTGAATTCCAGACTCTGTCATCAGTTTCTGAATTGCATTTCTCAAGTGCATACCTCTTGCTGCATATTTGTAAACTCACTGCTATTGGCTTTCTGAAAATCTGTCTGATGCATATTGATCATATTTGCTCCAAGCATGTGTTTCAATTCTCACTTCCTATACATGCTTGTTAATGTCTCTGCTATTGAATGCTATTGTCAAAATATTGTTTGAACTGATTTTGAAGAGACTTAAATCTGTGTACCTCAGTTATAAATCTAAATCGTAAAAGAAACTCCTATTATACAGGTTTAAGAATAAATGATTGATCTACGTTGGTGTAACTCTAATGTATTCATGAATTTGAATTTGAAAGACTTGAAAGTATCTGAATCACAAGTTTTAATAAACTTTAACCAACTGTTTCATGTAATCTCTGGATAAAACCTTCTGAAATCTGAAAATTTGAAATCAAGGATTACTTTGGTTGATATACATGTTAGTAGTATTGTTCTTAAACATTAAATCTGTCTGAAGTTGACTAAAAAGAAAAGCAAAATTCAGAGCAATGACTTTGATCATTGAGAAACTGGGTCCTCCCTCAAAGAAATGGAGTAAACCTATGTCATGAAGTGCCACAGTTATCTCTGGTATAAAAATAATTAAAAAATCTGACAGAGCAATGGCATGGTTGTGTTGAGTAACTGGGGATCCCGACCTCTGATCAAGGTGTTTCTTCATGTAAAAAGACACTCCAATTGCTAACTATGTTCTCATGTTCGAGAGGTAATGCGGTTATCACACTGAGTAACTGGGCCATTTCACCTGAGACGTGTTTTGCCTCATGTAAAAAGGTGTTAATCAACCAAGATTGCTCAAGAAAAATAAAGTGAAGTTCAAAAGTAAAATCTAAAAATGGATATCATAAAATTTCTGCCAACGAAGTCAACTTCAAATACCATTAAAGGTGTTTAATCTCAATACTACAATGTGTAACTCTTAAAGGAGTCATTGAGATTAATTAAGTAAGATGGAAGAGGATTGAACTGGAATGCTATATGAATAATTGGTTCACCTTTATTAAAACTCAGTTTCAGATATGAGTATTGTATACAATTGTCAAATTTGGTATACATCATGCTTAAACCCATTTTGTCATGCAGATTAATTCATAACCCCTTATGATAGGAGAGTCTATCCTTAATTGGACTTATAATAGTGGTACCTAGAATAAAATTTCGTCTGATCAGTTACATCCTTAACTGCTCCATCATCTTGCACATCTGTTTCCTGATCATTACTTGAAAATGCTCACTCTTTCTACTGAACTGTTACTGAAAGATCATGTCTCTGTATGTTACCTTGACATTCTTCCTCAATCTATTTCTTGTTGCTGTGACACACTCCTCACATATCCTCTTGAAACTTTTGCTTTATTCTGTGTAAGGACTGTTGTACAGATTTCATTTATTGCTTCTTAAAGGGGGAGGATTGATACTTGATTGTCTAACTGCCCCTGTGCTTGTTGATTGTCTAACTGCCCCTGTGCTTGTTGATTGTATTCCTTTATTCAGGGGGAGTTTCATGTATGGTTGTTCTTCCTTTTATCCAGGGAGAATATGTGGTGTCATATTACATTTTGGGGGAGAATAGCTAGCTCTAATGTGCTTTCATGTAGTTAAAGGGAGAGATGTTATATCAATCTTTTCATACCTGCTTAATTTTTCTCTCAAACTATTTTCTTTTGATGAAGTCAAAGGGGGAGAATAGTTTGGGTCTGTGTGACTCATAGTGTTGCCATCATCAAAAAGGGGGAGATTGTTGTGCCTATGTAGTTTTGATGTCAGCAAGCATTATGAGTATGAATGATTGTTCACCATGTGTTTGCATATGAATGATTGATTGAGCATCTTATTTCCATGCATGCATAAAGAGTCATATGGGTTCGGTGCAATATTTGCCATATGAATACAATGCATCGGTGCATTCATCAGTTGCTTCAATACAAAGTCGATGTGTGTTCATTAGGCATACATACTCAATGCATGTTTTCTTGCATGAACAAAGTCAGTGCATCTTCTTGATTCCATGCATACACAATGTCACCAAGTCCGTGCATGGGTGCATCTTTCACTTCAAAGTCTGTACGTTCTTCGGTGGCATATTTGTGTATCGTTTGTACATTGCACACAAAGTCTGTACATTCTTCGACGGCATGTCTGTGCATCTTTTGTACCATGCACTCAAAGTCTGTACATTCTTTGGCAGCAAGTCTATACAACCGATTGTTGATATGAGCATCTAAGTTCGTGCATCATTTCACAAGTCTGTATATTCTTCGACAGCAAGTCTGTACATCGCTTTGGTGGCTAGTCTGTACAACCTCCGTTGTTTCACTCGACCAAGTCAGTACAGCCCATGTTCTTCATGCATATACATAGTTAGTGCATTGCTTTTCCTCACGCATACACAAATACACAAAAGTCTGTACACTCTTCAGTAGCAAGTCGATACATCTCTTGCTCCATGAAATCAAAGTCTATGCATTCTGTTGCATACATACGTAAAGTAGTATCATGCACTCAAAGTCTATACATTATGTTGCATACATACAGTTCGTGCAATTGAATACTAAGTCTGCACTCGGTTGCCTTGATGACTTAGCAAGTCTATACATTCTCGAACCAACTCGATGCATCTCTTTCTTCATGCACACAAGGTCTGTATATTCTCTGGTGGCATGTCCATGCATCCATCTTCATTGTACATACTTTCCTATTTGCACACTGCATTATGTGCATCAAGTATGTACAGGCTTAGATCAAATTTTGAACTAACTCAGTGCATCTTTTTCTCTTCTCTTTCAGATCAATTCAAGTTGGCAACAGGCTGGGATGACTGCCACGTAATCCAGGCGGTTGGGCGGGAATCGTGGAGAGCACATGCCCCACATCTCTGCTGATATAAAAAGAAAGCTTCTCCTTCGAGAGAAGACGATTGGGCCAGAAGATCTGCGTGTGCCATTGAGAGCTGAAGCAGGGAGAGAGAGAGAGAGAAAGCTAGAGCACGATCCAGATAGAAGAGAAAGAGAAGAAAGAGAGAAGAAGAAAGAGAGAAGAAGAAAAAGGAGAGTGAAAAGAAAGAGTGAGAGTTCGTGAAGAAGAAGATAGAAGACTTCATTGAAGCTTTGTCTCTACTGGACCATAGATCAAATCCAGGCTAGTCAGCTCTTTGAGAGCCACTTTGTGTTTTATCGTCTATGGCTTTCTGTTGCTGTGTCCTTTCCATATTTTGTTTTTCTTTTTACCTTTGTTTCAAACTGTTAGTCAGCGGAGCAAGCTGTATTGCTCATCGGTTACAGAGGAGGATTCCTCTGGTCGGCTAAGCTGTATTGCCCAGTGGATCAAGCTCTTAGGCAGCGGATGGCTAAGCTGTATTGCCCAGCAAAAGCAAGCTGTGATGCTCAGCTAGTTGTAGGCAAGCTGTGAGGCCCAGCGGTTTAAGCTGTGTATCAGCAGAAGCCACACTCGGGTTTGAGTGTGGGGTGGACGTTGGTCTGCGGACTGAACCACCTAAAAACTCCCTTGTCTACTGTGGTTTTATTACCTTATTTGACACGCTAAATGTATGCATATGCCGATCTGTTTCTTCAGTCTAGTGGAAATTTGGTTTACACACTAAACACTTGATTCTGGTTCCATGAGAACCAATTTGTTTAGATAAACTGAGTATTCTTTGTAGCTTGCATAGCTTGCATAGGGTAGATCTAGAGGTTAATTCATCTGATCTATTTCTCATTGTTTGAAGTGAGGACCCAAGTCTATCGAGGCTCCGTTTTGCTTTAATTCTGCATCTCTGATTGTTATAGATTTTAATTGGTCAATTTTTAAAGGAGAGATTCATTCACCCCCCTCTGAATCCATCGCACCAGTCACAACATACCCCCGGTGGCTCATGACGTTGCCAACACTTCAGCGGTGATTACCGGAACCCCGTTGGCAACTGGGTTTGGCATGCCCCCGGTTGATACTCAACCACGAGCCTCCAACACACCAGTGTTAGAAAATCTCTTGGCGCAACGCTAGATGATCAAGCGCATTATCGAGATAAAGCTTGCCCAGTATGGTGAAGGGACGGTCACGTTAGATCTCTATAGTGTACCCTACCCGCTTCGCCACCAGTTAAAAAAGCTTCCTCCAGAATTCTCCAAGCCCCCGAAGTTGCAAAAGTTCAATGGGCAGGGGTCGCCACATGAGCACTTGGCCTACTATGTTACGGCCATGGGTGAGTTAGCGTTGGAGGAATCCTATCTCCTCCGCTACTTCGCCACTTCGCTCATAGGGACGACCTTCTAATGGTACTCCCGCCTAAAGCCCGGCTCAGTCATCGACTGGGCGGATCTCCAGAAGAAGTTCATCGACCGATTTCAAACGGCCGAGTGAAAGTTCTCTTTAGCCGAACTCTGCTCAATTCGGCAGAAAAAGGGCAAGAGCGCCCTCGACTTCATCAAAAAGTGGTGAGACCTCAGCATGAGGTGCGTCAATCCAGCCGTCTAGGAGGACGCCATCACTATATGTCATCGAGGTCTGGCGGTCGAGGTCAGCGAAAAGCTTCTCGGTACCAATATCAAAGGCTTCAACCAGCTCAATTCGGCAATTGTCGAGATAGAGATGTTATTCACCGACAACCCGAGTTATACTGCAACAAAGGGTAAACAAGCGCGAGAACGCCAGCCCGGTAAGGAGGTGAACATCGTAGAGTTCACCCCTATCACTAAGGCCAGTAAAGCGGTCGAATCCAGTGGCTCTGACAAAAAGCTAGCGGACAAGCCGACTGTTCCCTCCTTTTCGGAGCGCATGAAGACACCCTTCTCTTTTATGAAGGAACACACGAAGATGCTCTTCGACCTCTGCATGACTCAGAAGATTGTCGAGCTGCCAGAAATTCGCAAGCCGGACGAGGTGCTAAAGACCGACGATCCCAGCTATTGCCTGTACCATCGCATGCTGGGTCACTCAATTGAAGATTGCTACATCTTCAAGACTCAGGCACAGAAGCTGATCCGAGACGACCTAGTCAAGATGAAGAGCGGTCTCGTTGATCCTCCGCAACCATATACATAGGCCAGGCCAGCTAAAGCGGCACCCGTGGCTCACCCCTCGGCCAATGTCATCCACATGATGGTCGCATTCTCTCCTTCTGATGATGAATTAGAGGGGCCCAGCGCCAGTCGAAGGGAACGTTTGATCTGGTATCCAGGGTGGAGGCCCTGGCATGATCAGAGACCTCTCTCCTTCCCTAGGGAGAGAACTCGACGACTCTTTGATATCCTCGTCGAGAGGGGGCAAATCATGCCCCGCGACTCGCCTGCCAACTACACCCATTGGGATCGTAGTCACCCCCAGTATTGCCCTTCCACGCCAGGGTCTGCCACCCAATCGAGTCATGTGAGGAAGTCCAATACCTCATCCAGGAACAGATCCGATGGGAGCAGATCGATGCGGAAGGAAACTCCATGTCGCTTGTCAGGCTTCGGCAAGCTGTCGAAGAGACCCTGAGTATCGCCAGGGATGCGCCAGAGCGGCCAGACTCTCCTCAAGAAAATGGGCATGGATTGCCTTACCAGCATCCTCCGGAATGGGTCGAGTTCCGGACTGACAACCAAGAAGCGCTCGAGCGACTGCGAAGGCATAGAGAGCAGGAGGCCAGTCAAGAGACGGAGTCGACTAACCTCTCGGTCAACGTCATCCATTCCCCTGTTCCTCTGGCCCTTGAGGACTCTCAGGCACCAACAGATATCCAGCCAACCCCAGCCACTTCGTCCGTGCAATGGCGGTCCTGGCGGGAGCTAAAGTCTTTCCATTTCTCTGAAGAAGACACTGCCAGGCTCCTCCGGGTCCTTCTCGGCCGAGAGGACGTTCTGGTGGGCAAGACGATGACAAGCTCTTCAGCTCCTTTTTGTTCTTCTCCCGTCCCACCTCCGCCATCGACAGCCACAGATAGGAAGGGAAAGCAAAAACAGGGTGAGGCCCCACCTCATCCTCGTGACACCTCCTCAGCAGGGGGGCCGTCCGGTCCTCTCCGCCTACATGTTGACGTAATCCGAAGTACAAAGAAGACATCTTTGGAGTCTTCAGCGGCTTCGATTCAAGTGGTGGGCCCACCACCACAAGGTTCCTCCATTCCGCAAAGTCGAGATAACTGTGCAGAGCGACAATGTCCTACGACACTGTCATTGGTCGCTAGGGCTAGCCCTCAGCATGGTTACAAAGGCAAGACTAAGGAGCAGGACGACCAGTGCCCTTCTCTGTCTGCTCCACAACAGAAGCCGTCGCCACCCCGGGTAAGGCATCAAACTGTGCATATGTCTTCCAACATCGGTCCCAACGTACCGGTTTAGCAAAAGACATCTACATCGCCACTGCGGTTAAGGCATCAAACCGCGCATACGTCTTCAGACACCAGCACCAGCCTACCGACTTCTCATAAGCTTCCATCACCACCGCGGGTAAGGCACCAAACCATGAACACATCTTCGGACGCCAGTCCCAGCATTCCGGCATACCAGGAATTGGCACTCGAGGTGATCGAGCAGGTGATTAATGCTACCTTCCAGATACAACAAGCGGAAGGCGCCTGGATCGAGATCCGGGCAAGGAAGAGTCATCGACCTCACCCTACAAGGGCGCCAGCTCGGAGATATCCTCATCAGGATTTGTCAACTCTCGCTCTAGCACCTCTCCCTCCTACTCCCTTGGAGACGGCTATCGCCAAGAGACAAGTGAAAAATAGGAGGAAGAACCTCAGAAGGTGGCTCAAGAAATAGGCTGAGCAAGCAGCTGCCCTGCAATTCCCGACCGAGCCAACGCCTCTCCAAAGGCTCCAGCGGCTCCTTGATGACCTGGAGGAATACGTTCCCCCTCGTCCTACCGGGGCTCTCCCACTCGACAGCTACATCCCGTGGGATGACAAGCAGAAACGAGTCCGCCTCAGGAATTGGGTCCAAGAGATGATCCAAAAGCTCAAGAATGGCAAAAGACTCGTGATCCCTGACGAGCTCTCCTTGTGCTATAAAGACAAGGAGATCACCACAGAGCAGTTGGAAGAAATGCTCCGACGCTGCACCTACAACATGGTGGCCATCCCACCGCCTGACAATATCAATACTTCTCGACGGGGCGAGCCAGTGGCCTCCCGGATAAGACAAAGGGCTACAGCCCCTCTTGGGCTACAGCCAGCTCCAGAACACACCGGACGCGGCCGAGGCCATGGCCGGGGACGTGGTAGAGGCCGTGGGAGAACTCCCGAGCTACCCCTCTCTCCGTCCACCTTCGATTCGGAGCGAGTTATCCTCTTTCGAGGAGAGGAACCGGCTCCCATCCCAGAGATAGAAATCCGGGGCGGACCCGGTATCTTCGACCCTGTCGGCTTTGGCGAGGCTGTGGCCAGCCTTCCTGCTCCGATGCCAGTACCGGCTCCTGTAACAGAGCAAGCGGGACCATCCGGCAAGGACGAGCCAACCCGCCTATCACCCCAAGAAGAGCCGTCATTGGCATCCCTGTTCCAAGAGCTCGCTGGTGATCGAGGTCAATCTGGTCTCGGTGATAAGGGCAAGGCAGTGCAACTTCCCGATGGGGAACACCACGGCAGCTCGCAGAAGGCTCAGCCCAAAATTCTACCCTCTCTAGAGGATGCTCGAGCCCGAGCCGACCGAAAGGTCCTCCACCAAATGAAGCGCTTCCCTGCCAGCATTTCAATCTGGGAAGCCATTGCTTGGAGTAAGGATCTGAGGGAGACCCTTATCAAAATACTCCAAGAGCCAGAAGTTTATGAAGCGCATGCCGCGGAAATGAAGGCGGCTGCCTATGGGGCCTTCGTAGCCACCATCACCTTCACGGAGAAAGACATGTTGATGTCCCCTCCGTGCCACAATCGTCCTCTTTATATGAAGGGGAAGATCAACGGGCATGATGTGAACCAGATCCTGGTGGACGCTGGTGCCGCTGTTAACATCATGCCGCTCAAGACATTCAAGTCTCTATATCTGACCCCATACCTCCAGAAGGTCCAGGCGGTCAAGATATCTGGCTTCAACCAGAACACCGAGGACGTCCTCGACCGGGTAGACGTCGACCTGGTGCTCGATGACTTCACCTCAAAGGAGACATTCTACATCATCGACTCCAACACGTCTTATAAGATGTTGCTGGGCAGACCCTGGCTTCATGAAAATTGGGTCGTCCCATCGACTCTCCACCAATGCATCAAGTATGCCTAGGACAGAGAGCAACACAAGGTCTTTACAGACCTGTCGCCATTTACACCAGCAGAATGCAACCTAGCCGACGTTGTGCTCTACATCAGGGGGATTAGTCTGTACCCCGTGATCAAGAGCAAAAGCAATGGCTAGCTCTCAGAGGAAGATGATGATGACCTCTTCTTTGTTGACGAGGAAAAGGCCAAGCTCCACCGGCTGCGCCTCAGCTCCAAGTCAACCTCAGATCACCCTGAGAGGCGCCAGATCGACTTCGAGGCTAATCTCATTAGCCGGGCTGTCAGAAAGAGTATATGCCTACCACCAGATTGCATCCAGCTCCCGTGTGCATCCGAGGAGCACAGCGTCGAGTCGCTGACAACATTCATTGTCACCTTCAAGCGACAACACCGGAACAAGAAGAAGGCTAACAGGGACAAAGCTATTATTTTCTACAAAGGAGACATGGTCCCTCAAGCCCCGTCAGATGACGACTTCGGCTGGTCTAGGTGAACCGATGATACCCCTGAAGCAGTTCAGGTGTGGGGCGACCTGTCGCCGCATATTCAAGAGATGTGTTTGAAACAAGACATTCCCCTGTGGTAGATCTCTGCCCAACAAAGATACTTCCGACGACTGTGGGACCCTTCCCAGGTCCGGGGGCAACCCTCGTCCTTCCACAAGGATACCAGGGGGCTTGGCTACGACCAGAACCTGGACTTCCGCGTCCACTACGCAGTTAACGTCGTAGGCTTGGCACTACCAGCCGACAACCAAGAAAGAGTCAAAGCTAAATTCGACAGCTCCGGAGATGAGGGAGAGGAAATCCTGATCTCGACCTTCGCCAAAGCCGGAACCCCGGCTCAAGATGTTGGGGAGCCTTCTTCGCCTCCCTGCCGAGACAAAGGAGCAGAAGAAGCGTCTCCGGTCTCTCAACCAGTCGGGGGACCTAAGTCGATAAACCCTCCTGAGGGGGGGAACCTCGCTGGCCCTAGCTGCGAGAGATGGTCAGCTTCACCAGGCAACCCTGAGGAGACCTCAGCAACTCAAGTTGACGACTGCCGGCCTAAGGCCAGCGGCCCAGATCAATCCCTGGTGGATTCCAGGGACAACCACTCTCCGGTCCCTTCCGCATCAATCGGTGGCTTCGAGAACCAAGAAATACACGAAGCCGACACCGATGATGAGGATTTCATCGACCTCCAACCCGCTCCTCCCGAGCTAGAGGATGGAGGCCAGGCGACCGTCGATGATCTCGTGGAGATCAACCAGGGCGACGATGAAGCCCCTCAGCCTACATTTGTCAGTGCTCTCCTCACCGAGGCAGAGAAGCAGGACTACAAGCAACTCCTGCTCGAGTTCAAGGACTGCTTCGCCTGGACCTACAAGGAGATGCCAGGACTAGACCCCTCTGTAGCAAAGCATGATCTGGCCATTTCTCCCTCAATCGCTCTGGTCAAGCAACCACAGCAACGCATGCGTCATGAGCTGGAGGTCCAGGTCTCGGCCGATGTCCGCAAAATGGCGGAGGTCGACTTCATCGAGCCGTGCATCTACCCGATCTAGCTCGCCAATATAGTCCCAGTCAAGAAGAAGAATGGTCAAGTCCACATCTGCGTCGACTTTCGAGACCTCAACAAAGCTTGTCCCAAGGATGACTTCCCAGTTCCAATTACTGAAATGATGGTCGATATGACCACCGATCATGAAGCCCTGTCATTCATGGACGGGTCGTCCGATTATAATCAAATCCGGATGTCCCTCAAAGATAAGAATCACACAGCCTTCAGATCCCCCAAGGGGATTTTCAATTACAAACGCATGTCCTTCGGTTTGAAGAATGCTGGTGCAACTTACCAAAGGGCTATGACCAAAATATTCGATGAGATGCTACACAACACCGTCGAATGCTATGTTGTCGACCTCGTCGTCAAGACTAAAAGGCGTGAAGACCATTTGCGTGACCTTCACCAAGTCTTCGAGTGTCTCCGACAATATGGGCTCAAGATGAACCCCATGAAGTGCGCCTTCGGCGTATCCAGCGGCAAATTTCTCGGCTTCGTTGTTAGGTACCGAGGAATCGAGGTGGATCCCAGCAAGATCAAAGCGATCCGGGAGCTTCCACCACCCAGCAACATAACCGAACTCAGGTCCTTCCAAGGGAGGCTAACCTACATTCAGAGGTTTATTTCTAACCTCTCTGGTCGATGCGCGGCTTTCAACAAGCTAATAAAGAAAGACACCCCATTTACATGGGACTCGGAATGCCAAGCGGCTTTCGAGCAAATCAAGGAGTACCTCCTTACTCCCCCAGTCCTGGGAGCACCAGTCAAGGGTAAACCCCTCATTCTTTACATTGCTGCCATGGACGCTTCGCTGGGAGCTCTGTTGGCGCAAATTAATGAAGAAGGTAATGAGCAGCACCTCTATTACCTCAGCCGGAAGCTAATCGGCGCCGAGTATCGCTACTCCCCCATGGAGAAGGTTTGCTTGGCATTAGTGTTTGCAGTTAAGAAGCTGCGGCATTACCTCCTGTCCCACCAAGTCGAGCTTATATCCAAGCACGACCCTCTGAAGTATCTCCTTTGATGGCCTGTCCTCTCAGGCAGATTGGGGAGGTGGGCTCTCCTACTGATGGAATACGACATTACCTATGTCCCCAGAAAAGTAATCAAAGGACAGGGTATGGCTGAATTCTTGGTAGCCCATCCAGTGCCAGATGAGTCACCCTTCAACTCGGAGGTCTCGGACGAGGAGTCCCTAGCTACTCAATTACAACAACCGGTTGAACAGAGTGGAGATGTCTTGCATTACTGGCAGCAAAGCGCTCTCACAACCAGCATGCATTGCTGGGAACTCTACTTCGACGGTGCTTCCCGAGGGATCACCCGGAGCAACCCGGATCCAGCCACCACGGCGGGTGCCAGCATTGTTTTCCTGACTCCTCAGGGCGGGGTTCTATACAACTCTTGCGCCCTCATGAAATCCTTGACCAATAATGAAGCCGAATACGAAGCTCTACTCATTGGGCTCCAGATGGCTGTCCACATGGGCATTAAATGCCTTAAAGCCTACGGGAACTCCCAGCTGATAGTCCGACAGGTCCTCGACATCTATGACATGCGGAATCCAGAGTTGGTTCCATACCACACCGCCGTCACCAGATTAACCCAGAAGTTTTATTTCTTCGAAATAGATCACATTCCCAGAAGCAACAACGCTCAGGCGGATGCCGTAGCAAAATTGGCCGTGGCCATCAAGCTTCCACCCGAGGGTGAGGTCGACATCGTCATCAAGCACAGAAGACTGATGCCGAGCTCACTCGAAGGTAACACCGGTCTCACCATTTACTAGGTCCACGACCTTGACCAGAGCCCACCTCCAGAAGAAGATGATTGGCGTGCGCTTATCATCAAATTCAAGAAAGGGTGGCTTCCCCCTGACCGAGCTCAAAGAGTCCAGCTACTCCGCCGAGCAACCTCTTACGAGTTGATTGGCGACTCCTTGTATCGGCTCGTCCACGAGAAGGACAAGTTGGTTCTCCTGAGATGTGTCTCTCTGGCGGAAGCTCGAGCCATCATGCAGGAGGTCCACTCCGAACTGTGCAGTGCACACCAGGCCGGAGATCGGATGAAGCACAACATCAAGCTTAAAGGTTTCTACTGGTTGACCATGTATGCGGGATGCGTCTAGTATGCCCGTGCATGCCATCAGTGCCAAGCCTTTGGCCCAGTACCCAGAAAACCTCCTAACCCACTGCGTCCTACGGCCCCCACCTGGCCATTCGCTGAGTGGGGCATGGACATTACAGGGCCTTTCCCGCCATCTTCCATGGGCCATAAATATATTTTGGCCGCCACTGAGTACTTCTCTCGTTGGGCGGAGGCTCTACCCTTGCAAGAGGTCACCGGCAAAGTCGTTGCCAGATTTGTCTGGCACAACATCATATACCGATTCGGTACTCCTAGCCGCATAATGTCCGACAATGGGACACCCTTCAAGAATAAGGTCGTATACCAGTTAGCGGCCAAATTCTAAATCGACTGGAGAACCTCTTCGGTCTACAACCCTCAGGCCAATGGCTTAGCGGAAGCCTTCAACAAAACCCTCTGTAAGCTCCTGGCTAAGGTGGTTAGCCATCGGAAATGCGACTGGGGTGAAAAGGTCTTCGAGGCATTGTGGGCCTACCGGATGGTTTACAAAACCCCCACGGGGTGCTCGCCGTTCTCCCTTGCCTACGGGTCAGAGGCGGTAATCCCGATCGAAGTCCTGCTAGCCTCTTATCGCGTCGCAGTCCACACCAGCCTTGCCAGTTCTGATGAAAACGAGTACCAGAGAAAGCTAGAAGAGCTCACCAACCTCGAAGGCAAGCGACTCGAAGCCTACAAACACCTACAAGCATACCAGGCTCGCATGGCTCGGGCCTACGACAAGCTCGTTAGGCAGCGAGCTTTCAAGCAAGGCGACCTCGTCATTATCAAGGAAAAAGAGGTCATGGCAGTGCGCTCCAGTGGAAAATTGTAGCCAAATTGTCGAGGTCTGTACATCATCCAGAATGTCTATAAGGGTGGGGCCTACACGGTTGTTGATCACAAGGGTCACAGACTGTTCCCACCTCTCAACGGCAAACACATGAAGCTATATTACGCTCCAGAGCATGAGTTCGCACGCCAGCCAGACTGAGGCGCACATCCCAGCTACTACCAATAAGGTCGATCATCCCCCGTGGAGGATCCCACCGGCCAGTTCTTTCAGTCTTCAATTCCCAGTCAACCAGCCGGCTCGGCTCCGCGGAACAACCGCCGGGCATCCGTTGGAACCAGTCTCCTGCCCCCGTTCCCGTCACCACGGGAACACTGGTCCTTCTGTACTAGCGCCAGTCTAGCCGCCAGGCTCACAGGTAAGTCAAAAAGAAACAACACAATAAAAAAAATGGGGTTAACAATAGAGATGCCTCGGCAGACCTAGTCATCCTCACCACGATAGGGCGGATGGAGGCAAAAAGGCCAATAACCTGGCTGAGGTGAAAACCCGAAAGGGCGCCTCAGGCAAAATCAGGAAACCCCTCGACGTGAAAACTCGCAAGGGCGCGTCGGAAAAAGCTAAAGGGGGTCGTCTATGGCGAAAACCTGAAAGGGCGGTAGAGCCGATAACGAGAAAATCTTCTTCTCCCTATCAGTCAACACGGCCTTCCATCTGTCCTTTGGTGGGCGGTTAGCTTCCCCCAGAACCAGTCTCCAATCCACTTGCACTGCTACGGCGCAAGCCCTTCGATCCCCAGTTAACCTTGTGTTACTCCCGCTCAGCTTGGCCAACCTCTGGCCCTCACCTCAATGTCACAGTTCAACCAGTCCCTGTAATGATCAAACTTCCAGTCACCGTCTCGGTAAACTTAAATCCCGAAACATTCCTAGACATTTACTATTCCCTGCCCCCACATCCCACATATCCAGTAAATCCAGGGCCTTCTAGTTCATCATAATCCCAGTTCCCCATACAACCCCAGATTCACTAGGTTACAACCCCAGTCATATCTTGCTATGGCAATGTGGCCTTTCGCCACCATGGATCAAGAATTTCTAAAAAACCCTTAACAGTCGCCGAACAATATTCGGCCACCCACACCTTCCAGTCTTAGGTTACGTCCCCTGACAGCGACATGCTATGGACAATAGTCTTAAAAAAAGGAAAGAAATAAAAAAATTAGGTTAAAAATAGAGATACCCCGGCGGCCTCAGTCAACTCCCTCTACGAGGTGACTGGGGGCAAAAACTGCCACCAACCCAGGTGAGGTGAAAACCCGAAAGGGCGTCTCGGGCAAAATCGGGTAACCCCTCGGTGTGAAAACCCACAAGGGCGCACAGGAAAAAGCTAAAGGGGGGTAGCTCTGGCGAAAACCCGCAAGGGCGGTAGAGCTGGTAAAAAAAAGAGAAAAAAAAGAACTTTCTCCCTCTCCACTCCTCACTCACAAAGCCATCGGCTATGACACTTCCCGATGGCGAGCTCAACATCACCTCACAACAATGGTGACCACTACACCCCTGAGGGTCGGTCACCACCAATCTCCAACCTCCAGTCTAGGCTACGACGCCTTCACAGGGTAGCCGCCAGTCTCCAACCTCCAGTCTCGGCTACAACACCTTCACAGGCCAACCGCCAGTCTCCAGCTTCTAGTCCTCGGCTACAGCGCCTTCACAGGCCAGTCGCCAGTCTCCAGCTTCCAGTCCTTGGCTACAATGCCTTCACAGGCCAGCCGCCAGTCTCCAACCTCCAGTCTCGGCTACAACGCCTTCACAGGCCAGCCGCCAGTCTCCAGCTTCCAGTTCTCGGCTACAACGCCTTTACAAGCCAGCCGCCAGTCTCCCGTTTCCAGTCTTGGCTACAACGCCTTCACAGGCCAGTCGCTAGTTTCCAGCTTCTAGTCCTCGGCTACAACGCCTTCACAGGCCAGCCTCCAGTCTCGGCTACAACTCCTTCACAGGCCAGCCTCCAGTCTCCATCTTCTAGTTCTCGGCTACAATGCCTTCACAGGCCAGCCGCCAGTCTCCCGTTTCCAGTCCTCGATTGCAACGCCTTCACAGGCCAGCCGCCAGTCTCCAGCTTCTAGTCCTCGGCTACAACGCCTTCACAGGCCAACCGTCAGCCGCCAACCCCATTACCCCGGCTATAACGCCCTTGTAGGCCAACCATCAATTTCTAACTCCAGTCACCGGCTGTAACGCCCTTATGGGCCAGCCGCCAGCTCCCAGTGCCAGTTTCGGTCACAACCTATCTATAGGTGGACCACTCAACCCCTAGTCTCGTTAGCAGCCCCTGGCTATGATGCCACTGTCGGGCCGTTCGGCCAGCTCAGTCCCCATCTCCTCAGTCCAGAAAAGCTACATTACCGGTTAACAACATGCAAACAACCAGCATCCAGTACCCAGTACCCGATATCCAGTCATACTACTCTCCTCACCTAGCCCTTTACCTCAGCTCCAGACCCGAATAAAACCCGGTTCGCTGCTCCCTATACTGGTACATGTTAAAACAATCAAGCGTGACTAATAGTAAGTGGCAGCCACCCTTATATCCAACCCTGTTCCACACACTAGGGAGGAGAGCAATTTAACAAACAACAACGCAAAAATCTAGAATTTGTCATTGATACTCCATAATAGGGAGCCCAAGACATGCCCTTGGGGTAACAAAAGTACACTGTCCAGATAAGAAAAAGGTGAAGGGAAGTGATACAATCACGACCTAGCCTCGCTCACCTCCAGCTCTGCCAGGCGGGACTCAGCAGCTACGAGCTCTGCCTCCAAAGTCGATGCGAGCTGAGCGCTAGCCTCGGCTCCGACCTCGACATGTCCGCCACTCAGCTCTAGCAAGCTCTACAGCTTGCCGCTGCTCTTCTAAGGCCTTTTGCAAGGCCTCAGCTCCACTAGTCGCCTCGCTCAGGTGCCTGGCACGGTCCTGAGCAAGAGATGCGGCCACGTCGGCAAGCCTCCTCTGCTCGGTCGCAGCAGCCACAAGCTGGACGCACTGCTCCCGTGCTTCCCGGATGGCCGCTAGTCGCTGTGCCTACTGCTCCTGAGCCTCTCGAAGCCGCAGGTACTCCGCCCAGATGCCGGCCAAGCCAGACATCCAGGGCCCATGGGGGAAGCCGAGGCCGTGGTTGCCGCGCGTGCACTCCCTCAGTCAGTGCCGAAGCTCCTCCGGGGAAGGCAAAGGATCGCCCCCTATGTAGCCCCGAGCTCGCTGCAGTAAGGCTGCACCCACGCTGGCGTCCAGCAGCGGCTCCGGTGGGGAAACGGATGTAGGCCACTCAACCTCTAGCTCGAGGGAGGAGTGACCCCTCTCAACTAGCACACCGGAAGGACCTGCACAACCCCACCAAACACGAAATGGGTCAATAATGTTCAGGACTTCCCTATGACAAGACAAGGTGGAAAACCTGACAAAGGCCCTGACTCTTACCTAGTGTAGCTCCTGCCGCGCCCATAACCTCCCCGCTCGGGGTCGGTGAAGGCAACCTCTCCTCCACCCCGGTAGTGTTTTCTGCCGGAGTCGGAGAGGGTAAGGACTCCCCTCCAACCTGGTCCTCCCCAATAGCCATTGGGGTGATGGAAGGCTCCTCTTGACCCTCCTCGACCGGAGTCGACACATGCTCTCCCTCAGTCTCCAGTCCTGGGCATGGCGCAAAATATCAGTAATCCGCTATAGGCTCCACATTAAAGTCAAGGCAGAGACAAAGAGAAGCCGTATATACCTTCCAACGCCGCCTCCATCTCGGCATCCCCGGAAGAAGAGGCCTCGGAGGAGGAAGAAGAACTCGAGCTCGAGCTCTCATCAGTCTCCATCGTGGCGCTGCTGCCCTCTGAGGAACCAGGCGAGCTCTCTGATGAATCCCCGGCTATGGGCAAATCAGGGGCACCTGTACATCAAGAAACTAGATTAGGCTATCATCAAGTTTAGCCTTGCATAAAGATAGCTCCCTAGCCAAAGATGCTAGGGAAGAAGCTCACCGGTCGGGGCATCGCCTTCAGAAACCCCCTCAATGTCAATCAGCTCCTCATCACCCTCAGCAGTAGCTACGATGGGAGGCTCGTCTCCAGACGGCTGGCTCGCGTCCCGAGGAAGCTCCCCTTCCTCCCGGGGGGGAAGACGTGCCTGCAATCCATCCCAGCCAAAGCTCAGCACGGACAGGAAAGTCAAATGATCCACCCTAAAGTGGTCAAATACTCAATTACATACCTGACGGTCCCACACTGGAGGATTCCACCAGTCCCACCGTACAGGCCGACACTAGGGTCGGCAAAGGTGGGAGAGGTACCCTCGTCAGCAATGGCGACGATCTACCTAGCGCATCCTCAACAATAGCTGAAGACACAAAGGCCACCGGTCTCATCTCGTCTCTAAAAGAAGGTAGGACCACTGGCGGGCCGACGTTTGCCAACTCTTGGATCATCTCCAGGGTCGTCGCCGCATCCTCACCTGCCAAACCAGTAACATAAGTCAAGTCAATAATTCTGGCCTGCTAAAGGGAGTTCGACAACAACATGAAAAGCCCCCCCAAAGGTAGTCGGGCTCTCACCCTGACGACCGCTAGCCACCGTGGGCCCTGGCTCGTCAACCAGGCCAGGCGCTTCACCCTGTGTCTCAGCAGGGCCCTCAGCCCCTGGTGCCTCGCCCTTGGTGCCTCGGCCCCTGGTGCCTCTGCCCCTCCTGCATAATCCAAAGGGTCATAACAAATAACAGGGGGCAAATCAAAGCTGCGGCATACACCCAAGGTTCGAAGCTCTCACCTGCGCGGGCTCCTCCCGTAGCTATCCACGACTCAAAGTCGGGGAAGTCTTCCAGGTTGGAGAAAGGTTCGCTCATCAGACGTGTAAGCTCCTCCATGTCAACCTCCCCTCCAGCTTCCTCCTCACACGGGAAGTCTGCCTCTCGGGGAGGCGAAAAAGTCACCTCCGCACCAGACGCCAGTGGAGCTGCAACGGACAGACGAGTCCAACAAAATGGAATTAGTCAAACGTATTGGCTAAACCGGATAAAGATAAAAGAGCTGGGGTAACACTCACTCAAGGACGTCTCGTCCTCAACCCGCTCTCCAGTCGAGGGTCCCTCAGGCAGCCCACCAGTCTCGACTGCCGCACCCTCCACACGAGATCGTTTCCTCCGGGGCCGTAGGCTTCCGTCTCCATTCCCCGAGGACGTTCCTGTGGAGGGCTGGTCCTCCTCGGCTGCAGGACCTGCTGACAAACACAGCAATATACAACATCTCAGTTTTGTAGTCAAGAATTACAAAATGAAAGAAAGAGAACAGACTAAGGGCGGGAAGCCCAACCTGAAGCCCTAAAGGGGGTCAAGGGTAAGGGCACAAGCTACTCCATCCCTATCGCCAGAGCTCGGGCCGCCATCGTTACGACCTCCCAAATGTCCCATGGAGTGCGGGCGCACTCAATCTGGGACACAAACTCCACGGGTCCAGCTGACCCAACTGCATGGGCGATGTGTCACCTCCAGTCGTCGACCGTTGTGTCGGCAAAACTCCCGTGTGGGAGCTCCCGATCCAGAGACCCTCTGCCTCGGATGCCGCAGTCGGACAAGAACTGAGTCCACCAAGCTCTAGGTGCCCTCGGTCGAGACACAATCACTCCAGTTGCCACCGCCGATGCCCGCCCCAGGGGCTTTAGGGCCCCTCCGTTGCTTCGGCTCCCAGAAGATGACCCCCGACCACTCCGGGGCCACTGTGTCACAATCCGCTCAACCTCCCGGTGAATCCGAGCCACACGGGTCCTCAGGTACCCCTCATCTAGTGTAATAGGAGGCAGATCCTCCCTCAGAAAATGACTCTCCTCCGCCTTCCTGATCGCGGAGGCCTTCTGTCGGTAGAGGTGACTATGCCCGAACCAGCACAGGGCATAGTGCACGTCGAACCGTCCCCGACGACCCTGCTCCGGCATCGAGAATTGCTCCGGCTCCCGACGGCAATAGAAATCCCACCAAGCTGATGTAAGTAGGTGGGTGTCTTTACCCTTATACTGTCGGCCCGTCAGATGGAACTCCCTGTTCGGCGGAATCCCCTGGTCGTACCCGAAGTTTCTGGCAAAGCGATGTGGGTAGTACGGCTTCAGGAAGCTCATCCATGACCGGTGCAACACCAACACGGCTGCTCGGGTGCTCAGTATCCACTCAGTCTGCAGTCTCGTATCAGCGGTCCCCTGGCTGGGACGGGCTCCGGCCGCCCCTCCACCCGAAGCCCCTTAAAAAAAGGTCGAGGTCCCTCGCTGCACTATCGAAGGGCAGTCCCTCCTCGCCCCGGGTGGGAAGGTAACAAAGGGCCCTCCTGGCCCCCTCCAGCTGCTCCTCTGTGTCGCCATCCGGCTGCCCAGTAAAGTTGAACAAAAGTGGTGCCGTCGGGTTCGCCATAGTACCCCGCGTCACCAGTCCCAGGAAAAGCAACCCGGCCCACACACTAAGGTAGTGGGTCGATAGAAGTATACTCCTCTCCCTCGGCGCTGAGTGTGCCGCCAGAACTCCAAGCCCCTGGTAAATGTTGGCCAGTGCAGCGGGAGCTAGAGCCAACTGCCTCCCCTCAGCCAACAAGCAAGACGGCCACAACAACTCGACTCTCAACAGTCCGTCCTCTCCGTGAGGAACTACGAAGGTCGCCAGCCAATATGCCAGATATGCTGCAACATATGTCACATCTGGCAGTCCATGGGGATTCCACCCCTCCCGTGGCGCATAAACATATCTGGAGTACGTCCGGAAGCATAGCTTCACCTCTGTGTACTCCTCCCAGGGAGTCTGATCCCTTGCGAACTCCTGGTAAAAGCAAAATGGCCCGTTGTAAAAATGACAGACCCATACATTCAGTGGTACCCGGGGAGTCTGAGCATCTCTCTCTCTCCCTGCCAGGGCCAAATCTCTCCAAGTCTTTATCAGATACTGATAACTATAAGGCACTCGGTATCTTCCCAGTATATCAGTATGACTACAGTGGAGGTCATCCAGCACCACCTCCTCATATCCCTCGCCGACAATTGGCAAGCCGGAGATCCGGAACAGAGTCCACAAGTCGAGACTGTTCTCCCCCTCTACTGTCGCCACTGTGTTCCAACAACGGTTGAAACGCTCCAGCAAGCCCTGCAGTAATCCAGTATAGCACGGGTACGCATACAGAGCGGCGGTCACCGCGTACCTGATCCCAGCTCAATCCAGCAATACTCGGTAATGGTGGATGATTCCCACCAACCACTCTGTGGCACCCTGGCGATAGTAATGCGACGAGATCACTATCCATCGGCCATACCAGCTGGTGACGGTCTGCCGCATGATTCCATTCAGCATAATGTGGTCATCGTACCCCTCTCCAGCATACTGCACACCGGCGGGCTCCAGCACCAATCCAGCAATCCCCTCTGTCTCTGTGCGGTGGTGGCCATGTAGATCCCAGCTAGCAGGGCCAATCGGCCCGACCCTGACTCCAGATTGCTCTGCCATGCCGAAGAACCCCAGGCACTCGATGCTGGGAAACTGGCGCTGCCTCCAGTAGTCCTCTGAAAAGCTCGGGTAGCTGCAAAAAGCGGTGCCAAGCAGGCTGTCCCTGCCGATCAGAATGGCCCTCTCAAGCCGGCGGCAAGCTCCCGGAATCTGCAAGTCACCCTCCTCTGCGCCAGGAGGAGCATAGCTGCGGATGAACTCAAGCAGGGGGTGATCAAGGGGGAACTCCAATGGATAGCCCCCGCTCCGTTCATAACTGTATAAGTAGCCCACCTCCAGAATCCGGGCCACTTCCACGGCCCCGATCTAACTGCTCGATACCAGCCACGGTGATCACAGGTGCATCTAGAGGATGCATCGTTCGATCAGTCCGCTGCACCCAGTGATCCTCCTCCCGAGCCAGTCACCTCGGGACCTGCCCATCTCTGCCAAAGCGTGCCATAGCTGCAAGACAAGGCACCCAGAAAAAGTAGTCAGCATATCAGAAAATTCATATGTACAACACAGCAAAATAAAGACATATGAACTGTCAAAATACAACTACAACAACTCAGAAAGAGGATCTCACGGGCCGTATGCCCTCGTCCCCGCCTCCGACATACGCCCCGTGGGGGGCATTTGTTGTACCCAGATAATTTCCCAGTCAAAACAACAAAGAATAAGGGTTCGGGCATTTCCCCGAACCCTTCAAGGCACGGGCTACCTAGCCCTTTCTACACCCTAAAGGTCCCCACAAGGGTCCTGATCAACTCGCCGTGACGCGCGGTGGCACAAACAAGTATTCAGGGTCAACCCCAGCCACTCTCATACGGGCTTTGCCCGCGTCTTATATGGCCACCCGGGAGCACACGGGGGCGCCCCGACGTTAAGCCATCCCACGTGGCATCTAGCAAAAGAGTCACGGGCCCACTCCAAGACTCTTCATTCAACCCTCCAAGGTCAAAGGGAGACCCGAGTAAGTCAACCACAGGCTTTGGAGGCCCACGGTATGTACGTACGGCTCACACACGTGTGTTCGGCATTTTTCTGAACACCTTGTGGGCGCGTATATTTCAACCCTTCTACACAAGACCACGGGTCAGCCCGTGGTTCCAGTATACCAGTTGGGTCCAACAATGACCCCCCAGCAAGTTGGGGCTACCCCGGACCCTCAGACACGTGGCAACAAGCCACTAAACTTAGCTCTCGAGCCAACCCGAGGATACCCTTTCAACCCACCGTACAATGCGTCACGCAACATGAGGCAAGGCCCGTGGGCCCCAAAATGCCTCCTTCCAACCCCTACAGACTTCTACCCTTGGCCTTAGGCCAAATCCAAGGCCTGTCGGCCACTTACGCGGCTCGTTCGGCAACCCAGGGTGTGTTGGGCATTTGCCCAAACACCTTGCGAGCGGCTACTCCGACTCAAAGAACAACGGCCCCACGGGCCCATGCCAGCCTTCCAAAGTTCAAAGTCCATCAAAGGACGTCCCCCAGGTAACACAAGAAGACCCCCGGGGGCCATCCCCCGGGGTTATGGCCGGCCCGGGGCTAGTTCACCCCTGGGCGTGGCCGCTCCCCCGGGGGAGGGCGAACTCCCCGGGGGGCCGCGCCCCCTCTCCAGCTCGGTGGCCCCACGGCCCCACTCAGCCTTGGTTCGCTCAATTGCGGTCCTACGATGTAGTTCGTGTACCGTACCAGTTCGAGGGATCAAGCGCGGACGTGGAAGTGCAAAGCGACAGCACGACGGGTTCGTCCTCAAGTCAACGCGCACAAGTCTCCACAAGCTGCCACATAGCCTTCACCCACTTGTCCTTAGCCAAATTGGTAAGAAAAAGCTCAAAATTCAATTTTTATAGGGTGGGGACCAGCCCCCCCTCTCTCTCTCTTGCGAACCCGCCTAAACCCCCGGGGGCTGGTCCACTTAAACCCCCAATCAAACCAAAAAAAAAACTTTTTTTCAAAAAAGAAAAACCCAGCCCGCCTAAACCCTTAGGGGTTTAGGCAGACTAGCCAGGGCCCCCTGGCTGGTCTGCGTAAACCTCTTTCCCTCCTCTCTCCACCCGTGTACCTAATGCACTATTCCATTGGGTTTACGCGACCAGCTCACCCCCCCTGGCTAGTCCGCATAAACCCCTTGTGACCCTTCATCTTCCCCTATAAATACCCCTTAGGATCTCAAGGGGCGGGGCATCAATCCAATACAAAGTAACCAGCAATACGCAAGATCGCGTGGCACCCGGCAAGCACAAGACTTCGAGCGCGGAGCAAAGGAGAATTGTGTGTGGGTGACTTGTTCGGCGGTCTACTACGCCGGGGGTATGTCGTTCGCGCTCACCTTACGCCGTAGGTAGTCGTCACACACAAGTCGACACCCACCGTGTGTGAGACGTTGTGATATGGGCGGACGTCCCCTCATGTCGGGATTCCCCCTCGCACGCCCGTCGGTCGCAACCACTCGCGTGCCATGACGTCATGCTCACTCACAGTCACGAGGCCATGTCCGACCGCTCAACTCGATCTGTGTCTGAACCTCGTCCAGATGCCGGATCGACGGATCCCCTCAATTATCCAGTTGTAGGCCCCCGTTTGGCACCATGGCCGCGGCCCACGCCACGGGAGGACCCCTCTGTAAAAATTCACATGTGTGTATTCATCACGCATTGACCCGGGGACCGACTAGCACGTCGGAATTGTCCCGTGGCATGCGCCAGTTGTACTTTGGCCATTACGGCTTTCCCGTAAAGAAATACGCGTCTCAGCACAAAATCACCGATTGGACGAGTGCCCTCGCACCCGCGTCCCGGCCTTCAATCTCCTATCTATATCCTTCGACATCCGTGCCTAACACTCCACCCCAAACAAACACCCCTCAGTCAAACACGTACCCCTATCTGCTGAATGCGCCCGGCCCTACACCCATGGCTTCAGACACATATACAGACTTTTCTTCAGCATGGAACGAAGGTATTCTGATTCAATCGATCTAAATAAACACCGGTTGCTTGCGGCCGGTGGGGAAAGACGTCATGTACACGATTCCCGCAATCGCCTACGCACTCGTACCCATGGAACCCCTTCTCTCCACGTGTCGCCCGATCGCCTGAGCCCACGTGCCGCGCCCTGGTGGCGCTTCCCCGGTCAAACCTTGGTTCCATAAGTGATTGTCGAGAGATTGACTGGCATGCCTGCACCCTGTCTGGTTAACCCTTAGCCCGACATTCTTGTGCCATTCCGCCCCTTTCAACTTTTCGTAAAAGGAGAGTGCCCGGTACCGCCGTGAGAGGCATGCACCCGTAAGGAGGATGATGTGACACACCCTTGGAGTTTAGCAAGCAAGCACAATCGCATTCAAAACGGGCCAAGTTGGGCCACCGCTCTATCGTCACTCACCCAAGCCCGGGGTGACTTGGCAATGCCAAGGTGAGGATGTGGGGGTTGGGCCCTTACTGGTAGAGGGCCAGCAAGGCCAAGACTTGATTCTCAATGGGTGGGGATGCCCAAATCAAGGGGGCCGACAAAGTGCCAAAGGCACCGGTTGCAATTTTCCCACGGTGATCACTCAAGTTTATGGGGCTTGAGGATCGGACTCTCATTCGTATAACCAGCGGAAGTAAGAGCTAATATTGAAAGACAAGCACTAAGTGGAGTGAAGGTTTGAGCACTTACTCGACCGGTTTGAAGAAACCAGTCCCGGTTGGAGACGAGGGCGAGCGGGGAGGCGAGTGGATCCCCACACGCCGCGGCGGTGTCGCTTGACCTGCCCAAACAAATTACACCACTACACCTCTCGCAGGAGGGGGATCTTGGGGTGGGGGTTAATGGAATTACAAACAATACTACCTCCACGCAGGGAGGGGCCTTCAGCCGGCCAAGCGGGGCGGGGAAATTAGAGAGAAAAGGGTTGATTAAGAGACGGCACCGAATCTGCCTGCTGTCTGCGAACAGGGACAGGTTGTCGCTGTGGATGCTGTATAACCCGCTCAGGAATTTTACTGATGGCGAGACCAGCGGAGAAAGCTTCGTAACAGGAAGGGGAATGCCTCAGAATTTCTTTAATTTCTTCTGGCACCGCTGCTGACCGGGACGGTGATTTGAACAGGGCTTCAGATTCTCGGACCATCAGCTGCAGATTTCTAACATCAGGATGTAGAGAGTGTCCCGGCCGCTCCCGACCTCGGAATCAAGCACCGTTGGAGTTGTTGGAATCTTGAATGAGTCCTCTTCGTAGAAAAACTGACGGGGAAGCCAACCGAGGTCAGAGAAGACTAGGAGATGCAGAACAGTGGTGGCAGGTCGATGCAGACTTGTAGCTGGCAGAGTAATGGAGCTGAGGGAGAAAATTTGTAACTCCTGCCACAGGATGCCGAACGGAGTTCCGCATCTTGATTCTGAATGTAGACAGGACGAAGAAGAACTTTGTAGAATAGCTTGAGGGCTGATTCCTCCGAGGTTTGTCGTGGCAGAGCTTCTAAGCCGGTTCAGGTCCTCAGCCGGGGCAGAACTGCGCAGCTGAGGGAGAATGGACCTCCTGGACGACTCAGAGATCGGAAGAAGATGAAACCACTTCGGTTGCAAAGGCACCTGGTAGACGCTTCCGACGATGGCCCTTGGATCTTCAAACTCGTCCGGAGGAGGTCGTGGTGGCCGCTGCAAGCTGCTGGTTCATCTGTAACTTCTGGACTGCAAGCAGCAACCAAAGGACAGCTTCCAATATCTTGATAGAAGAAGGAGAATGGGGTATAGGGTGAAGGGGAGGTGGATGAAGGGTGAGAGGGGGGGTTGTGGGAGGTGTGGAGGGGGTCTAATGGTGGTGGGGAGATGGAGGAAGAGGGGGAGGTCGCAGGTTTCAGCTGGAGGTAAGGGGGAATGGGGATTGCTAGGAGGAGAAGAGAGGAGGGAGGTGGGGGCGACCAAGGCTAAAGGGTATAGAGATAGGGGTGGCCAAGGCTTGGGGGGAAGGGATTTCAAATTTGAAATGACTTTGGAAGTTGGGTGATTGTGTGGGGAAGTGGGGGATTGTGTTGGAAGGGGGGGAGATTGTGTTGGAAGGGTTAAGATTCCACCTTGGGACAAGGGGGTGGAGTAATGGGGCTATGGGAAGTGGAGTGGCCTTAATGGAGGTGGTTGGGGGTTGGAGGTGGTTGGGAGGAGGGAGGAGAGAGGAATGGGGCGAACCCCTTAGTGGGAGGAGAGAGAAAGAGGGATAGAGAGAGAGTAGGGTGGGGAATCACTCCCCTAGGGCTTCACACCCAACTATAGGATTCACTCCTCTAGAACTAAATTTGAACACTCAAATGGAAATCTTTTGTATTGATTCATTCATTCATTAAGTTCCAAATGAAGGAAATGGGGCTCTATATATAGGAAGCCCACATTTTACAATAAGTCCCTTACAAAAAGACTCAATAACAAATAACCGAAGGGGTAGGGGGGGCTCATGGGCCAAGCCCGAAGAATTGGGCCCAATAGCACATTACACAATCTAATGACACTCAAACTTAGGAAAATAAATGCAAGACCTAGGGACATGACTCAAATAAAATGAAAATTACATCAAATGACTCAAGTAAATAGCACAAAAGGATAAGTGGGCCTTTATAGAGAGAGGCCCGAACTCAAATGATGCCGGAGTGTGAAGAGGACCCTAGCCAAAGGGAATTGTGGATGATGTCTCCATGAAATCCCCTGGGCTGTGAAGAGCTCGACTCCGTCGAGTAGGGGTCCATCCGGCTGTGGTACTGCTCGAGGAGGTCCGGATCCAACCGCTGGAGGTCCTCCCGACTCACCCAAGAATCCTCCGAAGGAGGCCGATCCTTCCACCTGACGAGATAGCGCTCATAGACCTTGCTCCGAGTGGTAGTGACTTGTTCATCCAATATTTGTTCAATTTGTTCACGTTGGGCTCTCTTGGCTGGTGGTCTCTCCTCACGGGTGGGTGCTCTCTCAAGGGAAGAAGTAGGCTCAATCGCCTCACTAGGTACCACCGTGGGTCCCTTATATGGCACTAGGTCGGCAACATTAAATGTGGGACTTATTCCATACTCCTCAGGGAGATCTAACTCGTAGGTATTTGCACCAATGCGCCTCAAGACCTGGAAGGGACCAGCCCCACGTGACCTCAGTTTAGAGTTGGCTCCCGGGGAGAGCCTCTCCGTCCTTACTATCATAAAGTCACCCACATGAAATTCTTAGTGACGCCGATGAGAGTCGGCCAGCCTTTTATAAGCCTCATTCTTTTTGCTGATGTGCTTGCGAATTTCTTCATGCAATTCTCTAATATGTTGTGCAAAAGACTCGGCTGAAATGGACACTCTAGCATGCTGGGGAAGAGGAATGAGATCGGAAGGCTTTCTTGGTTTGTACCCATGCACAGCTTCAAATGGACTCATCCTATGGACTTATTGATGGAGTTGTTATATGCAAACTCAGCTTGGGGTAGAGTGAGATCCCAATTTCCCGGTCGATCCTCAACAAGGCACCTAAGGAGGTTCCCTAGACTCTGATTGACAACTTGGGTTTGGCCATTTGTTTGGGGGTGGTAGACAATGGAGAATTTAAGGAGGGTACCCATCATGTGCCAAAGAGTTTTCCAAAAGTAGCTAGTGAATTTGACATCTCTATCGGAGACTATGATTTTGGGTAACCCATGGAGGCGGACAACCTCATCAAAGAACAATCGGGCCACATGGGAGGCATCGGAGGTTTTGGTGCATGGGATGAAATGGGCCATTTTGGAAAATCTATCAACCACCACATAGATTGAGTCATGCTTTCTAGGAGTCTTGGGTAGTCCTAGCACAAAGTCCATACTTAAGTCTTGCCATGGTCGGTCGGGGATGGGGAGTGGGGTATATAGGCCTGTGTTTTGTTTCACTTGTTTGACCGAGGCACATGTTCGGCATTGACCCACAACCTTGCCTACATCTCTCTTGAGACTAGGCCAATAAAACTGTCCCTCAACTAGGGCAACTGTTTTGTGGACTCCAAAATGGCCAGCTAGCCCTCCCGCATGTAATTCCCAAATCAAGAAGTCGCGGAGTGAGGTCCGTGGGATGCAAAGCTTGGGTCCCTTGAAGAGGAACCCATCCTCTAAGACAAATCCCTCATGTTCCTTGCTAGAAGGGGTGGTCAAGGTGGTATAGATGTGCCCAAAGTCAGGGCATCTAGGGTACTCATCCTTGATCCTATCAAACCCGGTCACTTCCACTTGGATAGTGGATAGCAAGGAAACTTTCCTACTAAGGGCATTCGCCACTCGATTCTCACTCCCGGCCTTGTGTTTGATGACAAAAGTGTAGGATTGGATGAACTCAACCCATCGAGCATGTCGGGCATTTAACTTTTGTTGGGAATTGAGGTATTTGAGGGCCTCATGGTCGGAAAAGATGACAAACTCCTTGGGCAACAAGTAGTGCCTCCAATGTCGGAGGGATTGAACCACGGCATAGAACTCCTTGTCATAAGTGGAGTATCTTATCCTAGTATCACAAAGCTTCTCACTAAAGAAGGCTACCGGGTGTCCCTCTTGACTAAGAATCCCTCCTATCCCTATCTCGAATGCATCACATGTGACTTCAAAGACTTTAGAGAAATCGGGAAGGCATAGGACCGGAGCTTGGGTCAACTTCTCCTTAAGTTCTTGGAAGGCTTTAGAGGCCGATTTGGTCCATACAAAAGTCCCCTTCTTGAGACAATCGGTGATTGGGCCAGTGATAGTGCTAAACCCTCGAATAAACCTCCTATAGAATGTAGCCAATCCATGGAAGCTTCGGACCTCGTGAAGGGTGTGGGGTTCCGGCCAATCAATGATAGCTTGGACCTTCTCGGGGTCCATGGAGACGCCTTTGGTTGACACCACAAATCCTAGGAAGGTGAGGGATGTGGTCATGAAGTGGCACTTTCCTAAGTTGGCAAATAGGCTCTCTTGACGAAGAATGGTACAAACTTTCCTAAGGTGATCAAGGTGGGCTTCTTGGGATTGACTATAGATGAGTATATCATCAAAATAGACCACTAGAAAGATCCCAATGAAGGGCCTAAGGACCTCTGTCATAAGACGCATGAAAGTACTTGGGACATTTAAAAGCCCAAAAGGCATGACTAACCATTCAAAGAGGCCATCTTTGGTTTTGAAAGCCGTTTTCCACTCATCCCCGGGCCTTATCCTAACTTGGTGATAGCCACTCTTAAGGTCAATTTTGGAGAAGATGGTGGCTCTGGCTAACATATCAAGCATGTCATCAAGCCTAGGGATGGGAAACCTATACTTGACGGTGATTTTGTTAATGGCCCGACTATCCACACACATTCGCCATGATCCATCCTTCTTGGGAGTTAGAAGGGCCGGGACGGCACATGGGCTTTTGCTAATGCGAATGAAGCCCTTCCTAATGAGTTCCTCTATTTGCCTCCTAAGTTCAGCATGTTCCGTACGATTGAGGCGATAATGAGGAAGGTTTGGGAGAGTGGCTCTCGGGACTAGATCAATTGCATGTTGCACATCCCGCATGGGAGGGAGTTGGTCCGGGAGCTCCGTTGGGAACACATCATGGAATTCTTCTAGGAGTTATTGGATTTCTATGGGATGTGGATTGGTGGAATTGGGTTCTCCTAGGCAAATGACCACCGCACATAATGGTACTCCTTGAACTATCTCCTCTTCAAGTTCCTTCCTAGTGATGAGATGAAGACCCTTGGTCAACCCCGAGGTCCCACTTTGTTTGGGAGTTTGGGTAGGGGATGGAGTTGGAGGGGTGGAGTTCCCCGAGACTTGTATGGTGGTGGGGTGTTGTCCTTGAGGGGGAGTGTCCCTCTTGGTCATGGGACGAGGTGGGGAGGGGTTAAGATGGATAGTCTTACCCTCATGTTCAAAGGTGCATTTGTTGCTCCCACCCAAGATGGTGGCATCTATATCATAAAGCCAAGGTCTTCCTAGTAGGATGCTACCTACCTCCATGGGTATGATGTCACACCATATTTGATCATGGTATGAAGAGAAGGTGAGAGGCACAAGACATTGAGTGTTGACCGGGATGGAGTTGTTGTTGATCCATGAAACCCGGTATGGGCTTGGGTGAGGGGTGGTAGTTAGCCCAAGAAGCTTGACGGTATCGGGTGACACGGCATTGACACAACTCCCACTATCCAAGATCACTTTCCTTACATGGTTCCCTATTTTGACAAAGGTGTGAAATATTGAAGTTCGACGCCAATCCTCTTCTTGGGGTTTGGTGAGGGTGCATCTAATCACTCCTAGATGAGAGTTGGAAGATGGAGTGGTGTGCTCTAGACCCGACTCTAGGTATTGGGTTTCATACTCCTCTTCCCAATCTAGTGAGGCTTCATGGTCCTCAATGACATCTTCAAGTTCTTTTTGGGGTGGAGCTTCTTCCTCAATAAGCAAGCTAGACAATCCCTTGGATGGACATTGCCCCGCAAAGTGGCCAAACCTTTGACACCTAAAGCATTGTTGACGCCTGCTACCCGAAGTAGTTCCTACATTTGGGCCTTTGGGAATGTCTTCCCTCCGTGGGAGGGGGTGACTAGGGGTGGGTTTGTTTGGAGTGATGGTGGGAGGGGGGTTGTAA
The DNA here is from genome assembly GCA_022559845.1 of Amorphophallus konjac. NCBI lineage: Eukaryota > Viridiplantae > Streptophyta > Magnoliopsida > Alismatales > Araceae > Amorphophallus > Amorphophallus konjac. The sequence goes on from CM040121.1 coordinate 470,247,390, forward strand.
GGCCTTAATGGGGTGCTCCCACTTGGATTATGGGCTTTCATGGGAGTGGCCGGAATGGGCCGTGGTCCCATGTTTTTGGGATCGACCGGTCGGGGAGTAACAAATCGAGGGATCCTAGAGAATCTTTCTACATCCCTAGCTATTTGATAAGCTATCTCAAGATTATCAACATCTCTCATGAAAATCTCTCTTTTGATGTGACTTTGAAGTCCATTCCTAAAGCGGGATAAGGTAACGGCCGGGTCCTCATGAACTCCACACTTCAAAAGATAGGAGTCAAACTTCTCAATGTACTCAACTACGGTCTTCCCCTCTTGGGTGAGGCTTTGCCATTCATCTAAGAGCATGTGATGGTAGGATTGGGGAAGGTATTTATTCCTAAGTTGGTTCTTCATACCCTCCCAAGTATCAATAGGCTCTACCCGCCTAATCCTTCTTAAACCCTCTTGGTTTAGCCAATAAGTTTTGGCTAATTTAGTGAGATGCATCTTGGCCAATCTTACCCTCCTTTGGTCGGGCATTGGGTACCATTCAAAGTATTGGTCCATGGCGGTCTCCCATTCTAAGTAGACACTTGGTTCATGGGAACCATCAAAGTTTGGGGCCTCTACTTTAATCATCCTTAAGAGAGGGTCATCCGGGTCATCCCGTGGACGCCTTTCATGAATGTGATGGTGGCGAGGCCTCTCATAGTCATGGTAGGGATCAAGGTCCAGGTCCTCCCTATAAATATCAACACGTGGATGATGGGCTCTTGGTCCATTGTACCTTGGATGGAATTCGTCCCTATGAGGCTCAACATATGGAGGGGGGACTCTTGGGTCATTGTTCCTTGGGTGGAACTCATTCCTATGCAACTCACCATGTGGTGGATGGATTCTTGGTTCATTATCCCTTAGATGAGGGTCTTCCCTATGAGGGTCAACATGTGGAGGGTGGACCCTAGGTTCATGGTTCCTTGGGTGGTTATCATGTTCTTCTAGACGGGCAATTCGAGTGGTTAGGGACTCTAGTTGGGCAAGAATGTTAGCAAGGGCAGCATCTACCCTATTCATTTGGCCTTGGGGTTCCTCCCTAAGAGCATCTTGATTGAGTTGAGGATTGGGATCCATGGGTGGAATTGAAGATGACGGATCGGGTCGGTAACTAGCACCACTACGGGTGGACATGCAAGATAAGGGGCAAATGAGGTTGGACACACAATGCAAAGGTCCTAGGACTTAGACTTGATAGAGACAAGTAAATGACTTGCTCTGATACCAATTGATGTGACACACCTTTGGACTTTAGCAAGCAAGCACAATCGCATTCAAAACGGGCCAAGTTGGGCCACCGCTCTATCGTCACTCACCCAAGCCCGGGGTGACTTGGCAATGCCAAGGTGAGGATGTGGGGGTTGGGCCCTTGCTGGTAGAGGGCCAGCAAAGCCAAGACTTGATTCCCAATGGGTGGGGATGCCCAAATCAAGGGGGCCGACAAAGTGCCAAAGGCACCGGTTGTAATTTTCCCACGGTGATCACTCAAGTTTATGGGACTTGAGGATCGGGCTCTCATTCGCATAACCAGCGGAAGTAAGAACTAATATTGAAAGACAAGCACTAAGTGGAGTGAAGGTTTGAGCACTTACTCGATCGGTTTGAAGAAATCGGTCCCGGTTGGAGACGAGGGCGAGCGGGGAGGCGAGTGGATCCCACATGCCGCAGCGATGTCGCTTGACCTGCCCAAATAAATTACACCACTACACCTCTCGCAGGAGGGGGATCTTGGGGTGGGGGTTAATGAAATTACAAACAATAATACCTCCACGCAGGGAGGAGCCTTCAGCCGGCCAAGCGGGGCGGGGAAATTAGAGAGAAAAGGGTTGATTAAGAGACGGCACCGAATCTGCCTGCTGTCTGCGAATAGGGACAGGTAGTCGCTGTGGATGCCGTATAACCCGTTCAGGAATTTTGCTGATGGCAGGACTGGCGGCGAAATCTTCGTAACAGGAAGGGGAATGCCTCAGAATTTCTTTAATTTCTTCTAGAACCGCTGCTGACTGGGACGGTGGTTTGAACAGGGCTTCAGATTCTTGGACCATCAGCTGCAGATTTCTAACATCAGGATGCAGAGAGTGTCCCGACCGCTCCCGACCTCGGAATCAAGCACCGTTGGAGTTGTTGGAATCTTGAATGAGTCCTCTTCACAGAAAAACTGACGGGGAAGCCAACCGAGGTCGGAGAAGACTAGGAGATGCAGAACAGTGGTGGCAGGTCGATGCAGACTTGTAGCTGGCAGAGTGATGGAGCTGAGGGAGAAAATTTGTAACTCCTGCCACAGGATGCCGAACGGAGTTCCGCATCTTGATTCTGAATGTAGACAGGACGAATAAGAACTTTGTACAAGAGCTTGAGGGCTGATTCCTCCGAGGTTTGTCGTGGCAGAGCTTCTAAGCCGGTTCAGGTCCTCAGCCGGGGCAGAACTGCGCAGCTGAGGGAGAATGGACCTCCTGGACGACTCAGAGATCGGAAGAAGATGAAACCACTTCGGTTGCGAAGGCGACTGGTAGACGCTTCCGACGATGGCTCTTGGATCTTCAAAATCGTCCGGAGGAGGTCATGGTGGCCGCTGCAAGCTGCTGGTTCATCTGCAACTTCTGGACTGCAAGCAGCAACCAAAGGACAGCTTCCAATGTCTTGATAGAAGAAGGAGAATGGGGTATAGGGTGAAGGGGAGGTGGATGAAGGGTGAGAGGGGGGGTTGTGGGAGGTGTGAGGGGGTCTAATGGTGGTGGGGAGATGGAGGAAGAGGGGGAGGTCGCAGGTTTCAGCTGGAGGTAAGGGGGAATGGGGATTGCTAGGAGGAGAAGAGAGGAGGGAGGTGGGGGCGACCAAGGCTAAAGGGTATAGAGATAGGGGCGGCCAAGGCTTGGAGGGAAGGGATTTCAAATTTGAAATGGCTTTGGAAGTTGGGTGATTGTGTGGGGAAGTGGGGGATTGTGTTGGAAGGGGGGGAGATTGTGTTGGAAGGGTAAAGATTCCACCTTGGGACAAGGGGGTGGAGTAATGGGGCTATGGGAAGTGGAGTGGTCTTAATGGAGGTGGTTGGGGGTTGGAGGTGGTTGGGAGGAGGGAGGAGAGAGGAATGGGGCGAACCCCTTAGTGGGAGGAGAGAGAAAGAGGGATAGAGAGAGAGTAGGGTGGGGAATCACTCCCCTAGGGCTTCACACCCAACTATAGGATTCACTCCTCTAGAACTAAATTTGAACACTCAAATGGAAATCTTTTGTATTGATTCATTCATTCATTAAGTTCCAAATGAAGGAAATGGGGCTCTACATATAGGAAACCCACATTTTACAATAAGTCCCTTACAAAAAGACTCAATAACAAATAACCGAAGGGGTAGGGGGGGGGCTCATGGGCCAAGCCCGAAGAATTGGGCCCAATAGCACATTACACAATCTAATGACACTCAAACTTGGGAAAATAAATGCAAGACCTAAGGACATGACTCAAATAAAATGAAAATTACATCAAATGACTCAAGTAAATAGCACAAAAGGATAAGTGGGCCTTTATAGAGAGAGGCCCGAACTCAAATGATGCCGGAGTGTGAAGAGGACCCTAGCCAAAGGGAATTGTGGATGATGTCTCCATCAGAGGATACCTGAGATACATCAAATTCCCGTATTTTCCTTCCCCGCTGTATTCCTTCCTTCACCCCAGTTAACCGGCATAAAAAACTCGCGCAACAGCCCCCCACAAGATAAGGTGTGGCAAAATGTCAGAATGCTACGTTGCTCACCCTCAGAGACACACCTTCGAATGATTTGGTCTTGTCCTAAATGGAATAGCTCAGGGTCTTCCCAAAAGAAGTACTTAAGCTTAGCAAAGAAGCGGTCTTTTTCTTGTTTGGACAAACCTTCAGGAATTTTTCCTACGGCTAAGTAATTGACAATGTGTGCATACCATGGGGGTGAAATGTGGGATACACTAAGGAGGTGCTCATCTGGAAATGAGTCTAGTAAGGGTGTGGCGTTTGATGTTATAATCCAGGACAAGTGATCTACAACAACATTTTCACTTCCTTTTTTATCTCAAATTTTCAAATCAAATTCTTTTAGCAACAAGATCCATCTAATCAACCTTGGTTTGGCATCTTTTTTAGACAGTAGGTGTCTAAGGGCTGAGTGGTCAGAAAACACAGTGACTTTGGCCCCTAGCAGATTGGACTGAAACTTTTCAAGGGCAAAGACAACAGTAAGTAACTCATTTTCTGTTATGGTGTACCTAAGTTGGGCATCAGTGAGTGTGCGGCTCGCATAGTAAATCACCACAGACTTTTTGTCTACCATTTGCCCCAAAATAGCACCTAAAGCATAATCTGAGGCATCACACATAATTTCAAAAGGTAATGACCAATTTGGAGTTTGCAAGATTGGGGCATTGGTCAACATCATTTTCAACGATTCAAAAGCCTCAAGACTCGATTGGTCAAGATAGAATGTGACTTCCTTAGCCAGCAGATTAGTGAGAGGTCTAGCAACTTTGGAGAAATCTTGGATGAACCGACGATAGAAGCCAGCATGACTCAGGAATGATCGGATTTGTTTTACTGAGGTGGGTGGTGGTAGTTTGGCAATGAGCTCAACCTTGGCTTTATCTACCTCAATCCCTCTTCTCGACACTATATGCCCCAAAATAATGTCTTCTTTAACCATGAAATGGCTCTTTTCCCAACTGAGAACAAGATTAGTGTCAATGCATCTCTTCATTACTTTGGCTAAGTGATGAAGATAGGAATCAAATGTGTCCCAAAAAATGAAAAAATCATCCATGAAAACCTCTAAAAAGTTACCCACCATGTCAAAAAAAATTGCTAACATGCATCTTTGAAATGTGACAGGCGCATTACATAGTCCAAAGGGCATTATCCAGAAGGCAAATGTTCCATAGGGACAAGTGAATGTGGTCTTTTCCTGATCCTCTGGGTATATAGCCACCTGGTTGTACCCAGAGTACCCATCTAGAAAACAAAAGTATTTCTGCCCTGCTAATTTTTTCCAGAATTTGGTCAATGAATGGAAGTGGAAAATGGTCTTTCTTTGTCATAGAGTTGAGCTTCCTATAGTCAATGCAGACCCTCCATCCCGTGGTCAACCTAGTAGGTATCAACCCCCCTTGATCATTGGAAATCACAGTCAATCCATATTTCTTTGGGACTATTCGGGTTGGACTAACCCACTGGTTATCAAAAATTGGGTAGATAATTCCAGCATCTAACCACTTGACCACCTCATTTTTGACCACCTCCTTCGTATGTGGATTTAATCTCCTCTGCATGTCTCTGCTCAGTTTTGCATTCTCCTCCATATAAATGTGGTGATGACAAATGGATGGACTAATCCCTTTAAGATCAGCAACAGACCAACCTATAGCCCCCTTATGAGATTTAAGGACCTCAACTAGTTTCTCCTCATGGTTAGGTTCAAGGTCGCTTGCTATGATGACTGGCAAGGTTTGGTCTGGGCCTAGGAATGCATACTTAAGGGAGGCCGGTAATAGTTTTAATTCAACCTGAGGATGGGATTGCAAAGAGGGCAGAGCTGGTTCAGATTTAAGCTGAGGCAAGGGTTCAACTGGGGGCCACGTCCTATGTTGAGTTGACAAGATGTCAACTTCTTCTCTCATTCTGGTCCTACTATCCCCTTCAATCTACAATAACTCCTCAATGGTGTCAACAACATAGCAATCTCCTTTTTGATCATGGAATGTGGACGCCCTGAAAATGTTGATGCTGACTTTCTGGTCCCCAAAAGATATGTCCATAATTTCTGAAGCACAATCTATATTAGCCCTAGCCATGGCTAAAAATGGTCTACCCAAAATGATAAGAGTATGCTTGATTTCTTGGGAAGAAACCATGTCCAAAATAAGAAAGTCGACAGGGAAGTAGCACTCATTCACTTTAACAATGACATCCTCAATAAGGCCCTTTGGGGTCTTGATTGATCTATCGGTGAGCTCGAGAATAATGGGTGTAGGCTTGAGCTCACCGAAGTGAAACTGCTCATAGATGGAGGTGGGAAGTAAATTCACACTAGCTCCTAAATCAAGGAGAGCCTTATCAAAGGTCACACCCCCAATGTTGCAAAAGATAAGGGGCGCTCCAGGGTCCTTTAACTTCCTTGGAAGTTGGTTGAGGACCACGGCACTAACATTCTCAGGAAGCTGAACCTTTTCCTGGTTCACTCGTGGCTCCCGCCTAGGAGTGCACATTTCCTTCAAGAATCTAGCATAGGCTGGAACATGTTTAAAGGCATCGAGGAGAGGGATGTTGATATGTACTTGTTTGAAGAGCTCCATCATCTCCTCATTGTGGGCCGGTTATTTCTTCTTGGGCTTTAAGGCATTGGGAAATGGCACTGTAGGTTGGTAAGTGTTAGGCCCTTCATCTAGTTTTCGCTTTCCCTTGACATCCTCTTCCTGGTTGGGGTCCTCTTCACTATCAAAAGATATTTTTGGGGCCTGGATCAATGAAGTAGAAGTAGACTCCTGGGGATCTTGGAGGACTTCACCACTTCTTAAGGTCGAAATTGCTTTTACATTTTTGAGTTGTGGCCCTTTTTGTGGTACTTGGCCTGATGGGTGCTGAAGGAGAGGAGGAATTGGCTGGTTCATGGGGAAGTTTGGTTGTGGGAAGGCCGGGGGATTATTTTGTGGGTTGGCAATGGGTTGGCATGGCAGTTGGCCAACTTCCCTTCTCATGGTGGCTTCAGCCAATTGGCTCAATTGGGTTTCCAACTTAGAGATAGTTCGCTGGTGGGCTTTAAGGGTCTGTTGGAAAGATTGACTTTGGGCTTGAATGGTTTGTTGGAAGGATTGATTTTGGGCCAGAATTAGTTGTATCTTATGGAATCTATCATCAGTTTGGGAGTCCTGGTGGTGTTGCAGAGGAGGTTGATAGGTTTGTTGGGAATTGAAAGACTACCCATAATTGGGCTGAGGAGGTTGGTATGGGGCATGACCCTGGTTGAATCGGGGAAGTGGTTGTTGGGCTTCCAATCCTCGACCATTAGTATTTCCTTGAAATGGTGGCTGAGCTTGGAATTGGTGTTGGATGAGTGGTTTGTGAGTTTGAGATGTGGAGGGGATGGTGGGCTGATTGGGAGCTTGTTGATTTCTCCAATTGAAATTGGGGTGATTTCTCCAGCCCTGATTATAGGTGTTAGAAAATGGGTCATAGTTGGGCTTAGAGAACCCCTGGGCTGCTTGGACTTGCTCTTGTATAAAAGGTGGTAACTGGGTTGCTGTTAGGCAATCAGACACATGATGATCTGGTCTAGCACATAAAGCACACACCTCATGGTGTGTTGGGTCTGAGTATGGTTTGGACGTAGGTGAGATGATGGTTTCTTGTTTATTTTGTGCCAGGAGCTGGTCTAACTTGTGGGCTAGCATATCAACTTGTTCTAGCTTTTGGGCCATGATGTCCACCTTGTCCAATTTTTGATGGATGAAATTCACATGCACTCTAGCTTCAGGTTCCATACAATACATCCCGGCCCGTTTAGAGGGCCCAATAGTTCTCTCATATGAGAATAAGGAAGCATGGTTGATTGAATTCTCGCTCAACATTTCAAATAAGGCATAGGGCTCATCCTCACTCTTGCTCATAAAGGCCCCACCACACGATGCATCCACAATCTACCTAACTTGATCATCTAAGCCCTCATAGAAAGCTTGCACTATTTGCCATTTGGAATGCCCATGATGTGGGCATTTTCTGAGGAGCTCCTTTAATCTCTCCCATGATTCATGTATTTGTTCATTTGGGAGTTGCGCGAATCCTGTGATTGCACATCTCTTGGTGTTGGTTCTACCGATGGGGTAAAACTTCTTAAGGAACTCATGCTGGATATCTGCCCATGTGCCAATAGGTTTCCCTAAGGTCGCTAGCAAGTATTTGGCTTTGTCCTTAAGTGAGAAAGGGAATAAGGTCAGGCGGAGAGCATCATCTGTGAAATTTTAAATTTTCACAGTGGAACAAATTTCTAGAAATTCATCCAGTTGTTTAGAGGGATCTTTATTGGTCTTCCCAAAAAATGATGGGAGCATCTGAATGGTGCTAGATTTGATCTCATAGTGTAAAGCAGGGATATTAGGCAGTTGGATATAAGTGGATGGCTGATAATTCAAAGGAATAAAATATTCCTTCATCTATTTGGGCACCCCTAGTTGGTGTTGTTCAGCCATAGGTTGGATTTGATTTTGGACTTGATTAAAAATGAATCACTCAATCTCACTAATGGGCTCAACTAAGTCAGGGTGTCGAGATCTTCTCCCTTGCATAAACCAATGTTAAAGATGAGAGATGTGAAATTTTTTATAATGATTTTTTATTTTTTTTGACTCAAACTAGGACAGAGAGAGATAAGGAGATTTTTTTATTTTTTATTTTTATTTTTTTATGCAAACATAAATAAGTTGTCACACAAATTACTTAATGACCTACATGTGACCTAGACCTACGAATTGGGTTTCACAAAATGCCTAAAGTGCAACTTAAGTTCACCCTCAATATTTTCACCTGCCAGGTAAGGGGTGGGGTAGTGGGAGGCTCCCCCTACTTTCGTAGGGACCTAATTGCTAACCACTAGCCCGCTTAAGGCGTTTGCTGTTCGACCGTCTTATCTTAGGCACCGGTTTCCATAAGAGGGTAAGCCCAAATAACACAGGAACCATAGTGTGAATGATGGGAATCGACGCCGAGCATGTACCTTTTCTTTTGCATTTATGTCCTTTTAGTTTGTGTTCATATCCTTGGGAAAGTATATGCGCAATTGTACGGCTTTGTAAGCCAATGTGTCATTCCCTTGGATTGTGTGGGTTTTTATGCAATTGTGTAGTAGGTCCAGCTAGGGGGCCCTCAGCCCTTTCTCAGTGGTCCATGTCACCTTGTGGGGCTGGTCAACCATCCTAGGTGGACATCTAGAAGGTTGGACTAGTCATATGGACACATGGGAGACAAAAGGGGTCAACATTCTAAAGGTTGGCCACCAACCCCCTCCCTTGGTCAATAGGCCGCCCCCTTCCCTTTTATTTAATTGTATTTTTTGTGTGTTGTTCACACTTCATCCCAGCCCTTCATTCACCATCCCTAGATCCAAGGGTCTACATTAGATTTGATACCTAGCATATAAAAGGTTGTATTTTCATGTGGAAATTAATGAAAGTTAGAAAATTTTGTTGAATGCCAAGAAGGCTTCTTGCGCCCCCAGCTCCCTCCCCCTGGTTTCATCTCCTCCAACCCCCAATTCTAGAGTGGTTTCATCTCTATCCCCTCCCCTCAATCTCTGGTTGTGATCTGTGTCGTCGTCGCCGCCGTTCGTGCCGCCATCGGACCGCCATCGAGCCACCATCGAAGTTCTATCTTCAGCCAACAGTAGCCCCTCCCACGAAACTCTGCAGTCTGCCCCGAGTTCTTCTTGATCTGAAAATTTTATGGTGTGTTCCTATCTTCAATCCCCACCACCACAAAACAAATCCCGTCCAAATTCCATCATTTACTATTTTTCAAATTTTGTATGTTTCTATTTCCCAGTTCTGTCCAGTTTCAGATCTGTGTAATAGCACCCCTGTAATCCCCCCTCCGACCATCTTGTTGATTTTTCCAAACCCTCCAAATTTTACTGGGAGTTCTGTCCACCGTCCCCTCACTCCATGAATTTTTCTGATTTTTGATCAGCCATCCATCCATTTTTTCAAAATTTGTTTTCAGAGCCATGTACAGTGCTGTCAGCCAGTTTCCAGATCCGACTCACTTCTAGTATACAAATCATAACAATTCTTAACCACCTCCAAACCTGTCACAAAAAATATTTCCATCTTCGTTGTTCAATTTCCTACAACTTTGATGAAGAACACAACTTCTGAATCGGAGGTCTACCTATCAGTCAACGCCAGTTCTCAGACAAGTTCTCTGTTAATCTGAGAATTCGGGCACTATACAACAGCAGCTATAAAAATTCGCCAACAAGAAGTACAGAGCTGTTTATTTTTTTGTAATCCCATAGAATTGAATCCCTTCGAAGCAGCTTTCTAACGGCGCCAGTTTTGTGTCGATTTGACATCGGGACTGATCGCAGCGTCCGTTCTCGCCGGAGCGCGCGCCGGAAAATAGAACTAGCAGATCCGTGGCCGGTTATTCCGACCGGTGCCGAACAGAGCCGCCCGGCCTCCGGTTGACGTTCCAGCGTGCCGCCAGCCCAGGGAACGCTTCCCAAGTGTCCCCACCACAATGGTGCCACCGGGCCCCACACGGCCCCTCCGGACAGCACATGGGCCCCATAGTCACAAGTTCGGGTGCTGCCGAAGAGACGCGAGAAGCCACCTGTCAACCCGAATTCGGTCCTCCCTGACCCATTTGTGTAGCCCTTTACCTCCCTGAAGGAGTGGGTGATATTTCATGGCTGTCATTATTGTGTAATATTTGTTCCGGGAGTACGAGTTCGGCCGGGTCCGTCTTCCCCACACCGAGAGCGTGAAGGTATCGTATTCGCTCTTACACTCGACATTTCGCTTATTTCCCTATATGCTTTATATGCCGCTGCTAGAGAGCATGTGTAGGGCCATTAGCTCGTAATATTTATTTCACCGCTGCTGCGAGAGAGAGAGCGTGACCGTCCAGTGACCCGATCCGGGCACAAAAGAGAATTGACCACCCTAGCTCTTGTCGGTTTCTCAACCGTGCACGTCCGACGCTTCCCTCGTTAAGGGACAATCACGAGCTCACCTAGAGTCCGAGGACTGCATTCCTCATTCGAGTCGTGTCCATGGTCTCGTCCCGCATCAATTTGGTATCAGAGTGAGTTTGAGTCTAGGGTGTCTAAAAAATAAAAAAAAGAGTGCCATTTACGTATAGTCATTAGTCATTATCTAAGTCGTGTTTAGGGTCATCATTGTTTTTTTTTAAAAAAGTGTCTTTTGGGTCGCATACATCCCTTTACTCGGTATATCAAAAGGTGTTGTTCGAATGTTAAGCTACGCCTATCGTGAAGGCCGCACACTTGTGCGAGTGATCTTCGGGTCGGTTATCTCCGCCACGTACCGAGTCTTGGTCGTCATGTCTAGGGTTGTAGTCCATTGTCTAGTTGGTTTATCTACTAGTGTCGGCATGGCCATCCTCTAGCTTCCCCGTGTCCCATGGATTACCAAACATCCGGATCTTATCCATGGTGGCGATACTATCTCAAATGGAAGGACCACCCGAACCACCCCACTAGGCCCGAAACCCGGGACTTCTATGGGTCCGATGACCCAGGTGACTACCTAGAGTGGGAAGCCATTATGGATGACTACTTCGAGGTGTACAATATGTACGGGCCCATGCAAGTCGATGTTGCCAAAAGGTGACTTTTTGGTGAAGCCGCCGAAACATGGAGGGACATCAAATATTGGAGGGAGGATAGGAATCTAAGGCCCATCGAGTCATGGTGGGAAATGAAGAGAGTGCTTAAGAGGGTCTACTTTCCCCGCCCACCTACCTCCAACCACGGAGGTCATACCACTCACCAACCCCACCAACTCACCCACAATCAAGTGGGCCACACCTCTACCCAATCCCACCCCTTCACCGCCATCCAAGCCCACCAAGGCGACCCCAATCTAGTGGCCCGCCCAATCACCTCCAACCAGCCTCCCCTTGGCACCCCCATCCCAACCCCCTCAAGTACCTCCAACCGAGTGGAAGCCCCGCTTATAGCCGAGCCTAGGACCACACCTAGGCCGAGGGACGAGGAGCGAGTCCACCCCAAGGTCCCTACTCCAACCCGCTCCTTTGAGGAATTCGAGAAAATGGTTTCAGATTTGTTGGAAAGGATAAGAGCTTCTTCACCCTCGAGAGCTCCAATGCCACCACCCTCTATGTCCGAACGTGATTCGGAACCATCTCATTTGGAGCCACCAAGGCCCGAGCCACCCGTATTTCTAACGGGTACACTATACATCGCCGAGCCGCTTTTTAGTTGGCTCAAGGATGGCTTGGTCCCACCTCCCTTTCCATCCATGGACCCCATCCTACCTATAGTGCCGGTCAACTCATTTCATACCACATTTCGATTTAGTCACCATGTTGACACGTTGGAAGATCTTGTCATGGGATTAGATTCACAATGTGAGTTAACGCATCTTTTGGCCCGAGGCTTTGATCAACCCACTATTCTTAGCTTCACCCATCCGGCCTTCGGGTCCATTACCTCTGAGTGCACCATGGATTGTGTCACCACGGAGGTTCTTCTACTTCTCCCGCTACCAGACGAGCCCGAATTCATACCCTTTTGTCCGAGGGAGGAATCATACTTCTTGCCTACGATCCCCGTCCCACCCGTCACAATTCAAGAAGGTGACTATCCACACCTTCAAAACTTCTACACGTGGGACCGTGACTTGTGGGAACCCACCACAAGGGGTAATACATTCTTTGATCCCTTTGACCCATTCCCTAGTGGATCCTTAGACCCTTCATATTCACTTCACTTCTTCGAGGGAGTCCACTACCACACCCCTTCCCCACGGGCCGGGTCGTCTATGCCCACCAAGCCCGTACCCTTACAAGATACACCATCATCTAGGGGAGATACTCTTGGCCCTCCCACATCCACATCCCATATGCATGCATGGCCCACTTTAGGAGGTCTAGGATTTCCGCATGATGTCGACCACCGGTTACGTCAGATGCATGCATGGCACACATTCGGGTGTCCTGGTCCGCCGTCACCCATGTATGGGTCAGACTAACATTAGGTGTGTCTAGGGTCATAGATGAGTCGGTGTGCTTTTTCTTTGTGTGGTATGTCTGTCTGCATGTGTCTTGTGCAAGCTCGTTGTCATTCTCTTATAAGTAAGAGGCGATTGGACTCACTCGATGAGTATGGGATCGGTTCTACATCTATACCCGGATCAGCCACCTACAGGGACTCAGTGGTGATTCCTAGTGAGTCTTCGAGCTGCTTCCTTCCCTTTTGAGAGTGCCCCACCCGGAGTGTCCACCTTTAGCCCATAGCAGTTCACGCATATCGAGTATATATGGGATGAGCAGGTGACGATCACTTGGAGTGGAGCGTACCCGCGTTACTTGGCAAAGTGACGGATCCGCCGGAGTACTCGAGCATCCATACCCCTACTTGACGGGGTCGAGTTCCACCCACCTGGGGAGAGTTGATGGGAATCGACGCCGAGCATGTACCTTTTCTTTTGCATTTATGTCCTTTTTGTTTGTGTTCATATCCTTGGGAAAGTATATGCGCAATTGTACGGCTTTGTAAGCCAATGTGTCATTCCCTTAGATTGTATGGGTTTTTATGCAATTGTGTAGTAGGTCCAGCTAGGGGGCCCTCAGCCCTTTCCCATTGGTCCATGTCACCTTGTGGGCTGGTCAACCATCCTAGGTGGACATCTAGAAGGTTGGACTAGTCATATGGACACATGGGAGACAAAAGGGGTCAACATTCCAAAGGTTGGCCACCAACCCCCTCCCTTGGTCAATAGGCCGCCCCCTTCCCTTTTATTTAATTGTATTTTTTGTGTGTTGTTCACACTTCATCCCAGCCCTTCATTCACCATCCCTAGATCCAAGGGTCTACATTAGATTTGATACCTAGCATATAAAAGGTTGTATTTTCATGTGGAAATTAATGAAAGCTAGAAAATTTTGTTGAATGCCAAGAAGGCTTCTTGCGCCCCCAGCTCCCTCCCCCTGGTTTCATCTCTTCCAACCCCCAATTCTAGAGTGGTTTCATATCCATCCCCTCCCCTCAATCTCTGGTTGTGATCTGTGTCGCCGCCGCCGCCGTTCGTGCCACCTTCGGACCGCCATCGAGCCACCGTCGAAGTTCTATCTTCATCCAACAGCAGCCCCTCCCACAAAATTCTGCAGTCTGCCCCGAGTTTTTCTTGATCTGAAAATTTTATGGTGCGTTCCTATCTTCAATCCCCACCACCACAGAAAAAATCCCGTCCAAATTCCATCATTTACTATTTTTCAAATTTCGTGTGTTTCTGTTTCCCAGTTCTGTCCAGTTTTAGATCTGTGTGATAGCACCCCTGTAATCCCCCCCTCCGACCATCTTGTTGATTTTTCCAAACCCTCCCAATTTTACTGGGAGTTCTGTCCACCGTCCCCTCACTCCATGAATTTTCCTGATTTTTTATCAGCCATTCATCCATTTTTTCAAAATTCATTTTCAGAGCCATCTATAGTGCTATCAACCAGTTTCCAGATCCGATGAACTGCTAGTATACAAATCATAACAATTTGTAGCCACCTCCGAACCTATCACAAAAACTATTTCCGTTTTCCTTGTTCAATTTCCTACAACTTTGATGAAGAACACAACTTCTGAATCGGAGGTCTACCTATCAGTCAACGCCAGTTCTCAGACAAGTTCCCTGTTGATCTGAGAATTCAGGTACTGTACAATAGCAGCTATAAAAATTCGCCAACAAGAAGTACAGAGCTGTTTATTTTTCTATAATCCCATAGGGTTGAATCCCTTCGAAGCAGATTTCTAACGGCGCCAGTTTCGTGTCGATCCGACATCGGGACTGATCGTTGCCTCCGTTCTTGCCGGAGCGCGCGCCGAAAAACAGAATCGGCAGATCCGTGGCCGGTTATTCCGACCGGTGCCGAACGGAGCCGCCCGGCCTCCGGTCGACGTTCCAGCGTGCCGCCAGCCCAGGGAACGCTTCCCAAGTGTCCCCACCACAGTGGTGCCACCGGGTCCCACACGGCCCCTCCGGACAGCACATGGGCCCCACAGTCACAAGTTCGGGTGCTGCCGAAGAGACGCGAGAAGCCACCCGTCAACCCAAATTCGGTCCTCCCGGACCCATTTGTGTAGCCTTTTACCTCCCTGCGTGGAGTGGGCGATATTTCATGGCTGTCATTATTGTGTAATATTTGTTCTGGGAGTACGAGTTCGACCGGGTCCGTCTTCCCCACGCCGAGAGCGTGGAGGTATCGTATTCACTCTTACACTCGGCATTTCGCTTATTTCCTTATATGCTTTATATGCCGCTGCTAGAGAGAATGTGTAGGGCCGTTAGCTCGTAATATTTATTTCACCGCTGCTGCGAGAGAGAGAGCGTGACCGTCCCGTGACCCGATCCGGGCACAAAAGAGAATTGACCACCCTAGCTCTTGTCGGTTTCTTAACCGTGCACGTCCGACGCTTCCCTCGTTAAGGGACAATCACGAGCTCACCTAGAGTCTGAGGACTGCATTCCTCATTCGAGTCGTGTCCGTAGTCTCGTCCCGCATCAGTGAACCTAGGGCCAACGTCTACTGAATTTTATTTAAGGCTTAGGTGATGCAAAGATGAAGGAAATTGTGATTTGTGGGCCAAGGAAAGGTGATGAAATCCCTACCTTATCTTGCTTATGGGTGTTGCCCTTAAGATACTTTGAAATGATATGCAACAAACCAAGTTCAAACAAGGGGTTGTATGCAAGCATGGAAATGCATGAGCATGCTTTTGAAAAAGTTAGAGTATTCACCTTGTCTCCCGCAATCTTCAATAATGCAATTAACAACAATTAAACAACAAGGAAAAATAAATACTATCTTAAATGATGCATGACCTAAAACATGAAAGTGTGATTGCTACTCTTGGAATGAAGACTTTTATTGAGTTCAAGTGAAGAGTTTTTTTTTATTTTGTGAACCTATCTAACCACAATATGTAAGAATCATTAAGAAAATGACACAAAATGAGAGGAATAGATTTGAATACTTACTTGATGCACAATCCCTCATTCTCTCTTTTTTTTAAATAGTCAATTCAAAAACATAAGAAATGAAGGAGAACTTACCTCTAAATTTTTTTAATTTTTTAAATTTTTTCCAGAAAAAATAAGAAAAGAGAACTTTATTAGTACACTATAAACACAAGGAAAATAAAATTTTTAAATCAAAAATTATCATTCTTTCCCGGTAACGGCGCCAAAAATTGATAACGCGGAAGCGTATGTCGTTACTACATACGCGCTAACAATCTTAAAATCGAACTCGCACAAAATGATCAAAAGAGAACGTAGTACTATGGCAAGACGGGTCGAATCCACATGGAAGAATAGATTTTTAAAGTTAAAAACCTTAGACACCTTTGGAAAATATCTGTGATTTGATTACTTGAAGAAAAGTGATGAAACAAAGAACGATTCTAACAATTAATTAAAAATGCCTATGACTATGCACCTATGCTATAGAAAATAATTACATGAAGTGGAAAGAAGAGTTAGAAGAAGGAGGTAGAGAGAGAAGAAGAGCAAGAAATAAATCAAAAGAACAATTCCTTTCATTAACTTAAAAGAAAGAGTACATGAAATGCGAAACAAAATTACACTAATAACGCAATGAGATTACAATGAAGTGAAATGACACAAAAGTAATAAAAATAAGAAAAGTCTGGAGTTTGAAGATGGTAGCAGCAATGGTGATGATGGCGCCGTCCTCTCTTGGCCTTGGATTACGAACCACCTCGCGGAAGATGTCATCTACGCCGGGGGGAAGTCACCTTCGTCGTTGAAGCCGCTCTTGGAGGAGAATGTATGGGGTGAGGAGAGAGATCTAAGGAGAGAAAGGGAGAGGTCAAGGTGAAGCTAAGGGAGATGGCAATAGTTTAGAAGAGAAGGGGATGGTGATGAAGGAGAGATTAACTAAGGTTACCTAGGTGAGATAGAAGGAGAAGAAGAAGGATTTAAAATGTGAATAGTGAAAATCATAGATAGAGCTTTGAAACGTTGAGCATAACTTGAAAATCAAAAGGAATTAAAAGATAATACAGAAGAAGAAGTTGTAGAGAGCTTAAAACAAAAGAACTTTTGTGAAGAAGGCCAGAGGAGAAAAGGGACGGAGGAAGGAGAAAAATAAGGAAGAATAGAGAAGAAAGTAGTTTGGAAATGCACAGAATAGAATAGTGAAAAACACGAGATAACATGAAAATCAAAAGGAATTAAAAGATGGTGCAGAAGAGAAAGTTGTAGAGGATATAAAAATAAAAAACTTTCGTGAAGAACGCAAGAGGAGAAAAGGGAAGAAAGGGGGAGGAAATTGGCTGCCTAAGGTTGGGAGAGAAAGGGTGAAAATTACCAAAAGAAGAACTCCCTTTCTCCTCCTTGACATGAGCTATTTATAGGGAGAACATGTCAAATGGATGGTGGAGATCAAGTTTGATAGAGGTAGAGGGCTAGGGTAGATGGAGAATGAGATGAATGAGGGAGGGAGACAAGGTGGGCACCCCCTTCCTTTTTGGTCAAGATCCTCCTCCTTTTCCAACTTTGAATCTCTTTTTCAAACATTGAATTCCTCCTTTTCAAACTTTGAATTCCTCTTTTTCAAACTTTGAATTCAAAATTTTGAATTTTCTTTTCCCTCCAACAAAAATAGGTGGTGACTACATTTGACTTGGTCAAACTTGAAGGGATAGAGAGGAGGGCGTCCTAGGGTTTTCTCTTGTTTTCGAACTATTTTACCCCCGACTTTGCCTATAATTGCCTTCAGTGTCTTGCACACACATAATTACGATTTAATCTATAAAAAGTACCACAATGTACACATAAATCACAAATACTCATGATTATACAATGGAAAATTAATGCTCCTGGCCCTCAACTTTACTTTACTAAATGATATCACTAAATTAATCAATTTGCGTGAAATGCCCAATTTATATGCGGAGTTGAGGTTAACTATGAAATATGCACAATTGTCTAATTATGTGCACATAAAATGGTGTATATGCAATGAATTATCATAGAAAATGGACACTTATCACTTACCCCCAGAGCGGGAAGTGTCGTTCACAATCGACCTTACCCCTAGTGCTGGCCCTGTTTCTAAGGCACCATACAGAATGTCCCCCACTGAGTTGAGAGAACTAAATGAGCAACTAATAGAATTGTTGAAAACGGGTTTCATCAGACCAAGCACTTCCCCGTGGGGAGCACCTATATTATTCGTTAAGAAGAAGGACGGATCGATGAGACTCTGCATTGATTATCGGCAGCTAAACCACCTCACAATCAAGAACAAGTACCCGCTGCCAAGGATCGATGAGTATTTGATCAAATCTCAAGAGCAAAATGCTTCTCAAAGATTGATCTTTGATCAGGTTATCACCAACTGAGAATAAAAGAAGAGGACATTCACAAGACTACATTCTGAAGCAGGTATGGGCATTACGAATTCACTGTTATGCCTTTTGGACTAACAAATGCCCCTGCCAATTTTATGTAGTTAATGAGCAGCATCTTCAAGCCCCACTTAGACTAATTTATTGTGGTCTTTATTGATGATATTTTGATCTATTCAATGATTGAAGAAGATCACAAAGTACATCCGAGGAAGGCATTATAAATATTGAGAGAAAATAAATTGTATGCTAACTTTAGCAAGTGTGAGTTCTGGCTCGAGGAAGTATCCTTCTTGGGCCATGTAGTCTCGAAGGATGGAATTTCTGTCGACCCTTCAAAGGTCGAGGCCGTGAGGAATTGGGAAGGACCAACAAATGCAACAGAGATTCGAAGCTTCCTAGGTCTGGCTGGTTATTACCAGCGTTTCATTAAGGACTTCTCAAGGATTGTTGTTCCTCTCACGAGGCTGACTCGCAAGGAGGTGCCTTATGAGTGGAATGAATAATGTGAGAAGAGTTTCCAAGCATTGAAGGATCTCTTAACTACTGCTCTATTCTTATCGTTACCAATGGAAGGAGAGAAGTATGAGGTATACATCGATGCTTCTGGTATTGGCCTCGGGTGTGTCTTAATGTAACAAGGGAGAGTCATTGTGTAATCTTCTAGGCAGTTGAAGAAACATGAAGAAAACTACTCGGTGCATGACTTGGAGCTAGCCACGGTAGTGTTCGCCTTAAAAATCTGGAGATAGTATCTCTACGGAGAACAATTCATTATTTTCTCCGATCACAAAAGCCTCAAGTACATATTCTCCCAAAAGGAACTGAATATGAGGCAAAGGCATTGGCTTGAATACCTCAAGGATTTTGACTTCACGATACAATACCACCTTGGTAAGGGAAATTCCGTAGCAGATGCCCTGTGTTGAAAATCGAGAGCAATATTGGCCAACTATATTGTAGTGCCCCAGAATTTATATAAATAATTTTTGAATTATAAGATAATTTTCTAGAATTTATAAAGGCCTAAATAAATTTATAAATGGATTGGTAGCATTATAAGTCATTATAAGGCCCAATTAGGTTAAAATAGTTAACCTAGCCTATCTAATTATTATCCAAAAGGTTTAAGGACCAAGCCCATTAAGTTTGGCCCATGTTCTAGAAGGTTATTTAGCTTATTTACGGATTTTTAAGGATAAAGACTAATTATCTAAGATAATTATATGAATAAATGAATAAAAGAGTTTTATTTATTTGAAACTCTATATACGTTGAATGTAACGGTCTAGCGCGTGACCGTCACATGATTGTAACGCATGGGTCTACGACCGTTACACTCTGTGAATTCCGTAAGTTGATGAACTTATAAAAAGATGGGAACTTGAGGATCTTATCCACTAGGGATCAACTTGGGAAGAGTTGTAACATTACTAAGGACTCTTAGAGATCAGGTTTTAGCAGATTAAGGACTCTAGAATCGATCTAATCTTCAAACCCTAGCTAGAACCGTATAAATAGGACCTAGTTATAAACTGCGCGACCCTTACTTTTGCTCGCGTGGAATCAAGGTAAGGAGTCATAATCTCGGGTAAGTTCTTTTAAGGAATTTGTTTACAATACTTTAGACTGACTACTCTCAAAATTTCACATCTTTAGGTCAAGAGGTCGAGGAGTTAGAGCCCAAGGAAGTTGCTGAATTATCACAGGAAGTACAAGGATCAAAGAGTAGCACCTAGCACCAAATTCGAAGGTTAAAGGTCTTAGAAGAGGTAGGTCATCTCATGAACGGCAAAAATATCTTGATAGGACTAAAAGCCCTCTGATTTGACTGAATTTCATGCATCTTAGATCATCAATTTCATGTTTTCATAGTTCCATGCATTTCATACATTTCTTAGCCTTAAATAGAAATAAAAGAAGTTATCTTGTCTATTCACTGGAACCCATGCATATAGATAGCCTATACTTAGTTATCATGCCTAGAATAGACATGATATTTGATTTAGACATGATGTGAGTTGATCTCTTAGGTTTCATATCATTTTCTGTCAGCAGATACTGTAACGCACCATAGTTGGACCGTCACACTCAAGTAACGGCCATACGATGGACCGTCACAGCCCCTGGTTGCCTATTGATTTCTCTGTTGACTCTGACGCATCTATGCAGGAGCGTTACATTCTGTAACGGTTGCTCGATAGACCGTCACACTCCCTGTGACGTGCCTTGGCTAGACCGTCAGGTGCATGCGTACTGTCAACTCAAGACAGATTGGAAACCTGCCAGATTTAATTATTATTATGCCTAGTTACCTAAGATTTAACCTGATTACATGACTTTGAGATTATTTAATCATTCATGATAGGTACTGCATGTTTTGGTATCTCACTATTACTATAAGTTATGTTAATTTCATGAGCCCAAAACTCTATAGTTTTATAATTAGAAACATGATTTTGAATGATGTATTGATAGAGTTTTTATCATGATTTCACATCGATATATATATTATATATATATATATATATATATATATTCTTTCTCTATCAATAGAGTCATTTCTATAAGTACATGGCACATACTCCGGTATGTTGACCATTAGTTCACATTTTGCACTATAGGAACATATTCTTGGACATGAGGACCTCTCTATTGGATATTCCTTCCAATGGACTATGAAATCTTGTTTCAAGTCCTCCGTAATTCTCCGCGAGCCTGGGATTCCCACTAGGATGCCGAGTTGGTTGTACCATTAAAGCTCATTAACTAGAATACACTATCGTTGTTTTCTGGATCTAGTAATGTAACGGCCTTACATTGGACCGTCAGAATCACGTAACGGCCCATTGCATGACCGGCACACTTCTCTGAGTCTATTTTAATAGTTCTGGACTCTGATCATTGTAACGACCCTCTACTGGAGCGTCACATGATGTAACGGCCCAGAGAACGACCGTCACATTGCTTAAGTACTTAACCTAAGGTTTGACCCAAGGGTTGATATTCCAAAGGTTCTAGATGAACTAATGATAGTCTAGAACTTATAATATTAATCAAGAAACTTAATATAAGGATTGGAAAGAGAAAAGAGTGTACCGTTATGCTGTCAATTTATTTTATGAGCATAACCTTGTTTAATGTCATTCTTGAATTCCTCATATTCAAATTGAAGCGTTCATACATTGATTTTCATTATTTCATATTGCTATATTCTTGGCCATACTTTATTATCATGCGTGGTAAGAGCTTGATTTATACTTGAAGATGCGATCGAGCACTGATTGTGTTCAAGGGCTCTATGCTAGTCCCCTCGGCTGATTGTCGGAAACATACTATTTTATAAACCATGGGGTATGATGCTACTAGCGTCGCATTGCGCTGGGAGTACTTTCTTTATAAGTAAGTGAATTATCCATGGCTCGTGAAGTGAAAAATCACAACGCGATGCAGCATGATCAAGTTCTTGTACATGACTTTCTTGCTCGATATTCCACAGAAATTCACGAAGCACTTGCTCATAAGCATAAGATGCTGGGTGTTGATTATGTGGCTTGATAGTGCATTCTTGTTACATTCTTGTTCATGAAAAGGCCAATATCATGTTCTTGTTATATTCTTGATAAGTTCATTCTTGCTCACTCTATCTTACATGATTATCTCGTTACTATGGTTTAATCGCGTGATCATCGCATTGCATGATTTTACCTTATTTCTTTAGAGCAAAAATATTAATCAGTTTAATAGTGCTTTCATGTTGATGCGAAGATACCTACTGGACAAGTGTGCTTATTACCTATTTTCTAACATTTTTCAGGAGATGGAAGTAGTTCAGATTCGGCTTCGGGCTATACTAGTGGCGGGTCCGAAAGTGAGTGAAAGTCTTGTAAAGCTACGAGCGAAGACTTAGGAAGTCTATAATGTTTAGATTGAGTCAATGTAATTTTCTTATTTCTTGAGTCTAGTAGAATGAAAGGTGATTATTGTAAAGGAATACTTTGATCATTTATGAAATAAAGTTGGAGTTTGATTAAATTCTGTGCAATTGCATTTATGTGTGTGATTGTCTCGCGCTCTGGTCGTTCTTGCTTGCAAGAGACTTACCATGCCGGTTGTTCGCGTTTCTCGAGCGAGTCTTCCGCTGTAATAAAGGCTCGGGACGTGACAGTTAAGTTGGTATCAGAGCCTAAGTCTCAGGACTTAGGGAAAGGAATCATGTCATAGGATAAGTCCAAGGTTTAAGGACCCCTACCTATGAACTAAGGAAGAAATTCCATACCCATGTGTGGATTTGGGTAGAGCCCGGGATAAGATAATTAATTAGCTTTAAGGTTGATTTTCATGAGAAATAACAAGTTGTTATTTTTCTCTCTCAGGTACCCTATTTTACAAATGGCTCATCGCGTAGATTGGGACGGTATGCAACAAACAGTTGTCGGCCTCACTCAGGAATTGCAAACTATAGCACAAGGTGGTGCAAGGGCAAGGGCTGGTGACCTACATCGCAACTTCCGGGGTCTAAATCCTCCACGATTCTATGGATCTTCAAATCCCGATGAGGCAGAAAATTGGATCGATGAGATGAATAGGATATTTGACGTTATTCAATGCACTGATCAGGAGAAGGTGTGTCTAGCAACATTTCAACTAAATAAAGATGCACGTACATGGTGGAAGTCGGTTCCGGCACCTCCGGTCGATGCACCTCATACATAGGACGGTTTTCTTACTTTATTTCGTACCAAGTATTTTTTCGAGCATGTAAAGGAAAGGAAAGCCATGTAGTTCGCCTCCCTTAGACAAGGGATGATGTCCGTGGCAGAGTATGAACTTCAATTCTCAAGGTTAGCACCGCACGCATCACATCTAATGAATACCGATTTATTGAAGGCAAATCAGTTTATGGACGGGTTACGACTCGGCTTCATTCAGCAGCTCGGGACCCAAAACATCTGTACCTATGCGGAGATGGTTCAACGAGCATATTTGTGTGAAAGGACCTTAGAAAAGGTCGAGAAGTTAAAAGGGAAAGGAGAAGAGTCAAGCTGACGTTCTGATCGGTGTCATAAGAAGGAGAAATTTAGTATCACGGAACCCTACCAAAGCCGTGATAATAAGAAAAGATCTAGGAATGGGAACGGTGGGAGTTTCCATAAGCAAAAGAAGGTTAAGGAGGAGAAGGAACAGGCCGTCACGGCTTGCACTTTCTGTGAGAAATTCGGCCATTCAGCTGAGGAGTGTTGGAAGCACCTCGGCGCTTGTTTACATTGTGGGAGCAGGGAGCATCGCATGCCGGATTGCCCCCTTATGAAGGACCAGTCATCTAGAGGACGCAGGAGGCAGGCTCGCCTCAATGCCGTTCTAGGCGAAGAGGAAGCACCCAAGGATGATGGGCTTATGGAAGGTACTCTTCAAATTTGTGCTCGTCCTGCATTTGTGCTATTTGATACTGGTGTCTCTCATTCTTTTATTTCCACTACCTTTGCAAAAACATTATCAATTGCATCAGTCCCCTTACCTTCAGATCTTGCTATTTCCACACCCTTAGGATATGGAACTAAGCTTACCAACTATTATCCTGATAGCGAAGTGGTAGTAGAAGGTCACAATCTCCCCGCAAACCTCGTGTGCCTTGACATGAAAGGTTATGATGCCATTTTAGGGTAGATTGGCTTGTAGACCACGATGCTTATATCAATTGCCAAAATAGGATAATATCCTTTCGAAAACTTGGTCTTCCGAGATTCTCTTTTCTTGGCATCAAATACAAGAAACACCCCATGATTATATCATCACTTCACGCTTGCAAACTTATCTCGCGAGGATGTGAAGCTTTCCTTGCTTCTGTCATTATTTCAAAATCCAAGGATATTATTATAGCAGACATCCCTATTGTAAATTAGTTCCCAAATGTATTTCCATCCGAACTACCCAGTTTACCACCCGAGAGGGAAGTGAACTTCACAATCGAACTCATTCCAGGCGCAGCACCTGTTTCTATAGCCCCTTACAGGATGTCCCCCATAGAACTCAAGAAACTGAAAAGGCAGTTGTAGGAACTACTAGACAAGGGTTTCATCAGACCTAGCACATCCCCTTGGGGTGAGCCGATTTTATTTGTCAAGAAGAAGGATGGTTCTCTAAGGCTATGCATCGATTACCGGCGACTGAATCAGCTGACAATTAAAAATAAGTATCCATTGCCGTGTATTGATGAGCTCTTCAATCAGCTGTCGGGAGCAGAATATTTTTCTAAGATTGACCTCAGATCAGGTTATCATCAGCTTAGAATCAAAGAAGAGGACATTTATAAATCGGCTTTTCGAAGTCGTTATGGCCACTATGAATTCGTGGTAATGCCATTTGGGTTAACTAATGCCCCAACAGCATTTATGCAACTTATGAACAGTATCTTCCAGCCATACCTGGATCAATTCATTGTCATCTTCATCGATGATATCCTGATATACTCCAAGACAAAAGAAGAACATGAAGAACATCTAAGGGTAGCTTTACAAACACTTAGAGAACACAAGCTTTATGCCAAACTCAATAAGTGTGAATTCTGGCTCGAGGAAGTCTCATTCCTAGGCCACATTATTTCAAAAGAAGGTATTACTGTGGATCCTTCTAAGGTAGAAGTTGTCAAGAATTAGAGTCGGCCTACGACTGTGTCTGAAGTAAGGAGCTTTCTGGGTCTAGCTGGTTATTATAGAAGATTCATTAAGGACTTCTCAAAGATAACATTTCCTTTAACTAGACTCACCAGAAAAGAAAATCCGTTTGTCTGGTCAGAGGAATGTGAGAAGAATTTCCAAACTCTTAAGAATCATCTTACAACAGCCCCTGTTTTGTCACTACCAATGGAGGGTGGTGGATTCGAAGTGTATACGGACGCGTCTGGCATTGGTTTAGGATGCGATCTCATGTAAAATGGAAAGATAATCTGTTATTCTTTAAGACAACTGAAACGGCACGAGGAAAACTATCATGTGCATGATTTAGAATTGGCAGCAGTTATTTTCGCCTTAAAAATTTGGCGTCATTATCTTTATGGAGAAAAGTTTACGGTCTACTCAGACCACAAGAGCTTGAAATATTTATTTTCTCAAAAAGTGCTTAACATGAGGCAGAGGAGGTGGTTAGAATACCTCAAAGACTTCGATTTTGCTATTCAGTATCATCATGGCAAAGCTAATGTTGTAGCAGATGCACTCAGCAGAAGACCAATGGGTATGCTATCAAGTCTTATGATTAGTGTAACCAACCTAGTGCCTCAATTTGCTCAATTGAACTTAGATATTGACATAAAGAAAGAAGATTATTTCATAGCTAATATTCGAGCTCAACCTACATTAATAGAGGACTTGGTCAAGTTACAAGATGATGATCTTATATTACTGGAAATTAAGGCCAATGTTGAACAAAGGCCAGATTTTTCTATTTCCAATGACGGAAGATTATTATTTAAGGGCCGAATATGTATACCAGATCACGAGGCTACGAAGAAACTAATCCTAGATGAAGCACATAAGTCCAAGTACTCCATTCATCCAGGACGTACAAAGATGTATCAAGATCTGAAAAGAAGTTTTTGGTGGCCCAATATGAAGAGAGAGATAGCTGATTTCGTGTCTCGTTGTCTAACCTGCCAACAAGTTAAAGCTGAACATTTTAGACCCGCAGGTAAATTACATCCCTTGGATATTCCCGAATGGAAATGGGAGAGTATAAGGATGGACTTCATTATGGGTTTACCTAAGACTAGAGGAGGACACAATGGCATATGGGTAATCATAGATCGATTGACTAAATCTGCACACTTCATACCAATAAAGAGTCGATGGTCTATGGATATTCTGGCAGCATTGTACATAAAGGAAATTATCAAATTACATAGTGTCCCTGTCTCTATTGTATCTGATAGAGATCCGCGATTCACATCACAATTCTGGAAGAGCCTACACAATTCACTAGGGACTAGATTGAATTTCAGCACAGCCTTTCATCCACAAACTGATGGTCAGACGGAAAGAACAAATCAGGTGGTAGAAGATATGCTCAGAGCCTGTGCTATCGATTTTGGAGGTAATTGGCATGATCACTTACCATTGGTAGAATTTGCATATAATAACAGTTATCAGGCTAGCATACAAATGGCATCTTTTGAAGCCCTATACGGTAAAAGTTGTCGATCACCAATATGTTAGAATGAAATAGGTGAAAAATAATTTCTAGGCCCCGACCTTATCAGAGATTCTACGGAGAAAATCAAGCTCATTCAAGAGAGAATGAAAATGGCACAAGATAGGCAAAAGTCTTATGCCAACAATCGAAGACGTGACTTGGAGTTTCAGGTAGGAGATCATGTATATTTGGAAGTTTCTCCAGGTCATGGTATTCGAAGATTTGGCATTAAAGGAAAGCTAACTCCAAGGTTCATTGGCCCATTTGAAATTCTTGAAAGGGTCGGTGAAGTGGCTTATAGATTTGCTTTACCTCCACAATTAGAAGGACTTCATGACGTATTTCACGTCACCATGCTGAAGAAGTATGTATACGATCCTGACCATATTATCACTTATGACAATATGGAGATTCAGAAGGATATGACATATGAGCAAACGCTAATAAAGATTCTGGATTGGGAAGTGCGTCAATTAAGGAATAAAGTTATTCCTATGGTCAAGATCCAATGGAAGAGAACATGGCCATATATGAAGCAACATGGGAAACAGAGGAAGCTATGCGTAGAAGATTTTCAAAATTATTCAACTGTAAGTACACTCTCCATAATCCATGTATTAAATTTGGGGACCAAATTCTTCTAAGTGGGGGAGGGTGTAGTGCCCCAGAATTTATATAAATAATTTTTGAATTATAAGATAATTTTCTAGAATTTATAAAGGCCTAAATAAATTTATAAATGGATTGGTAGCATTATAAGTCATTATAAGGCCCAATTAGGTTAAAATAGTTAACCTAGCCTATCTAATTATTATCCAAAAGATTTAAGGACCAAGCCCATTAAGTTTGGCCCATGTTCTAGAAGGTTATTTAGCTTATTTACGAATTTTTAAGGGTAAAGACTAATTATCTAAGATAATTATATGAATAAATGAATAAAAGAGTTTTATTTATATGAAACTCTATATATGTTGAATGTAACGGTCTAGCGCGCGATCGTCACATGATTGTAACGCATGGGTCTACGACCGTTACACTATGTGAATTCCGTAAGTTGAAGAACTTATAAAAAGATGGGAACTTGAGGATCTTATCCACTAGGGATCAACTTGGGAAGAGTTATAACATTATTAAGGACTCTTAGAGATCAAGTTTTAGCAGATTAAGGACTCTAGAATCGATCTAATCTTCAAACCCAAGCTAAAACCCTATAAATAGGACCTACTTCTGAACTGTGCGACCCTTACTTTTACTCGCGTGGAATCAAGGTAAGGAGTCATAATCTCGGGTAAGTTCTTTAGAGAAATTTGTTTACAATACTTTAGACTAACTACTCTCAAAATTTCACATCTTTAGGTCAAGAGGTCGAGGAGTTAGAGCCCAAGGAAGTTGCTGAATTATCACAGGAAGTACAAGGATCAAAGAGTAGCACCTAGCACCAAATTCGAAGGTTAAAGGTCTTAGAAGAGGTAGGTCATCTCATGAACGGCAAAAATATCTTGATAGGACTAAAAGTCCTCTGATTTGACTGAATTTCATGCATCTTAGATCATCAATTTCATATTTTCATAGTTCCATGCATTTCATACATTTCTTAGCCTTAAATAGAAATAAAAGAAGTTATCTTGTCTATTCACTAGAACCCATGCATATAGATAGCCTATACTTATTTATCATGCCTAGAATAGACATGGTATTTGATTTAGACATGATGTGAGTTGATCTCTTAGGTTTCATATCATTTTCTATCAGCAGATACTGTAACGCACCATAGTTGGACCGTCACACTCAAGTAACGGCCATACGATGGACCGTTACAGTCCCTGGTTGCCTATTGATTTCTCTGTTGACTCTGACGCATCTATGCAAGAGCGTTACATTCTGTAACGGTTGCTCGATAGCCTGTCACACTCCCTGTGACGCGCCATGGCTAGACCGTCAGGTGCCTGTGTACTGTCAACTCAAGACAGATTGGAAACGTGCCAGATTTAATTATTATTATGCCTAGTTACCTAAGTTTTAACCTGATTACGTGACTTTGAGATTATTTAATCATTCATGATAGGTACTGCATGTTTTAATATCTCACTATTACTATAAGTTATGTTAATTTCATGAGCCCAAAACTCTATAGTTTTGTAATTAGAAACATGATTTTGAATGATGTATTGATAGAGTTTTTATCATGATTTCACATCGATATATATATATATATATATATATATATATATATATATTCTTTCTCTATCAATAGAGTCATTTCTATAAGTACATGGCACATACTCCGGTATGTTGACCATTAGTTCACATTTTGCACTATAGGAACATATTCTTGGAGATGAGGACCTCTCTATTGGATATTCCTTCCAATGGACTAGAAAATCTTGTTTCAAGTCCTCCGTAATTCTCCGCGAGCCTGGGATTCCCACTAGGACGTCGAGTTGGTTGTACCATTAAAGCCCATTGACTAGAATATACTATCGTTGTTTTTTGGATCTAGTAATGTAACAGCCTTACATTGGACCGTCAGAATCACGTAACGGCCCATTGCATGACCGTCACACTTCTCTGAGTCTATTTTAATAGTTCTGGACTCTGATCATTGTAACGGCCCTCTACTGGAGCGTCACATGATGTAACGGCCCAGAGAACGACCGTCACATTGCTTAAGTACTTAACCCAAGGTTTGACCCAAGGGTTGATATTCCAAAGGTTCTAGATGAACTAATGATAGTCTAGAACTTATAATATTAATCAAGAAACTTAATATAAGGATTGAAAAGAGAAAAGAATGTACCGTTATGCTGTCAATTTATTTTATGAGCATAACCTTGTTTAATGTCATTCTTGAATGCCTCATATTCAAATTGAAGCGTTCATACATTGATTTTCATTATTTGATATTGCTATATTCTTGGCCATACTTTATTATCATGCGTGGTAAGAGCTTGATTTATACTTGAAGATGCGATCGAGCACTGATTGTGTTCAAGGGCTCTATGCTAGTTCCCTCGGCTGATTATCGGAAACATACTATTTTATAAACCATGGGGTATGATGCTACTAGCGTCGCATTGCGCTGGGAGTACTTTCTTTATAAGTAAGTGAATTATCCACGGCTCGTGAAGTGAAAAATCACAACGCGATGCAGCATGATCAAGTTCTTGTACATGACTTTCTTGCTCGATGTTCCACAGAAATGCACGAAGCACTTGCTCATAAGCATAAGATGCTGGGTGTTGATTATGTGGCTTGATAGTGCATTCTTGTTACATTTTTGTTCATGAAAAGGCCAATATCATGTTCTTGTTATATTCTTGATAAGTTCATTCTTTCTCACTCTATCTTACATTATTATCTCGTTACTATGGTTTAATCGCGTGATCATCGCATTGCATGATTTTATCTTATGTCTTTAGAGCAAAAATATTAATCACTTTAATAGTGCTTTCATGTCGATGCGAAGATACCTACTGGGAAAGTGTGCTCATTACCTATTTTCCAACATTTTTCAGGAGATGGAAGTAGTTCAGATTCGGATTCGGGCTATACTAGTGGCGGGTCCGGAAGTGAGTGAAAGTCTTGTAAAGCTACGAGCGAAGACTTAGGAAGTCTATAATGTTTAGATTGAGTCAATGTAATTTTCTTATTTCTTGAGTCTAGGAGAATGAAAGGTGATTATTGTAAAGGAATACTTTGATCATTTATGAAATAAAGTTGGAGTTTGATTAAATTCCGTGCAATTACATTTATGTGTGTGATTGTCTCGCACTCTGGTCGTTCTTGCTTGCAAGAGGCTTACCATACCGGTTGTTCACGTTTCTCGAGCGAGTCTTCCGCTGTAATAAAGGCTCGGGGCGTGACATATATGATACAAGAATGGAAATTATTGGAGAAGTTCTCTGAGCTTGATATAAGCACGAACAAGAAGGGGTGTATTATTCTATCTCACATGAGTGTACATTCAGATTTGCTATCCGAGATTAACAAGTTACAAGATGAAGACCCTATGCCGGTGGAAGTAAATGATAAGCTGGAAGAACAACCAGACTTTAAGTTGGCATCTCATGGCAGATTGCTATTCCATGAGAGGACATGTGTACCAAACTGTCCCGAGTTAAAGAAGAAGATTCTAGAAGAAGCTCACCGATCAAGGTACATAATTCACCCTAGAGCCACTAAAATGTATCAAGACTTGAAACGAACTTTTTGGTGGCCCCATATGAAAAGGGAGGTAGCGAATTTTGTGTCTCGCTATCTCACATGCCAACAAGTGAACGCGGAACACCAGAAACCCGCCGGAAAGCTGCATCCGCTAGATATTCCCAAGTAGAAGTGAGAAGACATCAGCATGGACTTCATCATGGGCTTGCCTGAGTCTAAGGGCGGACATGATGGCATCTGGGTAATCATCGACCATCTAACTAAATCATGTCATTTCTTGCCTATCAAAAGTCGATGGTCGGTTGATATCCTTGCTGCCATATATACCAAGGAGATCATTAGATTACATGGAGTTCCTATGTCAATCGTGTTTGACCGAGACCCGCACTTCACGTCCCATTTTTGGAAGGGGCTACAACACTCCGTGGGGACGAACCTCAACTTTAGCACTGCCTTCCATCCCCAAACAGATGGTGAGACTGAAAGAACCAATCAGGTTGTTGAAGATATGTTAAGGGCATGTGTCATCGATTTCGGCGGAAGCTGGCATGACCACTTGCTCCTGGCTGAATTTGCTTATAACAACAGCTATCACGCCAGTATTCAGATGGCTCCATTCGAGGCACTTTATGTCAAGAGTTGTCGATCTCATATATGATGGGATGAAGTCGACGAAAGATAAATACTAGGCCCGGAAATGGTAAGAGACACAACTAAGAAGGTCCAACTCATCAGGGATAGACTCAAGATAGCTCAGTCCATGCAGAAGTCATCTGCTAACAACAGAAGAAGAGATATGGAGTTCCAAATTGGAGACCATGTTTTCCTTAAAGTCTCTCCTGGATGAGATATTCGAAGATTCGGTATTACGGGCAAGCTTACACCGAGATATATAGGTCCATTTGAAGTCTTGGAGAGAGTTGGCGAGGTGGCTTATCGCGTTGCTTTGCCTCCACAACTATCGAAAGTGCATAACGTATTCCACATCTCTATGCTGAAGAAGTATGTGCACGATCCTTTCTACGTCATTGACCACAATGACTTAGTGATATAAAAGGACCTTACCTACGAGCAAAAGTCGATGAAGATCCTCAACCGAAAAGTCCAAGTTTTGAGGAACAAGACTATCCCTATGGTGAAAATCCAATGGAACAAGTGCCTAGAACAAGAAGCCATGTGGGAAACTGAAGAATCCATGCAAAAGAGATTTTCAGAGCTATTCTAGATTGTAAGTACTCTTCACCCTCCATGTCTCCATGCATGTAATTTAATTTGGGGACCAAATTCTTTTAAGTGGGGGAGGGTGTAGCACCCCGGAGAAAAATAATGAGAAAATTAAACCTTTCACTAAATAAATAAAACACTACAATTAAATGTTTAAAACCTCGACCAACCTATATACCTTAAATGGGCCATGACCCACTCATAAGGAGAACCATTAATCCCTTAAAACACACAAGCCTTAGTCCACAGGTTAAACCCACGAATATGCATGGGTTAATATCATATATGGGCTCTCACCCATCCACCTATTGGAAGCTAATCCTTGGTAATTATATATATATATATATATCTGTGTGTGTGTGTGTGTGTGTGTGTGTGTGTGTGTGTGTGTGTGTGTGTGTGTGTGTGTGTGTGTGTGTGTGTGTGTGTGTGTGTGTGTGTGTGTGTGTGTGTGTGTGTGTGTGTGTGTGTGTATTCACCAAAGCAAAGCCCACGTAGTAGACATATGCTTTAAACCCAAAAACCCATGATGACCAACTTGCATGCCCATTCGAACCTAGCAGTAGCCCAACCCACAGACGTGAACGATGTAGCACGAGGTTTAGCTTTAGGGTTTTATAAACAATATATGGCTAGCCGCTGTAAATAGGGAAGGGACGAGTAACGTCTGGGAAGTCAATTAAGCCTTGCCACCTTATGGCCATCGAGCCTTCTAAAGGATCATTTTTTCTATAAAATGAGTGCCTTTACGAATGGACAATGGCTATTGAAGCTGCGTTCGAAGAAGTCTGTGTCCTACTACCGTGAACAAAAGGAAGAACCATCTTCTTCCTTGATTGTTTCAAACGGGTGTTGTTCTTTGTCCGTTCGAGGTTGCTACACTTGCTGTGCTGCTGCACCTTCATCCTCATCCTTCATTCTTCCTCCTGCTGCTGCTGTACCGTGAAGAACTCAAGAGTTCTTCATCCTCTTCCTCCTTTCTCCTTCCTACGTGAAGTCTTCTGCTACCTCGTTCTTCACCCAAAGGTAGGTGTTCTCTAGATACGAAGCCCAACCAAATAAATATCATGCATATAGGTCGTATAGTATGCACACCATGATTTTCGTTTTTAGTTTCCGTAGTTCTTGTAAATAACGACCTTGTCATGGGCGCTTATTGAATGAACGCATGTGCATGCTGTCACTAATTCATCTACAATAGCGACAGGGGCCAGGGCACAGTTTAATAAGCGACCCATGTCAAGCCACTAATTCTTTAAGTATTTAGTAAATTCCACATGCTTAAAAATCAATATCTGTAAGACCTGAGGTTAAAAATATTGCATGAGCATGTTCCTGAAATCCTGATATTGTTCTCTATATATTCATGTCTTCACTTTCCTATTTTGATAAACTAAGAATACCATGTGTCTGTGATTATACCTGCCCGATGCGTAGCAGCGGACAAATAATGGGCGACAGTCTCCTAGTCACTATTTAAATAATAAGCGCTGCTATACAAATTATTTAAAAAAATAATAGTAAAAGGCAAAATATCTGGAAATTAAGATTTTGCGACCTGACAGACGACGTTAATTAATAAATGAGTGCCCTTTTACAAGGTCACAAATTTTAATTAATTATATTGATTTACTAGAAATTGTTTGAATTAACGCCCATGCGTAGTGTCATTTATTCTTATTATTTTCTAGAAAATTCAGTTATGAATATGATTGAGCGACTACGCAGAAATCCACTATTTCATTAAATGGCGACCTCTGAGTAGGCGTAGTTTCCTCTCTCACAGATTTATCACATTTCTCGGCCCATACTACAGGTCTATGGCACTGTGTCTCAGTCCGTAGATGCAGTCCCACGTTTCACGTTGTTTTCCACATAGCCCCTAACTCTCGGTGATGATTGAGCCCTTCATGGGATATTCCTTCCTTCGGACTAGTGACTTCATCATTGGGACCTCCGTAAGTCTACACGAAACCTTAGATTCCCTCAAGGCGACCGAGCAGGTTGTATCCTAAAAACCCATGACACCGTGTCTTGTCACGTCACTCTGAAGAAACGTGATGCCTTAGCCCTCTTAGAGGGTTGTTTCCGGCCTCTTTGAGAACTTTGTTCCCTGTCTGCAATTGGCGACAATGACATGGGCGCCATAAGGAATTGGCGACCAGGTCGTTGGCGCTGTTTCACTGATATAGCAACCAGTATGTGGGCGCTATTTCATCAAACCTGTCCATAGGAGTTATCGACCAGACAGCGGGCACTATTTTTGTAATTGATGGCGACTGAGTGGACGCCAATTGCCTAGTTTTACGATATGTCACGATTTTCATGAGATTCATCGATATGTCATTCTTGTTCAAGTTCTAAACTTGAACTCTTCTGTTCTGTGGAATCGAGCTTATCATCCTACAATGATATTCCTTTGGAACTCTATATTGGCTATAACTATAGTGGATGTCTGAAATATATACATGCCCCAATGCCTGAGCATATCGGGCCCGGTCTGGTCCTGGGAGGAGCACCCAAAAGTACTTGTGCCCATGGGAGTTGATTGACCACGGTGTGACATTACACCGGAGTACTTGTTGTTCTAGATATAAGGTATTCCACTCACTCTCTCGTGATAATGCTTGATATTACTCCCGTGCTTGACTTGACTTGTGTGGCACGGAACGGGCGAGTACTTGTTTGCTTTAAATAGCCAAGATTTCGTGACAAGACTTGCTATTTACATACTTTAAATACTTGATACTATCTCCCATTGAAAATTAGTGTAAACTCTTGATAGTTCCTTATTATTACCTTGACATCATGAGTGATTCATCCTTAAAGTTCTTGACATCATGATCGTTCATCATGCATAGCTTTGCCTGCATTGCACATAACATGTAACTACTTAAAGCATTGCTAGTTATTGAGATATAAATTCTACTGAGCGTTCGCTCACCCAGTTTCTTTCTAACATTTTTCAGGTAACTCGGATAGTGACAACCAAACGGATGGGAATGAGACCGAGTGAAGAGAGTAGAGCTTCCTAATGTCGAGCCGTTGCTGAGTCGTGTCTTGTCCTGTCCTGTCCTTTTATTGAGTCCGTTGTCAGTTGACCTTTTGGGTCATTTGGATTTAGTCTTGGAAGCTTGTTAAGGCTTGCAGCCTTGTAGTTATGATAGGTCATTATCTTGTGGTTATTTGGATCATTGTCATTTTGGAATATTAGTATTATTGTAGAAATTTAAATTCTGGTTATTATTTATCTTGCCTTTTGTGCACTATGTCTTTGTGTCGAACTCCTTGTTTGCTCTGATTGACATGATCGATATAAACTCGTCACGCGTACGGGGTTCCTTCCACGCTCGGGGCGTGACATTTGTGGTATGACTTTTCGCTCTCTGGATTGCCCTTTGATTTGACAGAAAACATGCTTAAAAAGCTTCTGGGAGAATAGTGGTGTCGACCTGTATAGGTGGTGAGGTCGATGCAGCTTGCGAAGGCCTGGCTGCTGTTGACATGTGTGGTTGATGCATACTTGAAGAGTTGCTTCAGTGAGGTTGGTGTAGCTGCTAAAGAAGGCTTAATGAGGCCGATGCAGCAGCCTGTGCATTGACGTTCTTGCTTGAAACGCTCGCAGGCTGTCTTGCCGTCTGCCTTGTTCTTATGACGAGCTAGCTTTGTGCATCAACGCTGAGTAGCCACTGCATCGATGCACTGACGCTTTGGATGCCAGACAAAGCCTTGGATATAAAGTGTCGACTCTTGGTGTCGGCTTTTCCCTGTGAGTTTGCGCCAGACAGAACCTCGTTAAAAATGTGTCGACTCCTAAAGTCGACACTTTTCCTCTGGTTTTCAGAAATTTGCAGAACTTAAGAAACTTGATGCTCTACTTTCAAGGGGGGTTTTCCAACAATTTAAGCTTCACCCCAACCATCAGGACACTTGAAAATGAGTTAAATTGAAGTAGCTTGTGCTCATTCATTTGGCTTCATTTCTGCAATTTCTGAACTATCTGTTATGAGAGTTTCAATATAGGAATTTTGCATTGACATTATCAACAATCAAGATATGAGCATGCTAATGACTCATAGTGTAAGAGATCATCAAAACCATAGGGACACAACAAAGTATAGAGACCGTGTGGGTCCCTCTTTGTTTGTCACAAATTTAGTTGCTGAGAAAATGAAGCCCGAAGAGGACTTCGTTCAATTTGCCGATAGGTGGAGGTCCATGGCCGAGAAGTTGAGAGATACCCTATCGGAACCGGAGCAAGTTAAGATGATTATTTCAAATGCCACTCTGCAATTCCGTCACATACTAGCCATGAACAAGTTGAACACTATGGAAGAACTTTATGAAAGGGCAAGATACATACAAACTCAAATGAAGGATCCGCCCATCATGGGCATGTTTGAACAAAGTCGAAGATGGTGAGAAAGAGCAACAATGTCAACGCTAATGGTGGAACTTCCGAGGGTATCGTTACTAATGAGCAAGTGGGCGTGGTTGGCAATCCCTCACCTTTTCGTAATCCTTCCAACCCAAGACCCCCATAGCCACAATAATAACCCTCATTCCTCAACCCAGTTCCTCAAGGAAACAACACTCCTTAGCCATTCTAGCCTCCTCCACAACATCAAGCCATCCCACAAAACCCTCCAGTTCGCCAACAATACAACCAAGTGCCACCTCCCGCTAACTATGGCCATCAACAGCCGAGAAGACTTATGGGCCCCAAAAGAGCCCAATACCCTCCATTACCTTAGAGCCTTCTTGATATATTCAATGCATTAATGGCCGCCAACGCGCTCACATTGCTGAAAGAAAGGTAGGCCTGGGCTCAGAATGTTGATACTTCTAGATTTTGCATCTTCCACCGGCAACCCGGGCATAATATTGATCATTGTTTCCACTTTAAAGATTATATATATGATATGAATGATCAAGGCGGTATTGACTGGGATGAGATGAGATGGTTCATAGCAACCTTGAATGCAAGAAGACCTCCTCGGCTGTAGGCACCACAGTAGGCTCAGCAGCCCGTTCAGCAAGTTCAGCAACCCCTCCAACAACAACAAGTTCAAGCGCCGTAGCCGAACATGGGGATTGTCCAAAATCTATTGCCGGAGCACCCTGCACAGAATCGACAATTGAACCCTATCACCTCCTTCCATGAAGTGTTAAGGGGGCAAGGGTGGCACGAAGAGAGCACCTCCATTGACGCTTTAAATCAAAACCCAAGTCAGCTTCCCCGTCTATTGAGAACACCTCAACCTTCTCCTTTTCCCCAACCTTCACGTCCCCTTATCCGCCGCGTCATCCAAACTTCTTTGCCTCCACCACAAACCTCTCCTATCCCCATAAATCCCGTGCCATCTAGGCCGCTCCTTATCCGCCCTTTACTGGCACCCCTTCCTCCTTCTTCCACTACCGCTAGCCCTCTACCTACCAGACCCCAGTTGCTCCGTCCTTCTCCAACACCCACCATACCTCCAAACCCCCACACACCCGCTACCACAAGTCCTCCACCAAGGCTTCTTCTTATCCACCCTTCACCTACCCTTCCTTCGGCACCAACTACCCAAACACCATCCATTCCTTCCAACCCTCCTCTCGCTGGACCTTCATTACCCACTATACCTACCCCTACCAATCCTCAGCCCATAAGGCCCCTCATTAGGGTCCCCCAACCAGTTGCTCCCCTCCAAACCATTAACCCCGCCATTCCTTCTTTCTCCACCAACCCTCAATCTTCCACCAACCCGACGGAGGCGCAGACTTATTAGACAATGGTGCTCCACAGTGGACGAATTTTCCACCATGTGTTCTCGCAGCGTCAGGAGCAGGAACCCATGCAGGGGCAAGAATAGCAGGCACAAGAGCAGGAGTCCATACCGGGGACCCAATATGATTTGTTAAAGCATTTAGACAAAACCCCGGCAAGGATTTCTATTTTGGAACTGATAAAGAGATCCACCATCCACCAAAAGGCCTTAATGCAATATCTACAAATGGTGATGGTCAAAGAAGACATTCCGGTAGAGTAGATTACTTCAGTCTTGACTCTGGCAGGGGATCAGCCCGCCATTATTTTATTTGAGGATGAGCTAGCACCGAAACCAGCAAGAAAATTTGCTTTATGCATCACCGTTGATATTAACAAAGTGGCGGTCAGCAAATGCTTGGTGGACACTGGCGCGTCCATTAATGTTTTGCCACCGAGCACTTTGAAGATGTGCGGTATCCCGAAAAGTGAAATTCGGCCTTCTCCCATCAAAGTAACGGCCTATGATAACACAAAGAGGCAACCCATAGGAATGGTTACCTTGAAGGTAGGGCTGGGTCCCTCGTCAGTCACAGTCAATTTTCATATTCTAGACATGGACCCCACATTTAATGGCATATTGGGGCGGCCATACATTCAGGCACTCGATGCCGTCCCTTCTACGAATCATCAATGAATAAAGTTCCCACATAAGGGGCGCGTCATTAAAGTCACAAGTGTGCCCATTTTGTCAGGAGTGGATATAAACTCGGCCACATCTATACCCTCCATTTGGCCAGCTAATATGCCTCTCTTATCTATGTTGGACCTTGCTGACCCGCGGCATGACATATTAAAGCCACAAGCTGCAGTTTCTACATCAACATCGGCGCCGCCCCTACCTCAAAAGGGGAATAAAAAGAAGCATATGATGAATACCCCAGGCTGGAACATTGTGATGAGAATGGGGTACAGGTCTGGCAAAGGCCTAGGACCAAACCTCCAAGGTAGGGTGAAGACTGTCAAGAACCACAAGCTCATTCCCCAATGCGGCCTGGGATATAAAGGGCCAAGTAAAGAAAAATCTGTGAAAAATGAAGAAGAGCCATGGGCTACTATGACTTCTACTCTCAAGACAGACAGACGGCCGCTCTCATGGTCTCTATACACGCATTTTGTGAAGGGGCCCACCGAACAAGTGGGGGGAGCAAACTACTATAATTACCTCAATCTTGGACCATCAAGATGTGCATTCACGCCAATTTGCTCGCCACATAGCCCCACTTGTCACATATAAAGCTCTAGAATATTTAAGGCCGATGAAAAGACAGAAGATGGATGATCCAGAATGTGATTGGAATCATTGGTTTGATATGAATGATATCACTGTTGCTTTGAGCCAACTATTTATGCCAACTAATCTGGAATGGCCGCCACTTATACATGATGTGATAGAGAAGCCGGTGGTGATTACTGACAAGAGGCAACTGCTTAGCAACTACACCGACGCTGGAGAGCCAGATGTGCCCTTTGAGGAGGGCTTCACTACAAACAGGCTGTGGGCCGGCCTTTTTCTTGCAGATTCTATCCATCCATCTTTGCTAATATTTCTCTACCCCAAATGCTTCATCACCAACATACCCCGACCACCCGCGGTCTTAATTTCCTTACCTCCCGATTTCTTTCAAATCTTTTCAATTCCTCTCCAGCTCATTGAGCAATTTTCTCAACTTTCCATCATACCTTCTCACAAGCAATCTCTTGGTCAGCAGTTTTCCCGTCTCTCCATCTCAGCATCATCTCCTGCTATTTCTCCCTCACATTGTTTCACTATTCTTGAAAACCAAAAAAAATGCCAATTTTCAAACTTCACAATCCTCCAATCTCATCACTATTGAAGGGACCTCCTATCTTGTTCATGAGTGCACCTCGACCCAAGAGCCGCTCAGTCAAGGTCTGTTAGCGGACTTTCTTTACTCCTCCGATGAGGGGTCCTCTTCTATACCTTCTTCCTTTGTACTCCGTTCTCCTCCCTCTTCCTTAGGATCTAGTGATCAGGCTAGTTGTTCTTCTAGTTCTTCTAGTGATAAGAGTCTTGGGGTAGTCGCTACTAAGAAAGCCCAGGGTAAGCAGATTCCTCGTAGGTTCTTGGTAGAGCTAGCCAGGAGATGCCGAGCGTGTCTACCAATTCCCCAATTTTTAGAGGATCCGATTCATCTACCAGACTTAGAATGTGAGGAAGTTGGTTCTCTAGATGAAGGGTTTGGCGGTTATGAGATTATGAATGATGAAGACCATGTCGAAGAAGGGGATGATGAGTATGAGGACGAGGCTGATGCATTTGCTAGTGGCATGAGGAGATTCGATGAACCGTCAGCCTTAGTGGAAGAGCCCACCAAAGAAATTAACTTGGGAACTGAGGAAAACCCTAGGATTATCCTCATAAGCAAAAGTTTATCGCTATCCAAAGAAGAGGCGCTTATCCAGGTTTTGCAAGAGTAGAAGGACACGTTTGCGTAGAGTTACGAGGATATGTCGGGTCTGGATCCTGTGCTAGTTGAACACCGCCTAACACTTAAGCCAGGGTCTGTCCCGGTCAAGCAGTGGTTAAGACATTTCCACCCGCACATGGCATTGAAGATGAAAGAAGAGGTCGATAAGCTCCATAAGGCTAGATTCATTAGAGTCGTCCTCTATCAAAATAGGGTGGCTAACATTGTCCCGATTATGAAGAAGGACGGAAGAGTCAGAATTTGCATAGACTTCTGGGACCTTAACCGCGCATGTCCGAAGGATGATTTCCCCCTCCCTCACATAGGTGTTTTGATTGATAATATGGCAAGATTAGAGACCCTCTCTTTCATGGATGGCTTCTCCGGATACAATCAGATCTGCCTGGCTGAAGAAGATCAAGAGAAGACTTCTTTCACTACACCTTGGGATACCTATTGTTATGTGGTCATGCCATTCGGACTTAAGAACGCCGGAGCCACCTACCAAAGGGACATGATGGCTATTTTTCATGACATGATCCACATCTATAATGAGGTATATGTTGATGATCTGGTAGTGAAATCAAGGGCAAGGATTGAGCATCCTGGGGTTCTAGCTAAGGTCTTGCAAAGAGCGCCAAAATATTAATTTAAAATGAACCCTAAGAAGTGCGTATTTGGTGTGTCGTCTGGTAAATTACTTGGATTCATTGTTAGTAAGAGGGGTATTGAGATTGATCCCAACAAGGTGAGGGCAATAAGAGATATGCCTCCTCCCATGAATTTGAAGGAAGTTTGAGGCCTAATTGGGAGGTTGCAATTTATTCGCCGATTTATCTCCTAACACTCACAAAGGTGTAGGCCGTTCTATGAGCTTACCAAGACAGGAGTCAAGTTTTATTGGGATGATAAGTGTCAGGCGGATTTTGACAGATTGAAGGATTATTTGGCTAATCCTCCTATCCTGAGGCCGCCGGTTCCAAGCAAACCACTTGTTCTTTATATTTCTATCCTGGATGACTCAGTAGGTGCTGTCCTTGTGCAAGTTGATGAAGTAGGAAAGGAGAGGGCAGCCTACTACTTGTCTAAGCTCCTCAACCCCTGTGAGCAGAAGTATACGGCTATGGAGAAAACTTGTGCTGCTCTTATCTGGGTAGTTCAGAAATTGAAGCACTACTTCTTAGCTCACGAGGTTCATCTCATTACCTACATGAATCCCATCAAATTCCTTCTTGAAAAATATGTTTTCACTAAGAGATTAGCACGATGGCAAAGCTTCCTTTCTCAAATTGACATCATTTACATTCAGCAAAAAGTGATTAAAGGCTATGCCATAGCAGGACATCTTGCTCATCACCCTCTCCCTATATTTGATCATGTTTGCTCAAAGTTTCCAGATGAGAAACTGATGACCGTCAATCAGCCCGATTTGATGTGGACATTACATTTTGATGGAGCTCTGAATTCTCATGGTAAGGGGATCAACATTGTTCTCCTATCACCTGAGGGAGTCACCAATCCACAAGCCATTCAGCTTGCATTTCCTGTTACAAATAATATAGCTGAATACGAGGCTCTTCTAGCCAGACTTGAGGCCTCTCATCTATATGGTGTCACCCAATTGTGAATTGTAGGTGATAGTCAGCTTATTATGTGCCAGGTGCTCACCAAGTGCCGCACTCTTGATCCTAAGCTTAAGCCCTACCAGGAACTCACATCCGTCTATGCCAAGCTTTCTTTAAACTGATCTTTGCCCATGTTCTTCACAACCAAAATATCTTAGCTGATGTTCTTGCTTCGCTCGCCTCCTCTTTATCCTTTTCTATTGTAAGAAGCTTCCATTCCATTATCATTGATAAACGTCTCTCTCCTGCTATTAAGGATCCTGGGTTCCTTAGGGTTATGGAGGAGTTGCTCAAAAAGGTCAAGGAAGGAGAGATCATTGAGAATAAAGAGATCATGCTAATGGACCTAGAATAATAATTGGATGATGAGAAAAAGCCATGGTACTACGAGATTGCAAAGTATTGTCAAGATCAGTCATATCTCGAAGAAGCCACTGTAGATGAGAAGAAAGCAATAAGGAGAGTTGCTCAATGGTACACCCTGGTTGGAGGCGTGCTGTATAGAAGGGGTCTCACTAGTGTTCTTCTTAGGTGTCTTGATGACGATGAAGCTTGGAAAGTCATGGAAGACACAAATTCAAGAGTCTGTGGGGGTCATGTCAATAGCCAGAGGTTAGCTAAGAAGATCCTTAGGTCAGGTTTCTATTGGCCCACTCTAGAAGAAGACTGTTCGATCTATGTTCAAAGATGTGTTAAGTGCTAGCTGCACACTGACAGGATTCATTTTCCTGCTTCTTCACTCCAATCTATGTCATCCCCATGGCCTTTCTCCATATGGGCTTTTGATATTATTAGACCTCTAGGTGACCCAAACCTCCTCACAAAACCAAAGTCATTCATACTCACGACCACAGAGTACTTTACCAAGTGGGCGAAAGTGGAAGCCTATGCAGAAATTAAAGCGTCAACAATATGCAAATTCATAATGAAGAACATCATCGCCAGATTCGGTATCCCAAGCTCCATCATCACCGACAACGGACCA
This sequence comes from Amorphophallus konjac, assembly GCA_022559845.1. Classification (NCBI taxonomy): domain Eukaryota; kingdom Viridiplantae; phylum Streptophyta; class Magnoliopsida; order Alismatales; family Araceae; genus Amorphophallus; species Amorphophallus konjac. The sequence goes on from CM040121.1 coordinate 470,289,991, forward strand.
CAATTTATCTCTCAAGAGCTTCAAGACCTCTGCAACATGTATAATATTGCATTGCATCATTCATCTCCTTATTATCCACAGGGCAATGGCCAAGAAGAGGCAACCAATAAAACCTTAATTAAAATCATCAAGAAAACATGTGAAGCCAACAAATTCATGGATTGGCCAGAGAAGCTTGTTGAAGCTCTATGGGCCTACCGTACCTCCATTCGTACACCTACCAGTCAAACCCCATTCGCCCTTACCTATGGAATGGAGGCGGTGGTTCCCAATGAGATTCTTATACCTTCCCTTAGAGTACAATTGGACAAGGAGTTATCTATTGATGATCGTCGTGAATCTCTCCTTGCGCAATTGGAACTCTTGAATGAGAAGCATTTTACCGCCACCGAGCATGTAAGAATTTATCAAAACAGGCTTTCATGTTTCTACCAAAAGAAATTAATTGAGAGAAAATTCAAAGTTGGTCAAATGGTAATTAAGAGAATCTTTGTAAAACCTGGTGGACCCCGCTCAAAACTTCAACCAAATTGGGAAGGGCCTTATGTAATATGCAAAGTTTATCCTGGCAATGCTTATAAGCTAATTAATGTTGAAGGGGAAGAACTGGCTCACCCGTGGAACATACTATATCTTAAGAAGTACTATCCCTAAGTCTCAAAAAAAAGGAAAAATGAAAAAAATGAAAATCGTGGGCTAGCATGGTACGTGGGCCACAAAACTCAAAAAATTAAAATATCTAATTCATTCTCCAGTCTTGCTAATTTAACCCTGGGTCAATATACACACACAACATGCTTAGCTCTTAAACTCAAGCGGTGCAAAATCCGAGGAAAGTCAAAGCCAAACTAAGAGTGTAAAGACTTTACCTGTTCTCTTCTCTTCGGTTCACGAGGGGGGAAGTGAGATTCTGGGTTAGACGACCAAACCTACCCGCCGCCCTAGTAGGTGGAAGTCAAGGCCCAAAAGGGAACAATATGCCACAAAGCCCAAGTACAATTAGGTCTTTATTTGAAAAAAAAAAGTGAAAAATCATACTAACAAATACCAAAGAAAGTATGTCAAGAGGGCAAAGTCTCCGTAGGGAAAACCCTAGTCGTAAGCATGCATCTCAAAAGGGCAAAAAGGTAACAAAATTTCCCTAAGACAAAGACCGAACCCCAACAGGCAATAGGGTAGGGGAGCGAAGTTTCCCCGATCTTTCGGAACCCCCTCGTGAACTTCCCCAACGTTTTCTTCTATTCCCCCTCCGTGGTATGTCATAAGCTTGAAGAATGGCAAAGACGGACTTAGGAGGATGGGCCGCACGAGGTTATGAGTGAAAGCACAAACTTTAAGCACATTGACCCTTTGTTAAATTATTTAAGAATGGTTAATGAATTTAAGATGGTGAATATGTAAGGTTTTATGACCTATGTACCATGCTAAGTCCAAATAAAACTTTCATTTTAAAAAAAATCACTATTTTAATGAGCGCCCAACCAGGGGACGCCAATTCTTTAATTACCGCCATCTATCTGGTCGTCATTTTCAAAAAAAAAGGGAAACAAGGAAAAAGAAAAAAAACACACAAAAAATTCACTGTTCGATTAAGCGACAAACCAGAGGGTGCTTGATGTGACAGCACCTTGGGGGTGATAGTCATAAGATCGAAGACCCCTCGGACCTAGCAAGCAAGCAATGCAACGGACCGGCAACTTCACTCGAGCGGACTCACCCGCTTGGCGCACACTAGGGCCCGTAGGCAAATCGGTGATGGTGGAGACGGTTCGAAGTGGGACCTCGCCTTTCCGGGGATTTGGCTAGCTTGGGATGGATCGCTAAGGGCCTGGGATGCCCAATTTCACGGGCAGCCAGCACGCCAAGGGCGTGGGTTGTAGGGTCGCTCTCTCAACTCACTCCGCGGTGGTCGCTCAATTATAAGCAAATTCGGGATCGGGCACTCTCTTACCGCCGACGAAGCAACCAAAAACAATACTAAACTGAGCAATTAAGGGGCCAGCAATGAGAAGTGTTCCGAAGCTCACCTGATCAGCATGAATACACCGATCTCGGTCAAAGACGAGGGCGAGCAAGGAGGCGTGGGTACGCACCTGCATGCCGCGTCGATGTCGCTTGACCGGAAAATTTATAGAGTACACCACTACTCCTCACGCAGGAGGGTGGGACAAGGGGTTGGGGGTTAATGTGATACAGTCAAACACTAGCTCCATGCAGGGAGGGGCTGTAAGCCAGCCAGGCGGGGAGTGTGAGTGAAGCTAGAAGACCGTTGTACCGAGCTCCACCGATGCTGCCAGCTTCTGGAACCGCTGGGCAGACAGTCAAAGATGGTGCCGCCACGATCACTACCGAACTCCGAATAGGCTGCAACCAGTGCCGAAATTCTCTGACTTGACCCAGGAAGACGTCTGAATTTTCTTGGAATTTTGTGACGATGCCGTTGGCCGGGGTAGAGCCTGGAACAGGGCTAGTCTTCGCTGATTCTGGCTGCTCCCAGGGTGATGCTACTAGAAGACGGGGGAACCACGAACTGTCCCGTACTCTATTGGAGGCAATACTGGTACCGTTGCAATCGTGGACAAGTCTTCTTTCCGTCGGGACCAACGGCGCCATCGGAAGATGTCGGAGCTGATCGTGAAGGCCCAAACAATTGGGATGTGTCGGTTCTGGCTCAGGAAAATTGACCTGACGCACTTAGAATGGAAAATTTGGAACTTTTGATGCCGAGGTCCAAACTTAGCTCTGCTTCTTGGGGATGGGAGAGGACTTGAAGGAGAAGCCCTCAGCCAAGTTTCGTGCCTATATCTGCAAGGGAGTGGCCGTGGTCAAACTTGATCTGGAGCTCTGGTTCTCTGCCTGAGTGGTTCTGCACAGTCGAGGAAGAATCGCTCTCACGGGCAGCTCGGTGCTTGGATGATGATGCAACCACCTCGCATGGAAAGCTCTCTAGATGACCTTTCTAGAGATGTATGACTTTCCACCAGAAGGATCATGGAAGGGCTGGAGATGATGCTGCTTCCAGGACCCTAGCTTGCTGCCTGTGAACTACTGTTGGAGCTGCAACCTGCCGATGGGAAATGGAGTAGGACGGGGGGGGGGGGGGGCGAAATGGGGGTGGATGAGTGTGGGACAAACCCTAGCTGTGAGGGGGTCTAGGAGGGGGTGATCCAAGGTAAGGGAGTGGCAAAATGGGGGCTGGAAGGAGGTCTAGCAGGTGGAGGGAGGGGAAGCTGCGAATTTGGTGTTGGGAGGGGATAGGGAAGGAGTATTTGAAAATGGGTTTAAGGGTGGGATTAATTTCTGGTCTTGGGGGTGGGAAGAGGTGTGTGTGGAAGGGAAAAGGATGCTTGGGGAGTGGAGAATTCTCCCTTGGGAGATGAGAGAGGTTCTTGGGGAAGGGGAGTGGGTGGTTGGTGGTTGGAGGGTGGAGTGGGGATAGGTGGAGGCTACCTTGGGGATGGGGTGGAGTAAAGAGAGGGGTTGTGGGGAGTTGGAGTGGCTTTAATGGAGGGGGAATGGAGAGAGAAAGTGGTTGGGAGGGGAGGAGAGAGAAAGGGGTGCCCCCTCTAGAGAGAGAGAGAGATGGAGAATCCACTCCAATTGCACTAGAACACTCAAATTTTTCATTGACCAAAAGATTACGTATGACGGAGTGGGGTAGCATATTTATAGGCACTCATATTTTCCTAGGACTAAAATGACCCTAACTAAACAACTAATGACCAAAGTAGTCCAAGGGAGGGCGCCCCTGGGCCAAGCCCACTAGTTGGGCCCAATAGACAACTTACTTAACCACATGACTCAAGACTTAGGTAAATGACCCTTATACCTAGGTACCGAACTCAAATAAAGGGAAAATTACATAGTTTATGACTCAAATAAAATATAAAAATTACATGGATAGACTCAGAAAAATGTGAAGAACACAATGGCGCAAACCGTCAATCCATCAAAGCTTCGCAAAATGTGGAGGGGTAAGTGATGCCCCCATCATACCCTCGGGGTGGGGAGAACTCGACCCCGTCGAGTATGGATCCACCGGGGAAGTGGTACACCAAATGCAGCTCCAGGCGAACCACGATCTCCAAACTCAATCCCGCATCCATGGCCGGGGGATGGCGCTTCAGCTTTACAAAGTGGCACGGACACACCCTCATGTTGGCAATGATACCTTGCTTGCCTAGTATTGCCTCCGTGTGCACACGTTGGGCTCTCAGGCTGATTTATGGTGGCTCTCCGGGGGTGTCCCTCTTAAAGAAAGGTATAGGCTCAAAGTACTCACTAGGATCCACCGCGGTGCCCATATAGGGTGCCGGATCCGCCACGTGCGAAATGGGGTGAATCCCAAAACCCATCGATAAGTCCAACCCATAAGCCGGGTTGCCAAAGCCACTCGAAACTTGGGAAGGTCCAAGTCCTCGTGCCCTCGATGTGGAGGTGACCCTAGGGTAGAGCCACTCCAAAGTCACCATCACTAGGTTGTCTACTTAGAATTCCAAGCGACGGTTATGAGCTTTTGCCTGCTTCTTGTAAATCTCACCGCTCGTTGCTTGATGCTTGCTTGGATGCATATGCCATGTACTATGATGCAGTGTGAGTGGGAAATGTGTGGTATGCAAAGGTGGTCCAGGACAACCACATATAGACCTATCATGCATTGATGTTATGAAGACTTTGAATGATTTGGGAGGACCGGGGCATCCATAGGTGTCTCGCTTATGCGTGGGTGTGATGAATGCCGGAGGACCCGGACCTCCATGAAGGCTCCTAGCATACACAAGACCAATGCTGAATTGGGGAGGACCGTTACACCCAAATAGGGACCACTCATGCTTCCTACTTGACATGTGGGTGATGTGAATGAATGGACCCGACTTTCTAATCATGTCAAGTGGCGTGTTGTGTCAAGACTTATGCACTCCTATCCCAAAGTTGACTTCCATGTGTATGGGTGTGGGACGGCCTTTGAACTTTCATGTGAAAGGGTCGAAGGGATCTAAGAAGGTGGGCATTATGGAGAGGGGCTCTTCCTTGCTTCCAAGGCATATGTTGTCTATGGCGATGGTTCCCTTTGTGTGGCCCGAGTCTTGGAAGAGGTGAACTTGGTCCAACATGGTTGGTTGGGGTAGGGAAAGGTGGGTTGTGGGTAAGGTGGGTGGGTCATATGGGTAACTAGGCTCCCATTGGAAGGGATCAATGGGATCGTGGACTGGGCTTCCTTGGGAGAAGTGCTCTATGTCCTCAAGGTCTTCACAAGGTGGCTGGGTCTTCCTCATCTATTGGGATGATTAGGCCGGTGTAGTGAGTGGGTGGGTTGGTCAATGTCTTTGGGATCTCAATGGTAGGGGAGTGGACCGAGATGGGTTCTTCCACCATGGTGAGAAGGAAAAGGAGGTCGCTAGTGTAGCAACCAGCAGTGCAAACCTAGGTGATAGACCCATCACATGGGTGGATGAGGTCAAGGCTCTTAGGATGGGTCACCCATAGGGTCAATAAGCAAGTTAGCTCAAGCTGTCATTGTAGGCCTTTGATGAGATCGTCAAAACCCTCTACCTCATAGTAGGTTTGGATCGTGGTGTGATAGGAGTGGATGGGCACAATTTGGGATTGATATCCCAAGGGTGAGAGAGGTGGGGGTGAGATAGGAATGGTGGCTCCTCATTTGAGCCATTGGAGTATGGACTCATTCATGGTGAGAGTGTATGGCTCTTGAGGATCCGAACTAGGAGGGGTGGGTGAGATGCGTGGCTCTTGGATTTTCTTTATGGTGGGCGGCGGATCTGGATTGGCATCCATCTCCGCTTGGTTGGGTGTATGGGCCATGGGTTCCTCTACCAAAGGGTTGGGATGGTCATTTGGGGTTCGGGTGGTGGTGGCCGGCGCATGGTGCACCCGAGATGATGAGCAAGGTTGAACTTGGGTTGGGTTTGGTAGGGGAAGTAGTGGAGGCCTTGGTTGGGGTTAGATTGGAGTAGGGAGAGGGAGATGGGTGGGTTGAGGGGGTTTGGGGGAATTGGCCTTGGGAGGATTGTCCCTTTTGGGGGACATTGTAGGGGTAGTGGTGGCCGGGGTGGGAGCGGTTTCAACCACTATGGGCTTCGAAGGATGCTTCTTAGTGGGGCATTGCCTGGCAATGTGCCCCAATTGGTGGCACCTATAACATTCCGGCTCGCACTCACCCATTGTTGTCTCATTCACTTCTATCTCCATAGGGCCTTTACCTTTTTGAGAAGGGGTAAGGTGAGGGGTGGAGGTGGAGGTGGAGGTGGGGGCCAAAGGGGCTTGAGTAAGGTGGGTTGTGGAATTGGGTTTTGGTTGTATTGTGGGGAATTGGGGAATTGGGGAATTGGAGTCTTGGGTTGGCTGGGTGGGGATGGTGGAGTTGAAGTGCTCCTTGGGCTTTGGTGACCCGAGTAGAAGGGAGAAGGTCGGGGAGTGTGGACTTTCCTAAGTTCGGCTTTCATGTTTTCCCATGTGTTAATAGGATCTTTCCACATAACCTTCCTTAAGCGTTCAATGAGCTGCCACCTATCCTCGGCATGGTGCACAAGCCAACTCTTGGCAAGGTAGATTCTCATGGGTTCAGTCATTGGAGTCCTCTTAAAGTATTTGTCCATGTTTTCCTCCCACTCTAGATATGCACTAGGGTGGTACCCGTCAAAGATAAGGTCCTCAAATAGGACTATGTCCAAAGGGGTGTCAATCGGACCCTTGTGGAGGGCCGAGTGGGACAGATGTGACCAATATGAAGTAGCCATGCTAGTGGGCAAGGTTGATGCACCGGGTGATGAATGCAAATGTGCCCTAGGACCAACTTGTCGAGACAAGTTGAGAACTTACTCTAATACCAATTGATGTGACACCACCTTGGGGGTGATAGTCATAAGACCGAAGACCTCTCGGACCTAGCAAGTAAGCAATGCAACGGACCGACAACTTCACTCGAGCGGACTTACCCACTTGGCGCACACTAGGGCCCGTAGGCAAACCGGTGATGGTGGAGAGGGTCCGAAGTGGGACCTCACCTTTCCGGGGATTTGGCTAGCTTGGGATGGACCCCTAAGTGATGAGGGCATCCCTTGCCCCTCCACATTTTCTCCGACCTCGGATGTCGACGAAACCACCTCGCCTTGAAAGCTCTCTGGATGACCTTTCCAGAGATGTAGGCCTTGACACCTGGAGGACCAGGGAGCGGCCGGACCCGATGCAATCTTCAGGACCCAACTCTGCTGCCTGCGACCTGCTATCTGAAACTGCAAACTAGCAAGAATAAAGGGAGTGGAAGGGGGTTAGCTAGGCTTGTGAATGATGGCTGAAGGTTTAGGGAGAGGGGGAGGACGTGGCTAGGGCTCCAGGAGGTCAGGAGTGGCAGTGGTGGAAGGAGAGGGGGGGATGGAACTGCTAGAGGTGGAGATGGGGGAGTGGGTGTGCACAAGAGAGAGGGTGAGAAGAGAGGAGGGGGAGGAGGGCGACCAGACCAAGGGGGGTCTGGTTTGGGTCGACCTAGGGTGTGGGAGGGATGGGAGAGGGGAGGGAAATTCGAATTTGGGCTTTGGGAGGGATTAATTCAGCCTTGGGAAGGTGGAGAGGTGCCTAGGGAAGTGGTGGTGGTTGGGAAGTAGGGTTTAGATTGGTGGAGGGTTGTTGGGACTAGATGGAGAGTAAAGGAGGGTTGTGGGAAGTTGTGGGGAGTTATTGGAGGTAGGTGGGGGTTGGAAGTGATTGAGAGGGGGGGAGTGTAGACTTTCCTAAGTTCGGCTCTCATGTTCTCCCATGTGTTAATAGGCTCTTGCCTCATAACCCTCCTAAATTGTTCAATGAACTTCCACCTATCCTCGGCATGGTACACAAGTCGACTCTTGGCAAGGTAGATTTTCATGGGTTCAGTCATTGGATTCCTTTTAAAGTATTTGTCCATGTTTTCCTCCCACTCTAAATATTCACTAGGGTGGTATCCGTTAAAGATAAGGTCCTCAAATAGGACTTTGTCCAAAGGGGTGTCAATCGGACCTTTACGGAGGGCCGAGTGAGATAGATGTGACTTACATGAAGTAGCCATGCTAGTGGACAAAAGAGATGCAACCGAAGACTCTAAATGCATATGAGCGTCCTAGGATCAACTTGATAGAGACAAGTTGTGAACTTGCTCTGATACCACTTGATGTAAAACTAACCTTGGACCTATTTAGCAAGCATTCAAGTTTGAGCAGCGGACTCACACTAGCGAGCTCACCCGTATGGCGCACACTAGTACCCGATGGCGACTAGGCGATGTTGGAGAGGGTCCGAGGCGGGGCCTTTAGGCTCCAATGGTTGGCTAGCTTGGGAACTTTTGGCACCGGTTTCATCAAATTTGGAGCTCGGTTGAGTCCGTGGCAGCATCTTCATCGACAACCTGTTCAGCAAAATTGAGGAGTGGCAGAACCGGCGAAGCTTGGAGAGTCGGCGTTCTCTTCATAATTTCCCCACCCCGCTTGGCCGGCTGAAGGCCCCTCCCTGCGTGGAGGTAATCTTGGTTGTAATAAGTCTAACCCCCACCCCAAGAGCCCCCCTCCTGCGAGAGGTGTAGTTCATGTAATAATATTTTTGCAAATTTGAAGCGACACCGACGTGGCTTGCGGGCGCAAACCCTTGCCTCCTCGCTCGCCCCCGTCTTCGGCCGGAGTTGGCGTCTTCACGCCGGCTAGGTGAGCCTCGGTCCCCCTTTCCTTGCTGGTCAATATCACTTGCTTAGCTTAGTATTCTTGCTTTGCTGCGTCGGACGGAGAGCGAGGGCCCGGCCCAAATTGCCGAACACGTGAGTGTCCATCACGGGCGAGTTGTGAGCGAGCCATTTCAACCCACACCCATGGTGTGACGGCCGCTCGTGAGTGGGCATCCCTGGCCCAATTGGGGTTCTCCCCAAGCTTGCCAAGCATCGGAGCATCATTGTCCCACCCTGGACCCTCTCCATTATCGTTTAGTTGCCCACGGGCACAAGTGTGCACCAAGCGAGTGAGCCGCTCGAGTGGTATCATCGCCAATTTGCTTGCTTGCAACCTTAGGTCCAAGGGTCATATTGTCTTGTGGTCATCACCCCAAGGTGGTGTCACATCAAGTGGTATCAGAGCAAGTTCACAACTTGTCTCTATCAAGTTGGTCCTAGGGCATGTCTATGCATTTAGAGTCTTCAAGTGCATCACTTTTGTCCCCTAATATGGCCACCTCATATCGACCTTACCAATCGGTCCACTCCATAAGTCCAAGCCACCAAGACATGCCTACCACTAACACCCATAACTTCCTGGGCCATGTCAACTACTTCATGAAAGCCTTGACCTATGCTAATGAGCGGCTTGATAACATATCGGGCCGACTCAACCAACTTGGAGAAAATAGGCCCGCCCCAAGGACGGACGATAGGATGGCCCCTTTCCCACTTCCTACATCAATCTTTCCCCAACCTAGGCCTCCTCTACTTCCCCTTCCTATCCCAACCCAAGCCCATGCTTGTTCACCACCCCGGGTGTGTCATACGCTAGCTATCACCCAACCACCCACCCTAGATCCCCCTACTCCATTAGCAATAGAAGTTGCTACCCACACACCTACCCAAGTGGAGAAGGATGCCCATCCGAATCCACCTCCCAACATAGAGGAAATCCAAAGGCCAAACAACTCACACACCTCTAGCCTAGCTCCCCTAGAAATACCCAACCTCACCATAGATAAGTTCATACTCCAATGGCTCAAGAAAGGTCTCACCATTCCCAGTTCACAACCATGCCACCTACCCATGGGATATCAATCCCAAATCATTCCCATTCAACCACCTGTCACTTATCAAACTTCCTATTGTGTGGAAGATTTGGAAGACTTAGTGAACTACCTACATTGGCAAATTCACTTGACCAATATGCTAGCCATGAGGCCGCCCGAAACTAACACCATTAGCCTAGCATATCCCACCATTGGCTCCATCACTTCCATCTACACTAATGGCCAAGTTACTAGTGAAATCATCCTCCTTCTTCCCATGGAGGAAGAACCTATCCTAGTCCACTCCCCAACCATTGAGATCCCAAGTGCTTTGATCGGCCAACCCATTAGCAACCTTGGCCCAATTATTGAGGAGGATGACTCACCATTCGAGGACCTTGAGAGCATAGAGTACCCCTACCAAGATGACCCTTACTATGATCCCTATGATCCATTCCAATGGGAGTCAAGGAACCCATGTGACCCAACCACCTTAACCACCACCTACCTTTCCCTACCCCAACCCACCATATTGGATCCAATCCACCCCATCCCAGACTCGGGTTACACCATGAGAGCCATGACTTTGGGTGGTATACACCTAGGGATCGAGGAAGTGCCTCATTTCATGATATCCACCTTGCTAGACCCCTTTGACCCATTCCAATGGAAGTCCAAAAGCCCACACATAGGAGACATCTTTGTCACAAGAGTGCATAAGTCTTGGCATACAACACCACTTGGCATGATTCATAAGTCGGGAACATTCATTCACATCACCCACATGTCAAGTAGGAAGTATAAGTGGACCGTATTTGGATGTATTGGCCCACCTTCATTAATCATGAGTCTTAAACATGAGAGGAGCATACATGGACGTCCGGGTCCCCCGACATTTGTCTTACCCATACATAAAAGGTTCATCTATGGATGTCCCAGGCCCCCTAAGTCTGTCACAGTCTTCATGGCATCAAAGCATGATCGAACTACATTTGGCTGCCCCGGACCACCTTTGCATACCATACATTGTCCACTCACACCGCATCATAAAGCATGGCATATGCATCCAAGCAAATATCAAGCAGCAAGCGGTGAGATTCATAATAAGCAAGCAAAAACTCATGTGCGCCACTTAAAATTCCAAGTTGGTAACTTGACAATGATGACTTTGGAGTGGCTCTACCCTAGGGTCACCTCCAAATCGAGGGCACGAGGACTTGGACCTTGCCAAGTTCCGAGTGGCTTTGGCAACCCGTCCAACCAGAGCTCTAGATCAAGTTCGGCTCTCATCAAACTTTGCTCTGCTTCCTGGGGATGGGAGAGGACTTGAAGGAGAAGCCCTCAGCCAAGTTTCGCGCCCAGACCTGCAAGGGAGTGGCCATGGTCAAACTTGATCTAGAGCTCTGGTTCTCTGCCTGAATGGTTCTGCACAGTCGAGGAAGAATCGCTCTCACGGGCAGCTCGGTGCTTGGACGATGACGAAACCACCTCGCCTGGAAAGCTCTCTAGACGACCTTTCCATAGATATATGACTTTCTACCAGAAGGATTGGGGAAGGGCCAGACACAATGCTGCTTCCAGGACCCTAGCTTGCTGCCTACGAATTGCTGCTGGAGTTGCAACCTGCCGACGGGAAATGGAGTAGGACGGGGGGCGAAATGGGGGTGGATGAGTGTGGGAAGAACCCTGGCTGTGAGGGGGTCTGGAAGGGGGTGATCCAAGGTGAGGGAGTGGCAAAATGGGGGCTTGAAGGAGGTCTAGCAGGTGGAGGGAGGGGAAGCTGCGAATTTGGTGTTGGGAGGGGATAGGGAAGGAGTATTTGAAAATGGGTTCAAGGGTGGGATTAATTTCTGGTCTTGGGGGTCGGAAGAGGTGTGTGGGGAAGGGAAAAGGATGCTTGGTGAGTGGAGAATTCTCCCTTGGGAGATGAGAGAGGTGCTTGGGGAAGGGGAGTGGGTGGTTGGAGGGTGGAGTGGGGATAGGTGAAGGCTACCTTGGGGATGGGGTGGAGTAAAGAGAGGGGTTGTGGGGAGTTGGAGTGGCTTTAATGGAGGGGGAATGGAGAGAGAAAGTGGTTGGGAGGGGAGGAGAGAGAAATGTTTGCCCCCTCTAGAGAGAGAGAGAGAGAAAGGGGAATCCACCCCTTAGAGAGAGAGAGGGAGAGAGAGATGGAGAATCCACTCCAATTGCACTAGAACACTTAATTTTTTCATTGACCAAAAGATTACATATGAGGGAGTGGGATAGCCTATTTATAGGCACTTATATTTTCCTAGGACTAAAATGACCCTGACTAAACAACTAATGACCAAAGTAGTCCAAGGGAGGGCGCCCCTGGGCCAAGCCCACTAGTTGGGCCCAATAGACAACTTAATTAACCACATGACTCAAGACTTAGGTAAATGACCCTTATACCTAGGTATCAGACTCAAATAAAGGGAAATTATATAGTTTATGACTCAAATAAAATATAAAAATTACATGGATAGACTCAGAAAAATATGAAGAACACAATGGCGCAAACCGTCGATCCATCAAAGCTTCGCAAAATGTGGAGAGGTAAGTGATGCCCCCATAAGTGCTAGTTAATTAATTAGCGGCATATATCTGGTCATAATTTTCAAAAAAAAAGAAAAAAACAAAAAAACAAAAAAACAAAAAAAAATCACTATTTGAATAAGCGGCAAACCAGAGGGCACAAGTTAATTAATTAGCGACATATATCTAGTCGTCAATTTCAAAAAAAAAATGCAGGAATTGATGCCGTCTGTCGGGTCTGTAATTCCCACTGAATGCCCTACTTATTCCATCCACCAGTATCATCTGCTTGCTTGCATTTTGTATGATCATCTTTTCAATTCCAGTTGACATCTGCTTGCTTGAATGTTGCATCTTCCTGCGTTATGTATTTTTCTGCCTTAGTTGTTTAAAGGCTTGGCCTCTTGACCCTCTACCAAGGTCAAAAGGACATCCCCTTGCTTATTGAGCAAGGGGCCAAGTCAAACAGATTAACTAATCTGTTTGCTTAAGTGTGGAATGTGGGGACAGAAATAAGCAAATGACACAAGGACACAAGCACACAAAAGGAGCAAGTCAGGTAATATCAAAGTAATGATCTTTTATTCTCACATGTATATGTGTGTACAAAAATGTATAGGAGGTGGTATACAATAACAATCTCTCTCTAGCTTTCGCCACACCCTCCTCTCTCCTGCTCTTTGCCTCTCCTCTCTCATCCCTATCTCAGGCTGGAATTGCTGGGGGCCTCATCGACCCCTGGGTAGCAGCCGACCTCCCGGTTCGCGCTCGCTTGCTCACCTCGTTCCTCTGATGTGTAGAGGAACCCGCAAGAAAACTCATGCTGGAGTAGGCGCTAGGTCACCCCTCTCACTGTGCTCGCTCCCAGCCTCTCCGGTAGCTCGCCTCGGTAGCTCACGCGCTCTCCTTGAGGGCACCAAGCTAGATCCTCATCCCTGCCAGCTCTCCCTCTCACTATGCTAGCTCCCTCGCCAACCCCTCTCTCTGGTGTGTTCCCTCACCCACTCCTCTCTCTCTCGGGTGCACTCCCTCCTCTCCACCTCGAGGAGGATCTGCAACTCTACCACCTCTCGTGGCGGCGCCTCTGCCTCCCGACGCCTCCTCTCATCCTCTAGCTCCGTGACTCGCAGGTCACGGATCGCAAGCTCGGTATTGGCTAGAGCGGCCTGAGTGAGCACCTCCTACAGCTCTTTAACCTGCATCATCCAGCATATTCATAAGCATAATGTTATATTTTGCAAGTAATTGAAATGCACATATTTTGAAGGTTCACCCACTCAGCTAGGTCTCGCTCCGCCGCCTTGGCCCACACCACTGCTCCTGTGAGTCACTCTCTAGTGAGGAGATCTCTGCAGTCGGGTCCCTCGTGCTCAAAGAGGCACCTCCTACCCCTCCTGCTATCACTGCTCCCTGTTGGGCACGCTGTATTTATTGAGATTGTCGGTCACTGAACATCAAGAATTTGGGAACAATTAATTGCATATAGTTAAGTACACTCACCAAGGCCTCCAAGTTTGCCTCTGTAGTTACGAGCTGGGCCTCCACATTATGGAGATGGACCTGCATGTCCAACACCACTACATCCCGCGCATCTTGCATTTGTCACATATTAGTTGCATATCTCAATAAGCATATAGTAATAAAGTTAGAAAACAAACATTCATACGTACCCCCACTATCCTCATCTGTGGCCGGCTGACGTACGTCTCCCAATAGCGCTGTAAATACGCCGAACTATCCGACGCATGGGAGATGACTAGGGTTCCGCCCCTCTACCAATCTGAGAACTGCTCCGAGAACCGCAGCCGCCAGTCCGTCGCAATGGTATGCCCTCGGGTCTTCCTCCCGATCCCACGTGGCTCTACTACCTCGACCCACTCCTGGTGCAGGCCGAGTGTCCTCATCGCCAACCTTAGCCGCAATGGCTCGATTTCGTTCAGGCAGTGAACCCAGATCTGACGCCCAAAATGAGGTCGGCCCACTGCAACCCAAGGCTGACCCTGGTCAGTCATCCCCTGGTATGGTCTCCACACCACCTGCATGCATATCATTATATTATTATATCTTCATAAAGCAGGACACAGAGTAAATGCATCATGTTTACGCACATACCAGTGAAGCGTGGTAGTCGCAGAACTCCCGCCTAAGTACTCACAGCTCATAAGCATGCGGCGCCCTAGTCAAACATGGAAGCCACCGTCGCGCTAGTGGGTAGGCATCTGCATCTCCAGGGCGAGGGCTAGCATGGTCCATAGGCATGTAGAGGTGACTCCACACCTGCATCCATTTTCATTAGCATTCATAAGCATAAGCATTCATCATAAGCATTTAAATAACATACAAAAAAAGTGCATACCTGAAGAAAAGGTGAAAAGTCGCTGACAGTCATCTCACGACCTGTCCCCGTAGACAGGTCGGCTATCAAGTGCGCTAATGGGGCAGCACCCTAGGCATATCGCCCCACTCCTTCCAGGTCCTCCAAATTGCCTAGGAATCTGCAGTTCAAATCATCTCCCTTCGTCCCCAATAGCAATCTCGCGAGCATCAAGAACAAAAATCTCCTCAAGTCCATATCCACTCGCTCTCTTTGAGTCAGGTCATGGCAGTAAGTGGCCCGAGCTCTTGCAGTCAGCGTCTCTGCAAACTCCCCTAGAGACTCGCCCGTCCTCTATCGAGCGTCTCCTAGCCATATGGCACCCGTCAACTCTGTCCAGTAAACCATCCTATAGTTCC
Source organism: Amorphophallus konjac (assembly GCA_022559845.1). NCBI lineage: Eukaryota > Viridiplantae > Streptophyta > Magnoliopsida > Alismatales > Araceae > Amorphophallus > Amorphophallus konjac. The sequence continues at coordinate 470,305,000 of CM040121.1, forward strand.
TAGGGGTGTCGGCTATCGTCTCTAAATCTAGAAGCCTCTAAGCTAGTTCCCCGCAGTCAAGGAGGGTCATCCCGCTCATTGCCTCTCCATCTACTCTCAACCCCGTAATCCTTGCTACATCCTCCAAGCTTGGCACCATGTGCCCCCAGGGCATCAAGAATGCTCGGCTAGCTCAGTCCCATCTCTCCCTCAGCACTTGAATCAGAATCAAGTCAGGTCGTACCGGCTCGATGCTGAGAAAGGGGCTGAATCCCATCCCCTCCACCCTCGCCCTCTGGAAGTCAGGCAACCCATGGTACGCCGCCAGCACCTAAACCCAGGAAATGCGGTTCCGTATCAACCCCTGCAAAGAAAAATGTCAATAACCATCATATCAATTAAAAAAACAAAAAAAATTAAGAAAATCACTGCTTTGAATTGACATCAATACAGTAGACATCAATTTCTGGAATGAACGCCCATTGCTCGGCCGCCAATTCTTTAAACACATCTACGGTTTTACAATTTGACGCTAGCGCGTCTGACGGCAATTCCTTGGCGATTGGTTTTCTTTTGCATTTCTCTTTTAAAAAGATAAAAAAATAGTTTTTTTCTCCCCAAAAAGCAAAAAGCAAAAACAAAAAAAAGTAATCTTGCGACACCTCCTCTGACGTCATTTTCTAAATTAATTTCACAAAAAATAAATACTGAGGAATTGACGCCACCTGTTGGGTCGTCAATTCCTACAGTGTCCTCCCTCATCGACCGCCATGGTTTTTGTTGTTGACACAAAAAAGAAAAAAAATGGCCGCACGGGTTGATAGGACTTACCTTGCGGGGCTCGGGTTCCATGAGGCCTCCCCGCAGTGGCCATCGAACAGGAGGTTCTCCGGGTTGCTCTTGCTCCTCTCCTTCTTCCCCACCATCATCACTATCGCCTCCTTCTTCTCCTTCTTCTTCATCCTCTCTATCGCCCCCACCATCTTCATCTTCCTCGCCCTCCTCATTGGCCTCATCATCATCGTCATCACCGTCGTCGCCGTCGTCCTCATCATTTTCGTTGTCTTTGTCTTCTCTTTTGCCTTCTTTATCATGCTCCGCCGTCGGAGCCTCTTCCGCAGCCGCAAGGGGAACTTCCTCGCCGACGTCTTCTTCTTCCTTGATGAGGATGACGGCGGCTGCCATCACCCGCTGTCTTTTCCTAGCATCGGCGCCACTCGTAGATGCCATAGGTCGAGGGTGTGAGGGGGAGAGAGTATAAAGAGTAAGAATGAGTGATCACCGGAGTTATAGTCACCGGTGGGGAGTTACAGAGACAGAACATGAAATCAGAGCGAACAGAGAAGAAATGAAATGGGAAGAGAGAGAGGTTAAAGGCAGAAGGGTTTTAGCGGAAGCACAGAAGGCGGTGGATTCAAAAGAATTGGCGCCCTATAACATGTTGTCCTTTTCTAATGAATGACCGTTTGAGCAGGCGTACATTTTGGAATTTTGGATTTTTCAAAAGATATTAAGAACCAGCGACCCACTGACAGGTGCCATTTAAAGAATGAATGGTTGTGTAAGAGGTCGCCATTTCGTGGCAAGTTTTGGAATCAATGACCCGTTAGACAATCATGAAAGGCATTATGTTTTAATGAACGACCGTTTAGGTAGACATCCATTTGAAAATTTGAAAAAAATTGCTGAAATATTTTAATCAATGAACAACCGTTTGGGCGGGCGTTATTTATGGAATGAACGACAACGGAAGAAGGGGCTATTTAAAGGAATTTTGGATTTTTGTGCTTTATCAGATAAGAGGATAAAAGAATTAGCGCCCGTTTGGAAGGGCATCCATGTTGGACCCTGGTTTTGACAATGACAATGTATGAGTCATGGTGAAATCAAAATGCATAAAAATTGTCTTTTGTATCATCATATTGCATTATAGCGCATGATCATTCTGAAGTGAGCTCATGCACACTTAGATAATTAGCTTAGCATAGTCTGTGCATAGTCATGTTTACTCCATATCAAGTCCATGCATGTGTTGCATTCTTAGCGAAATAAGTCTGTGCATTTGAGTCATGCAGTAGAGTGAAGTCGTTGCATTTCTAAGTCCAAAAGTCACAGTGTCATTGCATTTTCTATCATGGCTTTTATTAGACCTGTGCAACTCTTGGTTGTGCACGAATAGAAGTCGATGCATTCCGTGCTGCAGAGTTATTGAGTCGGTGCAACTTAGTGTTGCCCTTTCGATCAAGTCGGTGCAAACATTGGCGCTGCATGGTAGTGAGTCTGTGCAATACCTCTTCGTGCATGATCATCTCGGTGCAGGTCCTGCTATCTCTCGCATTATGTCGGTGTATAGTTTGGCTTGTGTTCTCATACTTGGTGCACTGTCTGGTTAGTGTCTCATTGAGTCAGTGCAACCTCTATGGCTGCACGTGACCAAGCCATTGCAATATTTGTCCGCAGATGAATTTAGCCGGTGCATACTTTACCTATGCAAGATCGAACTCGGTGCATTTCTCATCGCTGCATACATACAAATCTGTGCTTCTCTTACCGTTGCGTGTGCATAAGTTGGTGCATTCTTATCATGTGTTTCTATAAGGTTTGTGCATGGCTGCTTGTATGCTGATTACGTCCATGCACATCATTGCTATGAGATCAACCCGAGTCCGTGCACTTGTATGCTTAGTCTATGCACATTTACTTGAATGTCTTAGCCAGTCTATGCAATCTTCATAATTGCCTGACGTTTATATGTCTTGACTTTTTAACAGGACAACTACTCGTGACTGTTAAGAAGGGCACGTGATCCCAGGCGGACCGTCCCTAACAGATGATTGCCACGTGGAGGCTTAAGTGCCCAGGTTTGGACACATGGCTGAGAGCTTTCTAGAAGCATTCAGCAGGAGTGTTCTCTCAACACGCCCAATGCATGAGCCCCTGGGTCTCTGATTGAAGAGATATATAAGATCTCATTTCTGAGACAAAATAGAACCTAACGAGCCAGAAGAAGAAGAAAGAGGACAAAAAGGAGATATCTGAGAAAAAGAGAGAAGATCAGTGACAGAGTGAAAGTGAGCAGAAAAAGAAAAAGAGAGTGAGGAGTTCGTGAGTGTGAAGCCATTGCTGAAGCCTTTCCTGAAGACCTATTTTACTAGCTGTTGGATCAGATCCACGCCAGTCTGCTCCTACGAGAGCTTTCTTACCGTGCTTCATTTCCAGCTTTCTGATGCTGATTGTTATAGTATTTTGTTTCCATTTTTCATACTCTTTTTAAGCTGTGTATCAGCGGTTGGCGAAGCTGTAAGGCCCAGCGTAAGCTGTGTATCAGCGGTTGGCAAAGCTGTAAGACCCAGTGAAGCTTTGTATCAGCGGATGGCAAGCTGTGTCACCTAGCAGAAGGCAAGCTGCGATGCCCAGCTGATGTAGGCAAGCTGTGCGACCCAGTTGATTAAGCTGTGTATCAGCGGAAGCCACACTCTGGTTGGAGTATGGGGTGGACGTAGATCTTGGGTCTGAGATTGAACCACCTAAAATTTCCTGTGCCGTGTGATTGGTTGTTCTTCCATATGTGATTGCTATTGATCATCCAGATCTCATTCATTTGTATGCTTCTTAGTAACCGATCAGGGTGTGCATCTCTCTTGTTCGTGCAATTGTCCATAGAACAAGCCAGTTTGATTTTGTTCAATCTAAATTGAGCTAAAAGTTTTCAAAAGATCCATTCACCCCCCTCTGGATCAACGTTTGTCTTAATATCTGCACCTAACACTTGGTATCATAGCATACCATCAGTTCTAACACTTGGTATCAGAGCAGGTCACTGATTCATCAGATCCAACGATCTGTAGCGGATCCTGCTATTTTCGGTGCTTTGATTGATTGTGTAGAGTGTCTATATCTCGCTTATTTGCCATGGAATCTATACCTAAAGTTCCAATGTTTGACGGAATGTGTTTCTCTGATTGGCTTAGGCAGTTTAGGGAGTATGTGAACTCGGTCGATTCAAATCTGTTAGTCTTAATTGAACATGGTCCATATGATATTCCAGTGAAAAGATCTGACTGGAATATTGGTCATGAATTGATGAACGCTGAGAACAGAAAGGCCCTGGAGCTAGTGAAAGGGGCAATAAAAACTAATGTGATTACATGCATGTCTGAGTGTAGGAGCGCCAAGGAGGTGATGGAGGAGTTGAATGTCAAATATGTTGAAGAGAACCTCAAGTGTCTTATGATAAGGGATCACTGCAGTGATCAATCTGATGACTCTCCATCACAGGTAAGTTCTGACTCAGAACAAAATTCATTGGATGAACTCATTGAGATGTATGATAATCTGCTGGAGAGTTATAAGGCTGATAAAAGGGAAATGAAAAAGATTAAAAAGAGCATGTTGTATGAAATAAGTGAGTTGAAGTGTGAAAACGCCAATCTAAAAGATAGTTTGAAAAGAAGTGAAAACTCATTCAAAAATTACGAGTCTGTGAAAAATTTGAATAATGATCTTTTGTCTGAATTAAGGTTGCAGGAACAACAAGTTGAACCTCTTAAAGAAGAATTAAAAGATTTGAGGAATAGGAATTCTGAACTAAAGCTGTCTGAACAGAGACTGATTGAAAATCTGAAAGCTGTGAATCAAAATAATTTGATTGAAGAAAATAAAATGTTGAAGGAACAAAACAAAAAGTTAATGGTGCTGAATATTGTTGCTACTGAAAGATGCTTAACTACTGAGAGAGAGAAATGCACTGAAACTAAAATCAACAATGAAAAGGAACAAAAACTTTTGCTTGAAATCCAAACTCTGGAAAATCTAAATGATGCCACGCAAAAGCAAATTGTCACATGTGAAGAAGATCTAACAAATTCTGGAATGCAGATCTCTTCACTCAAATCTGAAATTGTTTATTTGAATAAATCTCTGTCTAGTTTTGTTAGAGGTAAGGTAAATCTGTACAAGCTGTTGGGAAACAAAGTTAACATTCAGAAAGAAGGCCTAGGGTACAATCCAGATAATAAGAGAAGTTTAAAAGGAAAAGAGCAAATTATCTTTGTCAAAAGTTCTGATTGTGGGAGCTCTTCAAAAACTGTTTCACCTAAGAAGTCAGAATTCTCACAAGCACATATCTGAACAAACAAAAAATTGCTCTGAAAAATCTCCTCATAGAAGTCAGTTTGAAAAGAAGAAGAATGTGCAGTGCTTTTATTGCAATAAAATAGGTCATATGATGCATGAGTGTAAGTTATTTGAACTTGATAATCTAGCTGCTATTACTGTTCAGAAAATTCCTGGTAGAAATCATGCTTTGTTTAAGAAGAAAATTAATTGTTTCCATTGTGGAAAGTTAGGCCATATTGCAGCTCATTACTGGCATGCCCAGAGAAAGAAAGTAAATTTAAAACCAGTAAATTTCTCTGCAAATAAAAATATTTTTGGTAATAAAAATTGTGCATGCTTTGAATGTGGAAAAATTGGCCACCGTGCCTCTGAATGTTGGCATGTGAAAAGGAACAATAATCTTTATGGCAGAAACAACTTAACGAATATCCACCCGTAAAAATTCCATGGACACATCATGAATGACTGCCATGCTATGGAATTTGATGAAAGAAAGGTTTGGAAATCCTGGAGTGCACCTGCTAGAGGTGTTACTCAACTGACAGGACCCAAGAGCTCTTGGGTCCTCAAATTTGCAAAGTGATTTTAACTTGCAGGTGTGCCTTGAAGAAGGAAATAAAGGGGTAATAAAATGAAGGCACATAAAGGTTAGTTAACCCCACTCTCTTCTTGTGTTTATCATGTCTTCTCCTCCATTAGTACCGCATGCATGATCAGATTGCTTATCTACTGTGATCAATGTCAATTCATAAATTCATGCTGTTAATTGATGCAATCTCGTGATGAATGCTTGATATCTGATCACATGTTACATAGTGAGTCTCACTCTGAAATTCCTCATGCTAAAAAATTTGCTTACACTCAATTTATCATGCTTATATTAGTTGCACACATCTGCATGTTTTTGAAATTTGCATATAGGTTCAATTTATCATGTGCATACATCTTGCTACATTGTCATGTTCTTAAGAAAATAATTGTTGTATGATTAAAAATCATTGCACCAAGTGAGGGGGAGTTCAGATAAACTGAGTCAGTTGGTTTTTAGAAGTATATTCTTTTGAGAGAGAGCATAAAATTTGGTGTTTCACTAGCTGTATGCTGATTATTCTTCTAGTGAAGTGTCGCTGGTTTTAATACAGTGAGGTAGCTGCTAGCTCTTGGATGTTTAAGCACTTGAGAGGTTGTGCTATGCATAAGTGGAGAGACAACTTGTGGTTTGTTTAAGAGTCAGTGAAATTAGGAATCTGAGTGGTTGGAAAGCCTTTCCCAATCTTATCTCTGCTCTCGCCTGGCATTCTCTCTCTAATACCTATGTCTATCCCTACTATTGTCTATCACTCTCCTCTTTTCACTAGGATGATCGACTCTGTGATTCAGGGGGAGTAAATTTAAAACGGATCACCTTACCTGTTTTAAATTGATTGGCTATCAAAGATTACTCTAAACTGAGAATAAGGTTGGTGACTTTTACTGAATTGTGATTCTCTATCTATAGGGATCAAATTAAAAGGGTAAATTGATTGCAATTATTCTTGAATAAATCTCAATGGTATTGAAATCAACTAAAGGTTAGAAATGTTCAAAAGTTCATCCAAAAATATGAACATCACTAGTAATGAGTAAATCTGGTAAGAGACCTATGCTTATATGGCTCTTATGCCATGATCTAAGAAAAATGAATAAATGACCAGGGAATGCGTCATAAAATGAAAAATCAAAGTTGGCAGAGCAATGACATTTCGTTTGAGAAACTGACTATCTATATCGACGAAATATAAAAGTTATGTCATGACAACGAATGTGTATCTCTGTTCATTAAAGTGAAGCATGATGGTATACCTCACTGAGTAACCAGGGAATCCGGTGTCTAATCAACATATTTCCTTGAGTAAAAAGGTGAAGTATTACTAGATTGCTCGATTTCAAAAATAAAAAGTGATTGGTAAAAATGGTTGACTCTGCGTTCTCTGCAATAACCTTAGACGGGTATAAGTTCAATATAAGAGGGGTTTTAAATCAGATTTCTTGTGAAAATTTTTTATAAGATTTTTGGGTTAATGATTGAGCAAAGTATTTCTTTAGACTATTTCAGCTCCATTTTTTTATTCAAAGAATGATCGCAAACTGTTTCCAGTTTTCAATATAATCCTGATAGATAGAATATCATGAAAAAGTATAAATAAGGTATTTTTATTTAAAGGAAGGGCATTCTGGGTATCCGTATTTTGAAATATGGTAAAGTCGACAAGTGTTTTAAAAGAAAACCCTATTTACAGAGTCTTTCATTTCTCTTCCCTCCCGTTTCGAAGCGTTCGTCTTCTGCCGCGAACTCTTCATTTTTGCTATTCATCCCAGTGCTCCTTTCTTTCACTCCTCTCATTCAGCGTCTCCTTCACCATAACCACCATGTCCTCTCCAGCCGCCGAGAGTAAGAGAAAGAGGAAGATAGTGGTAGAACAGCCACCAGAAGTTGCTGAAGCAGTGGAAGCTGATACGTCATTGCCGACGGGAAAGAAGCAGAAGACAGTAAGGGGTTAAAGCAAAGGAAAAGAAAAGGTAGGAGATAAAGAAAAAATTGTTTCTGTTGAATCCTCAAGGCAGGCTCAGATTACTTTGGAGGCTGAAAGGATTACTTTTCCATGGTACGTGGATTTCCATGATTTAGAAATGATTGATAATTTCCCTGAGCTGATTGAAATCTTCAGTGTTCAAAAATGGATGAAATTCTTGGGCAAACATAGAATATACTATCCTAGACTCGTAGCTGAGTTTTATCAGAATCTGAGATATGATGCATACCAAGAAAAATTATTGTCCTGTGTGAAGGGAAGTAAATTTGAGATATCTAGGCATCTCCTTCATAAATCTCTCAGAATACCAGATGAAGGAGAAATTGAAAGAGTGTGTGTATATAATCTTCATGATGCATACTCACTGATTGCTGATGAGCATAGTAATCTGTAGGACCTTGAACAAACAAAAGTAGGTCATTTTAATGCAAATAATTTTCCCCCTCCAAAGAGGTTGTTGCATCACATACTTACTACTATGATTACTCCTCAAGTTGGAGGAAGAGGAAGAGTGACTGAGACACAACGTTTTGTAATGCACTGTCTTCTGAAGAATATCAGAGTTTGTCTGCCTGAAATAATGATTCAGATCATGAGAACTTGTAAAGGGTCTAGGAGACATCTACCCTATGCAGCTCGTCTCATTGCTATATTTAAGAAGGCGCACATTTATCTAGATGATGAGGTCTCTAAAGAAATTCGAAAGGTAAATGTCTACAATATGGATTTCATTGAAAAGTTCATGAACTTAAAGGAGTCTAAGTCAAAAATCACTTTGGTTGATCATAAAAGAAAAGCTGACTCAGGGAAAACTATTTACTCGAAGAAAAAGGGAAGAACCCAAGTTGACACTGAACTGGATATACAACAACCACAAGTTGAACAGACTGAGAGAGCATAACCTGAAGAAGATCAGCATGTTGAACATCAAACTGAACAAGAGCAAGTACATGATGATATAATGGGTAAAGCAGCTATTGATGGGATTCCTGTAGAAGGGCAGCAAAACAACTGGATAGCTCAAAATGTTGATGAATTGAATTTGACCGATGATCAGATATTGGAGGAAATTGATTAGAACATTCATGAGATATTCAACAGATTCATAGAATATCATCAGGAACAGCATAAAGGAATAGAGATACAAGCTAATCAAAATGTTGAATATCAAAAATTTGAGGAAGCTCAAGCTGAGCAAGGGATGGAAGAGAGAGGCGAAGAACGGAATGCTAAACAGTATGAAGAGGAGACTCAACAAGAATCATCTCAGGCTCAATAAGAAACAAAGGAGGAACCCTGTACAATTGTTGTTTTTGGAGCTCCATATACACCAGAAGACCAACCATCCACCTCTCAGGAAGCTCCAGATTTCAGCTCTGCTGGACCTATTTTAGGACCATTATTTGATGCATTATACACTGCTTTGTCAAGTCAGATTGTGAACCAGAGCCTACAATTGCATGCAGCTATTGACAGACTTGATTCAAGGGTGCTTCATTTGGAGCAGACAATGAATAGTCAATGGCAAAGATTCATTGTTGACAAACATATGTCTGATAGATAATTAAATGATTTCTTGAATTCACTAGTCTTAACTTGTCAGCAAGTAGTAGAATTGTTAGCACAAATTCGTCGCACTCAGGCTGAGTCTCACTTGAAGATTACTCAGAATCTTCTTCATTGTTTTGACATCAAGATTGAAGTAGAGAAGTTGAGTTTTCAGACTACATTATTCAGACAAGAACAGCAAGCACTCTCCCAGAGAATAAATGCTATGTCTGGTGAAGCCCATAGAAGTATGATTCAAGTCAGAAATTCTTATGAGAAAATGGATCATGTCCAACATCTTGTGGAGAAATTAGCTGCAGAATTTAAAGATGTTGTAGCTTCTCTTGCAATCAGCTCCTCTACTCAACAACCGTCTCAAGTTCACCATTTGATGCAAGAGTCATTTGACAACTTACTCTCTCATCTAAAGTAGATCCAAGAAGAGATTCAGAGTAATGACCAGAGAATGCTGACTAAGTTTGCTGAACTGAATATCAGAGTACAATAGATATCTGGACCTTTCCCTGAGGCTATTCCTCTCAGACGCAGCTCAAGTATCACACCATCTTCAGCTCGGGGTAGATCTAGAGGTTAACTGCTCTCATCCTCCTTTTTGTTGATGACAAAGGGGGAGAGTATGTTGGAGTCATGTGTCCAATGGCTGAATGACTTGGAGCTATACAAAAAGGGGGATGATCAAAGGGGGAGCCTTGGACATTTTGCAGTCTCTCTTGGCCCTATGTAAAGAAGTTTTTTCACTCTCACTGTAATGTGATAATTAATTATACAATGGTTTACTTTTCTTTCTGAACACAAGAATGTTAGCATTGCATTGCATCTACCTAGTTGGCTTGAATGAACATATTTTGTGAGAAGAACTAATAATCTCATTTTCAGAATGTTACATGACTCATAGTTGTCATCATCAAAAAGGGGGAGACTGTTGGACCCTGGTTTTGACAATGACAATCTATGAGTCATGGTGTAATCAAAATGCATAAAAATTGTCTTTTGTATCATCATATTGCATTATAGCACATGATCATTCTGAAGTTAGCTCATGCACACTTAGTTAATTAGCTTAGCATAGTCTGTGCATAGTCATGTTTGCTCCATATCAAGTCCACGCATGTGTTGCCTTCTTAGCGAAATAAGTCTGTGCATTTGAGTCATGCAATAGAGCGAAGTCGTTGCATTTCTAAGTCCAAAAGTCATAGTGTCATTTCATTTTCTATCATGGCTTTTATTAGACCTGTGCAACTCTTGGTCGTGCACGAATAGAAGTCGATGCATTCCGAGCTGCAGAGTTATTGAGTCGGTGCAACTTAGTGTTGCCCTTTCGATCAAGTCGGTGCAAACATTGGCGCTGCACGATAGTGAGTCTGTGCAATACCTCTTCCTGCACGATCATCTCGGTGCAGGTCCTGCTATCTCTCGCATTATGTCGGTGCATAGTTTGGTTTGTATTGTCATACTCGATGCACTGTCAGGTTAGTGTCTTATTGAGTCAGTGCAACCTCTGTGGCTGCACGCGACCAAGCCATTGCAATATTTGTCCGTGGATGAATTTAGTAGGTGCATACTTTACGTATGCAAGACCGAACTCGGTACATTTCTCATCGCTGCATACATACAAATATGTGCTTCTCTTACCGTTGCGTGTGCATAAGTCGGTGCATTTTTATCGTGTGTTTCTATAAGGTTTGTGCATGGCTGCTTGTATGCTGATTACGTCCATGCACATCATTGCTGTGGGATCAACCCGAGTCCGTGCATTTGTGTACTTAGTCTATGCACATTTACTTGAATGTCTTAGCCAGTCTATGCAATCTTCATAACTACCAGACGTTTATATGTATTGACATTTTAACAGGTCAACTGCTCGTGACTGTTAAGAAGGGCACGTGATTCCAGGCAGACCGTCCCTAACAGATGACTGCCACATGGAGGCTTCAGTGCCCATATTTGGACACATGGCTAAGAGCTTTCTAGAAGCATTCGGCAGGAGTGTTCTCTCCACACGCCCAATGCATGAGCCCATGGGTCTCTGACTGAAGAGATATATAAGATCTCATTTCTGAGACAAAATAGAACCTAACGAGCCAGAAGAAGAAGAAAGAGGACGAAAATGAGATATCTGAGAAAAAGAGAGAAGATTAGAGACATAGTGGAATTGAGCAGAAAAATAAAAAGAGAGTGAGGAGTTCGTGAGTGTGAAGCCATTGTTGAATCCTTTCCTGAAGACCTGTTTTACTTGCTGTTGGATCAGATCCATGCCAGTCTGCTCCTGCGAGAGCTTTATTACCATGCTTCATTTCCAGCTTTCCGATGCTGATTATTATAGTATTTTGTTTTCATTTTTCATACTCTTTTTGAGCTGTGTATCAGCGATTGGCAAAGTTGTAAGGCCCAGCGTAAGCTGTGTATCAGCAGTTGGCAAAGCTGTAAGGCCCAGCGAAGCTGTGTATCAGCGGATGACAAGCTCTGTCACCCAGCGGAAGGCAAGTTGTGATGCCCAGCTGATGTAGGCAAGCTATGAGGCCCAGCTGATTAAGCTGTGTATCAGCAGAAGCCACACTCTGGTTGGAGTGTGGGGTGGACGTAGATCTCGGGTCTGAGATCGAACCACCTAAAATTTCCTGTGTCGTGTGATTGGTTGTTCTTCCATGTGTCACTGCTATTGATCATCCAGATCTCATTCATTTGTATGCTTCCTAGTAACCGATCAGGGTGTGCATCTCTCCTGTTTGTGCAATTGTCCATAGAACAAGCTAATTTGATTTCGCTCAATCTAAATTGAGCTAAAAGTTTTCAAAAGATCCATTCACCCCCCTGTGGATCAACGTTTGTCTCAATATCTACACCTAACACTTGGTATCAGAGCATACCATAAGTTCTAACAATCCATATTTTAATGAGCGACTGTGTGAAAGGCACCCATTATGGAATTTTTGCATTTTTATGGAAAAGGGGTATAAGTGGATTGGCGGCGAGGTATCGGACGTAGAACCATGGATTAGCACCCTCTGTGTGGGCGCAGTTTCTTATAGGGCCTTCGTTTTTATACAGAATTGAGAGATTTTGGAAGGTTTAATCACTTTAGACACTTTCATTTGCCCAATCAAGGAAAAATATTTTATTCATTAAAGGAAATGATCATTACATGATTGGTGAGCCATTTTGGGCCTCAAATTCCTAAGAGCTATTACATAAGTCTTCCATTGTTCTCTGTCTTCCTCGACTCGCTCCATAGGCCAGTGTAGCTTGCTGACTCGCCATAAAGCTTATATTGTCTTGATCTCTTCTTCATCGCCGTTTGAGTCCAATTCTCTCTTCTTGATTGGTGGGGGATGAGAAGCCTCTTCAAAGAGATGGCGGGGAAGGCCGAGTTGGGAGAGGCACCGGTGGGAATTGTAAAGCACAAACTCGGTAGCGCTGATTAGTCATAGCTCTACCCCGGAAAAGAGACGAGCATGGAGGTCTTAAGTCTTAAGGAATCCTGGTGCACATGTGAAAGTATTTTGAGGCATTACTTTGAGATGTCCGCGCCAATCCACATGCTTCTTGGGCTTGGGTACCCGGTTAGTAACTCTTTCATTCAATCCTAGTGTGCCCGTCATATAGTGGAGTGGGCTCTTAGAAAATATCCTTGAGGCTTGTTGGGTCTCCTCGCATGGATCAAATTTAAAGTGGAGGTCCACCCAACTAGTGAATAGAAGTATTGACCCGTATAGGGGCCTCCCCATAGACGCTGAGGTGAGCCCACTATAGAGGTATGCTAGCACCGCCGGCCCAATTCTCTTTCCCTCCAAAATTTCGCATGTGGCGCTCAATTATTCTTCTTCCAAGAAGTCATTCGCCGAAGGGAAGAGCAATGCTCCCGCGAGGCAAATCACCAACGCTTTCATGATCTTCTCCATGTCTTCTTCTCCTTGGGCTTGCCCCAACATCTTATAGACCCATGTCACAAGTTTCATCAAATTGATCCCATTTGTGGCCCTTACTTGATCTATCATCTTTTGGCTTGAAATTAGGCTTGCCAACACCTCTTTTGCACTCAATTTTTTGGCATAATCGCCATCTTCTCTTCCTCACCTTGCTTCAACCGCCTTAAACCCAATAACATTTCTATCTCTTCTAGAAGGATGGTGGCTTCAAAGGTGGGGAATAGGAAGGTATGGGTGTGTGAGTGCCAAATTTCTATAAGGGTTCCCATGGCCACCCAATCAAGGTGTATGGTATCATAGTGTTTGTCATGGGTAACTAAGCCTAAGAGATGCCACTTGGAGAGTGTGGATCTAATGTCAAGAGTGATTTTGGAAAGAAGTAGGGGGAGCCATTGGATCTTGGTGTATCTCCTAGCCCCCGGAATGTTGGCATAATCCTGAAAATCAGAAAGGGAAAAGAAAAGAAGAGAGGGTAGAATGCTATTAAAATATGGATAGAATTGAGGAGAGAGTTAGATAGAGCTAGGGCCTTTCTTGAACTTACTTGATTTGCCGCGATCCTCCCGCTTATGTGCCCGCTTATCTTCATGATCCTTGCAAATCTACGCTTGGGTTTCTTTAATGGGCGTTGCATCAGATTTTCCATGATTGGCTCCCTATTTTTCAATAGAAATCCCCTATTTTTCTTGATTTCTTCACCAAAATGTTGGTCTAGGACTTCCTTGGAGCCTTTGGATCTCTTGTTTGATGCAAGGAAGGGCCTTGGAGGTGTTATTTATAAGGAGGAAGCTTCAACTCGCTGGAGTAGCTCGAATTCGAGCTTGAATGGGACTAAAAGTTTAGTTTCCGAGTAGGAAACTGGTTTCTGGAAGCGCGGGGAATTGGCGACCGTCGCAGTATCCACTGATTCTTTAAATAGCACCCATGATAGTGTCGCCCATTCTTAATTGAGCGCCCTCTTGGACGGTCGCCAATTCTTACCACAGTGCTATTTCTGAATTTCACATGAGTTGTAGTGGTTGGCTTTATATTTACATATAAGAATTGTCATATGAATTTTTGGTTCAAATTGAATAAGGCTTGAATTGATTACATTTTTTGAGCTCAAAATTGATAAATTAGATGAATTTATTGATGCTCTTGCATTCTTCATATCTTGGTGAATTTACCATGCATAAGGTTTCTCGTTGCACTAATCATCTTTGAGCGTAGGAAAGAACAAACTACGCAGATTGTCAAGGAGCTCGGAGTTCCACTTCGGTGACATTTTCTCTCCCCTGTATCTCCTCCTGTATGCATTTTACTATGTGTTATCTACATTATTAGAGCATATCAAGGACCTTGTGGTTCTGATGAACCTGGAATTTGAGTTCCCCTTCATCAAAAATAGTGATAATTCCATGGGAGTCTTGATCGCACGGATAGGCCGTTGGGTCATCTAAGGCTTGGAATGACGGTTCCACTTTCTGAGTTGGTGCATGGATAAACGGGCTTCGGCTTAGTGTCAGTTCAGAGAATTGTATTCCTGACCTAGTCTGGATAGCTTAGCAATATTATCCTTGATTATTTTCTATTTTAGTTTATTTTATTTTTTCTTTTAGCCTAGCATGCATCATGTAGGACTTTGAACTTTAATGTTGAAAAATCACCTTATTAAGTCAGTAATGAGGTCCACTCGCTCTTGATTTGAGTTGACATGAGATATTCCATTCTAAATTGAGTACTATATTCTCCTTGAAGCCGCTCAGGCTGATTCCTTGAAAGCATTCTTTGATTAGATTGATATCTCTTTCCCTTTATTTTTATGCAAATCCACCTTGGTTGCAACACGTCCACATTGGCGGGTAATCACTCTCCAATGGTGTGTTTTTCCTCCCATGCCCGCGCGCACATTTTTTAGCTTAGTTTTCATTCAAACAATTGTTACTTTCTCGTAATCATCCAAGGTTGTTTCATTCAGAACTATGGAAAGATTTCAAACACTAAGTGTCAGAGGCGTGTCACATCACACCTTGGTATCTACTTTTTAGTCCGTTCGTACTTCATTCCGCTTCGTTACACATTCACTCCATTTATTTCCACTACACTTCATTCCGTCTTAATCCCTTGCAAAGCAGACACCAAGGCGAGGCAGCTGTAGACACACCAAAATCGATACTATGATGAGTAAATTTTATGTCACGACGTAATGCCCCAAAGTGGACTTCATTACTGGCTCAATGAGAAGGATTTTCTATTTTTTTGGATTTATTTGGAATGAGCAACTGTTCTCTAGATGCCATTTGAATGAATGCCCTTATGGAGTGCCGCCATTTTCCTCCACTATAGGTCGACACGGTCGTCCGGTAGGTCGACTCATAAGAATAAGCGACCGTTCGCGCGGGCGCCCTTTCCTGATTTTTTGATTTTTCACTAGATATTAATTCTAAATAATTAACGCCCATTTGAGCGAGCGTTCATTAATGAACGCCTTTTCAAGTAGGCGCCATTTATTCTTTTTAATTATGGAAAGTCCGTTAATTTCCAGGAATGAACGACAGTTTCCAGGGCGCCCATTTAATTGACGACATGGTCTTGGTCGCTCATTTCCTTCCGTGTCCTCTTCGTCTGCATGGCGTCCTTATCATTTTTGGCTCCATATCCTTCTGTGGAAGGGAGATACACATCTTAGGATCGATTTCCCTATTTCAATCCCATTGAAACAAGGATCTTTTCCCCTATAAATCCTCCCATTAAAGCCATCGGGTGATTCTTTAACCACAACGTGAACAGAGAGAGAGCAGTCGCAGAAGAGCTATCAAAAAAAGAAAAAGAGAGTTTTGTTTAATACAGCAGGTGTTTGCATCTCTTTTCCTCTACCTTTGCTGTTGTGCTCTTTGAGCCTCTCTGCTACTACCTGTTGCGTGCTTCTCTCTTCTGCTATTCGTAGTGGTGTTGGAGGACCACCTCCACGTTCTTCATCCCTCTTCTATTATTTTGCTTTTATTCCTTAAGTTTAGTCTGCACGTCCATCATCTATCTAGCACCCTTTGCTAGATCATCCTTTAGCATTTATTTGCATTAGCATTCATATTTCCCTCCCGTTTGCTCCTTAAGGGGTTTAAACCAAAAAAAACACACAAGGTGTGTTCATTCCCATCTTGCGTAGTTTTATTTTCATAGAGCATTGATACTACACACTTGGTTTTCTAATCCACTTGTTTCTATTTGTCTTTGTCTTTGTTTTAAGGGTAACCAAAAGCAAAAACCCCATTCATCAGACGGCCGGTTGAAGGAGGAAGTTGGACTCACACCACACCCCGCTTACAAGGTATTTTGCGATCACTTTCTTCTTTTTGAGGTAACCACTCTGGCGATCACCCTCCTTTAGTAGCATTGCATGCTCCCCTCCCCATCTTTTCTTCATCATATGTTTACCCTCTTGTTTCCTTTTCTCTTTTTAATGTCTATGTGACATCGTTCACAGTATGCAGGTCTTCTTGAGAGCCCAAGATCATGCGATCTGGAAGGTGGTGAGCCGTGGACTATATGAGCTACCAGCTGATGAGGACACATGGACTAGAGAGCAGATACAAAGGTCCAACCTCAATTGGGGAGCTATGAACGTCATGCAATGTTCTCTCCATCCGACGGAATTCTCTAGAGTCTCCTCATGTGTCACTGCTAAGGAGATGTGGAATAGACTAGAGGTAATTTATGAAGGTACCTCTGAGGTAAGGAATGCTAAAGCAAATATGCTAATCTTTGATTATGAAATGTTTAAAATGAAAACTGATGAATCAATGTCAGAGATGTATGCCAGACTGACTCAATTGACCAACAGTTTAAAAAGCCTGGGAAAGACTTATACTGAACAGGAGCTAGTGAGAAAAAAAATTAAGGTCTCTGACAGTAGTATGGCATACAAAAGCAACAATTATTGAAGACTCGCGCCATCTGTCCACCATGACAGTTGATGGACTCATAGGGTCTGTGATGACATATGAGTTATATCTCAAAAGGAAGGAAGAAGAAGTTAAGAAGAAGAAACCAGTGGCATTGAAGCCAAGCCCTGGTGATCAAGAATCATCAGATGATAGTGAGTCTTCTAGCACAGAAGAAGAGACTGGTGAGTTTGCCATGCTCACTAAAAAATTCAAAAAGTTCCTAAGAAGAGAAGTTAAGGGCCTGAATAAAAGAAGGCCTCAGATAAGTAAAACTTCCATGTTTAAATCAAATCATATTAAAAAGTCTGACTAAATTGTGTGTTATAATTGTAGGAAGCCTAGACATGTCAAGTCTGAATGTCCAGAAGCAGCAAGGAAAACCAACTCCAAGTGGAAGGGAAATAGAGCCAAAGCCATGATTAGCACTTAGAGTGATGAGGAAGAAGAGGAAGAGGAAGAAACGTTTGCTGAAGAAAGTGAAGGAAAGATATGTCTCATGGTAGAAGGAAGCCATGAAGGTGATGAGGTAACCTCTTCTTTTGAACATTTTACTATGAGTGATTGGGAGGAAGCATATTCAGAATTGCTTGATAAATGCGATGATTTCAGAAAAGAGAATAAAGCCCTAAAGAAAAAGACAAACAATTTTGTGCATGACACCACTCTAAAAGATAAAAATGCTTCCCTGGAAATAGAAATTTCTGACATAAAAAAGTTGGTGGATGAGTTAGAAAACAACAGATCAGATAAAAAATTGTGATGGAAGAAAATGATTTTTTGAAAAACATAATTGATGAACTAAAAATAAGAATGCAGAAGTATGAGGATGAGTGCAAATTGGCATGTGAAAAGTATGAGGCTATAAAAGGAGCAAATGAAGAATTACAAAAAGAACTTGAAAAATTGGGGAAAGAAAATGAATATAAATAGACCTCCTTAGAAAAATTTGTCAGTGGCAGAGATAACCTAGATGCCCTTCTAGGAACTAAAATGAATTTCAACAAAGAAGGCCTAGGGTTTCAACCAACTAAGAAAGAATTTGGCCTAAAAACAATCTCATTTGTCACTGACTCATCTTCTAAAACTTCAACCTCTCAATCTAACTCAACTGAAAATCCACCTGTCACCATCAAACAAAAGTGCAATCCTAAAAGTCTAGAAAATCAAATGGCCAAGGGCAAAGAGAAGGTTGATACTCTCTAGTTCAAAACCAACACAAAACTCCCATTAAGTTAACTCACAGACTACCTACAAGTAGCCCAAAGTAGGACAGACCCTGGACTGGCTGACACAACTTCAACAGTGTGTCAACACTAAGGCCAACCAGAAACCCTGCATGGATTGGACAGCCATGGTGGGGTGGCCGTAGCTATCTCAGCAAGTCCTCACAGTTCCCTCATCAAACCTACCCTGTTCAGTCCTATGCTAGGAAAGTTTAGCCCCATCTTCCTGGGGTGCTCAAGCATCAAAATGCTCCTTGGACCCAGCAATGGAAAACAAAATAGCCAGTAAGACAATGGGCTCATACCCCCAGAAATCCCATGAAGGCAAGATATCATGCAACCAGTAAAGTGGGTAATCTGAAAAATAACTTTAACGAAAACAACAAACCCACGCACAGAAACCAAATCTGGATACCTAAAGAACTGATATCTTGTTTAACTGAATTGAAAGGCAGGTTGGGACCCAAATGCACCTAGGTTCCAAAATTCTTGGTTTGATCTTTTTTACAGGAATGCCTTGCAGCCGTACACAATAGGTGGTATCTAGACAACGGTTGTTCAAGGCACATGACTAGGGATAGAGCCAAATTATGTCTGCTGGTTCAAAAACAGGTTGGACATGTCATTTTTTGAGGAAATAACAAAGGGAAAATACTTGGAACAGGTAAAATAGGTAAGCATCCCTCCAACTCAATTGAGAATGTTCTGCTTGTTGAAGGCTTAGAATACAATCTCTTAAGCATCAGCCAGTTGTGTGACAAAGGGCATAAGGTGATATTTGACTCACAGATATGCAGAATCATGGAGCCTAATTCTGAAACAGTAAAATTTACTGGCAAGAGAGTCAACAATGTCTACATGGTAGACTTGGATGATTTTGCTCATGACAACCTATGCCTTACTGCAAAAAAGGATGACATGGCGTCACTGTGTCATCGTAGACTAGGTCATGCTAGTTATAATGTCATGCACAAACTGGTTAAGCACAGCATGGTAAGAGGCCTGCCTAAAATTTCATTCAAACAAAACACCAAAATTTGTGTTGCATGCTCCCAAGGTAAACAGATTAGAAAAACTTTTAAGAGTAGAATAGAAAATAAATCAACCAAACCACTAGAACTGGTGCATATGGACCTGTTTAGACCTACTCGGACTGCTAGCCTGAGTGGGAAAAGCTATGATTATGTTTTAGTGGATGACTTTTCTAGATTCACTTGGGTATTCTTTTTACCTTATAAAAGTGATGCATTTGTTGAGTTTCATACTTTCTTCAAAAGAATAAAGCAGGACGATAAGTTCCAACTCTACACTATTTTGTCAGATCATGGTGATGAATTTGAAAATTATGACTTTGATGACTTTTGTAGCATTCAAGGCATAAACCACAGGTTCTCAGCTCCAAGAACCCCTGAGCAAAATGGAGTGGTTGAAAGAAGGAACATGACACTTGTTGAAATGGCAAGAACCATGCTAATTGAAAGTCAACTGCCTAGAAAATTTTGGGCTGAAGCTGTCAATACAACATGTTACATTATAAAATGGGCCATGATAAGACCTTCTAGTAACCAAACTCCATATGAGCTGTACAAAGGTAAGAAACCATCCCTTGCTCATTTCAAGTTCTTTGAAGCAAAATGTTGCATACATAATAATGACAAAAAGGTCTTGGATAAATTTGAACCCAAGAGTGATACATGTATCTTTCTTGGTTATTCTGACCACTCCAGGGCATATAAAGTCTGTAATATCAAAGACCAGACTGTGGAAGAGTCTCCACATATCACTTTTGATGAAACAAATTCTGAAAATGACAAAAGAATGCCTTGCAGGAAACAAGATGATGATGAGGAATTCCTGGATCCAAAGGAGGAGCAAGAACAACAAGATGAGGAAGAAGGGCCAATTAGGGACCTGGGTGAGTCAAGTAATCAAAGGATCAACTCTGCAAATGAAGGTAACAATGCATCAAACATCAGGGTGCTCAAAGATCACCCATTAGATAACATTATTGGCAACATGCATGATCCCCCTAGAACTAGGTCTCAACTAAGGATTTCTGAAGAAGTAGATCAGCTAGCCTTTATTTCTCAGATTGAACCAAAAAACATTAATGAAGCTCTGAAAGATGAGAACTGGATAAATGCCATGCATGAAGAGTTAAATCAATTTGAAAGAAACAAAGTATGGCATCTAATTCCCAGACCCACTACCCAATCTGTCATTGGTACAAGGTGAGTTTTCAGAAATAAACTAAGTGAAGAAGGTAAAATTGTGAGAAACAAAGCTAGACTAGTAGCAAAGGGGTACAACCAAGAATTTGGCATTGACTTTGAAGAGTCTTTTGCCCATGTTGCTAGACTAGAGGCCATTAGGATTCTTTTTGCATTTGCATGTTCCCATGGTATAAAGCTTCAGCAGATGGATGTAAAAAGTGCATTTCTCAATGGTCTAATCAAGGAGGAAGTGTATGTTGAACAACCTCCTGGCTTTGAATCCTCATATCTCCCTGACCATGTCTTTAAGATAGATAAGGTTCTTTATGGATTAAAGCAGGCTCCTCGTACATGGTATGACATGTTAAGCAGTTTCCTCATAGGTAAAGGGTTCACACGAGGTAAAGTTGACCAAACCTTATTTTCAAAAGTGGAGAAAAATGACATTATCATTGCACAAGTCTATGTTCATGATATAGTGTTTGGGTCCACAAAATCTGATATGTGTAGGGAATTTGTTGAATTAATGACTAGTGAGTTTGAGATGAGTCTAATGGGTGAACTGTAATTCTTCCTTGGATTGCAGGTTAATCAAACTCTAGATGGCTGCTTTATAAGCCAGACAAAGTACATTAAGGAGCTGCTAAAGAAGTACAAGATGGAGAGTGTGAAACCAATAGTAACTCCGATGAGCACAAATGCAAGCTTAGATGCATATGTGAAAGATAAAACGGTAGATGCAAAGACCTTTCGAGGTATGATCAGATCCCTACTTTATCTTACTGCATCTAGACCAGACATACAATTCAGTGTTTGCCTATGCGCTAGAATTCAAGCAAATCCTAAGGAGTCACATATGAGTGTAGTAAAGCACATTTTTAGATATCTTGCTGGCACTCATGATGTGGGACTATGGTTCCCTACATCTTGTGAGTTCAATCTGGTTTCTTATTCTGATGCAGACTATGCTGGATGCAAATTGGTCAGAAAAAGCATGAGAGGCTATTGCCAATTTTTGGGTGGGTGTTTGATATCTTGGGCATCCAAGAAACAACACTCGGTTGCTCTCTCTACAGTAGAAGCAAGATATGTTACTGCAGGGAGTTGCGGCACCCAGGTGTTGTGGATCAAACACCAACTCCAAGACTAACATGTGGATCTTGGATGTGCCCCTATTTTGTGTGATAACACTAGTGTTACCAGTTTGACCAAAAATCCCATCCAGCACTCTAGGACCAAGCATATTGAAATTAGGCATCACTTTCTAAGAGATGAAGTCATTAAAAAGAGCTTTGAATTTCACTTCATTGAAACTGAAAAGCAGCTTGCTGACATTTTTACCAAGCCTCTCTGCAATGAAAGATTCTCTTCACTTAGAAGAGAGCTTGGTCTGTGTAGGTTACATGTCAAATCTTGGTAAAATGATCTCCATTTATTCTTGATTTGATTGGTAGCTTCTGGTCTTTGGATAGCATGCTTGCAGCATCACACTGTTCATGTGTCCCTTGCATTGACTATATGGTATATAAAATGGTGACTTGTGGAAGGGCAGGCTTCATCTATCTGGAAGAAATCACTATGCATGAGTGCATGACTCCGCCAGGTACCATAAGTCATCCCTGCATGTAAGTTTAGGAACCGTGTTTAATAAATGTTGCATTTGTCATATTGTGTCTTGTTGTGCTTTCTTAATAGTCATGCATAGACTGAGGGGGAGTTTGCTGAGGTGTCTATCTCCTGTTTAGACTACCCTTAGTGATCATTTGTTACACCTGGCCTTCCTTGTTGCCCTCTCCTAAAACTAACCATCTGCATTGATTCAGGGGGAGTTAAAATACTCATTTTCTGTCTAAAAGACCATATGTTTTTCTTGAAATGTCCCCTATAAAAATTCATGGTTTAAGGACTATAATCATGCAACTCTGGGATTAAGGATCTTGAAAAGTGGGAGTTTTGATTATGGAACAACCTTAAAACAACTTGATGAGTAATGCTTAAGCTTTTTTTCTGACAATCTGAAATTGAGAGTAAAGAGGCTATTCTGGGTGAAAATTTTAATTACATTAGTGATGTTAAACAATGTTCTTTCATCTGAACAAACAAAGAGGGACACCCTATGACATGAAATACCTTTGCAGAGCAATGGCTATGACCGCTGAGAAACCAGATCCCATCGTCTTGAAACGATGAAGATTGTGTCATGAAGCATTCCAGCTAACTCGGTTAGCAAATTGAAAGAAAAATCAATAAGGGTAGAGCAATAAGTGCGCTTGCCGAGAAACTACATTCCTTCACCAATGAAGTGATGGATTCTATATGTCATGAAGTAAGTAGTTACCTCTGTAGAAAGAGGATGATGAGTCATGCTGAGTAACCGGGGATTCTGGTATTGAAGAAATATGTTTCCTCGTGTTAAAAGGTAGACTACATCTGAATGTTCCAACTTTTGTAAACAAAAGAAAAGGGGGGTGACCTACAAAAATTCTACGATTTTAAAAGTTGGTTAATCTCACTACTTGTTAAAAATTTTTTCTTAGAAGTGCCTTTTGAAATTGCATAGTAAAATGGAAGGAATTGGGCTAAATATTCACTTAAAGAGCTGTCTTAATTCTATTCTATACGCAAAATTCATTCTTTTTCAGGGTTTGCCTTTCTTCTTGGATAATAATGATAAATCCTGAGCCACCGATCTTTTTTTTGGGACTTTCTTTTTATAACAGTCTTTACACGGAAAGTGAGCTTTCCATTTTAAATTCCTTGAATCATTGCGTTGGCTAAGCCTCCACAATTCAGATTAGAGTTGTCACGCCCCGAGCGCGGAAGATACCCGGAGATGCGCGACGAGTTTATATCAATCAAGTCAATTAGAGTAGTAGTGTATTCGACACAAAGACAGAGTGCGTAAATATAAAGATAACCGAATCCATTAATTCCTTTAATAAGAATATGTCTATTACAAACCCTTGCAAATACTAGACTCAATAAAAATAAAAGAAAGGTACAATTCTGACTCAAGAAAATATAGATAAGACAGGACTAATGGACGCTTGAATATCTCTAACTCTTTCACTCTTGACCATCCCCTTCAGATTGAGTTCCCTCATCATCGGACTTACCTGAAAAGTATGGAAACACTGAGTGAGCGAACGCTCAGTAGGAAATTATATCTCAAGAACTAGCAAGGGGTTCAAGTAATTACACTTTCCATGAATGCACTATAGCTATGCATGCTCGCAAAATGACAAGATAGAGAGAGAGTATAACAATAAGATAGCAAGAAGAACTAGTCATGAACTTTCAAGAACTTATCAAGCAGATATCAAGACTTTCAAGCAAGTGTATTCATCATGTCACGTTGGAATTTGGCTATTATGTTTCAAGCAAGCGAGTATACAATTACCTTTTCTCGGGCCATGCAAGTCATGTAATATCAAGTCAAGTACAAGTATAAGATTTGTGGAATGTTCAATCGAGCTAGTCATGCACTTCGGTATAATGCCAATACCATGATCAATCAACTCCCATGGGCACAAGTACTTTCGGGTGCTCCTCCCAGGACCAGATTGGGCCCTATATGCGCAGGTATTAATCATGTATTTTAACATCCACTTTTGTATATAGCCAATATGAAATTTTCAAGGATAAAGCTTGTAGACACGTAGGATAGACTTTGATAGAATAGAGTCCAAAATATGACACTTGACATAGATAGGCTATAATAACGGTACAATCACGATTATCGATAAAAAACTAGGTGGAATTGGTTCCCTAACTTGGGTACCATGACAAACAAGTATGGACATTCTTTATATAGAATTGAGGTCCACAAGAACATCAAGTTTAATATAGAATTGGGGTCTACAGGAACATCATAACAATGTTGATATAGAATTGGGGTTTACAAGAACATCATAACAATGTCATGCTTTACCTCGTTCATTAAGATAATTCTCATATCATACACATGGCATGACATGAGCGCCGGTATACCATGTTTCTATAGAGTGACATGGCAAAGATTGTGTGATGTGTTTTTATGGTACAACCAGCTCAGTCGGCCTTGAGGGAATCCAAGGCTCGAGGAGTCTTACGGAGGTCTCTATGACTAACTCGCTAGTCCAAAGGAACGGAATGTCCAATGGAGAGGTTGTATGTCACCGAGAATTAGTGGGAAAACGATAAAACATCATAAAACATGGGATTATATTCACGGACTGGAATATAGTGCCGATATATATATTTATGTGTATATATATCAAACTCTCGGTTAACAGAAACAAGGGAAAACAGTAATACAGAAAATAGTGACTTTAGCCAAGTCATTAATTATCCAATTAACGCCTTACAGAGGGGCGTTTATTTACAAACTTGACGACTTATACATTATTCGTCCCTTCAATATTTCTATTCTGCAGAAAATTAATATTCTGGAATTTTAACAAAAACGCGCCCTGGACAGGGGCGTTACTTTTCAATTAGCGCCCTAGTCTGGGGCGTCAGCTCAATAAGAGACGACCTAGACAAGGTCGTGAATTCAAGAATTTACCAATTTTCAGATAATAAAATTTCAGGAAACGAGGTACATGGTCATGACAAGATAAATAACAGGATTTCACAGGTATACTCATGCAACATATTATATTCATGGTTACCTAGCTATTAAATTTTAAACGTGGGTATTTATTAATTACATGAAATTGACGACTTCTGGCAGGGCGTCAAAATAATAATTAGCGCCCTAGTGTGGGTCGCTTCTTTAAATTAGCGCCCTGGTCAAGGGTGTTTCTTTTAATTTTTAGAGAAAACTTTTGAAATCGCAATAAAACTATATGCATGGATGACTGATGGTATTTATTAAAGATCTTATGCTAGTTTGGGCTACGTTCCTGAGAAAACCTACCTTGATTAAGACTAACTGGTGAACGGATGAAGGTTTGGAGGAGAAAACGATGCTCTGTTCGTAACAGAGTCTTCTTGATCACCGGAAGAAGAAGAACTTCACGTCCTTTAATCTATATGAGAGCCCTTTCTCGATGCAGGCAACCTACAGGAGAATAAGATGAAGAAAAATTAACATTCTTCATGAGTTGATCGAAAGCAGAGGCAGGAAGAATAACATAAACCTGTTCTTCACGCACAGCAGCAGAGCAAAACTTCCTTCGACCAAATAGCTTTTAGGGTTCGATGGACAAGGTTATTTATAGGATTTTGGGGATCCTAATAGGGTTAGAGTTGTATTGGAAGTAATACTTCCATGATAGAGTTATTACCCTACTCCATCTTCCTCGTAGTTATCCAGAAACTTGCTCTGGATAGTCTCCTGGGTCGAATGAAACTCGAACTGAACTCACGCCTTAGGCTAGGTCGTGTGTTTTAATTGACGACGTTGTCGTAGTCGTTTCTTATTAAAAACGCGCCCAAGGTGAGGGCGTTTCCTTTCCTTTCCTTAATTTTATTTCCCGTCGTTTGAAATTTGACGCCCTCTTGTGTAGGCGTCCTTTTTAAATTAACGCCTTAGACAGAGGCATTTCCTTTTGAATTAGCGCCTTGATAAAAGGCGTTATTTTTCTCTTGATTAATGATTTACTCATTTAGGCTCTTCATCATCTATTTACTTATCTTTTATTTTAATTTGATTTATTTAAAAATCTTATTTTTTTCCAGGGTTGCTACATCCTCCCCCACTTAAAAGAATTTGGTCCCCAAATTCCATAGTATGTAGAGTATATACCTTAAAATAATTCTGGAAATTGCTTCCTCATGAATTCCTCGGTCTCCCATGTGGCTTCATGATCGGAACTCTTATTCCATTGTACTTTTAGCATGGGAATAACCTTATTCCTTAGAGTACGTACTTCACGATCTAGTATCTTTATGGGCTTCTGTTCATATGTGAGATCCTTCTGGATAACTAAGTCTCCATGTTCAATAATATGTGATGGATCGTGTACATACTTCTTCAACATAGATATGTGGAATACATTATGCACTTCAAACAATTGAGGAGGCAATGCGATGCGATAAGCAACCTCGCCAACCCTTTCCAGTATCTCAAAAGGTCCAATAAACCTTGGTGTAAGTTTGCCTTTAACACCAAATCTCCTTATTCCACGTCCAGGTGATATCTTGAGAAATACATGATCTCCGACTTGGAATTCAAGATCTCTCCGTATAGTGTCAGCATAAGTCTTTTGTCTAGACTGAGCTACTTGCAGTCTTTCTCTAATCAACTGTATCTTCTCGGTGGTATCCCTTACCATATCTGGACCTAATAGTTGTTTTTCTCCAACTTCGTCCCAGCATAAGGGTGATCGGCAACTCCTTCCGTATAAAGCTTCGAAAGGTGCCATTTGTATACTTGCCTGGTAGCTATTATTGTATGTAAATTCAACTAGAGGCAAGTGATCATGCCAGCTTCCATCGACATCAATGATGCAAGCTCTGAGCATATCTTCAACCACCTGATTAGTTCTCTCGGTCTGACCATCCGTTTGAGGATGAAAAGCTGTACTAAAGTTAAGCCTTGTTCCCAACAAATGTTGTAGTCCTTTCCAAAAATGAGAAGTAAAACGGGGATCTCTGTCAGACACGATTGAAACAGAAATACCATGTAATCTGACTATTTCCTTGATGTATAATGCAGCCAAAACATCAACTGACCATCGACTCTTTATTGGCAAGAAATGCGCCGATTTAGTCAATCGGTCAATAATAACCCATATTCCATCATGTCCTCCTTTTGATTTAGATAAACCCATGATGAAATCCATACTAATATTCTCCCACTTCTATTTGGGAATATCTAGAGGATGTAATTTTCCAGCAGGCTTTTGGTGTTCCGCCTTGACCTGTTGGCAAGTGAGACAACGTGATACATAGTCTGCCATTTCCCTTTTCATGTTGGGCCACCAAAAATTCCTCTTCACATCTTGGTACATTTTGGTCGATCCAGGATGAATCCTGTACCTTGATCTATGAGCTTCATCTAAGATCTTCTTTTTTAACTCGGGACAATCCGGTATGCAAGTTCTATTCCTGAACTTTAATCTTCCTTCACAAGTTATTTGGAAATCAGATTGTCCTTCTAGTTTGCCTTTGATCTCTACTAATATTGGGTCATTATCTTGAAGTGCTTGTATTTCAGCTAATAGGTCTGGATGAATGCTTATATGAGATAATGTGACACATTGAAAGTCTGTGTCCATGCTTATATTGAGTTCAGAGAATTGCTCCAGCAATTTCCATTCTTGAATCATACAATTGGCTAACAGTGCTCTCGACTTTCGACTAAGGGCATCTGCTACATGGTTACCCTTTCCGAGATGATATTATATATTGAAGTCGAAGTCCTTGAGATATTCTAGCCAACATCTTTGCCTCATATTTAGTTCCTTTTGTGAAAAGAGATACTTGAGACTCTTGTGATCAGAGTATACAGTAAACTGTACTCCGTAAAGATAATGTCTCCATATTTTGACTGCAAATACCACCGCGGCCAATTCTAAGTCATGGACGGGGTAGTTCTCTTCATGCTTCTTCAATTGACGAGAAGAATAAGCTATAACCTTTCCTTGTTGCATTAGAACACATCCGAGGCCAATGCCAGAAGCATCAGTGTATACCTCGAATTTCTCTCCTTCCATTGGTAAAGCTAAGATAGGAGCTGTAGTAAGATGATCCTTGAGAGTTTGGAAGCTTCTTTCACATTCCTCACTCCATTCATAACGGATCTCATTGCGAGTTAACCTCGTAAGTGGTACGGCGATTTTAGAGAAATCTTTGATGAATCGCCTATAATAGCCAGCAAGACCTAAGAAACTTCGGATCTCGCTAGCATTGGTCGGTCTTTCCCAATTTCTTACAGCTTCAACTTTTGATGGATCTACTGATAAGCCATCCTTTGATATAACATGTCCTAGAAAAGTCACTTCCTCAAGCCAGAATTCACACTTGCTGAGTTTTGCATATAATTGGTTTGTCCTCAATATTTGTAATGCAATCCTCAAATGCTCATCATGCTCTTCCTTAGTCTTGGAATAAATTAATATATCATCAATAAAGACCACCACGAATTGATCCAAATAAGGCCTGAATATACTATTCATTAACTGTATAAAGGTAGCAGGGGCATTCGTTAGTCCGAAAGGCATAACATCAAATTCATAATGGTCATACCTGCTTCTGAATGCAGTCTTATGAATGTCATCATCCTTGATTTTTAGTTGATGATATCCCGACCTTAGATCAATCTTTGAAAAATACATGGATCCAGATATTTGATCAAATAACTCATCGATTCTCGGTAGTGGATACTTGTTCTTGATAGTGAGATGATTCAACTGTCGATAGTCGATGCATAGTCTCATGGATCCATCCTTCTTCTTTACAAATAGCACAGGCGCTCCCCACGGGGAAGTACTCGGTCTAATGAATCCTTTCTTAAGAAGTTCCATTAATTGCTCCTTTAACTCCTGGAGTTCAGCAGGGGACATTCTATAAGGTGCCTTAGAAACAGGTCCAGCACCAGGGACTAAGTCGATGGTGAAGGCCACTTCTCTTTGTGGGGGTAATCCAGGCAAATCTTCCGGAAATACATCCGAAAATTCTTGCACAACTGGGATATCTTCTATCTTAGTTTCCTTAGCCTCCTTAATCGTGACAAATGCAAGGAAAGATACACATCCTTTCCTTATTAGCTTGCTAGCTCGGAGAGCCGAAATAAGAGGTGACTCGCTCCGACTCTTAGGGCTAGAATAGACTAGTTCTGGAAAGTCCTTGAAAGTAACCTTGCTATTGCGGCAATCGACTGTTGCCTGGTATTTGGATAACCAATCCGCTCCTAGTATGACATCATACTCCTTTACATCCAAACATATGAGATCGATAGGAAGATTTCTTCCTTTTACCAAGACTTCACAGTTTTGATAATGATGAGTAATATCAGTTTCGTTTCCGAGAGGAGTAGATAAAATTATTTTCATCCATTCCGGTTCCATAGGTAGTGGGTTAGCAAACTTCTTGGAAGTAAAAGAATGTGATGCACCCGTATCAAATAAGACGTGTGCATACTTGGAACAAACTTTCAGTGTACCTTCTACTAGTCCGCCTTCTTCTTCTTCGGTCTCCTTAATTGCGTGAAGACGAGTGTTCTTGGTTATCGGGCGCTTTCCGTCGCTGGTTTGATCATTAAGTAATGGGCAATCGGGAATCCGATGATCACGGCTCCCACAACGGAGACATGCTCCAAGTTTCCTCCAGCATTCTTCGGCTTTATGTCCAGCCTTGTCACAATGCTTGCATATTATATTCGAAGGTGTAGTAGTGATAGAGAAGGGCTTGGTCTTCTTAAATTTTTGGTCTTGAGAAGAAGTACCTCCAGTGCTAGGCCTCTTCTTGAAGTTGGGTTTAAAGGAACCCGAACTTGTAACTTGTTCCTTCTTATCCTTCCCACGGATTCTATCTGATAGCTCCGTGGCATCTTCTAACAATTGAGCTCGGCGTACTATCTCTGAGTAGACCTGAATATCCATTGGCGCCAGCTGGGTAATATATTGGGGCCTAAGCCCATTAAGGAACCTCCTAGCTTTCATCTTCTCGGTGCTAACTAAGTGCTTAGCATACCGAGACAATCTAGAGAATTGTGCCTCGTACTCCGCCACCGATAATGACCGTTGCTTGAGTGCGGCAAATTCGGTAGCTTTCTTTTCTTGGACTCGGTCTGAAAAATATTTATTGTTGAAATGTTCAACAAATTCTTCCCAAGTAATTTGGTCTTGATTTATAGTAGCTTCGACTGACTCCCACCAGCATCGGGCATCCCTTTCTAGTTGGAAAGTAGCTGATAAGACTTTATCTTGATCCGTGCACTACATAACACGGAATATACGCTCCGTCTCCCTCATCCAGTGCTCTGCGTCATCCGGATCAGTAGAACCCATGAATTTGGGAGGGTTCATGTTCTTGAAGACTTGGTGGAGACTTCTAGCTCGTTGTGCACCTCCATGTGCTACTTGTTGCAGCACTTGGGTCATGCCTTGGAGTGTACGCTGCATGTTGCGCCACTGAGCACGTTCGGCAGCCATTATCCTACAATTACCATAACTATGTTAGTATATACTCGCGTTAAGGGCTTTGAAGTTTTTATGTTAACTCAACCCTTGGTTCTACCCAATCTCACTGGTTAAAGGTTTGAACCTATCCTTGGACTTGGGTTTTCCTAAGAATTGAATACCCTAGGCTCTGATACCACAAAACTATCACGCCCCGAGCGCGGAAGATACCCGGAGATGCGCGACGAGTTTATATCAATCATGTCAATCAGAGTAGTAGTGTATTCGACACAAAGACAGAGTGCGCAAATATAAAGATAACCCAATCCATTAATTCCTTTAATAAGAATATGTCTATTACAAACCCTTGCAAATACTAGACTCAATAAAAATAAAAGAAAGGTACAATTCTGACTCAAGAAAATATAGATAAGACATGACTGATGGACGCTTGAATAGCTCTAACTCTTTCACTCTGGACCATCCCCTTCAGATTGAGTTCCCTCATCATCGGACTTACCTGAAAAGTATGGAAACACTGAGTGAGCGAACGCTCAGTAGGAAATTATATCTCAAGAACTAGCAAGGGGTTCAAGTAATTACACTTTCCATGAATGCACTATAGCTATGCATGCTCGCAAAACGACAAGATAGAGAGAGAGTATAACAATAAGATAGAAAGAAGAACTAGTCATGAACTTTCAAGAACTTATCAAGCAGATATCAAGACTTTCAAGCAAGTGTATTCATCATGTCATGTTGGAATTTGGCTATTATGTTTCAAGCAAGCGAGTATACAATTACTCTTTCTCGGGCCACGCAAGTCATGTAATATCAAGTCAAGTATAAGTACAAGATTTGTGGAATGTTCAATCGAGCTAGTCATGCACTTCGGTATAATGCCAATACCGTGATTAATCAACTCCCATGGGCACAAGTACTTTCGGGTGCTCTTCCCAGGACCAGATCGGGCCCTATATGCGCAGGCATTAATCATGTATTTTAACATCCACTTTTGTATATAGCCAATATGGAATTTTCAAGGATAAAGCTTGTAGACACGTAGGATAGACTTTGATAGAATAGAGTCCAAAATATGACACTTGACATAGATAGGCGATAATAACGGTACAATCACGATTATCGATAAAAACTAGGTGAATTGGTTCCCTAACTTGGGTACCATGACAAACAAGTATGGACATTCTTTATATAGAATTGAGGTCCACAAGAACATCAAGTTTAATATAGAATTGGGGTCTACAGGAACATCATAACAATGTTGATATAGAATTGGGGTTTACAAGAACATCATAACAATGTCATGCTTTACCCCGTTCATTAAGATAATTCTCATATCATACACATGGCATGACATGAGGGCCGGTATACCATGTTTCTATAGAGTGACATGGCAAAGATTGTGTAATGGGTTTTTATGGTACAACCAGCTCAGTCGGCCTTGAGGGAATCCAAGGCTCGAGGAGTCTTACGGAGGTCTCTATGACTAACTCGCTAGTCCAAAGGAACGGAATGTCCAATGGAGAGCTTGTATGTCACCGAGAATTAGTGGGTAAACGATAAAACATCATAAAACATGGGACTATATTCACGGACTGGAATATAGTGCCGATATATATATATATGTATATATATCAAACTCTCGGTTAACAGAAACAAGGGAAAACAGTAATACAGAAAATAGCGACTTTAGCCAAGTCATTAATTATCCAATTAACGCCTTACAGAGGGGCGTTTATTTACAAATTTGACGACTTATACATTAGTCGTCCCTTCAATATTTCTATTCTGCAGAAAATTAATATTCTGGAATTTTAACAAAAACGCGCCCTGGACAGGGGCGTTACTTTTCAATTAGCGCCCTGGTCTGGGGCGTCAGCTCAATAAGAGACGACCTAGACAAGGTCGTGAATTCAAGAATTTACCAATTTTCAGATAATAAAATTTCAGGAAACGAGGTACATGGTCATGACAAGATAAATAACAGGATTTCACAGGTATACTCATGCAACATATTATATTCATGGTTACCTAGCTATTAAATTTTAAACGTGGGTATTTATTAATTACATGAAATTGACGACTTCTGGCAGGGCGTCAAAATAATAATTAGCGCCCTAGTGTGGGTCGCTTCTTTAAATTAGCGCCCTGGTCAAGGGTGTTTCTTTTAATTTTTAGAGAAAACTTTTGAAATCGCAATAAAACTATATGCATGGATGACTGATGGTATTTATTAAAGATCTTATGCTAGTTTGGGCTACGTTCCTGAGAAAACCTACCTTGATTAAGACTAACTGGTGAACGGATGAAGGTTTGGAGGAGAAAACGATGCTCTGTTCGTAACAGAGTCTTCTTGATCACCGGAAGAAGAAGAACTTCACGTCCTTTAATCTATATGAGAGCCCTTTCTCGATGCAGGCAACCTACAGGAGAATAAGATGAAGAAAAATTAACATTCTTCATGAGTTGATCGAAAGCAGAGGCAGGAAGAAGAACATAAACATATTCTTCACGCACAGCAGCAGAGCAAAACTTCCTTCGACCAAATAGCTTTTAGGGTTCGATGGACAAGGTTATTTATAGGATTTTGGGGATCCTAATAGGGTTAGAGTTGTATTGGAAGTAATACTTCCATGATAGAGTTATTACCCTACTCCATCTTCCTCGTAGTTATCCCAAAACTTGCTCTAGATAGTCTCCTGGGTCGAACGAAACTCGAACTGAATTCACGCCTTAGGCTAGGTCATGTGTTTTAATTGACGACGTTGTCGTAGTCGTTTCTTATTAAAAACGCGCCCAAGGTGAGGGCGTTTCCTTTCCTTTCCTTAATTTTATTTCCCGTCATTTGAAATTTGACGCCCTCTTGTGTATGCGTCCTTTTTAAATTAACGCCTTAGACAGAGGCATTTCCTTTTGAATTAGCACCTTGATAAAAGGCGTTATTTTCCTCTTGATTAATGATTTACTCATTTAGGCTCTTCATCATCTATTTACTTATCTTTTATTTTAATTTGATTTATTTAAAAATCTTATTTTTTTCCAGGGTTGCTATAAGAGTCCTTCTTGGTCTTAGGTCTTCTCTCCCCGAGTAGTGTTTTGATGATGTCAGAGGGAGAGAGAGAGTCATGTGCATTGTCATAAGTCAATTAGGGGTTGCATTTATTCACTATGTATTTGCATCTGCATTTTGAGGTCATGTATTCTTTATGAATGAAATGAGGTTTATTGTTGGATGTGATGAAGTTTACTGTTGGATGACTTTGTTTGTGCAAACATGTGGTTGATGAAAAGAATGGAATGTGCTACTTGAAGCATAATGACTCATAGTTGCCATCATCAAAAAGGGGGAGAATATTATGTCCCTGGTTTTGATGGTGACTAACTATGAATCATTGCGATTAAGTCTTTTCATTTTATTGGACTTAAGGTTGTATAAGTCATCTAACAGTACATGTTTTTTCAGGAGCTTAATGAATTTTGGAAGTCTTTATGTCAATCTTCAGAATGTGTATTATGGTGCACTGCACAGTGGAGACTTCACCATGGAAGAAGCCATAAGTCTATATGTCTCAAGGACGAGTTGTCGAAGTCCTTAGATCAAGTGGGAAGTCGACGCTGCTAAGGTCTCCCTGCTATGGTAACAAAGCAGACTAATAGAAGCTCACAGGTGACAAATAGCTTCTAAGGCCGACAAATAGATAGACACGGGTGAAAAATGGCTTATCGGGCTAACAAATGCCAAATAACGTTCAAGCCAGCAAGTGTCAACAGATATGCAGCTTCGCAGCAGAAGCATGAGCCAAGGGCACCTTGTAGTCAATGCAATTTTAGAAGTAGTCATCCATCAACTGTGTAGCACTAACTCCAGCAGATCTCTCCAGCAGTCCATGGAGTCAAAGCCAATTCAGCCAGAGCCACCCGCTTGATGAAGCAACAAAAGGCGACGGCTTGTGCCGCATAGTGGTGACAAATAGGTGATAAGGCTGACAAATACCTTCCTAACAGTGAAAAATGGACGACAGAACAAAACGCTTGAAAAGTGTAGAAGCGGAGTCGGCTCTAGTCGCAAATGGAGTCGACTCCAGTCACGTTGAGCTAAGGAGCTGATCAAAGGCGACGGCTAATGAGTGATAAGGGTGAAAAATAGCTTGTTATGGGTGACAAATGGCCGATAACAGTAACAAATAGCTTTCTAACGGTGAAAAATGGCTCATAGCCATCACATATGAAGAGTGATCAAGCTTGTTCGAAGGATTTAACGGTGCATGGGTTTCCTAACCCTACCATCTGAGATCTGGAGCTATCCTAAGCAATGGACGACCTCAACAGACCTCATCTGAGATCAAGGAACGAGATTAATCTCCAGTTCTAATGGTTTTCGATATTGATGGGTTCAAGCCAGATAAGGTTCTGAAGAGATACAGCAAAAGAGTCTTAGCTTCTATGCTTACGGAAGGAAGGAGTTGATCAGGAGTCTATCAAGAGTCCTACTCTATCATGGAACCTCCGTGCGTCTCCATACCATGCGGAACAGAGAGTACTTCAACAGAGAGTGAAAACAAGAGAGATCGCAGAAGACTTAAAAAAGGTGTGTAACCAGAAATGCTAGGGTGATTTCATATTATCTACAAGCAGCAGGTAGAGCCACACTCAAGTAGTGAAAAAGATAATTCTTGCTAGAACTTGAGGATTCAAGCGTGAAGATCAGAATTGGAGTGCAGCGACATCAACTGACACACAGATCTCGTCTGCTACTTTGAGAAAATTATTCTAAACCTGATCCGCGTTTCAGATTATTTTTTTCTACTTTCTTTCTTCTCATTTCTTTGGTTCTCCCAGAGCTATTGTGGAAGATATGAAGTGCAAGCTGTGAGTCAGCGGACTTGTGAGAAGGTGTTCTCTTGTTAAGCTGTGGATCAGCGGTATGTGTTTGGGTTGTTTCCCAAAGTTGAGTGCTTGGCACTAGTGGAAGCCTCACTTGGTTAAGTGAGGGGTGGACGTAGGCCTCTAGGTTGAGGATCGAACCACCTTAAAAATCCTTGTCTCTTTGTGCAGTGTGTGATTTCATCTATCTCTAATTATCTTTGAAGCTCTAGTTGCTATTTAGGATCGAGTGCATATAACTCCAGCTATTCTACGCATTAGTTCTATACCTATAATGTTTGAGAAGTTAAAAAGGGGGCAGATCTATTTAACACCCCTTCTAGATCAGCCTCTCCGCACCTAACATCATCAGCTAAATCCTCTTTAATTTGAGGACTAAGAGCTGGGGATGTCAATGGCTAGTCAGAGGGATTTCTATTGCACGACACCTAACGTAGCTATGTCCTAATCCTTTTCCTCAAAATAGGACTATTTTTACCTTATCTTTGTATATGGCAACTTTATACTTATCTTTAAAAATTAATAGAAACAAATACATGAAGGTGAAATTATCAGTCCATGTTATAATTCAATTGATAGTAGGGGCAACGTAGATTTACTTGCATCTCATGTTGATCCACCAATCAATCCTCATATTTGACTCTGAAACTTAATAATAGAATGTCCCCAAGTGGTAACCCCCCAAAAATCTCAACAAAGTAGTCAAACCTCTTCTCCACTGCACAGATTAGACTTTGTATCTTTGCTTCAAGAAAAACAGGACAACCCTTGGATGGCTACAGGAACAATTTGAGAGTCAAGAAATAGGATATAACTTGAAATCTTAGAGCTTGTATTAATGCACATTCTTTATGTAGCTACTAAACGGGTAACAACTGTTCAATACCCAACCCACGAAGATTATCACTTAAAGTAGAAATAATTTGTAAGAACTAGTGATATATTTGACATTATGCCATTAGATTTTAGTACTTTTAAATTTTTGTTTCTTAATTCAAGTACTTACAGAGAAGAGCATTAGATCTTAGAAAATTTTGTGATCTTTCAACTTTCAAAGATAAAAGATTAAAAAATTATGTGGTAAGAATCGAACTGCCAATAACAAAAATCCTACAAGTCTCTCACACCCTAACCACCAGAGACAAGAGGGTGCTTCTATGTTCATAAATTGTTACCCAGACATAATCAACATATTACAGTCAGAAGTGTGACACATTAGGTTATTGAAAAATGAAGTTAAACTAGCATGCCCCATACAAACTCCTTCCAGTTGGACAGAGTCGACAAACTCTCCTTGGGCACAGAGAACAACAATTGTTGGTTCATATGGCCAGCTTGCAACTAAAAGTTAAAAAAGGGAAACGAATCAACATATACGATTGTTTGTGTCATGTACTGTCCTAACATTTGATTCCCACCTCAAATACCTTCCATATTTGTTTAATTATTTCATAGTTCCTTAGTCCAATGTTTGAGTCTTTGTTAGTATTCAGATTTAATTAAGTTCAAGGTGGGTAAATATGGATTGGAGTTGGATGGACAAGCCAAGGTAAATCTTAGAGTTTTCCATTCATCGTGCACTTCATACTTAGAAGCTCTAATATTTATACTTTCATATATGTTTATGTTGTAGGAATGCAAGAGAGCACTATGATGGGGTAGATGAATTTGTTGAGTTTGCTTTTAGAAATTTGCCAGCTGATGGAGTCATTAAATGTCCCTGTACCAAATGCACCTGTATTCACAAATGGACTACACAGATTGTAAGAGAGCACTTATATTTTTATGGAGTTATAAAAGATACACATTTTTGGCAATTCCATGGGGAAGGAGAAACTTCTCGTAAGTCATTATATACTCATGATGCACATGCATTTGTCAATGATAATGAATCTATCTATGAAATGCTACTTGATGCATTTGGATTGCCTAATGCTCCTCTACAAGAAGATGGTGCTTCAAATGATCTCATAAGTCAGGCTGATGACAAGTCCTACTGCTTTTATAAGCTACTTCAAGATGCTGAACAACCATTATATCATGGATGCAAGAAATTTAAAAAACTTTCTTTCATAATCAGATTGTTCAATATTAAATGTCTAGGTGGTTGGACACAAAAGAGTTTTGATATGTTGCTTAAGTTACTTAAGGAGGTCCTTCCTGAAGGGGAGAATTTGCCCAACTCATTTTATGAAACAAAGAGGATTATTAGAGAATTGGGATATGGCTATCATAAAATTAATGCATGCCCAAATGATTGTGTCTTATTTTGGAAAGAGAAAAAGAATTTGGACTCATGTCCTAAATGTGGGGAATCTCGGTGGAGAACTGCAAAAGACTTTGAAGAGTCTGGAGAGATTAAGAAGGTGGCTAAGAAAGTCCTTCATCACTTCCCATTGATACCAAGGCTACAAAGATTGTGCATGTGCTCTCGTGTTGTAGTAAGTATGAGGTGGCACAAAGAAAATCGTAAGGAAGATGGCATTTTAAGACATCTGGCAGATTCACCATGTTGGAAATGTATAGATGCTATTGCTGACTTTGGAAGGGAGAGTTGGAATGTATGTCTTGGGTTAGCAAGTGATGG
This sequence comes from Amorphophallus konjac, assembly GCA_022559845.1. NCBI lineage: Eukaryota > Viridiplantae > Streptophyta > Magnoliopsida > Alismatales > Araceae > Amorphophallus > Amorphophallus konjac. The sequence goes on from CM040121.1 coordinate 470,343,068, forward strand.
GTTCAACCCTTTTAGTACCATGAGTGTTAGTCATAGTACTTGGCCGATTTTTCTAGTGCCTTATAATCTTCCACCTTGGCAATGCATGAATGGTCCAAATGTAATCTTATCCTTACTAATTTCTGGTCCAAAGGGGCCTGGCAATGATATTGATGTTTATCTACAGCCACTCATTGAAGAATTATAGATTTTGTGGCATGGGGTGGATACATTTGATGCTTCAAAGGGTGAGATGTTCAGCATGCGAGCTGCATTGTTATGGACTATTAATGACTTCCCTGCATATGCATACATGTCAGGTTGGAGCACTAAAAGGCGACTAGCTTGCCCAGTTTCCAATAAAGATACATGTTTCATGTGGTTGGATGCTAGTGGGAAGCATTGTTACACTGGTCATAGGAGATGGTTGAGGAAAGATCATAAAATTTGATTCATGTCCCATCGATTTGATGGAAATAAAGAGTTAGGAGATAGGCCCATACCATTGTCTGGGTTTGAAGTCTTGGAGCAGCTTCGAGACTTGTCTTTTAAGGTAGGTAAATGTTGTATTCAATTGAAAGGAAAAAGGAAGCGGAAGAAGGTGGTGCCTATAGATGTCAACAAGTATTTGAATTGGAAGAAGCACATCATTTTTTTTTAAATTGCCATATTGGAAGTCCTTATTGTTGTGCCATAATCTTGATGTGATGCACATGTGGATGCACTTTCGGGATTTCTTTTATTTATTCATTTGTTCGTTTTGTTTATTTCATTTATTTGTTGTGTGGGCGTGCCAGTCACAATGTGATAGTTTATTCGGGATCCGAAGAAGCCACTGGTGCGCGCCATCTGACTGATCAGACGATAGTGAGTATCATGTCGGGACCAAAACCCGCCATGCCATAAAGGTCACGGTGTTAATTACATCTCCCTAGAGGAAAGAAAACCCTTGATTAAGCTCCATAACCAACATGCGGATTTGAGAATGTACCACCACGTTTTCTCATCTTCATTGAAAATCCAAGCATTGGAGTGTACACCGCCGTGAAAGGGAAGTTGTGGAGGAGAGATCTAGGGGAGAAATAGGGGGAGATGTGCAGAAATTAATGGTGAAGGTCAGAAAAACAACAAGAAAGGCTACCTATCTATGTGAATGGAGAAGAAGAAGAGGGATGGAGAGAGAGGTGAGGGTGCAAGAGGGAAAGAGGAAGAAGAAGAAGGGGGCGAACCAGGTTAAAGGAAGAGAGAGGGGAGGCGGCCTAGGTTTTTTTTGGAAGAAAACAAAGAGAGAAATTCTAAGCTAAAAAGAAAAAAAAAGAAGAAGTCCTTCCTCTCAAATTTTATGGGCTATTTATAGGAGAAATGAGTTGAATGGAGGGTGGAGATTGAGTTTGATGGAGATGAAAGGCTGAGATTAGAGGGGAAAAAGATGGAGGGTGGAGAGAGGAGAGAGGGCCGCCCCTTCCCTTAGGGTTTGGGGCGCCCTTCTCATGGGTTGCCTAAAGAGAAGGAAATCTCCTCCTATTTTCTCTCCTAAAATCTCTCCAAGATAATTCAATAAAAAAAAATATTTCTTTTATCTCCTTTCAGACAAAAAAGGAATGGCAGCTGCTCCTTGACTTGGTCAAAGGTGTAGGGGGCACCCTAGGGTAACCATGCCCTGGTCTCATGACTGTTTTGCCCCTGGCCCTTCTACCAATTGCCGTGAGTGTCATGAACATACAAAATTTGAATTAAGCCCATAGAAATTATTACTTTTTGCAGATAAATCTCAAATGCTCTCAATTATGCAATATGAAATTAATGCTCATGGCCCTCAACTCCTTTTTATTGAATGATTAATCTGCAAACTAAGTTAATTTGCGTGGAAGGTCTGATTTGTGTGAAGTTGAGTGTAGCTATAAAATATGCATAATTATCTAATTATGTGTATGTAAAATGGTGTGTTTGGCATAAATTATTGTAGAGAAATGAACATCATCACACCCCCCAACTTACTCAGCGCTAGTTCCTTAGCAATGCAATTAGACTAAAATTTAAGACCAACAAGAGTTTACAAAGTTCATACCTTTATATCCAGATCCTCCTTCATAGAATTAACCAAAGATTAGGAATCCGGAATCATTAATACATAATAGCCTTAGAATGAAAATTTAGGTACATGACTAAGAATGCGATCCAAAATTCAATAGCACTTGTACATGTGTAATACTAAATCCACAGCATAAACAATTGCATCCCTCATTTGCCATTCTAGATAGGTATGTTTCAACTCTGCACCTCCTAGATCCGAGCATTGAGTACAGTAGCTTTTTGTCTGCCTTTTTCTTTAGTTTTTTTTCACTATACACATGATGATGCGCAACCCTTTACTGTTTGACGGGAACCTCAACTCTTGCCTTAGGAGAAGCAAACCCGGTTACGAGGATCAGGGGCATTTTTCATGGTATTTTTTTTAATAATGTGCTTTTGCACTTATTTGACGAATAACTTTGGCAGATAGCTTTATCTAAAAGATCTCATCTTTAAGAAATGCAGAGTATCAGACACCACTCTAAAATTACAGAAGTCTTGTCCTACTTGTTTCATTAGCATGCAAAGTAATTTTTTGTTTTTCTTTTCTAAAGTGCCAATGAACTTTAAAGAGATTCTTAAATCGGTTTTTCATGGCTAGGTCGAATAAATTTTTCGTCATCCTTCTCCCTAGTCTTTTCTATTCTAGAATCACTTTCAATTCAAGCATGAATTAAGAAAACTCAGTTGGGGATTTCATCTTTCCACTTTCATTTCAATGCAAATGCAGGACAGAATGGTATGCAGGTCCTCATCTCATGTCGTACTATATGTATCATAAAATTTTAAATTTTTCTTTGCCCCCCAACTTGAATTACATTGTCCTCAATGGCATATGTAAGCAATAGAAATAACAAAATTATGTAACAATAAATATTACTGAGAAGGAAATAAACAACCTGATATGTGGGGCGCAATTCCATCATTAATATGGACGATGACAGCTTCATCTCCTGGACTTGACATGTCTACTGAAAACAAACTAAAAATAAAACATCAAATAACAAAAATATTGGGCCGCCTCCCAGAAGTGTTAAGTTTACCATCTTCAACCAGACGCATGTGTTGACACCCATTTTCGGCCAATAAGTAGCACTATTTCTCTTATTCGTCATTTTGATGTCTCGTCTTACCCATTATTTTGGAGCCTTCCATGGACAGATTTCAAGCCCATTTTATTGTTCCATAGCCTTTTGGACTTCAGAGATCATGATTTCAGAGAGCCCTGGAGCTTATCTTATCAACTTTCGGCCATCCAAGTTGACTTGCGGCCCATTTTGATCAAGTGTCCATCAAACATTCGGCTCCTTTTACTGTACAGTCTTGAAAATAGCCCTTTTTCATCCCCTTATATTCCTCTATTCAAAAAGTGCCCTTCACCAAAGTTGTTCTTCTTTTAAAGCTCTACATTTTCTTCTTTTACGCCATTAGCCAGTTCTTCACCAATTTCATGTTATTTGCATTTTCCCAGCGTGCTGTGCTGTTCACCTGCGTCCCAAAATTTTCTCTCTCTATTCTCTTCCCATTTTTTCCCTCTTCCACTCATTTTTTTATCTTGCTCTCTTCATGAAAGTTGTTTATCTTTTTGTTATCTATAATTTCTTCTCCTACCACATTCACTAGTTCTGTACAGTTTTCGAGATATGATCTAATTTCCAAAGTCGCAGAAAGTATACCCAGAAATTTTCCTCATGCAGCCTAGCGGTCATTTGCTAGACCGCTAGGACACAAGAAACGGTCATTCACTAGACCATTTTTTAGAAACTTGTCCAAAATCGTCCCGTTTCACCCCTGGAGCATTGCAGTCACCCCCTAGACTGTTTGCCATCCCCTTGCGGCCCTGCGATAGACCGCTAGGCTAGCCCAAGAGTCCAGCCTGCGCTGGACTCTATCTCAAAATCCATCCACCGTGCCTATCTTCAAGCGCCCATATCTTCTAGAATACAACTCCGAATTGACCCCCGTTTATTTTTATCTCTTGCCCTTCGTATTATCTCGAGTTTGATCTATAGAACTCAAATTTTCATTGCATATGTCTCTCGGAATCATTGTCAAAAGTTTAGGATTTATGTGTCCTAGTACAAGTCAAACTCCTATTTTCTGTGCGATGGGCCTATCTTGTGGCGAGTATATCTTCTAGAATCTTCCTCCAAATCGAGTCCCGCTTATTCCTATCTCTTGTCCTTAGTATTATCTCGAGTTTGATCCATATAACTCGATTTATCTTGGATTATATCTTGAAGAATCGTGAGAGGAAGATAAGGATTTCCTACAAAACTTTATATAAACTGCCCAGTTCGCAGTCGCGACGAGGCCTCTTTCTCAGTTCAGGGCGAAGCCATGCTACAACATCATCCCGTCTCTTCGACCCTGGCTTGAAGAGGGAAGTATTAGCTTTCCATTCTATTCTTTTGGGCTTGATTTCATGGTCTATACTCTTAGTTCTCCTCTCCTCAATTTCACAAATCATCACAAAACACTATTTTCTGCACTTTGTCTGCATTTTTCTCCGTTTTGCATGCACGTTTCCCGCAGTTGTTCTGCGTGATTTTCTCATATATGTGCTTCATTCTCATCACAACACACACACCTATCTTTTCCACCCTTCCACAGGGGTTAAAAACCTCCCCCGTGTGAGTTTGCCCTCAATTTCTACCCCTATTTTATCACTTCGGAATTGATGCTACACTTCATGATCTAATGAGTTTTTACCTTTGTGTTTTGATCTTTGTTTTGCAGGAGAGCATGATATGAACGTGAGGCCCTCTTCTTATAGCTGGCTGGAGGACGAGGAGGTTTGAATCTACATCTTTCACACGCCCCGTTTCAAGCGTGATCAACTCTTCAAGTTCCAAGGTACACGGCGCCATCTTTTGATCTCTTCATCCTTTCAGCATTGTTGGAACCTTGGTGGCGATCATGGTATGTATTCCTCATCTATTCAATACCCTTTGATTCACACTTTGATGCATGTATTAGTCTAAAGGGGGTGGGGTATAACATAATAAATATTCTACAATTTTTTGGCAATCACGGTGGGACACCAATGCCCATCACATTTGTTTTCATGCTCTTTTGTAAGTTGGGTGTGTGCATGTTCATGTTTGGGTAGTATTTTCTTCATTCTCCAACTGTTTTGGGCATTTTAAGGGCTCTGGTTGCCTGGCGGTCTTTTGTTAGACCGCAAGGGGTCAAGAAACGGTCATTTGGTAGACCGCTTGTGGATTCTGGCAGTTCTACGCGCGTGCTCACAGGGCCCTGTTCGTCGAGACATAACTTTTGATCTCAGAGTCCGATTACGCTGATTTTTGTTCCATTGGATAGCCCTTTGTATTGTCTTTGAATCCATATGTTATTTGTATCATTTGGATAACATTTGTATACTCTAATATTGTCATACTTTTTGAGTTTTCTGCATAAAGTCTGTAGGCAGGCTCAGGGACAGGTTCACAGGTACGACTTTGGTTGATGATTTGATTGCCTTCCCAACTTCTGATTGTCCTGATTTTTGTTCCAATGGATATCCCTTTGTATTATCTTTCCATCCATATACTATTTGCATCATTTGGGTCACATTTGCTTAGTTAAATATTGTCATCATTTTAGCATTTTGTGCATGAAATCTGCATACAGACCCAGGGATAGGTTCACGGGGCAACTGATGTAGCACAGCCCAAGGTTGACTAAGTATGAATTGAAGATCCTAGGACCTAGACCCGCAAGCATACAAGCACTCCAATGATTCTCACAATAGCGGCTTGCTCACACGACACACGCGATCACCCGGAGGGGTCGGGGGATGATGGCGAGGGTCCGAGGTGGGACCCAATGACTCTAAGTGACTAAGTGGGCTTTGGCTGACCCCTAAGGATCTGGGTTACCCAACTTCGTGGGCGGCTGGCCCGCAGGGCGGGGTTTGGGTGGCACTCACTCCCGGTCCGCAGTGGTCACACAAAAGTAGATTGCAAGATCGGGCCCTCTTCTCACCGTCCGACGGGCATACAAAGTAATACTAAATTTGCAGAAATGAGGCAATCAAGGATGGTATCAGATGCTCACCTGATCGGTGTGTAAACACCGATCCTGCTCGGAGACGAGGGCGCGCCGGGAGGCGAGGGTATACACCCGATCGCTGCGGTGGTGTCGCTTGACCTGAAAGTGAAAGGAGTACAACACTACACCTCTCGCAGGCGGCCAAGCGGGGTGGGGAATTATGCAAAGGAAACCCGACTTTCGAGCTCCGCCGGTTCTGCCAACCGTCAGGTTCGCTGGACAAGGTGTCGATGATGACGCTGCCACGGATTCCACAGAACTTCAAACTTGACGAAACTGGTGCCAAAAGTTTCCCAACTGACAGAAGATGATGTCTGAATTTTTGGGGAAGCTCTGGAACTCGGGGCTGATCGGACCAGCAACTGGAACAGGACAGCAACTTCTATGTCTGGCTGGTGCAGAACTGATACAGTAGGTTGCAGAAGGCACTGAGGACGCTCCCGAACTCAGATTGGAACGAAACTGGCGGTGACGCAATCGTGGTCGGCGTAGCTTCAAGCAGAAGTTGACGGGGACACAATCTGAGGTCGGAGGAGAGAGTGGTAGCCGGATAAGTGGGGATAGGTCAAACCTGGACCTGCAGGGGCAGACTGCACACTCCGACAAAGAAAATTGTAACTGGGAGCTCCGGGGGCCGAATGAGGTCCTTCTTGTTGGAGATGAAAGCTAACTGGATGTAGTTTCTGCCCTCCAAAAATGGTGGCCATATCTTTAAGGAAGAAGCCGTGGTTGGACTGGAACTGAGGCTCTGGTTCCCTGCCTGAGGACTTCTGCGTGGTCGAGGGAGATCGGCTCCTGCGGACAGCTCGGAACTTGGATGTCGACGAAACCACCTCTCCTTGAAAGATCTCTGGAATACCTTTCCAGAGATTTAGGCCTTGACACCAGGAGGATCAGGGAGCGGCCGGAGACGATGCGACTTCAGGACCCCACTCTGCTGCCTGCGACCTGCTACCTGGGATTGCAATCTTGCAAGATCAAAGGGAGTGGGAGAGAGGGTAGCACAGCTTGGGAATGATGGCTGATGGTTTGTGGAGAGGGGAGGGACGTGGCTAGGGTCTTCCAAGAGGTCTAGGGGGGCAGGGAGGGGTGGAGAGGGAGTTGGAGCTGCAAGGAGTGGTGGTGGGAAGGTGGAAGTGCACAAGAGAGATGGTGAGTGGGAGAGGAGGTGGGGGCGAACTTGGTTAGTATGGGGAAGGGGGGGTGCGACCAAGGGTGGTTAGGGAGGTGGGGAGATGGAAGGGCACAGCCCTAGGGAGAAGGAAATTCAAATTTGGGTTTAGGGAAGAGCCCCTTTGATGTGAAACGACCCCTTGGACCTAGAATTGCAAGTAATCGAACCGAACGGCGGACCCACTCAAGCGGGTTCACCCGCGTCGCGCGCACCCGGGTCCGTAGGTGGACCGGCGATAGTGGTGAGGGTCCGAGGATGGACCTTGCCTTTCCGGGGATTTGACTAGCTTGGGCTGAAGCCCTAAGGGCCCGGGATGCCCAATTTCGTGGGCGGCCAGCACTCCAAGGGCGTGGGATGTAGTGGCTCTCTCACAACTCGCTCCGCGGAGGCACTCAATTAGATGGCAATTTGAGATCGGGCGCTCGCCTCACCGCCGACGGGCAACTAGAAACGATACTAAGACAAACAATGGTAAAACCAGAAGAGGATGGGGGCTCAAAGCTCACCTGATTGGTGTGAAGACACCGATCCCGGTCGGAGACGAGGGCGAGCGGAGAAGCGTGGGCTACCCACACGCCGCGCCGATGATGCTTCAGCCGACGACCTGCTAGTACACAACTACTCCTCACGCAGGAGGGTGATCGTGGGGTGGGGAAAATAGAGGTTACATTCAAACACTACCTCCACGCAGGGAGGGGCGCTAAGCCGGCCAGGCGGGGAAGGGAAACTAGCTAAGGAGGTAGCCGATTGATCCCACCGTCGGTTCTGCCCGCCTGTTCTGCCAGCTGACAGGTACTCACTGTTGGATGTCCAGCGGATGCTCCCGAACTCAAAAACTGACAAAACCAGTGCCTAAACGTCACTGACAGACCAAAGAATGCCTGTGAATTTTTGTGGGTGGTTCCGATGTCGTCACCGGTAGGGGCGGGCTCTGGAACAGAGTCCCTGCGATCAGGCTCGGACTGCTCCCAGGGTACAACAGCAGATGGACGAAGCCACCACGCCCGCTCCCGAAGTCCAAATGATGCGGGACTAAGTCGAGGATGCCCGTGGACGAGTCTTCTCCGAGCAGCAACCAAGCTGGGCATGAGACGATGTCGGGGAAGAGAGAGAGAGCCCGTTGAGTGGGTAGGTGTCGGGTCAGGTCCTGAGTGGCCTGATCTGCGCACCTGAGGGAGAAAAATTGGAAAACGTTCCTCCAGGTGCCAAACGGGGTGCCGTCTTCTGCTGATGGAAGTAGATTGGAGGTAGAAGACCTCGGCTGAGCAGCGCCTTCAGAAGTGATTGGGTGTGACCGTGGGAGCTTCTGCACTGCAGCTCTAGTCCTGGTTCAGGTCCTGGTTGCGCAGTCAGATGAGAACGAGTCCTCCGGATAGCAGTGATGTCGGATGCCAGCGAGACCACCTCGGTTGCGAAGCCGTCTGGAAGAGCTTTCCGGCAATGTATAGTGCACCTCCAGAGACATCGAACGACTCCGGAGCAGCCTCTTCAAGTTGAGCTCCAACTGCTGTCTGCGAATTGAGATGGATAGGGTGGTGAAAGGTGATGGGAGACGGAGTAGATGTGGTGGGAAATGGGGTGGATGGGTGTGGGGATGGCACCTGACTATGTGGGGGTCTGTTAGGGGGTGATACAAGGTGTGGGAGGGGCAGAAAGGGGGCTGGGAGGTGGTCTAGCAAGTGGAGGAAGGGGGAGCTGCGAATTTGGGTTGGGAATGAGAGAGGGAGGAGAGATCTCTCCTTTGGTTTGAATGTGTGGTTAATGGAGGGTTTAATTCTTGTCTAGGGAATGGGAAGGGGTGTCTTGGGGATGTGAATGGGTGCTTCGGAGATGGGATTCTCCCTTGGGAAAATGAAAGGTTGTATGGGGAAGAGGAAAGGTTGCTTGGGAGGAGGGAGAGGTGCCTAGGAGAAGGGGATTCCACCTAGGGGTTGGAGGGGGATTAAATGAGAGGTATGGGGAAGGGGGAGGGGTCTTAATTAGAGGTGAATAGGGAGGAGAGAGAGTAAATTTTGAAATTTGGAGAGAGGAGGAGAGAGAATGGGGTTCACCCCCTTTAGAGAGAGAGAGAGAGAGAAATAGAGAGAGAGCTAGAGAGGTAGAGTGAGAGAGAGAGAGAGAGAGAGAGAGAGCACAGGGGTTTCAATATTCAACTCAAAATTTTCATTCAACAATTCATTAGCTTACAAATGAGGGATTGGGGTCCTATTTATAGGGATCCCACAATTTAACTTAAGTCCCTGACTTTTGGACTACTAACACTAAACCAAGGGGAAGGGGGCGCCCCTGGGCCTAGCCCATATAATTGGGCCCAATAACACACATAATGACATAAGACTTAGGTAAATAGCTACCTAACCTAGGTATTGGACTCAAATAAAAGGAAAAGTACATGATAAGAAAATGAAAATTACATCATATGACTCGAAATAAAGTGCTGAACAAGATGTAGCATAGGTGGCGAGCATCGGGATCCTCGATCAAATGAAATTGCTGGTGATGTCCTCATCATACCCCCGGGGTGTGAAAAACTCGACTCTGTCGAGTATGGGCCCACCAGGGAAGTGGTCCTCTCAAGCAGCTCAGAGTGAGCCTCAACCTCCAAACTCAACCCTGCGTCCGCAACTAGGGGACGGTCCTTCATCCTCTCGAGGTGGCTCAGGCGCACCCTCTTGCTGGCGATGGAACCCTGCTTGCCTAGTTCTGCCTCCGTGTGCACACGTCGGACTCTCAGGCTGATTTTTGGTGGCTCTCCGAGGGTGTCTTTCTCAAAGGAAGATAAAGGCTCGAGGCACTCACTAGGATCCACCGCGGTGCCCATATAGGGTGTCGGATCCGCCACATGGAAAATGGGGTGAATCCCAAAACCCATTAGTAAGTCCAACCGTTAGCCGGGTTGCCAAAGTCACTCGGAACTTGGGAAGGTTCAAGTCCTCGTGCCCTCGAATTGGAGGTGACCCTAGGGTAGAGCCACTCCAATGTCATCATCACCAGATTGCCTACTTGGAATTCCAAGTGGTGCTCGCGAGCTCTTGCCCGCTCTTTGTGAACCTCACCGCTCGTCAAGAATTGCTTTCGTGTATGCTCATGCCATGCATCATGATGCGGTGAGTGGGTGTGACGGAGGATAGCATGCAAAGGTGGACCGGGGCAACCGTACATGGACCTATCATGCATAGATGTGATGAAGACTTTCATGGACTCAGGGGGGCCGGGGCAACCATAGGTGGATCTAGCTTGCTTAGGTTTCCTATCAAGGTGGGTGAAGACTGGGGGTCCGGGGCATCCAAACGTGGCCCTATCATGCATAGGTTCTCTACGGAAGGTTGGAGGACCGGGGCATCCACATGTGGTCCTAAAATGCATGTGTCTCCTAACAATGTTGACTTCTATAGGGGGTCCAGGACACCCAAATGTGATCCTACCATGCCACTCTACCCAAACGTTGAGTCTTATCTTCCAAAGCGTGGGTGTTGACAAGGCGGGGTTTGGTTCAACTTTGGCGCAATGGTCTCGGCAAGGGGCGAGGCTTAGGAATTCTTTGGAGAAATGGGACAAGGATGGCAGGTTTGGGGGTTCCCATGCGGAGGGATCAAATGGGTCAAGTATGGTTAGGCCCTTGGTGAAGGGGGTGTTTTCAATCCCATGGATCAAGAAAGTCCATTCCATAGATTCCCTAATGTAGGTTGGGACCTCGTCAACGGGAAAATTGAAGGGTGTGAGTGGTGGGTGTTGCTCGCCCCAAGGGATCAGTTTGAGGCCTACTAGGCATGTAGTGGTGTGGGAGCAATGGGCCTGGTTGCGTATAATGAAATGGCCCTTGGGATTGGATGAGGGGTGGGCAATGGTGAAGGAGGGAAAGTGGCCAGGTTGGCATTGGGGCCCCCAAGGGAATAGGTCACAAGGATGTAGGTGGGCTTGGCTTGTGGGGAAGGATGCTTCTTCCATTTCTAGACTTATAGTATTCCAAGTCACACACTGCCTAGTGCGGACTGTGCACTCGTTACCTAGTGGGACAATCACCAAGGTTGACTCCCTAGATGGGGTGCCCTTTTCTTGAGGGAGGTGGGGGTCATAGGGTTGGTTTTGGCAAAATTCTTCGGGTTCGGGCAAGATCAATAATAGCTTGCTTGTGCAAGGACCCTTAGTGTAAATAGAGGTGATGGATCCAATAGAGGTGTGTGAGAAACTAAGGTATCCAGTGTCGCTTTCCCCTAAGGCCAGCAGGTTTGTCACCTCTATTTGCCGTAGTACTCCCCTAATCAAGTCCCTCAGGGTCCCTACAAGGTAGAATGAATGGTAGGTTGTGTGGAGGTGTGGGGTGGGCACGATTGGGTTGTTGTTATCCATGGAGGGGCGTGTGACGCGGAGGAGGAGGTTTTGCTTTAGCCACTCTATGAGGGGTTCCCCTAAAATTACAATTCTCATGGAGGGATGGGTGGGGGGACTTGGTTGGTCATCTTTTAACTCTCGGGGTGGTGAACATGGGTGGACTTGGGTTGGGTTTGGTCGGGGAAGTTCTTGGGTTGGAGTTGGGGTCGGGGGTGGAAGATCGGTTGGTTGAGGAGGTTTGGATTGGGGTGCGTAGATCTTTCTAAGATTGGCCCTCATTTCATCCCAAGATTCAATGGGTGCTTCCCCTTTGGCTTCTCTCAATCCTACAATGTTCTCCCATTCTTTCCTAGCTTGACGCCAGAGCAAACTCTTGGCATAGTTGACTTTCATAGGCCCTGATAGAGTGAACCTCCCAAAGTGTCGATCTATGGAGTCCTCCCACTCTATATATATACTAGGGCGAGTTCCATCAAACACAAAGGCTTCTAATGGGCCTAAGAGTGGCGAATATGCCAAGTATGAGGTAGTCATGATGGAGGACAAGTGTGATGCATGCAATGGCCCTAGGACAAGACTTAGTAGAGACAAGTCTAGAACTTGCTCTGATATCAATTTGATGTGAAATGACCCCTTGGACCTAGAATTGCAAGCAATCGAACCGAACGGCGGACGCACTCAAGCGAGTTCACCCGCGTCGCGCGCACCCGGGTCCGTAGGTGGACCGGCGATAGTGGTGAGGGTCCGAGGATGGACCTTGCCTTTCCGGGGATTTGACTAGCTTGGGCTGAACCCCTAAGGGCCTGGGATGCCCAATTTCGTGGGCGGCCAGCACGCCAAGGGCGTGGGATGTAGTGGCTCTCTCATAACTCGCTCCGCGGAGGCACTCAATTAGATGGCAATTTGAGATCGGGCGCTCGCCTCACCGCCGACGGGCAACTAGAAACGATACTAAGACAAACAATGGTAAAACCAGAAGAGGATGGGGGCTCAAAGCTCACCTGATCGGTGTGAAGACACCGATCCCGGTCAGAGACGAGGGCGAGCGGAGAAGCGTGGGCTACCCACACGCTGCGCCGATGATGCTTCAGCCGACGACCTGCTAGTACACAACTACTCCTCACGCAGGAGGGTGATCGTGGGGTGGGGAAAATAGAGGTTACATTCAAACACTACCTCCATGCAGGGAGGGCCGCTAAGCCGGCCAGGCGGGGAAGGGAAACTAGCTAAGGAGGTAGCCGATTGATCCCACCGTCGGTTCTGCCCACCTGTTCTGCAAGCTGACAGGTACTCACTGTTGGATGTCCAGCGGATGCTCCCGAACTCAAAAACTGACAAAACCAGTGCCGAAACGTCACTGACAGACCAAAGAATGCCTGTGAATTTTTGTGGGTGGTTCCGATGTCGTCACCGGTAGGGGCAGGCTCTGGAACAGAGTCCCTGCGATCAGGCTCGGACTGCTCCTAGGGTGCAACAGCAGATGGATGAAGCCACCACGCCCGCTCCCGAAGTCCAAATGATGCGGGACCAAGTCGAGGATGACCGTGGACGAGTCTTCTCTGAGCAGTAACCAAGCTGGGCACAAGACGATGTCGGGGCAGAGAGTGAGAGCCCGTTGAGTGGGTAGGTGTCGGGTCAGGTCCTGAGTGGCCTGATCTGCGTACCCGAGGGAGAAAAATTGGAAAACGTTCCTCCAGGTGCCAAACGGGGTGCCGTCTTCTGCTGATGGAAGTAGAGTGGAGGTAGAAGACCTCGGCTGAGCGGCGCCTTCAGAAGTGATTGGGTGTGACCGTGGGAGCTTCTGTACTGCAGCTCTAGTCCTGGTTCAGGTCCCGGTTGCGGAGTCGGACAAGAACGAGTCCTCCGGATAGCAGGGATGTCGGATGCCAACGAGACCACCTCGGTTGCGAAGCCGTCTGGAAGAGCTTTCGGGCGATGTATGGTGCACCTCCAGAGGACATCGAACGACTCCAGAGCAGCCTCTGCAAGTTGAGCTCCAACTGCTGTCTGCGAATTGAGATGGATAGGGTGGTGAAAGGTGATGGGAGACGGAGTAGATGTGGTGGGAAATGGGGTGGATGGGTGTGGGGATGGCACCTGACTATGTGGGGGTCTGTTAGGGGGTGATACAAGGTGTGGGAGGGGCAGAAAGGGGGCTGGGAGGTGGTCTAGCAAGTGGAGGAAGGGGGAGCTGCGAATTTGGGTTGGGAATGAGAGAGGGAGGAGAGATCTCTCCTTTGGTTTGAATGTGTGATTAATGGAGGGTTTAATTCTTGTCTAGGGAATGGGAAGGGGTGTCTTGGGGATGTGAATGGGTGCTTGGGAGATGGGATTCTCCCTTGGGAAAATGAAAGGTTGTATGGGGAAGGGGAAATGTTGCTTGGGCGGAGGGAGAGGTGCCTAGGAGAAGGGGATTCCACCTAGGGGTTGGAGGGGGATTAAATGAGAGGTATGGGGAAGGGGGAGGGGTCTTAATTAGAGGTGAATAGGGAGGAGAGATAGTGAATTTCGAAATTTGGAGAGAGGAGGAGAGAGAATGGGGTTCGCCCCCTTTAGAGAGAGAGAGAGAGAAATAGAGAGAGAGCTAGAGAGGTAGAGTGAGAGAGAGAGAGAGAGCACAGGGGTTTCAATATTCAACTCAAATTTTTCATTCAACAATTCATTAGCTTACAAATGAGGGATTGGGGTCCTATTTATAGGGATCCCACAATTTAACTTAAGTCCCTGACTTTTGGACTACTAACACTAAACCAAGGGGAAGGGGGCGCCCCTGGGCCTAGCCCATATAATTGGGCCCAATAACACACATAATGACATAAGACTTAGGTAAATAGCTACCTAACCTAGGTATTGGACTCAAATAAAAGGAAAAGTACATGATAAGAAAATGAAAATTACATCATATGACTCGAAATAAAGTGCTGAACAAGATGTAGCATAGGTGGCGAGCATCGGGATCCTCGATCAAATGAAATTGCTGGTGATGTCCTCATCACCCTTCAACCTTGGGGAGAGGAAGGGGTGCTTAGGAAGTGGTGTTGGGTAGGTGGTAGTTGGGTGGTGGGGCTTGGATTGGTGGAGCTCCCTTGGGACAAGGTGAGGAGTAAAGATGGGCTATGGGAAGTTGTGTGGAGTTAATGGAGATAGGTGGGGGTTGTAAGTGGTTGGGAGGGGGAGGAGAGAGGTAGGAGTTCGCCCCTTTCCTTGTTGGGAGAGAGAAGGAGAGATAGAGAGAGAGAGAGAGGAGGGGAGAAATTGGGAGACTTGAAAGGGATTTCTTCAATATTCATCAAAAGTTAAGTACATGAGGAGAGATGGGCCTATATATGACCAAAATGTCCCTGACAATAAGACAAAGACCGAGCATGTCCTAGACTCAATCCTATGGGCCCATAACTAAGGTAATAAGGCCCACTTAAGCATAACAAGGGAAATGGACTTAGAACCACATGACTCAATAAAGGGAAATACAAAAGATAGGACTCAATAAAAGGAAAATACATAAAATGAAACTAAGGAAATGAAGATAACAAGTGTAGATCATAGTCAGTCCACATCAAGAGTGTGCAGGCGACCCGAGCTAGAGGGAGTGTCGTGAGATGCCCTCATCAAATCCCCCGGGGTGGGGAGAACTCGACCCCGTCGAGTATGGGTCCGCCTAGCTGTCGTAATGCTCCAGCATGTCGGGGTCCAAGCGCAGTAGGTCCTCCCGGCTCACCCACGTATCCTCTATCGGGGGATGGTTCTTCCACCTAACCAGGTAGCGCTGATACACCTTGTGCCTAGTAATGATACTCTGCTCATCCAGTATTGCCTCTATCTGCTCTCGTCGGTCTCTCAAGCTAGAAGGTGGAGTCCCTCCGGGAGTGTCTCTCTCAAGGCGGGGTAAAGGCTCAAGCTCCTCGCTGGGTTCCACCGCGGGGCCCTTGTAGGGTACCAGGTCCGCCACATTGAAAGTAGGATGTACCCCAAAACCCTCAGGTAGGTCTAGCTCATAAGCATTATTGCCAAGTCATCTCAGAACTCGAAAGGGTCCCGAACCCCGTGCCCTCAACTTGGAGGCAGGCCCTGGAAGGAGCCGCTCCGTCCTCACCATCACCGAATCTCCCACTTGGAACTCGCAGTGGCGCCGATGAGCATCTGCCCGCCTTTTGTAAGCCTCATTGCTCTTTCTTATATGCTTGCGGATGTCATCATGCAACTTTTTGATATGCTGTGCAAAGGACTCAGCTGAGACTGACACTCTAGCATGTGGGGGAAGGGGAATAAGATCAGAAGGTTTTCTAGGCCTATAACCATGTACAACCTCAAATGGACTCTTGCCTATGGACCTATTGATAGAATCATTGTAGGCAAACTCAGCCTGAGATAAGAGGAGATCCCAATTCCCAGGGTGGTCCCCTACAAGGCAACGGAGCAAGTTCCCAAGGCTTCGGTTGACGACCTCAGTCTGGCCATCGGTTTGAGGATGGTAAGCAGTGGAGAATTTGAGGAGAGTTCCCATCAGGTGCCAAAGAGTCTTCCAAAAATAACTGGTGAATTTCACATCCCAATCAGACACAATAGTCTTAGGTAATCCATGGAGTCGGACCACCTCATCAAAGAATAATCGGGCGACCCTAGAAGCATCGGAGGTCTTGGAACATGGATAAAGTGGGCCATTTTAGAGAACATGTCCACCACTACAAAGATGGAATATTGTTTACGCAAGGTCTTAGGTAGGCCCATGATGAAGTCCATGCTCAAATCCTCCCAAGGTCGGTCTGGTATGGGTAGGGGTGTGTAAAGCCCAGTATTTTGCTTCACTTGTTTGGCTGAGGCACAAATGCGACATTGTCCCATAATGTGGGCCACATCCTTCTTGAGACTAGGCCAATGGAATTACCTCTCAACTAACTCTATGGTCTTTTGGACTCCAAAGTGACTAGCTAGGCCACCACTGTGTAACTTCCAAACTAAGAAGTCCCGAAGTGAAGTCCGGGGTATGCAAAGCCTAGCTCCCTTGAATAGAGACCCTTCTTGAAGTATGAACCCTTCATGTTCCTTGTGGGGCTGAGTGGAGAGGGTGTTGTAGTGAGTCCCAAAGTCGGGACAATTTGGATATTCCCCTTTGATTCTCTCAAACCCGGTTACTTCCACCTGGATGGTGGAGAGTAAGACTACCCGCCTACTTAGCGTATCGGCGGCGCGGTTCTCACTACCCATCTTGTACTTGAGGACAAAGGTGTAAGCTTGAATGTATTCTACCCATCGGGCATGGCGGGCATTGAGCTTTTGTTGGGTGTTGAGGTACTTCAAAGCCTCATGGTCCGAGAAGATCACAAACTCCTTGGGTAGGAGATAGTGCCTCCAATGTCGAAGGGATTGAACCACGGCATAAAGCTCTTTGTCATATGTGGAGTACCTAGTCCTAGCCTCACAAAGTTTCTCACTAAAATAGGCTACCGGGTGACCTTCTTGGCTGAGGATGCCCCCAATCCCTACCCCGGATGCATCACAAGTGACCTCGAAGACTTTCGAGAAGTCAGGTAGGCAAAGGACCGGGGCTTGGGTCATCTTTTCCTTGAGCTCTAGGAATGCTTTGGAGGCTGCCCTAGTCCACACAAAGGTGCCTTTCTTGAGGCAATCCGTGATAGGAGCGGTGATTGTGCTAAACCCACGGATGAATCTCCTATAGAAGGTAGCTAGCCCGTGAAAGCTTCGGGCCTCATGAAGGGTCTTGGGCTCGGGCCACTCAAGAATAGATTGGACCTTTTCGGGGTCCATGGATACCCCTTGGGATGAGACAATAAATCCTAGGAAGGCTAGTTGACTGGTCAAGAAATGACACTTCCCGGGGTTAGCAAAGAGACTCTCCTTCCTAAGAATGGTGCACACTTGTTTGAGGTGATCGAGGTGGGCTTCCTTGGATTGGCTATATATGAGGATGTCGTCAAAGTAGACAACTAGAAAGATGCCAATGAAGGGCTGGAGGACCTCGGTCATGAGGCGCATGAAGGTGCTTGGCGCATTAGAAAGGCCAAAAGGCATGACAAGCCATTCATAGAGACCGTCCTTAGTCTTAAAGGCGGTTTTCCACTCGTCCCCGGGCCTAATGCGAACTTGATGGTAGCCACTCTTGAGGTCAATTTTGGAGAAGATGGTGGCTCCAGCTAGCATGTCTAACATATCATCTAACCGAGGGATGGGGAACCTATACTTGACCGTTATCTTGTTGATGGCTCGGCTATCCACACACATGCGCCAAGTTCCATCCTTTTTGGGTGTGAGAAGAGCTGGGACGGCACAAGGGCTTTTGCTAATCCGGAGGAAGCCCTTCTTGATGAGCTCCTCAATTTACCTCCTAAGCTCGGCATGCTCGGTGGGGTTGAGGCGGTAGTGTGGGAGGTTGGGCAAGGTGACCCCGGGCACGAGGTCGATGGCATGTTGCACATCGCGCATGGGTGGTAGTTTATCTGGGAGTTCCTCGGGAAACACATCATGGAAGTCCTCAAGGAGCTGTTGAATTTCTATTGGGTGTGGGTTGGTTGGGGTGGATTCCCTAAGGCAAATGACAATGGCACACACTTGTTCTCCGTGGTTGACTTCTTCCTCAAGCTCTTTCCTAGTGATGAGGTGTAGGCTCCTAGGAGGCTCATTGATGATACTAGGATTAAGGCTTGATGGGGTGGGGTTTGGTGGGTTTGGAGTAGTGGGAGGGGTAGGGGATCCCTCAAGGGAGGGAGATGCTTTCTTGGGAAGGGTGTGGGGTGGAGAAGGGTTGAGTTGGATTTTCTTTCCCTCATGAGTGAAGATGCAAGTGTTTGTCCTTCCTAGGAAGGTGGCATCTACCTCGTAGATCCAAGGCCGCCCTAGGAGTATACTCCCAACTTCCATTGGTAGGATGTCACACCATACTTGGCCTTGATAGGATTGGAATGTAATGGGGACAAGGCAACGAGCACTAACGGGTATGGAGGTGGCATCAATCCATGCTACCCGATATGGGTGTGGATGTAGGGAGGTGGTAAGGCCCAAAAGTTTGACAGTGTCAGGTGACACCACATTCACACTACTTCCATTATCCAAGATGACCTTTCTAACATGGCTCCCTATCCGGATGTAGGTATGGAATATGGTGTTTCTTTTCCAATCATGCTCTTGGGTTTGAGTGAGGGTGCACCTAACCACTCTGAGGTGGGAGTCGGTGGATGGAGGGAGTTGATCTTGGTTGGTCTCTATGTAGTGGTTCTCATACTCCTCCTCCCATTCAAGAGAGGGTTCATATATCTCAACTTCCCCTTCAAATTCAGCTTGGGGTTGGGGGTTAGTCTCCTCTATGAGCAAGTTAGATGCTCCCTTGGTGGGGCATTGATTGGCAAAGTGTCCATACCCATAGCACCTAAAGCATTGCTGCCCACTTTGATGGTTTGGGGTCATCTTAGTGTGAGGGGGGGTGGGTGTCGGATTGGGCCTATTGGGGGTTATGTTTAGGGGCCCACTTGTGGGGTGGGGTGGTGGAGTGCCACTAGGAGGGGTGACCCGGGTGGGAGGAGCTCCCATGGGTGTGGGAAGGAGACCTCTTTGGGGAGGTGGAGGGTTGGCCCGAGGTGCCATGGCTGTAGGGTCCATCCCCCGAGGGGGAACCATTCGTGTATACCGAGAGAATTTCTCGGCATCCCGAGCTACTTGGTAGGCTTGCTTTAAAGTGGCTACTTGACTCATGAATAACTCATTTTTGATATGGAATTGAAGTCCATTCAAAAGCGGGAGAGTGTGACGGCGGGGTCCTCTTGGACTCCACACTTGAGAAGGTAGTAGTCAAAATTCTCAATGTACACCATAACGGTCTTTCCCTCTTGGGTCAAGGCTTGCCACTCATCTAGGAGGTTTTGATGGTAGGAGGGTGGGACATATTTGAGTTTGAGTTGGTCTTTCATGGCCCCCCATGTGGTGATGGGAGCTTCCCTCCTAACTATCCTTAATGCCTCAACATTCATCCAATGAGTCTTGGCTAGTTTGGTTAATTGCAACTTTGCAAGCCAGACTCTCCTATCCTGGTCATTGGGTACAAATCAAAATATTGGTCCATGGCTGCCTCCCAATCTAAGTAGATGCTCGGATGATGAGACCCATCAAAGGTGGGTGCATCGACTTTCACAAGTCTCATTAGTTGGTCATCCGGGTTGTCCCGGGGGAGTCTCTCATTCCTTCTAGGAGGTGGGTCTCTTTCCAGTTCGGGAGGGTGGTCAAGGTTGAACTCTCCTATGGCTGGCTCCACATGTGGAGGTGGTTCCCTCCTATCTCCTACCCTTGGAGGAGGCCTATTTTCCTCAATTTGCTCAAGCCGGGCCGTTATATCATCAAGCCATCCCATAATATTGGTCATACCTTCCACAAGAAATCTCATGTGGTCAGGAAGCTCATGCTCATTGTGAGCGGGATTTCCTTGGGGATTGGGATTCATGGTGGTATTAGAAGAGGAGGGATTGACTTGATAATGGGCTCCACTACAAGTGGTCATGCAAAGTTGGGTGGGCTATGCAAGGGTGTGCGGATGCACCTATGAAAGACTTAGGGTGACCCAAGACAAGACTTGTAAGGACAAGCCTATGACCGCTCTGATATCACTTGATGTAGCACAACCCAAGGTTGACTAAGTATGAATTGAAGATCCTAGGACCTAGACCTGCAAGCATACAAGCACTCCAATGATTCTCACAATAGCGGCTTACTCACACGGCACACGCGATCACCCGGAGGGGTCGGGGGATGATGGCGAGGGTCCGAGGTGGGACCCAATGACTCTAAGTGACTAAGTGGGCTTTGGCTGACCCCTAAGGATCTGGGTTACCCAACTTCGTGGGCGGCTGGCCCGCAGGGCGGGGTTTGGGTGGCACTCACTCCCGGTCCGCAGTGGTCACACAAAAGTAGATTGCAAGATCGGGCTCTCTTCTCACCGTCCGACGGGCATACAAAGTAATACTAAATTTGTAAAAATGAGGCAATCAAGGATGGTATCAGATGCTCACCTGATCGGTGTGTAAACACCGATCCCGATCGGAGACGAGGGCGCGCCGGGAGGCGAGGGTATACACCCGATCGCCGCGGCGGTGTCGCTTGACCTGAAAGTGAAAGGAGTACAACACCACTTCTCGCAGGAGGGGTGATCTTGGGGCAGGGATTAAGTTTATTACATCTAAAACTACCTCCACGCAGGGAGGGGCCTTCAGCCGGCCAAGCGGGGTGGGGAATTATGCAAAGGAAACCTGACTTCCGAGGTCCACCGGTTCTGCCAACCTTCAGGTTTGCTGGACAGGGTGTCGATGATGACGCTGCCAAGGATTTCACAGAACTCCAAACTTGACTAAACTGGTGCCAAAAGTTTTCCAACTGACAGAAGATGATGTCTGAATTTTTGGGGAAGCTCTGGAACTCGGGGCTGATCGGACCGGCAACTGGAACAAGACAGCAACTTCTGTCTCTGGCTGGTGCAGAACTGATACAGTAGGTTACAGAAGGCACTGTGGACGCTCCCAAACTCCGATTGGAACGAAACTAGCGGTGACGCAATCATGGTCGGAGTAGCTTCAAGCAGAAGTTGACGGGGCCACAATCTGAGGTTGGAGGAGAGAGTGGTAGCCGGATAAGTGGGGACAGGTCAAACCTGGACCCGCAGGGGCAGACTGCACACTCGACGAAGAAAATTTTAACTGGGAGCTCCGGGGGCCGAATGAGGTCCTTCTTGTTGGAGATGAAAGCTAACGGGACGTAGTTTCTGCCCTCCAAAAATGGTGCCCAGATCTTTAAGTAAGAAGCCGTGGTCGGACTGGAACTAAGGCTCTGGTTCCCTGCCTGAGGACTTCTGCGTAGTCGAGGGAGATCGGCTCCTACGGACAGCTCGGAACTCGGATGTCAACGAAACCACCTCGCCTTGAAAGATCTCTGGAAGACCTTTCCATAGATGTAGGCCTTGACACCAGGAGGATCAGGGAGCGTCCGGAGACGATGCAACTTCAGGACCCCACTCTGCTGCCTGCGACCTGCTACCTGGGACTGCAAAGGGAGTGGGAGAGAGGGTAGCACAGCTTGGGAGTGATGGCTGATGGTTTGTGGAGAGGGGAGGGACGTGGCTAAGGTCTTCCAAGAGGTCTAGGGGGGCAGGGAGGGGTGGAGAGGGAGTTGGAGCTGCAAGGAGTGGTGGTGGGAAGGTGGAAGTGCACAAGAGAGATGCTGAGTGGGAGAGGAGGTGGGGGCGAACTTGGTTAGTATGGGGAAGGGGGGTGCGACCAAGGGTGGTTAGGGAGGTGGGGAGATGGAAGGGCACAGCCCTAGGGAGAGGGAAATTCAAATTTGGGCTTAGGGAAGAGCCCCTTCAACCTTGGGGAGAGGAAGGGGTGCTTAGGAAGTGGTGTTGGGTAGGTGGTAGTTGGGTGGTGGGGCTTGGATTGGTGGAGCTCCCTTGGGACAAGGTGATGAGTAAAGATGGGCTATGGGAAGTTGTGTGGAGTTAATGGAGGTAGGTGAGGGTTGTAAGTGATTGGGAGGGGGAGGAGAGAGGGAGGAGTTCGCCCCTTTCCTTGTTTGGAGAGAGAAGGAGAGATAGAGAGAGAGAGGAGGGGAGAAATTGGGAGACTTGAAGGGGATTTCTTCAATATTCATCAAAAGTTAAGTACATGAGGAGAGATGGGCCTATATATAGGCAACCATTCTTTACATGACCAAAATGTCCCTGACAATAAGACAAAGACCGAGCATGTCCTAGACTCAATCCTATGGGCCCATAACTAAGGTAATAAGGCCCACTTAAGCATAACAAGGGAAATGGACTTAGAACCACATGACTCAATAAAAGGAAATACAAAAGATAGGACTCAATAAAAGGAAAATACATAAAATGAAACTAAGGAAATGAAGATAACAAGTATAGATCATAGTCAGTCCACATCAAGAGTGTGCAGGCGATCCGAGCTAGAGGGAGTGTCGTGAGATGCCCTCATCAGCAACGTTCTTGGACGATTTGACAGACATCCCAGGGTCGGATTGCTCTATTCTTGGGCTCGTTGGATAGACCTTTGTATTGTCTTTCCATCCATATCTCATTTGCATCATTTGGGTCACGTTTGCATACCTAAAAATTGTTGTCATTTTTGCATTTTGTGCATAAAATCTACATATAGGTCAGAGGGCAAATGTAAAGGTACGTCGCTTATTTATGATTTTTAATATCTTTTAGTGCCTGATTGTGCATATTTTTGGCCTTGAATTATTGTCTTTCATATTGTCTTAGATTTCCCACTTTGTTTGCATTCATATCATGATGTTTGCATAATTAAATCTTGCCTTCATTTTTCACTTTTATGATAGATTTTTGCATGCACTCCGGTGCACATAGGGCCATGCATTGCATATCATAGTCACATTTCTACCTTGGTAAGTGATCCTCTCACCCCCATATTCCTTGGGGTCAACTAGGTGATCTTATGCGGGACCTCCGTAAGTCCCCGTGAGCCGTGGATTCCCACATGGACGTCGGGCCGGTTGTACCTTTTCCTCCCCTTAGACTTGCATTTGCATACGTGTGAGAGAATTAACTTTAGTCAACCCAAAGTTTGGACCTTATTCCCATAGGATTCTAATCTTGAGGGAATTGTGTTTAATTCAAATCATTAAAAGGTCTATTAAAACATCCTAAATACTTCCCATCATATCAACTTGTTTGACTTGGGTGAAAACTCTCACATTGCATTGTTTGTGTTGTTTGGACTTGTCCAGGCCCATTAGTGGTGTTTGTGTTGCATTTCCATCATCATCCACGTGTTTTGTTGTTGTTAGGCCCACTTAGGTCTATCTATTTTTTCTGTCCATTTTGTCTAGTCCATTGTCCAGTCCCATTATCATAGGTTTATCTTCCCTTGGTCTTTACATTAGTGGGTCAGTCCCCCTCTTATTCTCAAGCCCATTAAGCCATTGCTTTCCCACTTGTATTTTCCCTGATATCTTTGTATTAAGTCTCCATTTTCCCTCATGGAGCATCATTCCAACCCTTTGTACCATTATTCTTCCCAATTTTCCTCCTATTCCCGCGTGAAATCATCTTCCCATGCGGGCCCATCTTCCCGTGGTCCTTCTGATTCATCTGAGGAACAAGCTAATCTCATGGCCCATCTTTCTAGCCTTGTTCGTCAAATGGACCCGGCCCGGGCCCAACGTCTCATTGCATCTCATCTTAATAGGCCTTTATCTCATAATGGGCCCTCTTCCCTTCATGGGCCTCTTTCTTCTCCTTCATATGCTGCTGGCCCAATTTCTAATGGGCCTTGTTCCTCTAATGGGCCTGCTCCTTCTACCCATGTTGCTGCTGGCTCAATGGGTCCATATGCCAACGTCTCTTCCAGGCCCACGCATCCCTCCACTCTCAGGATGGGCCAATATTCTTCTCAGCCCGGATCCTCTTATCCGGCCCAATATCACCCTGGTCCGAATTCAAAACCTCTTGCTCAAGTTGGCCCATATTCTTCTCGATCTCTCCCTACCCAGGAGATGATTGCTCACACCTAACGCCAGCTTAATGAACTTCAACGCCGGATCGATCCCAAATCCACCTTAAGTATTCCATTCACATTTCAAGGTCTTCATCTTCCGCCATCTTCCCAAATCCCTGCATATTACCATTATGGTGGAGTCGGTGACCCTTATGTGCACATTAAGGAGTTCATTTATGAGTCGGCCCAGTTTCGGCATGACCAATGCTTGATGGCCTATCTATTCGGTCTGTTGGAAGGCTCGGCTCGGGATTGGTTATTCTCATTGCCGCAAGAGAAGATTATGAATTTTCAATCCGTTCAAGAGAAATTTCTTCAGCAGTTTCAGGAGCAGGTTGGGCCCAAGTTCTCTGTTGTGGATCTGGCTCATGAGAAGATGAAGCTCGATGAGGAGTTCTCTACCTTTGCCGATCGCTGGCGTCGCCTTGCCGCACAGGTCTCGGGGCACATTCTGGAGCAGGAGCTGATCAAGATGCTTATTTCAAATGCAATACCTGAATATCGGTTTATCTTAGCCCTCAATGACATCACGTCATGGCAACAATTATATAGCCGAGCCTGCTTCATCCGCCAACAACTCCAAGATTCCCTCGACCCCAAGCCTTCCCCGCCACCGACATCCCCATCCACTTACACCTCGCCCCCCACAAGCCAACTCTATGCTCCCGTAAGTCACCCTTCTGCCACATATCCTTCCACGAGTCAACCCTCCGCTGATACATACATGTACCCTCCCGCATGTCAACCTTCCATGAGTCAGCCCTCCACCTCCTCATACCCATATCCGCCGCCACTCCCGGTCAAGGAAACACCACGTCTTGAGCAGGTGAATGCCGTCTATATACCCTCTCATCCCGCTCCATATGTGTCTCTGCCTAGTCTCTCCACTAGTCGCCATGCACCATTGCCTACGCAACCTCCTCTTCCATCTCCATAACCTTCCCCACCTTGCCCGAAGTAGGCTCCTCATCCTCCGTTGCCGGAATGTTTTACAGATATTTTTTGGGTTTTGATGGCCACTCACGCATTACCGCTCCGCCTTGTCGACCTGCGGTCGGGAATATGCTTCAGTTCTGTGATTTCCATCGCCAGCAGGGGTATTTGGTGGAAGATTGCCCAGAGTTCAGGGAGTTTGTTTATGACTTGGAATCCAAGAAAAGGATTGATTGGGTCACTATTCACAAAGTCATTCTACATCTTCACAGCGAGCAGCAGCAGCAAGAAGTGCCGCCTAAGCAGCCATCTCCATTTCAAGACCAGGGGCACCCCTGTGATCCCTCATCTAGTGTTGCACCCGCTCCATCACCTACTCTATTACCTTTGCCATCTCCTATCCTGTCTCCATCGCCGCCGCCTACCCAAGCCTCTGCTCAGGCCACTGCCTCCCTTTCTTCTCCCGCCGCCACTTCCACTACTTCTATCCCTAACGCCGCTCGACGTGTTGTGTTAACACGTCGACGGTGGGCACCACGACCTCCCTCTTCACCCTCTCCACCTCCATGTCCACTAGTCCCATTGCCTTCATCACCATCCTCACCTTCTCTATTGCCATCACCATCATCTCCGTCTCCACCACCAGTGCTTCCATCACCTCCACCATCTCCACCACCTTTGCCATCTCCATCACCATCGTGGCTCGAGCCCGAGCAGGCTATACCCCCACCTTCACCTTCACCTTCACCTTTGCCCGCACTCGAACTTGCCATCGTCTCAACCATTTTGCCTCCACTTAAACACACCACTCCTGTTGAAGCCTCCATGTCTTCCGAACCTATTCCTAGCCCCACTTCTCATTCCACTTCTACCCCACGGAGTGGGTGTGCGCTTCCTTTGGTGGCCCTCAGGTCTGGTCCCCGGGGAGATAATGAACCAAGTCAGAATGGTTCGGCGTCAGTTCTACATTTCAAGCTTCATGATTTCATCTGCCGCATGTCAGTCCGCATCCTGATCCCTGGCTATTTTGGAAATGATGAGCCTGCATTTACAATAAAGATGGTTGCTAAGGAGATCCCCTCTGTATTAGTGCCAGTTTCTTCTCTAGCAAGGCCGGTGGCAATCTCTTTGCTTACTGGAGGATTCACTATTGATGTTGATATTTCCCCTCCCTCTATTGCCATTCAGATTACTGGCCAAGAAGGGTTCTCTACCCATATTGTGCTAACTCATACAGATGCCAAGCAGATTATGAATTCTATATTCAATGGGCAATTGGCCGTATCTTCCATATCCTCCAAGGACATTTTGCACATTCTATGCAATCTCCCTCGATTTATTAGCAAGCTGGCCATGTCAACGCCGTGTATTACTCTCACTCAGCTTCACCCGTGTCTTCTATCAAGAGAGTTGTGCTTCAAGGCTGAGTTCCGAGTGGAGTTGCCGAATCTCATGCTTCTAGTGCCGAGAGACAAAATCCCGTGGGTTTGTGATATTCATCACTCTGAAGGGTTACTTGTCCAAGCATGTCCATCTACTGTTATTAGCACCGGGTGTCAAGGGGCAACCACCCTGGTAAGGCTGCATGTTCATAGCCGGGCCAGGCCATCTGCTAGATGGGCTCTCTATTTGAGAAGATATTGCAAGGCAAGGTGCCCAAGGATTCGAGCCCGCGCCAGGTGGGTCTATTACAAGCCAGTTTCAGTTAAGGAGAGGCAACGGCGCTGGTTCAAGGACCGTCGATTATGCACTCAGGGTCCACTCCCTCTTCCCCATATGTTCATTCATCTTTCCTTCTGCTCAGCTCCCACCCTTGGGTGGTGTACCTTCTTTATTCCAATCCCACGTCCATGATCTTCTCCTCTCTTCTCGGGTCCATAAACCCCCACTCTTCTCATTCGGTTTCTTCGGATTCTCCTTATTCTTACTGTCTTAGGCCTCGGCCCATGTCATCTTTTCATCCCGATCTAGGGATTTCTTCTTCTGATCCTTCTCCTCCGGTATCTCCGGGTTCCGTCTCTAATTCTCCTTCCCCGACCCCGTCGAGTGATTTTCACTCTTCTTCCCCGACCTTGTCGGGTGTCTCCTTTTCTCTTTCCCCGACCCTATCGGGTGATTCTAATTCTCCTTCCCCGACCTTGTCGGGTGTCTACCATTCCTCTTCTCTGACTGCGTCGGATGATTCTTCTCCTCATCTTTCTACTCATTCTTCCTCACCCTTTCGGGGTTCTTACCCTTTTTCTTGCTATTTTCGAGGCTTTAGCCCGCCCTGATCCCAGCTGATCTCTGCTTATTCTATATATGGTTCCTTATTATCATGGTCTCTGCACCTTAACGAGGGAGTTCTAGCCCTCGTCTCTCTTCCTTTTTATCATTGTTCGTCCAGTTTGGTGTCTGCCGCTCCTTCGTGTAGAGGAATCTTTGATCGTTTGTTATCCTCTCCCTTTCGTCCTATCAAGCAAGGAATACAAAGCTCGTGTTGCTCAAAGCTTGATGATCAAGATCGCTTCAGGATGTTGCTTTCATGCTATGGATTTGTAAGGTATCTTTATTTTGTGCAAGAATATGCTATTATCTCTATCATTGTTATTCTTGCACACGCTTATAATGCTATTCCTTAACATGGTTAAGTGGCTTTTAGAGTTTACTTAAATCAGTCAAAAAGAGTTTGCTTCTGCAGCATCCTTAGGCTGGTGATAGCTCCATGCTGGGAGTCTGGTTTCCTTCCCCGATCGTTGAGGGTGACCTTTTGTATGGGTTTTTCACACACTCCACGACGAGCCATAGCCGATTCCTCTGAGGCAACACCGTTGCTGCTTTGGCCATACTTTGGGTATGCACAATGGTCTTTTCTTTTCTCTGCTCGGCCAAGTGTAGGGGCAAGAGATTGATGGATGAGATGACCAGCCTAGGCGCTCCCTAATAAGAGAGAGGTCTCAAATAGGGGCAGTCTTGACCCTTAGAAAAATGAGCTTTCATGATATATCTAGCCAATAAGAGCTATTAAAAAATAACTCAATGATCTGATTAATGCAAAATTATGAATCAAAGGCATGGCAAGAGTGTCAAAGCCCCGCGGGACGTCATGAGCCCGGTCACACGCATGCCTAGTAAATATGGGTCTCAAAATCAAAGACAGAAAGCCCCAGCACAACAGACTGTATCTTTGAGGGGTAGTGCCCTAGAAGGAATTAGAGCCTTGATATCTGCCATCCTGCATAAAGCTTATCCCCATTGTTCTTCTGCTTCTCCCTCTTAGGCTGGGTTGTATCTCGGGTATGGCCTTAGTAGGGGCACCGTTCTTTAGATGCGGTTGGTTATGGTAAGCCACCCTCATATGCACGACATGGTCAATGGAAGTCTTTAATGAGAGGGGAGACGATCCCTGACCAGTAGTTTGAGCTCGCCCTTGGGTGCTGCAGATTGCTATCTCAAAAAAAAAGAAATATTGTCAAAATCCAAAAAAAAATCAGATATTGCCAAAGCTCCAAAAAAATCAAATATTTCTAAAATCCAAAAAAATAGAAAAATTACAAAAGTCTAAAAATATATGTCTTTTATTTCTCATGCATTTTATCTTGAGAACAGGTATAATGCGTTTGCTAAGTGTGCAGGTTGTAGGTGTTCGAGTTTCCTTGCTCTACCTTTTTGTTTTATCTGGTTCCTGCTCACATCCTTCGGATCTATTCTCTCTTCTTTAATCCACTCTCTCAATCTGTTCTGAAGCTCATGTCCTTATCAACTTATTAAACATGATCATATCTCCATAAGAGGGCTTTGCCTCATGATTGTGAACCTGCCAGTTCTACTTCATCTGATCTTGGGCTTCGATTGAAGGACATATTTGTCATGTCTTTTGTCCCGCCATGTCCCTGTCACGTGTTTATGTCCCTCCTTGTCGTCCCACACATATTGTCTTGTCTCCCATGTTCATCATACATGCATGTTGTTAGTTGTCTTGCATATGTTGTTAGTCGTCCCTCTATATCCCGTGTGTTGTCCCGACCATGTGGTCATCCCTCATATTCTTGTCCCAACCATATGTTGTCCCACCGCATTGTTATCTTGTCCCACCATGTTCATCGTGCATACATGTGGTTTGTTCATGCCATTGCATATGTGCTTGATTGTCTTGTTGTATTATTTTCCATTCATTTGATCGTTATGTTATGTTGTGTTATCTATCGTTAAGTTGATCGTTATGTTATCTTCGTTATGTTCATACTTGTTTGCTCATGTTGTGATGTGGAACGCTATGCAAGCTAAGACTCTACGTGATGTCGGGACTAAACAACAACTATAACCAGCAACGACGATAGGTCATGGAGAGGGGAAATCTCACCGCTCGTATGGAGAGACCAAACGAGGTCTAAACCGGACCGAATAAGGCTCAACTCCTCAAAGTGGCAGCCCCAGGGCCCACTTATTATGAAGCCCAAAAATTCACTCAGTACAAGAGCTTCCTAGGTGGCCTTCGGGTTGGGAAGTCCGAGCATCAGTCGATCAAGAAAGCTCCCTTGGAGCCCCCTATTCCTTGTCCCGACCCAGCACTTATCACTCGGGAGACCACTCCTGAACAAGTGCCATTCTCTCGGGCTCGCTGATGGAAGCATAATGATTCGGCCGTTGCGAATCCTTTAATGGCAGGAAGCTCAAGGGGACAAGGGAGACCAAGAGTCCGCGCGCCATAAGGAGCCCGCATGAAGGACATAACCCCCCCTGGAACTCCTCCGCTCATAGGGATCAATCCGCACAATAGGCCATTATTTAAACATGACATGCCCTACTACGAGAAGGTAATCCTAAGCAAGGCAAGAGCCAGCAACCCTGAGCAGGAACCACTTTACCTTTCGGTGGAGAGGGATCTCGCGCTCCCATTTTCCTCCAAACTCTTCTCTTCGCACCAATGCTCTACTACCTGTGCTGACTTAAACATCGGAGGGTCTTCCCCGGAGATTTATCCCTGGGCACCTCTGATTGGTTTCCCTTCTTGCAGTTTATACTTCAAGGGTACGTGGTCATCTTCCTCCCCGCTCAGGAGCAGCGCGAGATCGCCCCTCTTCATCTGGCGCCATCTGTGGGAAACGTACAAAGAGCCATCATGGTGTGAAGAAGTTATGGCAGGAGGACTACCGTCGATACGGGAAAAGGTCTAGTAACGAAGGAAGGTGCACCTTCCCTCCACACGGAGCATTCCCCGTCCGACAACCAAGCCAATGAGCTACGTCCATCGGTGGCAGAGGAACAGCTTCCCGACGGGAGCACTGACGCCCTCCAAACCCTCAACGTAAAACTGGATGTCCTCGTGGATCTCATGAGGGCCCAGGCGGCCAGGGAGGAGAAATCACAGCTCCCCAGGAAAAGCCCCCCATGTAGAGATACCTCTCGGCACACTGCTGGAGGCCGTTTCATCCTCCGGGGGCAGCGGCTCATCAACAACACCTCAGGAGGACCACCGCACGCCCCTCCCCCGGAGCAAGAAGCCTCCTCAACTCCGAGGAGGGAGAAGACCGGAGCACGCAGACCGTTCCCAGACGCCGAGGCCCTTGAGGAGCGTCGGGGCAGCATGCAAGGGCGCCCCCCTAGCCCCTCAGGACACCGACAACCAGAACTCTCTCTCCGGATGCGAGACTTCGAGAGGCGTTTCGTAGAGCAAGAGCGCGCTCTTCGTGCCTTGCAGAAGACCTCTCCTGTGGAGGACAAGGAGCGATCCCCGTTCTCCGACTACATCCTGAAGGCAGAGATATCTCCCAGAATCTTACTTCTGACCTTCAAGTCGTACGACGGCCAGGGAGACATGGCCGACCATTACGACAGCTTCGACGCCCTGATGACCTTGCATGGGGCATCCGATGTGATCAAGTGCCGAGCGTTCATGACCACTCTGGTTCAGGGCGCTCAGGCTTGGTTCAGAGCCCTCGCCCCCGGCAGCATCCACAACTTCAAGCAATTCGGGTGAATATTCAAAGAAAGCTTCGCCGACAGCGATCTGCCCCGGTCAGTGGCGGGATTACTGGCCCTCAAATAGGAAGATGGGGAGAAGTTACGGGCATATATCAACCGATTCAAATCAGAATCCCTGCGCATCCCCCGCCTGGATGTGGCCTCTGCCATCACCGCCTTGACCGGGGGTACCCACGATGAGAACCTACGGCGCGAGCTAGTGCTTCATCCCCCTGTAAGGTTTCGCACAGCACCTACGGGCGACGCAGCGGATAACAAAAATTTAAAATTTGCCCGATCCCGGTATTGTGGAAAGCTTAATCTATGCTCTAATCGGTGTTTCTAATACCCTAATTACGGGTTGCGTGTTTCACCTTGCGCGGAACGACGCTGTCCGCTAAGCCCGATGCAGAGAAACCGAACCGCACAGCTGTACGGCCTCTAGAGCAGATCCACACGGACCCTTGCGCAGCGACGGTACCTCCCCGGCACAACTTTCCCCGGCTCTAACACCTTCTGGAGAGAGAGAGAGCAAGGGGGAGAAAGGGGGAGGCTAATCCTCTCCTTAATGCTTAATGCTTGATTAGCATTAAGGGGGGTTGGAAGGGAGAAGCCAAGAGTTCGAATGAACTCACGTAGATGGCTATATATAGAGTTTAGGTTTATTAGAAAAGGGTTCTAAAAGACCAAAACTGTATATATGTCCTTTCTCATATTATACATATGTATTAAACTCCGTTTACACTCCTTTCCAAAAGGAATTAAATGGAAATAATACATACACTTGTATAATAATTATCCGTCACCCAAGAATCCATTGTGTGTGATCCTCTAGGCCCATAGTCACTCTAGTTTAAGGCCCATTAACTTCTAATTCCTAATTAGAAGTAAATTAAACATATTATTCGCTTCTACAAGAGCCGAATAATAGTTTAATTCATTCCGAACCTTCGATCACGTTGGGTCAAGCAAATCCGCGTGATCCTAGATGACGCAGGGTTTAAACCAGCATGTCTGGTACCTGTAAGTCCACAGTTACCGCATCGATATAATCCCTCGCTCCTTCTATGAGTCTGGTACGATCGAGGGTACGGTATCTGTCAAACCCCATGATCGTGCCATTTGACTATGACCTCCTTAAAGTGTATGACGTCCGTTCTAAGCGAACTCACACGACCCTGGCCAGGGATTTAACGGAGCGTCAATGTCATGACCCATTAACTGTCTGATATATACCCGACAGTGAGCGATCCCCTCTTGACCATTGAGGATCTTCACACGTATCCTGGAGTGGTTAATGACTCGGCAACTCATGACTTATGGTTAAAGTCACTTAGCTAAGTAATTAAACCATTCCAGTCCTCGTGTAAGATCCGATCAATGTCTCAGGTCAAAGGACCAACGATGCTACTGTGACCGTTGGATCTTCAGTTGACATTAGGTATAATCAACCATCTGAAGATCCAATAGCGGATCAGTTCAGTGCACATCCTCCAAGGACATACACCTACACATATGTGTTGGTGCCCCGCACCAATGACCATGAGACTGGTCACTGACACATCATGTGTACTGGTTTAATAGGTAATCAAAGTCCCCGAGTGATTACCCTCCAACCAGGAACAGTTTAAGGTATGTGTACATGTAAAGTCAATCTCATGTTCGAGATCCCATCTCGAGCTGACTTTACAACCACATATCCTAGGGACAACGTAAAGTAACACAATCGCATATTTACGCTCAAACACCACTTTATTAATGAACAAGATCGTACAACTATTGGGCCTACCCGACCCGAAATTGGCCTGTAGCACACCAACACTAACAATCTCCCACTTGAACTACAGCCAATTGCCCACAACTTTGAGGCCCATCTTATCCCGATGACGCTCAAATACAGTCTGTGTCAAAGGCTTAGTCAGTGGCTCTGCTATGTTATCTTCTGACGGTACACGCTCTACCATCACATCTCCACGATCAACAATCTCCCGAATAAGGTGAAAGCGCCTGAGAATATGCTTTGACCTTTGGTGAGATCTCGGTTCCATCGCCTGAGCGATGGCCCCATTATTATCATAAAATAATGGGATGGGAGTTGATATCTCGGGAACTACGCCGAGTTCCAAGATGAATTTCTTCATCCAGACGGTTTCTCCAACTGACTGCCCCTCCATTCAACATGAATACAAATTCAGACATGGATTTGTAATTATCTGGATCTGACTGGAAACTAGAATCTGTGTAAGCTCTAAGCTGTAGGTCCTCTCCTCCATAAAGCAGAAAAAGATCCTTAGCCCTTCGCAGGTACTTCAGGATACCCTTTACTGCCTTCCAGTGCTCTTCGCCTGGATTTGCCTGATATCTACTGACAATGCTTAAAGCATTGGCAACATCAGGTCGTGTACATAGCATTGCATACATGATTGACCCTATCGCCGAAGCATAGGGTACCTTATTCATGTGTGCCACCTCCTCAGAAGTTTTAGGACTCATCCCCTTGGATAGGCAAATTCCATGTCTCATGGGAATGAGACCTCTCTTGGAATTTTCCATCCTAAACCTTTTGAGGATAGTGTCTATGTACATGGATTGGGATAATCCTAGCATCCTTTTAGATCTATCTCGATAGATCCTTATGCCCAGCACATAGGATGCTTCTCCCAAATCCTTCATGGAGAAGGTCTTGGACAACCAAGACTTAGTTGATGTCAACATCGCTACATCATTCCCAATGAGTAAGATGTCATCAACATAAAGGACCAAGAAGGTCACTGAGCTCCCACTGACCTTCTTGTAAACACAGGGTTCATCTTCATTCCGAATGAAGTTGAAAGATTTGACAGCCTCGTCAAATCTTAAGTTCCAGCTTCTAGATGCCTGCTTTAATCCATAAATGGACCTTTGAAGTTTGCATACCTTATTAGGATGTGGCTTGGAGGTGAATCCCTCAGGCTGTACCATATACACCTCTTCTGACAGGTTTCCATTAAGAAAAGCTGTCTTCACATCCATTTGCCAGATCTCATAATCCAGGTATGCAGCAATGGCAAGGAGGATTCTGATTGACTTAACCATGGCTACCGGCGAAAACGTCTCGTCATAGTCAATGCCTTGCCTTTGACGATATCCTTTCGCCACTAGTCTAGCCTTGTATGTGTCAACCTGTCCATGTGCACCGATTTTCCTTTTGAAAATCCATTTGCAGCCGATAGGGACCTTCCCTTCGGGTACATCAACTAAGTTCCAAACTTTGTTGGTGTACATGGACTGGATCTCTGAATCCATTGCCTCTTGCCATTTCTCGGAGTCTACACTACGGATCGCCTCCTGGTACGACTGAGGATCATCATCCTCATCGATGCATACCTTAGAGGACCCATCTGAGACATGTCCAACATATCTCTCAGGTTCTCTCGGTAGTCTACCAGATCTCCGTAGTGTCAGTGTTTCACCTTGAATAGGATCAACCGATACAGTCTCATCTAATGAGTGTGTGTCTATGGGTTGTGGTTCTTG
Organism: Amorphophallus konjac; assembly: GCA_022559845.1. Lineage (NCBI taxonomy): Eukaryota > Viridiplantae > Streptophyta > Magnoliopsida > Alismatales > Araceae > Amorphophallus > Amorphophallus konjac. The sequence continues at coordinate 470,377,595 of CM040121.1, forward strand.
GACCTCGTCCAATTCTATCTGGCTCCCACTGTTTTTCTGGAGTAGATATTCTCTTTCCAGAAATACAGCTCTCTTGGCCACTAAGACCCTTTGCTCAGAAGGGTGATAGAAATAATATCCAAACGTCTCCTTTGGATATCCCACAAACCTACACTTATCGGTTCTTGACTCAAGCTTATCACTCTCGTTCTTCTTTACATGAGCAGGACACCCCCAAATTTTAATGTGATTAAAATTTGGTTTCCTGCCCTTCCATATCTCATATGGAATAGAAGGAACTGATTTACTTGATATCCTATTCAATAAATAAGCCGCAGTCTCTAATGCATAGCCCCAGAGAGACAAGGGTAGTCCTGACATAGACATCATGGATCGGACCATGTCTAACAAGGTCTGTTTCTCCTCTCGGATACACCATTGTGCTGTGGTGTATACGGTGGTGTCCACTGAGAAACTATTCCATGGTCTTTAAGATAAGAAGTGAATTCATGGCTTAAATATTCACCTCCTCGATCCGATCGAAGAGCCTTAATACTTTTGCCAGTCTGTTTCTCTACTTCATTCTTGTATTCCTTAAACTTCTCAAAGGCTTGTGACTTATGTCTCATTAAATACACATAGCCATATCTAGAGAAGTCATCAATAAAAGAAATGAAATAGAGATAACCTCCTTTTGCTTCTATGGACATGGGTCCACACACATCCGAGTGTATGAGCTCGAGAAGGTCAACAGCCCTCTCTCCATGTCCACCAAAGGGAGCCTTAGTCATTTTCCCCATGAGACACGACTCACAGGTATCAAATGGCTTGTATTCGAATGAATTCAAATACCCATTTGAGTGTAAGTGAGAGACTCTTTTCTCACCTACATGACCGAGTCTGCAATGCCATAGATATGCAGAATTCACTTCATCAGCATTAGAAATTTGCATAACATTAGAACGTGTATCTAATACATATAGACCATTGACCAATGAACCATTGGCTATAACCAAACCATTATTCATTATAGAGCACCCAGTGCTATTAAAAGCCAATGTATATCCAATGTTATACAAGCCAGAGATTGAAATAATATTCTTAATAATATTAGGAACATAATAACAGTCATTCAGCTCCAGAATGACTCCTGAAGGTAAACTGAGGCGTGCAGTCCCGACAGCTTTGGCAGCAACTAAAGCTCCATTGCCCATCCTCAGTTCAATCTCCTTTTTGCCCAATCGCCTTCTATTTGCCAGCACCTGCATAGAATTGCAGATATGAGATGCACATCCAGTATCCAATACCCATGATGTGGATTCCATATATGACAAATTAAGGTCTATGACAAAAATACCTTCATTTAGAATTGCCTTGCAATTCCTTTTCCAATGCCCAGTTTCCCCGCATCGAAAACATTTGTCTTCCTTTTCATTCTTCTTGCCCTTCCCTTTGTCAACCTTGACGTGCTGCTTACCCGTGGCCTTTTTCTTTCCCTTCCCTTTGTTACTTGTGGTGGATATTTGGGTTGCCTTCCTTTTCTTGTTGGCCCGGCCAACAATCATTACAGACGAAGATGGTTTATCTTTCTGCATGGTTCCTTCAGCACTCTTTAACATATTGAGCAGCTCCGGGAGAGTTGCTTCAATCCTGTTCATGTTAAAGTTCATGATGAAGGAAGAAAAGGAATCGGGCAATGACTGGAGTATAAGATCAATGCATAGTTCAAGATCCAACTTGAACCCCAATGCATTGAGTCTTTCAATCCACTCCATCATTTTCAGTACATGAGCCTGTACTGAAGAACCCTCAGACATCCGTGTCCTGAAAAGCCTTTTGGAGATGTCATACCTCTCAATCCTACCCTGCTCCCCGAAGAGCTGGCGTAGATTGAGAAGTATACTTCTACAATCAGTCTTTTCAAATTGCCTCTGTAGCTCGGGAGCCATAGAGGCCAACATGTAACATTGGGCTAGGGAGGAGTCCTCAGACCACTTGGCATAAGCCAGTAACTCGCCCTCGTCGGCATCAGGAGCTGGCTCAGAATGAACCGTGTCCAACACGTACGCTATCTTTTCGGCGGTAAGGACTATGCGTAGATTACGCAGCCAATCCGAGTAGTTCGGTCCAATTAATCTATTTGCATCCAAGATGCCGCGGAGGGGGTTGGACGACGACATTGTAATCTGGATAAGAAATAAAAGACAACTTAGCATGTGTTCAAATTCTAACTTAGATGTGGTTTTCTATCTTAGTTAGTCCCACTATTTTTCGATCGGACTATATAACCCTCAGTATATAGAACGGGAGATCAACGAGATCAACCTAGTGGGTCGGAATCCCAACGAGACTAATGTACGACCTTGTGGAAAGCACAACAAGCCATACACCATCTCAAGGGCAGTCAACAAGCACTTGCATCTAATGCAATATCCGATATTCGGCCCCCGAGAAATCATCCCCTTGTGGAAAGCACAACAAAGGATATTCTCGGTTAGATCTAACCATCATTACTACATAGCAATAAGTTCATGACCCGACCCTTGTGGAAAGCACAACAAGGCCGAGTTCAATTCCTCACTCCATTGAGGCCGAGCCTTGGAGTTTAATCCCGCCCCCAAACTCATGGACCTTGTGGAAAGCACAACAAATCCATGAAATGAAGACGTTCATTCACTCCACAATGATGGAGGGCCACGACGACTCCTAGAGCCACGCTTACCAGATCTAAAATTTAAACGCGAGGGAATTTAATTTTATCTTGATCTCACCCTAGGTGGTAATATAAATATATCCAATATATTTACCGTACCTAGTAGTTTGCACAAAATAAATGCATCCAATGCAAAAATGAACGCAAGTGATCATGGACTTTAACCCTAATGTAACTAAGACATCCGGCCCGCTTCCGAAGCAGCTGGATCGTCCTCGTCGGGTGTGCTCCACGCTTTCAATCGCCGACGCCGCATTAATTACAACTTTTACACGGCACGCAGGCCGGAAAAATTAAATTACATGTGACTCAAATTCCAGCAGCCCTTAGGGCGAGTACAACAATGGAGGAAGATAGAAGTACATTGGAATTTTAACAGAGAGAGAAAGGAGGTTCGCAGACCCCAATTAATTACATTAATCCAAGTCCATGATCACTTGCCAACCCATTCAAATAAAATCAATCAAGGGTTATTTTCTGAAAATAATCCTTACTTTTGAATTTAATAATGGGATGTGCAAACAAAAACAGGCTAGCTTTGTTTAATTTTAAAAATCAAAGCATGATTAACTAAAATTAAACATACAAGCAGGCCAATACAAGGTAAATAAAGTAACGCACGTAAAGAACCATCATTTTCTACAGGGGCATCTAATTGAGATAATTAATTAAATTTAAATTTAAATTTAATTATCCAATAATCAAATTTAAATTCAAAATTTAAACATGCCAATAATTTAAATTTAAATTCAAACTAATTATCCAATAATTTTTGTTTGAAAATAAATTTAAAATAATGCAATTATCCTCAATTAGTAATTTTCTAAAATTCAAAATTCGAATTTAACAATTATCTAATAATTAAAAATTCAAATAATTGAATTTTTCACATTTAACTTTAATAAAATTTAAAATTTGAATTTTCTAATTATCTAATAATTAAAAATTCAAAAACTTAAATTTTACTGAAGTAACTTCAATTATTACCATTTTATCTCATGGTAAATAGTAATTATCTCACCTCGGTAAATTCAACACGGTTAAATAAAAATTAACTTTTGACATTTACCATCGAGATAACACAATTAACCTACTAGATAAAATTTTATTTAATTTACTGAGCATTTTAATATATATATCTAATATATATATAATTTTACTGGAGCACAGTAAATTAAACAGGTTAACAGCAATTTTTTTAAAAAAAAAAATTAAAAAAAAACGCTTTTTTTTTTAATACCGCCGGGTAAACCCCGCGCGCGCGGGCGCCGCCCGCGCGCGCGGGCGTTGACCCGCGCTGCGGGCGCCCGCAACGCGGGCGATCCGCGTTGCAGGCGCCCGCGGGCGGGCGCCCGCCACGCGGACGCCCCGCGTGGGCGGCGCCCGCCCACGCTTGTGCGCCCGCCGGCGCACTGCGCCCAGAGGCGCAGTGCGCCCGGCGGGAAGCCCAAAAAAAAATCTTTTTTTTTTAATTTTTTTTTTTTAAAAAAAAATTACTGTTTAGATGTTCATCATCCAGGAAGAACAGAGATCTTTAAATCTCTTTCTACAAATTATAATTGAAGATTTTCAATGCCCCTAAAACATGGTTCTAAACGGCGATAAAAACACCGACCAGAGCGCGAACCTGGCTCTGATACCACTGTAAGGTTTCGCACAGCACCTACGAGCGACGCAGCGGACAACAAAAATTTAAATTTGCCCGATCCCGGTATTGTGGAAAGCTTAATCTATGCTCTAATCGGTGTTTCTAATACCCTAATTACGGGTTGCGTGTTTCACCTTGCGCGGAACGACGCTGTCCGCTAAGCCCGATGCAGAGAAACCGAACCGCACAGCTGTACGGCCTCTAGAGCAGATCCACACGGACCCTTGCGCAGCGACGGTACCTCCCCGGCACAACTTTCCCCGGCTCTAACACCTTCTGGAGAGAGAGAGAGCAAGGGGGAGAAAGGGGGAGGCTAATCCTCTCCTTAATGCTTAATGCTTGATTAGCATTAAGGGGGGTTGGAAGGGAGAAGCCAAGAGTTCGAATGAACTCACGTAGATGGCTATATATAGAGTTTAGGTTTATTAGAAAAGGGTTCTAAAAGACCAAAACTGTATATATGTCCTTTCTCATATTATACATATGTATTAAACTCCGTTTACACTCCTTTCCAAAAGGAATTAAATGGAAATAATACATACACTTGTATAATAATTATCCGTCACCCAAGAATCCATTGTGTGTGATCCTCTAGGCCCATAGTCACTCTAGTTTAAGGCCCATTAACTTCTAATTCCTAATTAGAAGTAAATTAAACATATTATTCGCTTCTACAAGAGCCGAATAATAGTTTAATTCATTCCGAACCTTCGATCACGTTGGGTCAAGCAAATCCGCGTGATCCTAGATGACGCAGGGTTTAAACCAGCATGTCTGGTACCTGTAAGTCCACAGTTACCGCATCGATATAATCCCTCGCTCCTTCTATGAGTCTGGTACGATCGAGGGTACGGTATCTGTCAAACCCCATGATCGTGCCATTTGACTATGACCTCCTTAAAGTGTATGACGTCCGTTCTAAACGAACTCACACGACCCTGGCCAGGGATTTAACGGAGCGTCAATGTCATGACCCATTAACTGTCTGATATATACCCGACAGTGAGCGATCCCCTCTTGACCATTGATGATCTTCACACGTATCCTGGAGTGGTTAATGACTCGGCAACTCATGACTTATGGTTAAAGTCACTTAGCTAAGTAATTAAACCATTCCAGTCCTCGTGTAAGATCCGATCAATGTCTCAGGTCAAAGGACCAACGATGCTACTGTGACCGTTGGATCTTCAGTTGACATTAGGTATAATCAACCATCTGAAGATCCAATAGCGGATCAGTTCAGTGCACATCCTCCAAGGACATACACCTACACATATGTGTTGGTGCCCCGCACCAATGACCATGAGACTGGTCACTGACACATCATGTGTACTGGTTTAATAGGTAATCAAAGTCCCCGAGTGATTACCCTCCAACCAGGAACAGTTTAAGGTATGTGTACATGTAAAGTCAATCTCATGTTCGAGATCCCATCTCGAGCTGACTTTACAACCACATATCCTAGGGACAACGTAAAGTAACACAATCGCATATTTACGCTCAAACACCACTTTATTAATGAACAAGATCGTACAACTATTGGGCCTACCCGACCCGAAATTGGCCTGTAGCACACCAACACTAACACCCCCTACCTCCCTCCCCGAGCTAGTGACCTTGGCTCTGCGCCATGCCGAGTGTGAAGAAGTACTCAGCGCCTGCCGAGGCACAATCGGCTCGGGTCGGGAGGGGGACAAGAAGAGACCATCCGAGCAAGGGATAGGACAAGGAAAGAGGCGGAACTAAGACGGAGATCGAAAAGAGCCGCCCCGGAAGTACGAGCGGTATACCCCACTTACCGCCCCCATCTACGAAATCTATGAAGACATCAAAGGCTCGGGTCTCCTCAACCAACCCGAGCCCATGAGGACCAAGCATCGCAATCGCCGCAAGCATTGCCTGTTCCACAGCGACCACGTGCATCACACCAGCGATTGCCATCAACTTCAAGATGAGATCGAGCGCCTCATCCGCTAGGGACACCTATCTCGGTATGTGTTCGGGCAAAAGGAAGACCAAGGCGCCGCTGAAGAGATTGATAATGCCCCCCGCGGAGTCCACATCAACGTCATCGCGGGCAGGACGACATCAGGCGGAGATAGCAGCCGAGGAAGAAAGCGTCACGCCGAGCAGGCGAGCCGAACCTCTGCTGAGGCACCTGCGGCCCCGCAAGCTAGCGAATTGCAGGCCCTGGTATTCTCTGACCAGGACCTGGAAGGGCTAACCACCCTGCACGACGATGCTCTCGTCATATCGGCTACGATAAACCATTATAATTTGGATAGAATCTTAGTCGACAATGGTAGTGCTCCTGATGTATTGTCCTATGAATGTTTCCTCAAATGCGAGAGAATCCATCTAAACTCCGCCCGATCTGAACCCCCCTCTATGGGTTCAATGGCCAGGCTACTTATCTCGAGGGAGCACTGAGTCTGCCTGTTACTATCGGCACCCCGCCCAAAACCGTTACGGTTATGGTAGACTTCATCGTGATTAAGGGGATGACGGCATACAATGCCATCTTCGGCCGAGGCATTCTCAGCCGAATGAGAGCTGTGCCCTCTACCTTTCACCAAAAGATGAAGTTCCTGACCAAATATGGCATGGGGGAAGTTCGGGGTAACCGGGCAATGGCTAGACGGGAAGAATAAAGGGATAAAGGGAGCCGAGGAGGGACCTGTAACATCTGAGCCTGGCGGCGAGTTGCTAATGGTCTTCCTTAACGGTGACCCGACCCTAGGAGTAAAGATTGGAGCCGAGCTCCCACTTGAGGAATAAGAAAAATATAAAGATTTCCTTACGCAGTACATTCGAGTCTTTGCATGGTCTTATGAGCACCTTCCCGGGAGACGTGGTGATGCACAAGCTCAACCTCGACCCGACAACAAAGCCAGTACAACAGCGTAGTGTAGACACGCCATTCCTGACGTCTCCTGAGAAAGTCTCATATTACTATACAACGCCCCGCAACGGCTTACGCGTTTTGAATCACTTGAGTGCTTCCTTTTCTTGAGTCTTCTTCTGCCCTTTTCGGCATCCGGAATCGTCTCGTCACGGCATTCGGACAGCATCAACACCAGTCAGACGCATCAGGAGGTTCCGGAACCAAGAAGGGTGTCTGCCGGGCGACCGCCAACGGCTGAACTGAGGACCCGGGTGGGTCTTTATGGGGGCGTCCAGGCCCCTGGACGCCCCCATTCTTTTAATTTATTTTTCAAGTCGAAAACCAAATAAAAAAATAATATATTAATGGAGGCGTCCAGGCCCCTGGACGCCTCCATAAAAACAAGTATAAAAAATATAAAATGCCAGCTTTGGCATAAAAATAAAACAAAAAATAAAAATAATATTTTTAGGGAGGCGTCCAGGCCCCTGGACGCCTCCATCAACTCCCTCACGGGCGCCGGCCACCGAACGACGGTTTGTCGTGTGTGAAAAAATCCAAATTATGAAGACGTCCAGCCAGCTAGACGCGCCCATTTCTGAATCACGGGTCGCCGCTCACAAAACCACGCGTTGTGCCAAACCGCGTGCGGTCGTCGGTGGGGTTCGGTGGACCTATTTGAGGCGTCCGGGGCCCTGGACGCCTCCACAAAAATATTCCAAAAAAATAAATAAAAATAGAATAAAATATTAGTTCGGCCCTGATGGAGGTGTCCAGGGTCCTGGACGCCTCCACCCTCCGGAGCCCTATAAATAGAGGTCCACCCCCTCAGTTCTGGAGGAGCTTCGAAGAGATCCGATAGGCTGCCGGAGCCCAGAGGCTACCGGAGTCATTTCTAACCCGTGGGGTCTTTTGTAGGTGGAGGTTCTGCCGGCTTCTGGGGTGCCCACGCTCGCGAGAGGAAGGTCGTCTTCATCCACCGCGCTTCCACGTCGTCCCTACATTGTCGGAGCTCCGCCGGATTTCACCCTCGGCTCATCCAATAAGCCCTTTCTTCCCCTTTTTCTCCATAGTTCTTTACATTCATCATACTGCATCCTCTATCTCCCTATATAAGGGCGCCGTCTCTTGCATACTTCTTGCATTCATCATCACATTTTCCTCCTACTCGAGTCCAAGAGGGGTTTAAAACCACACCAACCAGGTGTGTGTCAGGTCACGATCTCGTTACTTTTATTGCAAGGAATTGTTACTACACTGCCATTTTCTAATTCCGTTCGTTTATTGTCCACTATTTTCAAGGGTAACTAAGGAAAGCCCTCTCTGTCGGCCGGCCGAAGGGGGATGAAGAAGCAACCCGCCATCTCCCGCTCTTGAGGTAGGCGCGATCACTTTCTTTATTTTGGGGTCTTTTGGCCCCTGGCGATCACATCTTGTTCTCGAGGCCGCGGCGAGTCACTTCCCCAATGGCCGTTTAAATTTCTTGTTCTTATATTCTCTTTATATTCTGTTATATTCTGCTCATATTCTCGAGGCCGCGGCGAGTCGCTTCCCCAATGGCCGTTTAAATTTCCGTTCTTATATGTTATATTCTTATCTATTCATGTTCTCGAGGCCGCGGCGAGTCACTTCCCTAATGGCCATTTAAATTCCCGCTCTTTATATTCTTCTTATATTCTATTATATTTTTACCTGCTCATATTCTCGAGGCCGCGGCGAGTCACTTCCCCAATGGCCGTTTCAATTCTTGCTATTTAATTTCTGCACCATTCCCGCCCCCCCGAGGCCGCGGCGAGTCACTTCCCCAATGGCCGTTTCAATTCTTGCTATTTAATTTCTGCACCATTCCCGTCCCCCCGAGGCCGCGGCGAGTCACTTCCCGCTATGGCCGTTTAACCCCCATATCTTGCTATATTACATTTGTCCCGCTCGCCCCGCCGGAGCAATCTCCTGTGGTGGCCCCTTCTCTTTTCTCTTATTTCTGTGTTGTAGCAAACAAAAGAGGAGCCCGCGCGCTCCGCGTCCTCTTCGCACCCCGAACCGCGTGACGTCGCTCACAGATTGGCGATCACGGTGGGACCTCTACTGCTTCCTTTCGGCTACCCTTGCATGTTCGGCACCATCCGTGCCTCTCCACCTTGGCGCCCGCGCGCGCCCCCGTTGTGCTCACGGCAGCATTGTCAGTTGTGATTGGTTGTTTGTTTATTATATGTCTGTTATTTCTGTTGTTTTCCCACTCCATATCTCTGTCAGCATTTCATTGCATGCATCCATCCCTCTTTTCTATCCTTTTTTCATTTTTTTGAGGATCACCCTTTCCCGGTGAAGGAAGGACTCTCCGTTTGAGAATTCCTCTCAACGGACTAGAATCTCCTCCACTGGGACCTCCGTAAGTCCCCGACATCGAAGAATCTCCTCTTCGTTCACTGGGCTGGTTGTACCATTGAAGTTCCCCGAGTTAGTCATTTCATTCGTGGTGAGACGAGAGACCCTAGCTGACACGGCGGTGAAACAAAAATAAACTAGGGTCCCTATTTTGTGTGAACTTCGGATCTCGCTAAAAACACAAAAAAAATCATCAAAATCAAAACACAAAAAAAGGCGTAAAGGCATCCACTTGTTTGATAATCTCTGCTACCTGCTTGCTAGTGTATGTTTTTGCGTTCTGGGAAAACTGTGAGCATGGCTCACGAGTCTTTTGAGGAGAACCACCCTAGTCGTGGTTTGTCAGCCGACCCGCGAGTCTATGCTATGGACTCGGGTCCTTCTCATGAGCCCTCGCATGAGGTGCAGGTTATTGCCGGGGACACGTCCCCACCACAGGATATCTCTTCCTTACTGGGCGTCCTCGCCAACACGGAGCTTACCTCTGAACAGCTCCGGGCCTTCCAGGCCATTCTGAAGGGGAAATCTGTTTCCCCCACGCCCCAGGAATCAACTCCGGCCATCGCACCTCTCCAAGAGTCCGTGCAGGCCATTCCATCTCCTTCATTGGCACAAGCCATCCAGTCTCCCTCGCTTCAAGGACAAGCGAGCCAACAACCACCCTCATTCCAGTTCCCGTCACAATCTCAAACTCCCGTTGTTCCCCACACACCGCTTCAGCCAGGGCCAACTGTCGGCGGTCCGACAGCTCCCTCTCATTCCGGGTTCCCCCCTCAAGTCTCCGGGAGACAGTTTCTCCCCCAGTGGCAAGTGCCACCTTCACCTCCAGAGGAGCTCGCCCAATCGCTCCTCAATAGGTTCAATCGTATGGACGAGCAGTTTCAAAATCTGAGAAGAATGGTGGACGTGAAAGCCACCCCGGAGGTTGCTTTGCCAATCCTTCCCGTCATTCATCTTCCTCCCTCCGAAATGCCCACGTACCGCAGATACAATGGTACCGGCAACCCCTTCATTCACCTCAAGGATTTCATGTATGAATCCTCCTATTGGCAAAACGATCAGAGGTCCCTGGCATACCTCTTTCGGAGATCATTGGATGGTCCCGCGCTTGAGTGGTTCTATTCCTTGGAGCCCCGCGAGGCCGAGAATTTTGAAATAGTCCAGAGAAGGTTCTTGCAGAAATATAGGGATAGGGTCGGTCCCTCACTCTCCATTACCGACCTAGTGGCCGAAAAGATGAAACCCGACGAGGATTTTGTCCGCTATGCTGATAGATGGAGGTCTCTGGCGGAAAGAATAAGGGATACCCTCTCCGAGCCCGAACAAGTGAAGATGATTGTGTCTAATGCAACCCCACAGTTCAGACACGTCCTGGCCATGAATAAACTTACTACAATGGAGGAACTCTATGAAAGGGCCCGGTACATCCAAACCCAGTTAAAAGACTCCCCCATTATGAACATGTTTGAGTCGCCGAAGCCCAAAGTGGTCAGAAAGACAGGCGCTGGTGTCCCGGGCGGAGCCACAGAAGGGGTCGTGACAAATGAGCAAGTGGGTGCGGTCAACAATGCCAACTATGCAGTCAACCCAAGGCCTCCACAAATGCCCCGACTTCCCCTCCAACCAGGTCCTTTCCCTCTTCATCCTCCACCCCAAAATAATCCACCCCAGGATAATATGCCTCCATTACGTCAACCCCAGCAACAACAACCACAACCTCAGCAACAACAACCACCGCTTCAGTACAACCAAGTTCCACCCCCGGGGAACTATGGTCCCCAACAGCAACAAAGGAGGCCGCTCGGTCCCAAGAGAGCCTACTATCCACCATTGCCAGAAACCTTAGCAGACATTTTTAATGCCCTCATGGCATCAAACCAACTCGCCCTACCCAGAGAAAGGCCCGTGTGGCCCCCAATGTTGATACCTCCAAATACTGCGTCTACCACAGGCAGCCAGGACACACAGTAGATTACTGCTTCCATTTCAAAGATTACATCCACGATATGAATGATGAACATCAAATAGATTGGGATGAAATGAGACGATACGTCGCGGCTCTCAAGGCTAGGAGACCTCCTCATAGGCCACAGCAGCAGTTACAACAGCAGCAGCAGCAGCAACCACAACAACAACAACAGCCTCAGCAGGCCCCACAACAACAGCCCGACATGGGCATAATCCAAAATCCATTACCGGAGCACCAACAGCCCAATCATCAGGTTAACCCCATCTCCTCCTTCCCGGAAGTCGGGAGAGAGCAGGTGTGGCACCAGGAAAGTACCTCCATTCTTTCTACCGCCAATCCTATCATCACGCAACACCCTTGCCTTGCCCGGGTAGCACCTCTCTCTCATCAACCCGCGTCAGTATCACCTTCACCATTTCCACTACCATTACGCCCTCTCATCCGTACCCCGATCTCCTATCAACCGACACTCTCCACTACGCCTTCACACCCTCTCATCTTCTCTCACTCCCCCACTTTACCATCCACCTCTACCACATTTACCCCTACGCCTTCTAAACCCCTTATCATCCGTCAACCATACATAACCCCGTCTTTCTCCACCGTATCACCACTAATGCCTTCAAAACCACTCATTACCCATCACCCACCTCAAAATCATTGCCGCTTCAAGCCCTACCCACTTCTACTTCGTCTCCACCTCCACCTTCCAGACCCCTTATCCTTCATAATCCGCGCGATATCCCCTCTACCTCCACCATGCCTCCACCTAACAAACCCCTCATCAGAATCCCTGCTCCCGTCATCACCCCTGCTTCATCAACCATTCCTCCACCACTACCCCTCAAACCCTGTTAAAACCCACTGCTACCCCCACAGAGGTACAAAAGCCGCAGGCAATGGTGCTCCGGAGTGGAAGGATTTTCCACAGGGTTTTCCCCACAACAGTCAGAATCCTGAGCAATCTCAGCCAGAGAAGGATGATGGAGAACAACCAGAAAGAGCTATCCCTGGAACACAGTATGATCTATTGAAACACTTGGACAAGACACCTGCTCGGATCTCCATCCTGGAGCTACTTCAAAGATCCACATCCCACCAGGCGGCCTTGATGGAATATCTTCAAAAAGTCATGGTTAATGAGACCTCCCCGTGGAGAAGATTTCGACCGTCCTGACCCCAACAGACACACAACCGGCCATCATGTTCCACAACTACGAGCTCGCTCCCAAGGAAGCTCGGAAATATGCATTGTGCATTTCAATAAAAATTAATGGGGTATCCATAAACCCGTGTCTTGTGGACACGGGTGCGTCCATAAATGTGATCTCCATGAGCACTCTTCAGTTGTGTGGGGTCGACGAGGAACAAATAAGACCTTCCTCGATCACGGTCACGGCTTATGACAATAGCAAAAGGCCGCCGCAGGGGATGATTATTCTGAAGGCAGAACTAGGCCCCATGTCAATTCCCACGGAATTCCATGTCCTCGACATGGACCCCACATTCAAGGCTATACTGGGTCGCCCTTACATCGAAGCCATGGACGCTGTGCCTTCCACCAACCATCAGTGCCTGAAGTTTCCTTACAATGGGAGATTATTAAAGTGGTCAGTACACCTGTCCTTCACACAGTGGATGCTATCAACACCTCTCTGCCCTCTGTGTGGCCGTCTCATCGGCCCATATTGTCACTGCTGGACGTGCGTGATCTATCTCACGTTCCACTAGCACCAAAGGAGCCGGTCAGGACAACCGCAACATCATGTCTCCCTTTTCACTCCAAAGGTTGGGAGATTATGAGGAACATCGGCTATCAACAGGGAAAAGGTCTGGGCGCACAGTTACAGGGTATGCTCAAACCGCCAAAGGAAATTAGGCCGAACCGTAGGTTTGGCCTAGGCTTCAAAGGACCGTTCAAGGCGGATTGGAAGCCCCTCACATGGACTCTATCAAACCACTTCAACAGAGGGCCCGTTGTTCAGATGGGAGATTACCCACGAGAAGCATATGGGGATCACATGCTGTATATTTGGCTGAAAAATGTCCGAGGATCACCAAAAGAGGCAAGATCAAAGATCCGGAATGCGAGTGGAACAAATGGTTCGACATACGGGACATTTCCGTTGCACTGGAAAGGATGTTCTCGTCTCCGCAGCTTGAAGGACCACCATTGATCTCCGAATACCAGAGAATATTACCACTCTTGCCAAGGTTCCAAACTATCCTCGTCCTCGCCAGAAGGACCCTGTCATCGACGGATCTTCATCCGTCCTCAACATTGCCATCGACGGCTCATTAGCCGCCATCTTCTCCATCCACTCGTCTCAGCCTTTGCTGATATCTTCTTCCTGGGCCAGACAATTGTCTGATGATCTTCCCAGGTCCCCTTCTTTGCTTACATACCTACGCGGGCTTTTCAACCCGCGCCAGGTCTTCAACCATGATCTGCTCTATGAGCCTCACAATCCTCTAGCCATAACCACTTTTCTCTCTCCTCCAATCTCTTTTCACTGCTTTGTCATTAAAAATGAAAACGAAAAAAAAAACGTCAATTTTCAAACTCCCCAACAACACATCTTCGTTGAGGAAACCTCCTACATCTCCCACGGGTGCGTCCCGCCTTGCGGACCACCCGTCCAAGGTCCGATGAGCGACCTTTTCTACCCCTCCTCTGAGGGGTCTTCTCCTGTACATTCTACACCATCCTCTTCGTCTTCCTCTTCTTCTGTAAATATTGTCAGTCAATCTAGGAATGATAGGCCAAGGGTAGTACCTAGGAAGAAATCCAAGGGTAGGCAGATCCCTCGTCGATTCCTTCTGGATTTAGCCGCCAGGTGTCAGGCCCTTCTTGCCATCCCCCAGTTGTTAGAAAATCCCATCCAGCTACCGAAATAGAATGTGAGGGCGACTGTGCATTTGATGAAGGGTATGGAGTCTACGAGATCACGGATGAAGAATGCCCCACTGAAGATGAGGGTGAAGAATATGAGGATGCGGCGGGCGCATACGCTAGTGGAATGAGGAGATTCGACGAGCCGTCAACCGCCGTAGAAGAATCCACCAAAGAAGTCAACTTGGGAACTGAGGAAGACCCTAGGATCATCCTCATAAGTGACAACCTACCACCCTCTGAAGAAGAGGCATTAATTGAGGTTCTCAAGGAATATAAGGACACGTTTGCATGGAGCTACGAGGATATGCCGGGTCTAGATTCAACCTTGGTCGAACACCGTTTAACCCTAAAACCAGGGTCCGTCTCGGTAAAACAAAGGTTAAGGCGTTTCCACCCTCAGATGGCTTTGAAAATGAAAGAAGAGGTCGATAAGCTCCACAAAGCCAGGTTCATTAGAGTCGTTCTTTATCCTCAATGGGTGGCGAACATTGTCCCGGTCATGAAGAAAGATGGGAAAGTCAGGATTTGCATCGACTTCCGGGACCTTAACCGCGCGTGTCCAAAGGATGATTTTCCCTTACCTCACATTGATGTGTTGATCGATAACACGGCAGGCTATGAAACCCTCTCTTTCATGGATGGATTTTCAGGATACAATCAAATTCGTTTGGCAGAAGAGGATCAGGAAAAGACGTCATTCACTACCCCTTGGGGAACATATTGTTACGTGGTCATGCCGTTCGGATTAAAGAATGCTGGAGCTACTTACCAAAGAGCGATGATGGCCATATTTCATGACATGATGCACATATATCTGGAAGTGTATGTGGATGACTTATTGGTGAAATCAAGGACCAGGATGGAACATCCAGAAGTTTTGGCTAAGGTCTTGCAGAGGTCAAGGGAGTTCCAATTGAAAATGAACCCGAAGAAGTGTGTGTTTGGTGTGTCGTCAGGTAAATTGCTGGGGTTCATTGTGAGTAAAAGAGGGATCGAGATAGATCCCGACAAAGCCAAGGCTATCAGGGATATGCCGCCTCCCAAGAATTTGAGGGAAGTCCGAGGTTTAATCGGGAGGTTGCAGTTTATTCGTCGGTTTGTGTCTCAACATTCACAAAGGTGTAGACCTCTCTACGAGTTGACCAAGCCAGGAGTAGAATTCCACTGGAATTCTAAATGTCAGAAAGCTTTTGAAGGGTTGAAGGAATATCTGGCTAGTCCACCCGTTCTCATTCCACCCAAACCAGAAAAACCTCTGATCCTTTACGTCTCAGTCTTGGATGACTCCGTGGGAGCCGTCCTCGCACAAGCTGATGAAGAAGGCAAGGAACGGGCAACCTATTACTTGTCCAAACTTCTCAATCCCTGTGAGCAGAAGTACACCGTCATGGAGAAAACCTGTGCTGCCCTCGTTTGGGTAGTGCAGAAATTGAAGCACTACTTCTTGGCTCATGAGGTCCACTTGATTGCTCGAATGAATCCTATCAAATTCCTTCTGGAGAAAGCCGTCCTTACGGATAGGCTAGCACGCTGGCAAAGTTTTCTCTCTCAGTTCGACATCACCTACATCCAGCAAAAGGCGATTAAAGGCTATGCCATAGCCGAGCATCTCGCTCACCATCCTCTTCCCAAGTTCGATCCCGTCCAATCAGAGTTTCCAGATGAGGAACTAATGTCCGTCAACCAATCAGATGAGCCAATGTGGACGCTATATTTTGATGGAGCTCTGAATTCTCAAGGGAGAGGAATCGGCGTCGCCCTCCTGTCGCCTGAAGGCCTCACATTCCCATTGGCATACCAGCTCAAATTTCCAGTCACCAACAATATAGCCGAATATGAAGCTCTTCTAGCTGGCCTAGAACTCGCTCATTCTTTTCGTATCACTGAGTTGCGAGTCGTAGGTGATAGTCAACTCATCCTTCGCCAGGTGCTCACTAAATATCGCACTCGCGATCCCAAACTCAAGCCATACCAAGAACTCACTGCTGCCTTTGCCAAACTGTTCACCAAACTGATCTTTGTTCATGTCCCTCGTCATCAGAATATTCTCGCCGATGCCCTCGCCTCGTTGGCATCATCCATAAGGTTCCCTCTAGGAAGATGGTTTAAGTCCATTTCCATCTACAAACTTCACGCCCCTGCAATCGATGATGCTTCCTACGTAAACATCAAAGACAGGATAGCAAGGAAGATCCTGCAGGAAGATATCCTTGAGAAGAGGGAAATCATGTTGGCAGAGGCCGAAGAAGAACTGGCTGATGAAGAGAAACCATGGTTCTATGAAATCGTCAAATACTGCCAAGATCAGTCTTATCCTGAAGGGGCCACCACAGAGGACAAGAAAGCCATAAGAAGGGTGGCTCAGAAATATACATTGGTTGGAGGTCTACTCTATAGGAGGAGCCTTACTGGTATTCTGTTAAGATGTCTTGGTGACGATGAGGTTTGGAAATGTGTAGAGGAGACGCACTCGGGTGTGTGCGGTGGCCACGTGAATAGTCAGATGCTCGCCAAGAAGATCATTCGCCAAGGCTTTTATTGGCCCACTATGGAAGAGATTGTGCTGTCTATGTCCGTAGGTGTGTCAAGTGTCAACTTCACGCCGATAAAATCCATTCACCATCTTCCTCACTTCATCCAATATCCTCCCGTGGCCTTTCTCCATGTGGGCATTCGACATCATTGGTCCCCTAGGTGATCCCAATTCCCTCACCAAGCAGAAATCTTTCATCCTTACTGCGACGGAATACTTCACCAAATGGGCCGAAGCCGAAGCTTACGCGGAAATCAAGGCGTCAACAGTCTGCAAGTTCATCATGAAGAACATCCTCGCCAGATTCGGCGTCCCAAGCACGATCGTCACCGACAATGGGCCACAGTTCATTTCTCAGGACCTACAGGACCTCTGCAAAAGGTACGCAATTGCATTGCATCATTCATCGCCTTATTACCCACAAGGTAACGGCCAAGCGGAGGCCACCAATAAAACATTGCTCAAAATCATCAAAAAAACCTGCGAGTCTAGTAAGTTTTCAGACTGGCCAGAAAAACTTATCGAAGCCCTATGGGCCTATCGCACTTCAATCCGTACCCCCACCGGGCAGACTCCATTTGCCCTTACTTATGGTATGGAAGCGGTAGTCCCGTACGAGACTCTGATCCCTTCTCTCAGGGTACAATTGGACGAGGAATTTCCCCTCGACGATCGTCGTAATTCACTCCTCGCCCAGTTGGAACTCTTGGATGAGAAGCGGCTGGCCGCTGCCGAACACGCGCGTGTGTATCAAAATAGACTCGCTCGCTTTTACCAAAAGAAAGTCGTTGAGAGAAAATTCAAAGTCGGTGAGATGGTCGTAAAAAGAATTTTTGTCAAACCTGGAGGGCCGCGTTCTAAGCTCCAACCCAATTGGGAAGGACCATTTGTAATTCAAGCCGTGTACCCTGGCAACGCCTACAAGCTAATCAACGCCGAAGGGACCGAGTTATCCCACCCTTGGAATGGGCTTTATCTTAAGAAATACTACCCTTAGCACAAAACAAAAAAAATGATGAAAAGATAAAAACATCAAAAACAAAGAAATATTGAAAACCACTAAAAATATGGAAAATTCAAAATGCCGATGCCTGGCAGTCACCATGTAGTTAAGTCCCTGCATCTAACCTTCATGTTAGGATAGGGCCCATTAAGGCTTGGTAGGCACCGGGTCTTGGTTTGCCAGAACCGTGGAGATCCCTGTCCGGCCACGTCGGCCTATGCTCGCTCGAAGGAAGCTAACATGTGCTCACTTATGTATTTTATTCAAAAAAGTCGGTAGCATCACCTACGGTGGGGCCCCACCCAGAAGATCTCCGGAAGCTGTAATCTTTATTCTTTTCTCTTCGACCAAATGAGACAGTCGGCGCCCTTAAAACGCTGAGCATGAGAAACCGAAACTCAAACCCCAAAGGCAAGAGTAGGATCCATTTCCTCGAGCATCGATCAGAGCACGAGAAGAGGGCAGTGTCCCCGCAGGCATACGAAAAGGGAGCCCACAAACGTCAAACGACTATATCTCCCTCACAAAAGAAATACAAAATCAAAATCAAGAGAAAAGCCTGGTCGTGACCGTGCCTGTTGCGATAAACGGAACCCCTCAAAGCAAAAGTCTGAATCCACAAAAGGGGGCCGTGGAATGTAAATGCTCGAGATTTGGTCCGAAGTTGTCCGAAAGGAAAGAGTTAATGGGCCCTTATTCGCTCGCCGGGTTAACGGCTTTGCCGATCCTCTCAGGAGGTTTATCCCCTACGCTCTTCCTTCTCCTCTAAAGATGAAGGTTCGATGGAGTTTCTGAAGGGTGAAAACTGCCTAGGGTCTGCGACCTTATTTTAATATACACATTTGGTTGCCTACTTTGAAAAGCAAAAGCTATCGCTGCGAAGGAGTCTCGTGTTTCTGGCTGGTCAAGACCCCTGTTTACCACCTTGATGTCTTCTTGTTTAACCTCGGGCTTAGGCCAATGCAAGCGCGTCACCTATGGGTGCGACGGCGTCTGATTCCGGGTCAGCGTCGCGCGGTTGGTCGTTAGGGTTCCAGGGTGTTCCATCATATACCATCTAGAGTTGTGAGGAAACAGACCCGGGTCGGGCAAATCATTTACCTCAAACACCTTTTGGGTGAATCCCTGTGGTCGGAAGCGACTGGGAGCCTAAGCATGGCATGACGGTATTGTCATCAGGGTAAGTCTTAGCCGGCGGGATCATCATTCGAGGGGTCTAGAGGCCCAAATCAACCTAGATGTGCACTTAGGATACCTGGGAGGTTAGTAAGAAACCCCTGTTCTCACGTAGGTTAGGTGCCATGTGGGTGCTTGCCGGGCGTTAGTAACAAAAAAATTGAAATGATAAAAGCAACAAAAAAATGGAAAAGAGAAAATGTACATATTTGCAAACAAAAAAATCTTTTTATGATAAAACAAAAAAATGCCAAATATAAAAAGAAAACAAATCAATTTTGCATGATTGCATTTGCGTGCAGCATCTCACTTTAATACCGCTTGCATTCGTGTGCTTGCCTGTCGCATTTATCATCACCACATCTTTCCCTTGCCTTCGTTAAATAAAGGCTTGGCCCCTTGACCAGTTATCAAGGACAGTCACAGTGACCATTTGCTTATTGAGCAAGGGGCCAAGTCAGAACAGAAATTCTGATTTGTTTGTTTCAGTGATATGTGCAGGGATTCAGGCAACAGAAGCAAAGGTGAAAAACAAACAAACCGAACCTTGTATTTTATTCCAAAAAACAAAAAAATTACATCAAGTTCCGCCCTCTCTCTCTGCATTACTCGTCCCACTACTCTCCGGGTAAAACGCTCTCAAAGGTGCTACCCAACTACGAAAAGCGGTACTCCTACCGCTCTGTACTCCCCTTCCTATTCCCACATCCCGGCGTTGATCCACGGAAGCAGCAGAGAAGCTACCAACACGAAAGCCACGCTCTCGTGCTCTTCGGTAGCGCTCCTCACCATCTCTCAGCCACTGTTCAGCAAGACCAAGGCTGATTCGGAGTTCGAATAGTTGGGCCTCCATGGCCCTTCGTTCCTCCCTTTCAGTCAATCTGTTGGCTCTTTCTCTCTCTGCGTCTCTTTCTCTCTCTGCCCGTTCTCTCTCACGGTCTTCCCTCTCCAACTGGAGAGTGATCCTCAGTTCCATAGCATCCCTGGAAGAGTCGTCATCAGGATGACGCCGCAGTTCCCTCTCCAGTTCTGCTATCCTAGCCTCCTTCTGCGCAGCTTGGGCAAGCGCTTCTTCCGTCTCCTTTTCCTGCCGAGTGTACCATCTCAGATACGCGATAAGGCGTAAACAAAGAGAACTCAACACTGAAACTTTTACCTGTATACAGAGCATCCCTTCTGCCTCCGCAGCACGCTGCGTGGCATGAGCAAGTTGCTCATGAAGCAAGTCAAGTTCTGAGGTGGGAATCCACAAGCTGGAAGAGGCACCACCTACTCCCATCGCTGGGGAAGCCGCGCCAATCTGGGCATGCTACGACCGCAGTGAATTAGCAGCCAACATCTGGAATCTGGGGTTTTAATTAGGAACGCACTGTACACCTACCAAGGCGCTCGTAGCTCCGCGGCATCGCCCAACCGTTGCTCCATCTCTGCCAAGCGAGTTCGTAAATTCGCTATCATGGTATCACGGATATCCTGCAGCCATACGAGTCAGCATTTCACCAGAAAACCAAAAAGGGAGAAAGAAGAAAAGAGAAAAGGGGAAACCTACCTCCACAAGTCCCCGGGGTTGGAACCGCTCTGCGTACTTTGTCCTATATAGACGCAAGTAGTCCTCGCTATCCCGCGCCTGCGATTCTACAATCGTGCCACCCCGTTGCCAGTCTTCGTACTGTTCGGAGAATCGCACGCGCCAGTCAATGCAGGTCGCCGGTCCTCGCGTCTCTCTCCCAACGCGAGGTGGCGCAGCTGAATCCACCCATTCTTGAGCCAGTCCCAAGACCTCATAACCAATCGTAGCCGAAGCGGCTCGATTTCATTCAGGCAGTGCATCCACAATTCCCGTCCGAACCGGGCACGACTTGCTAGAACCCACGGCTGGTCGGCATCGACCATGTCTGAGTAGGGTCTCCAGTTTACCATCACTGCAGGGAACTCCTGTAGCTCCCGCCTTAGCACCATCAGTTGGTAGGTTAGGGGTGCCGCACTCATGATGGGTTCCCACCGCCTGGCTAACGGCACCATCGCGGGTCGCCAATGTCGAGCTCTCCCCATGGGGAGGTAATAATAGCTCCACAACTGCTTGGCACATGTCGTCAATATCTTACAAAATAAAACAAAAAAAAATACAAAACAAGCAAAACCAAAAATACCTGGATGAATGGTGTGAAACCACTCACAGTCATCTCACGATCCGCTTCTTGGAACAGGCCTGCAAACAAGTGTGCCAGCATGGCGGCTCCCCAGGCATAGTACCCTACTCTTTCAAGGTCTGATAGCAGCTCCAGGAAGCGACATTGGATACCGTCCCCTTTCGAGCTCAGTACCAATCTCCCCAAAAGGAAGAGGAGAAATCTCCTCAAATCTATGTTGCATCTTTCCCAGTTGCCGAAATCTGTGCAGTACACGGCACGGCATCCTATTTCCATCCTTTCCATGAACTCTTCTGAGGATTCATCGTCCCGCCGACGAGTGTCGGTGAGCCCTAATGCATCCATGAGGGACGCCCTAGCTACCGACCTATTTTTCCGACCATCTAGGTCCAAACCCAGTAACTTCTGGGCACCTTCTCGGTAATCCGCATAAGTGACCCCGGTCACTGCCTCGCCCTCCACCTTCAGGCTTGTGATCCGGACCACATCCTCCAAGCTGGGCACCATGTGCCCCCAGGGCATCAGGAATGTCCGACTCACTGGGTCCCATCTCTCACACAAGGCTTGGATCAGGACCAGGTCGAGCTGGATCGGCTCGATCCGAAGAAAGGTGCCAAAACCCATCACGTCTAACCTGGCCTTCTGAAAATCTGGGAGACCTCGGTATGTTGCCACTACCAACTCCCATGAGATCTGTGATTTCATCACACTCTACGCATGCAGGGAATGGAAAGGAGGTTTGGTCAGAAGAAGAAAAAAAGAAGAATAAAAAAAAGGGGCAGGAAAACTTGGCTTACGAGTTGTGATTGGGCCCTTTCGCTGAAGTGCCCTTCGAGGTCCGAAAGCCTCCTGGAACTACTACCACTGGATCTGCTTCTCTTCGAGGAGTGGGAAGATTCGCCCTCCATCCAACTCTCGGAATTTTGAACTCCTCCTCTCCCATGAGAACTTGTGCTCCTCGAGTTAGCTCTTGATATACCTGGGAGGATAAAAGGGACACGAATTTATAGAAATAGAAGGAGTGAGGGCCAAGATTGCCTCCATCACCTGTTAATGATAGCCCTCACGATGAGGCACCTGCCATGCGATCCCGTGTATCACTTCACCGCTCGCACAGGGTGATTGATTGGACGAAGAATATGACGACTAGCACCCTATGTTGTCTAGGGATACCCTATCATGTTTTGGAGGATGCCCGCAAAATTTGACACAACATCCGGGAAAAGGGACTAGGGCCGTCATTATTGACTTCGAAGGCAGATTCCTGTGGAAAATGGTCACAACAAGACGTGATTCTCCGCTCGGGGCGGAGTCTCGGCAGACCCATCACATGGGAACAGTGCAAAGGAGGAGAAGTGTAGGGAAGAAGGAACGCACAAGAGAACAAACAAGCAGCAGAAAATTAAATCACTCCCTTCATAATTCTACATGAGCTGTCAAAAACATCATAAACATAAGGAGGAGGCGAGTCCACCAGCTCGCCGATCCTCACCATCACTCATCTCTCTGGGTGCTCCCCTCCTCTCCCCTGAGGTGCGGGTCCCTCAGAAGCCTCTGGGATCCTCATGCAGCAGCACCTGCCTCGCCTCTTGGCGCTTGCTCCGTAGCAGTGACTCGCTGCTCCTCCCCTGGCGTGGCAAAGAAGCCACTAGTGGCAAAGCGACCGGACTGGCGGAGTCGCTCCCCGAGCTCTCGCGCTCTCTCATAGCGCGTCTCCATCCCTCATAGCCTCTGCAAGATGGCCTGAAGGCCCAGCTGGAGCTCCCTCACTTGGGCCTCCAATTCCCTCCTCTCGGTCTGATCCCGCTGTCGCTCGGACCTTCTCTCGGCTTTCTCTCTCTCTGCCTATCTCCTCATCATCTGTAGAAGAACCCTTAACTCCAGGATGTCTGGAGAAGGCCTCTCCTCACCACGATGCCACAGCTCCGCTACAGTCGCCACCCAGGCATCACGCTCCTCTTCCGCCCGGGTCGCACGGGCCACCGCACCGGCAAGTTATTCCCGGAGGGAGGCAATCTCGAGAAAAGGGGCCGAGGAACTGGAAGATGCGCCACCAATCATCCCCGCCGTCGCTGTCTGCTGGGCACGCTGGAA
Organism: Amorphophallus konjac; assembly: GCA_022559845.1. Taxonomy (NCBI): domain Eukaryota; kingdom Viridiplantae; phylum Streptophyta; class Magnoliopsida; order Alismatales; family Araceae; genus Amorphophallus; species Amorphophallus konjac. The sequence goes on from CM040121.1 coordinate 470,401,025, forward strand.
CAAAATAAACAACGGCCGTCAGTGAAACTCTAAAATCTAAAGATAAAAGTGCGGCACGTAACTTACAAGGAGCGACAGCTCATGTTGAGCGACGGCCAGCTACCGCCTAGCCTCTGACAGTTGGGCGGGCGAGCCGCCGATGCCACGCGTGTCCCCAGCTTGGGGAAGCCCCGCATAACTCTCTCTCTGCCGCCGCAGGAAGTCGGCGCTGTCCTGCACCAATACACTCCCTTGCTGTCCAGGGAGACGTACGTGCCAGTCCTCGAGCCTCGCCTTGCCCCGACTCTCCCTCCTGATGCCGCTCGGCTCGTCCGCACTCACCCACTCATCGGCCAGGCCCAGGGTCCTCGCCATGTCCTGCACCAAGGAAGGAGGACCTCGCATCATAACAAAGAACGCGTCCCCTGTCTAGGACGCGTCCATCACTTGAGTACAACACTCGCCGAACCCTTTCCCCCTCGCACACCTTGCTTCAAAACTCAAAATGGATCAAAGAGGAAGAGATTGGAGGACCTACCAGACCGTGTTCACCTCCCTCCACGACATCGGGCCCCTCGGGTCCCTCGGGGGCCCGAAGCGGCCCTTCTTCCTCCATAGATGTCGTTCCGTGCTCTGGCGCGTCCCTCCTTGGGCGAGGGGTCCCGCGTCCCTCTCCACCTTCACCATGGTCGGGCCCACCGAACTCCATCGATCAAAAGAGGAGGAAGACGAAAAAGGGGACAAGCGAGTTTCGGCGGAAGGCAGGCTCGTTTGCGGGTAAGGCACGGGAGAAGAAAGGCCACCCGACGCTTTAAATTTGAATTCAAGGATTAAGACGCGTCCTCGCACCTGGACACGCCCAAAAAGGGAGAAAGGAACATAATCCCCCCGTGCAAAGTAGTTCCCTTCTGTCCAGGGCAAAAGTCTCGTGAAGCGTAAACAACGTGGTGCAAAAGAAAGTGCGGGAAAGAAAAGGGCACGCCACGCGAAATCCATTTCATATAATAGTCAAAGTACATCATACAGTGAGAAGGGTGACGTGCACAAGCAACTGTCTAACTCTCGCTGCCACCCTCCTGGTCATCTCTCTCCTCCCTCCTCTGCCGGGGATCCTTAGGGGGCCTCTGCGAACCTTGAGAAGCCGTGCTCGCCTCGCCCTGCGGTGGCACTCCAGCCTCGAAGGCGCGACGACGCTCCTCGGCCGAAGAAACCAGATAGCTGCCCATGGAAAAAGAACCAGACTGACGAAGTCGCGTCCCGCGTTCCTTCGCCCTTTGGTACCGTTCCTCGCTCTCCTGAAGCCTCCCCTCCGCCATGCCGAGACTCAATTGGAGCTCCAGCAGCTGGGCCTCCAGAGCCCTCCTCTCGGTCTGATCCCGCTGTCGCTCCTCCCTCTCTCTCTCCCTTTCCTCTCTCTCTCTCACCGCCTCCCTCCTCGACAGCTCGAGGGTGATCCGCAGATCCAGCACGTCACAAGGGAGCTCCTCAGCCTCCCGTCGACGCTCCTCCTCCAGCTCCACAATCCGGGCGTCACGCTCTGCCACCCGAGCGTCGCGCTCCTGCTCGGCACGAACAGCACGCGCCAGGGCCTCTCGGATCTCGGCCCTCTGTCAAAGCACGCATGCACCGTAAGAGAACAGTGATAGAAGGAGAGCAGCCAGAAGGAGAGTCGAGGTCAGGCAAACGCTCACTCGAGCCTCGCGGTCACGCTCGGCCTCCTCAGCCCGAGCCACCGCATACGCCAGCTGCTCCTGGAGGGCAGAAACCTCCGGAGGAGGGCCCCGCGAACTGGAACCCGCTCCACTAGCCATCCCGGCTGCCGCTGTCTGGTGGGCCCGCTGAAACATAGAGCGAACGACAGTTAGAGGCCAAGTATCAAAAATCCAGGTCACAAAAAATGCATCGCATAAACTCACCAGGATCTCCAACTCCTGTCGGATGGCCACCAACTGCCGCCTGGCATTCGCCAACTAGGCCCGCTGGTCGGCGATCATGTTGTCACGAGCATCCTGCATTGCACATAAGTTAGTGCCACATGCATATACATATAGAAGGGTGAAGCATTTTCATTTCACTTACCCCTGCCATACCACCAAGGAAGAGGCGGTCCCCGTACGTAGCCCGGTACCGTCTCAGGTAATCAGTACTGTCCTGTACATGGGACACCACTGGGGCCCCGCCCTGCTGCCAGTCCCGGTACTATGCTGGGAAGCGCGTACGCCAGTCCACAATCTTCGCCTTCCCCTTGGTCTTCCGCCCGATGCGGGCCGGCTCATCTACATCAACCCACTCGTGGGCTAGCCCCAACATCCTCATAACCAGCCTCAGCCGAAGCGGCTCGATCTCGTTCAGGCAATGGACCCACACGTCCCGCCTGAAACGAGGAAGACCCGCTACAACCCAAGACTGGCCAGCGTCGCCCATGCCCAGGTAGGGTCTCCACACCACCTACATCATCATACATGCATCATATTAGTTGCCATTCAGTCACATGCATAAACACAAAAAATCATACGCATCATACCATGGCCTCGGGATACTCGCTCAGCTCCCGACGAAGTGACGCCTGCTGGTAGCTGTGTGGTGCCGCTACCACGACCGGCCTCCACTGTCGCGCTAGAGGAACGGCTCTCCTGTTCTCCTGCCTGGCCCTCCCCATCGAGAAGTAGTAATAACTCCACACCTGCATCCATCATACATCATTAGCACGAGTAATTACATATTTAACTACGGTAAAATGCATAAATAAATTGTGTACCTGGAGAAAAGGTGCGAAGCCGCTGACTGTCGTCTCCCTCTCTGAAGTCTGGGAGAGATCAGCAATCAAATGGGCAAGCAGAGCCGCTCCCCACGCGTAGTGCCCCACTCTGTCAAGGTCCGCCAGGATCCCGAGAAAGCGGCAGTGGATGCCATCCCCCTTCGTCCCCAGCAGAAGGCAGCCCAAGAAGAAGAAAAGAAACCTCCGGAGGTCTAGGTCCACCAACTCCTGCTCGCTCGGGTCCTGGGTGAAAGCTGCACGGGCATCTCCCTCCAGTCGTGCCAGAAACTCCGCTCCAGTCTCGCTAACCGGCTGGCGTGAGTCGACGAATCCGAGCGCCTCCATAATCTCTACTCGGCCAACTACCCTGCTGTCTCTATCAGTCACGCTCGTCTCTAACCACAGCAGGTCCAGGACACTCTCTCGGTAGTCGGGGTAGGTAACCCCACTCACCGCCTCTCCGTCCACCCGTAGCCCGGTGATCCGAGCCACGTCCTTCAGTGACGGCACCATGTGCCCCCAGGCCATCAGAAACGCTCGGCTCGGCGCGTGCCACCGCTCCCTCAATGCCTGGATAAGAGGAAGGTCGAGCCGAAAGGGCTCGATCCTAAGGAAAGTTCCAAAGCCCATGGCGTCCACACGCGCCCTCTGAAAGTCTGGCAGTCCACGGTATGCTGCCACCACTAAGGACCAGCTGATCCGGCCCTTCATCATGCCCTGCACACCACAAAACCAACAAAGAACACATCAGCATCATGAATAGTAATAAACAATAACACTGTATATAATACTTATTTATTTTATTTTATTTTTATTTTTTTTAAAAAAATATTTATACTTTTGGAGGCGTCCAAACCCTTGGACGCCTCCTTTACATTTTCTTTATTTTATTTTTAGAAAAACCCAAAAAACCAAAACAAAAATAAATAAATATATATATATATATATTATCATGGAGGCGTCCCATGCCCAGGACGCCTCCTTATTTTTAATTCTATTATTTACGTAAATAAATAAATAAAAAAGAAAAAAAAGAAAATATGGAGGCGTCCAGGCCCCTAGACGCCTCCTTCCCTCACCCCCGGCGTTCTCCACACAGCCTCTCGTCCGCCCTTTTAGCCTAGTGAACCAATAGAATGGAAGTCTAAAGAGCTTACCGGGTCGTGATCGTCCTCTACCGCGTCGCCAGCATCCATTGCAGCCTCCACGGCCAAAAGAGGAGCCTCCTCCTCCGCGGCAATCTCCTCCGCCGCAGCAGCCTCCTCGGCATCGTCCCTCAGCCTCCTCGGACGACGAGCCCGTCGTTTGCGCTTCTCTCCACCCTGGCTTGGGCCTCCTTGCTCCATTGGGACGAAGAATGGGTCGTCTGGATTGACTGGGTCATTTGAATGAACAGTAAATGAGCGAAGGGGGGAAGGCCAGCCCTTATATATAGAATCTACCTTCTTTGGGGCGTCCAGGCGTCTGGACGCCCCCACATTTTATTATTTTTTTTCAAAATTCAAAAACTTAGGGGCGTCCAGGCGCCTGGACGCCCCCAAACAAAAAACTAAAAAAAATAAAAAATAAAAAATAGGGGCGTCTAAGACCCTGGACGCCCCCAAAACAAAAAAACTGAAAAAAAATATAAATAAAAAATTAGGGGCGTCCAGGCCCCTGGACGCCCCCATAATAAAAATTTCAAAAAAAATATAATAAAAAAAAGAGATAAGAGTATGTATATAATCCAAACAAAATAAAAAACACAAAGAAAAAGAAAAACCACAAAAAAGATAATAATAATTAAGGGGACGGGGGTCCAAAACATCCATGCCAGATTTTATTCCATCAGAGAAAGCAGAATGAGCTACATCAGGGGTTTAGGCGCCTTAGGCCTTAACTTCCCCAGTTCGGTTACATAAGCCCTCCACAGCTCACATTCTTCCCCCACGTGCGCTAAGGCCTTTCCCGCAACACTTGTCTTCCAGGGAGCTTTAATGGCTTTCGCTTCCCTCGCGTCTGCTTCAGTGCCCAACTCCCTCTTCTTCAAAGGAACAATGCCAGTCGGAAGCGGGAACGAATGGCGTGGGATGCCAATCTGGAGGCAGCACCGATGCGCATTATAAAGAACAAACTCGGTCGCGCCGATCAGTTGAAGATCAACTTCGGGAGAAGGCCTCATGAGGAGATCTAGCGAAAGCAAACATGCCGGTGCGCAAGTGAAGAAGCCTTGTGTCACGGTGCGGAAGTGAGACCGCCAGTCTTCACATTTCTTCAACCACGGAACGCGGTTCACTACAGTACCACCGAACCCTAACACGTAGGCTATGTGGTGAAGCGGGCTTTGTTGGAAAAGCTTCGAGGCCGTCGGCATTCCCTCGCGGTGGTCGAATTTGAAATACAAATCAAGCCAGCAATTCAAGATAAGTGCGCAACCAAAAGGAGGCTTACCCATGCTCGAGACAGTAAGGCCACTATATAGGTAGGCAAGGACAGCGGGTCCCACCCTCTTTCCACGCCAGATCCCGCAGATAGCACTTAGTTGGTCTTCCTCCACCATGTTGTTGGTATAAGGAAACAAGAGAGCACCCGCCAGACAAATGGTGAACCCCTTCATGATTCCCTCCAAATAGTCATCGTCTGGTGACCCTCTCAGGGCGTCCATGACCCACTCCGCGAGCTTTTGGAGATCGATCCCCTTTTGAGTACGGACCTTTCGGGCTGCGTCGGGTGGCATGAAGCTTCCAAGGATGCTTTCAGAAGTCCCCCGTGTCAGCATCCGCATAGCCTTCACCTTCCCGTCACTCTTGAATTTCTTCAATCCGAGCAGAAGTTCCACCTCCTCGAGGAGGATGGTCACCTCGAAGGTCGGAAGATAAAAGTGTGGGTCTGGGGATGCCAGATCTCCACTAGTACGCACATAGCCACCCAGCCCATACGAATCTTCTCGTAGTGTTTGGCATGAATAAGGAGCTGTGGACGCACTAAAATTCGGAGGGGGGATCCGTTCGTTTGTTGGTCGGGGTTAATTCTTCTATTTAGTGCGAGGGCGTGCCAGTCACAAAGTGACGATTTATTCGGGCTTCATGGAAGCCCATGGTGCGCTCGATCTGACTAATCAGACGATTGTGTAGTTCGTGTCGGGACCGAAACCCACCGTGCCGTAAAGGCCACGACGTTATTTATATCCCTCATACGGGGGAACACCCTTGATTGATTGCCGGGAATAAGGGCCCTACGGCCTACAGAGAATATTAATAATGCAGGAGGATAGTGAAAGATGAACTATGCTAGAAACCCGTATCGGGACGTGAACGCTAAGACTATGTCGGCCACTCATGGGCCACTTCATGTTCGGATGAAGGTCCGTGTTTGTAGTATAAAAGACGGTAGCAAAACCGCGCGAATGTTTGCCATGAACAAGGCAAGTTTAATGAGAATGCGGGATTGGATCCCGGTAGGGATGGGTCAAGTTGATAGACTGTTGGCCGGAGATGATTTCGGATTATGGCCATGTCGGAAGTTCCGTAAACCACGTCCGATACCATAAGGCGTCGTTGATTTTCTTTTTGCACCCAGTCCGAGGGAGTGAATTGTTAAATGCGTAGCCCGAGCTCAATAACGTGCGCCCTCACACGCGGATCGACCTGCGCGGTCAGGTCGCGGGGTTCGACCTACCCGGTAAGGTCGTGGGGGTCAAGGGGGCAACGCCCCTTGCGGGGGTTTTCGGGGGCAGCGCCCCCGGAACAAAATTTTTAATTGAAGCGCGGGTAATAGAGTTCCTTTCATTTTTTTGTTATTGATCTTTGCATTCTTCTTTTTATTTGAGCATTTCTCTCCTATTATTTTTTTATTATTCCCCCCCCCCTTTTTTCATATAAAGGAGGCACGCCGAGCTTGAAGTGGGCAAGAGGGGAGGCACGCCGGATAAGAGCTTCGAAGGAGGGCGCTGGATAAGGGAGCACAAGGGGGAAGCGTGCCGGCTAAGGTGGCAAGTTGGGGCGCGCCGGAATAGGGTGAGGAATAGTATAGCGCGCCGGTTTAAGGCGGCTATGCAAGCGGCGCGCCGGTTAGTGGCAAAGAAAATGAAAGGGGTTTTGAGTGTAAGGCTAAACCGGCACGGGGGGGTACCGCGCCGGGTTAGCCCACGCCGGATTAGGGCGCGCCGGGTTAAGCTTCTACGAGGTTTTGTTTGTTCTGTTTTGATTCTTTTTACTCTGTTCTTGTTTCTTCAATTTACAGATTGATATTTTGGTTGGTTTATTCACTTAGTTGATGGATTAAGTTGATAGAGAAGGTGGTTAAAGCTTTCTGATCATTTGTTAAGACGAACGAGCATGCGGATTGATCACTTATTAAGAGGGATTATGCAGGAACTTGTTCAGTTTGATTCAGAGACGGCTTCAGACATATGCTATTCTTACTCCCAGAGGCCTTGGCTTGTTCAGCTGTTCTTATGCTCAGAGAACTCATCCTGTTCGTCTGTTCTTGAGTGTTCTCATCCTGGCGAGATTTGGGCAGCACCTCCCCTGGACTGGGGGTTGCCAGAGAATAATAAGGAACACCAAACGGATAACTCCGGGGTGCACCTCGAATCTAGACCTCATGGCGGTCCAATAACCCAGATGTGAGTGCTGGAGAGCTCGAGGACTAGCCTTCAAGAGCTCTCACAACTCACGGGCGATGACTTCGTGGAACGGGATAGATGTAGGCCGCAGGTGGCCATGACTGTTCACCCTTCGAACGGGTTCTCTCAGAGTTCATGCCACAGAAGGGCAAGCTCCCGAGGACCCCAGGTGATTCAGAGAACCAGAGAAATAAAATGGAAGAAAAAGGGGGGAAAGGATCAGAGCCATAGAATACTGCGCATGCTCACAAAGATATTCTTTTATTCATCCTCAAGGGAAAGGGAAGGAAGAATACAACGGAGAAGATAAAAGAAAAGCTAAATGTTGAGGTGGGGGAAGAAGATACATCGGCGGGGGAGAAGAAGGAACAGAGCACAAGCTCTCCCCCCCTCTCTCCCCTCTCTTGCTCTCACCCTCTCCCTCTCTTTCTTCACCTTGCAGGCGTGAACGGATGGCTGTAGCTTCTTCTCTTCGGAGGCTGGAGAGCTCTCGAGAAGACCTCTCTCCCTCTCCTTCTTCAACCTTCCTCTTCTCTTTTCTTCTGTTCCCTTCTATTGACCTTCTCCTCTTTTGTTCCCTCTTTCTCTTGCAATGTAGCCCCCATTTTATATATTGGCCAGCCTGGGGAGGTTCCTGCCACCTCCACCTCATCCGCGACGAAGCTCAGAGCTGACTGGCTGTGCTGGACACCGTTGATTCGTCTCGTACACTGCTGCTCGTCTGAGGATGGGACGCTCAGAGATTTTTCGGAGCTTGCCTTGCTGCTGCTGCTTATGTGCTGTCGAACGGAGGCTGAGATAGAACCAGGGGCATTGAATGTTCTCTGTGCATCTCATTTATGCAGAACAGAGTATCGGTCGGCAGACGGGACAGGATGAGGTTAAACTCATTTTCATTCGACGCGCCGTTTTAAGAAGAGCATATGGTGATGGCTTGTCCAAAAGTAGCGCGCCGCAGAAATGCTTCAGAGAACAGAATGAGGGGTTAAAACGGCGCGGGGGAATAGTGACCACGCCTGTTTAAACCCAAGTGTAATTGGCATGCCGTATTAAGTTTTTTGGCCTTCAAAATGGCCATGCCGTAATAGCATATAAAGGGTGGCGCCGTTTTAAGGTTGGCAAAGGAGAGGCATCCCTTCGGAGCGCGCCGGATAGCCAAAGACAACGAGGGGCGCGCCGTTTTAAGAGGGGGGCGCACCGTTTTAAGGTGCGCCGTTTTAAGTGCATATCGCGCCGTTTTAAGCACCAAACAGATTCCTTTCGAAGTCGCGGCCCTTTATATGAATGTCGGCATTCCGAGAATGCTCCGGTTGCGACGTATGGCCTCCATAATATTCTGTTTGTAGCCTCTGGGACTCGGTCCCAGATTCTGCGTGACTTTCGGTGCATGCCGAGACTGTGTCAGAATTCCCGACTCTTCTCTGATTCAGCTCTCGGCATGGCTGGTCGGAGCCTTGTAGCTGTATCTTCTGCTTAGGGGGCTTCCTTAGCGGGTGGCGGACCACCAAGTGAGTTCTCGTCCTGATCGGGCGAGGCATGAGGTTTATTCGGCATTTCTGTCTTCGACTCGCGCTCTAATGTGTAGACACGAATGTCGCCATGATCATCATCGTCATTTTTTGGCGTCCACAGGAGCCCCTGCAGATGCCACTTCGAGAGTATGGCCCTCATGCCGCTGGAGATGTTGGAAGTTAGCTTTGAAAGCCATGGCAGTTTGGAAAACTTCCTCGGACATGGGAAGAATGGATATGGCTGGAAGAGAAAAGAAAGAAGAAGAAATGAAGGAAGTAAGAAGAAGGCTCACGTGGAGAAATTTGAAAAGAATCAGCTTACCATATGCGACATGATCGTCCCACTCAGATGACCCTCGAGGTCGGAGAGTCGCCTGATCTCGCTGCTAGGCCTGCTCCTCTTCATAACGCGGGAAGACTCTCCTTCCATCCTGAGATCTCTAGATCCCCCTCTCCTTCCTCTCCTGAGCTTCCAAAACCCACCTTGGTGCATTTGAATGAACTAGCCAACGGGGAGTTCTTATAGGAAGGAAAGATCGCTACAGGATAAAACATGTCACATCAGTGGTCATTGTCAAGATTTTGTCTGGATCTCCTTTGTACTGTGCTGCGATTCTGCTATGATTCTGCTACTTTCTGATGTTGCTAACCTTTGCTAGTCTGTGCAGGTTTTACTAACGGACGTATCTGTCCTGTCTCCTGTCCCACCTTTCAATGGTTGGTCCCACCATGTCATGCATCATAGTATATGATACCTACGCTACTAGAACATGTCAAGGACCTTGCGGCCCGAAAGAATCCGGGATTTGAGTTCCCCTTCAACAAAAACAGTGATGATCCCGAAGAAATTGGGTTGTACTGATAGGCCGTTAACTTGTGGTAGCATGGGGACGACGGTTCCATTCAGTGAGTTGGTGCACGGATAAACGGGCCCCAGCCCAGTGTCGGCTCACCGGATCGGTATCTTGACCCATTCTTAACAAGTTGACAATATTATCCTTGGCTATTTTCTATTTTAGTTTGTTTTAAATTTTTCTTTAAGCCCAGCATGCATTCATATAGGACTTTGATTTATTGCGGAAGATCATTCAAGTGATTCGATTGCGAAAGCCGCTGTGCTTCAATTCTTACAAATATGAGATATTCCACTCCGAATAAAATACTGAATTTCCTTGAAACGGCCTTACGCTGCTCTTCCAAAGAAGACCCTTGTTTGGACAGACCCTCAGATATTCCTTTACTTTTTACCTTGTTTGACCCACCTTGGCCGCAGCACTTCCACATTGGCTGGTAACCGCTCCCCAAAGGTGAAACCTCCGGTTTATGACACAGGTACTTCCATGCCGAGAAATTGGTCTCTTTTGTGTGCCTGAGCGCACATCTCACCCTCCCTTATTTGATCTCCGTCCAAGCAATCGTCAAGATTTGAAAGACCTTCTTCAAAGGTTGCCTCATTGAAACTCCAGGAAAAATTCCAGACAGTAACATCAAAAGCGTGTCTCATCACACCTTGGCATCAACTTATCAGTCCGCTCCCACTTCATTTCACTCCACTTCGATACCATTCCACTACGTGTCGCTCCCTTGCAAAGCAGACGCCAAGGCGGAGCAGCTGTAGACACGCCATTTCTGACGTCTCCTGAGAAAGTCTCATATTACTATACAACGCCCCGCAACGGCTTACGCGTTTTGAATCACTTGAGTGCTTCCTTTTCTTGAGTCTTCTTTCGCCCTTTTCGGCATCCGGAATCGTCTCGTCACGGCATTCGGACAGCATCAACACCAGTAGACTCATCAGGAGGTTCCGGAACCAAGAAGGGTGTCTGCCGGGCGGCCGCCAACGGCTGAACTGAGGACCCGGGTGGGTCTTTATGGGGGCGTCCAGGCCCCTGGACGCCCCCATTCTTTTAATTTATTTTTCAAGCCGAAAACCAAATAAAAAAATAATATATTAATGGAGGCGTCCAGGCCCCTGGACGCCTCCATAAAAACAAGTATAAAAAATATAAAATGCCAGCTTTGGCATAAAAACAAAATAAAAATAATATATTTATGGAGGCGTCCAGGCCCCTGGACGCCTCCATCAACTCCCTCACGGGCGCCGGCCACCGAACGACGGTTTGTCGTGTGTGAAAAAATCCAAATTATGAAGACGTCCAGCCAGCTGGACGCGCCCATTTCTGAATCACGGGTCGCCGCTCACAAAACCACGCGTTGTGCCAAACCGCGTGCGGTCGTCGGTGGGGTTCGGTGGACCTTTTTGAGGCGTCCGGGGCCCTGGACGCCTCCACAAAAATATTTCAAAAAAATAAATAAAAATAGAATAAAATATAAGTTCGGCCCTGATGGAGGTGTCCAGGGTCCTGGACGCCTCCACCCTCCGGAGCCCTATAAATAGAGGCCCACCCCCTCAGTTCTGGAGGAGCTTCGAAGAGATCCGATAGGCTGCCGGAGCCTAGAGGCTACCGGAGTCATTTCTAACCCGTGGGGTCTTTTGTAGGTGGAGGTTCTGCCGGCTTCTCGGGTGCCCACGCTCGCGAGAGGAAGGTCGTCTTCATCCACCGCGCTTTCACGTCGTCCCTACGTTGTCGGAGCTCCGCCGGATTTCACCCTCGGCTCATCCAATAAGCCCTTTCTTCCCCTTTTTCTCCATAGTTCTTTACATTCATCATACTGCATCCTCTATCTCCCTATATAAGGGCACCGTCTCTTGCATACTTCTTGCATTCATCATCACATTTTCCTCCTACTAGAGTCCGAGAGGGGTTTAAAATCACACCAACCAGGTGTGTGTCAGGTCACGATCTCGTTACTTTTATTGCAAGGAATTGTTACTACACTGCCATTTTCTAATTCCGTTTGTTTATTGTCTACTGTTTTGCAAGGGTAACCAAGGGAAGCCCTCTCCGTCGGCCGGTCGAAGGGGGAGGAAGAAGCAACCTGCCATCTCCCAGTCTTGAGGTAGGCACGATCACTTTCTTTATTTTGGGGTCTTTTGGCCCCTGGCGATCACATCTTGTTCTCGAGGCCGCGGCGAGTCACTTCCCCAATGGCCGTTTAAATTTCTCGTTCTTATATTCTCCTTATATTCTGTTATATTCTGCTCATATTCTCGAGGCCACGGCGAGTCACTTCCCTAATGGCCGTTTAAATTTTCGTTCTTATATGTTATATTCTTATCTATTCATGTTCTCGAGGCCGCGGCGAGTCACTTCCCCAATGACCGTTTAAATTTCCGCTCTTTATATTCTTCTTATATTCTGTTATATTTTTACCTGCTCATATTCTCGAGGCCGCGGCGAGTCACTTTCCCAATGACCGTTTCAATTCTTGCTATTTAATTTCTGCACCATTCCCGTCCCCCCGAGGCCGCGGCGAGTCACTTCCCGCTATGGCCGTTTAACCCCCATATCTTGCTATATTACATTTGTCCCGCTCGCCCCGCCGGAGCAATCTCCCGTGGTGGCCCCTTCTCTTTTCTCTTATTTCTGTGTTGCAGCAAACAAAAGAGGAACCCGCGCGCTCCGCGTCCTCTTCGCACCCCGAACCGCGTGACGTCGCTCACACGTAGGAGAAAGCACGTCCCAGAGAAGCAAGCGGCCATCAAAGAGCAAGTCATCAAGGGGCAGAAGACTGGCCTCTTTCGTCCGATTCTATACCCTACATGGCTCGCCAACGTCGTCCTAGTGCCAAAAGCTTCTGGGAAATGGCGGATGTGCATGGATTTCACCGACCTCAACCACGCTATCCCGAAGGATTGCTATCCATTGCCGAGCATCGATCAATTGGTCGATTCAACCTCTGGCAATGAGCTGCTCAGGTTCCTGGACGCCTACTCCGGCTACCATCAGATCAGGATGGATCCGGAGGACATCGAGAAGACCGCCTTCAACACAGACTTCGGCGTATATTGCTACACCCGGATGCCATTCGGGTTAAAGAATGCTGAAGCAACATATCAAAGACTAATCAACCACATTTTTGAAGGATAGCCCGGTCAGAACGTCGAGGCCCATATTGATGATATGCTCGTCAAAACACCGAAGGCCAAAGACCACCTCGCCGACTTAGCCGAGACCTTCGACACCCTCCTGAAGTGCAACATGAACCTCAACCCCGCCAAGTGCGTCTTCGGAGTCAGATCCAGGAAGTTCCTAGGCTTATTGGTCACTCAGCATGGAATCGAGGCCAACCCCGACAAGGTCCAGGCCATCCTGGACATGAGGCCACCTACCTGCATCAAGGATGTCCAACGCCTAACGGGGCGCATTGTTGCACTCAACCGTTTCCTATCTCGGGCGGCCGAACGATGCTTACCCTTCTTCAAATTGTTGAGGGGACCCAAAATGGCATCAGCTACGTTCACCTGGGATGAGGAATGTCAAAAGGCGTTCGCTGAACCCAAGGAATTCTTGGCCTCGCCCCCGGTGCTGTCCAAACCAGTCCAAGGTGAAGCTCTGCACCTCTACCTCTTTGCGACCCCTTCTACTATAAGCTCGGTCCTGGTCAGGAACGACGTAGGAGTCGAGAGACCAGTTTACTACGCCAGTAAGGTGCTTAATGAGGCTGAAAGAATGTACCCCGCAACCGAGAAACTCATGCTAGCGTTGGTTACCTCGGCCAAGCGCCTCCGACCCTACTTTCAAGGGCACCCCATCGTCGTATTGACCGGCGAACCCCTGAAGAAGATTCTCTTTCACTCTGAAGTCTCGAGATGCCTCGTCAAATGGGCCATCATGCTCGGGGCCTACGATATTTCGTATCGCCTTCGCTCGGCTATTAAAGGACAGGCTCTCACAGACTTCATCGCTGAAAGCACGGTCCCGATTGAAGAAGCACTTCCACCAGCGACCGGGCCTACCTGGGATCTATTCATCGACTGATCCTCCAATTCGACAGGAAGCGGCGCCAGCATTCTTGATGAGGGCATCTCACGACACTCCCTCTAGCTTTGGTCATCTACACACTCTTGATATGGATTGATCATGGTCTCCACTTGTTATCTTCATTTTCCCATGTTCATTTTATGTATTTTCCTTTTATTGAGTCCTATCTTATGTATTTTCCTTTATTGAGTCATGTGGCTCTAGTCCATTTCCCTTATTTTGCTTAATTGGGCCTTATTTCCTTAGTTATGGGCCCATAGGATTGAGTCTAGGTTATGCTCGGTCTTTTGTCCTATTGTCAGGGACATTTTGGTCATGTAAAGAGTGGTTGCCTATATATAGGCCCCATCTCTCCACTTGTACTCACTTTTTGGATATTGAAAAAAACCACTTCCTTTTACCTCTTAAATCTCTCTCTCTCACTCTCTTTCCCTCACTCTCTCTCTCACTCTCTCTCTCTCTCCCAAGGGGAGTTCGCCCCCACCCTCTCTCCTCCTTCCCCCCCCTCACTTACTCCAACCCCCAACCACCTCCACTACCTCACCCACCTCCATTAAGACCCTCCACTTCCCCAAGCCCCTCATTTACTCCCCTCTCTTTGTCCCAAAGCAAATCCTCCACCTCCCAACACAATCCACCACTTCCCCACACAAATCCCACCCCTCCCTAGACCCATTTCAAATTTGAACCTTCCCTCCCTTGCCTTGACCGCCCCTCAACCTCCTCCCTTGAACCAAGTTCGCGCCCACCATCTCCCTCTCACCCCTCTCTCTTGTGCACCCTCATCCTCCACCACCTTCACTAGCAGACCATATTCTCTTCAGCCCCACTTCGCCCCCCCCCCCCCTCCATCTCCATAGCCTCCAATACCCCTCAAACACCACTCATCTTCCTCCCATAGCCAGTAGAACCACCTTCCACCACTTTCTCTCTTGGCCATTCCCTTCCCCACCACTTCATCTTCCCTTCATTCCCGCCCTGTTTCAGGAAGCAGGATTACAGCACTTGCAGAGGAGGTCACGGTCATCCCTCAACGACTCAGGAGGCGAGGCCTACATTTCTAGATTCGTCTGCAAGTCAGCTTTCAAGGCGAGGCAGTTTCGTCGGCATCCGAGCTCGGTGCTGTCCGCAACCACCATTCTTCTCCGACTGTGCAGAACTTCTCAGACCAGAAGCCAGAGCGGCAGAGAAGACTCTCCTACGACGAACTTTGAAGGAACCAGCCTTCAGGGTCTTCTACAAAGTTCTTCCTCCCCCTGTCAGAGTCCAGGAACAGAAGGCAGAATCCCGTTCGGCATCCGACAACCAGAGATACCAATTTTCTACCACAACCATGCCGGTCTGCCTCCTCACAGTCTGTCCCGACCACCGTCCACTTCTATGGACATCCAGCTCATCTCCGACATCAGAAGACTTCCCCGTTTGTTTTGCTACAAAGTAGACTTGTATACGATTCCAACGAGTCCAGCGGTGCCAGATTTGGAGCTCAGGAGCGACCGTGGCCACTTCTGCAACCTGTTGTTCCAGACTGAGCTCGGCCAGAGACCAGAGCTGCATCCATCTTCCAGTCGCCGGAGCAGTCAGCCCCCAGATCAGAACGTCATACAAAAATTCAAGCCGCACCCCTCTCCGGTTAGCAATCTTTTGGCATAAGTCTCATCAGATTCTGAGCTCGGTGGATTTATTGGCTGCATCAACATTGACTCCCTGTCCAGAATTACAGAAGCTAGATAGAATCGGCGAAGCTCGGAAACTCGGTTTCCTTTGTATCTCTCCCCACCCCGCTTGGCCGGCTGAAGGCCCCTCCCTGCGTGGAGGTAGTTTTGAATGTATTAAGCATAACCCCCACCCCAAGATCACCCCTCCTGCGTGAGGAGTAGTGTTGTACCGTTTGCAATTTCAGGTCAAGCTACATCGCCGCGGCGATCGGGTGCATACCCTCGCCTCCCGGCGCGCCCTCGTCTCCGATCGGGATCGGTGTCTTCACACCGATCAGGTGAGCTTCTGATACTATCCTTAGTAGCCTTATTCCTGCTAGTTTAGTATTGCTTTGATTGCTCGTCGGCGGTGAGAAGAGGGCTCGAACTTGCATGCTAGTTTGTTAGTGTCCACCGCGGACCGTGAGTGAGTGCCACCAAGCCCCCGCCCTGCGGGCCAGCCGCCCACAAAGTTGGGTATCCTAGACTCATTTGGGGTCAGCCCTAGTATTATAAGTCCATTAGAACAATTGGGTCCTGCCCCGGACCTTCATCATTATCTCCCGGACCCACCGGGTGAACGTGTGAATCGGGTGAGCAAAAATCGTCATCGTGAGAATCATTGAGCGCTTGTATGCTTGCGGGTCTAAGTCCTAGGGTCATCTCATCATATTTAGTGGTCTTTGGGCTGTGCCACATCAATTGGTATCAGAGCGGTCATAGGCTTGTCCTTACAAGTTTAGTCTTGGGTAACACTAAGTTTTTCTTAGGTGCACTCGCACACCCTTGCATAGCCCACCCAACTTTGCATGACCACTCGTAGTGGAACTCATTATCAAAACAATTCATCTTCTTCTAATAACACCATGAATCCCAATTCTCACGGTGACCTGTTCACCATGTCCTTTAGCTTCAAAGTAGTCCTACCCCACAACAAAATCACCACTGTGTTCCTTGATGAGTACCAATCGGGAAATTATGTCTCCCAAACTCTTGTGAACTCCTTATCACAAGAAGGGAAAATTATCATCCATGGGGAATGGGTTTTCGTAGAGTTCTACGTACCTTGTGTAAGCCGCATTCCCTCCAAATCCATTACGTGGGGTAGTGGAGCATGGTGCAAAATTCGGCCCCTTGGGTCACATATTATTTTGGGAAAAGAATGGATGGAAGAACAACAAGCAATCATAGACCCCGAAGGAAAAGGGTGTCACTTGCAATCCCCGGGAGACAAGAAAAGGTTCCACTTCCCAAATTCTTATAACCAAGCCCTCTCCAAGTTTAAGCAAACCATTCAAAAATGATCAGTTAAAGTGGAAAGTGAGCCTGAAATCTCCATTGCACAAAACCAACCCGAACCCCAACATGAGCAACTCATCCCACCCACTGGTGAGCTAACCATAGAGGAGCCCCTAGCTACCTGGCTCATGAAAGGTCCCATCTTGTACCCTTCAACCCCATGCAACCTCCCCATAGAGCAAGTTCAACTAGTGTCATGTCATTCTCGTCACACAACATATCAATCCTTTTGCTTTGTGGAAACCCTTGAAGACCTACTTAGGAGTTTGAGTTATCAAATGGGGTTGACTAGCATGTTGGCCATGGAACCCATTAAGCCCAAGTACCTTGCCTTTGCCTACTCATCCATTGGCTCCATTACATCTATTTGCACTATAGGCCAATGCACTAGTGAGCTTCTAATCTTCCTGCCAACCCCTAGGGAACTTGACCCAATGAGCCCCACAAAAAAATGCTCTCCTCTCCTCAAGGTCACACTTCCTAGTGAGTCCACACTCTTGTTGTTGCCCCTTGTCGATGAAGGTTCAACATGCATCGGGGAACGTCCTACTTGGGCCAACCTATCCAAGGACATAGAGGAATCCCTCCATAAGAGTTTCAATTTCTATGATCCTTTTGACCCCACTCAATGGAAATCCCCTCCTTCCACAAGGAAAGGGATTTCAAATCCCGATGAGTTTTACACCACTCCCCTACCACAAGGAGAAGGCAATCAACCTAAGGAATCCACTTTGGTGCTTACCCCATTAGGAGACGAGTGCCCAGCCCACACTAGGGAGTGTATGCTTTGGAATGCTCAAGGTCCAGGATGGGAAGAAGCCTCATTCCCCTCAACCCAAGTCCTCCTAGATCCACATGTTCCCTTCCCACTAGCCCCTCATTACCAACCCATCTCCTGGCCCTCCTACATCTCTCCCTACCCCTCGCCCCTTTGCAAGGAGCATTACGATAAGTCCCACTGGGTTCATGATTTCCACTTCCCTATGTGTGCTAGGGACCCTAGGGCGACCACTTGGATTGAAACCCACCTCCACATCACCCACCCCTTAACCCATCTTGATCTGTATGGCCACTCCCTATGGGCTTCCAAGTACTCCTCACCCACCACCCACTCCCTCCTACCCTCACCCACCATGTCAGGCCTAACCCACCCATTCCGAAATTCCGCCCACACTATGAGAGTCAATGCCAAGGGTGACATCAACCTTGGAAATAAGGGAGTGACCCATCCCAAGATGTCCACCCCTTGGAACCGCTTCGATCCCCATGAGTGGAAACCCCCAAATCTCACAGATGGGACCATCTTGATAGGAATCCATGTATCAAAACCTTTTGCATCATGTGGTCAGGCTAGTCACATCATTTGTGTCATTCACACACTAGGTCCAGTGCATGATAGGCTTACATTTGGACAAGTTGGTCTTCCCCCACTCTTCATCCGTCTCATGCATGATAGGGCCACTTGTGGCTGCCCCGGTCCACCTAAGTGCATCAAGGTCCACATAGTTTCTAAGCATGATAGGTCAATTCATGGATGCCCTGGTCCTCCTAAGTCTGTCAAAACCAATCTAACACTTGATAGGGCTGAATTTGGCTGTTCAGGCCCTCCCTTCATCCCTATAGGATCATCATTCATGACTGTACATGGTTTTAGGCCTAGAAAGCCCTCGGATCTCATTCCCCTTCCCCCACATGCTAGAGTGTCAGTCTCAGCTGAGTCATTTGCACAGCATATCAAAGAGTTGCATGATGATATCCGCAAGCATATAGGTAAAAGCAATGAGGCTTACAAAAGACGGGCCGATGCTCACCGGCGCCACTGTGAATTCCAAGTGGGGGACCCGGTGATGGTGAGGACGGAGCGGCTCCTTCCCGGGCCTGCCTCCAAGTTGAGGGCACGAGGGTCGGGACCCTTTCGAGTTCTACGACGACTTGGCAGCAATGCCTATGAGCTTGACCTACCAGAGAGCTATGGGGTACACCCTACCTTCAACGTGGCGGACCTGGTACCCTACAAAGGCCCCGCGGTGGAACCTAGTGAGGAGCTTGAGCCTTTACCCCCCCTTATGAGAGACACCCCCGGAGGGACTCCACTTTCTAGCTTGAGGGACCGACAAGAGCAGGTAGAGGCAATACTGGATGAGCAGAGTATCATTACAAGGTACAAGGTGTATCAGCGCTATCTGGTTAGGTGGAAGAACCGTCCCCCGACCGAGGATGCATGGGTGAGTCGGGAGGATTTGATGCGCCTGGACCCCGACATGATGGAGCAGTACGATAGTCAGGCAGACCCATACTCAACAGGGTCGAGTTCTCCCCACCCCGGGGGATTTGATGAGGGCATCTCACGACACTCCCTCTAGCTTTGGTCGTCTACACACTCTTGATATGGATTGATCATGGTCTCCACTTGTTATCTTCATTTTCCCAGGTTCATTTTATGTATTTTCCTTTTATTGAGTCCTATCTTATGTATTTTCCTTTATTGAGTCATGTGGCTCTAGTCCATTTCCCTTATTTTGCTTAATTGGGCCTTATTTCCTTAGTTATGGGCCCATAGGATTGAGTCTAGGTTATGCTCGGTCTTTTGTCCTATTGTCAGGGACATTTTGGTCATGTAAAGAGTGGTTGCCTATATATAGGCCCCCTCTCTCCACTTGTACTCACTTTTTAGATATTGAAAAAAACCACTTCCTTTTACCTCTTAAATCTCTCTCTCTCACTCTCTTTCCCTCACTCTCTCTCTCACTCTCTCTCTCTCTCCCAAGGGGAGTTCGCCCCCACCCTCTCTCCTCCTTCCCCCCCCTCACTTACTCCAACCCCCAACCACCTCCACTACCTCACCCACCTCCATTAAGACCCTCCACTTCCCCAAGCCCCTCATTTACTCCCCTCTCTTTGTCCCAAAGCAAATCCTCCACCTCCCAACACAATCCACCACTTCCCCACACAAATCCCACCCCTCCCTAGACCCATTTCAAATTTGAACCTTCCCTCCCTTGCCTTGACCGCCCCTCAACCTCCTCCCTTGAACCAAGTTCGCCCCCACCATCTCCCTCTCACCCCTCTCTCTTGTGCACCCTCATCCTCCACCACCTTCACTAGCAGACCATATTCTCTTCAGCCCCACTTCGCCCCCCCCCCCCCACCTCCATCTCCATAGCCTCCAATACCCCTCAAACACCACTCATCTTCCTCCCATAGCCAGTAGAACCACCTTCCACCACTTTCTCTCTTGGCCATTCCCTTCCCCACCACTTCATCTTCCCTTCATTCCCGCCCTGTTTCAGGAAGCAGGATTACAGAACTTACAGAGGAGGCCACGGTCATCCCTCAATGACTCAGGAGGTGAGGCCTACATTTCTAGATTCGTCTGCAAGTCAGCTTTCAAGGCGAGGTGGTTTCGTCGGCATCCGAGCTCGGTGCTGTCCGCAACCACCATTCTTCTCCGACTGTGCAGAACTTCTCAGACCAGAAGCCAGAGCGGCAGAGAAGACTCTCCCACGACCAACCTTGAAGGAACCAGCCTTCAGGGTCTTCTACAAAGTTCTTCCTCCCCCTGTCAGCGTCTAGGAACAGAAGGCAGAATCCCGTTCGGCATCGGAAAACCAGAGATACCAATTTTCTACCACAACCACGCCGGTCTGCCTCCTCACAGTCTGTCCCGACCACCGTCCACTTCTCTGGACATCCAGCTCATCTCCGACATCAGAAGACTTCCCCGTTTGTTTTTCTGCAAAGTAGACTCGTATACAATTCCAACGAGTCCAGCGGTGCCAGATTTGGAGCTCAGGAGCGACCGTGGCCGCTTCTGCAACCTGTTGTTTCAGACTGAGCTCGGCCAGAGACCAGAGCTGCATCCATCTTCCAGTCGCCGGAGCAGTCAGCCCCCAGATCAGAACGTCATCCAAAAAATCAAGCCGTACCCCTCTCCGGTTAGCAATCTTTTGGCGCAAGTCTTATCAGATTCTGAGCTCGGTGGATTTATTGGCTGCATCAACATCGACTCCCTGTCCAGAATTACAGAAGCTAGACAGAATCGGCGAAGCTCGGAAACTCGGTTTCCTTTGTATCTCTCCCCACCCCGCTTGGCCGGCTGAAGGCCCCTCCCTGCGTGGAGGTAGTTTTGAATGTATTAAGCATAACCCCCACCCCAAGATCACCCCTCCTGCATGAGGAGTAGTGTTGTACCGTTTGCAATTTCAGGTCAAGCTACATCGCCGCGGCGATCGGGTGCATACCCTCGCCTCCCGGCGCGCCCTCGTCTCCGATCGGGATCGGTGTCTTCACACCGATCAGGTGAGCTTCTGATACTATCCTTAGTAGCCTTATTCCTGCTAGTTTAGTATTGCTTTGATTGCTCGTCGGCGGTGAGAAGAGGGCTCGAACTTGCATGCTAGTTTGTTAGTGTCCACCGCGGACCGTGAGTGAGTGCCACCAAGCCCCCGCCCTGCGGGCCAGCCGCCCACAAAGTTGGGTATCCTAGACTCATTTGGGGTCAGCCCTAGCATTGTAAGTCCATTAGAACAATTGGGTCCCACCCCGGACCTTCATCATTATCTCCCGGACCCACCGGGTGAACGTGTGAATCGGGTGAGCAAAATCGTCATCGTGAGAATCATTGAGCGCTTGTATGCTTGCGGGTCTAAGTCCTAGGGTCATCTCATCATATTTAGTGGTCTTTGGGCTGTGCCACATCAATTCTCCTCAAGTCCCCCGAAGGAGCAGAGCTATGGTACGCCATGAAGTTCAACTTCCAGGCGTCCAACAACGCCTCCGAGTATGAAGCCGTTATCTCGGGAGCTAGGATGGCTCAAAGACTGGGGGCCGAACGAGTCAGGATCCACACTGACTCCCAATTGGTCGCTAGCCAAGTCAATGGTGAATACGAAGCTCGGGAAGGACAAATGGTCAAGTACCTCCAAGCGGTCAAGAGGATGGCCCAACTCTTCGAGAGCTTTGAGGTAGTCCGAATAGCCTGGGAGGAAAACTCCCGAGCGGACGCCCTCTCTCGACTGGCCTCCTCGCCCGATCCTACTAGTACATGATCGGTCTTCCTCGAAGAGCTCGGGCAATTGAGCATCGAATCCGAGCTTATGACTATTGACCCGACACCCTCAAGCAACTGGCGGACCCCCTACATATCCTGGATCCGGGACTTCCAAGAGCCCACCGATCCTCGGGAGGCTCGGAAGCTCAAGTACCAAGCTCGGCATTTCGTCATGCTGGACGATGCCTTGTACCGTAGATCCTTATCCGGTCCTCTCCTCAAGTGCATCAGCGCCGATGAAGCCATCCGAGCGATTCATGAAGTACACGAAGGCATCTGCGGAGCGCACCAAGGAGGAAGATCACTCGCCAAGATCTTGCTACGGCAGGGCTACTGGTGGCCCACTCTCTAGCGCGACTATTCGACCTACTTGCAGAAGTGCGATCGATGTCAGTGCTTCGACCACCAGATTCATCAGCTCGCTGGGGAGCTCATCACCCTTGCCGAGCCATACCCTTTCGCTCGGTAGGGGATTGACATTCTGGGGCCGTTCCCTACGGCTCAGGCTCAGAAGAAGTTCATCATCGCCGCCATCGACTATTTCACCAAATGGATCGAGGCTGAAGCCACCACCAGGATCACCGAATCAGTCGTATGGAGTTTTGTTTGGAAGTCGATCATCTGTCGCTATGCTATCCCCCGAGTGATCGTGAGCGATAACGGTTGGCAGTTCGATTCTCATTATTTCAGAGACAAATGTGCCGACCTAAACATTCGCAACCACTTCACTTCGGTAGCCCACCCCTAGGCTAACGGACTAGTCGAGAATGCCAATAAGACTATCTTAAAAGGCATCAAAACCAGGCTCGGCAAAGCCAAGGGAAGCTGGCTCGAGGAATTGCCGAGCGTACTATGGTCGCACCGAACTACTCCGAGAACAGCTATTGGTGAAACACCTTTTCAGCTGGTGTATGGCATAGAAGCCGTGATTCCGTTGGAGGTCAGCAATCCCTCTCTCCGACTCATCCACTTCGAGCCCGAGGTAAACGAGCAGAAATTGCGAGAGAACCTTGACTTAGCGGATGAGATCCGAGAGAATGCAAGGATCCGAGCAACGGAATACCAATAGCGCATCACTCGGTACTACAATAGCAGAGTCTGAGACAGACACTTCCAGCCAGGAGACTTCGTTCTGAGGAAGGCCGAAGCATCTCGACCACTAGAGGCGGCGGGGAAGCTGGCCCCTACCTGGGAAGGTCCCTACCGAGTGGTCGAGAAGCTCGGGAAAGGAGCATACCGATTATCCACCATGGAAGGAACACCCGTCCCTCGGACGTGGAATGCGACGAATCTTCACAAGTTCTACTTTTGAACATTTGGCAAGCATACACATGTAAGCGAAATAGAATAATTACCATTCTTCTCTTCTTATTAAACTTTGATGTACATCAAGAAGACCGTAGCCAGCATAGTATACATGTACAAAAAATTACATCCCCTGGTACTATAACGCGAGCAGAACGCTCGGCAGACCTAGTAGGCGCTCCCACGTCCAGCCACTGACTCTGTCTCGTGTAGAAACTGGCTCGGATAAGGGATCGCCGGCTTCGTTGGTTTGAGAAAGCTCGGAAGAAAAAGGAAAAGAGGGGAAACAACAAGAAGAAGAGAGGAAGGAATACAAGTGAAGGCCTCCTCTCTGCCAACTCTTTGGAAGGTAGAGAGTGCAGGCACCCTCCGAAGAGTGAAAGGGGGGGGGGGAGAAAAAGAAAACGGCAGAGGTGGATGAGGAGGCCAGAAAGGAGGGAGCTTAATTAGCTTCCCTCCTCCTCACGGGATGGCATCGGCGGGTCAGGGATAGGAGTGCCACATGCTCCGGCATGATGAGCCCTCTTTCCGAGTGGCCCCCGACTGACGAACCCTCTTCCAGACTGAAACAACAGGAGCTTCCCTCCTACCGCCACCTGCATCATCATCTTCTAAAACGCCTTCTATGCCCCGCCAAGACTAACAGCACAACGCTTCGCGGAAGGGAAAAATCGCCAGGAACGGCCTTAAGCAATGAAAGGAAAAGGAGATGCCCCCCGGACCTTTTATAGGCCGAAGGGGAAACTGATCACTTTAAATGACTCTCTCCTTACAAAACACGCTACCAAGACTTTCCCTGGGTTGGTTACCTCATTTCCCGATATTCCCCCAGCAGGACACGCGAAGCCACAAGTCATTAAGGGTGGTATGGAAAAATGGAAAGGTGCCAACGCCATGTCAGTTATTTGACAGATCGGCGTGTGCAAGATCTACAGAAAATCGGCGCCTTCTTCAAACGACTACGGATACGATAGTCAAATCACACCAAAAGCGGTAAGAAACAGTCAATTCAGCATTCAATAATGCCGCTATTATAGTTTCCAAAAAGGGCCTTACTCAGCTACAAATGAAAAAGAAAGAAAAAAGAAAAGAGCTATTACATCAGGCCTCGGGCCCATCTCCAAGCTCGGTAGACAAGGCTTCTTCGGCACCAGACGATCTACCCCCAGTGTTCTCGGCGATGGCCGGCCCAGACACTGACCCCACCTGTGTGGGAACTGTCTCGGCCGTGTACCCTCCCGAGGATGTTGGAGTTGGCAGTCGCTCGGAGGAGGCCGTACTCACTTCTTCACTCGACGTGTAGTGAGAAGAGTCAGTGGAGCCCCACTCCGAATCATAGCGCTGACCGGAAGGAAAAACGAGCGTAGACGACTGGGCCTCTGGCTCTAGGACGGCCCAATCGTAGCCTTGGGAGAAACCCTTCCGAAGTCCCCGTCGGTAACCTGACTCGTAATAAAGAAAGGCCGCCTGCTATAAAGCTACCTGGTAAGCCTCTGATCACTTATGTTGCTTGAGCGCTTCCTTCCCAGCCAACTCTGCCTTCCTCTCGAGCTTAAGTATCCGCTGCTCGGACTCGGACATCCTTCTCTCGGTCTCGGATAGCCTTCGCTTGGCCTCGGTCCGCGAATCCTCGGCCGCTCGAACTCGATCCTCGAGCCCTTCTCGCTCGGCCCTCCATTGGTCGTCACGTTCAACCTGGTTTCTGCGCTCCGACTCCAGTAGCTCACTCTTCGGGTCGACCATGCGACGAGCCTGGGCCAGCTGCTCCGTCAAAGACCGAGCCTCCCCTTGGCTAGACTGCGCCAGCGCTCGGAGCGGGGCCATCTCCCCGTGAAGGTCCCCATGATCGAGGGTCAGATGCTCGACCTTCCGATCAAGCGCACCGTGGGTCCACGAGAGAGTCTCCCGCTCGGACTCCACCCGAGCGTACGCGTCCACTACTTCAGCCCCCAGCTGGGCCAAGATCAGCCCTCTCTCCATAATCTACTCAAACAGTGATGAGGGGGGACCCTTCCGAACTTTTTCCCGCAAGTCTCGATAAGCTAAGGAATGGCACACCCAGTAGAGAGAATCGGACACTGAAGGTGCTGGTAGAGGGAGGGAATCTCTCACCGGAGCAGTCGGGATCAGGGCATCTCCCTCAGGCAATCTCGTCCCGAGGGCCCCACCGGTTGGCTCGGCCTGAGCGACCCCACCGCATACCTCCCCAGTGTCGGTCGGCTGAGATCGAGTCGCCTCCTCCTACGACCCTCCAGCCTCGACTGGCTTAAATCAGACCCCCTCGTCTGGCGGCCCCTCCGCTACGTTCGGCGCCTCAGCATCGACGGTAATCCCTCCTTCACCGGCCCCCTCTTGTTCAGTGGAGGGGAGAGCTAGTAGGGAATCTCCTCCGGACGGACGGATGACCTCCTCCTTCCTCGCCCGCTTCTTCTCAGCAGACTGAGCCTACATTGAAGACCGCAACAACTTGGCCACGGGTTCCTTGCGCTTGACCCCCCGGCGCTCGGAAACGTCATCCCGGGCCACCCGCTTGCCCTTGTCCCGAGCGCAGGATGAGCCCTCTGAAGCTTGAAGATCGTCAGGAGCCGGCGCCTCGTCCAAATCGATGACTTCCAATTCGACAGACGGCGCCTCCTCCTCAACCGCTCGCCTCGTGTCTGAACCACAGAAAGCAGACTAAGAAAAGGAAGGTTCTCACACCGCAAGAAGGAAGACCATGTTTTCAAACTCCTTACCTGTCGGTGACAACACTCGAGCGAGGTAGCCCTCAATGTTGGAAGAAGTCACAAAATCAGCAGTTTCTCTACGATTCTGCTGCAGAACGGCAGCCTCCTCTTCCACCTCTGGAGGAAACACGGTTTGCTTCGGAGGAATGTTCAGGTGGAAATCGGGCGCCATCGGGAAATCCCAGACTACACCAACTGTCGATGGGCCTACCCAGAAATATTGGGTCTTCCACCCTTTATGAGAAGAGTCCTTCACAGAGAGGGACAAGCAGCTCCTCCCCCGCTTCGCCTGAATATGGAAGAAGCCTCTCCCCGCATGAGCATGCTTCTTCAACTCAAAGAAGTAATGGAAAAGATCCTGCAAGGCGCGCACCCCACATTGGCCACAAAGAAAAATAAAGGAGAAAATGAAGGTATAAGAGTTGGAGACCAGCTGGACAGGAGCCAGCTGGTAGAACCGAAGCAACTCAACAACAAAGGGATGAAGGGGCAGATGAAAGCCAAACTTCCAAGTCAGAAGAAAAGAACAAAAGAGGCCAGAACGAGTGGATAGGCTAGACTCATGAGGCTCAGGCGCCAAGAACTGGAACCGCCAAGGCAGCCCGTAACGACTCTCCAGCCGCTTCACCTCAGCCTCCCCTAGCTCACTGCAGAACGGCTCCGACGGCGTCAAGAAAATCCTTGGAGCCCGTTCTCTGTGCCGCCCCTCGGCCTCAGGATGATGGTCCACCATGAGGTAGAGAAAAGAAGAAGGAAAAGGCTCTGAGCCAGATAACTACGGAGAATAAAGGGAGCTTACGAATCACCGCCTCAGGAAGCTCTTCTAGCTCCGACGGCTACAACGATTCTCCGCTCTCCCGAAACTACTCTCACAGCGCGGGAGCCTCCCTCAAATATAACTACAAAGAGAGGCTAAACCCTAAAACCCCGGAGATAAAGGGACGCAAAACGCGCAATGCCTAAAAACCCTGACGGGAGGCGGCGCGGCCTCCGATCTCCAGAGGAGGGGCCTTCTCTTATTCATCATAACGGATGTATTTTCAAGGTGAGATGTGTCACGTGGCCCCTACCAGAGAGATATCTTTATCCAACCAATGCCACAAACAGTCCAGCCCAATTGCTACTCGTCTGAGCCTAATCTTGGCTCGGGAGTAGGAGGGGGACAAGTGGGGAGGGGAAATCTCACCGCCTGTACGAAGAGGCCAAACGAGGTCTAAACCGGACCGAACAAGGCTTAACTCCTCAAAGTGGCAGCCCCCGGGCCCACTTATTATGAAGCCCAAAAATTCACTCGGTACAAGCGCTTCCTAGGCGGCCTTCGGGTTGGGAAGTATGAGCATCAGTCTATTAGGAAAGCTCCCCTAGAGCCCCCTATTCCTTGTCCCGACCCAGCACTTATCACTCGGGAGACCACTCCTGAACAAGTCCCATTCTCTCGGGGTCGCTGATGGAACCTTAATGATTCGGCCGTTGCGAATCCTTTAATGGCAGGAAGCTCAAGGGGACAAGGGAGACCAAGAGTCCGCATGCCGTAAGGAGCCCGCATGAAGGACGTAACCCCCCTTGGAACTACTCCGCTCATAGGGATCAATCCGCACAACATGCTATTATTTAAACAGGACATGCCCTACTACGACAAGGTAAGCCTAAGCAAGGCAAGAGCCAGCAACCCTGAGCAGGAACGACTTCACCTTTCAGTGGAGAGGGATCTCACGCTCCCATTTTCCTCCCAACTCTTCTCTTCGCACCAATGCTATACTACCTGTGCTGACTTAAGCATCGGAGGGTCTTCCCCGGGGATCTATCCCAGGGCACCTCTGACTGGTTTCCCTTCTTGCAGTTTATACTTCAAGGGTACGTGGTCATCTTCCTCCCCGCTCAGGAGTAGCATGAGATCACCCCTCGTCAGGTCAAATAGCTTTGACTCGACACCTACGATTCTCAAGTGGGAACTATGCCAACGAAACAAGCAACCATAAGCTCGCAAGCGGCCCAAAGAGGGAAGCATGCCGATTCGCACGGTTGAGAAATCGGTGAGTCTAGGGTAGGCCAATCCACGCTCGTGACTCAGATGAGTCACGGGACAGTCACACTCTCTCACCGCAGTAGCGATATAAATAAATATGCGAGATAGGAACCTACATTATCACTAGCAGCGGCATCAAGAGAATATACTAGCTAAGCAAGCTAACTCAAGGAGATAGTGATCGCGCACCTCCACACTCGGGGCGTGGGGAAGACTCCCGGCCAAATCACACAGTCACCCGGTAAAAAAGCTTAAATAAGTACAGATCAAACCTGCCCACTCCTCGCAGGGAGGTAAAAGGCTACAACGGAAGTCCGGGAGTGTGTGATGTGGGTTGATGGGCCCCGGGTCGGTGAAGCTCGCCCTCCGCGTACCACTGTGACTTGAGGGGACTGAACTGCACTCACGGACCGGTTTGGATGCAGCAACAAGGAAGGCGGGTCCCGGGCGCCAAGGATGGGTCAATGATCCATGGAGGCAGCAGAAACAGAGGATGGCCACTCTGGAGGAAGGTGGAGGCCGACGGCGCTGATGTAGACCTCCGGCGTGATCTCGAGCAGTGGGTAGATTGCTCCCCAGGCTGCGCCGGTACAGGCGGACAGCAGGAAGTAGAGGGCTGGAACGCAACCTTATGCTCGTCCGTTGTTCATGAAACTCGGTGTAGATGCTGGTGGGGACGTCCCAGAGACGCCCGTGGAGTATCAGCTGTAGCTTAGCACCGAGGAAGTCGTGGTGAATTTCATAGCAAACCCTACGCGATCTTGTCTGTCTGCTGGCAGCAGGACAGGGGGTGGAAGATAGGGCTGGAACCGGGGCTTCCTAGAGGCAAATGGGGCGGGGTTTTCTCTGGTGGATAGGTGATGGTCGTGAGATGATTGAGTAGCAGTGGTGGGGTGGCATACAGTGGAGGTTCTGGGTGTGGGAGGTGGAAACATTCTGGGCTCAGTTCTGCAGTCCAATGCAGTCAGAACTGAGAGCAGGAAGTATGGGCGGGGTAAGCAAGGAAAAGGGGCTCATAAAAATGTATAAAAATTAGGTGGGAGGGTTTAGGGTGTGAATAAGTAATGCTTAAAATTTTAGAGGGTTTGGAGACATTTTTATGGACGTCCCTTTGGAAGGGGTTCGGCTCTGTCGCTGCAGGCCTGCACAGGGGCAGTTTGCGCAGGGAAAAGAGCTATGAAGGGAGTTTCTGCTACAGGTCGAATTAGGGCACGAAACGTTAACTGGGCATGGAGGACATATGGGTGAAGAAATGTCTAGAATACATCGAGGTGATCATAGGATTGGAAGGGGGCGTAAAAATTTGGCCTTGGTGGCTATGTCCCGCGGGCAGACACCTAGGTGCAATCTGCGTAGGGCTTGAGATCTATGAAGGGAACTTTGTGCACAGGACGAGTTAGGGTGTGGGATTTTGAGGGGATGTAGGGGATAGGAGGAGGAATAAAATCTATGAAGAGGTCAATGGGATATGAGGACAGGAAAGGAGGGTGCCAACCTGATATTCCGGGCTAAATCCTGCAAGCAGACATCCAGGGAAGGGGCGCAGCACAGCAAGGCTTTCTTCTCCGCGCTTGCAGTAAGACCTTGATCCACGGACTCCTGGCTTGAGGAGAAGATTGGGAGGTCGCCTCCCAACAGTTGGAGGAGCAGGGAAAGTGAGGGGAGGGGCTAGGGCATCACACCCTAGAGAAAGAGGAGGAGGGAGATGGGGCAGCCTTCTCTTGCTTCTCACAAAAAAAGGATTCTTCTCTTCATTCATTCATTCATTAAAATTCCTCAAGGGGAGAAAACATGACAATATATAAAGTTTGGGTTCCATCTTCTCTCCTTGGAGTTTTAATTTGAACCCATTTGAAATTTGAAATCTATGTGCTCCATTTTCCCTCCTTGGAGTTTGAATTTGAAACCATTTGAGATTTGAAATCTAAGGGGTCCATTTTCCCTCTTTGGAATCCTATATGGGCCTTGGGTGCCCCTAGCCCAATACCAAGAGAAGGAAGTCTTGGGCCTAATGCACTCAAAATGACCCAATTCCTCCAACCTAGACTCTTAATGACCCATTAACCAAATAGCCTTCAAATGGCCTACAAAAAGGAATTCAAAATAAAAATAACGATGAAATCCTGCCTCATAACTGGGACTCCAAGCCACAGTGATGTCTGCATAGCTCGAGCCGTACTACGTGTCCTGTAATATCAATCAATAGCTCGTGTGTCCTCACCATGTTGTTGTTGTCTTATACAAGAAAATTTGAAAATATAAAAAATACCATTTCGCTTGGCAGGTAAGTCAGGTATGGCTCTCTATCCCTTCTTATTGTTACATTACTATATGGTATCTACATTATTATAGCCTCTCAAGGACCGGCTGGTTGGCGTGTGTTCTAGGATCTGATGTTCCCCTTTAAAAAATGATGATGATCTAAGAGCATACGATTAATCGTTGGATAGGCCGCTCAGTTGAGTCGGGTGGGGGACGATGGACTCTATCTCGCATGCCGTGGTTGCATGAAGACTCTTGACCCCGTCTTGCTTGGTCTAGCAATAATATCCTTGAGTACTTTCTATTTTATTCCTTCTTTGCATTCATTTTGATGATTTCTTTATTTTAGCCCAGCATGCATCATGTCATTTTGAGCATTCACGTCTCATGATCCGTTCAAGGTTTCTCCTCAGCAATGGTTGATTGCACTTCGATTCCCTTGGATAAGAGATTCTCATTCCACTCCGAATTTGAACGATTTCTCTGATCTGCCCGCTCGGTCTGGTTGGCCAGCGTGAATCCTATCTGGATTTTATCTCAGTCTTATTCTCCTTTCCAACTCTTATATTGTGTTCCTTCCGACCCACTCATTGTCCGTGGATTATGTTCCCGATGAGGCTGGTCGTGTTTCATTTCCCTTAGTTTAGTTCTCCAGGCATGTCTCATTCGCATCATCCATTCCATGTGATTAGTTCGGTGTTTTCGGGAGAATTCATGTCGCTTGTTGGCTATGATGGGTGTCTTTTGCCTTGATGCCCACTTTTCAGTTCTCTTCGCTTCATCTCTGCTTCATCTCCATTTCACGTCGTTGTCGCTTTCGCTCCATCTCCATTTCATTTCAGCTCTGCGTCGCTTTCGCTCATTCCCTTGTAAAGCGGACATCAAGGAGGGGCATCTGTTGACACCCGTTTTCGGCCAACAAGTCACATTATTTCTCTTATTCGTCATTTTGATGTCCCGAATTACCCATTATTTTGGAGCCATCCTTGGACGGATTTCAAGCCCGTTTCAGTGTTCCATAGCCTTTTGGACTTCAGAGATCATGATTTCAGAGAGCCCTGGAGCTTATCTTATCAACTTCCGGCCTTCCAAGTTGACTTGCGGCCCATTTTGATCAACTTTCCATCAAGCATTCGGTTCCTTTTGCTGCACAGTCTTGAAAATGGCCCTTTCATCCCCTTATGTTCCTCTATTCAAAAAGTTTCCTTCACTAAAGTTGTTCTCCTTTTAAAGCTATACATTTGCTTCTTCTACGTCATTGGCCAGTTCTCCACCGATTTCAAGTTATTCGCATTTTGCCAACGTGTTGTGCTGTTCACTTGCGTCCCAGAATTTTCTCTCTATGTTCTCATCCCATTTTCTCCCTCGTCCACTCGTTTTCTCATCTTCTTCTCTTCATAAAAGTTGTTCATCTTTTTGTTGTCTACAATTTTTTCTTCTACCCCTTTTGCTAGTTCTGCACCATTTTCGAGATATGATCTGATTTCCAAAGTCGCACAAAGTCTACCGAGAAATTTTTCTCTAGCAGCCTAGCGGTCATTTGCTAGACCGCTAGGACACAAGAAACGGTCATTCACTAGACCATTTTCCAGAAACTTGTCCGAAATCATCCCATTTCACCCTTGGAGCCTTGCGGTCACCCCATAAACCGTTTGCCATCCCCTTGCGACCCTGCGATAGACTGCTAGGCCAGCCCAAGAGTCCAGCCTGCGCTGGACTCTATCTCAAAATCCGTCCACCGTGCCTATCTTCAAGCGTCCATATCTTCTAGAATACAACTCCGAATTGACCTCCGTTTGTTTCTATCTCTTGTCCTCTGTATTATCTCGAGTTTGATCTATAAAACTCGAATTTTCATTGGATATATCTCTCAAAATCATGGTCAAAAGTTTAGGATTTATGTGTCCTAGTACAAGTCAAACTCCTATTTTCTGTGCGATGGGCCTATCTTGCGGCGAGCATATCTTCTAGAATCCTCCTCCAAATCAAGTCCCGCTTGTTCCTATCTCTTGTCCTTAGTATTATCTCAATTTTGATCCATATAACTCAATTTATCTTGGATTATATCTCCAGGAATCGTGAGAGGAAGATAAGGATTTCCTACAAAACTCTATATAAACTGCCTAGTTCGTAGCCGCGACGGGGGCTCTTTCTCGGTTCAGGGCGAAGCCATGCTGCAACATCATCCCGTCTCTTTGACCCTGACTTGAAGAGGAAAGTATTAGCTTTCCATTCTATCCTTTTGGGCTTGATTTCATGGTCTATACTCTTAGTTCTCCTCTCCTCAATTTCATAAATCATCACAAAACACTATTTTCTGCACTTTGTCTGCATTTTTCTCCGTTTTGCATGCACGTTTCCCGCAGTTGTGCTGCGTGATTTTCTCATATCTTTGCTTCATTCTCATCACAACACACACACACCTATCTTTTCCACTCTTCCACAGGGGTTAAAAACCTCCCCTGGGTGAGTTTGCCCTCAATTTCTACCCCTATTTTATCACTTCGAGATTGACGCTACACTTCATGACCTAATGGATTTTTACCTTTGTGTTTTGATCTTTGTTTCGCAGGAGAGCATGATATGAACGTGAGGCCCTATTCTTCTAGCCAGATGGACGACGAGGAGGTTTGAATCTACATCTTTTCCACACCCCATTTCAAGCGCGATCAACTCTTCAAGTTCCAAGGTACACGACGCCATCTTTTGATCTCTTCATCCTTTCGACATTGTTGGAACCTTGGTGGTGATCACGGTATGTATTCCTCATTTATTCATCACCCTTTGATTCACACTTTGATGCATGTATTAGTCTAAAGGGGGCGGGGTAGAACATAATAAACAATCTACATCATGTAAGCTTCATAACCAACATGTGGATTTGAGAATGCGCCACCACGTTTTCTCAACTTCATTGAAAATCCAAGCATTGGAGTGTACACCACCGTGCAAGGGAAGTTGTGGAGGAGAGATCTAGGGGAGAAATAGAGAGAGATGTGCAGAAATTAATGGTGAAGATAAGAAAAACAACAAGAAAGGCTACCTATCTATGTGACTGGAGAAGAAGAAGAGGGATGGAGAGAGAGGTGAGGGCGCAAGAGGGAAAGAGGAAGAAGAAGAAGGGGGCGAACTAGGTTAATGGAAGAGAGAGAGGGGGGGCCTAGGGTTTTTTCGGGGAGAAAACAAAGAGAAAAATTCTAAGCTAAAAAGAAAAAAAAGAAGATGTCCTTCCTCTCCAATTTAGTGGGCTATTTATAGGAGAAATGAGTTGAATGGAAGGTGGAGATCGAGTTTGATGGAGATGGAAGGCTGAGATTAGAGGGGAAATGATGGAGGGTGGAGAGAGGAGAGAGGGCTGCCCCCCTTCCCTTAGGGTTTGGGGCGCCCTTCTCATGGGTTGCCTAAAGAGGAGAAAATCTCCTCCTATTTTCTCTCCTAAAATCTCTCCAAGATAATTCAATAAAAAAAATCCTTTCCTTTATCTCCTTTCACACAAAAGAGGAATGGCGGCTGCTCCTTGACTTGGTCAAAGGTAGAGGAGGCTCCCTAGGGCAACCATGCCCCGGTCTCGTGACTATTTTGCCCTTGGCCCTTTTACCAATTGCCGTGAGTGTGTTGCACATACAAAATTTGAATTATTAAGTCCATAGAAATTATTGCTTTGTGCATATAAATATCAAATGCTCTCAATTATGCAATATGAAATTAATGCTCATGGCCCTCAACTCCTTGTTATTGAATGATTATTCCATAAATTAAGTTAATTTGCGTGGAAGGTCTGATTTGTGTGAAGTTGAGTTTAGATATAAAATATGCATAATTGTCTAATTATATGTATGTGAAATGGTGTTTGACATAAATTATTGTAGAGAAATGAACACTCATCAATAATGAAATTCACGAACTACATTAAATGCTTCCATATTGGGGTGTAAATGTTTAAATCATGTTGGTCGCTTATTGACCATTTCGTGTTGACGGAGGTCTGTGTTGAAAGCGTGTCGAAGACAGAGATAAAACTTGTGCAAATGAATGCCGAGTATGCGGCAAGCTTGATAGGAATGTGGGATAGGATCCCAGCGGGGACAGGTTAAGTTTAACAAGCTATTGGCCCGGGGAAATATCGGGTCATGGCCATATTGGGGTGGTCCCCGAAGTCCAAATCTGACTTACCGAGGCGTCGTCGATATTCCTTTCGTACTTGGTCGGGGAAGCAAGGGCTCTGGAGCGTACATTATTATGTTTTTTTGTTGTTTAGTTATTTGATTTATTTTGTTTGAATACATGGATGTATTTTTGTTCATTGGTTATTATTCTTTTGTTTGATATATTTTTTTGTTTGTTTGATTTTTTTATTTAGATGGATGGGTGCATTTTTTTTCATTGATTATTGTTATGTTTTTTTGTTTGATATATATATATATATATATATATATATATTGTTAGATCATTTATCCCCTTCTTTTTTTTGAAAGTTGTTTGTTTTGCTTTCTCTCTTGTTGTTATTATTTCCTTTTTTGCCATACTTCTCATTTGTTTGTTTTGTTGTGTTTTTTTTATTTAGAAAACAAGAGAGGGAGGGGGTGATCCGGCGGGCTTCACTGCCGCCGGATCACTCCCACTTCTCTTCTTTGTTTTGTTTTTATTTTTTATATAAAGAAGGGTGAATCGGTGGAGGAGAGAGAGAGGTGAGAGGGATGTGAAGGGGTGAACTGGGGCGATGGGAGAGACAGAGAAGGGGTAATCCGGCGTGGGAGGAGAGAGAGAGAGAGGTGAGAGGGATGTGAAGGGGTGAACCGATGCGGTGGGAGAGAGAGGGAGAGAGAAGGGGTGATCTGGCGCGGTGAGAGAGAGAGAGAGAGAAGGTGTGATCCGACGCGTTAGGAGAGAGAGAGAAGGGGGTGATCCGACGCCGTATCACCCTCTCTCTTCAAATTTTCATTTCACCTCCGCGTCACTTTCGCTCATTCCCTTGTAAAGCGGACATCAAGAAGGGGCATCTGTTGACACCCGTTTTCGGCCAATAAGTCGCGTTATTTCTCTTATTCGTCATTTTGATGTCCCGAATTACCCATTATTTTGGAGCCATCCTTGGACAGATTTCAAGTCCGTTTCAGTGTTCCATAGCCTTTTGGACTTCGGAGATCGTGATTTCAGAGAGCCCTAGAGCTTATCTTATCAACTTCCGGCCTTCCAAGTTGACTTGCGGCCCATTTTGATCAACTTTCCATCAAGCATTCGGCTCCTTTTGCTGCGCAGTCTTGAAAATGGCCCTTTCATCCCCTTATGTTCCTCTATTCAAAAAGTGCCCTTCACCAAAGTTGTTCTCCTTTTAAAGTTATACATTTGCTTCTTCTACTCTATTGGCCAGTTCTCCACCGATTTCAATTTATTCACATTTTGCCAACGTGTTGTGCTGTTCACCTGCATCCCAGAATTTTCTCTCTATATTCTAACCCCATTTTCTCCCTCGTCCGCTCGTTTTCTCATATTCTTCTCTTCATAAAAGTTGTTCATCTTTTTGTTGTCTACAATTTCTTCTTCTACCCCTTTCACTAGTTCTACACTATTTTCCAGATATGATCCGATTTCCAAAGTCGCACAAAGTCTACCCAGAAATTTTTCTCCAGCAGCATAGCGGTCATTTGCTAGACCGCTAGGACACAAGAAACGGTCATTCACTAGACCGTTTTCGAGAACTTTGTCCGAAATCGTCCCGTTTCACCCTTGGAGCCTTGCGGTCACCCCATAGACCGTTTGCCATCCCCTTGCGGCCCTACGATAGACCGCTAGGCCAGCCCAAGAGTCCAACCTACGTTGTACTCTATCTTAAAATCCGTCCACCGTGCCTATCTTCAAGTGCCCATAACTTCTAGAATACAACTCCGAATTGACCCCCGTTTGTTTCTATCTCTTGTCCTTTGTATTATATCGAGTTTGATCTATAGAACTCGAATTTTCATGGGATATATCTCTCGAAATCATAGCTAAAAGTTTAGGATTTAGGTGTCCTAGTACAAGTCAAACTCCTATTTTCTGTGCGATGGGCCTATCTTGCGGCGAACATATCTTCTAGAATCCTCCTCCAAATCGAGTCCCGCTTGTTCCTATCTCTTGTCCTTAGTATTATCTCAATTTTGATCCATAGAACTCAATTTATTTTGGATTATATCTCCTGGAATCGTGAGAGGAAGATAAGGATTTCCAACAAAACTCTATATAAACTGCCTAGTTTGTAGTCGCGACGGGGGCTCTTTCTCGATTCAGGGCGAAGCCATGCTGCAACATCATCCCGTCTCTTTGACCCTGGCTTGAAGAGGGAAGTATTAGCTTTCCATTCTATCCTTTTGGGCTTGATTTCATGGTCTATACTCTTAGTTCTCCTCTCCTCAATTTCATAAATCATCACAAAACACTGTTTTCTGTACTTTGTCTGCATTTTTCTCCATTTTGCATGCACGTTTCTTGCAATTGTGCTGCATGATTTTCTCATATCTTTGCTTCATTCTCATCACAACACACACCTATCTTTTCCACCCTTCCACAGGAGTTAAAAACCTCCCCCGGGTGAGTTTGCCCTCAATTTCTACCCCTATTTTATCACTTCGGGATTGATGCTACACTTCATGACCTAATGGGTTTTTGCCTTTATGTTTTGATCTTTGTTTCGTAGGAGAGCATGATATGAACGTGAGGCCCTCTTTTTCTCGCCGGCTGGAGGACGAGGAGGTTTGAATCTACATCTTTCCCACACCCCGTTTCAAGCGCGATCAACTCTTCAAGTTCCAAGGTACACGTCGCCATCTTTTGATCTCTTCATCCTTTCGGCATTGTTGGAACCTTGGTGGTGATCATGGTATGTATTCCTCATTTATTCATCGCCCTTTGATTCACACTTGGATGCATATATTAGTCTAAAGGGGGCGGGGTAGAACATAATAAACAATCTACAGCATGTAAGCTTCATAACCAACATGTGGATTTGAGAATGCGCCACCACGTTTTCTCATCTTCATTGAAAATCCAAGCATTGGAGTGTACACCACCGTGAAAGGGAAGTTGTGGAGGAGAGATCTAGGGGAGAAATAGGGAGAGATGTGCAGAAATTAATGGTGAAGATAAGAAAAACAACAAGAAAGGCTACCTATCTATGTGACTGAAGAAGAAGAAGAGGGATGGAGAGAGAGGTGAGGGCGCAAGAGAGAAAGAGGAGGAAGAAGAAGGGGGCGAACTAGGTTAAAGGAAGAGAGAGAGGGGGGCGACCTAGGGTTTTTTCGGGCAGAAAATAAAGAGTAAAATTCTAAGCTAAAAAGAAAAAAAAGAAGATGTCCTTCCTCTCCAATTTAGTGGCCTATTTATAGGAGAAATGAGTTGAATGGAAGGTGGAGATCGAGTTTGATGGAGATGGAAGGCTGAGATTAGAGAGGAAAAGATGGAGGTTGGAGAGAGGAGAGAGGGCCGCCCCCCTTCCCTTAGGGTTTGGGGCGCCCTCCTCATGGGTTGCCTAAAGAGGAGGAAATCTCCTCTATTTTCTCTCCTAAAATCTCTCCAAGATAATTCAATAAAAAAAATCCTTTCCTTTATCTCCTTTCACACAAAAAAGGAATGGAGGCTACTCCTTGACTTGGTCAAAGGTAGAGGGGGCTCCCTAGGGCAACCATGCCCCGGTCTCGTGACT
Organism: Amorphophallus konjac; assembly: GCA_022559845.1. Lineage (NCBI taxonomy): Eukaryota > Viridiplantae > Streptophyta > Magnoliopsida > Alismatales > Araceae > Amorphophallus > Amorphophallus konjac. Next base: position 470,438,808 of record CM040121.1, read on the forward strand.
GTTTTGCCCCTGGCCCTTCTACCAATTGCCGTGAGTGTGCTGCACATACAAAATTTGAATTATTAAGTCCATAGAAATTATTGTTTTGTGCATATAAATATCAAATGCTCTCAATTATGCAATATGAAATTAATGCTCATGGCCCTCAACTCCTTTTTATTGAATGATTATTCCATAAATTGAGTTAATTTGCGTGGAAGGTTTAATTTGTGTGAAGTTGAGTTTAGATGTAAAATATGCATAATTGTCTCATTATGTGTATGTGAAATGGTGTTTGACATAAATTATTGTAGAGAAATGAACACTCATCAATAATGAAATTCACGAACTACGTTAAAATGCCTTTAGATTGGGGTGTAAATGTTTAAATCATGTTGGTCGCTTATTGACCATTTCGTGTTGACGGAGGTCTGTGTTGAAAGCGTGACGAAGACAGAGATAAAACTCGTGCAAATGAATGCCGAGTATGCGGCAAGTTTGATAGGAATGTGGGATTGGATCCCAGCGGGGACATGTTAGGTTTAGCAAGCTATTGGCCCGGGGAAATATCGGGTCATGGCCATATTGGGGTGGTCCCCGAAGTCCAAATCTGACTTACCGAGGCGTCGTCGATATTCCTTTCGTACTTGGTCGAGGGAAGCAAGGGCTCTGGAGCGTACATTATTATGTTTTTTTGTTGTTTGGTTATTTGATTTATTTTGTTTGAATACATGGATGTATTTTTGTTCATTAGTTATTATTCTTTTGTTTGATATATTTTTTTGTTTGTTTGATTTTTTTATTTAGATGGATGGGTGCATTTTTGTTCATTGATTGTTGTTATGTTTTTGTTTGATATATATATATATATATATTGTTAGATCATTTATCCCCTTCTTTTTTTTGAAAGTTGTTTTGTTTCGCTTTCTCTCTTGTTATTATTTCCTTTTTTGCCATACTTCTCATTTGTTTGTTTTGTTGTGTTTTTTTTATTTAGAAAACAAGAGAGGGAGGGGGTGATCCGGCGGGCTTCACTGCCGCCGGATCACTCCCACTTCTCTTCTTTGTTTTGTTTTTATTTTTTATATAAAGAAGGGTGAATCGGCGGAGGAGAGAGAGAGGTGAGAGGGATGTGAAGGGGTGAACTGGGGCGATGGGAGAGACAGAGAAGGGGTAATCCGGCATGGGAGAAGAGAGAGAGAGAGCTGAGAGGGATGTGAAGGGGTGAACCGGTGCGGTGGGAGAGAGAGGGAGAGAGAAGGGGTGATCTGGCGCGGTGAGAGAGAGAGAGAGAAGGTGTGATCCGACGCGTTAGGAGAGAGAGAGAGAGAGAAGGGGGTGATCCGACGCCGGATCACCCTCTCTCTTCAAATTTTCTTCTTCTTTTTTCTCTTTCTTTTTTTCCTTTTTTTTCTTTTTGAATGTGGTTGCGTCAACCTAGCTCACCCCCTGCATCGACGTAGGGGGGGTGTCAGGGGAGCGCCAGGCAAAGCCTGGCGAAGGATGGGTCGACCCTATGGGTCGACCCCCCATCGCATAGAGCCTTAGGCTTTGCTTCTTCTTGCTCGTTTAGTAGTTTTTTTTTGTGTTTGAACTGTTTGTTTGGCAATGCGGATTATGGGGTTGTTAGATACCCATCTTTTATTGACCGTCTCATCACACTCCATTCGTTCTTTCTTTCCTTTCCTTCTTAGCAAATAGACCGAACATGCAAACACACGGACACGCATGCATGAAGAGGAGACCTGTCATTAGTTCATGAAGAGAGACCCACACATATGCAAACATATGGATACATATACCACGCTTGTGATGGATATAGGAATTCACATCCATTCTAGTGTTTGTTCATGGAGGTGCGGCAGGAAATGTGTAAGCAACTTGATATATTCATGGGGTTTGCAGGGACATGTTGGATGAGACACATGTATGAAGAGGGAGTGTTTAATGTGTAGGGAGTCTCTGTTTTTGGTCCATGAGGGTCAAGTAGAGATTTTCATGTAAATGCATGTGTGCAACTGGGTTCCGTGTATGACAATAGTTTTGTCTGCCTTACGTTTGTTCTTCGTTTCACCATTTTTTTTCTCGTATTTTTTTTACTGCAGTCCCATTCTATTTAATTTTTTATGTTCAACCATTGACTCAAGTTTCTTGCACAAATCCAACAGCATCTCCCCCGGACCCGGGTCTTATAGGGTATAAAATGGAGACTCTCCCACGGACGGATCCGAGACGGCCTCAAAAATCATGGGTGAGCTAAGAACAAGTACCCTACAGCCCAGATCGGGTGCGGAAGCCCCAAGGACTAGCCTACAAAGGGCCCCGGCGACCCATGGGTAGTGATATCCGAGACTTTGGGACGTAAGTTTAGTATGTTGCCAAACCTAAGGCCATCGTTATTCACCTCCCGAATGGGATTCCCCAATAAGCATACTATAAAGTAAGTTCCTGGGGGCCCAGGGTGATCACCGTAAGAAGATGGAAAGCAACAGTAAAAAAAACACACCCAGAACCGGGCGAGGAAGGCAGGAAGGCATGCTAGAGATGGAGGGGGAGACAGAGTAGGAGCCATAATATTCATTATAACTGAAGCTTTTATTCACTATAAGAGCAAAGGGTACAAGAGAAGCATACATCATAGCAAGGAAGGAAAACAGAGCAAAAAAAAACTTAAGAGAATACAAGTGTGGTGGGGGGGGGAGAGACGGAGCATTGGCTCCTTCCCCCCCCCCCCCAAGCCTCACCTCTCTTCCCTCTGTCTTCCTCCCTTTTCTTCACTCTGCAACGTAGGTGCCAACCCTTACCTTCTCCTTTTTTTTTGCCGGTCTCTTCTTTCACAGCTAGCCTCACTAGCCAGAGAGCCTTCACCAACGGAGCTTCTATCTTTTTATAAGGAGTGGACGTGGGGACATTGAACTCCCCACTCCCCCTTCTTCTTCTTCTTCTTCTTCTTATTCTTCTCTCTTCTCCTCTTCACCCTGCTCGAGGTCGTCGAGAGCCTGCATGTAGGGGGGCAGGAGGTAGCAGGAGTGTTCTCCTGGGATTGGCCGATGGCGACGTTGACATGTTCGCGCCGTTCGTAGCTCCGTAGCGGTCCTCGCAAGCTTTCCGTTTACAGGCGTCTGAGGCGACGGGCGAGATGTGTGGACAATTTGCACGGGAGAACCTGTCGAACCGGGGGCAGGTCCCTTACCAGGTGAGAAGACACTCGAAGGTCCGCCGGTTCAAGGGTGTGGACACCGGCCGGGGGCCTATTGACACTCGAAATATTACACAGATGTGTGGTGGAGAGCTCTGAAGGCACAAGAGCGGCCAAGTCGAGTGTCGAAGAAGTTACCCAAGCTGCTGCACAACCTCTGAAAACAGTTATTGAAACATCCCAGCCTCGTTAGCGGAAGGAGCTCACTACATTATGAAGAAATTTATCCGACCGCGCCTTTCCGGGAAAGCCAATGCTCGGCAGAATCGTCATCCACCACAGAGGCGATCGAGCCGAGCTAACTCAAAGAACAATCCCCCAAGAACAACGAGCTCCCGGGCTATCATCCGCCTGATAAAATTATTGCAAGTGAGCTTCCGACCACGGGACGTGGCCGCAGTGACAAATACTGAAATTCATGGGGTCCCCAATAGCACGAGCCTTCACCAGCTGACACAAAGGATGAACAGAATATTTGAAGCAGTGAAGAAAAGCCATTCAATGGGTCTTGACCAATTCAATTGGGCACCAACGAAGTTAAATGGGCCAAACGAGTGAACCAGCGGCCCTCAACAAAGAGTTAATCGGCGGCCTCTCTAATGGCCAAGATGAATCGGCCACCCCCCCTTCTTCTCACCCAATGAACCGGCGGGGGAGAAGTTGATCCGGCGCAAGGAGCGGGCCCCCCTTTGCCACCTTGAATCGGCGAAGGGTAATGCTTGTGCTCCTAAATCGGCGAAGGGGCTTCTTGCAACATGAATCGGCGGGGCTTCTTCAAGCATTTAACTGGCGTGAGAAGAAGGGGCGCGTCGGTGATCCGACGCGCGTCTGCTCACGCCGGATCACCTGCGGTCCCCTGCTCGCCTATAAAAGCTACGTCTGCCCATGGATAAAAGGGGGGAATGCAAAGAAAAGAGCCATAAGAAGAATAAGAGAGGAGAATAGAAGAGATCGAGCGAGGGGAGAAGAGATAGAAGAGAGGTCGAAGGAAAGATACCCACCCCAGTATCAGCCCTCTATTGCTACTGTTTGAAGAGCGGGGTCCGATACTCTGTTTTTATTTGATTAGGTGGGTTTTCACCGTGTTGGAGCCCCAAGGGGGATCTCAGTTTCTCTTTCCCTCTTCTGCTGTGTTTTTCTCTCGGATCTATACTTCTGTAATTCAGTTCTTTATTTCCGATAGCAATGTAGTCTCTAGTGTGATCTGGTCTTGCAGTTCAGCAGATTTGTAAGAGCCCTTCGGGGAGATATTGTTTTCCCTTTTTTCTTGTTGATCACAACCGTGAGAGCTGTAGTGAGAGCTCTAGAAGAGCCTTTTTTATGAATAAACATGATCACTGTTCCTGGAATTACTTAAATTCTATCTTCTACTATTTACGTTTTTCGTAGCTCCTGTTTCCCACTATGATCATCGAAAGTATCCTCCAGTTGGGAGGAGGCCTTCTTAAGGCTACAGAGACCCATGATCCTCTAATCGTCTGTGCGGTTTTCTTGTCACACGCTGAGTTCTGTGTCTAATGGCCATGGGCCACGCCCGCACCGGCGACATCAATTACCCCCAGTGCCTCAGATGGTTCCAGTTCACTTACCTTGGTGCGCATCCCTTCGATGTTTCTCTGGTGTGCTCTCTAGTATGTAATACGAACGGCTATGTGTGTGCCCCACTAATGCGTAGCACATCCTTGATAGAGATGGTCATTCGCCCTCTCACCCACACCTATGGGTTGTGGGGGTCATGGCATTCTCTCAAATCCCCTTGAATCTCTGCCCATTTTCTTCTTACCTGTTAGGAGGTTGTCCTCTATTTTTCATGATGATCATTCTGGCCCTCCGGCCAGTTATACACGAGCATTCTCCTGTTCACTGAAATGCCCATAGGAACTCTATTTTCAAAGAACCCAATGCACGTGGGCTTACCGCATTCCCTTTGTGTGTGAGTTAGCAGCATGCACCCAGCATGGTAACTAACATGTGATTCTTATATCCCATAGGTCAATACAGGAATTATATCTTGATTCCAATGGAATATTTTTGTTGGTGTTTACTCTGCTGATGTATCTTCCGAGCTATCATGTTTCCTTGAACCGGTTTGGGTACACGGGTTCGTTAAAGTTTCTTAGCGTAAGCCGTGGTCCTATGCATCAAAGCGATAACCTGATTTCTCCGGATTTCTCAATCGTTTTAGTGAACATGGGCCCATCACCCCCCCCCCCCCGGGGGGGGGGGGGTACATCCCGTCGTTTAAGTCGTCATAATCTACTTCTGATGTAAGTCTGGATCATCCGCTGATAACCGGATTTCTTGATCACCCCGGGTTCCTAGAGACTGACTTCCTCATAGTATAGTCTCTAGGGCCACCTGAAGAGTGGACAATAATACCCAAATGATTGGCAACATAATGGACCCTCGCACCATGATCTCATACATTACTTCCCATGGGTCATTGGCATCCCTTGTAGGACTAATCCTCGGGGTTCCATACCCAATTCGGGTAGTAAGGTAGCTGTCCTCAGCTTACCCAATGACTTTCGAGGCCATCTTGGATCCTTCTGTGGGCGAACCTCTATTTTACACCCCGCATATCTTAGGTCCGGGGGAGATGTTGTTGGAATTCCACCAGAACTACAGCTAATAAACCAGAAAATTAATAATGAAATAAGCTTAACTCTGGAAAAGAAATAAGAAGACTATAATAATAACAATAAAAAAATTGATGATAAGCAAAACATCAAAAGGAATGGCATAGTTGAACTCTGATCAAGACTGTTGAAGGCATTAATGGACTAATGAATGTGGGCAGAACCATGAACAAGGGACAGAGTGAAGAATAGACGAAGGGCAGAATAAAATTGCACGCATGCATTTTCATGAGTATCCCTACTGAATTCTCATGAACAAAATCAAAGTTTCTCTACATTTCTGAACTGCAATGCATGTTAAGCACCCCTCACTCATAAGCGATAGAATCAGGCCCATGCGCTCAATTAGCATAGGGTCCCTACGGGCCTTTCATAAATAAAATGAAGAAGCTCCTGTTGGGGGGGTGCGTCGACCTAGACACCATCTGGAGTCGACGCAGTGGGCTCCTGGCATCCTGAATCGAGCCCAAAGCCCCCTTGCGTCGACCCCAATTTCCTCGTGTGTTGAGCTCCTATCAATTCATTTGGCCCTTACGTCGACCCTGAACCCTTATTGCATCGACTCCACCTCCTTCTAGCCAGTTCCCTGGTGCACCGAGTCGATCTTAGGATCTCATGGCGTCGACTCCTACGTCTGCATGCATCATGTCAGCCCCCCGCCGGATCAATGGCTCTGCTACCCCCCCTCGCTGATTTAATGATCGCCAAGGCCCGGCCGGTTTAGCCATCCAAAAGTCCCCAGCCGATGCACGATGTAAAAGCCCCTGAAGGCTCCGCCCATTCATCATGATAGGGAGGCCAGGTGAACCGGCGTGAAGGGTCCTTCTGCGCCGATTCATCCTACGTGTGTATGTTCACATACGTGTGAAATAAAAAAAAGAGTAACGATAATAATCATAACAATAATAATGATATAACAATAATAATAAAAATAATAAACAAAAAAGTAGATAAATAAACAAAAAAGAAAAGAAGAGAGAGAGAGAGATGGAGCAATAATAATATAAACAGTAGCGTTGATGAAATAAATTTCATCATACTTGAATGTACATGCATATGAACATGTCTTTATCTTACCTTGTGTATCTACATGTCGCAACTCTTCGGTATATCAAATAGTGATTTGCAGAAGGCCAGATCAAGTCTGACTAGAAACTATCACTAAGCGTGAGGTGATCTTCGGATCTATGTTCTCTGTCCCGTATCGAAAGTCGATAACGAAAGAAGTAAATAAATAAATATATGAATAAAAAAAGAGAGAAAGAAGAAGGAAAGTAATAAAAATATAATAAATAATAATAAAATTAATACAATAACAAGAAATTGATAAAATAAAGAAAACAATAAAGGAGAATAGTAAAAGTGTGTGAAATGCATATGAAGATTTTAAAAAATTAAACACATGAAAATTGGAAGGAATAAATGAATAAACCGATAAAAACATGATAGCAACAATAAAGGAAAAAATAATAATGATAAAAATAATGAAGAAAAAATAACATTCAAAATGAGCCAAGGCACTCTGTCTGAATCCCGACCTCCCCCCTGACCCAGGATGAAGGGTACATCAGTAGCGCCAGTGCAAGTCAGGCATAGATCCCGGGGATCACCTCTCCATAGCGATGGCCTAATCTTGCTAAGGGCCAACATCTTGAACATATTCAAAATCAAAATTGCCGCAATCCGACAGACATTTTCTTCACACTTTCACTGTGTTTCCGTCTCAGAACATTTTTCGAGCACAGAGCACATGATGAGCAAATAAATCAGCTTAAGCATTCATTTCTCGATACGGTAGCCCGACACTTTCCAAATTATCTTACTTTTCAAATTGAGGCTATATGGCCTCATTCTTGGTGACTAATCAAGGGTTTTCTCCTCTGTGAGGGGATGTAATTAACGCCAATATCTGTATGGTGCGACGGACCTATGGTCCCGACACGAATACCACCTTTGTCTGATCAGTCAGATAGAGTGCACAATAAACTTGTCACTTATGTGACTGGCACGCCTTACACTAATAAACCAAATAACCAAAGATAAAAATATGTTCCCACAGGGACTCCAGGTGAGGGCCTCAAACCCCTCCTCCTTTTCTTCCTCTTCCTCTATTCCTCTTATCGCGAACCGGCGTGGAACAGAGTTTCGTGTGGGATGAACAGTACCAAGAAGTGACACTTCTCAATTTCTGTCGTTTCTGTTGCCGGTTCAAGTGGAGAGAGGACCATGCCGTATCGAGATGCCATGGGGTTTGCTTGGCCGATTCAAGTCCATAGGTTACTTGGCCGCCGACTCATTGGGATGGTGTGGCCAATTCAATAGGGAAGAGGACCGCGCCGGTTCAAGGAGAAGGGGGGAAGCTGGCCACCGATCCAATGGGGCTGGTGTGGCTGATTCATGTTACTTGGAGGGCCTTGGCCGATTCATGTTGTAAGAGGGGGAGGCCGCGCCGGTTCAAGTGGAGAGAGGGCCTTGGCCGATTCAAGCCTTTTCCTTCTTCTCTTTTTTTGTTTTGTCCCCTTCTACTTTGTTTGCTGTCGGTTCAGTGGCACACAAGGCCTTGGCTGGTTCAATGGGTTTTCCCTCTTCTTTTCTTCTCTCTTTTTCTTCTTCTTCTTTTTTTTCTTGTGCATATGCATGTGCGTCGACGCAGGGGCGAGGGTGCATTGACGCACCCTTTCTTCTCGATTTGCAGTGGCTTGAGGCTTGGTGGTGAATTTCGAGTGTCCACAAATGCCCCACCCGTGGGTGGCGCAAGCGAGGGACGAGTGCGTGGGGCCCACGGGCATAGACTTTTTCATCGTATCACCTTCCTTTTGTTGTGCCCCTGTGTTTTGATGATGTCAACACTATGACTCATCATTGAGTTTCATGTGTTTTTGATCCTTGAGTTTCATACATTTTTTGCTCTTTGAGTTTCATACGTTTTGATTCTTGAAGTTCATATGTTTTTGATGATGTCAAATGTTTTTGATAGTGTTAATCAATGAATATCAATGAGTTTTTGTGAACTCGGGATCATTTTTTATCAAAGAAATGGCCAATTGCATATAATCAAGTCAGTTGCATGAAAATTAAGAAGCCAAGTCGACTTCAAATGCTTCTAAAGTCGACTCCGCCAAGCAGACATCACCGCCAGGTCAAGGGTGACAAATGGAGCCGTATCGGTGACAAACAGACCTGTACCGGTGAAAAATAGATCTCTATCGGTGTAAAATGGCTTCTAAGTGTGAAAAATGGATTGTAGTGAAGAAGTCTTCATACTTCCTCTTGCTGCGTCAACGCAGTACTGTTGATAGTTCGACGCATGTGTACGCCAAAAGGCTTGGCCAGTTGAAGAGGACTAAGGCTGACAAATGGCTTCTCAAGGGTGAAAAATAGACTATCAACGGTGACAAATGGGTTGATAGTGGTGACAAATAGATTGAATGAAGGAAAAGGATGAGAAGCCTGAAGAAGAAGAAGAAAGTGGACTCCGTCTGCCAAAAGGATGTTGACCACAGTCAAACAAGCTCAATCCAGTCTGAGTTATATCGAAGAAGTCCGAGCCTATCTGAAGAAAACTGAGCTACAGCAGCAGTCCGAGCTACTGTAGCAGTCCGAGCTATATTGAAGAAGTCCGAGCCTATCTGAAGAAAATCGAGCTATTGTAGTAGTCCTAGCTACTGTAGCAGTTCGAGCTATATTGAAGGTGTTCGAGCATGTCCGAGCTATATTGAAGGTGTCCGAGCATCCATGAGCATGTCCGAGCACTCCTGAGCATGTTCGAGCACTCCTGTCTTAACAATATTATTCTGAGCATCAAAGCTCGAGGGAACCTGTGCCGAATAAGGGTGACAAATAGATGGTTAGTGGTGACAAATAGATGCCTAAGGGTGACAAATAGGTATCTAAGGGTGAAAAATAGCTGGGTTGGCTGAAATCAAAGAAATCGTAGAAGGAAAGTCGACTCTACAGGCGCTCGAGTCGACTCTAGTTATATTGAAGCTGAAGAAAAGAAGAGCAGAGTAACGGCGACGGTTGACCAGCGCCTAAGGGTGAAAAATGTATACCTAAGGGTGAAAAATGTACACCTAAGGGTGACAAATAGATTAAGGGGACGGCTCTTTGTTTTGACAGTATGAACTCTGGAAGCGTCCTTTGCGAACTTGCACATGAGAAGGATTTGGGGCTAATAGTCCAAGTCCAAATGATTGAAAGGGACGCGCTTTAATGGTTCAAGGTTCTAGAAGACCTTATGGCAGAAAATATTCCCATTTTTACAGCTGGACCAATTGCAGAACTCCTGGAGAGGGTTTCATCCAGAAATGGGTTTTGTCTTGAGGAAGTAGAACTCTCAATCTGCTGTGTACTGCATGAAGAGGATTGCCAGGCCAATGAGAAGCCACTGTACCTTATCACCTTCGAGCCAATCAGGGGCCACTCTTCTCAGGATCTGGAAGTATTCTGTGGAGATGGACGATCCATATTTCTTCCTATCGAATCAGGGACTGTGTACCCTATACCTTGCATGCAAAAAGAGAGGATATGCTGGAACAAGGAAGGGCTGGGTTATAATCCCACAAACAAAAGAGAAATAAGTTTAAAGACCATCACGTTTGTGTCTTCTTCTGGTGCATCTAGCTCAAACACCAAACCTACTCAAAGCAAGGGAAAATAAAAAATGGAGGAACCTCAAAAGAAAAATCATGGAATTCCTAAGAAACCTTCTCAGAAATCCCAGTCAAGTCACCATAAATCTCAGTCAAAGCAAACCCACACCAAGGGAAGAAATGGTCAAAAGGGTAGTATAGGTAGACACTCTTTTGGAGTAAGGTCAGCATATTCTTGGTCAATGCCCAGTCAGTATGACAGAAAGCCATATACAGGTCATCATACATTCTATAGAGAACCAATGCATGTGCCTCAAGGAAGGGGTTACTATTGGGAAGAACAGGAGATAGGTCGACACCGGTCGACACAGTCTGTAGTTTGGCCTAGCTACAACTCTTACACTTTCATACCTCGTCACACTTATTACCCTATGAGCTACAACTCCTTCTATCAATCAAAAACAAATCATTGGAACCAAAATAAACCATTTTCAAACTTCTACCAAAAATCAAAGGCTAAAAGCATTCTGAAACAAAAAGCCAATATGAAAATGGAAAACAAGAACATGAATTCTCCAGCAAGAAAGGAAATCAAAAGGGAGAATAAAATTTGGATTCCTACATCTATGGTATCATGTGTTGCAGAGATAAATGGTTTGATGGGACCCAATTGTGTTTTGGTTCCAAAAGTTGTTGCTTAATTTGTTGTACAGGAGTGTCTTGTAGCCGTACACAATCGATGGTACCTTCATAGTGGCCGTTCAAAACACATGACGGGGGACAGAACTAAATTCTATCTTTTGGTGGAAAAAGAAGCTGGGCATGTCACCTTTGGAGGGAACAATAAAAGCAAGATCATTGGTTTAAGTAAAGTAGGTAAGAATCCCTCCAATTCAACTGAGAATGTTTTATTGGTTGAGGATTTAGAATACAATCTGTTAAGTGTAAGTCAATTATGTGATAGAGGACATAGAGTAGTGTTTGACTCTCATGAATGTAAAATTTTGGAATCAAATTCTAATAAAATCAAATTTTCTAGTAAAAGAGTCAACAATGTATACATGATTGACTTAGATGATCCAGCTCATGTGAATCTTTATCTTGCTGCACCAAAATCTGATCTTGCATGTTTATGGCATCGTGATACTTCACACATAAGGTGAGCTAGAAGGGCGGATGAATAGATCACTCCCAATTCGACTAATTTGAATTAACAAATTGTGTAAACTAAAATGCAGTAAAGAAAACCCTTCTAGACAGACCACGGAATAGACAGATAGACAAAAGCTTATCGAGAAAGAGAGTTATGATGAACAAAGATCGAACAGCTGACGTGCCAAAATCAATTTGAGAGATCAGACAACCAAACCACACAGATGAGACATAGAGCTTTTTAAGGTGGTTCGATTGCGATCTGCAATCTACGTCCACCCCTTACTCCTCTGGAGTAAGGCTTCCTTGCACTAAGCAATCAAAAACTGTAGACTCAGTCTGCTAACACCCGCTACCTGACAGCTTGCCCCGAGGAACACTCTCCTTGCTCTTCTGAAGACCAGAAGAATCACTGGAGGTCCAACCTCCCTTCCTTTGCACCCAACAAAGGGAACCCCGTGAATTGCTCCTAGCAAGTCACGAACCAGAGGATCGTTCCTCTCTTCCTCAAATACGATGGAGGGAAACCGGAGTACCTCTCCCTTCCTCCGAGTGAACTTAGAGGATAACAAAGTGGAATCGAAAAGGAGAAAAACTCAAAGATGAAAATAAACAAAGGGAAAAATCGCCCAGAGACAAAAACAATGTAGCTTCCGTAGAAGCAGACTTTCAGGCTCAAGATTGGCGATCACTCAGGCTCTTCTCTTTCTGAACTGGTTCTCTCCCTTTTTGACTTTTCTCCTGTGCTTTTCTCTCTTCTCAAATGGGAGGGATTTCAGCACTGGCAGTGGCTTCAGATATTCTCTATTTTCTTCTATTCAGCTCTACTCTCTCGCCCTCATTCTCCTAGCCTTTGATCCTCTTTTATAAGCAGATGATGGGCGCGTGGATACCACGTTTCTCGCCCAAACTTCCACGCAGATCTGATCCTTTGAGGTTCCACGTGTCAGAATCGTGGTGCTATAGCAGTCCATGTGGCAGGATCATCTGGTCCGCTCCTTATCTTGGACCATGTGCCATTAACCTGGTACTTTTAGTTCCACGTGAGGTAGGTTCGTAGGTTGCTCTATAGATGCTCGACCACATGACTGACCTGGCAATCAAATAGTCATAAGTGTTAGCCCTTTGATGATATGCACAGACGTATACATACATACATATATATATATATATATATATATATATATGCATGATGCAAATATTGCACTGACCTTAAAACGCTTAAGGAAAACACATTGCACCGACCTTCTAGATGCTCAGGCAAAAAATGCACTGACCTTAGGTAGTATATCACAAAGGATGCACCGACCTTCTATATGTACGATGAGAGATATGCACTGACCTTGCATGTAGACAAACAGGGTATGCACCGACCCTGTATCTGGACCAGCAGAAAGTGTACCGACCTGGTATGCATATTAGCAGATTATGCACCGACCTTGTATCACACAAGGGCAAATGTGCACCGACCTTGTATCACACAAGGAAAGTGTGCACGAACCCGGTTTAGTGCAAGGCAAAAATTGCACCGACCTTCTTTTATGCTTAATGCAGATGTGCACGGACCTTGTATATACACAAGGCAAATATGCACTGACTTGATATGCTATAGACCAGAGAATGCACTGACCATCTACATTCGAAAGGCAGGATATGCACCGACTTTGTATGCATATGATAAAAAACTGCACCGACCTCTGTAAACAGGATGTGAAATATGCACCGACCTTAGTCATGCGTAAGAGACACTTGCACCGACCTTAGTCATGCAGGATGAAAATATGCACTGACTCCAATGCACAGACTCATGAAGGCTTCTGACATGTTCTATTTGACTTAAGGTGTTTGAATTTGACTTTGACATTTGACTTAGGGTGTTTGACATCATCAAAACCACAGGGATACAACAGTCTCCCCCTTTTTGATGATGGCAACACTATGAGTCAATCAAAATTAATGCAGTCAATAAGAATGAGTCTAATCAGTCATGCAACCTCAGATATGCATGCAATGAGCCTGATCAGTCATGCAGCCTCAGATATGCATGCAATGTCACATACTAACTCCCCCTGACATGCTGACATTACTCATGACATAGTAGCTCCCCCTGACATGCTAACCTCCAACCAGAACATAAGTCATGCACTCAAAAACCATTTCTCCCCCTTTGACATCATCAAAAGGAGTGTAGGGAGAACCAAGGCACTGCTAAGCTGGTGAGACCAAAGGAAATTAATTCACGTGGTAGAGAAATCTCATATGCAACCCTTAAAGATCCAAGTAAGGTCATTGAGATGAGCTGAAAGACCTCAAGGTAATAAGCAGGAAAGACAAAGAATAAGATTGAATATTATCATCGTACAGATGTAAGAATAAGGACCAAGGTGAAACAATCATGCCAAGAGAAAGATGTCTAAATGCTGTACTAATCAAGTAACTAGAGGCTCATCTATAGGTATTGAGGACAAACAGTAGACAAATATTGTAGGGTTGAAAGATTTTTTTCTTTTGCTGAGCAGCGAAATAGACATTGAGTAATTTTGGTAAGTCACACATTGATACATGAGAAGACATCTTGATCAGAGGCAAGAATTCCCAGTTCCTCAGTGTGATAACCGTATTACTTCTCTTTAGAGAACAGAGTTAGCAATAGAAGTGTCTTTTAATGTGAGGAGACACCTTGATCAGAGACCTGAATCCCCGGTTACTCAACACTTTAATGCTATTGCTCTGCCATAAAGTTTAAATTTTTTCAAAAACTTTTTAAATAGAGATATTCTGGCACTTCATGACATGAGAGTGTTTCATTTCTTTGATGAAGTGTCTAGTTTCTCGGTAACCAAAACATTGCTCTGAAATGTTGAAATACCCCTAAACAAATTAATTTTATTTGTTATATGATGTTAGAAGACAATACCAGATGTACTGGTCCTCAGAGAGTTTGCTTCCAGAAATTTAAGTTTCAGGCATTTAGGAGATTTCATGACATAAAAATGTCAACAATGATCCATGTTCATTAATGATGTAGGAAGATAGTCTTCAGGTTCTCTATCTAGGTCTTTGCAGGATTATTACAAAGAAGCTTTTTAGCTAAATTTTAGTTAATCAAATTTAGAAATTTAAGAGAGTTGAGAGTTTCTAGCTTTTATGAAAACAAGAAGTGAATAAGGTTCTCAATAAGCTTTGTGCAGTGATAAGATCTCTCAAAGTCCTTTTGAATTAGTCTCCTAAGACCTCACACTGACAAACAAGCAACTCCCCCTGTCACCTTGACTGACTGATGAACTCAAAACTATCAGCTTCACACTTGTAGATGCCTTCTACACTAAGGCATACCTAGAATACCTCCCCCTCACAATATGAATCAGATAAGTAGACAGCTGGAATGCACAATGTATTGAAATGCAGAAAGGCAAATTTATGGACATTGAACCTGATTTATATGTAAATGAGCCTGTGGTACCAGGTGGAGAACGTAGGTCAGAAGACCTCCTCACACATGATGTGGGTTTCCAGTCAGAAGAAATCTGACCTTCTCCCAGCTTATCATTTGATATACCAACAGGTTATGCATGCCAATGTAAAAAAAATGACAGACACTGGATGAAATTTCATGCAAATGAGGTTTGCATACAGCTCAACATGGGCACACAAGCACGGATGCATTTTATTCCAAGATTCAGAAATTTAGGGGGTTTTAAAAATCCCTAGTTCTCTCCTCAAGGTGGTGAATTTGTCATTGTCCATAGGTTTAGTAAAGATATCAGCTATTTGATGGGCAGTGTCTACATGGATGAATTCAAAGTGTTTTTAGAAGCCTCATCTCTGCTAAAATGATGTTTGATTTCAATATGTTTGGTGCGAGAATGTAAGACATGATTTTTTGTAAGATTTATGGCACTAGTATTATCACAGTATATGGGTGTGCAGCCCAGGTCTACTTGGTAGTCCTGAAGCTGGTGTTTAATCCAGAGCACCAGTGTACCACAGCTCCCTGTAGCTACATACTCAGCTTCTGCAGTGGAGAGGGCCACATAGTGTTGTTTCTTGGAAGCACACGAAATTAAACACCCACCTAGAAATTGACAGTGTCCACTGGTGCTCTTCCTATCTAGCTTACACCCGACATAGTCTGCATCCATATATGAATTTAAATCTAAGATGTGTGATGCAGGAAACCATAATCCTAGAGTGTGTGTAGCAGATAGGTATCTGAAAATTCTTTTCACAGTAACTAGATGCAATTCAGTAGGCCTAGATTGGTACCTAGCACACATACCTGCACTGAATTGTATATCAAGTCTCGAGGCAGTCAAATAGAGTAGAGATCCAATCATACCTCAGTATAATTTTGTATCAACTTCTTTACCTGACTCGTCTGCATCTAATGATGTATTGGTACCCATTGGAGTTGTGATGTGCTTCAAATTATTCATGCCAAACCGCTTGAGGATGTCCAAGGTGTACTTGGCCTGGTTGATGAAGCATCCATCCTCCAGCAGCTGTACCTGCAAACCAAGGAAGTATTTTAATTCACCAACCAAACTCATTTCAAATTCAGCAGACATTAATTGAGCAAATTCATTGCATAGTTTAGTGCATGTTGAGCCAAAGACTATGTCATCTACATATACCTGAACTATGATGAGATCATTACTCAAACTTGATAGGTCCAAAGGGGGGTGAATGGACCTTTACCAGTAAAAACAATGAGGATTAAAAAATTAAGTTCTCAATTAGGAGTTTCCAAAAAAGATCTTAACGGTCAAATACTAACCGCGCAGAACGATCAGTTAGGAAGATAGAGATGGATCGGCCTAGATAAGCATCTACCGAATAGATCCAAAGCCAGAAAAGAAATCAAACACACTGCGCCAGGGATTTTTAAGGTGGTTCGGTCAGACCTCCAGTCTGCCTACGTCCACCCCTCACTTCAAACCGAAGTGAGACTTCCACTAGCACCGGCTAGCCAAGCAGACTCAGTCTGCGACAACGGCTGATTCACAGCTTCACCAAAGGAACACCCTCCCCTCTTCCTCCACACCTGGAGGGAACCCTAAGGACGCCAAGTCCCTAGAAACTAGGAAACATGTTCCTCTTCCTCCAACCGGAGGGAACACTAGTGATCTGCAGTCACTAGAACCAGAGACCAAGGTCTCTCTTCCTCTGAAGCCCAGAGGGGACCCACAAGCAGCACACGGCCACTTGCAACCGGAGACAGCGTCTCCCTTCTCCTGAACCAACAGAACAGGAGGACCACCGATCTCAACCTGAGACTCGGAGACAAAACTAGAACAGTAAAGAAAGATCAAAAACAAGAAACACAAAAAGATACAGCAGACTGAATGCTGGAACGATGAAACACGGAATATAGCTCACAATAGAGTAAACTAGTTCGGATTTGATCCTGAAACCAGAAAACTTCTTCTTCTTCTTCTTTCTGAACTCTCAGCTTCGAGCTCTCTCTCTCTCTCACTCTCTCTGCTATTCTCTCTTCTTCCTCTACTTCAGTTTCTGCCCTCTATTTTCTTCTCTTCTTTTTCTGGATCGAACTCTCTGCACTTCTGCTTTTTCTTTTTCCCTTTCGATCAACCTTCATCTGTGGACGAAGGCTTCAATATATAGCAGCAGCAGGTGGATAAGGTATAGAATGTGTGTGCCTCCCATACTCGATCCAGAACCTTCTTGCCACGTGCCCTTATAGCATTAGTTTCTTTAGTATTGGATCACGTGCAGCCCAGTCACTGGGGAATATTCTTCCTCAAACTACCTTCTTCTTTTTATTTTTCTTCTTCTCCTGCAAAGAATTAAAACGATTAAAACTCAGGGCCACAAAAACTAAAACTGCACGAGGTAAGTGGTAGCAATACGAGATGCACTATTCTGAGAACGACACGAGATACACAAGATTACTATAGTACGAAATAAAGAGAGAATGACACGAGGTCAGATGAAAACAGCACGAGGTAAAGGGAGAACGACACGAGATACACAATAATAAAGCTAACACTACAAAGGGAACGACACGAAGTCAGATGAGAACAGCACGAGGTGAGAAGGAAATAACACGGAGTAAAACGGTAGTAAAACACGCGATCAGAGGAAACCTGGACGAAGATAGAAGGAGGCAACACGAAGACATAAAAACAACACTAAGACACAAACACATAAATAACATGAAGACTCAAACACAAAAGTAACACGAAGACATAAGCACAAAAGATAACACGAAGACACAAGCACAAAAGATAACACGAAGACACAAACACAGAAACAACACGAAGACATAAACAAGGAACAACACGCAGACATAAACAAAGAACAACACGAAGACATAAACAAAACGACTCGAAACACAAAATTGCTCGAACTTACGAACGACTCGAAGACGAGGACGACACGAAACGACACGGACTGAAACCAACTCGAAGACGAAAACAGAAATCGACATGAAGTGTGGTCACAAAGCAAGAAAGACACTTCCAACGTACAGCCTTCATATGATGTGAGGCGTTGTGTAGACTTTGCATTCAACTGGATGTATAGACTTGGAATGGTCTTCAAGGCAACAATGTACAGACTTTGAAATAAAGAATGTACAGACTGAGAGTTCAAGGCCACGATGTAGAGACTTTGCCCAAGGAAACGAATGTGTAGACTTTGGCTTGGAATGAAGGTAAAGATGAGGCTGTATAGACTAGGCCAGAACATAAGACTCGAAGACATAGGGGTGACACAGATGGAGCGACACGAGGTGGCACAGAAAGCATCACGAGGTGCTGCAGTGTTCAGCACGCGATGGAACAAATAACGACACGAAGACAACCCCTGAACATAACTGAAGAAACTCTTTTTGTTCTCCACTAAGGCTCATAGTGTTGTCATCCTCAAAACATGTAAAGACTCAACAATCTTCCCCTTTTTGATGGATGGCAACACTATGAGTCTTGAGTCTTTGCATGAATAATTTTCAACCTGTTCAAAGCTAAACGTCATCAGTACCATCATTAATCATCATTAAAGAATATTTAAGAATCATTAAAAAAAATCATTTATTCTCAATCGTAGTGGTAGCAAAGACTTGAGTTCTCCCCCTTTGTCAACATCAAAAAGAAAGAAACAAAGGAGGCAGAAATGCATATGATATGAAGTGTAATTAACAAGTCCAAGAGTGTGAGAGAGCCTCAAAATGGATAAAAGATACAGAACACTATTTTTTTTAAGGAGAAAAGAATCTGGCATGTCTGCTGGAAGGGCCACGCTGCCTGTCTTGTGGTGGTCTACCCCTAGGAGCAATAGAGGAGAATTCTTGAGTTGGACCTCTGCTGGAGGATGCCTGACCAGGGGCTGAACCCAAGGCAGAGTGAAGATCCTGCAAGTCATTGGACAATTCAGCTAGCCAATACACAACGGAGCTTCTGACATGTGCCACTTATGAAATGATGTCTTCTTGGCGAATATTAACAGATTCATATCTGTCAGTCAGAGTTCTCACTTCTGTTAAGAAAGCGATCAATCTGTCATAGATCTTCTGGACATCTGGACCTAGGGCACTAGATGACCCCTTCAAAACTTCTAAGGATGTCCTGATCTCAAAACAATGATCTATAATGCTGGCAGATGACTTAACAGAGGAAATATGAGCATCTTGTAATTCACGAAGGGCTGTTGCTATCTTCGAACATACCATCTGCAGGATTTCCATCGAGGACCTGGTGGCATCATCTGAAGCTTTCTTGTTTAGTAGGAACTTTTTCCATTCAATCAGGAGAGAAATTTCAAGCTTCAGTAGCCTGGAATGAACTTGATTAATATTTAGAGTGACATACTTGAGCAGATCATCCATTTTCTTATCCTGTCTCTGCATCTGCTGAGTCAAATTTATAAGGAGTTCTTCAATGTTGGGCGCCCAAGCAGATAGAAGTCGAGGTTGACCTAGAGGAGTACCATAAGATTCACAGCCAGGTGCAGTTCCCTCATCTGCTTCTCCTTGTACTAGCGTTTGGCTGTCTTCTGCTGGAACCTGATCTTCATCTTCAGCTTGGATTTCTTTATCAGGAATTACATTTTCAGGAGCCTCTTCTTCACTTGATGATTCTGCTTCTTGTTCTAGGTCAGTAACTTTCTCCTGAACCTCATCCACTCTTTCTTCCATGAGATCATCATCTGCAGAGATTTCAACAGGTGCCTGTACTATAATTTCAGCTGTAACCACGATGTCAGCCTCTTCCAAACTTTTCTCCACAGTTTCTCTTAGAATGAAATTAACAAACTCAGCCAGGTCTTGCCCATTACTTTCTTGCTCTTGAGCAGGCTGTTCCATGGGCAACCTCATTTCTTCTGATGTCTTCCCAAAGCAATCAAACAAACCATCAATGTTTGTATCTAGTTCAGGCTGAATGCTGTTTTCATACATCCTAACTTCTTCAGATGCAATCTCAACAAGCCTCTGAAAAGATAGAGATGCTTCAGTGGGTGCAGCAGACATAGCAGACTGTGGTTGTTCAGATGGTGTTTCCTGTAGAGCAACCTCAGAAGCTGATGCTAAAACTGTTTGGGCAGAATCTTGAGGGTGTTCCAGGAGCTCCCCCTGAGCTTGTGATTCCTTGACTTTCTGGGCCTTAACGTGCCCCAAGAGAGAAGAGCCCTCCAAGCCCAAAAATACTGAAACAAAATTCATGTTAAATATGTTTCGAGCCCTAACTTCAGACATGGCCTCTCCATCCAGGGAAATCTTTGAATACTTGAAGATATCTGTCAGATGGGCGGCGTAGGGCAGGTGTCTTTTGGACCCAATACACCCCTTCATTACATTAAAAATAATTTCAGGCAAACAGATCTTTACGTGCTGAATCAGACAGAACAATAGAAACCTCTGAGTGTCTGTGATTCTTCCTCTAGCTCCAGTCTGTGGGGTGATTATAGAAGCAATGATGTTCTGAAGAAGCTTGTGAAGAGGGGGAAATGACGAGGTTTGGTAAGCTTTCAGCTTCAATTGTCCCTTGTCATGAATGTTACTGGGTTTACCAGTAATGACCGAAAAAGCTTCGTGCAGACTATATCTAAACCCTCTCTCCACTTCCCCTTTTTCTGGAATACCGAGAGCTTTGTGGAGAGAGTCACACGTTACTGCAATCTCAACCCCTTTAACAGACGAGATCAGAACAAACCTATCTCGGCTCAAAGACAAATTATTATAAAATTCCATTACCAGGCTAGGGTAATAGACATGGTGATTTTCTAGGAATTTCCTCCATTCCTGAAACTCAAAAATCTCCAAAAGTTCTGGAAACTTCAAAACCAGGGTTTCATCTCTGAAATCTATTATCCTTGGAGGAATAATTTTCCCACTCTCTAAAAACATGGTAGACTGAGAAGGCCTAGTACCTTGTGCAAAAGAAATATCCACCGCTATTTCTGGTTCAACACATCTTTGCTGCTTGGACGAAGGCTCCTCAACTGTTTCTTTTCCCTTCTTCTTCCTTTCAACAGGAGCGACGGATTCTAACTGATCCATTTGCCGTAACTCCCAGAGTATCAACCCTTTCTTGCTGGTTGTTGCTGGAGATGAAGCTAGGACCAAGAACGGAAGAGAACTCTGTGGGGGAGATGAGATTTTCGTGAAGAATAATGAGCGGGAGAGAAGGGTTTGAAGAAGCATACGAGACGTATCGACACGAGGAGACACAGGAAGCGGCAAGGGCACGCGAGGGTTTTTGGATGTAACCTTGAGGAACAAGAAGGGTTTTGGGGGGTCACTTTTCACTCTTATCGAACTTTTCAGGAAATACCCAAACTACCCTTATTCAATATGTAACACAGCCATTGCCCGTTAAAGTTCGCTCTTCAATATATGGAATTATTATATTCTTCCGAATACCTTGGTCAGTTACCTCAAGACATTAAATCAACACGATCACAAAACTAGCTGTTAAAGGTACTTAGCCTACAGAAGGTCACGATTAAGATACTCCTTATGTTTGTCAGGCAAGAAATAACAAAAAGATAGTCAAGCAGGGTTCATTACTTCATTTAAAGGACAAGAGAGGGCAAACAGAGTCA
This sequence comes from Amorphophallus konjac, assembly GCA_022559845.1. NCBI lineage: Eukaryota > Viridiplantae > Streptophyta > Magnoliopsida > Alismatales > Araceae > Amorphophallus > Amorphophallus konjac. Next base: position 470,460,431 of record CM040121.1, read on the forward strand.
ACCAATTTGTTGAGCACTTAGGTAGAATTGTCCTTTTTACACAAGGAGACATGTTTATAAGACACCAGAATCCCTGGTTACTCAGGACAGGCTACCTTTATGCCAATGAAAACCAATGAATTTTTGTTGACTTTTCTTTCCCTTTTTTTTATTTTAACTTTTCTATAGACACAGAGATAGCTAATTGTATCATGACAGAAACTCTAGACTTCTTTGATCTAGAATATCAATTTCTCCACAATTGCCATTGCTCTGCCACAAAGTATGGCGTATTCCCTGGTAACACCTCTCATGATCTTGGACAAAAGACAGAGCCCTTACATAACACAATTTTTTATCTCATAGCCCTCTTCACATAAGTTTCAGTTAAAACGAAATCCTCAGCAAGGTTTTTTCCATTTAACAGAAAGTTTTACAATATGTTGACCAACAATAGAGAGGATAACTTAGAAGGATTAAAGGACAAGATATAACCCCCATACATTAAAGTTCTTTATTAACAAGTGTAACTTGTTACAATAAATTTTGGGTGGTTTAAGGTATTCATGATCAAATTTGATAAGAGTAACAAGGCTATAAGAAGGAATTTTTCTTCAAGACTATTCCTGAACCAAAAGGGATAATAAAAGGATAAGTAGGTGACAACCAGAATGGATAGAGATGAGATGAGATGAGAAGCACTCCTTACAGCAAAGCAGCAAGTGAGAGACTACTCTAGAGAGTAAAGACCAAAGGAGCTCACAAATGAAATCTTCCCGAGGAAATACAATCTCGTAACTAGAGAATGCTCTTGGGCAATAAGCTGCAACCTCATGAGATGACTGAACTCAGCACCAATTAACCACATAGGCAGACAAAGATTCTTCAGATACCAGATGACCTGACATGCTCCTTTTCAGCCCACGCGAGGACATCTCACACACACAACTCTTGGAAATATTAATTATGTATTGAGTAACATGCATGCTATCAGCTGAAGTGCAATACGTTGAAGCAAACTTATGGTTTTTCAAATAAATGGAATGTGATGCAATGAGCATGCAATGAACACGAATCAGTAAGTTGACCCAATACTTGTATGCCTCCCCCTGACTATGAGCATGATCATGGAATTCTCAGTTGCACACTGACTACATCACAGAACCAAATTTAAGTCACAATACACCAAAAATTAAAGCAGGTATTGGAAACTGACCTGAATATTAAAATCCTGGGGTTTTTCCTTTCGAGTGCCTTGGTTTATTACCCCTCTTTATTCTTCAGCTTCCAAGGCACACTTGCAACAAATCAAATTATTTTGGTCCTGCAGGGACCCAGGCAAACTTGGGTCCTGCTTCAATTCTAGCAAATTTTTTGGAAACCAACAACTTACCTTTGGACATGGTATGTCCAAACCGACCACCATGGCGCTCACAACCTGATTTCAAATTCTGTTCATACAGACTATGATAAGGATGAAATATGTGTGCATTGACAGGAAAATTTTTGTTATTAACATGAAAATTTTCTTTTTCATATCTAGCCTGCCAACAGTCATCAGCTCTGTGGCCTGATTTTCGGCAGTTGATACATGCTGAGAGATTCTCTTTAAAGACAGCCACATTGGGAGCAGGAAGTTTTCCAGATCTAGAATTGAATCTACTCCCCTGAGCATGCCAACAATTTTTAAGAGTATGGCCGTGTTTCCCACAGTAGTAACAGTGAATTTTCTTACCTCCCGATCTATCCCAACATGGGGCAAAAGTGTGGCCTAGCTTGCCACAACAAAAACACTGAATTTTCTTTTTCTGACGAGAGAAGTCCCTTTCATGAAAGTTCCCTGTATGTTTTTCACTAGCCAACCAGTCATCTTTATCTTTTATCCTACACTCATGCATCACATGTCCAAGTCGGTGACAGTAGTGACATTGAACTTTCCGTTTAGAGGCATGAGTGTGTGTGTTTGTATCGTGATCCACATGCACAGATGAGCCCTTTTTATTCATTTTCTGTCTCTTATCCTGTTCTTGTGTTTTCTTAGCCTTATAGTGAGGTGGGGATGAGGTAGAAGGCATTTCCTGTTCAGAAGATTTAACACGAACATTTTTCAGCTTGGATCCATCACCTTTTTTTAATTTTTCAGTTTGTTTTTGGTTTTTCTGAACGGTGGATTGTTTATCTTCTGAGGTGGTGGCTACATCAGATGCTTTGATAAACGATGTCATTAGCTTATTTTTGAAGGTCTTCTTGTTGACATTGTTGTAGCCTAACCCTTCCTTTTGAGTATTGACCTTAACACCTAACAGCCTGTCCAGATTTTCTTGTCCTTCCACAAATTTTGACAGGGATTTATTCAAATCTTCAATTTCATTTTCCAGAGAAACGATGTGTATTTCATAACTGGCAATCTCTTGTTCATTGCAATTTAAACATTCGCTTAGCACTTTGTTTGCAATTTTGCAATCCTCAACTTCTTGTTCTAGATTTCTTACTCTTTCAGATTCTTCAATGTAAACAGATTTTCCTTTTTCTAAAGCTAGAAGTCTCTCAGACATAGTGAAGTTCAGCATTCTTAACTTCTCATTTTCTTCCTTAAGTTTGTCATTCTGAACTAATTCATTTATCAAAATCTGATCATCAGAGTCAGTTTCAGATTTTCTTCCATCCTTAAGAGCTTTCAAGTCTTTTTGCAGTTTCTCAATGTTTTTCTGTAATTGAAAATTGACAGACTTAATGGCTTCAGATTTTTCAGCAAGTAATTTATTTTCAATCCTGATCTTCTCTAAACTTTCCTTGCTTTCAACTGAGGATTTTCTCAGGGAATCAATCTCACTCACATGATTCTTATTACCATTGCTTAGCACTTCATTTTGTTTTTTCAATATTTGTAGATCAGACACACAGGCATCATGAGAATTCTTCAATTCAGCACATTTTTTACAGTCAGACCTTGAATTATCTAGCCCCTTATTCCTTTTCAATTTTTTATATCATTTTTGCAATTTTTCATATGACTTAGATAAATCGCTGTAAGCATTTTCCCAATCTTCTATAGAAAGGTTCTCGAAGAGGTTTACCTCTTCTTCATTCTCCTCCACCTCTTGGCTGGTACTGTGGTCACTTCTGCTAACCATCATGCATGTGCTTTCATTTCTCCTGTGAGCTAGCTTCAGCTGGTCCATAATATCCTTGGCAGATCTGCAATCATTGAAACAAGAATGCAAGGCTTTATCAGTCGCTGTTAACATTAGGTTTAAAGCCTTTTGATTCTCTTGGAACATCTGATTCTCACTGTCCGTCCACTTGGACCTTTTCTTGGGCAGTTCATACGGACCTTGTGAAATCAACTTCCACAAGTCCTTATCAGCTTGTTTAACAAACATGCGAAAAATGCTGAACCAAATGTCAAAATCAGATCCCTTAAAAATCGGTGGATTAAGCATTGCCATCAGTTCAAACGAACAGATATCAAACACTAACTCACAAGCAAAATAATACACACAGGAAACACGTAGAGGATCCTCTGAGAATCGTTGGATTCTGAACCAGAGACCGCTCTGATACCAATTGATAGGTCCAGAGGGGGGTGAATGGACCTTTACCAGTAAAAACAATGAGGATTAAAAAATTAAGTTCTCAATTAGGAGTTTCTGAAAAAGATCTTAACGGTCAAATACTAACCGCACAGAACGATCAGTTAGGAAGATAGAGATGGATCGGCCTAGACAAGCATCTACCGAATAGATCCAAAGCCAGAAAAGAAATCAAACACACTGCGCCAGGGATTTTTAAGGTGGTTCGGTCAGACCTCCAGTCTGCCTACGTCCACCCCTCACTTCAAACCGAAGTGAGACTTCCACTAGCACCGGCTAGCCAAGTAGACTCAGTCTGCGACAACGGCTGATTCACAGCTTCACCAAGGGAACACCCTCCCCTCTTCCTCCACACCTGGAGGGAACCCTAAGGACGCCAAGTCCCTAGAAACTAGGAAACACGTTCCTCTTCCTCCAACCGGAGGGAACACTAGTGATCTACAGTCACTAGAACCAGAGACCAAGGTCTCTCTTCCTCTGAAGCTCAGAGGGGACCCACAAGCAGCACACGGCCACTTGCAACTGGAGACAGCGTCTCCCTTCTCCTGAAGCAACAGAACAGGAGGACCACCGATCTCAACCTGAGACTCGGAGACAAAACTAGAACAGTAAAGAAAGATCAAAAATAAGAAACACAAAAAGATACAGCAGACTGAATGCTGGAACGATGAAACACGGAATATAGCTCACAATAGAGCAAACTGGTTCGGATTTGATCCTGAAACCAGAAACCTTCTTCTTCTTCTTCTTTCTGAACTCTCAGCTTTGAGCTCTCTCTCTCTGCTATTCTCTCTTCTTCCTCTACTTCAGTTTCTGCCCTCTATTTTCTTCTCTTCTTTTTCTGGATCGAACTCTCTGCACTTCTGCTTTTTCTTTTTCCCTTTCGATCAACCTTCATCTGTGGACGAAGGCTTCAATATATAGCAGCAGCAGGTGGATAAGGTATAGAATGCGTGTGCCTCCCATACTCGATCCAGAACCTTCTTGCCACGTGCCCTTATAGCATTAGTTCCTTTAGTATTGGATCACGTGCAGCCCAGTCACTGGGGAATATTCTTCCTCGGACTACCTTCTTCTTTTTATTTTTCTTCTTCTCCTGCAAAGAATTAAAATGATTAAAACTCAGGGCCACAAAAACTAAAACTACATGAGGTAAGTGGTAGCAATACGAGATGCACTATTCTGAGAACGACACGAGATACACAAGATTACTATAGTACGAAATAAAGAGAGAATGACACGAGGTCAGATGAAAACAGCACGAGGTAAAGGGAGAACGACATGAGATACACAATAATAAAGCTAACACTACAAAGGGAACGACACGAAGTCAGATGAGAACAGCACGAGGTGAGAAGGAAATAACATGGAGTAAAACGGTAGTAAAACACGCGATCAGAGGAAACCTGGACGAAGATAGAAGGAGGCAACACGAAGACATAAAAACAACACTAAGACACAAACACAGAAATAACATGAAGACTCAAACACAAAAGATAACACGAAGACACAAGCACAAAAGATAACACGAAGACACAAACACAGAAACAACACAAAGACATAAACAAGGAACAACACGCAGACATAAACAAAGAACAACACGAAGACATAAACAAAACGACTCGAAACACAAAATTGCTCGAACTTACGAACGACTCGAAGATGAGGACGACACGAAACGACACGGATTGAAACCAACTCGAAGACGAAAATAGAAACCGACACGAAGTGTGGTCACAAAGCAAGAAAGACACTTCCAATGTACAGCCTTCATATGATGTGAGGCGATGTGTAGACTTTGCATTCAACTGGATGTATAGACTTGGAACGGTCTTCAAGGCAACAATGTACAGACTTTGAATAAAGAATGTACAGACTGAGAGTTCAAGGCCACGATGTAGAGACTTTGCCCAAGGAAACGAATGTGTAGACTTTGGCTTGGAACGAAGGTAAAGATGAGGCTGTATAGACTAGGCCAGAACATAAGACTCGAAGACATAGGGGTGACACAGATGGAGCGACACGAGGTGGCACAGAAAGTAGCACGAGATGCTGCAGTGTTCAGCACGCGATGGAACAAATAACGACACGAAGACAACCCCTGAACATAACTGAAAAAACTCTTTTTGTTCTCCACTAAGGCTCATAGTGTTGTCATCCTCAAAACATGTAAAGACTCAACAAAACTTTTGGTAAACATGGTTTGATCCACTTTACCTCTGTTATAGCCCTTACTGATCAAAAATTCTGTCAGCCTTTCATACCAAGCCCGAGGAGCCTGCTTTAGACCGTATAGAGCTTTATTCAACCTGAAAACTTTGTTAGGATGTGAAGACAATTGAAATCCAGGGGGTTGTTCTACAAAGACTTCTTCTTTAGTAAAACTGTTTATGAATGCACTTTTGACATCCATTTGATGAAGTTTTATGTTTTTAGAACATGCAAATGCCAATAAGATTCTTATTGCTTCCATCCAAGTAACAGGTGCATAAGACTCATCAAAATCAACCCCAAATTCCTGACAGTAACCCTTGGCTACTAGTCTGGCTTTATTTCTTGAAATTATTCCATCCTCATTCATTTTATTTTTGAAAACCCATTTTGTTCCTATGACATTTGTATTTTCAGGTCTTGGAACTAGTTCCCAAACATTATTTCTTTCAAATTGACCTAGCTCCCCACTCATTGCATTAACCCATGATTCATCATTTAAAGTCTCATCAATAGATTTGGGCTCAATTTGTGACACTAAAGCAACTAGGTCTTGATTATTTACATTTCTAAGATAAGACCTTGTCCTAGGGGGATCTCCTAAGTTGCCTATGATGTTATTCACAGGATGATCTTTCAAGATTCTAACATTAGTTGAGGGCTCACCTATTTCGGCTGATCTTACTTGATTTGGAACATTTGATGCTTCAGGTGATTCAGATTCTTCCTCCACCATATCCTCTAGAAAGTTTCCATCATGCCTTGAACTCCTGTCATCATCATCCAAGTTAGTGACAGTGTTCGCTTCATCGAATATAACATGGGGAGATTCTTCTACTGTTTGGTCTGGAACGTTTAGAACCATATATGCCCTAGTTGTTTCAGAGTATCATAGAAAAATTCATGGGGTACTCCTTACATCAAATTTATCTAGGTGCTTTTTATTATTGTTATGAATGAAGCATTTTAAACCAAAAATCCTGAAGTATGAAACATTTGGCTTCTTACCTTTCAAGAGTTCATAGGGGGTTTTCTTATGGACGGGTCTTACCAAGGCTCTGTTGATGGTGTAGAAATCGGTGTTAGCTGCCTCTGCCCAAAATCTTCTGGGTAGCTGACTCTCCACCAGCATAGTTCTGGCCATTTCAATGATTGTACGGTTTCTTCTCTCCACTATGCCATTCTGCTCTGGAGTCTTGGGAGAGGAAAACTTGTGAGTTAGTCCTTCATTGTTACAAAATTCAGACAAAATAGAGTTCTCAAACTCTCCTCCATGGTCAGATTGAATCATGAAAATTCTGTGAATTCCTTCTTGTTTAACTTTATTGAAAAAGTGTTCAAATTTTTGAAAAGCATCACTTTTATTTTCTAAGAAAAATAACCATGAAAATCTGGTAAAATCATCTACAATCACAAATCCAAATCTCTTCCAATTTAGACTCTGAGTCCTGGTTGGGCCAAAAAGATCCATATGTAAAAGCTCCATTGGCTTGGAGGATAGAGGCTTAGATCTGAGCTTAAATGATATACGGGTTTGTTTGCCAAGAGCATAGGCATCACAAATTTTTGAAATGGAACTGAATTTAATCTTGGGCATGCCTCTAACTAGGTCATGTTTGACCAGTTTATTCAATGTAGAGAAGCTAGCATGTCCTAAACGTCTATGCCAATAAAATGCATTATTTTCAAGATCAACAGCCAAACCAAGATTTGATTCAGGTTTTTCATTTAAATCTACAATGTATACATTATTGACACTATGTGCTTCAAACTTGACTTTATCAGAATTTATTTCAAGAATTTTACATGCATTATTATCGAACACAACTCTGTGACCCTTGTCACATAACTGACTACTACTAAGCAAGTTGTGTTGAAGACCCTCTACAAGCAAAACTTCATCAACAGAGTTTGTGGAAGACTTACCAATTGTTCCTATTCCAACAATCTTACCTCTATTATTTCCTCCAAATTCGACCAGACCCCCTACGTTCATTTCCAGTTTACTGAATTTGGATCGGTCGCCTGTCATGTGCCTAGAGCAGCCGCTATCTAAATACCACCTGTTGTGCTCGGCTGCTCGCTAACCTGCAGAGGGACATATCAAGCAGAGTAGTTTGGAACTCAAGATAGATTGGGTCCAAAGACATTGTTCAAATCTCTAAGTAAAAATTTCATAATCCAAAACTATTTCAAAGTATTTTTCTTTTGCATGTTGTTGACAATTTTGTTGAAGTTATGGCTTGATTTCTGTCCACTTGGCCTAATGATGTGGGATCTGTTCCTATTGTTGGACTGTTCATTCCCCGGGTATCTTTTGTAGCCATTCTGTCTAGGATGGACATATTCATTAACGAGTTTCTGTGGAACGGGATTTCCCCAATTTTTCTTGTATTGAGCCATGTTTTTATAGAAGAATGAATTTCTGTTCTAGGTCAAATGTCTTGAGTTGTGAAGGTTCTTGTTCTGGGGGATACACAAAGGGGCTTGCCTGAAGTCCTGCGATCAATGACACCCAAGAGGGGGGTGAATTGGGTGTTTACAGATTTTAAGGAAACTTTTAGCTTTTTACAAAATATGTGGTAAACAATAATTAGCAATTGAAAACTAATTAACCAATACTCTCAAACTCACCGTTCCTACACGACCATACAACGAAAACAATCAAACCACACAAATAACACACAATGCACAATGGTTTTTAAGGTGGTTCGGATGCAACGACGGCAATCCTACGTCCACCCCTCACCAAATCCGGTGAGGCTTCACTTGGGAATGAATCCCCAAATGGAGACGATGCTCCAACCACACACGCAGGACGACACCTGCACACACACACGGGGACGCGCCCCAAACTACACACGGAGATAAGCTCCAACACAAACACATACACACACACACACACACACACACACACGGGGATGAACTCCAACTCGATCCGACAACTGGATCACTACCACACACGCATACACATGCTGCAACAAACGCAGCACAATAACACATACGACCGAACGCAGGCGATTAACCACGACCGTATACACAAACGGTCACACACACAAAGTATTTTCAGGTTTGAAAGTAAACACAAGTAACAATATAAGCTTAGATCAAAAAAGAACTCATGGCAACCATCTCAAAATAGCAACTAAAAGATGTAGAGATTGTTCCCCTTTGATTTTCAAGACGAATAGAAATGGTAGCTTGAAGCTCCAATCGGATGGTGATGATTTTGATATCTTCTTGATCCTCTCCTTGATCTACTGCACTTTTCCTTCTTCTGCAATCTTCAAAACCTCTTGGATGAAGATCAAAACCCCTTGGCTTGAGCTCTTCTTTCCTTTCTTCCCTTTCTTCACCTACAAGATAGAAAACAATGGACACATTAGAGTTCCACTTGCTAAATTCGTAGCTTACACATATGCGTATGTAGAAGACATGAAAAGACCATGATCACCCTTCTAGAACCATCCAAAAAGACCCCCAAAAGGTCTATTATGAACTCAAGGGCAAAGGGGGGGTTTATGACTTCACAAATATATTTTTATGACCCTTGAATGGTCCAAGGACAAGTCCCAGACCAGATCCACGTTTTGTGGATGATTGGGTGTCATTAGGATTAAAGAAATGTAATGAGAATGGCTCTTCTCGAAGTGGAGAACAAAGTCAACTTTTGTTGGCTCGGGATTGGCGGTCGACCGGTGGCTTCTAGCGGTCGACCGCTACTGAGAGAACTGCTGCCCGTTGGTTTCTGGGATTTTCGGTCAACCGCTAGCTCCTGGCGGTCGACCGCTAGCTACAGTGTTTTTAGGTCAACCTAAACTGTCCTTTAGGTCGACCTAAACCTGCAGAAAAAATACAAAAAAAATAAAAACATTAGTAAACATGTAGGAAAACATGCCCAATGATCCCAAGTGATGAATGCATGAAGTACATACATGAAATAATTAACAAGGAGGATGAAAACACTTGGAAAACTCAATCAACCATAACATAACATCAAGATCATATGGCTATCCAATTTGTGCAATAAGATAGCATCATTGAACCAAATTTCATATATTATGATGATGCCATTCAACAAGGTGATTGGGTCTAATTTGCCAAGTGAATATGCAATGTGAGAACACATATCAACCACATATCCTATCAAGATCAAAAAACTCCAAATGGAAACCTACCATTTTCTCCCAAAAATATACACATGCAAGGTGCCAAGTTCTCACCATGAATCTTGATACCTTTGCATATGGGATTGGCATTCCATTTTAAACCTGCATAAGAGAGTAAATGAAGTTAAGACAATGCAAGTTCAATCACTTCGATGCCATTTACCACTTTCAACCTAGATTCTCATGAAGCCTTCATTTTGTGAATCCAAATGATCTATACATGCATCCCATTGACATCAAACATTCAACCAAAGATTATATACAAACCAATGATCAAGACCATGTAATCGTTGCCATTTGCCATCCAAACCATGCAAGTTTAGTTATCATCACGTAATCACACATTAAGTTTAGTTATCATCAAAACCATAACAGTCATGAACAATAATCACAACAATCATCAAAATCATAACTCAACATTGCCTAGTTGAGTTCTTTCCAGTTTTTGACTGTTGTCCAGCATGGTTTGACGAATCATTCCTTGGTTGTTGGACATTCTGAGCATTGTTGGAGCTGGATGGTGTGTCTAGTTTTTCCTTCCCTTTTTCTGGACAGAATGCTACTGTTGTGAATTCAAAGGGTTTCTTGTGTGTTGGGTTATAGCCTAAACCTTCTTTGTTGAAATTAACCCTAGCACCTAGCATGGTATCCAAATTTGTTCTTCCTTGAAAAAAAAATTCTAGAGTTCTTTATTTGTCTTCCAATTCTTTTTACAATGTTTCACAGTTTTTCTGAAGTTCAGAATTCACCTTCCTAATAGCTTCATTTTTTTCAGTGGTTAATCTGTTTTCACTTTGGCTTTCTTGAAGTTTTAACTTGAATTCATCAAGTTGTTTTTGAACTTCTTTATTTTCAGACTTAAGGTTTTCATTTTCCTTTATGAGAGAGTTCATCTCTTCTAATTCTTCCTTGACCTTCTGATATTCTTTGTCAATTTGAATTTGTTCTTCATTAGCAGCATTCAGTTTTCTCTTTAACACCCTATGGTATTTATTCAAAGCATTAAACTTATATAACAGTTCAACATAGGCATCTTCCCAATCATCAATTGTGAAATTCTCAAAAATGTTGGTTACCTCTTCATCACTGTTGGCCATAAGGCAAATTCCTTGGTCGTCTTCTTCTGAAGAGTTGGCCTCAGGGTCTTCCCCCTCGTCACTCCACGTTCAGACCATAGCCTGAGGTTTCTTCTTTTGCACCTTGGAGCTTTTCTTCTGGAGATCGGGGCAATCCCCCTTCATGTGTCCAGTCCTCCTGCAATGAAAGCATGTGATCTTCTTAGCATTCTTATTTTTATCATTGTTAGAATCAAAATGCTTACCAGAACTATGCGATCTTTTTCTTCTAAATGTTTTTCCCTTAGTTCTTAAGAACTTCCGAAATTGTCTAGTCAGCATAGCTTGCTCCTCTTGATCAAGGTCAAAGAACCCGTCAGACTCCCCACTGCTACTGTTATTGCTACACCCACTGCTACTTCGGGACACCGTGAGAGCAATGTTCTTGCCCTTCTTGTCACTTCCTTCACCATTTCTTTTAAAATTCATTTCATAAGTCATTAGGGATCCTATCAGCTCAGTGACTGTCAGTTTTGACAGGTCCCTAGACTCCTCTATCATAATTACCTTGGTGTGCCATGCGGGGGCTAACGACCTAAGGATTTTCTAAACTAGATCCCCTTCTGAAACCAGTTCCCCAAGCTCTTTAAGATTGATAGTGATCAGCGATAGCCTAGCATACATTTCTATAATGCTCTCCTCGGATTTCATCTTAAACAATTCATACTCAGAGGTGAGCATATTTACCTTGCTGGCCTTGACTTGGGACGTACCTTCGTAGATGACCTCTAGTTCATCCCATATTTTCTTGGCTGTCTGGCAGGCTGAGATCCTGGTGTACTCTTCTGGATGTACTGCACATTGAGTTATGTTTAGAGCTGACTAGTTGACCGTTGAAAGTCTAATGTGATCTTTTGTCCACACATCTTCATTTGGTGGGAGATCGTATGGTCCTGTGGTGATCACTCTCCAGAGTTCGTGGCTCTGCGCTCTCAGGAGTACTTCCATCCTATTTTTCCAGTAAAAGTAGTTATTACCATCACAAAAAGGAGGGCGACTAATAGACTGTCTCTCAGCCATGAAATTGCGAGGAGTGCTAGATCCAGATTTACCCTGGTCGTTGGACCACATGTTGGGTAACCTGCTCTGATACCAATTGATACTTCACACAGAAGGTAAGCTAGAAGGGGGGATGAATATATCACTCCCAATTTGACTAATTTGAATTAACAAATTATGTAAACTAAAATGCAGTTAGGAAACCCTTCTAGACGGACCACGGAACAGACAGATAAACAAAAGCTTATCGAGAAAGAGAGTTATGATGAACAAAGATCAAATAGCTGACGTGCCAAAATCAATTTGAGAGATCAGACAACCAAAACACACAGATGAGACAGAGAGCTTTTTAAGGTGGTTCGATTATGATCTGCAATCTATGTCCACCCCTTACTCCTCCGGAGTAAGGCTTCCTTGCACTAAGCAATAAAAAACTGTAGACTCAGTCTGCTAACACCCGCTGCCTGACAGCTTGCCCCGAGGAACACTCTCCCCGCTCTTCTGAAGACCAGAAGAATCACTGGAGGTCCAACCTCCCTTCCTTTGCACCCAACAAAGGGAACCCCGTGAATTGCTCCAAGCAACTCACGAACCAGAGGATCGTTCCTCTCTTCCTCCAAATACGATGGAGGGAAACCGGAGTACCTCTCCCTTCCTCCAAGTGAACTTAGAGGGTAACAAAGTGGAATTGAAAAGGAGAAAAACTCGAAGATGAAAATAAACAAAGGGAAAAATCACCCAGAGACAAAAACAATGTAGCTTCCGTAGAAACAGACTTTCAGACTCAAGACTGGCGATCACTCAGGCTCTTCTCTTTCTGAACTGGTTCTCTCTCTTTTTTACTTTTCTCTTGGGCTTTTCTCTCGTCTCGAATGGGAGGGATTTCAGCACTGGCAGTGGCTTCAGATATTCTCTCTTTTCTTCTATTCAGCTCTGCTCTCTCGCCCTCATTCTCCCAGCCTTCGATCCTCTTTTATAACCAGACGATGGACACGTGGATACCACATTTCCCACCAAACTTCCACGCAGATCTGATCCTTTGAGGTTCCATGTGTTAGAATCGTGGTGCTGTAGCAGTCCATGTGGCTGGATCATCTGGTCCACTCCTTGCCTTAGATCACGTGCCATTAACCTGGTACTTTAAGTTCCAAGTGAGGTAGGTTCGCAGGTTGCTCAGTAGATGCTCAACCATATGACTGACCTGGCAATCAAACAATCATAAGTGTTAGCCCTATGAAGATATTGCACTGACCTTAAAACGCTTAAGGAAAACACATTACACCGACCTTCTATATGCTCAGGCAAAAAATGCACAAACCTTAGGTAGTATTTCACAAAGGATGCACCGACCTTCTATATGTACCATGAGAGATAAGCACTGACCTTGCATGTAGACAAACTTGGTATGCATTGACCCTGTATCCGGACCAGTAGAAAGTGTACCGACCTGGTATGCATATTAGAAGATTATGCACCGACCTTGTATCACACAAGGAAGGTGTGCACGGACCTGGTTTAGTGCAAGGCAAAAACTGCACCGACCTTCTTTTATGCTTAATGCAGATGTGCACGGACCTTGTTATAGTGCAAGGCAAAAACTGCACCGACCTTCTTTTATGCTTAATGCAGATGTGCACGGACCTTGTATATACACAAGGCAAATATGCACTGACATGATATGCTATAGACCAGAGAATGCACTGACCATTTACATTAATTCGAAAGGTAGGATATGCATCGACTTTGTATGCATATGATAAAAAACTGCACCGACCTCTTTAAACAGGATGCAAAATATGCACCGACCTTAGTCATACGTAAGAGACACTTGCACTGACCTTAGTCATGCAGAATGAAAATATGGACCGACTCCAATGCATAGACTCATGAAGGCTTCTGACACATTCTGTTTGACTTAAGGTGTTTGACTTTGACTTATGGTGTTTGACATTTGACTTATGGTGTTTGACATCATCAAAATCACAGGGATACAACACATCGTAGACTAGGATATGCTAGCTACAATGTCTTACATAAACTCATGAAATATTCAATGAGAAAAGGTTTGCCTAAACTCTCTTTTAAACAAAATAATAAAATCTGTGATGCATGCACCCAAGGTAAACAAACTAGGAAATCTTTCAAAAGTAGAACTAAGAGTTTAGCATCTAAACCACTTCAAGTAATTCATATGGACTTGTTTGGGCCAATAAGAATTGCAAGCTTAAGTGGAAGAAGATATGGGTATGCGTTAGTGGATGATTTCTCTAGGTTTACATGGGTGTTTCCTCTTCTGCATAAGAATGATACTTTTGATGAGTTTCAGGCACTCTACATGAAAGTAAAGCAAGATGGTAAGTTCAAGATCTCCAACACTCTTTCTGACCATGGTGGTGAATTCGACAATGCTAATTTTTATAACTTGTGCAAGGCCGAAGGGATAACTCACAGGTTTTCATCATCAAGGACCCCTGAACAGAATAGGGTGGTTGAGAGAAGAAATAGAACACTCATAGAGATGGCTAGAACAATGCTCTCTGAAAAGTAACTCCCAAGGAGATTTTAAGTAGAAGCGGTAAACATAGCATGTTACATTATCAACCACTCAATGGTAAGGCCATTTACCAAAAGACTCCCTATGAGTTGCTTAAAGGTAAGAAGCCCTCTCTCCATCACATGAAAGTGTTCGGATCAAAATGCTTTGTTCAAGAGAATTGGATAAGTTTGAGCCCAAGAACAAAGAAGACATATTTCTTGGTTATTCTAATAGATCTAGGGCTTATAGAGTGTACAATCTCAAGAGCTTAAGTGTGGAAGAATCACCCCATGTCACGTTTGATGAAACTAATAATGATAAATCTTGCAGGAAAGATGATGATGGGGAGTTCTTGGTGTCATACCCCGATTTCTTTTAGAAATTTATTTGAAATTAATTAGAAATTAATTAGAATAATCCCTTAATAAATAGAATAAGCTAGATTTCGACTATTTTATAAAAATCCAAAAAATATATATTCTTATAGAGGATAACACGTTTAACAAACGTGTCTTCTGTGGCCAACCCAAATAAAAACTGTAAGTAGGCCGAATTAGTGATTTAAGCCCAAATTGAACACTTAGTTAACCATACCTTGAAACGCCAAATTCGAGCCCAATACTCCATCTAATGAGCCCAAATTGGTGGCAAATGAAAGGCCAGGATCAGAGGATCATTTACCCTCTCTTAATCTCTCGAAACCCTAACCCCAGGAGATGCATTCGGTGAGTTTTGGCGCGTTAACATTTGCGGCGGCGTTCACATTGACTCGACTTGCGTAGACGAATACTCCCCGCATAGAAGCCTCCAGAAGGTGTGTAACCTATTAAAATGAAGCTCTCTAACCCTAGAATCGTTGAGAACCAGTGGCGGCTGCATAGGAGTTGGATCGAGGGAGATCTCGAGCGATTAGTGGCTGCGTGTACCGACATCCTTAGTTTTCTTTCTCCTTCCTTCTTCATCCGATTCAGGTAGGTGATAGCAAGCCAAACCCTACAAATAATATATGGTTAGAAGCAGCATCGTGTTAACTTTCCATTGATGTAGAAAGCCCTAAGTTATGTCAAGTGTTCTACGAGAATTTTAGGTTTTAGTAGAAGCATGTCACATCTAGGGTTATAATTATTCCTTTTCGATTAAGTAGTGATTTCAGGTTATAAACATAAAATTGATTAATGCATCTTGTATAGTTTTTCATGCTCTTTCTTTTGATAGTAAAAGCCCCAAATTTCATGCTTTATATCGTGCAAATTTCATGTTTTAATTTAACCCTAGAAACCTCGCCGGAGTCGGGCAAGGCGAGAGGGGTAGCGACCTATTTGGACATGTGCGGCCACACGATAGACCGCACATCCCAGACAGGCGGCCCTCTGTTGACCGTTTATATGTTTCTATATCTGTTCGTGTCCCTGGAACGTGCGGCCTATCCCTAACCGCATGTCTTTCCTGTGGCCAGTTCCAGACCGCACATCCCTCCATGCGGCACACTACTGACCGTCCATATCCAGCAGGTCTTCGAATCTGAGGGGACGTGTGCGGCCAGTCTATGACCGTTCATTGGGATGTAAGGTCCAGAACCGACCGCACATTTGTAACAGAGCAGATTAAATTGTCATTACAGCATGTTATGTTAGTAGATTAATGGTTAATTGCATGTTCGCAACACACCTAATAAACTATAATTCATGACAGTAAATAATTCTTGCTGATCTATTTAAATTGAGCTTGATCTTGATTCATATTTCCAATGAATGTCAAATTTTAATTGTGAATCCTTTATAATTGAATGGCTATTAGGTTAATACTTGTTATAACCTTAAGCTTGAACCATTGTATTCCCTAGTTTTGATTTAGACTCAATCGAACCTCTGTTATTTAAGCTAATCCGAATTGGATTAACAAAGACTTGCACGGCTAATGGTAGACCACATATACCCTTGAACGGGCCAGTGGAGACCGTTCATCCCTGGCAGATGCCAATTTATCTTGGCCGATTATCCTTGATCTATCTTCGGCCAAATCCTATTTTGATCAGCCCAGTAGACCCTACGCTGACCTACAGACAGTGGGCTACACTCTGGTTCAGTTCCACCCTGCCTATGGTAGCCCGGGAGCCCACTTGGGCTAAATTCTAACTCTTGGTTAGGCCCTGTGTTGTGCGGCCAATAATGGACCGTACTTCTCTCAAGCGGCCCTGATTGGAACGTTCAACTCATGAGCGGCTCTGTCAGGACCACACATCCTGGCCTCGATTCTGTAACTTTCTGGCCTTGTACGGCCCAATCCTAACCGTTCATATATAAGGGCGGCCTGTCAGCAGCCATTCAACCTTGACCTCCCGAGGGCTAAACCTAGCCCTGTTCCTATTAGTGCGGCCTAGTGTCGACCGCACAAGCCTTGAGCGGCCCAGTATTGACCGCATGTCTTCCAGAGATTAGTTTTCCCCGTGTTTTATGGTTTTGAATCCAAGAACATGATGATTCTTGATAATTTGAACTCCTAGACAGAAATTATGGACAGTAATTCTTCAACTTAGCCTTGGGATATTCCGAGGTAAGTTTATACTTGATTATAATTGGCCATTTAACTTGATTAAAGTCTAGACAACTTGCGATCTTGGATCCAATTAATCAATGCCAACGCACCATAGGGGCCCGGTCTGGTCCTGGGGAGAGCGCCCAAAAAGTACTTGTGCCCATGAGAGTTTGTAATGACAGGGTGAGGCATTGCACCGAGTGTATGACTAGCGTGATGTCTATGATAATGATATCTTATCTCTTACTTGATCATGTTTGACTTTGTTATATTATTACTTGTTGGCCAATTTCCTGCAATTTCCTATTATATATATTGTTCATAAACTTGCAATTCTTGTAATCTTATCATTCTTGTCATATTGTTATTCCATTCCATTCTTTAGCACTTTCTGTTATTACGTTGTTTCATTTGATCGCTATTTATTTTCTTTCCGTTTCAAATATACATGTAATTAATTGGTTAATCACTTATACTTACCTGTTGTTACCTACTGAGCGTTCGCTCATATAGTTGTTTCCCCCCTTTTTCAGTCAGCTCAGGTGAAGATTCACAGATGGATGAGAATAGGCGAGAGTGATAGCTTGGAGTGTATCTGCTAGTAGATATGTTGAGATTGTTTAGTTGTTTACATCTAGCCATGTCTTAGAACTTGTGTTAGATATTGTACCAGAGTCGAGTAGATATTATGTTTGTTTATGTTTAAGTCGGTTTGTAAAACGTTTGATGATTATTATAATAGAATTGGAGTTATTTCTATTCATGGTATTATGTTAATTCTTAGCTTAGCATGTTATCTTTACTAGCGTTTTCTACTACCGGTCCCGATATTCCGCGTCGGGGCATGACAGTTTGGTGGTATCAGAGCCTAGGTTTTCTAATATCCCTAGGTTCTCTAAGTTCTAGGATCCCAAGTTATACCATAGGACTTATAACCTTGTTATAAGTCTAAGGACCCAACCTGGTGAGATTTGGGTTGAATACTGGGGTTGAGTTAATAATCTCATTGCACGATTATCCATTCTTAATTGAACCTAATGTAACATATTCCACGTGTAGGCTTTTGCAATGGCAGGATAACGTTCAGAATGGAGGAACTTGCAGTGCACAGTTCCTGGACTTACTCAGGCTTTGCAACAAGTGGCTCAAGGAGGAGCTGCAAACCATGGCATTGGCGATCTTTATCGGAACTTTCGTGGGATGAATCCCCTACGATTTGGTGGCTCGACTGACCTTGATGAAGCCGAGCACTGGCTTGAAGAGATAGGGAGGCTTTTTGAAGTGATGCAATGCAGCGATCAGGAACGTGTCCTCTTGTCGACCTTTCAACTTGAACGTGATGCGAGGACATGGTGGGACGCAGTGAAGGCTACCCTTGGTGATAGACAAGTCATATGGGAGGAGTTCGAGGAATTCTTTAATGGTAAACAACGGGCGTTCGGACCATTCTTGCCTGAGAAAGCCCTCGAGTCCTCGCCATTTCCATATCCACTCCAACAGTTGCCTGGTACGCTGAATCCAACTCAGACACTCGGGTAGCGAACAACGGCATACTCAATTCCGCTTTCAGTCCACGCAGAAACTGCTGAGTCTTCAAAGCTTCATCTGCAAAAATATGGGGCGCGTACCTACCCAACTCAATAAACTTATCCCGGTACTGCAACACAGTCACGTCACCTTGCGTCAGCTCCAGAAACTGATACATCTTCGCTAACTTGAGACAGGCTAGGGTGTAAGCACGCTCAAAAGCGACAACGAACTGAGCCCAGGTGATCTGCCGAAGCGGACGAGAACGGAAGGCAACTTCCCATTCTACGGTCCACCACGTGCGTGCGGTACCTTGAAGCTGATAAGTAGCCAACAAGACTCGCTCATCATCTACGCACTCCATCGACTGGAACACGCACACAGTGGCATCGAGCCACGCTCTAGCTGCCTCTGGATCTGATTGACCTCCGAAAGTCGGTGGTTGGAATAGCAGAAATTTCTTTAACGCTCTACCACGACCACCGGGCACTTCATCACACAGAGCAGGGTTAACGGAAGCTGGCACAGCTGGGGCAGAAGAAGTGCCACTCTCCTCCCGAGGAGCCCGAGCCTTCTTCCATCAACGAGGCAACATCTTGAACCTAGGAAACACACGATAACGGAAATCATCAGCAATCACGAGAAACATCCTGAGCCAGCAACAGATGACACAGTGGACTTATTCTGGACCAGCACAAGTTCCAATTCCTAATACAAATCCCCAACACGGCTCTGATACCATCTGTGACGACCGAGAGCTCCAGATACCGATATACTGATAATATCGATACACCAATACCAAGAACTGGGGAAGCCACCCAAGAGGCTGATGAGGCCCCCGAAGGGTTGAAGGAGTTTGCTGAGGAGTTGCATAACGAATTGGGACCGCAGGCGCGCAATATTAATTAGAACAACAATTAATAAATAAGTGCGGAAGTAATTTAAAATATCAGAGTGGTAAAATATATACAATAGTCCAGATTTACAGAAAGAGAGAGGTCCACTGTACAACTACACGGGGCATACCCCGGCACAACAGAACAAAAGACAAACCAATACAGTTGGCACTCTAACAACGCTCGGTACAACCACGAGCAGAACCGGCGGACGACTGGGGCGGCTCACCTGAAAGAAGGAAGGGTGAGTCACAGCCAGACTCAGTAGGGGTCACGCGGATCCCTACCTCAAACTAAACAGACAAGCATGCAAATATAAAAGTAATTAGAGCATGCATTTAAATAATAAACAAGCAGATGCACAATTTAATAACTAATAAAGACGGAAAATAAATCTACCAACAGAATAAACAATCACTAACCAAGTGAAGTGAGAGACGGAACAACCCACTAGAAGAACAAGACCAGACGCATCCACTGACGACTTACACTGCCTCTCGGCAACTCACAAGTCTAGATCTCGACAAGCGAGAGGCGTAACAGGACCAAACCAAGTAATAGTCAGAGCGACACTCGTTAGTGCCAGTCCACATCTCCGACCACGTGTGCACACACTGACTCCTACCTAGAGCCAGGCCTCTAGCTAGTTCCCCCCCCGTTGGACTCAACGGTAACCGCAGGGGCCCACGGTAACTAGCTTACAAACCGTTCAATGGGAACACCCCTCCACCTCTCCCGGGTGGGACGACAAGCTCGGTCGCTGAGCTACGACTAGTGGTTCCATCACAAGGAAGTGAAAGTAACTCTATTGGAAATTGGTTAAATACAGCGCATGTATAACTTAGAAAGCATTAAAGAAATGAACGGGCAACTTTTGAATCCGACAGGCAAGTGGCGGTCTGCTGCCACCGCGTCGCAGGTGGCTGACGGTTGTGGACTGGCGCGTTACATCGATTGGGAGAGAGAGAGATCGCGACCGTTGGTTCCATCACAAGGAGGTTGCTGACACCTCCCGCGCCTCGATCCGCGGGTGTTCGGACCGAAACTGAGAAAGTGGGAGAGGAGAGATCGCGGGAGAGAGAGAGAAAGAGAGAGAGAATGAGTGAGGGAGAGAGAAATCGGTGGGGAGAGAAAGATATATATATATATATTAAAATTATTATTATTATTTTAAAAACTTAACCCTTAAATGCCAATAATCACAAATAAATTCCAATAAATGCCAAACGAACGCCTAAAAATCCGTAAAAATAGCCAAAACGATCAGGACAAAGTCTTGATCCGAACTGCTAAGAATCCCTAAAGCATGAGCGCTACATCCAACGTCTGTGCATTCCCCATTGCTTGAGACATTCATACATTCCCAAGTCTATACATTCCCCCATATCTATATATTCCTCCCAAGTCTGTACATTCCTCCCATGTCTACACGTAAATTTATATATATCCTCCCTTTATAATGTAATAAATGTGGAATATTAAAATTGCTAAATTAGTAAAAAATATAAATTGACCTTTTCTTCAAGATTTAATGATTCTCAATTAATTAAAATTATGTTGTGCATTAAATGGCTACTTAAAATAACATGTTATTATTAAATTTATTATAATATAATGGTAGGGTCCATGAGTTCTTCTTGTGAGACTTCCTAGGCTGTCAGAGGGTTGTGTATAGCCTGGCCTTAATTATTTACGTTGTATTATATTTATTTATTTTACATTATATATATATACACAGAAATATGGATGAGTGGGTTGAGACTTAAGGGCCTTTACAATGTGTGTGGGTGGATTTACTAACCCTCATATACCTATTAATAATTTGTATGTATACAGGGATTTTATTCCTCATAATTTCTTTAACTTTTATTTGTCCTTGTCCTAGGTATCAAAGGCAGGTTCGATCCTAGATAAATTTTTACTTCCATTCCAAAAGTTAATATTAACTAGTCTTTTGTAAATTCTAGGAACCTTTATTAACTATTTATAGAGATATGTAGATATCATCATGTATATGTTATTTTTCTTTTCGAAATCTAAATATATATTTATGTGGTTATTCCCTTTTTAGCCTTCAAAATTACCGGGTGTTACACCCTCCCCCACTTATAAGAATTTGGTCCCAAAATTTACATTATCCCTTACTCACGATGGAGAACTAGCTATAATGCGTAGAAAAAGTCTAGATACATTGAGTGGAACATAACTAATTTTAGGAAGAATTAATTTAGGCTTAAGGGTGAGGGGTACCTTCCGTAACTTTCCCTTTGGCAAGTTTGGTTAAATCTTGAACTCCTCTTGGAGACTTCTTGGTCAAAATAGGGCATTCCGTTATCTTATGATCTAAGCTCTCGCAATGCAGACACGCTCCCGAACTCCACCAACACTTCTTCGATTGGTGACCATATCTTCCACAAGATTTACACTTACCTTGCGAGTGATCTGTCGAAGTTCCCTTCTTATTACACTTCTTACATTTCTGGCATTTCTTACACCTGTATGAAATATCACCCTCGTTTATCCTTTTCTTGGTAGTGATAAACTTTCCCGACTCATGGGCTTGATCTTTCCCTTCAACTCTTTCTTTTACTTCCACTGCCTTCTCTAGCTCAAGGTCCGCATAAGCTTGGACATCTACTAGTACCATCTCAGGAACAAAGCTTGACTTAGACACTTCCATTTTATCTAAGTTCCTGCAAAGATGAGTGGGGAGATAATTTATTGACTCAAGAATTAATGCAAATATTTTATCTTTCTTTTATAACTTTAACCCCAAGTTCTACCCATCTCTCACGAAACTCCTATAGGATGACCGACAAGGATACTCAACCTATCTCTTAGACTTAATGACCTAGGAATTAGAAAGTCGAAGCTCTGATATGACTGACAAGGATACTTGACCTATCACTAGAACCCAATAACTGGAGGATATGAAAGCCGAAGCTCTGATACCACCTCTGTCACGCCCCGAACCGATAGCAGCGGAACGTGTCATTTGCTCGGAACGTGGCAGTTAAACAGTCGTGAATGATCAAGAGCAATGGCATGAGACCAAATAATTTGGAACAACAAAATTTTTTTTTTATTTCAAATATAAATCTCTTACAAGAAATTGAAGACTCAACTACGTCACTATGAAAGAAAAAGAGATGACGCACTAATAGACTTAGACAAGATAACTAAATAAGAGACATCATGCTAGACTCAAGAAAGATAAAAGACACATGTTCACTAGTTTTCGAAGCTCACTTGCACACTTGTCCCTCCCATGTGAGTCACGGTCTCGCTAGCCACTTGATTACCTGAAAAATGTTGGCATAAACTGAGTGAGCGAAAGCTCAGTAGGAATTATATCTCAAGAACAAGCAATTGGTTTAAGTAATTACATCTTTCACATGTAAATGCAGTAAGGCTATGCATGTAGAATTAACCGAGCAAGTGAAACAAAACTAGCAAGAGATTAACAACGTCGTGCAAAAACTTTCAAGCAAGAGATATCCAAGAGAGATTTATAGAATATTGGCTATTTCACGCAAGTACTTTGCCCATTTCGGGCCACGCTAGTAAAGTCACGCAAGTCGAGTCACGCACGCAAGTCACGAGAGAAAGAGAGATAGTATGGAATGCCAAAGATCAAGAGAGACAAGTACTTCGGTGTAATGTCAGACACCGTGATCAATATAACTCCCATGGGCACTAGTACTTTCGGGTGCTCCTCCTAGGACTAGATCGGGCCCTATATGCACATCATTTAAAGATAGATCTAGACATCCATGATAGTTTATAGCCAATAAAGAGTTTTAAGATCAATCTTTAAATAGAACGATAACGTAGAATTCACGGAATTCAAGGACAAAGCCCTTGAGTAGGGACAGACTTGCGATAAAATCCACATGAAAGCATAGAAACTATGACATGTCAAAAAAACTAGGGGGAATTGGCACCTAGATAGGTTGCCATGAATAACTTGAATAGATGACTAGCAAGATAGTCACCAGTTCAATGGACATGATGCAAGTTGAATAATTGGTACTTAGCAATAAGTTACCCAATTCAATGTATCACCTAGTGGAATGATCACTCATTCCACCGGCTAAGAGAATTTCTCCCATGGGCCAAGAATAGCACCATGAAAGGGCCGGGTTACCACGTTTCTCCAGAGTGATGTGGCATTAAAATGGGTACAAGGTGTTTAAGGTACAACCAGCTCAGTAGGCCTTGAGGGAATCCAAGGCTACGAGGAGACTTACGGAGGTCCCGATGACTAACTTGCTAGTCCGAAGGAACGGAATGTCCAACGGAGAGCTCGTATGTCGCCGAGAGTTGAGGTGTATACGTGAACCAATCATGAAACAAGGACTCCATCTATGGACATGAGATGAGAGTGCTAGAAGACCCGCGGTATGGGTCAAAATCGGGAGAAAACGGTGAGAACATGAATGCGTTAATTATAGAATTCATGTCCATCCAATTCTGTAATTAACTATAATTAAATAAACTTATATTATTTGACGCCCAGGGGTGACGTCATTTATTAATTAGCATCCTCTTGGAGGGACGTTAATTTTATGATTTTTAACTTAATTTATTTAACAAGAATTCACATTTATATCTATTTAATTGAATAATTTTAAAAACATACATTCAAAGACACATTGATTTATTTAAAATAATTTAAGGAAATAGAATATATGATAATTAGGAGAAAAATACAAGGATTCTAAATATATATTTTTTATAATTTTATGTTACATATTTTAATAAATATGGATTTTCCAAGATATACATACATGATATATATATATATATATATATATATATATATTTATTTATTTATTTATATATATACATATTAGTTAATCTGACGCCATTGTACAGTGGCGTCCAAAAGGAATTTGACAACCTTTAGTTGGTCGTTATTTCAAAAATTATCTATTTTCAAACCTCTCGTTTCTCGATGTAACTATGTCGTAATCGAGCTTATAATATACCGAAATGACGGGCTAAAAAAACTCTACCTAACCAGACGTTCAAAATAATTTTCCGTTGAGAGATGGGAGATCTTGAGATAGGGGGCACGAAAAATGGTGCAACCACTTTCACTACCTCGGTCTCCCCCCAACAATACAGTCATAAAATTTCATAGCCAAAGGACGCTCCGGTGATGAGAATCAAGTCGTCAAAGGAAAAACCTATAACTAGCATGCTACAGTAATCTTTGGAATTCGCCGAGTAACATGATTATATATATATATTAAATGATTTAACTTGTTTAAACTTATAGTAAATACACCATATAAGACATGGAAATTTCAGAATAACCATGAAGATTTTTAAAGTATATTTATCCAAAAATTTTGGTGTGTGATTACTTCGTTTTAAAATTTTTAACGTACTGAGATTATTTAAGATAATTAAGCAGTAAACTAAACTTAAGCAATCGATGGTAACAAAACATGAGTCTTAAACATTGAATTTAACTACTATTATCTTTGGGCTTCAGTTATTGAGAAAACCTACCTTGGATGTTGATTTGGTGAAGAACGGAAGAGAATAATAATCTCTGTTGCACAGAGATACCCTTTAGAAATAAAGATATAGGAAGTAGCAGAGCCCTTCCTTCGTAGACAGCAACTCTCGATAATGCAAATAGCAGCAACCCTTCTATGAAGCTGCAGAAAGGTGAGAGCGGCACACAGCAGCTTCTTTGAAAATAGAGAAGCAGAGGAAGGAATAGCTTTCCCTCCCTCTCGTTCTTCGTGCAATCAAAGAAGAGGAAGAAGATTTTCCTCCCCTTTACAGGAAGAACCAGCGGCAGCAGAAAGAAGAAGAATTTGAAGAACTCCTCAGGTTCTTCTCGTACTGTGGAAGAAGCAGCAGCAATCAACAGCTTCGTTGGACAGGAAAACTAAGAAGCAGGCAACAGTAGCCCACGATCGTTTGAAGAAGACTTGCTCCTTTGGCAATGATTAAATCGAAAAAGCAGTGCGTAGGAAAAGTGGAACTCCTCCACAGCTACAGCAGCATGGTCCTCAATCTTAATAAACAGGGGTAGAGGGAAAAAGCAGGTGGATGAAGAACTCACAGAGGTAGTAGCCTCTGAAGGTCTCCGGAGGAATCCAATTTATAGGGAGAAGGTTCTCCCGTGGTTAGAGTTCGATTGGGAGTGATATTACTCCCGGAAGAATCCTTATTGGAATGGAGATTTCCTCATATTAATCCTTTCCCTAATCATACTTACTCAGATAACACCGACTGTCCCTTTTGGAAATGACGCCTCAGGTTGGGGCATTATTTTCATAAACGACGCTTGTACACACAGTCGTCAATTCCTTAATTGACGACTTGAACAAAGGCGTCATTCACCTTTCCTATTTTGTTAATTTAAGGTGTAACTATCTTTCTGGATTTTTATCTTTTTTTCTAGATGTGATCTAGATAGGAAATTTTAGGGGTATGAGTTTTCCATTTTTCTCTATTTTTCCATATAATTAGTTTTTCCAAAATTCTTTAGTCGAAAAATCGGCACTATTCATTTTATTTGAAATGACGACTTGTTCAATGTCATTTTCTATGCAATTGACGCCCATTGACGTTGGCGTCAATTGAGTTTTAGCATTTTTAGTTAGCATTCCACAAGTCTATACATTCCTTCTCTAAGTCTATACATTCATTCTCAAAGTCTATACATTCATAAGTCCCTTCAATGCATAAGTCTGTACATTTCTCCAAGTCTACACACTTCTTCATCCTAAGTCTGTACACCCGTCAAAGTCCACACATTCCCTAAGTCTGTACACCCATCAAAGTCCACACATTCCCTAAGTCTATACACTCACAAGTCCACACATTCCATAGAGTCTATACACTCGCAAGTCCAAGCTCTAAGTCCATACATTCTAAGTCCATACGTTCCAAGTCTGCACATTCCAAAGTCTTTGCATTTCATAAGTCTATACATTGCATAGAGTCTGTACATCCATCCTCCTAGGTCTATACATCGCATTCTTCATCAAAGCCTGTACATCCATCTAATTAAAGTCTATACATTCCACAAGCCTAAGCATCAAAGTCTGCACATTCCTAAGTCTGTACATTCCAGAGCATCTCACTCCCCAAGTCCATACACTCTTCAAGTCCATACATTCTCAAAGTCCATACATCCTCCAAGTCTACACAATGCAAAGTCTACACATCCGTTCCTCCTAAGTCTACACATCGTAAGTCTATACGTCCAACGTCTGTGCATTCCCCATTGCATGAGACATTCATACATTCCCAAGTCTATACATTCCCCCATGTCTATACATTCCTCCCAAGTCTATACATTCCTCCCATGTCTACACATAAATTTATATATATCCTCCCTTTATAATGTAATAAATGTGGAATATTAAATTTTCTAAATTAGTAAAATATATAAATTGACATTTTCTTCAAGATTTAATGATTCTCAATTCAATTAAAATTATGTTGTGCATTAAATGGCTACTTAAAATAACATGTTATTATTAAATTTATTATAATATAATGGTAGGGTCTATGAGTTCTTCTTGTGAGACTTCTTAGGCTTTCAGAGGGTTGTGTATAGCCTGGCCTTAATTATTTACGTTGTATTATATTTATTTATTTTACATTATATATATATATATATATATATATATATATATATATATATATATATATATATATATATATATATATATATATATATATATATATATACAGATATATGGATGAGTGAGTTGAGACTTAAGGGCCTTTACAATGTGTGTGGGTGAATTTACTAACCCTCATATACCTATTAATAATGTGTATGTATACAGGGATTTTATTCCTCATAATTTCTTTAACTTTTATTTGTCCTTGTCCTAGGTATCAGAGGCAGGTTCGATCCTAGATAAATTTTTACTTCCATTCCAAAAGTTAATATTAACTAGTCTTTTGTAAATTCTAGGAACCTTTATTAACTATTTATAGAGATATGTAGATATCATCATGTATATGTTATTTTTCTTTTCGAAATCTAAATATATATTTATGTGGTTATTCCCTTTTTAGCCTTCAAAATTACCGGGTGTTACACCGACAGATGTCAACTATTCAACCATTAGTGATCAAGCCAATAGATGATCAACCATTGGCACGTAGCTCGACAGATGTCCATCCATCAGTAATTAAACTAACTGATGTTCAACCATTGACGATCAAGCCAACAGATGATCAACCATCGACGCTCAAGCCAACAGATGTCAACTATGCAACCATCGGTGCTCAGTCAACAGATGTTCAACCATTAGTGATCAAGCCAACAGATGATCAACCATTGGCGCTCAGGCCGACAGATGTCAACTATCCAAGCCATCGGCACCCAAGCCGATAAATGTGCAGCCATCGGCATGTAAGCCGACAGATGTCCAACCATCAGCATTAAGGTCGACAGAAACCTAACCGGCGGCCTAGACATCCTGTCAAAGCCCGCCTTCCTCGCTTTGACATTAATATGTTACCCAAAAAAAAAAGAGAAAAAAAAGAGAAAGAAATGGGAAAGAAAAAAAATTGATACAATTCGCGGGCGTTCGGACCATTCTTGCCTGAGAAAGCCCTCGAGTCCTCGCCATTTCCATATCCACTCCAACAGTTGCCTGGTATGCTGAATCCAACTCAGACACTCGGGTAGCGAACAACGGCAGACTCAATTCCGCTTTCAGTCCACGCAGAAACTGCTGAGTCTTCAAAGCTTCATCTGCAAAAATATGAGGCGCGTACCTACCCAACTCCTTGTGATGGAACGGGAGGTGTCAGCAACCTCCTTTTTTT
This sequence comes from Amorphophallus konjac, assembly GCA_022559845.1. NCBI lineage: Eukaryota > Viridiplantae > Streptophyta > Magnoliopsida > Alismatales > Araceae > Amorphophallus > Amorphophallus konjac. Next base: position 470,488,811 of record CM040121.1, read on the forward strand.
TTCAGTTTCGGTCCGAACGCCCGCGGATCGAGGCGCGGGAGGTGTCAGCAACCTTGGGTAGGTACGCGCCCCATATTTTTGCAGATGAAGCTTTGAAGACTCAGCAGTTTCTGCGTGGACTGAAAGCGGAATTGAGTCTGTCGTTGTTCGCTACCCGAGTGTCTGAGTTGGATTCAGCGTACCAGGCAACTGTTGGAGTGGATATGGAAATGGCGAGGACTCGAGGGCTTTCTCAGGCAAGAATGGTCCGAACGCCCGCGGAATTGTATCAATTTTTTTTCTTTCCCATTTTTTTCTCTTTTTTTTCTCTTTTTTTTGGGTAACATATTAATGTCAAAGCGAGGAAGGCGGGCTTTGACAGGATGTCTAGGCCGCCGGTTAGGTTTCTGTCGACCTTAATGCTGATTGTTGGACATCTGTCGGCTTACATGCCGATGGCTGCACATTTATCGGCTTGGGTGTCGATGGCTTGGATAGTTGACATCTGTCGGCCTGAGCGCCAATGGTTGATCATCTGTTGGCTTGATCACTAATGGTTGAACATCTGTTGACTGAGCACCGATGGTTGCATAGTTGACATCTGTCGGCTTGAGCGTCGATGGTTGATCATCTGTTGGCTTGATCGTCAATGGTTGAACATCAGTTAGTTTAATTACTGATGGATGGACATCTGTCGAGCTGCGTGCCAATGGTTGATCATCTGTTGGCTTGATCGCTAATGGTTGAATAGTTGACATCTGTCGGTGTAACACCCGGTAATTTTGAAGGCTAAAAAGGGAATAACCACATAAATATATATTTAGATTTCGAAAAGAAAAATAACATATACATGATGATATCTACATATCTCTATAAATAGTTAATAAAGGTTCCTAGAATTTACAAAAGACTAGTTAATATTAACTTTTGGAATGGAAGTAAAAATTTATCTAGGATCGAACCTGCCTCTGATACCTAGGACAATGACAAATAAAAGTTAAAGAAATTATGAAGAATAAAATCCCTGTATACATACAAATTATTAATAGGTATATGAGGGTTAGTAAATTCACCCACACACATTGTAAAGGCCCTTAAGTCTCAACCCACTCATCCATATATCTGTGTATATATATATATATATATATATATATATATATATATATATATATATATATATATATATATATATATATATATATATATATATATATATATATAATATAAAATAAATAAATATAATACAACGTAAATAATTAAGGCCAGGCTATACACAACCCTCTGAAAGCCTAAGAAGTCTCACAAGAAGAACTCATAGACCCTACCATTATATTATAATAAATTTAATAATAACATGTTATTTTAAGTAGCCATTTAATGCACAACATAATTTTATGTGAATTGAGAATCATTAAATCTTGAAGAAAATGTCAATTTATATATTTTACTAATTTAGTAAATTTAATATTCCACATTTATTACATTATAAAGGGAGGATATATATAAATTTATGTGTAGATATGGGAGGAATGTATAGCCTTGGGAGAAATGTATAGACATGGGGGAATGTATAGACTTGGGAATGTATGAATGTCTCATGCAATGGGGAATGCACAGACGTTGGACGTATAGACTTACGATGTGTAGACTTAGGAGGAACGGATGTGTAGACATTGCATTGTGTAGACTTGGAGGATGTATGGACTTGGAGAATGTATGGACTTGAAGAGTGTATGGACTTGAGGAGTGAGATGCTCTGGAATGTACAGACTTAGGAATGTGCAGACTTTGATGCTTAGGCTTGTGGAATGTATAGACTTTGATTAGATGGATGTACAGACTTTGATGAAGAATGCGATGTATAGACCTAGGAGGATGGATGTACAGACTCTATGCAATGTATAGACTTATGAAATGCAAAGACTTTGGAATGTGCAGACTTGGAACGTATGGACTTAGAATGTATGGACTTAGAGCTTGGACTTGCGAGTGTATAGACTCTATGGAATGTGTGGACTTGTGAGTGTATAGACTTAGGGAATGTGTGGACTTTGATGGGTGTACAGACTTAGGGAATGTGTGGACTTTGACGGGTGTACAGACTTAGGATGAAGAAGTGTGTAGACTTGGAGAAATGTACAGACTTATGCATTGAAGGGACTTATGAATGTATAGACTTTGAGAATGAATGTATAGACTTAGAGAAGGAATGTATAGACTTGTGGAATGCTAACTAAAAATGCTCAAAATCAATTGATGCCAACGTCAATGGGCGTCAATTGCATAGAAAATGACCTTGAAGAAGTCGTCATTTCAAATAAAATGAATAGTGCCGATTTTTCGACTAAAGAATTTTGGAAAAAATAATTATATGGAAAAATAGAGAAAAATGGAAAAATCATACCCCTAAAATTTCCCATCTAGATGACATCTAGAAAAAAAGATAAAAATCTAAAAAATAGTTACACCTTAAATTAACAAAATAGGAAAGGTGAATGACGCCTTTGTTCAAGTCGTCAATTAAGGAATTCACGACTGTGTGTACAAGCATCGTTTATGAAAATAATGTCCCAACCTGCGGCGTCATTTCCAAAAGGGACAGTCGGTGTTATCTGAGTAAGTATGTTTAGGGAAAGGATTAATATGAGGAAATCTCCATTCCAATAAGGATTCTTCCGGGAGTAATATCACTCCCAATCGAACTCTAACCACGGGAGAACCTTCTCCCTATAAATAGGATTCCTCTGGAGACCTTCAGAGGCTACTACCTCTGAGAGTTCTTCGTCCACCTGCTTTTTCCCTCTACCCCTGTTTATTAAGATTGAGGACCCTACTGATGTAGCTGTGGAGGAGTTCCACTTTTCCTATGCACTGGTTTTTCGATTTAATCATTGCCAAAGGAGCAAGTCTTCTTCAAACGATCGTGGGCTACTGTTGCCTACTTCTTAGTCTTCCTGTCCAATGAAGCTATTGATTGCTGCTGCTTCTTCCACAGTACGAGAAGAACCTGAGGAGTTCTTCAAATTCTTCTTCTTTCTGTTGCCGCTGGTTCTTCCTGTAAAGGGAAGAAAAATCTTCTTCCTCTTCTTTGATTGCACGAAGAACGAGAGGGAGGGGAAAGCTATTCCTTCCTCTGCTTCTCTATTTTCAAAGAAGCTGCTGTGTGCCGCTCTCACCTTTCTACAGCTTCATAGAAGGGTTGCTGCTATTTGCATTATCGAGAGTTGCTGTCTACGAAGGAAGGGCTCTGCTACTTCCTATATCTTTATTTCTAAAGGATATCTCTGTGCAACAGAGATTATTATTCTCTTCCGTTCTTCACCAAATCAACATCTAAGATAGGTTTTCTCAATAACTGAAGCCCAAAGATAATAGTAGTTAAATTGCATGTTTAAGACTCATGTTTTGTTACCATTGATTGCTTAAGTTTAGTTTACTGCTTAAATATTGTTGCGGGGAGATCGAGGTAGTGAAAGTGATTGCACCATTTTTCGTGCCCCCTATCTCAAGATCCCCCATCTCTCAACGGAAAATTATTTTGAACGTCTGGTTAGGTAGAGTTTTTCGAGCCCGTCATTTCGGTATATTATAAGCTCGATTCCGACATAGTTATATCGAGAAACGAGAGGTTTGAAAATAGACAATTTTTGAAATAACGACCAACTAAAGGTCGTCAAATTCCTTTTGGACGCCACTGTACAATGGCGTCAGATTAACTAATATGTATATATATAAATATATATATATATATATATACATATATCATGTATGTATATCTTGGAAAATCCATATTTATTAAAATCTGTAACATAAAATTATAAAAAATATATATTTAAAATCCTTGTATTTTTCTCCTAATTATCATATATTCTATTTCCTTAAAATATGTTAAATAAATCAATGTGTCTTTGCATGTATGTTTTTGAAATTATTTAATTAAATAGATATAAATGTGAATTCTTGTTAAATAAATTAAGTTAAAAATCATAAAATTAACATCCCTCCAAGAGGACGCTAATTAATAAATGACGCCACCCCTGGAGATCAAATAATATAAGTTTATTTAATTATAGTAAATTATAGAATTGGATGGACATGAATTCTATAATTAACGCATTCATGTTCTCACCATTTTCTCCCGATTTTGACCCATACCGCGGGTCTTCTAGCACTCTCATCTCATGTCCGTAGATGGAGTCCTTGTTTCATGATTGGTTCACGTATAAACCTTAACTCTCGACGACATACGAGCTCTCTGTTGGACATTCCGTTCCTTCGGACTAGTAAGTTAGTCATCGGGACCTCCGTAAGTCTCCTCGTAGCCTTGGATTCCCTCAAGGTCGACTGAGCTGGTTGTACCTTAAACACCTTGTACCCATTTTAATGCCACGTCACTCTGGAGAAACGTGGTAACCCGACCCTTTCATGGTGCTATTCTTGGCCCATGGGAGAAATTCTCTTAGCCGGTGGAATGAGTGATCATTCCACTAGGTGATACATTGAATTGGGTAACTTATTGCTAAGTACCAATTATTCAACTTGCATCATGTCCATTGAACTGGTGACTATCTTGCTAGTCATCTATTCAAGTTATTCATGGCAACCTATCTAGGTGCCAATTCCCCCAGTTTTTTTGACATGTCATAGTTTCTATGCTTTCACGTGGATTTTATCGCAAGTCTGTCCCTACTCAAGGGCTTTGTTCTTGAATTCCGTGAATTCTACGTTATCATTCTTTTTAAAGCTTGATCTTGAAACTCTTTATTGGCTATAAACTATCGTGGATGTCTAGATCTATCTTTAAATGCTGTGCATATAAGGCCCGATCTGGTCCTGGGAGGAGCACCCGAAAGTACTAGTGCCCATGAGAGTTATATTGATCACGGTGTCTGGCATTACACCGAAGTACTTGTCTCTCTTGATCTTTGGCATTCCACACTCTCTCTCTTTCTCTCGTGACTTGCGTGCGTGACTCGACTTGCGTGACTTTACTAGCGTGGCCCGAAATGGGCAAAGTACTTGCGTGAAATAGCCAATATTCTATAAATCTCTCTTGGATATCTCTTGCTTGAAAGTTTTTGCACGACGTTGTTAATCTCTTGCTAGTTTTGTTTCACTTGCTCAGTTAATTCTACATGCATAGCCTTACTGCTTTTACATGTGACAGATGTAATTACTTAAACCAATTGCTTGTTCTTGATATATAATTCCTACTGAGCTTTCGCTCACTCAGTTTATTCCAACATTTTTTAGGTAATCAAGTGGCTAGCGAGACCGTGACTCACATGGGAGGGACAAGTGTGCAAGCGAGACTCAAAAACTAGTGAACCTGTGTCTTTTATCTTTCTTGAGTCTAGCATGATGTCTCTTATTTAGTTATCTTGTCTAAGTCTAGTAGTGTGTCATCTCTTTTTCTTTCATAGTGACGTAGTTGAGTCTTCAAGTTCTTGTAAGAGATTTATATTTGAAATAAAAATTTTTATTGTTGTTCCAAATTATTTGGTCGCATGCCATTGCTCTTGATCGTTCACGACTGTTTAACTGCCACTTTCCGAGCAAACGACACGTTCCGCTGCTATCGGTTCGGGGCGTGACATTCGGCCTGCGTGCCGATGGTTGATCATCTGTTGGCTTGATCGCCAATGGTTGAACCATTGACATCTGTCGGCTTGAGTGCCGATGGTTGATCATCTGTTGGCTTGATCACCAATGGTTGAACATGCTCGGTGTGGCTACCAATGGTTGATTATCTGTTGGCTTGCTCGCCAATGGCTGAACACATGTCGGTTTGACTACCGATGGTTGCATATCTATTTGCCTGCATGCCTATGGTTGATCATCTGTTGGCTTGATCGCCAATGGTTGAACATTTGTCGGTGTGACTACCAATGGTTGATCATCTGTTGGCTTGATCGCCAATGGTTGAACTTTTGACATCTATCAGCTTGATGCCAATGGTTGAGTATTGAACATCTGTCGGCACAGACACTGATGGTATAATATTTGACATCTCTTGGCTCAAACGTCGATGGTTGAATATTTGACATCTTCGAGCATTTTTTGAACATCTACCGGCACAGACGCTGATGGTTTGATTTTTGACATCTCTCGGCTCAAATGCCAATAGTTGAATATTTGACATCTATTGGCTTAAGCGCTGATGGTGGACATCTTAGATCATTGTTGAATTTCTTCGAACATACTTGAATTCTACTGAACACCCATCAGCCTGAATGCCGACGATCAGATGTCTTGAATATCTGTAAATGTTGTCGAATATCTATCGGAATGAACGCCGATGATTGGATCATCTTTGGTATTTCTGAACATTGTTGAGCATCCATCGGCTTGGACGCCGAGGGCTAGTCATCTTGCTCATCTTTAAGTGCTATCGATCATCTATCGGCCTGATCGCCGATGGTCAGAAATCTTGCTCATTTTTTTTACTTATTGTTTGATATCTATCGGGCCGAGCGCCGATGGTCATATATCTTGTATATTCTTTGAACATTATCGAATCATCGTCATCATCATCATCATCATTTCATTCATTATTTTTTTGTTACAAGTGATCATTGCCCCTGGGGGGATGTATTTGACAGTAGCCATAGTTCCCTTTCATTTATTGTTCTTCTATTGCATAGAACATGTGGGAGGGGCCCCTGTAGTCAGCAGTAACTGTATAGTATAGAAATCTATCATAGAACGGCCTTTGATAGGCCTATATCATCATTTTTGCCATCATTTTGGTCATTCTCATTTTCATCTCATCATTCATTTTTTATTCATTTTTTTGGGCTCCCAACGGGCATACAATCCCCGGTGGGGCTTCAGTGTGCCCAAATACTTTTTACCTAACATGCCCTAAGGCCGAGGTAAATATATTTTTGTTTCACATGCCCCTAAGTCGAGGTATATATATTTTTGCTTCACATGCCCCCAAGCTAGGGTTTATTTATTTTTTGCTTCATATGCCCCTAAGTCGGGGTGTATTTCTCACTTTAGATGCCCCCAGGATGGGGTGTATTTCTTTCTTCAGATGACCCCAGGCCGGGGTGTATTTCTTGCTTCAGATGTCCCCCGGTCAGGGTGTATTATTATTTTTTCTGCTTCATATGCCCCCAGGCCGGGGTGTATTTCCTTTGTCCTCACATGCCCCCAAGACAAGATGACCTCTGTATCTTGCATTTGTCTTCCGACTTCCTGCCATAATCTGAGGAACTCAAGATGCCCTTTAGAGCGCATGGTCCTTCGGCTGACATATCGAGGCCATGTTGGCCACCCTCTTAAAGCCGGGCATCTGATGTGGGTGCGGTGGATGCACCCTATACTCGTCCATTTGTAGTTCACCTTTCTTGATTAGGCTTTTGATGACATCCTTGAATATGTAACAATCTTCAATGGAATGCTTCAACCTTTGATGATAAAGGCAGAATTGGGGATCCTCCCTTCTTTCGACATCGCTTGGTCCCTTCGGCTCTGGGAGCACAACTTTGTCGTATTCTTGGGCCCACTTGAAGAGGCTCTGAGTTTTATTATTTGGGAAGGAGTAGAGTTTCTTCATTTTATCCCTTAATGAGGGTCCTTGTTTGGCAGGCTTGGTGGAAGAAGTCTCAGCTGCCTCTTTTGCTTTTTTTCTGGTGTAGCTCGAATGCCTTAAAATTTGAGATGCAGATCTCTTCTTGCGCCAGATGCTTGTCGGCTGGTTCATTCTTCTGAACTGAGGCAGCAGTAGCCAGGTAATATTTCCCAAGAAGGCCTCAATATTGGCCACCAAATCATTTAGCTGTTCAAAGGTTTTGACTTCAATGCCCATCACCCTTTGTAGGATTTCATTCTTCAGATTTCTTTTGCAGACTTAAACAACATCCTCATAACTCGGTGGATGCCTGCATCTCTCATGGAGGTCTCTCCATCTTCTTATGTAGTCCATGGCGGACTCATCATCTCTTTGCTTGGTCATTTGTAATTCAGCCTCGGTGATTTCTCCCTCGGCCTGCTTCATTTTAGCTGCTCGCTCCACCCTTGGCTTGTTCATCAACGCCGGAGCTATCAAACTCGGGTGCGGGTAAGCGGATTGTAGAAGCGGGTTTATCCATGGCGTTGTATGAGGTATCATATCTTCCCCCTGGCGTCCCCGGGAAGCCGAAGGACATGCCAAAGGTGTGTGCTGTAGCAGCTGAGAGAGAGTGCCCCCTGCATAATCATATGATATATGGGGCATAGCCGACTGCGGTGAGGCTTTGAGTGGCTTAGCGCTACCCTGCGAAGCCTCAAATGAGGGCCCAGCCTGCTCGGGTATAGCCAGGTATAAACCCCTCTGGTTTAATTTTGTTCCTTGCACTTCAACTTCTTGTAGCCTTTGATATAGCTCTGCTACCACAGCAACATCAGGTTGGGAAGGGCCCGTAGTGCTACCTTCCACCTTGATTTTAGGTGGGACTAGCGACATCTTATCATCATTGCCGCAAACATCTCGGCCCTCAGAGGCTGACATTTCTACCCCCATACACTCACGTGGAGGAGGGGCGTGATAGCATGCCTCCTTGTCGGACGATGGAAGGCATATTTCTTCATTTTATTCTTCATCAGCTTGGCTCGTGTCGGGCAGGGCCGACAACGTATTGCAAGAGAGATCAATGTCTCTTCTTCTATTATTTGGCTTCTTCTTTCTCTTCCCTTTTGTGGCCGACATCTGTGCCCACAGCGGGTCATATAGTGCTCTTGGCACTCCTGATTTCTTTTTTGCATCTCATATCAGGTCTGGGAATTCGAAGCGTTCCCGTGGGACATGCATAGGTGTGGGTTGCACAAGCTTCCAACACCTCTTCAGGCAGCTGGCGGTATATAGGTACCATGTTGACTGCTCTCTTAAGGTCGGGCAGTTCAAGAGGGTGTGAAGGGTCCACCTTATGTTCGCTCATCTGGATCTTCCCCTTCCTGATCAGGCTTTCAATGGTATCTTTAAACATATAACAATCTTCAATGGGGTGCCCAAGTGCCTGATGATATGGGTAGAATCGTCTATCATCTTTTCTTCTGGCATCACCGGGTCTCTTCGACTCTGGTGGAGTAACCTTGTTGAATTACGTGGCCCACTAAGACAGGACCCGAGTCCTCTCCTTAGGAAAGGAGTAGAGCTTACTCATCATAGCTCGCAAGGAGGAGCCTTCCTGTCATTCAGTCGGTTTGGCGGGAAGAGGGTGGGCAACCCCTTTATCTTTTTGCTGCTTGAACACCTTGAAGTCGACTGCATGAATCTCCTCTAGGGCGGGCCTTTTATCAACTGATTAGGCCTTCTGGCTTGCGGCAGTAGGGGAAGAGGAACCACTAGAGTGGATGGCCTCGATCTCTGCCCCCACATTGTTTATCCGGTCAAAACACCTAATTTCAGTTCTGATCATCTTCTCGATGGTATGTCTCCTCAAGTTTTGTTTACAAATTTGTACTGCATCTTCTTGATGGGGCGGGCGCCTGCATCTCATGCTGATATTCCACCATCTTTTAATGTACTCCAACACTATTTCATCGTTCTTCTGCTTGGAGACATATAGTTCGGCCACAGTGGCCTCCCTTTTAGCAACATGGAACCGTTCCCAGAATTTCCATTGCATATCAGGCCAATCGTTGATATACCCGGCTGGGAGGGTCGAGTACCAGTAGAATGTGAGGCCCGTGAGGGAGGATCTGAAGAACTTCAGCAAGTAGGATTCCTCCGCTCGCCCATCACATTAAAGTAGTAGGCTATGTGTTCTTTGGGCGATCCTTGCCCGTCGAATTTATCAAACTTTGGCGGCTTGTTGTGTCACGCCCCGAACAAGGCGGAAATATCGGGACGTACAGTTAGAGACACGTTGGCAAGAGAGAGAACTAATCTAAAATAATACACAAGTGCTACAAGATGGAAATACTAAAATGATCATTAACAAACCACAACTGATACAATAACCTCATGTTCAACTTAATACAACTGGAATAATCAATCACTAAAGCTCAATAACATGACTGAGACTAAATGCTCTCCAAAACACAACTAAAGTAAGATAACACACTACTAACACACTAGAACTGATACACTCAAGACATCACTCCTGCCCTTCCCCATCGGTAAGTGCGTCACCTGAACAGCCTGGAAAAGGGGGAAAACACAACTATGAGCTGACGCTTAGTAGGAAATAACAGACTGGTGTAAGTGATTAACAGTTTAATTACATTTTAAAATGTCATGCTACAAATGATAAAACAATAAAAAGATAACGATGATATCACGAAACAAAATTCAAAGATCTTGCAAGGTCAAGAAATATAATGAATAGAATGGTAAGACAAGAATTTACTACAGGAGATAACGATAAAAATTTGGCCATATCAAGACAATTCAAGTCATGTCAAGCACGTATGTAATTTCATTTCCACGTCCAAGTAATCAACAAGTAAAGTAACAACAAGTAGAGTATAGAACAGTGAAGAGTGGAAAGTGAAAAGTAGTAGAAGGTAATGTAGAGAGTAGTGGACAGTCCTAGATTTAACACATGTCAAGTACTGGTGCCAAATGCCACACCTAGTCATTCACCTCCCCGGGGGTACACGTAGTGTTCGGGCGCTCTTCCCAGGACTAGATCGAGCCCTTAATTGTTTGCCAGGCATTGATTTCTTTGGATCAAAGATCCCACGAATCTAGACTTCCACAGTTTATGGCCAGAATTCCAAGGTTTAAACTAAGTAGCAATAACAACTTCAAGTAGGAAAGAGATTAATTTCCAGAATTTCAAGGTAAGTATAATCATCAAGGAGATCGAAACCAAGTCACAACAAGAGTTAATCGTGCTGCGCTACTGTAAAATAGCAGCAATCAAACAAGCTAATCAACATATTAATCCTAATCACCAAGTTAAGATATCATGATTAACCATTATCATTTGTATTAGCCAAAGTGCCAACAAGCTAGAACAAGTTGTCGAGGTAAAGAACAAGCTCTCACAGCGGTGAAATAGAATGCATTATTAGGGGTTTTAGTTACACCATTAATCATTAATTATGTGAGTTTCTATTTAACCAATGTAAGTGTTGTAATGGAGATGGTAAACATCATGTTTTGTACTATGTTTGCAAGAAAGGACCAATGCAAATTTGAAATCAAGGGGGGTACATGAATAGGTCAATTGTTCTTCAAAAATATAATTTCAGTGGGTCTAAGTTAAATGGGTTGATTCCCCACTGATTCGGATCCATCTTCGGGTCGAAAAATGATAAAAATCGGGTTTCTGGTGTACGGGTCGACCCCTGGGGTCGACCCCTGAAAAACTGGGGTCTGAAAGCTGAATGGGTCGACCCTTGGGGTCGACCCCAGCAATTTCTGAAGATGGGTCGACCCCTGGGGTCGACCCCTACATTCCTGTGCAATGGGTCGACCCCTGGGGTCGACCCCCATGCAGGGAGCTGGATGGGTCGACCCTTGGGGTCGACCCCCATGCAGGAACAGGAGGGGACGACCCCTGGGGTCGACCCTCGGGCCTGCAGGGTTGCCCAGAAAACGGGTCGACCCCTGGGGTCGACCCCTGCAAGAACAGCAACGAATGTTGCTTCCGGAAACCACATAAACTCATCCAAATGGGGTCCAATTGAGTTGAAATCAAAACCACATGATCTAGGAATATTAATAGACATTCTAGGGTCATAAAACTACAATTTTAAAACACGAATTGTTACAGAAATTGATTGAATCTCAACTTATATATAGTAATTTCATGAAAACCCTAGTTCCTGACCCACTTCTACTAAATCATGCAATTCTCTTAACATACACAATGGAATTTAGGGCTTTTGGTGTCAAAAGAAAGCTGACTCGATTATGAATCCAACCATGTATGATATGCTACATGAAGATCAAGTTACAGGGCTCAAAATTAGCCTGAAATCAAGCTCTGACTTAAAGGAACACTATATGAAACATGTTCTAGATATGCTCTTACAAAAATTCGAAATTCACGAGGCATGCTCAATGGAATTTGGGGCTTTCTACGTTAAATGAAAGATAATAACATGCTGATTATATCATGTAAGTTAATTAGAGTTTGGTTGTTAGATCCTACCTCAAATTGGAGAGAGAAAACTCAAACCCTAGGATGAAGAACACTTGGACAGCACCTTAGAAAACCCGTGATAACTCACTCCACACCTGATGAAAATTGGGGCTTGCAGTCCCAATGGATAGATCTCGACGAGATGAACAACTTGCTATACTCATGATCAAAATTTGGTTGAGAATTCCTACCTCAATCGATGGATCAAAGAAGGATGAGGGGAAGCCAACGGCCTGCTGACCCACCTCCACAAATCGAGCTAGATCTCCCCAGATCTGAAACTTCAGCGAACCCCACAACAGCCAAATGAAAGAAGACTCGTAGGGCTTCATTTTGATAGCTCATAGAGCTTCTGGAGCCTTCGGAGTTGGGAGTATTCGCTGCTGCAAGCTACATGTTTAGAGACGGCGCCGAAATCCTTGACTTGACCAAACTATGTCGGCAGCACGTTTTGGGGCTAGGTTTACCTCAAATTGATTGAGGGTAAATGTTCCTTACATTGTGGCCTTCCATTTGCCACTGATTTCAGTTCATTTGGTTGAGTATTCAGGTCGAATTTCGTGTTTTAATCTAAGGGTTAGGTATGGGTCAAAAGTGTGCACTTTTGGGTTTAAACTCTAAATAGATCTTACCACGGATTTACAATGGCTTAATGCCAGAAGGAAAAGTTGTTATCTGCCTCTACCTTAATCTGTTTACTATTTTTATGGATTTTTATAAGGTAGTCAAATTCACTCATACTATTTCTAACGAATTAAATATTAATAAATCTGAAATTCAATTATTAATTCAATAAAATTCTATTCTCAATTAATAAAAGCTTAATAAGAAATATTGGGCTCAATTAAATAATTTGGGATCTTACACCCTCCCCTACTTAAAGGAATTTGGTCCTCCAAATTCACTGCACTAAAACTGAGAGTAGAAAAAGATCGCTCACCTAGAATAGATCGGGATACCGCTTTCGCATAGTCTCTTCAGACTCCCATGTAGCTTCTTCGGTCCCACGCTGACTCCACTGAATCTTGACCATCGGTATCGAACGATTCCGGAGTTGCTGTTGCTTCCGGTCCAGAATCTTGACAGGTCTTTCCTCATAGGTCAAATCTTCCTTCAGTTCAAAATCCACTTGCTGAATGATATGAGTGGGATTGTACACATATTTCCGCAACATAGACACATGGAAAATATTGTGTACGCCAGACAAATGCGGTGGTAAAGCCAGTCTGTATGCCACCTCTCCCACTCTATCTAGAATCTCAAATGGACCAATGTACCTCGGACTCAGCTTGCCATGAATGCCAAATCTTCGGATCCCTCTCGTCGGAGAGACCTTTAAGAACACATGCTCGCCAACCTGAAATTCCAATGCTCTTCTCCTGTTGTCGGCATAACTCTTCTGTCTTGACTGGGCTACTTGTAACCGGTCTCGGATAACACAGATGTTCTGTGATGATTCCGAAACAAGATCTGGTCCAAGCCACTGTTTCTCACCTACCTCGTCCCAACACAACGGAGAACGACAACTTCTACCATATAGTGCTTCAAAAGGAGCCATCTGAATACTAGACTGATAGCTGTTATTGTAGGCGAATTCAATTAATGCCAAATGCTCACTCCAATTACCACCGAAATCAATCATGCAAGCTCGCAGCATATCTTCCACTATCTGATTGGTTCTTTCAGTCTGTCCATCTGTCTGTGGATGAAAAGCAGTACTAAAATTCAGACGAGTACCCAAAGACTCTTGCAGTCCCTTCCAGAAATGTGAAGTAAATCTGGGGTCTCGATCAGATACTATATTCACTGGGATACCATGCAATCTCACCACTTCCTTTATATACAAAGCAACCAATACATCAATCGTCCACTTGGACTTAATTGGTAAGAAATGAGCCGACTTTGTCAATCGATCGACAATCACCCATATCGCATCAAATCCACCACGAGTCCTAGGTAGACCCATAATGAAATCTATGCCAATGCTTTCCCACTTCCATTGGGGTATGTCGAGTGGTTTCAATTTCCCTGCTGGTCTGAAATGTTCGGCCTTAACTTGCTGACATACCAAGCATCTACTCACAAAATCTGCAACTTCTCTTTTCATATTCGGCCACCAAAAGGACCTTTTCAAATCTCGGTACATCTTAGTGCCTCCAGGATGAATGGTATATCTGGATCTATGAGCTTCCTCAAGAATTTTGTTCTTTATTGTAGCCTCATCCGGAACACAAGTTCTGCCTTTAAATAATAATCTACCATCATCGGCCAACATAAAGTCAAGTCTGCTGCTCAAGTTTCCCTTGATCTCTACCAACTCGGGATCATTTTCTTGCAAGGACTTGATTTCTATCAACAATTCAGGTTTAAGTTGAATCTGAGCAATCAAGACCCGATCATTGTCAATATTAAGATCCAGACTAGATAATTGTTCCAACAATCTCCATTCTTGTAACATGAGACTTGACAATCTAGCTATCGGCTTCCGGCTTAATGCATCTGCCACAACATTACCTTTGCCAGGATGATACTCAATCGAGAAGTCGAAGTCTTTCAAGTACTCCAACCATCTCCGCTGCCTCATGTTGAGTTCCTTCTGAGAAAATAAATACTTCAAACTCTTATGATCTGAAAACACTGTGAAGGTTTCTCCATATAAGTAATGCCTCCATATCTTCAAAGCAAACACGACTGCAGCAAGTTCCAAATCATGAACATGATAATTATCTTTGTGCTTCCTCAACTGCCTAGAGGAATAGGCAATCACCTTCCCATGCTGCATGAGTACACAGCCTAAGCCAATACCTGAAGCATCAGTATAAACAACAAATCCTCCTTCACCAGAAGGTAAAGCCAAAACAGGTGCAGTAGTCAAACACTCCTTCAGAGTCTGAAAGCTTCGTTGACAATCATCTGACCAATCAAACTTATTTTCCTTGCGGGTTAATCTTGTCATAGGTACTGCAATCTTGGCGAAATCTTGAATAAATCTTCGGTAATAACCTACCAGGCCTAGAAAACTTCTAACTTCTGTCACACTGGTAGGTTGTTCCCAATTCTTCACTGCCTCGACCTTCGAAGGATCAACAGAAATACCGTTCTTCGTAATGATATGTCCTAGAAAGGACACCTCTTGCAACCAGAATTCACACTTACTGAACTTAGCATATAGTTGATGATCTCTCAACAGTTGCACTGCCATTCTCAGATGCTCAGCATGCTCCTCCTCATTCTTAGAATAAATCAGGATGTCATCAATAAAGACCACGACCCATTGATCAAGATAGGGTCGAAATGCATTGTTCATCAACTGCATGAAAGCTGCTGGAGCATTCGTTAGACCAAAAGGCATAACGACAAATTCAAAATGACCATACCTGCTGCGGAAAGCTGATTTATAGATATCCTCCTCCTTAATTCGCAACTGGTGATATCCAGATCGAAGATCGATCTTAGAGAAATATTGAGCTCCCGCTATCTGGTCAAATAACTCATCAATCCTCGGCAAGGGATATTTATTCTTGACAGTCTGCTGGTTCAATTGCCGATAATCAATGCACAGCCTCATCGAACCATCTTTCTTCCTGACAAATAGTACAGGGGCTCCCCAAGGAGAAGTACTAGGACGTATAAAACCCTTCTCAAGCAATTCCATCAGTTGCTGCTTCAGTTCCCTCAGTTCCGCAGGAGACATACGATAAGGAGCCTTAGAAATAGGAGATGTGCCAGGAATAAGATCAATAGAAAAGATAACTTCCCGCTCAGGCGGAAGTCCTGGTAGTTCCTCCGGAAAGACATCAGGAAAATCTCAGACAACAGGAATGTCCTTGATCTCAATCTGCTGCTCAGGGGTTGCACAAACAAAGGCTAGAAAAGCCTCACATCCACGTCTCATCAGCTTATCAGCTCGGAGAGCCGAAATAAGTGACACCGAGTTGTGATGCTTAACACCCACAAAAGAAAGTCTCGGGTGCCTAGTAAAAGACACGGAGCTAGAACTGTAGTGAACGCTAACCTCATATCAAGCCAACCAGTCTGCTCCTAGGATTACATCATAATCCTTCATGTCCATGCAGACCAAATCTGCTGGTAAGTTCTGCTCACCAATCATCACCTTACTAGAAGGATAGAAATACTGGATTGTTGATCTAGTGCCAATAGGGGTTGAAATCTCTAACGGAGTATTCATCAAAACAGGTTCCACAACTAATGACTTAGCAAATCTCCGTGAAATAAAAGAATGTGTTGCACCAGTATCAAAGAGAGCAAATGCGGGCTTATCGATTATAGTAAGGGTACCTTCGACGAGTCCACCATCATCAGAAATCCCAGTTTCATCTGCATGTAAAGCTTGAAGCTTGCGTTGTGGTTTCTTGAAGACTAGAGGTTTTGCCGGTGTAGCTTGCTCCGATATGAGAGGACAATTGGGGATATGGTGCTCCTTGCTTCCACATCGCAAACAGGCGCCTAGCTTGCGCTAGCACTCCTCTATCTTGTGACCCGGACGATCACAATAGTTGCACACGCCCTTGAATGGAACAATAGGGCCAGGCTTCTTGTCTTCATGCCTCGGCGTCTTGCCCTTCCATGATCCGGACCCGCTCCACGAACCAGGTCCACTAACAGGCCTCTTCTTGGTATACCCGGGTTTGACACTCCCGGAACCCGTAGGTAATTCTTTCTTGGTGTCTTTCCCACGGATTCTCTCCGTCATTTCAAGAGTATCCTCCAGAACTTGCGCTTTCCTTACCACCTCAGAATACGTGGAAATCTCCATCGGTGCCAATTGGTTGATATAATGAAGCTTCAATCCATTGAGAAAGCGCTTCGCCTTCATCTTCTCGGTGGAAATGAGATGTGTAGCATATCGAGAAAGCCGTGCAAATTGAGCCTCATACTCTGCCACGGACAAACCTCGCTGTTTTAAGGCCACGAACTCTGCCGCTTTCTTCTCTTGCACTCTATCAGAAAAATACTTGCTGTTGAAGAATTCTTCGAACTCTTCCCACATAACTTGCCGATCACCGAGAGTTGCCTTGATAGAATCCCACCAAGTACGTGCATCATGTTCCAGTTGAAATGTGGACAAAAGGACACGCTCCTGGTTGGTGCATTGCATAACTTCAAAGATCCTTCCCATCTCATCTAGCCAGTGCTCGGCTTGGTCAGGGTCGGTCGAACCCGCAAACCTTGGCGGATTCATCCCTCGGAAGTTCCGGTATAGATCACCAGTGCCATGCTGTGCCGCTCCTGCCTGAGCTACTTGCTGAAGGGCCTGAGTAAGGCCTTGAACCGTACGCTGCAGGTTCCTCCATTCAGCACGATCAGCTACCATCTACACGAGAAATAGATTACTTAGGTCCAATAAGATAGATAAAGCACGATTAAGGAACGAACTTAACCCAAGTTCTACCCAATCTCACAGGTCAGGTCTGAAACTTTCACAAGGTTAGGGATCTAGTGCACCTAGACACGACCAAAACTCGGTACCTGGCGGAGGAAATCGGTCCGAAGACCACTCGCGCAAGTATGCGACCTTCCCGATAGGCGTAGCCTAACGTTCGGACAACACCTTTTGATATACCGGTTATTGGGATGCAATGCAAGAAAACCTAATGTGAAACCTAGGGCTCTGATACCAACTAAGCTGTTACGCCCCGAACAAGGCGGAAATATCGGGACGTACAGTTAGAGACACGCTGGCAAGAGAGAGAACTAATCTAAAATAATACACAAGTGCTACAAGATGGAAATACTAAAATGATCATTAACAAACCACAACAGATACAATAACCTCATGTTCAACTTAATACAACTGGAATAATCAATCACTAAAGCTCAATAACATGACTGAGACTAAATGCTCTCCAAAACACAACTAAAGTAAGATAACACACTACTAACACACTAGAACTGATACACTCAAGACATCACTCCTGCCCTTCCCCATCGGTAAGTGCATCACCTGAACAGCTTGGAAAAGGGGGAAAACACAACTATGAGCTGACGCTTAGTAGGAAATAACAGACTGGTATAAGTGATTAACAGTTTAATTACATTTTAAAATGTCATGCTACAAATGATAAAATAATAAAAAGATAACGATGATATCACGAAACAAAATTCAAAGACCTTGCAAGGTCAAGAAATATAATGAATAGAATGGTAAGACAAGAATTTACTACAGGAGATAACGATAAAAAGTTGGCCATATCAAGACAATTCAAGTCATGTCAAGCATGTATGTAATTTTATTTCCACGTCCAAGTAATCAACAAGTAAAGTAACAACAAGTAGAGTATAGAACAGTGAAGAGTGGAAAGTGAAAAGTAGTAGAAGGTAATGTAGAGAGTAGTGGACAGTCCTAGATTTAACACATGTCAAGTACTGGTGCCAAATGCCACACCTAGTTATTCACCTCCCCGGGGGTACACGTAGTGTTCGGGCGCTCTTCCCAGGACTAGACCGAGCCCTTAATTGTTTGCCAGACATTGATTTCTTTGGATCAAAGATCCCACGAATCTAGACTTCCACAGTTTATGGCCAAAATTCCAAGGTTTAAACTAAGTAGCAATAGCAACTTCAAGTAGGAGAGAGATTCATTTCCAGAATTTCAAGGTAAGTATAATCATCAAGGAGATCGAAACCAAGTCACAACAAGAGTTAATCGTGCTGCGCTACTATAAAACAGCAGCAATCAAACAAGCTAATCAACATATTAATCCTAATCACCAAGTTAAGATATCATGATTAACCATTATCATTTGTATTAGCCAAAGTGCCAACAAGCTAGAACAAGTTGTCGAGGTAAAGAACAAGCTCTCACAGCGGTGAAATAGAATGCATTATCAGGGGTTTTAGTTACACCATTAATCATTAATTATGTGAGTTTCTATTTAACCAATGTAAGTGTTGTAATGGAGATGGTAAACATCGTGTTTTGTACTATGTTTGCAAGAAAGGACCAATGCAAATTTGAAATCAAGGGGGGTACATGAATAGGTCAATTGTTCTTCAAAAATATAATTTCAGTGGGTCTAAGTTAAATGGGTTGATTCCCTACTGATTCGGATCCATCTTCGGGTCGAAAAATGATAAAAATCGGGTTTCTGGTGTACGGGTCGACCCCTGGGGTCGACCCCTGAAAAACTGGGGTCTGAAAGCTGAATGGGTCGACCCCTGGGGTCGACCCCAGCAATTTCTGAAGATGGGTCGACCCCTGGGGTCGACCCCTACATTCCTGTGCAATGGGTCGACCCCTGGGGTCGACCCCCACGCAGGGAGCTGGATGGGTCGACCCTTGGGGTCGACCCCCATGCAGGAACAGGAGGGGACGACCCCTGGGGTCGACCCTCGGGCCTGCAGGGTTGCCCAGAAAATAGGTCGACCCCTGGGGTCGACCCCTGCAATAACAGCAACGAATGTTGCTTCCGGAAACCACATAAACTCATCCAAATGGGGTCCAATTGAGTTGAAATCAAAATCACATGATCTAGGAATATTAATAGACATTCTAGGGTCATAAAACTACAATTTTGAAACACGAATTGTTATAGAAATTGATTGAATCTCAACTTATATATGGTAATTTCATGAAAACCCTAGTTCCTGACCCACTTCTACTAAATCATGCAATTCTCTTAACATACACAACGGAATTTAGGGCTTTTGGTGTCAAAAGAAAGCTGACTCGATTATGAATCCAACCATGTATGATATGCTACATGAAGATCAAGTTACAGGGCTCAAAATTAGCCCGAAATCAAGCTCTGACTTAAAGGAACACTATATGAAACATGTTCTAGATATGCTCTTACAAAAATTCAAAATTCACGAGGCATGCTCAATGGAATTTGGGGCTTTCTATGTTAAATGAAAGATAATAACATGCTGATTATATCATGTAAGTTAATTAGAGTTTGGTTGTTAGATCCTACCTCAAATCGGAGAGAGAAAACTCAAACCCTAGGATGAAGAACACTTGGACAACACCTTAGAAAACCCGTGATAACTCACTCCACACCTGATGAAAATTGGGGCTTTCAGTCCCAATGGATAGATCTCGACGAGATGAACAACTTTCTATACTCATGATCAAAATTTGGTTGAGAATTCCTACCTCAATCGATGGATCAAAGAAGGATGAAGGGAAGCCAACGGCCTGCTGACCCACCTCCACAAATCGAGCTAGACCTCCCCAGATCTGAAACTTCAGCGAACCCCACAGCAGCCAAATGAAAGAAGACTCGTAGGGCTTCATTTTGATAGCTCATAGAGCTTCTGGAGCCTTCGGAGTTGGGAGTATTCGCTGCTGCAAGCTACGTGTTTAGAGACGGCGCCGAAATCCTTGACTTGACCAAACTATGTCGGCAGCACGTTTTGGGGCTAGGTTTACCTCAAATTGATTGAGGGTAAATGTTCCTTACATTGTGGCCTTCCATTTGCCACTGATTTCAGTTCATTTGGTTGAGTATTCTGGTCGAATTTCGTGTTTTAATCTAAGGGTTAGGTATGGGTCAAAAGTGTGCACTTTTGGGTTTAAACTCTAAATAGATCTTACCACGGATTTACAATGGCTTAATGCCAGAAGGAAAAGTTGTTATCTACCTCTACCTTAATCTGTTTACTATTTTTATAGATTTTTATAAGGTAGTCAAATTTTCACTCATACTATTTCTAACGAATTAAATATTAATAAATCTGAAATTTAATTATTAATTCAATAAAATTCTATTCTCAATTAATAAAAGCTTAATAAGAAATATTGGGCTCAATTAAATAATTTGGGATCTTACATGTTGACTCCAGGAGGTAGCCTTTTGGTAGCATGGTGGGCCGGGTACGGCACCTTATATACATCAAATGAAGCGTAGTCATCACCGCCTCGATCAGCCAGCTTCCTCTCAATCATCTGTTCTATCATCATTTTATTCATCATCGCCGGGTCGACTGGGCCTGTGCAGAAGTGAGCTTGTTGCATCTGCGGCATCACCGGCATCGTTGCTTGAGGTGTAGCGGCAATCCCCTGATGCTGAGGAGCGAGCTGTGGTATCGGGGTCATGCCCCCAGTGTAATCAGGTGCCAATTGAGAGGCCATCATTGGAGGGGAAGCTTCAACTTCATCAGCACCTCGCTGTGAGGTTTCAGGAGGGACCTCGATTTGTTTCGAGGCCGCAGGATTCATGCTCAGCTCATTGAGTTGCCTTTTTAACATCTCAACTTCTTGTTGATAATTCTGGAGCATCATCATCACGGCCGGATCGAGCATGGAGGAGCTAGGACCTTAGCCTCTTGCTGTCGGCAGAACATCTGGAGAATGCGTTGGTCCGTCGTCGTCATCCTCGGCGGTGATCACATTTACAGTCATCGTGATCAGATCCACACCGGTTTCTTCAAAGAGGGCTAGTGTTGTCTCAGCTACAAGAAAATAGACCTTTAGGGGCATTTTAAAAATGCCCAAAAAAATGGAGATGAATGCCCTAAAAACCATTAGGGGCAGTTTGATTAGTTTTAGGGGTAATTTAAAATGTGCCCCTGTTGTCTTGGTCCCTAAAAGTTTTTATGGCATTTTTTAAAAATTGCCCCTAATGTTATCATTAGAGGCACTAAAAATTGCCCCAAAATATTCAACTAGGGGCAATTTTGTTGACCAAATGCCTCTGATGAATATGTCTTAAGGGCAATTTCCCCTTCAAACTGCCCTAAATAACCTATTTTAAGAATAGTCCTCTAAAAATGACCATGAAATAATCACTTGAAAGAATGTTTTTTAGGGGCATTTTATTCCACAAACTGCCCCAAACACCCAATCTATAGCGACTCCAATTTTTAATTATTACACCAAAATAACCATCTTAAAATACAAAAACTAGAGTCAACATTTCTAACATACACAAACACTTACCATTACACAACATGTGAGTATATAAAATGCCCACCTTTTAACAGAAACATAAATAGGACATGATACTCATTGGCAAAGACAATGTCTTAATAGAGTTGTATTTTAAAATCAAATCATAAAAATATCCCAGCTACATGTATTGTATCAATGACTTATAAATACTCTCGGACCATAGAACTTCCATTTTTCACTCTACAACTAAAACACACAAACTCGACAACTCTTTAAAATATATAAAATCCTTCCTCCTTGGTGTTCCTTAAGTACAATCATTTTTTTAATAGTGGACAAGTAATAAAAGTAGTCAATTGGCCGAATAGTTTGACATGTGGTCATGACACTTGCATCCTCTCTACCAATGCATTGAAAAGGCCTTGGGGGTGATGAAGCTATCTATCATGCAACAACAATGGTAAGCACAACCAGATAGATAGAGAAGAAAAATAAGGTAGAATATGCAGAAAAATAAGGTGTTAGAATGGGGAAACAAGTATCCATGAGAAGTCACCAAAAGAAAAAAACTAAAGGAAACGACAAATAAAAAAATCACCGGGGCACTATGCACACATGTGCACACTTCCTTTCCTAACATCACTTCCTTTCTTGAAAATAGAGATAGATGGGTACCCTTGAATATGGTACCTAGAAAAGATGATATACATCAAGATAGGACATTTGCTACCACAAAGTAGAATTGTCAAGTCCTTCATATAAAGAAATTGCTACAAAAAGTACACTAAAAAGAGACTAGACTATATAAAAATCTTTATCAAGAGGGCATGCTTTAAAGTTACTGTTGCCATATGTTCTATCATCAAAATCAGACTTGCAATAAGATATTATAAGATCCTGGTCACTTGTAATGCAGATGTTGTTGGTGTTGCAGCCAAGGTGCCACAACAGGTGACCTCAAAAGAAGTAACAAGTTCAGCTCGGAATTTCCAAACAACTGCCGTGCAATTCAGAAATCTCAAAAATAACTGATTCTCATATAAAAAAGTTAAATATTGATGGAGTCATAAATTCTATTTTGCTTACTTCCGTTAATTGGAAGTTCATAACCTACACACAATTAAAAGAAAAGATCATAATCAACAATTAAAAATGAATAAAAGAGTGACATCTTTCCATTAATCAATAACAAGGAAATATGTATTTGGAGGTTTTCATTTTCTTGCTTGAGTAGGAGCTTCTCATTGAACTGTTCTATAAAATCAACCTTTTTATTTCGATGTAAAAGATGATTGAAGGATTTGAGAACAGTACCATCCTCTATAGAAAGTAATTTGAGAGGCTGCTAGCTCTTTTAAATATCAAGAACATTATACCTAGACTGTAACACCAACAGAGGCTAAACAAATATGCACTAACACATATTAAATTTGTTATCCTCTGTTGAATTAAAAAAACTATTGGCAAAGCTACTTCAAGTTGTAAGATACTGCAACATATCCAAAAAAATGTCCAACAACAAAATTAACTTAACGAATAAAAAAAGAAATAGGAAGAATTATTAAATAAAAAAGGGCGTGAACCAAGACTTCATTCCCTACTCTGAAATCAACCTGAATTGTTAAATACTAGCTTCTATTGTGACTTCGAGAAAAATGCATCCACTTGGACTACAAGCTTTGAGATGTAGGTTGCAAATATCTTAACAGAAAATCCTTTTTCTACAAAAGATTATTTTTACAGTTTCAGCTTAAATATGTTATTGAGCTTTAAGAGTTTGAAACATGATTTTGATTAAGAAGGAATCAATTAGAAGAAAATTAGTATGCACGGTTGTTACCAAACAGTAAGTTTGGATAGCAATGTCAACCAACGGTACATGTGACGAAGCAAGTGAAACTCAATGAGCCATCATGAGTCACCACCGCAAGTGGACAACTCTAAGAGAGGGAGAGCATGAACCAAACTACAAGGGTGCCTTCATGGTGGCCAAGAGCAAAACCTTGTTCACTCAGTCTCAAGGAAAAAGTTGCCATGGAATGTGGGCCAAATAAAGGCTTGCACTATAGCTGGGTGCCAACAGGGGCCGAAATAGAAAAGTCAAAGCTGAAAGTTCTCTTTCTTAAAGGTGGTGCCTACCAAAAAATCAATTTCACAGAGGTTAGTTCTGATTTTTTTCCACTTCATACTAGGTCCACTTCGTTTCTTCCCGTTCTCAAGTTTAGATTTGTAAATAATGGCACTATGTTAGAAGGAATGATCATCTCTCCCTCTTAATGCCTACCAAGATACTCCTATTTATAGGCCATTGAGCATGGTCTCCTTCTATATATCATGTAGCAGCCAGAGGGGTATCTATTGCTGATGTGTTATTTCTGGATTCATCAAATTGTTTGCACCATCTGGCTGATCCATGTGCCATCCATATGTCGTCGACTAACAATTTAGTCTCTTTCAATATGTTAACATTTTTTAAAAAAATTAAGTTTACATGACAAAGGACCCTAGCTCACTGGAAGCTTAATAATCGGCCCAGCCACCTTTTGGAGGGTAAAAAAATCAAGAAAGGTAAAAATTTCCTAAAAATTAGAAAATTTGTTCCAATAATGGAGACACAATTTTAGATGAGAAATCTATAGCATCCATACACCTGATTGTATTTACTGAAGATGTACCTATTTGGAGGCCTCACATTTAAAAAGACTTAGCATCCCCCCAAAAGATACAATTGGCTGCATCACATCTAAAGCTGACCCAATGGCATCTTTGACATCTCGGATATCTAGCTATTGAAGAGGGGAAAATGTATAATATTATTAAACATGAACAGATACTACAGGTGACAATCTTTTTCAAATGTTGATGGCTCAAATGAAATTCTGAAGGCACAAACCCTAGCTCCACCAACAACTGGAAGGCGGCGAATGCTAAAGCTTGTAATGCTTTAATGGGTCCTGATAAGAACTTGAATGTTCTCTGTCCAAAAGAGACCACTCCTCCAAATAGGACACATTCGACATTCAAGGGAACTGACCTTTTCCTTTATTTTCAAGGGTAGTTAACCATTTTGTAACATCATAAATAACTTAATCTACTTCTCGAACCAGCCAGAACCAGCCTGATTTGATGTCAGGGAGCACACAGAGATTTTATCACACCATAGAAACGAGTAGAAGCTAACTGCCGGTCAAAGTGATGCTTCTATGTAGCATGCTTTTTCCTGTATCATAGAAATGAGTAGAAGCTAACCAGCTTGGTTGATTCATGTAAAACCTTTAATGAAATTCCCTATATCAGAAGGATGTGATTATTCTTGGATTCTGCTGTCTTTGAGATGAGATCCACCTAGACCCCTTGGTAGATCTAAGAGTTTGAAATTATATCAACATAGGGTCAGAGAGGGGTTTTATAATAGCACTGGAGAATGTTCAATAGAATCAAACGAATAGTGTCAATAAGATTGAAGTGTCTAGGCGAGCTTGCTGTGGCCGCAAGTGCCTTTGGGCCAAGCCCCATTAGGCTACCCAGCCCACATTGACAATAATAACCCCATAAATTTTCAACCATGGGGGCTTCGCCCCCTTCACCTCCCAACAAGGGGGGCACTGCCCCCCATTTGAATTTGATACGTTGTTAATTTGTTTCTCATATCTATATGCATGAATTTACTAATCTTATTGATTTTATGTGTTGTCAACATATTTACTGATGCATTAATATATCTGATTTACTTAATATATTTAAAAAATATCTCCTCAAACGCCTAGGTAATGTGTTGTCAACATATTTACTGATGCATTTATATATCTGATTTATTTAATATATTTAAAAAATGTCATCTCAAACTCCTAAGCCATTGCCTAGGCATTTGAGGCTAAGGCGACCCCTTGATCGGCTCAGGTACCTCTTGCCTCTGACTACGTAGAAAGGAAAGAGGAACACAGCTAGAGATAAGGAGTCAACCAACAATGACAGTCAGTAAACATGATTTTAATTTGGCAAAGAAATTGTATAAAGCCTGCAGTATGCTAGCAATAAATGCTAACGTGGATGGGCCCAGGTGAACCAAAATAGATCACTAATGGAACAAGTAACATAATCTTCTTCTATAAGGGAAAAGTGGTGGACCTTATATATAAGAATATACTAATTCAAAAGGGGCTGCAAAGAGAGACATGGAGAAAATGGAGAATATGAATGTGCCGTCAGCCGATTGCCAGTACAACAGATAAGGTGAACTAAGCCCACTGAGTGATGATCAGCTGAGCTAAATCTTGTGCCAAGATAGAAGTCTAGTAGACCCCAAAGTTGATGAAGTCACTATAATAATAATCAAAGAGCTGAATATATGCTTGTATATATATTGGGCTAGTGTGCTTGTACTAATTAGAGCTGACTTTATTTTCTTGTCCTAGCAATACTGATATCCTTCCTATTTCAACTTGTCACATGAAGATCTTGACTTTTGATGGAACCCTCTGACATATGCTTTGGAATATTTGCATTCTCTTCGAGTGGAATTTGACTCAGTCAAACTCAAAAGGCTGACCAGGTCTGAATGGGATTAATCATTGACCACACAATTCAAGTTCACTTGTAAAGACTCAAGCCAACTGAAATTAAGTCGTAGAGTATCGTATGGACTTGCTCAAAGTGGTACAAGTCAATTCGAGACAATCCACGTTGGTTTGATCCCTTCTTGGTCTACTTCCCCCACTGGACTTGAACGAGCTGCCAGATTCTTCAACTAAAAAATGTTATGTTTCTTATTTGGAAGAAAAGGGTATTATTTGTACCACATCCATTCATTTGCATGTATGTTAATTTATCCTCATGTCAAGAGATCTCTGTAATCATACTTGGTATTCTCCTGTTACCCCTCAAGCTCTATGTCCTTGATTAAACTACATACCCTTCTTGCCACACACATTTCAGTCTCCCACAGCATAACGGGTGGAGTTCAATCAAATAGAAACCCTTGTTGTGGGAGCTCATGTGGGATAATGTGTCTCATGTCATGTCTCTTTGGACTTAATTCTCTAAATTTAATTTCCCATTTTGTTTTGATAATTGGCAACAATACATTTTACTTTTCAGCTCTTGGGTTTTGATAATAATGATTTTTTGAAACCATTCTTATTATGACAACACTGTAAGCATTTCATAGCTTCATGTGCACGCATTTCATACTAAGGTCCATACATTTATATAGTTCTGCGCATGATGGTCAATGCATATCGCATGGTAAGCAGAGGCAAGGTTGGTACACATCATCTCTTAGTACCACTAAGGTCGGTGCACGTTTCTATAGAAGTGCACAGCAGGTCGGTGCAGATCTTGTATCGCGCATTTAAAGTCGGTGCATGTCTTGTATGATTTTATACAAGATCGGTGCATGTTTCTATAGAAGTAAGCATATAAGTCGGTGCACCTTTTTGCAGAGAACACATAAGGTTTGTGCACACATGACTGTCAATTCAGTACACGTTTCTGTTTATGAAAACATGAAGGTCAGTGCATACCGCTATTCCCTCATGTAGGTTAGTGCACATTTTAAGTGCCTGCACATAAGGTCCGTGCACATCTTGTATGACTGGACACAAAGTCGGTGCATGTTTCTGCCTCATGCATATAAAGGTCTGTGCACCTTCTATCTCATGCATATAAATGTCGGTGCATGATTTGCCTCATGCATGAAAGAGGCCGGTGCAGATTTTGCCATGTGCATATAAGGTCGGTGCACATTTCTGACTTATGCATATGAAGGTCTGTGCACGTCTACCTTGTGTCTATATAAAGTTGGTGCATATAGTCATTTGCATAAACTCATGTCGGTGCACATTTGCATTGATCGCTTGGAAGGTTTGCGCACACTCCATTCTGTGCATGTCCAAGGTTAGTGCATAATTCTTACACTGCATATCGAGGTCAGTGCTCAATCTATTTAGCAGAATCAAGTCCGTGCACATTTGCAAGGACAAGTCTGTGCATATTCTCATATGATGCTACAAGGTCAGTGCATATGCATTCTAAGTGTTTGACTAAATGTCTGTCGTCTGAATTGCAAGATTAATTACTACGTCTCTGGATGTAACATCCCAGTTAAAAAATAAAATATAAAAGTAAAATTTTGAAATATGTTTTGGAATAAAATGTGATAAATAGAAATAAATGAAAAGCGTGCGAAAATAAAAGGGAATCTAATTATGTAAAAATAAGAATGACTAATTGAATCATTAATTCAACGTAAGATATATTAAAACAAATTAAAGCTATTAACTTGGTATTTAATGACTTCAATAATTTTCTTAGTTAAAGAATATTATTTATTTTGAAAGTGGCCAAGTTATATTAATAAAAAGAAATAATTATTTTTCTACAATAACCATAAAAAGAATTTCATATTTGAAGATGCAATCAAATTTTTCTACGATGAATTGAATTTAATCGGTATAAATTAGATTAATTTAATTTCACCCATAGACCAAAGTTTTGACTAATTTCTAAAAATATGAAAAAATTATATTCTTGTAGAGAATGAAGTGTTTAACAATATTGTCAACTGAGCCGACCCCTAATAAAAATTTAACAGGGCTAGATTAAGGAATTAATTGCCAAATTCGTTGTTTTAATAGATCAATCCTAAACGACCAAATTGGAGCCCAATTTCTAATCAATCGAGCCCAAACTAGGCCCAATCGATAGGTTAACTCTAGGAGCTCGTTTTCCCTTCGAAACCCTAGCCTCTAGAAGCCCCCATTCGATGGTGGCGACACGAATTTGGTCGAGCACCGAGTTTTTCACCAGTTTTCCCCCCTTGGACTCTCGAGTCCAATTCGATCGCTAGGAACCCTCTTAGACCC
The DNA here is from genome assembly GCA_022559845.1 of Amorphophallus konjac. NCBI lineage: Eukaryota > Viridiplantae > Streptophyta > Magnoliopsida > Alismatales > Araceae > Amorphophallus > Amorphophallus konjac. Next base: position 470,517,592 of record CM040121.1, read on the forward strand.
TATAACTAGAGGGCTTCGATAGCCCTAGGACCCTATTTGATCCTCCAACCGGCGGCGTGACCTGTGGTGGCCGATCGAGGGTGAATTTGGGCGAGGAGCGTCGGGTGTTCGCGGATTAGGGTTTTTTGCGCGTTGTCCCTTTCTTCTTTGATTATAGTAGGTTTCTCTCAGGCCCAATCTAATTAATTAACATGGATAGATAGATCTCTTCCTTAACTTTCTTTTGAACCTATTTTGCCCAATTTTGGCTATCTATTTTGGGTGTATTCCGAGTTTTATGTGAGCATACAATTAGGGTTTTTACTCTTTTCATCTCCGTTCGATTTACATAGATTAATCGTAGTGGAATATTTAAATTGATTATGCCCCGGTGTGTGTTTTTAAGCTACCTACATTTTGATAGTAAATAGCCTAATTTTCATGCTATATCCATGATTTAATCTTGCTTTCAATGGACCGATGTCTTGTTTTCACGTTTTCGGGCTCGGGTTGGATAAAACGCCCTTCCAAAGACCGCCTGGTTTTTAGCAGTCACGTGATAGACCATTTTCATGGTCTAGCGGTCTTGCGACAGACTGTTTTCTTCCTCGTTAGGGCTAGGCCGAGTTTAGCGGTCTCCCGATTGACCATTTATTGTATAGCGGCCGCCCAATTGACCGTTTGCCATGGTTTAGCGGCCCAATTATAGACCATTTTCTGGCCAGCGAATTTAAAAAAAAGTGGTTTTCCAGTGTGTAGGTGGTCCTTCTCTTGAACGTTTAAGGCCTCTGGCGGTATGTTCTGAGACCGTTTTATACCCTGTTTCAGTAAAAATGTTGATTATTTTTGGCGTGTTATGTTATATCATTCCTTGTTGAATAGCATGATATTAGGGTGAATTACATTGTATAAACGCACTAATGATTAGGGCTCATGAAATATTTGATTAAAGTCTAATTGACTTTCATGAATTGCCCCTTCATGTTCATCATTCTTTATTTTATGATTGAAAATGAGTAAAGTAATTAAATATTAGTTTCTCCTTTCCTTCTCATTATGCCATTATCACCTTGCTATCTTATTAGGGTTGTTTTAAGGTCGTGCCACTTCAGTGGTGGCGATTGGACCGAATATCTCGTTTTCTGTTGATTGTGAGCCATTGAATTCATGGGCATTGAATTACCTCTCCGTCGGATATTTCTTCCACCGGACTAGGTGTTCATGTTCCGAGGCCTCCGTAAGCCCCCGCGAGCCTGGGATTCCCACTAGGATGCCGGGCGGGTTGTACCTTAAGTCCTGAACCCTTCTAATTGACCAGAATTGTGATTTTTGGGTCAGCCCCTGCTCTATAAGGGTTTCGGCCATGTTCAGACCATTTTCTGACTCAGCGGTCCTCCTGAGACCGTTTAGTTCGATTGGCGGCCCTTCTGGGACCGTTTTGTTATGATAGCGGCCAGTATAGGACCGTTTCTCCCTGGTCTGGATCACTTTTGTTTTCTGGCGCGTCATACCATCTAAACGGCCCGGTGTTGACCGTTGTATTTTGCATGTGGTTCTGATTAGACTACTTTTTCCTGTGTGTCCATTCCTGATTAGACCGTTAACTTAGCGGTCCTCTGCTGACCGTTTCACATTCCATCTTTCCGAGAATTGATGTTTTCGTGGGTTTGATATGTGTGAGCCACTCTAGCCTATCTATGCTATTATACCTCGATGTTTGACCTATTGTTAGGTCTATTGATGACATTCATCCTTTCTAAAGTCATTTCTTTAAATGACTATTCCTCTCGATTAATGAGCTTATTGTTTGGAACTCAAGAAAAATCAACATTTTTACGCATTTTACCTTGATTACATGAGCTTGATCTTGGAACTCTTGGCCATTAAACATTGTGGATGTCTAGATTTCGTGGGATCTATGATCCAAACAAATCAATGTCAAGGCAATCATATTTAAGAGCCTAGTCTGGTCCTGGGAGGAGCACCCGAAAAGTACTTGATCTCCAGGGAGGTGAATGACTAGGTGTGACATTGTCACCGAGTACTAGCTAGCGTGTTGAGTCTACGACATTCCACAGTCTCGTGATACTTGCTATTCATGCTTGAAGCATGAAGTACTTGCTTGCGTGACATGACTCGACTTGACTTGACTTGATAAATGGCCATTCATTGGAAAGTTATTGTTATTGGTGCTTGATATCTAGACCTGAAATGATCCTTTTCATTCATCTGGCGATTGTCTTCTGATCTTGTTGGCTACTTAGTTTGATTGAGTTTCTCGCATTGTTTATACATTCCTGAAAATGATTAATTACTTAAATTTTACCTGATGATAGAGAGAAATTCCTACTGAGCTTCTTGCTCACCCCCCTTATTTCCATCCTTTTCAGGTAACGCGGTAGATGAAACGTTTACAATTGGGATCGGGTCAGCATGATCGAGTGAACCGGGAGCTTAGAGACCTGAGTCTTTTATTTTCTTGTGCCTAGTTAGTATAGTGGGTCTTGCTATTCTCTTCTTTATTTCTTTTATTGAGTCTATTATTGTAAAATTGAGTCAAAATTTGTAATTTAACTTCCAAATATCAATGAAATTATATTTTTCTCAAAGTAATGGCCTCCATGTGTTTTAAATATCATTTATTATGTTTATTTATTTTCTGCTCTATTTATCATGACTGTTTCGCTGCCACGTTCCGAGCATTGCTTCCCGTTGCTATCGGTTCGGGGTGTGACAAAGTTGTATCAGAGCCTCGGTTGTTTGAGTCATAGGTTCTTGTCCTTAAGTATAGGTTACCCTAAGTAATAGGTCATGTAATCCTTGTCATCACTTTTGTCACCTGGTGAGATTGGGTAGTGCCTCGGGTTAAGTAATAAAACATGTATAAGATTGTGTAGCACGACGCGTAAGGATAATAAAATTTTTAACTTTTTTTTGCAGGTATTTCAGCTCCTTTTAACATAGAAGCGAGAGGGTCCACGTGTAAGTCGAGGTCTGGTTCCGTTCAAAGGTGGCGAGTTTGTCGTAAAGAAATTCAAAGTAATAAGAAGAAAAGGAAGAACCTTTCGCAAATGAAATGTTTTCACTGTCACAAATTTGGTCATCTAATCAAGGAGTGCTGGCAAAGGAGCGGAGCGTGTCTTCGTTGCAGAAATAAAAATCATGCAATGGCTAATTGCCCTAAGCTACTTCCACAACCAAAAACACCAGGAGAATTGGAACCGATTTCTATCAAATAAGGAATTATATAAGGTATCGTTCTCATCCTTAACCATAGTTAAATTCTTTTGTATTCCATTAATTGTATGATTACCATGTTATTTTGAATAGATAAGATCATCTTAGTTTAAATATTTGAATAGTTAATGCCGATCGACAAATTTGGGGACGAAATTCTTTGAAGTGGGGGAGGATGTAACACCCCAGTTAAAAAATAAAATATAAAAGTAAAATTTTGAAATATGTATTGGAATAAAATATGATAAATAGAAATAAATGAAAAGCGTGCGAAAAGAAAAGGGAATCTATTTTTTAAAAAATGAGAATGACTAATCAAATCATTAATTAAACGTAAGATATATTAAAATGGATTAAAGCTATTAACTTACTATTTAATGACTTCAATAATTTTCTTAGTTAAAGAATATTATTTATTTTGAAAGTGGCCAAATTATATCAATAAAAATACACAATTATTTTTCTATGATAACCATAAAAAGAATTTCATATTTCAAGATGTAATCGAATTTTTCTATGATGAATTGAATTTAATCGGTATAAATTAGATTAATTGAATTTCACCCATAGACCAAAGTTTTGACTAATTTATAAAAATATGAAAAAAATTATATTCTTGTAGATAACGAAGTGTTTAACAATATTGTCAACTGGGCCGACCCCTAATAAAAATTTAATAGGGCTGAATTAAGGAATTAATGGCCAAATTCGTTGTTTTATTAGATCAATCCTAAACGACTAAATTGGAGCCCAATTTCTAATCAATCGAGCCCAAACCAGGCCCAATCGATAGGTTAACCCTAGTAGCTCATTTTTCCTTCGAAACCCTAGCCTCTAGAAGCCCCCATTCGACGGTGGCGATGCTAATTTGGTCGAGCACCGAGTTTTTCACAGATTTTTCCCCCTTGGACTCTCGAGTCCAATTCGATCGCTAGGAACCCTCTTAGACCCTATAACTAGAGGGCTTCGATAGCCCTAGGACCCTATTTGATCCTCCAACCGGCGGCGTGACCTGTGGTGGCCGATCGAGGGTGAATTTGGGCGAGGAGCGTCGGGTGTTCGCGGATTAGGGTTTTTTACACGTCGTCCCTTTCTTCTTAGATTACGGTAGGTTTCTCTCAGGCCCAATCTAATTAATTAACATGGATAGATAGATCTTGTCCTTAGCTTTCTTTTGAACCTATTTTTCCGAATTTTGGCTATCTATTTTAGGCATATTTCGAGTTTTATGTGAGCATACAATTAGGGTTTTTACTCTTTTCATCTCCGTTCGATTTACATAGATTAATCGTAGTGGAATCTTTAAATTGATCTTGCCATGGTGTGCATTTTTAAGCTACCTACATTTTGATAGTAAATAGCATAATTTTCATGCTATATCCATGATTTAATCTTGCTTTCAATAGACTGATGTCTTGTTTTCACGTTTTCAGGCTCGGGTTAGATGAAACACCCTTCCAGAGACTGCCTGGTTTTTAGTGGTCGCGTGATATACCATTTTCATGGTATAGCGGTCCTGCGACATACCGTTTTCTTCCTCGTTAGGGCTAGGCCGAGTTTAGCGGTCTCCCGATTGACCGTTTATTGTATAGCGGCCGCCCGATTGACCGTTTGCCATGGTGTAGCGGCCCAATTATAGATTGTTTTTTGGCCAGCGAATTTAAAAAAAAGGGGGGTTTTCCAGTGTGTAAGAGGTCCTTCTCTTGATCGTTTAAGGCCTCTGGCGGTCTGTTCTGAGACCGTTTTCTACCCTGTTTCAGTAAAATGTTGATCATTTTTGGCATGTTATGTTCTATCATTCCTTGTTTAACAGCATGATATTAGGGTGAATTACATTGTATAAATGCACTAATGATTAGGGATCATGAAATATTTGATTAAAGTCTAATTCACTTTCATGAATTGCCCCTTCATGTTCATCATTCTTTATCTTATGATTGAAAATGAGTAGAGTAATTAAATGTTAGTTTCTCATTTCCTTCTTGTTATGCCATTATCACCTTGCTATCTTATTAGGGTTGTTTTAAGGTCATCCCACTCTGGTGGTGGCGACTGGACCGAATATCTTATTTTCCGTTGATTGTGAGCCATTGAATTCTTGGGCATTGAATTACCTCTCCGTCGGATATTCCTTCCGCTGGACTAGGTGTTCATGTTCCGAGGCCTCTGTAAGCCCCCGCGAGCCTAGGATTCCCACTAGGACGCTGGGTGGGTTTTACCTTAAGTCCTGAACCCTTCTAATTGACCGGAATTGTGATTTTTGTGTCAGCCCCTGTTCTGTAAGAGTTGCGGCCATGTTCAAACCATTTTCTGACTCAGCGGTCCTCCTGAGACCATTTAGTTCGATTAGCGGCCCTTCTGGGACCGTTTTGTTATGATAGCAGCCAGTATAGGACCGTTTCTCCCTGGGCTTGATCACTTTTGTTTTTTGGCGCATCATAGCATCTAAACGGTCCGGTGTTGACTGTTGTATTTTGCATGCGGTTCTGATTAGTCTGCTTTTTCTTGTGTGTGCGGTCCTGATTAGACCGTTTACTTAACTTAGCTGTCCTCTGCTGACCGTTTCACATACCAGCTTTCCGGGAATTGATGTTTTCATGGGTTTGATATGTATGAGCCGCTCTACCCTATCTAGGCTATTGTACCTCGAGTTTTGACCTACTGTTAGGTCTATTGTTGACATTCATCTTTCCTAAAGTCATTTCTTTAAATGACTATTCCTCTTGATTAATGAGCTTATTGTTTGGAACTTAAGAAAAATCAACATTTTTACGCATTTTACCTTGATTACATGAGCTTGATCTTGGAACTCTTGGCCATTAAACATTGTGGATGTCTAGATTTCGTGGGATCTATGATCCAAACAAATCAATGCTAAGGTAATCATATTTAAGGGCGCAGTCCAGTCCTGGGAGGAGCACCCAAAAAGTACTTGATCCCCGGGGAGGTGAATGACTAGGTGTGGCATTGTCACCGAGTACTAGCTAGCGTGTTGAGTCTACGACATTCCACAGTCTCGTGATACTTGCTATTCATACTTGAAACATGAAGTACTTGCTTGCGTGACATGACTCGACTTGACTTGACTTGATAAATGGCCATTCATTGGAAAGTTCTTGTTATTGGTGCTTGATATCTAGACCTGAAATGATCATATTCATTTATCTAGCGATTGTCTTCTGATCTTGTTGGCTACTTAGTTTGATTGAGTTTCTCGCATTGTTTATACATTCCTGAAAATGATTAATTACTTAAATTTTGCCTGATGGTAGAGAGTAATTCCTACTGAGCTTCTTGCTCACCCCCCTTATTTCTATAATTTTCACGTAATACGGTAGATGGAACGTTTGCAATTGGGATCAGGTCAGCGTGATCGAGTGAATTGGGAGCTTAGAGACTCGAGTCTTTTATTTTCTTGTGCCCAGTTAGTATAGTGGGTCTTGCTATTCTCTTCTTTATTTCTTTTATTGAGTCTATTGTTGTAAAATTGAGTCAAAACTTGTAATTTAACTTCCAAATATCAATGAAATTATAGTTTTCTCAAAGTAATGGCCTCCATGTGTTTTAAATATTATTTATTGTGTTTATTTATTTTCTGCTCTATTTATCATGAATGTTTCGCTGTCACGTTTCGAGCATCGTTTCCCGCTGCTATTGGTTCGGGACGTGACATTGGAAACAACAGAAACTTAAGTGGTCACATGATCCCTGGACAATAAGTGGCACGTGATTCAAGGTGGTTCTCTAATCAGATATATCTGACACTTGGGCCGCGCGCTTCCATTCATCTGACACGTGGAGCTTCACCAGAGCCTCTTCTACCGATTTTCTGGGCGGAAAACGTGTTTCCCACGTGCCCTATTCTCGCGTGGCTATATAAAGGGACCAGATCTCTCAGATCAAATTGTGAGAGAAAACAAGAAGGTTGATAGAAGAAGAGAAGGGGGAGCATAGAAGCAGAGAGAAGGATTTCGAGATAGAAGACTGAGCGCTGAAAGCTGAGAGTAGAAAGAATAAGAGCCCGCAGTGAAAGTCAAAAAGGAGTGCCGTAAGTTGGGTAGAAGTTCAGAGTGAGAAGAGAGTTTTTGAGAATCTGTGTTTATAATTGACTCCTGGATCAAATCCAGAGTTAATCTGCTCCTAGAGAGCTACATTGTTTCCTCATTTTGTTCTTCCCATTTTATTTCATGAATTCTCTTAAGCTTTGTATCAGCGGGCGAGGGTGAAACCTCGAACAGCGAAGGTATAAGGCTCAGTGGTAGCAAGCTGTGAGGCTCAGTGGTCTGGGATCTAATCCCCAAAGCTGTGGATCAGCGATCTGTAGGGATTATATCCCTGAAGCTATGGATTAGCATACTCAAGCTGTGTCACAGCAGTAAGCCTTACTTAATTGAGTAAGGGGTGGACGTAGATCTCTGGGTAGAGATCGAACCACCTAAAAATTCTCTTCTCTTGTGTGATTTATTTGTGCTCCAGTGTGTTTATAACTTCTGTCTACTCATTGTTTAGATGAATGCTTAGGAGCGTTTAAGAGAAACATGCTTTCACTTGTTAAAATTGCTATCTAAGATTCTTGCTAAAGCTCTTCATCCAGTAGGTATATCAAATGGTTGGGTTGGAAGGATAGGTTACGCCTATCTGGAATTCCACCTCTTGCGTGAGGCTAGCCTCCGCCATCGTACCGTACCTGGATGTTTTGCTGACTGTTAAGTGCAATTATCTGATTTCTCTTGATATTGCTGAAATTCATCTCTTACTGAATTTGAAGATTCTATTCTTACTGTCTGACATTTTACAGTAATCTTTCTAGCTGTTATTGTGCATTTCCCTTCGTGCATAATTGCTAGTGTGCTAATTTGTTCTAAAAATTATATCTCTTGTTTGATTTAAAGTGGTTAGTTTTTATTCCGTATTATCTATAACGATTGTAGATTTTTAGGGGTAGATCTATTCACTCCCCCTCTATTTCTTAGTGTCCATCCATTCCAACACGTGGTATCAGAGCCTAACTCTCCATTAGGGCTTTACATCCCGGAGAGATTTGTTATGGATGCTAAAGGATTGATCACTGAGGGTCATTCTACGAGTAAGCCACCATTTTTCAATGGTAATAATTATGCTTACTGGAAGAATTGGATGCAGGTCTTCCTGCGTGCAAAGGACTACGAGATCTGGAAAGTTGTCAGTAAGGGTCCTTTTGATTTGCCTCTAGACGAAGAGTTCTAGACTAAGGAGCATATCCGTAGATCCACCTTGAATTGGGGTGCCATTAATGCTATACAATGTGCACTTCATCCCACCGAATTCTCCAGAGTCTCTTCTTGCAACACTGTTAAGGAGATGTGGGATAAGCTAGAGGTCATTTACGAAGGGATGTCTCAGGTTAGAGAAACCAAAGCTAACATGTTAGTCTCTGAGTATGAGGCTTTCAAAAAGAAGCCTAAAGAGTCAATATTTGAGATGTATGTGCATCTGAATGTGATTACCAAAAAGCTTAAGAAGTCTGGGAAAAACCTACAGTGAGTATGGGTTGGTTAGGAATATTCTAAGGTCTCTGACACCCATCAAGCACACTAAGGCCACTGTTGTGGAAGAGTCTAGGAACTTAGCTACGACCACTGTAGATGAGCTCATCGGTTCTCTCATGACATATGAGTTGAACCTTAAAAAGGTTGATGAGTATGAAAAGAGAAGAAAACCATTAGCTCTTAAAGCTAATTCTAGCAAAGGGTTGTCTAGTGAGTATAGCTACACTAGTTCTGAGGAAGATCAGGATGAATTTGCAATGATTACCAGGAAGTTCAAAAAATTCTTGAGAAAAGAAGGGAAAGGGCTGAGAAGAAAATACTTCTCTGGAAAAAGATAGTCCAAACATAAATCTGATAATGTTAAGAAAACCGATGCCATAGTTTGTTACAATTGCAGGAAAGTAGGACATCTCAAGAAAGATTGTCCTGAGCTTAAGGATAAGTAGCCCAGGTGGAAGAACAAAAAGGGAAAAGCCATGGTTAGCACCTGGAGCGATGAAGAAGAAGAAAGTCATAGCAGCTCCTCTGAAAGTTAGAAAGAAGAGAGGATATGTCTGATGGCCAAGAGTGATGAAGGCAAGGAAGATGATGTCGAGGTATTCTCCCCATTCGAAAACTTTACACAGAATGAATGGGAAGATGTATATGCTGAAATCCTTGAAAAATATGAAAACATGTGTATGAAGAACAGACATTTGAAAAAGAAACTGAATTCATTAGTTAATGATACTTCTTTGTCTGATAAGATTGCATGTCTAACAACAAAAAACTTATGGCTGAAAAACTCCCTTAATGAAGCTGAATGTAGTAATAGCATGTTAACTGATTTGAAAAATGAAAATGAGAATTTGCTGAACACCATTGATAAACTTAAAATGAGAATACATGAATTTTAGGAAGAAACCAGAATAGCAACTAAAAAATATGAAGCTATCAATGGTGTAAATGCTGAACTCAAAAAGGTCATTGAAAATCTGGAACAAGAAAACAAGGATAAGCAAAAATCCCTTGAAGGCATGACACGAGGAACAGAAAATCTAAATGCCCTCTTAGGAACAAAAATAAACCTTAGAAAGGAAGGTTTGGGTTTCAACCCAACTAATCAGAAAAGGTTTGATGTTAGGTCAATTTCTTTTGTGGCTAAAAAAGGAACATCACAACCTTTGATTCAAATGACTTCTGGTGAAAATCTGAAATCAACTGAGAAAGTCAAGCCTAGTACCAAAGACAAGGGCAAAGGGAAGATAGAGGTGTCTAGGGAATCTTGCTCACACACTCCCACACCTCATATCAAGGGACAGCTTAGGATTCAGACTATTAAGGCTAGAGTCCAAGGAAAATCCAAGCCCAAAACTGTCCAGCCTCAACAGAAAGTCAGAGGCAACTCCAAACCTCATCCAACCCGTAGCACTAGTGGGTTCAAATCCTTTGAGAAAGGTCTAGGCAGAGGTATCTCAGGTCAAGGTCATTATCAGAATACTTCGACCCATCCTCCTTTCTATAATTCCTATCACCACTACTCTGATGGGAGAGGTCAAGGCAACCTCTACATGAGGTCAATGCAGTTCCAGAACTCCTACTCAACACAAATGCATAGAATCTATCCTTGGAACTCCTATGTGCAACCCAAGCACAAAATCTTCAGAAGCCAGAACTCTTATGGCTTTGTCAAATTCATGCCAAAACAGTCTAGGGTTCCCTATGCTTATACTACTTCCAATACTCATTGGACTGATCATTGGAAAAGAAACTTTCAGAATGGGCTTAAGAAGAAAATTGCTACACCTCAAAATAAATCTCCCAAAATTAATGGTGACAAGAAAAATCGACTAAACTGAATGATAATAAATCCACAACTGCCATAAAGAAGCCAAATTAAATGTGGATATCAAAACATTTACTTTCTTGTCTGCATGAAATAAATGCTTTTATGGGACCCAAGAAGCTTTGGGTTCCAAATCATTCTACTTAATTCCCATGCAAGTATGCCTGGCAGCCAATCATAACAAGTGGCTGTTCCAGGCACATGACCAGAGATAAAGAAAATATATGCATGCTGGTGAAGAAAGATGATGGTCATGTTACATTTGGAGGTAATACCAAGGGAAGGATTATTGGATCGAGAAAGGTTGGTAAGTGCTCTTCTTGTTTAATTGAAGAAGTTTTGTTAGTTGAAGGTTTAGCTTATAATCTTTTTAGCATAAGTCAACTCTGTGACAGAGGCTATAAAGTTGTATTTGATTCTCTTGCAAGCACCATCTATGAACCCAATTCTGAATCTATGAAATTTATTGGCAAGAGAGTTAATAACATCTATATGGTAGACTTAGATGATGTAGCACACTCTAATCTCTGTCTTAGTGTTAATAAGGATGACCTAGCCTACCTGTGGCATCGTAGATTAGGTCATGCCAGCTATAGTGTGCTTCATAAACTGAATAAATATAGTATGATAAAAGGGCTTCTTGAAATTTCTTTTAAAAATGACAATAAAATCTGTGAGGCATGCACCCAACATAAACAAACCAGAAAATCATTTAAATCTAGAACTGAAAACCTATCTTTTAAACCTTATAAGTCAATTCACATGGACTTATTTGGACCCACTAGGTCAGTTAGCTTATCTAAAAAAAGATATGATTTTGTGCTTGTTGATGACTTCTCTAGATTCACATGGGTTTTCTACTTGTCTCACAAAAATGAAGCCTTTGAAGAATTTCAGGAGTTCTTTTATAAAATAAAATAGACCAATGATCATGCCATTTTGATTATTTTATCTGATCATGGTGGTGAGTTTGTTAACTCACACTTCGATGATTTCTGCAGGGAGAATGGCATCACTCACAGGTTCTCCTCACCAAGAACTCCAGAGCAGAATGGAGTAGTGGAAAGGAGAAACCGAACCTTAGTTGAAATGGCTCAGACTATACTGGTAGAAGGAAACCTACCAAGGAAGTTTTGGGCTGAGACTATCAACACTTCATGTTACATCATTAATAGAGCCCTAGTAAGACCCACTACTCAAATGACCTTGAGATTCTTAAAGGTAAGAAACCTTCTCTAGTGCATTTCAAGGTTTTCGGTTGTAAATGTTTTGTTCATGTAAACTCCAAACGAGACCTTGATAAGGTTGAACCCAAAAGTGAACTTGGAATTTTTCTAGGTTATTCTGAACATTCTAGAGCCTATAGAATATATAATCTCAATTCTAAAACTGTTGAAGAATCTCCTCATATAGTGTTTGATGAGTCAGAAAATAAAACTGGCATCAGTTTATGTAGGGACAAAGTAGATGGAGAAATTCTACAGATCAAAGAGGCACCGAATGGAGATTCTGCAGAAGAGCCTGAAGTAGAAAAATCTTACACTCAGGGGGAGGTAAATCCAGGTATTCCGGTTACCAATATTAAATTTCTTAGAGACCATCCTCAAGAAAACATTATTGGTAATCTGAATGAACCTACGAGAGCTAGAGCACATTTAAGAATTGAAAAAGAATTGAATTCATTTGCTTTAGTATCTCAGATTGAACCAAAAAACATAGAGAGTGCCCTTCAGGATGAACACTGGATTAATGTCATGCATGCAGAACTTAGTCAATTTGATAGAAACAAGGTCTGGCACTTAGTTTCTCAACACTCTCATGGCAATATTATAGGCACTAAATGGGTCTTTCGGAATAAAACTGATGAACATGGTAACATAGTTGTTGGCCCAGACTAGATGGCGGACAAGAAGGGGGGTTGAATTGTCCCCTTTGGCTAGATGGCGGATTTTAAAAACTTTCTAAACCGATCACGGTGGAATTAAAATTAACTACGTTAATTAGCATAAACAACCATGAGATTTAACAGGATGCTCTCAATCTTTCTGATCTCACACGGATATGCAATGCAAAGAACGAGTTAACTGTGCTTAAATACAAATAGCAGAGGTAGCAGTGTGTAGTGGAGTAGTAAATAAAAATCTATAAATCTACCTGCGAATGGAGATAGGAGAAATGGACAATCACACAGGCAAACCACATGCAACACATAGATTTTTAGGTGGTTCGGGACCACGACGGGCTCCCTACGTCCACCCCTCACCCAACCGGGTGAGGCTTCACTGCACGCTACTTTCATAGCAACACGGGGACGAACTCCAACCACACACACACACACTGCTTCCGCAGCAATATCCACACACGGGGAAAATCCCCAACACGCTGCCACCACAGCACACACACTCACACACACAGAATAGGGGAACACACCCCGGACACTAAAACCACACGGAGTCGCAGCTCCGTCTACACTCACAAACTTGGGGAGAACTTTCCCCACAATAAATCCACACACGCGGAGGCAGAGCTCCGCCCTCACACAAACACCCGTCCATAGACGGTTCACACAAAAATATATCTAGAATTCAAAAATACAAGATATGATCAATGCAAACCCCGCAACTCAAAAGATAATGACATTAATAGATGTAAAAATGATATAGAAGTAGTTCTCCATGAGTAGAGAGAGGTTGTAGAAGATCTTCTCTTATCCCCAAGTCGGAGGGTAGCTGGATGTCGACGATGAGAACGTCCACGCGTTTATCTTTTCGTTCCGCTCCTTTCTTCCTTCTATCACGATTGCAAACTCCTCCTGGATGTAGATGATATCCACATTTTTCTTCACCTCCACTCCTTTCCCTCTTCTTCTTTTCCTACAAGATAGAACAAGGTAAGCACATTAGGGTTCTCCTTCTTCAAATTCAGAGGTCACAATGATATACATAGATGTGAGACCAAAAGACCAAAAAACCCGTTGCAAAACCCTTGCAAAACTACCCTAACATGTTCATTAGTAACCCAAGGGCTTGTGGGTAAAATTTTAGCCCATTTGGAGTCCATTTGGTTGGGTTTCGGTGGCCCACGAAAATCTCGCGCGGAGCTGCGAACATGGGGGGGTTGACCCATCTGGACAAGGGGGTCGACCCATCTGGCTCCCAGAACCTGTTTTCTACAAACAGGTTACAGGGGTCGACCCACTTTCAGAGGGGGGTCGACCCACTTGCTGGCAGAACACTGGTTGGGATATTTTCAGCCCAGGGGACGACCCATTGAGTGGGGGGGTCGACCCACTGACCTTGTGTCATTAAAAAAGAGTTCCCAATGATGTTCTAATGATCTAACATGCACCCCAATAAATTTTAACACTTATTTACAAGTTTATATGATGAAGAATAAGAGATTTCAAATAGTGTGCATGTAAATCATCCAACATGAAAATGAATCTCTCATAACTAACCCATCAACCTTTACCATGTTCTTTCAAGAGAGCAAAAGAGTACTTTGAACATAAATACATGACAATATGAATTCAATGCTTATGAAATACTTATCTCCAAGGCATTTCTTCACATGTGATTTTTCTATCAACCTTGTCTTTCATCACTGGACATGTTCTTATAGCCATGGCTTCCAAGACTTTAAAGCATTAATGAACGTGCATCAACATGAATCATTTGATTGAGAGCCAATTGCATATGGAGCCTACACTTACATCTAAAATTCATTTATTCTATTGAAAACTCAGTCATATGAAATGCATACTCACTATACCAAAGTTCCTTGAACCTGGATCTTTGTAAAATAAAATTGCAACCATATACAAAAGAGATTCAGCACTTTCAAGCATTTAAACTCAAGCTCTTTTTTCAAAAATAGATCCATCCATGGAAAGGGCATTTCCAATGCAATCCATAAATTGTGGGCACTTGTATAATTAGTCAATCACGTCAATCTTCAAGCAATACAAGTGAGATGCACAATAGCAAGATCATGGTCAACAAATACCAAGAGTTATACAAATCAAATTAAGCTCATTGAGAAGCATCTATCCTTCTATGAAGAAACTGGAAACCTCATTCATGTTCTTAAGCTCTTCAACCTCTCACAAACTTATTGAGTGGTGCACATTATCATTCATTTAAAACCAACATGAAAACCATTTCCAAGCTCAAAAACATAGCACACATGAGTTCCATATTTAGTCCAGAAATGTTAAGATCAGTCCAAGATATTAAGAGCAAACCAGAACCTTACAAGTTCAGTCCAATAAAATCAAGTTCAGTCAAAAGCAATTTGAACTTTATTCATTCACAAGTAGCATGAGTAAATCGGATATCCAAATATCCCTACATCAACCATTAAATCAGCCTCATTAAATCCTTGCACATAACTTGCTTAAAATGTCATCAACAAGAGCTGCAGCAGTAGAAGTGTCAACACTTATGAATGGGTGTCGACAAACATTAGATGCAAGGATGCAATTGACAACCCATGAACCACATACATTCCAGCAATATATGAGCATCATATAAACAAGCATTGCACATGTATCTCATTCAACTAAACTAGATCAATGCTCATGTAAAGTAGGTTAAGACCTAGAACACCTCAAACATCCCATGATAAATATGCAAGATCTACATCCACGATATGCAAGAGCTAAGGGACATTTTCATAAATCTAACACACAATATTTCGTTATCATCAAAACTATCACAAAAGACAATGAGAGAGCGCGGGCAAACCCAACAATCTCCCCCTTTTTGATGATGACAAAATATTGTGGCCACCCAAAATTCTCTCCCCCTTTGACATTATCAAAAAGTGGGGGTTAAGATGACAAATGTGAAATCTCAACATGAATGATAGAGAATGAAATATCAATGGTGCACGAACCCAGCAATGACCGACCATTAAAGGAAGGTGTGTGAACCATGAAGACCATGCAAGAAATGACATTTGATGTGCAGTATGTAAGATGACAAAATTATATGCAAATGTTCATCTTTTGAATTTTGTTCAAGATTATATGCAAGATGACCAAACTATGCACAAGTTGCTAAAAGCACATTATTCTCCCCAATTATCAAGAGCAAAAATCAGCTGACAATAGGTTATTTAACATGTTATTTGCAAGTATACGCTAAAGATGCATCAAGATGAAGTGTGATATAAACAAACTGAATCAAGCAGGCAAGCATTAGAGTCAAGCAAACAAATATTTATATTACTCCCCCTCAGTGGGGTAAGAGGATAACGACAGAACAGTTCATTCTAAACCGAAATGTGAGACGTGAAGCATAATCAAAAAAGGTAGTGCATGCATATGCTCGAGGTACTACATAGACCATGATAAGAACAAATTCAAGACATACAGTCATCACAATAATACCGAAAATTAAAATTTGTGTAAATGAGCAATGAACTTCAAAATATGGATATGAACAGAATTTCTAGAAAACACTAGAGGGTTATTTCCTTCCTACACTTCCATTTTGATCCTCGACTTTTGGTAGCTTCACACAACCCCTTTTTGTTTGCTTTTCTTTTATTTGATTTCACCATTCGACGCGAGTCACCTCATGTGTCTCAATGGGATTTCCCGGCTACTAGGATTCATCATGCAATGTGAATTTTTGTTTCACCTTTCGACGCGAGTTTCCTCATTTATTTTAGTGGGGATTCCCGGCTACTTGGTTAGACATTCCACTTATTGAAGCTTGCGGGGTAGGTAGCTTTTTCCTCACGATTCTCTTAATTTCCATGTAGAAATTTGTTTCCCTTGAAGTGTTAAAAGGAATTTCTGAAATTCTTATCAATCAAAGTCATATGCATCATTTTGGAACAAAGTATGTGGATAATATTTTTGAATGTAGAAAATGAATTTTCCTAGACATAGTTATGACTCCCCCTAAATGTATGCACAGTTAGAAATAAATCCTCCTCCTTTGTATATGTCATGGTTCACAAAAGATCAAGAACACTGTAATTTATTTATCAAGGAGGTGAGGTCTTAGAAGATTTTCAAGAAAAGGTTGTATAAAGAGATATATACATGCAAGCAAGCAAGGATTTTGGAAATTAATTCAAGCAATATGATTTCTGGTACGTGGCGGAGGTGGAGGTCCAAAGACCCTACTCACGCATAGGGAGTGCTTCCAAGTAGACATAATCCACTCTTCCACAAACCCCATTTTATATACCGAAAAATCATAGCATTAAAACATGCAAGTATGTAAAACATGTCGAAGCATATGTATGTGTATGTACAATATGTAGCATGAAGTGAAGTATGTATGCTATACATGCAAAATAGAATTATTATTTGCAAAAGGATGAGTGACAATATGAGAAACTCTATATGCAGTGTTAGGCATTCAAAGTATGTTTATTTACAGCATGCACAGTTAAGTGTAAGGACTGGCAAAATCAACAAGAAGTGAGTGAAAGATTCAAATGATTATCAATATTTTCTCAACAAAATGTGCAAGGTAACAAGCAATGTCTCAGCAAATCAGAATTTCAAAGTGTAATTACTAAAGCTAAGATTCACACCACTTGGCTTAATAAAATAATGTAGTAGGAAACATCAAGTTTTTCTCAAGCTTCAAGTCCTTACTCTTGGAGTGTGAACCAAAATCAACCGGTGCCTAAAAGGAAGATTCTTACCAGATGAACATTCATTTACTTGCCTTGAGAGATCAACTTTTGTCAATTATTTCCTTGGGCTCAAGGCATCCCTGCAAGACAAAATTCTCATTTTGTAGTTTTGGGTACCCAAGCTTTCTTGGGTCCCTTGGAGTTAGTTCCATGAGCAAAAAGATTTTTAGCCTTACTAGCAAACCATTCATCATCTTCCCTCATCAAGTCACATGTATACATAGAATGACCAAACTTGCCACAGTAGAAACATGTGACCGGAGGTCTTCCAACATTGTTTCTCTTATTAGCATTTCGAGAGTCAATGAAAGAGTAAGAATGATAGCATGAACCAATAGATGAATTCTTAGAGTTCATTTCAAATTGATCATCATCAAATTTCATAAGAGTGCACGTGTACATTGTGTGTCCAACTTCACCACAATAAAGACACATAACTCTCCTTTTCCCAAAAACTTTTCTGCCCGTATCTGAAAAGGTACTAATCGAATGTGAACAAGAGCCATGATCTTTTTGTGTTTTATCATGCGAGTATTTTGAAGAATGACCATGCACACATGATGATTTTCTCTTGTATTCAATTTGTTTCTTATCTTTGGTTCTAAAAGTATTTATCAGATTTTCATGCTCATTTCTGGTTTTCTCAAGTTCTTGCTCAAAAGAACTACACCTTTCATTCAACATTCCATTTTATTATTTTGTAGCTTTCAATCTCTAGCTCAAGCTCATGCAATTTACCTGACTCATCAGTGATCACACATTTTCCCTTTTGATAGATAGAGAGCTCATCACTCAATGCCTTAATTTGTTCATTCAACTTTTCATTTTCCTCTCTCAAACAACAAATTTTATCTCTATGCATTTCAACATCAGCGAAGAGAGATTCATTCACATTTTTGAGTTCTAAGCATTTCTCACATAAAGCATTTTCATGAAAAAGATTTTCAAGCTTCTTCTTGAGCTTTTTATTTTCAGATTTTACTTTCTTATATTTTTCCAGTAGTTCATCATAAAGATCCAGTAGTTCTTCAAAGGAAATCTCATCGGTTTCAGAACTTACCTCCTGATTTCCTTCTCCATCAGAATTTTCCTTGCTCGAAAGAGCACTATCGTTTAACATCATACATGCATCCTCCAGCCTTCCTTCATGAAACTTAATAAGTCCATCCAAGATTTCTTTGGCTGAGCTGCAATCAGAAACAAATGGAAATTTATTAGAATCAACTACAGCTTTCAATAAGTTCAGGACGACAAAATTATCATCACTTTTGGTCCTATGTTTAGTAGACCATTTCGACTTGTCCAATGGCAATTCATACGGACCATGAGATATGAGATTCCACAACTTGGGATCATATGAGTTAACGAATATACATATTCTTCCCAGCCAGAGACTAAAATCTGAACCATCAAAAATAGGAACTGAATCCATATTATCCATCATGAAATGATCTTTACTCCTAGACCGTGGGGTCCGATAAGACAATCAGAGACCGGGCTCTGATACCAATTGTTGGCCCAGACTAGATGGCGGACAAGAAGGGGGGTTGAATTGTCCCCTTTGGCTAGATGGCGGATTTTAAAAACTTTCTAAACTGATCACGGTGGAATTAAAATTAACTACGTTAATTAGCATAAACAACCATGAGATTTAACAGGATGCTCTCAATCTTTCCGATCTCACATGGATATGCAATGCAGAGAATGAGTTAACTGTGCTCAAATACAAATAGCAGAGGTAGCAGTGTGTAGTGGAGTAGTGAATAAAAATCTATAAATCTACCTGTGAATGGAGATAGGAGAAATGGACAATCACACAGGCAAACCACATGCAACACGAAGATTTTTAGGTGGTTCGGGACCACGACGGGCTCCCTACGTCCACCCCTCACCCAACCGGGTGAGGCTTCACAACACGCTACTTTTGTAGCAACACGGGGACGAACCCCAACCACACACACACGTTGCTTCCGCAGCAATATCCACACACGGGGAAAATCCCCAACATGCTGCCACCGCAGCACACACACTCACACACACAGAATTGAGGAACACACCCCGGACACTAAAACCACACGGAGTCGCAACTCCGTCTACACTCACAAACTTGGGGAGAACTTTCCCTACAATAAATCCACACACGCGGAGGCGGAGCTCTGCCCTCACATAAACACCCGTCCACAGACGGTTCACACAAAAATATATCTAGAATTCAGAAATACAAGATATGATCAATGCAAACCCCACAACTCAAATGATAATGACATTAATAGATGTAAACAAGATATAGAAGTAGTTCTCCATGAGTAGAGAGAGGTTGTAGAAGATCTTCTCTTATCCCCAAGTCGAAGGGTAGCCGGATGTCGACGATGAGAACGTCCACGCGTTCGTCTTTTCGTTCCGCTCCTTTCTTCCTTCTATCACGATTGCAAACTCCTCCTGGATGTAGACGACATCCACGTTTTTCTTCAGCTCCACTCCTTTCCCTCTTCTTCTTTTCCTACAAGATAGAACAAGGTAAGCACATTAGGGTTCTCCTTCTTCAAATTCGGAGGTCACAATGATATATATAGATGTGAGACCAAAAGACCAAAAAACCCCTTACAAAACCCTCGCAAAACCACCCTAACATGTTCATTAGTAACCTAAGGGCATGTGGGTAAAATTTCAGCCCATTTGGAGTCCATTTTGTTGGGTTTCGGTGGCCCACGAAAATCCCGCGCGGAGCTGCGAACAGGGGGGGGGTCGACCCATCTGGACAAGGGGGTCGACCCATCTGGCTCCCAGAACCTGTTTTCTACAAACAGGTTACAGGGGTCGACCCACTTTCAGAGGGGGTCGACCCACTTGCTGGCAGAACACTAGTTCGGCTATTTTCAGCCCAGGGGACGACCCATTGAGTTGGGGGGTCGACCCGCTGACCTTGTGTCATTAAAAAGAGTTCCTAATGATGTTCTAATGATCTAACATGCACCCCAATAAATTTTAACACTTATTTACAAGTTTATATGATGAAGAACAAGAGATTTCAAATAGTGTGCATGTAAATCATCCAACATGAAAATGAATCTCTCATAACTAACCCATCAACCTTTACCATGTTCTTTCAAGAGAGCAAAAGGGTACTTTGAACATAAATACATGACAATATGAATTCAATGCTTATGAAATACTTATCTCCAAGGCATTTCTTCACATGTGATTCTTCTATCAACCTTGTCTTTCATCACTGGACATGTTCTTATAGCCATGGCTTCCAAGACTTTGAAGCATTAATGAACGTGCATCAACATGAATCATTTGATTGAGAGCCAATTGCATATGGAGCCTACACTTACAACTAAAAATCATTTATTCCATTCAAAACTCAGTCAGATGAAATGCATACTCACTATACCAAAGTTCCTTGAACCTGGATCTTTGTAAAATAAAATTGCAACCATATACAAAAGAGATTCAGCACTTTCAAGCATTTAAACTCAAGCTCTCTTTTCAAAAATAGATCCATCCATGGAAAGGGCATTTCCAATGCAATCCATAAATTGTGGGCACTTGTATAATTAGTCAATCACGTCAATCTTCAAGCAATACAAGTGAGATGCACAATAGCAAGTTCATGGTCAACAAATACCAAGAGTTATACAAATCAAATTAAGCTCATTGAGAAGCATCTATCCTTCTATGAAGAAACTGGAAACCTCATTCATGTTCTTAAGCTCTTCAACCTCACACACTTATTGAGTGGTGCGCATTATCATTCATTTAAAACCAACATGAAAACCATTTCCAAGCTCAAAAACATAGCACACATGAGTTCCATATTTAGTCCAGGAATGTTAAGATCAGTCCAAGATATTAAGAGCAAACCAGAACCTTACAAGTTCAGTCCAATAAAATCAAGTTCAGTCAAAAGCAATTTGAACTTTATTCATTTACAAGTAGAATGAGTAAATCGGATATCCAAATATCCCCAGATCAACCATTAAATCAGCCTCATTAAATCCTTGCATATAACATGCTTAAAATGTCATCAACAAGAGCTGCAGCAGTAGAAGTGTCAACACTTATGAATGGGTGTCGACAAACATGAGATGCAAGGATGCAATTGACAACCCATGAACCACATACATTCCAGCAATATATGAGCATTATATAAACAAGCATTGCACATGTATCTCATTCAACTAAACTAGGTCAATGCTCATGTAAAGCAGGTTAAGACCTAGAACACCTCAAACGTCCCATGATAAATATGCAAGATCTACATCCACGATATGCAAGAGCTAAGAGACATTTTCATAAAACTAACACACAATATTTCGTTATCATCAAAACCATCACAAAAGACAATGAGAGCGCGGGCGAACCCAACAATAGTAAGAAATAAGGCCAGGTTGGTAGCTCAGGGGTACAACCAAGAGTATGGTATTGACTTTGAAGAATCTTTTGCCCTTATAGCTAGACTAGAAGCCATTTGGATTCTTTTAGCAATCACATGCAATTTAGGAATAACCCTCTAGCAGATGGACGTTAAATCTGCATTCTTAAATGGTGATATAAAAGAGGATATTTTTATAAAACAACCCCCTGGTTTTGAGTGTCTTGATTTTCCTGACCATGTCTATAAGCGTGACAAGGCACTCTATGGATTGAAGCAAGCTCCTCGAGCTTGGTATGACAAACTGAGTAAGTTCCTCACAGAAAAGGGATTCTCCAGAGGTAAGATTGACCAAACATTATTCACAAAGGTATGTGACAAAGAAATTCTGATCATTCAAATTTATGTAGATGATATAGTGTTTGGGTCAACAAATTCATCCATGTGTGAGGAATTTTCAGCATTAATGAATAGCAAATTTGAAATGAGCTCAATGGGTGAACTAAAATTTTTTCTTGGGTTGCAAGTCTGTCAGACTAAAGAAGGAATGTTTATAACTCAAGAGAAGTATACCAAGGATCTACTGAAGAAATTCAAGATGGAAAACCTCAAAGCAATAACTGCACCAATGGGAACATCTTCCAGCCTTGATATTGATCCTGAAGGTAAAACGGTAGACCCCAAGCTATACAGAGGTATGATCGGACCCTTGTTATATCTTACTGCTTCTCGCCCGGATATTCAGTTTTCAGTAAGTTTGTGTGCTCGATTTCAAGCATGTCTTAAAGAATCACATTTGATAGCTGTGAAATGGATTTTTAGGTATCTGTCTGGCACCCTAGACTTAGGCTTATGGTATCTTGCTAAGTGTGAGCTAGACCTTATAGCTTACACCGATGCAGACTATGCTGGGTGTAGGATAGATAGGAAAAGCACTAGTGGATATTGTCAATTTTTAGGTGGGTGTCTAGTTACCTGGGCATCTAAAAAACAACACACTGTCGCCTTATCCACTATTAAGGCAGAGTATGTGACTGCAGGAAACTATGCTACCCAAGTCCTCTGGATTAAACACTAGTTAATTGACTATCTTATAAATCTTGGTTGCATTATAATTCTTTGTGACAACGCAAGTGCTATTTCCTTAACTAAAAATCTTGTTCATCATTCTAAGACTAAACATATTGAAATCAAACATCATTTTCTTAGAGATGAAGTAAGTAAAAAGGAAATTGTTCTAGAATTTGTTGAATCTAAAAGACAAATTACTGATATTTTTACCAATCCTCTTGGTAATGAAAGATTCAAATTTCTAAGAAGAGAACTTGGTCTTTGCAAATTCTCAGCATGAGCTCTTGATCATATCTTTCTAAACTTTGTATTCTTGAATGCTGCATGTGTGATGGCTGTCAATGAATTTTCTGAATGTCTATCTGTTGCATTTCATTGTTAACCCATGGTATATCAAATGGTAAGTTGGGAGAAGGACAGATATTGTCTATCTAGAAACCCACACAATGCGTAGAGGCTAGCCGTTCGCCTAGTACCATGGGTCAACATTGCATACATCTAGATTAAGACATGAAATCATCTTAGAAAATTTCATGCATATATTGAGGGGGAGCTTCTGGTTCATCATGTCATCCTTGGTGGTCATGAGCATACAGACAGATACCACATATATAGTTTTCATTCATGATCATCTCTTGTTATTCACTTTGTGAGGGGGAGCATAGAATAAAGTCTGAATCCGAGTTAGTCCATAGGTCAGTTTCTGAATAATTCATTTGAGGACACTTTCTGTGAGTCCTGCATTTATCTGATCTATTCTCTTCCTTGGCATCAGTATCTGAACATTCCCTGGAACCATTTTCTGAATCTGAAGAAATGACAAACTGATAGACATGTTCATTAATATAAGTTGCTGAAATCAAAATTCTTTTCTTATAAGAAGCAGTAATGAACCTTGAATGAATTGCTGGTTTAAACTAAATGAACTTTAGAGACTAAAAACCAAACTCAATGAAAAAGGACTGTGGAATACTTTTAATAGTTCTTAACTATTTCGTGCATGTCATGTTTAATTGAGTCTTTAAGAATCTGAATTTATCTAGACTCAGGTTAAATTGGTTGAGAAGACCTGAAAACATGTATTGTTCTTAAACAACACCTTCTGAAAATCAAATGGGCAGCTATGTCAAAATGATGAATCATATATGCTAAAGGCAGAGTAGTGATTGAATGCACTAAGAAACTGGGTACTTCATCAATGAAATAGAGAAACACTCATGCCATGAAGTGCTTCAAGTTATCTCTGTTTACAAAATTGAAAGACTAGTTCCACTGAGTAACTAGGGGTACTGACATATGATAAACGTGTACCCTTATGCAAAAAGGTGGACACTATACCTGAGACAGAACAGTAGATCTTGGTGAGTAACTAGGGGTACTGGCGTCTGATAAACGCGTACTCTTATGTAAAAAGATAAGATTATACTTGACTATTCTAAAGTAGTAAAGCAAAGAAATGTATGAAACTATCAATGCTCCTCTGAAGATTAATTTAGAGCTGTGGAGTTTGTTTAATCTCAATACAAGTTCTGGTCTCCCCTGATGATGTTTTGATGTTTAGATAAATAAGATAGAGTAAGACAAAATCTTGCATGTCTCATGTGCTTCTGGTTCATTACTATTAAGAGCTCATACAGACTGTTTCTCACAGAGTGAAGTGGCTAGTCTCTCACTTTCATACTCTTTAAATCATATAAGTTCAGGAATGCACTATCTGCACTGTTATTTTAAAGAATATGTGCTTTATTTACTTGGTTACTCAAAGCCTACTTAGTTTGTCAAATCAGATTTCTTCTTCACTATAGTACTCTCCTTGATATCTTCCTATTATCCTTTTTGCTAATGGCAAAGGGGAGAGATTTTGATGTTGATTAGCCTTTTGATGTTGATGGGGAGAGAGTTTGATGCTGAGAGATTATTACATTAACGGGAGCCTTTTGCATTAGGAAGAAATACTGCATCTCTTGAATTTTGATTTGTGCATACTATGTGCATATTACTATGAGTATATTTCTTGATTCTTAATAAAATCATTGTTGATTGTTGACATCAAAATATAAACGTGTTGCCATCATCAAAAAGGGGGGAATGTTGTGGGAGCTCATGTGGGATAATGTGTCTCATGTCATGTCTCTTTTGACTTAATTCTCTGAATTTAATTTCCCATTTTTTTTAGCTCTTGGGTTTTGATAATAATGATTTTTTGAAACCATTCTTATTATGACAACACTGTAAGCATTTCATAGCTTCATGTGCACACATTTCATACTTAGGTCCATACATTTATACAGTTCTGCACATGAAGGTCAATGCATATCGCATGGTAAGCAGAGGCAAGGTCGGTGCACATCATCTCTTAGAACCACTAAGGTCGGTGCACGTTTCTGTAGAAGTGCACAACAGGTCGGTGCAGATCTTGTAGCACACATTTAAAGTCAGTGCATGTCTTGTATGATTTTAAACAAGAACGGTACATGTTTATGTAGAAGTACGCATATAAGTCGGTGCACCTTTTTGCAGACAACACATAAGGTTTGTGCACACATGACTGTCAATTCAGTACACGTTTCTGTTTATGAAAACATGAAGGTCAGTGCATACCACTATTCCCTCATGTAGGTTAGTGCACATTTTAAGTGCCTGCACATAAGGTCCGTGCACATCTTGTATGACTGCACACAAAGCCGGTGCGCGTTTCTGTCTCATGCATATAAAGGTCTGTGCACCTTTTATCTCATGCATATACAGGTCAGTGCATGATTTGCCTCACGCATGAAAAAGGTCGGTGCAGATTTTGCCATGTGCATATAAGGTCGGTGCACATTTCTCACTTATGCATATGAAGGTCTGTGCACGTCTGCCTTGTGTCTATATAAAGTCGGGGCATATTGTCATTTGCATAAACTCAGGTCGGTGCACATTTGCATTGATCGCTTGGAAGGTTTGTGCACACTCCATTATGTGCATGTCCAAAGTTAGTGCATACTTCTTATACTGCATATCGAGGTCAGTGCTCAATCTATTTAGCATAATCAAGTTCGTGCACATTTGCAAGGACAAGTCTGTGCATATTCTCATATGTTGCTACAAGGTCAGTGCATATGCATTCTAAGTGTTTGACTAAATATATGTCATCTGAATTGTAGGATTAATTACTACGTCTCTGGAAACAACAGAAACTTAAGTGGTCACGTGATCCCAGGACAATAAGTGGCACGTGATCCAAGGCAGTTCTCTAATCAGATCTATCTGACACTTGGGCCGCACGCTTCCATTCATCTGACACGTGGAAAGAGCATCTGCATCTCCTTACACGTGGAGCTTCACCAGTGCCTCTTCTACTGATTTTTTGGGTGAGAAATGTGTTTCCCACGTGCCCTATTCTCGCGATGCAATATAAAGTGACCAGATCTCTCAGATCAAATTGTGAGAGAAAAAAAGAAGGCTGATAGAAGAAAAGAAGGGGGAGCATAGAAGCAGAGAGAAGGATTTCGAGATAGAAGATTGAGCACTAAAAGTTGAGAGTAGAAAGAAGAAGAGCCTACGGTGAAAGTCAAAAAGGAGTGTCGTAAGTTGGATAGAAGGTCAGAGTGAGAAGAGAGTTTGTGAGAATCTGTCTTTATAATTGACTCCTGGATCAAATCCAGAGTCAATCTGCTCCTAGAGAGCTACATTGTTTCCTCGTTTCGTTCTTTCCATTTTATTTCCTGAATTCTCTTACGCTGTGTATCAGCGAGCGAGGGTCAAACCTCGGACAACGAAGTCGTAAGGCTCGGCGGTAGCAAGCTGTGAGGCTCAGCAGTCTAGGATCTAATCCCCAAAGCTGTGGATCAACGGTCTGTAGGGATTATATCCTCGAAGCTATGGATCAGTGTACTCAAACTGTGTGACAGTAGTAAGCCTTACTCAATTGAGTAAGGGGTGGACGTAGATCTCTGGGTAGAGATCGAACCACCTAAAAGTTCTCTTCTCTTGTGTGATTGATTTGTGCTCTAGTGTGTTTATAGCTTCTGTCTGCTCATTGTTTAGATGAATGCTTAGGAGCGTTTAAGAGAAACATGCTTTCACTTGTTAAAATTGCTATCTGAGATTATTGCTAAAGCTCTTCATCCAGTAGGTATATCAAAAGGCTAGGTTGGAAGGATAGGTTACGCCTATCTGGAATTCCACCTCTTGTGTGAGGCTAGCCTCCGCCATCGTACCATACCTGGATGTTTGGCTGACTATTAAGTGTAATTATCTGATTTCTCTTGATATTGCTGAAATTCATCTCTTACTGAATTTGAAGATTCTATTCTTACTGTCTGACATTTTACAGTAATCTTTCTAGCTATTATTGTGCATTGCCCTTCATGCATAATTGTTAGCGTGCTAATTTGTTCTGAAACTTATATCTCTTGATTGATTTACAGTGTTTAGTTTTTATTCTGTATTATCTTTAACTGCTATAGATTTTTAGGGGTAGATCTATTCACCCTCCCTCTAGATCTTAGTGTCCTTCCGTTCCAACAACCCTTTCTCTCACAATCTTCTTCCCTTTGGGGGTAAAAAGGAAGAAACCCTCTTTTCTCCATTTCTTCATTTATACATCATCAAATTAAAATTCCTACCTGCAAATAATATTATTACTTTTCTTGGCACTTTATTAGTCCTGTGTAGCAATATCCAATACTCCAATCATCAACCTCTGGTAAGTTGAAAAAGGCTTAACACCTAACCATCCTTTTATAGTTCTGATAATATAAGCAGATAATTGAAGATCCTCCTGATGTGGAAGGTGCTAGCATCTATGGTAATAAAATGGATAGAATGTCCATGTAGAAAGAAGGAAACCAAGTGCTGGAATTGGTGACTAGTATCTATTGCTAGACCATATATTTTTATACAAGGATGATAGAGCTCCAGTAGAGAGCTACTTCTCATGAAGCCGCCAAATACCTGTATTCTTGGGTATCCAAATTGTTCTTATCTCCCTAAACTGCATTGATAAGATGGGAACATATGTTGCAAACCAAGAATGGATCTCAGAAGTGCCTAAGAAGCCATTACAAGTTATGGTTGTATGAGAAATATGTTTACGCCAGCTGCTAATAGAACATTCCATGTTACCAAGAATACCAAGGCTTTCTAGATCATTGGATTAAAATTTGAGGGCATTTGTTAAATGAGTAGGACAGTTGTCTGTGGGTGGAATTCATGGAAAGTGCCCCCCCAACTCAGCAGGAATCCTGCCAGATTCCCACTCAGCATTGGGTGTCACCCAGCACCCTTGTGCAGGGATGTCATATCTAATACCCAATGCCAGATCTGAAATCAGTTGTTCATAAATAATTTTTGGGCCTCACTTTCTTCATGTTTATGTCACCTGCCTACCTCATCAATGTGAGGCCTTGAAGAGATGCAACATGGAAGCCTGCTTTTTCACCTAAATTTGTATATCTGTTAGATCAAGTGTTTGTGCAATACAATGGTTAAGAAAGAAGTAACAAAAAAGGTTTCTTGTTACCTAGTGACCAGAAATCCATCCTCTTGCACTAATGATGATTTTTTCTAAAAGTTGATTAGAGTAGAGAGCCTTCATTATTGTTGCTCACTGTTGTAACTAAAATGAATATTTCAACAAAGTGCAAATTGAAGAACTCTGTAATAATGTGACGCATGAATAGACAAGTAAACCACTTACAACATATATAACCTGGCAGTTGAAAAAGGGGGGTGGCATAAGCTAGCTGCAACATATATAACTTAACATTTGGAAGAATGGCTATCTGAAGTGTCCATTGCAATTATTTATGTTGTGCTTAATTTAGTATTTATCATGCGAATTATTCTAGCAGGGAGCATCAAATCTGAGAGGAAATTATAGGATTGTTTAACATGTTCCTTATTTATGGTGCATTGTACTTAATGTTGCTTCTTTTGGACAACCTTTTTTGTTTATTTTTTAAATGCAAATTATGTTGCCTTTTCTTATGTTGTATGAATTACATTGGCACTATTGACAATGTATTCAGCTAGTCAATTTTCTGATGAGGACTGCACTCTGACAGTGCTCTCTTTCTTAACAGTTGACAGATTTTGGTCTTTCTAAGGTTGGTCTCATCAACAATAATGATTTGTCTGGATCGGTAGTAAGTGGTACATCACTGCTTGGTGAGGATGAGCCTCAGTTATTAGTATCTAAGCACCAAAGGGAGAGGCGAAAGAAACGTTCTGCAGTGGGTACGCCTGATTACCTGGCTCCTGAGATCCTTTTAGGAACCGGGCATGGTTTGTATTATCGTCCTGTTTATATGTGCCAGATTTTAGATGTTATTCATCTAGAGCTGTGCTTTTCTGTTCTCTTTTGTACTATTGAAACTTCTAACTAATGTTCATATAGTGCGTTCATTCCTGCAGGTGCTAGTGTAGACTGGTGGTCTATAGGCATAATTCTTTTTAAACTCATTGTTGGTATTCCCCCTTTCAATGCTGAGCATCCTCAAGTTTTAGTTTTTGCCTTTTTGTCTTGGAAAGTTTTTATTTTTTGTCAATTTTGTCATTTTTTTGAATTTTTTGTAAGCCTATGTGCAAAGAAATTCATTCCATTGCTGTGAATATTTCTTAACACGTCGACATGCGCTTACCATTAGTCTTTGGTTGGCACAGTCGGGCAAGATAGAAATGAACAAATGTTTACTAAATTCTCTCTAAAAGAAGGCACGGGTTAGGAATCATAGGATCCTTTCAAGATTCCACTCATGCACTTCAAGATGATTTCAGCTTGGACAATATCTCTTGACAAGAGATGTTGGAAAAAAGGTGCATGCTTTAGCTCGTTGAAGACCAGTTACATGCAAGGTGATTTATGTAGAAAAATTATAGGAGTCCACAGACCTGGGAAGAGTCAAGAGCCTATGGACAGTGGTAGAGAGTGAATCTTTATTTTTTAGTACTGTGAATTAGTCAATTATCATAGTGTATGGGGTGAACAACAATCAAGGCATATCCACAGTGGATGTATTTACTAAGGTCCCTTGAAATTCTTTTCCATTAACCACTTGAATTTCTTAACTTTAAGCCATAGTCTCAAAACAATGAAGATTTTGATTGAGCATGGAGGGAGGACTGAGGAGCAATGAGAGAATGAACGAGCGAGGGGAGAGAAGGGAGCAAATGGAGAGGGAGGAGTAAGGAGCAGACATGGATTTCCAAGTTCCGATGATCAAGGGAAGCAAGGTTCATCCAGATGGAGAAGTCGAGATCTAGTGAGGGATTCTGGGGTAAGTGCAGTATCTTAATCATCCTGCTAAGTTTCAATGTCATAGGTCACATGTGTTTGTAATCTGGACATTTTGTAGCAGCATGCGGAAATGCTATTGTATGTGGGCAATGTCTTGGTTTGAGGCCTTGTAATGTCTTCTGTCCAAGGCATACCAAGAGACAAGGTACAGATATCTCTGTTGATCTTCCTTTATCTGATGCAGGCAGACGGAGTGATAGATGGTGGAAAGAGACCTAAGGTGAAAGCATCATGGTTTCAAACATTTGTATAAAGTGGAGGGTCATAACTCCTCGCTCTTTTTGCTCTTGGGGAGTTTGTCTGGGTTAACCCTTAGGTTGGTTACTTTTGTCAAGGGGTCTTTGTGTGCTATTAGGTTACTTGTACATCCATCCTTTTCTAAATATATTGCGTGGTATCATCCACATTTCAAAAAAAAAAGTACAATATGGAAATTCTCGGTTAGAGCCTCAGCAGATTTGTCAGGGCAGATAGCTGGAACATTGCAGAGGTCCAAAAGTGTTTACGATGCTTTTATCATAAGTTAGCATGTGAAGATCAGTAAAGTTGTACAATAATACAATCCTCCTCCTTTGCCAATCCGAAGATATTAGAAATGATATTAGAGGACAGGTGGGAGGTTGAAGTTGACGAAATGCACAGAATTCTAACAAAAATGGGCAACTCACCATTTGTCAAAAACAAAAATGGGATCCTCAAGATGCCTGCAAAGGAAGAGAATGTTCATTTAGATTGATAAAATGTGTATATAATGTTGTCATCGGGACATATAAAAGACATATTGAAAAGAATAATGACAAGATTAGTATATGTAAATGCATTAATATTACAATATTAAGCTTACATATTCATTAAAAAATGTACATTATTAGATGAAAGTTAGTCAACCTGATCACCTTTTAAGGCTTTAACCAGGTAATGGTTTCTTCCATCCTTAAGTATGTACCTGGATAAGATGAACAATTATTCCTCTTTATCCAGCTTAACTTGGCAATGGAGCATGGCTTCTAGGGACAAAGTAGCATAAGCACAAGGAAGATCTCAACTTCTCACAACAACATTTTTCAACTTCCAAAGTTTATAATCTATAGATCATTTAGGGTCAAGGCATAAAACATTGGCTTGAGGATCAGCTACGAATTGATACAGAGTTCTAGAATGATCAATCCCAGACAGGAAATAGACATATCTTCAGGACTGGTGGACCATCCAAGATCATTCTGTAAAACATTTATATGAATCAGTGTCAACTAATACTTGACAACCTGCTTAGGACGAATCAACTAAGAGTAGGCTTCAAATGGTAATCGATCTTATTCTTAGCCATCATCATTTTGTCTCTTTAGTTTAGTTGGCTTAGATCCAAAGGATCCAAGGGTTGGCATAGTTCCAGATTTGCTGTCTGTTTGCCGCAAAACATCTGATAGGCAGTGTAGAATACCCGGTCAAGGTGACTTTAGAGAGGAGAGAGCCAATCAAAAAGTCCCATGAACCCAGCAATCAATAAATTAAACCATAAGAAAGTGGCACCTCTACATCAAAAGTTCCCCGTCCAATCACATGCTTCCGTAGGAATACTAAACCCCGAAACAAGTAATAGACAGAGGACCATATGGAGACATCCCATGGGACTCTCACCCAGTTTTCTCAGAATTGACTAGACTCTATGGTCAGTTTCCCTTTTAGGGTTTCAGAGCCAACATATTTGTCATATACCTGCCTTAAGTGACTACGTCATGGGACGAACATAGATTTTTTTTTATAAGGTGACCATAGGTCACATTTTAAAGAGAAGAAAGAAATAAGGACAAACATAGAATATAAACAGTGCTGGGCCAGACCACTTTCTTCTTGTTTAAAACCTCTAGACATTGAAGTGTCGTGAAAACTGCCATTTCCTCAGTACCTTCCGTCAAAGTGCTAATTTCCTGGATAGGCCATTACGACTCTGCAATTAGGAACATCCATCCTACGGTTTACATAGACAAACAATCTGAAGGATAAAATTGCAAAAAGGGGGTGGAATGAAATATAAGGCGAGATTAACGCAGTACCATCGTTGGTGTACAGCCACCTCAGCGCCTAGGGAGACCCACCAATGGGCGTCTGCCCTCGGAGGACCACCACATCGATGTCGAAGGTGATGCCAAAGGAAGACCTACAAGTGAAATGCCTACACCATTATAGATATATAATGAAATAAAGACACGCAGGCAGGTAGGAACCCAGTGCGGAAGACGATGGCAAGATGGATGCGAACGCCAGGAAGGACCTGTCACCGGGTTGCTGCTGCTGCTGCTGCAGTTGCAGCAGAGAGTAATGACGATAGAAAGGGCTATGCCCTACGGTCGGGGAGCATTGCCCGGCATAGGTTGCGGCTATGCCCTGTGGAGTTGGGCAACTATACGTAGCGGACCTCCTGCGGCTGCTGAGGAATAGTGAGGGGGGAGAAGTGGGGAGGGGAGAAGGGGGCAGGGAGGTGATGAGGCAGAGGGGTAGAGGATAATACACACTGGAGGCGGAGAGGTGGGGAGGTGGAGGGAGAAGATGAGGAATAGTCTACGGCGGGAGGGGGTTAGGGAGGTGAGACGAGGTGGAGTGGTGGAGGAGAAGAGATGGATCGAGGAGTCCGTGTATGGGAAGGAGGGAGGGGTGGTTACGTTCACGCGGGAGCTCGGCTGTGGCGCGTGGCGACATTCTTCTCGGGTATTTTGAATATAGTAGTATGTTTTTACAAATAATTTGAGGCAATTTCAAAATGCCTCTATACAGGGTTTTAAGTAAAGAGTAAAATTAAATTATTTTAGAGGCAATATTAAAAATAAAATGCCTTCATTTATGATAATTTAGAGACAATTTTAATAAATGTCTCTAAATGAACTGCCCCTATATCTATAATTTTTTGTAGTGTTGTAGCCTCCCCTCTTCTAGTAGTAGGATCTGACCCTTTAGCGAGCCTGCTCATCTCATCATGATCTTCATGCAGAGTCGCATAGTGCCCAGCCACTCCAGCCATGTTACATGTAAAGACTTGGAGAGACTTGCTTGTTTGAATCACCTTCTTGGTTGGTTGACTAGGGAAGGTTAGTCTAGTGAACACCAGAATCCTCGGCGCAACTTGCTTGTAGAGGAGTGGCCCGTAGCATTCCGAGCCAACATCTTTCATTTCTTCCTGGTCTGCTCATCGATCCCGACCTTTTCCCTCGACACTCATAGCTTCTAAGAGTCACCGCGTCCCCAGAGAAGTGCCATGGGAGTGCCCCCAGACTGCTTGAGTAGTATCATTTTGCCCTTTAGCAGGGTGTCTCACATATCGTGGCACCCTAACTTGTGTCGGAGACTTGTAGGTGCGGCGGCCTTGCCCGGTCGCCCCGCCATGCTTCACATCATTTAGATAGATGTTCGCCCATAGAACACAGCTCCGGGATGCTGGTTCAGGACACGGTTGGACCGGCATCTCGGTGTTTCTTCTTGTTTTTCTCTTCTTCTTGTGGGTCCACTAGCCATTATAGGCCTTAGCGGAGCCGAAATCGGGGCCCGTGCTTGCTTGGGCACCCACATTTGTTTGTATCCGGTTGGCTTTGGGGCCAACCCTCCCTTTGTCTTGGACTCGAAGCAGTCCACTTTGCATTGGGCCAGCGCTTGGAAGGTATTACACACCGGCACTATTGAAACCACCGTGCCGGGTGTAATTCTGGTCTGCCGGCCATTGAGGAATACCCGGACGCCTCCGATGAGCATGGACTTGCCCGAAGTAGATAGCCGACTTTACAGTGCACCGACGTTCTTCATGGCCACCCTCCTGGCGACCGATGTGCACCTCTTGCTATTCGAAGCATGGAAGGCAGCTTGGTGGACGTAGTAGACCACCGCTTCAGTCTTCTCAAATGTCGTCGGTGTAGTGCTGACAGAGTCCATGCATCTCCTGGGCCTCCAGGACTTCTACGAACATGACCCCCAAGAAATTGCGGAACCGACCACCGGTGGAAAGTTGCTGAACTTGATTGGCAAAGCCAAGTAGCCATGCATAGCTGGCAACAACAAGTGGTCCGAATGTCACCACCATCGCAGTTGTCGGAATGCAATATGCAAGATTGAATTAGATAGTTAGACTTTTAAGAAGAGGCTATTGGGCCCCTAATCCCGGGGAGGAGATGAAGGGAAGTTTTGTCCCAACGGGCGTGCCAGACTTGTGGACGCACTTTTGGGATTTCTTTTATTTATTAATTTTGTTTATTTCGTTTATTTGTTGCATGGGTGTGCCAGTCACAATGTGACAGTTTATTCGGGCTTCGAAGAAGCCACTGCTGCACGCCGTCTGACCGATCAGACGATAGTGAGTATCGTGTGGGGACCAAAACCTGCCGTGCCATAAAGGCCACGACATTAATTAGATCTCCCCGGAGGGGAGAAAATCCTTGATTAGTCGCTAGGAAAAGGGGTTATATGGCCTGAAATTAACATTGATGAAATGAGATAATGAAATTCATGAACTGCGTTAAAATGCCTCCAAATTGGGGTGTAAATGTTTAAATCATGTTGGTCGCTTATCAACCATTTCGTGTTCGGACGGAGGTCCGTGTTGAAATTGTGACGAAGACGGAGATAAAACATGTGCAAATGTCTGCCGAGTATGCGGCAAGCTTGATAGGATTGTAGGATTGGATCCCAGCGGGGATGGGTCAGGTTTAGCGAGCTATTGGCCCGGGGCAATATCGGGTCATGGCCATATAGGGGTGGTCCCCGAAGTCCAAATTTGACTTACCGAGGCGTCGTCGATATTCCTTTCATACCTGGTCTGGGGAAGCAAGGGCTCTGGAGCGTACACTGTTATGTTTTTTTGTTGTTTGGTTATTTGATTGATTTTATTTAAATACATGGATGTATTTTAATTTTGTTCATTGGTTATTATTCTTTTGTTTGATATATGTTTTTATTTGATTGATTTTTTTTATTTAGATGGATGGGTGCATTTTAGTTCATTGATTATTGTTATTTTTTTGTTTGATATATATATATATTGTTATATCATTTATCCCCTTCTTTTTTTTGAAAGTTGTTTTGTTTTGCTTTCTCCCTTGTTGTTATTATTTCCTGTTTTGCCTTACTTCTCATCTGTTTGTTTTGTTGTGTTTTTTTTTCAGAAAATAAGAGAGGGAGGGGGTGATCCGGCGGGCTTCACTGCCACCGGATCACTCCCAGTTCTCTTCTTTGTTTTGTTTTTTTATATATAAAGAAGGGTGAATCGACAGCGGAGAGAGAGAGAGGTGAGAGGGACGTGAAGGGGTAAACTGGCGCAGTGGGAGAGAGAGAGAGAGAGAGAGAGAGAGAGAGAGAGAGAGAGAGAGAGAGAGAGAGAGAGAGAGAGAAGGGGTGATCCGGCACGATAGGAGAGAGAGAGGTGAGAGGGATGTGAAGGGGTGAACCGGCGTGGTGGGAGAGAGAGGGAGAGTGAAGGGGTGATCCGGTGCGGTGAGAGAGAGAGAAGGGGTGATCCAGCGCGATAGGAGAGAGAGAGAGAGAAGGGGGTGATCTGGCACAGCAGGCCACCGAATCACCCTCTCTCTTCCCATTTTCTTCTTCTTTTTTCTCTTTCTTTTTTTACTTTTTTTTCTTTTTGAACGTGGTTGCGTCGACCTAGCTCACCCCCTGGGTCGATGCAGGGGGGTGTCAGGGGAGCACCAGGCAGAGCCTGGCGAAGGATGGGTCGACCGTATGGGTCGGCCCCCCATCGCATAGAGCCTTAGGCTCTGCTTCTTCTTGCTCCTTTCATAGATTTTTTGTGTGTTTGAAATATTTGTTTGGCAATGCAGATTATGGGGTTGTTAGATGCCCATCTCTTATTGATCATCTCATTACACTCCATTCGTTCTTTCTTTCCTTTCCTTCTTAGCAAGCAGACCGAACATGCAAACACACAGACATGCATGCATGAAGAGGAGTCCCGTCATTAGTTCATGAAGAGAGACCCACACATATGCAAACATATGGATACATATACCATGCTTGTGATGGATATAGGACTTCACATCCATTCTAGTGTTTATTCATGGAGGTGCGGCAGGAAATGTGTATGCAACTTGATATATGCATGGGGTTTGTAGGGACATGCTGGACGAGACACATGTATGAAGAGGGAGTGTTTAATGTGTAGGGAGTCTCTATTTTTGGTCCATGAGGGTCAAGTAGAGACGTTCATGTAAATGCATGTGTGCAACTGGGTTTCGGGTATGACAAAGTTTTGTCTACCTTACGTTTGTTCTTTGTTTCACCATTTTTTTATTCTCATATTTTTTTACTGTAGTCCCATTCTGTTTACATTTTTTTATGTTCAGCCATTGGCTCAAGTTTTTGGTGCAAATCCAGCAGCATCTCCCCCAGACCTGGGTCTTATAGGGTATAAAATGGAGACTCGCCCACGAACGGATCCGAGACGGCCTCAAAAATCATTGGTAAGCTGAGAACAACTACCCCGTAACCCGGATCGGGTGCAAAAGCCCCGAGGACTAGCCTATGAGGGGCCCCGGTGACCCATGGGCAGTGATATCCGAGATTTTGGGATGTGAGTTTAGTATGTTGCCAAACCTCTGGCCATCGTTATTCACCTCCCGAATGGGATTCCCTAGGAACCACACTATAAAGGAGTAAGTTCCTGGGGACCCAAGGTGATCACCGTAAGAAGAAGGGCAGCAATAGTAAAAAAAACACACCCAGAACCAGGCGAGGAAGGCAGAAGCCACGCTAGAGATGAAGGGGGAGACAGAGTAGGGGCCATAATATTCATTACAACTGAAGATTTTTATTCAATGTAAGAGCAAAGGGTACAGGAGAAGCATACATCGTAGCAAGGAAGGAAAACAGAGCAAAAAAAACTTAAGAGAATACAACAGTGGGTGGGCAGGTGGGGAGAGATGGAGCATTGGCTCCTTCCCCCCCAAACCTCACCTCTCTTCCCTCTCTCTTCCTCCCTTTTCTTCACTCTACAATGCAGGTGCCAACCCTTCCCTTCTCCTTTTTTTTGCCAGTCTCTTCTCTCGCAGCCAGCCTCACTAGCCAAAGAGCCTTCTCCAACAGAGCTTCAGTCTTTTTATAGGGAGTGGGCATGGTGACTTTGAACTCCCCCCTCCCCCTTCTTCTTCTTCTTCTCTCTTCTCCTCTTCACCCTGCTCGAGGTCGTCAAGAGCATGCATGTAGGGGGGCAGGAGGTAGCAGGAGTGTTCTCCTGGGATTGGCCAATGGTGACGTTGATGCGTTCGCACTGTTCGTAGCTTCGTAGCGATCCTTACAAGCTTGTCGTTAACGAGCGTTCGAGGTAACGGGTAGGCTGTGTAGACAACTTGCAGGGGAGAACCCGTCGGACAGGGGTAGGTCCCTTACCAGGCGAGAGGACACTCGAAGGTTTGCCGGTTCAAGGGTGTGGCCACTAGCTGGGGGCCTCCAGGTGAGGACCTCAAACCCCTCCTCCTTTTCTTCTTCTTCCTCTATTCTTCTTGCCACGAACTAGCATGAAAAAAAGTTCCGTGTGGGATGAATAGTGCCAAGAAGTGGCACTTCTCATGTCACGTCCCGAGATTTATGCAATGGAAACAATCGAGAACGCGAATATTCAGCATGGTAAGCCTCTTGCAAGCAATGCAATCAGAGCGTAAAACAATCACATAAAATAATTACACAAGTAATTCACTTAAACCTTCATCTTTATTTCATATAAATAACCATCAATATACATAAGATCTTTGACTCTTAACATTCTTCCACCATAGACTCAAAAATATAAAATTTTACATTATGACTTGGCTAGACATTAGAAAACTAAGGCTTCTCTCGTCCATATGACCTTCAATTGCTCTCGGAGCCGCTACTTGTATAATCCGAATCAGATTCACTAGTCCTTCCTGAAACATTGAGAAAGTAGGTAATGAGCACACTTGCGCAGTAGGTATCTTCATATCAACATGATGGCAATCTTAAAGTGATTAACATTTTCAGCTCTAGAGAAAGCTAAATCATGCGAATACGGTGAAATACGCGAATAGAACAAAAATAGCAAGATATGGTCAAGACGTGACATGAGAATATGATTGAGCAAGTATATAACAAGAATATAACTTTGGCCTTTCCATGAACAAGAATGTAACAAGAATGCACTTTTCATAACCATAAAGGCTATGCACTAAAAATTCATGTAACACGCAAGAATGTACTTTTGCTTTGCAAGTACTTCGTGAATATTCATCGATATTCGTATATCTTCACTTATTTATAAAGAAAGTACTCCCAGCGCAATGCGATGCCAGTAGCATCATACCCCATGGTTTACAGTATGTTTCCGACAATCAGCCGAGAGGACTAGCATAGAGCCCTTGAACACAATCAGTGCTCGAACTGCTTCTTCAAGTATAAATCAAGCTACTTCCACGAGTACAACAGTAATGTTGGCCAATAAGGTAACAAGTTTAATCGTCAAAGGAAGAATGCACCAAATATGAATATAAGAATTCAAAGAATGCATTAATAACTAGGTCATGCTTTGGAATGAATTCGGCAGCATAACGGTACATTCATCATTTTCCATAATTTATTTAGACATCCTTGGAATAAGGTGACAAGTTCTAGATAATTCATAGACCATCTCGAGCATAGGAATACTTAAACCAAAAGTAAAACCATGGGTTAAACATAATTAGAGTTGATGAAAAAGAAGCTGGAACCATGCGGTCTAGGTCAGGGCCGCTAGGTGGCATTGGCAGTCGAACAATAGGCGGCTAAGGTCCAGAACTCATTAAAACACCGGCAAAGTGCTTTCTAGACAATTGGGCTTTTATGGTACAACCAGCTCGTTGTGCTACTTGGAATCCCAGGCTCGTAGAGACTTACGGAGGCCTTGAAACAAGAATACCTAGTCCGTTGGAACGACTATCCAATGGAGAGGTTCACTAGTCCAAGATGGTGTACTTAATGTGTAATGTGTAACTAATGACAACATACCGGGATATGTGCCATGTACTTAAGAAAATGACTCTTAGATAAGAGAGATCATGATAAAATAGCGATCAAATAAGTCCATAAACCTTATGAAAACATGTCTACAAATAGAAAAGTATAAGTTTTAGGCAATGCAAGTAATATAGATTAAAAACAACTTCTAAGTGCATAAGAACATGAAATCGTTTAAGATGAGTAGGGAATATAACCAAGTATATGAAAGCAGTACTTAAGACAGGAATAAGACCTATTTAGCTAGGCTTATTATATGATAAATAAGGCTAATCTGCCTTATGTTTCGGGTTAACATAAATACAGAATTCAAAAAAATGAAAACGATCTAGAGAGGACCGTTTCTTGTGTCTAGCGGTCTATCGTAGGACCGTTTGTAAAACGTATACGGTCTCTTGAAAGACAGTTTCTCCCTGTGTTGCAGACAGATCCAAAACTGAAGTTCAGACCTAATCTATAGCCAATTAATGTATGAAATCATGCTAGAGAGGAACATATAAAACATGCTGCAAGGGGTATAACATCGTGAAGATGCAAGGATTTTGCATAGATTTTAGCTAAGATTGTTATCTTTGTATTTAGGGTTTGGAATGATGCATGCTTCATAACCTACATGCGCAATGTTACCAAATCATTAAATACAACATGTACCATGCATGAAATTTTATGAAAGAAGAGGGCTTTTACTCCTAAGATTA
Organism: Amorphophallus konjac; assembly: GCA_022559845.1. Classification (NCBI taxonomy): domain Eukaryota; kingdom Viridiplantae; phylum Streptophyta; class Magnoliopsida; order Alismatales; family Araceae; genus Amorphophallus; species Amorphophallus konjac. The sequence continues at coordinate 470,557,247 of CM040121.1, forward strand.
TGTTTAAGCCGTTCATGAGATAACCTACCTCTGTTTTAGATTTTAGGCTTCGAATTTAGGGCTAAAAGTTAACCCTAATTTCTGCTCGTCCTGAACCAAAGTAGTAACTTCTTGCCCCTCTATCTCCCGATTCTCTTGACCTAAAGATGTGAAATTTGGAGGGTAACAAGAGGGTACTAAAAGGAACAAATTGTTCTAAAGAACCTCTATCTAATTACCTCGTTTGGGGCTTCTATTTTCCTGATCTTCTTGGGTCAGTTGCATAGTTTCCTGAGTTACTTTCACCAAACCGGTGTCTTTGTAGGCTTCTATCTCCCTGTAGGCTTGATCTCCGAGAATGAAAATTTGAGCAAAGTTAGATCTAACTAAAATGAACAAATTCCTAGAAGAAACTTATCTCTAATTCGACCTCTTTACCTTAGTTCCACATGAGCCAAAAGTAAGGGTCGCGTCGATTAGTTTTGGGGTCTCTTTATAGGGTTTGGCTAGGGTTTCATGGTTTTGAACGATTCTAGAGTCCTTATTAGGTACAAGATCGATCCTCAAGAGTTCTAAGCCTGTTTATACTTCTATCCACTTCGATTTCTGAGAGTTTGGATGCTAAAAATCTAACCTTTTTACACTTTCTTCTATTCACGGAATCTGCAGAGCTTAGCGGTCATTTGGGAGACCGTTTTCCAGTGTCTTGCGGTCTTGCGATAGACCGTTTTTGATTTTGGGCACCGAATTTGAAACTAGTTCAAACTCTTGCATTATTATCCATCTTTTTATCCTACAATATTCCTACTTATCTCCTTAATTCCGTAAATACATCAATTCCAAGCTTCTAGAACATGGGCCAAAGTTTAAAATTACAGTTTGGGCCAATTAGATTTGTCAAAATGGGCCTAATCCTCTTGGATTAGTATAGGGCCTAAATAATTAGTTTTAATTAACCACAATTCAATCAATAGCCCATTTAAATGCTTAAAAATTATATTTTTAATCTTGAAAAAATCCTCGGGTGTTACACCCTCCCCCACTTAAAAAGAATTTGGTCCCCAAATTCCTTATAATAAGATTTGCTAAGGTGAGTGTACTTACATTCAAATATCTCTAGAAATCTTTTGCGCATGGCTTCTTCAGTTTCCCATGTTGCTTCATGTGGCCATGAGTTGGTCCATTAGATCTTGACCATAGGAATAGTTTTATTCCAATGTTGACACACTTCTCGTTCAATGATCTTGATTGGCTTTTACTTGTACGTCAAGTCCTTTTGAATTTCTAAGTTGTCATAAGTTATGACATGGAAAGGATCAGGAACATATTTTTTGAGCATTGAGACGTGAAATACATCATGGACTCCTGATAATTGAGGGGGCAAAGCTATTTGATACACGAGCTCACCAACCGTTTCGAGAATTTCAAAGGGGCCAATGAATCTCAGAGTAAGCTTACCTTTGATACCGAATCTTCGAATACCTCGACTTGGAGAAACCTTAAGGAATACATGGTCTCCTTCTTGAAATTCCAGGTCGCGCCTTCGATTATCAGCATATGATTTCTATCTATCTTGAGCCATCTAGAGTCTTTCCCGAATAATCTTTATCTTCTAGGTAGTATCCCTGATGATATTGGGACCGAGAAATTACCTTTCTCCTACTTCACTCCAACAAATAGGTGAATGACAGCTTCATCCATATAGAGCCTCGAATGGTGCCATTTGTATGCTAGCTTGGTAGCTATTATTGTATGAAAATTCCACTAGAGGTAAATGGTCGTGCCAACTCCCTCCAAAATAAATAGCATAAGCCCTGAGCATATCTTCCACCACCTGATTTATCCTTTCAGTTTGACCATCAGTTTGTGGATGGAACGCAGTGCTAAAGTTAAGCCAGGTCCCTAATGAATGTTGAAGACCCTTCCAGAACTGTGATGTGAACTGAGGGTCTCGGTCAGATATAATGGTGATAGGGACACCATGTAATTTGACAATTTCCCTCATATATAGTGTTGCTAATACATCTACAGACCATTGACTTTTAATTGGTAGAAAAAGTGCAGATTTAGTCAATCGGTCTATGATCACCCATATGACATCGTGTCCACCTCTTGTCTTAGGTAAACCCATGATGAAATTCATCCTTATACTTTCCCATTTTCACTCAGGAATATTCAAGGGGTATAATTTCCCAGCATGCTTTAAATGTTCTGCCTTTACTTGCTGACAAGTGAGACAGCGAGATACAAAGTATGCTACTTCTCTTTTCATGTTGGGCCACCAGAAGCTTCTTTTCAAATCTTGATACATCTTGGTAGCACCAGGGTGAATAGCATACTTTGACTTATGAGCCTCTTCAATGATCAATTTCTTGGTGTCGGCATGGTTCGACACACAGATTCGATCCTTAAATAATAGTCTTCCATCATTTGTGATAGAGAATTCCGTCCTGTGATCAATATTATCCTTGATTTTCATCAATGTAGGGTCAGTTTCTTGCAATTTGACTATATCTTCAATCAATATAGGTTGAGATCTTATATTGGCAATGATACATCCTTCTCCTTCTCTATCAATATCAAGATTTAAGTGAGAAAAATCCTCAATAAGACATATCATACCTTTCCCGAGGCTTGCTAATGTTGCCATTGGTCTTCTGCTAAGAGCGTCAACTATTGCATTGGCTTTGCCTGGATGATACTGGATAGTAAAATCGAAGTCTTTGAGATACTCCAACCATCTGCGTTGTCGCATATTTAATTCCTTCTGGGTGAAGAGATATTTTAGACTTTTATGATCTGAAATTATAGTGAATTTCTTCCCATAAAGGTAACGCCGCCAAATTTTTAAGGCGAATGTAACAGGTGCCAATTCTAGATCATGCACAAGGTAGTTTTCTTCATAACGCTTCAACTGTCTCGATGAGTAGCAAATCACCTTTCCATTTTGCATAATAACGCATCCTAGGCCAATGCCAGATGCATCCGTATAGACTTCAAAATCACCACATTCAATAGGCAATGCCAAAATAGGGGCTGTAGTAAGGTGATCTTTAAGAGTTAGAAAACTTTCTTCGTAATCATTCGACCATATAAAAGGGTTCTCCTTTCTAGTGAGTCTAGTCAAAGGGACGGCGATCTTAGGGAAGTCTTTAATAAACCTCCTGTAATAACCAGCCAGACCTAGAAAACTTCTAACTTCTGTCATGGTTGTCGGTTGGCTCCAATTATTAACAGCTTCAACTTTAGAAGGATGAACGACGATACCCTCTCTTGAAATAATATGGCCAAGGAAAGAGACCTCCTTTAGCCAGAACTTGCACTTGTTAAGCTTTGCATATAGTTTATGCTGTCTTTATGTTTGCAAGGCTATTCTTAAGTGCTCTTCATGTTCCTCCTTAGTCTTGGAGTATATAAGAATATCATCAATGAAGACGACCACAAATTAGTCGAGATAAGGTCTGAAGATATTATTCATAAGTTGCATAAATACTACCCGGGGATTGGTTAACCCGAACGGCATTACAACGAACTCATAGTGGCCATATTGGCTCCGGAAAGCCGTCTTGTGTATGTCTTCATTCTTGATTCGGAGCTGATGATAACCTGACCTGAGATCTATTTTGGAGAAGTATTCTGCTCCTGAAATTTGATCAAAGAGCTCATTGATACGTGACAATGGATATTTGTTCTTGATAGTGAGTTGATTCAGTCGCCAGTAATCGATGCATAGCATGAGAGATCCATCCTTCTTTTTAACAAATAAAACTGGTACACCCCAAGGGGATGTGCTAGGTCGAATGAAACCCTTATCTAATAACTACTAAAGTTGTCTCTTCAATTCCTTGAGTTCTGTGGGGAACATCCTGCAGGGAGCTATTGAAACGGGTGCTGCTCCAGGTAAAAGTTCGATGAAAAAGTTCACTTCCCTTTCGGGTGGTAAACCGGGTAAATCTGATGGGAATACATCGGGAAACTCATTCACAATGGGAATATCTTCTAAGACGATTTCCTTGGACTCGATAATGATTACAGAAGCAAGGAAAGCTTCACATCCTTGCAAAATGAGTTTGCAAGCGTGAAGAGATGAAATAATAGTAGGATGTTTCCTATACTTGATACCAAGGAAGGAAAATCTTGGAAGACCTGGTTTTTGAAAAGAGATAATCCTGTTGCAACAGTGTATATAGGCGTCGTGGTCCACAAGCCAATATACACCTAAGATAGCATCATAGCCTTCAATGTCAAGGCATACGAGGTTTGCTAGAAGATTATGACCTTCTACCATTACCTCACTATCGGGGTAGTAGGTTGTAACTTTGGTTCCGGGACCTAATGGTGTAGTGATTGTTAGGTCCGAAGGTAGAGGAACTGGTGAAACTGGCAAGATTTTTACAAAAGCAGTAGATATACAGGAATGAGAAGCACTAGTATCAAATAACACGAATGCAGGATGGAAGTAGACTTGAATGGTACCATCCATTAACCCATCATCCTTGGGCGCTTCTTCATCATCTACAATAGCATTAAGATGAGCTTGTCGTTTACGTCCACTATTAAAAATTTGATCCTTCATGAGGGGGCAATCCGGCATGCGGTGCTATTGACTGCCACACCATAAACAAGCGCTAAGACGCTTCCAGTATTCTTCTGCTGAGTGGCCGAACTTCTCGTAGAAAAGTACAAGCCGCCATGACTTACTTTTCTTCTTCTTTAACGTTCTTATTCTTGTGGTAGCCACTACCACTCCCGTTCTGAGATCTCTTCTTGCTGTCACGGGATTTGTAAGGTTCCGTTACACTAAACTTTCCCTTCCTTTCATGCCGATCAGACCTTCGGCTCGGCTCCTCTCCTTTACCTTTATGTTTTTTGACCTTCCTTGAGGTCCTTTCGCATAGATGTACTCGTTGGACCATCTCCGCATATGTACGGATGTTCTGAGACCCTAGTTATTGAATAAAGTCAGTCCTTAAACTGTCCATAAATCTGTTAGCTTTTAATAAGTCGGTACTAACCAGATGAGGAGCATAAGACACCAGCCTAGAAAACTGGAGTTCATACTCCGCTACTGTCATCATGCCTTGGCGTAATGAAGCAAATTCCATAGCTTTCCTCTCCTTGACAAGTTCGGAGAAGTATTTTGCTCGGAAGAGGGTGAGGAATCCCTCCAAAGTATGTGGTGCATCTTGAGACGGTGCAAGAATTGACTTCCACCATGTACGTGTATCTTTATTGAGTTAGAACGTGGCAAGACGAACCTTCTCTTGGTCAGCACATTGCATAACCTCAAATATGTGATTCATTTCATCAATACAATTCTCAGCTTCGTCTGGATTAGAGGAACCAGAAAATCGTGAAGGATTTAGGCTCCTGAAGTTGCGGTGAAGATCACCAGCACCAGCTCTTGCGCCGACTTGAGCCATGGTTTGCAAAGCCTGGGAGAGACCCGCAACGGTCTATTGCATTCCACCCAAATCAACACGGTGAGCCATCGTAAGAATGAGGTACCTGAGAAGAGTGATAGGTTTGTAATTCTCCATAGAATTTAAAGGAAGTTAGCTTAAAGATATATTCTAAACACTAGCCCATCCCGGGTTCTACCCAATTCTCACATGGGTTGGAGATTTTTTTTCTTAGTTTCATAGGTGTGGATCCTTAAGCCTTGGACTTAGCCTATGACATGATATGTATTTCCAAGAAATAAGTAAGTCCTTAGACCTACGCTCCGATACCACCTTAACTATCACGTCCCGAGATTTATGCAATGGAAACAATCGAGAACGCGAATAGCCAGCATGGTAAGCCTCTTGCATGCAATGCAATCAGAGCGTAAAACAATCACATAAAATAATTACACAAGTAATTCACTTAAACCTTCATCTTTATTTAATATAAATAACCATCAATATACATAAGATCTTTGACTCTTAACATTCTTCCACCATAGACTCAAAAATATAAAACTTTACATTATGACTTGGCTAGACATTAGAAAACTAAGGCTTCTCTCATCCATATGACCTTCAATTGCTCTCGGAGCCGCTACTTGTATAATCCGAATCAGATTCACTAGTCCTTCCTGAAACATTGAGAAAGTAGGTAATGAGCACACTTGCGCAGTAGGTATCTTCATATCAACATGATGGCAATCTTAAAGTGATTAACATTTTCAGCTCTAGAGAAAGCTAAATCATGCGAATACGGTGAAATACGCGAATAGAACAAAAATAGCAAGATATGGTCAAGACGTGACATGAGAATATGATTGAGCAAGTATATAACAAGAATATAACTTTGGCCTTTCCATGAACAAGAATGTAACAAGAATACACTTTTCATAACCATAAAGGCTATGTACTAGAAAGTCATGTAACATGCAAGAATGTACTTTTGCTTTACAAGTACTTCATGAATTTTGTGGATATTCGTGTATCTTCACTTATTTATAAAGAAAGTACTCCCAGCGCAATGCGATGCCAGTAGCATCATACCCCATGGTTTACAGTATGTTTCCGACAATCAGCCGAGGGGACTAGCATAGAACCCTTGAACACAATCAGTGCTCGAACTACATCTTCAAGTATAAATCAAGCTACTTCCACGAGTACAACAGTAATGTTGGCCAATAAGGTAACAAGTTTAATCATCAATGGAAGAATGCACCAAATATGAATATAAGAATTCAAAGAATGCATTAATAACTAGGTCATGCTTAGGACAGAATTCAGCAGCATAACGGTACATTCATCATTTTTCATAATTTATTTAGACATCTTTGGAATAAGGTGACAAGTTCTAGATAATTCATAGAACATCTGGAACATAGGAATACTTAACCCAAAAGCAAAACCATGGGTTAAACATAATTAGAGTTGATGAAAAAGAAGCTGGAACCATGCGGTCTAGGTCAGGGCTGCTAGGTGACATTGGCGGTCGAACAATAGGCCGCTAAGGTTCAGAACTCATTAAAACACCGGTAAAGTGCTTTATAGATAATTGAGCTTTTATGGTACAATCAGCTCGGCATCCTAGTGAGAATCCTAGGCTCGCGGAGACTTACGGAGGCCTTGAAACAAGATTACCTAGTCCGTTGGAAGGAATATCCAATGGAGAGGTTCACTAGTCCAAGATGGTGTACTTAATGTGCAATGTGTAACTAATGACAACATACCGGGATATGTGCCATGTACTTAAGAAAATGACTCTTAGATAAGAGAGATCATGATAAAACAGCGATCAAATAAGTCCTTAAACCTTATGAAAACATGTTTACAAATATAAAAGTATAAGTTTTAGGCAATGGAAGTCATATAGATTAAAAACAACTTCTAAGTGCATAAGAACATGAAATCATCTAAGATGAGTAGAGAATGTAACTAAGTATATGAAAGCAGTACTTAAAACAGGAATAAGACCTATTTAGCTAGGCCTATTATATGATAAATAAGGCTAATCCACTTTATGTTTCGGGTTAACATTAATACAAAATTTAGAAAAATAAAAACGGTCTAGAGAGGACCATTTCTTGTGTCTAGCGGTCTATCGTAGGACCGTTTGTAAAACGTATGCGGTATCTTGAAAGACTATTTCTCCATGTGTTGCAGACAGATCCAAAACTGAAGTTCAGACCTAATCTATAGCCAATTAATGTATGAAAGCATGCGAGAGAGGGACATATAAAACATGCTGCAAGGGGTATAACATTGTGAAGATGCAGTGATTTTGCATAGATTTTAGCTAAGATTGTTATCTTTGTATTTAGGGTTTGGAATGAATCATGCTTCGTAACCTACATCCGCAATGTTACCAAATCATTAAATACGACATGTACCATGCATGAAATTTCATGAAACAAGAGGGCTTTTACTCCTAAGATTATGTTTAAGCCGTTCATGAGATAACCTTCCTCTATTTTGGGCTTTAGGCTTCGAAATTAGGGCTGGAAGTTAACCCTAATTTCTGCTCCTCTTGAACCGAAGTAGTAACTTTCTGCCCCTCTATATCCTGATTCTCTTGACCTAAAGATGTGAAATTTGATGGGTAAGAAGAGGGTACTAAAAGGAACAAATTGTTATAAAGAACCTCTATCTAATTACCTCATTTGGGGCTTCTATTTTTCTGATCTTCCTGGGTCGATCGCACCGTTTCCTGAATTACTTTCACTGAACCAGAATCTTTACAGGCTTCTATCTCCCTGTAAGCTTGATCTCCTAGAATGAAATTTTGAGGAAAGTTAGATCTAACTAAAATGAACAAATTCCTAGAATAAACTTACCTCTAATTCGACATCTTTACCTTAGTTCCACGCGAGCCAAAAGTAAGGGTCGCACAGGTTGGTTCTGGGACTATTTATAGGGTTTAGCTAGGGTTTCATAGATTTGAATGATTCTAGATTCCTTATTAGGTGCAAGATCGATCCTTAAGAGTTCTAAGCATGTTTATACTTCTATCCACTTTGATTTTTGGGAGTTTGGACGCTAAAAATCTAACATTTTTACACTTTCTTCTATTCACGGATACTGCAGGCCTTAGCGGTCATTTGGGAGACCGTTTTCTAGTGTCTTGCGGTCTTGCGATAGACCGTTTTCGATTTTGGGCGCTGAATTTGAAACTAGTTCAAACTATTGCATTGTTATCCATCTTTTTATCCTAAAATATTCCGACTTATCTCCTTAATTACGTAAATACATCAATTCCAAGCTTCTAGAACATGGGCCAAAGTTTAAAATTACAGTTTGGGCCAATTGGATTTGTCAGAATGGGCCTAATCCTCTTGGATTAGTATAGGGCCTAAATAATTAGTTTGAATTAACCAGAATTCAATCAATAGCCCATTTAAATACTTAATAATTATATTTTTAATCTTGAAAAAATCCTTGGGCGTTACATAAATTCTATCGTTTCTGCTGCCGGTTCAAGTGGAGAGAGGGCCGCGCCGTATCGAGATGCCATGGGGTTTGCTTGGCCGATTCAAGTCCATAGGTTGCTTGGCCGCCGACTCATGGGGTTTGTGTGGCTGATTCAATGGGGAAGAGGGTCGTGCCAGTTCAAGGGGCAGGGGGGCAGCTGGCCCCGATCCAATGGGGCTAGTGTGGCCGATTCATGTTGCTTGGAGGGCCTTGGCTGATTCATGTTGTAAGAGGGGGAGGCCGCGCCAATTCAAGTGGAGAGAGGGCCTTGGCTGATTCAAGCCTTTTCCTTCTTCTCTTTTTTTGTTTTGTCCCCTTCTACTTTGTTTGCTGCCGGTTCAGTGGCACACAAGGCCTTGGCCGGTTCAATGGGTTTTCCCTTTTCTTTCCTTCTCTATTTTTCTTCTTCTTCTTCTTTTTCATGTGCATATGGATGTGCGTCAACACAGGGGCGAGGGTGTGTCGACGCACCGTTTCTTCTTGATTTGCAGTGTCTTGAGGCTTGGTGGTGAATTTCGGGTGTCCACAACACATTGTGAAGAATGTTTATGAAAGTATTGTTGAAACACTCTTAACAATTGATGGAAAAAACAAACATGGCTTGAAGGCTCGCCAAGATTGACAAACCTTGGGTATAAGGCCATCTCTTCATCCATAGGAATGAGATATTAAATGGTGAAAACAGTGACATGGGCTTCGGAGGTAATTCATGACAGTGTAGGTGAACTGTTGTCAAATCGTGGGAAGACAACATGCATGAGGTTTTAATGTATAGTAACCTCATTGTAATCTTCTTGGCTGGGATTGTCAATTATGTCAAAGTTGTTAACAATTCCAAGTATATATGTTGTGGACTTTAACATGGGATGCTTGCGCTCTTTGATTCTAATTGTTTGATTTCTTGTAGTAGTGGCATTTATTATCTCACTGTTGGCTTCATCTATAAACATTTCTCTATGGCTTTAGGCATATGTATTCTGTTCTGAGGAAGGGTTTGATTAATACTTGTAAGCATAGATTCCAACAAAGTTTCATCTTTATCACAAGCATATACAAATTGAGCATGTTTTAGCAAATATTACAAGACCATGTAATAGAAATTAATTGCTATCTTTGGCCTTTTTTAAATTTATTTTGGACGCCTTTGTTAATATCTATTATGTGGTTACAATGGGATCTTATGTCCTCCAAGCTGCACTAGAGATTAGGCATTAGTAACAAGGTAGTTCCCAACTGTCATCAACTACTTATTGAGCCAGATATTAATGTTATTCTTTTATCTTTCTCACTCTATATATCCCTCTTTCATTGACAACCAGCATAGCTACTGAGCGACAGTGACTGCCTGTGCACACAGTCATGTAAGACCATAAGTTCCTTCATTTGAACTGTTCTGGCATACCAATGTGAATTGGTTTACCTTTATAACTTAAATGTGCATGCAGGGCTAGGAAAGACAAAAAGATGTTGAGGTTCAAGGAACCTGTTACTGAAATTCCCAATGAAGGAATGTGGGGCCCTAGTCCGGGGTCGGGGGTGCAAACACGAAGGTTGAAAAAACTTGGTGAAATATACACCAAGTCAACATCTCAAGATAAGCTTGATATTGAAGTGTTTCAGGCCTATGCAGAGTGAGTCTTCACACTCCTTGTCTAAATGTTAAGTAATTTCTGTTAAACTATTTACTTGTTATAACCTTTTTCAGGCAATTGTGGGAGAAGACATCGAATGAGGGGAAGTCAAATTGTACATATGTAGATTGTCTATGGCTTAGTATCTTCCTAGATGGTTCATCTGAGAAGGTGATGCCTTGGCTGAAGCCAAAAAATTTTTTTCAATGGCATACATATTCATTCCAATTGTACGTTGGTAAGTGATATCTTCATCTTTTGTTATATAGTTGGTATTAAATTTGGGAGTATATTATCCTAATATGATTCGTATAGGGACCATTGGAATCTACTCATTTTATGCAACTTTGATAAGAAAATTGGAGACCCGGCAGGCTCGTGCATGATACTTTTGGATTCTTTGTTAAATGCTAATCCTAAGAGAATGGAACCTGATATCCGACCATATATGCTCCCTATCTCTCTTGTATATGTTTATTATATGTTGGTGGTCTGAAAAATCTTATTTTCTTTGCTCAATTTTGTGTTAGACATATTTCAGGCGGAGGGTAGACAAGAGTCTGATGCAGAGATATATTCCATTCCTATTTTTGTTCCAAAGTGTTAGATCCCCTAGTTGATTTTGGTAGTTAAGTTTCAATGATGACAAATCTTGTGTGCTTGTGTTATTGAGATGGTCAATGAAGAAAATTGCTAACCAAGGTGTTCATTCATTGTTCATCTTGCATTCCAGGAACAAGACTCTTGAATCCTTGATGTTTATTATATGGAAGTGCTATCATGCAATCAAGGATCAAGAACAAGTGGTAAATCATTTTGCTTCTCTCAAGAATCACTAGTACGGTCTTTATTTTCTCAAAATACTTCAATTGTTTGTTGAAGGGTCAATTGGTTATAGGGGTCGACTCCTAGAGTCGATACCCTCTTTATGTTGTATTTGTGAATGGGTGCGTCGACCCCATGCTTGCTTAGCATCAAGCCAATGCGTTTTTTGCATTTCGTTCATGGAGCTTTTGTGCTTTAAAGTTGATTAAGTTAATTCATGTGAATCTTGGTGAAATTGTTTCTTGGTGTTGGAAATGGGTTTGATAATTGCTTAATAGGCTCCCCAAGACACCAAGAGATTGATCAAAGGTAAGGTGGCATCATTGTAAATGAAAACTTATTGATTTCACCTTAGTTTTCTGTTTTGCCGCAATTTCAGTCGGCCAACAAAGATTTTCGGTCGACCAATATAGCCAGGTCGACCTGATGTTGCACTAACCAAATCTGTTTAGATCGGTCAACCGAACTGCATGGATTGGTCGACCGATTCCTTCGGGTGTTTCGGAAAGGGGTTTTTGAATCTAATTCGAAACCCATTAAACCCTATCCAAATGAACTCCACTTTGACCCCTTTGCCCTTAGGGTTTTAATACACATCCTAGAGGGCTTTTGCAAGGGCTTTTATGGCCTTTCATACATCCTATTGTGCCCATATATATGAGTTGTGATTTCAGATCTGGATAGAACAACAGAAAGGGTTTTGGCCGCAGGTGGGAGAGGAGGAGAGTTCCTCTTGTTGAGTATAGTTTTGTTTTGATGATGTCAAACCAACATGAAGTCATTTGGTTTAAGTCTGAAAATGCTTAAATACAACTCTACATATTTTGTTCTACATGTCCTACACATTCTACAATGTTTTTCAGACTGTAATTGCTAATTTAATGAAGTTTCAGGTTGTCTGCATGATAAAGAGATGATGCCAAACCTTGAATGAATATGAAAAATGGCTAAGAAGAAGGTTTTATGTAGACCGAGTCGATGCCAACAGCTCATGGAGTCAATGCCAGAAGCCACCCACCAGCTAAAGGATGCAACTGTGACAAATAGCTTCACAAGGGTGACAAATATGGGGCTAAGGGTGAAAAATAGATCTTAAGGTCACCAAATGGATAACAAGGCTAAGAGGCATGCAAATGATGAAGAAGAGCTGACTCCGTCTGGAAATGGAGTCAACTCTAGGCAAGGTCAAGACAAGCTCAGGGAACAAATGCTGAACAGAAGTGACAAATAGCTGCTACGGGTTACAAATGGAGAATAGCGGTGACAAATATGCAAATAGAGGCGACAAATAGGTCGGAAGGCCAACAAAGGCGATGGCGCTCAAGCAAGAGACAAAAAGCTTAAAGGTGACGGCTCAAGCGGGCTAAGGGTGACAAATGAGTAAGTAAGGCCTACAAATGGACCGTAAGGGTAAAAAATAGGTTGGTATGGCTGAAAAATAGCTAAAGCTCGTGAGCGACTTAAGAGCATCACGTGCCTTCGATTCCCAATCATTGGCATGGGATCCATTAAATCTTATGGGATCTGTACGATGTTGAAGGTTAGATAATTCCCTCCAAAACACCTGGACAAATGGAATTTCATATTGAAGATAAACCCAGTTCAAAAATTCAAATGGTCGGTTCTATAAATACCAGTGCTCATATTTTTTGAAGGAAACGAAGGCAGGAGATCTAAAACGTGAAAGCTACTGTGAGAGTGAGAGATGTTCTTCGAAGGAAAGAGAGAGCTGATCAGAAGGGAAGAGAGCCACTCCGTGAGCCAAGAGAAAAAGAGAGAGAGAAAGAAGAAGAAGGAGAGAGATCGAAGCTCTGTTCGACAAAAGGTGTTCTTCACTCATATCAGAGAAAGCTCTTGAAGTTCTTTTAGAGCTACATTAGTTTTCATCTGTTGTAATTCGGATTTCTTTGTCTTTCTATTTTCCTTTTGATTCAGTTCATCTAGTGTTTCTCCGGTGGTGCTTTGTCAGAGGTGTGATCGATTTTAACTGGTCACAATCTAGTTTGTATACCAGGGTGCGAGGTGGGTTCCTCGTGTGCTGCCCTAGTGCAGTGTTACTGATTGTACTGGGGTAGAATCAGGGGTGTGTTCATCAGGTTGCTGAGCATAGGATCCCTCTGTGTCTTCAGAGGAAGGGAGGAGGTTGTTCCTCCTATGGGAAGCTATGTGACCAGATACTGTAGCAGATTCATCCATGGTTAGCCTTGTGCTAGTGAAGCCTCATCCTGATCAGGTGAGGGGTGGACGTAGATTGCTAGAAGCAATTGAACCACCGAAAAATCTTTAGTGCCTTGTGGCTTGATTTCCACATCTTCTATACCCGTTCTCAAGTAGACTCGGTATATCAAAAGGTGTGGCTAGAACGATAGGTCAAGCCTATCTGGATAGCTTCATTTTGCATGAGGAAGTCCTTGGATAGGTCCTCTGCCTAGTACCAGTCTTGTGTGCATTTCTGAATATCCACTTCAGTACCTTGCATTTAAAGTGTTTGTGAATGCTTCCATATGATGGCCTGAACTAAAATTGTTATTCCTCCATCTAGTTTACTGAGTGTTAGCTTAAAATTCTTAAATTGGTCTATCAAAGGTGCTGATCTATTCACCCCCCCTCTAGATCTGCATTGCCATTCTCATCACCTAGTATCAGAGCGGGTTTCCCACAATGTGGTCCAATGACCCGGGAAGATCTGGAAACGACAATGCTCGCAACTTCTTAGCTAAGGGGCATTCAATTAATAGACCACCATTTTTTGATGGTGCTAACTATTTGTATTGGAAGAATAGGATGGAAATATTTCTACAAGATTAGAGTCATGAATTATGGAGAGTTGTTTGCGACGGTCCATACCAACTTCTAGAAGATGAAAATGCATGGACCATAGAATAAATTCGCTTGTCAACCGTCAACTGGACTGCTATGAATGTCATGCAGTGCACGGTTCATCTGGAAGAGTATTGAAGAGTCTCTGCATGCAGATCAGCCAAGCAAATGTGGGAAAAATTAGAGTTGATTTACGAGGGAACGTCCCAGGTAATGGCCACCAAGGTAAATATGTTGACCTCAGAATATGAAATGTTCAAAATGAAGCATGATGAGACAATTAGAGAAATGTTTTCTAGACATTCACAACTCACTAACAATCTGAAGGCACTAGGCAAGGATTATTCTGACAGTGAGATTGTTAGAAAAATACTCAGGTCCCTTCCCCTAGCGTGGCATACTAAGGCCACTGTTATTGAAGAATCCAAGAATTTATCCACCATGACAGTAGATGCTTTCATTGGCTCGTTGATGACATACGAGATCAATTTCAGACAGAATGTAGAGGAGCATAGGAAGAAACCAATAGCTCTCAAGGGATGTGAGAATAATGAAGAAGGGAGTGAGTATTTTGAGAATCTCTCATATTTAGACTACTATCAACAGGCCCTCCTCACCAGACAGTTTCATAATTTCCTGAAATCCAGAGGTAAGGTTTTTAGAAAGAGGAGGCCGCAACAAACAGGTAAGAGCTCAAACTTTAAATCTAATAGAAACAAAAACTCTGACAAAATTATTTGCTGTCAATGTAAAAGAGCAGGTCATATGAGGGGAGATTGCCCAGAACTATTGAGGAAGAACCCTAAGGCCAAGAAGAAGAAGCATCAAGCAATGCTATGTACATGGAGCGATAAGGAGGAAGTTACTAAAGGAGAATCCTCAGACGAGGAAAAAAAAAGCCTATGCCTCATGGCTCAAAGTGACGAGGAGGTGAGCAATCTATTTGAAAAGTTTTCCATAGATGATTGAGAAGATATGTACGATGAGCTCCTTGATAAGTTCAATTCATTGAGTAAGGAACATAGAGTGCTAAAAAGGAAATTGAATACTATAATTGAGGATAAAGATATCATTTAAAAAGAAAAAGAAAAGCTCAAAATAGAAATGGAAGAACTAAGCTCATTGAGGAATGAAAATGAAAACCTGAAAGATGAAAATGAGAGTATTCAGAAAAAGTTTAATGAATTTAGGTTGAAATTTCAAGAAGTTCAGAATGAAAATAAAATGGTTTCTGAAAAGAATGAAGCTGTTAAAAGTGCTAACTCTGAACTTCAGAAAATCTGTGAAAAACTCCAAAAAGATCTGGAAGATAAACAGACCACATTGGAAAAGTTTGTGCAAGAGAAGTCAAATCTAGACACCATGCTAGGAGTGAAGGTTAACTTTAATAAAGAAGGTCTAGGTTTCGATCCCTCAAATAAGAGACCATTTGAATTCAAGACAATCACATTATGTCCAAGCAAGGTAAAAGAGAAGCTAGACATGATGTGTGAATGGATGAATGGGTGATCTAGAGGGGGGGTGAATAGATCTAACCCAAATTTCATAATTCTACGGCAGTTAATAGAAATGCAAAAATGAACAGAACTGCTATGAACAGAAACACTAGAAACATTATGAGTAATCAACAAAGAGAATTGATATGGACAAACTGTCAATCACTGAGAACCCCAAAAACATTAAATCAATCAACTCAGTATAGTACCTGGCAGAGGTTTGATTTGAAAATCTCCTCATGCAAGGGTCAATTTTCCAGATAGACGTAATATATCTTTCTAACTGAGCCTTTTTATATACCACTGAGTAATTGACCACAATACAAGTATGAAATGAAGAACGTGCAAATTAGATCAAGATAGATCAGATATCAATTAAATTAAATAGATGTAGAGATGAATTAGTGAGGACAATTTGGTTGAAGACTTAAGCAACGATTGATTATATCAGAGAAATCAGAGGCTCGAAGTAGACGATCTTAAGCATTCATCTAATCGTAGTAAAAATGATATAATCAATCACACACACATGACAGATCAATTTTTAGGTGGTTCGATCTCAAGTTTGAGATCTACATCCACCCCTTACTCAACTGAGTAAGGCTTTCGCTACCAAATAGCTTGAAGTCTGCTGATCCACAGCTTCGGAGATGAAATCCCTACAAACAGCTGAGCCTAACAGCTTGCTTTCCCGCTAAGCAACACAGCTTGCTGTCCGAAAATCACACCTCGCCGTTGAGCACCACAGCTTGCTCCACTGATACACAGCTTACAGTAATTTTTTTAAAAAAGGAAAAATAGAAGAAGCAATGAAGAACAGTAACAAAAAGAAAAACTGTAGCTCCACTAGAGCGATCTGACTTTGGATTAGATCCAGAAGTCAGGACAACTCTTCTGATCAATCCCACTTCTCTCTCTTTTAGCACTCTGTTTCTTCTTCTTACCCTCTATAACATACTCTTTTCTCTCAAACTCCTCTCAGACTCATCTCTCTCAACCTCTGGAACTCTCTTGCTCTTTTCTCCTCTTCTAATCAGCTGCTCTTGTCTTTTCTTGTTCTCTCTTCTTTTCCTCCTAGCTACTCGATCCCTTTTTATACAGAAGAGCGCGAGTCTATGGTCTCACGAGATTTTCAAATATTGGGCGCATGGAAGACACACTCCCGCCTAATAGTTTTATCTTGAATGCGCACTTCGAGGGCCCACATGTCAGGAGTAGAGAATAAGACAATCCATGTGGTAGAATATTAGTCCAACTTCCCACCTTGGATCACGTGCCCTTAATCTGCTTCACTTTAAATTCCATGTGAGAGTAATGCGGTCTGCCTTTATGCAACCCAAGTGTTCGAGCATGTATCTGGGTTGTTTCTTTCTTTCTGTCCAAAATAGAATCAAAGATATATGGGACTTATGAAGTATGTATTGATTATTAGCAAATGCAGTTTCAGATGCTACACAAGGTCAGACAGTTCATATAAGTTTATACACAAAATTCCTCAAAAGCATCGATGCATAAACGAGATACATCAGCCTGTATAGCTAACTCATACAGTAGGTTAGAATAGAAACATCGACCTTAGAGACATACAGGTAGACCTATATGCCAAACTAATAGACTCTGTAATGAAGGTACATCAACCTATCTTTATAGTGAATGCACAAGGTGCATTGACCATGAGAATAATGACTTACTAGCATCGACCCTTCTATAACATGCATTGACCTATGCTGCATATGGTAGCTCACTAGCATCGACCTTTCTTTAGAATTCAAATATGCACAGACCTTATGGAACAATTACTTCTACATATGCACCGACCTTCTGGTGCAAGACTTCTACAAGTGCACCGACCTTATGGTGCATGATTTCTACATGTGCATCGACCTTCAGAACTAGAATGAATGTATGCACCGACTTGACAGACTACAATATGAATGTGCACCTACCTTCAGACTTATATGTGAATGTGCAGCGACCTTTCAATGCAACAATTCTACACATGCATGGACCTTCAGAACAGAAATGGATATATGCATTAACCTTTCTTTCTCAAATGCATGAATATGCTTCAACCTTATTATACCACACTCCTGCATATGCGCTGACCTTCTGAACCGAAATGCATATATGCACCGACCTTGATATGCAACAGCATGAACATGCATTGACCTTGATTTAAACAAGAACTAATTTTGACTAAAGTAAAGACTTTAAAATAACAATGTTGCCAGAGTCAAATTAAGGTCTAACACACTGTTGCCAGCATCAAAACTAGACATTAACTCTAAAGGAGACACAATATTCTCCCCCCCTTTTGATGATGGCAACAATGTTATACTTTGATGGTAACACATATTATATTATGAGTCAAAATATGCAAAGGTCACAATCTAGTGCAGTAGAAGACAGATATGCATAGACACAACATGCATAGACAAAGATAGATAAACAAGGCAATCTCTCCCCCTTTGCCAGTCTTTCTCTCCCAGTCTCTCTCTCCCTTTACCAGCTAGCCATCACAATCTCTCCCCCTTTGTTATCAACAAACAAGGAATTGATAAAGACAAATTGATTTTAGTAGTGAAGTGATAAGAAAAATGATATGACAATATCAAGGTTGTAAAATTGGAGGAGAGATCTGATTGACAAACTGATTTATCTTTCATTGATCAAGCATACATAGCTCAAATTCTTCAGATATAAGATTCTATATAAAGCATTCTTGATAGAAGTTTGGTTTAAGAATAATAAAGGTTAGAGTTTAGCAACTGTGCTCTCTGAATAAGTTTGCATTAACCCTTAATAGCAATAAACTAGAGCCATATGAATCATGACATATTTAGTCTTACTTTATCCTACTCATCCAAAAATCAGTGAATTTCTTTAGAAGTGACTAGAATATGTATTGAGGTTAAACAATTTGGCTGTTTTAATTTTTCACCTTAGGATTACAGTACAATTTTTCATTTCCTATTTGTTTAAAGAGTTCAGAATAGTTAGGTATCATTCATGCCTTTTGACATAAGGGTACACGTTGATTAGACGCCAGTACCTCTAGTTACTCAGCAGAATTTACCATTCTGTTTCAAGTATCAAAACATTAGGAGTACTTTGCACCTTTTTGCATACGGGCACACGTTGATTAGACGTCAGTACCCCTAGTTACTCAGTGAAGCTAAACATTTTATTTTGACTTTTGAACAGAGATAACTTGAAGCACTTCATGACATGAGTTTTTCTCCATTTCTTTGATAAAGTACCCAGTTTCTCGATGCATTCAGTCATTGCTCTACCTACTATCATGTTGACTCATTATTTTGACATTGCTGCTCTTTGGTTTTATAGAAAGACTTGTTTAAAAATAATACACACTCCAAGTTTCTCAACCAAGAAGTCATTAATTCAAGAACTTTCAGACTTTGGAGGACTTTACCAAACATGACATGAGAGAAATGGTTGAGAGCTATTAATTGTAATCAACATCCTTGTTCATTGAGTCCAGTCTTAAGACTCTAAAATTTATTAAGCTTAAACCAACAGTTCATTCATGGAGCATTATAGATTCTTATAAGAGAAGATTTCTGATGTTAGTAGCTTAGAGTAATGAACTGATTATCATATTGTCATTATTTCATAGTCATAGGAAGTACAAGGATTTTTTAAGAGGTTGATATCAAGAGATGGAAATAAATGAGTGTGCCAGGAGAACCTGATACCAAGCAATGTACTACTGAGATTTCAGAAATAATGTGAAACTCTGATATCATGATATGCGTAAATTTGTTGATCAGAAGGATAGAGTCATGGTTGCAAAATAGTGTAAACGTTTCAGAATCACTTACTTATGCCAAGATGTAACAACCTGGACCTGATCTGACTCAATTTTATTTTAAACTCCCCCTAGCATCATGCACGAAAGGATAGACAAGAAATGTTTGAACATTACTCCCCTTGTCTATGTGCATTATTATAGGACACAACATTTTGACCTATGAACAAATAATGAAAGGCAAGACTCAGACAAAATCTTGACTCAGGGTACTTGGCGGAGGACAAGCCTCTACACATAGTGTGGGTTTCCAGGTAGAAGAGATCTGCCCTTCTCCCAGCACACTATTTGATATACCCTTAAGATCAAGATGGACACAATGCAAGACATTGTCTGCAATGACAACCACTAATACCATGAGATAGGCTGAATTATAGGCATGTAAAATAACATAGAAAAGGCATTTATTCCAGACAAGAATGAACTTAAGGAATCATTCATCATGTTGAAATTTACATAAACCTAGTTCTCTTCTTAACAATTTAAACCTTTCATTCCCAAGAGGTTTAGTAAATATATCCGCAATTTATTTTTCTGATTCTACAAAATTCAGCTCAATTTCATTCTTACTTACTTCATCTCTCAGGAAGTGGTGTTTTATTTCAATATGCTTAGTCCTAGAGTGATGAACATGATTTTTAGTCAAGGAGATAGCACTTGTATTATCACACAGAATAGGAATGCATCCTAATTTTATGTGATAGTCAATGAGCTGGTGTTTTATCCAGAGCACTTGGGCTGCACAATTCTCTGCTGTAATATACTCAGCCTCAGCAGTGGAAAGCACAACCGTGTGATGCTTCTTAGATGCCCAACACACTAGACAACCACCTAGATATTGACAATACCCACTAGTGCTCTTTCTATCTATCCTACACCCTGCATAGTCTACATCAGTGTAAGCTACAAGTTCAAACTCACACCTAGCAGGATACCACAGTCCTAAGTTAAGGGTGCCTGATAAATACCTAAAAAGTATCTTCACTACACTCATGTGAGATTCCTTAGGACTAGCCTGAAATCTAGCACATAAACACACTGAAAATTATATGTCTGGGTGAGATGCAGTAAGATACAAAAGGGATCCGATCATACCTCTATATAGTTTAGTATCAACCAATTTACCTTTTGGGTCAGCATCAAGACTAGTTGATGTGCCCATCTTTGAGATTTTCCAGCTTGTATTTCTTCAGCAGATCCCTGATGCATTTGGATTGGGTGATGAAGCTTCCCTCTGAAGTTTGATTAATCTGCAATCCAAAAAAAAACTTCAGTTCTCCCATTAGGCTCATTTCAAATTCATCAATCATCAACTTAGAAAATTCCTCACACATAGAAGGTTTAGTTGACCCAAACACTATATCATCTACATAAATTTGAACAACAAGGATATCTTTATTTTTTACCTTGGTAAATAGAGTCTGGTCAACCGCACCTCTTGAATAACCTTTACCTGTGAGGAAGGAGCTCAGCTGTCATACCAGGCCCTGGGAGCTTGCTTCAACTCCTATAATGCCTTATCAAGTTTATATACATAATCAGGAAAGTCAATACATTCAAATCCAAGAGGTTGTTTAACAAAAACATCATCTTTTATTAAGCCATTTAAGAAAGTAGATTTCACATCCATCTGCTGAAGTTTTATTCCTAGGCTGAAAGCAAAAGCCAGAAGAATCCTAATAGCTTCTAACCTAGCTATAGGGGCAAATGGTTCCTCAAAGTCTACCCCAAATTCCTGATTGTACCCCTGTGCTACAAGCCTAGCCTTATTTCTGACTACCTTTTCCTACTCATCAGTTTTATTTCTAAAAACCCATTTAGTGCATATAACTGAGCTATGTGAGGGTTTAGGAACTAGGTGCCATACCTTGTTCCTTTCGAATTGATTCAATTCATCATGCATTGAATTTATCCAATGCTCATCCTTTAAGGCACATTCAATGTTCTTGGGTTCTACTTGTGAGACAAGTGCAAAAGAATTCAGTTCATTTTCTATCCTAAAATGTGATCTAGTCCTAGGGGGTTCATTCATATTACCAATCACACTCTCTAGAGGATGATCTCTAAGAACTCTAATGTTGGTAAACTAATTATCTGAATTTTCACTTACCTCCCCCTGAACTCCGGATCCTTCAGTGTCACCTTCTTCTACTGGTTCCGCATTCTGCTCTTCTTTGTTTTTCAGGATTTCTCCATCAACTTTGTTGCTGTAGAAACTAGTTTCAGTTTTATTAGAAGATTCATCAAAGACAATGTGTGGTGATTCCTTAATAGTTTAAGAATTAATGTTGTAGATCCTATAGGCTCTAGACTTTTTAGAGTAAGCTAGAAAAATTTCAGGTTCACTTTTAGGTTCAAATTTGTCAAAGTCTCTTTTAGAGTTAACATGAATAAAGTATTTACAACCAAAAGCCTTGAAATGTGCTAGTGAAGGTTTCTTACCTTTAAGTATCTCATAGGGAGTCTTTTGAGTAAAAGGTCTTACCAGGGCTCTGTTGATAATGTAACAGGAGGTATTTATTACCTCATCCCAAAATCTTCTAGGCAAGTTGCCTTCAACTAGTATAGTCCGAGCCATCTCCACCAAAGTTCTGTTTCTCCTTTCAACCACTCCATTCTGCTCCGGAGTCCTTGGTGAAGAGAATCTATGATTGATCCCTTTTTCCCTGCAAAATTCATCAAACTGTGAGTTTTCAAACTCACCACCATGGTCAGACAAAATATTAGAAATAGACTGCTCACCAGTCTATTTTATTCTATGGTAAAAAGTTTGAAATTCTTCAAATGCATCATTTTTGTGAGTCAAAAAGAATACCCACGTAAATCTAGAAAATTCATATACTAAGACATATCCATATCTTCTACCAGATAGACTAGCTGATCTAGTAGGTCCAAATAAATTCATGTGGATCAACTTAAAGGGTTTAGAAGACATATTTTCAGTTCTGAATTTAAATGACTTTCTAGTTAGTTTACATTGAGTACATGCCTTACATATTTTATTGTCCTTCTTAAAAGATATTTCAGGTAAACCTCTTACCATGCTATATTTATTCAACTTATGCAGCATATTATAACTAGCATGACCTAACCTGCGATACTAAAGACAAGCTAAGTCATCTTTAGTAACAGTAAGACACAAGTTAGTATGTGTTGCATCATCTAAGTCTACCATATAATTGTTATTGACTCTTTTACTAGTGAACTTCACAGTTTCAGAATTGGGTTCAAAGATAGTGCATACAAGAGAGTCAAAAATAACTTTATGGCCCTTATCACATAAATGACTGATATTAAGCACATTGTAAGCAAGCCCTTCAACTACTAAAACTTCTTCTATACAACATGAAGAGCACTTACCAATCTTACATGTTCCTCTAATTTTTACTGTTGTATTACCTCTGAAGGTAACATGACCAGCATCTTTTTATACCAGCATGCAAAACTTTCCTTTATCCCCAGTCATGTGCCTGGAACAACCACTGTCAAGATACCACCTATTGTGATTGACTGCCAGGCATACCTGCAAATAGAATCAAGTAGAAAATTTTGGAACCCAAGACTATTTGGGCCCCATAGCTAAATCATGCAAACAAGATAGCAACTGTTTTGGTATCCACATTTGTTTTTTTGATTTATCTTTGGTTGTGGATTTCTTAACTTTCTACCCAGTTGTCTTTCCTTGCCACTCTGAGTTTTTGTTGTCTTTTTCTCTGGTGTGGCATCCTTATTCTTAACTGCCTGAGAGTTTTTGTGCTAGTAATTAGTCTATTGGGCATTGGAAGGTGTGTGTGCACTGTAGATCCTATGATGATCAGACATAGGATGGACAAAGCCAAATGAGTTCTGGTTCATGAAAGTTTTGAACCTAGGTTGCACAGAGTTAATCCAAGGGTAAGGTTGATGCACCTCACTAGGATGTAAATTCTGGCAGTTATACTACATCGACCTCATGTTGAGGCTGCCTTGACCTTTCCTACCGGAGTGATAATGATAGGAGTTTTGGAATGATGGATAAGTCGGTGCACTTAAGTAGTAGCCTCGACCCGAGGTGCCCCTGCTCTGACCTTGATTTCTAAAGGACCTAAAACTAGAAGGAGTATGTCTCGGTGCAGGTTGGTGGTTGCATCGACCTTTCTGTTAAGACTGGGTTACCTTGGTTTTGAGGTTTCCTTGGACTTGGGCTTTAGTTGCTTGACCCATAACCTGTCCCTTAGCCTGAGGTGTAGTAGTGTGTGTGTAGGATCCACTAGACATCTCTACCTTTTCTTTTCCCTTGTCCTTGGCACTAGGCTTGTTATGATCATTATTTTTTATAGATTTTTTGTTGTTGTTTTCTTCAGAGTTCATTTTTATTAAAGGTCTGAATCTAGAAGTTCCTTTTTCAGTAACAAAGAAAATAGTCTTCACATTAAACATTTTCTTATTTGTTGGGTTAAAACCCAATCCTTCCCTTCTGAAGTTTACCTTTGTTCCTAAAATAGCATTCAAATTTTCAGTTCCTTGTGTCATGCCTTCAAGGGAATTTTGTTTATCCTTATTCTCTTTTTCTAAGTTCTCAATTGTCTTTTTCAATTCTTTATTCACACCATTAACATCATCATATTTTTCATTTGCAATCCTAGTTTCTTCCTCAAATTTTTGCATTTTGAATTTTAATTTATCAAAGGTGCTTTTCAATTGTTCATTTTCATACCTCAAGTCATTCAAGACAGTTTTAAAATTTTCACATTCAACAAGAGAATTCTTCAAACTACAGTTTTCTATTTCAAGGTAGGCAATTTTGTCATTTAAAGATGTATCATTCACTAAAGAGTTTATCTTTCTTTTCAAATGCCTATTCTCCCTACACACATCATCATATTTATCTAAAATCTCTGCATAGGCTTCTTCCCAGTGTAAAATTCTCGAAAGGGGAAGTTACCTCTTCATCATCTTCCTTCTCTTCTTCTTTGGCCATCAGACAGAGCTTGTCTTCTTCCTTGCTATCAGATGTGCTTCTCTGATTGCTTTCATCTTCATCGCTCCAGGTGCTTATCATTGCTTTTCCTTTTCTGTTCTTCCACCTGGGCTGTTTCTCCTTTTGCAGCTCAGGACAGTCTGCCTTTAGGTGCCCTGCTTTCCTGTAATTATAGCAAACAATATCATCAGATTTCTTGGCAATATCAGATTTGTATTTTGACTGCCTCTTCCCTGAGAAATACTTTCTTATGAACCCCTTCCCTTCCTTCCTCAGGAACTTCTTAAATTTTCGAGTAAGCATTGCAAATTCGTCTGGGTCTTCGTCTAAACTAGAAGAACTATGCTCACTTGAAGACCCTTTGCTTCTAGAAGTCACTTTAAGTGCTAGGGGTTTTTTCTTCTTCTCAGACTCATCGACCCTCTTGAGATTCGGCTCATATGTCATGAGAGAACCAATGAGTTCGTCTACTGTGGTAGTTGCTAGGTTCCTAGACTCTTCTATAACCGTGGCCTTGGTGTGCCAAATTGGTGTCAAGGACCTAAGAATTTTTCTAACAAGTTCATACTCACTGTAAACCTTACCTAGACTCCTCAAGCTATTAGTGATTACCATCAGTCTGGCGTACATCTCAGATATAGACTCATCAGATTTCATCTTAAACGCTTCATATTCTGAGACTAACATATTTGCCTTGGTCTCTCTAACCTGAGATGTTCCCTCATAGATTACCTCTAGCTTGTCCCACATTTCCTTGGTAGTGGAACAGGAGGAAACTCTTGAAAATTCAGTAGGGTGAAGAGCACACTGCATAGCATTTACAACGCTCCAGTTCAAAGTAGACCTACGGATCTGCTCCCTGGTCCAGACATCCTCAACCTCAAGGAGCTCAAAAGGGCATTTACTAACAACCTTCCAAATCTCATAATCCTTTGCTCGAAGGAAGACCTGCATACGATTCTTTCAGTAAGCATAGTCGTTTTCATCAAAGAATGGCGGCTTATTGGGGGAATGACCCTCAGCAGTTAGACCTCTAGCATCCATTACAACTAATCTCGACGGGATGTTAAGCCCTTAGGGAGAGTTAGGCTCCGATACCACGTGATGTGTGAATGGATGAACGGGTGATCTAGAGGGGAGTGAATAGATCTAACCCAGATTTCGTAATTCTACGATAGTTAATAGAAATGCAAAAATGAGCAGAATCGTTATGAACAGAAACACTAGAAACAATATGAATTATCAACAAAGAGATCTGATATGAACAAACTGTCAATCACTAAGAACTCCAAAAATAGTTGAAGTCCCGCGATCAATGACGCCCAAGAGGAGGTGAATTGGGTGATTAAGTTTTAGCAAGTTTTTACCCGAATTAAATGAATATCATGAAGCAACAACTAGGAATTCCAATCTGTTTACCCACAAGCTAGTTTTATCAAAATCTATCCCCATGATAGTTCCTTGGTACAATGCGGAGGTGTGAATCCAGGGATTCTACTCATGCAAGATGCTATTTTCCTTACAAGAGTGATCTTGTTGATTCAAAAACACCTTTTGATATACCAAAGATCTATTTAGATAAAAGACCGATTATGCTAAATCTGATAGATCAAACCCAAAACAACAAAATGCACTAACAAACACACAGAATGGAGGTAGAAGAAATGAGCCAAACCACACAATCCAAACCACAATGCACGATGATATTTAAGGTGGTTCGGATGCAACGACGGCAACCTACGTCCACCCCTCACAAAAATCTGGTGAGGCCTCACTGCTGGAAATCCAACACGAGGATAAATCCCCAACACGGAGCCAAGCTCCAGTATACACGCAGGACGACGCCTGCAAACACACGGGGAACAAACCCCAACACACACACACACACACACACACACACACACACACACACACACACACGAGGACACGCCCCAACACACATACACGGAGATGAAGTCTCCCACACGATCCGATGATCAGATCACAAACACACACACACACACACACACACACACACACACACACACACACACACGAGGACACGCCCCAACACACATACACGGAGATGAAGTCTCCCACACGATCCGATGATCAGATCACAAACACACACACACACACACACACACACACACACACACACACACACACACACACACACACACACACACACACACACACACACACACACACACACACACACACACACACACACACACACACACACACACACACACACACACACACACGCTGCAACAACCGCATCACAATAAACCACACGACTATACGTAGACGGTCACACATACACAAACATATGGATCTGGGTAAATTCATACACCCACAAGTGTAGATCTTGAAACAATCCACACATACACACACACAAGTGTAGATCTGAGCCGATCCACACACACACACACACACACTGATGTTCACAGATTTAGAAGATTACACACATGAAGCTCAAGAAGTTTAGAAGAATAAACACAAATGAAAAACTTCTGATTTAGCATCCCCCTGAGTAGATGATGCAGATTCTGAATGAAGCTTGCTTCTCCACTTGATTTCCAATTGATTGGCTTCTAATAGATCTTGAAAAGCTTGAGGTTTGATGAAGAACTTTTGGACGGATCACTGTTCACGTAGTTGTTTCTGCAGCTCTTTTTCTCCTTTGATGGCCTTCCTTTGATCCCCTTGCATCATATTGGTTTCTTAGCCCAAGAGTTATTTTTATAAGACCTAGGATGGTCAAGGGACAAACCAAAAACCAGATCCATGAATTTAGGCAAGTTGGGTGGCTTTTAGACCAAAAAGTCCAAGAGGAAGGCTTTGAACACGTTCAAGAAACAAAGTCAACAATGGCTGCATCGGGGCTGGCGGTCGACCGAAAATAGGGGGGCGGTCGACCGAAAGTTTACAAGAAATGAAGATTTCGTTGCTGGGAAAATCGGTCGACCGACTCATGGCTGGCAGTCGACCGAAATCTGGGTTTTTCCCAGATTTGTAATATTCAACCCCTTAAACCCATTTGCAGTCCGTGGGATCAAACTCCTTTGACCTTGAGGATTTATACTAAGTATTTTGTCGTGCAAGAACATAGATAATTGATTAGGACTATAACTCAAACATCCATATGATGAAAGCATGGACTTCATGCAAACCATTAAGAAGGAGTACGGACAAGTATAAAAACCCTTTTTAACATCCTTCAATCCATTGACCAAGGATGAATCCCTTTCACACATTTGATGGACATCAAGTAGCCAAGTTCACCAAGATTAATATGAAATGTTTAAGCACCTCATGATGATTGACAAAGCATCAAATGAAGTTATGTTCATAATGAGATGAACTCAAAAGAGACTTCCATTTTCGACAACCCATCATCCATCAAATCTTCCACTCACAGCAAACCATGAGACTCAAGCATCACACACACAAGCTACTAAGATTAATATGCCTGATATGCATTATAGCCCTTGAAAGCACAAGTCTTACACCCAACTAACAAGAGCTACTGACTATGAGGTTGTACACAATGAGAAAGTCTTACCAAAGGTTCTTGACAAATTAGACATGACATAGACCACCTATTTCAGTTTGTAGATAGCAAGGGTGCTTATCCACATGTTTGCTTTACCTTCCAAGCGACCACCAAGATGTTTAATCCTATAAATCAAGATAGTCAAAGTATAATATATCATGAGATACACAAGGACTTGTTCACATGAAAGAGGCTATGAAACCAACTCAAACAACCAAGGATCAAGTCCATATTACCATTTTGCCATTTTCCATTAAAACCATTTGTAACATCAACATGAGGGCACAGTGACATCAAGAATATGTGCAAGCAAACATAAAGTTTAGTTATCATCAAAAGTATATGCACGGCATATACAACAATCTCCCCCTTTTTGATGATGACAAACTTTATGACTGACAGATAAGAACATGTGCATGCAAACATAAAGTTTAGTTATCATCAAAAGCATATGCACGGCATATACACCAATCTTCCCCTTTTTGATGATGACAAACTTTATGACTGACAAACAAGATCATATCCTTCTCCCCCTTTGACATGATCAAAAAGTGGGAGGAAGGTAATGAAGTTCAAATAATTATCAAGCAGATTCATAAATCAATAAGAGACCACTACAGAAGTTCAAGTGAGGCAATAGCAAGGCAAGGATATGGTGATCAAAACATGTTGATTCATTCATTCCAATTGTTGAGTATGGAGACAGGAAGATATGTAGACTGCAGATGTGAGAGCCAAAATTCACAAATCAAGTTGGTGCCATTCATAGCCAAACACCCATTTAGCAAAAATAAGGAAGTTAAAGTCCATTCAATTTCTAGATTTTCATTGATTTTTAGATTTTTAAATTTCTTTGGGAATGCATGAAGCTAGATGTATACAAATGATGACATATGAAATGCACACAATGCAACCAGATAGTTACGTATATATAGACATGCAACATATCTCCCTCTTACTTATGTAAGAAGGGAATGGGTATAAGAAAGATGCGTGAGAGTCATGACAACCGAAATATTCATATATAGCACCTAGGAGGTTGTGCAATCACGTAGGAGAATCATGCAAGGGTCAATGCAATCAATCAATTTTTAAATACATATTAAATCAAATTTTCAAGAGTGTGAGTGAGTAATGTGAGAAACGATAGTTGCAATATGGATATTCAGATTTTTCAGATCAACACAAGGAGACATTTTACGGACTGCACTTCAATTTTATGAACAGCGTATTGGAGGTAATGCTCTACCTCAATAATTTTTTCACATCAAATTTTAATGATTTCACAAAGATAATCAAAATTTTTTTGAGAATGATCAGGTTCAAATAATTCTTTTTTATGCGAGTAGACGCATGGAGCTCATGCCAGAATCCTCGGTTACTCTGAATATTGAACAATTTCACTCAATTCTGAACAGAGGTACTTTAGTCAAACACCTTTCAGAAATTAACCACACCACGTCTCAGGTGACATGTGCCCAATTTACTCAGTGAGACTGAACATTGCTTTGCCTTTCTTTTTCATTTCAGATTTTTCCAACTAGGATAGATAGGTAATTTTTTCCTCAACTGTCTCTTCAACATACATGCAGCAAGTTTAATATCTCTAGAGTGTTGAAAGGAAATACATATATCCTTATGTTTAACACTCATTTTCACATTATGTGCAAGATGTATATGAATTTGATTCAGCATGTATATCAAAAATATCATGAACACATAACAGTTCAACTCCCCCTAAATAGATGCACTATTAAGATATGAACTCCCCGAGAGTGTATGACATGAAACACTCAAATAATGACTCAAATGCAGCATTATGTAGCAAGAAAGTACAAGGTCATAGAAATTTTAAGGATGGGGGTGAATAACATATAATAACATGCAAGCACACAGAGGAGGTATATGCAATATGCAATGCAAAAAGAAAAGATATGCAATTTCAGTTCTTGAATTGTTAGACCCGAATGTAGGATACCAATGTTGGAAGAATTCATTTGGGCATTATGCAATATGAAATGTTTAGAATGATGCATTCCAAAATATGCACTATATGCATGGTATGTAAATATGATATGCAGATATGCAATGTGATGCAAGATGTCAGATTTTCATATGAATGAACTAAATGCATCTAATGCCTGAACTCGAAAGCATACAACCTATAACAACATGAGACTGTAATGCAAAGTGCAAAAGCAAGATGAAAAAGTTTATTTATTTTTTTTATTTTGTGACCATTTTGGCAGATTCCACAAGAAGATATTTAGTTTCAAATGATGGACCAAAAGAATTTTCATCTCATGATTGTTATGAGCAAGGGTGTAGAACTGATCAAAATTAAGCAATGCAACCTAATTATTTTCAGAAAAGTTCAAAAATGGATTTTCAATTACATTTCAGAAGTTTCAAACACCATTCATAAGCCATTCATTTGATTTCTTTAAGTTCTAGTATGAGGCGGAGAACTTTGGTTCAAAGACCAACTCACGCAAAGTAAGAGTTTCTAGATGAACGTAATCCCATTTCTACTACACACCATTTTAGATACCAGCTACGCAGTTAAGCTCAAGTGTGATCCAAGACATGCAGTTCCAATTTCAAGAATTGTTCAAATAATCATTTGGACAAGCACATCATAGTAAAGGGACAGCAATTCAAGATTTTCAGACTCAATTCCTGTCATAAGAACAATGCCACCTAATGCCATAAGCTAATGCATGAATTTTCATTTCCATAGTAAAAGGTTGAGTTACCTTAGTTCAGCAAGCAGTACCATATGCCTTCAAGCACCAAATTCACTAACCTCACAAAGGTTAGTATTTTAGATTTTATTTTCTTACCTTGGCCTTGAGAACCCCTTATTTTTCTCAATTTCTTCACTGCCCTCAAGTCACTCCCTTTTTATCTTTGTCTAACTTCGTGGTTGTGGCCATCGGAGTTGACATTGGCTTTACTTATTTCATGCCATATTCCTTTAGAAACTCAATGGCGTATTTGGCTTAGATTATGAGGATTCCTTGGAGCGTTTGCTTAATCATGCCCTTGGTGCTTACTTCAGTCCGTACAAGACTTTCCATCTCCTGGTAGCAGTTGAGGGAACTCACATCATCTTTATCCTTGAAATATACTCCTTCAGCTGACTCAAGCTTGGCCGTGGCTGGCCCAACATCACTTGAATTTGGAGTGTGATTTGCATCCAAAGTTGAAGAGATTTGATTTGTCAATTTCGATTCGGATTTATTAATAATGACATGAAGAGTTCCTTTAGCAACTAAAGTAACCCTAAGAACTCTAGACTTGAATGCAGAACTCAAGAATGAGCCTAGGCACTAGGTTCACATGTCTACGCTAGGAACTCCCCCTAAATGTGTAAGAATGTGAAATGTTCAGTAAAATTTTAATGCCATATGCAGCCTGTAACTAATTGACTCATAATACTGGGCGGAGAACTTAGATCCAAAAATCACCTCACACATATTGATAGTTTTCAGACAGGCTTAACCTGCCCTTCCACATGTCACCATTTGATATACTATGTAGTCAGAGAAATGATGAAGGCAGGAGGATTGTAGTGCACTATGACATGAATTCATTCTAGTTTGAAAATAGATTCTTCAACTCTTGTGCATGCCAATATGTGAGAGTGTATGCAAACTCAATGTATGCAATGAAATTTGATTTGAAAGTTTTCAAGCTCCCCTTCAATAAGATGCTATCTGACAGGTGATATGCACAGAGATATGCAGACAACTATGGATGGAATGCATGTACAGATATATGCATTAGCACATGAGATTCAGCACAAAGCAAAACAAGACATAACCCTTTTTATAGAGAAATGAGAGGGATATCACCTGAGCATTCAGATTTCAATTTTTAAATTTTCTTTTAACCTGACTTATGCCGCTTGGCTCGTGTGCCTTACCTCCTTGACTGAAGGCATATTTCATGTTTCTTATTCCTAAGGCACACCTGTAAAACAGATTTCTCATTTTACATTCCTAGGTACCCAAACCATCTTGGGTCCTTGTGGGTTAGCAGCACTCTTGGCACGTGACTTCCACTTCTTGACAACATTCAATTCATCATTTTTCTTCAGAAAACAATCATGCATGTTATGCCCTGATTTGTCACAGTAAAGACAACATGACTTTGAATACTTGAAAGCATGAAGATTATTTGAAGCATGTGACTTTTTGTTCCGATATTGTTTCCAATATGCAGGTGGTGTGTTGAACACATTGAAAATCCTAGGTCGACCTGCCCTTAGATTTGACTAAGGGTAATGGGTCCAGAACACAGGATGTGTTGACACCATAGGTTGGTAGTGTTGTTTAGCCTTGGGATGCGTCGACCTACCCTTGTCTTTTCCATTGTGCATTCTATTCATGCATGCTTCCAAATCATCATTATTCATAATAAAACAATCATGCATGGCATATCCATATCTTCCACAATAAAAGTATGAGATTTTCTTTCTAGATGTATGTGTGTGTATGGCAGAAGTATGTTTAACATGCATAGTGGTCCTAGCAGTATTTTTAAATTTTTGATGCAAATTAATTTTTTGGTTTTTATTTTCTTTTTGAATCTCTTGAATAGAAGACTGCTTTGGAGGTGAAGGAGAGGTACTGGCAATACTTAAACTTTGAACAAACGAGGTATAAACTTTATTCACAAAAGACTTCTTTTTTACAGGATTGTAGCCAAGGCCTTCCCTTTGAAAATTAACTTTCATGTCCAAAAGTTTATCCAGATTAACTTGTCCCTCCACAAATTTGGACAGCGAATTGTTCAAGTCCTGGATTTCATATTGAAGAGATGAAATGTGCAATTGAGTGTTGGCAAGTTCTTCTTCACAAGTAGCAAGACTGACATTCAACACATCATTGGTTTTCCTGAGACATTCAACTTCTTGTTTTATTTCCTCCACATCTTCACGCTCATCCAAAATCACATATTTTTCTTTTTCTAGAACCAACAATCTTTCAGAAATGGCCGTGTTCAATTCCTTCAGTTTCTCATTTTCCTTTTCAAGCTTCTCATCGCAAATGAGTTCATCTATCAAGGTTTGATCATTGGCCATAGAATTTATTTTTCCTTTCAACTCTTATTCTCATTTCTTAAGGAGCCAATGTGATCTTTATGAAATTCAATGTCGAATACATGAGCTTCAATCAATTCCTCTAAATGTGAACATTTTTTGCAGGAGGAATCACAGTTGTTTTGTTCAACATTCTTTTTCAATTTTTTATTATTAGATTTTAGCTTCTAATATTTATTTGCAAGCTCATCGTATGCAACCAATAGATCATCAAGAGATATATTTTCAAAATCTAAATTTACCTCCGAGGGTGATCCATTCTGCTGATCACTGCCGTGATCACTCATACCTGCCATAAGACATTTGTCTTCATTCTCTTTATAGAATTCAGCCAAGCCATCCAATATGTCCTTTGCGGATCTGCAACGAGAGATAAGGGCCTTTACTAACAATCTTCCAAATCTCATAATCCTTTGCTTGAAGGAAGACCTGCATATGATTAGTAAGCATAGTCGTTTTCATCAAAGAATGGTGGCTTACTGGTGGAATGACCCTCTGCAGTTAGACCTCTAGCATCCATTACAACTAATCTCTACGGGATGTTAAACCCTTAGGGAGAGTTAGGCTCTGATACCATGTGATGTGTGAATGGATGAATGGGTGATCTAGAGGGGAGGTGAATAGATCTAACCCAAATTTCGTAATTCTACGGTAGTTAATAGAAATGCTGAAATGAACAGAACTGTTATGAACAGAAACACTAGAAACAGTATGAATTATCAACAAAGAGATTTGATATGAACAAACTGTCAATCATTGTGAACTCCAAAAATAGTTGAAGTCCCGCGATCAATGACACCCAAGAGGGGGGTGAATTGGGTGATTAAGTTTTAGCAAGTTTTTACCCGAATTAAATGAATATGATGAAGCAACAACTAGGAATTCCAATATGTTTACCCACAAGCTAGATTTATCAAAATCTATCTCCACAATAGTTCCTTGGTACAAGGCGGAGGTGTGAATCCAGGGATTCTACTCATGCAAGATGCTATTGTCTTGACAAGAGTGATCTTGTCGATTCAAAAACACCTTTTGATATACCAAAGATCTATTTAGATAAAAGATAGATTATGCTAAATCTGAAAGATCAAACCTAAAATAACAAAATGTACTAACAAACACACAGAATGGAGGTAGAAGAAATGAGGCAAACCACAGAATCCAAACCACAATGCACGATGATTTTTAAGGTGGTTTAGATGCAACGACGGCAACCTACGTCCACCCCTCACCAAAATCTGGTGAGGCTTCACTACTGAAAATCTAACACGAGGATAAATCCCCAACACGGAGCCAAGCTCCAGTATACACGCAGGACGACGCCTACAAACGCACGGGGAACAAACCCCAACATCCACACACACATGAGGACACACCCCAACACACACACACGGAGATGAAGTCTCCCACACGATCCGACGACCGGATCACAAACACACACACACACACACGCTGCAACAACCGCAGCACAATAAACCACACTACCGTACGCAGACGGTCACACACACACAAACATATAGATCTAGGTAAATTCACACACCCACAAGTGTAGATCTTGAAACAATCTCCACACACACACACACACAAGTGTAGATCTGAGCCGATCCACACACACACACACACACTGATGTTCACGGATTTAGAAGATTACACACATGAAGCTCAAGAAGTTTAAAAGAATAAACACAAATGAAAAACTTCTGATTTAGGATCCCCCTGAGTAGATGATGCAGATTCTGAATGAAGCTTGCTTCTCCACTTGATTCCCAATTGATTGACTTCTAATAGATCTCGAAAAGCTTGAGATTTGATGGAGAACTTCTGGATGGATCACTGTTCACGGAGTTATTTCTGCAGCTCTTTTTCTCCTTTGATTGCCTTCCTTTGATCCCCTTGCATCATATTGGTTTCTTAGCCCAAGAGTTGTTTTTATAAGACCTAGGATGGTCAAGGGACAAGCCAAAAACTAGATCCATGATTTTAGGCAAGTTGGGTGGCTTTTATACCAAAAGGTCCAAGAGGAAGGCTTTGAACACGTTCAAGAAACAAAGTCAACAATGGCCGCATCGGCACTGGCGATCGACCAAAAATAGGGGGGCGGTCGACCAGAATTTTACAGGAAATGAAGATTTCGTTGCTGGGAAAACCGGTCGACCGACCCATGGCTTGCGGTCGACCGAAATCTGGGTTTTTCCCAGATTTGCAATATTCAACCCCTTAAACCCATTTGTAGTCCGTGGGATCAAACTCCTTTGACCATGAGGATTTATACTAAGTATTTTATCCTGCAAGAACATAGATAATTGATTAGGACTATAACTCAAACATCCATATGATGAAAGCATGGACTTCATGCAAACCATTAAGAAGGAGTACGAATAAGTATAAAAACCCTTCTTAACATCCTTCAATCCATTGACCAAGGATGAAGCCCTTTCACACATTTGATGGACATCAAGAAGCCAAGTTCACCAAGATTAATGTGAAATGTTTAAGCACCTCATGATGATTGACAAATCATCAAATGAAGTTATGTTCATAATGAGATGAACCCAAAAGAGACTTCCATTTTCGACAACCCAACATCCATCAAATCTGTTGTGTCCCCTGGTTTTGATGATAACAAATCATAAATCATTAATAGATTTTGAGAATTATCTAACCTATTTCTGGCTTGGTGAATTGTTTAAGCAAGTGCAGGAGAATCTCACTAAGTAATGTCTCGACATGGCCCAATGATGTCTCGACACATCTAGAAGAGATTGTGTTGAATTTCCAACAGCTTTAGCTCCGGCTTGACAGAACGTGTCGACACATTCGACCTATGTCTCGACACATCCAGAAGTATTCAACCTAAAGCCGTTCTAAGTAAGTATCTGGATTCACCGATGTCTCGACACACTGTGGGTAAAGTGTCGACACATTCTTGAGATAATCTCTGCACAAAGCGCCTCTGTCTCGACACCTTATTCAACAACTCTGCACATGGCTCACATGTCTCGACACTGTTTGGTGTTGTCTCGACTCATCAGCCATGGTTGTTCATGAACTTCAAAGGGATGTCTCGACATGTGGGGGTAAAGTGTCGACACATTATCATTCAACCAGAACACGTCTGAAACCGGCAGAAGCTGTCTACAAGGCTTTTTAAAAGAATGTCTCGACACACTGTCAGGGAAATGTCGACACACTTGGTTCGACCAGAACGGATATGAATCTAAAGGAAGTTGATTTCAAGATCCGGAACTTAAACTGGAGGATCCGTTTGCTCTGGAAAAAGCCGTCAGATAGCTTCAGTGTTAGAAGACTAAGATTTGCTAGAGATATTGTCTGAAGAAAATCGTACCCTTGCTGCTATGGTCTCCTACCTACCCACATTCCTGCGGACTTGACAAGAAGAAAGTCAATTGTACAAGTGGAAGCAGATCAAATAATATGGATGTGACATTATGGGTGTTGCTTGTAAAAGTGAACAACGTTGGTGTCGCCCTAGAACACCAATATATGAGGAGCATGAGCTCCAGTTCGAAGCAGGCAGGCAAACTGAGAAGAGTGCTGAGGAGAAAACTAAGAATAAAAAAGCTTGATGTCCAAGCTACTCTTCATCCTGAAGCTGCCGGAGTGAGAGAACCTAGAAGATGTCATTTTCTCTTCCTCATGACGAAAAGAAATTTTCAGTGGCTGCTATGAAGATTCAACAAGAAGAAGAAAACCAAGGCTCTCTCAAGCTCATTCCCAGACATGAGACTTTTTTATCATAGCGCTTTCATTACGATACTTTGTCTGGCCTTTTCATCTTTTGTTTACTTTTCTTCTAAAACTAACTTCTCATCATTAGATCCCTACCTATGAGTAGGAAGACAGAAGGTGTGGTCACCTGTCTGTGTGGTTTGGGTTGTGATCCCTCAAGCTGTGTGTCAGCGAGTGTGAGAGTGTATCTCTCAGTTACAAGCTATGTGACAGTGGAGTGTGAGAGTGTATCTCTCTGTTAGAAGCTGTGAATCAGCGGTTGTGCTTTGGCACTAGTGAAGCCTCACTGTGTTGTGTGAGGGGTGGACGTAGGTCTCTAGATTGAGACTGAACCACCTTAAAGATCTCATCTTGTGGTTTGTCTTCTCTCTTGTTCCATCGATGGAAACTTGATAGGACCGCTTCCAGGCATCATGTGTGCATCTAGTTTTTCAGATACTAACTAATATCTGTCTCTTTATCTGCTGTGTTAGTCATAGTTTTTATTTTCGCAAAGAAGGGAAAAAAGGGGTTGATCTATTCACCCCTCCCCTCTAGATCTGCCTATCACCACTCAACATGTGGTATCAGAGGTAGTCTCTCTGAATGTGATCTAACAACCTTGAGAGAACTGGTGATATGGCTTCTAAAGGTCCTATGGCTGAAGGACATTCTGTAAATTGGCCTCCCTTTTTCACTGGGATAAATTATCATTATTGGAAAAACCGCATGCAGGTCTTCATTAGAGCCCAGGATCATGAAGTCTGGCGAGTGATCAGCAAGGGACCATTTGAGCTGCCTCCTGATGAAGATAAATGGCCTAAAGAACAAATCAGGCAATCAACTCTGAACTGGGGTGCCAAGCACATCATGCAGTGCTCCCTTCATCCAACTGAATACTCAAGGGTGTCAACTTGCAAAACTGCAAAAGAAATGTGGGATCGCCTTGAGTTAATATATGAAGGGACACAGCAAGTACGTGCAACCAAAGCTAATATGTTGGTATCTGAATATGAGAAGTTTAGAATGAAATCTGATGAGTCCATTTCGGACATGTATGCTAGGCTAACCTCGCTCACTAATGGCTTGACTGAGCTAGGTAAGACATGTACTGAGCAGGAGATAGTAAGAAAGATACTCAGATCACTAACTCCTATCTGGCATACAAAGGCCACTATGGTTGAAGAATCAAAGGACCTAACCACCATCAAAGTAGAAGAACTCATAGGGTCCCTGATGACCTATGAGATGAATCTGAAGAATAAAGAAGCTGAGGTAAGTAAAAAGAAGCCCTTGGCTCTTAAAGCTAGTCCAAGCACCAAGGACCTATCTGATGATGAGCATTCAAGCAGCAACACTAAAGAAGATGAAGTTGCCCTATTGACAGGAAAGTTCAGAAACTTTTTAAGAAAGGAAGGTACATGCTTTACCAAGAAGAAGCCCCAGGTAAGAAGAGGTTTCAGGCCAAGACCTGAAAATGCTAAAAAATCTGAAAAGCTTGCATGTTACTCTTGCAGGAAACCAGGACACATCAAGTCTGAATGTCCTGAAGAAGCTAAGAAAGCCATGCCTAGGTGGAAGAACAAGAAGAAGCAGGCCATGGTGTGCACTTGGAGTGATGAAGAAGAAGAAGAAACTGAAGATAACTCCTCTGAAGAGGAAAAAGATGATCTCTGCCTAATGACCAAAGGAGAAAATGACAGCGAGGTGAGCTCTCCCTTTGAGCATTTCTCCACTGATGATTGGGAAGAAGCTTACTTTGAACTGATGAACAAATATGAAGTATACAGAAAAGAAAAGAAAACCTTAAAAAAGAAGGTTGAATCCTGTGGGCATGACAAAGCTCTCAATGAAAAAATAATCCTTCTAGAAACCGAAATTGAAGATTTAAGAAAAATGAATGAAAATCTTGAGGAAGGAAGAAAAGAAATGAGAGATTTGGAAGATGAAAATGAAAGGCTAAGAGATGAAATTTGATGAATTAAAATTAAAAATGCAAAGCTATGCAAAGGACAATAATCTTTGTAATGAAAAGGTTGAAGCTTTTAAACAGGTCAACTCTCAAATGTTGAAAGAAAATGAGAAACTTCAAAAGGACCTAGCAGATAAATAAACACCTCTTGAAAAATTTGTTGATGGGAGTGAAAACTTGAATGCCCTGCTAGGAACCAAAATTAACTTCAACAGAGAAGGGCTAGGATATGAGCCCTATCAAAAAGAAAACATTTGGGCTAAAAACCACCTCTTTTGTCTCATCTTTCGAAGCATCTACCTCCAAATCAACGCACCAAGAAAACATTGAAAACAAAGGAAATGAGAAGATATGAGATCCAATTAACAAAATTTTCCAACAACCTAAAAAGGTTCACAAACAACCCCAAATAGGTCGACAACCGTCCAAGCCTCAGCCTGCACATCACATAGGAAGAGACAACTATAATGTTAGAACAGGTCGGGACACTCCATGGAATAGGTCGACACCCACCAGGTCAAATGCCCAACAAAATTTCAGGTCTGCACCAATAGGTCGACAGTTTCCTTACAGAAGGTCGATACATCCACCATCTAGAAACAGTTATAGACGGACTGAACAGTGGACAGGTCGAGACTTTGCCTTCTACAGATCGACACCTCCATGGGTAAGGAACAATAATGCTCCCTATGGTCATAGGTTCACTCAACCCCAACGACCTAGGCAATATGACACTTCCTACTTATCTAGACTAACAATCTGGAACAGATGGACCAATCAACAGTCCTTTTTCACCACTTCCAAAACTCACAAAGTCCAAAAGACTAAAGAGAAGAAAAATCAGAAATCCAAACAAAGCAAAGATGCTAAGAAAGTTTGGATTTTGAAGTCTATCTTATCCTGCTTTGTTGAAATGAAGAAACTATTGGGACCCAACTGTCCTTGGGTTCCAAACATTGTCACTTAATTCCTTGTGCAAGATTATCTTGCAGCCGTGCACAACCGTTGGTATCTTGACAGTGGCTACTCAAGACACATGACTGGAGATAAAACAAAATTCAGTCTCCTGGTTGAAAAGGAAGCTGTACATGTCACATTTGGAGGAAACAACAAAGGAAAAATCATTGGTTCAGGTAAAGTTGGTAAGAACCCCTCCAACTCAATTGATAATGTATTACTTGTTGATGGTTTGGAGTACAACTTGCTGAGCATTAGTCAACTTTGTGATAAAGGTCATACTGTAGTTTTTTACTCTAATGAATGTAAAATCTTGCAACCAAATTCAAAGGAAACCATGTTTTCAGGCAAAAGAGTCAATAACGTGTACATGATTGACTTAGATGACCCTGCTCACATAAATCTTTGTCTTGCTTCATCAAAATATGAATTAGCCTGTTTGTGACATCGCAGACTAGGACATGTTAGTTATAACACTCTTCATAAATTGGTAAAGCATTCAATTATCAAAGGTCTGCCTGAAATCAAATTCAAACTGAACACTAAGATTTGTGATGCATGTGCTGAAGCAGAACTGAAAACTCATCATCTAAACCACTTGAACTAATCCATATGGACTTGTTTGGCACAACCAAAACATCTAGCTTAAGTGGCAAAAGATATGGTAATGTCTTGGTAGATGATTTTACTAGATTCACTTGGGTATTCTATCTTGCACATAAAAATAATGCCTTTGATGAGTTTCAGGCACTGTATATGCAAGTGAAGCAAGATGGTAAGTTTAAAATTTCCCAATATTATTTCAGATCATGGTGGTGAATTCGACAATGCTGACTTTGAAAATTTGTGCAGGACTGAAGGAGTCATTCACAAGTTTTCATCACCATGAACTCCTGAGCAAAATGGGATAGTTGAGAGAAAGAATAGAACTCTCATAGAAATGGCACACACAATGCTTGCTGAAAGGCATCTACCTAGGAGATTTTGGGCTGAAGCGGTAAACATTGCATGCTACATCATCAACCGGTCAATGGTAAGACCCCTCACCAAAATGACTCCATATGAGCTGCTGAAAGGTAAAAAGTCATCTCTCTTTCACATGAAGGTATTCGGGTCAAAGTGTTTTGTTCATAACAATGACAAAAGAGTTCTGGATAAGTTTGAGCCCAAGAGTGAAGAAGGGATATTTCTTGGGTACTCTGACAAGTCTAGAGCTTATAGTGTCTACAATGTTAGGACCCTTTGTGTAGAAGAATCCCCTCACATCACTTTTGATGAGATTGATCATAACAACCCTTGCAGGGAAGATGATGATGGGGAATTCCTAAACATAAGAGGAAGAGAGGAACTTCCACAAGAAGAAATCCAAGCAAATGAGGACCAAGGAGAATCAAGTAATACTCCAGTCACCGAAGCAGATGAAGGTAATGCTCAACCTGATCTAAGAGTGTTAAAAGATCATCCGTTGGAAAACATCTTAGGTAATCTGCATGACCGAACCTAAACTAGGTCTCATTTCAAAATTATGGATGAAATTGAACAACTTGCTCTTGTGTCTCAAATTGAACCCAATAGAGGCCCTAAAAGATGAAAACTGGATCAATTCCATGCATGATGAGTTAAACCAATTTGAAAGAAATAAAGTATAGCATCTTGTTCCAAGGCCTAAAGAAAAATCTATCATAGGAACAAAATGGGTGTTCAGAAATAAGCTAAGTGAAGATGGAAAGATAGTAAGAAACAAATCTAGATTGATGGCTCAAGGGTCTAATTAGGAATTTGGCTTAGATTATGAAGAATCTTTTGCTCATGTTGTTAGACTTGAGGCCATTAGAATTTTGCTAGCATTTACATATTCTCATAAGATCAAACTGCAGCAAATGGATGTTAAGAGTGCGTTTCTTAATGGTCTTATTAAAGAAGAAGTCTATGTAGAGCAACCCCCCAATTTTGAATGCACATATTTCAAAGATCATGTTTATAAGTTGGACAGGGCCTTGTATGGCTTGAAGCAGGCACCTAGAGCTTAGTACGACAGGCTAAGTTCATATCTCACCGAACAAGGGTATTCAAGAGGTAATGTAGTTCAGACACTATTCACCAAGAAACAAGGTAAAGATATCTTGATAGTTCAAATTTATGTGGATGACATAGTGTTTGGGTCCACTAAACCTCAAATGTGTAAGGAGTTTGCTAAACTCATGACCAATGAATTTGAAATGAGTATAATGGGTGAGCTTCAATTCTTGCTTGGCCTACAGATTAGTCAAAGCAATGAAGTTGCTTTATAAACCAAGCCAAGTATGTGAAGGAGTTGCTGAAAAAGTTTGATCTGACCAAGTGTAAGCCTTTAGGAACTCCAATGGGGACTGCCACTTCACTGGATGCAGATGAACAAGGTATTCTTATAGATGCGAAGAGATACAGAGGTATGATTGGATCATTGCTCTATCTAACTACATCTAGACCAGACATTCAATTTAGTGTTTGCCTTTGTGCTAGATTTCAGTCTAGTCCTAGAGAGTCCTAATTGACTGCTGTCAAGCATATCTTTAGATACCTTGCTGGCACTCAAGAATTGGGACTATGGTATCCTGCATCTTGTGAACTTTCACTTATTTCATTTTCAGATGCAAATTATGCAGGATGCAAACTAGACCGCAAGAGCACTAGTGGCTATTACCAATTTCTTAGTGGGTGTTTGGTTTCTTGGGCTTCCAAGAAACAGCACTCGGTTGCACTCTCAACTGCAGAAGCAGAATATGTTGCTGCAGGGAGTTGTGGCACCCAAGTACTATGGATCAAACACCAACTCCAAGACTATCTAATAGATCTTAGTTGTGTACCCATTCTGTGTGATAACACAAGTGCTATAAATCTTGCAAAAAATCCAGTCATGCACTCTAGGACTAAACACATTGAAATTAGGCATCACTTTATAAGGGATGAAGTTCTCAAAAATCACTTTGAGCTCCATTTTGTAGACTCAGAAAATCAGATTGTAGACATCTTCACAAAATCCTTAAGCAATGACAGGTTCATACCTCTAAGGAGAGAGCTTGGTCTGTGCAGACCTCAGTCCACTCAGGTTTGAGCTATCAATTCCTCCTTAATGATCTGCTTACTTGTATTTATCATGATTGAAACAAGCATATCTGAATTGATTTAGATCTGGTCCATTTGGTGTATGAACCTTGCTTGGAATGATGGTCACATTCAGGGGGAGCTTGCTTGTACTTATGAATGTCTTTAATTGAACATCATCTTGTGACTGCATGGTATATCAAATGTTGAGAAGTGAAATGACAGGTTACGCCTGTCAGGAAACTCCCCTCATGTGTGAGGATAGGCCTCCGCCAAGTACCATGAGTCAGTACTGCACATTGCTATCTGCATTGTTGATCTCCAGTGCATAAGCATGTTTAAAGCTTTAGCATCCAATCCATCATTTCTCAGTGGCTGCAAAAGGTACAACCCTTCTTGCATGACAATTTGAAAGAAGAAAGTCAGAGGCAGTGGCAGTAAAAGATGACAGGTGTCTGTCAGAAATGAAGAATCACAGAAGCTAGCAGAGAACAGTTTGTTGTACTGATATGTGTCGAGACATGTTGAACAATGCCTATTGAACAGGTCGACACCTCATCGATATGTGTCAAGACATACAGCTCAGAAACTGGTGTTCAATTCGACACCTTCAAGTCATGTGTCGAGACTTTCTAACTGCCTCTTTGGTTTTGAAGAGCAAATGGAGAGTTTCCTTGACTCGCTCTTTTTACTACTTCCTTCATTTCCACCTCACATCGCTTGCCTCTGAACCTTTACTTTTCACCGAGCATCAAGTGAGGGGGAGTTGAGAAAATTTTCATTCATCTATACAACCCCGGGAGAGTTTTGTTGTAT
Source organism: Amorphophallus konjac (assembly GCA_022559845.1). Taxonomy (NCBI): domain Eukaryota; kingdom Viridiplantae; phylum Streptophyta; class Magnoliopsida; order Alismatales; family Araceae; genus Amorphophallus; species Amorphophallus konjac. Next base: position 470,600,899 of record CM040121.1, read on the forward strand.
TACTCCTGTTAAAGAAACGGTTTCTTGTTTATAATCCTCATTTTCGTGAAACATTACATTGAGTTTTACCAAACTTGCATTCATAATAGGATTGAAACATTTCTTAAATCCTTGAAAATAACCCTTGCCCCTGCGTCTGAAACTTCACTGCAACTTGGCTCCTTGGCTTTTGAATTGATTGGCATGTATTGTCTTTAAACATATTCCCACCTTGAAGTCTATTAGAGAATACGCCTCTAACAACCATGCTGCTATAATCTCAGAGCAATGAATTCTCTTCAGAGAAATTAGATCCTTCATCAATGAAATGAAATGTTAATCTAGTCATGATGAGGAAAGTCACCTCTGTTCAAAAGAATTCAGAAAGATAAGCTACACTGAGTAACCAGGGACTCTGGCGTCTAAACAACGTGTTTCCTTGAGTCAAAAAGTGAATGCTATATCAGACTGGTTATTTAATTAAAAATAAAAATTGGGTTGGGGTTGACTTTACAACATGCTTCAAAACAAAAAGGAGTTTTGTTTATCTTCAATACTTGCTTATATTCTTTTCCAATCATGCCAAATGAATGTGATGAGTAAGTCAAATGGGCTTGGTTCTATTCTCTTACTTTCTTAAATGTTTAAGTCATATTATGTGTTGCAAATATGGTTTGCTCAAACTTTTATTACTTAAAAATGAGCTTATAAGCCTTAAACCATCTGAACTTAACATAGGGGCATATACACCATTTCTATCTTCAGAGTTGTCTTTTTAAAAAATAAAAAATCTCAACTTTCCCCATTTAACTCGACGGTGAAAACCACTTTCTCACCCTCTCTTCTTCTTCAACCCTATTTCTCTCTCTCTCTCTCTCTCTCTCTCTCTCTCTCTCTCTCTCTCTCTCTCTCTCTCCGGTGACTCTGCACATCCACGCCGTGGAGGTCGACGCCCAACTCCCTCCTTCGTTACCTCTTGCGCCAGTTCCCCAGCTAGCCCTAGCTGCTCTCCATTTCCTTCCACCCTTCTGTCCACTCTCCATGGCTCCACTGGTCACCCACAGCAAGAAGAAAGAGGCGGGTTCTTTCAAGAAGGCCACTGCTTCGAAAGCTCCTTCTGAAGGGAGATCTAAGCATTTTGAGGACTGCCCAGCTGTAGAACCAGCCAGAAAAAGGGCTGCCGTGGTCCAGGGGTCCAACACGGACAAGGACTCGCCGCCGCAACCCAAGCCCAAACGGCCACGTCTGTCCGCCAAGGAAAAAGGGAAGGCCAAAGTTCAATCAGCTCCTTCGAAGCCTAGTGCTACTGACTCTGCCAGGGAAGATGAACTTGATCCCTCACGAATACTCTTCCCTAGGTATGTGGATTTTAGTGACCAAGAGATGCTTGTGTATTTCCCTGAGCTATTGCCGATGTTCAAGTTCCAAGGTTGGAAACAGTTTTTATCTGAGCATAGGGTATACTACCCATTTTTAGTTCAGCAGTTCTACAAGAACTTATTCTTTGATGAGAAAAAGAAAGTCTTTCGGACTGTAGTCAAAGGGGTTTCCATCAAGCTCACAACTAAGCTTCTTCACAAAGCTTTACACATACCCCGGGATGGGGAAATAGAATCTGAAGTTGACATCGATTTGTTTGCAACTTACACCCTCCTGACTGGCAAGCCTAGAAATCATTAGGATGATACCCAACTTTTGGTGAAATCCATTGACACCAATCGGTTTCCCCCACTGTAGCGTCTACTGCATCATATCTTCACTACCATGATTACCCCACAAGGGGGTGGCAGAAGCAGACTTACTGAGACATAGATATTCATGTTTTACTGTCTGTTCAATAAATACTATGTTTGTCTTCCAGAGATTATGCTTCAGGTTATGGATAGATGCACTTACAATAGGCGTAGCCTACCTTATGCTGCACACCTTACTGCCATCTTTTAGAAAGTTGGCATCCCTCTTGACAAAGAAAAATCCATTGCTATACCCCATAGTAATATCTACACCCTGAAGTTCATCCAAAACTATATGCACTTCAAGAAGAAAGGTGACAAATTGGTAAGGAATCTACCCAGTCATGTACCTCAACCTACTGTTCAGCCAGCTCCACAGGAACATCAACCTCTATAAGGTCAGCCCACACAGGACCAACTAGATTCAGAAGCACAATTAGATCAGTATGAGGAACTGTTTCATACAGATATCCACTTTAAGCAGGCTCCTAGCAGCAGCAGTTTGCAGATCCCATGGACCAGCCTGGGATGATGATGGCTTTTGGTATCCAACCTCTTCTGTCTCCAGAAAATGAGCCTAGAGTGTTCACTACAAGGGATGCCCCTCTTGAATTTCATGCCGAGGCCTCCACCTCACAAGGTCCTGCATTTGGTGCCACTGGCAGTTTAATGGATATTCATCCTGCCCTCATTCAATTTCTCACTGCCCAATTTGGGAGTTTGAATTCCTCCTGTCGTCAGATCAGTCTACAAGTGGACAGAATGGAAGCTAGACAACTTCATCATGAGCAAGCTCAGAACAGCCGATGGGAAAAATTTGTGCACGACAAAACTAAGTCAGATCAAAGGTTGCTCAGCTTCATGAACTCATTGATAAGTGTCTGTGATCGCGTAGGAAGACTCATGAGAAGGCTCCGAGAGACCCACACTGAAACCCTGGAGAAAACTTCTAAAATGGTCAGGCACGCCTATGAAATATGAGAAGAACAAGGCAATCTCAACATTAAGTGTGCCAAACTGATGGATTCATCTACTCAGCTAGCTGAACAAGTGCCCGGTGCAACTGCGTCAATTAGAGCACAGGTGGCTGGCGCACATACATCCATCAGAGCACATATGACCGCTGAGACCAACCGATCTCTTCAGGCATACTCTAATCTGGAGGGCACATTTAATGCTAATACTTCTCATTTACTAGATGCCTCCCAACAGCTCAAAGGGAAGATCTTTTCTGATAGCCACAGGTTTCTTGATGCTTCAGCCAAGATTTTCGAAACAGTGCACACTGACACAGCTCGTGCAGTCAATAGTACCACCAAAGCTGAGGCTAAGATGGATGTTGTATACAACAAACTGGATATGGTTGGCATTGAAATTCTTGAACTCATTCATTTGCATAAAGCTCAACTCCAACCAGCCGTGCAGGATACAGGTGATGAATGGTGCCCTCCTCCTGAAACTAAGGCCACCTCTTCACGTTTTCCAGTACATGCCTCCCAGCAGCGGGCTGAAACAGAATATATCTGTGAAATGATTCATGGCTGGCTCAAGGACATCAAGGATAATATCAAGTCTCTTCAACAGTCTGTCAGACAAAGGGATGAACAGCTCACTCAGAGGATTGACTCTCTTGCAACTGCAATCTCTAACCTGTAGCAAGACTTCCAAGAGGCAAAGATCCCTCACTCTGAAGGCACCAGCACCATGGCTCCTCTTTCACCCCCTCCTTGCTGATAACAAAGGGGGAGAAGTATTGAAGACCAGCATCATCAAGCATCCAGCATGTAGTTCAATTTTTTTCTAGATTTTGCATGTAGATTTGCAGTGTAACTACTTGAACACACATCCTTGCTTGATTTGTACAAAACTATGGTTGATTAATGAATCAAGCCTTCTTGTTGATGTTGAAAATGGTACATGCTTGAAAAATGCTAACATTCAATGGTTATGTGAATGGATCAATTTTGCTTGGTTGATGGCTCCTCGAACAAATTTAATTGTATTGATATATGAATGCTTGGATCTAATGATTCATGGTTGTCATCATCAAAAAGGGGGAGAATGTTGTGTCCCCTGGTTTTGATGATAACAAATCATAAATCATTAATAGATTTTGAGAATTATCTAACCTATTTCTGGCTTGGTGAATTGTTTAAGCAAGTGTAGGAGAATCTCACTAAGTAATGTCTCGACATGGCCCAGTGATGTCTCGACACATCCAGAAGAGATTATGCTGAATTTCCAACAGCTTTAGCTCCGACTTGACAGAACGTGTCGACACATCCGACCCATGTCTCGACACATCCAGAAGTATTCAACCTAAAGCCGTTCTAACTAAGTATCTGGATTCACCGATGTCTCGATACACTGTGGGTAAAGTGTCGACACATTCTTAAGATAATCTCTACACAAAGCGCCTCTATCTCGACACCTTATTCAACAACTCTGCACATGGCTCACATGTCTCGACACTGTTTGGTGTTGTCTCGACTCATCAGCCATGGTTCTTCATGAACTTCAAAGGGATGTCTCGACACATGGGGGTAAAGTGTCGACACATCATCATTCAACCAGAAGACGTTTGAAATCGGCAGAAGCTATCTACAAGCCTTTTCAAAAGAATGTCTCGATACACTATCAGGAAAGTGTCGACACACTTGGTTCGACCAGAACGGATCAGAATCCGACGGAAGCTGATTTCAAGATCCGAAACTTAAACCAGAGGATCCGTTTGCTCTGGAAAAAGCCGTCAGATAGCTTCGGTGTCAGAAGACTAAGATTTTCCAGAGATATTGTCTGAAGAAAATCGTACCCTTGCTGCTATGGTCTCCTACCTACCTACATTTCTGCGGACTTGACAAGAAGAGAGTCAACTGTACAAGTGGAAGCAGATCAAATAATGTGGATGTGACATTCTGGGTGTTGCTTGTAAAAGTGAACAACGTTGGTGTCACCCCTGAACACCAATATATGAGGAGCATGAGCTCCAGTTCGAAGCAGGCAGGCAAGCTGAGAAGAGTGCTGAGGAGAAAACTAAGAAAGAAAAAGCTTGTTGTCCAAGCTACTCTTCATCCTGAAGCTACCGGAGTGAGAGAACCTAGAAGATGACATTTTCTCTTCCTCATGACGAAAAGAAATTTTCAGTGGTTGCTATGAAGATTCAACAAGAAGAAGAAAACCAAGGCTCTCTCAAGCTCATTCCTAGACAGGAGACTTTTTTGTCATAGCGCTTTCATTACGATACTCTGTCTGGCCTTTTCATCTTTTGTTTGCTTTTCTTCTAAAGCTAAATTCTCATCATTAGATCCCTACCTGTGAGTAGGAAGACAGAAGGTGTGGTCACCTGTCTGTGTGGTTTGGGTTGTGATCCCTCAAGCTGTGTGTCAGCGGAGTGTGAGAGTGTATCTCTCAGTTACAAGCTGTGTGACAGCGAAGTGTGAGAGTGTATGTCTCTGTTAGAAGCTGTGAATCAGCGGTTGTGCTTTGGCACTAGTGAAGCCTCACTGTGTTGTGTGAGGGGTGGACGTAGGTCTCTAGATTGAGACTGAACCACCTTAAAGATCTTGTCTTGTGGTTTGTCGTCTCTCTTGTTCCATCGATAGAAACTTGATAGGACCGCTTCCAGGCATCCTGTGTGCATCTAGTTTTTTAGATAGTAACTAATATCTGTCTCTTTATCTGCTGTGTTAGCCATAGTTTTTATTTTCGCATAGAAGGGCAAAAAGGGGCTGATCTATTCACCCCTCCCCTCTAGATCTGTCTATCACCACTCAACAAAATCTTCCACTCACAACAGACCATGAGACTCAAGCATCACACACACAAGCTACTAAGATTAATATGCATGATATGCATTGTAGCCCTTGAAAGCACAAGTCTTACACCCAACTAACAAGAGCTAATGACTATGAGGTTGTACACAATGAGAAAGTCTTACCAAAGGTTCTTGACAAATTACACATGACATATACCACCTATTTGAGTTTGTAGATAGCAAGGGTGCTGATCCACACGTTTGCTTTACCTTCCAAGCAACCACCAAGATGTTTAATCTTGTAAATCAAGATAGTCAAAGTTTAATATATCATGAGATACACAAGGACTTGTTCACATGAAAGAGGTTATGAAACCAACTCAAACAACCAAGGATCAAGTCCATATAACCATTTTGCCATTTGCCATTAAAACCATTTGTAACATCAACATGAGGGCACAGTGACATCAAGAACATGTGCAAGCAAACATAAAGTTTAGTTATCATCAAAAGTATAGGCACGACATATACAACAATAGTAAATCAATCAACTCAGTATAGTACTTGGCAGAGGTTTGATTCGAAAATCTCCTCATGCAAGGGTCAGTTTTCCAGATAGATGTAATATATCCTTCTGATTGAGCCTTTTTTTATACCACTGAGTAATTGATCACAATGTAGGTATGAAATGAAGAACGTGAAAATTAGATAAAGACATATTAGATATCAATCAAATTAAATAGATGTGGAGATGAATTAGTGTAGACAATTGGGTTGAAGACTTAAGCAACGATTGATTATATCAAAGAAATCAGAGGCTCAAAGAACACGATCTTAAGCATTCATCTAATCGTAGAAAAGATGATATAATCAATCACACACACACGACAGATCAATTTTTAGGTGGTTCGATCTCGAGCTTGAGATCTACATCCACCCCTTACTCAACTGAGTAAGGCTTTCTCTACCAAACAGCTTGAACTCCGCTGATCCACAGCTTCGGGGATGAAATCCCTACAAACAGCTGAGCCTCACAGCTTGCTTTCCCACTGAGCAACACAGCTTGCTATCCTAGGATCACACCTCGCCGCTGAGCACCACAGCTTGCTCCGCTGATACACATCTTATAGTCATTTCAAAAAAAAGGAAAAATAGAAGAGGTAATGAAGAACAGTAACAGAAAGAAAACTTGCAGCTCCACTAGAGCGATCTGACTCTGGATCTGATCCAGAAGTCATGACAACTCTTTTGATCAATCCCACTTCTCTCTCTTTCGGCACTCTATTTCTTCTTCTTGCCCTCTGCAACAGACTCTTTTCTCTCAAACTCCTCTCAGACTCATCTCTCTCAACCACTGGAAGTATGTTAAGCCCTTAGGGAGAGTTAGGCTCTGATACCTGACCCGTGCATGAGGAGATTTTTGAATCAAACCTCTGCCAGGTACTATACTGAGTTGATTGATTTACTATTTTTGGAGTTTTCAGTGATTGACAGTTTGTCCATATAAGATCTCTTTGTTGATAATTCATACTATTTCTAGTGTTTCTGTTTACAACAGTTCTGTTCATTTCTGCATTTCTCTCTCTTTCAGCACTTTGTTTCTTCTTCTTACCCTCTGCAATAGACTCTTTTCTCTCAAACTCATCTCAGACTCATCTCTTTCAAGCTCTGGAACTCTCTTGCTCTTTTCTCCTCTTCTAATCAACTCCTCTTGTCTTCTCTTGTTCTCTCTTCTTTTCCCCCTGGCTGCTCGATCCCTTTTTATACAGAAGAGCGCGAGTCTATGGTCCCATGAAAGTTTCAAATATTGGGCGCATGGAAGACACACTCCCGCCTAATAGTTTTATCCAGAATGCGCACTTCGAGGGCCCACATGTCTGGAGTAGAGAATAAGACGATCCACGTTGCAGAATATTAGTTCAACTTCTTGCCTTGGATCACGTGCCTTTAATCCGCTTCACTTTAAATTCCATGTGAGAGTAATGCGGTCTGCCTCTATGCAACCCAGGTGTTCGAGCATGTATCTGGGTTGTTTCTTTCTTTCAGTCCAAAACAGAATCAAAGATATATGAGACTTATGAAGCATGTATTAATTATTAGCAAATGCAGTTTCAGATGCTACACAAGGTTAGACAGTTCATATAAGTTTATACACAAAATTCCTCAAAAGCATCGATGCATAAATGAGATACATCAGCCTGTATAGCTAACTCATATAGTAGGTTAGAATAGAAACATCGACCTTAGAGACATACAGGTAGACCTATTTGCCAAACTAACAGACACTGTAATGAAGGTGCATCGACCTGTCTTTATAGTGAATGCACAAGGTGCATCGACCATGAGAATGATGACTTACTAGCATCGACCCTTCTATAACATGCATTGACCTATGCTGCAGACGCTAGCTCACTAGCATCAACCTTTCTTTAGAATTCAAATATGCACAGACCTTATGGAACAATTACTTTTACATATGCACCGACCTTCTGGTGCAAGACTTCTACAAGTGCACCAACCTTATGGTGCATGATTTCTACATGTGCATCGACCTTCAGAACTGGAATGAATGTATGCACCGACCTAACAGACTACAATATGAATGTGCACCGACCTTCAGACTTATATGCGAAAGTGCACTGGCCTTTCAATGCAACAATTCTACACATGCATAGACCTTCAGAACAAAAATGGATATATGCACCGACCTTACTTTCTCAAATGCATGAATATGCTTCGACCTTATTATACCAAATTCCTGCATATGTGCTGACATTCTGAACTGAAATGCATATATGCACCGACCTTGATATGCAACAGCATGAACATGCATCGACCTTGATTTAAATAAGAACTAATTTTGACAAAAGTAAAGAATTTAAAATAACAATGTTGCAAGAGTCAATTAAGGTCTAACACACTGTTGCTAGCATCAAAATTAGACATCAACTCTAGAGGAGACACAACATTATTGTTTGTAGGATCATTCCCCAACCTTTGCTCTAAAAGCTCGAGCTGGTAGTGAAGGCGGACCGTATTTCCTTATGGCCTTGCAGAACCCCACATCTATCCGTGCTGTGGGCGGGCATGAGGGGCTTCGCACATGGACCCCAAAATCCATGCGACGGGATGGGCTGCCAATGCACCGATGCCCCACGTGGACCCCATAATTCACGTGGAACAGCAAATCCCAAAGGGAGACGTTGGAAAGACCAACAATGTCCCCCCCAGCGGCACCTGGGGGATTTGAACCCGCGACCTCGCTTTGATACCAGTTTGTAGGATCATGCCCCAACCATTGTGCTAAAAGCTCGAGCTAGCAGCGAAGGCAGACCGTATTTCCTTATGGCATTGCAGAACCCCATGTCTATCCGTGTTGTGGGCGGGCATGAGGGGCTTCACACATGGACCCCATAATCCATGCAGTGGGATGGGCTGCCAACGCACCGATGCCCCACGTGGACCCCATAATCCACGTGGAACAGTAAATCCCTAAGGGAGACGCTGGAAAATCCAACAAGACATTCCATCCAGCTCAACCAGCAACACTCACAGTTCAGAAGTAAAAACTTGTGCTAACCCAATGAGGGCTATCAACAAGATCAGCCAAAACACCAAGGCTCAAATTCCACACAAGAAAATAACCCAACACTCCACCATGCAAATAACAGAAATCTCAATGTGCCTAAACAAATGAGGACTTACTCCTCTCACCACCAAAATGCTTTCAATGCGCATACCTCCTACAGGGTAAGAAAATTTGTTAACCAGCATAGAAATAATTTTGGGCAGTGGAATAACAAACACATCAAAAATAACCAAGCCAAATCAAACCCAAGGGTTGCTGCCAGAAGGAATGATAATGATAAAAAACTGAACCATCATGCTAATCAAAAGAAAACTATCAAACAAATTTGGATTCTACAATGTTTGCTGAAGAGTCTTAATGATGTATGTGGACCCAGCTTGTCTTGGGTTCTAAAAGTTTTTGCATAATGTGTTTTGCAGGAGAGCCTAGTAGCCATGCACAACCGGTGGTATCTTGATAGTGGTTACTCGAGACACATGACTGGAGACAAGACCAAATTCAACAAGCTGGAAATGAAGGTTGGTGGAACGGTTAAGTTTGGATGGAAGAACAGAGGTAAGATCATTGGCTCTGGCACTGTTGGTAAGTGTCCCTCCAACACAATTGAGAAGGTATTACTTGTAGATGGTCTTGAACATAACCTGCTGAGCATTAGTCAGCTCTGTGACAAGGGTCACAGGGTCACATTTGATGATCATGTATGTAAGATTTTTGAAGTCAATTCGGATTCAATAAAATTTGTAGGCTATAGAGTCAATAATGTTTACATAGTGGACTTGGATGAAAATTCTGAATCCAATCTTTGTTTGACTGCTAACTCTATCAATAATGCTCTTCATTGGCATAGGAAATTAGGCCATGCTAGCTATAATATATTGAATAAGTTAGTCAAGCATGAGTTAGTGAGAGGCTTGCCTAAAATCAATTTCTGCACAAACTCAAAAATCTGTGATGCGTGTGCCTTAGGGAATCAAACTAGGAAATCCTTCAAAATAAGGCATGAACCCTTATCTTCTAGACCATTACAACTTCTGCATATGGACTTGTTTGGTCCTACTAGGACTCAAAGTCTAAATAGCAAAATATTTGGGTATGTCATTGTAGATGATTACACTAGGTTTGCATGGATATTCTTTTTAGCCCACAAGAATGAAGCCTTTCATGAATTTTAGATTTTCTTCACCAAAATAAAATAGGAAGGCTTGCACAAAATTTGTTTCATTCAATCTGACCATGGGGGGGAGTTTGATAATTCATTGTTTTCAGATTTTTGCAATCAAGAAGGACTAACTCATAAGTTCTCATCTCCCAGGACCCCAGAACAGAATGAAATTGTAGAGAGGAGAAATAGAACAATCGTGGAGATGGCAAGAATAATGTTGATTGAGAGCCAACACCCACGAAAATTTTGGGCAGAAGTTGCGAATACAGCCTGTTATATAATTAATAGGGCCATGGTAAGACCTGTCCACATGAAAACTCCATATGAAATGTTGAAGGGTAAGAGACCAAACTTGGCTTATTTAAAAATCTTTGGTTCTAAGTGTTTTATTCATAATAATGATAAAAAGGACTTAAATAAGTTTGAAGCCAAGAGTAGTCCAGGGATCTTTTTGGGGTATTCTGAACTGTCAAGAGCTTATAGAGTTTTTAACATTCATGACCAGTCAGTAGAGGAATCCCCTCATGTGAAATTTGATGAAACATTCAACCCTGCTGAGTTTAACAATGATGACAGGAAGGAAAAAAAAAGACAGAGAGTTTATGGAAGAAAAGCAATTGGAAGAACCTTCTGATGAGGCTGAACAATCTACTTCAGAACAAGGTCAGTCGATCGAACAAGGTCAGTCTTCAAATAACATTAGATTTCTAAAATATCATCCTGCTCAAAATATTATTAGATTTTTGCATGAACCCCCTAGAACTAGGTCTTTTCATAGAGAAGTAAATAATAAGGACCTAGTAACATTAGTTTCATAAATTGAACCCAAATCGAATAATCTGTAGGAATAAAGCTAGGTTGGTAGCTAAGGGTTACACTCAAAAATTTGGGGTAGACTTTGATGAATCCTATGCACCAGTTGCGAGGATGGAAGCCATTAGAATCCTAATAGCTTTTGCATGCTCACATAACATAAACTTCAACAAATGGATGTAAGGAGTGCCTTTTTAAATGGTAACATACAAGGAAGTTTATGTTGAGCAGCCCCCAGGTTTTGAATTATCTGAACTGCCTAACCATGTTTTCAGATTGAATAAGGGTTTATATGGGCTGAAACAAGCCCCTCGGGCTTGGTATGATAGGATGACTGAGTTTCTGATCAGTAAAGGGTATTGCAGAGGTAAGGTTGAACATACCATTTTTACTAAGAATGTGGATCAGAAAATAATCATAGTTCAGGTAAATGTTGATGACATTATTTTTGGTTCTACATGTCCTGAACTTTCAGAAGAATTTGTGAGTTTAATGTCAAAAGAGTTTGAGATGAGCCTAGTTGGTGACTTGTAATTTTTTCTTGGTCTACAGGTTAAATAAATGAAGGATGGATGCGTTGGGTCCCTCGGGGTGCAACCGGATCTAGAAGGGGGGTTGAATAGATCCTACCAAAATATTGCCAACTAAAAACTTTAGCTCATTAAGGCACAAACAACAGCTATATTGCTCATGAGATACTTAGACACAATGCACAACAGATTTAATAGGAATAGCTCAAGGACTGGACCAAAAACAACCTATGCAGACTGATGAGGTCAACGCACTAGTTCAGTGAGGTCGACGCACCTCCAAAGGAACACCGCTAACATAGTGGTTGAGGTCAACACACCTACACCGTGGGGTCGATGCTGGCTCAGAGCAAGTTCAGAAGTAAGGGAAATCTGATGCACTAGAATGCAGGGATCTCACCAAACTCCAACTAGACAGTAACTGAGTGTGTGATTTTATGGTCAATCAGAATTTCATACATTAAAATTGGCACATGAACCTGTGAAGGGGGGATAGAAAATATGGAGCAATCATACACATCATAACCCAGTGCACAGGGATTTTTAAGGTGGTTCAGTCTACAAACCCACAGACCTACGTCAACCCCTCACCAAACCGATGAGGCTTTTCCACACGAGGACGAAGTCCTCAACACACATGGGGACCACGGCCCCCCCCACACACACATGTGATGATGAACCCCAGCACACACACACACACACACACACACACACACACACACACACACACACACACACACACACACACACACACACACACACACACACACACACACACACACACACACACACACACACACACACACACACACACACACACACGCACGCACGCACGCACGCACGCACGCACGCACGCACGCACGCACGCACGCACGCACGCACGCACGCACGCACGCACGCACGCACGCATGCACGCACGCACGCACGCACGCACGCACGCACGCACGCACACACACACACACACACACACGGGGGTGAACCCCTCCCCCCGCACACAAACAAAGGAAAACCAAGCAGCAAGTGCAGCAAAAATACCAGGATGGACTCCTAAGGATACACAAGGCTGAACACAGCCAAAGACCCACCTCTGGCCTCTAAGCAAAGCACTGGGCACACATTGAGATGTAGATTCAAAGGAATAGAAATTGCAACAAGAAGAACACCAGCTGTGGCTTCAGATACAGATCTGGAAGCTAGTGTGGAGTTTCAGATAGAGATCCAATGGATCTTCTTCTCAAGCTTTCTACATGGCTGCTCTCTCTCAAGACTTCTCTCCTTCCTTCTTCTCTCTTCTCTCTTATCTCTTTTCTCTTCTCTCTTATAGCACTGGACAGGGTTGGCCAGATGCTGGGCTGCTCACATTCCCTTCTCTTCTTTTCTCACTGATTTGCTTGAATGCTCAAGGGCGTGGCTTTCTTCAAGGGCAGCTGCAGCTTCTTGAGGCAGAAGCTTCATGTATATATAGAAGAGCCTGGTGAAATTTCCCTCCAAGGGAACTACATCTTATTGGCTAGAGTAAACAGGATTTGTTTGACCACATACCTCCTTTGATTGGACCCAAATATCTGATAGTAGGATCACCAAAAGAAATAACCAGACTTGAATCTAATTGGCCCAGAAAAAAATAGGATATTTCTTCTCTTCAGCTCTACTTAGTTCTGTAATATGATTGGTCCAGTAAGGGCACAAAAATTTCCCTCCAAGATCCTTCATTTGAATTGTGGGGTAGGAGATGATACTTCTTGGACTTGGAGATCTGCTAGATCTTCTTTCTTATTGGCCCAAGATAGAGGGGTACAGTCCTCTTGTCCTTGGTACCTTCCTTGGACTGAAATCCCATTGGTTATGACCAAAAAGTATAGTATAGGAAGAACTAACCTTTCTCAAATATGTAGACTGCCAAAAGGGTTCTCCCATAAAGTTGTACTGCAGCCTCATGATGAAGAGGATAGTCCACTATCATAGGAACTTTTTTCAAGCCTCAAAAACCGTGTTTTTGGAGGTTTACGGTTGCTATTTTTGGTTCCTAGAAGACCTGGCGTGTTTGACAGAACAAGGCTCAAAATGCTTTTGGGAATAGCATGAGGTCGACCTACTGTAAAGGCAGTGTCGACCTGTCTTAAGAGACTGCTCGTATATCGGTTTCTGGAAGACACCTGAGGTCGACCTGTTATAAAGGTAGTGTCGACCTATCTTAAGAAATTGCCCGTACAACGGGTTGTGGAAGACATCTGAGGTCGACTTGCCGTTGAGGTGAGGTCAACCTATCTTAGGAAACTACCCGATCAATTTCACCTTCATTTCAATATGAGAAGAGCCCTTGCTCCTTTGTTTGATAGCATCCAACGCTTCAAACTTGCACTCCCATTTCTACTTGGGAGATGTTGACTTCTGTTGTTGCCAGCATTGAGATAGTTGGCTGCCACTGGCTGACGCATGCTTGCTGGTCTAGTTCTGCTACTGTTGCTGATGTTGGCTTGAACTACAAGAATGTTGACATCATCAAATGACAATAAGACTCATCAATGAGTCATAGTCAGACATCATCAAAATAATAGAATCAAGCATGTTCCACACATGCCCAACATTCTACCCCCTTTTGATGATGGCAACTATGAGTTATTAAGAGTTTATTGTGTGTCATTTCTTAAAGAAGTATATAAAATAAGAGTTCATTATTAGTCATTTCTTAAAGAAGTATATAAAATAAGCAATTATGACTCATCTTAAAACTTCTCCTACTTTGCCATCAGCAAAGAGGACATAAAGTAAGGCCAATTACAAAGCCAAATGTTAAATGCCATAAGGTCTAGAGCAGCCAAATGCAAGATCAGATTGTTGGGTCCCTTCTTCTTGTAGTTGGGTCCCAAGGCTTGGTATAAACAGACCACACAAATATCATCAACTGCCATGAAGTCACAGACAGCCAAGTATATTGGAGATGAGGTTGAGCCGCTTGATAGAGGAACGAATACCACATGTTAATGCCAATTTGGTGTATGTATCAGACAAAATAAAAATGCGGTAGATCTAGAAAGGCAACATAGTCCAAAGCATGAGGGTCAAGTCCATAAACCTCCATGATCAGATCAGACAGGTATAGCCAAGTGATAAAGAGTAGATGCAGTCTGAGATCATTTGGGCAGCCAATGAACATATTCAATTTTTAGGTTTTTCTAGTTTTCAGATTTTTATGTTTTCTATGCAATGCATGGAGGAAGGAAATGCAAACCAACCAATTACATGAAGAGACCTGATTACCAATTGCTTAGAGAGATGATGCTTTCATAGCAGCCAAGAGATATCATTGCAGATGATACAAATGTGACAAGCAATATGGAGACATGCAACAGCAAGGGGGCCAGTTTGACTTGATGTCAAATGCCATGATAGCCAGACAAAAGTCTGGACACAAGGGGTCGACCCTCGGGGTCAACACTTGGAATTAATCATGGAAGAAATAGATCCAAGAAATGTTAGGATGGGAGTTCTTCAGCCTAAAGCCAAGTTCATAAAAGCAGAGTTAGAGATTTTTCAGAATCTTTAGTTATAGAATTTCAATGACGAAGCCCTTATAATCAGATTGGTTTAAAACTGATGAATTTTGAGTTTCTCAATTAATAAAATCTGCATTCAGTATTAATAGAAATGAACCAGAATTACATATAAAAACTAGGTTAACCTCCTTTCATCATACTCATTCAATTCCATTAGCTCCTTTGAAGGAAACAACAGAAAATATTGAGGTTAAACACTTGAGGTTTCTGATTTTATCCATGGGGGCTATCATTTTCAGATTTTTCTCTTGATGCCAAATGTTGCTATTTTTCAGTTTTCAAGAACATTCAGGTTAGACATGCACCTTTTGACGTGAGAGTGCACATTGATTAGACGCCAGCACCCCAGTTATTTAGTGTAGTACACCATTCTGCTTCAATTAGAACAGAGATAGCAAGGCAATTCATGACCTTGTCCACTCCACTTCAGTGATGAAGGGACTCGGTATCTCAGTGAAACAATTGCCATTTCTCTGCCTTAGAGCACTGAACTCACCACACACCTTCTTACATAAGGATATACATTTATCAGACACCAATATCCCCAGTTGCTCAGCATGACTGAAGTTCATGCTTTCATTAAGTGTAGCCTCTTTTTTGAAATACAGATTAATTGATGTTTAAAAATAATACTACAATGAAGTTCCTCAATCAAAGATGCCTTTGTAGTAGAAATAAACTTTCAGATTTAAGAAGGCATAACATGTCAGAACATGAAATGAAGGGTTAAGTATATTAAGTCTGAATACAGGTACTTTCAGGACCAATTAACTTTAAAGCTCAAGAAATCATAAAATTTAAACCAATAGTTAACATGTCCAGGGCAGTCATGGAACTCCATAAAAGAAGATTCTCCTTTAAGATGAGCTCTGATAAATGAACTTTAGCAACTAGATTGAAATACTCACAGGAGTTCAAGCTTTAGGATATTTTATATTCAAGATGGAGCATAGCGAATAAATAGCATGAGGCATAGGCTAAAGCACACATAGAATAATGAGTGGAAGCAAACAATGAACTCTCCCCCTCACGGAGTGACTCACAAAGATGTTGCATGGAGAGCAAAGGTTGGTGAGTCTTATCAGACAAGGATGAGCCTTGTTCAATATGAAGAATGAACAGGAATGTCAGGTAATCCGATGCGTCGATGCAGGAACTACAGGAGGTCGACGCACATTGTTCAGACAAAGAGCAATTTTTAAGCAGAAATGAACTACAAGGTCGACCTGAGTAGTTCTAGGGTCGAACTAATCAGTAGGAAGGAGGATTTCAATAAAATTTAAAGTTCTGATGGCATAGGGTCTTGCCAGATTTTAAAAGCATTCAGCAAACACATTTTGATTTTGAAAGTTAAAGCAAGAATCATGATACAATTTGTGACGACCCAGACTCCAGATACCGGGTAAACCCGATACCATTTGGATTCTGAGAGGCCTCCCAAAAGCGGTAAAACTCCGAAGGGATAGAAAGGTATGTGTGAGTACATTGAACTTCCAGATAAAGCAGCAAACAATTAAATTACTATGATCAGGATTGCTAAAATAGCAGAAATAAAATTATATTATCAATTAAACAATTAAAGCTACAGAGCTAGTAGAGTCCAGCCCAACTAAAGTACAGTATAATAGGAAAGAGAATGTACTCTCAAGTCGGGGGAAGTCCGACACTGGCAAAGTTGGCACTAAGAACCACCGCACTGCACCTCTAACCACGAGGAAGAACAGGTACACCTGAAAAGTCAGGGGTGAGCCTCATCTCACTGGCTCAGTAGGGGTCCCATGGATTCCCACCACAAAACGAACGCAGTAACAGCAGGAGTAGGAACAACAGTAAACATTACGAGGAAAGCTGTACTAAACAGAAACACGGTAGCCGATCGAACTTCGACCTCCTAAGTTACTCCAAACAGCAACAGAAAGGCAAACCCCGATCTCACGAAGTCGGGAGTTACCGATCCATTGACTAATCATGAAACCCATATCGCGAAGGCCGACAGAAACAGATGAAGGCCCCATAAAAGACCTACACGGTCCAAAGGTAACACACGATTCTGCTGTCGTGCACCTACACTACCTACGGGTAGAACCACGGTAATTCTCTACCGACACCCTAGACCATAGTGTCAAAAGGACGCAAAACCACTCGAGGAATTACGTCATCGTAGACGTAAACCAAACCATGACTATCGCAAGATGAAACCACACGTCTAGAGCTCACGCTGCACGAGAACCATGTAATCCACGAAGATCATCATCATCTTGTGTCACGTGATAGAAGTACCTCCGCACTAGTAGAAAAGCCAGATGTGTCCACTGACATCTTACACTGCGTCTCAAGTGTCTCCCACCCGCCTGGAGCGTGGTAACGCAGACACCAAACATGAACTAAGGAACAACAGTAACGAATGACTATCCTAGGTCACACTCGTCGGCGCTAGTCCAAACGCCCCTGACCATGTATGAACACACAAGCTCAATGTCTTGAGCCAGGCCTCTAGCTGGTTTTCTGATGCGGGACGACTACGAGACTCGACTCGGACTTGTTGTGACCTTGGACTCTAAAGGACGATGCGACTAAAGAGACGATGTGACTAGCAACAACACTACAACGCGCGGCACCTAAAGAGCTACAAAAGAGGCGATCATGCCCCAAGCAAGAAGCGCTAACTCACAGCCATCCCCGATGAGGGAAACGTGACTATCTACACGGTTGGGAAACCAGCTTTGAGTCTCAGGTGGTCAGCTCACTCTCGTGCTTGGCATGAGTCACGGGACGGGTTCGCTCTCACAACTCACAACGGTGATTAAATATGAACTAGCTAGAAAATAACCTACTCACATGCAGCGACAGTAGAATCTATACTAGCTAAGCAAGTACAACAAGGTGGGTGGCGAGCGTACCTCCACGCCCGGGGCGTGGGGAAGACTTCTCGGCCAAGAACCGTCACTCCCGGTACAATAACTAAATTAATTACAGCATGAAAATTACGGCCCACTCCACGCAGGGAGGTAAAAAGCCACAACAGTGGTCCGGGAGCGCCGTTCCGGGGTTGACGGGCAGCGTGTTGGCGGCGTGCCGGGCGGGTGCGGGCTACGACTCCAAAGCTGCAAATTCTATCCGACAGGACAGCAAGCACGGGCGTCCAAAGGGACCTCAATCTCCAGAAGTCTCCTGAAGGCGGCAGTTTACCGGAACGTTGGCAGAGGGCCCTGGGTCGACCCCCGGGAGCGGCAGTGCCTGAGGTTGCCCCGGCATATTTCTTTGGGATTTCTTCGGCAACCCCTTTTTCTGGCCTGGCTCGGAGTAGAATCGCGCGACTCCACGAAAATGGCCGGTACGCCCAAATCTGACGTCGGATCGATACACAATGGGTACCGTTGGAAAGAGGACTCAAAAACCTACGACATATTAGAATTTCAATTCCATCCAACGGCTGGATTGGAAATGAAAACAACTTCAAATGGACTGATCTCTCTGACCCGAAACTCAAAATAGACAGGGCAAAACGGGATCTGCCTATTCAATGCTTTGACCGAAACTCAAATGAAAGATTTAGATTCTGAGATTTTTATGGTGGATAGGGGGGAGGGTGATGGCCACGGACATAATTTTTAGGAAATTTTCTGACAACTTTGGGGGGTGTAAAAATTAGACTACCACAGACTATCTCGTAGATCTGCACACAGGCAGACTGTGAGGGGAAAAAACAAAAGGCTAGGAATTGGGCAAACGGGGTCTGATGTGGGTGAAAAGTAAACTAGGAAGGGTGGTCGATGGGAGGAACCTATCCTCAAAACCTCATCACGATCCAACGGTTGGATCTCCCGTACCAACCCTTTTACCGGGCTATTGTCCAGCAACTCCAAATTTCGGGGCAGCAGGTGGAAGCCGGGTTGTGGTGGCTCGACGGCGGCACGAACGGCGGCGGCGGCGGTGATCGATCACAAAAGATAGAGTAAGAGGGGAAGGGGAAGAAATCTCAGAAATTTGGAGGATTTAGATCTAGATCTGAAGAAGAGGGAGGAAGAATGGGAAGAACACCAAGAACAAGAGAGGGAGAGGGAAGGTGCGCCCAATGCACATTCTTCAAATTAATTCTTCATTAAAATTGGCCAAAATACAACATGAGACATTAAATACACAAACCCTAGACCTAGCCAAATGACCTAGGTTACCCTTGGTCAAGGGGGCAAATTGGGGAAGGGAGATTAAACTAGCATAAAAAATTCCCCCATAAGGGGACAAAAGAGGGGGCGCCCCTCCCTTAAGTCAACATAAGGGGCTTGCATTAAATTAATCCCTTTGGACCATATTAATCCCCCCCTTGGACCAAAATAAATCAAAATACAAATATGTGGTCAATTATTCTACCATTGACCCAATATAAAAACCCAAGATAATACAAACCTAATACAATCCAAATACATGCTAAATACACACCAAATACGACCAAATATGTATAAAATACAAGTACGTATAAAAAAACGTACTGAAGTATCAAAGCCCCTGTGGCGACTCCAGACTATCCCCCAGCCACAAAGAGGTCGGTGTCGGCAGAGTCGTGCTGCGGGTCCGGAATCGACGGCTCACTGAGTTGAGCCGCACTCTAGCTCTGGTGTCCTCACCAATTCTCCCCGGGTGGGAGAAGCTCGACCCCATCGAGTAAGGGTCCGGGTCGCTATGGTATCAATCCAGCAGATCTGGATCTATCCTCTGTAGCTCATTTCGGGTGATCCAAGTGTCGTCGGAGGCGGGCCGTCCCCTCCAACGCACCAAATAGTGCTGGTACACTCAACCTCAAGTAGTCATTATCTGCTCGTCTAGTATACATTCTATCTGCTCTCGCTGCTGAGGTAACAAGGCTGGAGGTGGACACTCTAGGGTGGTGTCACTCACAATGGGTGGAGACGGCTCAAAGGGCTCACTGGGTATCACCGCTAGGTCCCTATAAGCGACGAGATCTGAGACGTTAAAAGTGGAGCTGATCCCGTAATCCTCTGGCAAGTCCACAACATAAGCATTTGATCCGACTCGCCTCACTACCCGAAAGGGACCGGCACCGCAAGCGTCAACTTCTTCACGGCTCCAGAGGGAAACCGTTCAGGTCTGACCCTAATCATGACATAATCGCCCTCCTGAAACTCACGGTGGTGCCTATGGGCGTCAGCCAATTCTTTGTATCGTGCGTTGCTGGACTCAATGTGACGACGTACATGCTCATGCAACTGTCTAATATGATCGGCAAAGGACTCGACTAAGTCAAACACATGGGACTGGATGAGAGATGGGACTAGGTCTGTGGGCTTCATAGGTCTACGACCAGTGACAATCTCGAAGGGGCTCATACCTGTAGACCTATTGACCAAATCGTTATAGGCAAACTCTGCTATGGGTAGGACCAAATCCCAATCCCTGACTCGATCTCGGACCAGACACCTAAGAAGATCCCCTAAACTCCTATTGACAACTCAGTCTGACCATCGGTCTGGGGGTGATATGCAGTGGAGAATTTCAATTGGGTGCCCATCATGTGCCAAAGGGTCTTCCAAAAAAAGCTAGTGAAGCGCACATCCCTATCAGACACTATAGTGTGTGGGAGTTCGAACCTGGAGACACAGTGTGAAAAGAATAGACCGGCAACTCTAGTGGCATCCGAAGTTTTGGAGCATGGAATGAATAATGCCATCTTTGAGAACCTGTCTACAACCATAAAGATAGAGTCATGCCATCGGAGGGTGCGGGACAATCCCAACACAAAGTCCATGCTAATATCCTGCCATGGACTATCCGGGACGGGGAGGGGAGTATAAGGGATGGTATTATGCTTCCTTTGTTTGGCCATAGCGTAAGGGCGACACTGGGCCACAATGCGAGCGACATCCCTCTTCAAGCTAGGCCAATAGAATCTATGCTCAACCGTCTCTATGGTCTTGTTTCGGCCGAAGTGGCCAGCAAGACCTCCCGCGTGCATCTCCCATGTGAGGAAGTCACGAACAGAAGTCCATGGGATGCACAACTTGTCACCCCATAATAGGTGACCCACCTGTAGCACAAACTTGTTATAATCACGCGAGGGACCAGCCTGAAGGGCTGCATAGATCGGACCGAAATCTGGACAATCAATATAAGCATCCTTCAGTCTCTCTAATCCTACCACCTCCACACTCATGGTGGTCAACATCAACATCTTCCGACTCAGCGCATCGGCGACCTTATTCTCCGCCCCTGTGTTGTGCTTGAGCACAAAGGTGTACTCCTGGAGATACTCCACCCAACGACTGTGACGAGCGTTTAGCTTCTTCTGGGTATGGAGGAATCGTAAGGCCTCATGATAAAAAAAGAGGACAAACTCCTGGTGCAAAAGATAATGCCTTTAATACCTCAATGCCTGGACAACTGTGTAGAATTCTTTGTCATATGTGGAATATTACAGTTTGACATCATTAAGCTTCTCGCTAAAGAATGCAATAGTGTGGGACTCCTAACTCAACACGCCACCAATACCCACTCCAGAAGCGTCACATGTGACCTCAAACGCCTTAGAAAAATCTGGTAATGCAAGGATAGGTGCCTGAGTCATACGCTCCTTGATGTTCTGAAAGGCTATGGCTGCAGCCTTAGTCCATATGAATGCCCCCTTCTTTATGTAATCAGTGATCGGGGCGGTGATGGAACTGAAGCCACGTATGAAGCGGCGATAGAACGTCGCTAATCCATGGAAGCTCTGGACATCGTGGAGGGTGCGGGGCTCGGGCCACTCCTTGATGACCCTAATCTTCTCCGGATCAGCGGAGACTTCATTTCTAGACACAATGAACCCGAGGAAGGTGATCCGATCAGTCATGAAGGCATACTTCTTAGGGTTGGCGAATAAGCTCTCTCGCCTCAAAATGACACAGACCTGCCTAAGGTGGTCTAAGTGGTCCTCCCTAGTGCGGCTGTAGATAAGAATGTCATCAAAGTCGACGACCAAGAAGACTCCTATCATAGAGCGTAAAACCTAGGTCATCAACTGCATGAAGGTACTAGGGGTGTTGGAAAGCCCGAAGGGCATAACCAACAACTCATAAAGACCATCCTTGGTCTTGAATGCCGTCTTCCATTCATCCCCATGCATGATCCGTACCTGGTGATAGCCACTACAAAAATCTATCTTTGAAAAGATAGTGGCTCCCGACATCATGTTTAACAAGTCATCTAATCGGGGACTGGAAAAGCGATACTTCACCGTGATCTTGTTGATCGCACGGCTATCAACGCACATCCTCCATGTGCCATCCTTCTTCGGGGCCAGTAATGCGAGAACAGTGCAAGGGCTCTTGCTGTCCCTAAGGGATCCCCGACTGTTGAACCCCCTCCTTGTGGGTATTACTAAATAGATTTTGATGATGACCAAACACTATTTTTATGTGTGAATTGAAATTGAGTTGTTCCAACATGAAAAGCTTTGGAAATGCACATCCTTGATGTAGACTTGGAGCTTTTGGAGGTATAAGAGTAACTTCATCTGGTAAGGCTTTTTGAACGTAAAATTACAATGCTAAATCTAATTCAGAATGTATGTCTTTACAGGGCAAGGAACGTGCTTAAGGAACTCGAGGACGGTTGGTGAGATCGACTTCAACATATTGACTTTTGAATATGTGGTTTGAAGTTCATTATTTTGATCTCAAGGATTAAATTGGTTTAGAACCTATCTAAGTTTAAATGGTTTGAGTTTCATTCCCTCTCATGCTTTAAAAACCATCTTGAAACCCCTAGACTTGTTCTTGGACTTAGTGGGTCTTTCAATCAATCTTTTTGGATGTTCTGGAACAAGGGTCGACCCATTGGGTCGACCCCTAGGTCCCCTGGTTCTGTTAAACGTGGATCTTTTATCTCCAGCTGAAAGGGTCGACCCATTGGGTCGACCCCTAGCCGCAAGGGTCGACCCCTGGTGATTATTTTTTTGAACCCGGCGGGCTCCTTCACCAGACCTGTAAGGGTCGACCCCAAGGGTCGACCCCTGAAAACCCATGTTGCCAGAATCGTTAAACCAACACGGGTTCTTGGAAGGATCGACCCCAAGGGTCGACTCATGTTGTCTTGCCCATCTGGCCCCTCACAAGAGTCGACCCCAAGGGTCGACCCTTTCTGGTCGCCTTGATTGTGGACTCTTGGCATTTTGACCAAATGGTCCAACCACACTTGTGTGGCTATCCTTAATCCACTCCATAACAAGTGAATCTTGTCCCATGGCTGTCCTTTGACCACCCTTGGCCTATATAACAACTTGTAGAGGATGAAAACCCTAAGAGAAATTCGTATGTCCTGATTTTGGGTTTCTTCCTAACATTTATGTGTGCAGGTCGCAGCAGCCACCTCCAGCCCTTATTCCACCTTGGTGTGTGCGTGAATGTAAAGGGAAGAAGGAGGAATCAAAGTTCCAATCAAGCCTCTGCTACTGGCTGCGAGCGAAATCGAGATTCAGCTACAGCCGTGCCAAGATCGTCAAGAACGGTCATCGTGCTGCACAAGTGTTTGATAAAATTCACAGAAGAGAAAGGGGGGGCTCCAACCAGGATAAATCAATCCCTCTTCGCTCTTTCCATTCTGAATCATTTAGCTTAAACTTGTGCATACGTTTGTAATCATTATTTCAGATATTTGTGTGTGGTGTTCGTGTTTGGTAACATGAACATGCGTGTGTGTGTGTGTGTGTGTGTGTGTGTGTGTGTGTGTGTGTGTGTGTGTGTGTGTGTGTGTGTGTGTGTGTGTGTGTGTGTGTGTGTGTGTGTGCTTGCTGTTCTACACAGCGTGTGTGTGTGATTCACTACATAGTGAAGCATTAATCCTCCGTGTGAGGGGTGGACGTAGGGGACACGGCAGTGTACCCGAACCACCTAAAAATTCCGTGTGTCAATTGTGGTTTGCTATTCTGTTTACTTGTCGAGTGGGCTTCGCGGTGAGGTGAGCATTCACCATTTTCTCTATCAATTACACCCACTTCACACGCATTCACAAGTGTGATCCTGTTCGTGTAAGGGTAGAGCTTGTGTGCATAATTAGTATAGAATTCACGTAGGTAGTTTCTTTTAATTGGCCATCAATTCACCCCTCCCCTCTTGATTGCCACCCTCCGGGACTCAACACCGACTCATCAACTCCTCGACCTGCCTTTGAAGTTCGGCATGGTCTATGGGAGTCATCCTATAGTGGGGAAGGTTGGGCAAGGATGAGCCCGGGACAAGGTTGATCTCGTGCTGGATGTCCCTGATAGGAGGAAGGCCTTCAGGGAGGTCTGTGAACGCGTCACATAGACATTAAAAAGAAATGAAATTTAAAATTTCTTAAGAGAGATATTAAGAAAAAGATGGATAAAGCTAAGCATGATATGTGGGAAATAAAGGAAAAGAGAATAAAAGGAACATGTGATGCTCTAAGGAGGGTGACCGCCAGAGGGGTTACCTCAAAAATTAAGGGATGATCGCATGTACCTTGTGAAAAAGTTGGTGAGATTGTGAATCCTTCCTTCCTCCTTCCACCGGCCGGCCGATGAAGGGGTTTTTTACTTTGATTACCCTTGCAAGACAAGCAAAAATAAGCAAATATGTGGATTAGCCAAAGTGTAGTATCAATGCTCCAAAAAATGGAACTATGCAAAGTGGGCATGAACACACCTTGTGTGTTTGTTTAAACCCCTAAAAGGAGTAGGAGGATGGTAGAGTATGCTATGGATGCAATAGATAGTATGATATTCAGAGGAAGAACTATATGTAATGATATATGCTGAATGCAAGCAGGATAGCTAGAACCGTGCGTTTGAGATGAGCGATAAGAAAATAAAAGAGAAGGGTGGCCCTTCTACTATTGCTGTAGTAGTAAAGGGGGAGAGAGGTAGCGCTTCAGCCGCAGCAAGGGATGAAGACCGCCTGGAAGAAGACCCCGCCGGAGAAACGTAACAAAAAACAAAACCTGCAAGAGCTTGGTTAGCAAAAATCGAATTCTCTCTTCTCCTCTGCTAGAGCTCTCTCTCGAAGATGTCTGTGTAACCTCTCGCGCGCGCAGGAAACAGCGGGTATTTATAAGGCCAAAGATCCTTATTCTAATAGGATTAAAATAAGGATAGCCATCATCCAGCAAGGATCTCTCTTTCCCAATCGATTATGGTGTTAAAATGAAGAAGGACTCTTCCTGGGAAGGTTTGCAAATGAAACGGAGATGGAAGCTCAAATGACGACATCATGGTGGTCGCTAATTGAAATGATGACCGCGCATACAGCCGTTAATTCCTGGTTTAATTTTAGAAATAAAGAACTTTCCATATTTAAAAATAGGAAATGACGCCTTCACGTAATGGCGTTAATTAATCAGCGCCTTAGAAGCTGACGTCAATTCTTTGAATTTTATTTTAAATGGAATTTTGTAAAATCAAGAAACACCATAAAATAACGCCTGCGCGTACGGTCGTCGACTATTGAAATAACGACACCAAACCAGTCGTTACTTAAATGACGCCCTGATCGCGGACGCTAATTACAAATATTCCAAATAAATTAGAAAAACTTCATATTAAGCCAATATTGAAGTCCACTTTGGGGCATCACATGGTAATATGAGATTTACTCAACATAGTGTCGATTTTAGCGTGTCTACAGCTATCCCGCCTTGGCGTCTGCTTTGCAAGGGAGTGACACGTAATGAAGTGAAAGTGCAACGAGCAGAATGAAGAAAGAGCGGACTGAAAAGTAGATGCCAAGATGTGATGTGACACGCCTTCGACATGAAGCGTTGAAAATCTTTACATGATTCTGAATGAAACAACCTCGGATAATCACGAGAAAGCATCAATTAATTGGATGAAAGAACTAAACTAATGAACGAAATGTGCATGCGGGCACGAAAGGAAAGACACCATTGGAGAGCTGTTACCAGCCAATGTGGACGTGCTACAACCAAGGTGAGTTTACAGAAAAATAAAGTGAAGTGAGGTAGGAATCCAGCGAATACGTGCTTTCATGGAACCAGCCTAAGCGGCTTCAAGGAGAACATAATACTCGATTTTGGAACAGAATATCTCATGTCAACTCAAATCAAGAGCAAGCGGCCCTCAATACTGACTTAATATGAGGATTTTCATCATTAAAGCTCAAAGTCCTACATGATGCATGCTGGGCTAAAAGGAAAAAAATTAAAACAAACTAAAAATAGAAAATAATCAAGGATAATATTGCTAAACTATCCAGACTTGGTCAAGAATCCAGATCTCTAAGCTGATACTAAGCCGAAGCCCGTTTGTCCACGCATCAACTCAGAAAGTGGAACCGTCATTCCAAATCTTAGATGACCCAACGGCCTATCTGTGTGATCAAGACTCCCCTGGAATTATCACTATTTTTGATGAAGGGCAACTCAAATTCCAGATTCATCAGAACCACAAGGTCCTCGATATGCTATATAAAGGTAGATATCATATAGTAACAATGCATACAGAGAGTATATAGGGGAGGAATGATGTTACCAGACCCGAGCGCCTTGAGATCTATAACATGTTCTTTTGCTGCGCTCAAAGATCATTAGCTCAACAGAATTCATTAACTCAACAAGGATCAATAGCTCAAAAAAATTTATTAACTCAACAAGGATCAATAGCTCAACAAGGATCATAATGCATCAAGATATAGAGTGCGTAAGTTCATCAATTAGCCATAAAATAATTCAAATCATAAATTTCAAGAAATGACGACTCCGCACAGGGGCGCTAGAAAGAGAAATGACGACATCCACTGTGTCGCTAATTCCTTTCAACATTTAATTTGGAATCGGACTGCAAATGACCCATGCATGAGGGAGCGTTAAATAAATGACGACACCAAACGGGTCTCTATTCAATAAAATGACGCCAACGGCTTCGTCGTCAATTTACTGCAAGTTCCGATGCTCCGTATCCTGCCCGGAAACAAAACTCCAGAGCCTATTCCCATTCAAACTCAAGTTAATCTCTCCGGCCGCCTGCCATAGCTTCAAACGATTATAAAAGGGAGGTGCGCCCTCTACTAAATACATATCGAAGTGAAAGTTGACAGCAGAGAACCACAGCAGAACCATAACAGAGAATAGGGATTTTTTCAACTGAGGGAAGAAGATGGATAGAATGATGCAAAGGACTTTGAAGAAATCCAAGATTGGATTTCCTAGAATTTCAGAAATTGAAGGCCACATCAATGGAAGAATTGCTATGAACCAAGTAAGTATTGGAATTTTAATTGAACTTCTATACTACCCTTTTCCTCCTAAAATTCTGATCACACTCTTCCTTTTCTTCCTCTTTTCTCTTATTTAATCTTTCAAGACTATCCCAATATTTCGGGTGCAAGAAGATACACCAAAAACAAATGGCTACCCCTTCTTCTTTCTAAACTCTCCTTAGACATGAGGATCTACCTCTCTAGATGGCACCTCCTAGGCTTAGTGACCCATGCAAAGCATTATGACAATGTACACCTAGATTGGGCCGCCATGGGAGCCCTCATAGAGATATGGCACCCTTCCACTCATACCTTCCTACTTCCTACCTTTGAAGCCACCATACTCTTAGAAGAAGTGGAGATGCTCCTAGGCTTGAAGAGGATGAAGCAAGGAGATGAAGAGAAGATGGCCAACATGACAAGGAGTATAAGTGCTCATGAGATGCTATCAAGCTTGATTCCAAGCTCCAATATGGTGAACCAAATCAAAGTTACAAAAGGAATCAACCTCATGAAGCTTGCGGCATGGGTCTACAAAAGAATGGATCAAGCCAAGGAGGATGAATTAGAGAAGGTAATGAAATCTTTTGTAATTTTCTTGGCGGGAGCACTTCTCTTCCCTTCATTGGAGGATTTTCTAGCGGAAGCACAATTAAGTGCTATTGCTAGCATTTGGGAGGGAGAGAGAATAGGATCAGCGGTGCCAGCTTATCTCTATAGTGGGCTCACCTCGGCGGCTATGGGGAGGCCTTTATATGGATCCATGCTTTTGTTTTCTAGTTGGGTAGAACTCCACTTAAAGTTTGACCCATGTAAGGAAGCTCAACAAGCCTCTAGGATTTTCTGTAAAAGTCCAGTCCACTACATGATGGGCTCACTAGGATTGTGTGTGAGAGTGGTGAACCGGATACCAAAAGTGAAGAAGAGGGTGGAGTGGAGAGAGCATCTAAAGGTCATGCCCAATAACCTCTTCGCATGCGCACCGGGGTTCCTCAAGACACAAAACATCTGCACAAGGCTCTCATCGGGAGTGGAACTTCGGCTAGTGGGCGCCATCGAGCTCATCCTCTACAACGCTCACCGGTGCCTACAGCAAATTGGCCTCCCACGTCATCACTTTGAGGAAGCATCTCACCTCCCACCCATTAAGAGGAGGGACCTTGGCTCTAGTGAAGATGAGGAGGAGATCAAGACTATCCAAGCTCTATGGAGGATCAACAAGCTACATCAACCCATGGAGAGGGTTGAAGAAGATAAAGAGCAATGGAAAGTTTATGTAATAGCTCTTAGGGGATTGAGACCCTGATGAGGGCATCTCCCGACACCCCTCTAGCTTTGATCGCCTACACACTCTTGATATGGATTGATCATGATCTACACTTGTTATCTTCATTTCCCAAGTTTCATTTTATGTATTTTCTTTTTATTGAGTCCTATCTTATGTATTTTCCTTTATTGAGTCATATGGTTTTAGTCCATTTCCCTTGTTATGTTTAATTGGGCCTTATTACTTTAGTTATGGGCCCATAGGATTGAGTCTAGGATATGCTTGGTCTTTTATCTTATTGTCAAGGGTATTTTGGTCATGTAAAGAATGGTTGCCTATATATAGCCCCCATCTCTCCTCTTGTATTCAACTTTTGATGAATATTGAAGAAAACCCTTTCAAACTCTCTCAATATCTCTCTCTCTCTCATTATCTCTCCATTCTCTCTCCTCCTCTCTCTAAATTTCGAAATTCACTCTCTCTCCTCCCTCTCTCAACCACTTCCAACCCCCACCTACCTCCATTAAATCCCCACAACTTCCCACAACCCCTCTTTAATCCTCACCTAGTCCCAAGGAAGTTCCACCACTCAAAACCCCACCCTCCAACCACCACCTACCCCTTTCACTTCCCTAAGCATATCTCCACCTTCCCAAGGCTGAATTAACTCATTCCAAAGCCCAAATTCGAATCTCCCCTTCCCTCCTTGCTCCCTAGGTCGCACCCCTCCTCTCCCCTCAAGCCAAGTTCGCCCCCTCCTCTCTTCTCCACTCCAGCTTTGTGTGCAGGCCGACCTGTAGTTTAGCACTCTGTTGCAGTAACGTCCACGACTGCATCCTGGTTCTGCTGGTGGCATGGCCTAACTTTCTGGAAATGCCTCCCTGTGCTCTTCGCAGGCGAGGTGGAATCACTCCATTCCGAGTTCGTGGCCATCCGTGAAGGCTATTCTTCCCCGACTGCGCAGAACCTCTCAGACCAGGAGCCAGAGCGGCAGAGAAGACTCTCCCATGACGAACCTTGAAGGAACCAGTCTTCGAGGTATTCTACAAAGTTCTTCCTCCCCCTGTCAGCGTCCAGGAACAGAAGGCGGAACCCCGTTTGGCATCCGACAACCAGAGATACCAATTTTCTACCACACCCACACCGGTCTGCCTCCTCACAGTCTGCACCGACCACCGTCCACTTCTCTGGACACCCAGCTCATCTCCAACATCAGAAGACTTCCCCGTTTGTTTTTCGGAAAAGTAGACTCGTCCACGATTCCAACGAGTATAGCGGTACCAAATTTGGAGCTCAGGAGCGATCGTGGCAGCTTCTGCAACCTGCTGTTTCAAACTGAGCTCGGCCAGAGACCAGAGCTGCATCCATCTTCCAGTCGCTGGAGCAGTCAGTCCCCAGATCAGAACGTCGTCCAAAAATTCAAGCCGCACCCCTCTCCGGTTAGCAAGCTTTTGGCGCAAGTTTCATCAGATTCCAAGCTCGGTGGAATTATTGGCAGCATCGACATAGGCCCTCTAATCAGAATTATAGAAGCTAGGCAGAATCGGCAAAGCTCGGAAAGTCGACTCTATCTCGCTCGTTCCCCTCCCCGCTTGGCCGGCTGAAGGCCCCTCCCTGTGTGGAGGTAATTTTTGGTTGTAATACATTAACCCCCACCCCAAGATCCCCCCCTTGCAAGGGGCGTAGTGCTGTACCTCTTCACATTTTCAGGTCAAGCTCCATCGCCGCGGCGATCGGGTGTATACCCTCACCTCCCGGCGCGCCCTCGTCTCCGAACGGGATCGGTGTCTTCACACCGATCAGGTGAGCTTCTGATCACACCCTTGTAGCTTCATTTCTGCAAATGTAGTATTGCCTTGAATGCCCGTCGGACGGTAAGAGAGTGCTCGGAATTCATTTTAAGCAATATCGTGCCCACCGTGGCCCGTGAGTGAGTGCCACCCCACACCCCGCCTTGCGGGCCAGCCACCCACAAAGTTGGGACTCCCAGGCCCATTGGAGGTCAGGCTTAGCATTGTAAGTCCATTAGGACAATTGGGTCCCACCTCGGACCCTCACCATCATCTCCCGGACCCACCGGGTGAACGTGTGAACCGAGTGAGCAGAAATCGTCGTTGTGAGAATCATTGAGCGCTTGTATGCTTGCGGGTCTAAGTCCTAGGGTCACCTTATCATATTTAGTGGTCTTTGGGCTGTGCCACATCAAGTGGTATCAGAGCCAGGTTATAGGCTTGTCCTTACAAGTCTAGTCTTGGGTCACACTAAGTCTTTCATAGGTGCATCCGCACACCCTTGCATAGCCCACCCAACCTTGCATGACCACTCGTAGTGGTACTCGCTTTCAACCCAATACTACATCTTCCAATCCCACAATGAATTCAAAACCCCAAGGGATGCCTACCACTAACACTCATGACTTCAACTACTTCATGAAAGCCTTGACATATGCCAATGAGCGACTTGATAACATATCGGGCCGACTCAACCAACTTGGAAAAAATAGGCCCGCCCTAAGGACGGACGATAGGATGGCCCCTTTCCCACTTCCCACCTTTGATGGGACCTCTCCTAGCAAATATTTAGATTGGGAAGCTACAATGGACCAATACTTCAATTGGTATCATATTTCCGAGGATGAAAAGGCATGGGTTGCCAAAATACAACTAACCAAAAGGGCTCAAACTCATTGGTGTAAAATTGAGGGCTTAAGGATAATTAGACGGGAAGCTCCCCTCACCACATGGGAGGACATGAAGGATCAACTAAGGGCTAGGTATGTGTCCCCATCCCACTTGGATCACCAAAACCCAAGGAGCACTCCCACTCCTCCCACCCCACCCGTCCAAACCCTTATCACTAAAACCCAAGTACCTAAGACCTCCACCTCCCCACCTAACCCCATGAGGTCCCCCACATCCCAACCAAAACCCCCTTCCCTAACCTACACTAGTCAAGCCCCTTTAGCCCCCACTTCCACCCCAAGTGATCCCAAGGGCAAGAGACCCCTAACCAACCCAATTCCCTCCATGGTGACCACCACTCATCCAACCCTCACCATTAAAAACCATGTGGACACCATGTCCACCCCTCCACCAAGGCCCATAATGGCCACCACCCCAAAACCCAAAACCCCTCACCCAATCCACCTCCCGCTTCCTACACCAATCTTACCCCAAATTAGGCCTCCACTACTTCCACTCCCAAGTCCAACCCATGTCCGACCTTGCTCACCTCCTCGAGTGCGCCATGCCTCGACTAACACCAACCCACCCACCATAGACCTTCCTACCCCATTGTCCTTAGGAGTTGCAACCCACACACCTACCCAAGTGGAGAGGGATACCAATTCGGATCCACCTCCCAAAATCAAGGAAATCCAAGGGCCATACAACTCACCCACCCCTCCTAACCTAGTTCATCAAGAGCTATACACCCTTCCCCATGACACCATCACCATAGATAAGTCCATATTCCTATGGCTCAAGCGAGGCCTCACCATTCCTAGTTTACAACCAAGCCACCTACTCATGGGACATCAATCCCAACTCATTCCCACTCAGCCTCATGTCACTTATCAAACCTCCTATTGTGTAGAAGATTTGGGAGACTTAGTGGCCTACCTACATTGGCAAGTCCACTTGACCGATATGCTAGCCATGAGGCCATCAGAGTCTAGCACTATTAGCTTAGCTTACCCTACCATTGGCTCCATCACTTCCATCTACACCAATGGCCAATTTACAAGTGAGATCATACTCCTTCTTCCCATGGAGGAGGAACTCATCCTAGTCTACTCCCCAACCATTGAGATCCCAAGTACTTTGATTAGCCAACCCATTAGCAACCTTGGCCCAATTATCTTAGAGAGAGATGATTCGCCATTTGAGGACCTTGAGAACATGGAGTACCCCTACCTAGGTGACCTTTACCATAATCCCTTTGACCCTTTTCTATGGGAGCCTAAATCTCCATGTGACCCACTTTCCCTACTCACCACCCACCTCACCTTACCCACATCGCCCATGTCGACCCAAACTCCTCCCTTCCTAGAATCGGGTTACAACATGATAGCCTTGACCTTAGGCAACAAACACCTTGGGATTGATGAAGTGCCCCACCCCATAACCACGTTCGTAGATCCCTTCGACCCATTCACGTGGACGTTCAAAAGTCATCCCACATCTATGCACATGGAAGTCACCTTTGGGATAAACATGCATGTGTCCAGGCCTACCACACCATTTGACATGATTCATAAGTCGGATACATTCATCCACATCACCCACATGTCAAGTAGGCAGCATAAGTGGACCATATTCGGATGTATTGGCCCACCTTCATTCATCATGAGTCTTAAGCATGATAGGAGCATACATGGATGTCCGGGTCCCCCGACATTTATCACACCCATGCATAAAAGGTTCATCTATGGATGTCCCGGCCCTCCTAAGACTACCACAGTCTTCATAGCATCAAAGTGTGATCGGTCTACATTTGGCTGCCCAGGTCCACCTTAGCATACGCATTCTCGCAAGCATATAGGAAGGATCAATGAGACTTACAAAAGGCGGGCAGATGCTCATCGGCGCCACTACGAGTTCCAAGTGGGAGACTCGGTGATGGTGAGGACAGAGTAGCTCCTTCCGGGACCTGCCTCCAAGTTGAGGGCACGGGGTTCGGGACCCTTTCGAGTTCTATGACGACTTGGCAGCAATGCTTATGAGCTTGACCTACCAGAAAGCTATGGGGTGCACCCTACCTTCAGTGTGGTGGACCTGGTACCCCACAAAGGCCCCGCGGTGGAACCCAGTGAGGAGCTTGAGCCTTTACCCCCCCTTATGAGAGACACTCCCGGAGGGACTCCACTTTCTAGCTTGAGAGACCGACGAGAGCAGGTAGAGGCAATACTGGATGAGCAGAGTATCATTACGAGGCACAGGGTGTATCAGCGCTATCTGGTTAGGTGGAAGAGCCGTCCCCCGATCGAGGATACATGGGTGAGTCAGGGAGGATTTGATATGCTTGGATCCCGACATGATGGAGCAGTACGACAGCCAGGCAGACCCATACTCGACAGGGTCGAGCTCTCCCCACCCCGGGGGATTTGATGAGGGCATCTCCCGACACCCCTCTAGCTTTGATCGCCTACACACTCTTGATATGGATTGATCATGATCTACACTTGTTATCTTCATTTCCCAAGTTTCATTTTATGTATTTTCTTTTTATTGAGTCCTATCTTATGTATTTTCCTTTATTGAGTCATATGGTTTTAGTCCATTTCCCTTGTTATGTTTAATTGGGCCTTATTACTTTAGTTATGGGCCCATAGGATTGAGTCTAGGATATGCTTGGTCTTTTATCTTATTGTCAAGGGTATTTTGGTCATGTAAAGAATGGTTGCCTATATATAGGCCCCATCTCTCCTCTTGTATTCAACTTTTGATGAATATTGAAGAAAACCCTTTCAAACTCTCTCAATATCTCTCTCTCTCTCATTATCTCTCCATTCTCTCTCCTCCTCTCTCTAAATTTCGAAATTCACTCTCTCTCCTCCCTCTCTCAACCACTTCCAACCCCCACCTACCTCCATTAACTCCCCACAACTTCCCACAACCCCTCTTTAATCCTCACCTAGTCCCAAGGAAGTTCCACCACTCAAAACCCCACCCTCCAACCACCACCTACCCCTTTCACTTCCCTAAGCATATCTCCACCTTCCCAAGGCTGAATTAACTCATTCCAAAGCCCAAATTCGAATCTCCCCTTCCCTCCTTGCTCCCTAGGTCGCACCCCTCCTCTCCCCTCAAGCCAAGTTCGCCCCCTCCTCTCTTCTCCACTCCAGCTTTGTGTGCAGGCCGACCTGTAGTTTAGCACTCTGTTGCAGCAATGTCCACGACTGCATCCTGGTTCTGCTGGTGGCATGGCCTAACTTTCTGGAAATGCCTCCCTATGCTCTTCGCAGGCGAGGTGGAATCACTCCATTCCGAGTTCGTGGCCATCCGTGAAGGCTGTTCTTCCCCGACTGCGCAGAACCTCTCAGACCAGGAGCCAGAGCGGCAGAGAAGACTCTCCCACGACGAACCTTGAAGGAACCAGTCTTCGAGGTATTCTACAAAGTTCTTCCTCCCCCTGTCAGCGTCAGGAACAGAAGGCGGAACCCCGTTTGGCATCCGACAACCAGAGATACCAATTTTCTACCACACCCACACCGGTCTGCCTCCTCACAGTCTGCACCGACCACCGTCCACTTCTCTGGACACCCAGCTCATCTCCAACATCAGAAGACTTCCCCGTTTGTTTTTCTGCAAAGTAGACTCGTCCACGATTCCAACGAGTCTAGCGTTGCCAAATTTGGAGCTCAGGAGCGATCGTGGCAGCTTCTGCAACCTGCTGTTTCAGACTGAGCTCGGCCAGAGACCAGAGCTGCATCCATCTTCCAGTCGCTGGAGCAGTCAGTCCCCAGATCAGAACGTCGTCCAAAAATTCAAGCCGCACCCCTCTCCGGTTAGCAAGCTTTTGGCGCAAGTTTCATCAGATTCCAAGCTCGGTGGAATTATTGGCAGCATCGACATAGGCCCTCTATTCAGAATTATAGAAGCTAGGCAGAATCGGCAAAGCTCGGAAAGTCGACTCTATCTCGCTCGTTCCCCTCCCCGCTTGGCCGGCTGAAGGCCCCTCCCTGTGTGGAGGTAATTTTTGGTTGTAATACATTAACCCCCACCCCAAGATCCCCCCCTTGCAAGGGGCGTAGTGCTGTACCTCTTCATATTTTCAGGTCAAGCTCCATCGCCGCGGCGATCGGGTGTATACCCTCACCTCCCGGCGCGCCCTCGTCTCCGAACGGGATCGGTGTCTTCACACCGATCAGGTGAGCTTCTGATCACACCCTTGTAGCTTCATTTCTGCAAATGTAGTATTGCCTTGAATGCCCGTCGGACGGTAAGAGAGTGCTCGGAATTCATTTTAAGCAATATCGTGCCCACCGTGGCCCGTGAGTGAGTGCCACCCCACACCCCGCCTTGCGGGCCAGCCACCCACAAAGTTGGGACTCCCAGGCCCATTGGAGGTCAGGCTTAGCATTGTAAGTCCATTAGGACAATTGGGTCCCGCCTCGGACCCTCACCATCATCTCCCGGACCCACCGGGTGAACGTGTGAACCGAGTGAGCAGAAATCATCGTTGTGAGAATCATTGAGCGCTTGTATGCTTGCGGGTCTAAGTCCTAGGGTCACCTTATCATATTTAGTGGTCTTTGGGCTGTGCCACATCAGACCCAATGTGGCTCATTAATGTAATGATGCTTTTCTTTTAATGAAATAAAAGATTTTTCCTTAATTGAGCCAAAAAAAATATTTTACATGATCAATTCTTCCGAATTCTTTTAATTCTGTCTTTCTGTCCTGAGCCGCGACAGCCATCCTATCGTCAATTCATCAAACAACGCCTTCCACCTCGTCGTCAATCATCTTATTAATTTTCTTAAAATAAATAATGAACCATGATTGGCGCCTTCGCAAACAGGCATTGATTAATTGACACCCCAACAATGGGCGTTGATTCTTTCAAATTCTTTTCAAATATTCCCTTAATCTCTTGAAATGACGTCTTAACGTAAGTCGTGCCTTAATCAAATGATGCCTTCGTGACTTGTCGTCAATCAAAAATAATGATGACACCCATCACATCAATCATATTCTCCCATTATTACTCTGACGATAATACAATTTCCCATGCAATATTAAATGACGACTTCGCTCGCTGTCATTAAATCTTGAAATAACGCCTTGAACTCAGTCGTCAATCATCCAAATGATGGCACTCCTAATGGCGTCAATTCTTTTTGAATGAAACCGCCTCCCTTTCCTTTTTATTCTCCTTCCTTCGTTACACCTTCTTCTTCTTCCTTCATCTTCTCGTCCTCTGCTACTTTCTCCACCATGACCTTGCTTTCATCTTCCATCTCCCTCTTCCACTCCCATTCTCATCTCTATCCTATGGCTGGCCCCAACAAACGACAACGGGTCATGGCCCCCGATGTCATCGACCTAGATGAGGAAGGTCAAAACGCCAGCGAGGAAATTCCTCCCGCGGCGGTCAAAGAGGCTCCGGCGGCGGAGCACGGCGAAGAAGAAGGAAACGTTAAAGAAGGAGGAGAAGGAGAACACGAAGATGGAGAAGATTAAGAAGGAGACGGTGAAGAAGGAAACGAGGATGATGATGATGAGGACAATGGGGACGATGAAGACGATGAAGAAGTCGAAGAAGATGAAGAAGAAAAAGAAGAGGAAGCATAAGCAGCAGCAGTTCCCCGTCCTCGTCAGCCACTGCGAGGAGGCCTGATGGCACCGGAGCGGAGCAAGGTAGGTTCCCCTCCCCTAGGCTTCATTTTTTTTTTGTTTTCATTTTCCATAGCTATCGGGGAAAGGGGGAACGATGAACCAAGGAAAAACCAGTAAATGACGCCCCTTAAGGCGTCGTCAATTCAAATGGTGACCTAGGGCAGGTCGTCAATTCATTTTCTTTTTATTTCTTGAAAAATAGATAATAAAGAAATAGTGCCTTGCTCCATGTCGTTATTTAAAAAACCCATATATTTATCATTTTCGTTCATCACATCAGCCTGCCATTTTTATATGCCCTTTTTTTATTTTTATTTATTTGGAATAAAACCATCGGGACAGGAAAAACCCTTCCGAAATAGCGCCCCCCACCGGGGCGTCAATTCAGCAAATGACGGCCACAGGGTGGTCGTCAATTATGACAGTGAAGAAACTAGTTATCAAATAAACTTTCCTTTGGCAGATATGTATAAATTATATTCTTTTGTTTGACAGGGCTTGATGCGGACTTGGATCTATGGGTCCAGGTCCGGGTAGCATATTACGGGTTACCAGATTTTCAGAACGATAGGATAGAGGCAATGGGGTTCGGCCCTTTCCTTAGCATCGAGCCCATTCACCCCGATTTATCTTTGATTCAGGTTCTTAGAGAGAGGTAGGATAGGACTAGACGGGCATTTCTGATGCCCTGGGGGCACATGGTGCCGAATCTATAGGATATCGCCTGGATCACTAGGCAGAGGGTAGACGGGGAGGCTGTCAGTGGAGTGACCCTTCCAGATTACGGGGAGCTAGCCCAGAGATTGTTAAGGCTGGAGACGATAGCACACGTACCCCTAGGGAGTGTAGGACCATCTACCCCACAGATCTAACCCTAACCTTGGGATTAGGGGACTCTAGGCAGAGGTCGAGGGAGTCCATGGAGCAGTTTTCACAGAGGTTGATTAGGAGAGCCCGGGCTGTCTATTGCCAGGACCCGGCTCAGAGGGGGCGAGTGGACAGAGACTTGAGGAGATTTTTATTCTTGATGCTTGGGAGGCTGTTCCTGAGCACGAAGGGGGATATCATCAACTGTAGATTCTTAGGCATCCTCGAGGATCTGGAGGGAGTTGGGAGGTACGCGTGGGGAGCCACCCTGCTGGCACACCTGATGGCGGATCTGTCCACGGGGACAGGCCGAGAGACGATGGTGGGGACACGCGCCACACTTCACGACGGAGTACACAGATCTCGCCTGCATCCCTTTGGCTCGGCGATCACTTGGCGGACGAGCAGAGTTATCTTTAGTTATTTTATGCTTTAGGCCATGATGGGCCTTGGTTTAGTCCCTGCGTGGACACTTTTATTGTTATTGTGGACCTTTGTAGGCCAGTTGGGGCCAATTAGGCTTTAGTTGGGTCATTTTTGTGCTTTAGGTGAGAGATAGGGCTATTGGGCCACTTCTTTGGTTCAATCACTAGCCCATTTGGGCTGGCCGCCCACTCCCATGCTTAGCCCACCTTGGGATTTGTGCCCCCACCTCCTAGGGCTAGGGTTTTGGGCGCACCTTTCCTCTCCTCCAAGAGGAGGAGGTGGCAGCCGCCCCCACTCCTACTTTGTAGGAGTGGAGTGCGCACACCCCCCTTTCCCTTCCCCATCCGACCACCCCCCCTCCTCCTTTGGCCGCCCCCTTCCCCCAATTCCCTCCTAGAATCTAGGAGTTGTGCGCCCCCCCCTTTACCCCTAGACAATGTGCGCACCCCACCCTTTCCCCCTTGCCATGTGCGCACCCCCCCTTTCCCCCTCTTGGCTAGGGTTTCATCCTAGCATCTCCCCTCCCCATATAAAAGCTTGTATTATTTTCTTTGAAAAGTTGATGAAGAATTATTAGTGAGCATGACTCCTTGGTGGCTGCGCCCCTTCTTCCTCCCTTGATCCTGCGACGGGATCAACCCCGGGGTGTGACTCCCCATCCCTCGGTGCGACGCCGAGGTTCTATCTTCCCTCATCTCCTT
The DNA here is from genome assembly GCA_022559845.1 of Amorphophallus konjac. Lineage (NCBI taxonomy): Eukaryota > Viridiplantae > Streptophyta > Magnoliopsida > Alismatales > Araceae > Amorphophallus > Amorphophallus konjac. The sequence goes on from CM040121.1 coordinate 470,639,846, forward strand.
CACAAGTGCTCGAATCTGCTCGTCAGATTTCTATCCCGAGTTGCAGCGGCACCCCCATCCGGTTCCGGTCGAATCTGGTCCTCTCCTTTTTTCTGGAGGTACTTATACGAGTCGGAAAGACGTGAGCTTTGGTTTCGTCTCGATCTGAGGTTGGCACCGCCCGTGGCGATTTTCTTCGTGAGCTCGCGCAGGACCCTCTCTCTCTGCGAGCCAGGTTCTTCCCGCCCTCTTGCGAAAATTCCCCAGAGCGGACAACGGCGATTTTGGAGCTGGTCTCTTCAGGGATCGTACCTCTCGTCGTCCTCTTTCCAACGCCGCTGACCACGCCTCGTTTCAACGTCGGTGCTGAGCGTGGCGTTAAATCTCGTGGGGCCGCGCAGATCAACCTGTGCAATCCGACCCCCGAACCAGCAACGACTTGCAGAGGCTCTCCCGGCCAACCTCGACCAGATCTGACCGAGCCCTTCGGTCGGGGCCTACTGCTCTGCGTCCCCGACGTCCTCCCTCAAGCGGTGCCCCGTTCGTCTCCTGGAGCAACAAGTTATCAGTTTTACCGCGCGAGCGCGCTGTTCTGTGTGCAGGAAACCAGTCACGACTTGCAGGTGACTTCACGGCCACCTCGGTGCGAATCTGAGCACCCCCTTTAGCCGAGGCTTCCTCCCGTGACCCAGCTATGCGCCCTCACTGACGGCGCCTCAATCCGACACCGGACCAAGCCGTGGGAGCGTTCTCCGCCGAGTCGCGCGTTGCTGCGAATCTGCCGACTGCCGCACGGGTCCTCCTCGCGGCCACCCCTTCAACGAGTGCCGCCCGTCAGCCCGTGCATCGGCAGCCCCGAAGTCTATTGTTGTAGCCTGTTATCTCCCTGCGAGGAGTGGACATTTTGGCTGGATGTGTATTATTGTTTGTCATGTGTATCGGGGTTGTTGTTCTCGGCCGGGGTTTCTTCCCCACGCCTAGGCGTGGAGGTACGCGCGACGCTCCTACTCTGTTACTCTGCTTTACTAGTATACTATTCTATATGTCGCGTGAGCGCGTAGGATCCTAGCTAGCTTGCTATTCACCGCGTGATTGAGAGTTGAGCACCCATTCCGTGGCCCTAGTCGAGCGCCGAGCTCGGACTCGATTCCCATAGGCGCACGGCGGTTCCTTAGCCGCTGAGATCCCTACGCTTCCCTCATAGGGACGGCTGTGGGCTTGGATTTCTTGTTGAGAGACGCCTCCACCCGGAGGAACGGCACGGAGGTCAGCCGCCCGGCTTACCTTTGGCGTGCGAGTGCTGGCCGCACTTGTTGCATTCGTAGGTCTTAGCCCATTTCGGTCCCGTCCCGCATCAAAGTGGTATCAGAGCTTAGGGAACCAGTTTGTTCTAGCAAATTGGGGTCTTAGGTCATTTGAGTCTTTAGGTTGTCTAGGGTGCAAATTAGAGCATTAGATCTGTCTAAGTTGCATGTAAGTCATTAGGTCTGTTTTAGGTGCATTTGAGTCCGTATTCTTCCCCAGTTTCCTTCACCATTTTGAGTTGTGTCTAGTCCCATCCCTTAGTTGTCCTACATGTCCCTTCCATAGTCCTAGGGCGTGCATGTGTATTTAGAGTCCTCAGGTGCTTCATCATGGCTACTCCTTACATCCTCCACAAGGGTCCGACCGACCCTCTATTCCTGGACATCATTGTAGATGGGGACCTTCGCTTTGATGGATCGAGCCCTAGAGCCTATCTAAAGTGGGAGGCTACCATGGGAAAATACTTTGAGAAGAATTGGATATATGGTTCCGAGAGAGTCAACATTGCCAGGGGACAACTTTCACCTCAAGCTAGGGAAGTGTGGGATCACATAGTAGGTCTTAGGGCAGGTTGGAGGCAAGAGCCCATACACTCATGGGAGGAGATGAAGGTAGAACTTAGGAAGATCTACGCTCCCCAACGCTTTGCCTCCTACTCAGAGACCCATAGCCCGAGGAGCACTACCACTCCTCCTATCTCCCTCGGTCAGTCTAAGGCCACTCTAAGGGCTCAACCTCCGCAACGCCCATCACCTCTTACCCCCAACCGAGCACATCATAGTTGGAGGAGCAAGGTGCCACCTGTGTGTGAGTCTAGGCCCGAGACTAAATCTCATGATTACCAGCAAGTCTCCCCGAATGCCCCTAACTTGAGAGATCTCCCCCTCGCAGAACTCCTGCAACTCTTTAGGGAGAAACTAGAAAGGATGGGCACTCCTATGGGATCACCGATTTCCCCTAGCCCACAGTCCGCTCCGCCTCCAGGCTCACGCCTGCCACCACCCCCAAAGCCCGCCCCTGTGGCCCCCTGTAGTAGGAATGTCCGGTTCTCTGACCAGTGTCCTTCACGTTCCCCTATCTTGGAGGACACACGTTCGGCGGATGCCCCACCCGGGTTTGTTCCCGTGACTTACGTTGCTGAACAGGGGTTGGCTGAGGAGTACTTAGCTGAGGTTGAGGAGTTAGGGAGTGATCCCATCCACATCATAGAGGACTCCGTTTCCATTCCTGAGAGAGATGCTTCACCCTTAGACCCTCATATAGAGCCATTCTTACACTCCGAGGGTGAGCTGATCATTGGAGAGTCTTTAGCTAGCTGGCTAAGGGAGGGTCCACTTCTAGATGTCTCCATTCCTTGCTATACACCCATGGGACCAGCCCTCCCAATTGTACCCCTTGACTCCTTTCACACCACTTTTCGGTCCTTCTGCTTTCTTGAAAATGTGAAGGGCTTCCTTAGGAGTTTAGATTGTCAATGGGAGTTGACATATATGTTGACCTTAGGGTCTGACCAACCCTATAGTCATAGCTTTACACTCCCTACTTTGGGGTCTATTACCTCGATCTACACCATAGGACATATCACCTCCGAGGTCCTTTTATTCTTTCCCATACCCGTGGAGGTTGATTTTGTCCCCTCTTATGGTAACACGGTCCCGAGGGAGGAACCTTGCCTTCCTTGCCTTCCTCATGAGCCTCTTGCCCCATACATTAGAGCGCCTGAAGGTGATCATCTGCACCTGGGCGAAAGTCGCACGTGGGCAAGTATTGTGAAGGGACCTGTCGGGAGGGGTCATCATTTCTTTGATCCATTCGATCCCCTCCCTACTGAGCCTCTCGACTCATATTCTCTTCCCCACCTCGTCGAGGAGGTATATCATCACACCCTATCCAAACCTGCTAGCCAACACCTTACCTTGCATACTTCCAGACGCCAGAGTTTAGGAGGCCAGGGACACATGTCTCACTCTCATGTTTCTCCATGTCCCTCATCATATAGGGGTAATGTCATGAGTGAGTTTGGGCAATCTAGTCCCCATGAGTCTACCACATTCAGTAGGACACCCATGCATGATAGATACAACTTTGGTTGTCCAGGTCCTCCCCGTGTTGACCAATCATGTAGGAGTCATAGGCATGCTAGGTCTGTGTTTGGATGTCCAGGACCACCACTGCATTCACATAGGTATGAGTCAACACAGCTAGTTCGGAGTCTGCATCATCACCACCTCGAGGCCAGCAACGCACGTTATAAGGAGTTAGCTGATGCGCATCGATGCACCCGTGAGTTCCGAGAAGGAGAGTACGTCATGATCAGGGTCAGACCTGAACGGTTTCCTTCGGGGGCCGTGAAGAAACTCCAGGCCCACGGTGCTGGACCCTTTCGAGTCTTGAAGCGAATTGGGTCGAATGCGTATGAGATTGAGCTGCCAGTCGACTATGGGATCTGTTCGACGTTCAAAGTCTCAGATCTGGTGGCATATCGGGATCCCGCGGTGATCCCAGTGAGCCTCTTGAGCCCTCCCCTCCTGTTGAGAGTGCTACACCTACTGAGCGTCCACCTCTTCCAGCCACATTACAGAAACGCGAATATATAGATTGTATACTGGATGAGCAGGTAACTATTACCAGGAGCGGAGCCTACCAGCGCTTCCTAGTGCGTTGGAGAGGATGCCCCGCGACAGACGACACCTGGATCACACGTGGAGAGCTAGAGAGGATCGACCTGGATTTGCTGGAGCGCTACTGGAGCGACCAGGACCCTTACTCGACAGGGTCGAGTTCTTCCCACCCGGGGAGAATTGGTGGGGACACGCGCCACACTTCACGACGGAGTACACGGATCTCGCCTGCATCCCTTTGGCTCGACGATCACTTGGCGGACGAGCAGAGTTATCTTTAGTTATTTTATGCTTTAGGCCATGATGGGCCTTGGTTTAGTCCCTGCGTGGACACTTTTATTGTTATTGTGGACCTTTGTAGGCCAGTTGGGGCCAATTAGGCTTTAGTTGGGTCATTTTTATGCTTTAGGTGAGAGATAGGGCTATTGGGCCACTTCTTTGGTTCAATCACTAGCCCATTTGGGCTGGCCGCCCACTCCCATGCTTAGCCCACCTTGGGATTTGCGCCCCCACCTCCTAGGGCTAGGGTTTTGGGCGCACCTTTCCTCTCCTCCAAGAGGAGGAGGTGGCAGCCGCCCCCACTCCTACTTTGTAGGAGTGGAGTGCGCACACCCCCCTTTCCCTTCCCCATCCGACCACCCCCCCTCCTCCTTTGGCCGCCCCCTTCCCCCAATTCCCTCCTAGAATCTAGGAGTTGTGCGTCCCCCCCTTTACCCCTAGACAATGTGCGCACCCCCCCCCTTTCCCCCTTGCCATGTGCGCACCCCCCCTTTCCCCCTCTTGGCTAGGGTTTCATCCTAGCATCTCCCCTCCCCATATAAAAGCTTGTATTATTTTCTTTGAAAAGTTGATGAAGAATTATTAGTGAGCATGACTCCTTGGTGGCTGCGCCCCTTCTTCCTCCCTTGATCCTGCGACGGGATCAACCCCGGGGTGTGACTCCCCATCTCTCGGTGCGACGCCGAGGTTCTATCTTCCCTCATCTCCTTCACAAGTGCTCGAATCTGCTCATCAGATTTCTATCCCGAGTTGCAGCGGCACCCCCATCCGGTTCCGGTCGAATCTGGTCCTCTCCTTTTTTCTGGAGGTACTTATACGAGTCGGGAACACGTGAGCTTTGGTTTCGTCTCGATCTGAGGTTGGCACCGCCCGTGGCGATTTTCTTCGTGAGCTCGCGCAGGACCCTCTCTCTCTGCGAGCCAGGTTCTGCCCGCCCTCTTGAGAAAATTCCCCAGAGCGGAAAACGGCGATTTTGGATCTGGTCTCTACAGGGATCGTACCTCTCGTCGTCCTCTTTCCAACGCCGCTGACCACGCCTCGTTTCGACGTCGGTGCTGAGCGTGGCGTCAAATCTCGTGGGGCCGCGCAGATCAACCTGTGCAATCCGACCCCCGAACCAGCAACGACTTGCAGAGGCTCTCCCGGCCAACCTCGACCAGATCTGACCGAGCCCTTCGGTCGGGGCCTACTGCTCTGCGTCCCCGACGTCCTCCCTCAAGCGGCGCCCCGTTCGTCTCCTGGAGCAACAAGTTATCAGTTTTACCGCGCTAGCGCGCTGTTCTGTGTGCAGGAAACCAGTCACGACTTGCAGGTGACTTCACGGCCACCTCGGTGCGAATCTGAGCGCCCCCTTTAGCCGAGGCTTCCTCCCGTGACCCAGCTACGTGCCCTCGCTGATGGCGCCTCAATACGACACCGGACCAAGCCGTGGGAGCGTTCGCCGCCGAGTCGCGCGTTGCTGCGAATCTGCCGACTGCCGCACGGGTCCTCCTCGCGGCCACCCCTTCAACGAGTGCCGCCCGTCAGCCCGTGCATCGGCAGCCCCGAAGTCTATTGTTGTAGCCTGTTATCTCCCTGCGAGGAGTGGGCATTTTGGCTGGATGTGTATTATTGTTTGTCATGTGTATCGGGGTTGTTGTTCTCGGCCGGGGTTTCTTCCCCACGCCTAGGCATGGAGGTACGCGCGACGCTCCTACTCTGTTACTCTGCTTTACTAGTAGACTATTCTATATGTCGCGTGAGCGCGTAGGATCTTAGCTAGCTTGCTATTCACCGCGTGATTGAGAGTTGAGCACCCATTCCGTGGCCCTAGTCGAGCGCCGAGCTCGGACTCGATTCCCATAGGCGCACGGCGGTTCCTTAGCCGCTGAGATCCCTACGCTTCCCTCATAGGGACGGCTGTGGGCTTGGATTTCTTGTTGAGAGACGCCTCCACCCGGAGGAACGGCACGGAGGTCAGCCGCCCGGCTTACCTTTGGCGTGCGAGTGCTGGCCGCACTTGTTGCATTCGTAGGTCTTAGCCCATTTCGGTCCCGTCCCGCATCAGACGACTGTCAGTGGATTCTCACCTTTTTTTTAGGTATGCATGTCCTTTTAGTTAAATGCTTATGAATATGATTATGCATATGAATGTTTACTGATGCAATGGATGGATGCATGTGTGGAGCCACTTATACATGCCGATGGGCCATGCCGATCCCTGACCTAGAGACGAGGGGGCATTCCCACTATCACGGCGGTGGCTGCCTCTCATGACTGGAGCACCACACGCTTATGAGTTGCGTGTTCTTCGGCGGGAGTTCCGTGACTACCCCGCCTCACTAGTACGTGTGTTAAATATGATGCAATTTTCTTTTTAATTCATGTTTTATGAAATATGATGATATGCATATGAACGATATATGATGACATGATGTGAATGCAGGTGGTTTGGAGGCCCTACCAGGGTATGACCGAGGAGGGTCAGCCTTGGGTTGTAGCGGGCCGACCTCGTTTTGGGCGTGAGCTTTGGGTTCACTGCTTGAACGAGATCGAGCCGCTACGGCTCAAATTGGTGATGAGGACCCTCGGCCTACACCAGGAGTGGGTCGAGGTTGGAGAGCCTCGTGGGATCGGGCGAAAGACTCGAGGACGTACGAAGGCGACCGACTGGCGGATCCGGTTCACGGACTAGTACGTCGACTGGCAGCGTGGCAGGACACAGGTTACTTCCTAGGCGGCAGATAGCTCGGAGTACTTACGGCGCTATTGGGAGCTTTACTCCGGCTGACCCCAGATGAGGGTCATAGGGGTATGTATGAATGCATTTTTTCTTTTTGTAAATGATACATGTTTATTATGCAACTAATATGTAATGAATGCAGGATGCACGTGATGTGGCGGCGATGGACATGCAGGTCCATCTTCACTGCTTGGAGGCTCAGCTCGCCGCCACACGGGCAGACCTAGAGACCCTGGTGAGTGCAATTATCTATATGCAAATGATTCTTGAATTATTGATGTTTAGCCACTGATAATCTTTAATGAATGCAACGTGCCCAATAGGGAGCGGGAGGGAGAGAGACCGGAGGTGCCTCCAGCTCTAGGGGACCGAGTGCAGAGGTGACTACACTAAGGAGCAGCTTGCGAGAGCAGTCGCTTAGGCAGAGACGGCGGAGCATGACCTCGCAGCACGGGTAAGTCAACAAAGTTATTTCGAATGTTCATGGAATTGAATATGAAACTGATGATTTAACTGAATGACACAGGTTGCAGAGCTGTAGGATGCGCTTACCCCTACTGCACTAGCCGGGACAGAGCTTGCCATCCGCGATCAAGGGGTCGCGGAGCTTCAAGAGGAGCTGGGGTGACAAGAGGAGCTGCCCCGAGACGTGACAGAGCTGAGAGTCCTCCTAGAGAGGGAGCGTACCCGAGAGCGGGAGGAGCGGACGGCGTGCGAGCGTGAGCTCACGGACATTCGAGCGTAGCTAGCCGTTGTATAGGAGCGGCTGCGGGTGACAAAGGAGCACCTCCAGCGAGGCCAGGAGCGGGCACGAGCTGTGGGACACTCGAGCGCCTTCTCCAGCACCACTTACTTAGCTAGTTCCTTGACTCGACAGAGGAACGAGGCGGAGGAGCAAGCTCGAGCTTCAGTAGCTTCTCGGGGGCCCATGCCCCCTCCACGGGCACCTCACCGGGACGACGGGGAGGCAGAGAGTAGGAGAGAGGAGGGTGGAGGTGAGAGCTAGAGAGACACTTGTACTCCTCTACCTGCATATCTTTGTATTCAGATATTTATATATATATATGACATTTTTGATGTTACCTGAGTTGTTGACTTGAGCACTTGTGTACTTGACTTACTTTTTCCCTTTTCTTTTCTTCCTTGCCCTATGCCAGTAATTCACACTCAAAACAAACAGATTAATTCATCCGTTCGGCTTGGCCCCTTGCTCAATAAGCAAGGGGTTGTCACTATTTTGACCTTGATGACGGGTCAAGGGGCCAAGCCTTTAATCAATTAAGGCAAAAATAATAAAGATATGAAAAAATGCAACATACAAGCAAGCAAATGCAAACATAGAATAAAAGAATGCCCACACAAGAATGCAACCAAGCATATGAAATGGCAAAAGCAGTGGGCTCAATTTTTCTTTTTCTTTCTTTTTCTTTTTTTTCTTCCTTTAAATGATGACCCTACACAAGGTCGTTAATTATGAAATTGACACCCCCAAGTGCGAGCGTTAATTTTTATTTATTTTAAAAATGACGACATGGATAATGACGCGAATCATTGAAATGACGCCCTCTTGCGCGGGCGTTAATTAAAAAAACATTTTTTCTTTTTTCTTTTTTTTATTTTAAAAGGCCTTGAAATCTGACACAATCATCAACTTAAATTCATTAATCATTCTTAAAGGATTTAACAACGGGTCAACGTGCTTAATGACTTGTGCTTTTACTCATATCCTCTTACAGCGCATCTTTCTTAGTCGGGTGCCATCCCATGAGCTTAAAATATACCATAGAGGGAGAAGTGAAGAATAAGTTGAGGAAGCTCATGAGAGGTTTCGGAGAACTGGGAAGCTTCCCTCCCCTACCCTAGAGCATGTTGGGGTTCGATCTTTGGCTTAGGAAAATTTTTGCTGTCTTTTGCCCTTATTCATGCAAACTTACGACCAGGGTTTTCCCTGCGGGGACTTTGCCCTCTTGACATGCTTTTCTTTTGTAACTTTCCATTTCTTTCTTTCTCTTTTTCAAATAAAGACCTAATTGTACTTGGGCTTTGCAGCATGTTGTTCTGTTTTGGGCCCTGACTTCCACCTACTTGGGCAGCGAGTAGGTTTGGTTAGCATTCCCGTCGTACTCCCTCTTATGAACCGAAGAGAAGAGAATAGGTAAAGTTTTTACACTCTTAGTTTGGCTCTGACTTTCTCGAATTTTGAACTGCTTGAGTTTAAGAGCAAAGCGTGTAGTGTGTGTAGGTATTGACCCCAAGTTAAACCATCAAAACTAAATGATGAATTAAGGATTTTAATTTTTCAGGTTTCGCGACCTATGCACCATGTCAGCCTGCAATTTTTTCCAATTTTTATTTCCTTTTTTTATTTTCTCTTTTCTTCTTCTTTTTTTAAAACTTTTTTTATTTTATTTTTTAAAAGACTTAAGGGTCGTATTTCTTCAAATACAAACCGTTCCAAGGGTAAGCCAGCTCCTCCCCTTCAGCGTTAACTAATTTGTAAGCGTTGCCAAGATAAGCTTCTTTTATTACGTAAGGCCTTTCCCAATTTGGTTGGAGTTTTGAATAAGGTCCACCTGATTTTACAAAAATTCTTTTGATTAGCATTTCTCTGACTTTAAATTTTCTCTCAATTACTTTCTTTTGATAAAAACATGAAAGCCTATTTTGATAAACGCATGCATGCTCGGCAGCGTCTAGACGTTTCTCGTCCAGGAGTTCTAACTGAGCAAGGAGAGATTCACGGCGTTCATCAATAGAGGGCTCCTTGTCCAATTGTACTCTAAGAGAAGGGATACGAATCTCGTAAGGGAGTACCGCCTCCATTCCATAAGTGAGGTCGAAAGGGGCTTGCCCAGTAGGAGTACGAATGGAAGTGCGGTGGGCCCAAAGAGCTTCCACCAGCTTTTCTAGCCAATCCGTGAATTTATTAACCTCACACGTTTTCTTGATGATTTTGATCAAAGTTTTATTTGTTGTCTCTACTTGACCATTGCCTTGCGGATAATAATGAGATGAATGATGCAATGTAATGTTATACCTGTTGTAGAGGTCCTGAAGCTCCTAAGAAATGAATTATGGTCCATTGTTGGTGACGATGGTACTTGGGATGCCGAATCTTGCAATGATATTCTTCGTTATGAACTTGCAGATGGTTGACGCTTTAATCTCCGCGTATGCTTCTGCTTCCACCCACTTGGTGAAGTACTCCGTGGCCGTGAGTGTAAATGATTTATGTTTTGTGAGGAGGTTTGAATCACCAAGAGGTCTAATGATATCGAAAGTCCACATGGAGAAAGGCCATGGGGAGGACATAGGATGAAGTGAAGAAGCAGGAGAATGAATTTTATCGGCGTGATGTTGGCACTTGACACACCTTCGAACATAGATAGAACAATCTTCTTCTAGAGTGGGCCAATAGAAGCCTAATCTAAAGATTTTCTTAGCTAGCATTTGGCTATTGACATGACCACCACACACTCCTGAATGCGCCTCCTCCACGACCTTCCAAGACTCGTCATCGTTGAGGCATCTAAGCAAAACTCTAGTGAGGCCTCTTCTATAGAGCATACCTCCAACTAGGGTATATCTTTGAGCAACTCTTCTAATGGCTTTCTTTTCTTCTGCCGTGGACTCTTCAGGATAAGATTGATCTTGACAATACTTAGCAATTTCATAATATCACGGCTTCTCTTCATCATCCATTTCTTCCTCTAGATCTAATAACATGATCTCCTTGTTCTCAATAATTCCTCCTTACTTAAACTTCTTGAGCACCTCCTCCTTAATACTAAGGAATGATGGATCTTTAATAGCAGGAGTGAGACGCTTGTGAACAATGATCGAATGGAAGTCCCTTTCGAGGAGGAAAACCAAAGAGGAAGCAAGGGAAGCGAGAGCATCAGCTAGAATGTTCTGATCTCGAGGACATGGAGGAAGATTAGTTTGGTGAAAAGCTTGGCATAGGCAGAAGCCAGTTCTTGAGAGGGTTTAAGTTTAGGATTGAGCGTGCGGCATTTGGTAAGCACTTGGCGAAGAATAAGCTGACTACCACCTACAATCAGTAATTGGGTAACACCGAATTGATGAGTGGCCTGCAGTCCGGCAAGAAGAGCCTCATACTCCGCTATGTTATTTGTAACTGGAAATGCTAGCTGAGAGGCAAGCGGAATAGTGATACCCTCAGGTGATAGGAGAACAATGCCAATCCCCTTTCCTTGTGAATTCCGAGCTCCATCAAAATATAACGTCCACATCGAATCAAACTGATTGACGGACATTAGTTCCTCATCTGGAAACTCCGAGCGAACAGGGTCAAATCTAGGGAGAGGTGATGAGCAAGATGTTCTGCTATGGCATAGCCTTTAATTGCTTTCTACTGAATGTAGACGATATCAAACTGAGAAAGAAAGCTTTGTCATTGTGCTAATCGGTCAGTGAGGATAGATTTTTCAAGGAGGAACTTGATCAGATTCATGCGAGCAATAAGATGAACCTCGTGAGCTAAGAAATAATGCTTCAACTTCTGCACTACCCAGACTAAAGCAGCACAAGTCTTCTCCATGGTTGAGTGTCTCTGCTCACAGGGGTTGAGAAGCTTAGACAAGTAGTAGGCTGCCCTCTCTTTTCCTTCTTCATCCACTTGCGCAAGGACAGCACCTACAGAGTCATCTAGGATAGAAATATAAAGAACAAGTGGTTTATCTGAACTTGGTGGCCTCAGGATAGGAGGATTGGCCAAATAATCTTTTACTCCGTCAAAAGCTGCCTGACACTTGTCATCCCAATTAAATTTGACTCCCGATTTAGTAAGCTCGTAAAACGGGCTACACCTTTGCGAATGATGGGAGACAAACTGGCGAATGAACTGCAACCTCCCGATCAATCCTTGAACTTCCTTCAAATTCCTGGGAGGAGGCATATCTCTTATTTCCCTTGCCTTATTGGGATCAATCTCAATACCCCTTTTGCTAACTATGAATCCAAGCAATTTTCCTGATGAAACACCAAACACGCACTTCTTGGGGTTCATCTTTAACTGATATTCCCGTGCTCTCTGCAAGACCTTGGCTAGAACCCCAGGATGCTCAATCATTGTCCTTGACTTCACTACCAGATCATCAACATACACCTCTATAAAAATATGGATCATGTCATAAAAAATAGCCATCATGGCCCTTTGGTAGGTGGCTCCGACCTTCTTGAGCCCAAATGGCATGACCACATAACAATAAGTGCCCCAAGGTGTAGTGAATGAGGTTTTGTCCTGGTCTTCTTCAGCCAAACGGATCTGATTGTAACCAGAGAAACCATCCATAAAAGAGAGGGTCTCGTACCCTGCCGTATCGTCGATCAGCACGTCTATGTGAGGGAGGGGGAAATCATCCTTAGGACACGCACGGTTAAGGTCCCAGAAGTCTATGCAAATTCTAACTCTTCTGTCTTTTTTCATTACCGGGACAATGCTAGCCACCCAATTGGGGTAGAGGATGACTCTAATAAATCTAGCCTTATGAAGCTTGTCGACCTCCTCTTTCATCTTTAATGCCATGTGGGGGTGAAAATGTCTTAACCAATGTTTGACCGGGACGGATCCTGGCTTAAGTGTGAGACGGTGTTCAACAAGCGCATGGTCTAGACCTGGCATATCCTCGTAACTCCATGCAAACGTGTCCTTATATTCTCGAAGAACTTGAATAAGCGCCTCTTCTTCGGAAGGCGGTAAATTTTTACTGATGAGGACAATCCTAGGGTTTTCCTCGGTGCCAAGATTAATCTCTTTGGTGGGTTCTTTTACTGAGGCTGATGGTTCGTCGAATCTTCTCTTGCCATTAGCAAAAGCATCATCCTCATCCTCATATTCTTCGTATTCTTCATCCCCCTCTTCAATAGGGTCTTCATCATTCATAATCTCATAAACACCAAACCCTTCATCTATAGAGCACACATCCTCACATTCTATTTCCGACAGGAGTATCGGATCCTCTAGAAACTTGGGAAGAGCTAAACATGCCCGGCATCTTATAACAAGATCTAGCAAGAACCTACGGGGAATCTGTCTACCCTTGACCTTCTTATGAGTAGCTACCCCAAGACTCTTATTAGAAGAAGAGGGAGAAGAACAAGATGACAAACTAGAAGAACAAGATGACAAACTAGACGAACTACCCTGACCTATAGAAGGGGAAGGAGAAGAAGAGGAAGACGCAGTGGATACAGGAGGAGATACAGAATAGGTCTTCTCATCGGAGGAGAAAAGGAGGTCCGCTAACGAACCTTGAAAGAGCGGCCCTTGGATCGGGGCACACTCACGAGCAAGATAGGAGGTCTCTTCAACAGAGATGAAAGATTGAAAGGTTTGAATTTTGGCGTTTTTTTTTATTTTTCAAGGATAAAACAATGAGAGGAAGGAATAGGGGGTGATATTAAAATTGAAAGTTTGGAGAAGGATTGGATAAGAGTTTGCCCACACGGGGGTACAATGGAGAGTTGAGAAAATTGCTCGAGGAGCAAAGGGGGAATTGAAGAAAATTGGAAGAAATCCGGAGAAAGAGTAATCAAGATCGCGGGCGATCTGGGAATATCGGGGAAAAATAGCTTGGAGCACCAGAAGGTGATAAGTGATGGATGCACAGAATTAAGAGCGAAAAGGCCGGCTGTGGACGCACTTTTCGACACGCTCATTTGTTTGTTTCTTTAAGTCGGTTTATTCGGTGGGTTTATTCGTTTATTAAGTGCGTGGGCGTGTCAGTCACAAAGTGACGATTTATTATGCGCTCGATCTGACTAATCAGACGATTGTGTGGTTCGTGTCGGGACTGGAACCCGCCGCGCCGTAAAGGTCACGACGTCATTTACATCCCCTCAGAGAGGGGAACACCCTTGATTAATCGTCGGGAATCAGGGCCTCATGGCCAGTAAATTATATCGAGAGAAACTAGCTGCTAGCGGTCTCGAATCAATCGAAAAGCTCGATGTCTAGGGAAGCGAGCATTCGAAATATGTCGGTCACTCAAGAGACCATTTTGATATTCGGACGAGCGTCCGGCCTCAGAGAATCATGATCATTACGGGGAAAACCGGAGCATATGTATGTCGGGGTACGGCGAGTTTATTGTTCAAAGCGATAGGAGACATTCGGTTGAATCCCGGTTATAGTGGTCAGAATTCAGCGAGTTTATTGGCCCGGTGCGAGATCGAGTCAGGACCATTCCGGGGGCACCTCCCGTGGTCCAAACGAGGCTTGCGTGGGCATCATTAATATTTCCGGTGCCGAAGGGCAGCGGGAAAGTGTCCCGGGACTATATTCCAAAACAAAGATTTATACAGAGATAGCCGACTATAGGCCTAGGACGTGGGTCAGGCGATGACCATGGTTGGGGCGAACCCGAGGTCCAAATGTGACTCACGAAGGTCTTATTGATATTCCCACATGTGTGCTTGGGGGAAGAGGAGAGCCGTCTCGTTCCATTCAGATTTTGTTGGTCATTCATGGACCATTTTATGTTCGGACAAAGGTCCGTATAGAAAAGAAGACGGTGACGGGAGTGAATCCGTGCAAATATATGCCGTGAGTACGGCAAGTTTAATACAAGCGCGGGATTAGATCCCGATATATATGTCGGCCACTAACGGACCATTCGTCGTTCGGACGAGAGTCCACATTTGAAGCGTCGAAAACAATGGCAAAACCACACAGATGTCTGCCGTAGGTACGGCAAGTTCAATGTAGGTGCGGGATCGGATCCCGATAAAGACAGGTCGAGCTAACGAACTATCAGCCCGGGATAAGATCGGATCATGGCCACGTTCGGGTGAGGGATCCCGAGATCCAAGTCCGATCTTCAAACACAGTCCGGGGAAGCAGGTTGTTAAGTGTGGAGCCCGAACTCCCCAACGTGCGCCCTCGCACGTGGATCGACCTGCGCGGTCAGGTCGCGGGGGTTTCCGGGGGCAGCGCCCCCGGAACAAAATTTTAATTATGGGGGGGGTTATGCTATTGTCGAGAGAAACAAAGAAAAGGGCTAAACCGGCGCGACCAAGGGCGCGCCGTTTCAATGTTCAATGGGGAGATTGGGGGCGCGCCAGATATGGAGGGCAAGGGAGAGGGCGCGCTGTTTTTGGAGGGCAAGGGAGAGGGCGCGCCGTTTTAGCATTTAGAGAAGAGATGGGGGATTTTGTGAGGAGGGTTGAAGCGGCGCGGTGGAGCAATGGCCGCGCCGTTTTAACTCGCGCCGGGATAGCTATATGGAGGTTGTTTTGAAGCTCTGTTTACTGCGTTTTCTTTTCCTTTCACCCGTAGGTTGATTCAAGGTTTGATTTGCTTATTCTGTTGATAGATAAAGCTGGTAATGAGGAGGTTTTAAGAGCTTTAATCATTTTAATCGTTTATTATGATGAAACAGCATGAACATCTAAGTGTTTTGTTCAGATAGTTTGCTCACAGAGGCCTCAGTTTATTCCTCCTTAATTCAACTCGTTCACCAGTTGTTGGGCGTTCTTAGCCTTGGCAAAAATCGGGCAGCACCTCCCCTAGACCGGGACTTGCCAGAGATAAAGGAAAGCCACCAATCGGATTGCTCCGGGGTAGACTCTCAAAAATCGGAGTAGCCTCACGGCGGTCCGAACCCAGATGTGAGTATGGAACGTTCGAGGGCCAGCCTACAAGAACGACCACAGCTCACGGGTGAGGAACTTTCCAAATGGGACAAGTGTTTACCATAAGGGCCATAGATGTTCATCCCTTCGATGGGTTCCCCTGAAGGCCGTGCCACAGGGAGGCAGGTCTCCAAGGTCCCTGGATGACAAAAGAACCGAGAGAAAGGGGAGGAGGTCAAGGTAGTAGAACACTACTCATGCCCATCAAAAATCATTCCTTTTATTCATCCGCAAGGGAAAGGGGGACAAGAAATACATGAGGGGATCTACCCCGAAGCAAGGAAAACATATCAGAGAAAGAGGAAAGAAATACATCGGTGGGGGAAGGGGAACGGAGCACAAGCTCCTCCCCCTCCGAGCTCACCTCTCACTCTCACTCTCACTCTCCTCTCTTCTCTTCTCTTCTCTTCTCCGGCACGGGGACGGATCTTCTTTTTTCTCTTCGGGTGGCCCTCTCTTATCTTTTTTCATCGCCCTTCGAGGGTTCGAGCTTTCCTCTCTTTTCAATCGCCCCTCCTTCTTCTCTGTCGAACATGTAGAGTATATATAGCCGGCCGCCCTTTCTTTGCTTGGACGGAAGGAACTCCCGCCACTTCATTCATCTGCGGTGTCATCCGTTGATTTGCACAGTACACTGGCATTTATCCGAGGAAGGGATGTTTGCTACTGCTACTCCCCCCATCGATGCTTGTCTTCACCGTCGATGCAGCCGTGTTGTCGAACAGAGGTGGAGACAGGGCTCCAGAGCATTGAATGCCCATGGAGACAGAGCTTCAGAGCATTGAATGCCCTCCAGGCACCAGGCTGATGCAAAAACAGGGTATCGGCCAGCGGATGGGATGGCATTTGATTGCGCGCCGGGGGAAACGCTTCAGAGAACGGCTTGTTCGCATCACCTAATCCGGCGTGGGGGAATAGTAACCGCGCCGGAATAGCTTTCCTTTTGCTTTCAACGTGAGCACGCCATGGTAAATATTTGAAGAAAAGACTTTTAGAAATGGGCAAATGGGCGCGCCGATTTTGTCATCCTCAAGGGCACGCCGGTTTAACAAGGTAAAGGGGGGCATGAATGAAAGGTGAGCGCACCGTTTAAGCAAGGGGGCGCGCCGTTTTAAGGCGCGCCGCTTTAAGGCCCTTCCGCGCCGTTTTAAGCACCGAATGGATTCTTTTCGAAGCTACGGCCATTTATGTGAATGTTGGCATTCCCGAAATGTTCTGGTTGCGATGCATGGCTTCCACAATTTTCCGTTCGCACCCTCCGGGACTCGGTCCCAGACTTTGCGTGACTTTCGATGCAAGCTGAGACTGTGCCGGAGTTCCCGACTTTTCTCTGATTCAGCTTTCGGCATGGCTGGCTGTAGAGTTGTTGCAGTATCTTCCATCTGAGGGGGGCTCCCTCATCGGCTAGCTGACCACCAAGCGAGTCCTCGTCTTGATCGGGCGAGGTATAATGTTTATTCGGCATTTTCAACTTCGGCTTACTCTCGAGTGTCGAGACGTGCATGCCGTATGATCATCATTGATATTTTTTTGACGTCCACACCAGCCCATAGCCTATCCACAGTGAAGCCTTTCTCGAACGGCACATCTGGCTCTCCAGTATCTTTATAGTTGCTTAAGAGCTGCCTCTTGTCTGTAATCACTGCTGGCTTTTCTATTAACTCATGAACAAGCTGCGGCCATTCCGGATCAGTCGGCATAAATAAACGGCTTAGAGCAATGGTAATGTCATTCATATCAAACCATCTATACCAATCACATTCTGGGTCATTCATTTTTCTTCTTTTGTCCGACCTCAGAGACTCCATAGCTTTATATGTGACTAGCGGGGCTACGTGGCGAGCAAACTGTCGTGCATGTACATCTTGATGATCTAACATGGAAGCAACCAATGTGGTCTGTTCATCATATTGAGTAGGCCCTTTCACAAAGTGTGTTTGCAGAGTCCATGTGAGGGGTTATCTATCTGTTTTGAGGGTGGAGGTCATAACAGCCCACGACTCTCCTTCATATTTACCATGTTCCTTGCCTGGCCCTTTGATGCGGGACAAGACCACGGACATGACAAGCTCGCGGTTGTCCCTTAACGAGGGAAGCGTCGGACGTGCGCGGTTGAGAAACCGGCAATGAGCTAGGGTGATCGGCTCTCTCGTGTGCCCGGATCGGGTCACGGGACGGTCTCACACTCTCTCGCAGCAGTGGTAATGAATAAATAAAGCGAGCTAGATATCCCTACACATGCTCTTTAGTAGCGGCATAAACAAATATATATGAAGTAAGCAAAATGCCAGGCAAGGAGCGAACACGATACCTCCACGCGCTCGGCGTGGGGACGACGGACCCGGCCGAAACTCGTACTTCTGGGACAATTAATACACCATATTACAGCAAATGAATTACTGCCCACTCCACGCAGGGAGGTAAAGGGCTACACAAACGGGCCCGGGAGGACCGAATTCGGGTTGACGGGCGGCTTCTCGCGTCTCTTCGGCAACACCCGAACACGTGACGGTGGGGCCCACGTGCTATCCGGAGGGGCCGTGTGGGACCCGGTGGCACCGCTGTAGTGGGGACACTTAGGGAAGCGCTCCCCGGGCTGGCGGCACGCTGGTTCGTCGGCCGAAGGCCGGGCGGCTCCGTTCGGCACCAGTCGGAATGACCGGCCACGGATCTGTCGGTTCTGTTTTCTGGCGCACGCTCCGGCGAGAACGGAAGTTGCGATCAGCCCCGACGTCAGAATGTGACGAAACTGGCGCCGTTGGAAACCTGCTTCGAAGGGATTCAACCCTATGGGATTAAAGAAAAATAACAAGGCCTGTACTTCTGATTGGCGAATTTTGAATGTTGCTGTTGTACAGTGTCTGAACTCTCAGACTAGCAGGGAACTTTCCTATGGATTGCCTTTGACCGATATGAATAACTCGGATTCATACTTAGACTTATTCATTAAAGTTGTAGGAAATCAAGTAAGAAAACTAAGACTATTTTTGGATCTGGATTTGGAGGTGGTGGTGATTTGTTCTGATTTTAGAAGTGGAGGGTGGTCGGATCTGGGATCTGACTGACAACACTGTAGCTGAGGAAGAACATGAATTTTTAAAAATAGATAGAAGGCTGATAAAATATTAAGAAAATTTGTGGATGTAGGGGGTGATGAACAGAACTCCCAGTAAAATTGGGATGGTTTGGACAAATCAAAAAGATGGCCGGAGGTGGGAAACACAGGGCTGCTGTCACTGTAGATAGAGACAAAACAGAACTAGGAATGAAAGATGCACGAAAATGGAAAAATACTAAACGATAAAATTTGGGCATGCAAATTTAGGTGGATCTTGGGATACAAGGGAAGAACACACTATAAAAATTGCAGACCACGAAGAGGCCGTGGCGGATAGCAGGAATTTCAGAAAGAGACCTCTGTCCAGCAGACAGAACACCGAGAACGGTTTCGCGGCGGCTCGAAGGCGGCACGAACGGCGGCGGCGACGGCACCGGTGATGATCAGAAGTTGAGAGGGGGAGATGGAAGATTGATACACTCTAGAAATGGAGGTTGGAGAAGGAAGAACAGCAGGAGAGAGGAAGGGGGCGCAATATGCTCCAAGCTTCAACACAATTTTCTGATTTTTCATTGATTTGCAAATGAAAATACAAGCTTATATATGCTTCCATTCATATCCAACCTCCACCCTTAGATCTAGGGATGTGAGATGGATGGTCTGGATTGCATGTGAACAACACACCTAAAATATTTATTTAATCTAATTTGACCATTTCTATTCAAACTTAGACTAATTCCATTCCAACTCTACCTAAATCACACCTACCTAGCCTAATAGGACAAGGAAGAGGGCGCCCCCTTCATGGGCCTCCCTTGGGCCAAGTATGGTTAAAGGCCATGTAACAAGCCCACTAACCATGCTAGACTCTTCCACCCTTGGTGGCCCATGAGAGGGAGAAGCCTATTTGGGCCTAAGTGGCTATTAAGGTCCATAATGATGGCCTTAAGACCCAATATGGAATAAGCTCCTAATGGACTCTACTAATGGCAACCTAGCCATGGACTATACATTACAAATGGCCCAATGACTTGTTATAAGCCTTACAAGGAGCCCAAATGAAAGAAATTACACAATTACAATCTCATACAAGCCAATACACACAATACAACCCATAAGCTCTTGATGTCCTCATCAATTCTCCCCGGGTGGGAGGAACTCGACCCCGTCGAGTAGGGGTAGGGATGCTCGAATACTCCGGCGGATCCGTCACCATTCCAAGTAACGCGGGTACGCTCCACTCCAAATGATCGTCACCTGCTCATTCCATATATACTCGATATGTGCGACTACTATGGGCTAAAGGTGGACACTCCGAGTGGGGCACTCTCAAAAGGGAAGGAAGCAGCTCGAAGACTCACTAGGAATCACCGCTGAGCCCCTTTAGGTGACTGATCCGGGTATAGATGTAGAACCGATCCCATACTCATCGAGTGAGTCCACTCGCCTCATACTCATAAGAGATCAACAACGAGCTTACACAAGACACATGCAGACAAACAAATAACACATAAACCATGCAAACAAACCACACCGACTCATATATGACCCTAGACTAAGGTGGTGACATCAAGCCCACTAAGTGGCGGCATCTTGGACGGCGGGTGAGCCATCCAACTCTCCCCCCATGGCATAGTACTCATCGGCTAGTGCTTGGTCGGCCTCATAATTGACAAGTTCAAGCTCAGATGGCAAGGTCTCTTCAACCCCTAGAGCTAGTGTGGCATGAGTGGGACATTGGTTGGCGAAGTGGCCAAACTCATGACAATGGAAACATTGCAGTCGGGACCGACTACTCTCTCCGATAAGAGGGGCCTTACCCTTATCCTCCCGACGGGTAGGGGGTGTAGGCAACAAGGGTGGTGTAGGTGCCGTGGGCAACAGAGGAGGGAGTGTCGGGGCCGTGGGACGGCCTATGGGTGCCGAGGGACGGGCAACGGGTGCCGGTGGTTGGGGTGGAGGTAGATCCCGTGGTGGGGGAGGTCGAGGTCTAGGAGCAAAGGGCTCCTGACGAACGGGCTCCTGTGGACGAGTCATAGGTCCCCTCGGGTATGAACCTAAGGAGCCACGGGAGTCACTACGGGGAGGAGCGGGGCTCCACCGGGGAATAGACTCAAACTCACCCTCGAATTGCTCCATCTCGAGAGCAACATGATAAGCATCCTCCAGCTTGTCCACCTTGCGGTGGAGAACCTCATACCGTAGGTGTGGGCGTAGACCACGCCGGAACCGAGAGACGGTAGGGGAATCCTCCTCCGTGGCATCACATCGCAAGTAGTATTCATCAAATTCGGTGATGTAATCATAGACGGACCGGTCTCCTTGGGTGAGACTTTGCCACCTCTCTATAAGAAGCTGGCAGTAGGAGGTAGGGAGGTACTTCTTCCTAAGCTTCTCCCTCATATCGGTCCATGTATCGATCGGGGGTTCTTGACGATGAAACAATAGGTTCTCCATGTTCCACCAATAGATTTGTGCTTGGCCTAAAAGTTTCATCCTGGCGTACTTGACTTTTCGTTGGTCCCACATCTCGAACCACTCAAAATATCGGTCCATACCAGCCTCCCAATCAAGATAGACCTTTGGGTCCAAGGACCCGTCAAAGGTGGGAGGGTCGGCCCGAACGATCCGAATGGCCCGTTCATCCATATCTTGGTCGTGGGTACGCCATGTAGGGCGGTAATCACGACCATGCCCCCGATGCTCATTTTCGGACTCATAGTCATGCACCTCGGGGACTTCGTGGCTCCTATTAGCTATCCCTTGAACCCTTGGAGTCGTGGGTTGTTGACCTGGCTCCGGTTGACCTTGTGTAGGTGGGACGGGTGCTTGGACTGGGGCAATCGGTGGTGCCTCGGCTGGACCTCTCTCTAGTGTGGCAACTCTCCCGACCAATCCTTGAACGGACTGGTTCGACCCAGCGGCCCTATCCTCTACGGCTTTCATCCTCTCTTCTAGGCGGGTGCCTAGGCCATTCACTCGGGTACTCGCTCCTTCCATCCTATCCACTCGAGTACTTAACTCATCCATGCGCTCACTCAACCCATCCATTTTCCCCACAAGAGTTCGGAATAATGTGGCCACTTCATGGGAACTATAGACTCGGGATTCCGCCATAGGTGGTGGTGGGGGGGAGTATTGAGTACCTCGACGAGTGGGCATGCAAGACACGGAGTAGGAGACACCGACTAAGGCAAATGCACACTACAAGATGATGCACCTAGACGTAACTAAAACTCGACACGTGGCGAGTTAATCGATCCGAAGATCACTCGCGCAAGTGTGCGGCCTTCCCGATAGGCGTAGCCTAACGTTCGGACAACACCTTTTGATATACCGGGTTATTGGGATGCAATGCAAAAGACACTTTTTTTTTTGTTTTAGAAATATGATGATCCTAGACTCGACTTAAACCGACTAATGACTCGATGTAAATGACACTCTTTTTTTTTTATTTGGACACCCTAGACTCAACTCTCTCTGATACAAAATTGATGCGGGACGAGACCACGGACATGACAAGCTCACGGTTGTCCCTTAACGAGGGAAGCGTCGGACGTGCGCGGTTGAGAAACCGGCAATGAGCTAGGGTGATCGGCTCTCTCGTGTGCCCGGATCGGGTCACGGGACGGTCTCGCACTCTCTCGCAGCAGCGGTAATGAATAAATAAAGCGAGCTAGATATCCCTACACATGCTCTCTAGCAGCGGTATAAAAAAATATATATGAAGTAAGCAAAATGCCAGGCAAGGAGCAAACACGATACCTCCACGCGCTCGGCGTGGGGACGACAGACCCGGCCGAAACTCGTACTCCCGGGATAATTAATACACCATATTACAGCAAATGAATTACTGCCCTCTCCACGCAGGGAGGTAAAGGGCTACACAAACGGCCCCGGGAGGACCGAATTCGGGTTGACGGGCGGCTTCTCGCGTCTCTTCGTCAACACCCGAACACGTGACGTTGGGGCCCACGTGCTGTCCGGAGGGGCCGTGTGGGACCCGGTGGCACCGCTGTAGTGGGGACACTTCGGGAACCGCTCCCCGGGCTGGCGGCACGCTGGTTCGCCGGCCGGAGGCCGGGCGGCTCCTTTCGGTACCGGTCGAATGACCGACCACGGATCTGCCGGTTCTATTTTCCGGCGCACGCTCCGGCGAGAACGGACGCTGCGATCAGCCCCGACGTCGGAATGCGACGAAACTGGCGCCAGCTGCTTCGAAGGGATTCAACCCTATGGGATTATAGAAAAATAACAAGGCCTGTACTTCTGATTGGCAAATTTTGAATGTTGTTGTTGTACAGTGTCTGAACTCTCAGACTAGCAGGGAACTTTCCTGTGGATTTCCTTTGACCGATATGAAGACCTCGGATTCAGACTTTGACTTGTTCATGAAAGTTGTAGGAAATCAAGTAAGGAAACCATGACTATTTTTGGAACTGGATTTGGAGGTGGTGGTGATTTGTTCTGATTTTAGAAGTGGAGGGTGGTCGGATCTGGGATCTGACTGACAACACTGTAGCTGAGGAAGAACATGAATTTCTAAAAATAGATAGAAGGCTGATAAAAAATTAAGAAAATTTGTGGATGTAGGGGGTGATGGACAGAACTCCCACTAAACTTGGGATGGTTTGGACAAATCAAAAAAATGGTCGGAGGTGGGAAACACAGGGCTGTTGTCACTGTAGATAGAGACAAAACAGAACTAGGAATGAAAGATGCACAAAAATGAGAAAATACTAAACGATGGAATTTGGACGTGAAAATTTAGGTGGAGCTTGGGATACAAGGGAAGAACACACCATAAAAATTTCAGACCACGAAGAGGCCGTGGCGGATAGCAAGAATTTTGGAAACAGACCTCTGTCTAGCAGGACAGAACACCGAGAACGGTTTCGCGGCGGCTCGAAGGCGGCACGAACGGCGGCGGCGGCGGCACCGGTGATGATCAGAAGTTGAGAGGGGGAGATGGAAGATTGATACACTCTAGAAATGGAGGTTGGAGAAGGAAGAATAGCAGGAGAGAGGAAGGGGGCGCAATATGTTCCAAGCTTCAACACAATTTTCTGATTTTTCATTGATTTGCAAATGAAAATACAAGCTTATATATGCTTCCATTCATATCCAACCTCCACCCTTAGATCTAGGGATGTGTGATGGATGGTCTGGATTGCATGTGAACAACACACCTAATACATTTATTTAATCTAATTTGACCATTTCTATTCAAACTTAGACTAATTCCATTCCAACTCTACCTAAATCACACCTACCTAGCCTAATAGGACAAGGAAGAGGGCGCCCCCTTCATGGGCCTCCCTTGGGCCAAGTATGGTAAAAGGCCATGTAACAAGCCCACTAACCACGCTAGACTCTTCCACCCTTGGTGGCCCATGAGTGGGAGAAGCCTATTTGGGCCTAAGTGGCTATTAAGGTCCATAATGATGACCTTAAGACCCAATATGGAATAAGCTCCTAATGGACTCTACTAATGGCAACCTAGCTATGGACTATACATTACAAATGGCCCAATGACTTGTTATAAGCCTTACAAGGAGCCCAAATGAAAGAAATTACACAATTACAATCTCATACAAGCCAATACACACAATACAACCCATAAGCTCTTGATGTCCTCATCACCCTTTGTATCCTAAGCCGCCTCGGGAAATAAGCTTGTAATTTTTAACGGGCTTCACTTTTCCCTAGAGGTTAACACCTAGGCCTTTACCAGATCTGTACCCCATTTTCATCAAAATATTCCACCCTGGGGTATTTATCATATTCTTCTTCTTTTTCCCCTTGGAGGGTAGGGGAGATATGAGAGCCGATGCAGGAGTTGTGACTGGACGCCTTAACAAATCCTACCGCGGGTCGGCAACATCTAATATTGATAGAAAGGGCCTAGTAGCCGGCCATATGGAAGGTACTGATGTTGCTGAATGTATATCCTCTGACGGCAAAATAGGCATGCTTGTGACTTTGATGATGCGCCCTTTGTGTGGAAACTTTATACATTAAAGATTCGTGGAGGGCACGTCATCAAGTTCTTGGATATAAGGTCGGCCCAAAATTGATGCGGGATGAGACCACGGACACGACAAGCTCGCGATTGTCCCTTAACGAGGGAAGCGTCGGACGTGCACGGTTGAGAAACCGGCAGTGAGCTAGGGTGGTCGGCTCTCTCGTGTGCTCGGATCGGGTCACGGGACGGTCACGCTCTCTCTCGTAGCAGTGGTGATATGAAAATATATAGCAAGCTAGGTCCTAAAACATGCTCTCTATCAGCGACATATAAAGCATATATGAAAATAAGCGAAATGCCAAGCAAGGAGCGAATACGATACCTCCACGCGCTCGGCGTGAGGAAGACGGTCCCGGCCGAAACTCGTACTCCCGGAACAATACTACACAATATTACAGCAATACAAGTCACTGCCCACTCCACGCAGGGAGGTAAAGGGCTACACAATGGGGTTCGGGAGGACCGAATTCGGGTTGACGGGCAGCTTCTCGCGTTGATTCGGCAACACCCGAACTAGTGACGGTGGGGCCCACGTGCTGTCCGGAGGAACCGTGTGGGACCCGATGGCACCGCTGTAGTGGAGGATGCCTGGAAGGGCGCTCCCTGGAGTGGAGGCGCGCTGGTTCACCGACCGGAGGCCGGGCGGCTCCGATCGGCACCGGTCGGAACAACCAGCCACGGATCTGCAGCTTCTGGGTTTCAGCGCGCGTCCCGGCGAGAATGGACGCGGCGATCAGCCTCGATGTCGGATCGACATGAAACTGGCGCCTTTGAAAAGCTAACTTCAAATCCTTCAATATAGGCCTAGACATCTGGTCTGGATCTACACGGAGCTTGGCCTTAATGAATTTTTGAGTTGCTATTGTACAGTGACCGGATTCTCAGATCTGCAGAGAACTTGTCTGAGAACGGCCTTTGACCGATATGTGAACATCCGAATCTGAAGTGGTGGTCTTCAGAGAAGTTGTAGGAAATCAAGCTAGAAAAACGGACATAGTTTTTATGAAAGGTTTGGAGGTGGCTATGATTTTGTCCGATTTTTGAACTAGAAGGTGGTCGGATCTGGAACTTGGCTGAAAGCACTATAGTAGAGATAGAACACGAATTTTGAAAAATGGATAGACGGCGGATCAAAAATCAAGAAAAATAGTGGATGTAGGGGATGATGGAGAGAACTCCCAGTAAAATTGGTATCCCTAACAAAAATAAAAAAGAAGGTCAGAGATGAGAAACTCAGAGCTGCTGTCACTGTAGATAGAGACAGGACAGATCTGGGAGTGATTGAAGACCGAAATTGCAAAAATATCAAACGAAGGATTTTCAATCTGAATTGTTTTGTGGATGATGAAATGGAAGATAGGAACACACCATAAAACTTACAAGCCATGAAGAGGCCGTGGCTGGTATCAGGAATTTATGGAAGACACCTCTATGTAGCAGGACAGAAAACCGAAGACGGATTCACGGCGGCTCGAAGGCGGCACGAACGGCGGCGGCGGCGGCACCAATGAAGATCAGAGGTTGAGAGGGGGAGATAGAAGATTGAAACACTCTAGAGTGGGGGTTTGAGGAGAGGAAACCAGGGGGAGAGAGGAAGGGGGCGCACCAAGCTCCAAGAATTCCAAGAATTTTCACTAATTTTCACATGAAAATACAAGCTTATATATGATTCCAACCAAATCCAACCTCAACCCTTGGATCTAGGGGTGAGGATTGAAGGGCTGGGATGAGGTGTGAATAACACACAAAAACTAATAAAAAAAATAAGGGGAAGGGGGCGGCCTATTGACCATGTGTAAGGTTGAATGGGGTAGGTGGCCAACCTATTAGAATGTTGACCCCTTTAACCCCATGTGTCCATATGACCAGCCCACCCTTCTAGATGTCCACCTAGGAAGGTTGACCTGGCCCACAAGGTGACATGGACCAATGGGAAAGGGCTGAGGGCCCCCTTGCTGGTCCTACTGCATAATTGCATAAAAACCCACACAATCCATGGGAATGACTCCTTGGCTTATAAAGCCTTATATTTACGTACATACTTTCCCAAGGATATAAACACAAACTAAAAGAACATAAATGCAAAAGAAAAGTACAGGCTCGGTGTCGATTCCCATCAAAAATGTCGTTTAAAGTTGGATCCATGTCCAGAATGTGGAAGTCCGCTGTGATCGAGATTGGACCTAGCCCAACTTTTAAAGTAATCATGCCCAAAGGCGGCTTCTTCGTGTTATCATAGGCAGTCACTGTAATAGTAGATGGCCGAATCTGACTGTCTGGGATGCCACACATCTTCAAAGTGCTTGGTGGTAACACATTAATGGACGCTCCAGTATCCACCAAGCATTGTTTAACTGCCACCTTGTTAATGTCAACTGTGATGCATAAGGCATATTTCCTGGCTGGCTTTGGAGCTAATTCAAGCTCATGGAAAATAATGGCCGGCTGATCACTTGCCAATGTCAAAACAGACGTAATCTGTTCAGCAGGAATGTCCTCATTAACCATCACCTTCTGTAAATATTCTTTCAAAGCTTGCTGGTGAATGGTGGATCTCTTTATCAGCTCTAAAATGGAAATCCTTGCCGGGGTCTTGTCTAAGTGCTTTAGTAAGTCATATTGTGTGCCCGGTATAGATTCTTGTTCTTGCTCATGTTCTTGTTGCCCCTGTGTGGGTGTTGTACCCGGACAATTTCCCCAGCAAAATACCCAAAAATAAGGGTTCGGGAATTTCCTCGAACACCTTCAAGGCACGGGCTACTCGGCCCCTCCAACAACTCAGTGGGCCCGACCAACGGCCCCGACCCGCTAGCCGAGGTATATGGCGGCACTAGCAATCAATCGGGACCACGCCCGACTCCTAAGTTGCGGACTTTGCCCGCATTCTACACGACCACCTGGGCCATCCCGGGGACACTCCGACTACAAGCCACGCCACGTGGCACCCAGTGAAAGGGCAAGGAGCCTACCCCGAGACGCCTTCTTTCAACCCTCCAAGATCAAAGGGAGACCCAAAAAGGTCAACCACAGGCACAAGAGGGCCGCAGTACGTGGGTACGGCCCACACACGTATGCTCGGCATTCTGCCGAACACCTTGTGGGCGCAAATGTTTCCACCCTTCTACACCAACCCGCGGGCCACCCCGTGGTTCCAGTACACTAATTGGGTCCTACAGTGACCCCCCAGCAAGCCGGGGCCACCTCCGACCCTCAGACACGTGGCAATATGCCACTCAACTTTAGCTCTCGGGCCAACCCGAGGCAACCCTGCCAACCCGTCGTACACCATGGCATGCAACACGAGGCCAGGCCTGTATACCCAAGGTGCCTCCTCCCAGCCCCTATGGGCTTCTACCCTCGGCCCTATGCCAAATCCAAGGCCCGTCGATCACCTACGCGACTCGTTCGGCAACCTGGGGTGTGTCGGGCATTTGCCCGAACACCTTGCGAGCATCTACTACGACTCGAAGAACAATGGCCCCCATGGGCCATCTCGATATCCCGGAACTTCGTGTCCTTCAAAGGTCATTCCCAAACAACGAAAGAAGACCCCCGGGGGCCATCCCTCGGGGTTGCGGCTCGCCCCGGGCCAGTTCACCCCAGGGCGTGGCCGCGCCCCCGGGGAGGGCAAACTCCCCGAGGGGCCGCACCCTCTCCTCAGCCCGGAGGACCGACAGCCTTCCCCAGTCCCAGTTCGTGCAAATTCTTAATCTCACGGTCCGAGGTTCGGGAAAAGTTTCATTTGTCGTACCCGTACGTGGAAGAATTCGCGAAGACGAAGCCCCAGGATTACGTCAAGTCACACACGTCAATCCCTCGGTCTACGCGCACCAACAGCCAGTCAACCAGTCCAAGCCCGTATCCTTTATCTTTATGTGTTCAAACTGAGTCAAAGTGGGGCTAATATTAACAAAAAAATTGGATTTTATAAAGGTGGGGCCACTCCCCCCTCTCTCTTCCAACCCGGTCCGCCCAAACCCCCCCTGGGGAGGGGATTAGGTAGACCAGCCATGACCCCCAGGCTAGTCCCCCTAAACCCCCTGGGTAATGAAGAAAAAGAGATTGTTTAAAATTAAAAAAGGGGCCACTTTGGTCCACCCAAACCCCCCCTAGGGAGGGGTTTAGGCAGACCAGCCTGGACCCCCAGGCTGATCCGCCTAAACCCCATCCAATAATAATAATAAAAAGAATTTTACCCTCCGAAGAGGGGTTTAGGCGGACCAGACCAGCCCCTTGGGCTGGTTCGCCTAAATCCCATCTCCCCACTTCCGTTACACACACAAAAAACACACAAAAAATATAAAAATAAAATAAAATGCTACTGTTTGGGGGGTTTGCCCGGACGAAGTTGAACCCTCAACTTGGTCCGCCTAAACCCCACCCCTTCAACTCCTATAAATCTCCCCCCTTAGAAGCTCAAGGGGCAACAGATCAAGGCTTGCACAAGCGGATACACTAATGGATGGACAAACACCCCCCGGCGTAATTGTCGCACCCTTGGACTCATGAGGCCTTCGGTAAGGGTCGGGGACGCGAGAAGCTAAGTGCGCGCGCGGTTGGCTTGCTAGTCAGCTCACACACACCGAGGGTATGTCACGTATACTTCCCTCATGTGGTGTTTAACCGTCTCACACCAAGTCCATCCTCGCCACATGAAAGATGACTACTCCAACGGCAAATACACCCACACCCCGGGCCCGCCTGTGTATGCCAACTTATGACGGTGACGAAGCGCACTCTGTAATGCCGTAACGATTCCCGACATGTGACCGCGTGCCCACCATTCACCTCCCAGTTGGCCGTTGGCCCCTCAAACTAACAACTCGAGTCCAGTTGGACCTCTGGCCTGGGAATCATAGTCCCGGGGCCGACCTCGACTCCCCAGCATGGCGACACTCGCCGTCCGAGACCCGTACCCAATCACTCACGTCGAGCCACGTCTGCCCTCTGCCAGGCACCAGTTCGTGCCCGCTTTGGCCTCTGGGGTAGTCGGGCCTACACCAATCCCCCTGTAAAGGGATCCTGCAAGACACGCGGATATCCACCTCGTTACGCAATGACCCGGGGATCGACCCACATGTTAGAATTGTCTCACGACTTGCGCCAGTTGTACTTTGGCCACTTAGGCCCATTTGTAAAGCCCATGTGGCCCATCATAAAGCTAGTAAAAATATAAGCGCCCGCATTCGGGCCCCCATCTCTCTACCTACACCTCTCGACTTCCGTGCCTAACATCTTAACCCCAGTAAATGCCCCCCAGTCGACAGCGCACCCACAGCTGCAAAATGCTCCCGGCCCTCTACCCATGGCTTCAGACATATATACAGACTTTTCTTCAGCTTAGAACGAAGGTATTCAGATTCAATCCGATGTAAATAAACATCGGTTGCTTGCGGTCGGTGGAGAAAGATGACCAGTACACGATTCCCATAATCGCCTACGCACTAGCACCCATGGAACCCCTTCTCTCCACGTGTCATCCGATCGCCCGAGCCCACGTGCCGCGCCCTGGTGGCGCTTCCCCAGTCAACCCTTGGTTCCATGGGTGATTGTCGAGAAATCGACTGGCACGCCTGCACCCTATCTGGTCAACCCTTACCCTGACACTCTCGTGCCATTCGACCCTTTTTGACTTTTCGTAAAAGGAGAGTGCCCGATACCGCCGTGAGAGGCATGCAACCGTAAGGAGGATACCCGAGATACATCAAACTCCCATATTTTCCATCCCCGCTATATCCCTTCCTTCACCCCAGTCATTTGGCATAAAAACCCGCGTGATAGAGAGGATGGCACGCCCGGTGGGACATCTCCGCCTTCCTTCTTTTTGTTGAAGAAAAGTCTGTGCCAGCCCTGAAGCCCTGGTGCCCTTTCCCTATCCTTGCAGGAGAGGCAGAGGAGGGTACTCGTGTGCGCATTTTCTAGCAGCTTCCCGTTCACGTTCTGATCGTCGGACCGCACTTGGTGACTGTCAGCAACCGTCACCTCCACAGCACTCAGCACTACAGTAACCATGGTGGCCGTCACCTACGGCCCCAACGTCATTGCCACCCACGCCCGAGTGGGCTACTTGGCGACGCTGATTACCTTCGATAGCTTCGCCCCTATCATCGGATCACCCTACTTCTTGGGTGTGATACCTGTGGCTGCTCTTCAGCCAACTCCAGTTTCTTCATTGGCTCCCGCGGCCAATGTGCCACATGCACCTCCAGTCCCGGTGGCCCACCTGAGTACCAGGTACCGGACCACCACCACTGGCCCCTGCAGGGCCCCCAGATCAATGCCGGCCCGGGTAAGCATTAGCTCCCGAGGCCAGCCTCGTCTGATCTCCGGCACGGGCCCCATTCCCCAGAGTTCGGTCACTATCCCAGCATCTTCCTCGGGCCTCCAACCCCAAGCCGCACCCAAGCCGGTACCCAACACGGGCCCCCTACCCCAGGTTCACGGCTTCCCAGCATCTTCCTCGGGTCTCCAACCCCGAGCCCCAGCAAAGTCGATACCCAACACGGACCCCCTGCCCCGGGTTCACGGCTTCCCAGCATCTTCCTCGGGTCTCCAACCCCGAGCCCCAGCAAAGCTGGTACCCAACACAGGCTCCCAGCCCCAGGTCTACGGCTTCCCAGCATCCGCCTCGGGTTCCCAACCCCGAGCCGCAGCCAAGCCGGTACCCAACACAGGCCCCCTGCCCCTGGTCCACAGCTCCTCATCATCTTCCTCGGGTTTCCGACCCCAAACCCTGACAAAGCCGACTATCGATACGAGCTCCCAGCCCCGAGTTCGCGGCTCTCCGATATTGCACTCGGGCCCCCGGTTCTGAGCTCTAGCTGAATCGATTCTCCCCGTGGGTCTTCTACCCAGGGGGAGAAGTTCCTTAGAACCCTCCTCGGGCCTTCCGACCCGAGCCCGGACTACGTCGACACCTACTGTGGGTCCCCGACCCAGGGGCGTCGGCACCCCAGCACTTCGACGACATCGCTTTCTAGTGCAAGAGTGTCATCTCGAGTATCGACAACACTCCTATCAGCATGGGCAAAGACTTATACCCAAGTTGCCCAGCCATTGACTCTCGGCGTGGATTACATATCCCGAGGGCCGATCCCAATACCTCTAATTGACAGCTTCATGTTGCCGGTCGCTCCAGGCCGAATTTTCTCAGTCTACCATCTCGGGGCGGAGTCTTCCTCAGCTCCTCAGAAGAAGCGTTGCCATGGCCACAGAGGCAGGCGGCTCGCTGCTGCAACCAACAACTCCGACAAGACTGTTCTTGTCAGCGACTTGCGGATCTGTCTCGACGGGGTGAACCAATCATACCCCAGGAACGGGCCGTTCCCACCATCCCCACCTCCAATCATTTTGACCTCTTGTGGCAAACATGAGAGGACGGGGTGAAGCTCAAAAGAGCGGGTTCCTCGGCGGTAGCCCGAGGGCACCCACCGCAGCCCGACACACGGGCTCCCAAGATAACTCGTCGGAAAAATGGCGACAAGGGTCACTCCAGAAGAAGCTCAGGCCGTTTGGAGGGCACGTATTAGAAACCCCTTGTGAGTACTTAGACGCGACATCAGACGGGATGTGACTGGCCCCACAGTCGTGTCATCCGACGACGCCCAGTCGTCTAATATCCCCCGCGCAAGCAAGCGGAGGCAAAGGCGAGCCCGTTCTCGGGCCCTCCAGGAACCTGTTCAGGGTTCTCCTCTGACTGATGTCGGGAGTGATCCCCCTCTGCAATGCATCTTGGTCTTCGATAGACTAGGGACGCATGTCCGCCCCGAGCGGCACACGCGCAGGAAGAGGACGGCCCGATTAATCAACGACGCGGTCTGAGTGTTCGCGTGCTACACCATCGAACACCATCCAGACACCCAGTCTGACTACTTGAACCAGTCTCTGTCCCACTTCAGGAGGCCGGGCCATCAGGCTCCGCCGCATGCCCCAACAGGTCACATCGGCACTTCTGCAGGACCGTAATTATCGAAACGCACAGAAGACGTCCCGGTGGAAGACCGCGACCCTCCTATCAACGCAGAACTGGTCAACAATGACCCTCGTGCGAACAAGGCTCAAGAAGTGACCCTCGGCACTCTCATGAAGGAGAACCAGCATCTGAAGGCCCTCCTGCAAGACCTCCTCCAGGAACGAGACCTTCATCCTCAGCAGCCTGCTAGGCCCCAGGCCGAGGCACCGGCACCCCCGGAGGCCCGCGATGCTGCCAACACCTCAGCGGCGATTGCCCGAACCCCGCTGGCAACTGGGTTTGGCACGCCTCTGGTTGAGACTCAGCCACGAGCCTCCAATACCCCAATGCCGGAAAATCTCCTGGCACAACGCCGGATGATCGAGCGCATTCTCGAGACAAAGCTCACCCAGTATGGTGAAGGGGCTGTCATGGTAGATCTCTACAGTGTACCCTACCCGCTTCACCACCAGCTAAAAAAGCTTCCCCCAGACTACGCCAAGCCCCTGAAGCTACAAACGTTTGACGGGCAAGGGTCGCCACATGAACACCTAGCCTACTATGTTACGGCCAAGGGTGAGTTAGCGTTGGACGAATCATATCTCCTCCGCTACTGCACCACTTTGCTCACGGGAATGGCCTTTCAATGGTATTCCCGTCTGAAGCCTAACTCGGTCATCGACTGGGCGGACCTCTAAAAGAAATTCCTCGACCGCTTTCAGACGGCCGAGCGAAAGGTCTCTCTAGCCAAACTCTATTCTCTTAGACAGAAAAAGGGCGAGGGCACTCTCGACTTCATCAAAAAGTGGCGAGACCTCAACATGAGGTGTGTCAATCTGCCCGTTCAGGAGGACATCATCACCATATGTCATCGAGGTCTGGCGGCCGAGGTCAGCGAAAAGCTTCTTGGCACCAATATTAAAGGCTTCGACCAACTTAATTCGGCAGTTGCCGAAATAGAGATGTTCTTCGCCGATAACCCAAGCTATACTGCAGCCAAGGGTAAACAAGCGCGAGAACGCCAGCCCGGTAAGGAGGTGAATATCATAGAATTCACCCCTACTTCCAAGGCCAGTAAGGAGGCCGAACCCAGTGGCTCTGATAAAAAGCCAGTGGACAAGCCGACTGTTCCCTTGATGGGGACATCCCCAGCCACTTCACTTTTTGGGGTACTCTTGTTGCTCGCCATCAGCACATCATCATTTTTGGCCATTAATCTTGAGTCATAGCATCAATTTTTATTTCATTTGAGTCATGTATGTGTAATCTTTCTTTATTTGAGTTAGTTAATAGGTTAATGGGTCAGTTTGTTAGTCAATTGGGCCCAACTAGTGGGCTAGGCCCAAGGGCGCCCCTCCCTTGGAGTTATTGGTCATTTACTTGTTTGTCAAGGTCATTTTGGTCTTAGGAATTATGTAAGCCTATAAATAGGCCCCCACTCCTCTCATATGTAACAACCTTTTATGATCAATTTAAATCAAGTGAGTTCTAGTGTCTTATTGGAGTGGATTCTCCAAACTTCTCTCTCTCTCTCTAAGGGGTGGATTCCCCTCTCCTCTCTCTTCTCTCTCTCTTCTCTCTCTCTCTCTAAGGAGAAGGGCACCCCCTACTCTCTCTCTTCCCCTCCCAACCACCTCCACCCTCCCACCTACCTCCATTAAATCCTCTACAACTTCCCACAAGCCATCATTACTTCCCCCTAGTCCCAAGAGACCCTCCACCAATCCACACCCCACCCTCCAACCCCCAACTACCCATTTCCCTTCCCCAAGCATCACTCCACCTTCCCAAGGCACCCCTTCCCATCCCCAAGACCACCATTGATCACCCCACATTAAGGGAAATTCAAACTCACATTCCCTCCACCCACTTGTGACCCCTCACCTTCCCCCTTCTCCCAGCCCAAATTCGCAGCTCCTCTCTCACCAACTGCAAACACCCCATTCCAGACCCCATTCTCCCTCTCCCACACCTTATAACACCCCCTCCCAGACCCCCTCACAACTAGGGGTCACTCCCACACCTATTCACCCCATCTCCCCTTCCATATACCCCATTTCCCCCATCATCATCAACCTGCAGTTCACTATTTGGAGGCAGCAAAGAAGCTGTTGGTTGCAGAGGCTGTGCCATCATCTCCTCATTGAACCTAGTGGCAAGTCTTATATTGCTGGAATTGTCTTCAAGTCGGCTTTCCAATGGTGGTGGTCCCGTCGGCTTCCAAGGTCGGAGCTGTTCGGAGGAGGTGATCTACTACGACTACGCAAGACTTCTCAGGCAGAGGATCAGAACCTGAGTGGAAGCTCTTCCACGGCAATTATAGTGTAAATATGGGCGAGAGTTCTTCTACAAACATCTTCCTAGACCTGTTGAATTCCAGGATCAAGAAGCGGAACTCCGATTGGCATCCGAAATCAAGAGTTATCAATTTCTTCCTCCTGGTGCCTGGTTCTGTTTCTTGTCAGTCTGCTCCGACCTCCCCTCTTTGTTAGAGTTCTACCGGTCCACTCCGACATCATCTGGCATCCCCGTTG
This sequence comes from Amorphophallus konjac, assembly GCA_022559845.1. Taxonomy (NCBI): domain Eukaryota; kingdom Viridiplantae; phylum Streptophyta; class Magnoliopsida; order Alismatales; family Araceae; genus Amorphophallus; species Amorphophallus konjac. The sequence continues at coordinate 470,674,975 of CM040121.1, forward strand.
CTTGCGTTTCGAAGAGGACTCGACAACGAACCCATCGGTACCAGCTACGCTTGAATTGGAGCTTCAGAGGGCCCGTTGCACTATTGTCTTCCAGCTGCTGAAGTACTATGACAGTCTGGACCAGCGACCTGAGCTCCTGTTCGTGTCTCTGCCCCAACCAGCGCCGGCGATCAAGGAAATCAGTAAAATTCTGGCTTCATCCTGATCAAATCACAAAGAATTTCCCACTGGTTTCATCCTCAACAAAAATTTGGAGTGATCACAGCATCCAGATAAGCAAGTGTCTATCCAGAAGCGCAGAGGGTGGCAGATTCGGCACCGACTTCCGTTCTTTGCTCTTAGCTCAGTTTTTCCCCACCCCGCTTGGCCGGCTGAAGGCCCCTCCCTGTGTGGAGGTAGTATTGGTTGTAATCTCATAATCCCCACCCTGAGATCCCCCCCTTGCATGGGGTGTAGTTCATGTAATTATTAAGTCACAGGTTTGAAGCATCATCGACGCGGCGTGCGGGTGCGTGCCCACGCCTCCCCGCTCGACATCGTCTCCAGTCGGGATTGGCGTATTCATGCTGATCAGGTGAGCTCCTGAACACCTTTCATTGCTGAGATTTAATTGCTTAGTTTAGTATTGCTTTTAGTTGCTCCGTCGGCGGTGAGAGAGTGTCCGGTCTCAAATTGCCATCAAATTGAGTGACCACCGCGGGGCGAGTTGTGAGAGCGACCACTTAACCCAGGCCCTTGGCATATCGGCCGCCCGTGAATTGGGAATCTTTGGCTTATTTGGGATCCTCCATAAGCTAGCCAACCATTGGAGTATCAAGGTCCTGACTCGGACCCTCTCCGTCATCGCTAAGTCGCCTACGGGCACTAGTGTGTGCTTTGCGATTGTGTTCACTAATGTGAGTCCGCTGCTCAATTTGATTGCTTGCAATATAGGTCCATAGGTGGTCTCACATCATCCCTCCTTCTCGGAGGGCATGAAGACGCCCTTCTCCTTTAAGAAGGAACATACGAAGATGCTCCTCGACCTTTGTATGGCCCGGAAAATTGTCGAGCTTCCAGAAATCCACAAGCCGGACGAGGCCCTGAAGATCGACGATCCCAGTTATTGTCTGTATCATCGCATGTTGGGTCACTCAATTGAAGATTGCTACGTCTTCAAAACCCAAGCGCAGAAGTTGATCCGAGACGGCCTCGTCAAAATGAAGAGTGGTCTCTTCGATCCCCTGCAACCACATACGTGGGCCAGGCCAGCTAAGGCAGCACGCGTGGCTCACCCCTCAGCCAATGTCATCCATATTATGGCTTCATTTTCTCTTTCTGATGATGAGTCAGAGGAGCCCAACACCAGTCGAAGGGGACGTTCGATCTGGTATCCAGGGTGGAGGCCCTGGCATGATCAGAGACCTCTCTCCTTCCCCAGGGAGAGAACCCGGTGACTCTTCGATATCCTCATCGAGAATGGGTAAATCATGCCCCGCGACTCGCCTGCCGACTACACCCATTGGGACCGTAGTCACCCTCAATATTGCCCCTTCCACGCTAGAATCTGCCACCTGATCGAGTCCTGTGAGGAAGTCCAACACCTCATCCAGGAACAGATCCAATGGGAGCAGATCGACGCAGAGGGGAACTCTATGTCACTTGTCAGGCTTCGAAAAGCTGTCGAAGAGACCCTGAGCACTGCCAGGAGTGCGCCAGAGCGTCCAGACTCCCCCCAAGAAAATGGGCACGGACTGCCTTACCAGCATCCTCTAGAATGGCTCGAGTTCCGGACTGACAACCAAGAAGCGCTTGAGCGATTGCGGAGGCGTAGAGAGCAGGATGCCAGTCAAGAAACAAAGTTGACCAACTTCTCGGTCAACATCATCCATTCTTTTGCTCCTCCGGCCCTTTTGGACTCTTAGACATCAGCACCTAGCCAGCCATCCCCAGCCACTTCGGCCGTGTGGTGGCGGTCCTGGCGAGAGCTAAAGTCTCTCCCTTTCCTTGAAGAAGACACCGCCATGCTCCTCCGGGTCCTCCTCAGCTGAGAGGACATTCTGGTGGGTGAGACGATAACGGGCTCTTCAGCTCTCTCTCGCCCTCCTCTCATTCTATCTCCGTCACCGGCGTCTGTGGATAGGAAGGGAAAGCAAAAGCAGGGTGAGGTTCCGCCTCAGCCTCGTCACATCCCCTCAGCGGATGGGCCGTCGGGTACTCTCTGCCCACCCTTTAACACAATCTGAAGTGCAAAGAAGACATCTTCGGAGTCTTCAGCGGCTTCGATTCAAGTGGCGGGCCCACCGCCACAAGGCTCATCCAGTCCGCAGAGTCGGGATAACTGTGCAGAGCAACAATGTCTCACGACACTATCAGTCGTCGCCAGACCCAACCCTCAACATGATCACAAAGGCAAAGCTAAGGAGCAGGACAACAAGCATACCTCTCGGTCCGCTTCTCAACAAAAGTTGTCACCACTGCGGCTAAGGCATCAAACCGCGCACACGTCTTCGGACGCCAGCACCAGCCTACTGACTCCTCGTAGGCTCAAGTCGCCACCTTGGCTAAGGCATCAAACCGCGCATATGTCTTCGGACGCCAGCTTCAGTCAACTGACTCCTCAAAAGCTGCCGCCACCGCGGGTAAGGCATCAAACCGCGCACACGTCTTCGGACGCCAGCCCCAATATCCCGGCATACCAGGAATTGCCACTCGAGGTAATCGAGCAGGCAATCAATGCCACCTTCCAGATACAACAAGTGGAAGGCGCATGGATCAAAATCTGGGCAAAGAAGAGTCATCGACCTCGCCCTGTAAATGCACCAGCTCGGAGATATCCTCACCATGATTTATCAACTCCGGCTCCAGCACCTCTGCCTCCTACTCCCTGGGAGACTGCCATTGCCAAGAGACAAGAGACGAATAGGATGAAGAACCTCAGAAGGCGGCTCAAGAAACAAGCTAAACAAGCAGCCGCCCTACAATCCCCGGCCGAGCCAACACCTCTCCAAAGGCTCCAGCGGCTCATTGATGACCTGGAGGAATACGTTCCTCCCCGCCCTATCGGAGCTCTCCCACTCAACAGCTACATCCCGTGGGAAGAAATGCAAAAACGAGCCCGCCTCAGAAATTGGGTCCAAGAGATGATCCAAAAGCTCAAGGATGGCGAAAGACTCGTGATCCCGGATGAGTTATCCTTGTGTTATAAAGATAAGAAGATCACCACGGAGCAGCTGGAAGAAATGCTTCGGCGTTGCACCTGCAACATGGTGGCTATTCCACCTCCTGACAATATGAATGCTTCTCGGCGGGGCGAGCCAGTAGCCTCCCGGACAAGACAAAGAACAACCGCCCCTCTTGGGCTACCGCCAGCTCCAAAACACACCGGTCGTGGCTGAGGTCATGGCCGGGGATGTGGTAAAGGCCGTGGGAGGACTCCTGAGTTACCCCTCTCTCCGTCCACCTTCGATCCAGAGCGAATTATCCTCTTTCGAGGAGAGGAAACGGCTCCCATTCCAGAAGTAGAAATTCGGAAAGGACCCGGTATCTTCGATCCTTCCGGCATTGACGAGGCTACTGCAGCCTCCCAGCCTCTGCACCAGTATCGGCTGCTACAGAAAGACAAGCGGGACCATCTGGCAAGGACGAGCCAGCCCGCCAGTCACCCCCAGAAGAGCAATCATTGGCCTCCCTTTTCCAGGAGACTGATGGCAATCAAAGCAAGTCTGATCCCGGTGGTAAGGGCAAGGCCGTGTAGCTCCCTGACGGGGAACATCACGGCAGCTCACAGAAGGCTCAGCCTTACATACTACCCTCTCTGGAGGATGCTCGAGCCCAGGCTAACTGAAAAGTCCTCCACCAGATGAAGCGCTTCCCTGTCAGTATTTCAATTTGGGAAGCCATTGCTTGGAGTAAGGATCTAAGAGAAACTCTCATCAAGATACTCCAAGAGCTGGAAGTCTATGAAGCACATGTCGCGGAAATGAAGGCGGCTGCCTATGGAGCCTTCACGGTCGCCATCTCCTTCATGGAGAAAGACATGCTGCTTTCTCCTCCGTGCCACAACTGTCCTCTCCACATGAAGGGGAAGATCCACGGGCATGATGTGAACCGAATCCTAGTGGACGCTGGTGCCACTGTTAAAATCATGCTGCTCAAGACATTCAAGTCTCTATATCTAACCCCATACCTCCAGAAGGTTCAGGCGGTTAAGATATCTGGCTTTAACCAGAACACCGAGGACGTCCTCGGTCGGGTGGATGTCGACTTGGTGCTTGATGATTTCACCTCCAAGGCGACATTCTACATCATCGACTCCAACACATCTTATAAGATGCTGCTGGGCAGACCCTAGCTCCATGAAAACTGGGTCGTCCCGTCAACTCTCCACCAATGCATCAAGTATGCCAAGGACGGGGAGCAACATAAGGTCTTTGCAGACTTGTCGCCATTCACGCTGGTAGAATGCAACCTGGCCGACACTGCGCTCTACTTCAAGGCGATTAGTTCATACCCTGTAATTAAGAGCAAAAGCAACGGTTGGCTCTCAGAGGAAGATGATGATGATCTCTTCTCTGTTGACGAGGAAAAGGCCAAGCTTCACCGACTGCATCTCGGCTCCAAGTCAACCCCAGATCGCCCCGAGAGGCGCCAGATCGACTTCAAGGCTAATCTTATTAGCCAAGCTATCGGCAAGAGCATATGCTTGCCACCAGATTGCATCCAGCTTCCATGTGCATCCGAGGAGCACAGTGTCGAGTCGCTGATGACATTTAGTGTCACCTTCAAGCGACAACGCCAAAACAAGAAGAAGGCTAACAGGGACAAACCTATTGTCTTCTATAAGGGAGACATGGTCCCTCAAGCCCCGCTAGATGACTACTTCGGCTGGTCCAGGCACGTTGACGATGCCCCTGAAGCAGTTAGGTGTGGGGCGATCTGTCGCCGCACATTCAAGAAATGTGTCTGAAGTAACACATTCCCCTGTGGCAGACTTCTGCACAACAAAGATACTTCCGTCAGCTGTGGACTCCTTCCCAGGTCCGGGGGCAGCCCCCGTCCTTCCATAAGGATACCAAGGGACTTGGCTACGACTAGGACCTGGACTTCTGCGTCTACCACGTAGTCAACGTCATAGGCTTGGCACAACCAGCCGACGACCGAGCTAGAGTCGAAGCCAAATTCGACAGCTCTGGGGATGAGGAAGAGGAAATTATTATCCTGATTCCCGTCAAGGCCGGAACCCCAGTCCAAGCCGTCGAGGAATCCTCCTCGCTTCCTTCCCGAGGCAAAGGGGACGAAGAAGTTCCTCCGGTCTCTCAGCAAATCGAAGGACCCAGTTCAACCAACCCTCCTGAAGGGGGGGGGGGTATCTCTGGTCTTGACTGCGAAGGAGTGTTAGCTTCGCCAGCCAACCCCGGGGAGATCTCAGTGAAGTCCCGAGGTTAAATGACACCCAAGAGGGGGGGTGAATTGGGTGATAACAATTTTTTTATAAAATAAAACCAAGATAACGATTTCGAGAGGACACAAGAGGGCCGCAAGCAAAACAGACTATATCCCTCAAAACAACAACTGCATAAACCCTTGGTACTCGGCGGAGTTAATAGATTCGTATATTTACTCACGCAAACTGTTATCTTTTCGGCAAGAATGACCTTGTCGGTCCGAATCCAGCTTTTGATATACCGAAAGATTTAAGTGAAGATGATTAACACACGAGATCTAAAAGAAGCAGAATGACTAGATTCACAAGTAATCACAGAAGGGGGAAAGGAGATAAGGGGCAAACCACGAGGAGACAGCAATTTTAAGGTGGTTCGGATGCCATAATAGCAACCTACGTCCACCCCTCACCGATAGTGAGGAACCACACACTATCTTGTAGACTGTTACAAGATCAACCACACACACACAAAAGCAATCAACCTTGACTGCACACACACACACACGGATCTGTGAAGATCCTCACACACACATAAAAGATTTAAGATTATAATCAAAACACACTTGAAGCTGAGAAGGATGTGAAATTGAAAGAACACAAGAACAAGAGATTGATTAATGCTCCCCCTTAGTTGATGAAGGATTCTTTGGATGCAGCTTGAGGTCGACTTGATCCAGGCTTGATCTTCACTCTAGAAAGGAAGAAGAAGGATGAAGAATTCTTCTCGAAGCATTGTTCACGTCTACAGTGCAAGCTTCCTCCTTCCCACCTTTGGTAGCCTCCTTGATCCACACTAAGCATTAGGGTTTTCCAATCCCTCTTGTATATGTCTTATAGGTTTTTGAATGGTCCAAGGACTCCCCCAGACCAGATCCATAATTTCTGGAGAGTTTGGTTGATTTGGGATTAAACAAATCTAAGAGGAATGGCTTTTCTCGAAATGATAAAAAGTCAACATTTGTTGGCAGCTCGGGGCTGGCGGTCGACCTACAGAGGCCAGTGGTCAACCGCCATTGGCCGTCCTGTAGCCATTTGGCTGCTGGGAAAATAGGTCGACGACTAGCTCCTGGCGGTCAACCGCCAGGTTCACAGATTCTTAGATTTTAGTTCTGTTATTTTAGGTCGACCTCCAAGGGTCCACAGGTAGACCGCCAATCTCCAATCCTGCAAAAGTCAAGTGTTAGCTCACTTGAAGCTATCCATTTGTTCGATGATTGAAATGGGCTTGTGTTATAGTTAATTACAAGTTGGTTTATACTCGAATAAACACATGGAAGAATTCATTAACACAAATATGACATGGGGTGAAAATGATGGTTTAAAACATGAAGCTTCACTTGAAAATAAGGTACATGGGAGATAAATGTCCTGGGTTTTGTTATCATCAAAATCCTTCAGATATGTTCAACAATCTCCCCCTTTTTGATGATGACAAAAACTAGGCATTAGATTTGCATTTTCACCAAAGTGCCTATGAGAGAGTTTTGGAAGCGACGTCAATCTCATTTGAAATTCAGTTGAAATCCATCAAGTTGAAACATTTGAACTCACGATGTCAAGGCATTCAACACGTCCATATCAACGCAACATTTCACTTCCAACACAAGCACGTCAACAAATCCATACCAGCCATTCAATACTTATTTGCCATATTGACAGGAAGTGAGGTAGGAGAGAGCCAATCTTGTGAATTCAAGGAGTGCATTCTTCCATTCATTCTCATTAGATCCATACAGGGCACACGGAATGTAAGAGGTGAAAGAGGGAATGCAACCACTAAATGCAAACCACTAATGCAATATAACCAAATAACCAAATGCAATACAACATGCTCAACCTAAAATGCAAACGACAAACATGCATGCAAGCAGGCACACACACACACATAGCATATATATATGAGCCTAATAGCCTACTTCTCCCCCTTGGACATCAGCAAAAAGGAGAGGCATGGGATACAAAAAGTGGACAAAAGTAACACTAGAGACCCAAGAACAGCTACACAGCAGGGTGATCCTTAGCTTCCTCGCTATGAACACCATACGGTGGACCATCACCATGGGGGGAACGAGCAGGAGGAAGATGATCCTCAATGCCGTGGAGAAGATCATCATAATGACGGAGCTGGTTATGGATGGAAAGAAGGGTATGGTTGGTGATGCGAAAGGCCTCACGGTTATCTTCATGGCTGGCAAAGAGAGTGGCCATGTGGATAGAGATATCATCCAGAGCATGAGTGAAGGTGTCCATTCGTCCAGTCATGGTATCCATAAAAGTGTCCAGACGCCTAAGAGAGGAGTCAATGCGGGTTTCCATGCCTAAAAGACGCCGGTCGAGAGCCTCATAGTCCCCCCAAGTGGAATGCCCAGCACCCTGAGCAGAAGACTCCCCATGAAAGTACTGCGGTGGTGGAGGGAGAGCCGCTGGAGGAGGCACATCGTCGGGCTGGACTGGTGCAGGTGCATCTTGGTGATCTTGCTGTGGGTTCAGATCTTGTTCGTCGTCACTTACATTCTCTTCCCCATAAACTGGGATAGCATGATGAATTGTGCCATCTGCTGCACGGTAATATCCCATATCTGATAAAATCTTATGCTCATTATAAATGTCATCATGGCGGACCAGAACAAACTACTCATCCTCCAATGGGATCCCAATAGAAGTGAACACTCCAGTGAGTTGAGAAGCATAAGGAAGGGACCGCCGTAAATGTGTCCGGCATCGACTTATCAGTTGAGTCATGAGCCATCCCATATTAATTAAGTCACCATTCATAGCATGATAGAACAGGAATCGGTGCACTTCCGTCACTTCATCTCGGCTGCCACCCTTGGGATAAATAAGTGTAGTAAACATATGATGCAGAACCCGTTGCAAGGCGGGAAAGTGGTTGGCATTGAGCTCAATGAGGTCACTCACACCACGCACAAAATCACAGCTCGTCATGGCAATGAAACTTGCCTCAACCTCACCATGCCCAAAATTCATGTCTGCACCATGTGAAGAGACTCCCAGGGCATGATTGAATAATTTTGAATTAATTCGGATCTCAATGCTCTTAACCATGGTGTATAATCTTCCATCTCTGTCAACCAAATTACCATAGAACTATTGTACCATATAGGGATAAAACCGGTTGTATCTAGTGACAAAGTCAATCCACCCCGGTTGCATTGAAAAAATTGTATAAATGTCGGGCAGGATTTCATTCAACTCTTGAAAATCGACAAGACGAGGGTCGATGATAGACCTTGGAGGTAACCTGCGTGCGGGAGCTTGTGGCGGAGGTGCGGCCGGAGCTTCACGTCTCCGAGCACTAGGTTCCCCTTGGAGAAGACGCCGAGCACTCCGTCTAGGTGCCATTTTAGACTAAGAAACCCGCTGAAGAGAAGATCATCTTGAGAGGTAGGACCTCTACCTTGGGATGGAGGGGGAGACACCAGGAATAACTAATAACACATTCGCCACACTCTAGAACTCAGGGAAGGGTGGCACGAGCGCACGAACGCCGACGAGGAGGCGTGCCGAAATGGAAAATAAACGACCGGATCGTTCTCGGGGAGGGAAGATGTGGGGTTTTTAGGGCTTGAAAGGTGGGAGAGAGATGTGCTAGGGTTGAGGTGGAGTAAGGGAGAGATAAGGGAAAGTGATAGAATGAGAGAAGGGGGAAGAAAACCCCCTTAAAAAGGGGTTCGGACGCGGCTGAACCGGGCCGGTTCGCCACTGGCAGTCGACCGGCACGAAGCCAGCGGTCGACCGCTGGGGCATAGAAACCCCATTGTGCACCCTGAGAGAAAATGTGTGTAACCAGCGGCCACCAGAGATGGAAGTGGGCTCCATGACCCTGTGGACTCCCCCATTTTCACAGATCACTTTTTTTTTCTTTTTATTTTTCTTCTTCTTTTTTTTGTTTGTTTCTAAATTTTTTTTATTTTATTGCTAAGTCACGAAAGATATCAAGCAGGAGTCGACTATGGAAACCCTTGAATGGAGACTGCTAAGAGCACTAGATCACTAGTCCACATTTATTTATCAAGGAATATTCAGTTTTAGGAAAATGTCAAGGAAGAAGTGTATATAATTATAAGTATAGGCACAAATGCTAGGTATAGTCATACACTGTTGAGCTATGGTTTTGATGATAACTAAACTTCATGTGTGATGGAGATTGTTAAGCTATGACTTTGACGATAACTAAACCTCATGTGTGATGATAGTGGTTTTGATAATCACAACATATTGTGTGCTTGATTAGTGGAAAACATCTTCATGATATATGAACTCACATGTGGCTATATTATCTTACAGGTTGCTTTACTAAAACATCTTCATGATAAATGAACTCACATGTGGCTATCTTATCTTGTAGGTTGCTTTACTAAGTAGGTTGATGATTGAATCATGCATGCTGCACATTAGTCTTTGGAGGTTTCATGTGAAGACTATGCTTCTCAGTGAAATGGTTGAGTCCTTATGGATATGAAATTGATTGCATGGCCTTGTGTTGTGTAAATGCATAGCCATTTCATTACATGCTCTGTTGAGGATTTCCTCTGGTTCTTGTATATCATGAATGCATGAGTGATGGCTCCTAGTCATTCTGATCATATGGCTTAAATGCTTTGAAATGGTTTAAGGGAGAACTGGGTTGAAGTTGGGATCTTCAGATTCGTTGGTTGAATATTAACTTGCTTCTAAATTCCCGGAAAGTGCAGGTTAATATTTCCCACATTATGATGGATTCAAGGTAAGAATTTATATTGGAATCCATGGTGACACTCTTCTAATCTTGAGTTGAAAAATGGGTTCTCAAGTGCTTTCATACAGATCTTTCATGTGGATTCTTATATGTCTCATGATAATGCTTTCGTAATCATATTTCATGTCATTTGGGTCTTGGTCTCAAAACTAGCTTCATATGTTAATGCATGACCCATATATTTTGATCTTGATCTAACCTCTTAGTTTATCATGTTTTTCAGGATGCAAAATCATTGTTGATCTTCATGGGATTATGGTAATATTTAAGCAATTGTTTCCCTTTACTTTGATGGAGGTTTTAGTTATTTTTCAAACTCAAACTACCTTACAGTCTTCACCATTTTCAATCCAGCCATTGGATCTCCATTCTAAAAATTTTATGTTATAGCTCTGGGAGTCCTCTTTCCAACACTTCCAGTCTCGCTTCGATCGGAGTTCGGAGCTAGGAGAATTAATTCCTGCCGCCGAAGCATGCAGAGCTGTTTTTATGAAGCTGCCTGAAAGGGTCGACCCTAAGGGTCGACCCCTGTAAACCAGAACCAAAATTTGTTCTGTTTGAGTTCTGGAAACCCAAGGGTCGACCCTTGGGGTCGACCCCTTGAATTCTGGAAACCCGAGGGTCGACCCCAAGGGTCGACCCATGTAAAACAGAACACAAAATCCATTCTATTTGACTTCTGTATGCCCAAGGGTCGACCCCAAGGGTCGACCCCTACAGGTCCTCTTGCTGTTTTTGTTGAACCAGAACCTGGTTCTGAGAGGGTCGACCCCTGGGGTCGACCCATGAACTTCTGGACCTCTAGCACAGCACGAGGGTCGACCCTTCTGTTCTGGGCGGCGCCGGTTTTGTTGACTTGTTGGTTTCGAGCCACATGGGCTTATACAGCTGTTAGGGTCTCCGGGAATCACTCCATAATATATGGATCTGGTCCCCTGAACGTCCCTTGACCTGTCTAGGAGTATAAATCATCTTGTTAAGGGTGTAAACCCTAAGGGATTTTCGTATACACTATTTTCAGGTTTCTTTCTAACCCTTCTTTGTGCAGGTCGCAGCAGCCACCTCCAGCCCTTGTTCCTCTTGTGTTTGTGCGTGAATGTGAAGGGAAGAAGGAGGATTCGAAGTTCCAATCAACCCTCTACTGCTGGCTGCGAGTGAAATCAAGATTCAAGCTCATCCGATTCAAGATTGTCAAGAACGTCTTCCTGCTGCACAAGTGTTCGATTAAATTCCGAGAAGAGAAAGGGGGAGCTTCTACAAGGATAAATCATTCTCTCTTCACACCTTTCATTCTGATTCTTTGAGTTTAAACTTCAGCATATGTTGTAATCTTCATCTCAGATATTTGTGTGTGTGTGGATCATTGTTGGATCCGTGGTCGTGTGTGTGTCGTGATTTATTCGTGTGTGTATGTAGGTCTTCCTAGATCTACGTTTGTGTGTGTGGGTGTCTAGTTAGATCAGTTCTGTATCTTGTGTGTGGTTTGCTGCACTTGTGGCAGTGTGTGTTCGTGTTGGTGATCCGGCCATCGGATCGTGTGTGTGTTGTTATTCCGATCGTTGGACCGTGTGGGAGACTACGTCTGTGTGTGTGTGTCTGTGTTTTGGGGCGCGTCCCTGTGTGTGTATGCAGGCGTCATCCTGCGTGTGTATTTGGAGCGTCATCTCCGGTTGGGAATTTATTCCCGAGTGAAGCCTCACCTAGTTTGGTGAGGGGTGGACGTAGGGAGCCCGTCGTGGTCCCGAACCACCTTAAAATCCCTGTGTATTGTGGTTTGCTTTGCGCACTGGTTTGGTTTATTTTGTGTATCCATCTATATGATCGTGTGGGATCGGTGAACTTGAGAGAATCGGTTTAATGGCTTAATCAACTTCCTTAATTCTGTTATATGTCATTAACTCCACCGTGTGCACTCGTCTTGTCTCATAATGTTTGTTGTTATCAAGCTTGCCAGATCAACAGTTTTGGGTGTTTTAATTGTTGTCTCATTGCCTTTGATAAAAGGTCAAGAGTTTTATTTAAAATTGTAGTCACCCAATTCACCCCCCTCTTGGGTGTCATTGATCGAGGGACCCAACAATTGGTATCAGAGCTAAGGCTCTAATTTGATAGATCTAACGATCTAGAGTTATCCGAATCAATGACTACCATGATCTACACCTTGAATTCTCCACCCGTGTTTGATGGCTGTAATTTTGATTTGTGGTTAGGAAGGTTGTGTAGTCTAGTCAATTCATACGACCCTAAGCTATGGAAGCTTATTTCACATGGTCCTTATGAATTGCCTAAAGACAAAAGTGTTTGGACTGCAGATCAAAAACTTAAACATGATCAAAATGGTTTGACTCTAAAATTACTTATTGCTGCAGTTGACTCTAACTATTTTCCTTTTGTCTCCCATTGCAGATCCGCGAAGGAAATATTGGATGGATTAGCAGACCTCAAGGAGGAGCTTAAAGACAGATGTCTTATAGCGGGCACGAGTGAACAAAGGAGTGGTCAGCCAAGTGAATCGAGCTCAAGGGTAAACTCTGATTCTGATTATGAAGATGATTTTAACTATGAAGAATTGTTGAATGCTTATGAAGAGCTTGCTGAAAAATATAAGAAGTTAAAATCTGAAAACAAAAAATTGCAAAAGAATGTAGGTCAAAATAAAACTGATTCCTCTTGTAAAGAATGCTTACACCTTAAGGAATTGATTGATGGTTACATGTTTGACATTGAAATTCACAAAGATCAAATCTCTTCCTTGAGAAATGAAAACAAAGAGCTGAGAGAGAGAGTTAGTCTTATGAACAATGGTCAAAATGAGCTTGCTCATGATAAAAATCTTGAAATGGAAAATGAGAAACTGAAGGAATTGAACAATACCATTTCTGAAAAATTGCTTGTTTTTGAAAAAGGAAAAGGTTTGCTTGTTGATCAATGTAAAGAAATGCATGTGATGAAACAAGAAATGGAAACCTACAAAATCATCAACACCCAACTACATGAACAAGTCAAGACTTGTGAAAATAAGATGGTCTCCTATGAATTGCACATTTCATCACTTGAAAAAGAAATTTTTGATTTGAATGCTTCTTTATCTAGATTTGTCAATGGTCAAGAAAACTTGGATAAACTGTTGGGAATGAAAGTAAACTTTCAAAGAGAAGGGCTGGGGTTCAATCCTGTGAACAAAAAGAAATTTGAAAGTAAAATATATACTTCATTTGTTCATGACAATTGTGCACCTACCACCTCCACATCTTACTCCCAGCAACCCACTGTATCAAGAACCCAATCAAATCAGAAAAATAATGTGAATGTCCAAAAGCTTCAAAAAGAAAACAAAAATCAGAAAATCAACATGCATCAAAAATCCAAAAATGCTGCTAGCATCTCCATGCATGTTGAACATACTTCTTCCACACACACACAACCACCTAGAAAGAAATTCTCATGTTTTTATTGTGGAAAATATGGACATGCCATGCATGATTATTTTATGAGAAAGAATGATGATTTAGAAGCATGTAGGAAAAGAATGAAACCTTTTGCAAATGGGAAACAAGAGTGGAATAAAAAATCACATGCTTCAAAGAATCCTCGTGCTTTTAAGAACTCAAAGTCATGTTGCAACTACTGTGGTAAATTTGGACATATGGTTCATGATTGTTTTCTGAAGAAAATTGATGATTTGAATGTTGTTATGAAGTGGAAGCCACATGCCAAAGATGCTGCTAACCCACAAGGACCCAAGATGGTTTGGGTACCTAAGAATGCCAAATGAGAAATTTGTTTTGCAGGTGTACCTTGGGAATGTAAAGCATGAAATCTATTTTTCTCACGAAGGTAAGGCACACAAGTGGGATAAATCAGGTTAAAAGAAAAAACCAAAACTGAAATTTGAAAATTCAGGTGATATCCCTCTCACTCTCTTCAGTAATTATGTCATTGTTTGATTCATATTTGTGCTGAATTGTCTTGTGTTAATGCACATGTTTGTTCATGCATTCCATCCATAGATAGTTGCATACACTTGTGCATATCATCCTCATATAGCATCTTGTTGAAGTGGTGCTTTGAAACCATCAATAAAGTTCACTACATTTGTTGAGCTTGCATGCACCCTCATGTTTGCATACACCCTTTCACATATTATCTTGCATAAGTTGAACATTGTGAAGTCATGTCATAATGCATAGCATTCCTCCTACCTTCATCACCCTTGACTACATAGTATATCAAATGGTGACATGTGGAAAGACAGGTTATGCCTGTCTGAAAGCTATCACTACGCGTGAGGTGATCTTTGGATCTAAGTTCTCCGTCGAGTACTATGAGTCGTTTACTTAAAAGGCTGCATATGACATTGGATTGTTACTGAACATCTTGTATTTTTGCACACACTAAGGGGGAGCAACCACATTCTTCATATGAGCTTAGTGTTTAAGGTTCACACATGAGTCATGCATTGCATCTTGAGTTATCTAGTGGATTTTGGTTGTTAAAATAATTTGTTATGCCAAAGTTAATAAATTTGAATCAAAATTGACAAATCAATTCTTGTTGTTCTTGGATACAGATTACACTCCCAAAATCCAAATGCTGATGGGCTGACCGTGACCAAGTTTGAATCAAATGAGGAATACCTTGCAAGGATGAAAATGATAAAAATTTTCTCAATCCACCACTGGGAGATAGGAAGTGATTTTGATAGTACCCAAGACATGGTATGAAAAGTGCGCGTCTCTGCTAACAAAGGATGGGTTCAATAGGTGAAAGACTTGGAAGAAAAAGGATTCTCAAGGTAAAGGTAAGAAAGCAAAATCTGAAATATCAACCCCTGTGAGGTTGGCAATCTCAGTGATTGAAGGCTTCCAATCTTGTCTTCTGAACCAAGGTAATTCAACCTTGTTAAATCATGCAATGGTCTTTTTATCACTTGGTGATACCTTTAGATGACAAGTGTTGATTCTAAAAACTTGAGTTGTCATTTACTAGCATGCTGTGACAAATTGGTTGAATCTAGTTTGATGTGATGAACATACTTAATTGATTTAACAGAATGAATCCTTGAGATGAGTTATGTGACTTGAAAATATGTTTGTGATTATATGATCCATACATTTGACTTTTGGATGAACTCTCATTTCAAAACTTGTGAAAGACCTTTCAAAATCTATTTTTGAACAATTCTGAAATTTGGGTTGCACTGCTTACTTTTGATCATTTATGCACCCTCATTCATAAAGGTCTTGTCATAAACAATGTTTGCTGATTCATGGATTGAATGTGGATGAACTTAATAAGAATTCTGTCACACTGACTTGGAAATGAAAGCTCTCATCTTCTTTTTGCATCCTATCCTTCATTCTCATACAGTAATAGGCTGCATGCATCAGAATCCAATGCATTAGGTGCATTTAGTTCTCTCAAATGAAAAACCAAAAACACACACCTTGCACCCATGTTAATTTCTGCATTGCATTAGAACTCATGCATTCGTCACACTTAGTTCATTCGTTTGGCATCCATTCAATTAGTATCAAATTGACATCACATTGCTCGCATACATGTCATAGTGCATTTGCATAAACTCCCAATGTGTGCTTGTGTGTTATTATATGATAATCACCCCCATCCTTGAAAATTCTATGACCTTATGCATTCTTGATAAATAATATTGCATTTGAGTCATTATTGGTGTGCTTCATGTTGTACACTTTGGGGGGAGTAAAGTGCATCTATTTAGGGGGAGTTGTATTGTTATGTATTCATGGTATTTTCGGTATACATGCTGAATCAAATTCACACAATTCATGCACAGAATATGAAAATGAGTGTTAAGAATAAGGATATATGTTTTTCTTTTCAACACTCTCGAGATGTTAAACTTGCTGCATGTATGTTGAAGAGACAGTTGAGGAAAAAGCTGCCTACCTATCTTTGTTGAAAAATCTGAAATGAAAATGAATGGTAGAGCAATGCTTGGTCTCACTGAGTGAACTGGGCACATGTCACCTGAGACGTGATGTGGTTCATATATATCTGAAAAGTGTGGACTAGTACCTCTGTTTAAAATGAGGTGAGATGGTTCAGTATTCTAAGTAACCAGGGATTCTGGCATGAGCTCCATGCGTCTACTCGCGTAAAAAGGAATCATTTTGGACCTGATCACTCTTGAAAAATTCTGACTATCATGTGGTACTGGTTGAGTTGAAAAAATGATGGTGAAAACTCATTGTGGTAGAGCGAAGCCTCCAATACGCTGCTCTCAAAATTGAAGTGCAGTCTGTAAAATGTCTCCCTGTGTTGATCTGAAAATCTAAATATCCATATTGAAACTATCATTTTTCATATTACTCACTTACACATTTGAGAATTTGATTTAATATGTATTCAGAAAGTTGATTGACTGCATTAGCAATTGCATTAATCTCCTATATGATTGAAAAATCTCCCATGTGCTACACATGTGTATTCCGATTGTCATGACTCTCTTGCATCTTTCCTATACCCATCCCTTCTTAAATAAGTACGGGGGAGCAGTGTTGCATGTATACATATGTATCTATTTGTTTGCTTGTGTATGCATCTCACATGTCATCACATGCATTTCAAACCACAAATCAAAAATTAAAAAATCTAGAAAATACTGAAAACCAAAAATTGAGTGAACTTCCCATGCTATTTACTTGCTCAATAAATTCTTGTGTTTGCTTGGCAAATGGGGAGAAAGATTGGGCACAACCAAGTAATCAACATTTGATATCCTCTCTAGCCAACAATTGGTTCTCGAGTCCACAATTGGTGTTTCCCATCCTTTCCATGAACCCATTTATTTATAACTTACTCCTGCTTCATCAGAATTTCAAATGTGGGTTACTGTTCCTTGCACTTTTATCATGCTACAATGTGCATCTCCACTGTTTCTTCTTCATGAGGGAGTATGATTGGCATTACCCCGCTTTTTGATAATGTCAAAGGGGGAGAAATATTTCATGTGATTCATGCTTGTTAGATTCATGATTGGGGTTTCATGATTGGGGGAGAACAACTTGCCACTCGTTTGTCATCTTCACTAAGATTGTCATCATTCATCACTAAGTTTGTCATCATCAAAAAGGGGGAGATTGTTGAGCTATGGTTTTGATGATAACTAAACTTCATGTGTGATGGAGATTGTTGAGCTATGACTTTGACGATAACTAAACCTCATGTGTGATGATAGTGGTTTTGATAATCACAACATATTGTGTGCTTGATTAGTGGAAAACATCTTCATGATAAATGAACTCACATGTGGCTATATTATCTTACAGGTTGCTTTACTAAAACATCTTCATGATAAATGAACTCACATGTGGCTATCTTATCTTGTAGGTTGCTTTACTAAGTAGGTTGATGATTGAATCATGCATGCTGCACATTAGTCTTTGGAGGTTTCATGTGAAGACTATGCTTCTCAGTGAAATGGTTGAGTCCTTATGGATATGAAATTGATTGCATGGCCTTGTGTTGTGTAAATGCATAGCCATTTCATTACATGCTCTGTTGAGGATTTCCTCTGGTTCTTGTATATCATGAATGTAGGAGTGATGGCTCCTAGTCATTCTGATCATATGGCTTAAATGCTTTGAAATGGTTTAAGGGAGAACTGGGTTGAAGTTGGGATCTTCAGATTCGTTGGTTGAATATTAACTTGCTTCTAAATTCCCGGAAAGTGCAGGTTAATATTTCCCACATTATGATAGATTCAAGGTAAGAATTTATATTGGAATCCATGGTGACACTCTTCTAATCTTGAGTTGAAAAATGGGTTCTCAAGTGCTTTCATATAGATCTTTCATGTGGATTCTTATATGCCTCATGATAATGCTTTCGTAATCATATTTCATGTCATTTGGGTCTTGGTCTCAAAACTAGCTTCATATGTTAATGCATGACCCATATATTTTGATCTTGATCTAACCTCTTGGTTTATCATGTTTTTCAGGATGCAAAATCATTGTTGATCTTCATGGGATTATGGTAATATTTAATCAATTGTTTCCCTTTAGTTTGATAGAGGTTTTAGTTGTTTTTCAAACTCAAACTGCCTTGCAGTCTTCACCATTTTCAATCCAGCCATTGGATCTCCATTCTAAAAATTTTATGTTATAGCTCTGGGAGTCCTCTTTCCAACGCTTCCAGTCTCGCTTCGATCGGAGTTCGGAGCTAGGAGAATTAATTCCTGCCGCCGAAGCGTGCAGAGCTGTTTTTATGAAGCTGCCTGAAAGGGTCGACCCTTAGGGTCGACCCCTCAAGAAAGGGTCGACCCTAAGGGTCGACCCCTGTAAACCAGAACCAAAATTTGTTCTGTTTGGGTTCTGGAAACCCAAGGGTCGACCCTTGGGGTCGACCCCTTGAATTCTGGAAACCCGAGGGTCGACCCCAAGGGTCGACCCATGTAAAACAGAACACAAAATCCATTCTGTTTGACTTCTGTATGCCCAAGGGTCGACCCCAAGGGTCGACCCATGCCCCGAAGGTCGACCCCAAGGGTCGACACCTACAGGTCCTCTTGCTATTTTTGTTGAACCAGAACCTGGTTCTGAGAGGGTCGACCCCTGGGGTCGACCCATGAACTTCTGGACCTCTAGCACAGCACGAGGGTCGACCCCAAGGGTCGACCCTTCTGTTCTGGGCGGCGCCGGTTTTGTTGACTTGTTGGTTTCGAGCCACATGGGCTTGTACAGCTGTTAGGGTCTTCGGGAATCACTCCATAATATATGGATCTGGTCCCCTGATGCGGGACGGGATTGAAATGAGCTAAGACCTACGAATGCAACAAGTGCGGCCAGCACTCGCACGCCAAAGGCAAGCCGGGCGGCTGACCTCCGTAGCGTTCCTCCGGGTGGAGGCGTCTCTCAACAAGAAACTCAAGCCCAACGAGTGAGGGAAGCGCGGGGATCTCAGCGGCTAAGGAACCGCCTTACGTCTAAGGGAATCTAGTCCGAGCTCGGCGCTCGGCTAGGGCCACGGGATGGGTGCTCTCAACTCGCAGTCACGAGGTGACTAAAGACTAGCTAGGAACCTAAACACTCACGCGGCATAATAGAAAGCATACTAGTAAAGCAAATGCCAACTAAGGGAGCGTCGCACGTACCTCCACGCCTAGGCGTGGGGAAGGAACCCCGGCCGAGATCAACAACGCCGATACACAAGGACGAACAATAATACAACCTCAACCACCAACGCCCACTCCTCGCAGGGAGATAACAGGCTACACAAAGAGATTCGGGGCTGCCGATGTACGGGCTGACGGGCGGCACTCGGTGAAGGGTTGGCCGCGAGGAGGATCCGAACGGTGGTCGGCAGGTTCGCAGTAATGCGTGACTCCGTGGTGAAAGCTCCCACGACCTGGTCCGGTGTCCGATTGAGGCGCCGTCAGCGATGGCGCGTAGCTAGGTCACGGGAGGAAGCCTCGGCCAAAGGGGGCATGCAGATTCCGTCCGTGGAAGCTGAGGCGCATCTGCAACTTGCGACAGGATTCTGCTCCCAGAACCGCGCGCTCGAGCGGGAAAAATCAGAAGAAATAGCTCCGAAGGGCGAACGGAGCTCCGCTTGCTGGAGGACGAAGAGGACGCAGAGCAGCAGGTCCCGACCAAAGGGATTGGTCAGATCTGGTCGGGGCTGAGAGCAGCTGGCTATGGAATCTGAAGATGGTCCTGGCGCCGGGTGGGCAGGGCAGATCTGCGTGGCCTCACGGGAATGGACGCCACGAACAGCTCGGACGTCGGAACAAGGAGAGGTCGGCGGCGTTGGAGAGAGGACGAAGAGAGGTACGACCGGTGAAGATCTCACGTCCAAACTCGCTGAAGTCCGTCCCGTGGGATTTTTGCAAGGGGGCGGACAGAATCTGGCTCGCAGGGAGAGGGGGTCCTGCGCGCGCCCACGAAGAAAATCGCCACGGATGATGCCGAAGTCCGAATGAGGCGAGACCACCTCGCACGAGTCGGTGACTCGTAGTAGAATCACCCAAAAATGGGCTGGTAGCCCACAGTCGCAAAGAACAGAGGAGGACGTCGCAGCTCTTGGAGGTGAAATCTGGTTGCAACGAGCTTGAACCTGTGAAGAGATAGAAGAGAGGGGGAACCTCGGCGTCGCACCGAGGGGATGGGGAGTCACACCCCAGGCTTGATCCCGTCGCAGGATCAAAGAGAAACAGAGGGGGGCGCAGCCACCTTCAAGAGCACAAGCAATTTTCTTTTCTATTCATTCAATAATTCCTTCCAAAGAAAATACAAGCCTTATATATCCGGGGGGAAAGCTAGGGTTTCATCCCAAGCCACAAGGAAGGGAGGGGGGCGCAAATGGAAGGGGGGGTGCGACCAGCCCTCCTCCATTCAAGGGGGGTGCGGCCACCCCCCCTCCAATCAAGGAGGGATCAAGGGGGGGGCGCCCAAGGGGGAAAGGGGGGGAAGATGGAATGGGGAAAGGGGGGCGCCCAAAAAGGAAAGTGGAGGGGCCAAGGGGGGGAAGGTGGCGCAGCCACCATGAGTGAGGGATGCGCCCTCCTCCCCAAAGCCCTAACCCTAATCCAACCAGCTATGGGCCAAGGCCAAGCCCAATAATAAAGGAAGATAGCCCACTACTCCCTACACATAGTCTGATAACATAAAAGAACTAGATAACGTGTCCACGCAGGGACCAAACCTAGGCCCAACATGGCCTCATATGAGAAGACAAGATCCTCTAGTAGATGCCGTAGTCGCCTAGCCAAAGAGATGCTGGCGTGCTCCGTGTGCTCCGTCGAGTGATGCGGCGCGTGTCCTCACCAATTCTCCCCGGGTGGGAAGAACTCGACCCCGTCGAGTAAGGGTCACGGTCGCTCAAGTAGCGCTCCAGCAGGTCCGGGTCGATCTTCTCCAGCTCTCCACGTGTGATCCAGGCGTCGTCTGTCGCAGGGCGCCCTCTCCAACGCACTAGGAAGCGTTGGTATGCTCCGCTCCTGGTCGTGGTCACCTGCTCATCCAGTATACAATCTATATGCTCGCGTTTCTGTAATGGGGCTGGAAGAGGTGGACGCTCAGAAGGTGTAATACTCTCAACAGGAGGGGAGGGCCCAAAAAGCTCACTGGGAATCACCGCGGGATCCCGATATGCCACCAGATCTGAGACATTGAACGTCGAAAAGATCCCATAGTCGTCTGGCAGCTAAATCTCATACACATTCGACCCAATTCGCTTCAAGACTCGAAAGGGTCCAGCACCGCGGGCCTGGAGTTCCTTCACGGCCCCCGAAGGAAACCGTTCAGGTCTGACCCTGATCATGACGTACTCTCCCTCTCGGAACTCACGGGTGCGTCGATGCGCATCAGCTAACTCCTTATAACGTGCGTTGCTGGCCTCTATATGATGACGTACATGCTCATGCAACTGTCTAATATGCTCTGCAAAGGACTCAGCTGACTCAGAAACACGGGCCTGGATGGGAGATGGAACCAAGTCTATCGGCTTCCTAGGTCTACGGCCAGTAACAATCTCAAAGGGACTCAAACCTGTAGACCTATTGACCGAGTCATTATATGCAAACTCTGCTAGAGGTAGAACCAAGTCCCAATCCCCGACACGATCACGCACTAAACACCTAAGAAGATCCCCCAAACTCCTATTGACTACCTCAGTCTGACCATCGGTCTGGGGGTGATAGGCAGTAGAGAATTTCAACTAGGTGCCCATCATGTGCCATAGGGTTTTCCAGAAATAGCTAGTGAAGCGCACATCCCTATCAGACACTATAGTACGTGGAAGCCCAAACCTGGAAACACAGTGAGTAAAGAACATACGGGCAACTCTAGAGGCGTCTGAAGTCTTGGAACAGGGAATGAACAAGGCCATCTTAGAGAACCTGTCTACCACCACAAAAATGGAGTCATGCCGACGGAGGGTACGAGGCAAACCTAACACGAAGTCCATGCTAATGTCCTGCCATGGACTGTCTGGGACAGGGAGGGGAGTATAAAGGCCGGTGTTCTGCTTCCTCTGCTTGGCCATAGCGCAAGTGCGGCACTGAGCCACGATGCGAGCAACATCCCTCTTCAAACTAGGCCAATAGAACCTATGCTCAACGGCCTCAATGGTCTTGTTCCGGCCGAAGTGGCCAGCAAGACCCCCTGCGTGTAACTCCCAAGTGAGAAAATCACGAACAGACGTCCGTGGGATGCACAACCTGCCACCTCGGAATAAATGACCCTCCTGAAGGACAAACTCACTATACTCACGGGAGGGGCCCGACTGAAGGGCAGCATGAATCGGACCGAAGTCCGGGCAGTCAACATAAGCCTCCCTCAACCTATCCAATCCCACCACCTCGACACTCATGGTGGACAACATCATCATTCACCGACTCAATGCGTCGGCCACCTTGTTCTCGGCCCCTGCCTTATGCCTAAGCACAAAGGTATACTCCTAAAGGTACTCCACCCACCGACTATGACGCGCATTCAGCTTTTTCTGGGTATGGAGAAACCTCAAAGTCTCGTGATCAGAAAAGAGCACAAACTCCTGGTGTAGGAGATAGTGCCGCCAATATCGCAATGCCTGGACGACTGCATAAAACTCCTTGTCATACGTGGAGTACCGCAGTTTGGCATCGTTCAGCTTCTCGCTGAAAAAGGCAATGGGATGAGACTCCTAACTCAAGACTCCCCCTATACCCACTCCAGAAGCGTCACAGGTGACCTCAAACACCTTAGAAAAATCAGGTAAGGTAAGAACAGGTGCCTGGGTCATGCGCTCCTTGATGCTCTGAAAGGCCGTGGCTGCAGCCTTAGTCCATGTGAATGCCCCCTTCCTAATGCAATCCGTGATCGGGGCAGTGATGGAACTGAAGCCACGAATGAAGCGACGATAGAACGTCGCTAGGCCATAGAAGCTCCGAACATCGTGGAGGGTGCGGGGCTCGGGCCATTCCTGAATGGCGCGAATCTTCTCCGGATCAGCGGAGACCCCATCTCGAGACACTATGAACCCAAGGAAGGAAACCTGATCGGTCATGAAAGCACACTTCTTCGGGTTGGCGAATAAGCTCTCTCGCCTCAAAACAACGCAGACCTGCCTGAGATGGTCTAAGTGATGCTCCCTAGTGTGGCTATAAATAAGGATGTCATCGAAGTAGACGACCAAAAAGACCCCTATCATAGGCCGCAGGACCTGGGTCATCAACCGCATGAATGTACTAGGGGCATTAGATAGCCCGAAGGGCATAACTAACCACTCATACAGACCATCCTTGGTCTTGAATGCAGTTTTCCATTCATCCCCAGGCCTGATCCTAACCTGGTGATAGCCACTTCGAAGATCAATTTTAGAGAAAATAGTGGCTCCCGACATCATATCTAACAAGTCATCCAGTCGGGGAATAGGAAAATGATATTTCACCGTAATCTTATTGATCGCACGGCTATCGATGCACATCCTCCATGTGCCATCTTTCTTCGGGGCTAGCAAAGCGGGGACAGCGCAAGGGCTCTTGCTGTCCCTGAGGGATCCCCTACTCATCAACTCCTCGACCTGCCTCTGCAACTCGGCATGGTCCGCGGGGCTCATCCTATAGTGAGGTAGGTTAGGCAACGAAGAGCCTGGGACAAGGTCGATCTCATGCTGGATGTCACGCATAGGTGGAAGGCCTCCAGGGAGGTCCTCCGGGAAGATATCAGAAAACTCGCGTAAAATCGCAGCCAACTCGGGGTTTAGCTCACCCTTGGATCCTGGGATGACATCACTCACCTCTCGAACAACAACAGCAAAGAGGGGACTACCACTGGTGAACTCCCTCTCCATCTCACGGGGACTAATCACCATCAACCTCCTAGTGGAAGGCTCTCCTAGGGTGAGGGTAGTGGAGGAGGTAGTGGCTGGCACCAAGGGTGGGGTAGGAGGGTCGGCCTTCCCCTGACGAGGGGCGTTCGTGGCGCTGGGGCCGGCTGGCCCGCGGACAGCAGGATCCTTAGGCTGGGTGGGGTGAAGAGTGATCCTATGTCCACCATGGTCGAAGATGCAAGTGTTTGACCGGCCATGGAGGGTGGCATCCCTATCGAAGAGCCAAGGCCTACCTAGAATGATACTACCCACCTCCATAGGTAGCACGTCATACCAAATCTCATCATGGTAGGTCTGAAACTGCAATGGCACTAGACAACGAAGCCTGACCGGGATAGAGGTAGAATCTACCCAGGATACCCGATACGGAGCAGGGTGGTCCACAGGTGTCAACCCAAGACGAGTAACCGTACCGGTGGATATGGCATTAATGCAGCTCCCACTGTCAATGATCACCTTGCAGGCCTTCCCTCCAAGCCTACAAAAGGTGTGAAAAATGGTGGTATGACGCCAGTCGTCACTCACCTGGGGCTGGGTAAGGATACACCGGACTACCCCTAACTGCGCATCGCCCTGATACTGAGTACCAGGGACACCGTCCTGCTCTCCCTCAAGCAACTCATCAAAGAACTCCTCTGCCAACTCCTGGTCGGCCTCATAGCTGACTGGCAGAAGCTCAGTCGTGGGATCAGTGGGTGAGGGGTCCGTCACAACAAGCGACTCTCTAGTGGGGCATTTGTTTGCATAATGGCCGACTCCCCCACACCTATAACAATTGTTACGTGCCCCTGTGCTAGGAGATGCTCCACCGGTCATCGGCCCTTTCCCCTTGTCATCATGATGGGCCGGGGGTGGTGGCAGCTGGGGTCGGGTAGGGAACGCGGGCGGCTGAGGGCGTGAGGTGGGGTAAGGTGGCTGCTGGCGAGGGGGAGGGAGAGTGTCCCTCGGCAGGGGAGGGCGAGGCCTAGGAACAGTGGGGTCCTGGAGGGGGTTCCGAGGGCCGAGCCGCCGAAAACCGACTATAGGAACTAGGTGCGGTGCGTGGGTCGAACCCCCGCTGACTGGTGGTCCCCTGACGTTGAGTAGGAGTGAACTCCGCCTCAAACTGCTCTAGCTCCATAGCAACCTGATACGCGAGCTCTAAGGTGTTCACATTACGGCGAAATAACTCATACTGGTAATGGGGCCGTAGACCACGACGGAAACGAGAGATGGGCATGGCGCTCTCCTCACTGACTCCACATCGCAAGAAATACTCGTCGAACTCTGCGATGTACTCGGACACGGTCCGATCTCCCTGGCTGAGACTCTGCCATCTGTCAATGAGCCTCTGGCGATATGAGGGAGGCAGGTACTTGTCTCGGAGTTTGACCTTCATCTCACTCCAAGACTCGACCTGGGGGTCCTGACGCTGAAATAGCAGACTCTCCAGATTCCTCCAATATGTTTGTGCCCGACCTAGTAACTTCATCTTGGCAAACTTAACTTGCCGGTGGTCAGACATCTCAACCCACTCAAAGTACCTGTCCATGCTAGCCTCCCAGTCTAGGTAGATCTTCGGGTCCAGGGACCCGTCAAAAGTGGGAGAGTCCGCGCGAACGGTCCTAAGGGCCCGATCATCCTCGTCATCCCTCTGTGGTCGGTGACCACGGTGGCATCGGCCATTCCCCTCATAATCATTGTCGGATCCGTAATCCTCAAAGTCGGGGACTCTTGGCCGTCGCTCCTCAGCCCGATATGGTGGGGGCTGGGCAGCTGCCGCCAGCGGGGCACGATCAACTCTAGGGGGGTCCTGATGGGGCACTTCCTCTATCCTCCCTATCCGCCCGATTAGACCCTGGATAGATCGGTCAGAAACCTCAGCGCGGTCCTCTATGGCCTTGAGTCGGCCCTCCAGACGGTTGGTCAGGTCCTTAGTGGCTTGTTCAGAACTAGCCAAGCGCTCCACGACTTCGGCCATGAAATCCTCTAGAGAGGGGCCTTCCTGGGTGGTACCACGGGGGTCGCCCATAGTGTCCGGGCGATGGTAGTGGGTGCCACCCCGAGTGGGCATGCAAAGGGACCTAAAGGGGCTAAGGGGGACACACTAGACCTATATGGGTGGACATATGCTAAATGGAATGCAAGACTGAACCCTAGACGCAAACCTATAGGCTCTGATACCACTTTGATGCGGGACGGGATTGAAATGAGCTAAGACCTACGAATGCAACAAGTGCGGCCAGCACTCGCACGCCAAAGGCAAGCCGGGCGGCTGACCTCCGTAGCGTTCCTCCGGGTGGAGGCGTCTCTCAACAAGAAACTCAAGCCCAACGACCGTCCCTATGAGGGAAGCGCGGGGATCTCAGCGGCTAAGGAACCGCCTTACGTCTAAGGGAATCTAGTCCGAGCTCGGCACTCGGCTAGGGCCACGGGATGGGTGCTCTCAACTCGCAGTCACGCCGTGACTAAAGACTAGCTAGGAACCTAAACACTCACGCGGCATAATAGAAAGCATACTAGTAAAGCAAATGCCAACTAAGGGAGCGTCGCACGTACCTCCACGCCTAGGTGTGGGGAAGGAACCCCGGCCGAGATCAACAACCCCGATACACAAGGATGAACAATAATACAACCTCAACCACCAACGCCCACTCCTCGCAGGGAGATAACAGGCTACACAAAGAGATTCGGGGCTGCCGATGTACGGGCTGACGGGCGGCACTCGGTGAAGGGTTGGCCGCGAGGAGGATCCGAACGGTGGTCGGCAGGTTCGCAGCAATGCGTGACTCCGTGGTGAAAGCTCCCACGACCTGGTCCGGTGTCCGATTGAGGCGCCGTCAGCGATGGCGCGTAGCTAGGTCACGGGAGGAAGCCTCGGCCAAAGGGGGCACGCAGATTCCATCCGTGGAAGCTGGGGGCGCACCTGCAAGTTGCGACAGGATTCTGCTCCCAGAATCGCGCGCTCGAGCGGGAAAAATCAGAAGAAATAGCTCCGAAGGGCGAACGGAGCTCCGCTTGCTGGAGGACGAAGAGGACGCAGAGCATCAGGTCCCGACCAAAGGGATTGGTCAGATCTGGTTGGGGCTGAGAGCAGCCGGCTATGGAATCCGAAGGTGGTCCTGGCGCCGGGTGGGCAGGGCAGATCTGCGTGGCCTCACGGGAATGGACGCCACGAACGGCTCGGACGTCGGAACAAGGCGAGGTCGGCGGCGTTGGAGAGAGGACGAAGAGAGGTACGACCGGTGCAGATCTCACGTCCAAACTCGCTGAAGTCCGTCCCGTAGGATTTTTGCAAGGGGGCGGACAGAATCTGGCTCGCAGGGAGAGGGGGTCCTGCGCGCGCCCACGAAGAAAATCGCCACGGATGATGCCGAACTCCGAATGAGGCGAGACCACCTCGCACGCGTCGGCGACTCGTAGTAGAATCACCCAAAAATGGGCTGGTTGCCCACAGTCACCAAGAACAGAGGAGGACGTCGCAGCTCTTGGAGGCAAAATCTGGTTGCAACGAGCTTGAACCTGTGAAGAGATAGAAGAGAGGGGGAACCTCGGCGTCGCACCGAGGGGATGGGGAGTCACACCCCAGGCTTGATCCCGTCGCAGGATCAAAGAGAAACAGAGGGGGGCGCAGCCACCTTCAAGAGCACAAGCAATTTTCTTTTCTATTCATTCAATAATTCCTCCCAAAGAAAATACAAGCCTTATATATCCGGGGGGAAAGCTAGGGTTTCATCTCAAGCCACAAGGAAGGGGGGGGGGGGCGCAAATGGAAGGGGGGGTGCGACCAGCCCTCCTCCATTCAAGGGGGGTGCGGCCACCCCCCCTCCAATCAAGGAGGGATCAAGGGGGGGGCGCCCAAGGGGGAAAGGGGGGGAAGATGGAATGGGGAAAGGGGGGCGCCCAAAAAGGAAAGTGGAGGGGCCAAGGGGGGGAAGGTGGCGCAGCCACCATGAGTGAGGGATGCGCCCTCCTCCCCAAAGCCCTAACCCTAATCCAACCAGCTATGGGCCAAGGCCAAGCCCAATAATAAAGGAAGACAACCCACTACTCCCTACACATAGTCTGATAACATAAAAGAACTAGATAACGTGTCCACGCAGGGACCAAACCTAGGCCCAACATGTCCTCAAATGAGAAGACAAGATCCTCTAGTAGATGCCGTAGTCGCCTAGCCAAAGAGATGCTGGCGTGCTCCGTCGAGTGATGCGGCGCGTGTCCTCACCATCCCCTGAACGTCCCTTGACCTGTCTAGGAGTATAAATCATCTTGTTAAGGGTGTAAACCCTGAGGGATTTTCGTATACACTATTTTCAGGTTTCTTTCTAACCCTTCTTTGTGCAGGTCGCAGCAGCCACCTCCAGCCCTTGTTCCTCTTGTGTTTGTGTGTGAATGTGAAGGGAAGAAGGAGGATTCGAAGTTCCAATCAACCCTCTACTGCTGGCTGTGAGTGAAATCAAGATTCAAGCTCATCCGATTCAAGATTGTCAAGAACGTCTTCCTACTGCACAAGTGTTCGATTAAATTCCGAGAAGAGAAAGGGGGAGTTTCTACAAGGATAAATCATTCTCTCTTCACACCTTTCATTCTGATTCTTTGAGTTTAAACTTCAGCATATGTTGTAATCTTTATCTCAGATATTTGTCTGTGTGTGGATCATTGTTGGATCCGTGGTCGTGTGTGTGTCGTGATTTATTCATGTGTGTATGTAGGTCTTCCTAGATCTACGTTTGTGTGTGTGGGTGTCTAGTTAGATCAGTTCTGTATCTTGTGTGTGGTTTGCTGCACTTGTGGCAGTGTGTGTTCGTGTTGGTGATCCAGCCATCGGATCGTGTGTGTGTTGTTATTCCGGTCGTTGGACCGTGTGGGAGACTACGTCTGTGTGTGTGTGTCTGTGTTTTGGGGCGCGTCCCCGTGTGTGTGTGCAGGCGTCATCCTGCGTGTGTATTTGGAGCGTCGTCTCCAGTTGGGAATTTATTCCCGAGTGAAGCCTCACCTAGTTTGGTGAGGGGTGGACGTAGGGAGCCCGTCATGGTCCCGAACCACCTTAAAATCCCTGTGTATTGTGGTTTGCTT
The DNA here is from genome assembly GCA_022559845.1 of Amorphophallus konjac. Taxonomy (NCBI): domain Eukaryota; kingdom Viridiplantae; phylum Streptophyta; class Magnoliopsida; order Alismatales; family Araceae; genus Amorphophallus; species Amorphophallus konjac. The sequence continues at coordinate 470,704,068 of CM040121.1, forward strand.
TGCGCACTGGTTTGGTTTATTTTGTGTATCCATCTATATGATCGTGTGGGATCGGTGAACTTGAGAGAATCGGTTTAATGGCTTAATCAACTTCCTTAATTCTGTTATATGTCATTAACTCCACCGTGTGCACTCGTCTTGTCTCATAATGTTTGTTGTTATCAAGCTTGCCAGATCAACAGTTTTGGGTGTTTTAATTGTTGTCTCATTGCCTTTGATAAAAGGTCAAGAGTTTTATTTAAAATTGTAGTCACCCAATTCACCCCCCTCTTGGGTGTCATTGATCGAGGGACCCAACATACACAATAGAAATGAACCACACACAATGCATGCATCTCACATAATCTACCCAACGAAGAAGAAACAACCTAGTGCAGACCTAAGTACATATGCCCTCACCCTTGCACATGTCAAGTTCTCTCCTAATCTTATTGAATTGATCCTGATTTAGGGGTTTTGTGAAGATGTCAGCCAGTTGATTAAGTGTGTCAATGAACTTGAACTCAAAAACCCCTTTACCTACATGATCTCTCAGAAAATGATGCCGAATGTCAATGTGTTTGGTTCTGGAGTGTTGAACAGGGTTTTTAAATAGACTAATTGCACTCGTATTATCACATAGGATGGGCACCCAATCCACTTCAACATTCAAATCAAGCAATTGATTTTTGATCCAAAGTACTTGGGCTCCACAACTTCCGGCGGCTACATATTCAGCCTCGGCCGTTGAGAGAGCTACTGAATGTTGTTTCTTAGAGGCCCATGAAACAAGGCACCCGCCAAGAAACTGACAGTACCCACTTGTACTTTTACGATCTACAATGCATCCGGCATAATCCGCATCGGTATAAGTAATTAACTCAAAAGAACTACCGATGGGAAACCACAAACCAAAGTCAATTGTGTCAATTAGATATCTGAAAATCCGTTTAACAGCTGATAAGTGAAATTCTTTAGGGCATGACTGGAAACGGGCGTAGAGACATACACTGAATTGAATGTCAGGGCGGCACATTGTAAGGTACAGTAGTGATCCGATCATACCTCGAAACAGTGTAGAATCTACTGTTTTACCATTTTCATCCTTATCCAGCTTTGTGGTGGTGGCCATGGGAGTTGATATGGGTTTTGCTTCCGCCATCCCTATTTCTTCAGCAATTCCATAGTATACTTGGCTTGATTGATGAAAATTCCTTCTGAAGTTTGTTTCACCTGCAATCCAAGAAAGAAATTCAGCTCCCCCATTAAGCTCATCTCGAATTCTCCTTGCATAGTCTTTGCAAATTCCTCGCATAAGGCATTATCAGAAGCTCCAAAAATAATGTCATCCACATACACTTGAACCACTAAAATGTCCTTACCTGATTTCCTTGTGAAAAGTGTTTGATCAACCTTACCTCTCTTGAACCCATTTTTAGCCAGAAAAGAAGTAAGTCGTTCATACCATGCGTTTGGTGCTTGTTTTAGTCCGTACAAGGCCTTTTGGAGCTTGTACACGTGTCGTGGATGTTTGGAATCTTCAAAGCCTGGCGGCTGCTCTATAAAGACATCCTCCTTGATATAGCCGTTAAGAAATGCAGATTTAACATCCATTTAAAATAGTTTAAAGTTCAAAGAGCAAGCGTAGGACAGTAAGATCTGGACTGCTTCAAGTCTAGCAACCGGTGCAAAGGACTCATCAAAATCAATTCCCATCTCCTGGCTGTACCCCTTGGCCACAAGCCGAGCCTTATTCCTTACAATCAATCTCGCGTCATTTAGCTTATTTCTGAAAACCCAACGAGTTCCAATAGTAGGATGGTTCTTAGGACACGGCACAAGAGTCCACACCTCATTTCTTTCAAACTGATGTAGCTCTTCATGCATCGCCTGAATCCATGATTCATCTTGAAGAGCTTCATGAATGTCCTTGGGCTCTACTTGTGAAAGTAAGGCCATCAGGTCCTCCTGTTCAACCTGCCTTAGAGAGGACCTAGTTTTCACCCCATCCTCCAAATTACCTATGATGTTCGCAGTTGGATGATTCTTTAGAAATGTGGAGGAGCTGGGCAGATCAGGATGCTGCACTTGTGGTTCTTGCAGTGTCTCAATTGTAGGATCCTCATCTTCCTCATTTTTGCTTGAGGTTGCCTTCAATGGCTCATCCTTGGCTTTAACATTTGATGAGTTCTTAGGGTCTTCATCTGCATCCAAGATGGAAGAAATTTGATTTGTGAGTTGACTCGGATTCATCAAAAATAACATGAGGACTTTCTTCAACAACTAAAGTCCTTTTATTGAATAATCGGTAAACTCTAGAATTGAGTGCATAACCTAGAAAAATTCCTTTATCACTCTTTTCATCAAACTTACCCAGATTGGACTTACCATTGTTCAAGATATAGCAAGGGCATCCAAAGGGTTTAAGATAAGAGATGTTTGGCTTCTTACCCTTGTAGAGCACATATGGAGTTTTGTTCAGAATGGGCCTTACCATTGCCCTGCTGATGATGTAGCATGCTGTACTTACCGCTTCAGCCCAAAAATACTTGGGTAGGGAATTCTCACTGAGCATGGTCCGGGCCATGTCTATCAACGTTCTATTCTTTCTCTCTACTACTCCATTTTGCTGGGGCATTCTCGGTGATGAAAAATTGTGTGTGTACCCCTGCTCTTCACAGAACATGCTGAATTCATGATTTTCAAATTCACCACCATGATCACTCTAGATTGTGGTGATGAGGTAACCCTTTTCATTCTGAATTTTTCTGTAAAACACTTGAAACTCCGTCACGGCAGCACTTTTATTAGCTAAAAACAGCACCCATGTGAATCTGGAGAAATCATCAACAATCACAAAGTCATAGGATTTTCCTCCTAGGCTAGATGTTCTAGTAGGACCAAAAAGATCAAGATGCAACAGTTCCAATGGCCTAGCGGATGAAACAATATTTTTGTTTTTGAATGAGATTCGTGTTTGCTTGCCTTTCGTGCAAGCTTCACAGATATTATCGCTTTCAAATTTCAATTTGGGCAGACCTATCACCAAGTCATGTCTAGACAACTTAGAGATCACTCCAAAACTATCATGACCTAGTCTGCGGTGCCATAGCCATGCGTTCTCATGGTTGTTAGCTACCAAACACACATTATCAACTGAAACATCATCAAGATCAATGGTGTACATATTGTTGCTCTTTTTACCAATGAATTTGATTTCATTTGAATTTTTGCACATGACAAAATAGTGAGTCACATCAAAAATAATCTTGAAACCCTTATCATATAATTGACTTATGCTCAACAAATTATGATTCAAACCTTTCACCAGAAGGATATTTTCAATTAGAGTCTCAGAATTCTTACCTATGTCTCCAACTCCGATTATTTTACCTTTGTCCTTCCTGCCAAAGGTAACTAAGCCTCCTTCCTTTTCTTGCAGCTTGGAGAACACCTTCTTGTCCCCTGTCATATGGCTTGAGCAACCGCTGTCTAGATACCATTTACTCCCCCTGGCTTCAAGACATATCTGCAAGAAGAAAAATTCTCATGCAATTGTTTTTGGTACCCAAGCTAGTTTGGGTCCGTTGGAGTTAGTCCAGTTCTTGGTATATCTCCTCTTGGTCCAGAAAGCACGATTTCTTGGTGGGTTTTGTTTGAACCAACAACTTACAATAGCATGCCCAAATCTACCACAATGATAGCAATTGACAGGTGCAAAGTTTCCTTGAAACTGTCGTGATTTGGGTTGAAAATGCTTGAGTTCAGGCTTGGAAGATGACGCATGGTTTTGACTTTTCTCATGGACAAAGGATGTGGTGATCTTATGCTCAAAAGGTTTTTTGTTTTGGGGAGTGTATCTGAGGCCTTCTCTTTGAAAATTGACTTTCACTCCCAACAAATTATTTAGGTTTTGCTTGCCCTTAACAAACTTAGATAACGTGGACTGAAGATCATCCACTTCTTTTTCCAAGCTCACAGTTTTCTTTTCAAGTTCCGAGTTTGTGAATTTCAGAATTTATTCTTCAATTTTCATTTTCTCACATGCTTTCTCCACTTCAATTACTTTGCAAGATAATTCTTCTTTGGCTTTATCATAGTCTGAAATTGTTTGCAATAGGCTTTCTCTTTCTTCTGTGGCCTCAAACCATTCCTATTCCAGTTTTTCAAATTTGACAAAGATATCTTCATGTGATAAGTCATCAAGTTTCTGTTTGAGAATTTTGTTTTCAGATATGTTCTTCTTGTATTTTGTGTATAATTTTTCATATTCAGATTCCCATTGTTCATTAGAAATGAAATCAGGGTCAGAGTTTACCTCTGTTGATTCATCTTCATGTGCCATGAGGCACAAGCTTTCCACAAGTTCTTGGATCTCTTCATCAGATGGTTCATCTTCATCGTCGCTCCATGTGGCGACCATGACTTTGGGTTTCTTGAAATTATCCTTCTTGAATTTCTTTTTCAGATCCGGACATTCACCTCTCATGTGCCTGGGCTTCTTGCATTCGTAGCATATGATGCTACTTGGCTTGCTTGACTCGCCTTTGGTCTGTGTGGGCTTTCTTGGCCCTTTCCTAAAGTTTCCCTGAAAGTTTATCTTCTTCCTTAGAAATCTTCTCACTTGTTGAGTTATCATTGCCAATTCTTCCTCTTCATTGCTTCCGTCACTTGATTCACTTTCTTGAAATTCATCATCGGAGTGATGAGCTTTCAGTACAATGACCTTCTTATTTTTGATGTCTTCATCAACTGTCCTCTTAATATTTATCTCATAGGTCATGAGTGACCCTATGAGTTCATCCAAGGTGAGAGTAGACAGGTTCTTTGAGTCTTCAATTACCGTGGCCTTTGGGTGCCAAGCTGACGTTAGGGACCTTAACCCTTTCCTTACAAGGTCAGAATTTGAGTACTCTTTCTCGAGACTCTTGAGACCATTCATGATCTCTGTTAGCCTTGCAAACATTTCGGAGATGGTTTCTTCAGGTTTCATCTTAAAAAGCTCATAGTCAGTGACTAGGAGATTTGCCTTGGTCTCCTTGACTTGTGAAGTTCCCTCATATATGAGTCGCAGCTTGTCCCACATTTCCTTGGCCGAGCTGCCCGTAGAGACACGAGAGAATTCATTAGGGTGTATAGCATATTGCATGATATTCATGGCATTATAATTAGCAGTGCATTTCTTGATTTCCTCAAGTGTCCATTTATCTTCATCATCCCCTAGTTTATGAGGACCCTTGTCCACAACTCTCCAAACTTCGTACTCTTGAGCTCTTAGAAAGACATGCATTCTATTTTTCCAGTACGAGTAGTTTGAACCGTCAAAGTAGGGAGGACGGTTGATGGAGTGGCCCTCGGGCATCATACCCTTGTTTGCCATTTAACCGGATCTTACTCTAGATCGTTAGATCTGAAAGAGAAGAGCCTTAGCTCTGATACCAATTGAAGTCCCGAGGTTAAATGACAGCCAAGAGGGGGGGGTGAATTGGGTGATAACAAATTTTTTATAAAATAAAACCAAGATAACGATTTCGAGAGGACACAAGAGGGCCACAAGCAAAACAGACTATATCTCTCAAAACAACTACTGCATAAACCCTTGGTACTCGGCGGAGTTAATAGATTCGTTGATTTACTCACACAAACTGTTATCTTTTCGGCAAGAATGACCTTGTCGGTCCGAATCCAGCTTTTGATATACCGAAGGATTTAAGTGAAAATGATTAACACACGAGGTCTAAAAGAAGCAGAATGACTAGATTCACAAGTAATCACAGAAGGGGGAAAGGAGATAAGGCACAAACAACGAGGAGACAACAAGTTTAAGGTGGTTCGGATGCCACAATGGCAACCTACGTCCACCCCTCACCGATAGTGAGGAACCACACACTATCTTGTAGAGTGTTACAAGATCAACCACACACACACAAAAGCAATCAACCTTGACTGCACACACACACACACACAGATCTGTGAAGATCCTCACACATACACAAAAGATTTAAGATTACAATCAAAACACACTTGAAGCTGAGAAGGATGTGAAATTGAAAGAACACAAGAACAAGAGATTGATTAATGCTCCCCCTTAGTTGATGAAGGATTCTTTGGATGCAGCTTGAGGTCGACTTGATCCAGGCTTGATCTTCACTCTAGAAAGGAAGAAGAAGGATGAAGAATTCTTCTCGGAGCACTGTTCACGTCTACAGTGCAAGCTTCCTCCTTCCCACCTTTGGTAGCCTCCTTGATTCATACTAAGCATTAGGGTTTTCCAATCCCTCTTGTATATGTTTTATAGGTTCTTGAATGGTCCAAGGACTCCCCTAGACCAAATCCACAATTTCTGGAGAGTTTGGTTGCTTTGGGATTAAACAAATCCAAGAGGAATGGCTTTTCTCAAAATGATAAAAAGTCAACAATTGTTGGCAGCTCGGGGCTGGCGGTCGACCCACAGAGGCCAACAGTCAACCGCCATTGGCCGTCCTATAGCCATTTGGTTGCTGGGAAAATAGGTCGACCGCTAGCTCCTGGCGGTCGACCGCCAGGTTCACAGATTCCCAGATTTTAGTTCTGTTATTTTAGGTCGACCTCCAAGGGTCCACAGGTCGACCGCCAATCTCCATGATGGAAATCTCAGTTCAAGATTCAAAATTCACGAGCTTTGTGGGTTTGATGAGATCGACAGTTTACACAAAATCTGAGCTGAACCTTCTCCGAGTCAGGAAGTTTGACGGAACAAGCATCTCCGAGTGATCGGCAAGCAGCTTCATCAACAAATGCAATCAAATGGGCCATTCCATGCTAATCGTCTCATTTTATTGGGCCGTATACATGGGCCTAATGGGTCATCTCTATGAAATTTTATTCACAATAAAAGAGTCTTATTATGTATTTTAGTCTTTCGGTGTCTTTAAGTATTCCTAGGGAATCATGATAAGAAGGTATTAAGTGTTAAGGAGTCTTATTATGTATTTTGATGTTTCCGATAGGGTGTCTTTTAGTATTCCTAGGAAGTCATGATACTAAGTGGTAAGTGTCTCTTAATCTTCCTTGTATGCCTATATAAGAGTCTTGTATCCCACGGTGGAAAAACAGTGAATGAAGATCTATTTTTGGAACCCATGTGAGTCCCACGTAGGGGGACCTTTCCCCCTCCCTTATCTTCTTCCCTTCACCCCCCTGCAATTCCCATGGCCGCTAGTGCCTTTTCTTCCTTCCCTCTCCACGGGTGCGATGCCCACTTCTTCCCTTCCTCAACCACGGGTGAGTGATGCCCTTCGTCTAATTCTCTCTCTCTCTCTCTCTCTCTCTATCTCTCTCCAATTCTCTCTCATCCCCACCCCAAATTCGGAATCCACTCTCTCTCCTCTCTTTCACCTCTAATTAAGACCCCTCCCCCTTCCCTATACCCCTCATTTAAGTCCCCTCCCCTCCCCTAGGTAGAACTCCCACTCCCTAGGCATTCTCTCCCCTTCCCCACACAACCTTTCGTCTTCCCAGGCACCCTTTCATCTCCCCAAGGCCCAATTTCGAATTTGGGTGTTCCCTCCTCTCTCTCTCACCACCCCATTACCTCCCCACCTCCCAAAAGCACCCCCCTGCAACCCCAGCCACGTCCATCCCCCCCCCCCTCCCTTAACCCAAACCCACAAATCCCTTCCATCCCCCTTAATCCCCCCTCCTCAATCAGCTCCATTCGCAGGCAGAAATCAAGCCCGAGTTGCAGTCGATATTGGGAGCAGTTCCAAGCAGAATCGGCTTCCGGGTTCTTCATCAAAAACGTGCGTGGGCGAGTCTTCTGACCAGGCGAGGTGGAATCGTCCTCTTCCGAGTTCGTGAGCGTCGGCAGCGGCCAATCTCCCACGACTGCACAGGAGGCTCCTGAACCCGACCAGAAGCTGAGGGAGACCACCACCACGCCCAACCCTGACGGAATCCGACTCCGAGCCGTTCAGCAAAGTTCCTCCCCTCTCTGTCAGCTCTCAGGAACAGAAGGCGGTTCGTCGATCGGAGCTCAAGGTGTGAAGTTATCAATTTCCTACCACTGTTGGGTCATTCTGTCCACCGATCCCCTCCTCCGACCATTCCCCACTCAACGAGACCTGCACGTCCACACCGACATCCGACTGAGGCGAGACCAGTGCCGCTGGAAAGTAGTCGTCCCCACGATTCCAACGCCACCTGCCGCGCACCAAACGGAGCTCGGGATTGCTCGTGGTGTCCCTGTCAAGCCGCTGTCCAGAAGCTGCCCCTGCACAGAACCAGAACGGGGTCCCCGCTCAGTCGTCCGTGGCGACCAGGTTCGGGCGGAACCAAAATTCAGAAAAATTGTGCTGCATCCCTACCCTGTTACGAAGCCAACGGCACCAACCGCGCCTCCGGCAAAATTCCAGAGTGCGATCTACAGCCACTTCAACAGCTGCTGGTCACAGATTCCAGAACCGGGCTGATAAAAGAATTTGGAGAAATATGAAAGAAGAGTCAGTTTTATGCCCGACGTTAATTCGTTTCACATCAAGTGGTATCAGAGCTTAGGGAATCGGGCCGTCCCATCGGACCGAGATCCTGAGCTTTGAGGTTCGAGGTCGAACCTCCTCCAAGCGGAGGAGTATGATGGAAATCTCAGTTCAAGATTCAAAATTCACGAGCTTTGTGGGTTTGATGAGATCGACAGTTTACACAAAATCTGAGCTGAACCTTCTCCGAGTCAGGAAGTTTGACGGAACAAGCATCTCCGAGTGATCGGCAAGCAGCTTCATCAACAAATGCAATCAAATGGGCCATTCCATGCTAATCGTCTCATTTTATTGGGCCGTATACATGGGCCTAATGGGTCATCTCTATGAAATTTTATTCACAATAAAAGAGTCTTATTATGTATTTTAGTCTTTCGGTGTCTTTAAGTATTCCTAGGGAATCATGATAAGAAGGTATTAAGTGTTAAGGAGTCTTATTATGTATTTTGATGTTTCCGATAGGGTGTCTTTTAGTATTCCTAGGAAGTCATGATACTAAGTGGTAAGTGTCTCTTAATCTTCCTTGTATGCCTATATAAGAGTCTTGTATCCCACGGTGGAAAAACAGTGAATGAAGATCTATTTTTGGAACCCATGTGAGTCCCACGTAGGGGGACCTTTCCCCCTCCCTTATCTTCTTCCCTTCACCCCCCTGCAATTCCCATGGCCGCTAGTGCCTTTTCTTCCTTCCCTCTCCACGGGTGCGATGCCCACTTCTTCCCTTCCTCAACCACGGGTGAGTGATGCCCTTCGTCTAATTCTCTCTCTCTCTCTCTCTCTCTCTATCTCTCTCCAATTCTCTCTCATCCCCACCCCAAATTCGGAATCCACTCTCTCTCCTCTCTTTCACCTCTAATTAAGACCCCTCCCCCTTCCCTATACCCCTCATTTAAGTCCCCTCCCCTCCCCTAGGTAGAACTCCCACTCCCTAGGCATTCTCTCCCCTTCCCCACACAACCTTTCGTCTTCCCAGGCACCCTTTCATCTCCCCAAGGCCCAATTTCGAATTTGGGTGTTCCCTCCTCTCTCTCTCACCACCCCATTACCTCCCCACCTCCCAAAAGCACCCCCCTGCAACCCCAGCCACGTCCATCCCCCCCCCCTCCCTTAACCCAAACCCACAAATCCCTTCCATCCCCCTTAATCCCCCCTCCTCAATCAGCTCCATTCGCAGGCAGAAATCAAGCCCGAGTTGCAGTCGATATTGGGAGCAGTTCCAAGCAGAATCGGCTTCCGGGTTCTTCATCAAAAACGTGCGTGGGCGAGTCTTCTGACCAGGCGAGGTGGAATCGTCCTCTTCCGAGTTCGTGAGCGTCGGCAGCGGCCAATCTCCCACGACTGCACAGGAGGCTCCTGAACCCGACCAGAAGCTGAGGGAGACCACCACCACGCCCAACCCTGACGGAATCCGACTCCGAGCCGTTCAGCAAAGTTCCTCCCCTCTCTGTCAGCTCTCAGGAACAGAAGGCGGTTCGTCGATCGGAGCTCAAGGTGTGAAGTTATCAATTTCCTACCACTGTTGGGTCATTCTGTCCACCGATCCCCTCCTCCGACCATTCCCCACTCAACGGGACCTGCACGTCCACACCGACATCCGACTGAGGCGAGACCAGTGCCGCTGGAAAGTAGTCGTCCCCACGATTCCAACGCCACCTGCCGCGCACCAAACGGAGCTCGGGATTGCTCGTGGTGTCCCTGTCAAGCCGCTGTCCAGAAGCTGCCCCTGCACAGAACCAGAACGGGGTCCCCGCTCAGTCGTCCGTGGCGACCAGGTTCGGGCGGAACCAAAATTCAGAAAAATTGTGCTGCATCCCTACCCTGTTACGAAGCCAACGGCACCAACCGCGCCTCCGGCAAAATTCCAGAGTGCGATCTACAGCCACTTCAACAGCTGCTGGTCACAGATTCCAGAACCGGGCTGATAAAAGAATTTGGAGAAATATGAAAGAAGAGTCAGTTTTATGCCCGACGTTAATTCGTTTCACATCACTCCAATCCTGCAAAAGTCAAGTGTTAGCTCACTTGAAGCTATCCATTTGTTCGATGATTGAAATGGGCTTGTGTTATAGTTAATTACAAGTTGGTTTATACTCGAATAAACACATGGAAGGATTCATTAACAAAAATATGACATGGGGTAAAAATGATGGTTTAAAACATGAAGCTTCGCTTGAAAACAAGGTACATGGGAGATAAATGTCCTGGGTTTTGTTATCATCAAAATCACTCAGATATGTTCAACACTCAGTAGCCCCGGTCGACAACTACGGGCCAGGAACCTGCGGTCCAGATCAATCCTCAATGGATCCCAGCAACAACGACTCTCCAGTCCCATCGGCGTCAACCAGTGGCTCCGAGGACAAAGAAATACACGAAGCTGACATCGATGATGACGATTTCATTGACTTCCAACCCGCTCCTCCCGAGCTGGAGGACGGCAGGCAGGCGACCGTGGATGAGCTCGTTGAAATCAACTTGGGCAAAGATAAAGCCCCTTAGCCTACATTCATCAGTGCTCTCCTTACCGAGGCAGAGAAGCAGGACTACAAACAACTCCTACTTGAATACAAAGACTGCTTCGCCTGGACATACAAGGAGATGCCAGGGCTAGACCCCTCCGTAGCGGAGCACGATCTAGCCATTTCTCCCTCAGTCGCTCCAGTCAAGCAACCACAACAGTGCATGCGCCATGAGCTAGAGCTCCAGGTTTTGGCTGAAGTCCATAAAATGGCGAAGGTCGACTTCATCGAGCCATGCATCTACCCGATTTGGCTCGCCAACATAGTCCTGGTCAAGAAGAAGAGTGGTCAAGTCCGCATCTGCGTCAACTTCCGGGACCTCAACAAGGCATGTCTGAAGGATGATTTCCCAGTCCCGATTAAAGAAACGACGGTCGATATGACCACCGGGCACGAGGCCTTGTCTTTCATGGACGGGTCGTCTAGCTACAATCAAATCCAGATGTCCCTTAAAGACAAGCACCATTCAGCTTTCAGATCCCCCAAGGGGATTTTCAACTACAAGCACATGCCCTTCAGTCTGAAGAATGCCGGTGCTACTTACCAAAGGGCCATGACAAAAATATTCGATGAGATGCTGCACAACATTGTTGAATGTTATGTCGACGACCTCGTCGTCAAGACCAAGAGGCGTGAAGACCATTTGCATGACCTTCACCAAGTCTTCGAGCGTCTCCGGCAATACGGGCTCAAAATGAACCCCATGAAATGCGCCTTTGGCGTATCCAGTGGCAAATTTCTTTGCTTCGTTGTCAGGTACCGAGGAATTGAGGTGGATCCCAGCAAGATCAAAGCAATTCAGGAGCTTCCACCACCCAACAACATCACCGAGCTTAGGTCTTTCCAAGGGAGGTTGACCTACATTCGGAGGTTTATCTCTAACCTCTCCGGTTGGTGCGCGCCTTTCAGCAAGTTGATGAAGAAAGATGCCCCGTTTACATGGCACTCAGATTGCTAGGCGGCTTTTGAGCAAATCAAGGAGTACCTCCTCACTCCCCCAGTCTTGGGGGCACCCATCAAGGGTAAACCCCTCATCCTTTACATTGCTGCCATGGACACTTCGCTGGGAGCTCTATTGGTGCAAATCAATGAGGAAGGTAAAGAGCGGCCCCTCTATTACCTCAGCTGGAAGCTAATTGGCGCCGAGTCCCGCTACTCCCCTATGGAGAAGGTTTGCTTGGCATTGGTGTTCGCAGTTAAGAAGCTACAGCAGTACCTCCTGTCCCATCAAGTCGAGCTTATATCCAAGCACGACCCCCTGAAGTATCTCCTTCGGCGACATGTCCTCTCAGACAAACTGGGAAGGTGGGCTCTCCTGTTGATGGAGTACGATATTACTTATGTCCCCAGAAAAGCAATTAAGGGATAGGGCATGGCTGAATTTTTGGCAGCCCATCCAGTACCAGACGACTCACCCTTAAACTCGGAGCTCCCAGACGAGGAGTCCCTTGCTGCTCAATCACAACAACCGGTTGAACAGAGTGGAGATGTCTTGCATTACTAGCAGCAAAGCGCTCTCACAATCACTGTTGTTCAATCACAACAACCAGTTGAACAGAGCGGAGATGTCTTGCATTATTGGCAGCCAAGCGCTCTCGCAAATAGCGTGCCCTGCTGGGAGCTCTACTTCGATGGCGCTTCCCGAGGGATCACCAGGAGCAACCAGGATCCAGCCACCATCGCAGGTGTCGGCATAGTTTTCTTGACTCCTCAAGGCGGAGTTTTATACAACTCTTGTGACCTCATGAAATCCCTGACCAACAACGAAGCTGAGTACGAAGCTCTACTCATTGGGCTCCAGATGGCTCTCCACATGGGCATTAAAAGTCTCAAAGCCTACGAGGACTCCTAACTGATAGTCTGGTAGGTCCTCGGCATCTATGACGTGCGGAAGCTAGAGTTGGTTCCATACCATACCGCCGTCACCAGATTAACCTAGAAGTTCTATTTCTTCGAAATAGATCATATTCCCAGAAGCAGCAATGCTCAAGCAGATGCATTAGCAAAATTGGCCGCGGCCATCAAGCTCCCGCCCGAGGGTGAGGTCGACATCGTCATCAAATACAGAAGGCTGATGCCGAGCTCACTCGAAGGCAACATCGGTCTCACCATCTACGAGGTCCACGACCTTGATCGGAACACGCCTCCAGAAGAAGATGATTCGTGCGCGCCCATCATCAAATTCAAGAAGGGGTGGCTCCTCCCTGACCGAGCTCAAAGAGTCCAGCTACTCCGCCGAGCAACCTCTTACCAGTTGATTGGCGACTCCCTGTATCGACTCGTCCATGAAAAGGACAAGTCAATTCTCCTTAGATGTGTCTCTCTCGTTGAAGCTCGAGCCGTCATGCAAGAGGTCCACTCCGGGTTGTGCGGCGCACACCAGGCCGAAGATAGAATGAAGCAGAACATCAAGCTCAAAGACTTCTACTGGCCAACCATGTATGTGGACTGCATCCAGTATGCCTGTACATGCCATCAATGCCAAGCCTTTGGCCCCAGTACCCAGAAGACCTCCCAATCCACTGCGTCCTACAGCCCCCACCTGGCCATTTGTCGAGTGGGGCATGGACATCGCGAGGCCTTTCCCACCATCTTCCAAGGGCCATAAATACATCTTGGCCGCCACTAACTATTTCTCTCGCTGGGCGGAGGCTCTTCCCTTGCGAGAGGTCATCGGGGAAATCGTTGCCAGATTCGTCTGGCACAACATCATATACTGATTCGATACTCCAAGTCGCATAGTGTCCGACAATGGGACACCATTCAAGAATAAGGTCGTATACCAATTAGCCGCTAAATTCCACATCGACTGGAGAACCTCTTCGGTCTACAACCCCCAGGCTAATGGTTTGGCGGAAGCCTTCAACAAAACCCTCTGCAAGCTCCTGACTAAGATGGTTAGCCACCGGAAACATGATTGGGGTGAGAAGGTCTTCGAAGCATTATGGGCCTATCGGACGGTCTACAAGACCCCTACGGGGTGCTCGCCGTTCTCCCTAGCTTACGGGACAGAAGCAATTATCCCCATCGAAGTCTAGTTAGCCTCTTATCGCGTGGCGATACACACCGGCCTTGCCGACCCTAACGAAAGTGAGTACTAGAGAAGGCTAGAAGAGCTCGCCGATCTAGAAGGAAGGCGACTCAAAGCCTACAAACACCTGCAAGCATACCAGGCCCGCATGGCCCAGGCCTACGATAAGCTCGTCAAGCAGCGAGCTTTCAAGCAAGGCAACCTCATCATGATCAAGGAAAAGGAAGTCATGGCAGGGCGCTCCAGTGGAAAACTACATCCAAATTGGCGAGGTCCATACATTATCCAGAATGTCTATGAGGGTGGGGCCTACACAATTGTCGATCACACAGGTCATAGACCATTCCCGCCTCTCAACGGCAAACATATGAAGCTACACTATGCACCAGAGCACGAGTTCACGTGCCAGCCAGACTAAGGCGCACGTCTCAGCTACCACCAGTAAGGCCGGTCCTTCCCCATGAAGGATCCAACCGGCCACTCCTCCCAGTCTTCAATCCCCGGTCAAGCAGCCAGCCCAGTTCCCCAGAACCAACGCCAGGCATCCTTGGGGATTAACCTCGTGTCCTCATCCCCGTTACTATGGGAGCATGGGAACTTCTACACCGGCACCAGTCTAGCCGCCAGGCTCCCAGGTAAGTCAAAAAAAAAACAACAACAATAATGGGGTTAAAAATAGAGATGCCCCGGCAGACCCAGTCATCCTCACCATAACGGGGCGACTGGGGGCAAAAGGCCAGTAACCAAATCGAGGTGGAAACCCGAAAGGGCACCTCAGGCAAAATTGGGAAACCCCTCGATGTGAAAACCCGCAAGGGCGTGTCAGAAAAAGCTAAAGGGGGTCGGCTCTAGCGAAAACCCGAAAGGGCGGTAGAGCCGATAATGAGAAAATCTTCCTCTCCCCACCAGTCAGAATGGCCTTCCACCCACTTTTCGGTGAGCCGTTAGCCTCACCCAAAAGCCAGTTTTCAATCAACTTACACTGCTAGAGTACGAACCCTATAACTCCCAATTGGCCTTGCACTACACTCACTCAGTTCGGCCAACCTTAGGCCCTGGCTTCGACGACACAAGCCAACCAGTCCCTGTGACAGTCGAGCTCCCAGTCACCATCCCAGTAGACTTTCATCCAAGCATATCACAGATACCTATCACTCTATGCCACTACATTCTACATCCCCTGCAAATCCAGAGCCTTCAAGTTTCACCATGATCCCAGTTTTCTCTTACAATTCCTAATCCACCAGCCATAACTCCCAGTCATATCTGGCCATAACCAAGTGGCCCTTCTCTACCATGACATGAAGGTCTGTAAAGAACCCTTATTAAGGGCGAAACAATATCTGACCACCCACACCTTCCAGTTTCAGGTTACGTCCCCTAACGGTAACACGCTATGGACGACAGTCTCAAAAAAAATAATATAAAAAAATGGGGTTAAAAATAGAGATACCCCGGCGGGCCTGGTCTAACCCACAAGGGTGCCGACTGGGTGCAAAAATTGCCATTAACCCAGCTGAGGTGAAAACCCGAAAGGGCGCCTCAGGCAAAATCGGGTAACCCATCGGTGTGAAAACCCGCAAGGGCGCACCGAAAAAAAGTAAAAGGGGGCTAGCTCTAGCAAAAACCCGCAAGGGCGGTAGGGCTGGAAAAGAGAAGAAAAGAAAACACTCTCCCTCTCTACTCTTCACTAATGAAAGCCGTCAATCGCGACACCTCGCTGACGGCGACCTTTGCATCATTCCACTACAATGGTGGCCACTACACCCCCGAGGGTCGGTCATCCCGAGTGCCAATCCCAGTTCCAGTTCTAAGTTCCAGTTTCGACTACAACGCCTTCACAGGTCTGCCGCCAGCTTCCAGTCCCAACCGGCTACAACGCCTTCGCAGGCCAGCCGCCAGCTCCCAGTTCTAGTTTCGGCTACAACTCCTTCGCAGGCTAGCCGCCAGCTCCCAGTCTCAGTTTCGACTACAACGCCTTCACAGGCCAGCCTCCAGTCCCAGTTCCGGCTACAATGCCTTCACAGGCCAGCCGCCAGCTTCCAGTCCCAACCGGCTACAACGCCTTTGTAGGCCAGCCGTCGGCTCAATCCCAGCTTCCCAGACACGTGCGAATCGCATCTTTCGGCTAACAACATAATGCTAGAAAATACTCTACCATCCAGTTCAGAGTCAATACACCTTCTAGAATCACCCCTAAAACCCTAAACCACGTAAACTGCCCCACTCTTATGGGCCTACGTTGGTTTTATGGTATGCAGGCTTTTATCATCTAAGAGGATTGGCCCCACATATAGCCCTTTCTTTTACCTACTACCCAGCGCTCACCTCCAGTTTCCAACATCGGGCTCCTTGAACCCCATCCTAGTTATCTCCTATCACTCATGCTTGCACATCATAGAACAAGCAAGCACGAGTAACGATAAGTGGTCGCCATCTCACGCACATCCCTCCGCTCCATTGAAAAAGAAAGGAAACAACCCGATAAACAAAAGATCTGGAGTTTGTCATTAATACTCTGTAAAAGGAGCCCAAGACATGCCCTTGGGTGACAAAATCTATACACTCCAGATGTCACAAAAAAAGAAAGGGGAAAGATACAATCATGTCTCAGGCCTAGTCCCCTCTAGCGCTGCAAGGTGAGAGTCCGCATCTGCGAGCTCTGCCTCCAGAGTGGATAAGAGCTGGGCACTAGCTCCGGCTGTCATCTCGGCCACCTGCCACTCAGCTTGGACACGCTCGGCGACTACCTGCTGCTCCTCCCAGGCCTTCCTCAAGGCCTCAGTCTAGCTCTCCACCTCCCTCAACTGTGCGGCTCGCTCCCGAGATGCCAACGCAGTCGCCTCAGCGTGGCTCCTCTACTCAGCTATGGCTGACACAAGCTGAGCCCGCTGCTCCTGCGCCTCTCGAATCACCGCTAGCCTCTAATCCCTATGCTCCTGAGCCTCACGGAGTCGCAGGTACTCGGCCCAGATCCTAGCTAGCCCCGACATCCAGAGCTCGTGTGGGAAGCCGAGCGCGTGGTAGCCTTGGGTGCACTCTAGCAACCGCTGCCTCAGATCCTCCGGAGAAGGAAGAGGGTCGCTCTGCAAGTAGCCTCGCACCCGCTGCAGTAGGGCCGCACCTACGCTCATCTCCAATAGTGGCTCTGGCGGAGAAGTAGACGTAAGCCACTCAACCCCTAAACCCAGGTAGAGGTCTCCAGATGCGGCCAGCACTCCAGTGGAACCTACATAGTTCCAACAAACACCAAAGGGAGTTAGCAATACACGTAAGACTTCCTTCGACATATAAGGAGAAAAACCTGAGAAAAAGGAAAGGCAAGCCTTGACTCCTTACCTAAAGCAAGTCCAGCAATCCCTGCGGCGTCATCTGCTGGGGTCGGGGAGGGCAGCAGCTCCTCCGCCTCAACAGCATCACTGGCCCGGGTCGGAGAGGGCAGTGACTCCTCCACCGTCCGGTCATCCCCAGCAAGCACGGGTAGGACAGAGGGCTCCTCCTACCTGACCTCATCAGGAGCCAACGAGTGCCCCTCTCCAGACTCTGACGCTGCAGGCAACCCAAGAATGTCAGCACTCTACCATATAGGGCTCACAAGCATCAAATGAGGACGGGAAGAACCACCATATACCTCCAAAAGTGGTCCCCATCGGAACCTCCCTACTAGCAGAGACCCTGGAGGATGAGGAGCTCGAACTCGAACTCTTCACTGTCTCCATCTCCGAGCTGTCGTCATCCGGAGAGCTCGATGAGGCCCCTGACGAACTCTCGGAGGTGGCCGAACCAGAAGCTCCTGCAAGCCAATGAAGCAAATAAGGTCACCATAGGGCCCAGCTTCATACAAGGGCGGCTCCCCAGCTAAGATTTACAAATAGAAAACTCATCGGCTGGAGCACTCCCCTTCGAAACCTTTTCGATGCCGACGATTTCCTCGTCGCCCTCAGTAGGAGTCACTTCCGTGGGCCCCTCTTCCACCACTTCAGCCCTGTCACGGGGTAGCTCACCTTCTTCTAGAGGCGAAGGAGCACATGTAAACAATGCCAACATGATCTATGCACTAGAAGACAATCAACACAAAGGGCTTGACAGAAATGATGAAGTCCCCAGCTACGTACCTGAGGGTCCCATGCTCGAAGACTCGACCAGCCCCACAGTACAGGCTGACACCACAGCTGGCAGGGAAACTTGCTCCATCCCTGCCAACAGCTGTGGTAACAGTCTAGATGCTTCTTCGGCCGGAGACGGCATTGAAGCACTCCTCCCTTCAAGCTCCCCCTCAAAGGAGGGAAGGGACACTAATGGGCCGGCACGGACCAGCTCCTGAATCATCTCCAGAGTAGCGGTTGGATCCTCACCTAGCAAATAGCAACGTAAAAATAGTCAGCGTCTGTCGCCCAGCAATTGTACAATACGAGGGCAATCCCCTCCATAACAGTGCAACACTTACCCAAGCCATCCTGGGCACCTACGGGCTCCTGCCCGTCAACAAGCAGGGGCACCTCACTTCGTATCTCGGAGGGAGCCTTGGTCACTGATGCCCCGGCCACCTCTGTACAACACCAGCAACTATGTCAACTCCCAGAATCAAATACACCCATAAAGACAACATGCTCGGTCTCAGAGTTATTTACCTGGCTGAGCATCCTTTGAAACCTTCTACGACTCGAAATCGGGAAAGGTCCCAATATTGGGAGGAGCTTCATCCATCAGACGGAGGAGCCCCTCCATGTCTATCCCGCAATCGACCCCGTCGTCAAGTAGCGGGTCGACCTCCTGAGGTGGCGAGAAGGCCGCGTCAGCCCCGGCCTCCAATGGCGCTGTGAAAAGCAAGTCCAATTACACCATGTTAGCCGATCATAAAAGCTAAATCAATACAAAGCAAGCAGGCGGATATAGCACTTATTCAGAGCCGGTTCCATCTCAATGTTTTCCCTGACTCCTATCTCTACCCGAGGGCATTTTCGCCGGGGCTGAAGGGCCCCGTCACCATCCCCGGAAGACGTCCCCGTGGAGGGGTGATCACTGTCTACCACAGAACCTGCTAATAAACAAAACCACATAAAATGCCTCAGCCATGTATCCTAGAAAATAACAAAGCGGGGGCGACAGGCTAACAAAGAGATCTTACCTGAAGTCACAAAGGGGGTCAGCGGCAGAGGAACCAATTGCTCCGGCTTCAAGCCTACGACCCGTGTAGCCTTCGCGACTGCCTCCTTCACGTCCCTCAGGGTGTAGGCGCACTCGATGAGGGACACGAGCTCTACGGGCCCAGCTACCCGATCGCATGGGTGATATGGCTCCTCCAGTCGTCAATCGTTGTGTCCTCAAAACTCCCCTTAGGGAGCACTCGGTCCAGTGACCCCCTCTGCTCGACCCGCAATCAGCTAGGAACTGGGTCCACCAAGTCCTCGGTGCATCGAGTCGAGGCGCCATCACTCCAGTACCTCCAGGCGCCGCCAGCGCCTGCCTAAGGGGCTTCAGTGCCCCGTTGCCGCTCCGCCCTGCAGACAGTGAGTCTCGGCTACCCCGGGGCGCCTGCTGTGCCAACCGCTCCACCTCCCGGCGGAGCCAAGAGAAGCGAGTCCGCATGTACTCGTCGTCTAGTGCAATGAGGGGCAGATCCTCCCTCAAGAGACGGGTCTCCTCGACTTTTCGGACCGCCGGAGCCATCTGCCGATACTAGTGACTGTGCTCGAACCACCACCTGGCATAGTGGACGTCGAACTATCCCCTGCGTCCCGGCACAGGCGTTGGTAGTCGCTCCAGCTCTTGGTGACAGTAGAAGTCCCACCACGTAGCAGCCAGCAAATGTGTGTCTCGGCCTCTATACTGACGACCCGCCAAAGGGAACTCCTGGTTCGGCCAGATCCCCTAGTCGTACCTGAAGTTTCAAGCGAACCGGTGTGGGTAGTACGGCTCTAGGAAGCTTGTCACGGACTGGTGTAGAGGCAGCACCACTGGCCGGGTGCTCATCACCCACTCTATGTACAATGCAGCATCCGGCTCCTGCTGATAAGGAAGGGCGCAGGCCACCCCACCATTCGAAGGCACCAGGATCAGGTGGGAGTCCCTGGTGGCACCATCAAAGGGAATCCCCTCCTCACCCCTGCCTGGCAAGTAGCACAAGACTATCATGGCTTCTTCCAACAGTACAACGGCATCCCCGTCCGGCTGCCCGGTAAAGCTGAACAATAGTGGTGCTTCCTGGTTCGCCACGGACCCGTGAGACACCAACCCTAGAAACAGTAGGCCAGCCCACGCACTGAGGTAGTGGGTCGGGAGAAGCAGACTCTGCTCACATGGTCGGGAGAAACAGCCGTGCATTGACCTTGTATGAGCTGGCTATCATGATGTGCACAGACCTTGAACTGCTTGATGAAATGCCATGCACACTGAAATGGCTTGCACTGACTATAGAGGGATATACACTGACCTTGTGTATGCACAATGAACAGCTAGCATGGACCTTATGTGCATATGACTTAACAACCTAGTAGAAAATGCATATATCATGCAAATGAATATGATGAGAACATTAATGCACACAAATCAATGCACATCAATCAATTCTCATTAATACACAGTGCAATGACCAGATGCATCATCATTCAATCTTCCATGCAAACACATGATGACTTATAGTGTTTGCTATCATCAAAACCACAGGGACACAACAATCTCCCTCTTTTTGATGATCGCAACACTATGAGTCATGAAGATAAAGCAAGATGTTATGCTGACAGACAAACTATTCTCCCCCTTTGACTTCATCAAAAAGATAAATAGTTTGATAAGCTATGCTCCCCCACACCAAAAGAGCCTAATGAGCCAGATGAGTTACATGCATATTTAATGCTAGAGACACACTGATGTGACAATTTCCCTCTTTGACAAATTAGAGGAATTAGAGTGGAAGAAGTGATAAGCATCAATCAGCAAAAAACACAGGGACAATCAAGGATAAGTTCTGGTCAGAATGAATGGTATCAATGATCAAATGGTAGTGAGCAGAAGAATGTAGAATGAGCTTCAATCACATAAGTAATTCAATAAGATTTTCAAAGAGATACCAAATTCATAAATCAAATAGTAAGAGTATTTCGGAGTCTTCCATGATAAGGGCTATTGGCACCGGCTTATTTTCTCGAATTAATCGAGGATTAAGTATAGGGAAATAGAAGACCCACCTGGGACCAACCACAAGGGCTTATGAATGAACGTTATTGAACTATATGGTTTAAACATGATGTATACACTGTTTGCCAATAAAGTTCAGTACTCATATCTGAAATCAATTTTAATAAGAGTGAACCAAGCCCTCATATTTACATCTTGATTAACCTCCCTACATCTTACACAATCTATTTCAATGACTTCTTTAGGAAAAACAGTCATGAGTATTGAGGTTAAACAATTTGACATTTCTGAATTTTCACCTTTTGGGTTCAGTAGCATTTTCATTTCCTTTTAATTTTTAGAACAGTCAGGAATAATCCATGCCTTTCGTCGTAAAGGTAGACGTTGATTAGACGCCAGTACCCCTAGCTTACTCAGCAGAATGTACCATTCTGTTTCAGGTATAGATGTCACCTTTTTACATAAGGGTACACGTTTACCAGACGCATGTACCCCTAGTTACTCAGTGAAACTAACCTTTGTTAATTTTCAGAACAGAGTTAGCCAAGAAGCATCATGACATTGGGTCCATTATTTTTGACAAGGATCCTAGTTTCTCAGCGCATTTGGCCATTGCTCTGCCATTGCATAACTGAATTAACATTTAGACACAGCTACCCATAAGGTTTTGAAGAAAGATTTGTTTAAAAACAATACAAATTTCATGCATTTCAACCAAATAGGTCATGATTTCAAAAGTGCATATTACAGAAGATTTTTCAAAATGTAACATGAAACAGTTTGTTAAAGTTTATTAAAACATGATTCAGATATTTTGCAAGACATTCAAAAATAAACTCAATGAATACACTAAACTTAAACCAACAAGATCTTTTAGACATTCATAATTCTTTATAATAGAAGATTCCTTATAGGCAAGATTTCCAGATTTATGAATGAGGTACGTAAATTGAAATCTTCCTGAAATTCAGAAGGATCAAGAAAGGATTCAGAAGCAGTCGACTTAACAACAGAACCAGCTATTAAAACATGCATCATATGTGAGAACATTTAAAGTTCATGCATGTTGCAGAAAATGCCAAGATTGCATCTGGCAAACGCAAGAGTAGCAATAGATTTCAGACTCAAGAAGAGTATCAGTTCAGATGAGTTTAGAAAGCTCAGATGGAAGTGACACTAACTGATGCCTGTTGTTGATGTTATGTTGCAGGAGAAGCAAGGATTGCTGAATGAGCAAAAATATGGTTAGGCAATAAAGGTTTTGGTTGACTGAATGAGTAATTCAAGTTGGCCGAAATAAATAGAAAGGAAGCAGATGAATAACCATCCAGTTCAAAAGTTGATTTATATGCTCCCCCTGACAAGATGTACTCAATCTTTTGGAATTTTCAATGTGAATGATATGCAATTAACTCACGTATGCATATGCATTGACTCTTTTTCACAGAATGCATTGACCCATCATATATAACATGAAAACCATGCAGAGAGTTAAACTAACCAAATATGCATGAAGCACAAGAATTAACTTGACAGACTCCCCCTATCTAGATGCCATGATTTACAACCCTGAATGCAGCATATGTATGCATCAAATGCAGTCAACCCTTTAATCTCATATATGCACAGATCACTCAACAAGTGCATGAACTGAAAAGAATGCAAATGGCAGATGCAGTTGTGGATATGTATGCATGAGATCTTAATTGACATATTAAGCATGATGTTCAGCTAAAAGAAAATTCAGGTGAACAAGCATGTAAACAGCAGAGTTGGGGTTTTAGCTTACTTGAGCGCCTTGATTTCTTAAACCCCCATTTTATTCTCCATCCCAAGGCACTCCTGTAAACAACATCTCATTTTGCATTCTTAGGAACCTAAGTCTCCTTGGGTCCTTTAGTGACAGTAGCACCTTTGAATGGTGCTCTCCTTATTTTCAACACTAGAGAATCATCGAACCTCATCAAATAGCAGTTAGACATGGAATGTCCTAACTGTCCACAGTAATAACAAGAGATAACAGATTTTAAATTCTTTTTATGCACATTGTCATAAGCAGGATATCTACGTGCATTAACATGAAGAATTCTGTTATTTGCATGAACATGTTGTTTTCCATAACCTGCCGACCAGCATTCAGAAGCTCGGTGGCCAGGTTTTTCACATTCAAAACATCCAAAAGTTTCTCTCTTAAGACCAGATTTATTTCTACCAAAAACACTCCGATTTGTAGGGAATTTTATATTTTCAGAAAATCTTTTTCCCTGAGCATGCTAGCAGTCCTTGACTGTATGGCCATGTTTTCCACAATGAGAGCATATAGAGAAGTTTCTTCTATGAGAACCTAACCAGCATTGTGCAGCAACATGTCTTACCTTACCACAATTAAAGCATGTGATATTCTTTTTCTTAGTGACAGGAAATTTCTTGACATGAGAGTCCCTAGCATACATTTTTCTAACATTCAAATCATCTAGTTCCATTAATCTACATTCATGCATCAAATGGCCAATCTTGTGACAGTAATGGCAAATCATTTTCTTTTTAGATGCATGTGAGTGTGTGGGTGGAACATGCAAAGTGGGGGCAGAAATATTTTGGTTCTTTTCTTTTTCTTTTTCAGTTGTTTTCTTTTGAGCAGAAGACTGAGAACCAGGAAGGTCCGGAGGGCTGTGAGATGTTGAGCTGGAAACAAAGGAAGTTTGAACTTTATTTTTAAAACTCTTTTTATTTGTAGGGTTATAGCCCAACCCTTCATTCTGAAAATTCACTTTCATCCCCAACAGCTTATCCAAATTATCTTGACCTTCAACAAATCTAGATAAGGAATTCTTTAGGTCCTTAATCTCATCTTCCAGGGATGCAATATGTAATTCATAACTGGCAATTTCTTGTTCACTGCAACTCATACACTCATTTAGCACTTTGTTTGCAGTTTTATAGTTCTCAACTTCTTGTTCCAGATTGTGTAGTTTTTCAGACTCTTTTATACAGACAGATTTTTCTTTTTCTATGATAAGAAGTCTCTCTGACATAGCAGTGTTCAACTGCTTCACTTTTTCAATCTCTTTAATCAATTTATCATTTTCTGATTTTAGATTTTCATTCAAATCCTCCTCTAATTTTTCAAATTCAATTTTACTTTCAAGCAAATTCTTGTTTTCTTCTCTGAGCGAGGCAATTAAGTCCTTTTGCCAATCTAAATCTGAGTGAAGATTTTCATTTATTTCCTTCAGAAATGGACAGTCATTACAAGCGGAATTAACAAAGCATGTTGTTTCAGCATTGGCATTTAGACACTGTTTCCTAAGACATTCATTTTCAGATTTTAGAATCTTTCGTTCAGAGTTTACACAATCAAGATCTTTCAATAATTTTTCATTCTGAACTAGATTATTAATATGAACCTGATCATCATCAAACGAGCTAAGTTTTTCTTTTAGTTCAGCAATTTCATATGCAAGTTCTTGATTTTCTTCTTTGTGTAGACCAATTAGTTTCTTAAGCTTTTTTTTTCAGACAAATAGGCATCATGAGATTCTTTGAACTCCATACACTTTTCACAAGAAGAGTTTGAACTATTCAACTCAGTTGTCTTTTTCAACTTTTTATATTATTTTTTTAACCTCTCATGTGTTTGGATCAAATCACCATAAGTATCCTGCCAATCATCTATGGAGAAGTTTTCAAAAGGATTTATCTGATCATCATTATCCTCCTCTTCATCTTGGTTGCTGCTTTGATCGCTGCCATTAGCCATCATGCATCGGTCTTGATTTCCAAGACTGGCAGTCTTGAGTCTATCCAATATCTCTCTTGCAGATCTGCAATCATAAAAATAAGAATGGAAAGCCCTATTAGTAGCGGCCTTCATCATCTCCAAAGCTTTCTTGTTTTAGCACACAGATCTATGATTATCAGTCCATTTGGACTTATTCTTTTTGGATTTATTCTTTGGTAGTCTATGTGGACCATGTGAAATTAGCTTCCACAGATCTGGATCGACAAACTTAACAAACATACGCAAGTTATTAAAGCACAAATTAAAATTAGTACCATCAAAAATAGGTGGATAAGCCATGGATCTAAACAGCAGACGATGACAAAAACAAACCGGCGACCGTATATGTACCACAAAAACGTAGGATCTACTGCAGATCGTTGGATCTGGACAATCAGAACCCGCTCTGATACCAATTGTCAGGGTGCTAGCCACGGATTCAGAGGGGGGGTGAATGAATCCCCTTTGAAAATTTGCTTCGATTCAGAACTATTATAGCGGAATAAAACTATTGCAGAGTTAGAACTCTCAAATGGATTAATCAAGTTAAAAACTCTCGAGAAGATAATTAGAAGCCCAAGCAGGATGACTGACTCACATAAGATTGCAGTTCGATCAGATTCAACTCACTAGATTGCACAATGAACTCTTGCCACGAAGCACACTAAGTAAGATCTTCTACTAACACATTCAGTCAAACACTTAACACCAATAGCAAACTCAAATAGAAATCACACATGAAGGCTTTAGATATAGAACGCTTAAACAACCTGCGAAGGGGGATAGATGATAGGGAAATGCACACCACAGGTAAACCACTACACACAGGATTTTTAGGTGGTTCGGCTAGACCCACAGTCTGCCTACGTCCACCCCTCACCCCAAACCGGAGTGAGGCTTCCCTTGCAAAAGCAAGAATCGCAGACTCAGTCTACAACAGATGCTGCCAAGCAGTTGGACCAATGGAGACAAATCCCTCAACCTGATCTTGCTACCTACAAGATCAGCACCCTAGCTCTGCTACCCACAGAACTAGAACCGGAGACGAATCTCCCTTCCTCCAAACTGGAGGGAAACCGTGAGTGACACCCAGCCACTCACAACCGGACACCCAAATCTCCCTTCCTCTGAAACCTAGAGGGAAACCACAAGTGACACCCCGTCACTTGCAAACCAGAGGTCACAGACCTCTCTTCCTCCACACTAGATGGAACCCACAAGTGACACCCAGTCACTTGCAAACCGGATACACAGTCTCCCTTCTCCTGACTCCACAGGAGGAACCCCGACCTCAAACCAGAGGATCAGAAGAACACTAATGGAAATGCAAAGGGGCAACCAAAAAATCAAAAGGAAAAGCAAAAATAGTAAGCTTCAAAGAGCATAGTCATTCTAGAGTTTATCCACGAATAGACTAAACATATCTTTAGGGAAAGCTCTCTCCTCTCCTCTTCTCTTCTCAGTCTCTGGCTCTCTCTTCCTTTCTCTTTCTTTCTTGCTGCTCACTCATTGGTCCTTCTTCTTCTTCTTTCTCAGCTCTCACTCTCTTTCTTCTTTTCTTCTTCTCTCTGGCGGCACTCCTTATCCTTTTCTCTGGTTCTTCGTTCCTTCATTCCTTCATTCCTTCGTTAGGGTCCTTTGATAGCAGAGGATGTCTTTTTATAGGGCTTCAGACTTGGACTCCCACGAGCTCACGCCTTGGGCGTGTGTAGGGCTTGTGCCCCCTTTTCCAAGGAATCCACGTGTCAGAATATCAGTCTTCTGGGATCACGTGCCCATCATAGCTAAACTGATCGCCCAACCTTGTTCTGTCTGCTCCAGGAAGCCACGACCAGGGAACAAATGTCAACTCTTCTTATATGTGAAATGCGGCTGGCACCGACCTCAACCTTTCTGATTTAATTAAGTCCCTGTAAGAAGGAAAGCATTTGTCAAACATTGACAAAGTCATAGTCAAAGTCCAGTCAAAACAATACAAGAAATGCATTGACATTGTACGTCTTAACATAGACTCTATGCAAGCTAGCACATACTCTTGCTAACAGCCCAAGCCAACTAACACAGACCTTGGAATGCACAAGGTGCAACTAGCACCGAGGCAAGATATGCACAAACTAGATATGAAGGCTTGACAAACTAGCACCGACCTTTGCATGTCTTAGAGGAAAGTATCCACCATCTCTAATATGCACCGACGTGTATATGCAGATAAGCAAAGAATGTTGCACCGACTATAGCATGCACAAACGTGGGATGCGCATGAAATGCAACTTGCACAGACCTTGTATAACCTAGGACAAAGATATGCACCGACCTCTACAGTGAAATGCACAGACCTTAATATGCCTGAGCGAAAAGATGCACCGACTTGGCCATGCATCGAACATGTTTATGCCTTAAACAAAATATGCACCGACGTTGACAAAACATGCACCGACGTTGATATGCATAAGCACAACATGCATAGACTTTTATAGGATGCGTGCACCAACAGAAACTGCACCGACCTTCTAATAGCACTAAGAGAGATATGCACTGACTTGTTATGTGAGCTACAGGAATTAGCACGGACCTATGCATGCAACATAAAAGATTGCACCGCCTTTGCATGGGCAAGCTATAGGAAATAGCACGGACCTATGCATGTGCTATGTTCAAAAATATGCTGGGACCTAAAAGCTGCACCGACCTTGATATGTAAACGCACAAGGCAAAACTTGCACCGGTGTGTTTATGCCTTAGGTACAAACATGTACCGACCTTATATGTAAGCAACACAAGACATGCACCGAGGTAAACAATGCAACAACCTTGACCTGCCTTTACATAAAGGATGCACAGACTTAAGGTAGCGTACAACATGCACCGAGTTGAGTAACCCTTCTACAGTGACTTGTACAAACGTTGTATGCTGACAAATGAAACGTGCACTGGCCTAAATCTACACCGACCCTTACATTGCACCAACCTTGATCTATAGAAGGATGTGCATCAACCTGTGCATATTCACAAGGCAAATGTGCAGAGACTATAAACAGTGGATAGCACGGACCTTGTATGCACGATGCAAAGACTTGCACCGACCTTATATGCACGATGCAAGGACTTGCACCGACCGAATGAATGCATGCAACCTGGTATGTGCGTGAGACGCAAAATAAGACGCAACATGAGGCGCAAGTGCATGAGACAAAAGATGCTCAGACCTTTATATGCATAGGAACAGTGGTATGCACGGACATGATTAACACGTATGCAAACTAGCTTCGACCCTCATACGCTAGTAGGGAAACATGCACCGACTTAGAAGGAAATATTGAACAGCCGTGCATTGACCTTGTATGAGCTGGCTATCATGATGTGCACAGACCTTGAACTGTTCGATGAAATGCCATGCACACTGAAATGGCTTGCACTGACTATAGAGGGATATACACTGACCTTGTCTATGCACAATGAACATCTAGCATGGACCTTATGTGCATATGACTTAACAACCTAGTAGAAAATGCATATATCATGCAAATGAATATGATCAGAACATTAATGCACATAAATCAATGCACATCAATCAATTCTCATTAATGCACAGTGCAATGACCAGATGCATCATCATTCAATCTTTCATGCAAACATATGATGACTTATAGTGTTTGCTATCATCAAAACCACATGGACACAATAATTTCCCCCTTTTTGATGATGGCAACACAATGAGTCATGAAGATAAAGCAAGATGCTATGCTGACAGACAAACTATTCTCCCCATTTGACTTCATCAAAAAGAAAAATAGTTTGATAAGCTATGCTCCCCCTTACCAAAAGAGTCTAATGAGCCAGATGAGTTACATGCACATTTAATGCCAGAGACACGCTGATGTGATAATTTCCCTCTTTGACAAATTAGAGGAATTAGAGTGGAAGAAGTGATAAGCATCAATCAGCAAAAAACACAGGGACAATCAAGGATAAGTTCTAGTCAGAATGAATGTTATCAATGATCAAATGGCAGTGAGCAGAAGAATGCAGAATGAGCTTCAATCACATAAGTAATTCAATAAGATTTTCAAAGAGATACCAAATTCATAAATCAAATAGTAAGAGTATTTCAGAGTCTTCCATGATAAAGGCTGTTGGCACCGGCTTATTTTCTCGAATTAATCGAGGATTAAGTATAGGGAAATAGAAGACCCACCTGGGACCAACCACAAGAGCTTATGAATGAACGTTATTGAACTATATGGTTTAAACATGATGTATATACGGTTTACCAATAAAGTTTAATACTCATATCTGAAATCAATTTTAATAAGAGTGAACCAAGCCCTCATATTTACATCTTGATTAACCTCCCTACATCTTACACAATCTATTTCAATGACTTCTTTAGGAAAAATAGTCATGAGTACTGAACTCCCCAGGGGGCCGCGCCCTCTCCTCAGCCCGGATGCCCGACGGCCCTCCCCAGTCCCAGTTCGTTCAAATTCCTAATCTCACGATCCAAGGTTCGGGCAAAGTTTCGTTCGTCGTACCCGTACGTGGAAGAATTTGCGAAGACGAAGCCCCGAGATTTCGTCGAGTCATACACGTCAATCCCTTGGTCTACGCGCACCAACAGCCAGTCAACCAGTCCAAGCCCATATCCTTTGTCTTCTTGCGTTCAAACTGAGTCAAAGTGGGGCTAATATTAACAAAAAAATCAGATTTTATAGAGGTGGGGCCACTCCCCCCTCCCTCTTCCAACCCGGTCCGCCCAAACCCCCCCTGGGAGGGGTTTAGGCGGACCAGTCTGGACCCCCAGGCTGGTCTGCCTAAACACACCAGGGGGGGGGGGGTTTAGGCGGACCTGCCTGGCCCCCCCAGGATGGTCCGCCTAAACCCCCTGGGTAATAAAAAAAAGAGATTTTTTAAAATTAAAAAAGGGGCCACTTCGGTCCGCCCAAACCCCCCCTGGGGAGGGGTTTAGGCGGACCAGCCTGGACCCCCAGGCTGGTCCGCCTAAACCCCATCCAATAATAATAATAATAAATAATTTTACCCTCTGAAGAGGGGTTTAGGCGGACCAGACCAGCCCATGGGGCTGGTCCCCCTAAACCCCCCCTGGAGGAGGGGTTTAGGCGGACTAGACCAGCCCCTTGGGCTGGTTCGCCTAAATCCCATCTCCCCACTTCCGTTACACACACAAAAAATATAAAAATAAAATAAAATGCTACTATTTGGGGGGTTTGCCCGGACGAAGTTGAACCCTCAACTTGGTCCGCCTAAACCCCACCCCTTCAACTTCCTATAAATCTCCCCCCTTAGAAGCTCAAGGGGCAACAGATCAAGGCTTGCACAAGCGGATACACTAATGGATGGACAAACACCCCCCGACGTAATTGTCGCACCCTTGGACTCCTGAGGCCTTTGGCAAGGGTCGGGAACGCGAGAAGCTAAGTGCGCACGCGGGTGTCTTGCTAGTCGGCTCACACACGCCGTGGGTATGTCACGTATACTTCCCTCACGTGGTGTTTAGCCGTCTCACATCAAGTCCATCCTTGCCACATGAAAGATGACTACTCCAACGGCAAATACACCCGCACCCCGAGCCCGCCTGTGTATGCCAAGTTACGACGGTGACGAAGCGCACTCCGTAATGCCGTAACGGTTCCTGACATGGGACCGCGTGCCCACCGTTCACCTCTCAGCCGGTCGTTGGCCCCTCAGACTAACAACTCGAGTCTAGTCGGACCTCTGGCCTGGGAATCATAGTCCTAGGGCCGACCTCGACTCCCCAGCATGGCAACACTCGCCGTCTGAGATCCGGACCCGACTGCTCACCTCGAGCCGCGTCCGCCCTCTGCCAGGCGCCAGTTCGTGCCCACTTTGGCCTCCGAGGCAGTCGGGCCTACACCAATCCCCCTGTAAAGGGATCCTGCAAGACATGCTGATATCCGCCTCGTTACGCAATAACCCGGGGATCGACCCACTTGTCGAAATTGTCTTGCGACTTGCGCCAGTTGTACTTTGGACACTTAGGCCCATTTGTAAAGCCCATGCAGCCCATCATAAAGATAGAAAAAATATAAGGGCCCGCATTCAGGCCTCCAGCTCCCTACCTACACCTCTCGGCTTCCGTGCCTAACATCTTAACCCCAATAAATGCCCCCAGGTTGAAAGCGCACCCATAGCTGCAGAATGCTCCCGGCCCTCTACCCATGGCTTCAGACATATATACAGACTTTTCTTCAGTTTGGAACGAAGGTACTCGGATTCAATCCGATGTAAATAAACACTGGTTTCTTGCGGTCAGTGGGGAAAGACGGCACAATTCCCACAATCACCTACGCACTCGCACCCATGGAACCCCTTCTCTCCACGTGTCGTCCGATCGCCCGAGCCCACGTGCCGTGCCCTGGTTGCGCTTCCCCGGTCAACCCGTCGTTCCATGGGTGATTGTCGAGAAATCGACTAGCACGCCCGCACTCTGTCTGGTCAACCCTTACCCTGACACTCTCGTGCCATTCGACCCTTCTCAACTTTCTGTAAAAGGAGAGTGCCCGATACCGCCGGGAGAGGCATGCAACCGTTGTTGCATCCCTATGGTTTTGATGATGTCTCACACTATAAATCAATCTTCTATCTCTAGATTAATGTTGTTTCATCATGTGAGTGAGTACAGTTCATTTGGTTGTCAGATAAGCATGCTATCTTGATTCTATCTACACTGTTTGGTTAATATGAACAGTAGTGGGTCGACTCATCAGCAAGGGTGGGTCGACGCATCAGAGCATTGATAGTTTGGGCACAAAGTCTATTCACCAGCTTGATCCATTTAGTCTGTACATTGGCATATCTTCTTCAAGTCTGTACATCGGGCACCTTCTAACTGAAGTCTACACATCCGTTAGTGTAAGTCTATACATCACCCAGAGTCTTGTTTGCAAAGTCTGAACATTGCTTCAGAGATAGCTTCAGCAAAGTCTATACATTCGGTTCCTTGGGCAAAGTCTATACATCGCTTAGTCTGCACATTGCCTTCAGCCCAAGTGCTCAAAGCCAAGTCTATACACCGCTAACCCAACACATTGAACAGTTCTCCAAGTCTATACACTAGACTTCATTTCTCCAAGTCTATACACTGGTCTGTGATTCACCAACTCTGTACAATTCGATATCTTTTCCTACGCATTGGCCAAGTCCATACACTCAACATTTCCCTACGCTTTCCTGGCCAAGTCTGTACATCACTAAGTGTGTACATTGCATGCTGCCCAAACGTTCAATGTCTTCAAAGTCTGTACAGCGTCCATCTTAGCCAGCGTCTCATGCTGCGTCTTAGGTAAATATGTACATCGGCCTCATTCGTTCAAGTCTATACAATGAACTGCTCTTCAAAGTCTGTACAGCATCTGTCTTAGCCAGCGTCTCATGCTGCGTCTTAGGCAAGTCTGTACATCGGCCTCATTCATTCAAGTCTATACATTGAACTGCTCTTCAAAGTCTGTACAGCGTCCGTCTCAGCCAGCATCTCATGCTGTGTCTTAGGCAAGTCTGTACATCGGCCTCAGTCGTTCAAGTCTATACATTGAACTGCGTCTTAGGAAAGTCTGTACAGAGGCTTCGATTTACCAAGTCTGTACATCGGCTTCATTCGCTCAAGTCCACACATCCACAGTGGTTCATCAAGTCTATACATCCACTTGAGCCTCACCAAGTCTATACAACGCTGAAGTCTTCATAAGTCTGTATAGTGCTTGAGCTTCACAAAGTCTATACATCGCTTCAAGCGATTCAAGTCTATACAGACTGCCTTTACATTCAGAGTCTGTACATCGATTCATCAGCCGATCGGTTCATTCAGAAATCTCCAAGTCTGTACATCCGAGTCTCTAATGCATCGTCTCACTCTGGCAAAGTCTATACAGTGCTCACAGCACATTGGTTCAAAGTCTGAACACTGGCTCAAGCATGTCGAAGTATATACATCTCCGTTGGGGTTCAAGTCAGTTCATTGCTCACCGTCTTATTAAGAGTCTCACACAGGTTCCAAGTCTGTACATTGGTTAGGCTTCGTGAAGTCTATACAGTGGCAGAAGCTTTGTAATGTTTACACACTGGTAAGGATCGTTTGCATTGTTCATAGTCTATACACTGCCATTCATTTGCATTGTTCATAGTCTATACACTGCCATTCATTTGCATTGTTCATAAGTCTATACACTGCCTTCACACATGCGCTTCTTTCATTAAGTCTGTACATTCTCTCACATTGTACACACTTAATCAGTTGAAGGTTCTGAAGTATATACATTCATGTTAATAGCCTGAACTAACTAAGTCTACACATTCCATCTGTCTGTCTGCAGGCGATTCAGGCTGATGATTGGGCACGTGAACCGAGGTTGGCACCTGGCACGTGATCCAAGACAACAGGCGCATGACACGTGGATGGCAACCTGGTCAGGATGCTGCCATGTGGTCGAAATTCAAATGATCTGGCCAAAAGTGCATGGGCGGGAACCTGGCAGCCACACGCCAATATCTGCTATCAATATAGAGCTTCATCCCTCAGTAGAAGCTCGATCGTGAATAGAGAAAGCAGAAGCCATTGGTGAGAGTTTGCACGATCCAGAAAAGAAAAAGAACAGAGAGTTCCAGATCCGAGAGGAGTTTGTTCGAGAGAGAGAGCAGTGTGTGTGGATTGATGAATTGCTTCATTTGAAGCTACATTTGTATTGGGTTTCAGAACCGATTTCTTCTTCATTGGTTTTTGTTTCTACTTTGCTTTCGTTTCATTTTGTTCATCCTTCTGATTTGAATTGTTTTCCCTCCGGTGTGTGGAGGAAGGGAGTATCACTCCAGTTTCCCTCTGTGTTGCAGAGGAAGAGAGATCGGTGATCTCTGGTGGTGTTAGTGACTGGTTGTCATTAACAGTTTCCCTCCGGTGTGTGGAGGAAGGGAGAGGATTCTCCGGTTGTATTCTAGCTGGGAGCTAGAACATGTTTCAAGTTCTGTGGGTAGCAGAACTTGGTTGAGGGATTTGTTTCCCTTGGTGTTCAAGCTGTGTGGCAGCATGTTGTTCGCAGACTGAGTCTGCATTGATCTAGCATCGTCTAGTGGAATCCTCACTCTAGTTGGAGTGAGGGGTGGATGTAGATTGCGGACTGCAATCGAACCACCTAAAAACTGAGTGTCTCCTCTGTGGTTTGCTATTGTTATCTACGCTCTTCATCTGCTTGTCTCTTTGCTTCCATGTGATCAGTTCTTCATTCTCATTTACATTTCTCTGTGTACGGATTAAGGAGGTGCGTTAGCAGTAGAAATTATTTTCCGCCTAAGTTTCTACAAATTGGGAGTGATCTATTCATCTCCCCCCTTCTATATCACTCTTGCTGCGCTAACAATTGGTATCAGAGCAGGTTTATGCCATGTGGACGAACGGTCAAGGGAATGCTGGTGGTCCTAGAACCTTCATGGCCGAAGGTCAATCCATTAGTCGCCCTCCTTATTTCGATGGTAGTAACTATCTATTTTGGAAGAACAGGATGGAAGTGTTCATCAGGGCTCAGAGTCATAAACTGTGGAGAGTAATCACGGTGGGGCCATATGATCTGCCACCAAACGAGGATGCTTGGACAGATGACCATGTCAAGCTCTCTTCACTCAACTGGACGGTGCTGAACATCATCCAGTGTGCTGTTCATCCAGAGGAATATGCTCGTATATCTGCATACAGAACTGCCAAGCGAATGTGGGATGAGCTGCAATTGATCTATGAAGGTACAACTCAAGTGAAAGCCTCGAAGGTAAATCTCTACACTTCTAAGTATGAAATGTTTAAGATGAATGCAGACGAGAATATAACTGAGATATATGCCAGGTTGTCTTTAATCACAAATACTCTGAAAGGGCTAGGGAAGGATCCTGCTGAGGCAGATATAGTCAGCAAAATCCTTAGATCTTTATCCCCGGCATGGCACACTAAGGCCATTGTGATTGAGGAGTCAAAAGATTTGACTATCTTGACTGTGAATGAACTCATAGGATCTCTTATGACCTATGAGATGAATTTCAAAGGAGGTGGAGAAGGAAGTGAGAGGAAGGGTAAGAATGTGGCTCTAAGGGCATCCCGCAACAAGGGTAGTAACAGTGGGAGCAGCAGCAGTAGCCCCGAGTCTGAGTCCGAGCTTGAAGGTTTGTCAAATCTCGACCAGGAGGAGCAGGCAATGCTCACTAGACAGTTCAGAAAATTTCTGAAGAAAAAGGGAAAGACTTTTAGGAAGAAGAAGCCAAGAATGCTGAATTTACTAGTTACAGGGATAAAAATCCTAAGAGACTAACTTGTTTTAATTGTAACAAACAGGGACATATGAAAGGCGAATGCCCAGACCTCCAGAAGAAGGGTCCCTATATTCAGAAGAAAAACATAAAGGTGCAGAAGAAGAAGAAGCCACATGCGATGGTCTGCACATGGAGCGAGGAAGAAGAAGACCCAGAAGAAGCTTCCTCAGAAGAATATGAAGATGGAATTTGCCTTATGGCAAACAGTGAAGAGGAGGTAATAAACGTTTTTGAAAATTTCTCAATTGATGACTGGGAGGATGCTTATGGTGACTTGCTAGATAAATTTAATTCCCTTAGCAAAGAGCACAGAGTTCTGAAAAGAAAATTTAACACAAATGTTGAAGAACAAACTCTAATCTGTGAGGAAAATGAGAAGCTAAAAGAACAACTAGAAGAAATGACCTCACTAAGGAAAGAAAATGATAAGCTCAAGGAAGAAACTCAAGAAAGTCAAAAACAGCTCAATGAATTCAAAACTAAAATTGAAGAAAGCATGAATGAAATTAGAGTGAATTCAGAGAAATATGAAGCTGTGAAGAAAGTAAATGTTGAACTCCTAAAAAACTCTGAGTTCCTTCAAAAGGAGCTGGAAGACAAACAGAAAGTCTTAGAAAAGTTTGTCCAAGGAAAGACTAGCCTAGATGCTATACTAGGGACTAGGGTCAATTTCAATAAGGAAGGTTTAGGCTATGACCCAACCAATAAGAGACCCTTGCAATTCAAGACCATCACCTTCTGCCCAGAGAAGGGAAAAGAAAAGCTGGACACACCATCCAGCTCAAACAGCTCTAAGGAAATTCAAAGTCCTAAAGAAAACACAAAAATCAGTACTGGACAACCATTTAAGATGGGAATGAATTTTATGAAGAATAACACTAAGCCCACTTACCAGAACACAAATGGTAGATGGACCAAGAAAGTAAATCAGAATAAGAGCTGGAATTACAACAATCAGATAGGTCCAAACAGGACCTACTGGAGAAATAACTTTCATGGTCAAAGATATGCTAATCAACAAGCCTACAGGAAATTTCCTAGGAATAGGAAGACTAATGAATGGAATAGAACTCACTTCTCCAGTTCAGCTGGATTCAACTTTAATAAACCAGAAAGGAAGGTGCCAAAGAAAACCATGCTGAAACAAATCTGGATACCTAAACACTTGATCAGAGATTTGAACAATGTCATTGGACCCAACTCATCTTGGGTTCCAAATCACTCTGCTTGATGTATC
This sequence comes from Amorphophallus konjac, assembly GCA_022559845.1. NCBI lineage: Eukaryota > Viridiplantae > Streptophyta > Magnoliopsida > Alismatales > Araceae > Amorphophallus > Amorphophallus konjac. Next base: position 470,740,591 of record CM040121.1, read on the forward strand.
TGTGTAGGTCGGCCTGGCAGCTGAAGACAACAAGTGGTACCTCGACAGTGGCTGCTCCAGGCATATGACAGGAGACCGATCCAAGTTTAGCAAGATAGAGATGAAGCCAGGGGGTCTGGTCAAGTTTGGAGGAAAGAACAAAGGTAAAATAATTGGAGTTGGAACAGTAGGTAAGTCTTCCACAAACTCCATTGAAAAAGTCTTACTTGTGGAAGGGCTTCAACACAACCTGATTAGCATTAGTCAATTATGTGACAGGGGTCACAAGGTTGTATTTGATGATAGTTCATGCAAAATCCTTGAAACAAATTCTGACATGGTTAAATTTGTAGCCAACAGGATTAATAATGTCTACATTGTAGACTTAGATGAGAAATCTGAATCTACTATTTGCTTATCTGCCAATTCTGAAAATGATGCCTTTGAATGGCATAGACGTCTAGGTCATGCTAGCTTTTCAACTTTAAATAAATTGGTCAAGCATGATTTAGTTAGAGGCATGCCTAGAATTAAATTCAACTCAATATCAAAAGCATGTGATGCCTGTGCTCTAGGCAAACAGACCAGAAATTCTTTTAAATTAAGATCTGAGCCATTGTCTTCTAGACCAATGGAACTTCTTCATATGGACCTTTTCGGTCTAACTAGAACTCAGAGTCTTAATGGAAACAGGTTTGGCTATGTCATCATAGATGACTTCTCTAGATATTCATGGATATTTTTCTTAGCAAATAAGAGTGATGCATGTCAAAAGTTTAATCTATTTTTCAATAAGGTCAAACAAGAAGGGAAGTACAATGTTAGTTCTATTCAATCTGACCATGGAGGTGAGTTTGAAAACTCCATGTTTACTGATCTTTGTGACAAAGAAGGACTAACTCACAGGTTTTCTTCTCCCAGGACACCTGAACAAAATGGGATTGTGGAGAGAAGAAATAGAACAGTGGTGGAGATGGCATGAACCATGTTGATTGAAAGTAAATTACCTAGAAGGTTTTGGGCAGAAGCGGCCAATACAGCAACCTACATAATCAACAGGGCCATGGTAAGACCCATACACAAGAAAACACCCTATGAGCTTCTAAAAGGTAAGAAACCAAACTTGTTTCATTTCAGAATTTTTGGAGCAAAATATTTTATTCATAACAATGATAAGAAAGATTTAGACAAGTTTGAAGCCAAGAGTTCACCTGGAATAATCTGGGGTTACTCTGAAGTGTCAAGGGCATATAGGGTATTTAACATATCAGATCAGAAAGTGGAAGAGTCTCCACACATCCTTTTTAGTGAAAAGAAAGATGTTCCTAATGTTAAAAATCTTGACAGGGATTCCAATCATGGTGGAGATTTTCTAGAAGACCAACAGGAAGAAGAGAAGACTCAGCCGAGTGGAGAAACAAATTCCCCAAATCAGGAAGGTCCAAGAGAAACAGGTGAATCTTCAACAAATATCAGATTTCTTAAAGACCATCCTTTAGATAAAGTCATAGGCAATCCTGAAGATCCTCTTCGGACTAGGTCTCATTTTAGAAATGTGAATAATGATGACTTAATTGCATTAGTCTCACAAATTGAACCCAAAACAGTAGAAGAGGCCTTAGCTGATCAAGCTTGGGTCAATGCTATGAGTGAGGAATTAGGTCAGTTTGAAAGGAATAATGTCTGGGAGCTTGTCCCAAGACCAGATGGTATAAATATCATAGGAACCAAGTGGGTGTTCAAAAATAAGATGAATGAAGATGGAATCATCTCGAGGAATAAGGCCAGATTAGTAGCCAAAGGCTACTGTCAGGAATTTGGTGTAGACTTTGATGAATCCTATGCACCTATTGCTAGGATGGAAGCTATAAGATTGTTGCTTGCCTTTGCATGCTCAAAGAATATAAAACTCCAACAAATGGGTGTTAAAAGTGCCTTTTTAAATGGAGTTATTAAAGAAGAAGTTTTTGTTGAACAACCTCCTGGATTTCAATATTCTCCTCAACCTAACCAAGTTTTCAGGTTAAACAAAGCCTTGTATGGTCTAAAGCAGGCTCCAAGAGCTTGGTATGAAAGATTGTCTGAATTTCTGATCAGCAAGGGCTACAAAAGAGGTAAAGTTGATCAGACTTTATTTACCAAGGGCATGAATAAAGATCTCATCATAGTTCAGTTATATGTAGATGACATTGTATTTGGATCAACTAAGCATGAACTATGTGATGAATTTTCTACCATGATGTCTGCTGAATTTGAAATGAGCTTGGTTGGTGAACTAAAATATTTTCTTGGATTGCAGGTACAGCAGCTAGAAGATGGGTGCTTCATCAACCAAACCAAATACACAATGGAACTATTCAAAAGGTTTAGCATGGAAAACTTAAAGCACATTACTACACCCATGGGCACCAATACTTCATTGGATGCAGATGAGACAGGTAAAGAAGTAAATGCCAAACTTTATAGAGGTATGATTGGATCACTTCTTTACTTGACAGCCTCTAGACCAGATATACAATTCAGTGTAGGAATGTGTGCAAGGTATCAATCTAGACCTACTGAACTACACTTAACTGCAGTTAAAAGAATCTTCAGATATTTGTCAGCTAGTCATTCTCTTGGTTTATGGTTTCCTGCATCTCACACACTTAACTTAGTAGCATACACAGATGCTGATTATGCAGGCTGTAAACTAGACAGGAAAAGCACTAGTGGCCATTGTGAATTCTTGGGTGGGTGTTTAGTGTCTTGGGGCTCCAAGAAACAACATTCTGTGTCCCTCTCCACTGTAGAAGCTGAATATGTGGCTGCAGGGAGCTGTGGAACACAAGTAATATGGATTAAACACCAGCTTCAGGACTACCAAGTAGACCTGGGGTGCACACCTATTTACTGTGATAATACTAGTGCCATCAATCTTGCTAAAAATCCTGTTTTACATTCACGAACCAAACACATAGAGATAAGACATCATTTTATAAGAGATGAGGTGTCTAAGAATAATTTTGAATTGATTCATGTAGGCACAGATAATCAGATTGCTGACATATTCACAAAACCTCTGGATAATGAAAAATTCACCACATTGAGAAGAGAATTAGGCTTATACAAATTGTCATAATTATGAAGCCTGCTCTTGTTGTGAGGGGGAGTTGTGTTTGTCTGAAAATTAGCCTTCTTTCATGCTGGTTTAAGGGGGAGTTCAGAATGCTTACTGGTTAGCTTTCAGAAATACTTTGAGTAAGGGGAAGCTTTGAGATTATGCTGAAATGTTTTATTAAGGAATGCTATGTCTTAGGGGGAGCTGAGTTGTGATGTGAGAAGAGAAGTTCTTTGACAGATTCAAAAGGGCTGTCCAAATGTGTAACTTTGCTGGTCTTACATGACTGATCTAGAGTGGTTCTCTCAGACAGTAGAGTGTCACTTATCTCTTAAGTCTATAAGTCAGTGACTCTAGTCTCCAGATTAGAATCTTTCCTTTAGTACTTCTTCAGAGATTTGGACTAATTGCATAAAGTATATCTTCCTACATTGTCATTGATTCTGGTTCAGGCCAAAAACTTGTATGTCTTGTTATCTGACCCAATCAACTTGAAATCTAGACTTCAAGACTCATTTCAAGAAATAGTCCTTTTTGGTATTGTTTTCAATCATTCTATCTCTTTAACTTAAGGGCTTAACTGAACAAAAATATTCTGTTCTGATCACTGAGAAACTGGGAGCTTCATTAATGAAATGAATTTTTCTCCCATGTCATGAGGTGTCAAGTGTTTAAAATGAATGAAAAGACATGACAGAGCAATGGTGGCTTGCTGGTGAGTAACTGGGGACTCTGGCCTCTAATCAAGGTATTTTCTCATGTCAAAAGCCACAGTTACTATCTCTGTTCCCTAATAATAAAAAAAAGGGAAGTAATGAGGTACTCACTCTGAGTAACTGGAGATTCAGGCCTCTAATCAAGGTGTCTCTCTAATGTCAAAGGAGTGAACTACCAACTTACTCATTGATCTTCTTGAAAATCATCTCCAACAAAAAAAAAATTCCTTGCTGTTATGCAACTAATGGATTGCTTGTCTTCAATACCTTGAGAACACCTCTCTGATTTCGTTTCTTGCTGTCTTGTGGGATAGTTGAATGATCAGCTATATCTGACCATACTGGTGAACTCCTGCTCTAAATCATCCACTATGTATGCTGATAAACTTGTCTATCATTCTACTTCTCTATTAAGTACTGAAGTATAAAGAATCTTCTCTTGAGATTAGAAACTCACTTATTCTCTTAAGACCTACTCGTGACTTTCTGCACTAAGAAGTTACTGCCCTTAGTCCTCATGTCTCTAGCACTGTCATACATTCTGTAGTTCTTTTTGCTGATGTCAAAGGGGGAGAGAAGTTTGCAATGTCTGCAATTTCAGTGAGAAGTTCTGCAATATCAGTGAGTCTTGGATTTATCTTGAGCTTTGGGGGAGTCATGTTGCTTCGTGGAAAATATGGTTATGAGTTGTGGGGGAGATGAGAGTGTGTTGTAGGGATTGTATAATTCATCTGCATGTGCATGCCTTGAATTTAATATGTTTGTTGCAGCTGATATAAATCTCTTGTTGAACCTTGATATTGCTTGATTAATAGTGTTGTCATCATCAAAAAGGGGGAGATTGTTGCATCCCTATGGTTTTGATGATGTCTCACACTATAAATCAATCTTCTATCTCTAGATTAATGCTGTTTCATCATGTGAGTGAGTACAGTTCATTTGGTTGTCAGATAAGCATGCTATCTTGATTCTATCTACACTGTTTGGTTAATATGAACAGTAGTGGGTCGACTCATCAGCAAGGGTGGGTCGACGCATCAGAGCATTGATAGTTTGGGCACAAAGTCTATTCACCAGCTTGATCCATTTAGTCTGTACATTGGCATATCTTCTTCAAGTGTGTACATCGGGCACCTTCTAACTGAAGTCTACACATCCGATAGTGTAAGTCTATACATCGCCCAGAGTCTTGTTTGCAAAGTCTGAACATTGCTTCAGAGATAGCTTCAGCAAAGTCTATACATTCGGTTCCTTGGGCAAAGTCTATACATCGCTTAGTCTGCACATTGCCTTCAGCCCAAGTGCTCAAAGCCAAGTCTATACACCGCCAACCCAACACATTGAACAGTTCTCCAAGTCTATACACTAGACTTCATTTCTCTAAGTCTATACACTGGTCTATGATTCACCAACTCTGTACAATTCGATATCTTTTCCTATGCATTGGCCAAGTCCATACACTCAACATTTCCCTACGCTTTCCTGGCCAAGTCTGTAAATCACTAAGTGTGTACATTGCATGCTGCTCAAACGTTCAATGTCTTCAAAGTCTGTACAGCGTCCATCTTAGCCAGCGTCTCATGCTGCGTCTTAGGCAAGTCTGTACATCGGCCTCATTCGTTCAAGTCTATACAATGAACTGCTCTTCAAAGTCTGTACAGCGTCCGTCTTAGCCAGCGTCTCATGCTGCGTCTTAGGTAAGTCTGTACATCGGCCTCATTCGTTCAAGTCTATACATTGAACTGCTCTTCAAAGTCTGTACAGCATCCGTCTCAGCCAGCGTCTCATGCTGTGTCTTAGGCAAGTCTGTACATCGGCCTCAGTCGTTCAAGTCTATACATTGAACTGCGTCTTAGGAAAGTATGTACAGAGGCTTCGATTTACCAAGTCTATACATCGGCTTCATTCGCTCAAGTCCACACATCCACAGTGGTTCATCAAGTCTATACATCCACTTGAGCCTCACCAAGTCTATACAACGCTGAAGTCTTCATAAGTCTGTACAGTGCTTGAGCTTCACAAAGTCTATACATCGCTTCAAGCGATTCAAGTCTATACAGACTGCCTTTACATTCAGAGTCTGTACATCAATTCATCAGCCGATCGGTTCATTCAGAAATCTCCAAGTCTGTACAGCCGAGTGTCTAATGCATCGTCTCACTCTGGCAAAGTCTATACAATGCTCACAGCACATTGGTTCAAAGTCTAAACACTGGCTCAAGCATGTCGAAGTATATACATCTCTGTTGGGGTTCAAGTCAGTTCATTGCTCACCGTCTTATTAAGAGTCTCACACAGGTTCCAAGTCTGTACATTGGTTAGGCTTCGTGAAGTCTATACAGTGGCAGAAGCTTTGTAATGTTTACACACTGGTAAGGATCGTTTGCATTGTTCATAGTCTATACACTGCCATTCATTTGCATTGTTCATAGTCTATACACTGCCATTCATTTGCATTGTTCATAAGTCTATACACTGCCTTCACACATGCGCTTCTTTCATTAAGTCTGTACATTCTCTCACGTTGTACACACTTAATCAGTTGAAGGTTCTGAAGTATATACATTCATGTTAATAGCCTGAACTAACTAAGTCTACACATTCCATCTGTCTGTCTGCAGGCGATTCAGGCTGATGATTGGGCACGTGATCCAAGACAACAGGCGCATGACACGTGGATGGCAACCTGGTCAGGATGCTGCCATGTGGTCGAAATTCAAATGATCTGGCAAAAAGTGCATGGGCGGGAACCTGGCAGCCACATGCCAATATCTGCTATAAATATAGAGCTTCATCCCTCAGTAGAAGCTCGATCGTGAATAGAGAAAACAGAAGCCATTGGTGAGAGTTTGCACGATCCAGAAAAGAAAAAGAGCATAGAGTTCCAGATCCGAGAGGTGTTTGTTCGAGAGAGAGAGCAGTGTGTGTGGATTGATGAATTGCTTCATTTGAAGCTACATTTGTATTGGGTTTCAGAACCGATTTCTTCTTCATTGGTTTTTGTTTCTACTTTGCTTTCGTTTCATTTTGTTCATCCTTCTGATTTGAATTGTTTTCCCTCCGGTGTGTGGAGGAAGGGAGTATCACTCCAGTTTCCCTCTGTGTTGTAGAGGAAGAGAGATCGGTGATCTCTGGTGGTGTTAGTGACTAGTTGTCATTAACAGTTTCCCTCCGGTGTGTGGAGGAAGGGAGAGGATTCTCCGGTTGTGTTCTAGCTGGGAGCTAGAACAGGTTTCAAGTTCTGTGGGTAGCAGAACTTGGTTGAGGGATTTGTTTCCCTTGGTGTTCAAGCTGTGTGGCAGCATGTTGTTCGCAGACTGAGTCTGCATTGATCTAGCATCGTCTAGTGGAATCCTCACTCTAGTTGGAGTGAGGGATGGATGTAGATTGCGGACTGCAATCGAACCACCTAAAAACTGAGTGCCTCCTCTGTGGTTTGCTATTGTTATCTACGCTCTTCATCTGCTTGTCTCTTTGCTTCCATGTGATCAGTTCTTCATTCTCATTTACATTTCTCTGTGTACGGATTAAGGAGGTGCGTTAGCAGTAGAAATTATTTTCCGCCTAAGTTTCTACAAATTGGGAGTGATCTATTCATCCCCCCCTTCTATATCACTCTTGCTGCGCTAACAACCGTAAGGAGGATACCCGGGATACATCAAACTCCCGTATTTTCCTTCCCCGCTGTATCCCTTCCTTCACCTCGGTCATTCGGCATAAAAACCCGCGCAATAGTGGGCTCTGGCTCCCTTTGCAGAAATACACGATGGAACGTTCGTCCACTGCGGAGCACCATGGTTTGTGATGATCCCGCCTCTGTCGGGTTGTGTTGTGGCAGAGGGTTGATGGAAGAGGAAGATGGGATGTTGGTGTTAGTGGATGCTAGGGGGGTGACCAAAGGAGGAGCCCTTATAAGGGGCCTTGTAGACAGAGGGATGGCGGTAGTTGGAGGAATAGGGGGGTGCCTGAACGGCTGAAGGAAGTGTAGGCCGAATGAGGAGGGGTCGAGGTAAAAATGAAGGATTTGTCGGTGGTGGAGGATTGGTGATTATAGTGGGGGAATTAGGTGTTGGGGAAGGGCGAATGAGGAGTGGTCTAGATGGAAAGGGTGAGAAATTGGTGACTGGAGGTAGGGTTTGTGGTGGTGGGGAAGATGAAGGAGGGAAAATGAGGAGAGGTCTAGTCGGTAAGGGATTAGTGATAGTGGGGGGAATTTGATTAGGGGTGCGCAAAAGGGGACGTGATGGTTGGGGAAAAGGCGTTGGAGGGTGAGGTGTTGGTAAGAGACGAGGTGGTTGGGTTGAAGTTTGATCTAAAGCCCTGATAGAGGCATTCTCTTCATGCCACCCTTGTCCTCTTTCCACTTCATGGAAGGAAGTAACAGGGTTTACTTGCTGGTTAGGAGGGTGCTCCGGCAGTGGATTGTGGACAATCCCCATGTCCGGTTGAGGTGCGGGAGCTTGCTATTGCTGAGGAGGAGGTTGAGGCAGAGGGATGGTGGTAGTTGGAGGAATAGGGGGTGCCTGAACGGCTGAAGGAAGTGTAGGCCGAATGAGGAGGGGTCGAGGTAAAAATGAAGGATTTGTGGGTGGTGGAGGATTGGTGATTGTAGTGGGGGAATTAGGTGTTGGGGAAGGGCGAATGAGGAGTGATCTAGATGGAAAGGGTGAGAAATTGGTGACTGGAGGTAGGGTTTGTTGTGGTGAGGAAGATGATGTGGGGCAAATGAGGAGAGGTCTAGTCGGTGAGGGATTAGTGATAGTGGGGGGAATTTGATTAGGGGTGCGCAAAAGGGGACATGATGGTTGGGGAAAAGGCGTTGGAGGGAGAGGTGTTGGTAAGAGACGAGGTGGTTGGGTTGAAGTTTGATCTAAAGCCCTGATAGAGGCATTCTCTTCATGCCACCCTTGTCCTCTTTCCACTTCATGGAAGGAAGTAACAAGGTTTACTTGCTGGTTCGGAGGGTGCTCCGGCAGTGGATTATGGACAATCCCCATGTCCGGTTGAGGTGAGGGAGGTTACTACTGCTGAGGAGGAGGTTGAACTTGCTGCTGAGCCTGCTGCTGTCGAGGAGGTCTTTTAGCCTTCAAAGTGGCAATAAATTGCCTCATTTCGTCCCAATTAATACCGCCCTGATCATTCAAATCATAGATATAATCCTTGAAGTGAAAGTAATGATCTATATTGATACCAGGCTGACGGTGGAAGACACAATACCGAGAGGTATTCAGATTAGTGCGCCAGGCCGTTCTTTCTTTTGGCAATGTGAGCAGGTTGGCGGCCATGAGTGCGTTAAAGATATCGGGAAGGCTCTCGAGTAATGGAGGGTATTGAGCCCTTTTGGGGCCTGGTGGTCTTCTTGGCTGTTGGGGGCCATAGTTGGTGGGTGGTGGCACTTGGTGGTATTGTTGAGGAACTGGTGGGTTCAGGTGGATGACTTGATTTTTTGGAATAGGATGGAAGGTTCGAGGGGGCATATTTGTTTGGGGAGTGGAATTGAAGAAGGGGAGTTGTTGTGGAGGTTGTGGAGGTCTTAGGTTAGGGTGGCGAAAAGGTATGGGGTTGCCAACCACGCCCACCTGCTCATTAGTTACGGTGCCCTCGGTTGTGCCACCATTATTGCTAACATTAGTGTTCTTCCTGACCAACCTTGGTTTTTGTTCAAACATGCCCATGATGGGAGAATCCTTCATTTGGGCCTGTATGTATCTAGCTCTCTCATAGAGCTCTTCCATAGTGCTTAGCCTATTCATGGCCAGAATGTGACAGAACTGCGGAGTAGAATTTGATATAATCATTTTAACTTGCTCCGTCTCTGAAAGTGTGTCTTTTAATTTTTTGGCCATAGCCCTCCATCTATCGGCAAACAGGATGAAGTCCTCCTTGGGCTTCATTTTCTCAGTAAGGAGATCTGTGACTGACAAAGACGGACCCACACGGTCCTTATATTTCTGTAAAAATTTTCGCTGAACAATATCGAAATCACTAGCTTCGGCCGGCTCCAAGGAATAGAACCACTCGAGTGCCGGGCCATCTAGAGACCTTCTAAATAAATAGGCCAGAGAGATCTTGTTGTCCTGCCAGAAGGAAGTCTCGTACATAAAATCTTTCAAATGAATGAATGGGTTGCCCATTCCATTGTAGCGCCGGAAATTCGGCATCTTGGAAGGAGGAAAATGGAAAATCGGTAAGGTGGGGAGAGTAATCTCTGGAGCATTCTTCGGTGCAGTGACCTTCTTAAGCTGCTCCTCCATACTAGCTATCTTTTGGAGGAGTATGGTGTTGGTGTCGGACTCGACTGGGGCCGGATTGGAAGGGAGCGGATTTGGCATAGGCCTCCTTAAGATTTGGGGAGGTGGAGGATATTGGGGCCTAACCAGTGAATGGCTTGCCGGTTGAGCTGGTGTAGCCATGATAGGAGTTGGTGGACGTGAAGGAATTTTCTGTGAGACCGCCTGGTCATTAAGAGATGGATGGCCACCTGCGGCCTGGGGAGGGTTTGAAGAAGAAGGGACAGATTTCCCTTTTAGGGCGGCCTAGACCGCCTGACGTTGGAAATCATCCAGTTGAGACAAAGCATGAATCAAATCATTGAGATTAAAAGATGGGGAAGCATCCCGGGATGTGTTTTGTGTGGTAGGTTGAGCTTGGGAGTGATGGGAAGATCACCTCCCATGCCCACGTTCACAGCTCGTCTCCTCGCCCCGGTTGCATCCGGCATGGTCTAGTTATTTAATTTGAGTCCTATGTAATTTTTATTTGAGTCATTTGATGTATTTTTCCTTTTATTTCAGTCTTGTACCTAGGTTAATGAGTCATTTACCTAGGTTAAGTGTCATTAGATTGTTTAGAATGGTTATTGGGCCCAATTCATTGGGCTAGGCCCAGGGGCGCCCCTACCCCCTTGGTCTTTGGTCATTGTAGTAAGAGTCAGGGACTTTTGTAGAAATGTGGGTTGCCTATATATAGGACCCCATTCCCCCCATTTCAACTTAATGAATTAGTGAATGAAATTTTGCCATTTTGTGAGTTCTAACTTCAGATTTATTATGGAGTGAATCCATTAGTGAGGTGAGAAGCCTTAGGGAGAGAATCCCACCCATCCCTCTCTTAATCTCTCTCTCCCACTACCCTTTCTCTCTCCTCCACACCCAATTTTAAAATTTTTCTCTCTCCTCCACTTCCCAACCACCTCCACTCCCCACCTACCCCATTAAAGCCTCTCCCCATTCCCCACAACCCTCTTCAATACTCCACCCCTTCCCAAGACCCCTTCACCAATCCTCATCTCACCTCCCAACCCCCAACTACCCCTCCCACTTTCCCAAGCACCCTTCCCACTACCCCAAGCACCCCTCCACCTCCCTAGGCCATTTGAATTCAATTTTTCCCCTTCCCTCCATAGCTTTGGCCGCCCATCTCCCCTCCCCTTTGGTTAGGGTCGCCCCCCCTCTCATCCCCTCCATCTTCCCTTGTTCACCTCCATCACCCCACCCTCGACCATCTAGAGTAAGAGAACCTGCAGAAGACCTGAAGCTTGCAGCAGCGACCCTGACCTCCTCCGGATGTTCCTAGAAGCCCAAGAGCCATCGTTGGAAGCATCTTACTATCCTCTTCGCAACGGCGGTGGTCCTGGCCCATTCTGAGTTCATGATAGCCCAGGGGAGCCATTCTTCTCCGACTGCGCAAAGCCTCCCTGGTAGGAGTTTAGAGCCAGAGTGAAAGCTCGACTGCGACGATCCTGTTGGGAATCTGATCGAGAGTTATTCTTCAAAAGTCTTCTACTCTGAGTTTTCTTTCATCCTCAGAAAGCAGAGCTCAGTTAGGCGTCCGGATCTAGAAGTTATCAATTTTCTCCACTGGGTGTGCGGTTCAGCCTCCACTCAGTCTGCACCGACCCCTCCTCAGTGTTTAGAGCCTACCGGTCTGCTCTGACAACATTTGGCATCCCCGTCAAGCTCGTGTCGAACAGGACTCACAGGCGGTTCCGACGACTTTAGCGGCGCCTCATTCTGAGTCCCGGAGCGCTGGTGGCAACAACTTCTTCCTGCTATTGTGATCCTGAAGCTGTCAGAACTGAAGATCTACCTCCCTGTTCGAGGCTCTACTCCGGCCAACAGCGACCTCCCAAAATTCCGAAAAAATTTGGACGACTTCCCCATCCTCCTACGAAGAATTTTCAGGTGGTTTCGTCCCCAACAAAATTCGGGAGCAGTCACAGAAACTACTTCTTCGACCTTCTGTCAACACTCACAGAAAGCGGGCAGAGCCGACATCGGTCTCCTTATTGGTTGCGAGTTCGGTTCCACCCCTCCCCGCTTGGCCGGCTGAAGGCCCCTCCCTGTGTGGAGGTAGTTTTAGATGTAATATCAGTTAACCCCCACCCTAAGATTCCCCTCCTGCGAGAGGTGTAGTGTTGTAATCGTTTGAGCAGGTCAAGCTTCTCCGACGCGGCGTGTGGGGAACACTCGCCTCCCCGCTCGCCCTCGTCTCCGAGCGGGACCGGTTTCTTCAAACCGGTCGAGTAAGTGCTCCAACCTAGTTCCATTTTATGCTTGTTCTTTCCAATATTAGTTCATAAACTCCGCTGTCCATGAGAGTGAGAGCCCGATCCTTGAGCTCCTTGCTTCAAAAGATCACCGTGGGGAAGAATGAAGCCGGTGCCCTCGGCACTTTGTCGGCCCCACTGAATTGGGCCACCACACCTTTGGGGAACAAACTTAGGCCTTGCTGGCCCTCTACCATCAAGGGCCCAACCCTCACATCCTCCACTTGGCATCGCCAAGTAACCCCGGGCTTGGGTGAGCGACGGGAGAGCGGTGGCCCATATCGGTCCATTTGAATGCGAATGTGCTTGCTTGCTTAAGTCCAAGGGTGTGTCACATCAAATTGGTATCAGAGCCAAGTTCTAGACTTATCTCTACTAAGTCTTGTCCTAGGGTCATTGCATGCATCACCCTTGTCCACTATCATGACTACCTCATACTTGGCATATTCGCCACTCTTAGGCCCATTAGAGGCCTTTGTGTTTGATGGATCCCGCCCTAGCATATATCTAGAATGGGAGAAGTCCATAGACCAACACTTTGGGAGGTTTACCCTGTCAGGGCTTGTCCAAGTCAACTATGCCAAGAGTTTGCTCTGGCGCCAAGCTAGGAAAGAATGGGAGAACATTGTAGGTTTGAGAGAAGCCAAAGGGGAAGCACCCATTGAATCTTGGGATGAAATGAGGGCCGATCTTAGAAAGATCTATGCACCCCAACCCAAACCTCTTCAACCAACCGATCTTTCACCCCCGACCCCAACTCCAACCCAAGAACTTCCCCGACCAAGCCCAACCCAAGTCCACCCATGTTCACCACCCCGAGAGTACCATGCACTGACCATTATCACTCCACCCACCATAGACTATCATACCCCATTATCCTTGGAAGTTGTGGCCCACACACATACCCAAGTGGAGATGGATGCCAATCCGGATCCACCTCCCACCATAGAGAACATCCTAGACCCCCCACTTCCACCCACCTCTCCTAGTACGGGTCCTCATGAGCCGTACACTCTCGCCATGAATGAGTCTATACTCCAATGGCTCAAGCGGGGCCCCACCGTTCCTAGCTCACCACCCTACCTTTCACCCTTGGGATATCAAGCCCACATTGTGCCCACCCGGTCTTCCCATGTCACACTTCAAACCTCCTATCTTTTGGAAGACTTAGGGGACTTAGGGGACTGCTTACAATGGCAAGTCTACCTGACCAATATGCTAGCCATAGGACCATTGGAGTTTAGCACCATCTTCCTAGCATACCCCACCACCGGTTCCATCACCTCTATCTACACTAGTGGCCATTATACGAGTGAAATCTTCCTCTTTCTCCTCAAGGATGAGAAACCCATCTTGGCCCACTCCCCACCCATTAAGGTTCCAATTGATTTGATTGGCCAACCCACTAGAGACCTTGGCCCAATTACCTTGGAGGATGATGACTCACCATTTGGGAACCTTGGGGACATGGAGTTCCTCTCTCTAGGTAGCCCTTACCATGATCCCTTTGACCCCTTCCAATGGGAGTACGGATACCCATGTGGCCTAACCACCTTACCCACCACCCACCTTTCCCTACTCCAACCCACCGTGATGGATCAAACCCACCCCTTCCTAGACTCGAGTTACACCATGGGAGCCATGACTATGGACAATATACTCCTAGGGATCAAGGAAGTGCCCCACTTCATGATATCCACCTTCCTAGACCCCTTTGATCCATTCCAATGGAAGTCCAAAAGCCCACACATAGGAGACCTCTTTGGCACAAGAGTGCATAAGTCTTGGCGTACAACACCACTTGGCATGATTCATAAGTCGGGTCCACTCATTCATATCACCCACATGTCAAGTAGGATGCATGATTGGTTCATATTCGGTTGTATTGACCCTCCCTCATTTAACATTGGTCATACACATGTCAAAAGCATTTACAGATGTCCGGGTCCCCCGACATTCATCACAACTTTACATGATAGGTTCACCTACGGGTGTCCCGGCCCACCTAGGCCCACCAAAGTCTACATGACAGTATTGCATGATAAGTCCACATATGCTTGCCCCGGCCCTCCTAATTCCATCAAAGTCTTCTTGGCATCAAAGCATGATTGACCTACTTTTGGTTGCCCAGGTCCACCCATCACCCCTAGAATGTCAGCATTCACAAAACTACATGAAAACCTTAGCAAGCACATCAGCAAAAAGAATGAGACTTATAAAAGACAGGCCTACTCTCATCGACGTCACCAAGAATTCCACGTGGGTGACTTTGTGATGGTGAGGATAGAGAGACTCTCCCCAGGAGCCATCTCGAAATTGAGGCCTCGTGGGGCTGATCCCTTCCAGGTTCTGAGATGCCTTGGCACTAATGCCTATGAGTTAGATCTTCCCAAGGAGTATGAAGTGAGTCCCACATTCAATGTAGCCGACCTAGTGCCATATAAGGGGCCCACGGTGGTACCCAATGAGAATATTGAGCCTATTCCTCCTATTGAGAGAGCACCCACCTGTGAGGAGAGACCACCAGCCAAGAGAGCCCAGCGTGAGCGCATTGAACGAATATTGGATGAACAGGTCACTACCACTAGGAGCAAGGTGTACGAGCGCTATCTCGGCAGGTGGATAGATCGGTCTCGTTCGGATGACTTGAGGGCAGTACCACTTCTACACCCTCCAAGGTGGGAAGGACACTTACTCGACGGAGTCGAGTTCTCCGCACCCCGGGAGTATGATGGGGAGATCACCTCCCATGCCCACGTTCACAGCTCGTCTCCTCGCCCCGGTTGCATCCGGCATGGTCTAGTTATTTAATTTGAGTCCTATGTAATTTTTATTTGAGTCATTTGATGTATTTTCCCTTTTATTTCAGTTTTGTACCTAGGTTAATGAGTCATTTACCTAGGTTAAGTGTCATTAGATTATTTAGAATGGTTATTGGGCCCAATTCTTTGGACTAGGCCTAGGGGCGCCCCTACCCCCTTGGTCTTTGGTCATTGTAGTAAGAGTTAGGGACTTTTGTAGAAATGTGGGTTGCCTATATATAGGACCCCATTCCCCCCATTTCAACTTAATGAATCAATGAATGAAAATTTGCTATTTTGTGAGTTCAAACTTCAGATTTATTATGGAGTGAATCCATTAGTGAGGTGAGAAGCCTTAGGGAGAGAATCCCACCCATCCCTCTCTTAATCTCTCTCTCCCACTACCCTTTCTCTCTCCTCCACACCTAATTTCGAAATTTTTCTCTCTCCTCCACTTCCCAACCACCTCCACTCCCTACCTACCCCATTAAAGCCTCTCCCCATTCCCCACAACCCTCTTCAATACTCCACCCCTTCCCAAGACCCCTTCACCAATCCTCATCTCACCTCCCAACCCCCAACTACCCCTCCCACTTTCCCAAGCACCCTTCCCACTACCCCCAGCACCCCTCCACCTCCCTAGGCCATTTGAATTCAAATTTCCCCTTCCCTCCATAGCTTTGGCCGCCCCTCTCCCCTCCCCTTTGGTTAGGGTCGCCCCCCCCCCTCTCATCCCCTCCATCTTCCCTTGTTCACCTCCATCGCCCCACCCTCTACCATCTAGAGTAAGAGAACCTACAGAAGACCTGAAGCTTGCAGCAGTGACCCCGACCTCCTCCGGATGTTCCTAGAATCCCAAGAGCCATCGTTGGAAGCGTCTCCCCGTCCTCTTCACAACGGCGGTGGTCCTGGCCCGTTCTGAGTTCGTGATCGCCCAAGGGAGCCATTCTTCCCCGACTGCGCAAAGCCTCCCTGGCAGGAGTTCAGAGCCGGAGTGGAAGCTCGACTACAACGATCCTGTTGGGAATCTGATCGAGAGTTCTTCTTCAAAAGTCTTCTACTCTGAGTTTTCTTTCATCCCCAGAAAGCAGAGCTCAGTTAGGCGTCCGGATCTGGAAGTTATCAATTTTCTCCCCTGGGTGTGCGGTTCAGCCTCCACTCAGTCTGCACCGACTCATCCTTAGTGTTCAGAGCCTACCGGTCTGCTCTAACAACATTTGGCATCCCCGTCAAGCTCGTGTCGAAGAGGACTTACAGGCAGTTCCGACGACTTTAGCGGCGCCTCATTCTGAGTCTGGGAGCGCTGGTGGCAACAACTTCTTCCTGCTATTGTGATCCTGAAGCTGTCAGAACTGAAGATCTACCTCCCTGTTCGAGGCTCTGCTCCGGCCAACAGCGACCACCCGAAATTTCGGCAAAATTTGGACGACTTCCCCATCCTCCTACGAAGAACTTTCAGGTGGTTTCGTCCCCAAAAAAATTCGGGAGCAGTCACAGAAACTACTTCTTTGACCTTCTGTCAGCACTCACAGAAAGCGGGCAGAGCCGACATCGGTCTCCTTATTGGTTGCGAGTTCGGTTCCACCCCTCCCCGCTTGACCGGCTGAAGGCCCCTCCCTGTGTGGAGGTAGTTTTAGATGTAATATCAGTTAACCCCCACCCCAAGATCCCCCTCCTGCGAGAGGTGTAGTGTTGTAATCGTTTGAGCAGGTCAAGCTTCTCCGACGCGGCGTGTGGGGAACACTCGCCTCCTCGCTCGCCCTCGTCTCCGAGCGGGACCGGTTTCTGTAAACTGGTCGAGTAAGTGCTCCAACCTAGTTCCATTTTGTGCTTGTTTTTTCTAATATTAGTTCATAAACTCTGCTGGCCGTGAGAGTGAGAGCCCGATCCTTGAGCTCCTTGCTTCAAGAGATCACCGTGGGGAAGAGTGAAGCCGGTGCCCTCGGCACTTTGTCGGCCCCACTGAATTGGGCCTCCACACCTTTGGGGAACAAACTTAGGCCTTGCTGGCCCTCTACCAGCAAGGGCCCAACCCTCACATCCTCCACTTGGCATCGCCAAGTCACCCCTGGCTTGGGTAAGTGACAGGAGAGCGGTGGCCCATATCGGTCCATTTGAATGCGAATGTGCTTGCTTGCATAAGTCCAAGGGTGTGTCACATCAGGAAGGAAGGCTCAACCTCTTGGGTAGTGGTATCTACCACATGAACTTGGGAATAGTAAGCATAAGAGGGAGCATAGTTTCCCTCATAATGGGTGGAATCTTGAGGGGGGACCTCGTAGGATGGGTCAAATTGACCCTCCTCATAACCATCATATGAATACCCATAGCTGGCCATGTTAATGATTTTACCTAAACGAAGTTGCATGTTTAAGGAAAAGAGAATACCTCAAGCCAATAAATATAAGTAAGAAATAATCACCAAATCAAGCAAATTATTCACACAAGTTGTAATGAACCCGAAATTTAAAGTTTCTCTTTTGAGATTAAGATGGATTTTCAAATGTGTGATCAATTCTCTCTCTTCAATGTGGGTCCTAGTTTCAAGTTTTGAGTGTAATCTCCGGGTCAACTAAGTTTTTTCTCTCTCCTCACCAACAAATGGGTTAACTATACTCTGGGTACTTCAAATGGTACAATCGGCCCGGCGTCCGTGAGGGAATCTACGGGTGCGGGGACTTACGGAGGCCTTGGAAGAGGAATTTTCAGTCCAAAGAGATAGAATGCTCAATGGAGGGTCCTTCCAATTCCAAGAAGAGGGTGTGGAATCCTAGGAGTGTAGAGAGAGGAGGTCTCTCAACCAAATGCCCTCGAATGCAAGCTAATGCAGGCAGATCAGTCAATAATAATCAGATAAACAATAGATGCAGCCAACAGGTGAAGATAACAGTAACAATCGAGGTTCTGTGAAAACAGAACAAAATGACGACCTGACAGAAGTCACTGTTTTAGTAAACCGCGACTGTGTGACAGTCGCTAATCGCTGTAAACCGTGGCGAACAGTGAACAGCAAAGTAAAATATCACCTTGGTGTGAGGTGCTGAATGTGCAAATAACGCCTCTGTGGGGAGCTTCAAATATCAGTGAACAGTGATCGGGATAAGAAATAGCAGAATTGACGCCTTTGTGTGAGGCGTTGAATGCCGGAATAACGCCTCTATGAAGGGGCGTTGATTAGAAAAATGATGGAAATACTGAAAAATAAATGCAAACAGCGCCTCTGTGAGTGGTCGTTGATTGTTGAAATAGCGGCTGCAGAGCAGTCGCTAATCAGTTATAGAGAACAAAAATCAATGAAAACAAACAGAAATGAAATTTCCTTTCTTAAAAATGTTATGGACAGTTTAAAAATTAGCTAATCTAGTGGGAGATGTGCACGTGGTGCACAAGGGGAGTGTGCTACGTGGAGCGCTAAGGAGGGGCACACGTGGGTGCCAAAGGAGGGACACGTGAGGGTGCCAATGGGAGGGGCACATGTGGGTGCCGAAGGAAGGGTAATCAAAATAAAAACATCAAGAGTCCCACCGTGATCGCCAATTTGTGAACGTGTCACATTGACATTAAAAAGAAATGAAATTTAAATTTTCTTAAGAGAGATATTAAGAAAAAGATGGATAAAGCTAAGCATGATATGTGGGAAATAAAGGAAAAGAGAATAAAAGGAACATGTGATGCTCTAAGGAGGGTGACCGCCAGAGGGGTTACCTCAAAAATTAAGGGATGATCGCATGTACCTTGTGAAAAAGTTGGTGAGATTGTGAATCCTTCCTTCCTCCTTCCACCGGCCGGCCGATGAAGGGGTTTTTTACTTTGATTACCCTTGCAAGACAAGCAAAAATAAGCAAATATGTGGATTAGCCAAAGTGTAGTATCAATGCTCCAAAAAATGGAACTATGCAAAGTGGGCATGAACACACCTTGTGTGTTTGTTTAAACCCCTAAAAGGAGTAGGAGGATGGTAGAGTATGCTATGGATGCAATAGATAGTATGATATTCAGAGGAAGAACTATATGTAATGATATATGCTGAATGCAAGCAGGATAGCTAGAACCGTGCGTTTGAGATGAGCGATAAGAAAATAAAAGAGAAGGGTGGCCCTTCTACTATTGCTGCAGTAGTAAAGGGGGAGAGAGGTAGCGCTTCAGCCGCAGCAAGGGATGAAGACCGCCTGGAAGAAGACCCCGCCGGAGAAACGTAACAAAAAACAAAACCTGCAAGAGCTTGGTTAGCAAAAATCGAATTCTCTCTTCTCCTCTGCTAGAGCTCTCTCTCGAAGATGTCTATGTAACCTCTCGCGCGCGTAGGAAACGGCGGGTATTTATAAGGCCAAAGATCCTTATTCTAATATGATTAAAACAAGGATAGCCATCATCCAGCAAGGATCTCTCTTCCCCAATCGATTATGGTGTTAAAATGAAGAAGGACTCTTCCCGGGAAGGTTTACAGATGAAACAGAGACGGAAGCTCAAATGACGACATCATGGTGGTCGCTAATTGAAATGGCGACTGTGCACACAGCCGTTAATTCCTAGTTTAATTTTAGAAATAAAGAACTTTCCATATTTAATAATTTGAAATGACGCCTTCACGTAATGGCGTTAATTAATCAGCGCCTTAGAAGCTGACGTCAATTCTTTGAATTTTATTTTAAATAGAATTTTGTAAAATCAAGAAACACCAGAAAATAATGCATGCGCGTACGGTCGTCGACTATTGAAATAATGACACCAAACCAGTCGTTACTTAAATGACGCCCTGATTGCATACGCTAATTACAAATATTCCAAACAAATTAGAAAATTTTCATATTAAGCCAATATTGAAGTCCACTTTGGGGCATCACGTGGTAATATGAGATTTACTCAACATAGTGTCAATTTTAGCGTGTCTACAAGGTCCTCCAAGAAGACATCGAAAAAGTCATGTAGGATCGCAGCTACCTCTGGGAGGTGCTCATCATCAGACCCATGAGCAACATCCTCCACTCCTCGGACAACAACGGCAAGGATAGGGCAACCCTCGGTCACCTCTTGCTCCATCTCTCGCGGGCTAATCATCATTAACTTCGGGGGTGGTAGTCCTGCTGTGCTAGGAGCAGTCAAACCGGTAGTAGCCCGTGCCGAGGATGAGGTGCAAGGGCCGACCGCCCCCTGACTAGGAGGGGTCGAAGTGCTGGGACCAGCTGGTCCTCGGACAGACGGTTCCTTCGGCTGGGTGGGGTGGAGGGTGATCCGATGACCACCGTGGTCGAATGTGCAGGTGTTCAACCAACCTTGAAGGGTGGCATCCCAATCGAAAAGCCAAGGCCTACCTAGGATAATGCTACCAACCTCCATAGACAACACATCACACCAGATCTCGCCAGGGTAAGCCTAGAACTGTAGTGGCACCAGACATCGCAGTCTGACCGAGATGGAAGTGGAATCCACCCAAGACACCCTGTCAGGGGTGGGGTGATCTACGGGCGTCAAACCCAGACGCCTAACAGTGCCTATAGAGATAGCGTTAATGCAACTCCCGCTATCTATGATCACCTTACAAGCTTTTCCTCCCAGCCTACAAAATGTGTGGAAGATGGTGGTACGACGCCAGTCGTTGCTCACTTGAGACTGGGTTAGGATGCACCTGACTACACCCAGCTATACATCACCCTGATGCTGGGTTCCTGGGACATCAACTGGCTCTCCCCCCATTAGTTCATCAAAGAACTCCTCCGCTAAGTCTTGATCAGCCTCGTAACTGATCGACACTAGCTCATGTGTGGGGTCACTGGCAGAGGGATGAGAGAAGACAAGCGACTCCCGAGTGGGACACTTGGCCGAATAGTGGCCAACCCCACCACACCTATAGCAAGTTCCTTGTGTCCCGAAGCCCTGGGATGTTCCACCAACTATCGGCTCCTTACCCTTGTCCACAGCATGGACTTGGGGAGTAGGAAGTAGGGGTGGTCGAGTCGGCATGGCTGGCTAGGTAGGTCTAGGGGTAGGGACGGATGCCTACTGGCGAAGGGGAGGATCCCTCGGAAGGAGGGGGCGCCTAGGAGCAGCAAGGTCCTGGCGATGTGGTTCCTGGGGGCGGGCCACAGACCACCGAGTGTAGGAACCAGGCGTGGTCCTAGGGTCAGACACACGCAGATATTGGACCCCCTGGTGGGGAGTAGGAGCAAACTCCGCCTCAAATTGCTCCACCTCGAGGGCAACCTAGTACGCGTCCTCCAACTTGTCCACTTTGCAGAGGAAAAGCTCATACTGTAGGTGTGGTCACAGACCACGCCAAAAACGGGAAACAGTCAGGGAGCTTTCCTCCGTGGCGTCACATCCCAAAAAATATTCATCGAACTCGTCGATGTAATCAGAGACGGACCAATCTCCTTGGGTGAGACTCTGCCATCTGTCTATGAGACGCTGGCGGTAGGAGGTAGGAAGGTACTTCTTCCGAGTTTGGACCTCATCTCATCCCACGTCTCTACCTGGGGCTCCTGACGGTGAAACAGCATGTTCTCCATGTTCCTTCAATAAGTTTGTGCCTGCCCTAGTAGTTTCATTTTGGCGAACTTGACCTTCCGGTGGTCCTTCATCTCAAACCACTCGAAATACCGGTCCATGGCGGCCTCCCAATCAAGATATACCTTCAGGTCTAAGGACCCGTCAAAAGTGGGAGGGTCTGCTGGCACCGTCTAGAGGACCTGCTCATCCTCATCATCCCTCTGTGGTTGGTGACCATGACGGCATCGGCCATTTCCCCCCTAATCATTTTCAGACTCGTAGTCCTCAACATCAGGGGCACGTGGCTGTCGCTCCTCAGCCCTAAGTGGGGCGGGCTGGACACCTGGCGCCGGAGGGGGCGCCTGAGGGGCTAGGATAGCTCCAGGGAGCTCCTACGGGGGACTCTCTCCACATTCTCCATCCTTCCAACCAGACCTTGGATAGATCGGTCGGAGACCTTGGCACGGTCCTCCATGGTCTTGAGACGGCCCTCCAAGCGGTCGGTATTCTCCCTACTAATTTGTTCGAATCTATCCATGTGCTTCATGAGTAGAGCGAACACGTCATCCAGAGTTCGGCCTCCCGGGTTGGCACCTCGGGGTTCACCCATAATGTCAGGGCGATGATAATGGGCACCTCCACGGGTTGGCATGCAATGGGAGAGGACCTAGAGAGAACTAAGGGGTGACTCACTACGACCTATATGGATGGACTAATGCAAAAATGAAGATGACCTAGACTCCAATATCCGATACGAGGCAGAGGTTTGATCCGAAGATCGCGCTCACGCAAGTGTGCCCCTTTCCCAATAGGTGTAGCCTATCGTTCTGGGAACACCTTTCGATATACCAGATGAAATGGAGCACCTTGGATCGACTACCCTAGACTCAAATCGGCTCTGATACCAATTTGATGCGGGATGACTACGAGACTCGACTCGGACTTGTTGCGACCTTGGACTCTAAAGGACGATGTGACTAAAGAGACGACGCGACCAGCAACAACACTACAACGCGTGGCACCTAAAGAGCTCCGGAAGAGGCGATCATGCCCCAAGCAAGAAGCACTAACTCACAATCATTCCCGGCGAGGGAAACATGATGATCTGCACGGTTGGGAAAACGGCTTTGAGTCTCAGGTGGTCAGCTCACTCTCATGCTCGGCATGAGTCACGGGACTGGTTCTCTCTCACAACTCACAGTGGTGATTAAATATGAACTAGCTAGAAAATAACCTACTCACATGCAGCGACAGTAGAATCTATACTAGCTAAGCAAGTCCAACAAGGTGGGTGGCGAGTGTACCTCCACGCTCCGGGCGTGGGGAAGACTTCCCGGCCGAGAACCGTCACTCCCGGTATAATAACTAAATTAATTACATAATGAAAATTACGGCCCACTCCACGCAGGGAGGTAAAAGGCCACAACAGTGGTCCGGGAGAACGGTTCCGGGGTTGACGGGCAGTGTGTTGGCGTCGTGCCGGGCGGGTGCGGGATGCGACTCTGAAGCTGCAAATTCTATCCAGCAAGACAACAAGCACGGGCGTCCAAAGGGATGTCGATCTCCAGGAGTCTCCTGAAGGCGGTGGTTCACTGGAACGCTGGCAGAGGGCCCTGGGTCAACCCTCGGGAGCAGCGGTCGCTGAGGTGGCCCCGGCGTATTTCTTTGGAATTTCTCCGGCAACCCCTTTTTATGGCCTGGCTCGGAGCAGAATCGCGCACCTCCATGAAAATGGCCGGTACGCCCAGATATGACGTCGGATCGAGACTTCATGGGTACCGTTGGAAAGAGGACTCAAAAACCTAAGACATATTGGTCCTGACATAATTTTTGTGAAATTTTCTGACAACGTTTGCGGGGTGTAAAAATTAGACTACCACAGACTATCTCGCAGATCTTCACACGGGCAGACTGTGAGGAGGAAAAACAAAAGGCTAGGAATGGGGACAAACGGGGTCTGATGTGGGTGAAAATTAAACTGGGAAGGGTGGTCGATGGGGGAAACTTACTCTCAAAACCTCATCACGATCCAATGGTTGGATCTCCCGTACTAACCCTTTTCCGGAGATGCTGTCCAGCAACTCTAAATTTCAGGGCAGCAGGTGGAAGCCTGGTTGTGGTGGCTCGACGGCGGCACAAACGGTGGCGGCGGCGACGGTGATCGATCACAGCAGATAGAGGAAGAGGGAAAGATGAAGAAATCTCAGAAATTTGGAGGATTTAGATCTAGATCTGAAGAAGAGGGAGGAAGAATGGGAAGAACACCAAGAACAAGAGAGGGAGAGGGGAGGTGCGCCCAATGCACATTCTTCAAATTAATTCTTCATTAAAATTGGCCAAAATACAACATGAGACATTAAATACACAAACCCTAGACCTATCCAAATGACCTAGGTTACCCTTGGTCAAGGGGGCAAATTGGGGAAGGGAGATTAAACTAGCATAAAAAATTCCCCCATAAGGGGACAAAAGAGGGGGCGCCCCTCCGTTAAGTCAACATAAGGGGCTTGCATTAAATTAATCCCCTTGGACCATATTAATCCCCCCCTTGGACCAAAATAAATCAAAATACAAATATGTGGTCAATTATTCTACCATTGACCCAATATTAAAACCCAAGATAATACAAACCCAATACAATCCAAATACATGCTAAATACACACCAAATACTATCAAATACGTATAAAATATAAGTACGTATAAAAATAAGTACTGAAGTATCAAAGCCCCGGTGGCGACTCCAGATTGTCCCCCAGCCACAAAGAGGTCGTTGTCGACAGAGTCGTGCTGCGGGTCCGGTATCGGTGGCTCGCTGAGTCGAGCCGCACTCTGGCTCTAGTGTCCTCACCATTTTACCCTCCCGTTGGACTCTAACGGCTAGAGAAAGGGGCCCATGGCAACCAGCCTACAAACTGTCTCTATCGGGACTCCCCCGCCACCACTCCTAGGTGGGTCGACACACGGAAGTGTCGTCAGGCTACGACTAGTGGAGGCTCACTAGACACAGAGACTCAAAACATGAATACCGAAGTACAAACAGGCTAACGCATACCTGTCACAAGTACCACGGAACATAAAGTAGCACACAGCTCCCAAACTCAGGACATACAACTAGACCTGCTCACAACGATCCTTGAGTCACGCGACTCGGGTCAAGATCGTCGTACATCACAGCAACATGCCGTCAATCAGCCTAGTCCCTAAGTCACAAACCACAATAAACACACCATGGAAGCGGCACACAACAGTCGGATCCACGTCATAAATGGAAGTCCACGGCCCCTAGGCTGCTCATCGGACTCACAATTCTGTATAACACGAAACACGGAACATGAGGGATCACCAAGACCCTCAAACCACATGGACACGCAAACCAAGGTAAGATGATACCTCCAAGCATCCAAAACATAGTCTCGATCCTCATGGGATAGGCGAGACACTCACGAGGTCACGTGTCAACTGCTGGGTCACAACCGGGTCGACCAGAAACCATAATGACTCTCGAAACAATACGACACACTACTCAATATTACAGCACTTCCAAATAGGGGTGGGCACGGTTTGGTTTGGTTTGGTTTGAACAGATTTTTTCTCGAACCAAACCAAACCGAACTAAGGGCTCAACCCGAACCAAACCAAACCGAACACCTTTGAAACCAAACCAAACCAAACCGAATTAATTCGGTTTGGTTCGGTTTGGTTCGATTTGAACCATAATTACAAGTCAAATTTTGATTGGTCATTCCATCTGAGTATTCTTGCACCTTCTTACTCTCATAGCATAAACACCTTTGGAAACTTGACACTAGACCATTGTTTGATGCTCATTAATTTTTTTGAAATCAAAATTTCCAGTCTATTTACTGTAATCATAGTATCATACTAATACTCGTAAATAGAAGAACAATGTATTATAGATGCAGCAATAATTATATCTGCTTTCCAAAATCATATGACATGATGCACCAAAATCATATGATCAAATAAATCATAACAATTACTCACTTATAACAGGAAGATCCATTTCCAGACCAACGAGTTCAAGGAGTTTGAACCCATCCATGTCAGGCATGTGGACATCACTTATGACCAAATCAAAATGACCCTTCCTCTCCCGAAGAAGAGAGGATGCAATTGTGGCTCGAAAGCATATAGTAACTCCAATCAATTGAAAAAATAAGATAAGTAAACAAAACTCTAAAAATGCAAACCAAATACAAACACTAATCGTAGTATTGCTTATGAAAATCTTAAACTAAAAGTAGAAAAATCACAAAAGTAGAAAATACAGCACAACAATACGTAGAGAATCTGAGCAATGGATGGAGGATTACTAGCCAATCCAGCTACATATGCTGCTCCGAGAGAAGTTGTCTCTATATTAGCTGGCCTCAGCCTCACCACGGAACTATCCAACAGATCTGCCTGCAAAGACGTTAATAAACTATTTGATGAACATGTTTTATACACAGTATTTCCCTCTTAAAGGAGCTGAGATAAAAAATGGAGCAAGATTTAAGAATGTATTAAGATGAAAATCATCAGGGAGAACTGTCGAAAATAAATATTAAGAGGGGTTAGAATCTCAAGCAGCATTTCGTTGGTTGGAGAATCGGGAGAACTATCGGAAATAAATATAGCCTCACCACGGAACTACCCAACAGATCTGTGGTGTTGCACTGCTGTCGTGGCTTGCGGGGTGAGGAAGCTAATCGATCGTGTGGGGCGTGGCTATGTGAGTCACTCGCTGGCCTGCAGATGATGGGTCGCGGGAGGGCCGGAGGTCGCAGGAGGGCTGACTGCTGAGGCCCTCACGGAGTCGCGGGTCACCTGCAGGCTCCCGGCGGGGTCGAGGGAGGGGGACGACCAGAGGGGTCGCGGCGCGGGGCGGGTCTCCTGTAGGCTTCCGGAGGCATCGAGGGAGGGACGGAGGGGGAGGGCCGGCGGGGTCGCAGACTCACGGTTGCGGGGGAGGGTCGGAGGTCGCAGGCGGCGGGCCTCCTGGCTCCTGCGGCTGGGTGGTGAGAGAGGGCCGGATGCGGATGGGTCGCTGGGTGAGGGAGGACAGCTAGGGTTTAGACTGTTTAGTGTTCATGCCTTCACGGTCGCGATGCAAAAGAAGTGAAATCACCGAAATAGTTAATAAATTAGGGTGAGTTTTTAGTTTGAATAAATTTACAAAATCATCTTTGATAAATCGGTTTATCCGGTTTGGTTTGGTTTCTTGTGACCAAAAACCAAACCAAACCCAATTTTTAAATACGGTTCGGTTTGAAACCAAACCAATTTTTTTAAAATTTTAACCCAAACCAAACCAAACCTGTCGGTTCGGTTTGGTTTTCGGGTTGAACCCAAATTATGCTCACCCCTACTTCCAAACACCCTATAACGTGGTCACAGCCCTCATAGGATGTCCAAGACATCCATGGATCAATGGCTAACCAAGGGGTCAAAGCCAAGCCAATCGAGTACCAAACTGGCGAAAGAAACACCCAGAAACACATGGCGGTCACCCCTATGGCCGTAAACAGGAATTGGCGATCATAGCCTGGCCACTACCTAATGGGAAAATCAAGTGGTGATCACCCCTATGGCCGTAAATAGGAAGTGGCGATCATAGCCTGGCCGCTACTCGCAGAATTGAATAGGTCGGAAACGGTCTACCCAGGGCCGTCTCTTGAAAGTGACGGTCCTAATAGGGCTGCCTCTTGGAGGTGGCAGTCAAGGCAAGACCACTAACTCCAAGCTGCCTTTAAAAGCGTATGATAAGTCAACCTGGTGGCGGTCCTTGGCCTGATCGTTACTTAAAAAGACAGTCAGTCGCAAGGCCGTAACTAGGAACAAACCTTAAACCGATTTAAAAGGAAATAGCGGTCTCCCTAGGGCCGCTAACACAAATTGTGGTCAGTTGCAAGACCGCAACCTGAAACTGACTTAAAACCCTTTAGAAACCAGATGACGAGATGACGGTCTCCCTGGGACCGTCTATTACAAATGGCGGTCCTCACATGGCCGCCTTATTAAATAGCGATATCTGGTGCGACCGCTAATTCCTACCGGTGCGAAAATTGTATGAAAGTGCAAAACTCGATCTTTCCACACACCAATCGTTCCCAAACGATGGGTAAACATGCATAGACTCGATATAAACCTTCCACAAGCCGAAAGGGATCCAGAAAATCATAAAACGGCTAAGAAAAGGGTGATTTCATCAAATCAACCCAAAATGCGTCACGTGGACAAACGGCCTCATACCATCCTCAAACCACGGGAAATTATAGCCACACTGGTGGGAATCGAATCTCAACAAGCTAGGGGTTCAAGATTTACCATTTAAACTAAAAACTATTGCCTGGAACGGTGATTTTGCATCACACCCCAAAAACATGCTTTTCGCCCTTAAAGCAGGAAAACCCGCTCAAACTCACACCATTCGGCTTGAAATCGCGAGGGAAAGCAGGAAACAGGTAGAGTATCCATCCCCCTACCTCCACCGAAGATCTTGCGTGCCGAAATCACCAAAACCATGCCGAAAACCATCACACGAACTTACGCCGGCTTCGAATCCATACTCGAGATCGCGCCAAGCACCACGCTCTGATTGTCATGCCATTACACTCCACGATGCCTCCACAGCATCCCTGCCTCGTCCACCTCCGCCACGGTCGTGCGCCCGGGGGAGAGGGGAAGAGAGGAGAGAGAATGGAGGGGGAGAGAGTGAGAACGGTGAGAAGAGAGAGAGAGGGTGGAAAGAGTTAAAAAGAAAAGAAAATAGAAATATTTGTGAAATCTAATTTTTGGCCCAAAATTTCATAAAATCAGAAAAATGTGGAAAAATAGTCTCCGCGATCCTCAAAAAGAGCACAATGCACTTGTAGCGTCCCGGAGTCTCAAAACTCAACGGTTCTCTCTCCACAGGGTTCCGCAAGTTATATAGGAAAAAAACCCGAGTGGATCGTAAAATACTATTCAGGACCCACGAAAGTGCTCCGAACGCTCTCCGATTCTGATCCGAAAGATCCAGAGTATTACACAATTTCTTTTCTATAAGCAAGACAACTGAAAGCAGGTTTGCAATATTGTTTGACATATAAGCTCCTTCTCAAAAGACTTCAACAGCATGAAGCACACACATAAATGCAAGATGCAAATGTGAGCAGTGTATCATGTTGTGCCCCTGTGGTCATTTGAGTTATTCGATGGTCACTTGGGTATTTCGACATCATCCTTTGGTCATATGAGTTCTGTGGTATTCTTGATTTTGATAATGGCTAAACACTATTAGTCATTGATATTTCCCACTCTCATGTGACTGACATACGTGATGGTTCGATCATGACAGGTACACCATTACATGGACAAGAAAGACAGTGGAGTCTGTAAAGTGAAAGCTCGTGGATCGCGCCCAAGCAAGGATGCGAAAACAAGCACAAGTCGACACGCGATATTCGGCTCATCATCCATATAAGGTCAATGCACAAAGAAGCATAGCCAAGAGAATCCAAGGCCATAAACTCTGTTGATATCTTTTAGACTATCAAGGGAGATGCCACCGACATGCACGGGCTGCTAATGGAGTTGAACGACGGAGCTAGAACGAAAATTGGACCGACCCGGGATAAGCAGGGTTCTGCCCAGCTGGCGGTCGATCGCCAGCACAGGGGCGGTCAACCGCCCCAGCCAGGGACCCCCCGACTGCAGTTCCTTCGGCTGCAGGTCGACCGCCAGCCAATGGCGGTCGACCGGATTTCCCAGGGACCATCGGTTTGCAGGTGTTTCAGTAGCGGTCGACCGCCAAGAGCTGTAGGTCGACCGCCAGCCCCGAGCCTTCAATGTTGACTTTGTTTCCAACTTCGAAAAGGGCCATTCAACATGGATTTCTTTAATCTAAAAGTCACCTAATCACCCACAAATTGTGGATTTTGTCTGAGACTTGTCTATAGACCATTCAAGGTCTATAAAACTCTCACTTGAGAGATTAGAAACACAAGGGCTTCAAGGCTTCAAGGGAGATCAAGGGAGCTCATTTTCGAGGTAATGTAGCACCTCCGTAAACAGTGTTTCGGGAGAAAGTTCTTCATCCATTCCAAGGTG
The DNA here is from genome assembly GCA_022559845.1 of Amorphophallus konjac. NCBI lineage: Eukaryota > Viridiplantae > Streptophyta > Magnoliopsida > Alismatales > Araceae > Amorphophallus > Amorphophallus konjac. The sequence continues at coordinate 470,770,316 of CM040121.1, forward strand.
TTTCAAGGTGAGATCTGAAGCAAGCAACCTCCAACAAAGCTAGAAGCACTCAAGGTTCTCAAAGGTGATCAAAGCTACATCCATACATCTCTTCATCAACTCAAGCAGATTCAAGGAAGCATAACTCACAAGGAAGAAGAAGCCATTGCTGTTGAATCAAGAACAGTGTTTTATGAAGAAGATAGAAGCCTCTATTGGTGATCTACATCCATCGAAGAATCCGATTCAAGCTCCAGTAATTTCAGACAAGATCTTTCTTCTTGAGCTCATTTTATATCATGTTTGAATAGCTTGATATTTGTTCTTTCTTCTTCATTTCATTCGAACAATCAAAATTGAGAATCGTCCCTACCGGTGGTTAGTAGGAAGGCAATCGGAGGTTGTCCGATCTGCGTTGTTAACGTCCCTACCAGGTGGTTAGTAGGAAGGCAATCGGTGGTCTTTCCGATTTGCGATTCAGTGCGTGGCACTAGTGGAGCCTCACTGGATTTGGTGAGGGGTGGACGTAGGACTGGGGATTCAGTCCGAACCACCTTAAAATCTCGTGTGTTATGGTTTGTTTGTGTGATTGTTTTGTTCTAAATGCATGCTTAGGTTCGAATCGATATATTAGTAATCATCTTGCTAAGTAAATCGTTGTGCCCTTCGTTTAGCTAGTTATATTCCGCTGCAATTTATCTCATCTAGCTATATAGAGGGTTACATTGCGAAAGGAGGAGCGGATCTATTCACCCCTCCCCTCTAGATCCGCTATCCACTACACAACAAGTGGTATCAGAGCCTAATCTCTCATTATGGGGTCCAACGACCTTGAGGGAATTGGTGGATCAACATCTAAGGGTTATTTACCTGAAGGACACTCTGTGAACAGACCTCCTTATTTCACTGGATCTAACTATCCTTATTGGAAACATCACATGCAAGTGTTCATTCGCGCCCAAGACTACGAACTTTGGCGTGTGATCAGCAAAGGTCCGTATGAGCTTACGGATAATGAGGACTTGTGGATCAAAGAACAAATACGGCAATCCACCGTCAACTGGAGTGCTAAACATATCATGCAATGCTCACTCCATCCAGTTGAATTCTCAAGAGTAGCCACCTACGCAACTGCGAAATTGATGTGGGATAAGCTAGAGGTAATCTACGAAGGAACCTCTCAGGTACGAGAAACAAAAGCCAATATTTTAGTTTCTGAATATGAAATGTTCCGCATGAAGCCTGATGAGTCAATTCAAGATATGTATGCTCGCTTAACTGTGCTTACTAATAGTTTAAATGATTTGGGAAAGAAATATACAGACAAGAACTTGTAAGAAAAATTCTCAGATCATTAACTCCAGCATGGCACACGAAGGCAACCGTTGTTGAAGAATCAAGAGATCTCGCAACCACCAAGGTAGATGAACTCATTGGGTCATTAATGACCTATGAGATCAACCTCAAGAACAAAGAGGCTGAGGCACCTAAGAAGAAGTCCCTAGCTCTTAAAGCTGGACCCAGTCGTCAAGATACTTCTGATGAAGGTGAGGATTCGGAAAGTGAGCGAGATGAGGATGACGTAGCCATGCTCACACGTAAGTTCAAGAAATTCCTGAGAAAGGAAGGTAAGAGCTTCATGAGAGGAAGGTCAAGGGAAAGAAATGGTTTCAAATCTAATTTTGAAAACTCTAAGAAATCTGACAAAATCATTTGTTATTCTTGCAACAAACCAGGGCATTTCAAGAATGACTGTCCCGACAGATTCAGAAAAGCTGACAAATGGAAGGGCAAGAAGAATAACAAGGCCATGGTGTCCACATGGAGCGATGAAGAGGAAAGTAATGATGGAACTAGCTCCTCGGACAAAGAAAAAGAAGATTTCTGCCTCATGGCCAAAGGTGACGAAGAAATTGAGGTAAATTCTCCATTTAAAGATTATACAATTGATGATTGGGAGGAAGCATATATATAACTCATGGAAAAATATGAAATGTACAAAAAGGAAAATAAATCATTGAAAAAGAAAATCAATTCTTTTGTGCATGATCATGACAAGGATGATAAGAATGCTCTACTTGAAACTGAAATTGAAGATCTTAAGAAAATGATTGAGGATTTGGAAGAAGGAAGAAAAGAAATGGCTGACTTGGAAACTGAAAATGAAAACTTGAGAAATGATATTGATAGCATTAAGCTAAAAATGCAAACCTATGAAAAGAACATCAAACTGAGTAATGAAAAATATGAAGCTGTAAAACATGTCAACACTCAACTCTTGCAAAACATTGAAAACTTACAAAAAGAATTAAAGGATAAACAACAATCTTTGGAAAATTTTGTGGATGGAAAAGAAAACCTAGATGCTTTGCTAGGTACTAGGATGAATTTCAACAAGGAATGGTTGGTTTTTAAACCAACAAACAAAAGGCCAATTGGGCTAAAAACAGTCACATTTGTCTCATCTTCCGAAGCCTCCACCTCAAACATAACTCCCACACAAAACCAGCAAAAACAAAAGGAGAAAGGAAAAGAAAAGATTGAAGGGGGAGTCACCAACATTCCCAAAAAGCCTGTCCAAAGACTTAAGAAAGGTCGACCTTCCCTGCAGCATAGGTCAACACATTCTTGGCCATTGCATGCTCAATCTTCCAGATATCACCAAAACTGGATTGCACATTCATATAGGCCAACACCACCATACTTTTGGAGAAATTGTGATTCATGTGTTCATCAATCTTATAACTTTCAATCTCCTAGGTGGCAGAACAATCACTCTCAACCCAAAAATAACAAATGGCCACAATGGGTTAAGAAGCCAACTTCACCAAACTTTCACAAATTCCAACCAAGAACCTCCAAATAGAAAATGAATGTCAAAGATGAAAAGAAAAACCAAATCCCTGCTCTAAGCAAACAAAACATGAATGTTAGAAAAGTCTGGATTCCAAAAGAAATGGTTTCATGCTTTGAAAATTTGAAGAGTATGATGGGACCCAAATTTGGTTGGGTTCCAAACACATTTACTTAATTGCTTGTGCAGGAGTGTCTTGCAGCCATACATAACAGGTGGTACCTTGATAGCGGATGTTCAAGACACATGACCGGAGACAAATCAAAATTTTATCTCTTGGAAGAAAAGGAAGGAGGACATGTCACATTTGGAGGGAACAACAAAGGAAAAATCATTGGAACAAGTAATGTAGGTAAGAACCTCTCCAACTCCATTGGAAATGTGTTGCTAGTTGAAGGTTTGAAATATAGCCTACTAAGCATAAGTCAATTATGTGATAAAGGTCACAAAGTGTTGTTTAATTCTCATGAATGTAAAATCTTTGAACCAAAATCTGACAAGGTAAAATTTTCTGGTAAGAGAGTCAACGATGTTTACATGATTGACTTAGATGATCCTACTTATTCAAACCTTTGTCTTACTGCACCAAAATCTGAAATTACATGGTTATGGCATCGTAGATTAGGACATGCTAGCTACAATGTCTTGCATAAACTCTTGAAGCATTCAATGGTGAAAGGTTTGCCTGAACTATCCTTTAAACAAGAAAATAAATTGTGTGATGCATGTGCCCTAGGTAAACAAACTAGAAAATCATTCAAAGGAAGATCTGAAAATACATCATCCAAACCACTCGAGCTAATTCATATGGACTTGTTTGGTCCAACTAGAACTACTAGTTTAAGTGGTAGAAAATATGGATATGTCTTGGTGGATGACTTTTCTAGGTTCACATGGGTTTTCTTTCTCACACATAAGAATGATGCTTTTGACGAGTTTCAGGCACTCTACATGAAGATAAAGCAGGACGGTGAGTTTAAAATTTCCAAGATTCAATCTGATCATGGTGGTGAATTTAAAAATACTGATTTCTATAATCTCTGCAGGGCTGAAGGCATTTCACACCGATTCTCTTCACCAAGAACGCCGGAGCAAAATGGTGTAGTTGAAAGAAGAAACTGAACACTTGTAGAGATGGCAAGAACCATGCTTGCTGAACGGCAACTTCCAAGGAGATTTTGGGCTGAAGCGGTAAACTCGGCATGTTACATTATCAACCGCTCTATGGTAAGGCCACACACCAAAAAGACTCCTTATGAGTTGCTGAAAGGTAAAAAGCCTTCTCTCTCACATATGAAAGTGTTTGGGTCAAAATGCTTCATCCACAACAATGATAACAGAGACTTAGATAAATTCGAGCCCAAGAGCGATGAAGGTATATTCCTTGGATATTCTGATACATCTAGGGCTTATAGAATTTATAATATTAAGAGTCAAACTGTGGAAGAATCACCCCATGTTTCCTTTGATGAATATCATGATTCTAACAATGATAACTCTTGTAGGAAAAACGATGAAGATGGAGAATTCCTAAACATGAAGGACAAGAGCGATCCTCCACAAGAAGAAATAAAAGAAAATGGTGACCTAGCTGAATCAAACAATGCAAGCGATCAAGCTTCAGGAGAAGGTAACGATTCTACAAACATTAGAATTCTTAAGGATCATCCCTTGGAGAATGTCATTGGTAGCTTGAATGACCCACCTAGAACAAGGTCACATTTTAAAATTATGGAAGAATTAGATCAACTTGCTCTTGTCTCGCAGCATGAACCCAAAAATATTGATGATGCTTTAAAAGATAAAAATTAGATAAATTCCATGCAAGAAGAGTTAAACCAGTTTGAGAGAAATAAAGTTTGACATCTTGTTCCTAGACCTTCATCATAATCTGTCATAGGCACTAAATGGGTCTTTAGGAACAAACTAAGTGAGGATGGCAAGATAATAAGAAACAAGGCGAGATTGGTGGCTCAAGGGTATAATCAAGAGTTTGGGGTAGACTTTGATGAATCTTATGCCCCTATTGCTAGACTCGAAGCCATCAGAATTTTACTTGCCTTTGCATGCTCCCTTAGTATAAAGCTATATCAAATGGATGTCAAAAGTACTTTCTTGAATGGCTTGATCAAAGAAGAAGTCTATGTTGAGTAGCCCCCTGGCTTTGAGAATTCTAACAATGCAGATTTTTTATACAAGCTAGACAGGGCGCTTTATGGACTTAAGCAAGCACCAAGAGCTTGGTATGAGAGACTAAGCTCTTTCCTCAGTGAAAAATGGTACACACGAGGTAAGGTAGATCAAACACTTTTCACCAAGAAGCAAGGTAAGAACATCTTGATTATTCAAATTTATGTTGATGACATTGTGTTTGGTTCTACAAAATCTGAAATGTGTGAGGAATTTGCTAACCTCATGACTAGCGAATTTGAGATGAGCCTAATGGGAGAACTTCAATTCTTTCTCGGTTTGCAGGTCAACCAAGGAGAAGATGGGTGCTTCATAAATCAATCCAAATACATCAAGGAGCTGCTGAAAAGATTTGACATGATAAACAGTAAAATCATTGCAACTCCTATGAGCACCACAACAACACTGGATTCGGATGAAAATGGTAAATTAGTGGATGCAAAGATCTATAGAGGTATGATCGGCTCATTGCTTTACTTGACTGCATCCCGACCAGATATCCAGTTTAGTGTATGCCTTTGTCCTAGATTTCAAGCTAGTCCTAGAGAATCCCATTTGACTGTCGTCAAACGTATCCTTCGATATCTTGCCGGCACTCAAGATTTGGGATTGTGGTATCCGTCATCATGTGATTTATCTCTTATATCTTATTCTGATGTGGACTACGCTGGATGCAAGCTGGATCGTAAGAGTACTAGTGGCTATTGCCAGTTTTTAGGCGGGTGTTTAGTTTCTTGGGCCTCCAAGAAATAACACTCGGTTGCCCTCTCAACCGCGGAGGCAGAATATGTTGCTGCGGGGAGCTGTGGCACCCAAGTGTTGTGGATTAAACATCAACTCCAAGACTACTTGGCGGATCTTAGTTGTGTCCCGATTCTGTGTGATAACACTAGTGCTATCAACCTTGCAAAAAATCCAGTCCAGCACTCTAGGACTAAGCATATTGAGATTAGGCATCACTTCATTAGAGATGAGGTTGATAAGAAAAATTTTGAACTGCATTTTGTTGATACTCTAAATCAAATTGCTGATATTTTCACCAAGCCCTTGTGTAATGACAGGTTTTCAACACTCAGAAGGGAGCTTGATCTTTGCTGACCTCAGGCCACTAAAAATTGAAATAATGATCTTGTTCAATTTAGTGTGTGTTTTTGCAGATTGGTGTTTCATGCATTGTTGATATGTCAATAAGTCATTTTGCCATGTGTCGCATTGCATATAGATGCATAATCATGAATTGAGTTCATGTTCATAATACATTACATGGTTTGTGTTAAGAAGCATCATTCTTGCATGGCCATGGTATATCAAATGTTGATGTATGGAAGGGCAGGTTATGCTTGCCTAGAAGCACTCAATATGCATGAGGTTTCACCTCCGCCAAGTACCATGCGTCACTGTCGCATATAGGCCATATAGTAAGGGGGAGTTATCTTTTTGCAGCATTCATACATATGTTTCATATTTATTCTGTTACATTTATTAAGTGTACAACCATGTGTTGGGTCATGCATCTCATGTCTGTCACATTTATGTCAACCCCTGCATGTTTCAGGTCATTCTCCTCTTGACACTTCTCATTACACTTGCTTACACACATAACTCCTTGCGCGCATTCACTGCATATCCTTAGGGGGAGTCTTGCTGCCTTTCTTAATCTCTTACAATCTGTGCTTCCATGGCTTACAGTCTGCATATGAGATCATGAGACTGACGAACAGATAGTGTGAGAGCTTTCTATTATATGAACTGATGATTGTCTATTCAATAAAAATGGTTCAGATTTAATGATTTCCTTGTAGTTCTGAAATATTTGTTCTGAACTCATCTATGTTCTTGGCTTTAATAGACCTTAACTAGAGATTGCATATTATGCTTTGAATGACTATCCTGCCATCTGACAATCTAAATTTTATGACATTCTTGGTAATACTCTAGAGCTTAGTATTGCTTCTGAACATCTTGATGAGCTGGAATTCTTGAAACTAAATTTGACAGAGCAATGATATTGCTGCACGGAGAAATATGTCACGTCATCCAATCAAGTGACGAATGATATGTCATGATGTGTCTCTGTTATCTCTGTCTCAATTCATTTAGACTCTAGGCAGAGCAATGGCATAATTGCTGAGAAATATATCCTCTCATCAAAGAAATGAGATTGGATATGTCATGACGTGACTTTGCTATCTCTGTTCATTCCGAAGCATAACCGTTAGTCTTGCCAAATATCTAGGAATACCGGCGTCTAAACAACGTGTATTCTTACGGCTAGGAGGCGTGTACTAGACTTGAATGCTCGTAAAATATGAGTAATATGCCTTCAAATTCAAAAGAGATGGAAATTCAAAGTTATTACACTCATAACACTACCATGTTATAATCATGATTGTTTAGCTTCAATACTAGTTTTTATGTTATTTCCTTTGTCGTTATTGAATATGGATATATAAGACAAGGGAAAGTTTAACACTGCCATGCTATGCGCCTTTGGTTCATTTCTATTAAATCTTCAATGTAGCTGCTTTTCGAACTCTGTTGATGAACTCGGACTTCATTAGCTTTGAAACATATATATATATTGTTCGCGGCATGATTTCAATTTCTATATAATGGTTTGCTCTTCCACTATAATTCCACTCTGATCTCTAGACCATTTATCACCTGCTGTTTCATATCCCTCCTTTTTGCTGTTGACAAAGGGGGAGAATTCTCTGTGTGAGTCCTTTCCTTTGTAAAGAGCGCCATGCCTTATGTAAAGAGGGAAGAGCGGGGGATGTGTGAATGGTATACAGGGAAAGTCAAAGGGGGAGAATCTCCATTGCTCACTTTGCATCTCATATGTGTATGTGATGGGGTTTGCATAATTGCATAGCATTTATATCTGCATCATAATTGCATTCAAATGCTATTACTATCATGGATCTTGAGCTGCACTTGTTGCATATGTCATAAACTTTGCCATCTTGGATATTACTACCACATAATGACTCACAGTGTTGCCATCATCAAAAAGGGGGAGAATGTTGTGCCCCTATGGTCATTTGAGTTATTCGATGGTCACTTGGGTATTTCGACATCATCCTTTGGTCATATGAGTTCTGTGGTATTCTTGGTTTTGATAATGGCTAAACACTATTAGTCATTGATATTTCTCACTCTCATGTGACTGACATACGTGATGGTTCGATCATGACAGGTACACCATTACATGGACAAGAAAGACAGTGGAGTCGGCAAAGTGAAAGCTCGTGGATCGCACCCAAGCAAGGATGCGAAAACAAGCACAAGTCGACACGCGATATTTGACTCGTCATCCATATAAGGTCAATGCACAGAGAAGCATAGCCAAGAGAATCCAAGGCCTTAAACTCCATTGATATCTTTTAGACTATCAAGGGAGATGCCACCGACATGCACGGGCTGCTAATGGAGTTGAACGACGGAGCTACAACAGAAATTGGACCGACCCGGGATAAGCCGGGTTCTGCCCAGCTGGCGGTCAACCGCCAGCACAGGGGCGGTCGACAGCCCCAGCCAGGGACCCCCCAACTGTAGTTCCTTTGGCTGCAGGTCGACCGCCAGCCAGTGGCGGTCGACCGAATTTCCCAGGGACCATTCGTTTGCAAGTGTTTCAGTAGCGGTCGACCGCCAGGAGCTGCAGGTCGACCGCCAGCCCCGAGCCTTCAATGTTGACTTTGTTTCCAACTTCGAAAAGGGCCATTCAACATGGATTTCTTTAATCCAAAAGTCACCTAATCACCCATAAATTGTAGATCTGGTCTGAGGCTTGTCTATAGACCATTCAAGGTCTATAAAACTCTCACTTGAGGGATTAGAAACACAAGGGCTTCAAGTCTTCAAGGGAGATCAAGGGAGCTCATTTTTGAGGTACTGTAGCACCTCCGTGAACAGTGTTTCGGGAGGAAGTTCTTCATCCATTCCAAGGTGTTTCAAGGTGAGATCTGAAGCAAGCAGCCTCCAACAAAGCTAGAAGCACTCAAGATTCTCAAAGGTGATCAAAGCTACATCTATACATCTCTTCATCAACTCAAGCAGATTCAAGGAAGCACAACTCACAAGGAAGAAGAAGCCATTGTTGTTGAATCAAGAAGAGTGTTTTGTGAAGAAGATAGAAGCCTCTATTGGTGATCTACATCCATCGAAGAATCCGATTCAAGCTCCAGCAATTTCAGATAAGATCTTTCTTCTTGAGCTCATTTTATATCATGTTTGAATAGCTTGATATTTGTTCTTTCTTCTTCATTTCATTCGAACAATCAAAATTGAGAATCGTCCCTACCAGTGGTTAGTAGGAAGGCAATCGGAGGTTGTACGATCTGCGTTGTTGACGTCCCTACCAGGTGGTTAGTAGAAAGGCAATCGGTGGTCTTTCCGATTTACGGTTCAGTGCGTGGCACTAGTGGAGCCTCACCGGATTTGGTGAGGGGTGGACGTAGGACTGGGGATTCAGTCCGAACCACCTTAAAATCTCGTGTGTTGTGGTTTGTTTGTGTGATTGTTTCGTTCTAAATGCATGCTTAGGTTCGAATCGATATATTAGTAATCATCTTGCTAAGTAAATCGTTGTGCCCTTCGTTTAGCTAGTTATATTCCGCTGTAATTTATCACATCTAGCTATATAGAGGGTTACATTGCGAAAAGTGGGGCAGATCTATTCACCCCTCCCCTCTAGATCCGCTGTCCACTACACAACATATCAAGCAAGGCAAGCTCCCCCAACGAATATGCAATTAGTTCATGTGTTAGCAAGATGAAAATCCTGAGACCTCAGATGGGGTAGAGTGTAAACATGCAGACTGGGCTCTTATGATGACTCCCCCTTAACTTGTGCATGAATTTCAAAATGCCTTCAAGAAAATCAACAAGAGGGTATGCAACCTATGACTTATGTGAACATTTGACCCATAGTACTTGGCGGAGAACTTGATCTGAGGATTCTCTCACGCATAGTGATAGTTTCCAGTTGGACTTGATCCAACTTTCCACAAGTCACCATTCTATATACCAACGGGTCATGACATGATGGTGCAGCACATTCTAGCATGCAAAGCAATGAGCAAATGTTAGGTCCATTAGTATGATATACATTGGAATGTATGATATACATTGGAATGCATGAGACTACAAGATGATGTTCAATATGCACACACGTAAGCTACCTCAAAATATCTGCAATGAATTCTAAGCTGAAGTGCAAACCCTCAAACTCCCCCTTTGACTAATGCTCATGGAAGTTAGGAGAATCAAACAAAGGTTAAATGCCCACACAAATGATGAGTTGGGTTATATGCAGTCATGAAAGACATCATCAAAGGCAATGGTTGATAATGATAAACAGGAAATTCATATGGCTGCTAAAATGGAAGTAGCACAAACTTGCAAACAACTCATCATCATATTCATCCTCTCATCATAACAGATTCTTCATGATTAATCAAAGAGAGATTTACAACAAACCAGCATGGAGTCTTTCAAAAGTGTAGAATTTATTGACAACAAGAAAGAGCTTAACTACAACAACTAACAGATAATCTAGCATGCATAAGTATCATAAGTTGAACACTTTATTTATAAACTTGTGCCTTGCGCTTTTATTTGCAGCTGATTCTTTGTTCAGCTCCAAGGCACCCTACACCCAAAGTTCTCATTTGGAGTTTTTAAGTACCAAAGTTTTCTTGGGTCCTTGATGGTTAGTTGCACTTTTGGTCTGAGAGTTTCTCTTCTTTGTTGTATTCAGGTTATCCAATCTCATCCAAGGACACTCATCAACTGTATGTCCAAATTCACCACAATAAAAACAGCCAACAAATGATTTGACATTCTTCCTATGTGCATGTGCATCAAATTCTTTTGGGTGAGTATGGATGCCAACATGTTGAGCATGAGAGTGAGTCCTACCTTTTAGATGCCAACAGTCCTGGACTGTGTGGCCAATTTTTCCACAATGGGAGCAGCAAGGAGGATTATTTCCTCTGGCTCCCTTAGGGTGCGTCGACCTGTTCTGAGCAGTGCATCGACGCAGTGGATCATCCTTGGGCTTTTGAACCTGAGTATGCTGAGCATACTTTCTTCCTAAGATAGCTCGTCCCTTGGTACTGCTTTCTGCATCGTTTCTTCTTTTCTTACCTGCTCTTAGTTCATCATTCTTCAAAGTAAAATAGTCATACATAATATGACCAAGCAGTCCACAATAAAAACATGAAATTCTCTTTTTCTGGAAAACATGATGCTTAGCATTTGGTTTCCTAGCTTGCATATCAACGTTAACAAATTGATTTTTCATTTTTTGACTAGGGTTCATTTTCTTTTTCTGATTTTTGTTTTTCTTTTGCTTTTTCTGACTTGCACATGGTTTTGGGGGAACACTAGGTATACTGGCTCTGTGAGTGCCAGAGACAAAGGAGGTATATAGCTTGTTTTCGATAGATTTTTTATTCACAAGTTTATACCCAAAACCCTCTCTTTGAAAGTTAACCCTTGTACCAAGAATCTTGTCCAAGTTTTCTTTGCCCTACATAAATTTTGACATAGAGTCTTTTAAGTCTTTGAATTCATCTTCCAACGAGGAGATGTGCAGTTCAGAACATGCGAGGTCCTCCTCGCAAGTAGCCAATTGCTCATTGAGCATGATGTTCACACTTCTGTAGTTCTCGATTTCTTATTCTAAGCCATGCGTCTTACCAGAACAATCATCAACAACTTCCTTGCCCTTTTTAAAAGTAGTCAGCTTTTCAAACAACACATTATTCTCTTCTTTCAGCCTTTCATTATCATCTGCGAGAGCTTTGTTGTCAATCAGCTGATCAACCAAGAATTGGTCAGTGGATGTTGAATTCAATTCATCTTTTAACTCTGGTAGTCTAATTAGAAGAGTGTCATTTTCAGTTCTCAAGCTAGCAATCAAATCCCTATGGACATTAGAATCAATCAACAAAAATTGATTTAGATCTTCAAGCTCATAACATTTCCCATACGTAGAGTCACTATGGAAGTTGGTTTCAATTTTCCTTTTCAATTTTTTATTTTCAGATTTCAATCTTTTGTATTGTTTAGCCAACTCATCATATGCATCCATTAGCTCTTCAAAAGTAAAGTCCTCTGAATCAAAACTTACCTGAGACAGAGATGGATTGCTTGGCTGATCTGGGATGTCGGCCAGTAGACACTGATTCCTTTTTCCTTCTTCGTGGATCCTGGCCAGTCCATTTAGAATCTCCTTGGCAGAGCTGCAGCTGGAGACAAAGGGAAACTTGGTAACATCTACTACAATTTTTATCAATTTGAAAGCAGTAAGGTTATCAACATCTTTGGCCCTGTGTTTGGCAGACCATTCAGATGTGTCTGATAGCAGCTTGTGAGGACCATGATATATAAGATTCCATAGCTTGGGATCAATGGAGTTAATGAAAGTACACATCTTCCCTAGCCACATGGTAAAATTAGAACCATCAAATAAGGGCGGGGAATTCATTGAAACTTGTTCAATGGATAAAGACATTAAGTCAAATGCACAGGGATCTTTCTCTGCAGATTGTTGGATCTGAGTATAACAGAGCTTAGCTCTGATACCAATTGTTGGGTCCTACGGGGTGCAACCAGATCTAGAAGGGGGGGTTGAATAGATCCTACCAAAATATTACCATCTAAAAACTTTAGCTCATTAAGGCACAAACAACAGCTATAATGCACATGAGACAGTTAGACACAATGTGATGCGGGATGGGACGCGAACTTGAGACTCTAGCTCGCGGGCGTCCCTAAGAGAGGGAAACGTGTGGATCGTGCGTGGTTGAGAAACAGGCAATGAGCCTCGGGTATCGGCTTTTCCACGTGTACTCGGATTGAGTCACGGGATGGGTTCACTCACTCACTCTCGCAGCGGTGATAAAAATAAATATTGAGCTAGTAATCCTATCACTCTAACAGCGGCATATAAAAATATACGAGGAAAGCAAATGCCGAGAGGGGGAGAGGACACGATACCTCCACACTCCGGGCGTGGGGAAGACGACCTCGGCCGAACTTGTACTCCCGGTGTATAGTAAATAAATAATTACAGCAGTGAATTTAATTACCCACTCCACGCAGGGAGGTAAAGGGCTACAATGTGGGACCCGGGAGTAGCGACTCGGGTTGACAGGAAGCAAGCCGGAAGGGCTTTCGGGCCAGAGATGGGCTACTGGTCCGACTCGGTTCTGACTCGGTACTATTCCAACTCGGTACAGCAAGGGAACTCAGCAACTAGGACGACGGCTTCCGGTCGACTCCTTGCTGCAGCGACTGATTGGGATGCTTCTGATGGGTTTCCGATCGACCTCCAGGAGCGGCGGTCGCCGAAGGTGAGTCGGTGTATTTTTTGAGGAATTAATTCTCGGACTGAGTTGTTGGCCTGTCCTCGGATCTGAACTGCGCGCCTCCACGAGAAGAATTTCTGCTGCCAGATCCGATGTCGAATCGACGTAAAATTGGTACCAATGGATAGAGGACTCAGAGGGCTACAACATATAAATTTCTCAGATCCATCAAGTGAATAGATTGAAAATGAATATTATTGTCCCTCAATGGTTTCTGCTGATTTGGACTGTCAGACACACAGGACAGACTGAGTTTTCCATGAAAACGAATTTTGACCGATAGGAAGATGATATATCTAGACCCTAGAAAAATTATGGGTGGAAGGTAGGAAAGTGAGGAACGCGCATGACTTTTGGGGGATTTTCTGGAGATGTATAAGGGAGTGGGAAAAATAGAAGAATAGACTCCTATCCTATCTTGCAGATCTGCAAATTGGCAGACTGTCAGGGGTGAAACTAAAATTATGGGAAAAATAGCAAATGACCTCTGATTGGCACGAAATTTAAAATGGAGACTGGGGATAACAGGAATAACAAATACTCAAAATTGCAGCTCGATTAGATCTCCTGATGGAGAGATAAAAATTGGGCTTCAACCTTCTGTCCTGATGTGGATAGAATCTCGACGCGGTGGCGGTGGTGGTGCGACGGCGGCTCGATGGCAGTGGCGGCGGCGGCGGCGGCGGGGCTGAGCTTCTCACTCAGAGAGGGGGAGGGGAGGAGGCTTCACATCTCAAGAATTCGTAGAACTTCATCTGCAAGGGGGTGGGAGAGAGAAAGGGGCGCCCTTGGGCTGCTCTTGGCAATTTCTGAAATTTTCTCACATTAATTCTATGAAAATAACTAATTACATGGGTTATATAGAAATGTAAAAATGTCCTAAACTACCCTCAGATCTAGGTTAGAGGAGAGGCAAACTAGGGATAGAAAATATTCTTCCCATGTGGTCAAAATGGCCACAATAAAAAACCATTAATCGGGGGTGCGCCCCCTTGACCAAGATGGCCAATTTGAATTTTTCTTCTTTTAATATCCTTGGTCCAATCTTGGAAAAGTCTAGTCCAAGCCCACCTTGGACTTTGAACCAACCCCACATAGGCCCTAAACCAAGTGGACCAATGCGAGAGAGGGTGGGGGACCCTGTTAGACCCACTGGACTTTTACAAATAAACCCAAAGACTTTAAAGACTAACCATTTGGCTTATAATGCCTTACAATTACAAATCCAATTAGCCAAGGGTATAAATACAAATAAAAGGACACAAATGTAAAAGAAAAATGTTAGTGCCCGGTGTTGATTCCCATCACAATGCACATCGGATTTAATAGGAAGAGCTCAAGGACTGGACCAAAAACAACCTATGCAGACTGATGAGGTCGACGCACTAGTTCAGTGAGGTCGACGCACCTACAAAAGAACACAGCTAACGGAGTGGCTGAGGTCAATGCACCCACACCATGGGGTCGACGCAGGCTCAGAGCAAGTTCAGAAGTTAAGGAAATCTGCTACACTAGAATGCAGGGATCTCACCAAACTCCAACTAGATAGTAACTGAGTGTGCGCTTTTGTGATCAATCAGAATTTCATAAATTAAAACTAGCACACGAACCTGTGAAGGGGCGATATAAAATATGAAGTAATCACACACATTATAAGCCACTGCACAGGGATTTTTAAGGTGGTTCAGTCTGCAAATCCGCAAACCTACGTCCACCCCTCACCAAACCGGTGAGGCTTTTCCACACGAGTATGAAGTCCTCAATACACACGAGGATGACCCCCCGCCAGACACATACACGCGAGGACGAACCCCAGCACACACACACACACACACACACACACACACACACACACACACACACACACACACACACACACACACACACACACACACACACACACACACACACACACACACACACACACACACACACACACACACACACACACACACACACGCACACACACACACACACACACACACACGCACACACACACACACACACACACACGGGGGCAACCCCCCCCCCCCCCACACACACACGGGGTGAACCCCCCCCCCCCCCCCCCACATACACAAACAAAGGAAAACCAAGTTGTAAGTGCAGCAAAAATACTGGGACGGACTCCCAAGGACATAAAAGGCTGAACACAGCGAAAGACCCACCTCCGGCCTCTAAGAAGAGCACCGGGCACACACTGAGATGCAAATTCAAAGGAAAAGAAATTGCAACAAGAATAACACCAGCTGTGGCTTTAGATACAGATCTGGAAGCTAGTGTGGAGTTTTAGATAGAGATCCAATGGATGTTCTCTTCAAGCTTTCTACATGGCTGCTCTCTCTCAAGACTTCTCTCCTTCCTTCTTCTCTCTTCTCTTTTTTCTCTTTTCTCTTCTCTCTTACAGCACTGGACAGGGTTGGCCAGATGTTGGGCTGCTTTCCCTTCTCTCATTTTCTCACTAATTTGCTTGAATGCTCAAGGGCGTGGCTTTCTTCTGAAGTCCCGCGATCAATGACACCCAAGAGGGGGGTGAATTGGGTGATAATAAATTTTACAAAAACTTTTACCCTTTTTACAAAATATGTGATAAACAATAATTAGCAAATGAAAACTAATTAACCAATTCCCTCAAACTTTCCGTTCCCACACGACCATACAACGAAAACAATCAAACCACACAAATAACACACAATGCACAGCGGTTTTTAAGGTGGTTCGGATGCAACGACGGCAATCTTACGTTAACCCCTCACCAAACCCGGTGAGGCTTCACTCGGAGATAAATCTCCAATTGGAGACGACGCTCCAACCACACACGCAGGACGACGCCTGCCCACACACACGGAGACGCGCCCCAAAACACACACACACACACGGAGATGAAGTCTCCAACATAATTCAACAAGCGGATCAACAAGACACACACACGCTGCGATAAGTGCAGCACTCCACACACATAAACACTAAGATCTGGATAAATCCACACACACACACGCAGATCTAAGAAGACCTACGCACACACGAATCAAGTACGACACACACACATACACGACCATGGATCCAACAACGATCCACACACACACGAGTTTGCAGTTTATAAGAAACACAAATCTGAAACTATAAAGCACAAATCATATACATGAATAAACCACAGTTTAGAAAGCTCCTGATTTGGGCTCCCCATGAGTGTGTGCTCTGAATGTTCGCGTTGATTCCTTCTTCACTTGAATAGCTTGAGACTCAGCTTGAATGGCCTTTTATTTGATGTAGATCTTCTTACACGGAGTACTATTCACGGCTACAGTACCCTTCCTTCTTCCTTGGACAAATCCATGTATCTTCTTGATGTTTGTGAGCTTGTTCTCTTCCTTTAAGACTGCTGACTTCAAATGGAGCTAGAGTACCTTCAGATGATGCTTGAATGGCTCCTTCTTCCTTGTAGCATCCTTCTTCTTCTTCCCTTGGATCACCTTGAGTTGATGAAGAGGTGTATGGATGTAGCTTTGAACCTTGATTGCTTCTACACCTTCTTGGAGGTAGATGGCTTAGAAATACCTTGAATGGGTTGGAGATAGATGAAGTGCTTGCTGCACGAGGTACTGTTCACGGAGCTACAGTACCTCTTCTTTCTCCTTAGACAGCCTCCTCTTTGGATCTCTTGGATAATTAGGGTTATGACTATAATAGGATGTTTTATAACCCTTGGAAGGTCTATGGACAAGCCCTAGACCAGATCCACAAATTCTGGAGGATTTGGTGGCTTTAGGATTAAACAATAGCAAGAGGAGATGCTTTTTTCGAGATGGACAAAAGTCAATATTTTTGGCTTATCGGGGCTGGCGGTCGACCTGCAGAGGCTGGCGGTCGACCGCTACTGAGAGAACTATTGGCCGTTGGTTTCTGGGAATTTCAGTCGACCGCTATTGGGCTGGCAGTCGACCACCACTATGAATCCCTGTAGGCGGTGAGCTGCTGGCAGGGGCAGTCGATCGCCCCTAAGCTGGCGGTCGACCGCCAGCTGGGCAGACCCCGGGTTTTCCCGGGTCAGTCCGTTAACCTCTTCAGCTCCGTTGCTTAAGTCCTTTAGCAGCCCATTCATGTCTGTGGCATCACCCTTGACAGTTTAGAAGGTGTCAACTGAGTCTTTGACCTTGTGGATTTTTACTGAGTGTTTTGACCTGCAAAAGCATACATAATTAATTAGAACTATAGCTCAACCATCCATATGATAAATGCATGAAGTTCATACAAACCATTTGACCGGGCAGGTCGATCCCCGCGACTTGACCGCGTAGGTCGATCCGCGGGCGAGGGCGCACGATGGCCAGAGGGGTTTTATGTTTTAATGTGCATGAATGAGGTGTATGAAGGAGAGGTATATGAGATACACATGGTGAGATCGATGCTAAGACAAGGTAAGAGTCTCACCAATGGTTCTTGACAGTTAATGACATATACCACATGTTTTGGATTGTAGAGGAGCAGGGTACTTATCCACACGTTTGGTTCACCAAGTGACTGCCATGTGTTTGATCCTGCAAGCAAGATAGTCAAGGTTAATACCATGCTTATTCCCGTTGAATAGGTTATGAAACCTCTTACCTCTTGCCTCTTGTAAAACCAACATATGCAAACCAAGGATCAAGACCATGTAACCGTTCCCATTTGCCATCTCAACCATACATAAATAACAAGAGTATGAGCAATCAACCACAAGTTTAGTTATCATCACTTAATCACACATTAAGTGATTACTAACTGTAGAGGAGCAAGCATGCAGAGGGAATGTATGCAACATGCAATGCAAATATGCAGCTGATACCAAACAAATGGATATCAATTGAATGCATCTAATGCATGAGTACTGATGTAATGCAACCTTTGATCATATAGTAGTGGAATGGAAATACAATATGCCAAGATAAAATGCAATGTAGTGCAAAGCTTCTGATATCAAATGAATGAGCTAACTGCAGTTAATGCATGAATTCTAATGCAATGCAAAATTAACATGGGTGCAAAGTGTGAGTTTTTAGTTTTTCATTTGAGTGAACTAAATGCACCTAATGCATTGGATTCTGATGCATGCAACCTATAACTGTATGAGAATGGAAGACATGATGCAAAAGTAAGATGAGAGCTTTGATTTTCAAGCCAGTGTGGTAAAATTCTCATTGAAATCATTCACATTCTATTCATGAATCATCAAATATTTTTCATGACATGACCTTTATGAATAAGGGTGCATAAATGATTAAAATTAAGCAATGCAACCCAATTTTCAGAATTGTTCAAAATTAGATTTTTAAAGGTCATTCACAAGTGTTGAGATGAGAATTCATCTAAAAGTCAAATGTATGAATCATTCAATCACAAACATGTTTTCAAGTTACATAGCTCAGCTCAAGGATTCATTCACAAATCAACCAATCACAATTGTCAAGATCTGGTACGAGATGAAGATTTTAGTCCGAAGACCCAGCTCAACGCATAGGGAATGCTTCCAAGTGGACATGATCCACTCT
Source organism: Amorphophallus konjac (assembly GCA_022559845.1). Classification (NCBI taxonomy): domain Eukaryota; kingdom Viridiplantae; phylum Streptophyta; class Magnoliopsida; order Alismatales; family Araceae; genus Amorphophallus; species Amorphophallus konjac. The sequence continues at coordinate 470,789,245 of CM040121.1, forward strand.
TCCACAGAAGCCATTTGATATACCAGATATGCAATTCAATTCAAATGTGATCATGCAATTCAAATTAAGACTATTCAATATGCAACCACTTCATACACATCTTTCAAGATTTTCAATTTTATTCAATCAATTAGGCACATTCATTACAACATGTCAGTAAATGACAATTCAAGTTTTTAGAATCAATACCTGTCACTTGAGAGTGTCACCAAGTGACAAAGACGGCCATTGCATGAATTGACAAGGTTGAATTACCTTAGTTCAGGAGACAAGATTGGAAGTCTGCAATAACTAAAATCACCAACCTCACGAGGGTTGATATTTCATCTTTTACTTTCTTACCTTTGCCTTGAGAATCTATTTTCTTCCAAGCCTTTCACCTGATTTACCTTGGGTACTTACTTCAACACGTACAAGACTTTCACCACCTTGTACTTGAGTCGATCCTGGAAGTTGTTCTACACAAAGTAGCCCATCTTCTTGTAGTAACTTGAGAGGGTTCTCATCATTTTCATCCTTGTAAGGTATTTTTCCAGTTGATTCAAGCTTAGCCCATCATCATTTGGATTTTGGGAGTATAATCTGCATCCAAAGACATAAAGGTTTGATTTTTTAATTTTGATTCAAATTTATTAATAATGACATGACAAATAATTTTAACAACCAACACCCCTAGACAGCTGTAGATGCAATGCATGACTCATGTGTGAACCTAAATGTTAAGCCCATATGACGAATGTGATTGCTCCCCCTTAGTGTGTGCATGAATGCAAGATGTTCAGTAACAATCCAATGTCATATGCAGCCTTTTAAGTAAACGACTCATAGTACCAGGCGGAGAACTTAGATCCGAAGATCACCTCACGCGTAGTGATAGTTTCCAGACAGGCTTAACCTGCCCTTCCACATGTCACCATTTGATATACTATGTAATCATTGATGACGAAGGCAAGAGGATTGTAATGCATTATGGCATGAATACACAATATTCAACCTTTGCATGACAGAGTATGAAAGTGTATGCCAACTCAATATATGTAGTGAAAATATGATCTGAAGAAACTTTAAGCTCTCCTACAACAAGATGCTATATGACAAGTGATATACATACAGATATGTAAACAACTATGGATGGAGTGCATGTACAGACATGTGCATTATCACAAGACTATTCAACACAATATGAATCAAACCATGACACAATTACTGAAGAGAGTGAGAGGGATATCACCTTAGTTTCTAAATTTCAGTTTTTGATTTTTTCTTCCAACCTGACTTTTGCCACTTGACCCGTGTGCCTTACCTTCTTGATGAAAACAAATGTCATGCTTTACATTCCTAAGGCACACCTGTAAAACAGATTTCTCATTTGGCCTTCTTAGGTACCCAAATCCTTTTGGGTCCTTGTGGGTTAGCAGTAACATGGGCATGTGATTTTTAACTTTTGACAACATTCAAATCATCATTTTTCTTCAGAAAATAATCATGCTTAACATTCCCAGATTTGCCAAAGTGATGGTAGAAGTCACGTGGTATCATATTCTTCCTTCTCATGGGTTCTACTGATTTGTGTGTGTGAGCATGATGTGTTGAGTGGGAGTTCTTTCTCTTTAATAAGAACCAGCAATGTGAAGTCGTATGACCCCATTTACCACAATGATTACAATGCATGGAAGATTTTATGGTGAAAGCTCTCTTTGTATTTTTCAAAATAGCTTGGTTTCTACATGCTCTCAAGTCATCATTCTTCATAGTGAAACAATCATGCATCAGGTGTCTAAGTTTTTCACAGTAAAGACAAGACATGTTTCTTTTGCTGGATGCATGGGATTTCGCATGAAAGTTTTTAGCATGCACATTTTGAACGTTCACACTGTTTCTCAGATTGGCTTGAGTTCTTGACACAATGGGTTGCTGGGAGTTAGATTTAGAGGTGCTGGGTGTACATATGCTATGAACAAATGAAGTGTATAACTTGCTTTCAAATTTTTTCTTGTTCACAGGATTAAACCCCATCCCTTCTCTTTGAAAGTTCACTTTCATCCCCAACAATTTGTCCAAATTTCCTTAACCATTCACAAATCTAGACAGTGAAGCATTCAAATCAAAGATTTCAGATTCAAGAGATGCAACGTGCAATTCATAGGAAATCATCTTATTTTCACACGAATTGACTTGTTCATGTAAAGTAGAATTGATCGTTTTATGACTTTCAATTTCTTGCAACAAAGCATGCACTTTTTCAGATTGATCAATATTCATAGATTTTTCTTTTTCAAAAATAAGCAATCTTTTAGAAATGGTTCTATTCAATTCCTTCAGTTTCTCATTTTCTATTTCAAGATTTTTATCATGAGCAAACTCATTTTGACTATTGTTCATAAGACTTACTCTCTCTCTCTCTCAGCTCTTTGTTTTCATTTCTCGGATAATAAATTTGATCTTTATGAATTTCAATGTCGAACACATGACCATCAATCAATTCCTTCAAGTGTGAGCATTCTTTACATGGAGAATCACATTTATTTTGTCCAACATTCTTTTTCAAATTTTTATTTTCAGACTTAACCTTCTTGTATTTATCAGCAAGCTCATCATATACAATCAATAACTCCTCATAGCTAAATTCAACTTCATTATCAGAATCAGAATTTACCTTTGAGCTTGATTCAACTTGCTGATCACTCCCTTGATCACTCGTGCCTGCCACAAGACATTGATCTTCATGCTCTTCTCGGAATTTGGTTAAGCCAACCAAGATATCCTTCGCGGATCTGCAATGGGAGACAAAAGTGAAATGATTAGAATCAATTGCAGCAATACGCAATTTTAGAACCAAACAATTTTGATCATGTTTGAGCTTGGAATCTGCGGTCCAGACAGATTTATCTTTAGGTAACTCATAAGGACCATGTGAGATAAGCTTCCATAGCTTAGGATCATATGAGTTGACTAGACTGCACATCCTTCCTAACCACAAATCAAAATTACAACCATCAAATACCGGTGGAGAATTCAAAATGTACATAATGATAGTCATAGATCTGAATCACTCAAGATCGTTAGATCTATGAAATTAGAGCCTTGGCTCTGATAGTAATTGAAGTCCCGCGATCAATGACACCCAAGAGGGGGGTGAATTGGGTGATAACAAATTTTATGAAAACTTTTACCCTTTTTACAAAACATGTGATAAATAATAATTAGCAAATGAAAACTAATTAACCAATTCTCTCAAACTTTCCGTTCCCACACGACCATACAATGAAAACAATCAAACCACACAAATAACACACAATGCACAGCGGTTTTTAAGGTGGTTCAGATGCAACGACAGTAATCCTACGTCCAACCCTCACCAAACCCGGTGAGGCTTCACTCGGGGATAAATCCCCAAACGGAGATGACGTTCCAACCACACACACAGGACGACACCTGCCCACACACATGGGGACGCGCCCCAATACACACACACGCACGGAGATGAAGTCTCCAACACGATCTAACAAGCGGATCAACAAGACACACACACGCTGCGACAAGTGCAGCACTCCACACACAAAAACACTAAGATCTGGATAAATCCATACACACATGCAGATCTAAGAAGACATACGCACACACGACCACGGATCCAATAATGATTCACACACACACGAGTTTGTAGTTTATAAGAAACACAAATCTGAAACTATAAAGCACAAAATACAAAGATGAATAAACCACAGTTTAGAAAGCTCCAGATTTAGGCTCCCCTTGAGTGTGTGCTCTGGATGTTCGCGTTGATTCCTTCTTCACATGAATAGCTTGAGACTCAACTTGAATGGCCTTGTATTTAATGTAGATCTTCTTGCACGGAGTACTATTCACGGCTACAGTACCCTTCCTTCTTCCTTGGACAAATCCATGTATCTTCTTGATGCTTGTGAGCTTGTTATCTTCCTTTGAGACTGCTGACTTCAAATGGAGCTAGAGTACCTTCAGATGATGCTTGAATGGCTCCTTCTTCCTTGTAGCATCCTTCTTCTTCTTCCCTTGGATCACCTTGAGTTGATGAAGAGGTGTATGGATGTAGCTTTGAACCTTGATTGCTTCTACACCTTCTTGGAGGTAGATGGCCTCAGAAATACCTTGAATGGGTTGGAGATAGATGAAGAGCTTGCTGCACGAGGCACTGTTCACGGAGCTATAGTACCTCTTCTTCCTCCTTAGACAGCCTCCCCTTTGGATCTCTTGGATAATTAGGGTTATGACTTTAATAGGATGTTTTATAACCCTTGGAAGGTCTATGGACAAGCCCTAGACCAGATCCACAAATTCTGGAGGGTTTAGTGGCTTTGGGATTAAACAATAGCAAGAGGAGATGCTTCTTTCGAGATGGACAAAGTCAATATTTTTGGCTTATCAGGGCTGGTGGTCGACCTGCAGAGGCTGGCGGTTGACCGCTATTGAGAGAACTACTGGCCGTTGGTTTCTGGGAATTCTGGTCGACCGCTACTGGGCTGGCGGTCGACCGCCACTGTGAATCCCTGTAGGCGGTGAGCTACTGGCAGGGGCGATCGACCGCCAGCTGGGCAGACCCCGGGTTTTCCCGAGTCGATCCGTTAACCTCTTCAGCTCTGTCGCTTAAGTCCTTTAGCAGTCCGTTCATGTCTGTGGCATCACCCTTGACAGTTTAGAAGGTGTCAACTGATTCTTTGACCTTGTGGATTTTTACTGATTATTTTGACCTGCAAAAGCATACATAATTAATTAGAACTATAGCTCAACCATCCATATGATAAATGCATGAAGTTCATACAAACCATTTGACCGGGCAGGTCGATCCCCGCGACTTGACCGCGTAGGTCGATCCGCGGGCGAGGGCGCACGATGGCCAGAAGGGTTTCATGTTTTAATGTGCATGAATGAGGTGTATGAAGGAAAGGTATATGAGATACACAAGGTGAGATCGATGCTAAGACAAGGTAAGAGTCTCACCAATGGTTCTTGACAGTAAATGACATATACCACCTATTTTGGATTGTAGAGGAGCAGGGTGCTTATCCACACGTTTGGTTCACCAGTTGATTGCCATGTGTTTGATCCTGCAAGCAAGATAGTCAAGGTTAATACCATGCTTATTCTCGTTGAATAGGTTATGAAACCTGATGCGGGACGAGACCACAGACACGACAAGCTCACGATTGTCCCTTAGCAAGGGAAGCGTCGGACGTGCACGGTTGAGAAATCGGCAAGAGCTAGGGTGGTCAATTCACACTTTCGCGCCCGGATCTGGTCACGGGACGGTCTCGCTCACTCTCTCGCAGTAGCGGTGATATGAAATTATATCGAGCTAGGTCCTAAAACATGCTCTCTAGCAGTGGCATAAACAAGCATATATGGAAATAAGCAAAATGTCAAGCAAGGAGCGAATACGATACCTCCACGCGCTCGGCATGGGGATGACGGACCCGGCCGAAGTCGTACTCCCGGGGCAGTTAATACATAAAGATTACAACAATGAGTTACAGCTCACTCCACGTAGGGAGGTAAAGGGCGACACAATGGGGTCCGGGAGGACCGATTTCGGGTTGACGGGCGGCTTCTCACGTAGCTTCGGCCGCACACGTACTCGCGCATGTGGGGCCCACTTGCTGTCCGGAGGGGCCGTGTGGGACCCGGTGGCACCGCTGTGGTGGTGGATGCCTGGATGAGCACTCCCTGGAGTGGAGGCACGCTGGTTCGCCGGCCGAAGGCCGGGCGGCTCCGATCGGCACCGGTCGGAACAACCGGCCACGGATCTGCAACTTCTGGTTTTCAGCGCGCGTCCCGACGAGAACGGACGCTGCGATCAGCCCCGATGTTAGATCGACACAAAACTGGCGCCGTTGGAAAGCTAACTTCAAATACTTCAATCTAGGCTTGAAGATCTGGCCTGGATCTACACGGATCTGGGCTTTAATGAATTTTTGAGTTGCTTTTGTACAGTGACCGGGCTCTCAGATCTGCAGAGAACTTTTTTTAGAACTGCCTTTGACCGATATGTGAAAGTCCGAATATGAAATGGTGGTCTTCAGAAACGTTGTAGGAAATTGAGCTAGGAAGACGAAAAAACTGGTTTGGACAAGTTTGGATGTGACTACGAATTGATAGGAGTTTTTAACTAATAGTGGGTCGGATCTGGAATCTGACTAAAGGTACTGTAGCATAGATAGAACACGAATTTTGAAAAATGGATAGAGGGAAGATCAAAAATCAGGAAAAATGGTGGATGTAGGGGATGATGGACAGAACTCCCAGTAAAATTGGGAGGGTTTAGAAAATTCAAAAAGGTGGTCGGAGATGGGAAACTCAGAGCTGTTGTCACTGTAGACAGAGATAAAACAGATCTGGGAATACAAAATGAACGAAAATGGAAAATTACTAAATGGAGGAGTTTGGATGTGAAAATTTAGGTGGACGTGGGGATTCAAGGTAAGAACACACCCTCAAAATTTAAAATCCATATGAGCTCTTGGCTGACAGTAAGAATTCGTGGAAGTCACCTCTGTCCAGCAGGACAGAACCTTGACGATGGCTCCGTGGCGGCTCGTAGGCGGCACGAACGGCGGCGGCGGCGGCACAGATGATCACCGGAGATAGAGGGGAGGGGATAGGAGGTAGAAACCACTGTAGAACTGGAGGTTGGAGAAGAGGAAACCAGGGGGAGAGAGGAGGGGCTCAAGAACACTCTTGATTTTTCAATAATTTTCTCTTCATTTCTTCATTAATTTCTAATGACACTATAGATAGGCTTATATAGAAAATGGCAAGGGGTGGGGGGCTGAGAATTTCGTGGGAAAAAGGCCATTTTCTTCCCCCATGTCGTCAAAAACTTAAAATAAATAAATTACATATGAAGGGGGCACTACTTTGACTAGGTAGGTAAGGTAGGTGGCCAACCTTTAAAATTTTAACCCCCTTGTCTCCCATGTGATCAATTAGCATTCAAACCTTCTAGATGGCCACCTAGGATGGTTGACCAGCCCCACATGGATGAGGTGGACCAATGGGGAAGGGGAGGGGCCCCCCTAGCTGGACCTACTACACATTTGCACAAAAACCCACATAATCCTAGGGAATGACACATTGGCTTACAAAGCCTTACAATTGTACATATACTTTCCCAAGGATATAAAAGCAAACTAAAGGACACAAATGTAAAATAACAATGTTAGTGCTCTGCGTCGATTCCCATCAATTCTCCCCGGGTGGGAGGAACTCGATCCCGTCGAGTAGGGGTATGGATGCTCAAGTACTCTGGCGGATCCGTCACCGTGCCAAGTAACGCGGGTATGCTCCACTCCAAGTGACCGTCACCTGCTCATTCCATATATACTCAATATGCATAAGCTGCTACGGGCTAGAGGTGGACACTCTGGGTGGGGCACTCTCAAAAGGGGAGGAGGCGGCTCGAAGACTCACTAGGAATCACCACTGGGTCCCTGTAGGTGACTGATCCGGGTATTGAGGTAGAACCGTTCCCAAACTCCTCGAGTGAGTCTACTCGCTTTCACACTCATAAGGGACTGACATCGACGAGCTTGCACACGACATATGCAGACTCACCATGCACTAACACACATATGCAAACCATACAAATAAGAAACTGACTCATGCATGACTCTAGACACACCTATTGTTAGTCCGACCCGTACATAGGTGACGGCGGACCATGACACCCGAATGTGTGCCATGCATGCATGTTATGTAACTGGAGATGGGTGGTATGGGGAACACCTAAACATCCAAGTATGACCCAGTCATGCATGGACGGCCCTTTAGATTTAGGAGACTTGAGTGGGCTAGGAAAGCCGGGTGTGGAAGAGCCGGGTGTAGGTGTATCGTGGACGGGCTTGGTGGGTATGGAGGACCCGACCCGTAGGAAAGGGGTATGAAGGTGGACTTCCCCGAAGAAGTGAAGGGAATATGAAGGGTCTAGGGATCCACTAGGGAAGGGGTCAAAGGGATCAAAGAAGGTATGACCCCTTATGGTGGGTTCCAACATGACATGGTCCCAATCGTGAAATTCTTGAAGGTGCGGGTGGTCACCTTCCTCCGTCATGGTAGATGGGACCGTGTATAGGAAATATGACTCCTCCCTCGAAAGCAAAGTCATGAAGTCGGGCTCATCCGGTAGTGGGAGAAGTAGAAGAACCTCCGTGGTGATACAACCCACGGTGCACTCGGAGGTAATGGACCCGAAGGCCGGATGGGTGAAGCTACGACTCGTGGGTTGGTCGAAGTCTCGGGCCAACATATGTGTCAACTTCCATTGCGTGTCTAGTCCCATAACAAGATCGTCCAACGTGTCAACATGGTGCCTAGATCGAAACGTGGTATGGAAGGAGTTGACCGGCACTAGAGGTAGGATGGGGTCCATGGATGAGAAGGGAGGTGGGACCAAGCCATCCTTGAGCCAACTAAGAAGCGGCTCGGCTATGTATAGTGTACCCGTTAAAAACACGGGTGGCTCGGGCTTTGGTGGTTCCAAATGAGAGGATTCCGAATCGAATTCGGAAATAGAGGGGGATGACATTGGAACTCTCTCAAGTGGTGAAGGCCATGGTGTAGGCGGCTGGGAGGTGAATGCTTGTCGAAAGCCACCATACCGAGAAAAGTGTGACTCAAATGGTTCGACCACTAGAGCGACCATATAGGATTCCGCTAGAGAGAATGCATTGCGGATAAGACATTCCAACTGGAAGTGAAGGCGCAAACCTCTCCGGAACTGAAATGCGGCCGTGTTGCTCTCCTCTCCCAAGCCATGTTCCAACCAATACTTATGATATGCCCGAATGTACTCGGACACGGTCCTATCACCTTGGACGGGTCGACATGGGTTGGCCATAGTTGCCAAAATATGGGAATGGATCCCTAGGAATGGATATGCAAGGCCATTTGGACAAGACACTAGACACGACCCTAAGTAATGTAAAGTTGGAATGCATGCACACTAAGGACCCTAGACGTAAACCAAGACTCGGTACGTGGCGGAGATAACCGACCCGAAGGTCACTCGCGCAAGTGTGCGGCCTTCCCGATAGGCGTAGCCCAACGTTCGGACAACACCTTTTGATATACCGAGTAAAGGGATGTAAATGCAAAAAGACACTTTTTTTTTATTTTAAAATAATGATGACCCTAAACATGACTTAGACAATGACTAATGACTAAATGACACTCTTTATTTTTTTTTGACACCCTAGACTCAACTCGCTCTGATACCAAATTGATGCGGGACGAGATCACGGACACGACAAGCTCGCGATTGTCCCTTAGCAAGGGAAGCGTCGGACGTGCACGGTTGAGAAACCGGCAAGAGCTAGGGTGGTCAATTCACACTTTCGCGCCCGGATCGGGTCACGGGACGGTCTCGCTCACTCTCTCGCAGTAGCGGTGATATGAAATTATAGCGAGCTAGGTCCTAAAACATGCTCTCTAGCAGTGGCATAAACAAGCATATATGGAAATAAGCGAAATGCCAAGCAAGGAGCGAATACGATACCTCCACGCGATCGGCGTGGGGATGACGGACCCGGCCGAAGTCGTACTCCCGGGACAGTTAATACATAAAGATTACAGCAATGAGTTATAGCCCACTCCACACAGGGAGGTAAAGGGCGACGCAATGGGGTCCGGGAGGACCGATTTCGGGTTGACGGGCGGCTTCTCGCGTAGCTTCGGCCGCACACGTACTCGGGCCTGTGGGGCCCACTTGCTGTCCGGATCACTGTTAGAAAAGGATAAAACCGTGAGGCCAGTAGGCCAAAGCGGACAATACCTCGACGGTATAGAGTACAGGGCGTGACAGAATGGTATCAGAGCTATACCCCAGCCGGAAGTGTGGGAACTAAGTGCCATACAGGGTAAAGTGCTACGCTATGGGAGCCACCTCTTGAGTCCGTAATGGAGCAAAGTGCTACATAGTGGGAGCCACCTCTTGAGCCTGTAGGGGCCACCTCTAGAGTCCTACCTGCCTGGGGGCTTGATTGCGTGATTGCGTGCTATATGTGCCCAGCGACGAGGACGTCGCCTATATAAGAGGGGTAGATTGTAACACCCTCAAATATAGTTAAGTTGTACTCTATATCACCGAGGCGCCTTTTGAAGTATCGGCTCAGTTCTTGTAAAGAACTCCGAAGTTAAGCGTGCTTAATGGGGAGTAGTACTGGGATGGGTGACCTGCCCGGGAAGTCCCCCATTCTGGAGCCGATCACTGTTAGAAACCGTGTGGGACCCGGTGGCACCGCTGTGGTGGTGGATGCCTGGATGAGCGCTCCCTGGAGTGGAGGCGCCCTGGATCGTCGGCCGGAGGTCGGGCGGCTCCGATCGGCACCGGTCGGAACAACCGGCCACGGATCTATAACTTCTGGTTTTCAGCGCGCGTCCCGGCGAGAACAGACCCTGCGATCAGCCCCGATGTCAGATCGACACAAAACTGGCGCTGTTGGAAAGCTAACTTCAAATACTTCAATTAAGCTTGAAGATCTGGCCTGGATCTACACGGATCTGGGCTTTAATGAATTGTTGAGTTGCTGTTGTACAGTGACCGGGCTCTCAGATCTGCATAGAACTTTTCTGAGAACTGCCTTTGACCGATATGTGAAAGTCTGAATATGAAATGGTGGTCTTTAGTAAAGTTGTCGGAAATGAGCTAGGAAGATGACAAAATTGGTTTGGAAAAGTTTGGATGTGACTACGAATTGATAGGATTTGTTCACTAATAGTCGGTCGGATCTGGAATCTGACTAAAGGCACTATAGCAGAGATAGAACACGAATTTTGAAAAATGGATAGAGGGTAGATCAAAAATCAAAAAAAATGGTGGATGTAGGGGATGATGGAAAAAACTCCCAGTAAAATTGGGAGGGTTTATAAAATTCAAAAAGGTGGTCGAAGATGGAAAACTCAGAGCTGTTGTCACTGTAGACAGAGACAAAATAGATCTGGGAATGCAAAATGAACGAAAATAGAAAATTACTAAATGGAGGAGTTTGGACGTGAAAATTTAGGTGGAGGTGGGGATTCAAGGTAAGAACATACCCTCAAAATTTAAAATCCATCTGAGCTCGTGGCTGACAGCAAGAATTCGTGGAAGTCACCTCTGTCCAGCAGGACAAAACCTTGACGATGGCTCCGTGGCGGCTCGTAGGCGGCACGAACGGCTGCAGCGGCGGCACAGATGATCACCGGAGATAGAGGGGAGGGGATAGGAGGTAGAAACCACTGTAGAACTGGAGGTTGGAGAAGAGGAAACCAGGGGGAGAGAGGAGGGGCTCAAGAACACTCTTGATTTTCCAACAATTTTCTCTTCATTTCTTCATTAATTTCTAATGACACTATACATAGGCTTATATAGAAAATGGCAAGGGGTGGGGGGCTGAGAATTTCGTGGGAAATAGGCCATTTTCTTCCCCCATGTGGTCAAAAACTTAAAATAAATAAATTACATATGAAGGGGGCACTACTTTGACTAGGTAGGTAAGGTAGGTGGCCAACCTTTGAAATTTTAACCCCCTTGTCTCCCATGTGATCAATTAGCATTCAAACCTTCTAGATGGCCACCTAGGATGGTTGACCAGCCCCACATGGATGAGGTGGACCAATGGGGAAGGGGAGGGGCCCCCCTAGCTGGACCTACTACACATTTGCACAAAAACCCACATAATCCTAGGGAATGACACATTGGCTTACAAAGCCTTACAATTGTACATATACTTTCCCAAGGATATAAAAGCAAACTAAAGGACACAAATGTAAAATAACAATGTTAGTGCTCGGTGTCGATTCCCATCAAAACCTCTTACCTCTTGCCTCTTGTAAAACCAACATATACAAACCAAGGATCAATACCATGTAACCGTTCCCATTTACCATCTCAACCATACATAAATAACAAGAGCATGAGCAATCAACCACAAGTTTAGTTATCATCACTTAATCACACATTAAGTTTAATTATCATCAAAACCATAACTTAACAATCACAACAATCATCAAAATCATAACTCAACATCTTCAAGGGTAGTAGCAGCTTCTTGAGGCAGAAGCTTCATGTATATATAGAAGAGCCTGGTGAAATTTCCCTCCAAGGGAACTACATCAAATTGGCTGGAGTAAACAAGATTTGTTTGACCACAGACCTCCTTTGATTGGACCCAAATATCTGATAGTAGGATCACCAAAAGAAATAGCCAGACTTGAATCTGATTGGCTCAGAAAGAAATAGGATGTTTCTTCTCTTCAGCTCTACTTAGTTCTATAATCTGATTGGTCCAGCATGGGCGTATAAATTTTCCTCCAAGATCCTTCATTTGAATTGTAGGGTAGGAGATGATACTTCTTGGACTTGGAGATCTGCTAGATCTTCTTTCTTATTGGCCCAGGATAGAGGGGTGCAGTCCTCTTGTCCTTGGTACCTTCCTTGGACTGAAATCCCATTGGTTATGACCAAAAAGTATAGTACAGGAAGAACTGACCTTTCCCAAATATGTAGACTGCCAAAAGGGTTCTCCCATAAAGTTGTACTGCAGCCTCATGATGAAGAGGACAATCCACTGTCCTAGGAACTTTTTCCAAACCTCAAAAACCATGTTTTTGGAGGTTTACGGTTGCTTCAGATCAAATTCATTCAACAGATACATACACACACACACAATGATATATATATATATATATATATATATATATATATATATATATATAAACATGAATCATGTCAAAACTTGCATACAACAATCATGACCATTTGAGCTTTATCTGCACATCAGAAGAACAAATTCACATATGCTTTTAACCTTGTATGAAACTATCAACAGCTCTTAAGCTGAATTATTTTGTATAGTAGTCATGGAGAGGAGGCACAGAATATTGGAGTCAATCAATTTTATCAAACAACTTAAACTCCCCTCATTACTTCAGCAAATGAGTCCATGTACAAAAAGGAATTCACCATGTTTGGACTGAAATAGTTCAGCTCCCCCTCAATCCAGCCAGTTATTTGATAAACTAACCACCTTTGACTCCAGCTGGCATGCTTATGTCTAAGTGCACTGAAAATGCATTTGACAATGCATAGTAAGACAGATGAATACATGAAATTCGGCGTAGCCTGGGATGAATTGAGTGCTTGACCTCTTGTACTTAGTGGAGTTTTTTTCTCATGCATAGTGATGGCTTTCAGACAGACCTAGTCTTGTCCTTCCACACATGACCATTTTATATACCAGAAGGTCATGACATGATGATGCTCTGAAGGGGTAAGAAATGACTATGATGAAGACTCCGCCTCAATTTGATCCTACATGCAGTAAGACATATAAAATGAAATGCAAGTTTATTTACATGCATGCAGACCCCAGACACATTCATTCAAACAGCAGGATTTTCATGCCATCCATAATATGAGAATTTCAGATGCTATTGTCATCAAAACAGAATTTATTCTACAGGAAGTGAGAAGGATAGCACCTGAGTTCTTTGCATGAAAGTTTTTCATTTCGACCTTGAAGAAATCCATAACTTCCAGCATGGCCTGTGTACCTTGACTTATTGATTGAGAAATTGCTTCATGCTTCTTATCTTCAAGGCACACTTGCAAGGTTCTCGTCTTTCTTGCATTCAGATTGGTTTTGAGACATATAAGCACGACTGACCATTGAAGATTACAGATCAGCTTAGAACAGATGAAAATGTTGATTGTATTGAACTGATGGGTTGACGCATACTGATTAGTGCGTCGACTCAGGAGGTTCTGACATAATACAAAATATGACCAATTTGAATTGTTGGGTCGACGCAGTTCCAACAGTGCGCCGACGCACAGGTAACAAACAGAAGAATTTTTCAAAATAAACTTTTTGTTTGAACACAATTTCATTTGTTGCTATTTTGAATCAACACAATTGCATTATAACAACAACATTAAAACATGCAACTTAAGTGCAAAAATTTTAAGCATTTTAACTCCCCCTAAATGTATGCATGAATTTTAAATATTCTTTGTGGATTTTTAGATGCTGATGTTATGCAATTGATTCCGAAAGGAAACATGCATATGATTAGACCTATCTATGTCCATGAGTATTTGAATACTCAATGAAGTTTTGACAAACATGGACAACGGACTCATGGTACCTGGCGGAGGCACATTCTCTCGCATGGTGATAGCTCTTAGACAAGCTAGACCTGCCCTTCTTCTTGTCACCATTTTATATACCATGAAGTCATGGCATGCAAGCACACTTAGGAGGATGCAACATGCAAAGCATACCTCAAAACATGCACACATAAAATCTTATATCTTTCGTAGTCATGTGTGCAACATGCAAGTTTCATTATATGCTTGACATGCACTATATGCATGATTATGCTGAGCATGCTGATGTTCAAATGCAAATGTTTGGCATGCAATATGCAGACATGCCCTTGTTTGAATGCAAATTACAATCTGTACCTGAAATGTAGATGGATGAATGTCATTTCACAAGAGCAAGGTATAAGAATTTTATTGCTATCTCCCCCAATGAATGAATGGGCAAAATATAAATGGGAGAAGAAGCACAGGTTTGAATCATGCTTAACCAATTTTGCAAATCACTTTTTGAACTGGGCTGAACTATATGCACAGTATTACACATTTCCTGCAACCTCCACTTTTAACAAGGTGGGTCATTGATTTCAGAACTGAGTAGGAGGTGAGTTAAGAAACAAGAGCCAGCCCTCAAGGATTCTCAACAAAATGCTCTTCTTTGAGCATGAGCTTCATTCAAAATCAGAATATTCACATTTTCACTTTCAAGCATTATTTGTCATGCATTTACTCATCAATTGAACTTTACAAGAAACTGTAGTCTCTCCCATGATCAAAAAAAGGGAGAACAGTGCATGACGTTTGTCTAACCAGGATGTGACATGAAAATCAGTATGATAAAAATAGAGAATGATTTGAACTTAAAACAATCATGGCTTCTTCATATAAACAGATATATCAGTAATCACTAAGGGAAACACATTATCAAAATCAATACTGAAGCAATTTAGATTGATTAGCAATTAGCACATTTTCAAATCTCAAGATAAAAGTATTTCCCTCAAGAGCTAGACGTTTGATTTTACTAAGATTCTTTCCAAGCCATAGTCCATCAAATGAATTTTCAATTAAAATATAATGCAAATCTCAGTTTAATCAAAACAAGCTATGGACAAAAGAATTCTCAAATGTAAACATTATTGAAGAATAGCTAAAAAAATCAAACTATGTGAAAGGCACATATCATAGCTTATCAAGCAAGGAATTCATTATCACACTGTGCCTTGAGCAACTCAAAAACATATTAACTTTGCACAGTTTGCCAGACCAGATGGCTTACTTAAAACAGATAAAGAAATTCATTGAAAACTATTCAGCAACAGGAATCAAAACTGGTTGCACTAGGATCTCCTCTGAAGATCGTTGGATCTTAGGTACACAAAGCTAAGCTCTGATACCAATTGTTGGGTCCCTTCCTTGGGTGCAACCGGATCTAGAGGAGGGGTGAATAGATCCCTTAAAAATATGCCCTCTTAAAAACTCAGTTGACCAAATAAAATTCTGGTTTGAAAACACATAGCCAAATACAAGCTGATGCAAATAATGAGCCACTAAAAGTGAACCTAAGATAACAATCCATGGCTGAAGCACACAGCGGAATGCAGTTAAATATCTTAGATCTACTTATGGAGATTTAGATTATCATGAGTGCCGAATTGAGTGTGTGCGTGTGAGCCTATGTTCAAACAGCAAGAGTGCTACCAAACATTGAACTACTCACCGAATGTGCAGTGTTCGGCCATATCAAGGATGGTGAAATAAAAGCATAGGACCTTGTGAAATGTAGGTAGAAGAAATGGAAACAATCACACAAGGACACACCACTGCACAAAAGGATTTTTAAGGTGGTTCGATTATAAACCCGCAACCTACGTCCACCCCTCACCAAACTGGTGAGGCTTTACCATACGAGGATGAAGTCCTAAACACACACGAGGATGAACCCCCCCCCCCCCCCACACACACACACACGGGGACAAGCCCCCCCCCCCCACACACACACACACAAACAAGAAAAAATAAACACTGCAAGTGCAGTAAAAAACACGGGGACAGCTCCCCAGGACACACACAGCTGAACTCAACCTGTGACACTTCCGGTCTCTAACCAGAGCATCGAACAATGCTGTAAACATAGCAACACATACAAAGATATGATGATGAAAAATAACGAAAAGAGAAGAGCTTCAGTACAAAGCATAATGTAGCTTCCAAGGAAGCACTTGACTATTTTTCAGGCTTGACTCACTCTTCTTCTTCTTTCCTCTTGCTCACTATGATCTGCTCATTGCTCTCTCTATCTTCTTCTTTCTTCTCAGATCTTTCTCATGAAGGGAAGGGTTGCTCACTCTTTTTCTTCCTCTTCTTTTCTTTCTATTTTCTTTCCTTGGGACGAGCTAAAGGATGTTACCTTAATGCATTGCTCGGCTAACCCTTCCAAGGTGGCCATAGCTTCATATTTATAGAAGAAGGAAGCAGGAGATTTTCCCTCCAAGGGGCTACACTTTGATTGGCCAGAGTAAAAATATAGTTCTTTGAAATGAGCCTCTTCATTGATTGGTTCAGCAAGAAATATTTCCATTTGATTGGTCCAGTAGAGGCAGAAACGGTTTTCCCTTCAAGGGGTGATACTGCAGATCATGGTGCATGCTGTGGAGGCTTCCTATTGGCTTGGGGTCTTCTAAACCATTAAATGATTGGTCAGAATAAGCAATGAAGTTCTTGACCAAACACCTTTTCCCTATTTGTCCATGGAGACAGACTAGCCTTTTTCCAGATCTGAACTTCTGCCAGGCTCTTCCACAGACTGGAATATGATTGGATGTGACCAAAAGGTGTGGTACCATGAAAACTGACCTTTCCTAAATATGGTACCTGACAAAAAGCTTCTCCCAAAGGTTGTACTGAAGCCTCATGATGAAGAGGACAGTTCTCTATCCTAGGAGCTTCTTTTCAGACCTTGAAATGCGAGTTTTGGGAGTTTGCGTCGTTATTTTTTATTCTCTGGATGATTTTCTGAAACGTAGCAGGTTTAAAGGAGTTTTGGCTTGAGAGACTTCTGCTGCGTCGACGCAGCAAGGTTATTGCGTCGATGTAGCTTCATGAATCCTTGAATCTATTGGCGAGCTGGCATCGATGGCGTTGACGCTGTGAAGAGGTGCGTCGACGCATCCTTTGTGAAGGTCGTTTACAACAGCTTCTAGAATGCCATTACGTCGACGCCCTGAGAGCAGTGGGGTCGATGCATCTATGAAAGACGCATTTGAACCGGCTTCTGGGAGGCCGTTGGAGTCGACGCAACCAAGCTGTGGGGTCGACGCATCTGGCGCTGATCACTTGAAGGCTTGCTGGAAGTGCTTTGGAGTCGATGCATCAGTGCATATGGCGTCGACGCAGCTAACAGCCGCTTGGGCTTTTCTTCCTTCTGTGAGTAGTGGAGTCGACACATCCTTGACATGGGGTCGACGTAGCCTTGTACTTGCCTTGGCTGATCTTCCTTTTGTGAAAGGAAGAGTCGACGCATCCTTGATATGGGGCCGACGCAGTTGAAGACCGTTTGGTCTTTACTTCCTTTGTGAGCACTGGAGTCGATGATGCATGATCTTGGGGTCGACGTTGCCTCTTGATTCAAAGCTCTTTTACCTTTTGATGTTCTGCCCAATCCTGGTATAGCTGATGTTAATCTTGTTGTTGCTTGTTGTTACTTCTTAAGCCAACTTGGCTGAGTGCCTTGATCTGTCAATATCACTCTTTAATCCCCCTTTAATATGAGATCAAGACACAAGAAAGTCTTTTCATGATGGGCATGACATGGAGGCATCAAAAGTATTATCATCCACATTAAAGCATAGTTGAATTACTTCAATAGTATTATAGAGAATCATACTCAGATATCATCAAAACCGTAGAATCATGCGTGTACCACATATGCACAACGAACTCACCAATACCTTTCACTAACAATAGGAAAATGCCCAGATTCTAATTCATTCTATGCCACTTTAGCAACACTATAATTAGCCTGTCATGATACTCTTCTTGCAAACAGAAAGCATCGTGGAGAGAAGAAAAAATTTAGCAAAAACAAGAAAGTTTTGGAATTATTTCACTAAAAGGGAAGTTTACTACAAAAGGGCGTATTCCTCGAAGAGCTATATACAAAACAAGTTTTCCAAAAGGAATTCCCATCCCCTAGACTTTATACTTGATCAAGTCAATAAAAAAAAGGAAAAAACAAATGCACATGGTCAATCTTTCAATTTCCAACTCTCATTTCCCTAGCTAGGCTGTCCAACAAACGTCCACGGTCTCCAAGCCCTAAGATGCATTCACCATCAGTGACCATAATAACTTGGATGCTTCCCTCGGGCCAATTTTTCAACACCTCAAGAATCTTCCCTCTGCATGCAGAACCACCCAAAATGTAGCAAACATGAACACATTTGTAAAATGTTGATTATTATGATCAAATGCATGTTAGAAATAAGCTGAGTAATGTTAGAAATAAATGCATACTTTTGCTTCAAACTGATATAAAGACCTTGTGGGTGCCTGAAGATGGTATCATATTTCGGGCATGCCTCACCAACAGTTGGTGTGTAGATGATGGGAAGCAACTACTCAGCATTATCAATAAGAAGTCTGTAGAAGAGTCTCGTTTCTCCCGTGAGAATAGATGTATATGGATAATTTACACACAGTTAGAATTCATACTTACCATCCCAAGCAAATGAAACAAATTACACTATAAGGATAAATGATCAAGACATCTAATGCTAGGAGTGCCATCATCGCAATGTAACACTGAAGAGGATATTGATACTGGCAGAGACTGCACATGAGCTTCTTCTTTTGGGAGATGGTAGATTTCAGGAGTAAGTGGAAGATATCCAGAGAGGTCATAATAGAGAGGGAAACATGCTTGCTAATGCACTGGTGATTGCCATCAGTGCCCTGAAGCTTCTTAGAGATGCATGTAAGAGGCAAGAGGCCACAAAGGTATTGAGCGCCCCGTTCTTTCTTAGTGAAGACATGCCCCTTGTTATTGTGGAAATCACTGAAGGTATGCCCTCACTTTTCTTGTTTGTTTGGCAATGGCACTCAACCTACGAAATCACAATGCCTTCAATGTAATATAGCCTATGTGGAAATGAGGAATAGATAGCTCATATTTCCATGAATATACTATTATGGATCTCCATCTTAGTTCAAGGCCTTAAAAATCATGAAAATTATCTAAGGGAGTTGGTGCAATAGTGATGTTCGAAGAT
Organism: Amorphophallus konjac; assembly: GCA_022559845.1. Taxonomy (NCBI): domain Eukaryota; kingdom Viridiplantae; phylum Streptophyta; class Magnoliopsida; order Alismatales; family Araceae; genus Amorphophallus; species Amorphophallus konjac. The sequence goes on from CM040121.1 coordinate 470,808,631, forward strand.
GCATTGAAATTTTGTTCATTCATGAGCTTACCCCATCCACCACATTGGATCATTTTAGTTCATGGATAGAGATGTGTACTCTCACCCTTAACCTTCTTAAATGGTCACTCTATCTTTGAGCTTTGTTATGGTCCCAATGAAGTTGCCCATCTCTAACTTAACACAGTCTATTTATTTCTCTTCTAAAACAATGCAGTGTGCAAACGAGAGAAGCCTACTTAAAAAGGACGTGGAATCTTAAAATTACACGGAAAAATTGCTGACCAAGTATTTGCTTAAAAATAAAGACATTCCAACAACGGGAAAATGGAGAAGTTAGGAGCCCATGTTTTTACATTTATATATAAAAAAGGACAACATATAAAAGGGCTATTTGCTTACTATATCTATACATATTTTTCTTATCGTATTTATGCAAGTATTGATCGTCTTGTTGAAAAATGTTTGTAGATGAAATTTAAATCTACACTAACTATTAATTTTGGATTTTTCATTAAAAAAAATCTTCCGCAATACGGAACAAATCGAAAAAAACTTCACAAATGAAGTCAGTTAAAAACTGAATTCAGATAACAAGATGTGTGCCATATGATTGGAAGAGGGACTTTTGTTTGAAGATAACGGTGGAAATCCGTCATGCCTATGTGTGCCAGATAATGGTGGAAATCTTCTTTTATATGTCTATCACCATCTTTTGAGGGAAATTGTTTGAAGGTGAACAAATGGGTTCTTCTGAATCATTTAAAACTCATAAATAAGACAATTCATTCTTCATAGAGAGTGGTTCATCCTGCAACCCTATCCATCTAAGAGGGTTCTTCACCCTCAAGAGGAAAGCAATCATAAAGTTTCTCTTAACAATCATGGTATATGATGCACTAATGATCTAAGTCTACCATGCTATTTAACAATTTTGATCTTTTGACAGTTTATAATGCAGTAAAATAAGTGATGACCATCTTAAGTCAACTAAAATGTTCGGCAAAATAAGATGTTGTCGAGGATTCCTTTTGCTCTCACCAGCCAATGGCATACGCAACTATTTTATAATGAAAAACCCTTTGAGGCTATAGGGGTTGCTTTCTTCCTTCACTGGGGAGAGTTCTAGTAGGGATACAAGATTCATACAGGTTAAAATTACTTGAACCAAAGAGAAGAACTTTCACTACTTTGTAGAAATCTAATGCCAACAGGGGAGGAGAGCAATCTAATGCCAAAGTTCCGTAAATGTATGTTCATCATTTTAGAAGGTGAATAACTACAGCTATGGAGTTCCATTTCCAACAAAAACAAATGCAATTTCACAAGGCAATGTAATGACAAGCCGCGCAATGGGATTCGGAAGAGCCATCCAATTGCATGGCTCATTTCATACTAAGTTAAAGAGGGAAAACAACAAGAGAAAAAGTTCCCATTACAGGTTGAACAATTCGAGATAATGGGAGATGGGGGGGGCCTTCCTAGTAGAGGAATCTGCAGCGATTTGTGGGCGAATATCTGGACATCTGTCACCAGCCCGTTCATCCTTTTTATATCCGTTACCTGAAAAAGAGAATGCCTTCCCCAGATAAATAACCGCCGCAAGTACCTCCAGAAAATGATGTCACCAACTACAAATTGGAAAAAAAACACCGGATTCGCCAGGCAGAAAAATATCGAGGCAAGTCTACCTACTCGATAACCCAAAATAGAAAAAAAATAAGTATAACATTTAACCTTAGAATCTTGAACGCTTCTAGGTAATCGTTCAGATCTTTCTTCAGACAGAAGAAGCTTTCGATCCACAGCAGCCCCCCAGGCCTCAGCACTCTGTCCCAGTCATACAGAACGAAGTCTAGGAGGATGAACTCGATCGACCTGTCCAAGAACCTGGTGGTGTGGATGATGTTGAGCGTGTTGTTGAAGAAGGGCAGCCTCTAGTTTATGGTTAGGTACAGGGGGAGGAGGTCCCACAGGGTGATCATATCGCCGAAGGGAGCCCCATAGTTGATGGTGGCCATGGCGATGGTCACGTTGAACTTCTCCCTCATCCTAGCGGTGAACGTCTGTAATGCCCTGGGTCTTTCAGATCTGGATCGGAGAGCTTTCGGATCGCTTTTGTGGGTCCTGAGTTGTGTTTTACGATCCACGCGAGTTTTTCTCTGGTACAAGTTACGGAACCGAGTGGAAAGTTTATTGTTGAGTTCATCGACTCGAGGACGCTACAGTTGCGTTATGCTCCTTCCGAGGATCGCGTAGACTATTTTTTCGTATTTTTCTGAATCAGTGAATTTTCGGGCTAAAATCAGATTTCACAAAAATTAAAAAATTCCTAATTTCCTTTTTCTATTTCACCCTCTCTCCTCTCTCCTCTCTCCTCTCTCTCATTCTCACATTCACTCTCTCCCTCTCGTTCTCTCTCCTTTCTCTTCCTCTCCCCCGGGCGGCCGACCGAGGTGGAGGCGGGGAGGCGAGGACGCCGTGGAGCTGCTGTGATGCGTGATGACGTGAGAATCAAGACGTGGTTGGCGCGATCCTATTCATGGATTCAAAGCTGATGTGGGTGGTTCGTGCGATCATTTTTGGCTTGGTTTAGTCACTTCGGGGTGCGAGAACTTTGGTGGAGGTAGGGAGATGGATACCCCACTTTTGTTCTACGTTTCCTCGCGATTACAAGCTGAACCGTGCGAGAACGAGTGAGTTTTCCAGCTTTAGGGTGAAATCATGCTTCGAGGGGGGGGTGAGACGAGTTCGCCTTTCCCGACGATGGTTTCTTGCCTAGTTTGTTTCATTTGAACCCCTGGCATGTTAGCATTTCATTCCCACTTGTTTTATTGCAATTAGTTATCATTTGGGGCCGGTATGAGCCCGGGAACTCATGTGACTCATTTTGGGTCGATTCATTAGAATCGCCCGTTTCTTGTCATTTTGGCGTGGTTTGGATCCCTTCCAGACTGTGGAAGGTTTATATTGTCATTAGGTTTGTTTCCCCTTCGTTTTAGGGCGAACGGGGCGTGGAAACATCAGTTTTGAGCCATCCCTACGGTTTGCTCGCCGTGGGAGCTTGGCGGTCAAATCAGAGACCGCTAGGGTGAGAGGCGGCCCATTGAGGACCGTTTTCTGGCTCCATGAACAATATAGGTCGGTTCAGGTTTTAACGGTCGGACGATAGACCGTATCTAATTGGCTTCCAGCCCTTGGAGTACCGCCAAGCTTGGTCTAGCGGCCCGGTGAGGACCGCTAGGTTAACCGCCTTTCATTTCGTTGAGTTGGCTAAGTCGATTCGTGGGAAACGATCCCGCGACTGACCGCCTGTTGAAGTGTTGCGGCTCTTCCATGACCACCAGGTTCGTCCAACGGCCAGGGTAAGACCGCCACTTCTTGTTTTAAGTCAGTTTGACCGACTTGGGGTGGAATGAGAGTAGCGGCCTTATCCTGACCGCTAAGCTCTTCCTTGCGGCCCTGATGAGACCATCTTGGGTAAGTAACGGCCTCAGCCAGACCGCAACCCTTTGGCTTATGTAGTTTTATTTTGGGAGTCTTCTGAACGTAGTGGTCATCTCCTTGACCGTTTCATTCAGTGGGGCGGCCCCCTTGAGGACCGTCTTTGGCTTTGTGCGGCTCTTCGGTGACCGCCAAGTGTCTATGCTTTCTGTGTGAAGGTAGCGGCCCTTTTGCTGACCGCCTAGTTTGCCTAGCGGTCAGGTATATGACCGCCTCCTTCCCAGAGTTCTATTTTCTCGATGGTTTGGCCTCCAATTGTCTTGGCGTAACCTTGTGATTTGCCCGTTATCCCATGGATGTCTTGGATGTCCTATGAGGGCTGTGACCATGTGTAGGGTGGCCGGGAGTGCCATTATATCGAGTAGTGTTCCGTGATGCTTCAGAGTTATTATTGGTTTCCGATCAACCCGGGTGTGACCCAGTGGTTGACACGTGAACTCTTGAATGTCTCGGTGATCCCGTGAGGATCGAGACATGGTTTTGGACACCTTGAGGTCTCATGTTACCTCGGTTTAGGTGTCCATCTGGTTTGAGGCTCTTCGTGATCTCTCATGTCTCCGTGATTCGTGTTATGCAGACGTGTGGATCCGGTTGTCTTGTGTCGTTTCCTTTATAAGTGTTTTACCATGATTTGGCTTAGGGACTAGGCTGATTGGCAGCGTGTCACCACTTTTGTGCGACGATATTGACCCCGAGTCTTGTGACTCGAGGATTGTTGTGTTAGCAGGTCTAGTTATCTATCCTGAGTCTGGCGGTAGTCTGGTGTGCTGCCTTGTGCTTGGTGCTTTGTAGTACGTGTGACAGTGCGTGTTTAGACTGTCCGTACTTCAGCACTGATGTTTTAAGTCTCTATGTCTAGTGAGCCTCCACTAGTCGTAGCCTGACAACACTTTCCTGTGTATCGGCCCACCTAGGAGTGGTGACGAGGCAGTTCCTGATAGATGATTTTTAGGCTAGTTTCCGTGGGCCCCCTTGCTTTGCGGTAGCGTTCTGCTGGGGGAAATACTAGCTAGAGGCCTAGCTCAAGGCATTGGGCTTGTGTGTGCACATGTGGTTAGGGGCGGTTGGACGAGCGCCGACGGGCGTGACCATGACTAGTCACTCGTTACTGTTGTTCCTTGTACTTGGTTCTGTGAGTGACTCAGTTACCGCCATTCCAACCGTGTGGGAGATACTTGTGGCGCAGTGTAAGATGTCAGTGGACGCATCTGGCTGTTCTTCTAGTGAGGAGGTACTTCTGTCACATGGCGCATGACTCTCGTGCTTCATGAGTTTTTTGGGTAGTCTGTCCTTGGCTTCACCCGAAGTCAGTGTAGCGTGCATGATGATCTAGTTGTGTATGCGCTAGTATTTCTTGACTGTGTAGGTCTTTTGTAGGGCTTTTGCCTATTTGGGTAGGCTTTCGCTATGGAGCTAGTGCTTTGTCCACGGATCGGTAACGCCCGACTTTGTGAGATCGGGGTTCACCTTTCTATTGCTGTTTGGAGTAGTTTAGAGAGCCGAGGTTCGTTCGGAAGCCGTGTTTCTGTTCGGTACGGCTTTACTCTTTCCTTTGTCGAGTATATCCAGGTGATTTTGATGATAACAAAACCCAGGTTATGTGTTTTCTCACATGCTATGTTTCAACAATCAAGTTCGATTTCAACATGCATTTAAAGCCTACTTCACCATGTATTATGCATAATTGTTTAAACCCTTCGAAATGCATGAATCCCTATTTTGGTTTCTAAAACACCCAGGCTAAGTTTAAACCCACTCACCTTGATTGGAACAAGGTAGCCATAAACTGATTCGTTCAAGTATGATATTGCATTGGCCAACCTTTTATTTTTTGCAGAAACCCCAGCCAACAGTCGACCGCCAGCATCTAGCGGTCGACCAATTTTCCCAGCAACGAATGGGCATTTCCTGTAAAATTTCGATCGACCGCCAGCTTATACCGGTCGACCGCCAGCTTCGAAAAGCCCTTATTTTTGACTTTGTATTCTCAACGTGGGAAGCCTAATCCCTTGGAGTTGTTTAATCCCAAAGCCACCAATTTCACCATGATTTATGGATCTGGTCTATGGCATGTCCCTTGACCACCCAAGATCTATAAATAATCTCCTTGGGGTCAAAAACTTAATTGATGGAAGCAAGATCAAGGGAGGCCATCAAAGGAGAAGAAGGGGTGCACTATAGCTTCGTGAACAGTGCTTCGAGCAAGAAGTTCTTCATCCAAGTGCAAGCTTCTCAAGTTGATTTGAAGGCCATTGAAGTGTAGATCGAGCGGGGAGCTAGCTTCATCAAATACCATCTTCATCCACTAAGGGGGAGCTTGAATTTGTGTCTTCATTTTCTGTTTTCTCATTCCAATCTTGCTGGGCTTTAATTTTGTGTTCTTGTAATATTCAAACACATGTGTGTGTGGATCTACGCAGATCCGTGTGTGTGTGTGTGAGTGATCTCCTTGTCTTTCACTCTTCTTTGTGTTTCGGTGCTTGTGCACCTTCGTGGGAATTCTGAATTCACACGACTGTGTGTGTGTGCTTTGATCTTGTAACCTTCTAGAAGATAGTGTGTGAACCCTCACAGTCGGTGAGGGGTGGACGTAAGTTGTAGTTGTTGCATCCGAACCACCTAAAAATCATGGTGTTCTGTGTGGTTTGCTCCTTATCTCCTACCTCCAATTCTGTTCTAGCTTGTTTGCATATTGCGTTTTCATATAGTTCCTTTGTGTAGATCTAGCATTATTAACCTCCTTATGAGAGATCTTTGGTATATCAAAAGGTAGCTTCTGATCGATACGGTCAATCTTGTCAGGAGGAAAATACCTTGTGTGAGAGAATTTTCAGATTCCTAGACTCCGCCTGGTACCAAAGAACTGCTGTAGGGGTTGATTTAGCAAGATTCATTTTGTAATCATTCAGATCTATTATTGTTTGTTGCTTGCTCTTAATATTTCTTTTAAATCGGGTAAAAGTTCTTAAACTCTATTATCACCCAATTCACCCCCCCTCTTGGGTGTCATTGATCGCGGAACTTCATTTGGTATCCGAGCTAAGACTCTTTTTCTTTCAGATCTAACGATCTAGAGTAAGATCCAGATCAATGGCAAACAAGGGTATGATGCTTGAGGGTCACTACATTCATCGTCCTCCATACTTCGATGGCTCAAATTACTTCTATTGGAAAAATAGAATACATGTTTTCTTGAGAGACCATGAGTATGAGATCTGGAGAGTTGTGGACAATGGTCCTTACAAACTCTCTGACGATGAAGAGAAATGGACACCCGAGAAAATTAAAAAATATATTGTCAATTTTAATGCTATGAATATTATGCAATGTGCTATACATCCTAATGAATTTCTTCACGTATCCATATGCAGCTCAGCCAAAGAGATGTGGGATAAGTTGCGGCTCATATATGAAGGAACTTATGAAGTCAAGGAAACCAAGGCGAACCTTCTAGTCAGAGATTACGAGCTATTCAAGATGAAATCTGAAGAATCTATCTCTGAAATGTTTGCAAGGTTAACTGAGATTACCAATGGTCTCAAGAGTCTCGGAAAAGAATACACCAATTCTGAGCTCGTAAGGAAAGTGTTGAGATCACTTCCATCGGCGTGGCATACAAAAGCCACAGTAATTGAGGATTCGAAAAATCTATCCACACTCACTTTGGACGAGCTCATAGGGTCACTCATGACCTATGAAATAAATATGAAGAGATCAGCCGAGGAAGATACGAAGAAGAAGAAGGTAATTGGATTGAAAGCTCATCAATCTGATGAAGACTTTCAAGAAGAAGAATCCAGCAAGGGAAGCAATGAAGAAGAAGACTTGGCCATGATAACTCACCAAGTGAAATAGTTTTTGAGGAAGAAGAGAAACTTCCAAGATAATTTCAGAAAGGGGCAAAGGAAGCCCACTCAAACCAAGGGCGAGCCAAGCAAACCAAGTGGCATCATATGCTACAAATGCAAGAAGCTCGGGCACATGAGGGGAGAGTGCCCAGATCTGAAGAAGAAATTCAAGAAAGATGATTTCAGAAAGCCCAAAGCCATGGTCGCCACGTGGAGCGATGAAGAGGATGAACCGTCCGACGAGGAGATACAAGAGCTCGTGGAGAGCCTATGTCTCATGGCACACGAGGATGACTCAACGGAGGTACATTCTGACCCTCATTTTATTTCCAATGAACAATGGGAGTCGGAATATGAAAAACTGTACACTAAATACAAGAAAATTAGATCTGACAATAAAACTCTCAAAAAGAAAATTGATGACTTGTCACATGAAGATATCTTTGTTAAATTTGAGAAACTGGAACAAGAATGGTTCGAACTAACAGAAGAAAAAGAAAGTCTGTTACAAACAATTTCAGATTGTGAAAAAGCTAAAGAAGAGTTATCTTGCAAAATGTCCAAAATGGAGAAAGTGTGTGAAAAAATGAAAACTAAAGAAAAAATTCTGAAATCCACAAATTCAGAACTTGAAAATAAAACTGTGAGTTTGGATAAAGAAGTGGCTGAACTTCAGTCCACCTTGTCAAGGTTTGTAAAGGGCAAACAAAATCTAGATAACTTGTTGGGAGTTAAAGTCAATTTTCAAAAGGAAGGATTGGGATACACTCCTCAAAATAAAAAATCTTTTGAGCATAAGATCACCACATCCTTTGTTCATGATAAAGAAAATAACCATGCTTCATATTCCAACTCTAAGCCAAAGCATGTCCAACCCAAACCATGACAATTTCAAAGAAAATTTGCACCTGTTAATTGCTATCATTGTGGTAGATTTGGTCATGTTCTTACAAATTGTTGGTTCAAACAAAACTCACCAAGAAATCATATTTTTTGGACCAAGAAAAGATATGCACAGAACTGGACTAACTCCTACGAACCCAAACTAACTTGGGTACCAAAATCATTTGCATGAGAATGTTATTTCTTGCTGATATGTCTTGAAGCCAGGGGGAGCAAGTGGTACTTGGACAACGACTGCTCAAGGCATATGACAGGGGACAGGAAAGCGTTCTCTATGCTGCAAGATAAGGATGGAGGCTCAGTTACTTTTGGTGGAAAAGACAAAGGTAAAATAATTGGAATTGACAACATAGGTAAGAATTCTGAAACCTTGACTGAAAATGTTCTTTTTGTGAAAGGTTTGAATCATAACTTGCTGAGCATAAGCCAACTGTGTGATAAAGGCTTTAAGATTATTTTTGATGAAACCCATGCTAGTTTTGGAGTAATCTCCAAATTGCCTAAACATGACTTGGTGAATGGTTTGCCAAAATTAAAGTTTGAAAGTGATAAAATTTTTGAGGCTTGCACAAAAGGCAAGCAAACATGCATATCCTTCAAAAAAAAGAATATTGTTTCTACCTCCCGACCTTTGGAATTGCTGCATCTTGATTTATTTGGCCCAACTAGGACATCCAACCTAGGAGGGAAATCCTATGGTTTTGTGATTGTTGATGATTATTCCATATTCACTTGGGTGCTATTTCTATCGAATAAAAATGATACATTGATGGAATTTCAAGTGTTTTGTAGGAAGATCCAAAATCATAGAGGCTACCTTATCACTACTATCCAAAGTGATCATGGTGATGAAATTGAAAATCATGAGTTCAGCAATTTTTGTGAAGAGCACGGGTATACACATAACTTCTTATCACCAAGGACGCCCCAACAAAATGGAGTGGTGGCGAGGAAAAATAAAATATTGATAGACATGACACGGACAATGTTAAGTGAAAACTCTCTACCAAAATATTTTTGGGCTGAGGCGGTAAGTACATCATGTTACATCATCAAGAGGGCAATGGTAAGGCCCATTTTGAAGAAAACTCCATATGAGCTCTACAAGGGTAAGAAACCGAATATTTACCATCTTAAACCCTTTTGATGTTCATGTTTCATCCTGAACAATGGTAAGTCCAACTGTAGTGCCCCAGATCTTATATAAATAATTTTTGAATTACAAAATAATTTTTTGGAATTTATAAAGACCTAAATATATTAATAAAGGGATTATTGAAGTAATAAGACCTTATAAAGCCCAATTAGATGGAACTAATTAACATAATCTATCTAATTATTATCCAAAAGGTTTAAGGACCAAACCCATTAAGTTTGACCCATGTTCTAGAAGGGTACTTAGCTTATTCACGTATTTTAAGGATAAATACTATTTTTATAAAATAATTATATGGATAGTTATCAAAAGAGTTTTATTAAAATGAAACTCTGTACACGTTGAGTGTAACGGTCTATCGGGTGACCGCCACAGCCATTTGACGCACCTATGGATGACCGTTACATCCTGCAGTTCCGTGAAGTGAAAAATAAGCCAAAAGATTAGATTTTTGCTAACTTATCTCTTAGGGATCGAGATAGGAAGACTAATAAAGGTGTTAAGGACTCTTAGAAGTTGATCTAAGCTTTAACAAGGACTCTAAAATCGATCTAATCTTCAAACCCTAGCCAAAACCCTATAAATAGAACCTAGTTCTGAACTGACCGACCCTTACTTTTGGCTCGTGAAGAATCAAGGTAAGGAGTCATAATTTCTGGTAAGTTCTTTAGAAGCTTTTGTTTAGTATAATTTAGACTAATAGCCCTCCAAGTTTCGTGCTAGGAGACCAAGCAACCAAGGAGATTGAAGCTTCCCAAGTTGCTGATTTACCACAAGAAGAGCAAGGATCAAAGGGTAGCACCTAGCATCAAATTCGAAGTTTAAAAGTCTTAGAAGAGGTAGGTTATCTCATGAACGGCAAAAATAACATGTTAGGGATAAAAGCCCTCTGATTTTGTTTGATTACATACATGTTAGCTCATGAATTTCATGTTTTAGTAGAGACATGCATATATCTATATTCTTAGCCCTAACTAAATTAAAAAGAAACTTCCTTGTGAAATTCACAGAGAACCCATGCATGATATTCGTTTAGCCTTCATTCTATCATGTTGGAAGTTACATGTATGATTTTCAGACATGATGTAAGTTGAAACTTAAGTCATTGCTATTTATTACTGTCAGCAGAGGCTCTGACGGATCAGGGTAGGACCGTCACATGATATAATGGCCTTACGACCGACCGTTACACACTCTGTTATGTTTTTATTTCACTGTTGTCTCTAACGCACCAGGACAGGAGCATTACATTACTGTAACGGCCCCTCGATAGACCGTCACATGCACTGTGATGCTCTCCTGTTAGACCGTTAGACTATGTGTTCTGTCAGCCCATGACATAATAGTAACCAGTTAAATTAACCTATAATTAAGCCTAGTTAGCTAAGTTTTGACCTGTTATTATGATTTTAAGTTTTCTTACTAATTCATATTGAAATCTGCATGATCTAGGCATCTTGAACTATTTTAAGTTATGTTAATTTTATGTGCCAAAACTTTATAGTTTTGTAATTGAAAACATGATTTTCCAATGTTGTATTGACGGAGTTTATCTTGCTTTCACATTGTTACATATTCTTCCTCTATCTATAGTCATTTTCTTTAAGTACATGGCACATACTCCGGTATGTTGTCCATTAGTTCACTTTGCAATATAGGAACATTATTCTTGGACATGAGGACCTCTCTATTGGATATTCCTTCCAATGGACTAGGAAATCTTGTTTCAAGGCCTCCGTAATTCTCCGCGAGCCTGGGATTCCCACTAGGACGCCGAGTTGATTGTACCATTAAAACCCATTTGATTAGATTACACTATCGATGTTTTCTGGTTCTAACTATGTAACGGACCTATACTGGACCGTCAGGAGCACCTAACGGCCCACTATACGACCGTCACACTTCATTGAGTCTATTTTATTAGTTCTAGATTCAGACTAATGTAACAGCCTAGAACTAGACCGTCACATCATGTACTGGCCCAATACATGACCGTCACACTACTTGAGTACTTAACCTGAGGTTTGACCCAAGGGTTGATATTTCAAGGTTTCTAGATGACCCTTGATAATCTAGAACTTATCATATTGCTTAATAGACTTAATATAATGAATGAAAGTTAAGAAATATACCGTTATGCTACCGATCTATTTTATGAGCATAACATTGTTTAATGTCATTCTTGATTCCTCATTCAAATTGAAGCGTTCATTCATTGATTATTATTATCTTGAAATTATTGAACTTATTACACTCTTGGCCATACTTTATTGTTACATGCGTGGAAGTAACTTGATTTATACTTGAAGATGCGATCGAACACTGATTATGTTCAAGGGCTCTATGCTAGTCCCCTCGGCTGATTGTCAGAAACATACTATTTTATAAACCATGGGGTATCATGCTACTGGCGTCGCATTGCGCTGGGAGTACTTTCTCTATAAATAAGTGAAAATCCACGACATGACACGATATGACTTTCTTGCTTGATATTCCACAGAAATTCACGAAGTACTTGCTCATAAGCAAAAGATACTGGAGTGATGATTATGTGGCTTGCTAGTACATTCTCGATACATTCTTATTCATGAAAGGCCAATATCATATTCTTATCACATTCTTGCTAGTTCATACTTGCTCTCATTCTATCTTACATGATTGTTTGATTACTTTCATTTAATCGCGTGATCATCGCATTGCATGATTTTACCTTATTCTTTAGAGTAAAAATATTAATTTCTTTAATAGTGCCTTCATGTTGATGCGAAGATACTTACTGGGCAAGTGTGCTCATTACCTGTTTCTAATCTTTTTAGGAGATGGAAGTGATTCGGATTCAGATTCGGAAGGTTCAAGTAGCGGATCCAAGAGTGAATAAAGAATGAGCGAAGACTTAGGAAGTCTACATTGTTTAGATCGAGTCAATGTAATTTCGTATTTCTTGAGTCTAGTAGAGTGAAAGATGATGGAAAAATAATTGTATTTGATTATTAATCATTTATGAAATAAAGTTAGAGTTTGAGTAATATTGTGCAATTATATTTATGTGTGTGATTGTCTTGCGCTCTGATCGTTCTTGCTTGCAAGAGGGTTACCATACCGACTATTCGCGCTCCCCGAGTTAGTCTTCCGTTGTAATAAAGGCTCGGGGCGTGACAGTTAAGTTGGTATCAGAGCCTAAGTCTCAGGACTTAGGAAGAAGGAATCATGTCATAGGATAAGTCCAAGGTTTAAGGACCCCTACCTATGAACTAAGGAAGAAATTCCATACCCGTGTGAGAATTGGGTAGAGCCCGGGATAAGATAATTAATTAGCTTTAAGATTTATTTTGTTCATTCCAATTTCATGAGAAATAACAAGTTGTTATTTTTCTCTCAGGTACCTCATTTTACAAATGGCTCATCGTGTAGATTGGGATGGTATGCCTTGACATGAAAGGTTATGATGCCATTTTAGGGGTAGATTGACTTGTAGATCATGATGCTTATATTAATTGCCGAAATAAGATTATATCCTTTCGAAAGCTCGGTCTTCCAAGATTCTCTTTTCTTGGCATCAAGTACAAGAAACACCCCACTATCATATCCTCACTTCACGCTTGCGAACTTATCTCGCAAGGATGTGAAGCTTTCCTTGCTTCTGTCATTATCTCAGAGTCCAAAGAAATTAACATAGCAGACATCTCTATTGTAAATGAGTTCACAGACGTATTTCCATCGGAACTACCTAATTTACCGCCCGAGAGGGAAGTGAACTTCACCATTGAACTCATTCCAGGAGCAGCACCGGTTTCTATAGCCCCTTACAGGATGTCCCCCACGGAGCTTAAGGAATTGAAAATGCAATTGCAGGAACTACTAGACAAGGGTTTCATCATACCTAGCACATCCCCTTGGGGTGCGCCGGTTCGATTTGTCAATGAAGAAGGATGGTTCTCTCAGGCTATGCATCGATTACCGGCGATTGAATCAACTCACAATTAAAAATAAGTATCTGTTGCCGCGTATTGATGAACTCTTCGATCAGCTTTCAGTAGCAGAATATTTCTCTATGATAGACCTCAGATCAGGTTATCATCAGCTTTGAATTAAAGAAGAGGACATTTATAAATCGGATTTTTGAAGTCGTTATGGCCACTATGAATTCGTAGTAATGCCGTTTGGATTAACTAATGTCCCAGCAGCATTCATGCAACTTATGAACAATGTCTTCCAGCCATATCTGGACCAGTTCATCGTCGTCTTCATTGATGATATCTTAATATATTCCAAGACAAAGGAAGAACATGAACAACATTTGAAAATAGCTTTACAAACACTTAGAGAACACAAGCTTTTTGCCAAACTCAATAAGTGTGAATTCTGGCTCAAGGAAGTCTCATTCCTAGGCCACATTATTTCAAAAGAAGGTATTATTGTGGATCCCTCTAAGGTAGAAGCCGTCAAGAATTGGAGTCGGCCAACGACTGTATCTGAAGTAAGAAGCTTTCTGGGTCTAACTGGTTATTATAGAACATTCATTAAGGACTTCTCAAAGATAGCAGTTCCTTTAACTAGACTTACAAGAAAAGAAAATTATTTTGTCTGGTCAGAGGAATGTGAGAAGAGTTTTCAAAGTCTTAAGAATCATCTTACTACAGCTCCTATTTTATCACTACCAATGGAGGGTGGTGGATTCGAAGTGTTTACGGATGCGTCTGGCATTGGCTTAGGATGCGTTCTCATGCAGAATGGAAAATTAATCTGTTATTCTTCAAGACAATTGAAACGTCATGAGGAAAACTATCCCGTACATGATTTGGAATTGGCAGCAGTTATTTTCGCCTTGAAAATTTGGCGTCATTATCTTTATGGAGAAAAGTTCATGGTCTACTCGGACCACAAAAGCTTGAAATATTTATTTTCTCAAAAGGAACTTAACATGAGACAGAGGAGGTGGTTAGAATATCTCAAAGACTTTGATTTTGCTATTCAATATCATCCTGGCAAGGCTAATGCTGTAGCAGATGCACTCAGCAGAAAACCAATGGGTATGCTATCAAGTCTTATGATTAGTGTGACTAACCTTGTTCCTCAATTTGCTCAGTTGAACTTAGATATTGACATAAAGGAAAAAGATTGTTTCATAGCTAATATCCGACCTCAACCTACATTGATAGAAGATCTGGTCAAGCTGCAAAATGATGATCCTATATTACTAGAAATTAAGGCCAATGTTGAACAAAGGATAGATTTTTCTATTTCCAATGACGGAAGATTATTATTTAAGGGCCGAATATGTGTATCAGATCATGAGGCTACGAAAAAATTGATCCTAGATGAAGCGCATAATTCCAAATACACAATTCATCCAGGAGGAACAAAGATGTATCAAGATCTCAAAAGAAATTTCTGGTGGCCCAATATGAAGAGGGAAATAGCTGATTTCGTGTCTCGTTGTCTTACTTGCCAACAAGTAAAAGCCGAACATTTTAGACCCGCAGGTAAATTGCATCCTTTGAATATTCCCGAATGAAAATGGGAGAGTATAGGGATGGACTTTATTATGGGTTTACCCAAGACCAGAGGTGGACACGATGGAATATGGGTAATCATAGATCGATTAACTAAATCCGCGCATTTCATACCAATCAAGAGTCGATGGTCTGTGGATATTCTAGCAGCAATATACATAAGAGAGATTGTCAGATTACATGGTATCCCAGTCACTATTATATCTGATGGAGATCCCCGATTCACATCACAGTTCTGGAAAAGTCTACAACATTCACTAGGGACTAGATTGAATTTCAGCACAGTTTTTCATCCACAAACTGATGGTCAAACAGAAAGAACAAATCAGGTGGTAGAAGACATGCTCAGGGCTTGTGTTATTGATTTTGGAGGAAGTTGGCATGATCACTTGCCTCTGGTAGAATTTGCATATAACAACAGTTATCAAGCAAGCATACAAATGGCACCTTTTGAAGCTCTATATGGAAAAGGCTGTAGATCACCAATATATTGGAATGAAATAGGGGAAAAATAATTTCTAGGCCCCGACCTTATCAGGGATTCTACAGAGAAAATAAAGCTCATTCAAGAAAGAATGAAAACGGCGCAAGATAGGCAAAAGTCTTATGCCGACAATCGAAGATGTGACTTGGAGTTTCAGGTAGGAGATCATGTATATTTAAAGGTGTCTCTAGGTCGTGGTATTGGAAGATTTGGCATTAAAAGAAAGCTAACTCCTAGATTTATTGGCCCATTTAAAATTCTTGAAAGAGTCGGTGAAGTGGCTTACAAACTAGCTTTACCTCCACAACTAGCAGGAGTTCATGACGTATTTCACGTCTCTATGCTGAAGAAGTATGTATATGATCCTGACCATATTATCACTTATGACAATCTGGAAATTCAGAAGGATATGACATTCGAGCAAACGCCAATAAAGATTCTGGAACGAGAAGTTCGTTAATTAAGAAATAAAGTTATTCCTATGGTCAAGATTCAATGGAAGAAAACATGGCCATATGAAGCAACATGGGAAATCGAGGCAGCCGTGCGGAAAAGATTTCCAGAACTATTTAACTGTAAGTACACTCTCCACAATCCATGTATTGAATTTGGGGACCAAATTCTTCTAAGTGGGGGAGGGTGTAGTGCCCCAGAATTTATATAAATAATTTTTGAATTACAAAATAATTTTCTAAAATTTATAAAGATCTAAATATATTAATAAAGGGATTATTGAAGTAACAAGACTTTATAAAGCCCAATTGGATGGAACTAATTAACTTAGTCTATCTAATTATTATCCAAAAGGTTTAAGGACCAAGCCCATTAAGTTTGGCCCCATGTTCTAGAAGGGTACTTAGCTTATTCACGTATTTTAAGGATAAATACTATTTTTATAAAATAATTATATGGATAGTTATCAAAAGAGTTATATTAAAATGAAACTCTATACACGTTGAGTGTAACGGTCTATCGGGCGACCGCCACAGCCATGTGAAGCACCTATGGACGACCGTTACATCCTGCAGTTCCGTGAAGTGAAAAACAAGCCAAAAGATTAGATTTTTGCTAACTTATCTCTTAGGGATCAAGATAGGAAAACTAATAGAGGTGTTAAGGACTCTTAGAAGTTGATATAAGCTTTAACAAGGACTCTAAAATCGATCTAATCTTCAAACCCTAGCCAAAACCCTATAAATAGAACCTAGTTCTGAACTGACCGACCCTTACTTTTGGCTCGTGAAGAATCAAGGTAAGGAGTCATAATTTCTGGTAAGTTCTTTAGAAGCTTTTGTTTAGTATAATTTAGACTAATAGCCCTCCAAGTTTCGTGCTAGGAGACCAAGCAACCAAGGAGATTGAAGCTTCCCAAGTTGCTGATTTACCACAAGAAGAGCAAGGATCAAAGGGTAGCACCTAGCATCAAATTCGAAGTTTAAAAGTCTTAGAAGAGGTAGGTTATCTCATGAACGGCAAAAATAACATGTTAGGGATAAAAGCCCTCTGATTTTGTTTGATTACATACACGTTAGCTCATGAATTTCATGTTTTAGTAGAGACATGCATATATCTATATTCTTAGCCCTAACTAAATTAAAAAGAAACTTCCTTGTGAAATTCACAGAGAACCCATGCATGATATTCGTTTAGCCTTCATTCTATCATGTTGGAAGTTACATGTATGATTTTCAGACATGATGTAAGTTGAAACTTAAGTCATTGCTATTTATTACTGTCAGCAGAGGCTCTAACGGATCAGGGTAGGACCGTCACATGATAAAATGGCCTTACGACCGACCGTTACACACTCTGTTATGTTTTTATTTCACTGTTGTCTCTAACGCACCAGGACAGGAGCATTACATTACTGTAACGGCCCCTCAATAGACCGTCACATGCACTGTGATGCTCTCCTGTTAGACCGTTAGACTATGTGTTCTGTCAGCCCATGACATAATAGTAACCAGTTAAATTAACCTATAATTAAGCCTAGTTAGCTAAGTTTTGACATGTTATTATGATTTCAAGTTTTCTTACTAATTCATATTGAAATCTGCATGATCTAGGCATCTTGAACTATTTTAAGTTATGTTAATTTTATGTGCCAAAACTTTATAGTTTTGTAATTAAAAACATGATTTTCCAATGTTGTATTGACGGAGTTTATCTTGCTTTCACATTGTTACATATTCTTCCTCTATCTATAGTCATTTTCTTTAAGTACATGGCACATACTCCGGTATGTTGTCCATTAGTTCACTTTGCAATATAGGAACATTATTCTTGGACATGAGGACCTCTCTATTGGATATTCCTTCCAATGGACTAGGAAATCTTGTTTCAAGGCCTCCGTAATTCTCCGCGAGCCTGGGATTCCCACTAGGACGCCGAGTTGATTGTACCATTAAAACCCATTTGATTAGATTACACTATCGATGTTTTCTGGTTCTAGCTATGTAACGGACCTATACTGGACCGTCAGGAGCACCTAACGGCCCACTATACGACCGTCACACTTCATTGAGTCTATTTTATTAGTTCTAGATTCAGACTAATGTAACAGCCTAGAACTAGACCGTCACATCATGTACTGGCCCAATACATGACCGTCACACTACTTGAGTACTTAACCTGAGGTTTGACCCAAGGGTTGATATTTCAAGGTTTCTAGATGACCCTTGATAATCTAGAACTTATCATATTGCTTAATAGACTTAATATAATGAATGAAAGTTAAGAAATATACCGTTATGCTACCGATCTATTTTATGAGCATAACATTGTTTAATGTCATTCTTGATTCCTCATTCAAATTGAAGCGTTCATTCATTGATTATTATTATCTTGAAATTATTAAACTTATTACAGTCTTGGCCATACTTTATTGTTACATGCGTGGAAGTAACTTGATTTATACTTGAAGATGCGATCGAGCACTGATTATGTTCAAGGGCTCTATGATAGTCTCCTCGGCTGATTGTCGGAAACATACTATTTTATAAATCATGGGGTATGATGCTACTGGCGTCGCATTACGCTGGGAGTACTTTCTCTATAAATAAGTGAAAATCCACGACACGACATGACTTTCTTGCTTGATATTCCACAGAAATTCACGAAGTACTTACTTATAAGCAAAAGATACTGGAGTGATGATTATGTGACTTGCTAGTACATTCTCCATACATTCTTATTCATGAAAGGCCAATATCATGTTCTTGTCACATTCTTGCTAGTTCATACTTACTCTCATTCTATCTTACATGATTATCAGATTACTTTGGTTTAATCGTGTGATCATCGCATTGCATGATTTTGCCTTATTCTTTAGAGCAAAATGTTAATTACTTTAATAGTGCCTTCATGTTGATGCGAAGATACCTACTGGGTAAGTGTGCTCATTACCTATTTCTAATCTTTTCAGGAGATGGAAGTGATTCGGGTTCGGATTCGGAAGGTTCAAGTAGCAGATCCGAGAGTGAATAAAGAATGAGCAAAGACTTAGGAAGTCTACATTATTTAGACCGAGTCAATGTAATTTCGTATTTCTTGAGTCTAGTAGAGTGAAAGATGATGGAAAAATTATTGTATTTGACTATTAATCATTTGTGAAATAAAGTTGGAGTTTGAGTAATATTGTGCAATTGCATTTATGTGTGTGATTGTCTTGCGCTCTGATCGTTCTTGCTTGCAAGAGGCTTATCATGACAGCTGTTCACGCTCCCCAAGTTAGTCTTCCGCTGTAATAAAGGCTCGGGGCGTGACACCAACCTAGGTAAGTTTGATGAGAAAAGTGACAAGGGAACATTCCTAGGCTATGAGGCTATGCACTTAATTCTAGAGCTTATCGAGTGTTCAATAAACGGACTTTGGTTGTTGAAGAAAGTCCTCATGTAATTTTTGATGAATCTGAAGCAAAACTGACTACTCAAATTTTGGATGCAGGAGAAGCCCCCAAAAACTCAACTAATACTGGAACATCTAAAACAAAGGATGAACCAAAGGAATGAATACCTAGCATGAGTGAATAAGATGAAGATCCTTCAATTGAAACACTGCAAGAGCAGCAAGTGCAGCACCCCGGCTTGCCAAGCACCTCCACATTCTTAAAGGATCATCCAGCTGAAAATATAATCGATAATCCTCAAGATGAGGTAAGAACCAGAGCATCTCTAAGGCAAGTAGAAGAAGAAGATTTGATAGTCTTAATCTCACAGGAAGAGTCTAAGGATATTCATGAAGCTCTTCAAAATGAATACTGGATCATGCTATGCATGAAGAGTTGCACCAGTTCGAAAGAAACCAGGTGTGGACTCTAGTGCCACGACCTAAGAATCAATTCATTATTGGAACCCGATGGGTTTTCAGAAATAAGTTAAATGATACGAGATTGGTTGTTAGGAACAAGGTCCGGATTGTCGCCAAAGGGTATAGCCGGAAGATGGGTATTGATTTTGATGAGTCTTTTACACCGGTTGCTCGTCTAGAAGCAGTCTGGATCTTATTGTCTTATGCTTGCTCATCAGACTTTAAAGTGTTTCAAATGGATGTTAAATCTGCGTTTCTAAATGGGTATATCAAAGAGGATATTTTTGTAGAACAACCTCCAGGTTTTGAAGATCCCAAACATCCACAACATGTGTACAAGCTCCAGAAGGCCTTGTACGGACTGAAGCAAGCACCAAGGGCATGGTATGAACGGCTCACGTTATTTCTGATTGAAAATAATTTCAAGAGAGGTAAGGTTGATCACACACTTTTTACAATGAAATCAGGTAAAGATATATTAGTAGTTCAAGTTTATGTGGATGCCATAATTTTTGGAGCTACTAATAATGTGCTATGTGATGAATTCGTAGAAATCATGTAAGGTGAATTTGAGATGAGCCTAATGGGTGAACTAACATTCTTTCTTGGATTGCAGGTGAAGCAAACACCTGAAGGCATTTTCATAAGCCAAGCCAAGTACACAATGGAGCCTTTGAAAAAATGTGGGATGGCTGAAGCAAAACCTTTGTCAACTCTAATGGCCACAACCTCGAAGTTAGACAAAGATGAAAATGGTAAAATAGTAGATCCTACACTATTTTGAGGTATGATCGGATCACTACTATATCTTATAGCATGCCGCCCTGACATTCAATTCAGTGTATGTCTTTGTGCCCATTTTCAGTCATGCCCTAAAAAATCTCACTTATCGGCTGTTAAACGCATTTTTAGATACTTACTTGGCACAATAGACTTTGGCTTGTGGTTTCCTATCGGTAGTTCTTTTGATTTGATTGCATACACCGACGCGGATTATGCCGGATGCATTGTAGATCGTAAAAATACTAGTGGGTACTGTCAGTTTCTTGGTGGGTGCCTAATTTCATGGGCCTCCCAGAAACAACATTCAGTAGCTCTCTCAACGGCCGAGGCTGAATATGTAGCCGCCAGAAGTTGTGGAGCCTAAGTACTTGGGATCAAAAATCAATTGCTTGATTTAGATATTGAGATGAAATGTGTGCCAATCTTGTGTGATAATACTAGTGCAATCAGTTTGTCTAAAAACCCTGTTCAACATTTTAGAACCAAGCATATTGATATTCGTCATCACTCTCTGAGAGATCATGTAGGAAGGGGGTCTTTGAATTGAACTTTATTGACACACACAATCAGCTAGCTGACATTTTCACCAAACCCCTCAACCAGGATCAATTTAACAAGATAAGAAGAGAACTTGGGATGTGCAAGGGTGAGAGCATTCATGCATAGGCTTGCACTTAGGTTAAGTTCTGCATTCGTAGAAACTCATATACATCAAGGGTAGGAAAACATGCATTTTGTCTTTACTTCTAATACCTTGTGTGTTCACATACATTCCTGCATGCTTGAATGTAATTATATGTATAGCCCTCCTTGAAAATTTTTCTAAGGCCAGATATTCCTTGGATAAATAATTGTGGACTCAGTGATGTCGGACCAAAGGCAACTTCTGAGGGGGAGTTAGAAACTTTCCTCAAACATGCATCTATTTCCTTCCCTCCACTTCATGATGTTGGCTCAAATCAGACAGTCGGTTGTTAGCCCCCCCCCCCCCATTTAAAAAAAAATAGAACAAAAAAATAATATATACAAAATTGAGGGTTTTTTGGGCTAGCGATCGACCGCCAGCCTCGCACCGGTCGACCGGTGGCGGCGAACCGGCCCGACCGGGTCCCATCCGAGCCAACTTATAAGGGGTCCTAAAGCCCCCCATTCTCATTTTATCACTTCCATTCACCCTCCACCACTTTGCGCTAACCCTAGAACACCTTTTCTCCACCTCCTTAACTTCTAAAAGCCATCATTCCTTCTTCCGCACAAAGATCTGGTGTGTTCGTCGCCACTTCGGGACGAACTCCATTCGGCCATTCGTGCGTTCGAGGAACTTCTTCCAAGGTTCCAGTCAGTGGAGAAGGCTTTTGCAAGCCCCTAGAGTGTCCGTAGATCTATATTCAACCACCAGGACGAGGGTCCTCTCTTCAAGGGTTTTCTATTGGGTTTTCTAGTTCAGGATGCCGCCTAGACGAAGCTCTCGGTGTTCTACCCAAGGGGAAGGGAGTGGATAGAGATGCGAAGCACCGGCCCCTCCACCACAGTGGGTGCCTGCACCACGTCGAGCACCTAGGTTGCTTATTCGTCCCATCATCGACCCTCTACTGGTCGATTTCCACGAGGTGAATGAGCTCTTGCCTGATATTTGTGTAGTCTTTGCGATTCTGTCGGGTTGGACTGATTTCATCTCTAGATATAACCGTCATTACCCCAATCTAGTACAGCAGTTCTATGGGAACTTGGTTGCAAGAAATGAGCAATTATTTACTGTTGTTCAAGGGGTCGAGATTCACATTACTCCCAATGTGTTTGAGAGATGTTTAGGAGTTGCGGCTAGAGGGGCCGACTTGGTTTTTGGTCATGGGGAGGTTGAGGACACATTTCTTGCTATGACAGGCTGTTATTACGTGCGTGGTGTCAGCAATTTGATTGTATTGAATGCAAATCACTTTCCACCACTGCAGCGAATCTTACACCATATGTTTAGCTCCCTTATTTATCCTAAGAGTGGCAGCAGAAATGAAGTCACAGAGGTTCATAAATTCTTGTTCTACAATGTGATGAATGGTATACGAATCAACATGGGTTGCCTCATGACGACCCTCATTAGAGCTTGCTGAATAAATCTGCGGCGATCTTTGCCGTATGCTTCATAGTTGACCGGGGTATTCATTCATGCTGGGATTAATTTAGCAGAAGAACAATTTATCTATGTCCGCCAGGAAGATACTTATAATAAGCATAAGATCTTCACAGATATGGGTTATTACAATGGTCCCGATGGTGAGCTGCGTCGGGATGTACCTACTTATGGAGACGAATATGATAGTGAGGATGAGCAGGAACCACAGTAGCAGCATGTTCAAGGGGATGTACCCCCTCCAGTTCAGGCTGAGGAGCAGCCTCCTCCACCCTCACTTCATCACTTGGATGCCGAGGTGCCGCTTCCACCTTTGCCGCAACATATGGATCCGGAGATGCCTCCTCCTACTCAGTTTCTTCATGGAGAGTCCTCCACACAGGGAGCCACTCAGCCTTCTTGGGTAGACTATGAGATTTTTGATAGGCGGTTCGCTGGGCTAGAGACTCGTGTGGATACTTTTGGGGAGAGACTTTCTACTGTCGGGGATCATGCCGACACTATAGGCAATGTTGTTGACACCATGTTAGGCCGCATTGATTCTTTCTCCACTGCTCTGGATACCATTTCCACTCAAATGGCCACACTCTCCACTCATATGACTAGCCTCACCAACAATGTTGCTGATTCTAGCCAGTCCTTCCACATCATGAACTATACACTTCTTAGCATGGCTCATCGTGATGTGGCTTGTGACCTCTCCATTGGCCGCATTCGGGATACTCTTCACGCTCAAGCTCATGCTCTTGAAGACAACCACTGTCTCCTTGGTTACCAGCCCCCTCCTTCAGAGGATCAGCCACCTCCACCTGCAGATGCACCATGAGGATTTTGTCTTTCTTCTATCTCTAGCTTGCTGTCCTTTGGTCTTATGTCACTTGGGTCTCTCTTCGTCTATACTATCCACTTTTGATGATGCCAAAGGGGGAGAAGTAGTAGTGCAGGGGTTTATATATTTATGTATGTCCGTGTGTGGTTGTATGTTTGCATGTTTTCCCATGTGAGAATCATGAGTCAATCTTTATGCATTTGTTTAATCTCTTGAGTCCAGAGTCGTGCATTCACTCTTGCACTAATGTACCTTGTAATGAAATGATGAATTGAATGCAATTGGTGTTTGATCTCAAATGTTGGCTCTTATATCTCATTTCTTATCTAATTGGCAAATAAAATGTTGAATGGTTTGTGTTCGCTAGTGTGATGGGATGTGAATGAAATGCTTTGATTTTGAACCTTGATCTAAACTTTCAAACATTGCTCAAATGCACGTTCATGTATTTCAAAACCCCTTCAGTTTTGTCATCATCAAAAAGGGGGAGATTGTTGAGTATATCCAGGTGATTTTGATGATAACAAAACCCAGGTTATGTGTTTGCTCACGTGCTATGTTTCAACAATAGAGTTTGATTTCAACATGCATTTAAGCCTACTTCAGCATGTATTATACTTAATTGTTTAAACCCTTCGAAATGCATAAATCCCTGTTTTGGTTTCTAAACCACCCAGGCTAAGTTTAAACCCACTCACCTTGATTAGAACAAGGTAGCCATAAACTGATTCGTTCATGTATGATATTGCATTGGCCAACCTTTTATTTTTTGCAGAAACCCCAGCCAGCGGTTGTGGGGATGTTTTTTGTTTAGGTTTATTTTACTGGATTTATTAGGCATGCCAGTCATCGGAGTGACGATTTATTGTGCGCTCGATCTAACGTAGTCAGTCGATTGTGATATTCGTGTCAGGACCCTGAGTCCGTCATACCATAAAGGTTATGACGTTAATTACGCCCTTCCAAAGAAGGACAACCCTTGATTAATTGCTAAGAAAGGATGCCTCGGGGGCAAAATGAGATACGACTATTACGCTAACTCCGCTAACGGGATGCAAAACATGCATAGAAAAGCGTGCTACGCGGGACATGATAACGGTTTTATGGCGCAAACCCAGAAGCATGCCTCCTTGTCTGGGGCTATGCCAAAGGGAAATATAGGTCATTCACCCACGAAATGTCGAGATGGAAGACAAAAGAGAGGCGGGCGTAGCCCTAGATCCAAAAGGATTTGAATGTGACGGGACAGTGTCCGCTACCATGTCGTTTGTTGATATTCCCCTTAAGGGACCATTGGAGGATATGCAGTGGCAAAACTCCGAGGGTCAGCGGTGTGACAAAAGAAACCTCGTATTCGGTATAATGTAGGGGTAAAACCCCGATTAATGTATCTCACGTGGGTCTGGATGAAGAACCATGATTCCCTCGTAAAGCGATGAAGGCTGGCATGAAGGTTGACAGGAATGGGACATTGAGTTTAGACTGGATTTGGGTTTAATGGAGTTGTTGAGACATCATATTTGGATGGCACCTGTTAATAAGGCGAAACGGCGCGGAGAGGAGTCGGGGCGAGGAGATCCCGGCGCGACGGGAGGCCAAAGGGCAGACGGCACGGCATGGCAGACGGCGCAGCATGGTTCCCGGCGCGCCCTTCACCCGGCGCGAGTTTGGCGCCAGGAAGAGGTGGCACCGGGAGGAAATGGCGCCGGGAGGAGGTGGCGCCGGTGGCCGTTTTATTGGTTTTCTTCAGGTGTTATGAGGGGTTTTGATGAGTTCAAGGGGATCCTCTATATTCAACGGGGATTTCATGGCAATAATTGGGTGAGATAGAAGATAGGGGTGGATTCATTCACCAAGGGTCCGAGGAGACAGTGTAACTGTAACGTATATCCCCTGTGGCGACCAAGGTGTCATGAGATGATATAGCTCAGCCCTTTGCCACACAGTTGGGGGCTAAATGCATAATTTCGGTGAAAACATCGCACTATGTGATCGAATAACCCTCTGAACGAATTTTGACAGCACCTCCCCTTATTTTGGGAGTATGCCAAAAGGGTATTATAGGTCATCCACTCACGAACTGTCGGAGTGGAAACCAAAATAAGAGCCGGGCGTAGCCCGAGATCCAAGGGATCCAAATCATATGGGGTATTATCCCCTGTTGTGATATCCCATGTGCAGTCAATGGAGGACATGCAGCGGCAGAACTCCACGACTTAATAGGGTTATAAAATGTGGGGGAATGACCCCTTTAATATGACTCCCAAGAGGATAGAGGGAATGGTAGTGCATCTCCATAGAACAGGGTATGATGAGTAAGGTTGGCATGGCCTGACGGCATCGGCACGAACGCATGGACGTGGCCAGAAGGTGTAAAGGTATCGGCGCGAAGAAGGAGTTGGGCCTCGGCGCGAAATAGGAAACCCAACCGGCGCGGCAAGCCCTCGACGCGAGACTTGTGCCGAGAGGTGCTTGCGCCGGGAGGCTTCCTGAAGTGAGGTTTTAGAGGGGTTTGAAGGCAGGGGCTTTGGGCATATTAAGGAAAATGGTTTGTTCAACAATTTGAAGACCAATTCGGACGATCGTAGAGAGGATGGTCCGGGGTGGAGATGACCTTCCTTCTGGGGCCTCACTGGGAGCAGAACCATGCACGGAAACCTCAGATTCAGATTCGTCCCTTCTCGTTTCACAGGCGAGAAGCCATGAGATAGATTGTCTCAGGCTCTCGTTATAAGCGTAAAGTTGAAAGAACCATACGATGGAATAGCATTCAACAGACTTTAAAAAAACAAAACGGTAAAGCATGCGTAGACGTGCAGCCATTAATATCCATAGCACGTAGTGCAGAGGCAGAAACAAAAGAGTAATGACGGGGGAGAACTCAACCCATCTTTCATTAACTATTTCATCGGAAGAAGGCATGCACAAATTCAACTCCGGAGAAAAAGAAGCATACACCGACTCTATCCCTGAGGACAGGGTTACATTGGCATTCAGTGCTACGGGAGTAGAGATGCTCGAAAGCATAGATACAAAAGAGATGGGGGGAACGATATTCAGACAGAGGAGAAAGGGAGGAAGAGGAGCTGCAGCCACCCAGGATGTCGAACAGCACACCCCACCTGGCTTCTCCCTTGGAGCCTATGTCTCTCTCTTTTCTTCAGCTTCTATGGAGGGCTCTCAAGCTTCCCCTTTCTTTCAGTGGCTAGCTCTTCAATCTCCTTCCACTCTTTTTTTTTATCTTTCTCCTCTCTCCCTTCTCTGTTGCCTCTTTTTCTTTTTCTTCGAAGGGCAACCTTCTTATAGAGGGATGACCCTCATTCTCTCAGCCTGAGCTTCCCGGCGCGCCAACATCCATCTTCCCGGCGTGGGCAGCCCTCGGCGCGTCTCAGTTCACATTTGGGCTTGGCCCATTTTCCTGTCATTCGGCACAGGATCCACCTAATGGACCTCTTCCGACAGTGGGCTTCTTGGCATATATATTAAGACTTCATGGGGCTTGTTTAACACCTTGCATTCACAAACACGTGTGAGGCACTGTGCATCCCACCTTCGGAGAATCAGAATTATCTGAGCATCCTTTCTTAGCAGACAGATGATTGCCTGAATGTTGGTATGGTTTTATCAGCCCGACTACCTGAATGATAGCCGTACTGGACAGCGGCCTAGCCAGGGATGGCTTTAGCTGAACAAAGTGTTAGGAATAGCGGGTCTCTTCTATTTTGATTCTCGGAACTTCCAGGGATGGAACAGGAGCCGCACCCTCGACTGGTCTTCAAAGCTATGAATTTACTTTGGTCTCTTCTGGTATATTTTCGGTGTCAACAAATGTCCCCCACTCGTAGGTGGCGTAAGCAAAGAATGAGTGACACGGCACATGCGGGTGCACACTGCACCACACCTCATAATTTCTTCAGGTCTGCTCCTGTTCATTATTCATTCTTGTGACTCTGAGTCTTCATTCTATTTGTATAATCCCAGTACTTTGTCAGTATACTCGGACAGGTATCAGCATTCTTGATTTGATCTTCTGATTGCAGCACCCTGGATGAATCGAACGGCGCCACTGGCGATTTCGGCACACCCATCTCGGCGCGGCCGTCGTCTCGGCGCGCTAGGTCTCGGCGCACCTTTTGGCATTTTTGAATTTCAGCGCAAAGGCCGTCTCGGCGCGCCTTTTGGCGCGTTCGGCAGCCGACGCGCAGGCCTTCTCGACGCGCCTTTTGGCTGGACCTATATAGGCGCCGAGAGGGGGGAGAGAGGCTCATTTCTCACCGAGCTCTCTCTCTCTTCGGCCTCTTCTTCTTCCACTGCTTCTGCCATCGGCGTGGGGAGCCTCCCCTTGACCGTTTTCTCCTTCGAGACTACGTCCCTCTTTATTGCGGAGTCACCCCCTCTTGGTGGGTGCTCTCCTATTTGACTTCTGGGCATACCCCGGATAAATGGAGATGCTGTCAAAATTTTCCTTGAGATATTCTTTTCTATTTTCTTCTTCATATCATTTTATTTTCCCTTGATTTTTTGTCTGTAGCTGCTGCAATGGCCTCTTCTTCCAGCCGTGTTGCTTCCGGCGCTGCTGACGTTGACGCTTCCTCCCAAGGTAGGGTGTCTGGCCCTGTTGTGACCTGGAAGAACGTCGGACAACTGGACCGGGGTCTCGGGAGGATCGCTATAGTTGATGAATCCTCTGACTCCGAAACAAACACGGTATCCTCGTCTCACGTAGTGACCGTCAAGGGAGGGCTGGACTTCAATCGCGACGACGAGTATCGCCCGGACTTCCCGAAGGACCGGCACCTTGCACCGTTCATCTGCACCTTCAGCGTCTCGGGGAAGAGAGATGTCATGCTGGCTCGGATGGTGGAGTGGGCCATGTTGCTGGATCGGGACAGCCTAAAAGGTTCTGTGTACCGCGGAGACACCATCTATCTCCCGGGAGAGCGACGCAAATGGAATGTCATCTTGGGGGTGACAGAGCTGGAGGCAGAGCAGAAAATGCTGACACGGGCTCCAGAATTCACACCAGCTAGGTGGGATACCACTGCGGGTCGGGTCAACAGAGAAAAGCCCGGCTATGGTTTATTCTTGGCGCCCATCAAGTGGGGCTATAGGGACGAGCCATTCGTCCTGAACTGCTTGGCTGTCCAGTTAAAATTCCAGTTGGCTGCTGGGTGGTTTGCTGACACGAAAGTGACCGATGCCCATCTCTTCCGTGTAGGAGCTGTAGAATTCACAGAATATGTTCTGAAGGAGTATGCGCCGTTGCTGGTCAGGGCCGGGGTGTATCATAGTGTGTATGCATCTTGTTTTAGGTATCCCATCTCGAAAGGGTTGTGCTGCGGTATGTTCGAAGTGTTCTACCCGCAGTTCAATACTTTATATACAGCAGAAGGTGAAACCTCTCTGGACCTCTGGAGCCTGTCACAGCTGTCGGGTCTACCGATCAACGGAGAGCCCTATGAGGAGGTCTGCCTTCATGACTTCATCAAGGATGAGACAGATGGTGAAGGTGACTATTATTTCGGCTACTCATACTGCTACTTAATGAAAGCGTACCGCTCCCTCTGCTTGGCGCTGAATAGGGGGGTCCTCGAAGGGGTATCGGCCTTGAGAGAAAAGCAGCAAATGGAGAGTCCGAGTAGGACATTGGATTCAGTATTTCTTCGGCGGCCCTCTGAAGTACAGTGAGTTCCCCCATGTAGCTCCTGTTGTGGGTAAGCCCAGCAGACCGCCCAAGTTCAAGTCGGCACTGCCCTCTTCCCTTCGACAGATTGGTCGCGGAGGACCGAATCCCACTCGGGCGGATCCCCTTACGCATTGCGCGGCTTACCTCACTTTCTGGTTGTGCACTTTTGCTCTCCCACAGGGAGATGAGACAGTTATTAGGCCGGAGGTAATATACCTGGCTTGTCAGATGGCTTGGGGCATGCGACTTGCACTATGCCCAGCAGCACTCTGCCTGATCTACAAATCTCTTGGAGATATTCATAGGCATCGGGTCCCACGCTCTTTCAGAGCAATGGGGCCATTTCATTTCTTCAATGCCTGGGTGTGCAATTTGTTCCCAGAGCTGGCTCCAAGGACTCTATAGACAGTGACATTGTATCCCAGAATGCTAGAGTTTGCTAGTGCTGAACCAGGTCCAGTGTCTCAGCAACTTTTCTCCATCCGAGGCCGGTTGATAAGGGTCCCGATGGATTCAGCGGGGACCATCCATTTTTGGAATTTGGCCGCACATTCTTGTCCATTGGTGAACCGCCAACATGAATGTAAGCTCGAGGCAGTTGAGACTTTCACACATTTTATTTCAGGCAACACAGTGACCCGGCCAATTTTGGAGCCTGAGCTCATTGACTGGGTCTTGTCAATTCGCCCCAGTGTCTTAGTGTTCAGGAAGGGGGGCGCGGTTCATTTAGAACCTTACTATCCTTTTAGGTTTGGCCGAAATTTCGGCTATGATCAGCATATCTCGCCTTCGGCGGCCCTGTTTCCCTTGGACAGCAGGTCGAAGCACGGCTCGACTGTTGTAGCTGAGGGTCGCTCCTGGTGGGACTACTTTCACCGCCGGGACGCCAATGTTTTCAGAGTGCCGATGCCGAACTGAGTTCCCCGGGTCACTCCAGAGTATGTGAAGTGGTGGAATGCTCGAACGGGCTTTTATCGCAATGCCAGGGTGGCATGCTGGGATGTAGCTGAGCGCACCTTCCTGAGCCAGCAGCCTAGGCCAGTTTTCGACATTGAAGAAGCCCATTTGAAGAGGCTGTTCTCCCAACATCCGAAGGAGGTAGAGGTATATATAGCAGGCAGAAAAGCCACAAAAGAGGACGCAACTGAGCCGCTGGTGCCTGTACTTGCTGACATAGACGAAGATACTTTCACGCAGAATCTAGAACATCTGTGTCAGATTGGTGGTTCCCGCCTGGAGCTTCAGCAGTACCCGTTCCCCATTGAGGAGCCGCTCTCCAAAGCAGTTTCATGGAAGTGCGAGGTGGACCGCTTTTGCCCGTACCGGGCATTTGTCAATAGAGAAGATAGAACTCCGACATATTATCAACATACGTCTTGGTTGTTTGTCTTGATGAACATCCACGGACTGACCCTTGACAGTCCCATAGCGACTGTCCTGGACAAGCCTTTGTTTGTATCTTTTCATTATGCCGACGTCTGGGGCTTCGACCACCTCGGCATATATCATTGCATAGATTCTCATGGTCATGCAGATTTGGCCGACCTAGCCGAGAAGTGCAAGAAGATTGGCGACATCTGCTGGCTTGTTCGGGAGGCTGCATCCCGAAGCAAGGAAGTGGCTTATCAGTATTGGTCACTTTCATCTTTTTACAGCGGCCGGGTAGGTAAGTCCTCTTCAGTTGACATGTAGAGTGGTTCACTGCTCAGTTCTTTTTATAACGGCATGCGCTTCATTTGACAGACCGTCCAGATATAAAGCAGCAAGGACTTTAAAGAAAAATCTTCTCTCAGGCCCAGAAGCCGGAATATTTTGAGGTTCTTGCACCGGCACTGACCACCACTCCATTGCCGCCCGGCAAAAAGAGAGAGGCCTCCGTGATGAAAGTTGCGATAGGCCGAGCGAAGAAAGCTCAGAAAACCTCTTCCAAGCAGCCTTCGACTGGTGCGGCTAAGACTCCTCTACCTGAGGTGCCATCGTTCGAACAGTTTGCCGCCCGGAAGGAGGCCACTCAGCAAGCGGCAGAAGGTGAGATCACTTTCTCTTGTGGTCTAAAGGAGTGTTCCTTTCATGACGTCTTCATATTTTTTGACGCCCTTTTTGTTTGACCTCAGCTCAAGGAGCGGTCGACATCACCCCACATGCTGAAGAAGGTGCCTTGGAGGCGGGAGAGATAGGGTCTTTTACCATAGCCGCGGTAGGGGCAACCACAACAGCCGAGGCCACAGGGGAGAGTCTCCCCGCTGAGGATGAGGATATCAGGCTCCCTTCTCCTACGCCTACCAATGAGGTCGAGGGTGAGCCACATGACTGTCATCCTTCTGACTCTTCTCTTTTATTAATCCTTTTGTCCCGCCTTATGTATATGTTTATCGCAATGGCAGGAGTGGTTAGCACAGTAGTTGAGGCACCTGCCGTGGATGCTCCTTCACAGCCTGAAGGACATAAGACTGTGCTAAAGAAAGGTGTTATCCCATTGCAGAGTGTAGTCACCCGCTCGCCATCCCGTCAGGCAATAGAGGAGGTGGGCCAACCTGAGATCAGCGTAGATATTTCCTCCAGCAGCTCCGCCACCCATTCTGACGAGGAAATTGACTATCATTCTTCAGAAAGTGACGAACAAGCCCCCGCAGTAGCCAGCAAAGGTGTCACGGCATCCTTCATGCCGTTGAGTGATCCTGTGATTTTTAGTCCTCCGAGGTTGCCAATGACTTCATCGGAGGGAATGCTGTAGGAGGAATTTTCCGGACTAGATATGGAGGTGGAGATAACCCCTCCTTTTGTTGCTTCATCTGCAGAGTTGGAATATTCCATGCGGGCGCTTGAAGAGATGGGTGCTGCAGCCATAGTAAGTTCTGCCCGCCCCTCTACAGAGCCGCATATTTTTTTCATTCTTTCCTGCCATCTTGGTGCTTACTGGGATCTTGTTCCAGGAGCCTGACACCGCCATTCACCCTCCGGTACCGCCTTCTGGTGCTATCATGGCTTCGTCGGAGGATTCGGACGTGCTACCACTGGCCACCGTGTCTTCTTCGGGGGTAGTTACCATACTTCGCCCTGTGCCAGTAAGAGTACACGTAGTTGCCGAAGTATCATCAGTGGAGCTGAGCCCGTTGGGAGAGAGCCTCGCCCTGGTGCTGGCAATAGAGTTGAGAGCCGAAGCCGGCCCGTCAAGGGGTTCTGCCTTTGTCCCGGCGGCCATAATGACCATTGCGCCTGACTCTGCGACTTCATCCGTGCCATAAATAGAGTCGGAACCTCTGCCTCTTCTAGCATCTGTGGAAGAAAGTTCTTCAAGGAGCCCGATGGAGCAAGAGCATGCTGCCGTGGTACCTGCTATTTCAGCCCTGGCGGCCATTCCATCTTGTTCTTTCATGGCAGATATTGGCTTGTGGGCCTCCATAGATAGGGAGGTGACCTTTGAGGTGGCTCCGGTAGTCTCCCTGGGCTTTACTTCATCGGAGGAGTTTGTCTGGCAGTATTTGGGGATGTTACGCCATGTCGTGGAATCTCAACCGACCCTATCTTACCCCCAGCTGAAGGAAGTGGCCGAGCGACTGACGATCGGGCTGCAGGCATAAGGCTATCCTTTGGACACCTGGACCCAGCGGGTGTTGTTCCTGTTAAAATTCGTAAACCGCCGGGACTTTCTTGGGAGAGTGATGAATGACCGGCTAGCGGCCCTGAAACTGTAGAAAACTAACTGTCAGGTAGAGCTGACATCTCTGATTTTCGATCTTCAGAAGAGCAAAGCTCATGTTGAAGCTTCCGCTGCTCGGGCACATATTCTACACAGCCGATGAGAAGAACTCCGGGCTGAATTGGCCACCATTGAAGCTGGATACCACAGTTGGAGGCTGTAGAAGTCCAAGGCATCGAGGAAACTTCTTTATTGGAGGGCCGGGTCGCGTCCCTGGAGACTGAGGTGACTCGCATTCAGGAGGAAGAAATGCAGCTCCATGAACTGGGAGCGGCTCCTCATGTTGGGCTCATTGACTTTGCAGATGTTTTCAGGCGGTCTTAGCCGATCTGCCTTTGTAATTCACCCCCTTCGAAGGGCCCTTTTTGTATTCATCCCTTCCCTTTTGTAATGAAATACAAGCTTCCTTCACTATTTTCGGTGTCTATCTTTGCACCTATATTCTGTTACATCTTGTGGCAATTTTGGCGGCCCGTTTCGAAGTGCACCCATGTCTGTGCCGTAGGAGAGCGTCCACCCTTTCAAGGAAAGGATGGGGGTCTCGCTCCACCGCGTGACGGGGTTCCAGAGGTTGCCAGGTTGGTGCAGACGTGAGTCTTGCCGACAAAAAATGTCAGAAATACGACTGCTGGCTAATGAAAGGTCCATCCAGGATAGGCTTCATCATCGGTAGGGCAACTAATGGGAGTGCGACTTAGAGGCATAGCATATACCTTATAGTAATCCCATTATTGGCCCTGGTTCGGGAAAATGTTGGCCGACCTTGTCGATGGTGACAAGGGTCGAAAAGGTAGCGACCGATCTTGCCGATGGTGACAAGGGTCGAAAGGGGTAGACGGACTTGCCGAAGGTGACAACGACCGGAAAGGGTAGCGACCAATCTTGCCGATGGTGACAAGGGTCGAAAGGGTAGATGGTCTTGCCGATGGTGACAAGGACCGGAAAGGGTAGCGATCGATCTTGCCGATGGTGACAAGGGTCGAAAGGGTAGACGGTCTTACCGATGGTGACAAGGACCGGAAAGGGTAGGGACCGATCTTGCCGATGGTGACAAGGGTCAAAAGGGTAGACGGTCTTGCCGATGGTGACAAGGACCGGAAAGGGTAGCGACCGATCTTGCCGATGGTGACAAGGGTCGAAAGGGTAGACGGTCTTGCCGATGGTGACAAGGACCGGAAAGGGTAGCGACCGATCTTGTCGATGGTGACAAGGGTCGAAAGGATAGACGGTCTTGCCGATGGTGACAAGGAACGGAAAGGGTAGCGACCGATCTTGCCGATGGTGACAAGGGTCGAAAGGTAGACGGATGGGTACACATTGGTGGGATATCATATGAAGACTCCACCTCGACCCTATAAAGGGTCTTCAGGACGGAGGGTGGATCATCACTATTCATCATTCATTTATTATTATTTTTTATTCACATTACTGACCTAAGCGCCCTTTCGGGTTTTCACCGAAGCCAGCCCCCTCTTGCTTTTGCCCACGCGCCCTCTCGGGTTTTCACGTGGCGGGGTACCTGATTTTGCCTGCGACGCCCTTTCGGGTTTTCGCCACAGCGGGGTTATAGCCATTTTTGTACTTGTCCTAATACAGGAGCAAGTCTGGCGGGGTATCTATATTTTTAACCCCATTTTTCTTTTCTTTCTTCTTTTTTTTTGATCTCGAATTCGGAGTACAAAAGAACTGGGCTACTAGAATGCCGACCGGCCTTGCCGATGATGACAAGGATTGGTCCCGGGTTTAGTTCATCGACACTGGTTAAATGCCGAAGCAAAGGTCATGGTTTGTTAACAAGGACGTAAGATCCGAGTTAAGGGTAGAGGTCGACCGATCTCGCCGATGACGACGAGGGTTGAACATGGGTTTATTCATCAGCATGGGTCACATGCCGAAGTAAAGGTAGGATTATTAACCAGGACAGAAGGTCCAAGTTAAGGGTAGAGATCGACCAATCTCGCCGATGATGACGAGGGTTGAACATGGGTTTATTCATCAGCATGGGTCACATGCCAAAGCAAAGTTAAGATCATTAACAGGGACGGAAGGTCCAAGTTAGGGGTAGAGATCGGCCAATCTCGCCGATGATGACAAGGGTCGAACATGGGTTTGTTCATCAGCATGGGTCACATGCCGAAGCAAAGGTAAGATCATTAACTGGGACGGAAGGTCCAAGTTAGGGGTAGAGATCGACCAATCTCGCCGATGATGTCAAGGGTCGAACAGGGGTTTGTTCATCAGCATAGGTCACATGCCGAAGCAAAGGTAAGATCATTAACAGAGACGGAATGTCCAAGTTAGGGGTAGAGATCGATCGATCTCACCGATGATGACGAGGGTCGAACACGGGTTTGTTAAAGGATTTCCGGTGGGACTTTTGATGATTGTCCCTTTTGGAGTTTCATCAGGTGGAGAACAAAAAGAGGAACTTTTAGATTACCACTTTACCGACCTAAGCGCCCTTTCGGGTTTTCGCCGAAGCCAGCCCCCTCTTGCTTTTGCCCACGCGCCCTCTCAGGTTTTCACGTGGCGGGGTACCCGATTTTGCTTGCAGCGCCCTTTCGGGTTTTCGCCACAGCTGGGTTATAGCCATTTCTGCACTTGTCCTAATATAGGAGCAAGTCTGGCAGGATATCTATATTTTTAACCCCATTTTTCTTTTCTTTCTTTTCTCTCTTTTTTTATATATATATATTTTTAGGATATAAAAGGCAGTAGGTTGAGGTGTGATGTCCGACCGTTGGTTGATCGTAGGCGGCTGCTGGCCGGAGTACCAGGCCTTGTGCCAAGCAGAATGGTTCATTCGTTAGCAAGGGCTGAATGCTAACGCAAAGGAATGATCTTTCGCCGATTCGAGCGTAAGGCCCGTAATGGTAACAATGTGAGAAGGCCGGCTAGGACATGAAGTCTTGAGCCGAAAGGGTTTATTCGTTATCAAGAAGATAATGCTAACGCAAGGGAGGGATTTCATGCCAGTTCGGACGCAAGGTTAGTAATGGCAGCCTGGCGTATTCTTTTGAGAGCTTGGCCAGGGCAGAGTGCCATTAAACCAAGGGAAGGTAGCTCGGTTAGGGCGGAGTGCCACTGGACCAAGGAATGGTAGCTTGATCAGGGCGGAGTGCCACTAGACCAAGGAAAGGTAGTTCGATCAGGGTGGAGTGCCACTAGACCCAGGAAAGGTAGCTTGGTTAGGGCGGAATTCCACTAAACCAAGGAAAGGTAGCTCGATCAGGGCGGAATGCCACTAGACCAAGGAAGGGTAGCTCGATCAGGGGGGAATGCCACTAGACCAAGGAAGGGTAGCTCGATCAGGGCGGAATGCCACTAAACCAAGATAAGGGTAGCTCGGCTAGGGCGGAGTGCCACTAAACCAAGGAAGGATAGCTCGATCAGGGCGAAATGCCACAAGACCAAGATAAGGGTAGCTCGGCTAGGGCAGAATGTAACTAAACCAAGAAAGGGGTGGCTCGATCAGGGCGGAATGCCATTAGACCAAGATAGGGGTAGCTCGATCTGGGCAGAATGCCACTAGACCAAGGAAGGATAGCTCGATCAGGGCGGAATGCCACTAAACCAAGATAAGGGTAGCTCGGCCAGGGCGGAGTGCCACTGAACCAAGGAAGGATAGCTCGATCAAGGCGGAATGCCACTAAACCAAGATAAGGGTAGCTCGGCCAGGGCGGAGTGCCACTGAACCAAGGAAGGATAGCTTGATCAGGGCGGAATACCACTAGACCAAGATAGGGGTAGCTCGGCTAGGGCGGAATGCCACTAAACCAAGAAAGGATAGCTCGATCAGGACGGAATGCCACTAGACCAAGATAGGGGTAGCTCGGCTAGGGCGAAATGCAACTAAACCAAGGAGGGGTAGCTCGATCAGTGCGGAATGCCACTAGACCAAGATAGGGGTAGCTCGGCTAGGGCGGAGTGCCACTAAACCAAGAAAGGATAGCTCGATCAGGGCGGTAATGCCACTAGACCAAGATAGGGGTAGCTCGGCTAGGGCGGAATGCCACTAAACTAAGAAAGGATAGCTCGATCAGGGCGGAATACCACTAGACCAAGGAAGGGTAGCTCGGCTAGGGCGGAATACAACTAAACCAAGAAAGGATAGCTTGATCAGGGTGTAATGTCACTAGACCAAGATAGGGGTAGCTCGGCTAGGGTGGAATGTCACTAAACCAAGAAATGATAGCTCGGCTAGGGCAGAATGCCACTAAACCAAGGAAGGATAGCTTGATCAGGGCGGAATGCCACTAGACCAAGATAGGGGTAGCTCGGCTAGGGTGGAATGCCACTAAACCAAGGAAGGATAGCTCATTCGGGGAGCGCCGGTTGAACCATGTGGTATAGCTTTAGGTGCTTCCCATTGAGGGGAGAGAATTGGATGACTCCTTTGTGATCCGCAAGGATGTATGCACCCCCTTCATATACTCGGTGGATGACATATGGTCCGACCCAGTTTTCAATCAACTTCCCCTTGGGGTTGGAGGCCATTACTTCTCTTCTTTTGACCATCACCAGGTCTCCTTTCTTGAATTCTTGACCCTTGACCAACTTATCAAAAGCACGGGCCATACGGGCTTGATAGAGTTGAATATTCTGTTACGCCCGGAGGTGCTTTCCTTCAAGCTCGGTGAGCTCTTCTAATCTTCTTTCTATGTTGACCTGCTCGTTGCCTGCCAATCCGTGCTGGATGGCAACCCGCAATGAGGGGATCTCTAGCTCGATCGGCAACACGGCCTCTGACCCATATACGAGGGAGTAGGGCGAGCAGCCGGTAGGGGTCTTGTAGACCGTGCGGTAAGCCCACAGTGCCTCGTACATTCTTTCTTCCCAATCTCTTCTGTCAGTCTTGACAATTTTCGCCAGCGGAGTGCATACCGTCTTGTTAAAGGACTCTGCAAGACCGTTGGCCTGAGGATAGTAGGGAGACGATGTTCTCCAATCAATCTTGTATTTGTCAGCTAGCCGATAAACCTTCTGATTTTTGAAGTGGCTGCCATTGTCGGAGATGATTCGGCTGGGAATCCCGAACCGGAATATTACATTCTGTCGGAAGAATCTCGCAACTAATTCTCCTGTGACTTCTTTTAGTGCTACTGCCTCCGCCCATCTGGAGAAGTAATCTGTAGCTGCTAAGATGTATTTGCACCCTGATGAAGATGCTGGTAGTGGCCCCACCACGTCTGTACCCCACTGTGCAAATGGCCAGCTTGGTAAGGTATGATGTAGAGGCACTGGAGGCCTTCTTGATATATTGGCATGCTCTTGACATTTCTGGCAGGCCTTGGCAAACTTGCAGCAATCATCAAATATGGTGGGCCAATAATAACCCAACTTCTTTATTTCGATTTTCATTTTCGGACCTGCCTGGTGCGCCCCGGCTAATCCGGCATGGACTTCTTGCATCACCTGCCTGGCTTCCTCTAGAGATAAGCATCAAAGTAATACCTTCTTCTGGGCATCTGCCATTATTCGGAACAATGTCCCATTCCTCATCTCATAGGAATCTTTGACTCTCAGGAGTTTCATTTTCTGTTCTTTCACCTTCGGAAGCTGTTGGTGTTGGAACCAATGCAGGAGGTACTCCCGCCAGTCGGGCTGCTGGACTGCTTCAGCAACTGCTACTTCATCGGCTTGTTCACCGGCTAGAGCTTCTATCATGCTGGGGACCTGCCGCCGGTTGATGACTGATATATTCAGGCTCGTATCAGGCGGGACCACCAAGGAACTTGCCAACTTTGCGAGGGCATGGGCTTGAGCATTCTGCCCCCAGTTGATGTGCCTGATGCTAATGAAGTAGAATCTTGTCATTAGGCGCAGGGCCAGAAGGTAGTAAGGGACGAGCTCCTGCTTTCGTACCTCAAACTCCCCTTCCAATTGTTTTATAACTAGCATGGAGTCCCTGAATGCCTCTAGCATCTGAATCCCCATGGATACAGCAACCTGTAGCCCGATTATGAGGGCCTCATATTCAGCTTCATTATTTGTGCAAGGCTTATTTATTGAGCAGGATGTGTGTATGACTTCCCCTTCCGGGGACTTCAAGACTATGCCTGCTCCTGCGCGGACTCTGGCCGATCCCGTTGATGTGGTGTCAATTCTAGAGGCACCATCAAAATACAGCTGCCATAGGGAGGGCCGCACCTGGCTGACCTCCAAAGTCTCATCTTCAGGAAGCTCTGGTTTCAGAGGGCAGTCTTCGGGTACTGGATGTTCAGCAAAGAAGTCTGCGATAGCTTGGCCCTTGACGGCCCTTCGCGGTACATAGGAGATGTCATACTCCATAAGAATCACCGCCCATTTGCCCAAGCGGCCTTTGAGGGCCGGCTGAGACATGATGTATCTAAGCAGATCCTCCCTGGAAATCAGCTTAACTTCGTGCGACAGCATGTAGTGCCGCAACTTCTTGACCGTGAAGACCAATGCGAGGCAGATCTTCTCGATGTAGGTGTACCTTTCCTCAGTTCTGACCATTCTTTGGCTGAGATAGTAGAGGGCCTGTTCTTTTCCTTCTTCATTATTCTGGGCTAGCATTGCCCCCAGAGAATTATGTGTAGCTGCTATGTAGAGGATCAGCGGCTGCCCTTTCACTGGCACACCCAGCACTGGAGGGGTCTTCAGGTAATCTTTCAGTCTATCGAAGGCTAGCTGGCATTCCTCGTCCCAATAGAAGGGAATGTCTTTCATCATCAGTTTGTGAAAGGGGTGGCACTGCCCCGACAAGTTGATATAAACCGCCGGATGTATGCCAGGCGGCCCTGAAGAGATCTTAACTCGGAGAGATTCCTTAGCGAGGGTAGCTCCTGAATCGCTTTGATCTTTGCGGGGTCTATTTCAATTCCCTGATACCTGACAATGAAACCAGGAATTTTCCGCTCGAGACTCTGAACGCACATTTCATAGGGTTCATTTTTAATCCATACTGTCTCAGCCTCTGGAAAATGACTCGTAGGTCCTACAGATGGTCTTCTTTCTTTTTGGTTTTAACTACCAGGTCATCTATGTAGCACTCAACCTTATGGTAAAGCAACTCATCAAATATTCTAGTCATCGCCCGCTGATAAGTTGCGCCGGCGTTCTTTAATCCGAACGGCATTCTTTTGTAGTGATAAATGCCTTTGGGTGTTCGGAAGGCAGTGTGGACCCGGTCACGTTCCACGATCCATATCTGGTTGCAGCCAGATGACCCATCCATGAATGATAAGGCCTCATGACCAGTAGTTGCATCTATCATGACTTCTGTTATAGGCACTGGAAATTCATCTTTAGGGCAGGCTTTATTCAGATCCCGGAAGTCAACACATATCCGGATCTGTCCATTCTTCTTTTTCACGGGCACGATGTTAGCCAGCCACGTGGTATATTGATTTTCCTCAACGAAACCCACATCAATGAGCTTGTCGACCTCTCTGCATATCTGAGTGATGAGCTCTGGCCTCATACGCTTAGGGGGTTGTTTCACCGGCTCTACCCCGGGGTTTATGGTCAGCTCATGTTGTGAGACCGAGGGGCTTAGTCCCGGCATTTCTCTATAGGTCCAGGCAAAACAATCCCGGTATTCTTGTAGCAGCTGGATGTACATCCTCCGTTCTTCGGCAGACAGTTGGGCACTGAGGAAGGTTGGTCTGGGGTCATCTTCGTCTCCCAGGTTGACTTCTATCAGTTCATCGATTGTTGCCTGACCTCCGTCTTCTATCTCAGGGGGTGCAGGCTGGAGGTCGACAAAGTCTGGTATATCATCTTCGAGGTCGAGGACCTCGATCCCTTCATCTTGACTTATTTGAGTTCTGCCAAAAATATCTTGTTCGGCTGACAATGGGTGCATGCGCTGCTCTGCCAACAAGTTTACCTTACCAGCGGCTTCAAGGGGCGAGCTGATTGCCTCACTCCCTGCTGAGGGGATTGCAGTCACCATGGGCTAGCGATTATTTGTCATTGGGTCAGAGTGGCCTTGCAGCTCTTTGGCAAAGGGTGAATAGATCTCGGTCCCCTAAGTTACCATGCCCTCAGTAAAGGCAACCATTTCTCTTCTAGCAGCATCTGTCTCCCGATCAGGCTCGGGGGAATTTTCCCTAACTGGTCTAAGGTGTGCCGGCATCATGAGTAAAGGAGGGCCACCGGCGGGAGGCCACTCTGCTTCTTCCACCTCTTCAGCTTCATTGCTGCTTGCTGTGTCAAATTTGGCCTGAAGAGCTGTATCTTCTAGGTAGATCTGTTCCCAGCAGTGGCAGGGGAACACAGCCTCGGATTCTGGGTTTCTTGACTGAGCTGGCTGAAAGCACTCAACTTCTATCGGATGTTCATCAATAGCTGCCCCTAGTGGGTTATCCTCCATCGGATAAAAAGTAGAGATGGTGTCTACTTCATAGCGCCTGCTGTAATAGTATTCTTCGAGGGTGAAGCCCAACCCCAGATGCTGAGTGACACGCCTCATTTCTTTGTCTAGGCTCCGAGAGTACCATAGCTTCTGGAATGCTTCTTTCCTCTTGCGAGGCTAGTCGGAAGGGATGTGTTGCTTCTGGAACATCTTGGCCATTTGATTTGTCATAAACGTCAGCCCCTGTACAGGTATTGAGGGGTTCTCTATGTCTTCAGGCAGATGACAATCAGTGTCTTCTTGCATAGGGTGCTCTTCAGCTGTGTAGAACAAGCTGCCGGGACCACCTATCTGTGGCACCTCCCATGCTTTAAAAGGCTCGACAGTAGCATTGTCGAGGCCAAGAATTGGCTTGGTAAGACCTTCGGAGACTCCGATGTGGTCGTGCTATTGATCAACCCTGACTTCATTAGTTTCGGGGTAGATGGCGGGAGGTGCTATCCGGCCTACATCCCCGGTGACAGTGATGTGTGAAACCACCTTGGGCTCGACATATCCACGCGGCGGCGGAGGGAACCATTCTGCTTTGGGTGTGTCTTTTATTGTGCTAGAAGGGGTCTCGACTACAGGGGCCTTCTACGACCATTCTGCATATAAAGGGGCGTCTGCCAAGTGGCATTCGAATACTTCGAATGGGTGGAGATCAGCAAACACCCTTTCCTCTCTCCCATCAGTGCTGTATTTGATGCATTGGTGAAGTGTGGAAGGTACCACCATATTCTCATGTAGCCAAGGGCAACCAAGCAGCGCCTTATATGAGGTGCGGGAATCAATGACATGAAACTGCACCTTCGTGACGAAGTCCCCTAGGGTGAGCGTGAACTCTGCTACCCCTAGCGACACTTCGCACTTCTGATTGAAGCCGGTAATACGCATATCCCCGACCTTTTGTAGGTGCACGCTGAAATAGTACCTCTCATAAATCATGTAGGGTAGAATGTTGACAGCTGCCCTCAGGTCCACCAGGATTCTGCTCAGCTCTCGGCCATTCAGGTGTCCCCTCATATACAGAGGTCAGTTGTGACTGGTGGTGGGGAGCAACATGTCCTCCGGGGTGAAGGTCATGCTGGCCTCTGGCAGTGCCTCAACTAGGCAGGCTTCATATTGGGCAGGCGTCTGGAGAGCAGTAATGATCACCTGTCGGGTCTCGTCACTGAGAGAGAGGATTTCCCAGACAGTGAACCTCGCTGGGAGCTTCTTCAAGAGCTTGACCACCCGACTTCCAGCTCGGACATTGGGCAGCTTCATTTCATCCGCCCACTTGGGCTTGGAAGATTCTTGGACTGTGGCCCCTGATGGACCTGTTGCATCCCTATGGTTTTGATGATGTCTCACACTATAAATCAATCTTCTATCTCTAGATTAATGATATTTCATCATGTGAGTGAGTACAGTTCATTTGGTTGTTGGTTTAGCCTGCTATCATGATTCTATCTACACTCTGCCAAGTTAGTATAGACAGCAGTGGGTCGACCCACCCTAGCTGATGCGTCGACTCATCTGTACTTTGGCATAACTCCTTCAAGTCTGTTCATCGGGCACCTTCTAACTGAAGTCTACACACTGGTATTAAAATTCTAGTCTGTACACTACCCGACCAACTAAGCCTGCACATTACAAAAGTCAGTTCAGCTCAACCCTATACATCCTTCCAATCATCAACTCTATACATTGGAGTGTCAAGCTTAATGTCTATACACTGGTTACTGCATTGTCATGAAGTCTACACATCCGATAGTGTAAGTCTATACATTGGCTCATAGTCTTCAAGTCGATACAGAGTTTTCACCCTCTGAAGTTTGTACAGCCAATCACTTGACAAAGTCTGCACAGTGTCTCATATTGACTAAGTTTGTACATCGTCTGGTCTGTCGATGCTTTGTCCTTTTGGAGTCTATACACTAGACTGTTATCCCTTCAACTCTATACATTTGAGTAATAATCTTTAAGTTCACACATTGGCCTTCAGACTAGCAAGTCTATACATCGTCTCTTGTTTGCAAAGTCTGAACAGCGTCCGTTGTCAAGACTTCTTGAAGTCTGTACATCGGACTGCTTCTTTTGAAGTCTACACATTGGCTCGTTCACTTCTGCAAAGTATATATGTACATTAGACTGTGGCGAAGTCTATACATTCGGTTCCTTAGGCAAAGTCTATACATCGCTTAGTCTGCACATTGCCTTCAGCCCAAGCGTTCAAAGCCAAGTCTATACAACGCCAAGTCTGTACACTCCTCATCTGTTCCTACGCTTGGCCAAGTCCATACACTCAACATTTCCCTACGCTTTCCAGGCCAAGTCTGTACATCGGCCTCTTTCGTTCAAGTCTATACATTGAACTGTTCTTCAAAG
This sequence comes from Amorphophallus konjac, assembly GCA_022559845.1. NCBI lineage: Eukaryota > Viridiplantae > Streptophyta > Magnoliopsida > Alismatales > Araceae > Amorphophallus > Amorphophallus konjac. The sequence goes on from CM040121.1 coordinate 470,852,187, forward strand.
TCTGTACAGCATTCGTGTCAGCCAGCGTCTCAAGCTGCGTCTTAGGCAAGTCCGTACATCAGCCTCTTTCGTTCAAGTCTATACATTGAACTGTTCTTCAAAGTCTGTACAGCACTCGTCTCAGCCAGCGTCTCAAGCTGCGTCTTAGGCAAGTCTGTACATCGGCCTCATTTGTTCAAAGTCTATACATTGAACTGCGTCTTAGGAAAGTCTGTACAGAGGCTTCGATTTACAAAGTCTGTACATCCGTCCTTCAGCAAGTCTGAACATCCAGCGTCTTTGTCAGCGTCTCATGCATTTGGGCAAAGTCTGTACATCCGTCCTTCAGCAAGTCTGAACATCCAGCGTCTTTGTCAGCGTCTCATGCATTTGGGCAAAGTCTGTACATCCGTCCTTCAGCAAGTCTGAACATCCAGCGTCTTTGTAAGCGTCTCATTGTGGCACAGTCTATACTCTGGCTCAAGCTTGTCAAAGTCTGTACATCACGGTTGGGCAACAAGTCAATACATTGCTCACCGTCTTATTAAGAGTCTCACACAGGTTCCAAGTCTGTACATTGGTTAGGCTTCGTGAAGTCTATACAGTGGCAGAAGCTTTGTAATAGTCTATACTGATGTGACACCAAATGCAGCGGAGGATAATGATACCAAATTTTGATGTGACGCGACTCCCTTGGACTTAGGATAGCAAGCAACACTATGAGTCGGCAACGTCACACATGCGGTTTCACTCGCGGAAGCACGCTCGGATCCGTAGGAGGACCGGCGATGGTGGTGAGGGTCCGAGTTTGGACCTTGCGGCTCCAAGGGTCGGCCGGATAGGGATAGATCCCAATGGGCCAGGGATGCCCGATTTCACGGGTAGTAGGCACGCCGAGGGCGTGGGATGTAATGGCTCTCTCTCAACTCGCCCCGCGGTGAACACTCGATTGGATTGAATTACGGATCGGACACTCGCCTCACCTCCGACGGTAACTAAGAGCGATACTAAGCTAAGAAATAGTAAAAACCAGCAAGGGAGAGTGGCCAGGAGCTCACCTGATCGGCGTGAAGACGCCGATCCCAGGCGGAGACGAGGGCGAGCGGGGAAGTGTGGTCCCCGCACACTGTGCCGATGTAGCTTCAAAAACATGTTTAAGTTTACATTCACTACACCTCGCGCAGGAGGGTGGTCTCGGGGGTGGGAATTAGTTGTATTACATTCAAACACAACCTCCACGCAGGGAGGGGCGGTGAGCCGGCCAAGCGGGGACGGGAGATTCGCCGGAAGTCGGGCCGGTGAAGCCGAACGGAGTTCCCTGCTTGCTGTGATCACTGATAGCCCGCCGCTGTAGAGGTCTTAAATCACGTTCAGGAATTTTTCTGGACACGAGATCAGCTGCGTCGTCTTTGTAACTGAACCGGGGACGCCTCAGAATTTTGCCGATTTCTTCTGGGGAGGGTACTGGTTCGGGCTGGACTTTGAGCAGGATGACAGATCCTGGGCGCAGCCGCTCCTTGTTTCTGCCAACAACTTGCAGAAGTGGACCTGGTCGCTCCTGGATGCCGAATCATGAACCGTCAGAAGTTCTGGAACCGTGGTCGAACGCTTTTTGCAGAAAAACTGGCGGGGAGGTCGCCGGAGGTCAGGGTGGCCTGGGGGACGCCGATGAGTGACTGTTGGCCGTAGAAGACTGGGGAGGGCAGTCCCGCGCGACTGAAGGAGAAAAATCAGAACTTGGGCTCCCGGATACCGACTGTACTTCTGTTTCATGCTCCTGGTCGGGGACAGGGGGAGGAAGATCTTTGAAGAAGAAACCTCAGCCTGATTCCGCTGTGGTTCGCCGTGGCAGAGCTTGCAAGCTGGTTCTGATTCTCTGCAGAGGCTGCACCGCGTGGTCCAGGTTCTGTAGCAGCAGGTTGCAGACGCTGTCACGGGCACTCCCGAGCTCCAAATGGCACGAAACCAGTGGCATCGTCTCCGTGGTTGAGGTGGCTTTCAGCAGGAGTCAACGGGGTTGCAATGAAAGGCCATGGGCGGTTGGTGTGCCCTGAAGAGTAGGTACTGGTCGCTGCCGACTGCAGGAGACAGATCCGTGCGACTGAGGAAGAACGTTTGCAACTCTGGCTCTCGGATGCCGAATTAAGTTCTGCCTTCTGCTCCTGGAAGTAGACAGGGGGAGGAAGAACTTTGAAGAAGAGACTTCAGCCTGATTCCTCCACCGTTGGTCGTGAAGCAGCTTCCAATCGGGCTCAGGCTGGCTGCAGGTGGTGTCTGGCGCAGTCGGGGTAGAACAGCTCTCACGGGCGGTCACAAACTCGGAACTGGACGATTCCACCTCGCCTGCGAAGTGGACAGGACGACCTTTCCAGAATGGTAAGGTATGCCCTCAGATGTCGCCGTATGAACGCAGGGGAGCTTCTGCAAGACGGACCGTCTTCTGTTACCTGCAGATGTGACCAAAGGGATGGGATGGTGGTGGGGTTAGGTTAAGGGGGATTGAAGTTTGTTAATGGAGGGAAAGGGGAGGTGTTTGCAGATGGGGGAGGGATGTGTGGGGGTGAAGAGAGGGGCAGAGCTGGTGGAATGGGGTGCTGGGGTGGAGGGGAGTGGGGGGGGCCGAACCTAGGAGATGGGGGAGGGGAGTGGTCGGCCAAGGCTAGAGGGGTGGGGAGTGGTGCGCAAACTGATGGCTTGGGGTGTGAATGAGGGTGTGGGGAAGTGGGAGGGTTTCTTGGGGGAGAGGGAAGGTTGTCTTGGATGTTGGAAGATGTGTGGGGAATAGGGAGGGTTGTCTAGGGAAGGTGAATGGTTGCTTGGGAAGGTGGAATGAGTAATGGACAGAGTAATGGGGCCTTGGGAGTTGAAGGGACTTGCCTAGGTGGCAAGTGAGGTGGCAAGGGGTGAGGAGAGAGGGGGAGTTCGAAATTTAGAGAGAGAGAGGGAGGAGAGAGAGGGGAATTCGCCCCTAGGAGAGAGAGAGAACTAGAGAGAGAGAGAGAGCTAGAGAGAGAGAGAGAAGACTCAAGGGGGATTCAAGTGGGTTTCAAATTTCATGCATTCATCAATTAGCTTCAAAATGAGGAGTTGGGGTCCTATATATAGGGAATCCCCAGTTACATAGAAGTCCCTGGAAAATGGACTAATAACAGAAGACCAAGGGGTGGGGAAGGGGGCGCCCATGGGCCAGGCCCAATGAAATGGCCCATTAAGGCCTACAACCCACTAACCTATTAAACCACTTAATGAATCCTTGGACTTAGGTAAATGACTAACTAACTTAGATAATAGACTCAATAAAAGGCAAAATTACATGATTATGACTCAAGAAAAATGTGGAAATTACATGGCAAGACTCAGAAAATGATGGCGAACAAAGTGGCGAGTAGCAGGACCCCACGGAGTGAAAGGGTAAGGGATGTCCCCATCATATACACTGCCATTCATCTGCATTGTTAATAAGTCTATACACTGCCTTCACACATGCGCTTCTTTCATTAAGTCTGTACACTCTCTCACGTTGTACACACTTAATCTGTTGAAAGTTCTGAAGTATATACATTCATGCTAGTAGCCTGAACTAACTAAATCTATACATTCCATCTGCCTATCTGCAGGCGATTCAGGCTGATGATTGGGCACGTGAACCGAGGTTGGCACCTGGCACGTGATCCAAGACAACAAGCACACGACACGTGGATGGAAACCTGGTCAGGATGCTGCCATGTGGTTGAAATTCAAATGATCTGGCCAAAAGTGCATGGGCGGGAACCTGGCAGCCACACGCCAATATCTGCTATAAATATAGAGCTTCATCCTTCAGCAGAAGCTTGATCGTGAATAGAGAAAGCAGAAGCCACTGGTGAGAGTTTGCACGATCCAGAAAAGAAAAAAGAGCAGAGAGTTCCAGATCTGAGAGGAGTTTGTTCGAGAGAGAGAGAGTGTGTGTGGATTGATGAATTGCTTCATTTGAAGCTACATTTGTATTGGGTTTCAGAACCGATCTCTTCTTCATTGGTTTTTGTTTCTACTTTGCTTTCGTTTATTTTGTTCTTCCATTCTGATTTGAATTAGTTTTCCCTCCGGTGTGTGGAGGAAGGGAGTACTACTCCAGTTTCCCTCTGAGTTACAGAGGAAGAGAGATCGGTGATCTCTGGTGTTGTTAGTGACAGGTTGTCATTAACAGTTTCCCTCCGTGTGTGGAGGAAGGGAGAGGATTCTCCGGTTGTGTTCTAGTTGGGAGCTAGAACAGGTTTCAAGTTCTGTAGGTAGCAGAGCTTGGTCGAGGGATTTGTTTCCCTTGGGTGTTCAAGCTGTGTGGCAGCATGTTGTACGCAGACTGAGTCTGCTGTGATCTAGCTTTGCCTAGTGGAATCCTCACTCTAGTTGGAGTGAGGGGTGGATGTAGATTGCGGACTGCAATCGAACCACCTAAAAATCGAGTGCCTCCTCTGTGGTTTGCTATTTATTTTTGTGCTCATCATCTACTTGTCTCTTTGCCTTCAAGTGATCAGTTCTTCACTCTCATCTATATTTCTCTGTGTACGGGTTAAGGAGGTGCGTTAGCAGTAGAATCTATTTTCCGCCTAAGTTTCTACAAATTGGGAGTGATCTATTCATCCCCCCCTTCTATATCACTCTTGCTGCGCTAACAATTGGTATCAGAGTAGGTTTACGCCATGTGGATGAACGGTCAAGGAAATGCTGGTGGTCCTAGAACCTTCATGGCCGAAGGTCAATCCATTAGTCGCCCTCCTTATTTTGATGGTACTAACTATCTGTTTTGGAAGAACATGATGGAAGTGTTCATCAGGGCTCAGAGCCATAAACTGTGGAGAGTAATCACGGTGGGGCCATATGATCTGCCACCAAACGAGGACGCTTGGACAGATGACCATGTCAAGCTCTCCTCACTCAACTGGACGGCGCTGAATATCATCCAGTGTGCTGTTCATCCAGAGGAGTATGCCCGTATCTCTGCCTACAAGACTGCCAAGCGAATGTGGGATGAGCTGTAATTGATCTATGAAGGTACAACTCAAGTGAAAGCCTCGAAGGTAAATCTCTACACTTCTAAGTATGAAATGTTTAAGATGAATGCAGATGAGAATATAACTGCGATGTATGCCAGGTTGTCTTTAATCACAAATACTCTTAAAGGGCTAGGGAAGGATCTTGCTGAGGCAGATATAGTCAGGAAAATCCTTAGATCTTTATCCCCGGCATGGCACACTAAGGCCATTGTGATTGAGGAGTCAAAAGATTTGACAGTCTTGACTGTGAATGAACTCATAGGATCCCTTATGACCTATGAGATGAATTTCCAAGGAGGTGGAGAAGGAAGTGAGAGGAAGGGTAAAAATGTAGCTCTAAGAGCTTCCCGCAACAAGGGTAGCAACAGTGGGAGCAGCAGCAGTAGCCACGAGTCTGAGTCTGAGCTTGAAGGTTTGTCAAATCTCGACCAGGAGGAGCAGGCTATGCTCACTAGACAATTCAAAAAAATTTTGAAGAAAAAGGGAAAGACCTTTAGGAAGAAGAAGCCACACTCTTTCAACAAGAGTGCTGAATTTACTAGTTACAGGGATAGAAATCCTAAGAGACTGACCTGTTTTAATTGTAACAAACAGGGACATATGAAAGGCGAATGCCCAGACCTCCAGAAGAAGGGTCCCTATCTTCAGAAGAAAAACATAAAGGTGCAAAAGAAGAAGAAGCCGCAGGCGATGGTCTGCACATGGAGCGAGGAAGAAGAAGACCCTGAAGACGCTTCCTCAGAAGAATATGAAGATGGAATTTGCCTTATGGCAAACAGTGAAGAGGAGGTAATAAATGTTTTTTAAAAATTTCTCAATTGATGACTGGGAGGATGCTTATGGTGATTTGTTAGATAAATTTAATTCTCTTAGTAAAGAGCACAGAGTTCTGAAAAGAAAATTTAACACAAATGTTGAAGAACAAACTCTAGTCTGTGAGGAAAATGAAAAGCTAAAAGAACAACTAGAAGAAATGACCTCACTAAGGAAAGAAAATGATAAGCTCAAGGGAGAAACTCAAGAAAGTCAAAAACAGCTCAATGAATTCAAAACTAAAATTGAAGAAAGCATGAATGAAATTAGAGTGAATTCAGAGAAATATGAAGCTGTGAAGAAAGTAAATGTTGAACTCCTAAAAAATTCTGAGTCCCTTCAAAAGGAGCTGGAAGATAAACAGAAAGTCTTAGAAAAGTTTGTCCAAGGAAAGACTAGCTTAGATGCTATACTAGGAACTAGGGTCAATTTCAATAAGGAAGGTCTAGGCTACGACCCAACCAACAAGAGACCCTTGCAATTCAAGACCATCACCTTCTGCCCAGAGAAGAGAAAAGAAAAGCTGGACACACCATCCAGCTCAAACAGCTCTAAGGAAATTTAAAGTCCTAAAGAAAACACAAAAATCAGTACTGGACAACCATTTAAGATGGGAATGAATTTTATGAAGAATAACACTAAGCCCACTTACCAAAACACAAATGATAGATGGACCAAGAAAGCAAATCAGAATAAGAGTTGGAATTACAACAATCAGATGGGTCCAAACAGGACCTACTGGAGAAATAACTTTCATAGTCAAAGATATGCTAATCAACAAGCCTACAGGAAATTTCCTAGGAATAGGAAGACTAATGAATGGAATAGAACTCACTTCTCCAGTTCAGCTGGATTCAACTTTAATAAACCAGAATGGAAGGTGCCAGAGAAAACCATGCTGAAACAAATCTGGATACCTAAACACTTGATCAGAGATTTGAACAATGTCATTGGACCCAACTCATCTTGGGTTCCAAATCACTCTGCTTGATGTATCTGTATAGGTCGGCCTGGCAGCTGAAGACAACAAGTGGCACCTCGATAGTGGCTGCTCCAGACATATGACAGGAGACCGATCCAAGTTTAGCAAGATAGAGATGAAGCCAGGGGATCTGGTCAAGTTTGGAGGAAAGAACAAAGGTAAAATAATTGGAGTTGGAACAGTAGGTAAGTCTTCCACAAACTCCATTGAAGAAGTCTTACTTGTGGAAGGGCTTCAACACAACCTGATTAGCATTAGCCAATTATGTGACAGGGGTCACAGGGTTGTATTTGATGATAGTTCTTGCAAAATCCTTGAAACAAATTCTGACATGGTTAAATTTGTAGCCAACAGGATTAATAATGTCTACATTGTAGACTTAGATGAGAAATATGAATCTACTATTTGCTTATCTGCCAATTCTGAAAATGATACCTTTGAATGGCATAGACGTCTAGGTCATGCGAGGTTTTCAACTTTAAATAAATTGGTCAAGCATGATTTAGTTAGAGGCATGCCTAGAATTAAATTCAACTCAATATCAAAAGCATGTGATGCCTGTGCTCTAGGCAAACAGACCAGAAATTCCTTTAAATTAAGATCTGAGGTATTGTCTTCTAGACCAATGGAAATTCTTCATATGGACCTTTTCGGTCCCACTAGAACTCAGAGTCTCAATGGAAACTGGTTTGGCTATGTCATCATAGATGACTTCTCTAGATATTCATGGATATTTTTCTTATCAAATAAGAGTGATGCATTTTAAAAGTTTAACCTATTTTTCAATAAGGTCAAACAAGAAGGGAAGTACAAGGTTTGTTCTATTCAATCTGACCATGGAGGTGAGTTTGAAAACTCCATGTTTACTGAACTTTGTGACAAAGAAGGACTAACTCACAGGTTTTCTTCTCCCAGGACACCTGAACAAAATGGGATTGTGGAGAGAAGAAATAGAACAGTGGTGGAGATGGCCCGAACCATGTTGATTGAAAGTAAATTACCTAGAAGGTTTTGGGCAGAAGCGGCCCATACAGCAACCTACATAATCAACAGGGCCATGGTAAGACCCATACACAAGAAAACACCCTATGAGCTTCTAAAAGGTAAGAAACCAAACTTGTTTCATTTCAGAATTTTTGGAGCAAAATGTTTTATTCATAACAATGATAAGAAAGATTTAGACAAGTTTGAAGCCAAAAGCACACCTGGAATTTTCTTGGGTTATTCTGAAGTGTCAAGGGCATATAGGGTATTTAACATATCTGATCAGAAAGTGGAAGAGTCTCCATACATCCTTTTTAGTGAAAAGAAAGATGTTCCTAATGTTGAAAATCTTGACAGGAACTCCAATCATGGTGGAGATTTTCTAGAATACCAACAGGAGGAAAGAAAGACTCAACCGAGTGGAGAAATAAATTCCCCCAATCAGGAAGGACCAAGAGAAATAGGTGAATCTTCAACAAATATCAGATTTCTTAAAGACCATCCTTGAGATAAAGTCATAGGCAATCCTGAAGATCCTCTTCGGACTAGGTCTCATTTTAGAAATGTGAATAATGATGACTTAATTGCTTTAGTCTCACAAATTGAACCCAAAACAGTAGAAGAGGCCTTAGCTGATCAAGCTTGGGTCAATGCTATGAGTGAGGAATTAGGTCAGTTTGAAAGGAATAATGTCTAGGAGCTTGTCCCAAGACCAGATGGTATTAATGTCATAGGAACCAAGTGGGTGTTCAAAAATAAGATGAATGAAGATGGAATTATCTCGAGGAATAAGGCCAGACTAGTAGCCAAAGGCTACTGTCAGGAATTCGGTGTAGACTTTGATGAATTCTATGCACCTGTTGTTAGGATGGAAGCTATAAGATTGTTGCTTGCCTTTGCATGCTCAAAGAACATAAAACTCCAACAAATAGATGTTAAAAGTGCCTTTTTAAATGGAGTTATTAAAGAAGAAGTTTTTGTTGAACAACCTCCCAGATTTCAATATTCTCCTCAACATAACCAAGTTTTCAGGTTAAACAAAGTCTTGTATGGTCTAAAGCAGGCTCCAAGAGCTTGGTATAAAAGATTGTCTGAATTTCTGATCAGCAAGGGCTACAAAAGAGGTAAAGTTGATCAGACTTTATTTACCAAGGGCATGAATAAAGATCTCATCATAGTTCAGGTATATGTAGATGACATTGTATTTGGATCAACTAAGCATGAACTATGTGATGAATTTTCTACCATGATGTCTGCTGAATTTGAAATGAGCTTGGTTGGTGAACTAAAATATTTTCTTGGATTGCAGGTACAGCAACTAGAAGATGGGTGCTTCATCAACCAAACCAAATACACAATGGAACTGTTCAAAAGGTTTGGCATGGAAAACTTAAAGTACATTACTACACCCATGGGCATCAATACCTCATTGGATGCAGATGAGACAGGTAAAGAAGTAAATGCCAAACTTTATAGAGGTATGATTGGATCACTACTTTACTTGACAGCCTCTAGACCTGATATACAATTCAGTGTAGGAATGTGTGCAAGGTATCAGTCTAGACCTACTGAACTACACTTAGTTGCAGTTAAAAGAATCTTTAGATATTTGTCAGCTAGTCACTCTCTTGGTTTATGGTTTCCTGCATCTCACACATTTAACCTAGTAGCATACACAGATGCTGACTATGCAGGCTGTAAACTAGACAGGAAAAGCACAAGTGGCCATTGTGAATTCTTGGGTGGGTGTTTAGTGTCTTGGGGCTCCAAGAAACAACATTCTGTGGCCCTCTCCACTGCAGAAGCTGAATATGTGGCTACAGGGAGTTGTGGAACACAAGTCATATGGATTAAACACCAGCTTCAGGACTACCAAGTAGACCTGGGGTGCACACCTATTTACTGTGATAATACTAGTGCCATCAATCTTGCTAAAAATCCTGTTTTGCATTCACGAACCAAACACATAGAGATAAGACATCATTTTATAAGAGATGAGGTGTCTAAGAATAATTTTGAACTGATTCATGTAGGGACAGATAATCAGATTGCTGACATATTCACAAAACCTCTGGATAATGAAAAATTCACCACATTGAGAAGAGAATTAGGCTTATACAAATTGTCTTAATTATGAAGCCTACTCTGGTTGTGAGGGGGAGTTGTGTCTATATGATGTTTAGCCTTCTTGCATGCTGGTTTAAGGGGGAGTTCAGAATGCTTACTGGTTAGCTTTCAGGAATGCTCTAAATAAAGGAAAGCCTTAAGATTTTGCTGGAATGTTTTATTGAGGAATGCTATGTCTTAGGGGGAGCTGAGTTGTGATGTGAGAAGAGAAGTTCTTTGACAGATTCAAAAGGGTTGTCCAGATGTGTACCTTTGCTGGTCTTGCATGACTGATTTAGTGTGGTTCTCTCAGAAAGTAGAGTGTCACTTATCTCTTAAGTCTATAAGTCAGTGACTCTAATCTCCAAGTTAGAATCTTTCCTTTGGTACTCCTTCAGAGATCTGGACTAATTGCATAAAGTATATCTTCCTACATTGTCATTGATTTTGGTTCAGGCCAAAAACTTGTATGTCTTGATATCTGACCCAATCAACTTGAAATCTAGACTTCAAGACTCAATTCAAGAAAAGTCCTTTTTGGTATTATCTTCAATCATTCTATCTCTTTAACTCAAGGGCTTAACTAAACAAAATTTTCCTATTTTGATCACTGAGAAACTGGGAGCTTCATCAATGAAATGAATTTTTCTCCCATGTCATGAGGTGTCAAATGCTTAAAATAAATGAAAAGACATGACAGAGCAATGGTGGCTTGCTGGTGAGTAACTGGGGACTCTGACCTCTAATCAAGGTGTTTCCTCATGTCAAAAGCCACAGTTACTAACTCTGTTCCTTATTAAACAAAAAAAAATAAAGGGAAGGAAGTAATGAGGTACTCACTCTGAGTAACTGGGGATTCAGACCTCTAATCAAGGTGTCTCCCTAATGTCAAAGGAAGTGAACTACCGACTTACTCATTGATCTTCTTGAAAATCATCTCCAACAAAAATTCCTTGTTGTTATGCAACTAATGGATTGCTTGTCTTCAATACCTTGAGAACACCTCTCTGATTTTGTCTCTTGCTGTCTTGTGGAATAGTTGAATGATCAGCTATATTTGGCCATACTTGTGAACTCCTGCTCTAAATCATCCACTATGTATGCTGATAAACTTGTCTATCATTCTACTTCTCTATTGTGTACTGAAGTCTAAAGAATCCTCTCTTGAGATTAGAAACTCACTTATTCTCTTAAGACCTAATCGGGACTTTCTGCACTAAGAAGTTACTGCCCTTAGTCCTCATCTTTCCAGCACTATCATACATTCTGTAGTTTTTTTTGCTGATGTCAAAGGGGGAGAGAAGTTTGCAATATGAGTAGAAGTTTGCAATATGAGTGAGTATCAGTGAGTATTGGATTTGTCTTGAGTTTTGATGGGAGTCATGTTGCTTCGTGGAAGATATGGTTATGAGTTTTGGGGGAGATGAGAGTGTGTTGTAGGGAATATTTAATTCATTTGCATGAGCATGCCTTGAATTTATTCTGCTTGTTGCAGCTGGTATTAACTTCTTGTTGAAACTTGATATTGCTTGATTCATAGTGTTGTCATCATCAAAAAGGGGGAGATTGTTGCATCCCTATGGTTTTGATGATGTCTCACACTATAAATCAATCTTCTATTTCTAGATTAATGCTATTTCATCATGTGAGTGAGTACAGTTCATTTGGTTCTCGGTTTAGCCTGCTATCATGATTCTATCTACACTCTGCCTAGTTAGTATAGACAGCAGTGGGTCGACCCACCCTAGCTGATGCGTCGACTCATCTGTACTTTGGCATAACTCCTTCAAGTCTGTTCATCGGGCACCTTCTAACTGAAGTCTACACACTGGTATTAAAATTCTAATCTGTACACTGCCCGACCAACTAAGCCTGCACATTGCAAAAGTCAGTTCAGCTCAACCCTATACATCCTTCCAATCATCAACTCTATACATTGGAGTGTCAAGCTTAATGTCTATACACTGGTTACTGCATTGTCATGAAGTCTACACATCCGATAGTGTAAGTCTATACATTGGCTCATAGTCTTCAAGTCGATACAGAGTTTTCACCCTCTGAAGTTTGTACAGCCAATCACTTGACAAAGTCTGCACAGTGTCTCATATTGACTAAGTTTGTACATCGTCTGGTCTGTGGATGCTTTGTCCTTTTAGAGTCTATACACTAGACTGTTATCCCTTCAACTCTATACATTTGAGTAATAATCTTTAAGTCCACACATTGGCCTTCAGACTAGCAAGTCTATACATCGTCTCTTGTTTGCAAAGTCTGAATAGCGTCCGTTGTCAAGACTTCTTGAAGTCTGTACATCGGACTGCTTCTTTTGAAGTCTACACATTGCCTCGTTCACTTCTGCAAAGTATGTACATTAGACTGTGGCGAAGTCTATACATTCGGTTCCTTGGGCAAAGTCTATACATCACTTAGTCTGCACATTGCCTTCAGCCCAAGCATTCAAAGCCAAGTCTATACAACGCCAAGTCTGTACACTCCTCATCTGTTCCTACGCTTGACCAAGTCCATACACTCAACATTTCCCTACGCTTTCCAGGCCAAGTCTGTACATCGGCCTCTTTCATTCAAGTCTATACATTGAACTGTTCTTCAAAGTCTGTACAGCATTCGTCTCAGCCAGCATCTCAAGCTGCGTCTTAGGCAAGTCTGTACATCGGCCTCTTTCGTTCAAGTCTATACATTGAACTATTCTTCAAAGTCTGTACAGCACTCGTCTCAGCCAGCGTCTCAAGCTACGTCTTAGGCAAGTCTGTACATCGGCCGCATTCGTTCAAAGTCTATGCATTGAACTGCGTCTTAGGAAAGTCTATACAGAGGCTTCGATTTACAAAGTCTGTACATCCGTCCTTCAGCAAGTCTGAACATCCAGCGTCTTTGTCAGCGTCTCATGCATTTGGGCAAAGTCTGTACATCCGTCCTTCAGCAAGTCTGAACATCCAGCGTCTTTGTCAGCGTTTCATGCATTTGGGCAAAGTCTGTACATCCGTCCTTCAGCAAGTCTGAACATCCAGCGTCTTTGTAAGCGTCTCATTGTGGCACAGTCTATACTCTGGCTCAAGCTTGTCAAAGTCTGTACATCACGGTTGGGCAACAAGTCAATACATTGCTCACCGTCTTATTAAGAGTCTCACACAGGTTCCAAGTCTGTACATTGGTTAGGCTTCGTGAAGTCTATACAGTGGCAGAAGCTTTGTAATAGTCTATACACTGCCATTCGTCTGCATTGTTAATAAGTCTATACACTGCCTTCACACATGCCCTTCTTTCATTAAGTCTGTACACTCTCTCACGTTGTACACACTTAATCTGTTGAAAGTTCTGAAGTATATACATTCATGCTAATAGCCTGAACTAACTAAGTCTATACATTCCATCTATCTGTCTGCAGGTGATTCAGGCTGATGATTGGGCAGGTGAACCGAGGTTGGCACCTGGCACGTGATCCAAGACAACAGGCACACGACACATGGATGGCAACCTGGTCAGGATGCTGCCATGTGGTCGAAATTCAAATGATCAGGCCAAAAGTGCATGGGCGGGAACGTAGCAGCCACACGCCAATATCTGCTATAAATATAGAGCTTCATCCTTCAGCAGAAGCTTGATCATGAATAGAGAAAGCAGAAGCCACTGGTGAGAGTTTGCACGATCCAGAAAAGAAAAAAGAGCAGAGAGTTCCAGATCTGAGAGAAGTTTGTTCGAGGGAGAGAGAGTGTGTGTGGATTGATGAATTGCTTCATTTGAAGCTACATTTGTATTGGGTTTCAGAACCAATCTCTTCTTCATTGGTTTTTGTTTCTACTTTGCTTTCGTTTATTTTGTTCTTCCATTCTGATTTGAATTGGTTTTCCCTCCGGTGTGTGGAGGAAGGGAGTACTACTCCAGTTTCCCTCTGAGTTGCAGAGGAAGGGAGATCGGTGATCTCTGGTGTTGTTAGTGACAGGTTGTCATTAACAGTTTCCCTCCGTGTGTGGAGGAAGGGAGAGGATTCTCCGGTTGTGTTCTAGCTGGGAGCTAGAATAGGTTTCAAGTTCTGTGGGTATCAGAGCTTGGTCGAGGGATTTGTTTCCCTTTAGTGTTCAAGCTGTGTGGCAGCATGTTGTACGCAGACTGAGTCTGCTGTGATCTAGCTTTGTCTAGTGGAATCCTCACTCCAGTTGGAGTGAGGGGTGGATGTAGATTGCGGACTGCAATCGAACCACCTAAAAACCGAGTGCCTCCTCTGTGGTTTGCTATTATTTTTTGTGCTCATCATCTACTTGTCTCTTTGCCTTCAAGTGATCAGTTCTTCACTCTCATCTATATTTCTCTGTGTACGGGTTAAGGAGGTGCGTTAGCAGTAGAATCTATTTTCCGCCTAAGTTTCTACAAATTGGGAGTGATTTATTCGTCCCCCCCTTCTATATCACTCTTGCTGCGCTAACAGGACCTGCTTCATCAGACTCAGAGGCTGCACCCTTTTACTCGGGATTACCTCCTGGCTGCTCCTCACAGGCTTATGCCGGGTGAGTTTCTACCCCTTCTGACAATCCGGGAGATTGTTGGAGCTGTGGGTGATTGCCCCCGGTCGCCGGTTCAACCTCCCAGCATGGCTGCTTTCCTTTTGACATTTTTACGAACTCCAGAAATGAAGGAGCGGGAGTGCCACCCCCGCTTTGGTTGTATAAGCCTAACGGAGGGGGGATTTGAATTCCTCTAACCTCCGGAGGGGGTATCTTGTAGGGTTGCTCCCCTCTAAAGATAATATTATCATTGGCGGGTGGCAGACGCCCCCATCTTCGGCCCGACCAGGTTGCATGTGCGGCCGTTGCGGCTTCGGCCTGGCTTTCCTTAGCGGCGGGCGTTAAGCAAATATCTTCTTCATCCTCCTCACCGGGCAAATTCAACAAGGCAGAGTGGGTATTGCAAGAAAGGGTCATTCCCGTTGTAGCCTTGCCGGCCCCTTTCTTCCTTCTTTGTCTCCTTTTCTTTTCTTTGATTGGTGCCTGCCCCCAGAACAGGCTGCCATCTTTGTCTGATGCTATGTCAGCTTCTCCTTCCTGCTTCAGTGGAAGCTGTTCTAGCTCCCTCCACGGGAGATGATCTCGTACCAGCAAAGGTTCTAGCTCAGGCTGCACATACTCATCTAGCCCATTTATATAGTCCTGCAGCCACTGAGCTTCTGGGCTGATCTTCTTGACCACCGGCAATGGAGTCTGCCTCCTCCGATTGCGGGTAGGTATCCGGATAAGTGCTGGTGGATTGGTCTACACAGGTGTTGTTACCGGTGGAGGGGGTCGTGGTGTGACGCCACGAACATGTGCTCCCAGTGTCGGGCGAGGTAGGGCCTTTTTCTTGGTTCTTGCGGGGACTTGCTGCCATCCCTCCTGTTCTTTTATTGGGACCAGAAAGTAGGCTTCATATGTATGCTGAGTACTGGCTTCTGCGGTCTCCTTAGGCAAGGCTTGATACAAAGAGACCATATTGACGGCGGCTCTTCTTATCGGCGTCGCATGTGGTTGTGGAGGGTCGACCATGTACTCCCCCAATTCTATTTCTTCCTTTTTTGTCATGCCTTCGATGATATCCTTGAAAACATAATAGTCTTCAATTGGATGCCCCAGCATCTGGTGGTAAGGGCAAAATCTTGGGCTGTCTCTTCTCTTCAGGTCCTCCGGCCTCCTCGGCTCAGGCAGGGTGACCTTATCATACTGGGTAACCCAGTCAAATAGGATCCTGGTCTTCTCCTTTGGGAAAGAGTAGGGCTTCTTCATTTTATCCCGGAGGGATGGGCCTTCTTCGCCGTCTCCGGTCTTGGCAGGCTGAGGAGCAGCTGTCTTCTTGCCTTTATCATTTTGATGGGGACATCACCTCCCATGCCCACGTTCACAGCTCGTCTCCTCGCCCCGGTTGCATCCGGCATGGTCTAGTTATTTAATCTTGAGTCCTATGTAATTTTTATTTGAGTCATTTGATGTATTTTCCCTTTTGTTTGAGTCATGTTCCTAGGTCTTGTGTTTATTTCCCTAAGTTTGTGTGTCATTAGGTTGTCTAGTTAGCTATTGGGCCCAATTCATTGGGCTTGGCCCAAGGGCTCCCCCCTACCCCCTCGGTTATTTGTCATTGAGTCAATTGTCAGGGTCTTATTGTAAAATGTGGGTTGCCTATATATAGGGCCCCATTCCCCCCATTTCAAGGTAATGAATCAATGAATGAAAAACTTGCCATTTTGAGAGTTACACTTCTTATCTAGTGGAGAGATTCTATTTTTGGGGTGAGAGACCCTAGGGGAGAGATTCCCCACCCATCCCTCTCTTAATCTCTCTTTTTCACTCCCCTTTCTCTCTCCTCCACACCCAATTTTGAAATTTTTCTCTCTCCTCCCTTCCCAACCACCACTCTCTCACCTACCCCCATTAAAGACCACTCCCCTTCCCCACACATCCCATTACTCCACCCCCTAGTCCCAAGAGAGCTTCCACCAATCCTAGCTCCACCTCCCAACCCCCAACTACCCCACCCACTTCCCCAAGCACCCTTCCCACTACCCAAAGAAGCCCTCCACCTTCCCAAGGCACCTCTTCCCATCCCCAAGACCACCATTGACCACCCCACATTAAAGGAAATTCAAACTCATATGCCCTCAACCCACTTGTGCCCCCCCACCTTCCTCCTTCTCCCTCCAAGCCCAAATTCGTAGCTCCTCCTCTCACCACCTGTTAGACCCCCTTCCAGACCCTATTCTTCCCCTCCCACACCTTGGAACACCCCCTCCTAGACCCCCTCACAGCCAGGGTTCTCCCCACAGTCATCCACCTCCATTTCCCCTCCCATATACCCCATTTCCCCTCACCATCTTCAACCTCCAGTTTTCAGTTCGCTGGCAGCAGAAGAGTAGCAGTTTGCAGAGGTGATCCCGACCACATCCCAGAGAATCTGAAGGCCCAAGAGGTATCCACGGAAGCGTCTACCTATCTTCTTCACAACGGAGGTGGTCTCGTCCCCTTCCAAGCTCCGAGCTGACCGACAGATCCGTTCCCCTACAACTGCGCAGAGCTGCCCCTGCTGAGCACCTGAGCCATAGTAGAAGCTCTGCCACGACGAACCTTGGAAGATTCAGGCCACAAGTTGTTCTGCAAAGTTGTTCCTCTTCCTATCTACTTTCATAATCAAGAAGTGGAACTTCTATCGACATCCGTGGGCCATAGTTATCATTTTTCTCCCTCGGGTATGCGGTTCAGCTTCCCACAGCCTGCACCGACCTGTCATCAGTGTTCAAAGTCCCCTGCTCTTCCCCGGTATCGTTTGGCTTCTCTGTCAATGTTTCTGCGAAGAGGACTCATCCACGATTCCAAAAATTTCAGCGGTGCTTGATTCTGAATTCGAGAGCTGACGGGGCATCCTCTGCAACCTGCTGTTGGCCGCCAGAAGCTGCCAGTCCAAGAATCTGCCTCCCTGCTCGGGCCTCCACCCAGACCAGCGTCGGCGCTAGAAGAAATCAAAAAAAATTGGACGACTTCCCTGGCCTCCTACGAAGATTTTCCAGGTGGTTTCATCCCCAAAAAAATTCAGCATCAGTCGCAGCAACCATTTCTTCGATCATCTGTCAGCACCCACAGAACGTGGACAGAACTGACGACCTCCCATCTTCGGTGTTCCTCTCTCAAGTTCCCCTCCCCGCTTGGCCGGCTGAAGGCCCCTCCCTATGTGGAGGTAGTTTTAGTTGTAATATCACTTAACCCCCACCCCAAGATCCCCCTCCTACGAGAGGTGTAGTATTGTAATCATTTGGGCAGGTCAAGCTACCCCGACGCGGCGTGTGGGGATACACCCGCCTCCCCGCTCGCCCTCGTCTCCGAGCGGGACCGGTTTCTTCAAACCGGTCAAGTAAGTGCTCCAAACTTTGCTCTAATTTGTGCTTTTTCTTTCAATATTAATTCATAAACTCCGCTGGCCGTGAATGAGAGCCCGATCCTTAAGCTCCTTTGCTATAAGTGATCACAGTGGGAAAAGAGTGGAACCCGTGCCCTCGGCACGACGTCGGCTCCCTTGAATTGGGCTGCCATTACCCTTGGGAATCAACTTAGGCCTTGCTGGCCCTCTACCAGCAAGGGCCCAGCCCACACAACCTCCACTTGGCATTGCCAAGTTACCCCGGGTCTTGGTGAGCATCGGGTGAGCGATCGCCGACATCGGTCCGTTTGATTGCGATTGTGCTTGTTTGTTTAAGTCCTAGGTTGTGTCACATCAATTGATATCAGAGCAAGTTCACAACTTGTCTCTCCATAAGTTGGTCCTAGGGCATGTTTATGCATTTAGAATCCTCGGTTGCATCTCCCATGTCCACTAGAATGGCCACTTCATACCCGTCATATCCATCCCCATCAACTTTCCCAAGAAGCCCAAATCCTCATGGAAGCTCCATTGCCAACAAAGTGGGTAGCAACACCTCTATCATAGAAGCCCTACCTAATGTCCTTAATCGGCTTGAAGATATCATGTCTCGACTCGACCGACTTGAAGGAAATAGCCGTGCACCAAGAGTGAATGAGAGTGACCTTTGGGGAAATCTAGAAACCATATTTTTAGAACACTTGAAAATCAAAACCCCCACCTTTGATGGATCCAACAACCTAAGCCTTTACCTAGATTGGGAGATTTCCCTAGACCAATTCTTTAAAAGTTGCCCCTTGAACGAAGAAAGGAGAATGAGGCTAGCCAAGGCACACCTCTCCAAACAAGCTAAAACTCATTGGTTAGTTGTGGAAGGTTTAAGAAGGATCCGCAGGGAGGCCCCCATTAGCACTTGGGATGAGATGAAGGTCGAGCTTAGGAAAACCTACACTCTCCAACCCTCTCCATCCTACTCAAATCACAAAAGCCCAAGGAGCACTTCAACTCCTTCATCCCCACCCGGTCAATCCGAGACCCCAATCACCCATTCCCTACCACTTTCCATCTCTCCCACCCCAACCACTACATTTACACCCCACCTCCAAGTCCACACCACAACCATAGGTCCCCATACCCAATTGGGCCCCATGGCCAACTCTCCACCTAGGCCCATGGTAACCCCCACCACTACCCCTCCATTTTTCCCTATAAGGGACACTCCCCCCAAGATTGACCAACTAAAGCCACCCTAACCAACTCATCTCCCACTCCCTCCCCCAAAACTCCCATGTCCAAAGCCTCCACTACTACCCTTACCTATCCTAACCCACGTTTCCCACCACCTACCACCCCGGATACACTATGCCCCAATCATCACCACACCCTCAAAAGCCCCTCTCACCTCCTTGGAAGAAGAACCCATGCCCCACCCCATAGTGGTGAACACTCCAAACCCACTCTCCACCTTGGAGAAAACCCAAGTCCAAATTGAAGAAGAAACAACACACGAGGGTCTTCACCTTACATCACCATCTCTAGTTGGAGTCAATCTCATCTTAGGGGAAACCCTTGATAGTTGGCTAAAGAAGAGCCCAATAAGAGAGAACATGGCCCCCGATTTCCCACCCATGAAGGAAAACCATCCCATAGTGCCCATCTCCTCTTATCACACCACAATCCAAGCATCTTATCAAGTTGAGACCTTAGAGGATTTTCTTAGAGGCTTAGGATGACAAATTGAGTTCACTAGCATGTTGACCCCTATGGCCGAACAATCTAGGAGCCTTGGCCTCCTACACCTATGCATCGGGTCAATCACCTCGGTCTATACCATTGGTTGCTACACTAGCGACCTCTTTTCCTTCTCCCTATGGTAGAAGAACCCATCTCGATCCACTCCCCTACCATTAAGATCCCAAATACTTTCATCAGTCAACCAACTAGAAACCTTGGCCCAATTACCTTAGAGGAAGATGACTCACAATTTGGGAACCTTGAAGACATAGAGTGCCTCTCTCTAGGAAGACATTTCCACGACCCCTTTGATCCCTTCCTATGGGAGTCTAGTACCCCATGTGATCCAACCACCTTATCCACCACCCACCATTCCCTATCCCAACCCACCATGTTAGACCTAATTCACCCCATCCTAGACCCGGGTTACACCTTGGGAACCATGACCTTAGGCCACATACCCCTAGGTAATAAGGTTGTGCCCCACCCCATGATGACCACCTTCTTAGATCCATTCGATCCTTTCCAATGGCAGTTAAAGGGTTATCCCACACCTATACACATGAAAGTCACCTTTAGGAAAAACATGCATGTGTCTAGGCTTACCACACCGCTTGGCATGAACACTATGTTGGGTCCATTCATTCATATCACCCACATGTCAAGTAGAAAGCATGAGTGGTCCAAATTCGGATGTAGTGGTCCATCTTCACTCATCATGAGTCGTAGGCATGATAGGAGTATTCATGGATGTCCGAGTCCCCCAGCATTTGTCACACCCATGCATGACCGGATCACCTATGGATGCCCCGGTCCTCCCCATTCCATCAAAGTCTTCCTGGCGTCAAAGCATGATTGGTCTACTTTTGGTTGCCCAGGTCCACCCATCACCCCTAGAATGTCAACATTCACAAAATTACATGAAAGCCTTTGCAAGCACATAAGCAAGAAAAATGAGATCTATAAGAGGCAGGCTGACTCCCTTCGGCGTCACCAAGAATTCCACGTGGGTGACTTTGTGATGGTGAGGAAGGAGAGGCTCTCCCCGGGAGTCATCTCCAAATTGAGGCTACGTGGGGCTGGTCCCTTCCAGGTCCTGAGGCGCATTGGCGCTAATGCCTGTGAGTTATATCTCCCCGAGGAGTATGGAGTGAGTCCTACATTCAATGTAGCCGACCTAGTGCCATATAAGGGACCCACGGTGGTACCTAGTGAGGATATTGAGCCTATTCTCTCCGTTGAGAGAGCACCCACCCGTGAGGAGAGTCCACCAGCCAAGAGAGCCCAGCGTGAGCGCATTGAACGAATATTGGATGAACATGCCACTACCACCAGGAGCAAGGTATACGAGCGCTATCTCGGCAGGTGGATGGATCGGTCTCGTTCGGAAGACTTGAGGGCAGTACCACTTCTACACCCTCCAAGGAGGGAAGGACACTTACTCGACGGAGTCGAGTTCTCCGCACCCCGGGAGTATGATGGGGACATCACCTCCCATGCCCACGTTCACAGCTCGTCTCCTCACCCCGGTTGCATCCGGCATGGTCTAGTTATTTAATTTTGAGTCCTATGTAATTTTTATTTGAGTCATTTGATATATTTTCCCTTTTATTTGAGTCATGTTCCTAGGTCTTGTGTTTATTTCCTTAAGTTTGTGTGTCATTAGGTTGTCTAGTTAGCTATTGGGCCCAATTCATTGGGCTTGGCCCAAGGGCTCCCCCTTACCCCCTCGGTTATTTGTCATTGAGTCAATTGTCAGGGTCTTATTGTAAAATGTGGGTTGCCTATATATAGGGCCCCATTCCCCCCATTTCAAGGTAATGAATCAATGAATGAAAAACTTGCCATTTTGAGAGTTTACACTCTAGTGGAGAGATTCCATTTTTTGGGTGAGAGACCCTAGGGGAGAGATTCCCCACCCATCCCTCTCTTAAGCTCTCTTTTTCACTCCCCTTTCTCTCTCCTCCACACCTAATTTTGAAAACTTTCTCTCTCCTCCCTTCCCAACCACCACTCTCCCACCTACCCCAATTAAAGACCACTCCCCTTCCCCACACATCCCATTACTCCACCCCCTAGTCCCAAGAGAGCTTCCACCAATCCTAGCTCCACCTCCCAACCCCCAACTACCCCACCCACTTCCTGTGGACGCGGAATTTATTTCTTTTATTACTTATTTATTTATTTATTGATTTATTGGTTTGTTAGGTGTGCCAGTCACCGGGGTGACAATTTTATTGTGCGCTCGACTTGACTTGGTCAGTCGATTGTGAAGTCCGAGTCGGGACCCGAAGTCCGTCATACCATAAAGGCTATGACGTTAATTACGCCCTTCCTAAGAAGGACAACCCTTGATTAAACGCCAAAATAGGAGGCCACTCGGGGCGGTAATAAAAGAAAAATAACAGTGTGTGATATTGAAGCTCTTGTTATTCTGGGAAGATAATTTAGTGCACAACATATTACTACACCGACATGACCACCTCTTATGTGGGTCGTGCCGGGTAGGAATAGGACACCGTCCACGCAGTGGCGGGATGGGGTCCGGACCATCATCGGGGAGATGTCCCCTTTCATATTTCTCATTCGGCCAAGGGCCTCATAGCATTCATATTTCCCGGAAGATTGAGCCGGACGGGGGGTGTGTGATGTGCACCTCCCGAGACTTATCGGGGTTAAAACATCGATCGATATTTCGGCAGCACCTCCCCATAATCTGGATTATGCCCAGGGGAGAATAGACTATCACCCACGGAGTGCCGGGATGAAAGCCGAGAGAAAGAGAGGCCGAACCTCCCGAATTGCATATGTATGCCATGGGCAATGTTCGATTCTTCCCTTACAGAAGCCGGTGACACTCGTGCAGTGGCAGAGCTCACCTTAGCTAAAGGGGTTGCTCATAAACCCGGTACGGATCAATGGAACATAAGGAGTCTGACTCCCTTTAATTTTATCCTCGGGACAGTTCTGGTGACTCATGGACATCCCTAGGTGGGTTTGATAGAGGTGTCGGAGGCTCATTGGGTGGCAGGGCAGCCTCTCGGCACGGATTTGAATGGGTATATGAGTTCTCGGCGTGAAGACCACCGCACCGGGAAGGGTTCTTTGCAAGGCACCATTCCGCGCGCCGGGAAGCTAGCACAAGGGGGTTCTCGGCGCATGAAATTTCGCGCCGGGAAGGTTGCTTTGTGGGGGACTATTCTGGGCGCCGGGAACTGGCAAAGGAGGTTCCCGGCGCGATGGCAAGAGGGCCAAGGGGGGGCTCTCGGCGCAAGGGCAATAAGGCCAGGGGGTTCCGGCGCAGGCTTCTCGGCGCAGGTAAGGAGGTGGGGTTCTCGGCACAGGAAGGCTTGCACCGAGGACTGTTCATCTATTTTACTGTTTGTGGAGCCGAGATGTATGAGGGCGCCGGGATGAGAAACAGAGCTTTACGGTACCCTGTTCTTGGGTCTGTTGAGGATTCAGGGGTTTTCCTGGTGATTCAGGCCAAGATAGACGGGCCTTGGGAAATCAAAAGAGATCAATTCATCAGACTGCAACTGATTTTGGCTTGGGTTTCAAAGGGAAGGCCAGAAGCGGAGAGTGATTTGGGGGAAACATGGTTTAGGGTATCTCTGTCACCAGCGTTCATAATAATCCCTGAGGAT
The DNA here is from genome assembly GCA_022559845.1 of Amorphophallus konjac. Classification (NCBI taxonomy): domain Eukaryota; kingdom Viridiplantae; phylum Streptophyta; class Magnoliopsida; order Alismatales; family Araceae; genus Amorphophallus; species Amorphophallus konjac. The sequence goes on from CM040121.1 coordinate 470,875,355, forward strand.
GATTTTGATATACTCTTCATCATCTGGGGGCCAAGAGATGGCTGTCTCTGGCCCCGGGGATGACTTCAGCAGAGCCGATGAGCATGAATATAACATATAAAACCGAGCAGCGGTTGCTATACATCTACGCTTTGCTTCAGAGGCCAAGGGATAGTCTGTCCCTGACTCGGAAGTAAGCACGAGTAGCGTTCGAGAACCAGGCGAATAAGCAGGCGATCAATCGAACTGGGGAGGGGGATAGCATGCAACTGAGTCTAAGAAGAGACAGAAAACATGGGGAGATAGCAATAGGGTTTCGGAGAAATAGACAGTAGGCATCAACTGCAGCCTGTAGTGTTCATTCATTCAAATATCACAGTTACATTCGCACATCAGAGGCAATACATAAAAGAAGGTACAGGGAGACTATGCCTTGCCCTAGCGGAGTAAAATCGGATGTGATATCACAGCATACATCAGAAGGGGGAAGAAGTAGAAGCAACCAAAATTAAAAGAATGAACTACAGAAAATGGGGAGGGGAGGGCGGAGCATTGACTCCTCTCCCTCCCCGTTGCCCACCTTCGATCAAGCTTCGAACTCTTTTCTTTTTTTTTTCTTCTGCTTCTTCCTCTCTCGGATCAGATTGCAGGCTCCACTCTCTTCTCCTTTTGTGGCTATCTATTCTTCTTCTCCACTCTTTTCTTTTTTCTCTTCGAATGAGGGGGTTTTATATCCCTCCTTGGTACCCTATCGACAGGCCTGTCCCGGCGCGCCTCAATCGTAGGCAGACTTCCCGGCGCGTGGGACTCCAGCTTCTCGGCGCCGCTTTTTGGGCTTCGACAAGGGGATCCCGGCGCCACTTTTATAGGCCCATTTAGGGCTTTTTAGACCTCACATACACCTCGGCCTTTATTGGTCCTTCAAATATATCAGAACCCGAGAAGGCCCTCCACTGGTGACACAGTTTCTATTGAGATCATTCATAGATTTTCATCAGTCGGTAGACTGGGGTTTCATCGGCATTGCCATCTGAATGATGACAAAGTCTGACATCATCTCATCGGTATCGTCACCTGAACGGTGACAAGATCGGACATCAGCTTTAGCCTGACAAGACTTCAGCCAGGTGACTGCTATTTCATCAGTGCCGTCGTCTGACTGACAATGGCATCGGACGTCAGCTTGGCCGGGAAAAGGCTTTGGCCGGGTAGATGGTTGACGAACTTCGTCATTGATCTTTCACCATTGGTCTGATCTTCTTTTCAATTCTATTTCCGCCCTTGCTCATTTTCAAGGTGTCAACAAATGCCCCCCACCTGTGGGTGGTGTAAGCGCAGAATAAGCGGCACGGTGTCCGCAGATGCCTTTCAACGTTCGAGGGTATCTTCCTCAATTTCTCTTTTGATCTATTCCTTAGACTCTGATCATCTCATTGCAACAATATCCTGCACACATATTTTTCATTTCTTTGTTCTTCTCCAATGAGTTTTCTTTTCTTTTCAGCATTTGGAGTCTTCTCGGCGCGGTGAGGGAACTGCCTCTCGGCGCGGGTGCTTCTCGGCGCCGCCCGTTGCTCATAGGCCCTCGGCACGGCCGCTTCTCGGCGCGGCTAGAGTTCCCGGCGCGAGGGGGGGTCTCGGCGCGCAAAACATCACGTCGAGAACCCTTCTCCATCTCTTCCTATTTAGGGCGCCGGGAAGGGGGGCTTTGCTCATTTTCACCCTGACCTTCTCTCTCCTCCTTTTCTTCTCATCGGAGCGAGCTTCGCCCTCTCTCGGCCGTTCCACTTCCTTCCGGTCTTCGTGCATTTTGCACGGTAGGAGGTTGTATTGGGATTGAATCCCTTTTTTCTCCGAGATCACTCCCTCTTGGTGGGTGACTCCCTATTTTTCTTGGGCAGACCCCGGACAAGAGGAGATGCTGCCGGAATTTATTGAAAAATTGACTACCTCATTGTTACATGCCTATTCATCTTCCTGATGCTTATCTTCTCATCTTTCCCTGGTTGCAGGTATTGACATGGCTTCCGGCACTTCTGCTGCGGTTTCCATGACTGTGGGGGCGAGCTCATCGGTCCAGCCGGACATATCTCGCGCTTCAGTCAACTGGCTGAATGTGAATAGTCTGAGCTTTGGCTATGACCGGATTGCTACTGTCGACGAGTCCTCTGATTCCGAGACTGACATTGTGCCGTCTTCCGGAGTCTATTCTTCCACAGAAGGTATTGACTTCAGGAGAGCTGCTGACTACCGTCCGGACCTGCCGAAGGATCGTCATCTGTTGCCGTTTATCCGGACCTTCACCATAGGCGGAATGAGGGATCTTTTGCTTGCTCGGTCTGTGGAAGCGGCAATACTTACCGACAGAGACAGTATGAAGGGTTCTGTTTATCGAGCCCGAGCTATATATCTCCCAGGCGAGCAACGGGACTGGAATGCCGTGCTGGGTATTTCTGAATTAGAGCCGGAGAAGAAGATGCTTACCCGGGCCCCGGAGTTCACCCAGCGAGGTGGGACCATGCAGCCGGTCGCGTCCATCGAGAGAAGACCCACTTCGGACTCTTCTTAGCACCTGCGAAGTGGGGTTACAGGGACGAGCCATTTGTTCTCAATTGTCTGGCCGTTCAATTTAAATATCAGCTAGCTGCTGGCTAGTTTGGGGATGCTAAAGTGACAGATGCCCATCTCTTCTGGGTAGGAGCAGTGGAGTTTATAGAATTTGTCTTGAAGGAATACGCCCATCTACTGATTAGAGCTGGGGTCTACCATAGTGTATTCGCCTCTAGATTCCGCTATCCCATCTCTCGGGGATTATGTTGCGGCATGCTTGAAGTATTCTGCCCACAGTTTAACATGTTCTACACAGCAGAAGGCGAGACATCCCTCGACCTCTGGAGTCTTTCGCAGCTTTCTGGTCTGCCCATAGATGTGGAGCCATATGAGGAGGTCTGTCTAGACGACTCTGTAAAGGACGCCTCTGATGGAGAGGGCAGATATTCTTTCGGCTATGCGTACCGGTATCTGATGAAAGCCTATCGGACCATTTGTCTGGCCTATAGCAGGGGATCTTCCAAAGGATATCAAACCCAGGAAAAGAGCAGCAGATTGAGAGTCCGTGTAGGACAGTGGATACAGTACTTCTTCGGGGGTCCCTTGAAGTATACAGACTTTCCTTCCGTGGGACCGACTCCCGGTAAGCAGATCAGGGCCCCTCATTACAAATCAGCATTGCCAGCTTCACTGCGCCGAGCAGGTGTAGACGGCCCGAACCCAGCAGGGGTTGACCCCATCACTCATTGTGCAGCTTATCTGACCTTCTGGCTGTGCTCTTTCGCCCTCCCGCAAGGGGACGAGACGACTATCAGGCCGGAGGCTATATATCCGGCCTGTCAAATGGCCTGGGGGATGAGACTGTCTCTGTGCCCGGTGGCTTTGTGTTTAGTTTACAAATCGTTGGGAGATTTGCATAGACATCGGGTTCCCCGTTCCATAAGTATTGTAGGTCCATTTCATTTCTTCAATGCTTGGGTTTGCAGCATTTTCCCCGAGCTGGCCCCGAGAACTTTGCAGTCAGACACATTGCTCCCTCGGATGATTGAGTTTGCTAGCGCCGAACCCGGTCTTTTCTTAGAGCAGCTGTTTAAGATAAGGGGCAGGTTGACAAAAGTGCCTGTGGATGCTCCAGGCAGCATTCATTTTTGGAGCTTGGCAGCATGTTCGGCTCCTTTAGTAGACCCTCAGAGGGAATGCAAAATGGAGGAGGTAGAAGCTTATGTCCATCCTGTTTCGAGGGCCAATGCCACCCGGCCCATATTAGAACCAGAACTGGTAAGGTGGGCTATGGCTATCCGACCCAGTGTATTGGTCTTCAGGAAGGGAGGCTTGCTCATTTTGGAGCCCTATTACCCATTCCGTTTTAGCAGAAACTTTGGTTATGATCAGCATATTCCTCCATCAGTTGCTCGGTTTCCTTTGGACAGCCGGGCCAAGCATGGGTCCACTATTGCCAGTGACGGTCGAACATGGTGGGATTTCTTTCATCGCCGAGAGGGCGTAACTTTCAGGGTCCCGACCGTTTCTAATCGCATACCCCGTGTCACATCGAAATACATTAAGTGGTGGAATACCCGCACCAATTTCTATAAAGATGGCAGAGGCGCCTTTTGGGATGTGGCCGAGCGCTCTTTCTTAAAGCGGCAATCAGGGCCTGTGTTTGAAATTGATGAGGTTCATCTGAAAAGGCTCTATTCATAGCATCTGAAGGAGGCGGAAACATATATTGCTAGGCGTCGGTCTTTGAAAGAGGAAGGTTCTGAAATACCCACTCCTGTCTTTTCTGAGATTAATGAAGACGCTTTTACAAAGGATCTGAGGCAGTTGGGCCATATAGGGGGTGTTCCTTTGGATGTACAATATATGTTCCCTCCGGAGGAGCCTCTCCCGACAGCAGCCCCCTGGAGGGGTCCGGTGGATAGATTTCACCCTTATAGGACGTTTGTGCGGAGGGAAGACCGCACCCAGACATATTATCAGCACACTTCTTGGCTTTTTGTACTGCTGAATGTTCACGGGCTATCAGTAGAGAACCTGATAACTGGCATTCTGAATAAGCCACTTTTTGTTTCTTTTCATTATGTCGACGGCTGGTGTATGGATTATCTTGGCCTGTTTCATTGCCTCGACTTCCACGGGCATAAAGACTTGGCTGCCTTGACAGAGAAGTGCCAGACCATTGGTGACATATGCTGGCTCGTGAAGGAGGCTGCTTCCCGATTGAAGGAGGTAGTTTATCTGTATTGGCCGCTTTCCACATTTTATGATGGCCCAGCAGGTATGACCCTTCCTGTGCGCTCATGGCATCTTTCTTTTATTGTTATGTTCTGCATCTGTCGACTATGACTGCCTTTCTTGTGTCTTGCACAGATAGACCGGACATAAAGCGGCAAGGACTTTACAGGAAGATTATTGCTCAAGCTGAGAAGCCTGCTTACTTTGAAATTCCTGCAGCGGCACCTATGACCACTCCCTTGCCTCCAGGCAAGAAGAGGAAGCCTTCTGTGGTGAAAGCTGCAGTTGTCAAGGCCAAGAGGGCCAAGGTTGTTCGGGTCCAGCAGTCAGCTCCAGTTGCGACGGATGCCGGAACCCCTTTTCCAGACATCCCCTCTTTTGACAAGTTCAGGTCTCAGAGGGAGGCCGCTCAGGAACCTGCCGAGAGTGGCAGTAAATAGCTTACAGATGCAATCTTGATTGTCTTCTTGACTGATCTTTTAAGGCGTCCTTCGAGACTGAGCTTCTCTTTATCTGATACAGCCCCGGAGCAGGCTGCAGTGCCTGTGGAAAGGGACACGAGGCTGCCTTCTCCTACCCCGGCTGGCGAGGAGGAGGGTAAATGTGCTTTCTCATCTTTTTTCTTTATACTTTCGTTGTTGTTCTTTTCCATTATATCCCTCAGAGTTCCCCTTTTGTTGAGGTGACAGTCAGGGAGCAGACTGAGGCCATGATAGCAGTGGGAGAGTCGCCTCAGCCACAGGAAAGTGAAAGGATTCAAACAAAATGGAGCCCTATTCCGGCCAGACGCATAATCACCCGGTCTGCATCCCGGCACGCTCTAGAGGCGACCTCGCAGCATATAGCTAGAGTGGAGATATCCTCGGGCAGCTCCGAGACCGTCCCTGATAATGAGGAGGAAGTGACTTTCAGCGGCAGTGAGGAGGAAATCCTAAAATCAGAAGCCTTGCCCATATTTGCAAAAGGCCTTCCGCCTTTTCAGCCTCCTAAGCTGCTGATGCTATCTTCTGAGGAGGAATTGCAAGAGGAGTTTGCCGGGCTCGACACTGAGGTTGACATAACCCCTCCATTTGTTGCTTCAACTACGGAGCTTTCTTCCCTTTTGTCTCATTTCGAGGATATAGACCCCACTTTAAAGGTAAGCTTCTTTTTTTTTGTTTGCTGTTCTATTTATTTTCTTTCATTCATTGCTGAAGATCATTCTGCTTTGTCCTCAGGACCCTGTCATCACCAGCTCAGACGCGGCTGCAGTTTCTATGGATGTTTCATCTGCAGACTTGGTCATCATCCCTGCTTTACCTTTAACTTGCATGGGAATTTCTGAGGTTATTCGCCCTGTGCCAGTAAGAATACAATCTTCAACTGACTTAACATCACTGGACTTGGGATCATCAGGAGAGATTTCCGTCCCTGTCAGGGCCTCAGAGTTTAGAGCCGAAGCAGACCCAGCCAGAAGCTCCACTTTTATACCGGCCGCCGTAATGTCAATTGCGCCCGAGTCAGCAGTCCCTGCCACAGTGGCTATAGAGACTGGATTTCTGCCTCTACAGACTAGGGACCTTTCATCCCCATTATCAAAAAGAGCAGCTGAAGATGAAGCCCTTATTCAGAAGAATCATGAAGAGATAGCTCCATCATTTATTGGTTCTCCCTCTGCGGATGTTCAAGCCATAGCTCCCGAGACAGCGGTAGAGGAGGAGTCTTCAGCTCAACAGGAGAGCACAAAGAGGGACCGGCCAGTTCTTCCAGCAGATCTGCCGTCTTCATCCTCTCAGCCGGATGTTGCACTGTGGGCAGACATTGATGGCGAGGTAACTTTTGAGGTCGTCCCATCTACCTCCTTTGGCTTTGCTTCTTCTGACAGCTTTGTCTGGCAGCATTTGGACATGCTACGCCAGCTGGTAGAATCCCAGCCTGGCTTGACATATCTGCAACTGAAGGAAATTGCCAATCGCTTCTCCGCTGGCCTGCAAGCCATGGGCTGCCCTCTGGACATATGGGCTCAGCGGGTCTTGCTTTTGCTGAAATTCGTGCATCGGAGAGACTTCCTAGCACGGACCATGGCCGACAAGCTGACGGCACTGAGGTTGCAGAGGTCAGAATATAAATCTGAGCTGGGGCAGCTGACGCTCGCACTTGATGAATGCCGAGCTGAGCTACAGCGTGCTGTTCAGCGGGAGGAAGTTGTCCAGGACCAGATAGCCATTCTGAAAGCGGAGCTCACCGGACTCCGAGCCGAGCTGCAACAATTATCCTCTATTCGGCCACAGTCCATCGAGGAGGTGGCCTCATTGGAGGGACGAGTGATGTCTCTCCAAGACATGTCTGTGAGGCTTCAGGAGGAGGAGGCGCGCCTTCACGAGCTAGGAGCTGCTCCCTATGTGGGTCTTCTGGCCTTCGAAGTATATTCCGGCGGCCATGAATTATCTTTTCTTTCTTTTTCTTCTGCCCTCTTTTGTGATACAGTGTCCCCTCGGGGCTCTTTATGTACTCCTCTTTTAATGAAAAGGAATCTTCAGCTTCATGTGTGTCCATTGTCTTTTCCATGTGGTTTCATCACTTTGGGAAGTGGGGTAATGGTTCTAGCAGTCCCTCATGCGAATGGCTCGTACCTGGCAGGAGAGCGTCCACCCCTTCAGAGAAAGGATGGGGAACTCGCTCCACCACGTGACGACCTCCGGGGGGGTGCTTTAAATCGAATTCTGTTGGTGGTAGCAAACGTCCTTCTTGGCCGTACGTGCCGCAAGGGAGACGGTTTGCAGGAATGTGAACAAAGAGGCTCAGATCATTATCCGGAACGGGCGAATGGTCCATCTCGGGCAGGTTTCAAAGCTAGTCGGGGCAATGTGCCAATCGACCAGTATATGATTTCATCATCGATATTGGGTTTATATCGATGCAAAGGAGTTTTATAGGTCTCATCAGAGTAGACGTAAGGTCTAGACTGGGTAGAGGTTATCGCAGGTGGGACCTTGAAGGGTGCGTGGTTTTCATCAGGACAGACGTAGGGTCTGAACTGGATAGGATTTCATCATTGATCGGGCGAAGTGCCGGTCAATCAATAGCTGGTTTCATCATCGATATTGGGTTCATATCGATGCAAATAAAGTGTTATAAGTTTCATCAGAATAGACAAAAGGTCTAAACTGGAAGGGTTTTAATTGGACATGGTTTCATCACTGATCGGGCGAGGTGCCAGTCGATCAGTGGTTGGTTTCATCGTCGATATGGGGCTTATATCGACACAAAGAGTTTCATAGGTTTCATCAGTATAGACGTAAGGTCTAAACCGGACAGAGGATTTCATCATTGATCGGGCGAGGTGCCGGTCGATCAACGGTGGGACGTATGTAGAGGTGTAGGTCTCGTCAGGACAGACGTAAGGTCTATTCTAGCAGGTTTTATCGCGGGTGGGACTTTGCCAAGAAATACGTAGGTTTCATCAGGATAGGCGTAGGGTCTATCCTGGTAGGATTTCATCATTGACCGGGCAAGGAGCCGATCGATCAAGGGAAGGTTTAGGAGTTTGATCAGGACAGACATAAGGTCTGAACTGGCCAGGCTTTATCAGAATGGTGACGGGTTTTATTGTCGGTGGGACATGTGAAAAGAGGGTATGTAGATTTCATCAGGGTAGATGTAAGATCTATCCCGGAAAGGCTTTATCATCGGTGGGGCATAGAGCCAGATGACCGACGGAAGGCTTCATCAGTGAAGGGGAGATGAAGGCAACGTGTCGGTTGGCATGGAACTTCTGAATTACCACATTACTGACCCAAGTGCCCTTTTGGGTTTTCACCAGGGCCAGCCCCCTCTTACTTTTGCCCACGTGTCCTTTCGAATTTTCACGTGGCGAGGTACCCGATTTTGCCTGCAGTGCCCTTTCGGGTTTTCACCATAGCTGGGTTTTAGCCATTTTTGCCCTTGTCCAGAATGCCTGAACAAGTCTGGCGGGGTATCTCTATTTTTAACCCCATTTTTTATATATATACTTTTTGTCATTTTCTTTCTCTTTTCCTTTTTCATTGTCTTTTCTGGGACCAGAACTTTCATTCTATGGACCATGGGGCCATATGTTTACTGCGGATACATGATCATTGATGTGGGTGTCAACATCAATGCAAAGGGAAATAAGGTTTCATGATCTATCCAGACGAAAGGTCCGAATTGATTTAGGGGATATAGATAGCAGCTCGGGCACGAAGCCATTTTCTGGAAATAGGAGTTTCATCGTTAATGTAAGGTTTGACATTAGCGCAAAGGAATAGAGTTTCATGATCTATCTAGACGGAGGGTCTGAATCGATTCAAAGAGCAGTGTTGTGCTATGTCAGAGCAGACGGAAGGTCTACCCTGGATGGGTTTTAGCGTCGATCAGGCAGTGTGCCAACCGATCGATAGCAGGTTTCATCATTGGTATTGGCTCATACCAATGCAAGGATTTCATATGTTTCATCAGGATAGACGTAGGGTCTAAACTGGATAGGGTTTATCATTGATATTGGGCGAGGTGCCGATCGATCAATGGCGGGTTTCATCATCGGTATTGGATTTATACCAATGCAAAGATTTCATGGATTTCATCGGGATAGACGGAAGGTCTAAACTGGATAGGTTTCATCATAGATCGGGCAGACATTGACGGCGAGGTGTCGATCAATCAATGGCGGGTTTCATCACGGCGGGACGTAAAGAGACATGTAGATCTAGTCGGAATAGACGTAAGGTCTAAACCGGACAAGGTTTTATCGCTGATCGGGCAGTGTGCCGGTCGATCAGTAGCTGGTCTCGTGGTGGTGGGCTTATTATAGAGGGAAATTTTTTTTTTTGAGCAATGCATGAAGGCTTCAACAGAATAGACGTAAGGTCCATTCCGGATGGGTTTAATCGTTGATCGGGCAAGGCGCCGGTCGATCGACGAGGAGTTTTATGGTGGGAGGTGAGGCTTTCTTTGGAATCACCACATTACCGACCCAAGCGCCCTTTCGGATTTTCGCCGGAGCCAGCCCCCTCTTGCTTTTGCCCACACGCCCTTTCGGGTTTTCACGTGGCGGGATATCCGATTTTACCTGCAGTGCCCTTTCGGGTTTTCACCACAGCTGGGTTTTAGCCATTTTTGCCCTTGCTCAGAACGCCTGAACAAGTCTAGCAGGGCATCTCTATTTTTAGCCCCTATTTTGTCATCTTCTATTCTCTCTTCCTCTCTCTTTTTTTTTAGAGGGTGACAGGTCGGAATGCCATTAGATCAAGATAAGGGGTGGCTTGGTTAGGGCGGAGTGCCGCTAGACCAAGAGATGGGTAGCTCGGCTAGGGCGGGGTGCCGCTAGACCAAGAAAGGGTAGCCTGGCTAGGGCGGAGTACCACTAGACCAAGGAAAGGGTAGCCTGGCTAGGGCGGAGTACCACTAGACCAAGGAAAGGGTAGCTCGGTTAGGGCGGAGTGCCGCTAGACAAAGAAAAGGGTAGCTCGGTTAGGGCGGAGTGCCGCTAGACCAAGAAAAGGGTAGCTCGACTAGGGCGGAGTGCCGCTAGACCGGGAAAAAGGTGTAGCTTGGCTAGGGCGGAGTGCCGCTATACCAAGAAAAGGGTAGCTCGGTTAGGGCGGAGTGCCGCTAGACCAAGGAAGGGTAGCTCGGTTAGGGCGGAGTGCCGCTAGACCAAGGAAAGGGTAGCTCGGCTAGGGCGGAGTGCCGCTAGACCGGGGAAAGGGTAGCTCGGTTAGGGCGGAGTGCTGCTAGATCAAGTAAAGGGTAGCTCGGTTAGGGCGGAGTGTCGCTAGACCAAGAAAAGGGTAGCTCGGCTAGGGCGGAGTGCCGCTAGACCGGGAAAAGGGTGTAGCTTGGCTAGGGCGGAGTGCCGCTATACCAAGAAAAGGGTAGCTCGGTTAGGGCGGAGTGCCGCTAGGGCGGGAAAAGGGTGTAGCTTGGCTAGGGCGGAGTGCCGCTATACCAAGAAAGGGTAGCTCGGCTAGGGCGGGGTGCCGCTAGACCAAGAAAGGGTAGATTTTGCCCGATTACTCGGGGAATGTTGGTTGTGCTGTATGATACAGCTTTAGATGTCTTCCGTTGAGTGGCGAGAATTGGATTTCCCCTCGATGGTTAACAACCACGTAGGCCCCTCCTTCGTAGACTGTCACGCCCCGAACAAGGCGGAAGTATCGGGACGTACAGTTAGGGACACGCTAGCAAGAGAGGGAACTAAATCTAAAACAATACACAAGTGCTACAAGATGGAAATGCTAAATGATTAATAATAAACCACAACTAATACAATAATCCTCAAGTTCAACTTAATACAACTGGAATAATCAACCACTAAAACTCAATAACATGACTGAGACTAAAAGCTCTCCAAAACACAACTAAAGAAGGATAACACACTACTAACACACTAGAACTGATACACTCAAGACATCACTCCTGCCCTTCCCCATCGGTAAGCGCGTCACCTGAAAAGCCTGGAAAGGGGGAAACAACGGGGTGTGAGCTAACGCTCAGTAGGAAATAACAGACATGTATAAGTGATTAACAGTTTAATTACATTTTTCAAAATGTCATGCTACAAATGATAAAAATGATAAAAAGATAACGATGATGAAACGAAATTCAAAGATCTTGCAAGGTCAAGAAATATAATGAATAGAATAGTAAGACAAGAATTTACTACAGGAGATAACGATAAAAAGTTGGCCATATCAAGTCGATTCAAGTCATGTCAAGCACGTATGTAATTTCATTTCCACGTCCAAGTAATGAGCAAGTACAGTAACCACAAGTAGAGTATAGAACAGTGACGAGTGGAAAGTGAAAAGTAGTAGAAAGTAATGTAGAGAGTAGTGGAGAGAGTAGTGGACAGTCCTAGATTTAACACATGTCAAGTACTGGTGCCAAATGCCACACCTAGTCATTCACCTCCCAGGGGTACACGTAGTGTTCGGGCGCTCTTCCCAGGACTAGACCGAGCCCTTAATTATTTGCCAGGCATTGATTTCTTTGGATCAAAGATCCCACGAATCTAGACTTCCACAGTTTATGGCCAGAATTCCAAGGTTTAAACTAAGTAGCAATAACAACTTCAAGTAGGAAGGAGATTCATTTCCAGAATTTCAAGGTAAGTATAATCATCAAGGAGATTGAAATCAAGTCACAACAAGAGTTAATCGTGCTGCGCTACTGTACAACAGCAGCAATCAAACAAGCTAATCAACATATTAATCCTAATCATCAAGTTAAGATATCATGATTTAACCATTATCATTTACATTAAGACAATTGCCAAGAAGCTGATTCAAGATGATAAGGCAAAGAACAACTCCCACAGGAGTGAAATAGAATGCATTAACAGAGATTTAGTTACACCATTAACCACTAATTATGTGGGTTTCTATTTAATCTTGTATGCATTGAAAATGAAGATGATAACGGTGTGTTTTTACACTAAGTTTGCATGTATGGACCAATGTTAATTGAAACTAAAAAGGGTACATGAATAGGTCATTAGTTCCTCAAAAATGTAGTTTTCAAAGTGTTTAGGTTGAATGGTTTGATTCCCCGATGATCCGGATTGATCCCCGGGTCAAATCATCAAAAAAAACGGGTTTACAATGCATGGGTCGACCCTTTGGGTCGACCCCTGGAAAAATTCCAGGGATGGGTCGACCCCTGGGTCGACCCCTGCAATCCTGGCTGCATGGGTCGACCCATGGGTCGACCCCTGCAGGCTGTGGGTCGACCCATTGGGTCGACCCCTGCAAGGCAGCATTGCTGCTTGCAGGGTTTGAAATGGGTCGACCCGTGGGTCGACCCCTTGATTTCCAGACCCAAAAAAGGCCTCAAAAAAAACATGAAAACTCCATGAATTGGGGTCTAAATGTATTGGGATCATAACCATAGACTCTAGGGTTAATAATATGCATCTTAGGGTCATGAAACATAATTTTAAATCACGAATTTCGATAGGAATCCAATGAAATAAATCCTATTCTATGAAGAACACAAGTGAAGTCTAGCTTGCTAGCATGCTTCTAATAACACACAAAATACTCAAGACATGATCTATAAAAATTGGGGATTTTGATGTCAAAAGAAACCTAACATGCTATTGATTACATTCATGTATGTTAATTAGAAATTGGGCTGTTATCACCTACCTCAAATTGAAGAAGGAACTCGAAACCTAGAATAAAGAACAACTTGACAGCACCTCACTAAAACTTCGATATCTCCACGGATACCTAATGAAAATTGGGGCTTTTGCCACCAATGGAAAGAGCTCGATGAGAGGTACAATTTGCTATACTCATGATCAAGATTTGGTTGAGAATTCCTACCTTAATCGATTGATCAAAGAAGGATGAAGGGAAGCCAACGGCCTGCTGACCGACCTTCACAAATCGAACTAGATCTCTCCAGATCCGAAATTTCAGCGAACCCCACAGCAGCCAAATGAAAGAAGACTCGTAGGGCTTCATTTTGATAGCTCATAGAGCTTCTGGAGCCTTCTGAATTGGGAGTATTTGCTGCTGTAAGCTACGAGTTTAGAAACGGCGCCGAAATCCTTGACTTGACCTAACTATGTCGGCAGCACGTTTTGAGGCTAAGTTTACCTCAAATTGATTGAGGGTAAATGTTCCTTTATGTAATACCTTTCATTTGCCTCTGGAATCACCCCATTTGGTTGAGAAAAAAGCTCGAATTTGATGTTCAAATTTTGGGTGAATAGTAAATTCGAATTTGGGTTAGGTGGGTTATAAGTCAGGCTTAATCCACTGATTAGGCCTAGATAATGATTTAATTAGGCTTACTCCAAGAAGACAAAAGTGTTAGTCGAAGAATCTATTATTTAATTACTATTTTTATGAATTTTTATATGTTAGATAAAATTCCATTTCTACTATTCCGTAATTAATTAAATATTAAGTTCGGAAGAATTAGTTCGCTAATTCGGCTTAATAAACGATTGTATTAGGCTTAATTGTAGAAGACAAAGTTGATAAACAAAATTAATTCTACAAGATGTGATTTTTGGGGATTTTTAGAAAATAGAAGAAAAATGACTTATTCTATTAATTAATTAATTAATCTAATTAATTTGGATAATTCTCATTAATTTCGAATAATTTCAAATAAATTCCAAATAATTACAAATAACTTTCTAAATAAATTTCTAAAGAATTTGGGGTCTTACACCCTCCTCTACTTAAAGGAATTTGGTCCTCCAAATTCACTGCACTAAAACTGAGAGTAGAAAAAGATCGCTCACCTAGAATAGATCGGGATACCGCTTTCGCATAGTCTCTTCAGACTCCCATGTAGCTTCTTCGGTCCCACGCCGACTCCACTGAATCTTGACCATCGGTATCGAACGATTCCGGAGTTGCTGATGCTTCCGGTCCAAAATCTTGACAGGTCTTTCCTCATAGGTCAAATCTTCCTTCAGTTCAAAATCCACTTATTGAATGATATGAGTGGGATCGTACACATATTTCCGTAACATAGACACATGGAAAACATTATGTACGCCAGACAAATGCGGTGGTAAAGCCAGTCTGTATGCCACCTCTCCCACTCTATCTAGAATCTCGAATGGACCAATGTACCTCGGACTCAGCTTGCCATGAATGCCAAATCTTCGGATCCCTCTCGTCGGAGAGACCTTTAAGAACACATGCTCGCCAACCTGAAATTCCAATGCCCTTCTCCTGTTGTCGGCATAACTCTTCTGTCTTGACTGGGCTACTTGTAACCGGTCTCGGATAACACGGATGTTCTGTGATGATTCCGAAACAAGATCTGGTCCAAGCCACTGTTTCACACCTACCTCGTCCCAACACAACGGGGAACGACAACTTCTACCATATAGTGCTTCAAAAGGAGTCATCTGAATGCTAGACTGATAGCTGTTATTGTAGGCGAATTCAATTAATGCCAAATGCTCACTCCAATTACCACCGAAATCAATCATGCAAGCTCGCAACATATCTTCCACTATCTGATTGGTTCTTTCAGTCTGTCCATCTGTCTGTGGATGAAAAGCAGTACTGAAATTCAGACGAGTACCCAAAGACTCTTGCAGTCCCTTCCAGAAATGTGAAGTAAATCTGGGGTCTCGATCAGATACTATATTCACTGGGATACCATGCAATCTCACCACTTCCTTTATATACAAAGCAGCCAATACATCAATCGTCCACTTGGACTTAATTGGTAAGAAATGAGCCGACTTTGTCAAACGATCAACAATCACCCATATCGCATCAAATCCACCACGAGTCCTAGGTAGACCCATAATGAAATCCATGCCAATACTTTCCCACTTCCATTGGGGTATGTCGAGTGGTTTCAATTTCCCTGCTGGTCTGAAATGTTCGGCCTTAACTTGCTGACATACCAAACATCTGCTCACAAAACCTGCAACTTCTCTTTTCATATTCGGCCACCAAAAGGACCTTTTCAAATCTCGGTACATCTTAGTGCCTCCAGGATGAATGGTATATCTGGATCTATGAGCTTCCTCAAGAATGTTGTTCTTTATTGTAGCCTCATCCGGAACACAAGTTCTGCCTTTAAATAATAATCTACCATCATCGGCCAACATGAAATCAGGTCTGCTACTCAAGCTTCCCTTGATCTCTACCAACTCGGGATCATTATCTTGTAAGGACTTGATCTCTATCAATATTTCAGGTTTAAGTTGAATCTGAGCAATCAAGATCCGATCATTGACAATATTGAGATCCAGACTAGATAATTGTTCCAACAATCTCCATTCTTGTAACATGAGACTTGACAATCTAGCTACCGGCTTCCGGCTTAATGCATCTGCCACAACATTACCTTTGCCAGGATGATACTCAATCAAGAAGTCGAAGTCTTTCAAGTACTCCAACCATCTCCACTGCCTCATGTTGAGTTCCTTTTGAGAAAATAAGTACTTCAAACTTTTATGATCTGAAAACACTGTAAAGGTTTCTCCATACAAGTAATGCCTCCATATCTTCAAAGCAAACACGACTGCAGCAAGTTCCAAATCATGAACAGGATAATTATCTTCGTGCTTCCTCAACTGCCTAGAGGAATAGGCAATCACCTTCCCATGCTGCATGAGTACACAGCCTAAGCCAATACCTGAAGCATCAGTATAAACAACAAATCCTCCTTCACCAGAAGGTAAAGCCAAAATAGGTGCAGTAGTCAAACACTCCTTCAGAGTCTGAAAGCTTCGCTGACAATCATTTGACCAATCAAACTTATTTTCCTTGCGGGTTAATCTTGTCATAGGTACTGCAATCTTGGAGAAATCTTGAATAAATCTTCGGTAATAGCCTGCCAGGCCTAGGAAACTTCTAACTTCAGTTGCACTAGTAGGCTGCTCCCAATTCTTCACTGCCTCAATCTTCGAAGGATCAACAGAAATACCTTCCTTGGTGATAATATGTCCGAGAAAGGACACTTCTTGTAGCCAGAACTCACACTTACTGAACTTAGCATATAGCTGATGATCTTTCAATAGTTGCAATGCCATTCTCAGATGCTCAGCATGCTCCTCCTCATTCTTAGAATAAATCAGGATGTCATCAATAAAGACTACGACCCATTGATCAAGATAGGGCCGAAATACATCGTTCATCAACTGCATGAAAGCTGCTGGAGCATTCGTTAGACCAAAAGGCATAACGACAAATTCAAAATGACCATACCTGCTGCGGAAAGCCGTTTTATAAATATCCTCTTCCTTAATCCGCAACTGGTGATATCCAGATCGAAGATCGATCTTAGAGAAATATTGAGCTCCCGCTATCTGGTCAAATAACTCGTCAATCCTCGGCAAGGGATATTTGTTCTTGACAGTCTGCTGGTTTATTTGCCGATAATCAATGCACAACCTCATCGAACCATCTTTCTTCCTGACGAACAACACAGGGGCTCCCCACGGAGAAGTACTAGGACGAATAAAACCCTTCTCGAGTAATTCCATCAGTTGCTGCTTCAGTTCCCTCAGTTCCGCAGGAGACATACGATAAGGAGCCTTAGAAATAGGAGCTGTGCCAGGAATAAGATCAATAGAAAAGATAACTTCCCGCTCATGCGGAAGTCCTGGTAGTTCTTCTGGAAAGACATCAGAAAATCTTGGACAACAGGAATGTCCTTAATCTCCATCTGCTGCTCAGGAGTTGCACAAACAAAGGCTAGAAAAGCCTCACACCCATGCCTTAAAAGCTTATCAGCTCGAAGAGCCGAAATGAGTGGTACGGAGTTATGGTGCTTGACTCCCGTAAAAGATAAACCAGAATGTCCAGTAAAAGTCACTGAGCTAGAACTACAGTGAACATTGGCCTCATACTTAGCCAACCAATCTGCTCCTAGGATTACATCATAATCCTTCATATCCATGCAGACCAAATCTGCTGGAAAGTTCTGTTCACCAATCATAACCTTACTAGAAGGATAGAAATACTGGATTGTTGATCTAGTGCCAATAGGGGTTGAAATCTCTAACGGAGTATTCATCAAAACAGGTTCCACAGCTAATGACTTAGCAAATCTCCGTGAAATAAAAGAATGTGTTGCAGCAGTATCAAAGAGAGCAAACGCGGGCTTATCGATTATAGTAAGGGTACCTTCGACGAGTCCGCCATCATCAGAAATCCCAGTCTCCTCTGCATGTAAAGCTTGAAGCTTGTCTTGTGGTTTCTTGAAGACTAGAGGTTTTGCCGGTGTAGCTTGCTCCGATATGAGAGGACAATTGGGGATACGGTGCTCCTTGCTTCCACATCGCAAACAGGCGCCTAGCTTGCGCCAGCACTCCTCTATCTTGTGACCCGGACGATCACAATAGTTGCACACGCCCTTGAATGGAACAATAGGGCCAGGCTTCTTGTCTTCATGCCTCAGCATCTTGCCCTTCCATGATCCGGACCCGCTCCACGAACCAGGTCCACTAACAGGCCTCTTCTTGGTATACCCGGGTTTGACACTCCCGGAACCCGTAGGTAATTCTTTCTTGGTGCCTTTCCCACGGATTCTCTCCGTCATTTCAAGAGTATCCTCTAGAACTTGTGCTTTCCTTACCATCTCGGAATAAGTGGAAATCTCCATCGGTGCCAATTGGTTGATATAATGAAGCTTCAAACCATTGAGAAAGCGCTTCGCCTTCATCTTCTCGGTGGAAATGAGATGTGTAGCATATCGAGAAAGCCGTGCGAATTGAGCCTCATACTCTGCCACGGACAAACCTCGCTGTTTCAAGGCCGCGAACTCTGCCGCTTTCTTCTCTTGCACTCTATCGGAAAAATACTTGCTATTGAAGAATTCCTCGAACTCTTCCCACATAACCTGCCGATCTCCGAGAGTTGCCTTGATAGAATCCCACCAAGTACGTGCATCATGTTCCAGTTGAAATGTGGACAAAAGGACACGCTCCTGGTTGGTGCATTGCATAACTTCAAAGATTCTCCCCATCTCGTCTAGCCAGTGCTCGGCTTGGTCAGGGTCAGTCGAACCAGCGAATCTAGGCGGATTCATTCCGCGGAAGTTCCGGTATAGATCACCGGTGCCATGCTGTGCCGCTCCTGCCTGAGCTACTTGCTGAAGGGCCTGAGTAAGGCCTTGAACCGTACGTTGCAGGTTCCTCCATTCAGCACGATCAGCTGCCATCTACACGAGAAATAGATTACTTATGTTCAAATAAGATAGATAATTACACGATTAAGAAACGAACTTAACCCAAGTTCTACCCAATCTCACCAGGTCAGGTCCTAGACTTTTACAAGGTTAGGGATCTAGTGCACCTAGACACGACCAAAAACTCGGTACCTGGCGGAGGTAATCGGTCCGAAGACCACTCGCGCAAGTGTGCGACCTTTCCGATAGGCATAGCCTAACGTTCGGGCAACACCTTTTTATATACCGATTATTGGGATGCAATGCAAGAAAACTTAAACTTAGGAAACCTAGGAATGTGAAACCTAGGGCTCTGATACCAACTAAACTGTCACGCCCCGAACAAGGCGGAAGTATCGGGACGTACAGTTAGGGACACGCTAGCAAGAGAGGGAACTAAATCTAAAACAATACACAAGTGCTACAAGATGGAAATGCTAAATGATTAATAATAAACCACGACTAATACAATAATCCTCAAGTTCAACTTAATACAACTGGAATAATCAACCACTAAAACTCAATAACATGACTGAGACTAAAAGCTCTCCAAAACACAACTAAAGAAGGATAACACACTACTAACACACTAGAACTGATACACTCAAGACATCACTCCTGCCCTTCCCCATCGGTAAGCGTGTCACCTGAAAAGCCTGGAAAGGGGGAAACAACGGGGTGTGAGCTAACGCTCAGTAGGAAATAACAGACATGTATAAGTGATTAACAGTTTAATTACATTTTTCAAAATGTCATGCTACAAATGATAAAAACGATAAAAAGATAACGATGATGAAACGAAATTCAAAGATCTTGCAAGGTCAAGAAATATAATGAATAGAATAGTAAGACAAGAATTTACTACAGGAGATAACGATAAAAAGTTGGCCATATCAAGTCGATTCAAGTCATGTCAAGCACGTATGTAATTTCATTTCCACGTCCAAGTAATGAGCAAGTACAGTAACCACAAGTAGAGTATAGAACAGTGACGAGTGGAAAGTGAAAAGTAGTAGAAAGTAATGTAGAGAGTAGTGGAGAGAGTAGTGGACAGTCCTAGATTTAACACATGTCAAGTACTGGTGCCAAATGCCACACCTAGTCATTCACCTCCCAGGGGTACACGTAGTGTTCGGGCGCTCTTCCCATGACTAGACCGAGCCCTTAATTGTTTGCCAGGCATTGATTCCTTTGGATCAAAGATCCCACGAATCTAGACTTCCACAGTTTATGGCCAGAATTCCAAGGTTTAAACTAAGTAGCAATAACAACTTCAAGTAGGAAGGAGATTCATTTCCAGAATTTCAAGGTAAGTATAATCATCAAGGAGATTGAAATCAAGTCACAACAAGAGTTAATCGTGCTGCGCTACTGTACAACAGCAGCAATCAAACAAGCTAATCAACATATTAATCCTAATCATCAAGTTAAGATATCATGATTTAACCATTATCATTTGCATTAAGACAATTGCCAAGAAGCTGATTCAAGATGATAAGGCAAAGAACAACTCCCACAGGAGTGAAATAGAATGCATTAACAGAGATTTAGTTACACCATTAACCACTAATTATGTGAGTTTCTATTTAATCTTGTATGCATTGAAAATGAAGATGATAAACGGTGTGTTTTTACACTAAGTTTGCATGTATGGACCAATGTTAATTGAAACTAAAAAGGGTACATGAATAGGTCATTAGTTCCTCAAAAATGTAGTTTTCAAAGTGTTTAGGTTGAATGGTTTGATTCCCCGATGATCCGGATTGATCCCCGGGTCAAATCATCAAAAAAAACGGGTTTACAATGCATGGGTCGACCCTTTGGGTCGACCCCTGGAAAAATTCCAGGGATGGGTCGACCCCTGGGTCGACCCCTGCAATCCTGGCTGCATGGGTCGACCCATGGGTCGACCCCTGCAGGCTGTGGGTCGACCCATTGGGTCGACCCCTGCAAGGCAGCATTGCTGCTTGCAGGGTTTGAAATGGGTCGACCCGTGGGTCGACCCCTTGATTTCCAGACCCAAAAAAGGCCTCAAAAAAACATGAAAACTCCATGAATTGGGGTCTAAATGTATTGGGATCATAACCATAGACTCTAGGGTTAATAATATGCATCTTAGGGTCATGAAACACAATTTTAAATCACGAATTTCGATAGGAATCCAATGAAATAAATCCTATTCTATGAAGAACACAAGTGAAGTCTAGCTTGCTAGCATGCTTCTAATAACACACAAAATACTCAAGACATGATCTATAAAAATTGGGGATTTTGATGTCAAAAGAAAGCTAACATGTTATTGATTACATTCATGTATGTTAATTAGAAATTGGGCTGTTATCACCTACCTCAAATTGAAGAAGGAACTCGAAACCTAGAATAAAGAATAACTTGATAGCACATCACTAAAACTTCGATATCTCCACGGATACCTAATGAAAATTGGGGCTTTTGCCACCAATGGAAAGAGCTCGATGAGAGGTACAATTTGCTATACTCATGATCAAGATTTGGTTGAGAATTCCTACCTTAATCGATTGATCAAAGAAGGATGAAGGGATGCCAACGGCCTGCTGACCGACCTTCACAAATCGAACTAGATCTCTCCAGATCCGAAATTTCAGCGAACCCCACAGCAGCCAAATGAAAGAAGACTCGTAGGGCTTCATTTTGATAGCTCATAGAGCTTCTGGAGCCTTCTGAATTGGGAGTATTTGC
The DNA here is from genome assembly GCA_022559845.1 of Amorphophallus konjac. Classification (NCBI taxonomy): domain Eukaryota; kingdom Viridiplantae; phylum Streptophyta; class Magnoliopsida; order Alismatales; family Araceae; genus Amorphophallus; species Amorphophallus konjac. The sequence continues at coordinate 470,896,499 of CM040121.1, forward strand.
TGCTGCAAGCTACGAGTTTAGAAACGGCGCTGAAATCCTTGACTTGACCTAACTATGTCGGCAGCACGTTTTGGGGCTAAGTTTACCTCAAATTGATTGAGGGTAAATGTTCCTTTTTGTAATACCTTTCATTTGCCTCTGGAATCACCCCATTTGGTTGAGAAACAAGCTCGAATTTGATGTTCAAAGTTTGGGTGAATAGTAAATTCGAATTTGGGTTAGGTGGGTTATAAGTCAGGCTTAATCCACTGATTAGGCCTAGATAATGATTTAATTAGGCTTACTCCAAGAAGACAAAAGTGTTAGTCGAAGCATCTATTATTTAATTACTATTTTTATGAATTTTTATATCTTAGATAAAATTCCATTTCTACTATTCCGTAATTAATTAAATATTAAGTTCGGAAGAATTAGTTCGCTAATTCGGCTTAATAAACGATTGTATTAGGCTTAATTGTAGAAGACAAAGTTGATAAACAAAATTAATTCTACAAGATGTGATTTTTGGGGATTTTTAGAAAATAGAAGAAAAATGACTTATTCTATTAATTAATTAATTAATCTAATTAATTTGGATAATTCTCATTAATTTCGAATAATTTCAAATAAATTTCAAATAATTACAAATCACTTTCTAAATAAATTTCTAAAGAATTTGGGGTCTTACATAGACCCTCTGTATCACATAAGGACCTTCCCAATTAGCATTCAGCTTTCCTTTTGGGTTGGACGCCATGACTTCTTTTTTCTTGACCATGACGAGGTCACCTTTCTTGAATTCTCGTCCTCTTACGAGTTTGTTGAATGCAGTGGCCATGCGGGCCTGATACATTTGGATACTCTTCTGAGCTCGGAGGTGCTTCCCTTCCAATTCAGCCAGTTCTTCTAGTCTTCTTTCTGCATTGGTCTGTTCACCACGGGCCAGGCCATATTGGACTGCCACTCTGAGTGACGGGACTTCCAGCTCTAGCAGAACCACTGCCTCTGAGCCGTATACCAGCGAGTATGGTGAGCACCCTGTAGGTGTCTTGAAGACAGTGCGGTATGCCCACAGAGCTTCATACATTTTCTCTTCCCAGTCCTTCTTATTAGAACTGACGACCTTGGCCAGCAAGGTGCAGAGAGTCTTGTTAAAAGCTTCTGCCAATCCGTTTGCCTGTGGATTGTAAGGAGTGGAGGTCCTCCATTCGATCTTATACTTCTCAGCAAGCCGATAGACCTTCTGATTTCTGAAATGACTTCCATTGTCGGATATTATTCGGCTGGGGATCCCGAACCGGAAGATAATGTTCTGATTGATGAATCTGGCGACCAGTTCACCAGTCACTTCTCTTAACGCTACAGCCTCCGCCCATCGGGAGAAGTAATCTGTTATGGCCAGTATGTACTTATGTCCGGCCGAGGAAGTCGGCAGTGGCTCGACTACATCAGTTCCCCATTGTGCAAACGGCCAACTGGGAACTGTAGGGTGCAGAGTCGTAGGAGGCCTTCTAGGCACAGTAGCATGCTCCTGGCATTTCTGGCATGATTTTGTAAATTTACAGCAGTCTTCAAACATGGTGGGCCAATAGTAGCCCAGCTTCTTGATTTCTATCTTCATCTTGGGACCAGCCTGGTGGGCACCTGCTGTCCCAGCATGTGTTTCTTTCATCGCTTGCCAGGCTTCCTCAGTGGACAGACAGCGGAGTAGAATCTTCTTGCGTGCATCTGCCATTATTCGGAACAAAATTCCATTCCTGAGTTCATAAGAATCTTTAATTCTTAGGAGTTTCATCTTTTTTTCTCTTATCTGTGGCAATTGTTGGTGTAGAAACCACTGCAGCAGGTGCTGTCTCCAATCAAACGCTTGTTCTGTTCTGATGGTGGCAACTTCGTCTTCTTCGGGGCACCCTTCTAGCATACTGGGGACTTACCGTCGGTTCATAACGACAATGTTCAGTGTCTTATTTGGCGGGACTGCTAGTGAGCTGGCCAGCTTTGCCAGTGCATCAGCCTGGGCATTGTGTCCACGGCCCACATGCTTGAGCTCAATATGGTAGAATTTCGCCATGAGGCGCACAGCTTTTTGGTGGTAGGGATTCAGTTCTGGCTTCCGCACTTCGAACTCCCCTTGGATCTGTTTTATTATCAACATCGAATCCCCGAATACTTGAAGCATTTGGATACCCATGTTGAGGCTGATATATAGCCCGATTATCAGAGCTTCATACTCGGCCTCATTATTGGTGCAGGACTTGTTTATAGAACAGGAAGTATGCACGACCTCCCCTTCTGGTGATTTCAGCACAATACCGACTCCAGCCCGTATTCTGGTCTTTCCATCGGAGTCTGTGTCTGTTCTAGATGCTCCATCAAAGAATAGTTGCCACATAACTGACTGGGTCTGGCAGGCCTCGAGTGTCTCATCATCGGGTAACTCAGTCCCTAGCATATCATTTTCCGGCACAGGATGCTCTGCGAAGAAATCAGCCACGGCCTGTCCTTTTATCGCCCTCTGGGGTGTATAGGTAATATCGAATTACATCAGGATCACTGCCCATTTGCCCAACCGGCCCTTCAGTACTGGCTGAGTCAATATGTATTTGAGCGGATCTGCTGCAGATATCAATCTGACTTCATGTGACAACATATAGTGTCGGAGCTTCTTGACAGCAAAGACTAGTGCCAAGCAGATCTTTTCTATGTAGCTGTAGTTTTCTTCAGTTCTAATCAGCCTCCTACTCAAGTAGTACAAGGCTTGTTCTTTGCCTTCTTCATTTATCTGTGCCAGCATTGCCCCCAGGGAACAGTGTGTGGCCGCGATATACAGTATCAAGGGCCTGCCCTTAATTGGTGCCCCCAGCACTGGAGGGGTCTTGAGATATTCTTTCAGCTTCTCAAAGGCTTCCTGACAGCCATCGTCCCAGAGGAACGGCACATCTTTCATCATGAGCTTGTGAAAGGGGTGGCATCTTCCCGACAAATTTGATATAAATCATCAGATATAGGCCAGACGCCCTTGCAGAGATCTCAGCTCGGGCAGATTCCTTGGTGGAGGGAGCTCCTGGATAGCCTTAATCTTGGATGGGTCGATTTCAATGCCCCTATGCCAGACAATAAACCCGAGGAATTTTCCACTGGACACGCCGAAGGTGCATTTCATGGGATTCATCTTGAGTTCATATTTGCGCAGCCTCTGGAATACTACCCTCAGGTCTTGCAAATGGTCTTCTCTTCTTTTAGTTTTTACTACCAAATCATCAATGTAGCACTCTACTTTCTTGAAGAGCAAATCATCAAAGATCTTGGTCATAGCTCTTTGGTAGGTAGCGCCGGCATTCTTGAGGCCAAACGGCATCCTTTTGTAGTGGAATATCCCCTTCGGAGTGCGGAACGTAGTGTGCACTCTGTCTTCTTCAGCAATCCAGATCTGGTTATATCCGGATGACCCATCCATAAATGACAGGGCTTCATGACCAGTAGTCGCATCGATCATCACTTCAGTGATTGGCACTGGGAAATCATCTTTTGGGCAGGCCTTATTAAGGTCCCGGAAATCAACACATATTCTGATCTGCCCATTTTTCTTTTTTACAGGCACTATGTTGGCTAACCATGTAGTATACTGATTTTCTTCAACAAAGCCTACATCAATCAGCTTGTCAACCTCTTTGTTAATCTGATTTATTAATTCAGGGTGCATTCTCCTGGAAGGCTGCTTTACAGGGCTAGCCTCTGGGTTTATTATCAATCAGTGCTGTGCCACATCAGAACTCAGTCCCGGCATTTCATCATATGTCCATGCAAAGCAGTCTCGGAATTCTTTCAAGAACTGTATATAATGTTCCCTGGCAGCTGGCTCCAGCAGTGCACTGAGGAATGTCGGCCTTGGCTCATCTGCGGTCCCCAGATTTATTTCCACAAGCTCATCGACGGTGGCCTGACCTCCATCTTCGACCTCGAGCGGGGCTTCTTGCAAGTCAATGAAGCCTCCCGGGATATAATCTTCTTCAGTTTCATGATTCTCTGTTTCATCATACTGGTCATTAGCGGGTGCTGGCTCATCATATACGGCCAATATTGTTGGATTCTATTTAGTCTGCCCCGAGGACGTGACTGGATCAGCAGGAAACTCAAAGATGGAGTCTTCCGCCCTTAGAGGCTCTTCTGAGACAGGCTTTGCCGAGGGATCATCATTCTGTAGGGCCCGGACTTCTTCCAGGATGCGCTCAAACTCCAGGCATTCCCTCAGCTCTTTGGCTATTTGGTCTTCATCCGGGGTTCCCGTATCAAACTTTGCTTCAGCATGGAACAGATCCTCTTTGTAAGGTAGGTCTTCCCAGCACCAATCTTTCTTTGTTTCATCAGATGTCCCCGTCTCCGGCTGACTGTCTGGGGCTTCATTGTTCATTACGGATTGATAAATGATTTCTTCATCTTCCGAGGGGTACTTGTCATATCCCACCTCGGGAGGGTCTTCATGCTGGTAGAAAATAGAGATGACGTCCACCTCGGCTTCATAGAATTCTTGAAGGGTATAACCCAATCCCGGGTGCTGAGTGATCTTCCTCAGTTCTTCATTATCCCGGGGCGGATCCCATAGCTCCTGGAATGCCTTCTTTTGGGCAACAGGTTGTAGTGATGGCATCTGCATCTTAGAGAACATCTGTGAGACCCGTTGGGTAGTATAGTCCAAGCCCGTGATCGGCACCATCCGGTTTGCAGATTCTTCAGGGACCATGCAGTCTTGATCATCGTCTTCGACTGACTCCCCGGTGTAGAATATGATAGGAGGCTCACAGAAGCGAGGGACTTCCATGGTCTTTAATGGTAGCACCGTCTGGTATTCTATGCTGGCAATGGGCTTGACTAAACCCTGCGGAACCCACACTTGTATGTACTTTTCTTTCATTTCTTCGTCAGTATCATCTGGGTGGATGCTAGGAGGGGTGATCCGAGCAAAGTCACCAACATAAGAAATGTGAGATACTTCATGTTTCTTAATATAGCCCCTTGGTGGCGGTGGAGACCAATTTCTTACCTTTGTCACCGGCTTCTTTTGGTCGACCCCAGCCTCTTTCTCTTCACCCTTCTGCGACACCTCCGTGTAGTAGGATGCATCGAGCATATGGCACTCGAATACTTCGAAGGGATGCAGATCCGCAAACACCCTTTCTTATTTTCCTTCGTGGCAGTATTTAATGCATTGATGTAGCATGGACGGCACTATCTGATATTCATGCAGCCACGGTCTCCCCAGCAGGGCCTTATACGTGGTGTTGGAGTCGATTACATAAAATCGCACCACGGTAGTGAGGTCCCCCAATGTGAGGTTGAAATCAGCCACCCCAAGGGGCGTCTCACATTTCTGGTTGAATCCCGCAATTTTCATGTCTCTGACCTTGGTAAGCTGAAGATCAAAGTAATATTTTTGGTAGATGCGGTATGGGAGAATGTTCACGGCAGCCCCGGGATCTATCAGTATCCTGCTCAGTGGCTGACAGTTCAGGGAGCCCCTCATATACAGCGGTCTGTTATAGCCAGAATTCGGAATCAGCATGTCGTCTTCTGTGAATGTGACTGACGGCCCAGAATTCACTTCTATCAAGAGTGCTTCATATTGTGCCGGCGACTGCAAGGCATCAACAATTGCTTGGCGAGCCTCTTCACTCAGAGAGAGAATCTCCCAGATGGAGAATCTGGTAGGGAGCTTCTTTAGCATTTTCATGATCCGGCTGCCCACCCTGACATTAGACAGTCTCATTTCTTCCGCCCATCGGGGTTTTGGAGGTTCATGTGGTGCCCGTGGCCTCTGCTGCCCAGTGCTGGTTTCATCCTCTAGACTGATTTCTTGGGGGGGTTCTTCTATAGCAACGGCCCCTGGTGCCGTCAGAGAGTTATCCCCTTCTTTCTCATTCTGCTTGTAGGCTACATACGCCGATTGCTGAGGTCTCTTGCCTTTATCTGGCCCAGCCTGTATCGACTGCCCATTTTCCAGACTGGACAGAAATTCTAGAAATGTTGGAGTTTGACCTCCTTTCTTCTTTTCTTGGTACAAGCTGGCAGGGGGAGGAACCTGGACACCTCGTACCTCTGGTTCAGGAATCTGGTAGGGTTGTTCCCCTCTGAACATAATGTTATGATTGGCTGGTGGTGGGCGTCCCCACCTTCTTCCGGAGCATGTTGCATGTGCTGAGGTTGAGGCCTCGGCATGGTTGGCTTCTAGCGGGTCATTTGATGTTTCATCCTCATCGTTCTCCCCGGTCGAGGTAAAGAGTGCTGACAGGGTGTTGCATTGTACTGTCACGACTCCCTTTTCCTTTTTGCATTTAGACCATCTCTTCTTTTTCTGGGAATTTGGCTTCTTTGGTTCTTTCCCCCAGAAAGGGTCAGCCTCATCTTTTCCCTGTTATGTCCCCGGTTGCTCTTTAATTTTCAATTCTTCGAGCTGTTCCCAGAGTATACAGTCTTTCACCAACAGGTGCCCGGGCTTTTTCTGTTCATTTTCATCAAGCCCATTAATATACTACTGTAAACGCCTAGCTGCAGGACTTACTTCCTTATGTGCAGGTAGGGGGACTTGTCTTCTCCAGTTATGAGTGGGGATCCGGATGACTGGCCCTGTTTCAGCCGTGTGCCATACTAGCTTTACTGGAGGTGGTTCGGGCCTTGGTGTGACACCGCGGATAACTGCTCCACTGATACTGGCTGCGGGAGTTTTCTTTCTATTCTTTATTAGCTTTATCTACCACCCTTCTTGATCCTACAGTGGGGTGAGGAAGCAAGCTTCATAAGTATGCCTGGTGCATTCCTCGACGGCTTCCTTAGGCAGCTGTTGGTAGATTGAAATCATATTGGCGGCCATTTTTAATGCCGGAGGCTCGTGTGGATGAGGTGGCTCTACCTGGTAATCTCCCAGCTGTAGCTCGCCCTTTTTGACCATGCCTTCCATAGTATCTTTGAAGACGTAACAATCTTCAATTGCGTGCCCCAGCGCATGGTGATATGGATAGAACAGTGGATCACCTTTCTTTGCCGTGTCCTCGGGTCTCTTTGGCTCAGGCAATGTTACCTTGTTGAACTTGTATGCCCAGTTGAATAGTGCGGCTGTCTTATCTTTCGGGAAAGAGTATGGCTTTCTCATTTTGTTTCACAGAGAGACCTTATCTTTTCTTTCTGCTGTGTCTGCTGGCGAGGGAGCTTCATCTGCCCCCTTCTTCCCTTTCTGTTGCTCGAAGGTTCTGAAATCGACGGTGTTAGCCTCAGAGTGCGATGGTCGTCGATCATTAGATTTCCCTTTCGGCACAGTTGGAGCATTGGCCATCGGACGCTTGGACAGGAACATCTCGACCTCCGCCACTATATTGTTCAGCCGGTCAAATGTTCTGACATCTGCACCAATCATTTTTTCCAGTACCTCTCTCCTGAGGCTCTACTTACATATTTGTACTGCATCTTCTTGATGAGGAGGTCTTCTGCATCTCATAGCTAAGTTCCTCCACCTTTTGATGTAGTCCAGTGCTGTTTCATCTTGCTTTTGTCTGGTTGCATATAGTTCTGCTATTGTAATTTCTCTTTCCGTGACGTGAAATCTGTCGCGGAACTTTCTTTGCATATCAGGCCAATCGGCCACTGACCCAGCCGGCAGGCTTGAATACCATTCAAAGGCTATCCCGGTGAGGGATGAGCCGAAGAACTTAAGCAGATAAGCTTCATCAGCTACCAAGTCACCCATAATTGTGGTATAGTAAGCTATGTGCTCCCTGGGAGAGCCCTGGCCATTAAATTTCTCAAACTTCGACGGCTTACTGACGCCTGGCGGTAGTCTCTTAGCAGCATACTGGGGAGGATATGGTACCCTGTACACATCATAGGTACTAGCATCATCACCAGTCTTTTCAGACAGCTTCATCTCCACAATCTTTTCAATCATCAGCTTCTGGGCTATGGCTGGATCTATGTTTTCCGGGAAGAAGTGAGCTTGTTGCTGACTGTAAGGAGTTGTCATCACAGTTGCGCGCAAGGCCGGCGCGGCAGGCTGCGTCTGAGATACAGAGGGCTGAGCTACCGTCTGCTGCAGAAGGGGTTGGCTCGGTGCTTTGCCCTTATCAGCCGGGAGAGGATTAGCTGGGATAGCCATTTCTATTGAGCTGGCAGTCTGCCCCACAGGCTCGGCTTGCTTGGAGACCGGTGTAGCTTCATGCCTCTCATTTAGCTACTTCTGAGAGCATTGATCTCTTGTTGATATCTTCTAAACATCATCTGGATCATGGGATCTAGGGTTGACGGGATCTATAGATCTTCTGAAGTCCCTTCAGTATCATCGACGAAGGGATTATCTTCATCTTATGATGTCACCACATTAACTGTCATAGTGGTGATCTTGCGGACTTCATCATCAGTCTTTATTTTTTCTTTGGCCGCCTGACTTCTCCTTGTGACGGGACCTGGTCTGGTTGCCAGTCTGAGCAGTTCATCTGGCTGTGTTGGTAACATATCCTGCCCTTTGACAAGCCCGGCCATATTGCAGGCAAAGATCTGTATCTTTTCCCTCTGCCTGTAGACTTTCCTTCTCACCTGATCGGGGTATTTGAGCCGGTCAAAGATTAATATTCTTTCTCCAGCTTCTTCCCTGTGCAGGTCTTCTTTCCCATACCCGGCTCTGTGGCCTTCTTCATAATCATTGGAATCGGAGGAGGAGACTCCGAGCATCACTTCTTGAAGGGTTTCTTCTTCTTCTTCACCCATGGTGCCCAAGGCACGGGATAATCTTTGCTGCCCGAGGGCGGAGTTCCCCAGGTAGTGAAAGTAGTCTTGAGCCACTTGTTTCATCTCTTCTTGATTGTGCCTTCGTGGCTCTGGTTGGAGCATCAATCTTTCCTGGCTCTTCTGCTGATAAGCCAGTCTCTCCACCTGAGCAGTCAAGTGCTCGGCTTTGCAGTATTTGAATATATCGGCCTGTCTGGCACAGGCTCTTGGTCTTCTTAGAGTGGCAGCAGCGACTGGTTCGCTTATTCTCATTTCCTCTTCCTCCCTGAACCTTCTACTCCCATCCTGGCAGCGGTTGGCAGCAGCAGCATAATTCTTCCTTTCCCATCTTTTGCCCCCAGCCATGGGGTGGGTGACCGTGAGGTCTTCCTTCTGCTCATATCTTCTGCCCCTCATCCTGGGGCGAATAGTAGTCAGATTTCTTCCTTCATTCTCTTTCTCATCTCTCCTACCCCGAGCCCTGGAGTGAACAGCAACAGCATTTCTTATGTCTTTTCCTTCTCCTCTTCTGCTTCCTGCCCTGAAGCGGGCAACAGTGGTATCAGCAATGTTCTCTTCCTCTTGAGCTGGGACCCAGCTCTGGATTTTCTTCGGCCGCCAGATCTGCCTGAACTTGGGCGGCTTTGGTGTCAGTGGCTTTCTATCCTCCTCTTTCATGTCGACCCTCCTGGCAGCTAGTACCTGGAACCTATTGGTAGTAGGCACCATCGGGATGATCACGTTCGGCTTGACCGCCCTTGGGCAACCACTGAGGTTTACCCGGACATCTCCAATCAGCATTGTCTTTCCTGAGTTGGATATCCGACGACCCGCAGCAGTGGATCGGGCTCTCCTATCGGATCTCCTCCTTCTTCCAGCAGCAGAGGATGTGCCCCTTTTCGCCTCGTGATGGACGAAGCAGGACATGACCTCAGGAGTATCCTGCATCACCTGGCTCATCTTGGGGCTGGTAGCTTGCGTCAATGTCTCGACAACAGTCCTTTGCTCCTGGTTGTCAATTTCGAGCAAGTCAGTGAAGATGAGGCCCAGGCAGTTGGGCATCTCGACAGCAGGCGGCATCGATCCGAATGAAAGAGGTACCGCTAGGTAGCCCTCTCGAACATGCACATCGACCGCTTGTTGATCAAAGCATACAGACATGATTCCAGCCGTCATCGTAGCTTCCTGAAAATAGAGAAAGCACACAAAATCAGAAATTTGAGGGGGGGCCCGCTGGGCCTCCTATTTTGGCGTAGAGATGAAGGGAGACTAGGTCCCACCGGGCGTGCCAGACTTGTGGACGTGGGATTTATTTCTTTTATTACTTATTTATTTATTGGTTTGTTAGGCGTGCCAGTCACCGGGGTGACAATTTTATTGTGTGCTCGACTTGACTTGGTCAGTCGATTGTGAAGTCCGAGTCGGGACCCGAAGTCCGTCATACCATAAAGGCTATGACGTTAATTACGCCCTTCCTAAGAAGGACAACCCTTGATTAAACGCCAAAATAGGAGGCCACTCGGGGCGGTAATAAAAGAAAAATAACAGTGTGTGATATTGAAGCTCTTGTTATTTTGGAAAGATAATTTAGTGCACAGCAGATTACTACACCGACATGACCACCTCTTATGTGGGTCGTGCCGGGTAGGAATAGGACACCGTCCACGCAGTGGCAGGACGGGGTCCGGACCATCATCGGGGAGATGTCCCCTTTCATATTTCTCGTCCGGCCAAGGGCCTCGTAGCATTCATATTTCTCGAAAGATTGAGCCGGACGGGGGGTGTGTGATGTGCACCTCCCGGGACTTATCGGGGTTAAAACATCGATCGATATTTCGGCAGCACCTCCCCATAATCTGGATTATGCCTAGGGGAGAATAGACTATCACCCACAGAGTGTCGGGATGAAAGCCGAGAGAAAGAGAGGCCGAACCTCCCGAATTGCATATGTATGCCATGGGCAATGTTCGATTCTTCCCTTACAGAAGCCGGTGACACTCGTGCAGTGGCAGAGCTCACCTTAGCTAAAGGGGTTGCTCATAAACCCGGTACGGATCAGTGGAACATAAGGGAGTCTGACTCCCTTTAATTTTATCCTCGGGACAGTTCTGGTGACTCATGGACATCCCTAGGTGGGTTTGATAGAGGTGTCGGAGGCCCATTGGGTGGCAGGGCAGCCTCTCGGCACGGATTTGAATGGGTATATGAGTTCCCGGCGTGAAGACCACCGCACCGGGAAGGGTTCTTTGCAAGGCACCATTCCGTGCGCCGGGAAGCTAGCACAAGGCGGTTCTCGGCGCATGAAGTTTCACGCCGGGAAGGTTGCTTTGTGGGGGACTATTCTGGGCACCGGGAACTGGCAAAGGAGGTTCCCGGCGCGATGGCAAGAGGGCCAAGGGGGGGCTCTCGACGCAAGGGCAATAAGGCTAGGGGGTTCCGGCGCAGGCTTCTCGGCGCAGGTAAGGAGGTGGGGTTCTCGGCACAGGAAGGCTTGCGCCGAGGACTGTTCATCTGTTTTACTGTTTGTGGAGCCGAGATGTATGAGGGCGCCGGGATGAGAAACAGAGCTTTACGGTACCCTGTTCTTGGGTCTGTTGAGGATTCAGGGGTTTTCCTGGTGATTCAGGCCAAGATAGACGGGCCTTGGGAAATCAAAAGAGATCAATTCATCAGACTGCAACTGATTTTGGCTTGGGTTTCAAAGGGAAGGCCAGAAGCGGAGAGTGATTTGGGGGAAACATGGTTTAGGGTATCTCTGTCACTAGCGTTCATAATAATCCCTGAGGATGATTTTGATATACTCTTCATCATCTGGGGGCCAAGAGATGGCTGTCTCTGGCCCCGGGGATGACTTCAGCAGAGCCGATGAGCATGAATATAACATATAAAACCGAGCAGCGGTTGCTATACATCTACGCTTTGCTTCAGAGGCCAAGGGATAGTCTGTCCCTGGCTCGGAAGTAAGCACGAGCAGCGTTCGAGAACCAGGCGAATAAGCAGGCGATCAATCGAACTGGGGAGGGGGATAGCATGCTACTGAGTCTAAGAAGAGACAGAAAACATGGGGAGATAGCAATAGGGTTTCGGAGAAATAGATAGCAGGCATCAACTGCAGCCTGTAGTGTTCATTCATTTGAATATCACAGTTACATTCGCACATCAGAGGCAATACATAAAAGAAGGTACAGGGAGACTATGCCTTGCCCTAGCGGAGTAAAACCGGTTGTGATATCACAGCATACATCAGAAGGGGGAAGAAGTAGAAGCAATCGAAATTAAAAGAATGAACTATAGAAAATGGGGAGGGGAGGGTGGAGCATTGACTCCTCTCCCTCCCCGTTGCCCACCTTCGATCAGGCTTCGAACTCTTTTCTTCTTTTTTTCTTCTGCTTCTTCCTCTCTCGGATCAGATTGCAGGCTCCACTCTCTTCTCCTTTTGTGGCTATCTATTCTTCTTCTCCGCTCATTTCTTTTTTCTCTTCGAATGAGGGGGTTTTATATCCCTCTTTGGTACCCTATCGGTAGGCCTGTCCCGGCGCGCCTCAATCGTAGGCAGACTTCCCAGCGCGTGGGACTCCAGCTTCTCGGCGCTTTTTGGGCTTCGACAAGGGGATCCCGGCGCCACTTTTATAGGCCCATTTAGGGCTTTTTAGACCTCACATACACCTCGGCCTTTATTGGTCCTTCAAATATATCAGAACCCGAGAAGGCCCTCCACTGGTGACACAGTTTCTATTGAGATCATTCATAGATTTTCATCAGTCGGTAGACTGGGGTTTCATCGGCATTGCCATCTGAATGATGACAAAGTCGGACATCATCTCATCGGTATCGTCACCTGAACGGTGACAAGACCGGACATCAGCTTTAGCCTGAAAAGACTTCAGCCAGGTGACTGCTATTTCATCAGTGCCGTCGTCTAACTGACAATGGCATCGGACGTCAGCTTGGCCGGGAAAAGGCTTCGGCCGGGTAGATGGTTGACGAACTTCGTCATTGATCTTTCACTATTGGTCTGATCTTCTTTTCAATACTGTTTCCGCCCTTGCTCATTTTCAAGGTGTCAACACTTCCCCAAGCACCCTTCCCACTACCCAAAGAAGCCCTCCACCTTCCCAAGGCACCTCTTCCCATCCCCAAGACCACCATTGACCACCCCACATTAAAGGAAATTCAAACTCACATGCCCTCCACCCACTTGTGCCCCCCCCCACCTTCCTCATTCTCCCTCCAAGCCCAAATTCGTAGCTCCTCCGCCCACCACCTGTTAGACCCCCTTCCAGACCCTATTCTTCCCCTCCCACACCTTGGAACACCCCCTCCTAGACCCCCTCACAGCCAGAGTTCTCCCCACACTCATCCACCTCCATTTCCCCTCCCATATACCCCATTTCCCCCCACCATCTTCAACCTCCAGTTTTCAGTTCGCTGGCAGCAGAAGAGTAGCAGTTTGCAGAGGTGACCCCGACCGCATCCCAGAGAGTCTGAAGGCTCAGAGGTATCCACAGAAGCGTATACCTGTCTTCTTCGCAACGGCGGTGGTCTCGTCCCCTTCCGAGCTCCGAGCTGACCGGGACGTCCGTTCCCCTACAACTGCACAGAGCTACCCCTGCTGAGCACCTGAGCCATAGTAGAAGCTCTGCCACGACGAACCTTGGAAGATTCAGGCCACAAGTTATTCTGCAAAGTTGTTCCTCTTCCTGTCTACTTTCATAATCAAGAAGTGGAACTTCTATCGACGTCCATGGGCCATAGTTATCATTTTTCTCCCTCGGGTACGCGGTTCAGCTTCCCACAGCCTGCACCGACCTGTCATCAGTGTTCAGAGTCCCCTACTCTTCTCCGGCATCGTTTGGCTTCCCTGTTAGTTTTTCTGCGAAGAGGACTCGTCCACGATTCCAAAAACTCCAGCAGTACTTGATTCTGAGTTTGGGAGCTGACGGGGAATCCTCTGCAACCTGCTGTTGGCCGCCAGAAGCTGCCAGTCCAAGAATCTGCCTCCCTACTCGGGCCTCCACCCAGACCAGCGTCGGCGCTAGAAGAAATCAAAAAAAATTGGACGACTTCCCTGGCCTCCTACGAAGATTTTCCAGGTGGTTTCATCCCCAAAAAAATTCGGCATCAGTCACAGCAACCATTTCTTCGATCATCTGTCAGCACCCACAGAACGTGGACAGAACCGGCGACCTCCCATCTTCGGTGTTCCTCTCTCAAGTTCCCCTCCCCGCTTGGCCGGCTGAAGGCCCCTCCCTATGTGGAGGTAGTTTTAGTTGTAATATCACTTAACCCCCACCCCAAGATCCCCCTCCTACGAGAGGTGTAGTATTGTAATCATTTGGGCAGGTCAAGCTACCCCGACGCGACGTGTGGGGATCCACCCGCCTCCCCGCTCGCCCTCGTCTCCGAGCGGGACCGGTTTCTTCAAACCGGTCGAGTAAGTGCTCCAAACTTTGCTCTAATTTGTGCTTGTTCTTTCAATATTAGTTCATAAACTCCGCTGGCCGTGAATGAGAGCCCGATCCTTAAGCTCCTTTGCTATAAGTGATCACAGTGGGAAAAGAGTGGAACCCGTGCCCTCGGCACGACGTCGGCTCCCTTGAATTGGGCTGCCATTACCCTTGGGAATCAACTTAGGCCTTGCTGGCCCTCTACCAGCAAGGGCCCAGCCCACACAACCTCCACTTGGCATTGCCAAGTTACCCCGGGTCTTGGTGAGCATCGGGTGAGCGGTCGCCGACATCGGTCCGTTTGATTGCGATTGTGCTTGTTTGTTTAAGTCCTAGGTTGTGTCACATCACTTTTTGCCATTCAAATGTCTTGATATCAAGGGCATTTGCTTCTTTCGGTGCCTGGCGCCGTTCTGTTGCCTTGCCCTTTTGTGCAGTAGGGGTGTTTGGTGTGGGGGCTGGTTTTGCTAGGAAACCCTCCACTTCGGCAACAATATTGTTCAGACGGTCGAACGATCGGATTTCCATGCCAATCATCTTCTCCAGCACCTCTCTCCTGAGGTTCTGTTTACAGATCTGCACAGCGTCGTCCTGGTGCGGGGGCCGCTTGCATCTCATTCCGAGGTTCCTCCACCACTTGATGTAGTCGAGAGCGGTCTCATCTACCCTCTGTCTTGTTGAATAAAGTTCAGCCACTGTGACCTCCCTCTCTGTAACATGAAATCTTTCTCTAAACTTCCTCTGCATGTCCGACCAGTCACTGATCGACCCGATCGGGAGGCTGGAGTACCATTCAAAGGCGAGCCCTGTGAGTGAGGACCCGAAGAATTTCAGTAAATATGACTCGTCGGTGGCTAAGTCACCCATGACGGTCATGTAGTAGGCGACATGTTCCTTCGGGGATCCCTTCCCGTTGAACTTGTCAAACTTCGGCGGCTTGCTGATCCCGGGAGGGAGCCGCTTAGCAGCATGATGCGGTGGATATGGCACCCTATATGCATCGAATATAACATAGTCACCTTCAGCTCTTTCAACGAGCTTCATCTCGATCATCCTTTCTACCATCATCTTGCTCATGGTGGTTGGGTCGACCTGTTCCGGGTAGAAATGCACCAGCTGCAAATAGGGGGTGACCAGGGTGGTCGCCTGTGGAGGAGGACGATGGAGGTGTCTGGTGCACCTGAGGCAGCACCGGGGGAGCCAGTGATTGTGATGGACATTGTTGAGTTCTCGCAAAATTTGGCTCTGCCTGCAGAGGCGGGGTATAGAGTGGCGGGAAGTCGTTCTTGCTGACGGCTCCCCTTCATGATTCGGCCTGCACATCAGGCCGCTTGGAGGTGGAGGACTGCTCTGTCTTTTCCGTTAACTGCTTCTTCAGCTGTTCTATCTCCTGGCGGTACCTCTGGTGCATCATTAGTACAGCTGGATCCATAGCCGCTGTGTTGGGGATGGCCTCTGTCGTCTTGCAAAATGCACCCTCAGGTAGGATGTCAAGCAAGACATCTTCATCTTCATCTGTCGTTATCACATTTGCTATGAGAATAACGACCTTGTCATGCTGTTGGGGGCAGGGCAGGGCTTGCTTTCCCTGGGTTACTGCCAGCATCTGTTTCGCGGCCTCCACTCTTCGAGTGCTCAGCCCCGGTCTGTCGGCTAGCCAGGCCAACTCTTGAGGCTCTTCGGGCAGTTTTCCATAATGGCCATCTATCCCGGCCACATTGCATGTGAAGATTTGCATCCTGCGCCTTTGTCTGCGAACCTTCCTCTTGGCATTCTCCGGGAAGGTAAGCCTTTTTAACACCGAGATCCTTTTCTTTTCCCCTTGACGGGGGATAGTGTCATTGGCTTGAGTATCAGAGCCGTCTCCATATCCATTGTCATCAATCAATGACGTCATCCTCCTATCTTCTTCTTCTCCTGCTGCCATTAATGGACAGTGGTCTTCTTCAGCTGTAGCTGCCTGCAACAGCCGTTGTTGGCCCAAAGAGGGGTTGCCCAACCCCCTAAAATAGCTTCTGACCATATTGGTCATTTCATCTTGCCCTAGGCCCGAGTGCGGGGTCGGGGATAGTTGTTGACCTCTTATCGGAGGAATGTGAGTAAACCGAGCCCTCTCGGGAGTCTGCTGTAATCTTCTTCCCACAATGGGGATATTGGCTTGTCGGGCGCAGGCCCTAAAGCTTTCTCGGCGTGGTGGATCCACGATTGTCTCTTCCTTCCTTGTGATAAGGTTCCTCTTGTTGTTTTCTTATGCTCTGGCGGATCTAGGGTGATACTGCACTGGAGCTTCTTGCTGGACAGGCTGGACCTTTTTGGGGACCCAAACCTGCTTGAATCTTCTTGGCTTAGGAGCCAACATCCTCTGGCCATGACGGCCGACTTCTTCTTCTTCGGCCCTTCTTCCCGCGAGAGCCTGGTAGGAGTTGCGGACTGACACAGTAGGGATTACCCGGTCCGGGCTCACTCGAGCCTTACGCCCGTCCAGAAAGACACGGAGGCCACTGACCAGCATAGACTTGTCGGATGTGGAGGGTTGTCCGGTCAAAGCAGCACGAGCCTTCCTTCGGGGGTTCCGGTGTCAGCGTCTCCCGAAGCTCTTGGCAGGGATGGGGCGGGCCCCGTGAGCAATGTGATGCACCATGCAGCTGGCGACTTGGGATGGACTTGCGGATGAATTGTCATAGTGTCGAGCCTCCGGGGCCTCGACCTTTTCAGCAACCTTTTCTTCGACGGTCTCTAGGGACTCCGTCTGCAACATGTCAACGAAGGCTAACCCCAAGAAGTTGGGGAAGCCTACAGCTGGTGGGAAATATCCGAAGACCATGGGTACCGCCAGGTACCCGTGCTCCGCATGGTCGGCTACGATTGCGGGGCCGAAGCCAACACCAGTGAGTCCGGATGACGTCATCGTTTGCCTGAGACAAACAGACAAACAATCAGCATTCTTGGGGTAAGCCCCGAAGGTATCCTTTCTTGGCAAAGAGGTGAAGGGAGACTCGGGTCCCACCGGGCGTGCCAGACTTGTGGGGATGTTTTTTGTTTAGGTTTATTTTACTGGATTTATTAGGCATGCAAGTCACCAGAGTGACGATTTATTGTGCGCTCGATCTGACGCAGTCAGTCGATTGTGATATTCGTGTCAGGACCCTGAGTTCATCATACCATAAAGGCTATGACGTTAATTACGTCCTTCCAAAGAAGGACAACCCTTGATTAATTGCCAAGAAAGGATGCCTCAGGGGCAAAATGAGATATGACTACTACGCTAACTCCGCTAACGGGATGCAAAACATGCATAGAAAAGCGTGCTACACGGGACATGATAACGATTTTATGGCGCAAACCCGACAGCATGTCCCCTTGTCTGGGGCTATGCCAAAGGGAAATACAGGTCATTCACCCACGAAATGTTAGGATGGAAGCCAAAAGAGAGGCGGGCATAGCCCTGGATCCAAAAGAATTTGAATGTGACGGGACAGTGTCCGCTACCATGTCGTTTGTTGATATTCCCCTTAAGGGATCATTGGAGGACATGCAGTGGCAAAACTTCGAGGGTCAGCGGGGTGACAAAAGAAACCTCGTATTCGGTATAATGTAGGGGTAAAACCCCGATTAATGTATCTCCCGTGGGTCTGGATGAAGAACCATGATTCCCTCTTAAAGCGATGAAGGCTGGCATGAAGGTTGACAGGAATGGGACATTGAGTATAAACTGGATTTGGGTTTAATGGAGTTGTTGAGACATCAGATTTGGATGGCACCTGTTAATAAGACGAACCGGCGTGGATAGGAGTCGGCGCGAGGGGATCTCGGCGTGACGGGAGGCCAAAGGGCAGACGGCACGGCATGGCAGACGGCACATCATGGTTCCCGGCGCGCCCTTCACCCGGCGCGAGTTTGGCACTGGGAAGAGGTGGCGCCAGGAGGAAATGGCGCCGGGAGGAGGTGACGCCGATGGCCATTTTGTTGGTTTTCTTCAGGTGTTATGAGGGGTTTTGATGAGTTCAAGGGGATCCTCTATATTCAACGGGGATTTCATGGCAATAATTGGGTGAGATAGAAGATGTGGGTGGATTCATTCACCAAGGGTCCGAGGAGACAGTGTAACTGTAACGTATATCCCCTGTGGTGACCAAGGTGTCATGAGATGATATAGCTTAGCCCTTTGCCACACAGTTGCGGGCTAAATGCATAATTTTGGTGAAAACATCACACTATGTGACCGAATAACCCTCTGAACGAATTTTGACAGCACCTCCCCTTATTTTGGGAGTATGCCAAAAGGGTATTATAGGTCATCCACTCACGAACTATCGGAGTGGAAACCAAAATAAGAGCCGGGCGTAGCCCAAGATCCAAGGGATCCAAATCATATGGGGCTTTATCCCCTGTTGTGATATCCCCTGTGCAGTCAATGGAGGACATGCAGCGGCAGAACTCCACGACTAAATAGGGTTATAAAATGTGGGGGAATGACCCCTTTAATATGACTCCCAGGAGGATAGAGGGAAAGGTAGTGCATCTCCATAGGACAAGGTATGATGAGTAAGGTTGGCATGGCCTGACGGTATTGGCACGAACGCATGGACGTGGCCAGAAGGTGTAAAGGTATCGGCGCGAAGAAGGAGTTGGGCCTCGGCGTGAAATATGAAACCCAACTGGCGCGGCAAGCCCTCGGCGCGAGACTTGCGTCGAGAGGTGCTCGCGCCGGGAGGCTTCCTGAAGTGAGGTTTTAGAGGGGTTTGAAGGCAGGGGCTTTGGGCATTTTAAGGAAAAGGGTTTGTTCAACAATTTGAAGACCAATTCGGATGATCGTAGAGAGGATGGTCCGGGGTGGAGACGACCTTCCTTCTGGGGCCTCACTGGGAGCAGAACCATGCACGGAAACCTCAAGATTCGGATTCGTCCCTTCTCGTTTCACAGGCGAGAAGCCATGAGATAGACTGTCTCAGGCTCTCGTTATAAGCGTAAAGTTGAAAGAACCATACGATGGAATAGCATTCAACAGACTTTAAAAAAACAAAACGGTAAAGCATGCGTAGACGTGCAGCCATCAATATCCGTAGCACGTAGTGCAGAGGCAGAAACAAAAGAGTAATGACGGGGGAGAACTCAACCCATCTTTCATTAACTATTTCATCGGAAGAAGGCGTACACAAATTCAACTCGGGAGAAAAAGAAGCATACACCGACTCTATCCCTGAGGACAGGGTTACATTGGCATTCAGTGCTACAGGAGCAGAGATGCTCGAAAGCAGAGATACAAAAGAGAAGGGGGGAACGATATTCAGACAGAGGAGAAAGGGAGGAAGAGGAGATGCAGCCGCTCAGGACGTCGAACGGCACACCCCACCTAGCTTCTTCCTTGGAGCCTCTGTCTCTCTCTTTTCTTCAGCTTCTATAGAGGGCTCTCGAGCTTCCCCTTTCTTTCAGTGGATAGCTCTTCAATCTCCTTCCACTCTTTTTTTTATCTTTCTCCTCTCTCCCTTCTCTGTTGCCTCTTTTTCTTTTTCTTTGAAGGGCAGCCTTCTTATAGAGGGATGACCCTCATTCTCTCGGCCTGAGCTTCCCGGCGCGCCAGCATCCATCTTCCCGGCGTGGGTAGCCCTCGGCGCGTCTCAGTTCACATTTGGGCTTGGCCCATTTTCCTGTCATTCAGCACAGGATCCACCTAATGGACCTCTTCCGACAGTGGGCTTCTTGGCATATATATTAAGACTTCATGGGGCTTGTTTAACACCTTGCATTCACAAACACGTGTGAGGCACTGTGCATCCCACCTTCGGAGAATCAGAATTATCTGAGCATCCTTTCTTAGCAGACAGATGATTGCCTGAATGTTGGTATGGTTTTATCAGCCCGACTACCTGAATGATAGCCGTACTGGACAGCGGCCTAGCCAGAGATGGCTTTAGCCGAACAAAGTGTTAGGAATAGCGGGTCTCTTCTATTCTGATTCTCGGAACTTCCAGGGATGGAACAGGAGCCACACCTCGACTGGTCTTCAAAGCTATGAATTTACTTTGGTCTCTTCTGGTATATTTTAGGTGTCAACAGCGGTCGACCGCCAGCTTCTAGCAGTCGACCAGTTTTCCCAGCAACGAATGGACATTTCCTGTAAAATTCCGTTTGACCGCCAGCTTCGAAAATCCCCTATTTTTTGACTTTGTATTCTCAATGTGGGAAGCCTATTCCCTTGGAGTTGTTTAATCCCAAAGCCACCAATTTCACCATGATTTGTGGATCTGGTCTGTGGCATGTCCCTTGACCACCCAAGATCCATAAATAATCTCATTGGGGTCAAAAACCTAATTGATTGAAGCAAGATCAAGGGAGGCCATCAAAGGAGAAGAAGGGGTGCACTGTAGCTCCGTGAACAGTGCTTCGAGCAAGAAGTTCTTCATCCAAGTGCAAGCTTCTCAAGTTGATTTGAAGGCCATTGAAGTGTAGATCAAGCGGGGAGCTAGCTTCATCAAATATCATCTTCATCCACTAAGGGGGAGCTTGAATTTGTGTCTTCATTTTCTATTTTCTCATTCCAATCTTGCTGGGCTTTAATTTTGTGTTCTTGTAATATTCAATCACCTGTGTGTATGTGGATCTACACAGATCCGTGTGTGTGTGTGTGTGTGTGTGTGTGTGATCTCCTTATCTTTCACTCTTCTTTATGTTTCGGTGCTTGTGCACCTTCGTGGGAATTCTAAATTCACACGAGTGTGTGTGTGTGTGTGCTTTGATCTTGTAGCCTTCTACAAGATAGTGTGTGAATCCTCACAGTCGGTGAGGGGTGGACATAGGTTGCAGTTGTTGCATCCGAACCACCTAAAAATCATGGTGTTCTGTGTAATTGGCTCTTATCTCTTACCTCCAATTCTATTCTAGCTTGTTTGCATATTACGTTTTCATATAATTCCTTTATGTAGATCTAGCTTTATTAACTTCCTTACGGGAGATTTTTGGTATGTCAAAAGGTAGCTTCTGATCGATACGGTCAATCCTGCCGGGAGGAAAATACCTTGTGTGAGAGAATCTTCAGATTCCCAGACTCCGCCTGATACCAAAGAACTGTTGTAGGCGTTGATTTAGCAAGATTCATTTTGTAATCCTTCGGATCTATTCTTATTTGTTGCTTGCTCTTAATATTTCTTTTAAATCGGGTAAAAGTTCTTAAAATCTGTTATCACCCAATTCACCCCCCCTCTTGGGTGTCATTGATCGCGGGACTTCATCCTTTAGCTATTCTTAGTCTTGCTTTTACAGCTTTAATGTTGTAGTTTAACACTATTGTTACTTCTGCTCTTGCTTTACTGTTTAGCGTTATTGTCTTGTGTGTTACTGCGTTGTTTCCAGTGGGGATCTGCGGGACCCCTACTGAGCTAGTGACACGAGGCTCACCCCTGCTTTTCAGGTGTAATCGTCCTTCTTCCTCGTGGTTCGTGGCGTGGTGCCTCAGTTTGTAGTTACCAACGTTGCCTGCGTCGGGCTTCCCCCTACTTGAGTGTACGTTCTCTTTCCTCTTGGACTGTACTTGTTTTTTTTGGACCGGACTCTGTAATTTAAAATTGATAATTGAGAATGTAATTTTATTTCTACTACTGTTGGCACTCAAAATATGATCCTTCGGCGACCAAGCTACAAAGATGAATGATGCGGCCCACTGAAACACAGAAGCTGATGAAGATCAACTTACTGAAGGCTTCTCAAGCTGCCAGAGCCCCGAGTCACCTGGAAGTGAACAACGGGGACTTCACCTCAGGGAAGTCGAGATGAACTCACAACCAATCGGCAGTGCGACCAAGCCTGCCTAATGATCCGGCGTCGACTCCGTCGTGCCGCTACCCTGCACCCGTCACCCGATCAAGGATGACGGTCCACCCAATGGCTCCCTACATGAATGAAGGCTCTCTTGAGGAGGAAGAAACACCATCAGCCCTTCATAATAGAGAGCCGAAGGCTCTGTCAGCAGAAGGTCCCAATCACCCGACACGGGTTCGGCTTCTCGCCATGGTGGGCCCATTAGTGGCCAATTGATCGCCATTCAAGGCGGAATTATCCCGGATGCAATGCCATCCCATAAGGAAGCTTCCAGCATGAGTCCGTCCCAGTTGAAAGCGCAAATCATAGTGCCGAAGGCCGTACCGACAGATAACCCGCATGCTCGAGCCAAACACACACGAAGTTCCGATTAAGGCCCATCCAGCGTGCGGAGAGCTTCGTCAACACTCGCCAAGGTTTTCCAAGGACCAGGGCGAGAGGGACAGTCAACGGGAGCCTCCGGAACCATCCCCAGACCCATCGTCTAGCTCGCGTCGAGCGAACAAGCTAAATCGACGCACAAAAGGACGTCGGCGCCCCTTAATCCGGCGCCGTCAAATCCGGCGCGCCAATTCCAATTGGGGACATGTTCCCCAGCGCCATTAAATCCGGCGCGCCCCTTTCCATGGCGCCGGATTAACTATGGCTACATATACGCCATGTCTTCGAAACAGAAAGAAAAAGGAGGAGAAGAGAAGAAAAATAGAAGAGAGTTAATACGAAGGGAGAGAGAGGGTTCGTTCGAGAGAGAGAATAGCCTTGGGGGAGAAGAAGGGTTTCCATTGAGGGTTCTCGCCGCCGTCTTCCTCGTCTGCTCGTCTAAATATCTCCGAAGCCGGAGAAGAGAAGCCTGTGGTCCGATACTCTGTTCTGGAGAGTGGGTTTAGGTGGGTTTCCGTGGATTTCCTCCCATCGATTCCCCTTTTTTCTTTATTTCCTTCTCCTGATATAATGTAAGTGAAAGGGGGGAGGGGCGATGATACGAGCCTGGCCTCCCCCCCTCACCATTATCGTTGCTCCTTCTCTTCACTTGCAACGTTCTTCTTCTATTAATGTAAACGACGGCCGAGCGACAACGCCGGCGCCGGAACATATGCTGTGTACATCTATCTATCGTTCATTGAATGAATGGAATGAGATTATGCCTGGTGCCGTATCTATCTTTCATGCTCTCTCTAATTTCCTCTCAAATGCGCATTTAATGGTTTCCCGGCGTGCATAGTTCCCGGATCCGTTTTCCCCGATGATGGATATGCCCCTGGGCTACATGAACCGTTCTTCCCCCCTCCTCGGGGTTTCTCTCTTTATTCCAATGCAATGGTCGAGCTCTGTACTATGTGTGCTACGAGTTTTGTGGTTGGAGACACACTTGTGTGTATATCTATGCCCACCCATGTCTAGGGATCAAACACTTCGCCTTCCCTGTGCCCTTCCTCATAGGCCAGAGGGGAGGGGAAGATCGCTTCCAACATCCCCATTCGTCCTGTGCCGAGCCCCTATTGGTTTTTGTGAACATAATATACATATCCCTTCCCCGGATCTGTATGCTAATCATATAACATGTAAGTGTTAACTCATCCAACCCGCGGGCTTCACTGTTCTAATATATGTCTAACAACTCATTTGTCCACTTGTCGTCGAACGATGTCGTATGCCACTCTTTCCACTCCGTTCGCATCTCAACATTCGGAAGTCTGCTCTGTAGCATTGCTCCAATACCCGGGGAGGGGAATATTCCCCCAATCTTATACACTAGCCACTCGATCGACAGGGGCTCATCCATTGATGATGAGTGTCCCCTCGGGCCATTGAGTGCACTGTAACGGGGCTAAACCCTATAGTCCAAATCCACGGTCCTTAATGGACTTTGTGGTGGTCGTGGGTTGCGTGCCCCATGTAGGCTAGCCCTCGGGGTTTCCTTCCCTCTGTCGGTCGTCCCGATTTGAGCGTTGTGTCGACTCGGGTTACGTGCCCCTCGCAGGCTAGCCCTCAGGGTTTTCGCTCCCATAATGAGTCACCTCATTCGTTAACTTTCGCCCACAGACTTGGTGCCCCTAGCAGGCTAGGCCTCGGGGTTTTCCTTTCCGTTCACGTTTGCCGGCCGCCATTGCGCCACCCGGCTCTTAAGGGTTGCTCCGCCACGTGAGTATTCCCCGCTTCTCCCCGACAATCCTCCGGGATGGGGAGATGCTACCGAAATTCCGGCTCGAACGAGTCTGACTCGAACAATCGCCGCGCTCGAGTGTAAACCTCGCGCGAGCCTATAACTCGGCTCCCGGATTCCCCAAGGCCGATCCGTTGGATAAATCACTTGAATAAACTTCCAAAGTTTCCTAAAGTGTTTCAATAAACCCTAGAAATAACAAATAAAACCTCGGTTTCCACGAGATTGGGTTAAACCGACGCCGTTTGCATCCGGCGCACCTTAAAACGGCGCGCCCTATCCCCGCGCGCCTCTTCCTGGCGCGCCCCAAGAGGGTCACGCCGTTTTAACCCCTTTTTACACCTGCGGGTCACGCCGTTTTAACCCCTTTATATACCTACGGTTCCCATGCCGTTTTAAGTCCTAAACCTACGTTTTCTGGCGCCATTTCAAATCGTTACGCTGTCTAATCCCGTGCTCGCCTCCAGAGCGATCCTCGTCTCCCGTGGTCAGAGTTAATAAACTTTAATTAGTGACAAACTGAATAAGAGGAGGGCCATTTGAGTCCGAATCATTTCGTTATCATGATTTCACTACCATGTCCGTAGTACTCTGCTTTCGCTATCATGCTTGTGTCATCTTTTTCCCCCTTTGGCGGGGATTAATAAATGTGATTGAGCTCTGTTCATTTTCATAACCCTATTGCCATGCTTAGCATAGTCATGAGCATCATGCATGCATGTTTGCATAGGCCCTCGGGTATATCAAATGGCGTTGACGGAAGGCCGGGTTACGCCCGATAGGAAGTCTCCGCTATGCGCAATGGTGGTCTTCGGACCTACGTCCTCCGCCCTGTATCGAGGGTCATCAATTTAATAAACCATCCCTCTCTTGCATGATAGATAGATGCATCTGACGTGATCTTGTCATGTTCATAACATCGCACCTTTTATTCCGGTCTCGACAGCCCACTATCTCGGCAATTAATAAAAGGTTTTCCCTCCTCGTGGGGGATGTAATTAACGTCATGACCTTTATGGTATGACGGACTGCTGGTCCCGACCGAACCTCACTCTCGTCCGACACGGGTCAGAATGAGCGCACAATAAACTTGTCACTCACGTGACTGGCACGCCCGCGCAGTCAATCAGTCGGTTAATTACCAGTTAGTTAATTGATTGATCGACGCGTGAAATAAACCAACAAACAGAATAGAAATCCCATCCCAAATAGTCAGCGACCTACTTAATAAAATACCCCCTGGGTAAAATAAACGATCGCAAACAGTCTGGCATGCCCGGTGGGACCAGTGTCACCTTTCATCTCTTTGCTGAGATACTTGGGCTTCGAGGCCCTCTCAAAGGCTGTTGCTCGTTGGCTTGTTTGTCTTTACAGGCGAACGATGACAACAACTAGATTGACTGGCGTCGGCTTCGGTCCTTCGATTATTGCCGGTCATGCGCAAGGGTACCTGGCGGTGCCTATGGAGTTCGGCAGCTTCCCTCCCGCTATTGGCTTCCCCAACTTCTTGGGGTTAGCCTTTGTGGATATGCTAGAGGTGGAACCCTCAGAACCTGTCGAGGGAGCTACGAAGAATATGGAGCCTCTAAAGGCCCGATCCTACCATGACTCGTTCAAGATTCCAACCCCGGTTGCCAACAGCTTGCTGGACCATGCTATCCTTGGGGCCCGCCCCAATATTGTCAACAAGCACCCTGGAGGATGTCAACGTCGGCAAGTCCAAAGGAGTGCTACTGTGATTGTCGGAACTCTCTCCCAATCCGGCAAGTCTATGATGGTTGGTGGCATGCGCGTCTTCCTCAACGGACCCAACACGCGGATAGTTCCGGACCGAGTCATCCCCACCATCCCTGTCCACAACACATATCAGGCCCTCGCTGGAAGGAGGGCAGAAAGAGAAGAAATCGGCCACTATGGCCAAGGAAGGTCGGCCCCCAGGCCGAGAAAGTTCAAACAGGTGTGGGTTCCCAAGCAGGCCCAACCTGTCCATCAGCTGGCACCTATCTGCCGCCGTCCTGTGTATGACGGGGCGGAAAAGAGAAGAGAAAGGGGCTTGCCCCCGAAGAAAGAAGAAGAAGTGGTTGCGGATCCTCCGCGCCGTGAAAGTTTTCGGGCCTACGCCCGTCAAGCCAACGTCCCAGCCGTGGGACGAAGATTCCAACAACCTGCCGATAGAGCTCAGCTAGCTTATACCCCTCCTGTGGGAGGTCGGCAACTGTCCCCCTTGTTACATCAAGAGCGGGGTCAAGAAGAGATGACATGTCTAGTCAGAAACTATTTTCGAGGGTTAGGCAACCCCTCGCTTGGGCAACAGCGACTGATGCAAGCAGCCGCCGCCAGTGAAGACTACTGCCTGTCAATGGCAGATGAAGAAGATGTAGGAGAAAGAATGATGGTGTCGTCAGTCGACGACAATGGATATGATAATGGCTTCGAGATCGAAGCCGATGAAGCCATCCCCAAGCGGGAAGAAACAAGAAGAACTTTTGTGTTCGAGAGGCTGACCTTCCCACACCAAGCTAAAAGGAGAGTCCATCGACGAAGGAGAAGGATGCAGGTCTTCACCTGCAACATGGCTGGTATATCCAACCGATATGGGGGGCTTCCCGAAGATCCCCGAGAATTGGCTCAGTTGGCCGCAAGGCCAGGGCTTAGCACTCGGAGGACAGAAGCGGCAAGGGAGCTCCTGATGATGACTAAGGGAAAACAACCCCAGGTCTACCACCAATGGGATGATGAAGCTGCCGTCTTGACCGCCAATGTGGTGACGGCAGAAGAAGAAGACTACGTCCCCCTCGACATCCTGCCCGAGGGTACGTCCGGGGAGACAGCAGAAGTTATCCCCACTACAGCCACTATAGACCCATCGGTCTTGATACTACTTCAGAAATATCGGCAAGAGATAGACTTGCTAAAGAAGTAGTTGATGGAGAAAACTGAACAGTCCTCAGCTTCCAAACCACCCGAAGTCCAGGGTGAATCATCCCGGGGAGCGGTCCGTCATGACGGCCCTCCACCGCTCTACACACTGCCTCAGTTGTCAGAACCAAGCATGGCGACACTGCAACAGTGGCAACCACAGCTCTAGCCGCTGCTACCACTGGTGCTCCCTCAAGTGCACCAGACACCCCCGCTGCCACGTCCTCCACAGGCAACCACCCTGGTCACCCCGTACCTGCAGCCGGCGCACTTCTACCCAGAGCCAGTTGACCCTGTAGTCGTGAACCGGATGATGGTGGAAAGAATGATCGAGCTGAAGCTCGCAGAAAGGGGTGAAGGCGACTACGTCGTGTTTGATGCATACCGGGTGCCATACCCGCAACACCATGCTGCAAAACGGCTTCCCCCGGGAATCAACAAGCCACCCAAGTTTGACAAATTCAACGGGAAGGGGTCCCCGAGAGAACACATAGCCTATTATATGACTGTCATGGGCGACTTGGCCACCGACGAGTCATACCTGCTAAAGTTTTTCGGGTCTTCGCTGACGGGGTTTGCATTTGAATGGTATTCCAGCCTCTCGGCCGGGTCGATCAGCGACTGGCCAGATATGCAGAAGAAGTTCAGAGAAAGATTCCATGTTACAGAGAGGGAGGTCACAGTGGCCGAACTCTACTCAACAAAGCAGAGGGCCGATGAAACAGCCCTCGATTATATCAAGAGGTGGAGGAACCTCGGAATGAGATGCAAGCGACCCCCGCATCAGGAGGACGCTGTGCAAATATGCAAACAGAATCTCAGAAGAGAGGTTCTGGAAAAGATGATCGGAATGGAAATATGATCGTTTGATCGATTGAACAATGTTGTGGCCGAGGTGGAAGCTTTCCTGGCCAGACCAGCCCCTACATCTGCTACCGGCACGACCCAGAAGGGCACGCGGTGGAGCGGCGCCCGTCGCCTAAAGAAGCGAACGCTCTTGACATAAAGGCGTTTGAACAACAGAAAAATGAAGGCAAGAAGGGAGTCACCCCACAGCCTGCAGAAGCCCCAGACGGCAAAGAAGGTCCTTCGTTGAGGGACAAGATGAAGAAGGCCTATTCATTTCCAAAGAACAAGACCCGGGTTCTGTTCGACTGGGTAATGGAATATAGCATGGTCACCCTGTCAGAGCCAAGGAGGCCGGAGGACCAAAAGAGAAAAGACAGCCCAAGATTCTACCCCTACCACCAGATGTTGGGGCATCCAATCGAAGACTGCTATGTTTTCAAGGACATCATTGAAGGGATGGTGAAAAAAAATGAGATCGAGCTGGGAGAGTACAAAGTGGACCCTCCTCAGCCACATGAAGCCCCTCGGAGGAGGGCAGGAGTCAACATGATCTCCCTATACTAAGCACTGCCCGAGGAGATCTCTGAAATAAGTACGCGGAGCACCTATGAAGCTCATTTCTTGGAGCCCGCGAAAGAGCAGTAGGGATGGCAGCAGGTCCCTGTGAAGCATAAGAAAAAGAGGGCACCCCGCCCGAAAGAGGGGGCACATATCCGTGGTGTCACACCTCGGCCTGCTCCGCCGGTGGTAGCACCCGTATGGATCACTCTACCTAAACCTGTCAGGATACCTACACATAATCGGAGGAGACAAACTCCACTGCCAGTGGTTAAGGAGACCAATCCTGGGGTCCTTCGACTGCAAAACCTCATTGAGGGGCTGGACGAATACATGCAGCCCGAATTGAATCCCTTGCTGGTGCGGGACCACGTCCCGTGGCAAGAACTAGAGCAGCTCTCACTCGAACAAGAGGAGGAAGCTGAAGCGGCACCCGATAGAGAGGGCAGTCTATTCTGGGGGCACCCGCCCGCAGAAGCAAAAAAGAAGAAGAAACAGAAGAAGAAGAAAAGGAAAGCCACTAAGGCCGATAAAGTGCAGGTTGTTTCCTGTCATACTCTATCAACACTCATCAACCTGCCCAGAGAGGAGGAAGAAGAGGAAATTTGTTTCACACCCCATGTTGGGGGAGGCAAGGTCGAGGCTGCAACTGCTGCACATGCCACTCGGTCAGGCCGAAAATGGGGGCGCCAGCCGCCACCCAACCACAACATCATGTTCAGGGGGGAGCAGCCCTACAAAACACCTCCGCCGGAGGTCAAGGGAGTCCAAATCCCTCCTCCGCCAGGACTATATAACAAGTGTGGGGGCAAGGGGGTCCCTTCATTTCTTGAATTCATGAAGATGTCCAAGGGGAAGCAGCCTTGTCAGGAGGCTAACCCTACACTCAGGGCCGTTCACCCGCAGCTAGCACAATCTGCCGAAGACCCAAATACAGATGGAGCTTGCCCTGCAGCAGCTAACAAAGAACACCCAGAAGTCGGTACCAGCCAGAAGGGTGCCGAATCTGAGGAAGATGAAGCAGGTCCGTCAGCACCCGCAAACCAAAACTTCCCCAAGCCCAGATGGGCTGAAGAGATGAAGCTCTCCAATGTTCGAGCTGGGAGCCGAATAATGAAGCTACTCAAGAAGCTCCCTGCTCAATTTACAATCTGGGAGATCCTTTCTTTGAGTGAAGAGACTCGACAGGCGATTATTATAGCTCTCCAGACGCCTGCTCATTTTGAGACATGTCTGGCTGAAGCAATGCCGGAGGCTAGCATGACCTTCACTCCAGACAATATGCTGCTGCCCACCATCAGCCACAACAGGCCGCTGTATATGAAGGGGCACCTGAATGGAAGGGAGCTGAACAAGATTCTGGTTGATCCAGGTGCAGCGGTCAACATCCTGCCTTATAGAATATACGAGAAGCATCACTTTAACGTGCATCTCGAGAAAGTCAGAGATATGCGTATTGCCGGCTTCAATCAAAAATGCGAAGTGTCAATGGGGGTGGCAGAGTTCACCCTCACCTTAGCACATTTCACTACGACGGTGCAGTTCCATGTCATTGACTCCCGCACCTCATACAAGGCATTGCTCGGCCGCCCATGGCTGCATGAAAATATGGTGGTGCCCTCCACGCTCCACCAATGCATCAAGTACAGTCTCCAAGGGAAGGAGGAGAGAATATTTGCAGACCCCCACCCATTCGAGGTGTTTGAATGTCATTTGGCGGATGCCAACCTATATACGAGGCCTTCTCAGAAGACCTCGGAAGCTAAGACCCCTGCGGGGGCATCGAGAAACACGTCCGGCAGCAGTTGGTATCCACCACCGCCGCGCGGATATGTCAAGCCCAAGGTGGTCTCCCATATCACATCATCCGGAGACGTGGGCAGAACAATACCCCCAACATTATACCCTGAAGCTAATGAAGTGCGGGTCGCTTGGCGGCACAATCATATTGAAATCTCGGATGGCCTTACCAAGCCAACTCCCGGCCTTGATAACCCTACTGTCGAGCCTTTTAAAACTTGGGAGGTGACACAGGAAGATGGACCTAGCAGCTTGTTCTATACGGCTGAAGAGCACCCTACTCGGGAAGACACAGACTGCAGCCTCCCTGAAGATATAAGCAACCCACATGTTCCCATCCAGGGTCTGGCATTCACGATTGAGCGGATGACCAGGATGTTTCAGAAGCAACACATTCCCCCCGATCAGTCTCAAAGGCGCAAGGAAGCTTTCCAGAAAATGTGGTATCCTGCAAATCTAGATAAGGAAATGAGACATGTCTCTCAACATCCGAGGTTGGGCTTCACCCTGGAAGAATATTATTACAGTGGGCGATACGAGGTGGACACCATCTCCGCCTTTTATCCTGCTGAAGATGGCCCGCTGGGGGCAACTTTTGATGAATACCCGGCGGAAGCTGAGCATGTTGAACTGGCTCAACCCGAAAATCAAGAAATAGAGACCGCGGTGCCCTGCCGATGCTGGGAGCAGGTCTACCCTGAAGAGGCGGCCCTTCAAGCCAAATTCGATACGGCTAGCAGCAGTGAAACCGAAGATACTGAAGAAGCAGGAATTTCTCCCTCCAGTAGAGTCATACTGATGATAACTTCAACACCCCTTTGGCCAATCAGGGAAGCCTCGTTCGACTCCGATCAAGGGGAACAAGCCACCAGGAAAGAAAAAGCCACTTCTACAGAAGATACAACTGCCCCAGAAGGCGAGACCTCCTCAACTTCTGCTGTAAAATCGGGATGCTGTCCAAGCCCGGCAATAAACAACTACCAGCCTGTCACGGTTGCAACCTCATCTACAAGAACTGAAGCTGCTCTTTCGCCCCTAGGAGCTGCAACGATAGTGGATTTGCTAATAGAACAATCCGCGCAGCCGCTAGCACTAGAAACAGAGAATCCTCAAGAAGCTCTGGTGGTGTCTGACGAGGAATTCGAAGTACTCGACCCTCAAGATGGTATTCTAGACTTCGTTGACCTCTAACCGGCACCTCCGGAGATAGAAGACGGAGGCCAAGCCACAGTCGATGAACTGATAGAAGTCAACTTGGGAAATGAGGAGGACCATAGGCCTACCTTCCTCAGTGTCCAACTGTCCCCAGAAGAACGGGAGCTGTACACGCAGCTGCTGTAAGAGTATCGGGATTGCTTCACCTGAACTTACAAAGAAATGCCAGGTCTAAACCCCGCTGTCTCACAACATGAGCTGGCAATCAGTCCTGAGGCCGAGCCGGTGAAGCAACCACCGCGGCGCATGAGGCCAGAACTCATTACTCAAATTTGTGCTGAAGTCGACAAGCTCATTGACGTGGGATTTGTTGAAGAAAACCAGTACACCACATGGCTGGCAAATATCGTCCCCGTGAAAAAGAAGAATGGACAAATCCGGATATGTGTTGACTTCCGAGATCTAAATAAAGCCTGCCCCAAAGATGACTTTCCGGTGCCAATAACGGAAGTCATGATCGATGCTACAACCGGTCATGAGGCCATGTCATTCATGGACGGGTCATCCGGTTACAATCAGATTTGGATCGCGGAGCATGACCGGGTCCATACTGCTTTCCGAACCCCTAAAGGCATCTATCACTATAAGAGGATGTCGTTCGGACTAAAGAATGCTGGCGCAACTTATCAGCGCGCAATGACCAAAATCTTTGATGAGTTGCTCTACCACAAGGTCGAGTGCTACATAGATGATATGGTGGTCAAAACCAGAAGAAAAGAAGATCATCTGCAAGACCTCTGGATTGTATTTCAGAGGCTGAGGCAGCATGAGCTGAAGATGAACCCCATGAAACGTGCGTTCGGAGTATCGAGCGGAAAGTTATTAAGCTTCATTGTCTGATATCGGGGGATCGAGATAGACCCCGCAAAAATCAAGGCAATTCAGGAGCTACCTCCACCAAGGAACCTCTCCGAGTTGAGATCAATACAGGGCCGCTTGGCTTATATCCGGCGGTTAATTTCCAATTTGTCAGGGCGATGCCAGCCTTTCCACAAGCTGATGATAAAAGATGTTCCCTTTTATTGGGATAAAGACTGTCAGACAGCCTTCGACAAGCTGAAAGACTATCTGAAGACTCCTCCAGTGCTGGGCGCACCGGTGAAAGGACGGCCATTGATACTATATATAGCAGCTACACATAACTCCCTGGGGGCAATGCTGGCCCAGAATAATGAAGAAGGGAAAGAGCAAGCCCTCTATTACCTCAGTCAGAGACTGATCAGAACTGAGGAGAAATATAATTATATTGAGAATGTCTGTCTGGCACTGGTCTTCGCAGTTAAGAAGCTTCGACACTACATGTTGTCGCACGAAATTAGCCTGGTATCCAAAGAGGACCCCCTGAAATATATTATGTCCCAGCCAACACTCAAAGGTTGCCTGGGCAAATGGGCGGTAATCCTTATGGAGTTTGACATCTCCTATGTACCGCGCAAGGCCGTCAAGGTCCAAGCTATTGCAGACTTCTTCGCTGAGCACCCAGTACCCGGGGACTGCCCGCTGGAATCGGAGCTTTCTGAAGATGAAACCCTGGAAGCCGTTCAGGTGCGGCCCTCCTTATGGCAGCTATATTTCGATGGCGCTTCCAGAATTGACACCTCTGCCACTGGATCGGCCAGGGTAAGGGCAGGAGCAGGCATAGTCCTGAAATCCCTAGAGGGGGAAGTGGTGCACACATCCTGATCAATAAACAAACATTGCACAAACAACGAAGCAGAGTATGAAGCCATGATAATCGGGTTGCAAATTACTCTATCCAAGGGAATTTAGATGCCGGAAGCGTTCAGAGACTCCATGCTAGTTATAAAACAACTGGAAGGAGAGTTCGATGTGCGAAAGCAAGAACTTCTCCCCTATCATCACCTGGCAACCCGCCTGATGTCGAGATTCTACTTCATCAGTATCAAGCATATCAACCGAGGCCGGAATGCTCAGGCAGACGCCCTCGCTAAGCTGGCCAGTTCGTTGGCGGTCCCGCCAGACATAAGCCTGAACATAACAGTGATCAACCACCGGCAAGTCCCCAGTGTAACAGAAGTCTTAGCCGACGAACAAGAAACTGAGGTGGCAGTCATCGAGGAGGTTCAGCAGCCCGATTGGCGAGAACATCTCCTACGGTGGTTTCAACACCAACAGCTCCCAAGAGAGAAAGAACAAAGAATGAAGCTCCTGAGGGTCAAAGACTCTTACGAGATGAGAAGCGGAACCTTGTTCCGAATAATGGCGGATGCCCGAAGGAAAGTCCTACTTCATTGCTTGTCTTCAACAGAGGCGGGACAGGTGATGCAAGAAGTCCATGCGGGATCAGCTGGAGCACACCAGGCTGGCCCAAAGATGAAAATTGAGATAAAGAAATTGGGTCACTATTGGCCCACTATGTTTGATGATTGCTGCAAGTTCGCCAAAGCTTGTCAGAAGTGTCAAGAACACGCTAACGTGGCAAGGAGACCTCCAGTGCCACTACATCCCACCTTGCCTAGCTGGCCGTTCACCCAGTGGGGCACGGACGTGGTAGGGCCGCTACCAGCATCTTCATCGGGGTGCAGATATATCTTAGCAGCTACAGACTACTTCTCCAGATGGGCGGAGGCGGTAGCACTAAGAGATGTAACGGGAGAACTAGTTACAAGATTCTTCCGGCAGAATATAATATTCCAGTTCGGAATCCCCAGCCGAATCATCTCTGATAATGGCAGCCATTTCAGAAACTAGAAGATTTATCGGATGGCCGACAAATACAAGATTGACTAGAGGACATCATCCCCCTACAACCCTCAAGCCAATGGGCTCGCAGAAGCCTTCAACAAGACACTATGCACGTTGCTGGCAAAGACTGTCAAGTCTAATAAAAAAGATTGGGAAGAAAGGATGTACGAAGCACTCTGGGCTTATCGTACTGTCTACAAAACCCCAACCGACTGTTCACCTTTCTCCCTCGTCTACGGGTCAGAGGTTGTGGTGCCGATTGAACTGGAAGTTCCTTCGCTGCAAGTTGCCATCCAGCATGGACTAGCCAGCGGTGAACAAACCAATGCAGAAAGAAGATCGGAAGAGCTCGCTGAGCTCAAAGGAAAACGCCTCCGGACGCAACAAAACATCAAACTCTACCAAGCTCGCATGGCCCGTGCTCTTGACAAGCTGGTCAAAGGTCGAGAATTCAAGAAAGGAGACCTGGTGATGGTCAAAAGAAGAGAAGTGATGGCCTCCAACCCCAAAGGGAAGTTGGTCAAAAACTGGATCGGACCATATATCGTCCGCCGAGTATATGAAGGGGGTACTTACGTCCTGGTGGACCACAAAGGAGTCATCCAGTTCTCTCCCCTCAACGGAAAGGATATAAAGCTGTATCATGCAGTGCAACCAACATTCCCCGAGTAATCGGTCGGAATACCCTTACCTTGGTCTAGTGGCACCCCGCCCTAACCAAGCTACCCTTGTCTCAGCACAATGGCACTCCGCCCTAGCCGAGTTACCCTTCCTTGGTTTAGTGGCATTCCGCCCTAGCCAAGCTACCCTTCCTTGGTCTAGTGGCACTCCGCCCTAACCAAGCTACCCTTGTCTCGGCACAATGGCACTCCGCCCTAGCCGAGCTACCCTTCCTTGGTTTAGTGGCATTCCGCCCTAGCCAAGCTACCCTTCCTTGGTCTAGTGGAACTCCGCCCTAACCAAGCTACCCTTGTCTCGGCACAATGGCACTCCGCCCTAGCCGAGGTACCCTTATCTTGGTCTAGTGGCACTTCACCCTGATCGAGCTACCCTTATCTTGGTCTAGTGGCATTCCGCCCTGATCAAGCTACCTTTCCTTGGTCTAGTGGCACTCCGCCCTGATCGAGCTACCTTTCCTTGGTCTAGCGGCACTCCGCCCTGATCGTGCTACCTTTCCTTGGTCTAGTGGCACTCCGCCCAGATCGAGCCACCTTATCTTGGTCTAGTGGCACTCCGCCCTGATCGAGCTATCCTTCCCTTGGTTTAGTGGCACTCCGCCCTAGCCGAGCTACCCTCATCTTGGTCCAGTGGCACTCCGTCCTAACCGAGCTACCCTTAGCTGGGTTTAGTGGCACTCTGCCCTAGCCGAGCTACCCTTACCTTGGTCTAGTGGCACTCCGCCCTGATCGAGCTATCATTTCGTTGGTTTAGTGACACTCCGCCCTAGCCGAGCTATCCTCATCTTGGTCCAGTGGCACTCCGTCCTAACCGAGCTACCCTTAGCTGGGTTTAGTGGCACTCTACCCTAGCTGAGGTACCCTTATCTTGGTCTAGTGGCACTCCGCCCTGATCGAGCTATCCTTTCCTTGGTTTAGTGGCACTCCGCCCTAGCCGAGCTACCCTCATCTTGGTCTAGTGGCATTCCGCCCTAGTCGAGCTACCCTTATCTTGGTCTAGTGGCACTCCGCCCTGATCGAGCTACCCTTATCTTGGTCTAGTGGCATTCCGCCCAAGCCAAACTACCCTTATCTTGGTCTAGTGGCACTCCGCCCTGATCGAGCTACCCTTATCTTGGTCTAGTTGCATTCTGCCCTAGCCAAGCTACCATTACCTTGGTCTAGTAGTATTCTGCCCTGATCAAGCTACCCTTATCTTGGTCTGGTGGCACTCCGCCCTAGCCTAGCTACCCTTATCTTGGTCTAGTGGCACTCCGCCCTGATCGAGCTACCCTTATCTTGGTCTAGTGGCATTCCGCCCTAGCCAAGCTACCCTTACCTTGGTCTAGTGGCATTCCACCCTGATCAAGCTACCCTTATCTTGGTCTGGTGGCACTCCGCCCTAGCCTAGCTACCCTTATCTTGGTCTAGTGGCACTCTGCCCTAATCGGGCTACCTTTCCTTGGTCTAGTGGCACTCCGCCCTGGCCGAGCTCTCAAAAGAATACACCATAATTGCCGTTACGGGCCTTACGTCCGAATCGGTGAAAGATCATTCCTTTGCGTTAGCATTCAGCCCTTGCTAACGAATGAACCGCTCTGCTCGGCACGAGACCCGGTGCTCCGGCCAACAGCCGTCTACTATCAACCAAGGGTCGGACATCACACTTCGACCCACCACCCTTTATATCCAAAAAAAAGAGAAAAGAAAAGAAAAAATAGGGTTAAAAATAGAGATACCCCGCCAAACTTGCTCCTATATTAGGACAAGTGCAAAAACGGCTATAACCTAGCTATGGCGAAAACCCGAAAGGGCGCTACAGGCAAAATCGGGTACCCCGCCACGCAAAAACCCGAGAGGGCACGTGGGCAAAAGCAAGAGGGGGCTGGCTTCGGCGTAAACCCGAAAGGGCGCTTCGGTCAGTAAAGTGGTAATTCAAAAAATTCCTCTTTTGTTCTCCACCCGATGAAACTCCAGAAGGGACAACCATCAAAAGTCCCACCAGAGATCCTCTAACAAACCCATATCCGACCCTCGTCATCATCGGCAAGATCGGTCGATCTCTACCCCTAACTTGGACCCTCCATCCCTATTAGTAATCCTACCTTTGCTTCGGCATGTGACCCATGCTGATGAACAAGCCCATGTTCGACCCTCGTCATCATCGGCGAGATCGGTCGATCTCTACCTCTAACTTGGACCTTCCGTCCCTGTTAATAATCCTACTTTTGCTTTGGCATGTGACCCATGCTGATGAATAAGCCCATGTTCGACCCTCGTCATCATCGGCGAGATCGGTCGATCTCTACCCCTAACTTGGACCTTCCGTCCCTGTTAATAATCCTACTTTTGCTTCGGCATGTGACCCGTGCTGATGAATAAACCTGTGTTCGACCCTCGTCATCATCGGCGGAATCGGCCTACCTCTACCCTTAACTCGGATCTTACGTCCTTGTTAATGAACCATGTCCTTTCCTTCGACATTTAACCAGTGTCGACGAACTAAACCAGGGGCCAATCCTTGTCATCATCGGCAAGGCCAGTCGGCGTTCTAGCAGTCAAGTTCTTCTGTATTCCAAATTCAAAAAAAAAAGAAAAAGAAAAAATGGGGTGAAAAATAGAGATACATGTGGACGCACTAAAATTCGGAGGGGGGATCCGTTCGTTTGTTGGTCGGGGTTAATTCTTCTATTTAGTGCGAGGGCGTGCCAGTCACAAAGTGACGATTTATTCGGGCTTCATGGAAGCCCATGGTGCGCTCGATCTGACTAATCAGACGATTGTGTAGTTCGTGTCGGGACCGAAACCCGTCGTGCCGTAAAGGCCACGACGTCATTTACATCCCCCATACGGGGGAACACCCTTGATTGATTGCCGGGAATAAGGGCCCTACGGCCTAAAGAGAATATTAATAATGCAGGAGGATAGTGAAAGACGAACTATGCTAGAAACCCGTATCGGGACGTGAATGCTAAGACTATGTCGGCCACTCATGGGCCACTTCATGTTCGGACGAAGGTCCATGTTTGTAGTATAAAAGACGGTAGCAAAACCGCGCGAATGTCTGCCATGAACAAGGCAAGTTTAATGAGAATGCGGGATTGGATCCCGGTAGGGATGGGTCAAGTTGATAGACTATTGGCCGGAGATGATTTCGGATTATGGCCATGTCGGAAGTTCCGTAGACCACGTCCGATACCATAAGGCGTCGTTGATTTTCTCTTTGCACCCAGTCCGAGGGAGTGAATTGTTAAATGCGTAGCCCGAGCTCAATAACGTGCGCCCTCACACGCGGATCGACCTGCGCGGTCAGGTCGCGGGGTTCGACCTGCCCGGTCAGGTCGCGGGGGTCAAGGGGGCAGCGCCCCTTGCGGGGGTTTCTGGGGGCAGCGCCCCGGAACAAAATTTTGATTATGGAAGGGGGAAACCTTTTTTATTAGTTTTATTCATTAGCTTTAAGTCTTTTCTCTCATTTGATTAATCATTTTTTTTCTTTTAGGTACGCCGGTTAAGGGAGAAGCCAAGGGATGGGTGCGCCGGTTTAAGTGTGTTGAGAGGGGCGCACCGGTCAAAGACGTTAAAGGGGGGGTATGCCGGTTATGTGGCAAGAAGGAATAGGGGCCATACACGCGCCGGAATAGGGTGAGGAATAGTATAGCGCGCCGGTTTAAGGCGGCTATGCAAGGGGCGCGCCGGTTAGTGGCAAAGAAAATGAAAGGGGTTTTGAGTGTAAGGCTAAACCGGCGCGGGGGGGTACCGCGCCGGGTTAGCCCACGCCGGATTAGGGTGCGCCGGGTTAAGCTTCTACGAGGTTTTGTTTTGCTCTGTTTGATTCTTTTTTGCTCTGTTTTTGTTTCTTCAGCTTGCAGATTGATATTTTGGTCGGTTTATTCACTTAGTTGATGGATTAAGTTGATAGAGAAGGTGGTTAAAGCTTTCTGATCGTTTGTTAAGACGAACGAGCATGCGGATTGAATATCTTCTTAAGAGGGATTATGCAGGAACTTGTTCAGTTTGATTCAGAGACGGCTTCAGACATATGCTGTTCTTACTCCCAGAGGCCTTGGCTTGTTCAGCTGTTCTTATGCTCAGAGAACTCATCCTGTTCGTCTGTTCTTGAGTGTTCTCATCCTGGCGAGATTTGGGCAGCACCTCCCCTGGACTGGGGGTTGCCAGAGAATAATAAGGAACACCAAACGGATAACTCCGGGGTGCACCTCGAATCTAGACCTCATGGCGGTCCAATAACCCAGATGTGAGTGCTGGAGAGCTCGAGGACTAGCCTTCAAGAGCTCTCACAACTCATGGGCGATGACTTCGTGGAACGGGACAGATGTAGGCCGCAGGTGGCCATGACTGTTCACCCTTCGAACGGGTTCCCTCAGAGTTCATGCCACAGAAGGGCAAGCTCCCGAGGACCCCAGGTGATTCAGAGAACCAGAGAAATAAAACGGAAGAAAAAGGGGGGAAAGGATCAGAGCCATAGAATACTGCGCATGCTCACAAAGTCATTCTTTTATTCATCCTCAAGGGAAAGGGAAGGAAGAATACAACGGAGAAGATAAAAGAAAAGCTAAATGTTGAGGTGGGGGAAGAAGATACATCGGCGGGGGAGAAGAAGGAACAGAGCACAAGCTCTCCCCCCCTCTCTCCCCTCTCTTGCTCTCACCCTCTCCCTCTCTTTCTTCACCTTGCAGGCGTGAACGGATGGCTGTAGCTTCTTCTCTTCGGAGGCTGGAGAGCTCTCGAGAAGACCTCTCTCCTCTCTTCTTCAACCTTCCTCTTCTCTTTTCTTCTGTTCCCTTCTATTGACCTTCTCTTCTTTTTTTTCCGGCTTCACAATGCTGCCCCTTATATACATCAGCCAGCCTGGGAGCCTTCCTGCCATTTCCACCTCGTCCGCAATGAAGTCGGGAGTTCACCGGCTGTGCTGGACGCTGTTCATTTGTCCCATACACTGCTGCTCGTCCGAGGATGGGACGCTCAGAGATCTGCCGGAGCTTGCCTTGCTGCTACTGCTTGTGTGCTGTCGAACGAAGGTAGAAGCAGAGTTATGGGCATTGAATGTCCTCTGCACGCCATAATGATGCAAAACAGAGCATCGGTATGCCGACGGGACAGGATGGGGTTAAACCGGCGCGGGGGGGGGGGGGGGGGGGGGGGGTGGTGAGCGCGCCGGATTAGCATCAGGATGAGGGGAAAGGCTTAAAGCCAAGGGAATAGTAGCGCGCCGTATTAAGGCAACCTCAAGGGCAAATGGGAAATGGGGGCGCGCCGGTTTATGGGGGCGCTGGATTAAGATGTTCAGGAGGGGGCGCCGGTTTAGAGCGCGCCAGTTTAAGTCCCTTCCGTGCCATTTTAAGCCTCAAATTGATTCTTTTCGAAGTCGCGGCCGTTTATATGAATGTCGACATTCCCAGAACATTCTGGTTGCAATGCATGGCCTCCGTAATATTCCGTTTGTAGCCTCAGGGACTCGGTCTCAGATTCTGTGTGACTTTCGGTGCATGCCGAGACTGTGCCGGAGTTCCCGACTTTTCTCTGATTCAGCTCTCGGCACGGCCGGTCGGAGCGTTGTAGCTGTATCTTCTGCTTCGGGGGCTTCCTGAGCGGGTAGCGGACCACCAAGTGGGTTCTCATCCTGATCGGGCGAGGCATGAGATTTGTTCGACATTTCCATCTTCGGCTTGCTCTCGAGTGTCGAGACGTGCATGCCGTATGATCCTCATCGACATTTTTTGGCGTCCACAATACCCCGCCAGACTTGCTCCTACATTAGGACAAGTGCAAAAATGGCTGTAACCCAGCTGTGGCGAAAACCTGAAAGGGCATCGCAGGCAAAATCGGGTACCCCGCCACGTGAAACCCGAGAGGGCACGTGGGCAAAAGCAAGAGGGGGCTGGCTTCGGCGAAAACCCGAAAGGGCGCTTAGGTCAGTAATGTGAATAAAAAAAAGAAATGATAAATGAATGATGAATAGTGATGATCCATCCTCCGTCCTGAAGACCCTTTACAGGGTCAAAGCGGAGTCTTCATCCAATGTCCCACCTATATATATATTTTTTACCCTTTTTGACCCTTGTCACCATCGGCAAGATCGGTCGCTACCCTTTTCGACCCTTGTCACCATCGGCAAGATCGATCGCTACCCTTTTCGACCCTTGTCACCATCGGCAAGATCGATCGCTCCCCTTTTCGACCCTTGTCACCATCGGCAAGATCGGTCGCTACCCTTTTCGACCCTTGTCACCATTGGCAAGATCGGTCGCTACCTTCTCGACCCTTGTCACCATCGACAAGATCGGTCGCTACCCTTTTTCGACCCTTGTCATCATCGGCAAGATCGGTCGCTACCTTTTTCGACCCTTGTCATCATCGGCAAGATCGGTCGCTACCCTTTTCGACCCTTGTCATCATCGGTAAGATCGGTCGCTACTTTTTTCGACCCTTGTCACCATCAGCAAGATCGATCGCTACCCTTTTCGACCCTTGTCACCATCGGCAAGATCGATCGCTACCCTTTTTGACCCTTGTCATCATCGGCAAGATCGGTCGCTACTTTTTTCGACCCTTGTCACCATCAGCAAGATCAGTCGCTACCCTTTTTGACCCTTGTCACCATCGGCAAGATCGGTCGCTACTTTTTTCGACCCTTGTCACCATCAGCAAGATCAGTCGCTACCCTTTTCAACCCTTGTCACCATCGGCAAGATCGGTCGCTACCCTTCTCGACCCTTATCACCATCGGCAAGATCGGTTGCTACCCTTCTCGACCCTTGTCACCATTGGTAAGATCGGTCGCTACCCTTCTCGACCCTTGTCACCATCGGCAAGATCGATCGCTACCCTTTTCGACCCTTGTCACCATCGGCAAGATCGGTCGCTACCCTTTTGACCCTTGTCACCATCAACGAGCCCGGTCAACTACCCCCCTAACCTGGGCCTTCCGCCCTCGTTAATAAATAAAGTATCATTGCGTCGACATTTAACCCATGTCGATGGTTAGAACACACCCTTTGTCTTCATTGGCGAAGTTCATAAGGCACATCTGCCTATGCTACCCATGTCCCGCCCTAGCCAAAATCCGGTTCCGGGAACGGCTATGCTGCGGTGGAGCGAACACCTCACCCCTTCGCTGAAGGCGTGAGCGCTCTCTTGCGCCATCGGTGCGTATCCCTAGACTTGGATGATCGGCCAGAAGAAAAGAGAGAAGAAAAGAGGGAAAGAAGTCACGATTGAGGCGACAAACAGAGATGTTTCATTAATGTGAGTCATCAGAATACATTTGTGCCCGGGGCATTCCCCAGGGGTACATAAGCTCCAAAGGCAAAAAGAAGTAGAGCTCGATGCAAAAAGCAGAGCAAAGCAAAACTACGGCAAAGGGCACCGGAAAATATCTACCAACTCCAAGAGGCCTAGTGAGGGGTACTGGGTCAACTCCTGCAACCGAGCCTCAGTAGCTGTCAGCTGTGATAACCTCTCATCCAGCGAGACGAGTCGTCCTTCCGCCAGATCAGCTTCTTCCGTTGTCTGGACCTCTAGGCGCTTGGCATCCTGCAACTCGGCTTCGACCTTGGTAAGTTCCGCGCGCAACTCTTCCATCCGCGCCATTTTAAGCGTTTTGTGCGCTGGTGAAACCGGCGCCGTTTCAACCCCCGAAGCCAAAGGGCACGCTGCTTTAAGCGGCGCCGTTTTAACAACAAGGCAAAGACGCGCCGTTTTAACAGCACCGTACAAGCCTCCGATCGCGCCGGATTAGCTTCCGATGCCGGAATTAAGTGCCATTTCAAGCTTCCGTCACCAGAGGAGATCAATCCAGACAAAGCTCATCCCTTGATCCTGCTACACTCCTACCTCGCTTGCACCACCCACGTCTGGGGGGCATTTGTTGGCACTCAAAATATGATCCTTCGGCGACCAAGCTGCAAAGACGAATGATGCGGCCCACTGAAACACAGAGGCCGATGAAGATCAACTTACTGAAGGCTTCTCAAGCTGCCAGAGCCCTGAGTCACCTGGAAGTGAACACCGGGGACTTCACCTCAGGAAAGTCGAGATGAACTCACAACCAATCGGCAGTGCGACCAAGCCTGCCTAATGATCCGGCGTCGACTCCGTCGTGCCGCTACCCTACACCCGTCACCCGATCAAGGATGACGGTCCACCCAATGGCTCCCTACATGAATGAAGGCTCTCCTGAGGAGGAAGAAACACCATCGGCCCTTCATAACAGGGAGCCGAAGGCTCTGTCAGCAGAAGGTCCCGATCACCTGACACGGGTTCGGCTTCTCGCCATGGTGGGCCCATTAGTGGCCGATTGATCGCCATTCAAGGCGGAATTATCCCGAATGCAATGCCATCCCATAAGGAAGCTTCCAGCACTAGTCCTTCTGAGCTTAAAGCGCAAATCATAGTGCCGAAGGCCGTACCGACAGATAACCCGCATGCTCGAGCCAAACACACACGAAGTTCCGATTAAGGCCCATCCAGCATACGGAGAGCTTCGTCAACACTCGCCAAGGTTTTCCAAGGACCAGGGCGAGAGGGACAGTCAGCGGGAGCCTCCGGAACCATCCCCGGACCCATCGGCTAGCTCGCGTCGAGCGAACAAGCTAAATCGGCGCACAAAAGGACGTCGGCGCCCCTTAATCCGGCGCCATCAAATCCGGCGCGCCAATTCCAATTGGGGACATGTTCCCCGGTGCCATTAAATCCGGCGCGCCCCTTTCCATGGCACCGGATTAACTATGGCTACATATACGCCATGTCTTCGAAACAGAAAGAAAAAGGAGGAGAAGAGAAGAAAAATAGAAGAGAGTCAATACGAAGGGAGAGAGAGGGTTCGTTCGAGAGAGAGAATAGCCTTGGGGGAGAAGAAGGGTTTCCATTGAGGGTTCTCACCGCCGTCTTCCTCGTCTGCTCGTCTGAATATCTCCGAAGCCGGAGAAGAGAAGCCTGTGGTCCGATACTCTATTCTGGAGAGCGGGTTTAGGTGGGTTTCCGTGGTTTTCCTCCCATCGATTCCCCCTTTTTCTTTGTTTCCTTCTCCTGATATAATGTAAGTGAAAGGGGGGAGGTGCGATGATACGAGCCTGGCCTCCCCCCCTCACCATTATCATTGATCCTTCTCTTCACTTGCAACATTCTTCTTCTATTAATGTAAACGACGGCCGAGCGACAACGCCGGCGCCGGAACATATGCTGTGTACATCTATCTATCGTTCATTGAATGAATGGAATGAGATTATGCCTGGTGCCGTATCTATCTTTCATGCTCTCTCTAATTTCCTCTCAAATGCGCATTTAATGGTTTCCCGGCGTGCATACTTCTTGGATCCATTTTCCCCGACGCTGGATATGCCCCTGGGCTACATGAACTGTTCTCCCCCCTCCCAGGGGTTTCTCTCTTTATTCTAATGCAGTGGTCGAGCTCTGTACTACGTGTGCTACGAGTTTTGTGGTTGGAGACACACTTGGGTTCGTATCTCTGTCCACCCATGTTTAGGGATAAACCCTTCGTCTTCCCTGTGCCCTTCCTCATAGGCCAGAGGGGAGGGGAAGATCGCTTCCAACATCCCCGTTCATCCTGTGTCGAGCCCCTGTTGGTTTTTGTGAACATAATATACATATCGCTTCCCCGGATCTGTATGCTAATCATATAACATGTAAGTGTTGACTCATCCAGCCCGCGGGCTTCACTGTTCTAACATATGTCTAACAACTCATTTGTCCAGTTGTCGTCTAACGATGTCGT
Source organism: Amorphophallus konjac (assembly GCA_022559845.1). Taxonomy (NCBI): domain Eukaryota; kingdom Viridiplantae; phylum Streptophyta; class Magnoliopsida; order Alismatales; family Araceae; genus Amorphophallus; species Amorphophallus konjac. The sequence continues at coordinate 470,941,109 of CM040121.1, forward strand.
ATGCCACTCTTTCCACTCCGTTCGCATCTCAACATTTGGGAGTCTGCTCTGTAGCATTGCTCCAATACCCAGGGAGGGGAATATTCCCCCAATCTTCTACACTAGCCACTCGGTCGACAGGGGCTCATCCATTGATGATGAGTGTCCCCTCGGGCCATTGAGTGCACAGTAACGGGGCTAAGCCCTATAGTCCAAATCCACGGTCCTTAATGGACTTTGTGGTGGCCGTGGGTTGCGTGCCCCTTGTAGGCTAGCCCTGGGGGTTTCCTTCCCTCTGTCGATCGTCTCGATTTGAGCGTTGTGTCAACTCGGGTTGCGTGCCCCTCGCAGGCTAGCCCTCGGGGTTTTCGCTCCCATAATGAGTCGCCTCATTCGTTCACTTTCACCCACGGACTTGATGCCCCTAGCAGGCTAGGCCTCGGGGTTTTCCTTTCCGTTCGGGTTTGTCGGCCGCCGTTGAGCCACCCGGCTCTTAGGGGTTGCTCCGCCACGTGAGTATTCCCCGCTTCTCCTCGACAATCCTCCAGGATGGGGAGATGCTGCCGAAATTCTGGCTCGAAGGAGTCTAACTCGGAACAATTACCGCGCTCGAGTATGAACCTCGCGCGAGCCTATAACTCAGCTCCCGGATGCCCCGGGGCCGATCCGTTGGATAAATCACTTGAATAAACATCCAAAGATTCCTAAAGTGTTTCAATAAACCCAAGAAATAACAAATAAAACCTCGGTTTCCACGATATTGGGTTAAACCGGTGCCGTTTGCATCCGGCGCGCCTTAAAACGTCGCGCCCTATCCCGGCGCGCCTCTTCCTGGCGCGCCCCAAAAGGGTCGCGCCGTTTTAACCCCCTTTTACACCTGCGGGTTGCGCCGTTTTAACCCCTTTATATACCTACGGTTCCCACGCCGTTTTAAGTCCTAAACCTACGTTTTCTGGCGTCGTTTCGAATCGTTACGCTGTCTAATCCCGTGCTCGCCTCCGGAGCGATCCTCGTCTCCCGTGGTCAAAGTTAATAAGCTTTAATTAGTGATAAACTGAATAAGAGGAGGGCCGTTCAAGTCCGAATCGTTTCGTTATCATGATTTCACTACCGTGTCCGTCAGTACTATGCTTTCGCTATCATGCTTGCGTCACCTTTTTCCCCCTTTGGCGGGGATTAATAAATGTGATTGAGCTCTATTCATTTTCATAACCCTATTGCCATGCTTAGCATAGTCATGAGCATCATGCATGCATGTTTGCATAGGCCCTCGGGTATATCAAATGGCGTTGACGGAAGGCCGGGTTACGCCCGATCGGAAGTCTCCGCTATGTGCAATGGTTGTCTTCGGACCTACGTCCTCCGCCCTGTATCGAGGGTCATCAATTTAAAAAACCATGCCTCTCTTGCATGATAGATAGATGCATCTCACGTGATCTTGTCATGTTCATAACATCGCACCTTTTATTCCGGCCTCGACAGCCCACTATCTCGGCAATTAATCAAAGGTTTTCCCTCCTAGTGGGGGATGTAATTAACGTCATGACCTTTATGGTATGACGGACTGCTGGTCCCGACCGAACCTCACTCTCGCCCGACACGGGTCAGAATTAGCGCACAATAAACTTGTCACTCACATGACTGGCACGCCCGTGCAGTCAATCAGTCGGTTAATTACCAGTTAGTTAATTGATTGTTCGACGCGTGAAATAAACCAACAAACAGAATAGAAATCCCGTCCCAAACAGTCATGAACCTACTTAATAAAATACCCCCTGGGTAAAATAAACGATCGCAAACAGCTACTTTACCAATCCTAATCATTGAATTTTTAATTCCTTACTGCTTTATTTGGAACTTCAATATACTCCACACACACCTTTTATCCCTTCAGAGCTTTATCGCTCTTGGGAGGCCTCACAAGATCCAAGTGATATCGGGTTTACCCGGTATCCGGACCTTGGGTCGTCACAACGTCCCTGTGCCGGCATTGAAGTCCAGTCCAACTCTGATCTCCCCGGGCTTGATCCGGAGCACTTCTTCGATGAGGAAATTCGAGGTCTGGTTGGTGGAGGGGTGGTCGGTGTAGGCTACCTCCATCCACTTGGGGGCCTCGTGGTGGGTGAGGTTGAAGCAATCGGTGCACTTGAAGAAGCCCTTCTCGGTGGCATTTCGGGCGAGGCAGGTGAAGTTCTTGTAGCGGTACCCACTCCAGCACACGTTGAGGTCGTCGGGGAGACCCCATAGGGACTCGTTGATGGGGAAGGGACGGGTGTAGAGTTGCGGGGCGCGGGATAAACACCGCCGCTAGGGGAGGGGGTCATAGCTGTGGACCATGAGCCGCTGGGCCAGCTTCCTGTCATCCCTGCAGAAGTTATACCCAAAAAGAGAATGTGTTCCCCTCCTCGCTGATGAACACTGAGATGCACAGGGACTTATGGTTTATGGAAGATGTAATATCCTGGACCTTTTAGATCCTTCTTCGTGGGTCCCGGATCTGGTTTCTCGAAGTGTCCTGCTCCGCTGTGTCCAAAATTTTGTTTCGGACGTCTTTCATGTTCGGATCGGCGCGATCTGGAGTTGTTTCGGAGGCCGGAGTGCGTCCGCGGCTTTTCCGCGCGTGTTTCCAGATTTCCGGTGTGTGTTTCGGCAATTCCTTCGGCACCTCATTGCGGGTGAACCGGGTCGTTCACCTAGGCGAGAGTGATACCGTTGCGGTCGATGCGTTCCGAGAATCCCGGAAATGTAATTTTTAATTTTTTTATATTTTCCAAAATTTCTAGATTTTCTATAAATATCTCTCATTTTTCTCTCTCTCCCCACCCTTCTCTATCTTCTTCTTCTTCTTCTTCCTTCCGTGAGAACCGCCGACTCTTCCTCTCTCTCTCCCATTTCGACGCGACGGGCCTCTCTCCGGCTGCATACGGCGGCGGGGCGACGGCACGGCGACGTGCGTGGTGGCGAGGCGATCTCGTGGGCGTGTGGTGCTCGTGGGAAGCGTGAAGGAGCGGGGTTTCTAAAAGCATTCTTCGTGGTTTGAGCTCGATTCGGCAGAGCTTTCGCTCCATTGAGATAGGGGGCCGAAACCCTATGCTCATCCCGTCATCCCCCGCGATTTGTAGGCCGAATGGGAGCCGAGAGGGGTGTTTTTGAGCGGGTTAGGGCAAAATCATGCTTTGGGCAGAGTTCGCCCGATCTATGGATTGGAGCCGCGATTCGGCGTTTTGATGGCCTAGAATCATGCTAGGGGTCCCCAGGGGTCTTCCCCTTTGATTTCCCCCTCTCCTACGGAGGCATGGGGGCGCGATTGATGTTTTTGGGCATTTCACGCAGTTTTACCACTGGGACGGTGTGACGGTCCTTCCAGAGACCTTCGCATCCTGTGACGCCCCAGTGTGGGCGCGCCACAGTTCTACTTTGGCCAATTGGGGGTCTGTGGGCTGTGACAGTCCCACGATAGACCGCCAGGGCGCTGTGATGCGCCTGGGTTGGACCGTCAGGGATGATTCGACTGTTGGCTTGACCGTTGGTTTTGACCGTTGGGGGTCAAGGCCTGTGACGCACCAGGACTGGCGCATCACAGCCTTGTAACGCCCTTGTGTGGGTGCATCAGAGCGGACGCATTCCTACCCTGTAACGCACCAGGGTCGGTCCGTTACAGTCTGTGACACACCGAGTGGCACGCGTCACAGTTTGCTCCTTCGTGCCTTGTGACGCACCAGGCTGGGTGCATCAGGGCCTGTGATACACCAAGGTAGGCGCATCACAACCGTTTTTGCACCGAGGGTCTGGCGCCCCTATGTTGGGCCGTCAGATGGCTGTAACGGTCCAGCCTTAGACCGTTAGAGCCTGTGCCGCGTCTAGGGTAGACCGCCAGGCTCAGGATTGCACCGGGTGGTTCGCAGTCCCGTTTCTTTTCTGACCGTGATCGCCGTGCGACGGTGATGGTACGTGGGATGGTCCCCGTACGTCATCGGATGCGGACGTGGTTTTTCGTTGACTTGAGAGTCAACTCCTTCAGTGACCCTCCACTAGTCGTAGCCTGCCTGCACGCGAGTGGACCCACCAGGGAGTGGTGGAGAAGCTACCCGAAGGACGGTTTTTAGATTGGTTTTCGTCAGGCCCCTCGTCGGTAGCCAGAGTCCAGCTCCAGGGGATAACCAGTTAGAGGCCAGACCTAGGACGCATGGTCTGTGTGTGCACACGTGGTTGGGGGCAGTGGACACACGCTGACGAGCGTGACCCAAGCTAGTCACTTGCTTTGTGGTTACTTGTCGGTGTCCGTGCCTCTGGTAGGCGCTACCACGTCAGGCACTTCACCTGCGGTGCAGTGTAAGTCGTCAAGGGACGCAACCGACTGTGCTTCTTGTGGGAGGTACTCCTGTCGAGTCGGGAGTGGCAGACTGTAAGTCGTTGTGACTTCAACCTTCGGGTTTTGCCGTGACTGGCCGTGGTGTTCCGGTCGTTTCACCGTGGCACGTGTGTCAGTTTTCGTGCCGTGAGACCGGTGTTTTGTGGATGGCAGGGCTTCCCTTTCCAAGGTACTCGCTTAATGCTAGCGTAGCGGTTTCTCCGTTTGCGAGGTAGGGTTCAAGTGATCTCTACTAAGTCTTATTCTGAGACTCATTCCCTACGTATTTTCACCGTGTTTCAGGTGAGGCGCGGCCTCAGGGGAGCGTGTCTGAGGCTCAGCGTGGTTCAGGTGCCCAGCGTTAGTGCCAGAGGTCAGAGCCAGGGTATGTCCCATGTAACTGTATTTTTCTTTCTTATCTTTGTACTAGTTGTAGACTGCTGTTGTTATTTTATTGTTATCTTGTGGACCATGTATCATGTAAAATGTTAATTTATCTCCTGCTTAATTATATAACTATTTAATTTCTGTAATTATTTGTGATACTTGTGGAGTCTCCACACCATCCTTTTAACCCTTCCGAGTCTTCAGACTCGTGGGTGGCGGTGGGAGTCTCAGGTTATCGGGCCTTCCCGATAATCTGATTCTCGGGTCATTACAGCTGGTATCAGAGAGCGGTTGTGGAATTATACGAGAATCATAGGTAAATGTAGTGGTCCACTAGTCCACAGCGATGATGTACAGTTGACGCTGGCATCATGCATTGTGTGTTTTTCTTGACCTTGCCGTTTCCATGTTTTCTATCTTTTGCTTCAGGAGCGAGCATGGCGCCGAGGCGGAGCACTCGCTCTCAACAGGGGAAGTCGGCTGAGGTTCTGGAGATCCAGCAGGAGGAGCAGAGTAGAGTGCCACCAGCGGCCACCGAGGCAGCGGATGCTGTGAGCGTTCCGGGGGTCGAGGATTTCTTTTGTGGCATGTACCAGCTTATGTCGCAGCAGTTCGGCGGAGAGGTTGGTGAGGGCTCGTCGATCAGGGGTGGGCCAGGCCGAATAGTGAGAGAGTGCATACAGTTCCATCCACCTTACTATGGCGGTCAGCCAAACCTTGATTTGGCTCGGAGTTGGCTCGATGAGATGGAGCGGGTGTTCGGTTCCATACGGTGTACTGCGGAGGATAGGGTGGTGTTGGCCTACAACCAGTTGCAGGGTACGGCTTGAGCGTGGTGGTCTTCCGAGTGGAAGACGTCTTTTCAGTCTCGTCCCCTTGAGCAGATTGCGTGGAGTGACTTTATTAGTGCTTTCGAACGTGCCTACTTTCTAGAGTATATTGCTACGCAGCGGATGCGTGAGTTTTTGGAGCTGGTCCAGGGTGACATGTCCATGTTGCAGTACATGGCGCGATTTGTTGAGTTAGGTCGTTATGCACCTCATATCATGGAGCATGAGAGGGTGAAGACCACACAGTTCGTACAGGGCTTGAGGCAGGAGTTGAGGCACCATTTGATCGCGAATGCTGCCACCGATTTGGAGACAGCGTCTCATGTTGCGGCTTCTTTGGAGATGGATATGCAGAGGGCTCGAGGACCGATTAGCCAGGGGTAGTTTTTGTAGGGTCGCAGCCAGCAGTCGGCTACCCAGTAGTAGGGGTCGTTTCAGCATGCGATGGGTGGTTCAGGAGCGCCGGCACCGGCAGCGTCGGTGATAGGATCTGCGTCTTTTGGCTCTAAGGTCAAAAAGTTCTCAGGAAGAGTTTCCGAAGGAAGAAGAAGGGAGGCTGTGAGCAGCAGACATCATCGGGTAGTGTATAGTAGCCGGTTCCTTTTCAGCGTCAGGGATCAGTTGGTGGATCGCGAGGACCGTGTCCATAGTGTAGCGAGTTCCATCCAGGTAGGCAATGCATGGCGCCGATAGTTTGTTTTCGGTGTGACCAGCCAGGGCATATGGCGTGACTGTTCTCAGAGGCAACAGCAGCAGCAGTTTCCTCAGCAGCAGCAGGGGCAGTATCCGCCGCTACCCAGGTCAGCGAGTGTGGGAGGCAAGCAGAGAGCTCGAGGCCAGATTACACCCATGACCAGGCCAGAGGCAGTGGCGTCACAGCTCGTGGAAGGTACCATTCAGATTTTGGGTTGTGCGGCTGGGGTTTTGTTTGATTTTGGCGCGTCTCATTTGTTTATTTCGAAAGATTTCGCGCTGAGTATCGAGGAGCCGGTGACCCAGTTGTCCTGTGATTTGACAGTAGAGTTACCTTCGGGTGATTTTATGATCACTCCGTATAGTTTCGAGGAGGTTCCGGTGTGGGTTGAAGGGTGGATTTTGCTGGCCAGGCTCTATGCGTTGCCGCTTCAGGACTTTGATGTGATTTTAAGAATGGATTGGCTCGAGGCACATCATACTTTGGTGGATTGCGACTCGAAGAGGGTTTATTTTTGGTGACTTCGTGGACCCACCTTCTATTTCCAAGGTATCATGTCTTCCTCTTCCCGTTTCCTTATTTCGGCGATTAGGGCTCGTCGTTTGCTTGATGCGGGTTGTCAGGGTTTTCTCGCTTCTGTGGTCTTGGTAGACCAGCCATGCCCGGATGTCGAGGACATTCCGGTGGTGTGCGAGTTTCTCGATGTTTTTTTGGAGGACTTACCTGGATTGCCTCCCCAGCGGGAGATTGATTTTATGATCGAGATTGTGCCTGGTACGGGACCTTTGTCGAAGGCTCCCTACCGTATGGCCCCCGCTGAGTTGAGAGAGTTGAGGGCGCAGTTGCAGGAGTTGCTGGCCAAGGGGTACATTCGTCCTAGCTTTTCCCCTTGGGGTGCGCCACTGTTGTTCCTGAAGAAGAAGGACGGTAGCTTGCGATTGTGCATTGACTACCGACAGCTGAATGAGGTGACCATTAAGAACAAGTATCCGTTGCCACGGATTGATGATTTGTTCGACCTGCTTCAGTCTGCTCGAGTGTTCTCGCGGATTGATTCGCGATCCGGTTACTATCAATTGAGGATTCACGAGTCCGACGTAGAGAAGACTGCGTTCAGTACGAGGTATGGGCATTATGAGTTCTTGGTGATGCCGTTTGGGCTCACCAATACCCCCACAGCCTTCATGGAGTTGATGTAGAGGGTGTTTCATCCCTCTCTGGATCAGTTCGTGGTCGTATTTGTGGATGACATCCTTATATATTCGCGGTCTATCGAGGAGCACGCGTACCATTTGGGTGTGGTGCTGCAGATGTTGCGAGATCACCAGTTGTATGCGAAGCTCAGTAAGTGCGAGTTCTGGCTTCGTGAGGTGCACTTTTAGGGGCACGTGATCTCTGGTGATGGTATTTTCGTGGACCCCGCCAAGGTCGAGGTAGTAATGCAGTGGCCGAGGCTGAGGTCTGTGACGGAGATCCGGAGTTTCTTGGGGCTTGCGGGTTATTATCGACGGTTTATCCAGGATTTTGCTCGCATTGCAGCCCTGATGACCAGGCTTACGCAGAAGGATGTGCCCTTCGTCTGGTCTGATGAGTGTGAGTAGAGTTTCAGGGAGCTGAAGAGATTGCTCACCTCAGCTCCGGTGTTGGTTTTGCCTTCTGGATCGGGAGATTTTGTGGTGTGTACAGATGCTTCCGGGGTCGGATTGGGTGCTATGTTGATGCAGCATGGTAGAGTGGTGGCCTATGCATCTCGGAAGCTGAAGCCCCACGAGGAGAACTACCCTACCCATGACCTGGAGTTGGCGGCTGTGATCTTCGCGCTGAAGATCTGGAGGCATTATCTATACGGTGAGAAGTTTGAGGTGTTCACTGACCATCAGAGTTTGAGGTATGTGTTCATGCAGAGGGACCTTAACCTCAAGCAGAGGCGTTGGATGGAGTATATGAAGGATTGTGACTTCACCTTGTCTTATCAGCCGGGTAGGATGAATGTCATCGCCGATGCTTTGAGTAGGAAGGTCGCGATCAGTGCCTTGATGTTGAGGAAGTGGAGGCTCTGGGAACAAGTGCCCGAAGTGTCATTCAGGGTCAAGATTCCCCGAGAGCCAAGGTTGGCAATGCTTGCTAGTCTGACTGTCACGCCTACTATCCGTCGTCAGGTGACAGAGGCTCAACATGCAGACCCTGAGTTACCCCGGATTTTGGCTATGGCTGATGTGGAGCTCGGCGAGGACGGTGCTGCGAGGTTTCGTGGCAGGCTGTACGTCCCAGCGGAGGAGCAGATTCGTCGTGCGGTGTTGCGCGAGGCTCATGGGAGTAGGTACACCGTACACCTGGGTGCGACGAAGATGTATCGGAACTTGCGGAGGCAGTTCTGGTGACTTGGCATGAAGAGAGATGTTACCGAATTTGTGGCCAGGTGTTTGACCTATCATCAGGTGAATGCGGAGCATCAGTGACCGGGAGGTACTCTCCAGCCCTAGGATGTTCCCGCGTGGAAATGGACCACGTGACCACGGATTTCATGGTGGGATTACCGAGGACTCTGAGTGGGCAGGATAGTATTTGGTTACTGGTGGATAGGCTGACGAAGGTGACTCGGTTGTTACCGGTCAAAGTCAGCTGGAGTGTGCCCAAGTTGGCTCGTCTTTATGTGGAGTGGATAGTTCCGTTGCATGGGATTCCCATCTCCATTGTGTCGGACCGGGATCCGCGCTTAACGTCTGGATTCTGGAGGAGTCTCCAGCGAGCTCTTGGCACAGATTTGGCCTTTAGCACAGCGTACCATCTACAGTCAGATGGTCAGTCAGAGAGAACCATCCAGACTTTGGAGGATATGTTGAGATCCTGTTTCCTGAAGTGGCAAGGAAGTTGGATTTACCACCTATCGTTGGTGGAGTTTGCCTACAACAACAGCTATCATTCGAGCATCGTCATGGCTCCTTATGAGGTATTGTACGGGCACCCGTGTCAGACTCCACTTGACTGGTTCGAGGTTGGTGAGCGTGTTTTGACGGGACCGGAGTTGGTGTAGAAGTGTGTGAATGTCATGCACTTGGTTCGTCAGAACATGTTGGCAGCCCAGAGTCGGCAAAAGAGCTATGCTGACCGGAGGAGACAGCCTCTCACTTTCGCCGTTGGCGATCGTGTGTTCTTGAGAGTTTCTCCGATGAAGGGGGTGATGCGCTTTGGATGGCGTGGGAAGCTGAGTCCCCTCTATGTTGGTCCGTTTTCCATTGCTGAGCGCATCGGTGAGGTAGCTTATCGGTTGCAGTTGCCCCCTGAGTTGGCGTCGGTGCATGACGTGTTTCACGTCTCGATGTTACGAAAGTATATGCCCGATGACTCTCATGTGCTTGAGGATTCTGTTTGGCCCGAGGTGACTCCAGATCTTTCTCTCCCAGAGTTTCCCATCCGCATTGATGATAGGCGAGAGCAGTGCCTGCGGAACAAGGTCATCCCCTTGGTCAAGGTGGTGTGACAGCGGCACTCTGGTGGTGAGGCTTCTTGGGAGCGTGAGGACGGGATGCGTCAGCAGTTCCCTTACTTGTTTGAGTGAGTCTTCCTCTTCTTTCCCCTTGGGTTGTTCTCAATTTCGAGGATGAAATTCCTTTAAGGGGGGAGGGCTGTAATATCCCGGACCTTTCGGATCCTTCTTCGTGGGTCCCGAATCTGGTTTCTCGGAGTGTCCTGCTCCGTTGTGTCTAAAATTTTGTTTCAAACATCTTTCATGTTCGGATCAGCGCGATCCCGAGTTGTTTCGGAGGCCTGGAGTGCGTCCACAGCTTTTTCGCGCGTGTTTCTCGATTTCCGGTGTGTGTTTCGACAATTCCTTCGGAACCTCGTTGCGGGTGAACCGGATCGTTCACCTAGGCGAGAGTGGTACCGTTGTGATCGGTGCGTTCCGAGGATCCCGAAAATGTAATTTTTAATTTTTTGGTTTTTTTGAAATTTCCAGATTTTCTATAAATACCTCTCATTTTTCTCTCTCTCCCCACCCTTCTCTTTCTTCTTCTTCTTCTTCTTCCTTCCGTGAGAACCGTCCCCTCTTCCTCTCTCTCTCCCATTTCGACGCGGCGGGTCTCTCTCTGGCTGCAGACGGCGGCGGGGCGAAGGCGCGGCGACGTGGGTGGTGGTGAGGCGATCTCGTGGGCGTGCGGTGCTCGTGGGAAGCGTGAAGGAGCGGGGTTTCTAAAAGTGTTCTTCATGGTTTGAGCTCGATTCGGCGGAGCTTTCGCTCCATTGAGGTAGGGGGACGAATCCCTATGCTCATCCCATCATCTCCTATGATTTGTAGGCCGAATAGGAGCCGAGAGGGGTGTTTTTGAGCGGGTTAGGGTAAAATCATGCTTTGGGGAGAGTTCGCCCGATCTAAGAATTGGAGCCGCGATTCGACGTTTTGATGGTCTAGAATCATGCTAGGGGTCCCCATGGGTCTTCCCCTTTGATTTCCCCCTCTCCTACGGAGGCATGGGGGCGTGGTTGATGTTTTTGGGCATTTCACACCGTTTTACCGCCGGGACGGTGTGACGGTCCTTCCAGAGACCGTCACATCCTGTGACACCCCAGTGTGGGCGCGTCATAGTTCTGCTTTGGCCAATTGGGGGTCTGTGGACTGTGACGGTCCCATGATAGACTGCCAGGGCACTGTGACGCGCCTGTGTTGGACCGTTAGGGACGATTCGACCGTTGGCTTGACTGTTGGTTTTGACCGTTGGGGGTCAAGGCCTGTGACAAACCAGGATTGGCGCGTCAGATCCTTGTAACGCCCCTATGGGGGTGCGTCAGAGCGGACGCATTCCCACCCTGTAACGCAATAGGGTCGGTCCGTTACAGTCTGTGACGCACCGAGTGGCACGCGTCATAGTTTGTTCCTTCGTGCCTTGTGACGCACCAGGCTGGGTGCGTCAGGACCTGTGACGCACCAGGGTAGGCGCGTCACAGCCGTTTTTGCACCGAGGGTCTGACGCCCCTATGTTGGGCCGTCAGTGGCTGCGATGGTCCAGCCTTAGACAATCAGAGCATGTGGCATGTCTAGGGTAGACTGCCAGGCTCAGGATTACACCGGGTGGTTCGCAGTCCCATTTCTTTTCCGACCGTGGTCACCGTGCGACGGTGCTGGTACGTGGGATGCTCCTCGTACGTCGTCGTATGCAGATGTGATTTTCCGTTGACTTGAGAGTCTACTCCTTCAGTGACCCTCCACTAGTCGTAGCCTGCCTGCACGCGAGTGGACCCACCAGGGAGTGGTGGAGAGGCTACTCGGAGGACGGTTTTTAGATTGGTTTCCATCGGGCCCCTCGTCGGTAGCCAGAGTCCGGCTCTAGGGGAAAACCAGTTAGAGGCCAGACCTAGGACGCATGGTCTGTGTGTGCACACGTGGTTGGGGGCAGTGGACACACGCTGACGAGCGTGACCCCAGCTAGTCACTTGCTTTGTGGTTACTTGTCGGTGTCCGTGCCTCTGGTAGGCGCTACCACGTTAGGCAGTTCACCTGGGGTGCGGTGTAAGTCGTCAAGGGACGCAACCGACTGTACTTCTTGTGGGAGGTACTCCTGTCGAGTCGGGAGTGGCAGACTGTCAGTAGTTGCGACTTCGACCTTCGGGTTTTGTCGTGACTGGCCGTGGTGTTCCGGTCGTTTCACCATGGTACGTGTGTCGGTTTTCATGCCGTGAGACCGGTGTTTTGTAGATGGCATGGCTTCCCTTTCCAAGGTACTCGGTTACTGCTAGCGTAGCGGTTTCTCCGTTTGCGAGGTAGGGTTCGAGTGATCCCTACTGAGTCTTGTTCTGAGACTCATTCCCTGCGTGTTTTCACCGTGTTTCCGGTGAGGCGCGGCCTCAGGGGAGCGCGTCTGAGGCTCAGCGTGGTTCAGGTGCCCAACGTTAGTGCCAGAGGTCAGAGCCGGGGTATGTCCGTGTAGCTGTACTTTTTTTTCTTGTCTCTGTACTAGTTGTGGATTGTTGTTGTTATTTTATTGTTATCTTGTGGACCATGTATCATGTAAAATGTTAATTTATTTCCTGGTTAATTATATAACTGTTTAATTTCTATAATTATTTGTGATACTTGTATAGTCTCCACCCTTCCGAGTCTTCGGACTCGTGGGTGACGGTGCGAGTCTCGGGTTATCGGGCCTTCCCGGTAATCGGATTCTCGGGTCGTTACCGAAGAAGATGGAGAAGGCAGCTGCGGTTTTAGATTATGCTCGACGGTGACGATGTAGGCCCCGTCCACAGCAGCTGAGACGAAGCCGATGTCCTTAGGATCTACGGAGAATAGAGGGGAAGGGGTAGGGGAGGCTTGGAAGAGAAAGAGGGAGAGGATGGGTGAGATTTGGGGGAAATCGAGTGTTAAATGGGAAAAAATAAAAAATATCAGGCGATAGCTTTCCCGCCATCGGGGTCAGCTCAATTCCTACATTTTTAATTCATTATTATTTTTTGTTTGAAGTGACTTATTCCCACGCTTCGTTAAAAGTGAAAGAATATCTATGACCTATTCTCACATTCACTCACAAAGCGTAGGAAAAGATAAACTTTTCTTACGTTTCTCAAAGAACCGTTGGAATAAGATGACCATACTGTGTGGAGTCGTGAGACCGCGACTATGAGATGTGGACAATCTTCTAAAATACACATGAAATATCTACGCAACGCCATTAATAACGCAACCCACGTAGAATCTCAATTAAGTTATTCTATGTATGAATTTGGGAAAATCTGAACCGTGGGACTTGTTTCAAGACATAGTCCATCAAGCGTTTTCACTAAGTAAAAATTCAAATCGAAAAATATTTTCACTCATTACATAGTATAAAATACTCAGTACCTTTTTATTTATTTTTTATTTTATTTTAATAGATTTGAAGGTTTAAAACGATGTAGGGAATTGTTAGCAGTGTATTAAAATGTGATTTAAAACCTTCCCCCATTGTATATATGTTAGTATTCTTTCATTGTATGTTACCATTTGATGTCGTGGGATTTATGGACGAATGCATCCGTTAGGGGAGGGAGTCAATTGCAAACGCGTTAATCACGGACACATCTCTCTATTGACTATCATTATTTTATTTTGATTTGATTCATGAACTCTATAAATTGATCACCTTGGGTGATCAATCCACGATTTTTTGGGCTTCACGCATTGCTCTCATCGCGTGTTCTTCCTTAATTTCCTTCATTTCATTTATTCTCTGACGAGTCATTTCAAGTTAAATTAAGATTTGTAAAACTCACTTCGAATACCTGTCGACGAGAAAAAAGAGTCTCACCTATCCGAGAGTCGTGATATCTTTAAGAGATCATTGTCGCGAGAACTGCACGGGATAATAGAACTCTTAATTATAACACTTACGCACGTAGACCCAACAAACTATATATTCAACTCTATTTATTTTTAATTAGTTAATATTATTTTATTAATTTCATCAACACAAATCCTTGGAAACTTTATACCGGCCGCGCGTGACCTCACACAGCCATAGCTGCTGGTTACGTGGCAGTCTTATTTACTTAATCGGTACAAATTACTAGCGGACACGGAGACGGTCGGGGTTCCAGCGCACCGCCACTAACGGGCGTTAGCAGCCACCTCCTTCACCCTCGCGAAGTTGATGGTGTGAGGGCGATCGGTGTTGATACCCAGTAGGATGTTGTTGCCATCCTCGATCAAACCCAGACCGCCGCGACATCCCATCCTACACGACGGCCGTTGCACACCGCTACTGCAGGGGCAAACCTCGATCTGATAGTCCGGGTAGGACTTCCCAACCTTTCGGATGGCGAATCGGCTCAAGTGGGTGCCCACCGCCGCCGACGTGGTTCCCCCGGTGGTCACGTAACTCGCCTTCCCGTCCAAAGTCCATACGGTGGACTCGGAGCACTGAGTCGGCTGGGGGAACAGGATGTACAACGTGCTCCCCACTTCTACGGTGTCGACGGTGGGTTCCTCCGGGAAGAAGGCGATAGGGCGTCCCCACAGGTCGTGGAAGGGCGCCTGGGCCACGTAGAGAGGGCACGACCCGTTGACGGCCGCCAGTGTCAGACCGCCGCCGGGCCTCATCACAGACCTCGCGTAGTAGAGCTGCCCTCTTACGAGCGCTTTGCCGTCGACGTCGAGGACGGCATCGGAGGCGGCGGCAGCTCGGGCGGTGAGCAGGAGGGAAGACACAAGGAGCAGGACGACCTCCATAATGGCGATCTCTGCCTGGTCGAGGCCGATGAACTATCTATGGGGTGTGTGTGCGTGTGTTTGCGCGCGTGGGTGTGTGGCCCTCTCCAGGGTCTTGTTCGGGTGTTTATATACACACCAATATTCCTCTGAGGGAACTTAATATTAATAAAGGAGAGGTTTCCGTAAGAACTATATAGGTAGATGAGAACAACTCGCGAATAATTAATTGTTGTAATATTGAAGCGCGTTTGCACGTGGGAGGAACTTGGCGATCCATGGTCCGGCCACGTGGTCAGACTTTGCTTCTGCGGTGCAAGCGTCTCCCTCACGCGTAAAAAGAAGTCGTTGGTTAGAAACGCGTAGAGCCGCCTCCTTATCGCTTTGAATAGTGCACCAATAAATAAAGAGATTATTATTTTTTAATTCTTATAATTAAATATATTATTCATTTAGTCTTTAAATCACAACTATTTATCTCAAAGCTCCTAAAATCTTCTTTTTAATTTCTAGCCCTTACCCTTCCCCATGTATTGCAATGTACTGTCTACAAAAGTACTTGTTCGGTATTGCCAGAGATTTTTTAACAATCCCCGATCGCATACGGGGTAGTTGCGTCCGTTTCAAATCCCACCCCACGAGCTCTCCGCAAAAGATAGTTCTATCCTATGTTCACGGATCAACAATGTTTGAGAATTGAAAAATGAACAGTGTCGCGAGGATGTTGCTATTTTTGTGAACAGTACCCGAAACTCTCACTCTACCCACTGGAGGAGAAGATGGCCGCAGACGAAGACCATGGCCAGGGCGGTGGCGAGGGGGACCATAGAGGAAGATCATGGTCGGGCAAGGGCAGTGCTCCGGCGAATGCTCCAACGAGGGCGGTGCTACGGTGCTCTTCTCCCGCCGTTGTTGAGGAAGAAGGGGGTGTGGAGGACCTCTGACGTCATCCTCCCGCCTCCCCTTCCACCCTCCCCCACCCTCGCCGCCACCCTCATCCCCTCGCTTCACCGCCACCACCTCTGCTACGCCGTGGACCTCCTCTATTCCATCCTTATCCACGCCCTCAGCTGCGCCGACCGGCTCTATGAGGCCCTTCTGCTCTCCCACCAAGTCTCCTCGCCACCGTCACCTAGAACACCACTTTGGACTTTTGTTGTCCTTCCGTGGGATACCCAAAACAGGGTAGCAGGATTCCCTTCTTCTTGTTAGTTTTGTTAGGTTCCATGAGAGAGAGAAAAAAGTGACGGAAGTTTTATTTCGTGGGTGCGTTTGGGATACGACGGCGGCTGGTTCGTGCTCCCTTTTTCTGAAGAAGATTGCTCGGTGATGTTGTACTTTGCATTTTCTTCTACGTACGGTGAAGTCTGTCTGCTCTCCTCATGAATATAAGAAGTCACATCATCTCTTCCATAACGTAAATCTGTTGTTTTTTTTGTGATTCGTGTTGGCTATCTTTGCCGTGGGTATTGTGTGATTTGAACTTTGTCAGACGCATCGCTTGTCAGTCGCACATTTGTCGATCCATTTTGTTACAGATATTTTACACTCTGTATTTTAACATTTGGTATTAGAGCCGCATTCTGTGTGATTCTATCGAACATTAGGTGTTGTCAAAGATGTCGATTGTGAAGTTTGAGGTGGTAAAGTTCGACGGTAAAATAGATTTCGGTCTGTGGTAGAAAAGGGTAAAAGTTATTCTGATACAGAACAATTTGCATAAGGAGCTTCTCGGGAAGGAGAAGTCTGGAAAGAAAGTGATGGGAATCAACACCGAACACTAACATTTTATTTTTGTATTTGTATCCTTTTTGTTTACATTTATATCCTTGGGTTAATTGGGTTGTAATTGTAAGACATTATAAGCCAATTTGTTAGTCTTTAGGAATCTTTGAGTTTCTATATAAAATGTCAATAGGTCCAGCAGGGTCCCCCACTCTCTTTCCCATTGGTCCACATAGGATCATGGGTCATGTGGGGTTGGTTCAAAGTCCAAGATTGGACTTGGACCAAGGAGACAAAATAAGAAAATTCAAATTTCACCTCTCCCTTAGTCCAAGGGGCACCCCCCTATATATTATTTTAATTTGGTCATTTTGACCACATGGGGGATTAATTATCTTATCACTTGTTTACCCTTCCTAATCCTAGATCTGAGGGTAGTTTATGTCTTTTTTCCATTTCTATATAACCCATGTATTTTGTGAATTCCATAGTAATTAATGAAGAAAAAATCACATTTGTGTCTCTAAGGCCAAGGGCGCAGCCCCTCTCTCTCCTCTCTCCCCCTTGCAGCTGTGAGGGTTACAAATTTCAGAGGTGTGAAGCCTCCCCATTACCCCCTCTCTGAGTGAGAAGCTCAGCGCCGCCGCCATCGAGCCGCCATCACACCACCACCGCCACCTCATCGGAGTTCTGTCCATCTCTGGACAGCAAGCTGAGGCCGGATTTTTATCTCCCAATCAGGAGATCTATTCGAACTCAAATTTTGAGGGTTTGTTCTCCCTACCATCCCCCATCCCCAGTTCAAATTTCGTGTCATTCCGCCTTCATTTGATATTTTTTCTAATATTTTAGTTCCACCCCTGACAGTCTGCCAATCAGCGGATCTGCGGGACAGTGTCTTGTTGTTATATTTTTCCCGCCCCCTTAGTCAACGTCTAAAATTATCAAAAAATCATATGTGTTTCTCACATCTCTCTCTTCCACCCATAATTTTCCTAGAGTCTAGATCCATCATTTTTATTTTGGTCAAAATTCATTTTCAGGCAGATCTTGTTCTGTCCTAACTATCTGTAATCCGAGCTAGTAGAAACACATGGGGAACAATCATTTTCATTTCCAATCCGTCGACTGGATGGACGTGAAATAATTATATGTTGTAGCCCTTTGAGTCCTCTATCCAACGGCGCCGGTCTCGCCTCGATCCACCTCCGGATCTGGGCACAAAAATTCTTTTCACCGGGCCGCATAAACATGTTCCATGAACAAGCTAGCAAAGGCAGCAGCAAATTAATTCTTACAAAATTACTTCGCCGTCGATTCAGCCGCCGCCGACTTCAGAGATCGAAGAGGAGTCTTCCACCGACGTCCCAGCAAGCCGCCGCAGCAAGGATTCGATCGGAAGCTGCCGTCCCAATTGCTGAGTTCTCTTGCTGAACCGAGTTGGAACAGTACCGAGTCGGACCAACAGCCCACCTCCGGTCCGAGAGCCCTTCTGACTTGCTGCCCGTCAACCCGAGACCGCTACTCGTAGGTCCCACTTAGCCCTTTACCTCCCAGCGTGGAGTAGACATAGAAATTCACTTCCGTAATTAATTACATTTACTGTACCAGGAGTTACGGTCTTGACCGGGGTCGTCTTCCCCACGCCCGAAGCGTGGAGGTATCGTTTCCGCTCCCCTCTTTGGCATTTGCTTTACTTGTATATATTTCTATATGCCGCTGCTTGCATGTGATAGGTCTTAGCTCGTTATAATTTTATCACCGCTACGAGAGTGAGTGAGTGGAACATGTCCTGTGACTCGATCCGAGCACGCGGAAAAGTCGATACCTGAGACTCATTGCCGGTTCCTCAACCGCGCAGATCCACACGTTTCCCTCGCTTAGGGACGTCCGCGAACTAGAGTCCCAGGTTCGCGTCCTGTTCCGCATCAAATTGGTATCAGAGCCAAGTCGGGTTTATGGTAGTCGCTTAGTCGGTCCAAAGTTTGCATTACATTCCGATACCTGGTATATCAAAATGTGTTCCCGGAATGATAGGTTACGCCTATCGGGAAGGCAGCACACTTGCATGAGTGCGATCTTCGGATCAAACCTCCGCCACGTACCGAATACTGGTTGAGTCTAGGTTTGTAGTCGAGTCTGCATTCCAACTTTGCATTGTTGTTCTAGGGTCGTGTCTAGTCCATTAGGGAGTCAATTTGTCTTGCACCAAGTGTCGGCACGGCCATCCGATTGCTCCCCGTGTCCCATGGATCCCCAAAAGCCCACGTCATATGAATGGTGGCGACACACCCAAAGATGGGGAACCCAACCCTTCCACCTCCGTAGGCCCAAAGCCCCAGACTTCTATGGCTCCAAAGTCCCGAGCGACTACCTAAAGTGGGAAGCCGCTATGGACAACTACTTTAAGTGCTACATCATGTCCAATGCCATGGAAGTTGATTTTGCCACAAAGCGGCATTTTCACGAAGTCTCCGAAAAATGGAGAGACATTGAAATCTTGAGAGAAATTAGGAGGCAATGGCCTATAGAGTCATGGCTTGAGAAGAATGGCGAGCTTAGAAGGGTCTACCTACCCGGCCCAATCACCTCCAATCGATCCCACCCACTCATCTCCACCCAAGAGGGTCATAGTCGGAGGCCAAGAGCCCCGCATATAGACAAGCCTAGACCCAAGACTAGGCCAACTGAATATGAGCAAACCCACCATGATGCCCCTAGTCCAAACCGCACCTTAGACGATCTCGTGCAAATGTTTATGGACCGGATGGATAGGAGGGATAGGATGTTGGCACGACTCCTGCCTAAGCCTAAGGAGGTAGTAGCCGGTAGTCCAAACCCGGTGCTATCTACGGAGTCCCTAAGTCCTCTCCCCATCATGGAGGAAGTCCCTTCCCCAACCGAGGGAGATGTCGTGCTAGAACCTTCACCCTTCGAACTTCAGCCGGAGCCATACCTACTTACTAAGGGTGAGATTGTCATTGTAGAGCCACTTCTTAGCTGGTTCAAGCAAGACTTAGTCCTTAAAGCCTTTTTCTACCCATCTATGGATCCCGCACTACAAATAGTGCCAGTCAACTCATTCCATACCACATTTCTGTCTTGTCACTATTTTGATACACTGGATGACCTTCTTAAGGGATTAGACTGGCAATGGAAGTTGAGGAACATGTTGGCCCTAGGCTTCGACCAACTCCATAGTCGTAGCTTCACACATCCGGCATTGGGGTCTATTACCTCCGTGTGCACCGTGGGTCATGTCACCACAGAGATCTTTTTGCTCCTCCCCATTCCTGATGAGCCTAATTTCATTACACTTATCCCGAGATAGGAACCATATTTTCTACATATGACCGTCGTCCCACCTACCACAATGAATGAAGCTGATCATTTACACCTTCAAGAACTTCAAATTTGGGACCGTGTCATGATGGAACCCGTCTCAAAGGGTCACAATTTTTTTGATCCCTTCGACCCCTTCCCTAGTGAACCCCTTGACCTACCACATCTACTCCACTGCTTCGAGGGAGTCCACTATCACACCCCTTCCCCAAGGCCGGACCATCTACACCCATCAAGCCCGTTCATTGGCAAGAGATACATACATATAAAGGTAAAGAAGAAGGTAACTTTGGCTCTCCTGGCCCTCCCAAGTCTCCCAAATCCAACAGACAGCCGCATGCTAGGGAGATATTAGGATGTCTAGGAGTCCCCCATTCCGCCAACCACCGATTGCATCGAGTGTATGCATGGCACACATTCGGATGTCCTGGTCCACCATTGCATATGCATGGGTCTGCATAGCATTAGGTTTGTCTAGGACAAAGAAGTGTGTTTACTTTTGTACAGTTTGTTAAGAGTCTGCATGTGTCGAGTCAAGTCGGTCACATGTCAGCTCGCGATGTCAGTCCATTTCGAGTGTGATGCAATTCAGGTCTACTGTGTACATTGTAGACTTGCCGGAATTTGGGATCGGCTCTACCATTCTATGTCTCAGATCTAGTCGCATATAGGGACTCCGCGGTGATTCCTAGTGAGTCATAGAGCCGTCTCCTTCCTTTGAGAGTGACCCCACCCTGGAGTGTCCACCACTAGCCTCATTCCCACCGCAGCATGTGCATATCGAATATATACGGAATAAACATGTGATGATTACTTGGAGTGGAGCATACTCCGCGCTACTTGGCACGGTGACAGATCCACAGGAGCCACACGAGCAGCCGCACCCCTTACTCGACAGGGTCGAGTTCTTCCCACCCGGGGAGAATCAACATCGAGCACTAACATTTTATTTTTGTATTTGTATCCTTTTTGTTTGCATTTATATCCTTGGGTTAATTGGGTTGCAATTGTAAGGCATTATAAGCCAATTTGTTACTCTTTAGGAATCTTTGGGTTTCTATGTAAAATGTCAGTAGGTCCAGCAGGGTCCCCCACCCTCTTTCCCAATGGTCCACCTAAGATCATGGGCCATGTGGGGCTGGTTCAAAGTCCAAGATTGGATTTGGACCAACGCGACAAAATAAGAAAATTCAAATTTCACCTCTCCCTTGGTCCAAGGGGCGCCCCCTATATATTATTTTAATTTGGTCATTTTGATCACATGGGGGATTAATTATCATATTCCTTGTTTACCCCTCCGTAACCGTAGATCTGAGGGTAGTTTAGGTCTTTCTTTCGTATCTCTATAACCCATGTATTTTGTGAATTCCATAGCAATTAATGAAGAAAAAATCTCATTTGTTGCTCCGAGGCCAAGGGCACAACCCCTCTCTCTCCTCTCTCCCCCTTGCAGCTATGAGGGTTGCGAATTTCAGAGGTGTGAAGCCTCCCCATTACCCCCTCTCTGAGTGAGAAGCTCAGCGTCGCCGCCATCGAGCCGCCATCACACCACCACTGCCACCTCATCGGAGTTCTGTCCATCTCTAGACAGCAAGCCGGGGCCGGATTTTTATCTCCCAATCAGGAGATCTGTTCGACCTCAAATTTTGAGGGTTTGTTTTCCCTACCATCTCCCATCCTCAGTTCAAATTTCGTGTCATTCCTCCTTCATTTGATATTTTTTCCAATATTTTAGTTCCACCCCTGACAGTCTGCCAATCAGCAGATCTGCGGGACAATGTCTTGTTGTTGTATTTTTTCCTCCCCCTTAGTCAACACCAAAAATTCCCAAAAAAATCATACCTGTTCCTCACATCCCCCTCTTCCACCCATAAGTTTCCCAGAGTCTAGATCCATCGTTTTTATTTTGGTCAAAATTCATTTTCAGGAAGATCCTGTTCTGTCCTAACTATCTGTAATCTGAGCCAGCAGCAATACCTGGGGAACAGTCGTTTTCATTTCCAATCCGTCTACTGGATGGACGTGAAATAATTATATGTTGTAGCCCTTTGAGTCCTCTATCCAACGGAGTCGGTCTCGCCTCGATCCGCCTCGATCCGCCTCGGATCTGGGCACAAAAATTCTTTTCGCCGGGCCACGCAAACCTATTCCGTGAATAGCCCAGCAAAGGCAGCAACAAGTTAATTCTTGCAAAATTAGTTCACCGTCGATTCAGTCGCCGCCGACTTCAAGGATCGAAGAGGAGTCTTCCACCGACGTCCCAGCCAGCCGCCGCAACAACGATTCGACCGGAAGCCGCCGTCCCAATTGCTGAGTTCCCTTACTGAACCGAGTTGGAACAGTACCGAGTCAGACCAGCAACCCTCCTCCGGTTTGAGAGCCCTTCCGACTTGCTGCCCGTCAACCCGAGACCGCTACTCCTGGGTCCCACTATAGCCTTTTACCTCCCTGCATGGAGTGGGCATAGAAATTCACATCTGTAATTAATTACATTTACTGTACCGGGAGTTATAGTCTTGGCCGGGGTCGTCTTCCCCACGCCCGGAGCGTGGAGGTATCATTTTCGCCCCCCTCTTAGGCATTTGCTTTACTCGTATATATTTCTATATGCCGCTGCTTGCATGTGATAGGTCCTAGCTCGTTATAATTTTATCACCGCTGCGAGAGTGAGTGAGTGGAACCCGTCCTATGACTCGATCCGAGCACGCGGAAAAGTCGATACCCGAGACTCATTGTCGGTTCCTCAACCGCGTAGATCCACGCATTTCCCTCGCTTAGGGACGTCCGCGAGCTAGAGTTCTAGGTTCGCGTCCCGTCCCGCATCAAAAAGATGATGATTGGGACGAGCTTGATCTAAAGGCTTTCAGCACAATGCAGTTATGCGTAGCAGATGAGGTAATGTATAACGTTGCTGATGTTGAGACTACTGCTGATATGTGGGAGAAATTAGAAAAGCTGTATATGTCTAAATCACTCACAAACAAATTATATTTGAAAAAACAACTCTATAGTATACGCATGTAAGATGGTGCTGACCTTCTTGAGCATATGAATGTCTTCAATAGAATGATCTCTCAACTTTGCAGTGTGGGAGTCAAGGTGGAGCAAGAAGATCAAGCTCTTCTTCTTCTTTCATCTCTGCCGAAGTCCATTGACCATTTGGTTACAACCATCCTCTACGGTAAAGATACTTTGAAGATGGAGGTGGTTAAAATAACTTTACTATCAAATGAAGCAAGGCATAAAGCTGGTGCAGGTGAAAGTTTGATAGTGAAGGATTCAGGTCAGAACAGAGGACGTCAGAAATAGAAGGGCGGCAGGAAGAACAGGTCTAGGTCCCAGTCAAAAGGAAAGGACAATAGATGCCGCTATTGTAAAGAAGAAGGCCATTGGAAAGCTAACTATCCCAAGATTCAGGAGAAGTCTAAGAAAAAGAAGAAAGAGCCAGGGGAGGCTAGTGTGGCTTCTGATTCAGAGAAGGAGGGAGATATTTTGACCGTCTCCTTAGGTAAGGATTCTACTGATCTATGGATTCTTGATATAGATGCTCCTATCATATGTGTCCACATAGAGATAGGTTTGACACTTATGCATCTCATGTTGGGGGTAGAGTTTTAATGGGTAACAACACCGAATGCAGATCCATTAGGATAGGAACAATAGGAGTTAAGATGTTTGATGGGGTAGTTAGAACATTGACTAAAGTCAGACACATTCCTAATTTGCATAAAAGTCTTATTTCTCTTGGTGCACTTGATGCAATTGGTTGTCATTTCAATGGTGCTAATGGCATTTTGAAAGTTAAAAAGGGTGCATTAATTGTCATGAAGGGAGAAAAGACTGGTTCCTATACAGGTTGCTTGGAAAGACTGTGACAGGAGATGCTGCTATTTCATCCTCTTTTGATGTTGATACCACTCTATTGTGGCATGTGAGGCTTGGCCACATGAGTGAGAGGGGGATATTAGAGTTGTATAATAAAAAATTTCTCAAGGGTATCAAAACCTGCAAATTGGATTTTTGTGAATCATGTGTTCTTGGCAAATAATGCAAGGTCAGATTTGTTACTTCTTCCAATAGAAGCAAAGAAATCCTTGAGTATGTTCATTCATATGTCTGGGGGGCCGCACCAGTGACATCTCATGGAGGAGCAAGGTATTTGTTACCTTCATTGATGATTTTTTCAGAAAAGTTTGGGTGTATTTCTTGCAGCACAAGTCAAAGATGTTGGAGAAATTTAAAACTTGGAAGGCCAGAGTTGAAAAGTAGACCAGTAAACAGGTAAAAGTTATGTGAACAAATAATGGTGGCGAGTATACCTCAAAAGAGTTCAAATTTTTTTGTGAACAAGGAGGCATTGTTCCTCATTTCACTATTCCTGGGAAGCCACAATAGAATGGAGTAGCTGAGAGGATGAACATGACTTTGTTGGAGAGAGCTCGCTGCATGAGATTGTTTGTAAACTTGCCAAAGCAGTTCTGGGCTGAGGTAGTTAACACAGCATGTTATTTGGTGAATCGGTCTCCCTCTACAGCACTGGAGTTGAAAACTCCACATGAGGTTTGGTCTGGCAAGCCTGCAGATTATGTTGACATTCATATTTTTGGTTGTCCTATTTATGTTTTGTTGCAGGATGAGGAGAGTACTAAGCTTGATGCAAAATCCAAGAAGTGCATCTATATGGGCTACAAGGTTGGAGTGAAGGGTTATAAGTTCTGGAACCCTACCACTCAGAAGGTGGAGCTCAGTAGAGATGTCAGATTTGATGAAGCCTCTATGTTCAAGAAAAATGAACATCAGAGTCAAGATGTGAAGAAGCCCAGTATCTCGGTTCAGGTGGAGTCGAGTAGTGATGATAGTGGTGGTGACACTAATCAGGAGGAATCTTCACATGGAGATGAGGTAGCTGAGCAACCATATCAGGAGGAGCCTTACAACAGTGCTCAAGGAAGAGCCAGAAGAGATACCCAGTTGCCATTAAGGTTTAGAGACACTGTGGCATTTGCTTTTCCTATTATTTCTTCTAACCCTTGTTCGTTTCAGGAGGCAATTGATTGTAAGGACATCAAAAGGTGGCTGAGTGCTATGGAGGAAGAGATGGATTCCCTTCGTAAGAATCAGACTTGGGAGTTGGTGAAACTTTCCAAGGGCAAGAAAGCAATCGGCTGCAAGTGGGTGTTCAGGAAAAAAGAAGCTTCATCTATTGGAGAACCACCAAAGCACAAGGCTAGATTAGTAGCTAAGGGCTATGCTCAGAGGAAAGGAATCGACTTTGATGATATTTTCTCACCAGTGGTGAAACACTATTCGATCAGAATTATGCTTGCTATCGTAGCAATGTGAGATTTAGAGTTGGAGCAAGTTGATGTCAAAATAACTTTTCTGCATGGCAGTTTAGATGAGGAGATCTATATGTTGCAGCCATATGGCTTTATTCAGAAAGGCAATGAGAAGCTGGTGTGCAAGATGAAAAGGTCTCTATATGGATTAAAGCAAGCAAAAGGTGGCTGAGTGCTATGGAGGAAGAGATGGATTCCCTTCGTAAGAATCGGACTTGGGAGTTGGTGAAACTTTCCAAGGGCAAGAAAGCAATCGGCTGCAAGTGGGTGTCCAGGAAGAAAGAAGCTTCATCTATTGAAGAACCACCAAAGCACAAGGCTAGATTAGTAGCTAAGGGCTATGCTCAGAGGAAAGGAATCAACTTTGATGATATTTTCTCACCAGTGGTGAAACACTATTCGATCAGAATTATGCTTGCTATCGTAGCAATGTGAGATTTAGAGTTGGAGCAAGTTGATGTCAAAACAACTTTTCTGCATGGCAGTTTAGATGAGGAGATCTATATGTTGCAGCCATATGGCTTTTTTCAGAAAGGCAATGAGAAGCTGGTGTGCAAGATGAAAAGGTCTCTATATGGATTAAAGCAAGCTCCATGTCAATGGTATAAAAGGTTTGACACCTTTATGGTTTCACATAGCTATAGCAGGAGCAGGTATGATAGTTGTGTTTATTTTTGTTTCCTCAGTGAAGGTTCTATCATTCGCCTCATGCTTTATGTTGATGACATGCTTATTGCCTGTAAGCATATGCAAGAAATTGTTAAGCTGAAATAGGAATTGAGTTTAGAGTTTGAGATGAAAGACCTAGGTGGTGCCAAGAAGATCCTACGCTTGGGGATCCAAAGGGATCGGCGTAGTGGGAAGCTATGGCTAACCCAGAAAGGTTATATTCAGAAGGTGTTGGAAAAATTCAGTATGAATGAGGCCAAGGCTATAAGTACACCTCCTGCTCAGCATTTTAGATTGTCTTTGCAGCAGTGTCCATAGTTAGAAAAAGAATGTCAGGAAATGCATAAAATTCCATATGCTAGTGTAGTTGGATGTTTGATGTATGCCATGGTTTGCACCAGGCCTGATTTGTCTCAGGCAGTCAGTATTGTTAGCAGGTATATAGCAAATCTAGGAAAAGAGCCTTGGAATGCAGTGACATGTGTTGTGCCCCTGTGGTTTTGATGATGGTTTTAATGGTGGTTTTGATGACTGGCCTTTGAAGTGAGTTATTCACTGTGAGTCATCTTGCTATGTGAGTCATCATGCTATTATTCACTTCCTGATCATAATGCAGTTCTTCATAAGTTCTGATATGGCATTGCATATTTGATTATGTTCAGTCATGTTACTGTTGCTCAGTTTGATACTGTAGCGTCGACCCATCGAACTGCAGCGTCGACGCTGCCAAGGCACTTCAGAGGTAGCAGTAAGAAATATTTGATCTGCTGCGTCCACGCTGCTTGGGCAATGCGTTGACGCTTGGTGCCTCTTTAACTTTGCTGCATTTATTCATTGGTCTGGTCTGTGGTGCGTCGACCCCTTGTGCTGATGGGTCGACCCCTCAGTTCATATCATCAAGCCTATACAGTGGACTGTGCAACCTGTTTGTGTTGATAAAGTCTGTACATCGGTCCTTCAGCGTCTCTTGCATCGTCTCACTCTTGCAAAGTCTGTACACTGGCTCAGACTTCCCAAGTCTACACAATGCTCCCTCATTGAAAGTCTATACATTCTGGCCATTTCCTACGCTTGAAGCTTTAGCTACACTTAAAGTATATACACTGCTACAGGAACCAAGTCTATACACTCTCCCGTTCAAATCCTTCTAAGTCTGTACATTGGCTTCGTATCTGCAAGTCTGTACACTGGACTTCATTTCACCAACTCTATACATCCGATTGATGTTGCAGTGTTCACCAAGTCTATACATCGTCTTCAGACTTCAAGTCTACACTCCATGCCCATTCAAGTCTATACATTTGTTTGATTCAAAGTCTGTACACTGCTTCACTTCGTCAAAGTCCATACATTGGACTGTAGCATCTGAAGTATGTACAGCGTCCGTTGTCTAGAGTTCTTGAAGTATATACATTGGACAATTTCTTTCGAAGTATATACACTACAATGTACATACCTAAATCTTATGACTTCATTCTTGTTGCTGAAGGGAACAGGGTCGACGCTGGGAGCTTAAAGCGTCCACGCATCAGTTGACGAAGCCTTCACGATATCTTCCACTGCGTCAACGCCACAATGGAGCAGCGTCGACGCAGCAGTTACAAAGGGAGAGCCAATGGCTTACTAGATTACTCTGGTGCGTCAACGCATTCATCAAGTGGCGTCGACGCAGCAGGTTGAAGGATCGACAAGGTGACCAGAGGGTGGACGCAGTTGCACAATGCGTCAACGCACTCCACACGAAACGTGAGAGGGCTGAAGCCATCTAAGTTCAGATGCTGGAACACCAATGCGTCAACGCAGCATGCTGAGAGCATCGACGTAGCACGCCCATCTGCTGAAGACTTGATCATTGGATCACCGATGCGTCAACGCAGTAGGCTAATGGAGTCAATGCAGCAGACTTGAGTTTTGCTGGTCGAATGTCTTTGAAGGCTGCGTCAACCCTTTGGAGCAAGTGTGTTGACGCCACCTCAACTCCAGTTGCTGAGCGTACTAATGAAGGGCACGTGATCCGAGGTGCCTAGCTCGTGATCCAAGGATGGACGAGATACCAGGATACTGCCACGTGGTCCGAATTTCTAGGGCAGGAAATGTGGAAGCCACACGCGCCCAGTGTGCCTGCTGCTGCTATATATACGAGTCTTCATCCTCTGTAGAAGACTGATCGAAGACAGAAGGGAGAAAGTCTATACAGCTACAGCAAGGCTCCTTCGATCCAAAGAGAGTGAAGATCCAGAGAAGAAAAAAAAAGGAAAGAGAGTGCTCATGAGGACTGAAAGAAAAGAGAAAGACAGTGAGAGAGAAAAGGAGAGCAGAGAAGAGAAAGAGAGATCGTGAGTTGAGAAGAAGAAGAAGAGAAGTAGCAGAAGAAGTTCCTACTGGACCATGGATCAGATCCAGGCCAGTCAGCTCCGTTGAGAGCCACATTGTGCATTTCGTTTCTCAGCTTTCTGTCTGCTGAAGTTATTTTCATTTTGTGTTTTTGTTTTCTCTTTTTCATTTGGTTATCCTTGTTCTTCCGATCCTCTGGACTGAGGTCGGGTTCCTCCTGGTGGGTCAGGAGAAGGGAGATCTGATCTCCGGTTGCAAGTAGCTGGGAGCTACTTGTGGGTTCCCTCCGGTTTGGAGGAAAGGAGACTTGTCTCCGGTTCTGGGCTTGTGGGTTGCAAGTCCAGGGGTCCCTCCTGGTCTGGAGGAAGAGAGGTATTCGACCTCTGGTTTCCAAGTGGCTGGGAGTCACTTGGGGTGTCCCTCCGGTTGGGAGGAAGAGGGGAGTTTGTTCCCCTTGTCAAGCTGTGTGTCAGCACCTGTTGCAGACTGAGTCTGCGTTCTAGCTTGTGCTAGTGGAAGCCTCACTCCGGTTGGGAGTGAGGGGTGGACGTAGGTCATGGTGACCGAACCACCTAAAAATCCTCTGTGCAGTGTGGGTGTGCTTTGCTCCTTATCTTCTACCTCATTCATAGATTATCTTGAGCTTTCTTATTCTCATTTGTGCTGCTTCCGCTAGTTGGTTAATTGGGTGCCAGTTACATATTTGCTCTTTTGTTTAAAAGAATATTCAACTTGTTCATCAGATTGCTTGTCCTGCCTGGATAGTGTTCGAGTCTTTTATTTAGCGAAAAGTTTTTAAGGGTGAGATTCATTCACCCCCCCCTCTGAATCCTTGCACCGATCCTAACAATTGGTATCAGAGCGGTGTCTGCATAGAAGGTCCAGCGACCTGCAGATCCGATCTTGCTGTCATTTGGTGCATTTTTGTAAGACTTGGTTTATTGGTTTGAATTCACTGCTTTGAATTAGTTTTGATCTGTGTTAATGGCTCATCCTCTGCTATTCAGTGGTTCACATATTAATTTCTGGCTATATCGAATGTGCAAGCATGTTAACTCTATTAATCCCCAACTGTGGAAGGTTATATCTCACGGTCCATATAAAATTCCTAAGGATAAGTCTAAGTGGACTTATGATCACAAGATGAAAAATGATGATAATGTGAGAGCTCTAAATCTAATGAAGGCTGCAATTGATTCTGACGATTTTTCTTTTATCTCAGATTGTAGCACTGCAAAGGAAATTTTTGATAGAGTGACTGCAACACATGTGGAACAGGAAGAAGAATGTCTCATGGCAAGAAGGAGTGATCAATCAGATGAGTCCTCATCCCAGGTAATCTCTGAGACCGAGGATATTAGCCATGATGAGTTAGTTGCCATGCATGAGCATCTTCTAGATAAATATGAAAGAGTCAAATCAGAAAAGAGAAAATTAAGAAAAGAGAAAAATGCTGAAATCACAAGTCTAAAGGCTGAAAATGAAAATCTAAAATCTAAATTGAAGGAATTGATTGAAGAATTACATTCTGATGATAATGTACAGAAAAACTTAATCACTTCCTTGAAAGAAGAAAATGATTCTCTGCTGACTCAGAAGAAGGAAATTGATAAATTAAAAGATAAGCTGATTGAAGAAAACATCCATCTGAAGGAACAAAATAAAAAGCTAATGGTCCTTAACACTGTTTTCTCTGAAAGATGGCTAACGGTAGAAAGAGAAAAATCAGCTTTGAAAGAAAAAGAAGTGAACATTGAATTGAAGTTAACTCAGGAGAATGAGATCCTGAAAAGTCTGAATGATGGGCTACAAAATCAGGTTATTTCGTGTGAAGACCACATTATGACCTTGCAAATTGAAATTGAAAATCTAAACAACTCTCTGTCAAAATTTGTCAAAGGTAAAGAAAAAATGAAAGATTCTTTGAATGTGGAAGTCACCAAATTGAATGAAGAGAAAATGTGCAATTCTCGAGTTAAGCAAGCTGTAAGGAACAAACTATACGCAACATTTGTGAGTAGCTCAAACTTAGCTAGTACTTCTGCACCGTCTTCAAAACAGTCTGATGATCAGAAGATTCAAAAATAGAAGGAAAATGTGAAAATGAGAACACTGAAGAAGAATAGTAAATTTCATGCAAACAAGCCTAAGACTAGAAAATTTCCAATTATTCACGGAAGGAATGTTGAATGCTTCTATTGTGGAAATTCTGGCCATGTACTTGATGATTGCCTTGTCATGAAGAATGATAATGATAGATTTCATGCTAGGACCTCTTATGCTAAGAAATCCTATTCTGCTCAAAACAGGATATCCAAATGCTTTTACTGTCATGAAATGGGTCATCTCATGCATGAATGCAAGTCAATGGAGTTAGATGACTTTGCTGCTACTACTGCACAAAAATATCATGCTAGAAATCATGTTCCTAGGAGAAAGAATCTGAATTGCTTTTGTTGTGGGAAGCCAGGCCATAGGGTAAAAGATTGCTGGCATAATCATGGAAAGAAATTCAATTCTAAAATTGTCAAATTCCCTGTAAAATAATTTGCAAAACTTTCATGTTATAACTGTGGGAAGCCAGGCCACAGAGCTGGAGATTGTTGGCATGTTCAGAATAACTCTGCTAAACTCCATGTTGCGAAATTTACATGCCATCATTGTGGGAAGCCAGGTCACAGGGCTGCAACCTGTTGGCTGGCAGGATATCAAAACCAAACTGGTTTTGGTAAATGGAATTTTTATTCTGTTAACAAAAAATTTCATGCATATGCACATAGAATTCATGCTAACAAGAATGTGCATAAATCAAATTTGAAAACTGCTGCTTCTTGCCATCATTATGGCAAATCTGGACATTTGATGGATGGTCATCCTCTGATGAAATTTAATGATCATCAAGTTAAAAATGTGCTGAGAAAACCTGCTAGGAGTAATACTGTCATGTCAGGACCCAAGACTTCTTGGGTACCTGTTTGTGCAAAATAACATTGCTATGCAGGTGTGCCTTGGGACTGAAATAAAAGGGGTAATAAACTAAGGCACTCAAGAATGAAAACCCTTTCATGAATCCTTCAGGTAAATTTCTTGCACTTCCTGTTTTTAGTTCTACTGCATGACATACTAAATCTGTATTTGCATAATCATTCTTCATCTGCATTGTCTGAATTGATGCCTCTAAACTCTCCTCATCTGAAGTGCATATATGTGATTTGCATATATAGTACATTGAAAAATCTGAACTGCATTTGAATGCTGTTTGAAATCTGTCCATTGAATTCTGAAAAATCTGATTAGCTGAAATTTGATCCATGCATGCTGCCCATGTTGAACTATCATGCATGACCTCAATGGTATATAAATGGTAAGGTACCAAAAGGCAGGGAAGTCTGTCTGGAGGTTCTTACTATGTGTGAGGTGGTCTTTTTAGACCAAGTGCTCCGCCTAGTACCATGGGTCACCTTGTTGGATAGGACAGTCTGAATGTGCATGAATCAAAATCATATGTTCAGTTTCTCATGGCAAACATTGCATGTTTTCAGGGGGAGTTAGTTGCATATCCTTGCATAGCATTCAATGTTGAGTCGTTGCATGTCCTTGCATACATATAGTGCATTGCATTCCCTTATATTGAAAATGCCAAAAAGAAAGTTGAATGCATATTGTGAGGGGGAGTCAATGCATTGCATATAGGTTGTCAAATGTATACATTTGTCAGAATTCATTGCATATCTTTTCTTATTGATTTTGTTGACAGACCTTGAACATCTTTTTGAAAACATTGAGCTTCAAAATCTCTCCTATAAATTGGTATCATTTGACTTCAGATTTCTATCAGTCTTTCATGAAGATTTCAATGGGACTATCTTGATCATAAATCTGAAAACTTTTGAACTAGAAATCTTCTATTATACGTTTTTATGAATATCTGAAATAACTCAGGTGGTTTAAGTTTAATGTATTCAATGAATTTGGCTTTAAAATCTCTTAAAAATATCTGAAGCATGTTTAATAAACCTTAACCATCTGTTTCATGCTGTGTCTTGTAAAATCTTCTGAAATCTGCATTATTGAATTCATGGTTTTAATTGGTTAAGTACATGAAATTATTATTGACTTGAAGCAAAGGAATTTGTCTGAATTGTCTAAAGGGTAATTGTTGTCAGAGCAATGACTTTGGTCACTGAGAAACCATGTCCAAAGGACTGTGTCATGAGGTGTCTTAGTCAACTCTGCAGAATAAAATCTCATTGAAAATCAGGCAGAGCAATGTCATGCACACTGAGAAATACAACTCACTCATCAAGAAATGATTTGCAGTGTGTCATGATGTGTAAATGCTATCTCTGTTCATATATAGCATGATAGTTAGTCACACAAAGTGCTTAGGGATATTGGCCTCTGATCAAGGTATATCCTCTAGTTACAAGGTGTGCACTGAACTAGACTGCTCGTAAAATTTGTAGCATGAAAAATTGTTGAACATATCTCAATATCTGAATATTGATGCTAAAATCAAATTGCTACAACCCTAGACAAAATCATATGACTTCATAATTGCTTGATTTCAATACTGATGCATGTAATTCCGAAAGAAGTCAATAAATTTGATTGTGTAAGAGAAAGGGAGTTTTATCAAGATAAATATGAGGGCTTGGTTCATTTTTATTAAACCATGGTTTTAGATATCAATACAGAATTTTATTGATAAACTCTACATACATCATGTTTAAATCATGATGTTCAATAAAGCTTATTCATAAGCCCTTATAATGGAAGACTTTGAAAAACTTATGTTTTGGATTTATGAGATTGATATCTCTCTGAAAATCTGACTGAATTTTCTAAGATTGGAGCTTCTTTAAAAATCTGCTAATTGAACCTCTTCTGCTCATTGATCTGAACTTGTCCTTGTCTGCCCCTATGATCTCTGTCCCATTCATCTCATAAGATTCCACTTATTGAGGGGGAGCTTCCATATCATATGCATCATGTTACATAGAAACTCTTAAAAGTGGAGAATTGTGCTCTTGCATTCATATTTCTAGGGGGAGATCTTGCATTCTGGTATCTGTTTATGTTGATTGTTTGCCAAAGGAAAATTTTCATTCAATCTTTGCATGCAAGTTCTTTTTTGATTATCTCTAACTCATGCTTTTGCATGCTTTTGCTGAAACTCTTGCAAGGGGGAAAATTGACTGATTTTTTATACATGCCTTAATTTCTCAAACTAGTTTCTTTTTGATGAAGTCAAAGGGGGAGAACAGTTTGAGTCATCAGTTTGATCAGTTTGACTCACTGGATGACTCACTGTGTAGTGTTGCCATCATCAAAAAGGGGGAGATTGTTGTGCCCCTGTGATTTTGATGATGGTTTTAATGGTGGTTTTGATGACTGGCCTTTGAAGTGAGTTATTCACTGTGAGTCATCTTGCTGTGTGAGTCATCATGCTATTATTCACTTTCTGATCATAATGCAGTTCTTCATAAGTTCTGATATGGCATTGCATATTTGATTATGTTCAGTCATGTTACTGTTGCTCAGTTTGATACTGCAGCGTCGACCCATCGAACTGCAGCGTCGACGCTGCCAAGGCACTTCAGAGGTAGCAGTAAGAAATATTTGATCTGCTGTGTCCACGCTGCTTGGGCAATGCGTTGACGCTTGGTGCCTCTTTAACTTTGCTGCATTTATTCATTGGTCTGGTCTGTGGTGCGTCGACCCCTTGTGCTGATGGGTCGACCCCTCAGTTCATATCATCAAGCCTATACAGTGGACTGTGCAGCCTGTTTGTGTTGATAAAGTCTGTACATCGGTCCTTCAGCGTCTCTTGCATCGTCTCACTCTTGCAAAGTCTGTACACTGGCTCAGACTTCCCAAGTCTACACAATGCTCCCTCATTGAAAGTCTATACATTCTGGCCATTTCCTACGCTCGAAGCTTTAGCTACACTTAAAGTCTATACACTGCTACAGGAACCAAGTCTATACACTCTCCCGTTCAAATCCTTCTAAGTCTGTACATTGGCTTCGTATCTGCAAGTCTGTACACTGGACTTCATTTCACCAACTTTATACATCCGATTGATGTTGCAGTGTTCACCAAGTCTATACATCGTCTTCAGACTTCAAGTCTACACTCCATGCCCATTCAAGTCTATACATTTGTTTGATTCAAAGTCTGTACACTGCTTCACTTCGTCAAAGTCCATACATTGGACTGTAGCATCTGAAGTCTGTATAGCGTCCGTTGTCTAGAGTTCTTGAAGTATATACATTGGACTGTTTCTTTCAAAGTATATACACTACAATGTACATACCTAAATCTTATGACTTCATTCTTGTTGCTGAAGGGAACAGGGTCGACGCTGGGAGCTTAAAGCATCACGCATCAGTTGACGAAGCCTTCACGATATCTTCCACTGCGTCAACGCCACAATGGAGCAGCGTCGACGCAGCAGTTACAAAGGGAGAGCCAATGGCTTACTAGATTACTCTGGTGCGTCAACGCATTCATCAAGTGGCGTCGACGCAGCAGGTTGATGGATCGACAAGGTGACCAGAGGGTGGACGCAGTTGCACAATGCGTCAACGCACTCCACACGAAACGTGAGAGGGCTGAAGCCATCTAAGTTCAGATGCTGGAACACCAATGCGTCAACGCAGCATGCTGAGAGCGTCGACGCAGCACGCCCATCTGCTGAAGACTTGATCACTAGATCACCGATGCGTCAACGCAGCAGGCTGATGGAGTCAACGCAGCAGACTTGAGTTTTGCTAGTCGAATGTCTTTGAAGGCTGCGTCAACCCTTTGGAGCAAGTGTGTTGACGCCACCTCAACTCCAGTTGCTGAGCGTACTAATGAAGGGCACGTGATCCGAGGTGCCTGGCTCGTGATCCAAGGATGGACGAGATACCAGGATGCTGCCACGTGGTCCGAATTTCTAGGGCAGGAAATGTGGAAGCCACACGTGCCCAGTGTGCCTGCTGCTGCTATATATACGAGTCTTCATCCTCTGTAGAAGACTGATCGAAGACAGAAGGGAGAAAGTCTATACAGCTACAGCAAGGCTCCTTCGATCCAAAGAGAGTGAAGATCCAGAGAAGAAAAAAAAAAGGGAAAGAGAGAGCTCATGAGGACTGAAAGAAAAGAGAAAGACAGTGAGAGAGAAAAGGAGAGCAGAGAAGAGAAAGAGAGATCATGAGTTGAGAAGAATAAGAAGAGAAGTAGCAGAAGAAGTTCCTACTGGACCGTGGATCAGATCCAGGCCAGTCAGCTCCGTTGAGAGCCACATTGTGCATTTAGTTTGTCAGCTTTCTGTCTGCTGAAGTTATTTTCATTTCGTGTTTTTGTTTTCCCTTTTTCATTTGGTTATCCTTGTTCTTCCGATCCTCTGGACTGAGGTCGGGTTCCTCCTGGTGGGTCAGGAGAAGGGAGATCTGATCTCCGGTTGCAAGTAGCTGGGAGCTACTTGTGGGTTCCCTCCGGTTTGGAGGAAGGGAGACTTGTCTCCGGTTCTAGGCTTGTGGGTTGCAAGTCCAAGGGTCCCTCCTGGTCTGGAGGAAGAGAGGTATTCGACCTCTGGTTTCCAAGTGGCTGGGAGTCACTTGGGGTGTCCCTCCGGTTGGGAGGAAGAGGGGAGTTTGTTCCCCTGGTCAAGCTGTGTGTCAGCACCTGTTGCAGACTGAGTCTGCGTTCTAGCTTGTGCTAGTGGAAGCCTCACTCCGGTTGGGAGTGAGGGGTGGACGTAGGTCTTGGTGACCGAACCACCTAAAAATCCTCTGTGCAGTGTGGGTGTGCTTTGCTCCTTATCTTCTACCTCATTCACAGATTGTCTAGAGCTTTCTTATTCTCATTTGTGCTGCTTCCGCTAGTTGGTTAATTGGGCGCCAGTTACATATTTGCTCTTTTGTTTAAAAGAATATTCAACTTGTTCATCAGATTGCTTGTCCTGCCTGGATAGTGTTCGAGTCTTTTATTTAGCGAAAAGTTTTTAAGGGTGAGATTCATTCACCCCCCCTCTGAATCCTTGCACCGATCCTAACAACATGGATTTTGCGTTACCTAAAAGGCTCATCAGATGTTGGCCTATTTTTTCAGAAGAGTATTGACAGTTCTGATGTTCTTGTTGGCTATGTTGACTCAGATTATGCAGGTGATCTGGATAGGAGGAGGTCTACTACAGGGTATATTTTTACTCTAGGTGGAGCTCCCATCAGTTGGAAGGCCATGTTGAAGGATATTGTTGCTTTGTCAACAATTGAGGCAGAGTACATTGCTACAGTGGAGGCGGCTAAGGAGGCAGTGTGGCTGAAAGGTTTGGTGAAAGAACTCGGAGTTTCTAAGAGAAGTGTCAAGTTACATTGTGATAATCAAAGTGCAATTTGTCTTGCAAAAGACCCGGTGTACCATGCTAGAACAAAGCACATTTATGTCAGATATCACAAGCTTAGGGAGTTCATTGCACATGGTGACATTCAGCTAGATAAGATTGCTTCAGAGGAAAATGTTGCTCATATGATGACAAAGCCACTACCTACGGTCAAGTTTAGGCATTGCCTAGACTTAGCTAATGTTCGTGCATGCTGAGGTGTGAAAGCCCTAGGGAGAGGGAGTGTTTTCTGCTTAGATAGAGATTCAATTTTATGTAGAAGTGTGTTGGAGTATTTGTTCTTTTATTTTCACCAAGTCAAATGGTGGAGATTTGTTGTTATTTGACTTGGTCAAAGGGACTTTTTTGTCCTTTTGTGGGATACCCAGAATAGGGTAGCGGGATTCCCTTCTTCTTGCTAGTTTTGTTAGGGTTCCCGTGAGAGAGAGAAAAAAGTGACAGAAGTTTTGTTTCACGGGTGCATGTAGGAGACGACGGCGGCTGGTTCGTGCTCCCTTTTTCTGAAGAAGATTGCTCGGTGATGTTGTAAGAGCATCTTTCTACTTTGTACTTTTTTCTACATATAGTGAAGTCTCTCTGCTCTCTCCATGGACGTAGGAAGGCACATCACCTCTCCGAACCACATAAATCTGTTGTCTTTTTTTGTGGTTTGCGTTGGCTATCATTGCCGTGGGTATTCTGTGATTTCATCTTTGTCGCATGCATCGCTTGTCAGTCGCACGTTTGTTGATGTATTCCGCTGTGGATATTTTGCACTCTATATTTTAACATCGAATTTGTTGGCAAAAGAATGATAAAAAAAGAAAAAGAAAGAAGAAGAAGAAGAAGAACAAAACTCTCATTAAAGTCACCGGGGGGGATGTCGATTCATCAAGTCCCACCGGAATTCAAAATTCCTTCCTCTGGCTCAGACCATCTCATCTTGGCTGAATAACCAAATAGCTGCATCCTATGCAGTGGTAGAAAAACCCCATATGTGGCTCAACACCACTTTATCATGTCCCGTCGACACATAAAGCTTCTGACATGGATCTTCCATCCAGGCCGGTAAACAAAAAGACCCCTTGCTTTGGCTCGGACCTCCCGTCCCGGTCAATGAATAAAAAGACCTCCTTCCTTCGACCTAGAGCCTCCATCTAGATTCGACGAATAAAAAGAGCTCCTTGCTTGCTTTAGCACTCACCCTGTGTCGATGAATAAACCACCTCAATCACAATCTTCTGCCCCACCGATGAATAAACCTGTACCTCGGACCTTTCATCCAAGTCCATGAATAAAAAGACCCTTCCACTCTGGATCGGACCTTTCGTCCGGCTAGAGAACAAAAAGGCCCCTCATACAGTCGGCAACCCTGGTGCAGAAATGAATAAAAAGAACCCTCTTTACTTTGGCTCGGACCTTCCGTCCAAGTCGATGAACAACAAGAACCCCCCTTGCTTTGGTTCGGACCTTCCGTCTAAGTTGATGAACAAAAGGAACCTTCTTTGCTTCGGCTCGGACCTTCTGTCCAAGTCAATGAACAAAAAGAACCCTATTTGCTTCGGCTCGGACCTTCCGTCCAAGTTGATGAACAAAAAGAACCCTCCTTGCTTCGACTCGGACCTTCCGTCCAAGTCGTTGAACAAAAAGAACCCTCCTTGCTTCGGCTTGGAAAAGAACCCTCCTTGCTTCAGCTCGGACCTTCCGTCCAAGCCGATGAATAAAAAGAACCATTTTTGCTTCGGCTTGGACCTTCCGTCCAAGCCAATGAACAAAAAAAATCTCCTTGCTTTGGCTCGGACCTTCCGCCCAAACCGATGAACAAAAAGACCCTCTTTGCTTTGGCTCGGACATTTCATCCAAGTCAATGAATAACCTCTTTATTTTGGCTTGGACCTTTCATCCAAGTCAATGAATAAAAAGACCTCCCGTCCAAGTCAACGAATAAAAAGATCCCCTCTGCTTTGCCGCTCACCCCGTGTCAATGAATAAACCACGCCGGCTCCCGGCAGCCTGTCGGCACAGGCGAATAAACCCCTTTGCTTCGAATGTTCCACCCGAATACATCAATTAGCACATAAATTCCTCTCATTCCATTGGGTCCCCCTCAAAAGCCTTTGGCTAGGACGTCCTCGTACGAGTCGATGAACAAACAACCTCCCTAACCTAGCACGAATCACCGATTCCCACTCGGGATTGGCCTCATCCAGTCGACTTAGGCCTTTTGCCTAGGGTGACGCATAAATCCTATCCTTTTGCTTCGGTAGTAACCCCATACCGATGACTAAACCCTGCCATGTTCGGGCCAGACATCTCGGTCCATGTGCCTAAGCCGTAAAGCGGTCCCCTCAACCCTTCGCTGAAGGATTGAGCGCTTTCCTGTGAATTTGCACCGAACCACCAGTCTACTGGCTCGAAAGAGAAGATATCATGTCAAATAACTCTACACCCGCGGGCCCCGCGGGCCCCGCGCACGCATCCCTCGCTTGTGCCACCAACGGGTGGGGGGCATTTGTGGACGTCGAAAAATGATGAGCATACAGCAAGCACGTCCCGGCACCCGAAAACGAGTCAATGACGGAGAGGCCAAAGAAACCCCCCTATCTTGTCTGATCAGGGCGAAACACACCTGGTGGTCTGCTACCTAATAAAGAAGCTTCTCGAGCTGAAGAAATAGCCCTGGCCCCTCAAAACAAGGTGCCGAAGGCCAAATCAGCGAAAAACCCAGGTGTACCAGATCAGGGCCCACATCATGTCGGAAAGGTCCGTAGAAGGCCGAGGAGCTGCCCAATGAGGGCAAAAATATTTTGAGTGGCCGCTCACTCGATGAAGACACCCCTCACAGGCGAAAGCAAGGTTAAGGGCACAATTCAGGGTGTCGAAGGCCGAATCAGGAAGAAACCTGAGTAATCTAACACGGCTTCGGCACGTGTCAGAAATTACACAAAATTGCAAACCGAGGCCCAGAAGCTTCGAAATGGACACCCCCGAAGCGATGCATTAAAACTAAGGCAGTACTAGAGGCCAAGCGTTTGTTTGAGCTGTTTCTAAATCAGGGCAAAACCCCCTTGCTTCTGAACCGACGTGCCTGCCACTTCCCTTGTTAAACTGGCGCGGCCTTGATGTGCCTTAACCGGCGTGCCCCCTCTTCTTGAGGTCAAACCGGTGCCCCCCTCTCTTGGTTCTGAACTGACGCACCCTCAAGTGCAATCAAACTGGCGCCTAATGATATAGAGTCTAAACCGACGCGCCTCCCTACCACGCCGGTTTAACCCATGGCCATCAATCTGAACCGCGACACTCTATTTTCCTACAAGTTCGTATGCAGAGGTGAAGAACAGAACATTCAATGCCCGTCCCGTAGCCATTTAAGGAACGAAGCCCTGTCTACACCTCCGTTTGACAGCGCACCAACATCAACGGCGAAGGCGAGCAATGACGGTGGCAACATCAGCAGATCTCCCGGCAAACCCGCAAACATCCTATCCTCGGACGAATGCCTGCGTACTTTGCAAACCAATGGAAGCCAACGCAACAAGTCAACTCCTGATGTTACTGCGAACGAGGCGGAGATGGCGGGAACTCTCCTCCACTGGCCGTTCTATAAAATGGCAAAATGAAGACAATAGAGGAGCTCGGCTGGCTCTCTCTCGGGCATCAGAAGAAAAAGAAAGCTCCATTCCCCTTGCGCTAGCGGGGTGAAGAAAAAAGGGAGTGAGTGTGAGAGAAGAGAGGTGAGCCTGGGGAAGGAGCTTGTGCTATGCTCCCCTCCCACCGGTGTATTTACATCTCCCTGTCCTGCTATTTTTCTTTGTTATGGGGTAGATCCCCCCTCCTTTGCGAATGAATAAAAAGAAAAGCTTTTGCAATACATATTGCTCTACTTCATTGGTCTCCTCCCTTTCTCCCTACCTTCTAGTCACCTGGGGCCCTCTGGGAGCCTGCCCCTCCATGGCATGGCCTTTAAGGGAACCCGCCTGAAGGGTGAACAGTTATAGCCGTCCATGGCGAATATTCGTCCCTTTGGAGCGCTTACGAAGCTACAGCCCGTGAGTTGTTAGAACCCTTTGAAGGTTGGTCCTTTGGCTTCTGCACTCACCTCTGGGTCTTCGGACAGCCATTCATGCCTCCTCCGAATTTTGGGGGTCATCCCGGAATACTCCGTTTGACGACCCCCCATTTCCCCTCGTAAACCCCAGTCCGGGGGAGGTGCTGCCCAATTTTTGCCAAGAATGTAAGTAATAAAAATAAGGAACAGATATGCAAGGGTGAATGAACGAACTGAACTTCTGAGTTCCAGAACCTCTGCATAATAAACCTACGAGTAAAATGCTCTAACCCTCTTGTTGATGCAGCTTGGCAAGTGAATAAGACATTTAAACCTTCTTACTGAATTAACGAACAAGAGAGTAGAATACTGAAACCCCCTTATTAACCTATCTTGCTAAATAAACAAACACACTAACCATCTAGTTAATCCCCTCCTGCATGTGAACTAAAAGAAGAATAGAACAAAGCTCATGAAATCTCTCCTCACCCGCGTGGCCTAATCCGACGCCCTGGGGTACCACGCCGATTTAACCCCCCTCTCAAAACCCATTTCCACCAGCTCACCTCAAACCAGCGCCCCCCTTCCTACAACTTGAACCGACGCGCCCCCTTTCCTTCCTCTAAATCGGAGCGCCCCTTGTCTTCCTTTGAAACCCATAAATAAAGCGAACCATCCATGGGTATGAATAAACAATAAAACTCAATAACCGGAATGACATTAATAAAAATATTATAACCGCGCATACCTCAGGACCCTTGTTCCTCCAGACTGGGTGTGAAGAGAAAAGTAATGATGTCCCACTAAATTGGACGTGGACCTTGGGATCCCCTCCCGACATGGCCCTGATCCAAAGTCGTTTCGGGCCAATAGTTTGTTAACTTGATCCGTCTCTGTCAAGATCCAATCCCGCATCCGCATTAAACTTGCCACATACGAGGCAGACATTTGTACGGTTTCATCGTCGTCCTTTTCGCTACAAATGCTGGCTTTCATCCGAACAAGAAATGGTCCATAAATGACCGACTTATACGAATTTATGAATGTTTATGCCCCAATGCAGGGTTTGTTTAAAAGCAATCCGAGACCTCGCTCTCGCTTCATTATTATGAAATTTAGGCCGTAGGGCCCCTTTTCTTGGTGATTAATCAAGGGTTTTTCCCTCTCTGAGGTGATGTAATTAACGTCGTGACCTTTATAACGTGACGGGTTCTCTATCCTGACACGACATACACAATCGTCTGATTAGTCAGATCGAGCGCATCAAGGGCTTCCTTGAAGCCCGAATAAATCGTCACCTAGGTGATTGGCACGCCCTCGCATGAATAACCAAATAAACGAATGAACAAACGAATAACAAACGAACAAAAGAAGTGTTCCCAAAAGTGCGTCCACAGGGGTGGGGGGCAGAGCTCCGTTTTCTACATTTTCTTGTAGGGGGTGACCGTGAGGGCGGGGTCTGGATTGCAGGGCTACTGTGAGATGGGGGAGAGGGTGAGAGGGTGCTGGGGAAGGTCTATCAATGGGGTTTTATGTTGACAGTGCTATAGGGAGTGAAGAACGGGGTGATATGGTGGAGTGGACAATGGTGGTGGTGGACAGAGGTGGCGGGGTGACTAGAGAAGAAGGGTGGAGCTCGGCTGGGGCCTCACTCCTCTCCCCATCTCAGGGATGACACAGTCGCGCACTTTGATTCTTCTCTGCAGTAGTGGTGTTGATGGTGGTTGCAGTTGGAAAAGTGGTGGTGGCAGTGGCAGTCATTGCAGTTGGAACGGTGGTGCTGGTGGTGATGGACGGCGACGGCGGTTGGCAGAGGAGGTAGAATGAGGCTTTCAATGGGGACTCACACCCACCCTCATCACAGGGATGATACACCCAAAGCTCGCGCTCCCTGATGGGACATCGAAGCAAGACCACTAACTTTTTTTTATTTACATTTATATCCTTGAGTTAATTGAGTTTGCAATTGTATGGCAAGTATAAGCCAATGGGTTACTTAGGCTAAGTCAATGGGTTTCTTTGCAAAAAAGCCATGTTGGCCCGGCGGGACTCCCACCCTCTCTCCCATTGGTCCACCTAGATTCTAGGGCCCATGTGGGGCTGGTCCATAGTCCAAGATGGCATATTGGACCAAACCTCTCTTGTTGACTCCAAGAGGGGGGCGCCCCCTCCCTTGTCCCCATGTGGGAATTAAAATAATTCCCCTTTATAATTGTTTATAATTATTGTAACTGACCACATGGGAGAAGATTCTTCTCTCCCCTAATTACCCCTACCTAACCCTAGACCTGAGGTTAGTTTAAGTCATTTATATTTCATATAAAACCCATGTATTTTCTATATTTTCAGGAATTAATGCAAAGAAAACCAAAAAATTTGTGCAAGAGCCCAAGGGCGTAGCCCCCTCTCTCCCTTCCACCCCTAGCAGCTGTGAAAGCTTCCATTTCTGAGGTGAACTTCCTCCTTATCAGCCCCTCCCTGAGTGAGAAGCTTAGCACCGCCGCCGCCGCCATCGAGCCGCCGTCGGACCACCACCCCCATACCGCCGGAGTTCTGTCCACCTCTGGACAGCAGCCCAGTGTTCAAAATTCTTCCTCCCAATCCATAGATCTGATTGATCTGAGATTTTGAGGGTGAGTTCCCCACGTGATTTCCCCCTTCCACAAAACTGCTCATGCCCTGATTCATTCGTTTGCCCCCATTCCATTTACGTTTTCCCAGGCCTACACAGTCTGTCCCAATGCAGATCTATGTTCCAGCAACCCCTCTCTTCGCCCTTTTGATTCCCTAAATTTCTAATTTTAGATCAATCTTAAATTTGGACAGGAACTTCTGTCCACAAAAACCCCCTTCCACAACATTTTTCATGATTTTATGAATTTTTTTACCCCTCCTAAAATTCACTGCTAAATCCGGAATCTATTCTGTCTCTTGCAGTCCAGATCCGACCACCCCCTATCTTAAAATACTTCCCACCCTTCCAACCACCTCATAAAATTACAAAAAAATTATTTTCATGTTCCTTACTTCCCCCCTATCTCCCATAAAAAGCCCAACTCCCATATCCATAGTTTAAGTCTCGGTCAAATCTCTTCTACAGGCAAATCTCAGTCTGCCCGGTCTGTTCTAAGACAGGGAACTTTCCAGTTCCAAAATTCCCCACGAAGAATCAAGCCACAGTAAAATTTCTATAACAATAGGTGTTCGTATATCTTCAAGAGACCTTCGCAATGGCACCAGTTTCACGTCGATCCGACTTCGGATCTGGTCGCAGCATGGGTTCTCGATGGGTCGCGTAGTTCTGAAACTGCATAACAGGTCCGGGCCAACAAGCAGCAACGTCCCCGATTCAGACCACCTCGCCTTCCTCAAGGTGATCCAGCGCTATCCCTTCTAGAGGGTTGCTCATCCAGGAGTCCTCTTCGCGTTGGGACCAATCCCAGCCAGATCGGATGCTAGATCAAGACGTTATCCTCCAGATCGCTAGCACACGCCGTCCGGGAAGCACCGACGGAGCGGTCCACATTACTGCCCGTCAACCCAAGCTTGTTATTCCTGGGTCATTGTTGTCGCCCTTTACCTCCCTGTGTGGATTGGGCATCATATTTTTAATTATTGATAATTGTTTGTACCAGGGGTACGAGTCTTGATCAGGGTCATCTTCCCCACGCCCAGAGGGTGAAGGTATCATTTCCGCTCCCCTCTTTGGCATTTGCTTTACTCGTATGTATTTCTATATGTCACTGCTTGCATGTGATTGGACCTAGCTCATTAAAGTATTTTAATCACCACTGTGAGAGAGAGCGAAACCTATCTCGTGACCCGATCCGGACACGAAAGTGAGTTGACCACCCTAGCTCATTGTCGGTTTCTCAACCGCGCACGTCCACACGCTTCCCTCGCTAGGGATGAGTCGCGAGTTTGCCTAGAGTCCAAGGTTTGCATTCAAATTGGCGTTGAGTCGCGTCCCGTCCCACATCAAATTTGTATCAGAGCGGGTTTGAGTCTAAGGTAGTCGATCCTAGGTTTGCATGTCATTCGTATACCCGGTATATTAAAAGGAGTCCCCGGAACGATAGGTTATTCCTATTGGGAAGGTAGCACACTTGTGTGAGTGCGATCTTTGGATCAAACCTCCGCCACGTACCCGATACTGGTTGAGTCTAGGTTTGTAGTCGAGTCTGCATTCCAACTTTGCATTGTTATTTTAGGGTCGTGTCTAGCCCATTAGAGAGTCAGTTTGTCTTGTCACCGAGTGTCTACATGGCCATCCTATAGCTCCCCGTGTCCCATGGATCCCCAAAAGCCCACGTCATATGAATGGTGGCGACACACCCAA
Organism: Amorphophallus konjac; assembly: GCA_022559845.1. NCBI lineage: Eukaryota > Viridiplantae > Streptophyta > Magnoliopsida > Alismatales > Araceae > Amorphophallus > Amorphophallus konjac. The sequence continues at coordinate 470,985,693 of CM040121.1, forward strand.
GGATGGGGAATCCAACCCTTCCACATCCATAGGCCCGAAGCCTCAGACTTCTATGGCTCCAAAGTCCCGAGCGACTACCTAAAGTGGGAAGCCGCTATGGACCAATACTTTGACTGTTACACTATGTCCGATGCCATGCAAGTCAATTTTGCCACAAAGTAGCTTTTTCACGAAGTTGTCGAAAAATGGAGAGACCTTGAATGCTTGATGGTGATTAGGAGGCAATGGCCCATCGAGTCATGGTGCCAAATGAAAGCCGAGCTTAGAAAGGTCTACCTGCCTCACCCAGCCGCCTCCAACCAGCCCCACTTTGTCACCTCCCACCGGGAAGGTCATAGTCGGAGATGAAGGCACCCGCATGTAGATGAGCCTAGACCCAAGACTAGGCCGAGTGATTATGAGCGAGTCCAACCCGATACCCCTACTCCAAACCCCACAATTGCCAAACTCTTCAACATCATTTCAGATCAGTTGGATAGGATGTGTACTCAAATTGACGGACTCCTGCCCGAGCCTATGGAGGTCATGGCTGACATTCCCAACCCGGTGCTACCCCAAGGGCCTCTCCCCCTCATGGAGGACATTCCTTCCCCACCTGTGAGAGCTCCATTGTCACCACCTTCACCCTCTGATCTTTTTTCAGAGTTGCCTCAGCCAGAGCCACCCGTACTTCGAACAGGAAAGCTAATCATCGCCGAGCCACTACTTAGCTGGCTCAAGACAGGTTTGGTCCCTAGACCACCTAACTACCCATCCGTGGACCCTGTACTACCATTAGTGCCCGTCAACTCATTCCACACCACTTTCCGATCTTGTCACCATGTAGATACATTGTAAGACCTTATTAAGGGATTAGACCGACAGTTGAAGTTGACGCACATGTTGGCCCCAGGCTTCGACCGACCCAAAGGTCGTAGCTTCACCCATCCCGCTTTGGGGTCGACTACCTCCATGTGCATCGTGGGTCATGTCACCACGGAGGTTCTTTTATTCCTCCCCATGCCGGCCGAGCCTGATTTCATTCCACTTTTCCCGAGGGAGGAACCTTATCTTCTCCATGAGATCATCGTCCCACTTACCACAATGAATGAAGGTGACCATTTACACCTTCAAGGATTTTAAACATGAGACCATGTCATGAGGGAACCCATCCCGAGGGGTCACACTTTCTTTGATTCCTTCGACCCCTCCCCAAGTGAACCTTATGACCCACCTCATCTATTCCACCTTGCCAAGGAGGTCCACTATCACACCTCTTCCACACAGGCTAGTCAACCTATGCTTCATCGGAAAGAGTTGCATACATCGCCATCATCTAGGGATGAAGAAGGTAAATTTGGCTCTCCTAGCCCTCCCAAACCTCCCTAGTCCAATAGGAAGTCCTTGCATGCATGGTACCTTTTAGGATGTCTAGGAGCCCCCATTCCGCCAACCATCGGTTGCATTGAGTGTATGCTTGTCACACATTCGGATGTCCTGGTCCGCCATTGCATATGTAGGGGTTTGCATAGCATTAGGTTTGTCTAGGACATAGAGTTTACTTTTCTTTATTTGTATAGTTTGTTAGGAGTCTGCATACGTCGAGTCGAGTCGGTCTATTGCAAGCTCGCGGTGTCAGTCCCTTTCGAGTGTAAGGCAAGTCGGATCTCATGCGTACGTTGTAGACTTGCCTAACGAATATGGGAACAGCTCTACCTTCAAAGTAAGTCTCGGATCTAGTCACATACAGGGACCCAGCGGTGATTCCTAGTGAGTATTTGAGCCGTCTCCTCCCCTTTGAGAGTGACCCCACGATGAAGTGTCCACCACTAGCCTCATTCCCACAGCAGCGTAAGCATATCGAACATATACGGGATGAGCAGGTGACGATTACTAGGAGTGGAGTGTACCTCCGCGCTACCTGGTACGGTGACGGATCCGCAGGAGCCACGTGAACAACCACACCCCTTACTCGACGGGGTCAAGTTTCTCCCACCCGGGGAGAATTGATGGGACATCAAATTAAGACCACTAACTTTTTTTATTTGCATTTATATCCTTGAGTTAATTGGGTTTGCAATTATATGGCAAGTATAAGCCAATGTGTTACTTGGGCTAAGTCAATGGGTTTCTTTGCAAAAAGGCCATGTTGGCCCGACGGGACCCCCACCCTCTTTCCCATTGGTCCACCTAGATTCTAGGGCCCATGTGGGGATGGTCCATCGTCCAAGATGGCATCTTGGACCAAGCCTCTCTTGTTGACTCCAAGTGGTGGGCGCACCCTCCCTTGTCCCCATGTGGGAATTAAAATAATTCCCCTTTAGAATTGTTTATAATTGTTGTAATTGACCACATGGGAGAAGATTTTCTCTCCCCTAATTACCCCTCACTAACCCTAGATCTAAGGTTAGTTTAGGTCATTTACATTTGTTGTGCCCCGGACTGTTTTGACGAAGATCTTGTATGAAAAAGTCATGTGTTAGATTATATGATTTGCATTGATATATATATGATGAATGTGGGCTTTGAAGGTTAAACTGAGTGTTTGATCAATTTGAGTCTTGTTAATGAGAAATATTGAATGTTGATTCAAGTGGATCGACCATATTCTGGTGTGTTTCTTGATTGCATAGACCCTACACACTGCATTGAGTGAGCACTGAGTGGTTCTTATATAATTTATCATATTCAATTTTATTCCGTTGGATGAGATGATCTTACTATTGAAATCGAGCTTTTCACTTGTGAATCTCGCTTACAAATGGGATGAGTGTTTCTTTTGATATGGATTGGTTTGGAAACCTGAATTGCTAACTTGGGTTATTGAGATTCATGGCAATTTGAAAATGCAGGATCATTGTGGAGTTTTCACTCAAATTATTCAAGGCCATGGTATGAATACATGTTTAATTGGATTTCAATGTGGATGGATTGATTTGGGTTGAAATCAAGTTTTGTCATGACCATCTGGGTTATAAGTGCATAAATGATTGATCTTGATACTTTGGTTCAAGAAATGTGTGTTTCGATTGGATTGATTGAACTTTTTTGACTGTCAGGAAAAGTGTCGACCTCAGGGGTCGACACTTATTTTCACGCTCTCTGCCTTGCATTAAGTGTTAAGAATGCTGGCAGAAAGTGTCGACCCATGAAGTAGATGCTTTCACCTGGGTTATTTTAACTTAGTAAAGTCAGAAGCATCGGGAAAAAGTGTCGACCTCTGAAGTCGACACTTTCAGGTAGTTCATTCAATTCTGTGAAAATAGAACCTTTGTGAAAAAGTGTCGACCTCAAGAGTCGACACTTTTCACCACGAATGTTGTTTTGATTCATAGGCCAGAACATTTGGGAAAAAGTGTCGACTCAATGAGTCGACACTCATTTCACGTATGTTGTTTTTATGTGTTCTGACAAAACACTCGTGAAAAAGAGTCGACTCTATGAGTCGACACTTTTTCCGAGCAACCTGAACGGGATTTCCGGATCTGTTTCAAACCCACTTAATAGAGATCAAATTGGCTTGGTTAATTACTATAATGGTCCTAGGGCATCCACCATGTTTTGCATGTGGTATGTAGAGGATTTGGCAAGGGCTTTTGTGTCTTATTGGCTTTCAATCCCTTTTGTATATAACGCCGCCCTTGTTCGATTGGAAGAAGGATCTTGGAGCTTTTAACGTGATCATCCTTTTGCTTGCAGGAGAAGAAGGAGTCGCACCCTGTTGGAGGAGAAGGAAGGCTACGTCGAGTTCGTCCCTCACGAGCCCGAGCCAAGATCGGGAGGCCGCGGTCGGCGTCCTCTTCATCCACTGCTTCAAGCGTTCATATCTTCAACACCGGCTTCTTCCATCCCTCGGCTCCATCGTTCTAGTGCTACCTTCTTTAATCTCCGAGTTTGTTTAAGGATTTATGGGGAAGATCATGTGTGCTATTATATCTTGTGCTTAGATTCCTATTCTCAGACTGGGCTTTGTATTTCCATCTTATTTTCATCTTTAGACGATTTCGGAGCTTGCTCCGAGTGTGTGTGGGGTTTCTCATCGTCGAGCGAGAACCCACGTGTGTGGGCCGTCGTGCCCGTGTGTGGTGGTTGCTGCTGTCGTGCAGCATGTTTTAGTGAAATCCTCTCGAGGTGAGAGGGGTGGACGTAGGATGGCACTTGGTGCGTCCGAACCACCTAAAAATCACTGTGCCGTGGTTTGCTCTTTATGTGGTTGAATGATATTTCCTATCCGTTCATATTACGAGTGTGAGTCGGTGAGACGAGAGTTTGGTTAACTGTCCGCTCGTACATTGTTATCAGAGTGATTATATTTCTGCGCTGGAAAGTTATGAGGGCTTGCTTGTTTATCATTCATTTGTTTTAATCAAGCTTGATCTAGGGTTTATTTACCATCTCTGTGGTTTAATTTAATTAAGTCTAAAATTTTGTAGAAAGGGTGGGCAATCAATTCACCCCCCTCTCAATTACCTCATAACTGGGCCAACAATTGGTATCAGAGCCTCGGCTCTATTTTCATCTAGAAACCTAGCGGTTTAGAGAGATCTGTTAGGAATGGCCAACAATATGAACAAGGGGTTAATGCCCGAAGGGCATTCCATTCATAGGCCACCTTTCTTTGATGGTAGTAACTACCCTTATTGGAAGAATAGGATGACCGTCTTCCTACATGCTCGAAGTCATGAAATATGGACTGTCATTAGGAATGGTCCGTATGTTTTACACTCAGATGAGGATATGTGGGATGATGATAGTATTAAGAAAGACACTGTGAACTTTAATGCTTTAAATATTATTCAGTGCGCTACTCACCCTAACGAGTATGCTCGTGTCTCCATGTGCAGTAGCGCAAAAGAAATGTGGGACAAGCTCAAGCTTATCTATGAAGGTACCATAGAAGTCAAGAAGACAAAGGCGAACATGTTGATCCGTGACTACGAGCTATTTCATATGCAGGAGGAAGAGAGTATTTCCGAGATGTTCGCACGTCTCATGGAGATCACAAATGGCTTAAAGTCACTCGGAAGAGAGTTCAAGGACACTGATTTGGTAAGGAAAGTGTTGAGGTCCCTATCACCAAGCTAGCACACCAAGGCGACTGTGATAGAGGATTCTAAAGACTTGCCTACCCTCACCGTGGATGATGGCCTATGAGATTAACATAAAGAGAACGGAAGAGGACACAAAGAAGAAAAAGTACGTTGCGTTGAAAGCTTACCCGGAAACAATTTCAAGCCAAAAGGATTCTATGGGAACCACCGACATTGAAGAGGTTGACATGTTAACAAGAAGAGTAAGATAGTTCTTGCACCAAAGAAGATGATTTGGCGGAAAATTCAAGAAAGGAAGGAAGCAGCCGAAGCAGAAGATCGAACCATCAAAAGCGGCGGAAGTGATGTGTTATGAGTGTAAGAAGATGGGGCACATGCGAGGTGAATGCCCAGAACTGCAAAAGAAGAAAGGAAAGATGGTGAAAGGCAAGAAACCCAAGGCGATGAAGGCAACATGGAGTGACGAGGACGAGGATGAGCCTACGTCCGAGGAAGAAAAAAAAAATGAAGAGCTGGTAAAGACCATGTGCCTTATGGCCAGGAGCGATCAGGAACAGGTAATCTCTGACTCAGAGCTTATCACTAATGAACAATGGGAGCTTGCCTATGAGGAATTAGATGAAAAGTACAAAAGAATGAAAAATGAGAATAAAATCTTGAAAAAGAAGATCCATGAAATCTTGCATTCATCCAATTCATGTGAGAAATGTAATCTGCTTGACATGCAAGCTGAAAATTTCAAAAATGCAAATGAGGTTTTGGAATCAAAATTGGTTTTGTTTGAAGATGAAATTGCATGCCTAGAAGTAGAAAAGAATAATGCTTTTAAAATCAAAAATGAAATTCAAGAAAGGCATGACTTGTTGAAAAAGGAGTTAGAAGAATTGAATGTTAAACTGACTGAATGTGAGAAAGTGAAAGAAAATTTGAACAGCGAAAGTGAAAGTCTTATAAGTGAAATTGAAAAAGTGAAGAATGGAAGTGAGAAGATGTTGAAAGGAAAAGAAAAACAATTTGTGAAGAATTCAAATTTCATAAATGGCAACAAAAATCATTTTCACTATGCTATTAAAAGTTCATCTCATCATGGATAATGTTCACACACACACCGTGCTACATCAACTGCTAATTCTAGTTTCCCCTCCACTTTTAGGAATGTAAATAACAGAAGAAATTTTGGTAGGAAAAGACCCACTTACTTTTACTGTGGGAAGATAGGGCATGACATGTACATATACCAGTTAATGCAATATGATGATGACATGTTTTTCAGTAAATACAATCAATCTTTTGGAAATGCTAACATCACGGGACCCAAGTTCGCTTGGGTACCCAAATCAAAATGAGCAAGGTTGCTTATTGGTGCAGGTCTGCATGAAGGCGGTAGAGAATAAATGGTACCTGGACAGCGGATGCTCCAGACACATGACGGGGAATAAACAACTTTTTGCAGACCTTGCAGAGAAAAATGGAGGTACGGTAATATTTGGTGGACAAGACAGAGGTAAAATAATCAGAATTGGGAGAATTGGTAAGTATCTCAACCATTGCATTGAAGATGTTTCACTGGTTAGAGGTCTTTGCCATAACTTGCTTAGTATAAGTCAACTCTGTGACAAGGGTCACAAGGTTATTTTTGAGTCTTCTCACTGCACTATTGTTGATGCTAAGTCTCTTGAAGTCAAATTCATAGGAGTAAGGAGTAACAATACTTACCAGGTTGACTTTGATGAAATTACTTCTGAAAAATTATGTTTAGTTGCTAACAAAGCTGAAGATGTCTGGCTGTGGCATCGCCATATTGGGCATGCCAGTCTAAATGTCATTAAGAGGCTGAATCGTCATGGTTTAGTTAGAGGTCTTCCTAGTTTAAATTTTGAAACATCAAAAATTTGTGAAGCATGTAATAAAGGAAAACAAACCACAACTTCTTTTAAATGCAAAAACATTGTTTCAACAGAAAAACCCCTTCAATTGTTGCATCTAGATTTGTTTGGTCCCACCAGGACTCGGAGTCTTGGAGGGAAGCTTTATGCTTTCGTGATTGTCGATGATTTCTCGTGATATGCATGGGTTTTGTATCTAGCTAACAAAAGTGATGCATGCAATGAATTCATTGATTTTTATGCTAGAGTTCAGAATAAAAAATGATATTCAATTCAGAAAATTTAAAGTGACCACGGAAAAGAATTTGAAAATCATGAGTTTGATGCATTTTACAGAAAGCAGGGGTACGAGCATCAATTCTCATCACCAAGAACCCCGCAACAGAACGGTGTGGTCGAGAGAAAAAATAGGACGCTCGTGGAGATGGCACGTACCATGCTTGCGGAGAATGGTCTTCCATGGTACTTATGGGCAGAGGCAGTGAACAATGCCTGCTACATCACAAATCGAGCAATGGTAAGACCGATCCTTAAGAAAACTCCTTACGAGCTGTATAAAGGTAAGAAACCCAACATATTACATTTTAAGCCATTTGGATCTATTTTTTACATTTTGAACAATGGTAAAGATAATCTTGAAAAATTTGATGCGAAGAGTGATAAATGGATTTTCCTCGAGTATTCTCTAACTTCTAGAGCTTACCGTGTTTATAACACTAGAACACTTGTTGTCGAGGAGAGTCCACATGTTGTTGTTGATGAATACACTATGAGAAAGTCAAATGATAATGATCATTTTATTGTTACAGGTGAGAATGAAGTTGAAAAGGGAGAGTCGAGCAAACAAGGTGAGGCAGCAAATCAAGATAAAGAAAGTGAGCAAGATGAGGAAGCACAACAAGAAGATCAAGTGCATTCGACCCTTCCACACCAATGGACAACACAAAAGGACCATCCGTTGGAGAATGTGATCGACGGTGTGGATGAAGGAATTCGAACCCGGGCTTCAATGAGGGAAGTTGAAATTCATGATAACTTAGCTTTACTTTCTAGCATTGAGCCTAAGTCTTTAGATGATTCTTTGAATGATAATTCTTGGGTTCTCGCCATACAAGAAGAACTACACCAATTCCAAAGGAATCGGGTGTGGTTCCTCGTGCCCCGGCCTGATAACCATCCTATAATCAGAACTAAGTGGGTTTTCTAAAACAAACTTAGTGAAAATGGGGTGGTTGTGAGGAATAAGTCAAGGTTCGTAGCCAAGGGCTACTCCCAAGACTTTGGCATTGATTTTGATGAATCCTTCACTCCTGTGGCTAGATTAGAAGCCGTTACAATCTTACTTGCTTATGCTTGTCACAAGAACACCAAGCTATTTCAAATGGACGTGAAGAGTGCCTTCCTCAACGAGATTATCAAGGAAGAAGTATACGTGGAACAACCACCGGGCTTCGAGGATGAAACATATCCGGACCACGTCTACAGATTGGATAATGCACTGTATGGATTAAAACAGGCTCCCTGGGCATGGTATGATCGTTTAAGTTCATTTCTTATTGATAATGGCTTCCAATGACGTAATATAGATCAGACGTTGTTTACAAAAACTTGTGATGAACATTCCTTAATTGTTCAAGTTTAAGTAGACGACATAATTTTTGGAGCCTCTACTTTGAGATGAATGATGAATTTACCCAACTCATGCAGGGAGAGTTCGAGATGAGCTTGATGGGTGAGCTGAACTTCTTCTTGGGATTGCAAATAAAGCAACTAGACGATGGCATTTTCATCAACCAAAAGAAGTACACACAAGAAATCGTGAAGAAATTCCAACTTGAGAGTGCCAAACCCTTTGCAACACCCATGTCCACCTCACAGAAAATGGAAGAAGAAAAAGGTAATTGTCACGCCCCGACACGGAATATCGAGGGCGTGAGCGAGTCGTAATCAAGCGTGTCGATCAGAGCATGCACAAATTTAATTCTAAGATAAAGATTAATGAGAAAATGATACTTTTATTCCATCAAAATAGAGGTAAATTATAAACTTCCAAACCTAAAGTACATGATTCTTGTAAAATACTAATGATCTACATAAATCCTATAGAAAAGAAAATCACTCTTTCACTCTTGTCCAATCCCTTATTCAATGTCATTTCCTGCAACAATTTAACCAAAACGTAGGGTGAGTAAAAAGCTCAGTAGGATTTTATATCTCTAAAAACCAGGCAATCTTTAAGTGTTTAACAATTTAAGTAATCTTTCCAAGTTGCATCGAAAAGTGTATAACATGAGTGGAATTCTCAAGTAATTTAATAAGATATCAAGAGAAAATTTCAAGTAATAACTTTGAACAAGTAAAGAATTTCATGTAATTGGTCATTTCACGCAAGTCAAATAATTCATGTAATTTTTAAGTAATCATGTAAACAAGTAACAAGTACGAATAGTGGAATGCCGTAAAAATCTAACAAGTCATACACTTTGGTGCAATGTCACACCGTGGTCAATCAACTCCCATGGGCATAAGTACTTTCGGGCGCTCCTCCCAGGCCAGACCAGGTCCCATTAATGCCAAGCATTGGGTCGGTGGATCATAAGATCCCACGTATGTTTAGACATCCACTTAACACTATGGTCAATGAATTTCAAGAATAAGCTCATTTGTAAAAAGTACAGATCTGGCAAAAATCTCAAAAGTTGTAAGAGAAGTGAATAATAATTTTAAGGCATCATGTTTAATGACATTAAGTCGTGGAATTCAAGAACGAACGATAACTAGGAAGAAAATTCAAGTAAATAGAACTAATAGAATTATTTTAATTTCATAATTTAATCTTGTGTTCAATTGATTTATCAAGTGTTTAGGCATGTTTTCAGGACGTTTTTTATATCCTGGAGGTATTTTAGTTAAGCCAAAACGCAGATTTTATAGCCAATCGGAATTCTGTTATGAACGTGGTGTAGGTAAGTACCATGTTCACGAAATCATTTGAGAATTCATTCTTAATTCTGTTAAAATTCAGAAATATTAAGTTTTAGATAAGATGTATATATTTTTAAATTAAAATCGTGACTTCACTTATTATTGATATTTTTAATGATAATAAGATAGGATAAATGATAATAAGATAGAATAATAGATTTATCATGCAGAAAATAATTTAACATACTAAAAAGTAATTTTTATACACCAATTTGCCGATAGCATGATAAAATCGATTTTTACATGCTGTAGGTAATTTTCATATATTTATTTATTGATATTATGATAAATATAGATTTTCATGCTTAAGAAAATAGATTTATTATGCTAAAAATAGTTTCATCATGCCAAGCCGAGCCGAGCCGAGGTGAGGTGAGGTTGGTTGGTTGGTTGGTTTTTTAAGAACGCGGCGTGGCAATATTTCATTCTGACGCCCGGATATTTTTCAGAACGCGCTGGCCTTGCCTAGCGCGACCTCAAGAACGCGCTAGCCAGTGCTAGCGTAATTTGGAAAATAATTTTTTTTATTTTTTTTGAAAAATAGGGTATAGGAACACGCCATGTCAGGGCAGCGCGTTTATGAACGCGCCCCTGATGGGTAGCGCGTTATGGTCCTGAAGAAAAATGGGAATACCCCTCCAATAAAATGACCATAACTTGCTCATTTCTTAACGAAATTTAGGGAAACATGTATCAATGGAAAGGTACTGAAAAATACACAAGATAGCATGTTTTAATTGAGATTTAGCCTGAGAGATACCTACCTTGAGTAGATCTAAGGAAGAGGTAGAAAAATAGCCCCAATAATAAGAAAACCCTTTGATCTCTAAATCTTCCCTTCAAATCCCCTCCAATCTCGCAACAGCATAGCCTAGGCCACCAAGGATGATTTGAGGGTCGAATGGGGTCCTATTTATAGTCAAAACTTGTCCAAATTTGTCAAGATTCCTTACCTAATTTTACCAAACCCATTAACTACGAATTAGAAGAAAATTCCAACTTCTCCTCTTAATCTACCCTGAATTTGGTGTGAAACCAATGTAAGAATGGCTGGTCTAAGGTGGCTGGTAGGTAAGGGTTGATTCTTGAGTCAATCTTCTAGAAATGGAGTTATTTTAATCCCTTAAATATCATATTAAACACATGTTACGAATTTAAGGTTAATTTAACCTTTATTGAATCCTTTAACCATTAATTTAGCTCATTATGATTTATCCTTTCGGCCAATTGTAATCCTAATCCATTATATGGACTTTTATTGGGTTTACTATGATTTTTCTAAGGGTTAGAGTATTTAATTTCTATTTACCTTAAGTAAATTCAAGTAAACACATTTATCTAGTTTATTTCATATAGTAAAAATATTATTTAATTATTTCATGAAGATTTTTAATTATATAATTCATTGAAAAAAATTATTTGTCATTTTAATTTGTCGGGTTTATACATCCTCCCCCACTTAAAAGAATTTGGTCCTCCAAATTCACATTATATAACTAAAATTCAAAAATTCGAATAGAGAAGTCGAATTCCTAACCTAAGATTAACTCCGAATACTTCTTCTTGATGGACTTTTCCAATTCCCAGGTGGCTTCCTCGAATCCACACTTACTCCATTGAACTTTTACCATCGAATGGCCCGATTCCTCAGTTGGTGTAATTTTCGATCTAGTATCTTGATCGGCTTTTCTTCATATGATAAGTCCTTTTGTAGCTTCAAATCTTCAAACTGTATCACATGCGAAGGATCGTACACGCACTTCCTCAGCATTGATACATGGAAAATATCATGTACACCGGCCAATTGAGGAGGCAAAGTCAGCTTGTACGCCACCTCACCGATTCTCTCCAGAATCTCGAAACGGCCGATAAATCTCGGACTGAACCTTCCTTTGATGCCGAATCTTTTAATTCCACGAGTGGGTGAGATCTTTAAGAAGACGTGATCCCCCACTTGGAACTCAAGGTCTCTCCTCCGATTGTTGGCATAACTCTTTTTCCGTGATTGAACTACCTTCAATCTTTCTTGAATCAACTGGATTTTGTCAGTTGTATCTTGGACAATATCGGGACCAAGCAATCCCTTCTCTCCAACCTCGCTCTAGCATAGAGGCGATCTACAGCTTCGGCCATAAAGAGCTTCGAATGGTGCCATTTGTATACTTGACTGATAGCTATTGTTATAAGCGAACTCAATCAATGGTAAATGTTCATGCCAACTTCCGCCGAAGTCTATCATGCATGCTCTCAACATATCTTCAATAATCTGATTCATCCTCTCGGTTTGTCCATCAGTCTGAGGGTGAAAAGTAGTGCTAAATCTTAGCCTAGTACCCATAGATGATTGCAAACCTTTCCAGAAGTGAGAGGTGAATCTCGGATCTCGATCCGAAATAATAAAACTTGCAATACCATGCAGCCTTACGATCTTTTGATATATAAGGCGGCTAGAACATCCACAGTCCATTTAGTCTTGATAGGTAAAAAGTGAGCGGACTTGGTTAACCGGTCCACAATTACCCATATAGCATCAAAACCACATCGGGTCTTCAGCAATCCAACTATGAAGTCCATACCGATACTATCCCATTTTCATTCCGGTATTTCGAGAGGCTTGAGTTTACTAGCCAGTTTGAGGTGCTCGGCTTTAACTTGTTGGCATACCAAGCATCGACTTACGAACTCGGCTACCTCTCTTTTCATGTTAGGCCACCAGAAAGTTCTCTTGAGGTCTTGGTACATTTTTTGTAGCACCTGGGTGAATAGTGTACCTTGACCGATGTGCTTCCTCCAAGATTTTCCCCTTGATGGTAGAACAATCGGGCATGCAAGTTCTTCCTTTGAATAATAACCTTCCATCATCATCCGGAAGGAAATCCGGTCGTTGATCTAGTTTCTCTTTAATTTCAATGATCATCGGATCATCATCTTGAAGTTCCTTGATTTTCGAGAGTAACTCGGGTTGGAGTCGTGATGCGGGACGGACACAGGGACCGACTCTACGTGGTATGGACCTCGGACTCTAGACGTGGACACGACCAGCAACACATGATGGGAGAGACATTAGGCCCGACACGGAGAGCTCCCATAGGCTACACGTCGCTAACAGAAGTGCAAACTCACTCGGCGTCCCATGCGAGGGAAAGCGTGGATCGTGCGCGGTTAAGGAACCGGCAGAGTTCAAGGTAGTCAGACTCACTTCCGGACTCGGATCGAGTCACGGGACGGGTCACTCTCACTCTCACAGCGGTGACATGGACACACGGGCTAGTACCTACACTCTCGGCAGCGGCAAAAGACCGTATACTAGCTAAGCAAATGAACGCCAAGAGGTTCGGACCATTACCTCCACGCACCCGGCGTGGCGAAGACAACCCCGGCCAATCACGGACCCCCGGTTAACACAATTTTACAGCAGTACAATAATTTGACCCACTCCACGCAGGGAGGTAAAAGGTCACATGCGGGGCCCAGGAATCAAGCGAATTGGGTTGACGGGCAGCATCTTGATGTCGCCCGGCGGTGTCGAACTCCGCGTTTTCGTTCTTTCCGAACGGCGGGTTCTGCGGGCCCGTGGGGCCCACGGGTGGCGCTGGCCTCCGGATCTGCAGGAGTGGGTCCCACTGTGATGGGGACTCCTGGTGGCATGCCTCCACGGAAGGCGGTCGGCCGGGAACGCCGATCGGTGGCCGAACAACTCCGATCTCCAAGCTTGTGGAATGCTGCCCACGGATTTTTGCTTGCTGTTTTCAGGCGTGCGCTCCGGCGAAATCAACTGCTGCGATCAGCCCCGTCGCCGGAATGCGACGAAACTAGCGCCGTTGGAAAGAGGACTCAAAATCCTCCAACCTAGGGCCAGTGGATTCCTCTGAACCTATGCGGACCTGGAACTTAACTAATTTTCAATTCTCTGCTATATAGTTCCAGAACTCTCAGTTCAGTACATCAGTTCCCTGTAAACGGCCGTTGACCACCTACTTACAGTGGGATTCAACTTCAAGCTCTTCTTAAAAGTTTTAGATAATCAAACCACGAAGCTGGGACAAGTTTTAGAATTGGATTTGGAGGTGGTGGTGATTTGATAGGATATTTGGAGTGTCTGGTGGTCGGATCTGGGAACGGGTGGACAGAACTTCAGGTGGATCTGAGAACGATTTGTGGAAAATATGAAATGGATGAACTAGAAATTTAGAAAAATTGTGGATGAAGGGGTTGGTGGAAGGAAGATCCAGTAAAATTGGGCGAACCAAAGAAAATCAAAAAGTGGACCTAAGACCTAAAACTCAGGGCGGAGATGAATCTGGACAAACTGTTTGCAGAACTGAAAGGGAAGAGTGGACGAAAATCTAAAAATATAGAACGGGATCTGAATGACAAACCAATTTTTTTGGGATATCCTTGACACCTATGGAACCTCCAGTAAAATCCCTAGGTCTATCAGAGCTCGTGGTTGATGGCTGAATTTCGTGGAATCTGCTGTGATACTGCACAGGCAGAACTCCGATGAAGACGATGGCGGTGCGGTGGCGGCTCGTGGCGGCGGCGAGGATGACCGGAACTGATAGGGGAGGAGTCACACCTCCAGAGGCAAGCTTCACAGCTGCAAGGGGGGAGAGAGGGTCGCACCAAGCTGGAGCTCCAACAATTTCTTTGATTCAAAATGGCATTAATTCATCAAAATGGGAAAATACAAGCATATATAGGTCACCCATCTAATCCATCCTCCACCGTTGGATCTAGGGGTGTGAGATGGAGGGTTGGGATGGCTTGTGACCATTCCACAAAAATACAATTAAAAAAATAAGGGGGGGACAGCCTATTGACTAGGGGGGGAACAAGCTTGACATGGTAGGTGGGTGTTGGTTGGAAATGTTGACTACTTTGGTCCCTTGTCCCCCATGTGAACAATTGACCATTCAAACTTCTAGATGCCCCATGTGGCATGTTGACTGACCCCACGTGGGACCCTAGGCTGAGGTGGCCCAATGTGGTGGGGACCGGGGGGGCCCGTGGGGCCCACGGGGTCCGAAATGCTCGTAAGTCCCTATTACACTCAAAATGGCAAACCGAATGCAACAAAATAAATACAAATTACACACACATAAAGTCTAGCTAAATATAATAAATGGGGAGGCTCAAGGCGGAGTCTCTAGGCTGTCTCCGAGCCAGATGGACGCTGAGGTGGCTCGTGTCGTGCTCCGTGTGCGTTACCGGTGGCTCGGTGTGTCGTGCCGATCAACTGCTCGGGTGTCCGCACCAATTCTCCCCGGGTGGGAGGAACTCGACCCTGTCGAGTAAGGGTCTGCATCGCTCCTGTATCGCTCCAAAAGGTCCGGATCAATCCGCTGCAACTCGCCATGTGTGATCCATGTGTCCTCGGTAGCGGGCCGTCCTCTCCATCGCACTAGGTAGCGCGGGTAAGATCCACTCCTGGTAACTGTCACTTGCTCGTCCAGTATACGATCTATGTGCTCACGCTGCCGTGAAAAAGGGGCTGGAGGTGGAAGTGGACACTCAGGTGTGGGATCACTCTCAAGGGGAGGAGATGGCTCAAAAGGCTCACTAGGGATCACCGCTGGGTCCCTATATGCAACAAGATCCGATACATTGAAGGTAGAGCTTATACCATATTCCTCGGGCAGGTCCACAACATACGCATTGGATCCAACGCGTTTCAACACTCTAAAGGGACCGGCTCCGCGAGCTTGCAACTTCTTAACGGTTCCAGAGGAAAACCGTTCAGGTCTTACCCTGATCATGACATATTCGCCCTCGTGGAACTCTCGGTGGTGTCGGTGGGCATCGGCTAACTCCTTGTACCATGCATTGCTGGCCTCAATGTGACGACGGATGTCGTCATGCAAACTCCTAACATGCCTAGCAAACGACTCGGCCGACTCCGACACTCTAGCATGGATAGGCATGGGGACAAGGTCAACGGGTTTCCTAGGCCTACGACCTGTGACAATCTCAAATGGACTCATGCCGGTAGACCTATTCACCGAATCATTATATGCAAACTCAGCCATAGGTAGGATGAGATCCCAATCCCCGATGCGATCCCTAACAAGACACCTCAAAAGATCACCCAAACTCCTATTGACCACTTCGGTCTGACCATCTGTCTGGGGATGATATGCAGTGGAGAATTTAAGATGCGTACCCATCATATGCCATAGTGTCTTCCAAAAATAGGAAGTGAACCTAACATCACGGTCAGACACTATAGTGCGAGGCAACCCGAACTTGCACACCACATGAGTAAGGAAAAGGCGGGCTACCCTAGAAGCATCCGAAGTCTTTGAGCAAGGGATAAAGAGGGCCATCTTCGAGAAACGGTCAACAACAACATAGACCGAGTCATGCTTCCTAGAGGTACGTGGCAATCCCAAAACAAAATCCATACTAACATCCTGCCACGGGGCATCAGGCACGGGAAGAGGCGTATAAAGGCCTGAGCTTTGCTTCTTCATCTTGGCCGTAGCACATGTACGGCACTGAGCCACGATGTTAGCAACATCGCGCTTTAAGCTCGGCCAATAAAATCGATGCTCCACTGCCTCAATAGTCTTGTTCCGACCAAAGTGGCCGGCTAGACCGCCCGCATGTAGTTCCCACACTAAGAAATCTCGAACCGAAGTTCGGGGGACACATAGCCTGCTACCTCGAAAGAGGTAACCCTCCTGAAGCACATACTCATCAAGGTCTCTCGAGGGTCCGGCCTGGAGGGTGGTAAAAATCTGACCAAAGTCAGGACAATCAACATAGGCCTCCTTCATCTTCTCTAACCCTATGACCTCGGTACTCATGGTGGTAAGCAAACATGCTCGCCGACTCAAGGCATCAGCCACCTTGTTCTCCACTCCAGCCTTATGTTTAAGCACAAAGGTGAACTGCTGGAGATACTCGACCCAACGACTATGACGCGAATTAAGCTTCTTTTGCGAATGGAGGTACCTCAATGCCTCGTGGTCAGAGTATAGGATAAACTCCTGATGTAAAAGATAGTGCCTCCAATGCCTAAGAGCCTGAACAATTGCGTAGAATTCTTTATCATACGTGGAATATCGCAGTTTCGCGTCATTCAGCTTCTCGCTGAAATATGCGATCGGGTGGGACTCCTGACTCAAAACTCCTCCAATCCCAACACCCGACGCATCACAACAGACCTCAAACACCTTCGAGAAATCAGGCAGTCGAAGGATAGGTGTCTGGGTCATACGCTCCTTGATGTCCCTGAAGGCAGCAGATGCGGCCTTCGTCCAGACAAATGTGCCCTTACGGATGCAATCCGTGATCGGGGCAGTGACGGAGCTAAATCCGCGGATGAAGCGACGGTAGAACGTCGCAAGGCCATGAAAGCTGCGGACATCATGAACTGTACGGGGTTCCGGCCACTCAACAATGGCCTGGACCTTCTCCGGATCGGTGGAGACCCCAGTACTAGACACAATGAAACCCAAGAAGGTAAGCTGAGGTGTCATGAAGGCACACTTCTGTGGGTTCGCAAATAGCTGCTCTCGCCGAAGAAGCAGACAGACCTGCCGAAGGTGGTCTAAGTGGTCCCCTGTGGTGCGGCTATAGATAAGGATATCATCGAAATACACCACTACAAAAGCTCCAATGAAAGGTCGAAGGACCTGAGTCATGAGCCGCATGAAAGTGCTAGGGGCATTGGTCAACCCAAAAGGCATGACCAACCACTCATATAGACCGTCCTTGGTCTTAAATGCGGTCTTCCACTCATCACCAGGCCTAATCCTCACCTGATGGTAGCCACTCTTAAGATCGATCTTCAAAAAGATAGTGGCACCTGCCATCATGTCTAGCATGTCATCCAGGCGGGGAATAGGGAACCTGTACTTCACAGTGATCTTGTTGATGGCACGACTATCAATACACATTCTCCACGTGCCATCCTTCTTCGGGGCGAGTAATGCGGGTACAGCACATGGACTCATGCTGTCCCGGACAGATCCTCTCTGCACAAGCTCATCGACCTGCCGTTTAAGCTCGGCATGCTCCGTGGGGCTCATTCGATAATGCGGAAGGTTGGGCAAAGAAGAGCCCGGAACAAGGTCGATAGCATGCTGAATATCCCGCATGGGTGGGAGTCCCTCGGGAAGCTCATCGGGAAAAATATCAGCAAACTCCCGCAGAATAGGAACAACCTCGGGTGGGAGCTCACCCTCGGAGTCCCGCTCCACCTCTCGGACCGTAATGGCAAACACCGGATAGCCCTGACTAAGCTCCTGCTCCATTTCTCGGGAGCTAATCATCATCAATCTCCTCGTCGAGGGCTCTCCTGGGCCAGAGGTAACGGTCATAGCCCGAGCTGGGGATGGGGTACTAGGCCCGGGAACGGAAGGCTTCGGAGTACTAGGGCCAGTAGGACCCCTAACAGATGGGCTCCTGGGCCGAACGGGTTGGAGGGTGACCCGCTGGCCATCGTGGTCGAAGGTACAGGTGTTCGACCGACCATGGAGTGTGGCATCTCGGTCGAATAACCACGGCCTACCAAGAATGATACTTCCCACTTCCATGGGAAGAACATCGCACCAGATCTCGTCACGGTAGGAGTGGAGCTGCAGTGGGACCAAGCACCGCAGCCTGACCGAAATGGAAGTGGTATCCACCCATGATACTTGGTAGGGGCAAGGGTGGTCTACGGGTGTGAGACCAAGACGAGTGACAGCGTTCGTGGAGATTGCATTGATACAACTCCCGCTATCGATGATCACCTTACAAATTTGCTTTCCCAGCCTACAGAATACATGAAGGATAGTGGTCCGACGCCAGTCATCACTGACCTGTGGCTGGGTGAGGATACATCTGACGACCCCCACGTGGGTATCGTCTGACTGCTGGACATCCTGGGCCTCACCTCCCATCTCATAGTACTCGTCAGCTAACTCTTCATCTGCCTCATAGCTGACTAACTCAAGGCCCGTAGGGGTGGTATCCTCGGCCTGTGTGTCCCCAATGTGAAGAGATGGGCGGGTGGGACACTGGTTGGCGAAATGGCCAAACCCATTGCAGCGATAACACTGCTGCCGTGATCCACTATGCTCCCCAATCATAGGTCCTTTACCTTTATCCTCCCGACGGATAGGAGGCGTAGGCAACAAAGGACGTGTAGGAGGCGCGGGTGCCAGTGGACGGACTGTGGGTGGGGCCGTAAGATGCTGGGGACGAGGAAAATCCCTCGGGGGTGGAGGACGAGGCCTAGGAGCAAAGGGCTCGGGACGAGCGGGCTCCTGAGGTCGAGCCATGGGGGCCCTCGGATACGTGCCAGATGAGCCACGGGACTCGACACTACGAAGGGGAAAAGAGCCCAACCGATGGGGTGACTCGAACTCGGCCTCGAACTGTTCCAATTCGAGAGCAATCTGATATGCCTGCTCCAAAGTGGTGGCATTGCGGCGAAAGAGTTCATATTGATAATTAGGCCGCAAACCTCTCCGAAAGCGGGATATCGTCATGGTGCTCTCTTTCGTGACCCCGCACCGCAAGTAATACTCATCGAACTCGGCGGTGTACTCGGTCACGGATCGGTTCCCTTGGGAGATGCTTTGCCACTTGTCTATAAGACGTTGGCGATATGAGGCAGGAAGGTACTTCTCCCTCAATTTGAGTTTCATATCATCCCAGGTACCGATTTGGGGTTGACGTCGCTGGTTGAGCAGGCTCTCCACATTGATCCAATAAGTTTGAGCCTGCCCTTGTAGCTTCATCTTTGCGTATCGGACTCTTCGGTGGTCCGTCATCTCAAACCACTCGAAGTGCCGGTCCATGCCGGCCTCCCAATCTAAATACACCCTAGCGTCCAAGGACCCGCTAAAAGTGGGAGGGTCCGCACGCACACCCCTAAGAATGCGGTCGTCATCCTCGTCATCACGATTCCGTCGTTGATGACGACGACCGTTACCCCCGTGATCATTGTCGGAGGCATAATCATCCACTATAGGCGCATGTTGCCTCCCGACATCCTCCACCTGAGCCCTTGGCACAGCGGGTTGCTGCACCGGCTCTTGTTGGCCGTTCGTCGGCGCGGGTTGCGCCGCTACTGGGCCCCTCTCTAGGACGGCAATCCTCCCAACAAGGCCTTGAATGGACTGCTCCGAAACCCCGGCCCGATCCTCGAGGACCTTCATCCGCCCTTCTAGACGCGTCCCTATGCCATCCATACGCGTACTAAGACCATCCATACGCGTGTCTAAACGATCCATGATGGCCCGGAACATCTCGGCCGTGGAAGACTCATCGGAACTACGGGCTCGGGACTCCGCCATAGGTGGTGGTGGCGAGTACTGGGTGCCTCGACGGGTGGGCATGCAAAGACACACGACCTAGAAGACACCGACTAATGCAAACACACACTAACTGATGCACTTAGACCTAAACCAATATCCGGTACGGGGCGGAGTTAATCGATCCAAAGATCACTCCCGCAAGTGTGCGACCTCCCGGTAGGCGTAGCCTAATGTTCAGACAACACCTTTTAAGATACCGAATAAAGGGTGCAAATGCAATTTAAAACACACTCTTTTTTTGTTTTGAAAATATTGATGGTCCTAGACTCGACTTAGACCATGATGCATGACTTATGCAACGACTACCCTAGACTCGACTTTCTCTGATACCAAACTGATGCGGGACGGACACAGGGACCGACTCTACGTGGTATGGACCTCGGACTCTAGACGTGGACACGACCAGCAACACATGATGGGAGAGACATTAGGCCCGACACGGAGAGCTCCCATAGGCTACACGTCGCTAACAGAAGTGCAAACTCACTCGGCGTCCCATGCGAGGGAAAGCGTGGATCGTGCGCGGTTAAGGAACCGGCAGAGTTCAAGGTAGTCAGACTCACTTCCGGACTCGGATCGAGTCACGGGACGAGTCACTCTCACTCTCACAGCGGTGACATGGACACACGGGCTAGTACCTACACTCTCGGCAGCGGCAAAAGACCGTATACTAGCTAAGCAAATGAACGCCAAGAGGTTCGGACCATTACCTCCACGCACCCGGCGTGGCGAAGACAACCCCGGCCAATCACGGACCCCCGGTTAACACAATTTTACAGCAGTACAATAATTTGACCCACTCCACGCAGGGAGGTAAAAGGTCACATGCGGGGCCCGGGAATCACGCGAATTGGGTTGACGGGCAGCATCTTGATGTCGCCCGGCGGTGCCGAACTCCGCGTTTTCGTGCTTTCCGAACGGCGGGTTCTGCGGGCCCGCGGGGCCCACGGGTGGCGCTGGCCTCCGGATCTGTAGGAGTGGGTCCCACTGTGATGGGGACTCCTGGTGGCACGCCTCCACGGAAGGCGGTCGGCCGGGAACACCGATCGGTGGCCGAACAACTCCGATCTCCAAGCTTGTGGAATGCTGCCCACGGATTTTTGCTTGCTGTTTTCAGGCGCGCGCTCCGGTGAAATCAACTGCTGCGATCATCCCCGTCGCCGGAATGCGACGAAACAAGCGCCGTTGGAAAGAGAACTCAAAATCCTCCAACCTAGGGCCAGTGGATTCCTCTGAACCTATGCGGACCTGGAACTTAACTAATTTTCAATTCTCTGCTATACAGTTCCAGAACTCTCAGTTCAGCACATCAGTTCCCTGTAAACGGCCATTGACCGCCTACTTACAGTGGGATTCAGACTTCAAGCTCTTCTTCAAAGTTGTAGATAATCAAACCACGAAGCTGAGAAAATTTTTAGAATTGGATTTGGAGGTGGTGGTGATTTGATAGGATATTTGGAGTGTCTGGTGGTCGGATCTGGGAATGGGTGGACAGAACTTCAGGTGGATCTGAGAATGATTTGTGGAAAATATGAAATGGATGAACTAGAAATTTAGAAAAATTGTGGATGAAGGGGTTGGTGGAAGGAAGATCCAGTAAAATGGGGCGAACCAAAGAAAATCAAAAAGTGGACCTAAGACCTAAAACTCAGGGCGGAGATGAATCTGGATAGACTGCTGGCAGAACTGAAAGGGAAGAGTGGACGAAAATCTAAAAATATAGAACGGGATCTGAATGACAAACCAATTTTTTTGGGATATCCTTGACACCTATGGAACCTCCAGTAAAATCCCCAGGTCTATCAGAGCTCGTGATTGATGGCTGAATTTCGTGGAAGCTGCTGTGATACTGCACAGGCAGAACTCCGATGAAGACGATGGCGGTGCGGTGGCGGCTCGTGGCGGCGGCGAGGATGACCGGAACTGATAGGGGAGGAGTCACACCTCCAGAGGCAAGCTTCACAGCTGCAAGGGGGGAGAGAGGGTCGCACCAAGCTGGAGCTCCAACAATTTCTTTGATTCAAAATGGCATTAATTCATCAAAATGGGAAAATACAAGCATATATAGGTCACCCATCTAATCCATCCTCCACCGTTGGATCTAGGGGTGTGAGATGGAGGGTTGGGATGGCTTGTGACCATTCCATAAAAATACAATTAAAAAAATAAGGGGGGGACAGCCTATTGACTAGGGGGGGAACAAGCTTGACATGGTAGGTGGGTGTTGGTTGGAAATGTTGACTATTTTGGTCCCTTGTCCCCCATGTGGACAATTGACCATTCAAACTTCTAGATGCCCCATGTGGCATGTTGACTGACCCCACGTGGGACCCTAGGCTGAGGTGGCCCAATGTGGTGGGGACCGGGGGGGCCCGTGGGGCCCACGGGGTCCGAAATGCTCGTAAGTCCCTATTACACTCAAAATGGCAAACCGAATGCAACGAAATAAATACAAATTACACACACATAAAGTCTAGCTAAATATAATAAATGGGGAGGCTCAAGGCGGAGTCTCCAGGCTGTCTCCGAGCCAGATGGACGCTGAGGTGGCTCGTGTCGTGCTCCGTGTGCGGTACCGGTGGCTCGGTGTGTCGTGCCGATCAACTGCTCGGGTGTCCGCACCAATTCTCCCCTTGCAATAAACACTCCATCTTTCTTCTCCTCCACATTGAGGTTTAAATTTGCCATTTCTTCAAGTAGATGGCATTCTTTAACCATCAAACTTGATAATAAGGCCATTGGCTTCCGGCTAAGAGCATCAGCTACGGCATTGCCTTTCCCAGGGTGGTATTGTATAGAGAAATTGAAATCCTTTAAGTATTCCAACCACCGTCTTTGTCTCATGTTGAGCTCCTTTTGAGAGAATAAATATTTGAGACTCTTGTGATTAGAATACACAATAAAGGCTTCGCCATAGAGATAATGTCGCTAGATCTTCAAAGCAAAGACCACAACTGCAAGCTTTAGGTCATGCACGGGGTAATTTTCCTCGTGTTTCTTTAATTGCCTTGAAGAATAGGCTATAACCTTACCATGTTGCATTAATACGCAACCTAGGCCAATTCCGGATGCATGAGCATACACTTCGAATCCTCCTCCTTCCGTAGGTAATCTGAGAATAGGGCCAGTCGTCACACAATCCTTTAAAGTTTGAAATCTCTTCTCGCATTCCTCGGACCATATAAAAGGATTCTCCTTTCTTGTCAATCTTGTCAAAGATACCGCAATCTTGGAGAAGTCCTTGATAAATCTTCGATAATATCCAGCCAATCCCAAGAAGCTTCAAATTTCCATCACACTAGTAGGTCTTTCCCAGTTCTTTACAGCCTCGACCTTTGAAGGATCGACAGCGATACCGTTCCGAGAAATTATGTGACCGAGAAAAGAAACTTCCTCCAACCAGAAATCACACTTGCTTAATTTGGCATAAAGCTTGTGATCCCTTATTAATTGAAGGGCCTTCTTGAGATGTTCTTCATGTTCTTCCTTTGACTTGGAGTAGATCAAAATGTCGTCAATGAAGACAACCACAAATTGATCGAGGTATGGCATGAATACGCTATTCATTAATTGCATAAATACGGCAGGCGCATTTGTTAGGCCAAAAGGCATAACGGTGAACTCGTAATGCCCATACCTACTCCGAAATGCAGTCTTGTGAATATCCTCTTCCTTGATCTTTAATTGATGATAACCAGATCGAAGATCGATCTTTGAGAAATATCGAGCTCCAAAAATCTGGTCGAATAATTCATCAATTCTCGGCAATGGATATTTATTCTTGATGGTGAGTTGATTCAATTGCCGATAATCAACACATAGTCTCATCGAACCATCCTTCTTTTTAACAAAGAGGACCGGGGCTCCCCAAGGTGAAGTACTTGGTCGGATAAATCCCTTTTCTAATAACTCCAATAGTTGTTCCTTTAACTCCTTCATTTCAACGGCAGACATCCGATATGGAGCTTTAGAAACTGGTGCAGCTCCCGGAATTAAATCAATAGAGAAGACAACTTCTCTCTTTGGAGGAATACCAGAAAACTCGTCCAGAAATATATCAGAATAATCTCGAACGATAGGAATGTCCTTTAGAACGGGTTCCGTGTGCTCGGTCATAGTGATAGAAACTAAGAAATCGGCACAATCCTTCCTTAATAATTTCTTGGCTTTGAGGGCTGAAATGAGAGATATGTGTCTAGAATGCCTGATACAAGAAAATAAGAGGTTGGGGTAACCCATAAAAGTTACCATACCCAACTTGCAGTTGACACTAGCACAATGTGCAGATAGCCAATCGACACCTAATATAACATCATATCCGTCCATCTTCATGCATACCAAATCAGCAGGCAAGTTATAACCGCTAATTAGAACTTCACTAGCAAGATAGAAATGTTTAATCTCCGTTCCCGTTCCAATAGGGGTAGTAATAGTGAGTGTAGAATCTAATGGAACATGCTTCATAGGTAAAAGACCAGCAAATCTTCTATATATAAATGAATGCGTAGCTCCGGTGTCACATAAGACAGAGGCATGCCTTGAGTACACAGAAAGAGTACCTTCCACGACACCTCCTTCCTCGGTAGGTTTCGCATCTATAAGAGCTTGAAGTCTTCCTTGCTTTTTGACAATAGGTAGAAGTTTCTCCGGTGGAGCTTGCTCGTTGAGAAGAGGACAATTCGGGATTCTATGCTCTCGACTCCCGCATCGAAGACATGCACCGAGCTTTATCCAACATTCCTTGGCTTTGTGTCCGGGTTTCTTGCAAAATTTGCATAATTCCTTTGATGACGTAGAGAAAGGAACAATTTGCTTGTCAAAGGTTCTTGGCTTCTTGTCCCCTTGAAAGTTACGTCCACCCTTGTTGAAATTTCGCCCATCCTTGTTGAAGTTATGCCCGTCATTGGGCCTTTTCTTCTCAAAGGAAGGTTTGAAACTTCTGGACCTAGTAACTTGCTCTCTCTTGGCTTCCCTTCCTGGGATGCGATCCGATAACTCCGTTGCATTTTCTAAGAGTTGTGCTCTCCGTACCGCATCAGAATAAATTTGGATATCCATCAAGGCGAGTTGAGTAATATATTGATGCCTTAAGCCATTTAAGAACCTCATTGCCTTCATCTTGTCGGTACCCACGAGATGTGGAGCGTACCGAGATAATCTTGAGAATTAAGCTTCATATTCGGCTACCGATAAACCCCTTTGCTTCAAAGCGGTAAATTCGGCGGCCTTCCTTTCTTGCACTCGATCGGAAAAATATTTACTGTTGAAGTGTTCCACGAACTCTTCCCATAGAATTTGGTCGTGCGGTAAAGTAGCTTCAATCGATTCCCACCAGGCACGGGCATCTCTTTCCAGTTGGAAAGTAGCGAGTATGACCTTTTTCTCGTCAGCACATTGCATAACTCGGAATATCCCCTCGATCTCCTTAATCCAGTGTTCGGCTTCATCCGGATCCGTAGATCCAGCGAACTTGGGAGGGTTCATGCTTCTGAAATTCCTATGCAAATCATGAGCTCAACCTGTTGGAGGGCTTGGGTTAAGCCTTGAACGGTGGGCTGCATCTCGCGCCATTGAGCTCTCTTGGCGGCCATTTGCGAGAATTAGCCTGAAACCATAATTCCAAGGTTTATTATTTTTATTTTGGTATTTATTTCCTGATAATTCCCTTTTTCTTAAAACTTAACCCGTGTTTCTACCCAATCTTACCAGGAAGGTTTTAAGACCTATCCAATTTCTAGATATTGATCTAAAACCTAACCTAAGTTTAAGAATCCTAGGTTTTATGTAACCTAGGCTCAGATACCACAAAGATTGTCACGCCCCGACGCGGAATATCGAGGGTGTGAGCGAGTCGTAATCAAGCGTGTCGATCAGAGCATGTACAAACTTAATTCTAAGATAAAGATTGATGAGAAAATGATACTTTTATTCCATCAAAATAAAGGTTTACATTGCTAATTCATAAGCCATAAAGGTAAACTACAAACTTCCAAACCCAAAGTACATGATTCTTGTAAAACACTAATGATCTACATAGATCCTAGGGAAAAGAAAATCACTCTTTCACTCTTGTCCAATCTCATGTTCAATGTCATTTCTTGCAACAATTTAACCAAACGTAGGGTGAGCAAAAAACTCAGTAGGATTTTATATCTCTAAAAACCAGACAATCTTTAAGTGTTTAACAATTTAAGTAATCTTTCCAAGTTACATCGAAAAGTGTATAACATGAGTGGAATTTCTAAGTAATTGAGATAACAAGATATCAAGAGAAATTTTCAAGTAATAACTTTGAACAAGTAAAGAATTTCATGTAATTGGCCATTTCACGCAAGTCAAGTAATTCATATAATTTTCAAGTAATGTAAACAAGTAACGAGTACGAATAGTGGAATGCCGTAAAAATCGAACAAGTCATGCACTTCAGTGTAATGCCACATCGTGGTCAATCAACTCTCATGGGTACAAGTACTTTCGAGCGCTCCTCCCAGGACCAGACTGGGCCCCATTAATACCATGCATTGGGTCGGTGGATCATAAGATCCCAAGTACGTTTAGACATCCACTTAACACTATGGCCAATGAATTTCAAGAATAAGCTCATTTGTAAAAAGTACATATCTGGCAAAAATCTCAAAAGTTGTAAGAGAAGTGAATAATAATTTTAAGGCATCATGTTTAACGACATTAAGTCGTGGAATTCAAGAACGAACGGTAACTAGGAAGAAAATTCAAGTAAATAGAACTAATAGAATTATTTTAATTCCATAATTTAATCTTGTGTTCAATTGATTTAAGAAGTGTTTAGGCATATTTTTAGAAAGTTTTTTATATCCTAGAGGTATTTTAGTTTAGCCAAAACACGGATTTTATAGCCAATCGGAATTCTGTTACGAACGTGGTGTAGGTAAGCACCATGTTCACGAAATCATTTGAGAATTCATTCTTAATTCTGTTAAAATTCAGAAATATTAAGTTTTACATAATATGTATATATTTTTAATTAAAATCGTGACTTCACATATTATTGATATTTTTAATGATAATAAAATAGGATAAATGATAATAAGATAGAATAATAGATTTATCATGCAGAAAATAATTTAACATGTTAAAAGGAAATTTTTATACACTAATTTGCTGATAACATGATAAAACAGATTTTTACATGCTGTAGTTAATTTTCATATATTTATTTATTGATATTATGCTAAATATAGATTTTCATGCTTAAGAAAATAGATTTATTATGCTAAAAATAGTTTCATCATGCTGAAAATAATTCTAACATGTTAAAGTAATTTTAACATGCTAGAAATAAATTTATCATACTGAGAGTAATTTTCTCATGCTAAAAATTAACATTTAACATGTTAAAATTAATACTTAACATGCTAAAATAATTGTCATACATTAACTTACTGATGAGATGATAAAAAGAAGTTTACCATGCTGATTACAAAAATTCTCTGATAACAAAATAAATTTTATCATGCTGAAAATAATTATTTTATATTTATTTACTAATTATTTGATGGGAAAATAGATTTATCATGCTGAAAAATAGTTTTTAAAATAGATTTAATATGCTGACAATAGTTCTAACATGCTAAAAATAATTCTACCGTGTCGGAAATAATTTTATCATGCTGGAAGTAATTTTAACATGCTGAAAGTAATTTTCATGCATCAATTTACTAGATATTTAATAGGAAATTAGGTTTAGCATGCAAAAAAATAGTTTTAAATGGATTTTACATGCTGAAAAATGGTTTTCATATCTCAGTATGGATAAAATAATTTTATCATGGTGGAAGTACTTTTTAACATGTTGGAAATATTTTTCATGTATTAGTTTACTAATAATGGTAAAAATAGATTTTTACATGCTAAAAATAATTTTTATTCTACAAAAATATTTTTTTAACATGCTGTAAAAATTCAAACATCCTAATATTACTTTTCCTTATTTTTGGTGACTAAATACTTACAATTAATGTGGATTCTAAATGCTATAATTCCTATTGTATAGTGACTAAACTTTAGTCCCACATTGGAAGTTAGAAAAACTTACTTGGCTTTATATGTTGGAGAGCTCACCCTTGGGTCAGGACCCAAGGGGCATAGGATGTGGGCTCGAGTTATTGTAGGCACCCGGATTGACGGCAGAGAAGAGGGGGGGAAACGAGTGATTGGCTTTGGAGTGGAATGTGTGAAGATGGCAAGTCTCCGTGCGAGGGTACCTACAGAGGAACAAAAGGATTAGTACGTGATCACCATAGGTCATTTTACCTGAACCTCGTAGGATGATGATCGCGGGGAGATGTTCAAGATGGGGAGAAGTGGATTTCCTCTTCCTTGTCCTCGGCCGGCCAAGGGCAAGGAGCCCTGCTCGTCCTTTGTGCCGAAGTCCTGCAACGTAGCTCAAGAAAACACCAAAAATAAAACCATTAGAGAACTTGTGGTGCAATATATGATCTAACGAAATGGAATCAAACAAAAAAATACCAAAAATAAAACCATTAGAGAACTTGTGGTGCAATATATGATCTAATGAAATGGAATCAAACAAAAAAATAGTGGTTAAGTACCTGGGGGGTGGGGTGGGAAGGAAGGATGGCCGAGACTTTCGTCCACCCACCTCCCCTTTATTTTTTTAAAGAAAACCTCTTAAGATTGGAGGCTAGGAGGATGCTATATGCAATATTGTACTTACCTGGAAGTCGAGATACACACAAGAAGCAGGGAATCAGAAGTGAAGAAGTTCAAACCAGGTGGAAGGAGGAAGAAGAAGCCTCCGGGACGAAGTTCCGTGAACTCCCATCCTCCTCCGAACTCCTCTCCTAACTCTCTCCCCGAACTCCCCAAAAAATTCTCTCCCAACTTCCCCCAAAAACTCCTTCTCCTTCTTCTCCCGGGAGTGGTAGCCTTTGGTTCCATATGTCGGGAGTTGCAAATCGTGGGTAGAGATCGTGCGGAACGAGGGAGAGAATGTGGCCACGAGCTGGGCCACGTTCTCTGACCAAGTAAACAGGGGGAAGGTGGCCAAACTGTTGGCCACCTTGAAGAGGAGGGCGGCCAGGACTCTGGCCACCTTCCTGGGGAGGGCGACCATTGCCCTGGTCACCCAGGACTGGGGGCGGCCAGGACTTTCGCCGCCCATTCCCATGGTCTTGTGCCCCTTATATGGACGAGGCCCAATAGTCGAGGGGCTATGGGCTGGACTGAAAAGCTCAAACATTGGTAAAAATGAGTGCAACAATTAAGCGTCATTCACACGAGGGCCCATTGGGGATCCGCGGGATGTCCGAAATTCGGCATCTACAAATGCCCCTCCGAAACGTCCGTTTTGCAAGGGAGCCTGACGGACTGATAAATGGGTGTTTCGGTAAAGAAACAAGCCTAATGAGGGCAACACGCTCAAAGAAATTCTTGAGCGGAAAACAAGCTTCACGCAAGGTCGCGTGAGCACCAAGTAATCAAATAAGCCATTGGCAAAGGTAAAGAAGGACAGTCAAGAGAGGACTTGTATCTGTAGCCATGTGGGGCCCCCTAGCATGGCGATGTGCGGGACTTGAGGGGATGGTCGCATCCAGTGCTCAAGGAGATACAAGACCTAAGCAAAGTTAAGTAACAGATCAGGATAAGGGAATACAATGACTCGTTGAATCGCGAGGTACTCAAAACGGTCTTGCACAAAACACATTTTCTGCTGGTCAAATCGGAGTGGAATCACATAGACTCATTCACGCGAATTTGGCAAAAATGGAAGGACTCAAAGAAACAGATGCGGGAACCAGAGAACCATGGGTTGGTCAGCTCAACGCGACCTCCCTGCATCTGCATCACAACTTCCAGATGAGATGTATGCATTTTTGTTTCCTTTTTTGCATATATCTTTTTTTTCAATTTTTCTTTCAAAATGTGGCTAAAAGACCTATGTGATGCATGCTGGGTTTAAAGTGAAAAAACCTAACTAATGCAAAGCCGGAGGATTTATTTGCCTGCCTCCGAACAAATCCGTCAAGAGTTCAAGAAGTCCGTCATCCTATGCTCGGCGACAGACGTGGTCCGGATCCCGAATGGGGTCAATCGTTCCACCTTGTAGTTAAGCATAGTCGAGAATTCGGGAAGTCCATCATCCCGTGCTAGGCAGCAAGCGGCCATCGAATAGCTTAAGGAGTATAAACTCTTCACAATTATTTTTAGAGAGGAACTCGGAGTTTATACGCCCGAAGCTATTAGCCTCCGGCGTTCTACCTAAGATACAAGGTGACAAGGCTATGTCGCCTTTTTAGTCCCATGGATGTGGAGACCTGCAGATGTATAAGCACACGTCAGTAAAGTTCATCAATGACAATAAGAATGGAATAATAAACATACTTCATTTAATGAACTATCACAACAAACCATATGTAATCGATCAAGCATAGCTTCACAAGGAAGGGGACGAGAATGACTAGTAGGTTGACTACTCCAGGGGCTGGGCGGCCAGGGTGGTGGTCGCCCAGGCCGGGGTGGGCGGCCATCGGTTTGGCCGCCCTCCCTGGTCTTATCCCAAACGTGGGAGTTTGAGCCAGGGGGGACTCTTAACCTATAAGGGGCTACGGGGGCATGGTTCACTCCGTAGTTGATCGAAGGATTGAAGCAAAGGAGTGGTTCCAAAGAGGATTAGACAAATGGCGTCTTCTTCCACCCCATCAGGAGATCACATGTTAGATGTTCTGTCCGACGTGCCCGGCCACTTGAGCCATCTCATGAAGTAGGGCAAGGTATGGTTTGGGAACAAACTTACTTTTGTTGTTTTGGGTTTTCTTGCTAGGGTTTGGCATGCTTATTGATTAATCTCTTCTTCTCTTTCTCTTATATGATGTAGCCTATGCCTATTTTTCCTGGGGCAAGACACGCCCGTCGCTACGGCTGGCTCCAAGATTTGATGGATGTGATTACTCCCGCCATGAGGGTATTCATGCATCAATGGCACCTGATCCGATTGGTCATCATGGCGAAGCGCTTCAACAGTATGCGGTGGAACTGGGAATCATTGGCGGCATTGATCGAGTTGTGGCATCCAGATACGCACACCTTTGTTTTCCCTAAGTTAGAAGCCTCAGTGCTAGTGGAAGAACATGATTTCATCTTCTAGTGGGGAGACTTGGAGGCGGGCGAGCTGATCAACCTTCCTCCCTGGGATGAGATCCTGGCAGAAATTGTGAGAGACAAGTGCGAGGTTCGTCGGATGACGGACCAACGGGGGATCTTGGTTGACCGCTTGGCAGGATGGCTTGTGAGCCATGTGAAGGATAAAGAAGTGGGTGCCGATCGACTAATGCGAGGCGTGACGTTATGCTAAGGCGGGGCGCTACTCTTTCCTACGTCGGGCGACGTGCTGAGGCGAGAGTATGTGGGGCCCCTGACTCTCTTGTGGATGAGACACTCTCTTTCCTGAGCCGTGCTGGCTCACATGTATTGCGGGCTGACTCAGATGAGCCTGGGTGGCAGCGCCATGGGGAGCTTATACCTTCTGCAGCTATGGATGGAAGTCCACTTGAGTTTCAATTTTGACAGCGAGGTGACCACTACCTCCCGGATCTTTGAAAAGAGCGCCATCTACCCCGTGAGGGCCATCTTTGGTCCTGAGGATCAGGTGGTATGCAGGACAGCACTACTGAAGACCAGAGACGACTGGCGCGACTATCTGAATTTCCTGTCTTAGGGTGATTTTGTATTTGTGCCGATGATGTATCAACATGAGGAGTTCAAAGTGCATGGATCATCTGAGCAGGAGCTATGGCTTTTTAGGGTCGAGGACTTGGTGTTGTACCAAGGGCACCACTGCCATCGCCAGGTGGGATTACCCAGACGGATCCCGTGGGCGGCTTCGAGGGGAGGATTGATTGCCAAACGCCTTCTGGGGACCGATGCGGATCGGCGGTGACTTGGCAAGATCGGGAAGGCGTGGAGGCGCCATGCCACCACCGTGAAGGCTAAAGTGGACGTGGAAGAGGACAAAGATGACTTGGGGCGCTACATGAGCTACCTTCAAGGCTTCAGGCCCGTGGTGAATGAGTTCTTCATGAGGAGGCGAGCCTGATTAGATCTTGTTCAGCATTTTCTTCATTAAGATTATGTTAAAACAAATGAACTATTTTTTGTTGTATTTTTATTTTGTTTAAGACAATGATTAAATGAATGAATGGTTATGGATGAATGAAATTAAGTTGTGTGAATGGATGTGTGATCGGGTTTGCATGACTTTCCTTTGGCTTTCTGATTTATATATATATATATATATATATATATATATATTGGGCTGAACAGGGGGGGCGGCTAGGGTACTGGTCGCCTTCACTAAAGGTTGGGCGGCCAGGACCTTGGCCGCCCTCTGCTTGAGGGTTTAGATAAAAGAAGTTGGCCCCCCCTTCATTTGGGCGACTCTTGTTGTGGACGTCTTGAGAGCTAGAGAGCTTAGAGTGTAGGATCCTTGCTTGAGTGAGCTTCTAGTCCCCTAGATCTTCAAATTTGAGTGATGGGGAGGAGTAGCAGAGCTCGTCATGAAATCGTGCCCGATCCCTCTTCTTCAAGTGAGGAGGAAGAGGAAATTGAAGCCACGGGGAGCCTATCTTCTTCGGCCACAGTCTCTGCAGACTTGGAGGAAGATGGAGGTGATGAAGATGATGGAGAAAAAGCCATCCCCGACAAGGATGCGGCCGGAGGCGACAATGAAGATGATGATAATGGCGAGGGTTTGGATGATGGCGAAGCCGATCAAGAGAAAGGAGGGTAGCCCAGGAAGGTAGGCGTCATACCCTTGCTTGGCATTCATCAGATCTTCCTATGTTTATGTTTATGGGGAGATGGATGTTGGAGGGAGGCTTGGAAGGGGGTAAACCAGTTGGCGGCCAGGGTCCTGGTCGCCCACCAGCCTGGGCGGCTAGGTCACTGGTCGTCCATTGCTGGGGTGAGGGCAGCCAGGGGTTTGGCCGCCCAGGGCATAGGCGACCAACACTTTGGTCACCCTGCTCCCAGGGCTTGTGGAAGTAAAGAAAGTGTGGAGAAAAGAATGAAGTGGCTTGGAAGATCTAATAATTTGTTCATGTTTCTTCTTTCTAATGTGTGCAGGGTCCAAGGAGGATACGAGCTTGAGTTACGTGGGACTTAGTATGGGCCTGGTATCATGCTCTTCCTCTTGGGCAGCGAGAGAGGGTGGATAGAATGGGATTTGGCCCGTTCTTTAGGATCCGACCCTTCCAGGTGGACGCCACCTTCGTGATGGCGATACGAGAGAGATGGGTGGACAGCTGTAGAGGATTTGTGATGCCGTGGGGTCACATGATCCCCACGCTTGAGGATGTGGCTTTCTTGACGGGGTTGCTAGTGGCGGGGGCCCCGGTGCTCGGCCGTCAGCTGAGAGATTATCATGATGAGATAGAGGATTTGCTCGGGCCACAGCTGGCTCGATCAAAGAAACCAGTGACTAGTCTTCCGCCTGGGAAGATCAGTGCCGCGATGGGGCTCGCGAAGATGACACGCGGGCCGCTAGAGGACTTGGATGCGTACCTAGGGCGAGTGAGGCAGAGACTCAGATCACAGGGCAGGAGCGAGCGGCAGGAGTTGCGCCTTTTCTTCTTGTACTTCTTTAGGAGACTGCTGTTTGCTACCGCGTTAAATAAGGTGAATCTGAAGTATCTCTTACTGGTGCGAGACCCAGAGTAGGGACCTTAGCTTGCGTGGGGGAGAGCGATGCTGGCGCACCTCTTCGCCCACTTGGACCTAGTACGCCCAGGTTCAGGGAACCTGGGAGGTTTCACGCCCTTCCTATAGGTATAAGTCTACCCCTTTCAAGGTATGTTGATTCTAAATTTGATTGATTGATTGTTCTTTTTGTGATTTCAGATTTGGGGGTACACTCGGTTCCCTCTAGGTCGCGGCAATATCCCGCGAGCCCTAATGCAGGTAGTTCCCTTGATGGCTAGATGGGAGATGGTCCGGGATCGACGCTTAGTGGCCACTAGACTTTCCGACCTCAGGACAGCACTAGATGAGTACCCTCCCCACCAGGTGAGCATTTTGAATAGAGCTATGTGACTTGTTTTGGCATTTGTTGTGTTACTCTATCAGCAAGGTATTCATTTTTCTTCTTATATGTATGATAGGTGATTTGGACCCCTTACACGACGGAGGACATCACTACCCAGCCTTGGGTGAGGGAGGGGCGAGCTTGGTTCCACAGGGATATAGTGATGTTCTGCGTGAACCTGAGGTAGCCGCTCTTCCTTCGCCTGGTGCAGAGGACCCTGGGATGGGACCAGCCGCCAGTGGCGATTCCATCCGAGCATGAATCGGACCGAGGACGCCACCAGACTTCAGCGAGCGATCAGGACTGGGCCTCCCGCTACCGTAGAGAGGCGGAGGCACTATAGGATGGCCCTTCACTGCAGCATGACCGGACCGTGAGGAGTAGCGAGGCTTACTTGGAGGATTACCAGGACCGGTATGCCAAACGGCTTCGTCTCGACACCCGAGTGATGAGTAGCTCGTTCAGCTTTCAATTGAGATGTTTCTTGTTTTAAGCAAAGGTGCTAAGCAAGCTTGACAATGTGGTGCGCAGATGTCAGAGACTGAGACTGTGAAGATACTCAAGGATTGAATAAGTGTCCTTAATCAGACGATAGTGAACTTGCGACATGAGATCCAAGAGATGGTAAGCCAAGAATAAATTGATTAATTTGGAGTTTGGAATTGATTGAGCTTGACTAACCAGTTGCCCCTTGCCGTGCCAGCGAGGAGAATTGGCCTTCGTGCGGGTGAGAGCCGGAGGGGAAGCTGGCCCTTCATCTCGAGCCGGTGCCTTGGAGGAGCTAGAGGATCGCCTAGCTGGGGCGATTGAGCGAGCGGAGGACTGAGAGGCTGAGTTGGCCGAGGTGGTAAGAACCTAGCACTCAAGTTGGAAGTAGCTCTCTTTTCTTATCATCTTTGCCTATTCTTTACATGACTGTTTATTTTCTACAGAGGAAGGAGCTGGCGGCGGGCCTGGTCATCCGGCAAGAGCAAGGTGCATGGATAGAGGAGTTGACCCGACATCTAGGAGAGCTGAGTTCCATCGAGAGGATCGAGGGTCGCCTAGTCGAGGCGAAGGAAAGAGAAGCCGAGGCTCATGCTCGAGAGATGGTGATGGCGGTTCGGGAGCAGCGGGCTCTCGATCAGCTGGAGGCCTTGCGACGACAGATATTACGGAGGTACCAGGGCAGAGGTGCCCCAGGAGTAGGAGCTAGGCCTACGACTCCTTCCGAGTCACTCATGTCTTTGGGAGAGATGCAGATCACCATGGATGATCTCATGGGCATGATGCAGTCTCCTGCGGGCCGGGGAGTGGTCCAGCCAGCTGCGTCAAGTTCGTGAGCTTCGCGGCCCTCACGGCTGCGAGACACAGGAGGTGGAGACGAGGCTGACAGCCAGCGGAGTCGACCTCGCACTGGCGCAAATTAGGAGGAGAGAGAGATAGAGAGAGATGGATGTGCAGCTGAATAGCAGCTGCCCCTTTCGTACACCAGGGGTATGCCCTTAGGATGTTTGTATCAATGGAATGTGATGGACACGTTTGGCAGTGAAATGAGCTTTGTTCAATGTACTTGTCTTGATTTGGCCTAACGTTGTCTTCCCTTCTACCTGTTTCAACCACACTAAAGGGAAAAGGTTAGTGTAGTACGTTTTTTAGCCCCCTGCCAAAAGCAAATAGTACCTTTCTCGATGCAGGGTCAGAGGGCTAAATCTTATTAACAAGATTTAGAAGCAAAAAAAGGGGAAACGTGATATGCGTATGCAAGCAGGCAAAATGTAAGCAAAAAGGGAAATATGATCATGCAAATGCTCATGCGGATGCAAAACGTATTTTTGGGTTTTGAAAATTTGTTCATTTTTTTGGTGTTTTGTATTTTCATATTTTTTTGAGATTTGAATATATTGGGATTTTTTTTGTTTTTTTGTTTTTTTTCATTTTGTTTGAATGTTCGAATGTTACACATTTTTTGGAATGCCTGGTGACCACCCATGTGGCACCTGACCTACATGGAGATGGAGGTTTTTTAAATTTACCTCCCAGGTATCCTGAGCGCACATCTAGGTTGATTTGGGCCTCTAGACTCCTCGAATGATGGTCCCGCCGGTTAAGTATTATCTTGATGACAATGTCGCCATGCCAAGCTTAGGCTCCCAGTTGCTTCCGACCGTAGGGATACACCCAAAAAGCGTTTGAGGTAAATGATTTGCCCGACCCGGGTCTATTTCCTCACAACTCTAGATGGTATATGATGGAACACCTTGGAACCCTAACGGTCAACCGCGCGACGCTGACCCAGAATCAGACACCGTCGCACCGACAGGTTACGCGCTTGCATTGACCTAAGCCCGAGGTAACATAAGAAAGCGTTAAGGGTGGTAAGTAGGGGTCTTGACCAGCCAGAAACACAGAGACCCCTTCGCAGCGATGGCTTTTGTTGTTTAGAAGTGAAAAACCATAGTGTATTTTGTTAAATAAGGTTGCAACCTAGACGGGACTCCTCCTTTAGGATCTCCATCAAGTTTTACGTCTTTTGGGGGGAGAAGGAAGAAAGTAGGGGGTAAACCTCCTTAGAGGACCAGGCAAAGCCGTTAACCCGATGAGCTAGGTGAGGGCCTACTCGACTATGAAGATTATGATGTTAGATGCCCCTTGCTATGAAGATTTTGATTTTGATTCTTTGATTAGGAGGGGTTTCATCTACTAGGGTCATGCACGGTCACGACCAGGCTTTTCATGTGACTTTGTCACATACACATAATTTTTCTTTTCTTTTCTTTCCCTTTTTGTTTCTTTCGGGGAGAAGAATATTGTCATCTTGTTTTGGAATCCCCCTTTTTTTATGCCTGCGGGGACACTGCCCTTTTCTCGTGCTCTGACCCGGGCTCGAGGGGATGAATCCTACTCTTGCCTTAAGGATCTTGTACTTCGGCTTTCACATGCTCAGCGTTTTAAGGGCGCCGGCTGTCTCATTTGGTCGAGGAGAAGAGGAACAAAAGAGTGCTGCTTAGCTGGAGACCTTCGGATGAGGCCCCATCAAAAGTGATGCTACCCATTTTGGATAAATATGTGAATGTGTGCAAGTTGTTTTTTCTTATACTTATAAACATAGGCCGATGTGGCTGGACAGGAATCTCCACGGCTCTGGCGGACCAAGACCCGATATCTACCACATCTTGACGGTCCCTGTCTAGCATGAAGGGTTGATGCAGATGAGTTTGGATTACGTGGTGATCACCAGGCGTTGATTTTTAGTTTTCTTCTTTTTTGTTTATTTTTTTGAGAGATTTTTTTGTGTGTGTTTTTGAATAGTTATGTACAAGGT
This sequence comes from Amorphophallus konjac, assembly GCA_022559845.1. Lineage (NCBI taxonomy): Eukaryota > Viridiplantae > Streptophyta > Magnoliopsida > Alismatales > Araceae > Amorphophallus > Amorphophallus konjac. The sequence continues at coordinate 471,023,291 of CM040121.1, forward strand.
CTCATGAATAAAATTTTTTGAGGTATACCCCATTCCATGGATATGTTAGTTCCACGCCCTCGGAATCTACCAATTTGTAGGCGTTACCTGAGAAGACTTCTTTGATAACGAAAGGACTTTCCCAGTTTTCTTGAAACTTGTTAGCGATTTTCCCTTTCAGAACCAATTCACCTACCCTGAATTTTCACTCTAGCACTTTCTTGGCATAGTAACGTGCAATTCTCTTGCGATACACTTGCGCGTGATCGGCCGCGATCATCCGTTTCTCATCTAATAGTTCCAGCTGGGCTAACAGGTTTTCTCACCGTTGCTCGGGATCGAGCTCAGAGTCCAGCTGCACTCTTAGTGAAGGAACGAATATTTCATATAGGAGTACCGCATCTGTCCCAAAGGTAAGTGCGTACGGGGTTTGTCCCGTGGGGGTTCGGACTTAAGTGCGGTAAACCCAGAGGGCCTCGATGAGGCGATCTGGCCAGTCTGAATAGTGGTGAGATTTGCAAGTTTTCTTGATAATTTTAATGAGAGTTTTATTTGTAGCTTCAGCTTGTCCGTTTCCTTGTGGGTAGTATGGAGATGAATGATGCAAATTGATGCCATATTTACCACACATGTCGCGGAGCTCCTGGGATGTGAATTGCGGTCCGTTGTCGGTGATGATGTCACGAGGAACGCCGAACCTTGCAAGGATGTTGCGTTTGATGAACTTGACCACCGTTGCTACCTTGACTTCCGTGAACGCCTCACCTTCTGCCCATTTCATGAAGTATTCTGTAGCGGTGAGGATGAAGGACTTCCTTTGGATTTCTCCGGTTCTACCCTCCAAGGGACCAACTATGTCAAATGCCCACATGACGAAAGGCCAGGGAGCTATAAGAGGATGAAGTGAGGATGAAGGAGCGCGGACCTTGTCCACGTGGAGTTGGCATTTGGCGCAATGGCAGACAAAGTGGGCACAGTCCTCGTTCATGGTAGGCCAATAGTATTGACGAAGGAGTTTCTGAGCGAGCATGCGACCATTCACATGGCCACCGCATTCGCTGGAATGTGCGGCTTCGACAACAGCCCGAGATTCGGTCTCGTCGAGACAGCGAAGGTAGACTCCATTGAGAGACTTGCGATACAAGAGACCACCTATAATGGCGAAATGCTCCGCAGCTCGGCGAATGACACGTCGATCGACATCAGTGGCATAATCGGGGAAGGAACGATCCCTGAGATAGTTTTCAATATCAAAGAACCAGGGGTTACCATCTTCTAGGTCGATCTCAGGCTCATGGGAGATGACGTGGATCTGAGAAGAGGGCTCAGAGAATTGCTGGAACCAGGGGTCAGAATGTGAAGGGGTGTGCATTCTCTGCACGATGATCGAGGATGATGGCTTTTCACCAGGGATTGGAAGAGAAGATGCCAGAGCATCGGCTAGAATGTTTTGAGCTCTAGGGGTGTGTACTAGGGTGAGCTTCCTAAACCACCGGACTACCTTGCCAACCAAGTCTTGGTAGGGCTTCAGTTTCGGGTCCCGGGTTGGGTACTTGCTGAGGGATTGCCAGAGTATAAGCTGAGAATCTCCAATGATCCGAAGCTCTTTAACTCCCAGTGCTAGCGCCACCTTTAAGCCCATGAGGAGTGCCTCATACTCAGCCACATTGTTTGTGGCCGGGAAGGTTAACTGACAAGCACGGGGAATAATGATACCTTCCGACGACTGGAGTATGGCTCCGACTCTGCAGGCCTTGGAATTAAATACACCATCGAAGTAGAGAATCCACGAAGGTTCACCATCTATAATGGCTCCTAACTCTTCGTCCGAGAAACTCTCGTCGATAGGGGAGAATGTAGGGAGTGGATGGTGGGCAAGGTGTTCGGCAATGGTGTGCCCCTTGACCGCCTTTTGATTGATGTAGGTGATATCGAATTGATTAAGAAAGCTCTACCATCTCACCAAACGATCGATTAGGGCAGGATTTTCCAGCAAGTACTTGATGGGATCCATTCGCGCCAAGAGCTTAACTTCATGCGCAAGAAAATAGTGCTTTAGCTTTTGGGTGACCCAGACGATAGCTGCGCAAGTCCTCTCCATAGGAGTGTACCTCTGTTCGGCCTCATTGAACAGTTTGGACAGATAGTAGACTGCGCGTTCTCTTTTAGGATCGTCATATTGGGCCAATACTGCTCCAACAGATTCATGAGTGGTAGAAACATAGAGCAATAAAGGCTGACCCGGGACCGGGGGTGCCAGGACGGGAGGATTTAACAAATAACTCTTCAGGTCATCAAAGGCCTTTTAGCACTTGTCGTTCCAATCAAATCTAGCCTCTCCTTTCAACATGTCGTAGAAGGGCTTGCATCGCTGAGAATGGTGAGATATAAATCTTCTGATAAATTGCAATAGCCCGATCAAACCACGGACTTCTTTGATGCTCTTGGGAGGAGGCATCTCGGCAATGGCCTTAGCTTTGTTAGGTGTGAGCGACGTCACGCGGTTCGGGGAGCGGAGAAGACGCGGAGCGCGCGGGCTCCTCTTTTGTTTGCTGCAGCACAGAAATAAGAGAAGAGAGAAGGGGCCACCACGGGAGATTGCTCCGGCGGGGCGAGCGGGACAAATGTAATATAGCAAGATATGGGGGTTAAACGGCCATAGCGGGAAGTGACTCGTCGCGGCCTCGGGGGGGACGGGAATGGTGCAGAAATTAAATAGCAAGAATTGAAACGGCCATTGGGGAAGTGACTCGCCGCGGCCTCGAGAATATGAGCAGAATATAACGGAATATAAAGAGAATATAAGAACGGAAATTTAAATGGCCATTGGGGAAGTGACTCGTCGCGGCCTCGAGAATATGAATAGATAAGAATATAACATATAAGAACGGGAATTTAAATGGCCATTGGGGAAGTGACTCGCCGGGGCCTCGAGAATATGAGCAGAATATAACAGAATATAAAGAGAATATAAGAACGGAAATTTAAACGGCCATTGGGGAAGTGACTCGCCGCGGCCTCGAGAACAAGATGTGATCGCCAGGGGCCAAAAGACCCCAAAATAAAGAAAGTGATCGCGCCTACCTCAAGAGCGGGAGATGGCGGGTTGCTTCTTCCTCCCCCTTCGGCCGGCCGACGGAGAGGGCTTTCCTTGGTTACCCTTACAAAATAGTAGACAATAAACAAACGGAATTAGAAAATGACAGTGTAGTAACAATTCCTTGCAATAAAAGTGACGAGATTGTGACCTGACACACACCTGGTTGGTGTGGTTTTAAACCCCTCTCGGACTCGAGTAGGAGAACAATGCGATGATGAATGCAAGAAGTATGCAAGAGACGGCGCCCTTATGTAGGGAGATAGAGGATGCAGTATGATGAATGCAAAGAACTATGGAGAAAAAGGGGAAGAAAAGGCTTATTGGATGAGCCTAGGGTGAGATCCGGCGGAGCTCCGGCAGCGTGGGGATGACGTGAAGCGCGGTGGATGAAGACGACCTTCCTCTCTCGAGCGTGGGCACCCGAGAAGCCGGCAGAACCTCCACCTACAAAAGACCCCACGGGTTAGAAAATGACTCCGGTAGCCTCTGGGCTCCGGCAGCCTATCGGATCTCTTAGAAGCTCCTCCAAAACTGAGGGGGTGGGCCTCTATTTATAGGGCTCCGGAGGGTGGAGGCGTCCAGGACCCTGGACACCTCCATCAGGGCCGAACTAATATTTTATTCTATTTTTATTTATTTTTTCAGAATATTTTTGTGGAGGCGTCCAGGGTCCCGGACGCCTCCAACAGGTCCACCGAACCCCACCGACGGCCGCACGCGGTTTGGCACAACGCGTGGTTTTGTGAGCGGCGCCTCGTGATTCAGAAATGGGCGCGTCCAGTTGGCTGGACGTCTCCATAATTGGCTTTTTTCACACACGACAAACCGTCGTTCGGTGGGCGGCGCCCGTGAGGGAGTTGATGGAGGCGTCCAGGGGCCTGGACGCCTCCATAAATATATTATTTTTATGCCAAAGCTGGCATTTTAATTTTTGATATTTGTTTTTATGGAGGCGTCCAGGGGCCTGGACGCCTCCATTAATATATTATTTTTTATTTGATTTTGTTCTTCGAAAAATAAATTAAAAAGAAATTAAAAGAATGGGGGCGTCCAGGGGCCTAGACGCCCCCATAAAGACCCACCCGGGTCCTCAGTTCAGGCGTTGGCGGCCGCCCGGCAGACACCCTTCTTGGTTCCGGAACCTCCTGATGCGTCTGACTAGTGTTGATGCCGTCCGAATGCCGTGACGAGACGATTCCGGATGCCAAAAAGGGCGGAAGAAGACTCAAGAAAAGGAAGCACTCAAGTGATTCAAAACGCGTAAGCCGTCGCGGGGCGTTGTATAGTAACATGAGACTTTCTCAGGAGACGTCAGGAATGGCGTGTCTACAGCTGCCCCGCCTTGGCGTCTGCTTTGCAAGGGAGCGACACGTAGTGGAATGGTATCGAAGTGGAGTGAAATGAAGTGGGAGCGGACTGATAAGTTGATGCCAAGGTGTGATGAGACGCGCTTTTGATGTACTGTTTGGAATCTTTCCTGAAGTTTCAATGAGGCGACCTTGAAGGAGGTCTTTCAAGTCTTGACGGTTGCTTGGACGGAGATCAAATAAGGGAGGGTGAAATGTGCACTCCGGCACGAAAATAAAGGAGACCAACTTCTCGGTGTGGAAGTACCTGGGTCATAAACCTGCAGGTTTCACCTTTTGGTGAGCGGTTACCAGCCAATGTGGAAGTGCTGCAGCCAAGGTGGGTCAAACAAGGTAAAAAGTAAAGAAATATCTGAGAGTCTGTCCAAACAAGGGTCTCCTTTGGAAGAGCAACGTAGGGCCGTTTCAAGGAAACTCAGTATTTCATTCGGAGTGGAATATCTCATATTTGTAAGAATTGAAGCACAGCGGCTTTCGCAATCGAACCACTTGAATGATCTTCCGCAATAAATCAAAGTCCTATATGAATGCATGCTGGGCTTAAAGAAAAATTTAAAACAAACTAAAATAGAAAATAGCCAAGGATAATATTGTCAACTTGTTAAGAATGGGTCAGGATACCGATCCGGTGAGCCGACACTGGGCTGGGGCCTGTTTATCCGCGCACCAACTCATTGAATGGAACCGTCGTCCCCATGCTACCATAAGTTAACGGCCTATCCGTACAACCCAAATTCTTCGGGATCATCACTGTTTTTGTTGAAGGGGAACTCAAATCCTGGATTCGTTCGGGCCACAAGGTCCTTGACATGTTCTAGTAGCGTAGGTATCATATACTATGATGCATGACATGGTGGGACCAACCATTGAAAGGTGGGACAGGAGACAGGACAAAGACGTTCGTTAGTAAAACCTGCACAGACTAGCAAAGGTTAGCAACATCAGAAAGTAGCAGAATCATAACAGAATCGCACCACAATGGAAAGGAGATCTAGCCAAAATCCTGACATTGACTGCTGATGTGACATGTTCTGTCCTGTAGCGCCCTACCCTTCCTATAAGAACTCCCCTTAGGCTAGTTCATTCAAATGCACCAAGGTGGGTTTTGGAAGCTCAGGAGAGGAAGGAGAGGAGAATCTAGAGATTTCAGGATGGAAGGAGAGTCTTCCCGCGTTATGAAGAGGAGCAGGCCTAGCGGCGAGATCAGGCGACTCTCCGACCTCGAGGGCCATCTGAGTGGGACGATCATGTCGCATATGGTAAGCTGATTCTTTTCAAATTTCTCTACGCGAGCCTTCTTCTTACTTCCTTCATTTCTTCTTCTTTCTTTTCTCTTCCAGCCATATCCACTCTTCCCAGGCCCGAGGAAGTTTTCCAAACTGCCATGGCTTTCAAAGCTAACTTCCAACATCTCCATCGGCATGAGGGCCATACTCTCGAAGTGGCATCTGCAGGGGCTCCTTATTCACGCCAAACACTACGAGAAGATTCGTATGGACTGGGCGGCTATGGGTGCACTAGTGGAGATCTGGCATCCCCAGACCCACACTTTTATCTTCCCGACCTTCGAGGTGACCATCCTCCTCGAGGAGGTGGAACTTCTGCTCGGATTGAAGAAATTCAAGAGTGACGGGAAGGTGAAGGCTATGCGGATGCTGACACTGGGGACTTCCGAAAGCGTCCTTGGAAGCTTCATGCTGCCTGACGCGGCCAGGAAGGTGCGTAATCAAAAGGGGATTGATTTGCAAAAGCTTGCGGAGTGGGTCATGGACGCCCTGAGGGGGGCACCAGATGATGACTACTTAGAAGGAATCATGAAGGGGTTCACTATCTGTCTGGCGGGTGCTCTCTTGTTTCCTCATACCGACAACATAGTGGAGGAGGATCAACTAAGTGCCATTCGCGGAATCTGGAGTGGAAAGAGGGTGGGACCCGCCGTCCTTGCCTATCTTTACAGCGGCCTTACTGCCTCGAGCATGGGTAAGCCTCCTTTTGGTTGCGCACTTGTCTTGAATTGCTGGCTTGATTTGCACTTCAAATTCGACCACCGCGAGGGAATGCCAACTGCTTCGAAGCTCTTCCAACAAAGCCCTCTTCATCACATAGCCGACATGTTAGGCTTCGGTGGTACTGTAGTGAACCGCGTTCCGTGGCTGAAGAAACGTGAAGACTGGCGGTCTCACTTTCGCACCGTGACACAAGGCTTCTTTACTTGCGCACCGGCATGTTTGCTTTCGCTTGAGCTCCTCATGAGGTCTTCTTGTGAAGTTGATCTCCAACTGATTGGTGCGACCGAGTTTGTCCTTTACAACGCGCATCGGTGCTGTCTCCAGATCGGCATTCCACGTCATTCGTTCCCAATACAGACTGGCATCGTCCCTTTGAAGAAGAGGGAGTTGGGCACAGAGGCGGATGCGAGGAAAGCGAAATCCATTAAAGCTCCCTGGAAGACAAGTATTGCGGGAAAGGCCTTAGCGCACGTGGGGGAAGAATGTGAGCTGTGGAGGGCTTATGTAACCGAACTGGGGAAGTTAAGGCCTAAGGCGCCTAAGGCCCTGATGTAGCTCATTCTGCTTTTCTGATGGAATAAAATCTGGCATTTGGAAGTTTTGGACCCTTGTCCCCTTAATTATTATTTTTTGGTGATTTTTCTTTTTCTTTGTGTTTTTATTTTGTGCTTTTGTTTGGATTATATACATACTCTTGTCTTATTTATTTATTTTTTTTGAAATTTTTATTATGGGGGCGTCCAGGGGCCTGGACGCCCCTACATTTTTATTTTAAAATTTTTATTATATTTTTTTTGGGAGCGTCCGGCGTCCTGGACGCCCCTAATTTTTTATTTTAATTTTTTTTAGTTTTGTTTTGGGGGCATCCAGGCGCCTGGACGCCCCTAATTTTTGAATTTTGAAAAAAAATAAAAAACGTGGGGGGCGTCCAGGCGCCTGGACGCCCCAAAGAAGTTGGATTCTATATATATGGGGGGCCTCCCCCCCTTGCTCATTTACTGTTCATTCAGACGACCCAGTCAAACCAGACGACCCATTCTTAGTCCCAATGGAGCAAGGAGGCCCAAGCCAGGTGGAGAGAAGCGCAAACGATGGGCTCGTCGTCCGAGGAGGCTGAGGGACGATGACGAGGAGGCTGCTGCGGCGGAGGAGATTGCCGCGGAAGAGAAGGCTCCTCCTTTGGCCGTGGAGGCTGCAATGGATGCTGGCGACGCGGGAGAGGACGATCACGACCCGGTAAGCTCTTCGGAACTTCAATCTGTTGGTTTAATAGGCTGGATAGGCGGACGAGAGGCCATACGGTGAGGACCGGTGAGTGAGGGATGGAGGCGTCCAGGGGCCTAGACGCCTCCACATTTTCTTTTTTCTTTTTATATTTATTTATTTACGTAAATAATAAAAATAGAATTAAAAATAAGGAGGCGTCCAGGTGTTGGGACGCCTCCATGATAATATATATATTTTTTTATTTATTTTGGTTTTGGTTTTGGTTTTTGGGTTTTTCTAAAAATAAAATGAAGAAAATAAAAAGGAGGCGTCCAAGGAGTTGGACGCCTCCTAAAAAAACATAAATACTTTTTTTTTAAATAAAAATAAAATAACTAAGTAGCATATACAATGTTATTGTTTATTACTATCCATGATGCTGATGTGTTCTTTTGTTGGTTTTGTGGTGTGCAGGGCGTGATGAAGGGCCGGATCAGCTGGTCCCTAGTGGTGGCGGCATACCGTGGGCTGCCAGACTTTCAGAGGGCGCGTGTGGACGCCATGGGCTTCTGAGCTTTCCTTAGGATCGAGCCCTTCCGGCTCGACCTTCCTCTTATCTAGGCATTGAGGGAGTGGTGGCATGCGCCGAGTCGGGCGTTTCTGATGCCCTGGGGGCACATGGTGCCGACACTAGAGGACGTGGCTCGGATCACCGGGCTACGAGTTGATGGAGATGCGGTGAGCGGGGTCACCTACCCCGACTACAGAGAGAGTGCCCTGGACCTGCTGTGGTTAGAGACGAGCGTGACGGACAGGGACAGCAGGGTAGTCGACCGAGTGGAGATCATGGAGGCGCTCGGATTCGTCGACCCGCGCCAGCGGGTTAGCGAGACTGGAGCGGAGTTTCTGGCACGACTGGAGGGAGATGCCCGTGCAGCTTTCACCCAGGACCCGAGCGAGCGGGAGCTGGTGGATCTAGACCTCCGGAGGTTTCTTTTCTTCTTCCTGGGCCGCCTTCTACTGGGGACGAAGGGGGATGGCATCCACTGCCGCTTCCTTGGGATCCTGGCGGACCTTGACAGAGTGGGGCACTACGCGTGGGGAGCGGCTCTACCTGCCCATTTGATTGCTGATCTCTCCCAGACTTCGGAGAAGGAGACGACAGTCAGTGGCTTCGCACCTTTTCTCCAGGTGAACATTTTATTTATGCATTTCCACAGTTAAATATGCAATTATTGTACTAATGATGTATGATGGATGCAGGTGTGGAGCTATTATTATTTCCCGATGGGGAGGGCTAGGCATGGGAACAGGAGGGCCGTGCCTCTGGCGCGGCGGTGGAGGCCGGTCGTGGTAGCGGCACCACACAGCTACCAGCTAGCGTCACTTCATCGGGAGCTGAGCGAGTATCCCGAGGCCATGGTATGATGCGTATGATTTTTTTGTGTTTTTTATGCATGTGACTAAATGGTAACTAACATGATGTATGTATGGTGATGCAGGTGGTGTGGAGACCCTACCTGGGCATGGGCGACGCTGGCCAGCCTTGGGTTGTAGCGGGTCTTCCTCGTTTCAGGCGGGACGTGTGGGTCCATTGCCTGAACGAGATCGAGCCGCTTTTGGGGCTAGCCCAGGAGTGGGTTGATGTAGATGAGCCGGCCCGCATCGGGCGGAAGACCAAGGGGAAGGCGAAGATTGTGGACTGGCGTACGCGCTTCCTGGCACAGTACCAGGACTGGCAGCAGGGCGGGGTCCCAGTGGTGTCCCATGTACAAGACAGTACTGATTACCTGAGATGGTACCGGGCTACGTACGGGGACCGCCTCTTCCTTGGTGGTATGGCAGGGGTAAGTGAAATGAAAATGCTTCACCCTTCTATATGTATATGCATGTGGCACTAACTTATGTGCAATGCAGGATGCTCGTGACAACATGATCGCCGACCTGCGGGCCCAATTGGCGGACGCCAGGCGGCAGTTAGTGGCCATCCGACAGGAGTTGGAGATCCAGGTGAGTCTATGCAATGCATTTTTTTGTGACCTGGATTTTTGATGCTTAGCCTTTGACCGACGTTTGCCCCGTGTTTCAGCGGGCCCACCAGACAGCGGCAGCCGGGATGGCTGGTGGAGCGGGTTCCAGTTCGCGGGGCCCTCCTCCGGAGATTTCTGCCCTCCAGGACCAGCTGGCGTATGCGGTGGCTCGGGCTGAGGAGGCCGAGCATGACCGCTAGGCTCGAGTGAGTGTCTGCCTGGCCTCGACTCTCCTTCTGGCTGCTCTCCTTCTATCACTGTTCTCTTACAGTGCATGCGTGCTTTGACAGGTGGCCGAGATTCGGGAGGCCCTAGCCCGTGCTGTTCGTGCTGAGCAGGAGCGCGATGCCTGGGTGGCAGAGCGTGACGCCCGGATTGCGGAGCTAGAGGAGGAGCGGCGACGGGAGGCTGAGGAGCTTCCTCGCGACATAGTGGATCTGCGGATCGCCCTCGAGCTGTCGAGGAGAGAGGTGATGAGGGAGAGAGAGGGATAGGGAGAGCGTGGAGAGAGAGAGGGAGAGGGATAGGGAGACCCTAGAGAGAGAGAGGGAGAGGGATAAGGAGACCATAGAGAAAGAGAGGGAGTACAGAATGGCAGAGCGACATCGAGATTGGGATGAGAGGAGAGCTCTGGTGGCCCTGGTGTCGGAGCTCTGGCTGAGTCTTGGCACGGCGGAGGGGAGACTTCGGGAGAGTGAGGAGCGGTATCAGAGGGCGAAGGAGCGCGGGGCGCGACTTCGTCAGTCCGGTTCCTTTTCTGTGGGCAGCTTTCTAGTTTCTTCGGCCGAGGAGCATCGCCGCACCTTGGAGGCCGGCATGGTGCCCCCTGGAGAGGTGAGCACGGCTTCTCAGGGTTCGCAGAGGTCACAGAGGCCCCCTAGGGATCCCCGTCAGAGGAGGGAGGAGAGAGATGACCAGGAGGGTGATGGTGAGAGTTAGAGAGTTGCTTGTACACTCCATCCTCCTTACTGCATGATGTACTTTCGGCTATTATATGAAATGAAAATAGCTTTCTTGTGTTGTGTGTACTTTTCTCTCTCCCACACTTTCTTCTTTGCACTGAGTTGTCCTTCGAGACACGCTCCACGAGACCTTGCCCTGAACAGCGGGGAACTACGCTTTGCACGGGGGGATTCTGTTTCCTTTCTCCCCTTTTTGGGCGCGTCCAGGCGCGAGGACGCGTCTTAGTCCTTGAATTCAAATTTAAAGCGCCGGGTGGCCTTTCTTCTCCCGTGCCTTACCCGCAAATGAGCCCGCCTTCTGCCGAAACTCGCTTGTCCCCTTTTTCGTCTCCATCCTCTCTTGATCGATGGAGTTCGGTGGTCTAGACCACGGCGAAGGTGGAGAGGGACGCGGGACCCCTCGTCCGAGGAGGGACGCGCAAGAGCACGAAACGGCGTCCATGGAGGAGGAAGGGTCGCTTCGGGCCCCCGAGGGACCCGAGGGGCCCAATGGCGCAGAAGGAGGTGAACACGACTCGGTGAGTGCTTGGTTTTCCCCCTCTTTGATCCATTTTGAGTTTTGAAGCAAGCCGTGCGAGGGGGGAAAGGGTTCGGCGAGTGTTGCACTCAAATGATGGACGCGTCCTAGACAGGGGACACGTTCTTTGTTATGATGCGAAGTCCTTCTTTCTTGGTGCAGGACATGGCGAGGACCCTGGGCCTGGCCGATGAGTGGGCGAGTGCAGACGAGCCGAGCCGCGTCAGGAAGGAGAGTCACGGCAAGGCGAAGCTTGAAGATTGGCGCATACATCTCCCTGGGCAGCAAGGGAGCGTACTGGTGCAGGATAGTGTCGACTTCCTGCGGCGGCAGAGAGAGAGTTATGCGGGGCTTCCCTAAGCCGGGGACATGCGCGACGTCGACGGGTCGAGTGCCCAATTAGCCGAGGTCAGGCGGCAGCTGGCCGCCACTCAACAGGAACTGTCGCTCTTGGTAAGCTAAGTGCTGCATTTTCTATTTTTAAATGTGGAGCTTAGTTGACGGCTGTTGTTTGTTCGTTCCAGCGTGCCCAGTAGACAGCGATGGTGGGAGTGACTGGCGGCGCATCTTCCAGTTCCTCGGCCCCTTTTCTTGAGATTGCCTCCCTTCGGGAGCAACTTGCTGGTGCGGTGGCTCGGGCTGCCCGGGTGGAAGAGGAGCGTGGTGCCTGGGTGGCTACTGTAGCAGAGCTGTGACATCGCGGTGAGGAGAGACCTTCTCCAGACATCCTGGAGTTAAGGGTTCTTCTGCAGATGATGAGGAGAGAGGCAGAGAGAGAGAAAGCCTAGAGAAGGTCCGAGCGACAGCGGGATCAGACCGAGAGGAGGGCCTTGGAGGCCCAAGTGAGGGAGCTCCAGCTGGGCCTTCAGGCCGTCGTGCAGAGGCTAGGAGGGATGGAGACGCGCTACGAGAGAGCGCGAGAGTTCGGGGAGCGACTGCGCCAGTCTGGTCGCTTTGCCGCTAGTGGCTTCTTTGCCACGCCAGGGGAGGAGCAGCGAGTCATTGCTGTGGAGCCGGCGCCACGAGGCGAGGCGGGTGCTACTGCACGGGGATCCCGGAGGCTTCTGAGGGATCCTCACCTCAGGGGAGAGGAGAGGGACGCCTAGAGGGACGAGTATGAAAATAATGGCAAGAGTTGGCGAGCTAGTGGACCCGCCACCTCTCTATGATTGTAGTGTTTATGAAAGCTTATGTAGAATTATGAATGGAGTGATTTGATTTTCTGCTACTTGTTTGTTCTCTTGTGCGTTCTTTCTTCCCTACACTTCTTCTTTGGCACTGTTTCCATGTGATGGGTCTGCCGAGACTCCACCCCAAGCGGAGAATCGCGTCTTGTTGTGACCATTTTCCATGGGAATCTACCGTCGAAGTCAATAATGACGGCCCTAGTCCCTTTTCCCGGATGTTGTGTTAAGTTTTGCGGACGTCCTCCAAAACATGATAGGGTATCCTTAGACAACATAGGGGGGCTAGTCGTCATATTCTTCGTCCAATCAATCACCCTGTGCGAGCGGTGAAGTGACACACGGGACCGCATGGCAGGTGCCTTATCGCGAGGGCTATCTTTAACAGGTGATGGAGGTAATCTTGGCCTGCACTCCTTCCATTTCTATAAATTCGTGTCCCTTTTATCCTTCCAGGTATATCGAGAGCTAACTCGAGGAGCACAAGTTCTCACGGGAGAGGAGGAGTTCAAACTTCTGAGAGTTGGATGGAGGGCGAATCTTCCCACTCCTCGAAGAGAAGCAGGTCCAGTGGTAGTAGTTCTAGGAGGCTTTCGGACCTCGAAGGGCACTTCAGCGAAAGGGCCCAATCACAACTCGTAAGCTGAGCTTTCCTGCCCTTTTCTCATTCTTTCTCCTTCCTTTCTTTCTGACCAAACCTCCTCTCCATTTCTTATGCACGCACAGAGTGTGATGAAATCACACATTTCATGGGAGTTAGCGGTGGCCGCATACAGGGGTCTCCCGGATTTTCAGAAGGCCAGGCTAGACGTGATGGGATTTGGCACCTTTCTTCGAATCGAGCCGATCCAGCTCGACCTGATCCTGATCCAAGTCTTGTGTGAGAGATGGGACCCCGTGAGTCGGGCATTCCTGATGCCTTGGGGGCACATGGTGCCCAGCCTGGAAGATGTGGCCCGAATTACGAGCCTCAAGGTGGATGGCGAGGCAGTGACCGGAGTCACTTACGCGGACTACCGAGAAGGTGCCCAGAAGTTACTGTGTTTGGACCTAGATGGTCGGAAAAATAGGTCGGTAGCTAGGGCGTCCCTCATGGATGCATTAGGGCTCACCGACACTCGTCGGCGGGACGATGAATCCCCAGAAGAGTTCATGGAAAGGATGGAAATAGGATGCCGTGTGTACTGCACAGATTTCGGCAACTGGGAAAGATGCAACATAGATTTGAGGAGATTTCTCCTCTTCCTTTTGGGGAGATTGGTACTGAGCTCGAAAGGGGATGGTATCCAATGTCGCTTCCTGGAGCTGCTGTCAGACCTTGAAAGAGTAGGATACTATGCTTGGGGAGCTGCCATCCTGGCACACTTGTTTGCAGGCCTATTCCAAGAAGCGGATCGTGAGATAGCTGTGAGTGGTTTCACACCATTCATCCAGGTATTTTTGGTTTTGCTTGTTTTGTATTTTTTTTGTGTATTTTTGCAAGGTACTGATGACCTGCGCCGAGCAGCTGTGGAGCTATTATTACCTCCCCATGGGGAGAGCTCGGCATTGGCGACCCGCGATGGTGCCGCTAGCCAGGCGGTGGGAACCCACATGAGTGCGGCACCCCTAACCTACCAAGTGATGGTGCTAAGACGGGAGCTACAGGAGTTCCCTGCAGCGATGGTAAACTGGAGACCCTACTCAGACATGGTCGATGCCGACCAGCCGTGGGTTCTAGCAAGTCATGCCCGGTTTGGATGGGAACTGTGGATGCACTGCTTGAATGAAATCGAGCCGCTTCGGCTACGATTGGTTATGAGGACTTTAGGACTGGCTCAGGAATGGGTGGATACGGCTGCGCCACCTCGTGTCAGGAGAAAGATGCGAGGACCGGTGACCTGTATTAACTGGCGCGTGCGGTTCCCTGAACAGTATGAAGACTGGCAACGGGGTGGCACGATTGTAGAATCGCAGGCATGGGATAGCGAGGATTACTTGCGCCTATACAAGACAAGGTACGCAGAGCGGTTCCAACCCCGGGGATTTGTGGAGGTAGGTTTCCCCTTTCTCTTTTCTTCTTTCTCCCTTTTGGTTTTCTGGTGGGAATGCTGACTCGTATGGCTGCAGGATATCCGTGATACCATGATAGCGAATTTACGAACTCGCTTGGCAGAGATGGAGCAACGGTTGGGCGATGCCGGCGGAGCTACGAGCGCCTTGGTAGGTGTACGGTGCGTTCCTAATTAAAACCCCAGATTCCAGATGTTGGCTACTAATTCACGCGGTCGTAGCGTGCCCAGATTGGCGCGGCTTCCCCAACGATGGGAGTAGGTGGTGCCTCTTCCAGCTTGTGGATTCCCACCTCAGAACTTGACTTGTTTCATGAGCAACTTGCTCACGCCACGCAGCGTGCTGCGGAGGCAGAAGGGATGCTCTCTATACAGGTAAGAGTCTCAGTGTTGAGTTCTCCTTGTTTATGCCTTGCCGCGTATCTTGAGATGGTACATCTGGCAGGAAAAGGAGACGGAAGAAGCGCTTGCCCAAGCTGCGCAGAAGGAGGCTAGGATAGCAGAACTGGAGAGGGAACTGCGGCATCATCCTGATGACGACTCTTCTAGGGATGCCGTGGAACTGAGGATCACTCTCCAGTTGGAGAGGGAAGACCACGAGAGAGAACGTGCAGAGAAAGAAAGAGACACAGAGAGAGAAAGAGCCAACATATTGACTGAAAGGGAGGAACGAAGGGCCATGGAGGCCCAGCTATTCGAACTCCGAATCAGCCTTGGTCTTGCTGAACAGTGGCTGAGAGATGGTGAGGAGCGCTACCGAAGAGCACGAGAGCATGGCTTTCGTGTTGGTAGCTTCTCTGCTGCTTCCGTGGATCAACGCCGGGGTATGGGAATAGGAAGGGGAGTACAGAGCGGTAGGAGTACTGCTTTTCGTAGTTGGGTAGCACCTTTGAGAGCGTTTTGCCCAGAGAGTAGTGGGACGAGTAATGCAGAGAGAGAGGGCGGAACTTGATGTAATTTTTTTATTTTTTGGAATAAGATACAAGGTTCGGTTTGTTTGGTTTTCACCTTTGCTTCTGTTGCCTGAATCCCTGCACACATCACTGAAACAAACAAATCAGAATTTCTGTTTTGACTTGGCCCCTTGCTCAATAAGTAAATGGTCACTGTGACTGTCCTTGATAACTGGTCAAGGGGCCAAGCCTTTATTAACGAAGGCAAGGGAAAGATGCGGTGATGATAAATGCGACAGGCAAGCACACGAATGCAAGCGGTATTAAAAGTGAGATGCTGCACGCAAATGTAATCATGCAAAATTGATTTGTTTTCTTTTTTTATATTTGGCATTTTTTTTGTTTTATCACAAAAAGATTTTTTTGTTTGCAAATATGTACATTTTCTCTTTTCCATTTTTTTGTTGTTTTTATCATTTCAATTTTTTTTTTTGCTAACGCCTGGCAAGCACCCAAATGGCACCTAACCTACGTGAGACAGGAGTTTCTTACTAACCTCCCAGGTATCCTAAGTGCACATCTAGGTTGATTTGGGCCTCTAGACCCCTCGAATGATGATCCCGCCGGCTAAGACTTACCCTGATGACAATACCGTCATGCCATGCTTAGGCTCCCAGTTGCTTCCGACCACAGGGATTCACCCAACAGATGTTTGAGGTAAATGATTTGCCCGACCAGGTCTGTTTCCTCACAACTCTAGATGGTATATGATGGACCACCCTGGAACCCTAACGACCAACCGCGTGACGCTGACCCGGAATCAGACGCCGTCGCACCCATAGGTGACGCGCTTGCATTGGCCTAAGCCCGAGGTTAAACAAGAAGACATCAAGGTGGTAAACAGGGGTCTTGACCATCCAGAAACACGGAGACTCCTTCGCAGCGATAGCTTTTGCTTTTCAAAGTAGGCAACCAAATGTGTATATTAAAATAAGGTCGCAGACCCTGGGCAGTTTTCACCCTTCAGAAACTCCATCGAACCTTCATCTTTAGAGGGAGAAGGAAGAGCGTGGGGGATAAACCTCCTGAGAGGATCGGCAAAACCGTTAACCCGACGAGCGAATAAGGGCCCATTAACTCTTTCCTTTCGGATAACTTCGGACCAAATCTCGAGCATTTACATTCCATAGCCCCCCCCCCTTTTGTGGATTCAAACTTTTACTTTGAGGGGTTCCATTTATCGTATCAGGCACGGTCACGACCAGGCTTTTCTCCTGATTTTGATTTTGTATTTCTTTTTGTGAGGGAGATATAGTCGTTTGACGTTTGTGGGCTCCCTTTTCATATGCCTGCGGGGACATTGCCCTCTTCTCGTGCTCTGATCGATGCTCGAGGAAATGGATCCTACTCTTGCCCTTGGGGTTTGAGTTTCAGTTTCTCATGCTCAGCGTTTTAAGGGCGCCGACTGTCTCATTTGGTCGAAGAGAAAAGAATAAAGATTACAGCTTCCGGAGATCTTCTGGGTGGGGCCCCACCGTAGGTGATGCTACCGACTTTTTTTTTTGAATAAAATACATAAGTGAGCACATGTTAGCTTCCTT
The DNA here is from genome assembly GCA_022559845.1 of Amorphophallus konjac. Taxonomy (NCBI): domain Eukaryota; kingdom Viridiplantae; phylum Streptophyta; class Magnoliopsida; order Alismatales; family Araceae; genus Amorphophallus; species Amorphophallus konjac. The sequence continues at coordinate 471,040,190 of CM040121.1, forward strand.
CGAGCGAGCATAGGCCGACGTGGCCGGACAGGGATCTCCACGGTTCTGGCAAACCAAGACCCGGTGCCTACCAAGCCTTAATGGGCCCTATCCTAACATGAAGGTTAGATGCAGGGACTTAACTACATGATGACTGCCAGGCATCGGCATTTTGAATTTTCCATATTTTTAGTGGTTTTCGGTATTTCTTTGTTTTTGATGTTTTTTATCTTTTCATCATTTTTTTTGTTTTGTGCTAAGGGTAGTATTTCTTAAGATAAAGCCCATTCCAAGGGTGGGATAACTCGGTCCCTTCGGCGTTGACTAGCTTGTAGGCGTTGCCAGGGTACACGGCTTGAATTACAAATGGTCCTTCTCAATTGGGTTGGAGCTTAGAACGCGGCCCTCCAGGTTTGACAAAAATTCTTTTTATGACCATCTCACCGACTTTGAATTTTCTCTTAACGACTTTCTTTTGGTAAAAGCGAGCGAGTCTATTTTGATACACACGCGCGTGTTCGGCAGCGGCCAGCCGCTTCTCATCCAAGAGTTCCAACTGGGCGAGGAGTGAATTACGACGATCGTCGAGGGGAAATTCCTCGTCCAATTGTACCCTGAGAGAAGGGATCAGAGTCTCGTACGGGACTACCGCTTCCATACCATAAGTAAGGGCAAATGGAGTCTGCCCGGGGGGGGTACGGATTGAAGTGCGATAGGCCCATAGAGCTTCGATAAGCTTTTCTGGCCAGTCTGAAAACTTACTAGACTCGCAGGTTTTTTTGATGATTTTGAGCAATGTTTTATTGGTGGCCTCCGCTTGGCCGTTACCTTGTGGGTAATAAGGCGATGAATGATGCAATGCAATTGCGTACCTTTTGCAGAGGTCATGTAGGTCCTGAGAAATGAACTGTGGCCCATTGTCAGTGACGATTGTGCTTGGGATGCCGAATCTGGCGAGGATGTTCTTCATGATGAACTTGCAGACTGTTGACGCCTTGATTTCCATGTAAGCTTCGGCTTCGGCCCATTTGGTGAAGTATTCCGTCGCAGTAAGGATGAAAGATTTCTGCTTGGTGAGGGAATTGGGATCACCTAGGGGACCAATGATGTCGAATGCCCACATGGAGAAAGGCCACGGGGAGGATATTGGATGAAGTGAGGAAGATGGTGAATGGATTTTATCGGCATGAAGTTGACACTTGACACACCTACGGACATAGACAGCACAATCCTCTTCCATAGTGGGCCAATAAAAGCCTTGGCGAATGATCTTCTTGGCGAGCATCTGACTATTTACGTGGCCACCGCACACACCCGAGTGCGTCTCCTCTACACATTTCCAAATCTCATCGTCACCAAGACATCTTAACAGAATACCAGTAAGGCTCCTCCTATAGAGTAGACCTCCAACCAATGTATATTTCTGAGCCACCCTTCTTATGGCTTTCTTGTCCTCTGTGGTGGCCCCTTCAGGATAAGACTGATCTTGGCAGTATTTGACGATTTCATAGAACCATGGTTTCTCTTCATCAGCCAGTTCTTCTTCGGCCTCTGCCAACATGATTTCCCTCTTCTCAAGGATATCTTCCTGCAGGATCTTCCTTGCTATCCTGTCTTTGATGTTTACGTAGAAAGCATCATCGATTGCAGGGGCGTGAAGTTTGTAGATGGAAATGGACTCAAACCATCTTCCTAGAGGGAACCTTATGGATGATGCCAATGAGGCGAGGGCATCGGCGAGAATATTCTGATGACGAGGGACATGAACAAAGATCAGTTTGGTGAACAGTTTGGCAAAGGCAGCAGTGAGTTCTTGGTATGGCTTGAGTTTGGGATCGCGAGTGCGATATTTAGTGAGCACCTGGCGAAGGATGAGTTGACTATCACCTACGACTCGCAACTCAGTGATACGAAAAGAATGGGCGAGTTCTAGGCCAGCTAGAAGAGCTTCATATTCGGCTATATTATTGGTAACTAGAAATTTGAGCTGGTATGCCAATGGGAATGTGAGGCCTTCAGGCGACAGGAGGGCGACGCCGATTCCTCTCCCTTGAGAATTCAGAGCTCCATCAAAATATAGCGTCCACATTGGCTCATCTGATTGGTTGACGGACATTAGTTCCTCATCTGGAAACTCTGATTGGACGGGATCGAACTTGGGAAGAGGATGGTGAGCGAGATGCTCGGCTATGGCATAGCCTTTAATCACCTTTTGCTGGATGTAGGTGATGTCGAACTGAGAGAGAAAACTTTGCCAGCGTGCTAGCCTATCCGTAAGGACGGCTTTCTCCAGAAGGAATTTGATAGGATTCATTCGAGCAATCAAGTGGACCTCATGAGCCAAGAAGTAGTGCTTCAATTTCTGCACTACCCAAACGAGGGCAGCACATGTTTTCTCCATGACGGTGTACTTCTACTCACAGGGATTGAGAAGTTTGGACAAGTAATAGGTTGCCCGTTCCTTGCCTTCTTCATCAGCTTATGCGAGGACGGCTCCACGGAGTCATCCAAGACTGAGACGTAAAGGATCAGAGGTTTTTCTGGTTTAGGTGGAATGAGAACGGGTGGACTAGCCAGATATTCCTTCAACCCTTCAAAAGCTTTCTGACATTTAGAATTCCAGTGGAATTCTACTTCTGGCTTGGTCAACTCGTAGAGAGGTCTACACCTTTGTGAATGTTGGGACACAAACCGACGAATAAACTGTAACCTCCCGATTAAACCTCGGACTTCCCTCAAATTCTTGGGAGGCGGTATATCTCTGATAGCCTTGGCTTTGTCGGGATCTATCTCGATCCCTCTTTTGCTCACAATGAACCCCAGCAATTTACCTGACGACACACCAAACACACACTTCTTCGGGTTCATTTTCAATTAGAACTCCCTTGACCTCTGCAAGACCTTAGCTAAAACTTCTGGATGTTCCATCATGGTCCTTGATTTCACCAACAAGTCATCCACATACACTTCCAGGTATATGTGCATCATGTCATGAAATATGGCCATCATAGCTCTTTGGTAAGTAGCTCCAGTATTCTTTAACCCAAACGGCATGACCACGTAACAATATGTTCCCCAAGGGGTAGTGAATGACGTCTTTTCCTGATCTTCTTCTGCCAAACGAATTTGATTGTATCCTGAAAATCCATCCATGAATGAGAGGGTTTCATAGCCTGCCGTGTTATCAATCAACACATCAATGTGAGGTAAGGGAAAATCGTCTTTGGACACGCGCGGTTAAGGTCCCGGAAGTCGATACAAATCCTGACTTTCCCATCTTTCTTCATGACCGGGACAATGTTCGCCACCCATTGAGGATAAAGGACGACTCTAATGAACCTGGCTTTGTGGAGCTTATCGACCTCTTCTTTCATTTTCAAAGCCATCTGAGGGTGGAAACGCCTTAACCTTTGTTTTACCGAGACGGACCCTGGTTTTAGGGTTAAACGGTGTTCGACCAAGGTTGAATCTAGACCCGGCATATCCTCGTAGCTCCATGCAAACGTGTCCTTATATTCCTTGAGAACCTCAATTAATGCCTCTTCTTCAGAGGGTGGTAGGTTGTCACTTATGAGGATGATCCTAGGGTCTTCCTCAGTTCCCAAGTTGACTTCTTTGGTGGATTCTTCTACGGCGGTTGACGGCTCGTCGAATCTCCTCATTCCACTTGCGTATGCGCCCGCCGCATCCTCATATTCTTCACCCTCATCTTCGGTGGGGCATTCTTCATCCGTGATCTCGTAGACTCCATACCCTTCATCAAATACACAGTCGCCCTCACATTCTATTTCCGGTAGCTGGATGAGATTTTCTAACAACTGGGGGATGGCAAGAAGGGCCTGACACCTGGCGGCCAAATCCAGAAGGAATCGATGAGGGATCTGCCTACCCTTGGATTTCTTCCAAGGTACTACCCTTGGACTATCATTCCTAGATTGACTGACAATATTTACAGAAGAAGAGGAAGATGAAGAGGATGGTGTAGAATGTACAGGAGAAGACCCCTCAGAGGAGGGGTAGAAAAGGTCGCTTATCGGACCTTGGACGGGTGGTCCGCAGGGCGGTACACACCCGTGGGAGATGTAGGAGGTTTCCTCAACGAAGATGTGTTGTTGGGGAGTTTGAAAATTGACGTTTTTTTTTCGTTTTCATTTTGAATGACAAAGCAGTGAAAAGAGATTGGAGGAGAGAGAAAAGTGGTTATGGCTAGAGGATTGTGAGGCTCATAGAGCAGATCATGGTTGAAGACCTGGCGCGGGTTGAAAAGCCCGCGTAGGTATGTAAACAGAGAAGGGGATCTGGGAAGATCATCAGACAATTGTCTGGCCCAGGAAGACGATATCAGCAAAGGCTGAGACGAGTGGATGGAGAAGATGGCGGCTAATGAGCCGTCGACGGCAATGTTGAGGACGGATGAAGATCCGTCGATGACAGGGTCCTTCTGGCGAGGACGAGGATAGTTTGGAACCTTGGCAAGAGTGGTAATATTCTCTGGCGTTCCGGAGATCAATGGTGGTCCTTCAAGCTGCGGAGACGAGAACATCCATTCCAGTGCAACGGAAATGTCCCGTATGTCGAACCATTTGTTCCACTCGCATTCTGGATCTTTGATCTTGCCTCTTTTGGTGATCCTCGGACATTTTTCAGCCAAATATACAGCATGTGATCCCCCATATGCTTCTCGTGGGTGATCTCCCATCTGAACAACGGGCCCTCTGTTGAAGTGGTTTGATAGAGTCCATGTGAGGGGCTCCCAATCCGCCTTGAACGGTCCTTTGAAGCCTATGCCAAACCTGCGGTTCGGCCTAATTTCCTTTGCGGTTTGAGCCTACCCTGTAACTGTGCGTCCAGACCTTTACCCTGTTGGTAGCCGATGTTCCTCATAATCTCCCACCCTTTGGAGTGAAAAGGGAGATATGATGTTGCGGTTGTCCTGACCGGCTCCTTTGGTGCTAGTGGAACGTGAGATGAATCACGTACGTCCAGTAGTGACAATATGGGTCGATGAGACGGCCAAACAGAGGGCAGAGAGGTGTTGATAGCATCCACTGTGTGAAGGATAGGTGTACTGACCACTTTAATAATTCTCCCATTGTAAGGAAACTTCATGCACTGATGGTTGGTGGAAGGCACAGCGTCCATGGCTTCGATGTAAGGGCAACCCAGTATAGCCTTGAATGTGGGGTCCATGTCGAGGACATGGAATTCTGTGGGAATTGACATGGGGCCTAGTTCTGCCTTCAGAATAATCATCCCCTGCGGCGGCCTTTTGCTATTGTCATAAGCCGTGACCGTGATCGAGGAAGGTCTTATTTGTTCCTCGTCGACCCCACACAACTGAAGAGTGCTCATGGAGATCACATTTATGGACGCACCCGTGTCCACAAGACACGGGTTTATGGATACCCCATTAATTTTTATTGAAATGCACAGTGCATATTTTCGAGCCTCCTTGGGAGCGAGCTCGTAGTTGTGGAACATGATGGCCGGTTGTGTGTCGTTGGGGTCAGGACGGTCGAAATCTTCTCCACGGGGAGGTCTTCATTAACCATGACCTTTTGAAGATATTCCATCAAGGCCGCCTGGTGGGATGTGGATCTTTGAAGTAGCTCCAGGATGGAGATCCGAGCAGGCGTCTTGTCCAAGTGTTTCAATAGATCATACTGTGTTCCAGGGATAGCTCTTTCTGGTTGTTCTCCATCATCCTTCTCTGGCTGAGATTGCTCAAGATTCTGACTGTTGTGGGGGAAAACCCTGTGGAAAATCCTTCCACTCCGGAGCACCATTGCCTGCGGCTTTTGTACCTCTGTGGGGGTAGCAGTGGGTTTTAACAGAGGTTTGAGGGGTAGTGGTGGAGGAATGGTCGATGAAGCAGGGGTGATGACGGGAGCAGGGATTCTGATGAGGGGTTTGTTAGGTGGAGGCATGGTGGAGGTAGAGGGGATATCGCGCGGATTATGAAGGATAAGGGGTCTGGAAGGTGGAGGTGGAGACGAAGTAGAAGTGGGTAGGGCTTGAAGCGAGCAATGATTTTGAGGTGGGTGATGGTTAATGAGTGGTTTTGAAGGCATTAGTGGTGATACGGTGGAGAAAGACGGGGTTATGTATGGTTGACGGATGATAAGGGGTTTAGAAGGCGTAGGGGTAAATGTGGTAGAGGTGGATGGAAAAGTGGGGAGTGGGAGAAGATGAGAGGGTGTGAAGGCGTAGTGGAGAGTGTCGGTTGATAGGGGATCGGGGTACGGATGAGAGGGCGTAATGGTAGTGGAAATGGTGAAGGTGATACTGACAAGGGTTGATGAGAGAGAGGTGCTACCCGGGCAAGGCAAGGGTGTTGCGTGATGATAGGATTGGCGGTAGAAAGAATGGAGGTACTTTCCTGGTGCCACACCTGCTCTCTCCCGACTTCCGGGAAGGAGGAGATGGGGTTAACCTGATGATTGGGCTGTTGGTGCTCCGGTAATGGATTCTGGATTATGCCCATGTCGGGCTGTTGTTGTGGGGCACGCTGAAGCTGTTGTTGTTGTTGTTGTGGTTGTGGTTGCTGTTGCTGCTGTTGTTGTAACTGCTGCTATTGTAACTGCTGCTGTGGCCTATGAGGAGGTCTCCTAGCCTTGAGAGCCGCGACGTATCGTCTCATTTCATCCCAATCTATTTGATGTTCATCATTCATATCATGGATGTAATCTTTGAAATGGAAGCAGTAATCTACTGTGTGTCCTGGCTGCCTGTGGTAGACGCAGTATTTGGAGGTATCAACATTCGGGGGCCACACGGGCCTTTCTCTGGGTAGGGCGAGTTGGTTTGATGCCATGAGGGCATTAAAAATGTCTGCTAAGGTTTCTGGCAATGGTGGATAGTAGGCTCTCTTGGGACCGACCGGCCTCCTTTGTTGCTGTTGGGGACCATAGTTCCCCGGGGGTGGAACTTGGTTGTACTGAAGTGGTGGTTGTTGTTGCTGAGGTTGTGGTTGTTGTTGCTGGGGTTGACGTAATGGAGGCATATTATCCTGGGGTGGATTATTTTGGGGTGGAGGACGAAGAGGGAAAGGACCTGGTTGGAGGGGAAGTCGGGGCATTTGTGGAGGCCTTGGGTTGACTGCATAATTGGCATTGTTGACCGCACCCACTTGCTCATTTGTCACAACCCCTTCTGTGGCTCCGCCCGGGACACCAGCGCCTGTCTTTCTGACCACTTTGGGCTTTGGTGACTCAAACATGTTCATAATGGGGGAGTCTTTTAACTGAGTTTGGATGTACCGGGCCCTTTCATAGAGTTCCTCCATTGTAGTAAGTTTATTCATGGCCAGGACGTGTCTGAACTGTGGGGTTGCATTAGACACAATCATCTTCACTTGTTCGGGCTCGGAGAGGGTATCCCTTATTCTTTCCGCCAGAGACCTCCATCTATCAGCATAGCGGACAAAATCCTCGTCGGGTTTCATCTTTTCGGCCACTAGGTCGGTAATGGAGAGTGAGGGACCGACCCTATCCCTATATTTCTGCAAGAACCTTCTCTGGACTATTTCAAAATTCTCGGCCTCGCGGGGCTCCAAAGAATAGAACCACTCTAGCGCGGGACCATCCAATGATCTCCGAAAGAGGTATGCCAGGGACCTCTGATCGTTTTGCCAATAGGAGGATTCATACATGAAATCCTTGAGGTGAATGAAGGGGTTGCCGGTACCATTGTATCTGCGGTACGTGGGCATTTCGGAGGGAGGAAGATGAATGACGGGAAGGATTGGCAAAGCAACCTCCGGGGTGGCTTTCACGTCCACCATTCTTCTCAGATTTTGAAACTGCTCGTCCATACGATTGAACCTATTGAGGAGCGATTGAGCGAGCTCCTCTGGAGGTGAAGGTGGCACTTGCCACTGGGGGAGAAATTATCTCCCGGAGACTTGAGGGGGGAACCCCGAATGAGAGGGAGCTGTCGGACCGCCGACAGTTGGCCCTGGCTGAAGCGGTATGTGGGGAACAACGGGAGTTTGAGATTGTGACGGGAACTGGAATGAGGGTGGTTGTTGGCTCGCTTGTCCTTGAAGCGAGGGAGACTGGATGGCTTGCGCCAATGAAGGAGATGGAATGGCCTGCACGGACTCTTGGAGAGGTGCGATGGCCGGAGTTGATTCCTGGGGCGTGGGGGAAACAGATTTCCCCTTTAGAATGGCCTGGAAGGCCCGGAGCTGTTCAGAGGTAAGCTCCGTGTTGGCGAGGACGCCCAGTAAGGAAGAGATATCCTGTGGTGGGGACGTGTCCCCGGCAATAACCTGCACCTCATGCGAGGGCTCATGAGAAGGACCCGAGTCCATAGCATAGACTCGCGGGTCGGCTGACAAACCACGACTAGGGTGGTTCTCCTCAAAAGACTCGTGAGCCATGCTCACAGTTTTCCCAGAACGTAAAAACATACACTAGCAAGCAGGTAGCAGAGATTATCAAACAAGTGGATGCCTTTACGCCCTTTTTTGTGTTTTGATTTTGATGATTTTTTTTGTGTTTTTAGCGAGATCCGAAGTTCACACAAAATAGGGACCCTAGTTTATTTTTGTTTCACCGCCGTGTCAGCTAGGGTCTCTCGTCTCACCACGAATGGGATGACTAACTCCGGGGAACTTCAATGGTACAACCAGCCCAGTGAACGAAGAGGAGATTCTTCGATGTCGGGGACTTACGGAGGTCCCAGTGGAGGAGATTCTAGTCCGTTGAGAGGAATTCTCAAACGGAGAGTCCTTCCTTCACCGGGAAAGGGTGATCCTTAGAAAAAATGAAAAAGGATATAAAAGAGGGATGAATGTATGCAATGGAATGCTGACAGAGATATAGAGTAAGAAAACAACAGAAATAACAAACATATAACAAACACCCAACCAATCACAACTGACAGTGCTGCCGTGAGCACAACGGGGGCGCGCGAGGGCGCCAAGGTGGAGAGGCACGGACGGTGCCGAACTTGCAAGGGTAGCCAAAAGGAAGCAGTAGAGGTCCACCGTGATCGCCAATCTGTGAGCGACGTCACGCGGTTCGGGGAGCAGAGAAGACGCGGAGCGCGCGAGCTCCTCTTTTGTTTGCTGCAACACAGAAATAAGAGAAGAGAGAAGGGGCCACCACGGGAGATTGCTCCGGCGGGACAAGCGGGACAAATGTAATATAGCAAGATATGGGGGTTAAACGGTCATAGCGGGAAGTGACTCGCCGCGGCCTCGGGGGGGACGGGAATGGTGCAGAAATTAAATAGCAAGAATTGAAACGGCCATTGGGGAAGTGACTCGCCGCGGCCTCGAGAATATGAGCAGAATATAACAGAATATAAAGAGAATATAAGAACGGAAATTTAAACGGCCATTGGGAAGTGACTCACCGCGGCCTCGAGAATATGAATAGATAAGAATATAACATATAAGAACGGGAATTTAAACGGCCATTGGGGAAGTGACTCGCCGCGGCCTCGAGAATATGAGCAGAATATAACGGAATATAAAGAGAATATAAGAACAGAAATTTAAACGGCCATTGGGGAAGTGACTCGCCGCGGCCTCGAGAACAAGATGTGATCGCCAGGGGCCAAAAGACCCCAAAATAAAGAAAGTGATCGCGCCTACCTCAAGAGCGGGAGATGGCGGGTTGCTTCTTCCTCCCCCTTCGGCCGGCCGACGGAGAGGGCTTTCCTTGGTTACCCTTGCAAAACAGTAGACAATAAACGAACGGAATTAGAAAATGGCAGTGTAGTAACAATTCCTTGCAATAAAAGTAACGAGATCGTGACCTGACACACACCTGGTTGGTGTGGTTTTAAACCCCTCTCGGACTCGAGTAGGAGGAAAATGCGATGATGAATGCAAGAAGTATGCAAGAGACGGCGCCCTTATGTAGGGAGATAGAGGATGCAGTATGATGAATGTAAAGAACTATGGAGAAAAAGGGGAAGAAAAGGCTTATTGGATGAGCCGAGGGTGAGATCCGGCGGAGCTCCGACAGCGTAGGGACGACGTGGAAGCGCGGTGGATGAAGACGACCTTCCTCTCGCGAGCGTGGGCACCCGAGAAGCCGGCAGAACCTCCACCTACAAAAGACCCCACGGGTTAGAAATGACTCCGGTAGCCTCTAGGTTCCGGCAGCCTATCGGATCTCTTATAAGCTCCTCCAGAACTGAGGGGGTGGGCCTCTATTTATAGGGCTCCGGAGGGTGGAGGCGTCTAGGACCCTGGACACCTCCATCAGGGCCGAACTAATATTTTATTCTATTTTTATTTATTTTTTCGGAATATTTTTGTGGAGGCGTCCAGGGCCCCGGACGCCTCCAACAGGTCCACCGAACCCCACCGACGGCCGCACGCGGTTTGGCACAACGCGTGGTTTTGTGAGCGGCGCCTCGTGATTCAGAAATGGGCGCGTCCAGCTGGCTGGACGTCTCCATAATTTGGCTTTTTTCACACACGACAAACTGTCGTTCGGTGGGCGGCGCCCGTGAGGGAGTTGATGGAGGCGTCCAGGGGCCTGGACGCCTCCATAAATATATTATTTTTATTTTTGTGTTTTGTTTTTATGCCAAAGCTAGCATTTTAATTTTTTATATTTATTTTTATGGAGGCGTCGAGGGGCCTGGATGCCTCCATTAATATATTATTTTTTATTTGATTTTGTTCTTCAAAAAATGAATTAAAAAGAAATTAAAAGAATGGGGGCGTCCAGGGGCCTGGACGCCCCCATAAAGACCCACCCGGGTCCTCAGTTCAGGCGTTGGCGGCCGCCCGGCAGACACCCTTCTTGGTTCCGGAACCTCCTGATGCGTCTGACTAGTGTTGATGCCGTCCGAATGCCGTGACGAGACGATTCTGGATGCCGAAAAGGGCGGAAGAAGACTCAAGAAAAGGAAGCACTCAAGTGATTCAAAACGCGTAAGCCGTCGCGGGGCGTTGTATAGCAACATGAGACTTTCTCAGGAGACGTCAGGAATGGCGTGTCTACATTAGGGTCAATCTCAATTCCTCTCTTGCTGACAATGAACCCTAGCAGTTTGCCTGAAGAGACCCCGAATACACATTTCTTGGGGTTCATCTTAAGTTGGTGCTCCCGTGACCGTTGGAGAACTGCACGGAGGACGTCTGCGTGGCCACTCCTGGTTTTGGACTAGACCAAAATGTCATCCACATAAACTTCCATATAAGTGTGCATCATGTCATGGAAGATAGCCATCATTGCCCTTTGATAGGTCACTCCCGCATTCTTAAGATCGAAGGGAATGACGACATAGCAGTAGGTCCCCCACTGAGTGGTGAAAGAAGTCTTCTCTGGTCTTCCTCCGCTAGGCGGATCTGGTTATACCCCGAGAAGCCATCCATGAAGGAGAGAATCTCATAGCCGGCGGTGTTGTCCACTAGGACATCTATGTGTGGGAGAGGAAAATCATCCTTTGGGCAAGCACGATTAAGATCACGGAAATCTATACAGATGCGGACTCTACCGTCCTTCTTCATCACCGGGACGATGTTAGCTACCCATTGAGGATACAATACTACCCTGATGAACTTGGCCTTATGGAGTTTGTCCACCTCTTCTTTGACCTTAAGTGCGAGCTTCGGATGAAGTCGTCTTAACTTCTGTTTGACAGCTCGAGCGTTGGGTTTCAGGACCAAACGATGTTCAACTAGGGACGGGTCCAGACCCGGCATGTCCTCATAGGACCAAGCGAAAGCATCGGGGAAATCCCTGAGAACCGCCACAAGCGCAACTTCCTCTTCATCAGTTAAGTTGGCACTTATCAATACAATCTTCGGGTTATCCTTGGTGCCGAGGTTGATTTCTTTAGTGGATTCGTCAATGGATACATTATGCTCGTCAAATCTCTTGGTTCCATCAACAAAAGAAGCTATCGGATCACTACCCTCCTCTAATGGCTCTTCTTCTTCTTCTACGTCATCCTCCTCTTCCAAAACATACACCCCTAGACCGTCATCTGCTGGAGATCCATCTAGTTCGATTGCCCCTAGGGAAATAGGAGTGGAGGTGAATTTACAGACCTGACAAAGCTGCGCGCATTTACCGTCCAGCTGGCTGATATAACTCGCGGGAACGTGACAGACACTAGACCTTTTGGAAGGGAAAGACGCTATATACAAATCTGAACCTAACCTAGACTCTACCCTACTATGTACAAGGGAATCTTGCGGAAGGGAGTTCAAGGTGAAAAGAGTTGGCCCTTGGCCAAGGGAACCATTTTCCAAGGAGGCCGTTTCCTCGATAGTGAACTCGCAAGCCCACATTTGAGAATTGGCGTTTTTTTTTGTGGTCATGAGTGAAAGTGCAAACCTGATGTGTAGGTTGCCCCATGACCGGGTAAGTGAGGAGCAGAGGAAATGGTGGATGAAATAGAAAGGGAATGAAGAGAACAGGCGCGGGCCTGTCCCTGGCAAGGAAGATGCCCAAGGAAGGAACCTTGTCTGGAGGTTTATCCAAATGGAAGAGGGAGAGAAGACCGAAGTCTTCCTCGAGTGATGAATCGGTTAGAATTTCATTACTGTGTGGAACTTCCACTTTGTGACTCGGCTCTTGCCGAGTTCCAGGCTCAATCGGCCCTATGACGAAGCGACCGTACACCAAATCTTTGCCTAAAGATGCCTTGGGTGGCTCTCTTGGAGAATAGCCCAAACCTGCGCGACCCTTAGCAACCCGGAGTTTTCTTCTATGCATGGGCCCTTGTTCAAGCTGACCTAGGCCTTCACCCATGGTGAAGCCCACCTTGGCCATGATCTCCCATCCCTTACCAGGAGGGATGTTGTGATGTGCAATCGGCCGAGGAAGGAAAGGGAAATCGGGCGGACCTAAAGCAGACGGCCCCATCGCGCCCTCTATGGAGAGAACAGGTTTCTTGCCCTTATCCGGAATGGTCATGAAGGGAATCTGTTCGGAAGTGATGGCATTAAGAGTTTCCACTAGCGGGATACTCCTAATCTTGATTACCCTACCATTGTAAGGGAATTTAAAGCATTGATGGGCTGTTGATGGGATTTCAAGGGTTTGCTCAATCCAAGGGCGCCTTAGGATGGCCTTATATGTAGGGTCGACATCGAGAATGAAGAAATCCGATGTCATTACCATCGGTCCTAAACCAAGTTGGAGGGTCACCTTCCCTTTTGCACACCTTTTGGAATTGTCATAAGCTGAGATGGTGGTGCATACCTCTTCTAGATTTTCTTCCTGGAGGCCAATCTTCTTGATGGTCTTCATGGGACACACATTGATGGATGCTCCCGTGTCTATGATGTTGTGCCCCTGGTTTTGATGATGACAACCATGAGATGTGTATGTTGAATTCAACTTAAAATGTTGAACTAAATCTTGATTCAGTAACGCATGCATTTGGTTCATTTTTGATGCAAGAAAGGAACAAGGTCGACGCTGGGAGTTCAAGGTGTCCACGCATCAGTTGAAGAGGCAAAATCATAAGTCACTGATATAATCTCAGTGCGTCAATGCCACACTATTGCAACGTCGACGCATCAGCTTAAGAAGCAGAGGCACTCACAGATCTACTTCACTGCGTCAACGCCACAGTAGAGCAACGTCGATGCTGCAGTTCAGAAGGCAGAATTATGGTTCACTGGATTACCCCAGTGCGTCAATGCTACAGCATGATAGCGTCGACGCAGCAGTTCACTCTGAGATGAAATTGGCTCTGGGTTAGCTTAGTGGGTTGACGCAGTAACCCAATGCGTCAACGCCTCCACCTACGAACTTAAAGCTTTGTGGATAGTTCAAGGCAGCGTAAACCCCTTGGTCACCATGGGTTGACGCCATCTGAATTCTTTCATAAAATTAGTTGGGTGGACCCCAGTCATTAGTGACGTCAAAGGCCACATCAGCCAAAAAGTGTTTCGATCTCGTTTTCCCTCGCGATTCCAGAAGGCTCTAAGGAGATCAATCATTGGGCTAACCAGAAAATCTAGTTGGGGCCCACTAGATGTATATATTACATGGATCTGTAAGTGAGCGCGGGAACCTTAACATCGAAGAAGGTTTTTGGAGAGTTGCAGTTGAACCTGAGGGAGTGAAGTCCTCGAGAAGGATCCTGGAGTCTATCTTCTTCCTGCTGGTACCTTGCTGCATTCACTGAGGATCAGAGGAGATCCAGGGGCAGTGGATCAGTGCGAGTTTATCTACCCTTCAGAAGGAGAAGGTCAGCTGATCGTTGAAACATCTTCCTCCAGACATCTGAGTTCGAGCTTGAGATCCAGCAGCATCACAGATCTGGAGTTGTTCCTCCATCTCTGAGTGATTTCGTTTATTGCTTTTGTTTTTTCAGTTAGAACACTATTACATTGTTTCTCCCTCGTACTGGTTTGAGTAGAGGGAGGGGTTTGATCCAGCAGATTGTGCTTGGACCAAGGGCGTTTGGGCGTGTTGCCTACAAGCTGTTCGTCAGCGGTTTAGAGGATCTGTTCCTCTGGTCAAGCCAAGCTGTACTGCTCAGCGTTGTTTGAGGAGGTAGTTCCTCAGTGAAGCTAAGCTGTAAAGCTCAGCAGGGATCCTCACTGGTTTAGTGAGGGGTGGACGTAGGTCTCCACAGGGAGACCGAACCACCATAAAAATCTGTGTTCCTCTTGTGGTTTGCTATTCTCGTATAATTCCACCTATCGTTAGATGTTTGATTAGGCACGATCTTCATACAGTCTGTTACTGAATTTCTAATTAGCATTCTGCTTTCTAAAGCGAGTGTGATCTTGCATTAATTTTTTCAAAGGGTCAACCTATTCACCCCTCCCCTCTAGTTTGACCTTCCACCTAATCGAACACATGGTATCAGAGCTTGGCTCTCTTGTCAAGGGTCTCACAACCCAGAGAGATTTAGTGGAATGGAAAATAAGGGGCTTATGCCTGAAGGGTATGTAGTGAATAGGCCACCCTTCTTTGATGGCACTAACTATGCTTACTGGAAAAATCAGATGCATGTATTTCTGAGAGCTCAGGACCATGAGATTTGGAGAGTCGTGAGCAAGGGACCCTATCAGTTAGAAGCAGATGAAGAACTGTGGGTGAAAGAGCAGATTCGGAAGGCCAACGTCAATTGGCAAGCTATGAACATCATGCAATGCTCATTGCATCCTATGGAATTTTCACGAGTATCCTCATGTGCCAGTGCCAAGGAAATGTGGGACAGACTTCAAGTCATCTATGAAGGTACGTCAGAGGTAAGAGAGACAAAAGCCAATATGTTAATTTCTAAATATGAAGCTTTTAGAATGAAGCCAGAGGAAAATATATCTGAAATGTATGCTAGACTAACCCTATTAGTGAATGGTCTTAGAGGTCTGGGAAAGGTTTACACTGATTATGAACTGGTCAGGAAAATTCTTAGATCCCTAACTCCAATTTGGCACACCAAGGCCACTGTTGTTGAGGAATCTAGGAACCTTCCTACCACTACCCCTGATGAGCTTATCGGATCTTTGATGGCTTATGAGCTGAACCTCAAAAGGACAGATGAGGATGTGAAAAAGAAAAGGCCTCTTGTATTGAAGGCAGGACCAAGTAGCAAGGAGAGTTCAGATGACAGTCAGTCATCCAGTTCAAACTATGATTCAGGTGAGATAGCTATGCTCACCAGGAAATTCAGGAAATTTTTAAGGAAGGAAGGTAAGGCTGTATGGAGTCGAAGACCGCAGGTAAGAAATAGTTCAAAATTCAAATCAGAAAATTCAAAGAAATCTGACAAGGTTGTTTGTTATAAATGCAGGAAACAAGGACATATCAAATCTGAATGTCCAGAGAATATGAAGAAAGCTCAGCCAAAGTGGAAAAATAAAAAAGCCCAAGGCCATGATAAGTACGTGGAGTGACGAGGAGAAAGATGAAGATGAAGAAGAAAGCACTTCTGAAGAAGAGAGTGATGTTAAGCTGTGCTTCATGGCTAAGGATGATGAACAGGATGAGGAAACTTTTTCCTTCGAAAACTTCTCTTGCAGTGATTGGGAAGAAGCATTTAATGAACTGTTAGATAAGTATGATTATGTTAAGAAAGAAAATAAATCACTCAAGAAAAAGAAAAATCTGACTAGTCAAGAAAATTCATTGAATGAGAAAATCAGGTGCCTAGAAGCTCAAATTACTAGTCTAAGAAAATCTCTTGATGAAAGTGACCAATGTAGAGATCAATTAATAGAGATGAAGAGAGAAAATGAATTTCTTCTGAAAGTGCATGATGAACTGAAACTCAAAATGCAAAAATTGGAGAGTGAAGTAAAAGTTGCTGAAGAAAAGTATGAAGCCATTCAAGGAGTAAATCAGGAACTCCAAGAAAATTTGAAGAAACTGGAATATGAGAATTCGAGTAAACAAGCCTCTCTTGGGAAATTAACACAAGGTAAAAACAATCTTGAAGCTGTCATGGGAATAAGAAATAATTTTGGAAAAGAAGGACTTGGTTATAATCCAACCAAGAAGAAAGATCTAGGAACTAGATTTATAACATTTGTTTCTGAACAAGGTACAACTGAGCAGAGCCAAACGGCTGAAAAGAAGTCTTGTGAGAAAAATCAAGAAAAATTAAAACAGTCTGATGAAATCAGAAACTAAAGGGAAAAGAGAAAGTGAAGTTCATCTTGAAAGCCAATAACCACAAGAATGTGCCTAATTTCAGAACTAAACACTCAGGTCAGTCTATAGACCCTAGTTCATCAACCCAGCATCAAGGATATAGAAATTTAGGGAGTCATAGGTCTGGTACAAGACAGTTGCGTCAACGCACTGAGTACCCTGCGTCCACTCAACCCATGTCCCAGGGGTTCTACAGAAATAATGCTAGAACAAACCATTGGCCGCGTCAACGCAGTGTCCATACTGCGTCAACGCATACACCCTTCCGGGATGGGTATTCTTTCAGAAATATGAGAATGAGTCGACGCAGCCACTACAGTGCGTCAATGCACCCTATGTACCAGAACCCATATGACAGAAGGGTTGGGTGGATGAGTCAACGCAGTCAGGGGAGAGGGTCTACGCAGCGAACCTTCATCCCTTTAAGAACTCAATATTCCTCTAGAACTTATCATCCTAGGTTCCTCAGTGTTTCTTGGAGTCATAATAATCATTGGAATGGGAACAAGAATAAAACTTCATACTTCTCTAACAACAGAAATGGTTCAAAACGGTCATTCCAAAGGGTACCTCAACCCAATCAGAAAACTCTCAAACCTTTGAACTCCACATATCAAAAACTTCCAAAATAACAACTATGGGTTCCCAAAAGCATGTTGTCTTATTTGACACAATCCTATGGTGTGATGGGACCCAAGTGTATTTGGGTTCCAAAATCTCTTGTTTGATGTGATTTACAGGAGTGCCTTGCAGCTGTACACAATGGGTGATATCTTGACAATGGCTACTCAAGGCACATCATGGGCGATAAGGCAAAATTCTGTTTCCTAGTTGAGAAAGAAGGAGGACATGTCACGTTTGGGGAGAATAATAAAGGTAAAATAATTGGAAAAGGTAAAGTTGGCAAAAATTCCCCGAACTATATTGATGATGTGTTACTTGTTGAAGGATTAGAATACAATCTTCTTAGTATAAGCCAACTGTGTGATAGGGGACACAAAGTTGTGTTTGATTCTCATGCATGCACTATTCTTGAAATGCAGTCTGAAAGTGATGTGACACCACCCTTGGACCTATTTTGCAAGCATACAAGTTGGGCAGCGGACTCACACTAGCGAGCTCACTCGCTTGGCGCACATTAGTGCCCGAAGGTAACTCGGCGATGATGGAGAGGGTCCGAGGCGGGACCTTGAGGCTCCAAAGGTTGGCTAGCTTGGGGAGAACCCAAAATGGGCATGGGATGCCCAAATCATGGGCGGCCAGCACACCAAGGGTGTGGGATGTAATGGTTCACTCACAACTCGCCCGCGGTGGTCACTCACGGCACTAGCAATTTAGGGCCGAGCTCTCATTCACCGTCTGACGAAACAATGGCGATAATACTATGCTAGCAATGAATTGAAACCAGCCAAGAGAGGGACCGAGGCTCACCTAGCTGGCGTGAAGACGCCGACTCCGGCTGGAGACGGGGGCGAGCGGGGAGGCGTGGGTATGCACCCACACGCCGCGTCGATGGAGCTTAAACCTGCGACCTGAATTAATACATGAACTACACCTCTCGCAGGAGGAGGATCTTAGGGTGGGGGTTAACTGAGATTACACTCAAAACTACCTCCACACAGGGAGGGGCCTTCAGCCGGCCAAGCGGGGAGGGGGTGAGACCGACGAAAGATGAAATTGGACGCCGATGTTGATTCTGCCCACTGTCTGCGCTTCTAGACAGACAGTCGCTTCTCTGGATGCTGCGGCCACTACGGATTTTTTCTGAAGACGAAACTAGTGGGAAAATCTTCGTAGCTAGACCGGGAAGACACCGAAATTTTCTGGATTTCTTCTGGTACTTCTGCTGGTCGGGGTAGGGGCTTGAACAGGGCAGTAGGTCCTCTGTTCTGACAGCTGCAGGTTCCTAACAGCAGGAAGCAGAGGGTGGCACGAACGGTCCCGAGCTCAGAATCAGGTGTCGTCAGAGCCTTTGGAACCGGTGACGGGTCTACTTCGAAGCCGAACTAACAGGGATGCCAAATGAGGTCGGAGTAGTCCGGTGGATTCTGAACACTGAAAGAGGGTAGGTGCAGATAGAGTGGAAGTAGAACCGCATGATCGGGGGAGAAAATTGATAACTTTCTGGTCCGGTCTCCAAATTGAACTCTTCTTCTTGGTGATGGTAGAGGACTCAAGGTAGAAGACTTTTTCTCAAGAACTGTCGATCAGATTCCCAATAGGTTCGTCACAGAAGAGCTTCCACTCCGGCTTTGGCCTCCTGCCAGGGAAGATTCGCGCAGTCGGGGGAGAAAGGCTCTCCCGGGCAGCACCGTGCTCAGATGAAGATGAAACCACCTCCGTTGGGAAGAGGACAGGCAGACGCTTCCAACGATACCTCTTGGGCCTTCAGATTCGCCGGGATGTGGTCAGAGTCGCCTCTGCAAGCATATGGTATTCTGCAGGTCGCCAGCTGCTTGGAGGATCTATCAATGGAGGTGAGAGAGGTGATGGAGAAGAGCAAGGGAGAATGGTGGAGATGAGAGAGAGAGGGGGGGGCGACCCTAACCAAGGGGTGGGGTCTTGGGGGTGCCCTAGGGCTATGGAGGGAAGGTGGATTTGAATTCAAATGGCCTAGGAAAGTGGTGGGTTGTATGGGGGAGAGGGAAGGGTGCTTGGGGAAGGGAAGAGGGTAGTTGGTGGTTGGAGGGTGGAGCAAGGATTGGAGGATTCCACCTTGGGGTTGGGGGGGAGTTAAATGAGTGTATGGGGAAGGGGGAGGGGTCTTAATGATAGGTGAATGGGGAGGAGAAAGAAAATTTCGAAATTTGGGGTGAGGGGAGAGAGAGAGAGGGGGACCCCTTAGAGAGAGAGAGAGAAAGAGAGAGATAATGAGAGAAAGATCTAGAGGGATGTGGAATTTTGGATTTCAATATTCATGCCAAAGTTGTTACATATGAGAGGAGTGGGGGCCTATTTATAGGCATTGGACTTTTCCTAGGATGAAAATGACCCTGACTAAACAACTATTGACCAAACACTCCAAGGGAGGGGCGCCCCTGGGCCTAGCCCATTAGTTGGGCCCAATAACCTAACAAACCAACATAATGACACAAGACTTTGGTAGATAACCTACTAACCTAGGTACATGACTCAATTAAAGGGAAAATTACATGATGATGACTCAAATAAAATATAAAAATTACATGACTAGACTCATAAAATTATGACGAACACAATGGTGCACGCTGATGAGCAATCCGAGCCTCAAAAAAAGTGGAGGGGCGAGGGATGCCCCCATCATACCCCCGGGGTGGGGAAAACTCGACCCCGTCGAGTATGGGTCCACCGGGGAAGTAGTAAACCGACATGCAGCTCCAGGCGAACCACGATCTCCAAACTCAACCTTCGCTCATAGCCGGAGAAGGGCGCCTTAGCTCGTCAAAGTGGCTCGGACACACCCTCTTGCTGGCGATGAGATCTTGCTTGCCTAGTATTACCGCCGTGTGCTCACATCGGGCTCTCAGACTAATTTGTAGTGCCACTCCGAGGGTGTCTCTCGCAAGGATAGGTGTAAGATCAAGGCACTCACTAGGATCCACCGCGGTGCCCTTAGAGGGTGCCGGATCCGCCACATGAGAAATGGGGTGAATCCCAAAACCCATCAATAAGTCCAACCCGCAAGTCGGGTTGCCAAAATCATTCGGAACTTGACAAGGTCCAAGTCCTCGTGCCCTCAAATTGGAGGTGACCCTAGGGTAGAGCCACTCCAACGTCATCATCGTCAAGTTACCAACTTGGAATTCCAAGTGGCGCCCATGAGTTTTTGCCCGCTTGTTGTGAATCTCACCGCTTGTTGCTTGATACTTGCTTGGATGCATATGCCATGCACTATGATGCGGTGTGAGTGGACAATGTATGGTATGCAAAGGTGGTCCAGGGCAACCACATATAGACCTATCATGCATTGATGTTATGAAGACTTTGAATGATTTGGGAGGACCGGGGCATCCATAGGTTTCCCTCTTATGAGTGAGTGTGATGAATGTTGGAGGACCCAGACACCCATGTAGGTTCCTAGCATAGATAAGACCAATGGTGAATTGGGGAGGACCGTTACACCCAAATAGGGACCACTCATGCTTCCTACTTGACATGTAGGTGATGTGAATGAATGGACCCGACTTTCTAATCATGCTAAGTGGTGTGTTGTGCCAAGACTTATGCATTTCTATCCTAGAGATGACCTCCATGTGCATGGGTGTGGGGTGGCCCTTAATCTTCCATGTGAAAGGGTCGAAAGGATCTAGAAGGTGGGTATCATGGAGAGGGGCTCTTCATTGTTTCCTAAGTGTATTTCACCCATGGTCATGGTTCCCTTAGTGTGGTCCGGGTCTTGGGAGAGGTGGGCTTGGTCCAACATGGTTGGTTTGGGTAGGAAAAGGTTGGTGGTGAGTAAGGTGGGTGGGTGTAGGAAGGGATCGAAGGGGTCATGATAAGGGTCGCTTAGGGAGAGGAACTCTAGGTCCTCATGGTCCTCACATAGTGGTGATTCATCCTCCTCTAGTGAAATAATTGGGCCGAAGTTTTTGGTGGGATGGTCGGCCATGAATGGAGGGCTCGACGTTCTACCCGAGATAAGCAACTCTAATTTATGGATAGCATCGGGCTTATCGGGTATAGGGAGGAATAGGAGAAGGTCACTAGTGTAGCAACAAATGGTGCACATTGAGGTGATGGACCCTATGCATAGGTGTAAGAGGCCAAGGCTCCTAGGTTGTTCGACCCTAGGGGTCAACATTCTAGTCATCTCTAATTGCCATGCTAAGCCCTTGAGAAGGTCCTCTAAGGTCTCCACTTGATAGGACGCTTGGATTGTGGTGTGATAGGAGAACAAGGGCACTATGGGAAGGTCTTGTTCTATGGGAGGGAAAACATGGGACATGATGGGGTGATTGGTCTCTCCTTTAGCCATCTATCTAGGGGCCCATCTATGATTATGGTGCCATTTGTGAAGGTTTGTTGCTCTTGAAGATCCAGACTATTTGAAGTGGTGAAGGGTTGAGGCTCTTCCTTACTATTGGTGTGAACTTGGGCCTCCTTATGGGCGGGGAGAGGGTCCAGGCTAGCAACTATTCCTATGTGAGTGGGTGTGGCCTCCTTCCTCAAGGGAATGGGAAGGTCTTGTGGAGATGGGGTGATGATGGTTGGGGCATAGTGCACCCGGGGTGGTGAGTGAGGTCAAACTTGGGTTGGGAGTGGAAGTAGTGGTGGCCTAGGTTGGGGTAGGGTTGGGGTTGAAAGTGGAAGGTGGGTTGGGCGAGGGGGTTTAGGCTGGTTGGCCTTGCGAGGTGCATCTTTCTTTGGGGGTGATGGAGGGATAGTGGTGGGGTTCAAGGGAGCTTGTGGGATATGGGTTTGGTGGGGAAATTTGGGTTGGGGGGTGGTGGTCGTCATGGGCCTAGGTGGAGGGGTGGTCATGGGGCCTAATTGGGTTTGTGGAGCTATGGTTGTGGTGAGAATTTGTAGGTAGGGAGTAGATGTGGTGGTCGGGATAGGATAGGTGGGAAGTGGTGGGGAATGGGGGATTAGGTTCTTGGATTGGTCGGGTGGGGATGGTGGAGTTGAAATGCTCCTTGGGCTTTGGTGATCCGGGTAGGAGGGGAAACCATATCTTACCCTAAGTTGTTCCTTCATATCCTCCCATGTGGTGAGGGGAGCTTCCCTTCTAATTATCCTTAAGCCTTCAATTTTAACCCAATGAGTTTGAGCCCTTTTGGTTAGTTGCATTTTGGCACATTGAACCTTCCTATCCTCGGACAGGGGATTCCTTTCAAAGTAATGGTCCATTGTAGCTTCCCAATCTAAATATTCTCTAGGAAAGGTTCCATCAAAGGTGGGAAGTGGGAGAGGGACCATTCTATCGTCCGTCCTTGGGGTGGGCCCATTTTCTCCAAGTTGGTTGAGTCGACCCGATATGTTATCAAGCCGCTCATTGGCATAGGTCAAGGCCTTCATGAGGTAGTTGAGATGGCCAGGGAGGTTATGTGTGTTAGTGGTAGGCATCCCTTCGTGGTTTGGACTTATGGAGAGGGCCGATTGGTAAGGTCGGTATGAGGTGGCCATACTAGTGGACAAGAGATACAACCGAGGACTCTAAATGCATAAACATGCCCTAGGACTTGACTTGTAGAGACAAGTCAATGACTTGCTCTGATACCAATTTGATGTGACACCACCCTTGGACCTATTTTGCAAGCATACAAGTTGGGCAGCGGACTCACACTAGCGAGCTCACTGGCTTGGCGCACATTATTGCCCGAAGGCAACTCGGCGATGATGGAGAGGGTCCGAGGCGGGACCTTGAGGCTCCAAAGGTTGGCTAGCTTGGGGAGAACCCCAAATGGGCCTGGGATGCCCAAATCATGGGCGGCCAGCACACCAAGGGTGTGGGATGTAATGGTTCACTCACAACTCGCCCGCGGTGGTCACTCACGGCACTAGCAATTTAGGGCCGAGCTCTCATTCACCGTCTGACGAAACAATGGCGATAATACTATGCTAGTAATGAATTGAAACCAGCCAAGAGAGGGACCGAGGCTCACCTAGCCGGCATGAAGATGCCGACTCCGGCCGGAGACGGGGGCGAGCGGGGAGGCGTGGGTATGCACCCGCACGCCGCGTCGATGGAGCTTCAAACCTGCGACCTGAATTAATACATGAACTACATCTCTTGCAGGAGGGGGATCTTAGGGTGGGGGTTAACTGAGATTACACTCAAAACTACCTCCACACAGGGAGGGGCCTTCAGCCGGCCAAGCGGGGAGGGGGTGAGACTGACGAAAGATGAAATTGGACGCCGATGTTGATTCTGCCCACTGTCTACGCTTCTGGACAAACAGTCGCTTCTCTGGACGCTGCGGCGACTCCGGATTTTTTCTGAAGACGAAACTAGTGGGAAAATCCTCGTAGCTGGACCGGGAAGACACCGAAATTTTCTGGATTTCTTCTGGTACCTCTGCTGGTCGGGGTAGGGGCTTGAACAAGGCAGTAGGTCCTCTGTTCTGATAGCTGCAGGTTCCTAACAGTAGGAAGCAGAGGGTGCCACGAACGCTCCCGAGCTCGGAATCAGGTGCCGTGAAAGCCTTTGGAACCGTTGACGGGTCTACTTCGAAGCCAAATTGACAGGGATGCCAAATGAGATCGGAGTAGTCCGATGAATTCTGAACACTGAAGGAGGGTCAGTGCAGATAGAGTGGAAGCAGAACCGCACGATCGGGGGAGAAAATTGATAACTTTCTGGTCCAATCTCCAAATTGAACTCTTCTTCTTGGTGATGGTAGAGGACTCAAAGTAGAAGACTTTTACTGAAGCATTGTCAATCAGATTCCCAATAGGTTCGTCGCAGAAGAGCTTCCACTCCGGCTTTGGCCTCCTGCCAGGGAAGATTCACGCAGTCGGGGGAGAAAGGCTCTCCCGGGCATCACCGTGCACGGACGAAGATGAAACCACCGCCGTTGGGAAGAGGACAGGTAGACGCTTCCAACGGTATCTCTTGGGCCTTCAGATTCGCCGGGATGTGATCGGGGTCGCCTCTGTAAGTAGGTAGTATTCTGCAGGTCGCCAGCTGCTTGGAGCATCTATCAATGGAGGTGGGAGAGGTGATGGAGAAGAGCAAGGGAGAATGGTGGAGATGAGAGAGAGAGGGGGGGCGACCCTAACCAAGGGGTGGGGTCTTGGGGGTGCCCTAGGGCTGTGGAGTGAAGGTGGATTTGAATTCAAATGGCCTAGGAAAGTGGTGGGTTGTATGGGGGAGAGGGAAGGGTGCTTGGGGAAGGGAAGAGGGTAGTTGGTGGTTGGAGGGTGGAGCAAGGATTGGAGGATTCCACCTTGGGGTTGGGGGGGAGTAAAATGAGTGTATGGGGATGGGGGAGGGGTCTTAATGATAGGTGAATGGGGAGGAGAGAGAAAATTTCGAAATTTGGGGTGAGGAGTGAGAGAGAGAGAGGGGGGGACCCCTTAGAGAGAGAGAGAAAGAGAGAGATAATGAGAGAGAGATCTAGAGGGATGTGGAATTTTGGATTTCAATATTCATGCCAAAGTTGTTACATATGAGAGGAGTGGGGGCCTATTTATAGGCATTGGACTTTTCCTAGGATGAAAATGACCCTGACTAAACAACTATTGACCAAACACTCCAAGGGAGGGGCGCCCCTGGGCCTAGCCCATTAGTTGGGCCCAATAGCTTAACAAACCAACATAATGACACAAGACTTTGGTAGATAACCTACTAACCTAGGTACATGACTCAAATAAAGGGAAAATTACATGATGATGACTCAAATAAAATATAAAAATTACATAAATAGACTCATAAAATTATGACGAACATAATGGCACACGCTGATGAGCAATCCGAGCCTCAAAAAAAAGTGGAGGGGCTAGGGATGCCCCCATCAGAAAGTGTCAAATTCACTGGAAAAAGAATAAATAACATGTACATGGTAGACTTGGATGATCAAGCTCACAACAATCTCTGTCTTGCCGTTAACAAAAGTGAGCTGGCTTGGCTATGGCATCGTAGACTAGGACATGTTAGCTATAGTGTCATGCATAAGTTAGCAAAATTCAGCATGGTGAATGATCTGCCTGATGTATCATTTAAGCAAAATGACAAAATTTGTAATGCATGCACTCAAGGCAAGCATACTAGGAAGTCATTTAAATCCAGAATTGAAAATCAATCTTCTAGACCTCTTGAACTTGTTTACATGGATCTGTTTGGACCCACTAGAACAACAAGTTTGAGTGGCAAGAAATATGGATTTATTTTGGTAGATGACTTTTCTAGGTTTACTTGGGTGTTCTTTTTAACTCATAAGAATGATGCATTTGAAGAATTTCAGGCATTCTTCAGGAAAGTTCAGCAGGAAGGTAAGTATACTATTTCATCTATCATGTCAGATCATGGAGGAGAATTTGAGAATTCAGAATTTGATGGTTTTTGCAGGGCAATGGGAATATCTCACAAGTTCTCATCTCCAATAACTCCTGAACAGAATGGAGTGGTGGAAAGAAGAAATAGAACCCTTGTCGAGATGGCTAGAACAATGTTGATCGAAGGACAACTCCAAAGGAAGCTCTGGGCAGAGGCGGTAAACACATCTTGCTACATTGTAAACCGGGCAATGCTAAGACCTCTGTCCAAAAAGACTCCATATGAATTGTTGAAAGGTAAGAAGCCATCTTTTATACATTTCAGAGTTTTTGGATCTAAATGCTTTATTCAAAATAATCACAAACGGGACTTAGATAAATTTGAACCTAAGAGTGAACCAGCCATATTTCTAGGATATTCAAATCACTCTAGGGCCTATAGAGTCCTAAATGTCAAAACTCAATCTGTTGAAGAATCTCCACATATTGTATTTGATGAAATGAATGTCAGGTCTGAAAATGAACAATCTTGCAGGGACAAAGATGATGGGGAGTTTCTTGAAGAAAAGGAAGAATAATATACTCAAGCGGAAGAGCCAAGGTTAAATGAGAATCTAGCAGAATCAAGCACTAGAGGTAATGCAGATGCTAATGAAGGTAACTCTCTGAACAATGTTAGAATCTTAAGAGACCACCCTCTATCAAGCATTATTGGTAATCTGCATGACCCTACCAGAACTAGATCTTATTTTAGAACAATTGAAGAAATGGATAATTTGGCTCTTATATCTCAAATTGAACCTAAAAATGTAACTGAAGCCCTGAAAGATGAATGCTGGATAAATGCAATGCATGAGGAATTAAATCAATTCAAAAGAAATAAAGTGTGGCACCTTGTGCCAAGACCCAATGAACTTTCAGTAATTGGAACTAAGTGGGTCTTTAGAAATAAACAAAATGAAAATAGAATTGTGATAAGAAATAAAGCAAGACTGGTTGCACAAGGATATAACCAAGAATTTGGCATTGATTTTGAAGAATCCTTTGCACTAGTAGCTAGATTAGAAGCTATTAGATTATTACTTGCATATGCATGTTGTCATGGAATAAAACTCCATCAAATGGATGTAAAAAGTGCTTTTCTTAATGGTTTAATAAAAGAAGAGGTGTATGTTGAACAACCCCCCGGTTTTGAGTCTATAGACTGCCCTGACCATGTTTACAGATTAGACAAAGCTCTCTATGGGCTCAAACAGGCACCTCGAGCATGGTATGATAGACTCAGCTCATACCTCACTGAGAAAGGATATTCAAGAGGTAAAGTGGACCAAACCCTATTCACCAAGGTAAGAAATAATGACATTATTCTGGTTCAAATCTACGTTGATGATATAGTCTTTGGATCCACTAAACCAAGCATGTGTGAGGAATTTACAAATTTGATGACTACAGAATTTGAGATGAGTCTCATGGGTGAGGTTCAATTTTTTCTAGGTCTACAAATCACCCAAAGTAAGGATGGATGCTTTATCAACCAGGCAAAGTACGTCTTTGAACTATTGAAGAAATATCAAATGGAGAATCTTAAGGCAATCAGCACTCCCATGAGCACCAACATAATTTTGGATGCAGATCTGAAAGGTAAATCAGTAGATGCAAAGATGTATCGAGGTATGATCAGATCACTCCTCCATCTTACTGCATCTAGGCCAGACATCCAATTTTGTGTATGTATGTGTGCTCATTTTCAGTCTGATCCTAAAGAATCCCACTTGATTTCTATCAAGCGTATCTTTCGATACCTTGCTAAAACTTGAGATTTAGGGATTTTGTATCCTGCATCTTGCACTTTTGATCTAGTATCATACTCAGATGCAGACTATGCTGGATGCAAACTTGACAGGAAAAGCACAAGTGGCTATTGCCAATTTTTGGAAGGGTGTTTGGTTTC
Source organism: Amorphophallus konjac (assembly GCA_022559845.1). Lineage (NCBI taxonomy): Eukaryota > Viridiplantae > Streptophyta > Magnoliopsida > Alismatales > Araceae > Amorphophallus > Amorphophallus konjac. The sequence continues at coordinate 471,067,631 of CM040121.1, forward strand.
TTGGGCATCCAAGAAACAACACTCAGTGGCACTATCCACTGCAGAGGTAGCATATGTCGCTGTAGGGAGTTGTGGCACTCAAGTGTTATGGATCAAACACCAACTCCAAGATTATCAAATTGATCTTGGATGTGTCCCAATATTGTGTGATAACACAAGTGCCATTAACCTGGCAAAGAACCCCATCCAGCACTCTAGGACCAAACATATAGAAATTATGCATCACTTCTTGCGAGATGAAGTTAATAAAGGAAGCTTTAAATTGATTTTTGTAGACTCAGAACATCAACTAGCTGACATTTTTACCAAGCCTATGAATAATGAAAGATTTTCTTGTCTTAGGAGAGAGCTTGGATTGTGCAATCCTCATCTTGATGCCTAAATTCATTGCTTGTATTCTTCTTTGAAACCTGTTTGGTTAACTGTGCCTAGGAATAAATTGATTACTTGCCTTGCTTGAGTTGACAATGCCTGATTTCTAAATAAGTCACAGATTTAGGGGGAGTTTAGTTTTGAGCATTTTTTTAAGGAGCACATGATAAATAAAAAGCCATCATGTCAACAATTGCATCTTCATTGATATTTTCAGTCATGCATGAATGGAGGGAGAGTTTGCATTAGTTCTTACTTGCTAAGGAGTGCAATTCTGTCCCTTTAGATTAAGTGATCTGGGAATCTGAAGAGTGGTTAATAAGGCTAAGTTAACGCTGTTGCAAGACTGAGTCAATGCACTGAAAGAAACTTTCTGGAAACAGGCTGGAAGTTGAACTGACTGGTTGAGTGAGTTAACGTAGTCACCTGGTTGAGTTGACGCACTGACATAAACCTGGTGCAAATCAGTTCTGGAATTAATTGGATTACTTCAGAAGGGTTAACGCAGCACTGCAGTTGGGTTCTCACATATCTCATTATGTGAGATATGTTGAAATCTTCTAGTACCTCAGTTTGTCTGAAACTTGGAGTCTTCTCAACCTCTCATCAACCTTGTTTCTTCTATACTCAGTTCTTCAGCTTGTAGTGAAGTACCTCTCAATCTTCAGTATGAGGGAAGTTTCTTGAGATCTGAAATGTGAATTGATGTCATAAATTCAGGGGGAGCTAAAGTGATAATTCCTTTATAAGAGGTGGTGATCTTTATTGACTGGCTCTATGCAGTATTAATGGTTGGAGATCTATAAATCTTTTGATCTTTGAATGCTAAAATTCTTGAACATAAAAGTGCTTTGCATATGGAATAGTCATGGAACTATTTAATAAAACTGGGAACTCATCTATTCTAGAACCATGATGATCAAAAGTAAAGGGACCTCAAATGAATTTAATATATGTATTGACTTTAAACTTAGAATAGGTTTAATAAGAGTTGAAGAAATAAACCCTATATATATATATATACATGTAATAAATTGCAGAGCAATGGCAAGCTTTCGCTGAGAAACTATCTCTATGCACCAAAGAAGTGCTAAGGAGCATGTCATGGAGTGAGCTGTTATCTCTGTTTCAAAAGAAAAATAATTCATTGTAGAGCAATGGTAACTTTCCACTGAGAAACTACCTTCATGCGCCAATGAAGTGCTAAAAGGCATGTCATGATGTGAGTTGCCAACTCTGTTTCATTGGAGCAGAATAGTTAGCTATGCTGAGTAACTGGGAACACTGGTGTCTGATAAACATTTGTACCCGTGTCAAAAGGCTAGCTACACTTGACTGCAAATGAGAATATATATATATATATATATATATATATATATGGTGGTTGACCGGAAGCTCATATAAAAACCTATATAGTTCATCTTCAATACTGGTTAAATTCACTTCTCTAAAGGTCTCTTGAAATTGAACAATCTAAGGAAAAGATATGAGAAAGTTCCAAGTGTGCAAATTGTTCTATCCTTATTCCATAATCATGCTCTTCTTGTTCAAGGATTTGTCTCAAATTCTTAAGATTGTTTTTCTCCACATCATTAAATGAATTAGGGGCTCTCATCATTTCTCATCACATCTCTCAGAAGGGAACTTGAATTTTATCTATTAAAAATCCCTGAATGTAATTTCATCCTTTCATAATTTTAGTGTCTTTAGAATGCCTAAATACTGTGGGTCTTCACTATTCCTAGTGTCTACTCAGTATTTCCCTCTTATTCCTCTTGGTGGCGTCGACTCAGTGTCTCACTGCGTCAACGCAGTCATGCACTAACTCCAAATTCTTCCCAGTCCGGTTCAGCACAGTGAACCGGTTCGCTCTTTTTGATTTGAACATGAGTCGTCACGTTCTTTAAAACCCCGCAGCGTAAACGCTGCCGTCTCCTCAGCTCCTTCCAAAACCTAGTGGGCTTCTACCTCTCCGAATCTTCTCTCATGTTCCCGTTTGATTCTCGCTGCCATGGCGCCTCCGGAACAAGTGAAGAAGGGGAAGAACAAGAAGGGTTTAACGAGAAGAGCTCCCATCTTTGCTAAGAGCAAGATTGAGCCTCGAACCAAATTTCAACGTGCTCCAGAGGAGATACCTTCCCAGTCAGCTCCACGGACATGTAAAGGGAAAGAAAAGAGCTATCCGGCAAAGACAAGGGTAGCAAAGCAGAAGGAGACTCACGATGCTCCCATGGCAAATCCTCCAGACGAGATACCGTCTTCTTCAGCTCCAAGGAAATGGAAAGGAAAAGAGATAGAGCTATCTCTTCAGAAACGCCGTCTCCATCCAAGCCCGCAAACCAAAAAGAGAAAGCTCTCTCCCGTAAGGGTAGAGGAGCAGTCCACATCTTCAGCTACTGCGAAGGGGAAGCAAGGTGCGGACAGCTCACATGCAAGGTCTTCTGATCCCTCTCTCACCATCAATGTGGAAGAATCTCTGAAAGTCCTTATTCCACGGTATATCGTTGCTAACGACGTTGAGATGCTTGAAGTTTTTTTGTAACTATTCCCTACTTTGGATTATCAGGGTTGGTGGTCTTTCGTTACAAATCATAAGATTTATTACCCCACCCTAGTTAAGGAATTTTACTACAATTTGAAGTATGAACCTCAGATCCCTAAAAATTTTTCAACTGTCAGGAATGTTAGTTTCGAATTGACAAACAAACTGTTTGCCAGAGCTTGGAAAATACCAATGAATGGGGTTCAGCTACACAGTTTTCAGTTTGATGAACATGCAGCTTATGCTCTTCTGACTGACAAACCCAGTGATCCTATAGACGTCAGGGAGACTTTTTTATCTAGTCTTAACGCAAATAGGTTCCCTCCATTCAATAGACTGCTCCACCATATTTGCACATCCATGATAACACCTCAGAGCAGTGGTAGGGAGCGGGTCACAGAGATGTAGCGATTTTTACTATATTGCATGCTGAAAAAGATAAACATTTCATTGTCAGATGTAATAATTCAGACTATGGGATCTTGCTTAACACAATCTAGGACACTCCCATATGCTGCTCCATTGACTGCCATATTTAGAAAAGTTGGAGTAGATTTTGGAGATGAGAAGAAACTGAATATTACTAAAGGGAACATATACTCCCTTTCTTACATTCAGAAATTCATGGGATTTAAAAGTCATAAATGGACAGCCAGTCAGGGTTCTGCCAAGTCAGAAACCTATATCTACTTCAGTGGAAACTGGTCAAGAAGTGAGAACTGAAACACAAGATCAGCAAGAGGCCAGTCTAAACAGAATGGAAAGACCAGAGGCTAGGGCAGATAGACCTGAAGCCAGTTCAGCCAGAATGGACTACCAAGACTTCAGCAATATCCAAGATGATTACAATGTACAAGATGATACTCCTGTGTTTCCAGTTGCTTCCAGAGAGATTGTCATTGTACAAGGTCCTCTTCCAGAACCCTCTCCACCAAGGGGACCTACATCTACTTCTGAGGAGATTCTAGCTAACTTTCAGCATGATGCTGGTATGCCTGATTTTTCTGGCATCAATCCTACACTCATTCAATTTTTGGAAATGAAATTCAAGAGCATTGACTCTTCCATAATGCACCTAAGCTCAACAACGGATATGAGGTTGTCACACCTTGAACAGAAATTAGACAGCATATGGGAAAAGTTTACACGTGATAAATTCAAGTCCGACACGAAGCTTCATGAATTTATGGAATCTCTTCTTCAAGCTTGTCAGAAAGCTGGTTCAGTCATGCGTAATTTACAAAGCTTGCATCACCAATGTTTGAACAGGTTACAGAGTGTACAGACATACAACTATGATGTCAAGGAAAATTAGTCAAAGCTGAATCTGAAATATTCTACCCTGATAGACAAGAATTTGATGTTCAGTGAAATGATTCAAAACTTGTTGGAAAAGATTACATCTTTTGGTCAGGACCTTGCTGAACTGTTTGAACGAACCACTCTAGTCGGTGATGAGGTTGTGGATGTGTTGCATATTCTAAAAGAAAACCTCCCACCCATAATTGAAGATCAGCGTGATGTGTACTGCCCTCTACCAATAGAAGCCTCCTCTTCTGCACCTGAATGGGGATCTCAGCAGAAAGCTCAGGTGGACTATCTGTTTGCTATATTACACAATTGGTTTGATGGTATTACTACCAAGGTCCAAGAATACCACAAGTTTGTGGTGCATAGAGATCAGCTGCTTTCTTAAAGGATGGACACTATGGTAGCATCTATGGCTCAGCTTCAGCAATAGTTGGATATTGTATCTGCAATTGTCCTTCAGTCTTCCTCATCTACTCCCCTTCCTGATGATGTCAAAGGGGGAGAGAAATGAACTCAAGTTGGAGTCTAGTCTAGAATTGCATTACATCTACATCAAAGCTGCATCAAATGTGATGATTGAGTGAAGTTTTTGTTTCTTTTACATATTTTGTGAAATGTTCAAAAGAAGTCGTAACATGTGAGAATCTCCAATTTTTGTTAGAAAAGCCTCTCTATTTTTCTGTTTGATGTAAAACCTTGAGCTTAACTGAATGACAAAAACTTGTGTATTAGCCTCTTAAGTGAATTCTTTGTTTGATCTGAACTTCCTTGTTTGATCTGAATAATACATCTTTATTTAGATGCAATGACATTCACCTCATAGTTGCCATCATCAAAAAGGGGGAGATTGTTGTGCCCCTGGTTTTGATGATGACAACCATAAGATGTGTATGTTGAATTCAACTTAAAATGTTGAACTAAATCTTGATTCAGTAACGCATGCATTTGGTTCATTTTTGATGCAAGAAAGGAACAGGGTCGACGCTGGGAGTTCAAGGCGTCCACGCATCAGTTGAAGAGGCAAAACCATAAGTCACTGATATAATCTCAGTGTGTCAATGTCACACTATTGCAGCGTCGACGCATCAGCTTAAGAAGCAGAGGCACTCACAGATCACTTCACTGCGTCAACGCCACAATAGAGCAGTGTCGACGCAGCAGTTCAAAAGGCAGAACTATGGTTCACTGGAATACCCCAGTGCGTCAATGCTACAGCATGATAGCGTTGACGCAGCAGTTCACTCTGAGATGAAATTGGCTCTGGGTTAGCTTAGTGGGTTGACGCAGTAACCTAATGCGTCAACGCATCCACCTACGAACTTAAAGCTTTCTGGATAGTTCAAGGCAGCGTAAACCCCTTGGTCACCATGGGTTGACGCCATCTGAATTCTTTCATAAAATTAGTTGGGTGGACCCCTGTCATTAGTCACGTCAAAGGCCACATCAGCAAAAAAGTGTTTCGATCTCGTTTTCCCTCGTGATTCCAGAAGGCTCTAAGGAGATCAATCATTGGGCTAACCAGAAAATCTAGTTGGGGCCCACTAGATGTATATATTACATGGACCTGTAAGTGAGCGCGGGAACCTTAACATCGAAGAAGGTTTTTGGAGAGTTGCAGTCAAACCTGAGGGAGTGAAGTCCTCGAGAAGGATCCTGAAGTCTATCGTCTTCCTGCTGGTACCTTGCTGCATTCACCGACGATCAGAGGAGATCTAGGGGAAGTGGATCAGTGCGAGTTCATCTACCCTTCAGAAGGAGAAGGCCAGCTAATCGTTGAAACATCTTCCTCCAGACATCTGAGTTCGAGCTTGAGATCCAGCAGCATCACAGATCTGGAGTTGTTCATCCATCTCTGAGTGATTTCGTTTATTGCTTTTGTTTTTTCAGTTAGAACACTATTACATTGTTTCTCCCTCGTACTGGTTTGAGTAGAGGGAGGGGTTTGATCCAGCAGATTGTGCTTGGATCAAGGGCGTTTGGGCGTGTTGCCTGCAAGCTGTTCGTCAGCAGTTTAGAGGATCTGTTCCTCTGGTCAAGCCAAGCTGTACTGCTCAGCGTTGTTTGAGGAGGTAGTTCCTCGGTGAAGCTAAGCTGTAAAGCTCAGCAGGGATCCTCACTGGTTTAGTGAGGGGTGGACGTAGGTCTCCACAGGGAGACCGAACCACCATAAAAATCTGTGTTCCTCTTGTGGTTTTCTATTCTCGTATAATTCCACCTATCGTTAGATGTTTGATTAGGCACGATCTTCATACAGTCTGTTACTGAATTTCTAATTAGCATTCTGCTTTCTAAAGCGAGTGTGATCTTGCATTAATTTTTTCAAAGGGTCAACCTATTCACCCCTCCCCTCTAGTTTGACCTTCCACCTAATCCAACATATGGGGGCGGAGTCAACTTTAACTCCGTTGAGAGTGACAGTGAGGCACAACGGGAGTGACCTGCTTTCAGGCAAAGCAAGGTCTTTATTGAAAAATGAGATGGATGGTCCACATGTAAGGGCCATGATGGCCTCGGTCACGCCACTTGCTGGGAGATCCTCATTAACCATGATTTCTTGAAGGAATTGGAATGGAGTTGCTTGATGTGATGGAGATTTCCTAAGGAGTTCCAGGATAGAAACCTTAGCCGGGGTCCTGTCCAGATGCTAGAGAATGTCATACTCCACGGGAGAGCTTTGAGAACTAACCCCTTCCTCTGGCTGGGATTGCCTTTGGGATGGGGGAATGATGCGATTTCGGAGAGTGACATTGACTGAAGCTTCCTTCGGGTCATCCTGTTCCAAAGGTTTTGGGCGAATGAGTTGTAGGGGAGCTGGAGAACCAAAGACATATGAGTGGGAAGATGAATCATCTCCAGATTCTGCGGGAGAGGAGGAGGGACCGATTTTGGCTGAGGTGGTCTTAAGAGGACCAACGGGCGCTCCTGCACTAACTGAGCTTGTGGAGAAACATAGGGCTCTTGGTGTGGTATTTGAGGAGGGTTGATTAGGGTGAGTGGGCTTTGGGTAGCACTTGAAGATTGGCCAGGTGGTGAGATCAAGTTCCAGGATTGAGAGAACATGTTGATGTTCACCCAGGGTTCGTGAGCTTCTACTTCCATCTTCTCGTACCAACCTGGGAATCCTTCCATGCCCCACATCTGAGTCCTTTTGAGAACTCGTGGTTCCATTCCTATCACCGTGTTCACCCACTCGTGTTGCTTTGAAGTAGATGGGTCTTTTGCTGGTTGATGAGCTGGCAAGGGGTTATGAACAATGCCAAGGTCTCTATTAGGCTTTTTGAGATTGGCAATGGCTTGCTTCACATCAGCCCAATTGATTCTTCCCTCATCATTCATATCATATATCCAATCTTGGAACTGGAAGCAGTTGAATATATCATGGCCGGGAGTTCGGTGATATGGGCAATATCGAGAGGTATCCGTATTGGGAGGGACCCGCTCCGCTGAGGGGGAAGCTGAATGGAATCTAAGGACATGAGGGCCAAAAAGATGTCGCCTAAAGTTTTAGGCAACGGAGGATAAGAAGCCCTTTTTGGCCTAGGGGGGCCGTAGCTTTGAGGTGGAGGAACATTGGAATAGGGCTTGGGGTTACCTTGCCCTTGGCTAGCGGTAGCTTGAGTGGGATGGGAGACCTGGCGATTGTTGGTCTTGAAGGACTGGCCAACTGCATTAACTTGTTCGTTTATGGTGACACCTTCAGTGGTAGGGGCAGCTGGTGCCTTTCTACCTTTAGTGTGAGGCTCGAAGAAAGGAGGTAAGGTAGAGTCCCTCACCTGAGCTTGAACTATCCGAGCTCGGTTGTAGAGTTGGTGAAAAGTGTGGAGTTCACTAAGCATTAGGATGGCCCTAAGCTGTGGAGTGGCATTGTTTACCAACATGGTAACGGCCTGGGATTCGGGGATAGGAACCTCCGTCCTAGCAGCCATCATCCTCCATCGGTTTGCAAAACTAATGAAGTCCTCGTCGGGCTTCATCTTCTCCGTGACTAGGTTAAACAACGTGGGGGAAATAGATGACATGTGACCAAAGTGAGCGAGGAATCGCTCGGAGACTATATCAAAGTTGATGAGGTCAATGGATGGCAAGGATGCAAACCAACGTAGGGCCTCGCCCTCAAGGGATTTTTGGAACAGATGGACTAGTAAGACCCTATCATGTAGCCATTGGTGGGAGTCTATAAGGAAACCCGAAAGATGACGATGAGGGTTAGTAGTGCCATCATACCTCCTATATTTGGGAGCCTTGAATCCGGGTGGAAAATAAGCATTAGGAAGCTTGCAATACTAGGCTAGCGAGTGGGGACGTGAATTGGGCATACTCTCGGCCACCGCTTGTCGAATGTAGCTTTGGATCTCCTGCCGGAGTGAAGGGTCCATCCCTTTCGAAGGGACACCCAAGACTGGTGAGGTTGGAGGTGAAGGAACCCTTTGTGGAGGTGTTGAATAGCTGAATTGGATCGGAGTTTCGAGGACGGGTCGGCTCGTGGACCCTTGGAAAGGAACTTGAATTTGGGAAGACGTAGCATGTGGAGATAGGTGTGGGATAGCCGGAGCCTTCCCACGGGAGGCCATCGTGGCTAAATCCACGGGGGAATAACGGGGCAGCACGCTAATCAGCTCATGATCATCGTGTGGAGATAATGTTGGAGCCCGCGGGCTACCACGGCCGTAGTCGCTCGGGGAAGACGAAACCGAATCGGCGTGGATGGCCTCATTTGGTGTGGCCGAAAACATGCCTATGAAGGCATCCAAACCATTATCTTCTATCTGAAATAGGGGATTGCCCCTAATTCCAGAATCAAATTGAGGCAAAAATTCCTCCTCATATCCCAGGTTTGAATAAACTCACTCCATCCTAAACCAATTGTTATTTGGTTTAGAATGAAGAGGATGAAAGATTTGGAAAATGGGGAGAGGAAATTGATGTTTCCGAACACAACCAAATGTGAACATAAGCAACGGCCAACAAATTTTTTTTTTTTGAATTTTCTAATCTTCACTCGGAGAAGAGAAGGAAAAACTAAGGGTGTTGTGGAATGAATTCAAAGAGCCTAATAAAATCTTCACTCAACCCAAGGTGACTAAAGGGACTTCCAAGGTACAACCTGCCTGGCGACCGTGTGGGAATCCACGGTTCGCGAGGACTCACGGAGGTTCCCGATTGGACTGAACCAATTACACCCGAGTGGGAATCCCTGAGTGAAGGGTTCAATGCCAACGGGAGGGTTTCCTAGAAGGGGGTGATGCCGGCTCTTCCTAAAACCCACACCCGTAGATTAACCAGCAGAAATTAATCACGCAATGCACACACGAGCAAAGTTAAGAGAGACATAACAGATTTGGAACACATACAAGACTAGAGCGGAGAAGGAGTATGGAGCAGGCAGAGGGCGGCCAGAGTGATGGTCGCCTACAGAGTTGGGCGGCCAGGTCGACTGTCGCCCAGAGGAGAGGGCGGCCAGGGCGCTGGCCTCCTACCAGGGATGAGGGCGACCAGAGTATTCGTCGCCTGGAGGTCTGGGTGGCCAGAGTACTGGTCGTCCAACTGGGGGCCTGGGCGGCCACTGGGCAGGTCGCCCAGGGACCTAGGGGGCCAGGAGTCTGGCCTCCTTCTTAATTTAACCTTTTTTGAATCCTTTTGTAGATTGGATTAAAATCCACACGTTAAATAAGAAGAATAAAATGGATAACAAGATTGCATGAAAGTGGAAATATGATGGGGAGATGATAATAAACTCAAAGAAAAGCACGTGGTGCTAAGAGGAAATGTGATCGCCAGAGGGGTTACCTCAATAAGAAAAAGGGATCGCGAGTACCTGGTGAAGATTTGGATGCGGGATGGATGTGGAATTCCTCCTCCTCCTTCAATCGGCCGGCCGACAAAGGGGGGTTTCTCTTTATTGATTATCCTTGCAAAAATAAGACAATGAAACAAACGAACAAAGAGAAGTGAATCAGCCAATGTGTAAAATCAATCCCAAATGAAGAATATGACGTTGAAGAGAGAAATCAACATGCGCACCTCTTTTTTTGGTTTTTTTTAAACCCCTAGAGAAGAGCTAGGGAAGGGGATATGATATGATGATGGAACTTAATGCAATAAAAAAAACTAACAGTGGGACGTATTAATGATAGTAAGATGACGCTCGTAAACAAAATAAACAAAAAAGAACCCTGCTGTCCCTGATGACAGTAAAGGGAAACCAAGGGAAGAAGATGTTGATGGGAAGAAGATGAAGCAGTGAATGCAAGCGGATGCCGAGGAAAACGGATGCAGAGGAGGAAGCGGCTGCTCCACCTGATTGCACGGGAAGAAGAAAAAAAACTCTGCAGCAACCTTTCTATTCGCTGTATATGGGTGTTAACCCTATGACGATCGATCCAGACTCCCTTATATAAGTTTCAATCGGATGTGATCAAACAAGGGAAGATAAGAACGGGCAAGAAATATCCAGGGAAAGGATTAAAATCGAGCAAGAGATTGAACAAGGCAGGGAACTATGAGGGAAAGGTGGAAAAAGGCAGGACTCTAGCTCCAATTCGAGCAAGGAGACCATCGGAGGCAGGGAACTGCCCAGGAAAAAGGAGTTTAAGCAGAATACGAAACGGAAAACACGACCTTGCGAAGGGCGTCAAATCAAGAATTGACGACCTACACAAAGACGTTACTCAAAACACGACCTCTATTAAGGGCGTCACTTCTTGGATTTAATTTTGGCAATAAAACTTTCTTTATATGAAAATTATGAGAACACGCCTGAGATGAAGGCGTTAATTAAAAACACGCCCTGAGGAAGGACGTTAACCAACAATTTAAATTGATTTTGAATTTATTTTGGAACCGGATAATACCAGGAATTGACGCCCTCACATCTAGTCGTCCGTTCTTGAGAAAACGCCCTAGGTAAGGTCGCTATTTAAATAACGCCCCTCCTCAGGTCGCGAATCAGAAAATGCAGGAACAAATCAAAACCACACAAAAATATAGAAAAACTTCATATTATGAACATATTGAAGTTCACTTGGGGTGTTAACATAGTGACATGAGATTTGATCAACATAGCGTCATTTTTGGCGTGTCTACAGCTGCCCTGCCTTGGCGTCTGCTTTGCAAGGGAGTGAGACGAAATGAAGGTGAAAGTGCAACAAGCGGAATAAAGTGGAACGAATTGATAAGGGGACGCCAAGGTGTGATGTGACACGCCTCAGACACTAAGCATTGAAAATCTTTCCAAGATTCTGAACGAAACATCTCCGAATGATTCCGAGGAAATATCAGTTTGCTGGATAAAGGAGACTAAACTAAGCAAGTAAAAATGTAAGGCAAAAGGGTGTGCGCGCGGGCACGATAGGGAAAGACCATTGGAGACCGGTTACCAGCCAACGTGGATGTGCTACAACCAAGGTAGATTTGCAGAAAAATAAAGAGAATTGAGATGAAGATCCAACAAAAGGACATTTCTAAGGAATCAGCCTGAGCGGCTTCAGATAGAACAAAGTACTTAATTTGGAATGGAATATCTCATGCCAACTCAATAAAGAGCGAGTGACCTTCATTATTGCCATAATATGAAGATTTTCATCATGAATCTCAAGGTCCTACATGATGCATGCTGGGCTAAAAGAAAAGAATAAAACAAACTAAAAATATAGAAAATAACCAAGGATAATATTGCTAAGCCATCTAGATTTGGTCAAGAATCCAGATCTCTAAGCTGACACTAGACCGAAGCCCGTTTGTCCACGCATCAACCCAGAAAAATGGAACCATCGTCCCAGACCTTTAAACGACTCAACGGCCTATCCGTGTGATCAAGACTCTCCTGGAATTATCACTATTTTTTTTGATGAAGGGGAACTCAAATTCCAGGTTCATCAGAACCACAAGGTCCTTGATATGCTATAATAGCGTAGATAGTATATAGTAACAATGATTACACGAAAGAAATACAAGATGATGAGCGTGATGTTACTTCCATGATCAACCCAAGCGTCTCGAAACCTGCAATCTTCCGTACTCAAAAGTTCATTAGTTCTCTCAAAATTTCAATATCAATAATCCTCAATTCAAAGTATGACATGATCATAAGTGCTAAATAAAATAGAATTTCAACGAAATAATAGCACTTAAGTTCATCAGAGCACGCAAAAAGCAAATTCATAAGCTCACAAAACACGCCTGCACTGAACGGCGTCAAAACAATGAAAGGCGCCTTATCGTGAGGGCGTCAAAATGAGAAACACGCCCTTTATCAAGGCGTGAACATCATCGATAGTTCAAGAAGAAAACGACCCTGGCAAGGGCGTTACATAAAACACGACTTATGCAAGGTCGTCAATTCAAGAATTGACGCCCTAACAAAAGGCGTTAATCAATCCAACGCTTCCATTTCCAAATCGAAAGCAAAACCAAATCCTAATAGCCATCAACCTTCTAACTCCAAACAACCTTTGGGACCCTTCAGGCTCCTATAAAAGGAAAGGTAATTCCTTCAAACACTCATCTGAGTTCTGCTTCTGTTTTCTTCTTCTACTCGTTCTTCTGTTCGTTCTTCTTCTGCAGGCACTTGTCCGAGCTTCTTCTGCAAAGCAAAAGATGGAGAGGGTGATCAAGAAACCCAGATCTTCCACCCCCATATTGACTGAAATACAGGGGCACATCTGCAGCCGAATTGCCCAAAATTAGGTTGGCGAATTCTTCTGTTCTTCCTCTGCTCATATCCCTCTTTTTTCTTTCCTTCTTACTGAACTCTTCTGTTGCTCATGCATTCTCCTTCTTTTCTTTCTTCCACAGGATTATCCAAATGTCCCAGGAGCTAGGAGATTTACAAAAATTAAGTGGCTGCCACTTATCCTTTCCAAGTTTTCTTCGGATATGAGGGTATACCTAGCAAGATGGCACCTCCTGAGCCTAGTTACCCATGCTAAACACCATGATCAAATCCATCTTGATTGGGCAGCTATAGGAGCTCTTGTAGAGATATGGCATCCTTCTACTCATACCTTTCTCTTCTCAACTTTTGAAGCCACCCTCCTATTGGAAGAATTAGAACTGATATTGGGCTTAAAGCGGATGAAACAAGGGGATGAAGAAAAGATGGCCATCATGCCAAGGCCAATCTCCTCTCATGAATTACTCACCTCATTGATATCTAGCCCAAATCTAGTGAACCAAATCAAGGTCACTAAAGGAATCAACCTCTTGAAGCTCGCCTCATGGGTGTACAAGAGAGCGGATCAAGCTAAGGAAGAGGAGGAGATAGAAAAGATAGCAAAGGCCTTCGTGGTGTGCTTAGCAGGAGCACTCTTGTTTCCATCCACGGAAGACTTTTTAGAGGAGGCCCAATTAAGCGCCGTGGTGAGCTTATGGGAAGGAGATAGAGTTGGACCGGCTATCCTAGCCTATCTCTATAGCGGGCTTACTTCGGCGGCCATGGGAAGGCCCATCTACGGATGCATGTTAGCATTCTCTAGTTGGGTTGATCTTCATTTCAAGTTCGATCCATGTGGTGAGGCCCAACAACCCTCAAGAATCTTTTCAAAAAGCTCACTCTCTTATATGACCGGTTCACTTGGAATAAGCAGTAGGGTGACGAACCGAATTCCCCAAGTGAAAAAGAGAGGGGATTGGAGAGAGCACCTCAAAGTAATGCCAAAGAATCTCTTCACTTGCGCGTCGGGAATACTCAAGACTCAAGAGCTCCGTGCAAGATTCTCTCCCGGGACAGACCTTCGTCTCATAGGCGCTTCAGAATTCGTGCTGTACAATTCACACTGGTGCCTCCCTCAACTCGGGCTTCCACGACAAATCCTCGAAGATCCATCTCATCTTCCTTCAATCAAGACACGGGATCTAGGCGGCAACGAGGATGGTGAAGAATGCACAACAGTTCAAGCTCTCTGGAAGATCTGCAAAACTTATCAACCTGTAGAGAATTTAGAAGAGGACAAAGAACAGTGGAAGGCATATGTAACAGCCTTGAGGAAATTGAGGCCCAAGGTGGCCCATTAAACATTGTAATCTTTTCCTTCCAATAACTCAATGACATTTTCTTTATTGAGCCATCTTATTGTTTCTGATCAACTCTTCCAACGTTCTGATTCTGTTATAAATAACGCCTCAAGAAACGCCGTTAATTCATAAAAGGACGCCTTCATCACAGGTCGTCTTCAACATTCCAGTTCACAAATTTGACGCCTTTACCAATGGGTGTTAACTAAAAAAATGTCCTAGGGCAAGGCGTTAATACGATTCATATTCCAAAATATATTCGTTGAAATTCCAAAAGTAACGCCTTTAGCACAGCCACGTTTAATATAAATAACGCCTCCATCGTAGTCGTTACTCAAAAACAGTAATGATTATCCCCATCAAATCAATCAATTGCCATTAAATGCGTCTGACGACGGTTATCATTCCCCATGCAAACAAAAATAACGCCTTAAAAAATGTCGTCAATTATTAAGAAACGCCTTTGTGTCAGTCGTTGATTCCACAAGACGCGGCCTTCCTTAAGGCGTGATTTCTTTTTTGAACATTCGACTTAACTTTCCCTCCTTTCTTCTTCTTCCTCCGTCCATTTCCCTCTTTCTCTCTTTCTTCTGCAACCCTAACTGAGAACCCCCTCCCCCAATCTCTCTCATTCTCTCTCTCTATCATCCTAGCCCTAAGCTATGGCCGGTGGCGCACCCAAACGGCAGTGTGTGACTGCCCCAGAGGTCGTGGACCTAGGCGAAGACGCCCAGGCCGAGGAAGTCCCTCCCGCGGCGGCCGACGAGGAACCTCCGGTGGTGGCGGCCGACGAGGCTCCAACGGCGACGGCCGGCGACGAGACCGAAGGAGGCCAAGAGGCTCACGAAGAAGACGAAGAAGGAGATGGAGAAGATGGAGAAAATGAAGAGGAGGGAGAAGAAGGTGAGGAAGAAGAGGAAGGAGGTGGTGAAGAACCACCGCCTATGGCGGCGGCCACTCCCCATGCCGGCCAACTCCGGCGACCGCGTCAACCACGCCCCCAACCGGCAGAGCCAAAGCACAAGAAGGTAGGCCCCCCAAACCCTATTCCCATTTTTTTTCCTGTAATTTCCATAGCTCTCGGGGTATAAACCCTGCAACCCAGAAAGAAGGCGCCCTCAGGGGCGTCACGTTTTAAAAAGACACGCCCAACCCAAGGGCGTTAATTAAATTATTTTCCTGAAAAATAATTAACTCCATGAGAACACGCCCTAAAGCATGTCGCCCATTTAAATTCATGTCATGCTGTTAATTTCCATTAATTCCATGCTTTAAATTATTTTCCATGAATTATTCGTATGCTGTCATTTTTATTTTCTGAAAACTTGAAAACAACGCCCCCCACTAGGGCGTTAATTCAACAACAGACGACCAAACCAGAGGTCGTCCCTTCATTAATTCCTGATTAAATTAACGGACCCATCTGGAAAACGCCCCACTCAAGGGCGTGACTTGAAATATTTTTAAGAATTTCAGATATTATCCATAGAATCACGCCCAACCTAGAGGCGTTTCTCGATAAACAGCGACCTAGGATAGGTCGCAAATTCAAAGCACATTTAGAACCACGCCCTCCTCAGGGGCGCTAATTCAACGAACCACGACCTGAGGATGGTCGTTAATTAAAATCAAACCTCAACATAATCCTAGGCAATCAATATGAGATTCAGCATGAATAATCAACATAATTAAGTGAAAATTTTTCTTTACATGCAGGGCTTGATGAGGACACGGATCTCTTGGGTTATGGTCCGGGCAGCATACTACGGCCTCCCCGAGTTTCAGAGAGCGAGGGTAGATGCTATGGGGTTTGGGGCCTTCCTTAGCATAGAGCCAGTTAGGCCAGACCTACCACTTATCTAGGTTCTACGGGAGAGATGGGACAGGACTAGCCGGGCATTCTTGATGCCATGGGGGCACATGATTCCCACCCTAGAGGATGTGGCTAGGATCACCGGGTTGAGGGTAGACGGTGAGGCTGTGAGTGGGATCACCTACCCAGACTACACCGAGTTCGCCGAGAGGTTGCTAGGATTGGAGATGGTTTATGAGATGCCTAGCGAGTGTAGGACGATCTTCCGCACCGACCTCACTACAGTGATGGGCTTAGGGAATGCTAGGCACAGGTCAGGGGAGACCCTAGAGCAGTTCTCGCAGAGGTTGATAGACGGGGCTAGGGCAGTCTACTGCCAGGACCCGGCCGACAGAGAGAGAGCAGACCGAGACCTGAGGAGGTTCTTACTACTGCTACTGGGGAGGCTATTGCTCGGGACAAAGGGCGACGTCATCAACTGCCGATTCCTAGGGATACTCGAGGACCTGGAGGCAGTTGGCAGCTACGCCTGGGGAGCGGCTCTGCTGGCGCATATGATGGCCGACTTGTCCACGGGGACAGGTCGAGAGACGACCGTCAGTGGCTTCTCACCTTTTCTTCAGGTATGCATTTTTCTTCTTTTCTTTTATTTTATTTTATTATGCATATGAATGCCTTCCTAGTGTGATGCATGGATGCAGATTTGGAGCCATCTCTACATGCCGATGGGGCGTGTTGACCCACGGCCTGGAGGTGAGGGAGCTTTCCCTCTAGCACGGCGCTGGGTGCCGATCGTGTTTGGTGCCCCACTCGGCTACGAGTTGTGGGTTTTACGGAGAGAGTTCCGCGACTTCCCTCCCTCATTGGTATGTATGAAGGTTATGCATCTATCTTTTTGAATTTATTATGATGATGATGAAATGATGACATGTATGTTTATGAATGCAGGTGTAGTGGAGACCCTATGAGGGGATGACGGACGAGGGCCAGCCGTGGGTCGTAGCGGGCCGTCCTCGCTTTGAGCGTGAGCTTTGGGTTCACTGCTTGAACGAGATCGAGCCGTTACGGCTTAGGTTGGTGATGAGGACGCTGGGCCTCCACCAGGAGTGGGTAGAGGTAGGCGAGCCGCGGGGCATTGGGAAGAAGACGCGCGGTCGTACGAAGGCGACCGACTGGAGAGTGCGGTTCGAGGAGCAGTACGCCGACTGGCAGCGAGGCGGGACCAGAGTCACCTCCCGGGCGACTGACAGCTCCGAGTACCTCCGGCGCTACTGGGAGGTATACGCCGGCCGACCCCAGATGAGGGTCTTAGGGGTATGTATGAATGCACTTATTTCTAAATTGAATGCAAATGCTTATGTGACTATCATGTGACTAATATGTAATGGATGCAGGATGCGCGGGACATAGCGGTGATAGATGCCCAGGCCCACCTACACAGCCTGGAGGACCAGCTAGCCGCCACACGGGCCGACCTAGAGACCCTGGTGAGTGTTTAAATTATTTTCTATATGCAAATGTATATTTTTGTTGAATTATTGATGATTAGCCACTGACGATCTTAATGAATGCAGCGTGCCCAGCAGGGAGCAGTGAGGAGAGACCCAGGGGAGGCCTCCAGCTCGAGAGGACCCAGTGCAGAGGTGACTGCACTGGCGGAGCAGCTAGCGGGAGCGGTGGCACGAGCTGAGGCAGCAGAGCGCGACCTCGCTTTACGGGTAAAATCCAAAACACAGATCCATTCAAATATTGATTATATAACTGTGCACTGATGAAATTCAAATATTGATTATATAATTGTGCACTGATGAAATTTAATTTACAGACTGAGGAGCTTCGAGCCGCTCTCACTTGCGTCTGCGAGGGACAGCAGGCGATGACTGCCCAGGTGAGTTTTTATTTAGTCATGTGTTGCTTTATTTCAAAAAAGTTGAATTGTTGATGATTTGTCACCTGTTTGCAGAGTACACAGCTACGGGCGGCACGTACTGAGTTGGCGATCCGTGATCAGCAGATCTCAGAGTTTGAGAGGTCCCTGAGGTGACGAGAGGAGCTTCCTCAGGACGTGGCCGAGCTGCGGGTGGCTCTTGAGCTGGAGCGACGGGAGCGTGCTCGTGAACGGGAGGAGTACCAGGCGGAGCGTGCTCGGTACCAGGAGCAGGTAGCAGCACGCGAGCGAGAGCTGGCAGACTCGAGGACCCAGTTGATCCTTTCTCAGGAGCGGCTACGAGTGTCCGAGGAGCGTTTCCAGCGAGGGCGCGAGCGAGCACGGGCTGCGGGGTACTCCTTCACCAGCTCCACCTTCGTGGCGGGCTCTTCCCTCCGAGAGAGGAGCGAGGCAGGGGGACACGTTCGGGTTCCTGCTTCTTCACGGGGGCCCATGCCTCCTCCACTAGCGCCAGCTCGGGACGGCGAGGAGGAGGTTGAGAGTAGGAGAGAGGAGGGTGGAGGCGAGAGCTGAGAGATTTACTTGTACTCCACCACCCTCACACCTGTACTTACACATTCATGATATATATATACATGAGATTGAGATTTTTTGTTACCTGAGCACTTTGTGCAGTTGTGGTCTTGTGTTTGTGTACTTTCCTCTTTCCACGTTCTTCGCGTTTGCTTTACTGTGCCCTGTTTCTGCAACTGCAATCCACACTTTGAACAAACAGGTTAATTCATCTATTCGACTTGGCCCCTTGCGCAATAAGCAAGGGGTAGCAATATTTTGACCTTAATGAGGGGTCAAGGGGCCAAGCCTTTAATCAAATAAGGCAATAAAATAGCTGATAGCGGGGAGATGCCTCATGCACAGTACGCATATGTAAACCATAAATAAAAGATGCTCATGCAAGCATACATCGTGAAGAAATGCATTATATATATATATATTTTATTTTTCACTCATTTATATTTTTTTGTTATTTTTCTTGAAAAACGCGCCTTAGAGTAGGTCGTGATTCGCATAAAGACGCCCACGGAGACGGCATGAATTTGAAAAGGAAATCTGATTTTTGAGAAAGTAACGACCTGCTGAGAGACGTTATTCTGAAATAGACGACCTAATCTAGGACGTTAATTCTAAAAAAGGCGCCTTAGCCGAAGGCGTTAATTGAACTATTCTGCAAAAAGGGCTTCAAGGCTATCAAGACCATGAGTCTTACATAGTCACCATCTAAAATTCATTAACCTTTCTTGAGTAGTTAAAAGGGGGTTGACGTGACCATAATTGACTTGTATTCGAGATTTCGCACAATGCAATTTCTTAAGTCCGTCTTGACCATCCTGCCAGTTCGTGACTTTACCGCATAAAAAGGATGGAAGAAAATATAAGGGAAGCCCATAAGGGATTCTGAGATGCTCAAGGCAAAGTTACCTCCCCTACCCTATGCCTGTTGGGGTTCGGTCTTTGGCGTAGGGAAATTTGTTACCTTTTTGCCCCTGTTACATTGCACGCATACGCCCAAGGTTTTCCTTGCGGGGACTTTGCCCTCTTGACATGCTTTTCTTTTCACAACTTGACTTTCACTTTGGAATCG
Organism: Amorphophallus konjac; assembly: GCA_022559845.1. Lineage (NCBI taxonomy): Eukaryota > Viridiplantae > Streptophyta > Magnoliopsida > Alismatales > Araceae > Amorphophallus > Amorphophallus konjac. The sequence continues at coordinate 471,087,210 of CM040121.1, forward strand.
ATTTGCATTGATGAATAAAAACCTAATTATACTTGGGCTTTTGTGGCATTTGCTCCCTTTTGGGCCCTGACTTCCACCTACTAGGGCGGCGGATAGGCTTGGTGTGTCTACCTCGAGGTCTCCCTTCCTCCTTTATGGGCCGAAGAAGAAAAGAACAGGTATTGCTTTTCACTTTTAGTCAGGTTTTTGACTTTCCATCGGATTTTGCACTGCTTGAGCTCAAGAATAAAGCGTGTAGTGTGTGCGTGAATCAACCCCCTTTTAAATTAGCAAGACTGATGAATGAATTATGAATTTTGACCTTTCGGACCTTGATCTTTCGTGTGCCATGGCACCAATTTTGGAGAATCTCTTTTTTTTGATTTTGAAGAATTTCTATTTTTGGAGGTTTTGAATCAATTTTTTTGAATTTTGAAGATATATATATATATTTTTGGATTTTTTGTTGAATCAAGGGTAGTATTTCTTAAGATATAAACCATTCCAAGGGTGAGTTAACTCTTCCCCTTCAGCATTACTCAGTTTATAAGCATTACCAGGATAAACTTCTTTTATGATAAATGGTCCTTCCCAATTGGGTTGGAGTTTGGAGCGGGGGCCACCCGGCTTTACAAAAATTCTCTTGATTACCATCTCACCGGTTTTAAATTTCCTCTCAATTACTTTCTTTTGATAAAAACGTGAGAGCCTGTTTTGATAAATGCGCACATGCTCAGCGGCGACCAGACACTTCTCGTCTAGGAGCTCCAATTGGGCGAGGAGTGAATCACGACGTTCATCCATAGAAAGTTCCTTATCCAATTGTACTCGCAGAGAGGGAACAAGAATCTCATAAGGGACTACCGCCTCCATTCCATAAGTAAGGGCGAAAGGGGTTTGCCCAGTAGGGGTGCGAATGGAAGTGCGATAGGCCCAGAGAGCTTCAACCAACTTATCTGGCCAATCCGAAAATTTATTAGCCTCATACGTCTTTTTGATAATTTTTATCAAAGTTTTATTAGTTGCCTCTGCTTGGCCATTGCCCTGCGGATAATAGGGAGAAGAATGATGCAATGCAATGTTATACCTGTTGCAGAGATCCTTGATTTCTTGAGAGATAAATTGAGGTCCATTGTCGATGACGATGGTGCTCGGGATGCCGAACCTCGTGATGATGTTCTTCATTATAAACTTGCAGACGGTTGACGCTTTGATCTCCATGTAAGCTTCTGCTTCCGCCCACTTGGTGAAGTACTCCGTTGCCGTGAGGATGAATGATTTTTGCTTGGTCAGGAGGTTCGACTCACCAAGAGGTCCAATGATATCAAAAGCCCACATGGAAAAAGGCCATGGGGAGGACGTAGGATGGAGTGAAGAAGCAGGAGAATGAATCTTTTCGGCATGCAGTTGGCACTTAACACACCTTCGAACATAGATGGAACAATCCTCTTCTAGAGTTGGCCAATAAAAACCTAGCCTAAGGATCTTCTTAGCTAGCATCTGGCTATTCACATGACCACCACACACTCCAGAATGCGCCTCTTCCACAACTTTCCATGATTCATCATCGTCGAGGCATCTTAATAAAACACCGGTGAGCCCTCTTCTATAGAGCACACCTCCAATCAAAACATATCGCTGAGCCACTCTTCTAATTGCTTTCTTTTCTTCAGCAGTGGCTTCCTCGGGATAGGATTGATCATTGCAATACCTGGCAATCTCATAATACCAAGGCTTCTCTTCGTCAGCCAATTCTTCTTCCCAGTCTAAAAGCATGACCTCTTTACCTTTAAGAGATTCCCTCTGCTTAACCTTTTCAAGCACTTGATCCCTAATATCGAGGAATGCGCGATCCTTGATAGTTGGCGTGTCACGCTGATGAATCAGGGGAACATGAAAATCACGCTCAGGAGGGAAGACTAAAGCAGAGGCCAAAGAGGCAAGGGCGTCGGCCAAGATGTTCTGGCTACGAGGAACATGGACGAAGATCAATTTGGTGAAGAGCTTGACATAAGCTGAAGCGAGTTCCTGGTAAGGTTTGAGCTTGGGATTGATAGTGCGGCACTTGACCAACACCTGGCGCAGAATAAGCTGACTATCGCCCACAATCCTCAAATGGGTGACACCATATCGATGAGCGGTTTGAAGACCGGCCAAAAGAGCTTCATACTCAGCTATATTATTGGTGACGGGGAAAGTGAGCCGAGCAGCAAATGGGATGGTGACCCCTTCTGGTGTCAAAAGAACCATGCCGATCCCTCTTCCTTGGGAATTTAGAGCTCTATCAAAATGTAATGTCCACATAGGATCGTAGGGTTGATTAACGGACATCAGTTCTTCATCTGGAAACTCCGAATTGACAAGATCAAAACGGGGGAGAGGGTGATGAGCAAGGTGTTCGGCAATGGCGTAACCTTTGATAGCTTTCTGTTGAATGTAAGTGATGTCAAATTTCGAGAGGAAGCTTTGCCAGCGTGTTAATCGATCAGTGAGGATAGATTTTTCAAGGAGGAATTTAATCGGATTCATACGAGCAATGAGGTGAACCTCGTGAGCTAAGAAATAGTGCTTTAACTTCTGCACTACCCAAACTAAAGCAGCGCAAGTCTTCTCCATGGCTGAGTACCTCTATTCACAGGGGTTAAGAAGTTTAGACAAATAGTATGCTGCCCTCTCCTTACCTTCTTCGTCCACTTGAGCTAGGACAGCACCCACAGAGTCATCCAGGACAGAGACATAGAGAACGAGTGGTTTGCCTGGAATTGGCGGCCTCAGGACAGGAGGATTGGCCAAATAATCCTTCAATCCGTCAAAAGCTGCCTGACACTTGTCATCCCAATTAAACTTGACTCCCGGCTTAGTAAGCTCGTAAAACGGCCTACATCTTTGTGAATGCTGGGAGACAAAGCGGCGGATGAATTGCAACCTCCCGATTAATCCTTGAACTTCCTTCAAATTCTTGGGAGGAGGCATATCTCTAATGGCCCTTGCCTTGTTAGGATCAACTTCAATTCCCCTCTTGCTGACAATAAATCCAAGCAATTTCCCTGAAGAGACGCCAAATACCCACTTCTTGGGGTTCATCTTCAACTGATACTCTCGTGATCTTTGCAAGACCTTAGCTAGAACCCCAGGATGCTCAATCCTTGTTCTTGATTTCACTACCAGGTCATCCACATACACCTCAATATAAATATGGATCATGTCATGAAAAATCGCCATCATAGCCCTCTGATAGGTGGCTCCAGCATTCTTAAGTCCGAAAGGCATGACCACATAGCAATAAGTACCCCATGGTGTAGTGAACGAGGTCTTCTCTTGATCTTCCTCAGCCAGACGAATTTGATTGTAACCTGAAAAGCCATCCATGAAGGAGAGGGTCTCAAAACCCGCCGTGTTATCAATTAGAATATCAATATGAGGGAGGGGGAAGTAATCTTTAGGACACGCTCGGTTGAGGTCCCGGAAGTCTATACAAATCCAAACTTTTCCATCTTTCTCCATAACCGGGACGATGTTAGCCACCCAATTGGGGTAGAGGATAACTCTAACAAATCTAGCCTTATGGAGCTTGTCGACCTCTTCTTTCATCTTTAAAGCCATATTAGGGTGGAAACGCCTCAACCGTTGTTTGACCGGGACAGACCCTGGCTTAAGTGTAAGGCGGTGTTCAACGAGCGCAGATCTAATCCAGGCATATCTTCATAACTCCATGCAAACGTGTCCTTGTATTCTTGCAGAACCAAAATGAGCGCCTCCTCTTCGGAGGGCGGCAAATTCTTGCTTATGAGGACAATCCTAGGGTCTTCCTCGGTGCCCAAATTAATTTCTTTGGTAGGCTCTTCTACAGAGGCTGATGGTTCGTCAAATCACCTTATGCCACTAGCAAAAGCATCAGCCTCGTCCTCATATTCTTCATAACTTTCTTCCCCCTCTTCAATAGGGTCTTCATCATTCATGATTTCATAGACACCCAAACCCTCATAAGAAACAACATCATCCTCATATTCTAACTCTGGCAGGATGATCGGGTCCTCCACAAATTCGGGGATGGCTAAACAAGCTTGACATCTAATGGCTAACTCTAACAGAAACCTACGGGGAATCTGCTTACCCTTGGACTTCTTATGTGAATCTACCCCTTGAATCTTAGTGTTAGCAGAGGAAGAGGAGGAGTAACTAGCTTGATCAGAAGAAGGAAGGGAAGGAAGTAAAAAGGCGGATACAGGAGGTGATACAGAGGAAGTCCCCTCACTAGAGGGGGAGAAAAGATTTAGAAATGAATCTTGAAGGAGCGACCCCTGGGTCGGGACGCACTCAGAAGAGAAATAGGTCTCCTCAACAGAAATGGAGATTTGGAAATTTGGGAATTTGGCGTTTTTTTTTCGTTTTTGTTTTTTTTCTTCATTTTTATTTTCTCTTTCAAGAAGGAAGCAGTGTGAAGGGAGAATAGCAGGAGGAGTGGAAATTGCAAGATCGGAAAAAGATTGAATCAGTGATGGCCCGTGCGGGGGTGTGATGGAGAGTTTAGAAAATCACTCGAGGAGCGAAGAAGGAATTGTGAGAGAAACTTGGATTGTATCTGGAGACAAATTGATTATAATCGGAGGCGGTCTTGGCACGCGACCAAACCGATGAGAGTATAAAGAAGCAAGCACAGATGGATGTATGGAAGTGAGAGAAAAGAGGCCGGCCCACAGCCTGTCCACAGTAAAACCTTCTTCAAACGGAACATCCGGCTCTCCAGTATCAGTGTAGTCACTCAGCAGCTGCCTCTTGTCTGTAATTGCAGCTGGCATTTCAATCAATTGGTGTATTAATGGCGGCCATTCTGGATCAGTCGGCATGAAAAGGCGGCTCAAGGAAATAGTGATATCCTGCATATCGAACCACCTGTACCAGTCACATTCTGGATCATCCATTTTCCTTCTCTTGTCAGGCCTTAAAGACTCCAGGGCTTTATATGTGGCCAACGGGGCAATATGACGAGTAAACTGTCTAGCGTGAACATCTTGACAGTCTAATATGGAAGTAATTATGATAGTTTGCTCTTCATTTTGAAAGCCACCTGAGACAAAATGTGTCTTCAATGTCCAAGTAAGCGGCTGGCGATCTGTCTTCAGAGTGGATGTCATAAATGCTCATGGTTCATCTTCATTTTTGCATGGCCCCTTATAACCTAGGCCACCTCGTGCAATCAGCTTCTGAGGTTTAACAGGCCTAGTCCTGCCTTGGAGTTTGATACCCAGGCCTTTGCCACTTTGATACCCCATTTTCATTAAGATGTTCCAGCCAGAGGTTTTCATCATTGTTTTCTTCTTTTTCCCGTTGGGAGGCAGGGGTGTCATAGCAACTGTTGTGACAGTTTCAGATGGCGTTGGCTGTGGACAAGGGACGTCCAGCACAGATAATAGTGGCTTATTGGCAGGCCACATAGAAGGAACTGACGAAGCCACATGAATATCCTCCTCTGGCAAAATTGGCATACTGGTGACTTTAATAATGCGACCCTTGTGTGGAAATTTAAGGCATTGGTGATTCGTGGAGGGCACCGCATCGAGTTGCTGAATGTAGGGGCGTCCCAGAATGCCATTAAATGTTGGATCCATGTCCAGAATGTGGAAATCTGCTGTGATGGCTGCAGGACCCAAACTCACCTTTAAAGTAATCATGCCTAGAGGAGGCTTCTTCGTGTTATCATATGCAGTGACTGTGATAGTGGACGGCCGGATTTGGCTTTCCGGAATACCACACAACTTTAGAGTACTAGGTGGCAAGACATTGATGGATGCCCCAGTGTCCACCAGACATTGCTTGACAGCCACCTTGTTGATATCAACTGTAATGCACAAAGCATATTTTCTTGCTGGGAGTGGTGCCAACTCATGTTCATGGAAAGTAATCGCCGGCTGGCTGCTAGCAGGCGTTAAAACCGTGACTATCTGCTCAACTGGAATGTCCTCATTGACCATCACCTTTTGCAGATATTCTTTCAATGCTAACTGATGAGTGGTGGACCGTTTGACCAATTCCAGGATTGAAATCCTTGCTGGAGTCTGATCCAAATGCTTTAACAAATCGTATTCAGTGCCCGGCACGGACCTTTGTTCTTGCTCTTGCTCTTGCGGCCCCTGCACAGGCTCTAGCTCTCTTTGTGGAAAAATACGGTGGAAAATCCGTCCACTGCGGAGCGGTGCCATGCCTTGTAGTGCCTCTGTCGGGGCAAGTGTGGGAGGAGGATTAGAAAAAGAAGAAGGTGTGTTGGTGTTAAGAAGTGGTGGAGTGGGAGTTCCCGCAGAGGGAATCCCTGTAGAGGGTGCTGGTGCCCTGGTAGGAGGCGTAGAGGTAGAAAGGGATACCCGAATGCGGGGGGAATTGGTGGGGGGTGGAATGAGAAGGGTTCTGGGTACAAAGGGTGGCGGAACCGATGGTGGGGGGATCCTTGCCGGTAAAGGAGTAGTGATGGCGGGCGCAGTGGGTGTTGGTGATGGGCGGATGAGGAGTGGCCTAGATGACAATGGTGAAGGGTTGGTGGTGGATGGTTTTTGTGGTGGCGTAGGCTGTGGAGGTGGTATTCATGTAAGAAGGGGGCGAACCGGCAAGGTCAGAGAATAGGCGGGGGTAGGTGGGTTAACGGTGCGCAGAAGGGATCGGCCCAATTGAGGAGTAGAAGAAGAAGAATGGGTGCGCAAGAGGCGCGGAGGTTGATTTTGATTGTGATAAAGTGCCCCGACAGAGGCGTTTTCTTCATGCCATCCCTGCCCTCTCTCCACCTCATAGAGAGACGTGACAAGGTTTACGTGCTGGTTTGGCGGGTGCTCCGGCAGTGGATTGTGGACAATCCCCATATCATGCTGAGGCGCTGGAGCTTGTTGTTGCTGCTGTGGAGCTGGTTGCTGTGGCTGCTGAGCTTGTTGCTGCCGAGGAGCCCTTCTTTCTTTCATGGTAGCGATGAATTGTCTCATCTCATCCCAATTGATGTCGCCCTGGTCATTTAGATCATAAATGTAATCTCTGAAGTGGAAGCAACGATCAAGGTTGTGACCAGGTGCACGATGGAAAGCACAGTAACGGGATGTGTCAACATTAGCGGGCCACGCTGTCCTTTCCCTTGGTAACATGAGCAAATTGGCAGCCATTAAAGCATTGAAAATATCTGGGAGACTTTCTGGTAGTGGAGGATAGTGGTCCCTTTTGGGGCCAAGCGGTGGTCTCCGTTGTTGTTGGCCGTAGTTGGTAGGTGGTAGTACCTGGTGGTACTGTTGTGGAGCTGGAGGGTTAGCGCGGTGCACTTGGTTTGGCGGTGAAGCAAAGGAATGTTGGGGTGCGAATTGGCGTTGTGGAGTGGAGTTGAAATGGGGGTTTTGTTGTGGAGGTGGGTTAGGTCGTGGGTTAGCTTGGTGGTGTGGGTGGCCAACTACACCAACCTGCTCATTTGCAATGGTGCCCTCAGTCGTGGGCCCGCTGTTGTTGATATTGGTGGTTTTTTTGAATAGCCGTGGCTTCGGCTCAAACATGCCTATAATGGGCGAATCCTTCATCTGTGTCTGAATATAACGAGCCCTCTCATAGAGCTCCTCCATGGTAGTTAACTGGTTCATGGCCAGTATGTGTCGGAACTGAGGAGTGGCATTGGAGATAATCATCTTGACTTGTTCCGGTTCCGACAGTGTCTCTTTCAACTTTTCGGCCATAGACCGCCATCTATCAGCAAACATTATGAAGTCCTCCTCGGGCTTCATCTTTTCTGCGACCAGATCTGTGAGCGAAAGGGATGGTCCGACCCGGTCTCTGTATTTTTGCAAGAACTTTCTTTGAACAATATCGAAGTCGCCGGCATCAGCGGAGTCTAGTGAATAAAACCATTCAAGGGCTGGCCCCTCCAGAGATCTCCTGAATAAATAGGCCAAAGAGGCCTTGTTGTCTTGCCAGAAGGAGGTCTCGTACATAAAGTCCTTTAGATGAATAAAAGGATTACCAGTCCCATTATATCGCCGGAAGTTTGGCATCTCGGACGGTGGTAAGTGGAAGACTGGCAGTGTAGGGAGTGAGATTTCCGGGGCATTCTTAGCCGTGGTGACCTTCTTTAGTTGCTCCTCCATGCTGGCCAACTTCTGAAGCAATAGAACATTAGTGTCGGACTCGACTGGGGCCGGATTTTGAATAAAGGAATGCGGTATAGGCGTGCGTAGAATTCGGGGAGGTTGGAGAAATTGGTGCCTAACAGCAGAATGACTCGCCTGTTGGGCCGGCATGGCCGCGCTGGGCGTTGGTGGACGGGAAGGAGGTTTATGCAAGACCGCCTGGTCATTAACGGGGTGATGGCCACTCTCGGCCGGAGGGGGATTAGAAGATGAAGAGGGAACCGACTTCCCTTTCAAAGCGGCCTGAATAGCCTGCCGCTGGGAATCATCTAACTGAGATAAGGCATTAATTAAATCTGTGACATTGAGAGATGGGGAAGGGTTCCCCGAAGTGTTGGAAGGCACAGTTTGGGAGGAAGGCGCAACCTCCTGAGGAGTGGCATCAACCACATGGATTTGAGGATGATGGGACTGAGGAGGAGGGTAATTTCCCTCATAATAGATGGAATCCTGGAGGGGGGTCTCATATTGACCAAAGACATTCTCATCCTCATCATCATAAGAATACCCGTAGCCTGCCATGTTGATGATCTTACCTGAACGGAGTTTCATTTTTAAGAGGAGAGACAACTTTACAAAGGTACTATCAAACAAACAACCACTCAATCCAAACAAGTCAAATCAACCCAAGCAAGTGTATGCAACCAAGTTGAGATGAACGCAAGGTATTAGTGTTACGCTTGAGATTAGAGTGGATTAAATCGCTGAATAGTTCACTCTTGTTTGCAATGTGGGACCTAGTTGATCCAAGTGTAACCTCCGGGTCAACTAAATTCTTTCTCTCTCTTTACCAACGATAGGTTCTCTATACTTCGGGTACTTCAAGGGTACAACCAGCCCGGCGTCCGTGAGGGAATCCACGGGTGCGGGGACTTATGGAGGTCTTGGAAAAGGGATTTCCGGTCCAAAGAGACGGAATGCTCAATGGAGGGTCGTCCCGATTCCAAGAGAGGTGTGTGGAATCCTAGTGTAGAGAGAGGAGGTCTCTCAACCAAATGCCACAATATGCAAAGTAATATGATCAAATCACAGCAGTATAGGCAATATGACAACCAAGCAGACTACCACAGACAGCAACAGGAAGCAAGGTTCTGTAAAACGCAGGAAAGAGACGACCTGGGGCAGGTCGCTATCAACCAAAGCAACGACAGGGTCACTGTCGTGAATCACTGCGAGAGGCTATGAGCCAACAGCGAGCAACAAAGACACGCCTCTGGATGAGGCGCGAAATATGAAACGGACGCCTCTGGGTAAGGGCGTCAAATCTGAAAGAGCGCCTTGAGATAAGGCGCTACGCAATAAAAGAACGCCCTGGGGCAGGGCGTGAATTCACAGATAGCGTAATAAAAAGTAGTAAAATGATGAACACGTCTTGACAGAAGACGTTACACAGTAATAAGACGCCCTGGATGAAGGCGTTAAACTAAAAGGCGCCTCTGGTTGAGGTGTGAATTCAGAAAATATGAGTAGTCACACACTGGCTGATCCCGGGGAGTGTGCAGGGTGCACAAGGGAGAGTGCCCGCGGGGCACAAGGGAGGGGTACCGTGGGTACCAAAGGGGAAAGGGCACACGTGAGTGCCTAAGGGGGAAGGGCACACGTGGGTGCCGATGGGGAAAGGGCACACGTGGGTGCCAAAGGGAAAGGGATAATCAATAGAAAAACAGTGGAGGTCCCACCGTGATCGCCAATTTGTAGATTGGATTAAAATCCACACGTTAAATAAGAGGAATAAAATGGATAACAAGATTGCATGAAAGTGGAAATATGATGGGGAGATGATAATAAACTCAAAGAAAAGCACGTGGTGCTAAGAGGAATGTGATCGCCAGAGGGGTTACCTCAATAAGAAAAAGGGATCGCGAGTACCTGGTGAAGATTTGGATGCGGGATGGATGTGGAATTCCTCCTCCTCCTTCAATCGGCCGGCCGACAAAGGGGGGTTTCTCTTTATTGATTATCCTTGCAAAAATAAGACAATGAAACAAACGAACAAAGAGAAGTGAATCAGCCAATGTGTAAAATCAATCCCAAATGAAGAATATGACGTTGAAGAGAGAAATCAACATGCGCACCTCTTTTTTTGGTTTTTTTTAAACCCCTAGAGAAGAGCTAGGGAAGGGGATATGATATGATGATGGAACTTAATGCAATAAAAAAAAACTAACAGTGGGACGTATTAATGATAGTAAGATGACGCTCACAAATAAAATAAACAAAAAAGAACCCTGCTATCCCTGATGACAGTAAAGGGAAACCAAGGGAAGAAGATGTTGATGGGAAGAAGATGAAGCAGTGAACGCAAGCGGATGCCGAGGAAAACGGATGCAGAGGAGGAAGCGGCTGCTCCACTGATTGCACGGGAAGAAGAAAAAAAACTCTGCAGCAACCTTTCTATCCGCTGTATATGGGTGTTAACCCTATGACGATCGATCCAGACTCCCTTATATAAGTTTCAATCGGATGTGATCAAACAAGGGAAGATAAGAACGGGCAAGGAATATCCATGGAAAGGATTAAAATCAAGCAAGAGATTAAACAAGGCAGGGAACTGTGAGGGAAAGGTGGACAAAGGCAGGACTCTAGCTCCAATTCGAGCAAGGAGACCATCAGAGGCAGGGAACTGCCCAAGAAAGAGGAGTTTAAGCAGGACACGAAACGGAAAACACGACCTTGCGAAGGGCGTCAAATCAAGAATTAACGACCTACACAAAGACGTTACTCAAAACACGACCTCTATTAAGGGCGTCACTTCTTGGATTTAATTTTGGCAATAAAACTTTCTTTATATGAAAATTATGAGAACACGCCTGAGATGAAGGCGTTAATTAAAAACACGCCCTGAGGAAGGACGTTAACCAACAATTTAAATTGATTTTGAATTTATTTTGGAACCGGATAATACCAGGAATTGACGCCCTCACATCTAGTCGTCCGTTCTTGAGAAAACGCCCTAGGTATGGTCGCTATTTAAATAACGCCCCTCCTCAGGTCGCGAATCAGAAAATGCAGGAATAAATCAAAACCACACAAAAATATAGAAAAACTTCATATTATGAACATATTGAAGTTCACTTGGGGTGTTAACATAGTGACATGAGATTTGATCAACATAGCGTCATTTTTGGCTTGTCTACACCTTTAACCATTAATTCCGCCCATTATGATTTATCCAATGGGACAATTGTAATCCTAATCCATTATATGGACTTTTGTTGGGCTTACTATAATTTTTCTAAGGGTTAGAGTATTTAATTTCTATTTACCTTAAGTAAATTCAAGTAAACACATTTATCTAGTTTATTTCATATAGTAAAAATATAATTTAATTATTTCATGAAGATTTTTAATTATATAATTCTTTGAAAAAATTATTTGTCATTTTAATTTATGGGGTTTCTACAGTAACAAAATCGATCAAAAACTTTTTAGGGGTATGATTGGTTCACTGCTATATCTGACTGCTAGTAGGCCTGACATCCATTTTAGTGTCTGTCTCTGTGCAAGACATCAATCTTGTCTCAGAGATTCTCATTTGTCGGCTGTGAAAAGAATCTTCAGATATTTGAATGGTACACTTGACCTTGGTTTGTGGTATCCAAAGAATAATTCATTTGATTTACATGTTTTCACTGACTCCGATTATGTTGGATGTAAAATGGATCGTAAAAGTACAAGCGGTCACTGTCAGTTTCTAGGGGGCTGCATGGTTTCATGGGCCTCAAAGAAACAACCCTGTGTGACTTTATCAACTCCCGAAGCCGAATATGTGGCTGTCGGTAGTTGTGCGGCTCAAGTGCTGTAGATCCAACATCAACTACTTGATTTTGGTTTTTGTTTGAAAAACACTCCCATTATGTGTGATAACATGTCTACTATAAATCTGTCCAAAACCCTATTCAATACTCTCGTACCAAACACATTGAGGTTAGACACCATTTCATACAAAATCATATAAATAAAGGTGATTTTGAGCTAGTTTTTGTTGATACAAAACACCAACTTGCAGATATCTTTACTAAACCTTTAAATTCTGATCAGTTTTATTTTCTTAGAAGAGAATTAGGAGTGTGCAGGTTAGAGAGTTAAATCCTTTTGAGTTGGTTTGTACATACACACTTTTTACACTTTTTCATAAAGAAATTGTTCATACTACTTTATCTTTTGCACATAAGAAGTTTTTCCATAGCATATACACTTCAAATCTTGCTTTCTGTGCATATCAAAGTGAATAACAATTTGGTTTTCATATATGTTTTTATCTTCTCGCATCTGCATGTACATAAATGCATATACTTCATATTTGTGTGCATGAATGCCATGATTCACCGGTATATCAAATGTCGATTGCCGAATGTTGGAACAAGTCCAGCTGGAAGCTCTCCCTTTGCGTGAGTTTGGTCTTCGGACCTACGTTCTCCGCCACGTACCGGTAATTAATTTGCTTGATAATACCATTTTGATACGTGCTTGAGTGTATATAGATTACACACCTTTCAATTTTGATATCTCCTATGACCTTACTCCCTTGCTAAATAAAAATACTTTGATGTAGACATGTTGTTACATGGCACATATTAAGGGGAGGTTTTTGTTATATCAGTGCATACACTTAGGGGGAGACATCACAATGAATGTGATGGGAATCGACGCCGAGCATGTACATTTTATTTTGCATTTATATCATTTAGTTTATTTTTTTATCCATGGGAAAGTATATGCACAATTGTACGGATTTATCGGCCAATGCGTCAGTCCCGTAGATTATGTGGGTTTCTATGTAATTTGCCCATGGGACCAGCAAGGGGGCCCTCAGCCCTTTCCCATTGGTCCACCTAGACCATGTGGGGCTGGTCAACCAGCCTAGGTGGCCTTCTAGATGAGTGGACTAGTCATATGCCACATGGGTAGACAAAGGGTTAAGAATGTCAACATTCTACACCCATCCCACCTACCCCCATTCAACCTTCCATTCAAAACCTACCCATAGTCAATAGGCCCCCCCCCCCTTCATTTTTTAATGTTTTTTTTTGTGTTTGTGGCATGTAATCCCAGCCCTTCAATCCCCATCCCTAGATCTAAGGGTGGACAATTGATTTGGTTGGAATCATATAAAAGATTGTATTTTTATGTGAAAATGAATGAAAAATCAGAATTTTGTTGAATGAGCAAGAGCTAGCTGCGCCCCCAGCCCTCTCTCCTCTGGTTCTCCCCTTCCCAAGCCTCCATTCTAGAGTGGTATCTCCTTTCCCCACCCTCCGGTGATCATCGGTGCCGCCGCCGCCGTTCGTGCCGCCATCGAGCCGCCGCTGCAGTTCTGTCCGCGCAGTACCACAGCAACTTCCACGAAATTCCCACCTCAGCCATGAGCTCAGATCGAGCTGGGAATTTTACTGGGTATTCCAGAGGTGTCAAGAACATCCCCTAAATTTTGGTTTGTCATTCCGATCCCGTTTAGTATTTTTAGATTTTCTTCCACTCTTCCACTTCTGTTCTATCTGCTGTCTGTTTCCATTTTCACCCGCCCTGAGTTTTAGGTCTTAGGCCCACTTTTTGATTTTGTTTCATCCCACAAATTTTACTGGCGTTTCCTTCCATCCACCCCTTCATCCACAATTTTTCTTAATTTTTGGTTCGTCCATCTCATATTTTCTAAAAAATCACCCTCAGTCCCATCTACAGTTCTGTCCACCTGTTCCCAGATCCGACCACCAGTCACTCCAAAAATCATATCAAATCACCCCAACTCCAACTCCAATTCCCAAATTTTCCCAGTTCCGTGGTTTGATTATCTACAACTTTGAAGAAGAGCTCAAAGTCCGAATCCCACTGTAAGTAGGCGGTCAACGGCCTTTTACAGGGATCTGATATGCTGATCTGAGATTTCTGGAGCAGTGGAGCAGAAGATTGCAAAATATCTAAGGCCCTGGTCCGCATAGGTTCAGAGGAATCCACTGGCCCTACGTTTGAGGATTTTGAGTCCTCTTTCCAACGGCGCTGGTTTCGTCACATTCCGACGACGGGGCTGATCACAGCGGCCATTTTCGTCCGAGCGCGCGCTGCAAAACAGCAGCAACCAGCCCGTGGGCAGCAAACCCGACGGGTGCCGATCGGAGCCGCCCGACCTCCGGGCGACGTTCCAGCGTGCCGCCAGCCCGGGGATCACCTCCACCAGTGTCCCCACCACAGTGGTGACACCGGGTCCCCCACGGCCCCTCCGGACAGCACGTGGGTCCCACCGTCACTAGTTCAGGTGCTGCCGAAGCTACGCAGAAAGCCGCCCGTCAACCCCGTATTCGGTCCTCCCGGGCCCCGTTGTGTCGCCCTTTACCTCCCTGCGTGGAGTGGGCATATTTCCATTGCTGTACTATTCAAGTATTAACCGTCCCGGGAGCACGAGTTCGGCCGGGCCCGTCGTCCCCACGCCGAGTGCGTGGAGGTATCGTCTTCGCTCCTACACTTGGCATTTCGCTTATTTCATATATGCTTGCTTATGCCACTGCTAGAGAGCATGTTTTAGGACCTAGCTTGCTATAATTTCATATCGCCGCTGCTGCGAGAGAGTGAGCGAGACCGTCCCGTGACCCGATCCGGGCACAAGTGAGAGCCGACCACCCTAGCTCACAGCCGGTTCCTCAACCGTGCACATCTGACGCTTCCCTCGTTAAGGGACGATCGCGAGCTTGTCGTGTCCGTGGTCCCGTCCCGCATCAGAATGGGCTAATTCATCTCTTACATTCTATGCAATCTCTCACACAATTTGCACGTTTGAGTTAATGATTCTAACTAATAAGGATTTCACTTATCCACTCAACACATTTAAGGGCTCTAGATCCCCTACATAGAAATCACGTGACTTGTGAGGAAAAAGTTGTCAGCCCCGTCAAAAATTTTAATAAGTGTGATTTGACATCAAGTAAATCGGGAATCCCCCCTGAAATAAAGGAGGAAATTTGTATTGAAAAGTGTCCTATCCACATAATCATAAGTGACGATACCGAGTAACCGGGAAATGCCCCTGAAACAAAGGGCATGACTCTTGTCAAAAGGTTAGTCATCTTCATTGAAAAATGTAAAATAATTTTGGGGTTGTGCGAAGCTATCAAAAGTCGAGCATGGTGTATGGAAGTGTAGGGAAAAAAATTTGAAAATCCATACTATCTAGACTTCATTGCGCATACTTCACATATACAACTAGGGAGTGATTGTACGAATATACATCTTGAATCAGTCATATTTCATGAGTCTTGCAGTACCACTTCTTGTAAGCACTACCCTTTTACTATTGCTCATGAAACTCGTGTTCTCGGTCTATAGCATATTTCTTAACATGTTCATAGAGAACATGCTTGCTATCTTATAGAATAATGAATGCATATGTGCTTGCTTGCTCATTCCATGCTTTTCATATGCATCTCATAGAGTTAACTATGCATATTGAGGTTTTACTTCCATAGTTTTCATAATCCCTTATTTGACTCTGACAAAAAGGGGGAGAAATGAAATCACAGCAGCTTGGCCTTTGCATGAAGTTCAGTGTCTTTGCATGATGTTTACTTTGCAGGCTTGCTTGTGTCTTTGATAAAAAGAGGGAATTAAATGTTTAAGAGTTAAATGTTTGAATAGTTACATGCTGATTATGCAATTTCTGAATGGAATTCATGCATCTTGTATGCATGAGAAAATGCTTGTTTTGGTTCAAAGAATGTCATCTTTCATGCAAATCTTATTGATTTTTCAATGATTTTATCTTCGTAAAAAGGGGGGAGATTGTTGTGCCCCGGACTATTTTGACGAAGATCTTGTATGAAAAAGTCATGTGTCAGATAATATGATTTGCATTGATATATATATGATGAATGTGGGCTTTGAAGGTTAAACTGAATGTTTGATCAATTTGAGCCTTGTTAATGAGAAATATTGAATGTTGAATGTTGATTCAAGTGGATCGACCATATTCTGGTGTGTTTCTTGATTGCACAGACCCTGCACACTTCATTGAGTGAGCACTGAGTGGTTATTATATGGTTTATCATATTCAATTGTATTTCTTTGGATGAGATGATCTTACTATTGAAATCGAGCTTTTCACTTGTGAATCTCGCTTACAAATGGGATGAGTGTTTCTTTTGATTTGGATTGGTTTGGAAATCTGAATTGCTAACTTGAGTTATTGAGATTCATGGCAATTTGAAAATGCAAGATCATTGTGGAGTTTTCACTCAAATTATTCAAGGCCATGGTATGAATACATGTTTAATTGGATTTTAATGTGGATGGATTGATTCGGGTTGAAATCAAGTTTTGTCATGACCATCTGAGTTATAAGTGCATAAATGATTGATCTTGATAATTTGGTTCATGAAATGTGTGTTTCGATTGGATTTATTGAAGTTTTCTGACTGTGAGGAAAAGTGTCGACCTCAGGGGTCGACACTTATTTTCACGCTCTCTACCTTGCGTTAAGTGTTAAGAATGCTGGCAGAAAGTGTCGACCCATGAAGTCGACACTTTCACCAGGGTTCTGTTAAATTAGTAAAGTCAGAAGCGTCGGGAAAAAATGTCGACCTCTGAAGTCGACACTTTTAGGTAAGTTCATTCAATTATATGAAAACAAAACCTTCGTGAAAAAGTGTCGACCTCAAGAGTCGACACTTTTCACCACGAATGTTGTTTTGATTCACAGGCCAGAACATTTGGGAAAAGTGTCGGCTCAATAAGTCGACACTTATTTCACATATGTTTTTTTTATGTGTTCTGGCAGAACACTCCTGAAAAAGAGTCAACTCTATGAGTCGACACTTTTTCTGAGCAACCCGACCGGGATTTCCGGATCTGTTTCGAACCCACTTAATAGAGATCCAATTGGCTTAGTTAATTACTATAATGGCCCTAGGGCATCCACCATGTTTTGCATGTGGTATGTAGAGGATTTGGCAAGGGCTTTTGTGTCTTATTGGCTTTCAATCCTTTTTGTATATAACGTCGCCCTTGTTCGATCGGAAGAATGATCTTGGAGCTTTTAACGTGTTCATCCTTTTGCTTGCAGGAGAAGAAGGAGTCGCACCCTGCTGGAGGAGAAGGAAGGCTACGCCGAGTTCATCCCTCACGAGCCCGAGCCAAGATCGGGAGGCCGCAGTAGGCGTCCTCTTCATCCACTGCTTCGGGCGTTCATATCTTCAACACCGGCTTCTTCCATCCCTCGGTTCCATCGTTCTAGTGCTACCTTCTTTAATCTCTGAGTTTGTTTAAGGATTTATGGGGAAGATCATGTGTGCTGGTATATCTTGTGCTTAGATTCCTATTCTCAAACTGGGCTTTGTATTTCCATCTTATTTTCATCTTTAGATGATTTCGGAGCTTGCTCCGAGTGTGTGTGGGGTTTCTCGTCGTCGAGCGAGAACCCACATGTGTGGGCCGTCGTGCCCGTGTGTGGTGGTTGCTACCATCGTGCAACGTGTTTTAGTGAAATCCTCTCGAGATGAGAGGGGTGGACGTAGGACGACACTTGGTGCGTCCGAACCACCTAAAAATCATTGTGCCGTGGTTTGCTCATTATGTGGTTGAATGATATTTCCTATCCGTTCATATTACGAGTTTGAGTCGGTGAGACGAGAGTTTGGTTAACTATCTACTCGTACATTGTTATCCGAGTGATTATATTTCTGCGCTGGAAAGTTGTGAGGGCTTGCTTGTTTACCATTCATTCATTTTAATCAGGCTTGAGCTAGGGTTTATTTACCATCTCAGTGGTTTAATTTAATTAAGTCTAAAATTTTGTAGAAAGGGTGGGCAATCAATTCACCCCCCTCTCAATTGCCTCCTAACTGGGCCAACAACATTTCATATAAAACCCATGTATTTTCCATATTTTCAAGAATTAATGCAAAGAAAATCAAAAAATTTGTGCAAGAGCCCAAGGGCGCATCCCCCTCTCTCTCTTCCACCTCTAGCAGCTGTGAAAGCTTCCATTTCTGAGGTGAGATTCCTCCTTATCAGCCCCTCCCTGAGTGAGAAGCTCAGCACCGCCACCGCCGCCATCGCACCGCCACCGCCATACCGTCGGAGTTCTATCCACCTCTGGACAGCAGCCCAGTGTTTGAATTCTTCCTCCCAATCCACAGATCTGATCGATCTAAGATTTTGAGGGTCAGTTCCCCACATGATTTCCCCCTTCCACAAAAAATTTCATTCCCTAATTCATTCGTTTGCTCCCCATTCCATTTACGTTTTCCCAGGTCTACACAGTTTGTCCCAATGCAGATCTGTGTTCCAGTAACCCCTCTCTTCGCCCTTTTGATTTCCTTTCCAAATTCAGATCGATCTCAAATTTGGACTGGAACTTCTGTCCACCAAAACCCCCTTCCACAAACTTTTTCATGATTTTATGAATTTGTTTACCCCTCCTAAAATTCACTGCTAAATCCAAAATATGTTCTGTCTCCTACAGTCCAGATCCGACAACCCCCTGTCTTAAAATACTTCCCACCCTTCCAACCACCTCAAAAAATTTACAAAAAAATTATTTTCGTGTTCCCTACTTCCCCCCTATCTCCCATAAAATGCCCAGCTCCCAGATCCATAGTTTGAGTCTCGGTCAAATCTCCTCTACAGGCAGATCTCAGTCTGCCCGGTCTGTTCTGAGACAAGGAACTTTCAGGTTCCAAAATTCCCCATGAAGAATCCAGCCATATTAAAATTTCTGTAACAGCAGGTGTTCGTATATCTTCAAGAGAGCTTCGCAACGGCGCCAGTTTCGCGTCGATCCGACATCGGATATGATCGCAGCATGGATTCTCGTCAAGTCGCGCAGTTCTGAAACTACATAATAGGTATGGGCCAACAAGCAGCAACGTCCCCGATTTGGACTACCTAGCCTTCCTTAAGGTGATCCAGCACAATGCCTTCCAGGGGGTTGCTTGTCCAGGAGTCCTCTTCGCGTTGGGACCAATCCCAGCCAGATCGGACGCCAGATCAAGGCGTGATCCTCCAGATCGCAAGCACACGCCGTCAGGGCAGCACCCACGGAGCGGTCTACATTGTTGCCTGTCAACCCAAGCTTGGTATTCCCGAGTTGTTGTTGTTGCCCTTTACCTCCCTGCGTGGAGTGGGCATCATATTTGTGATTATTGATAATTATTTGTACCGGGGGTATGAGTCTTGGCCGGGGTTGTCTTCCCCACGCCCGGAGGGTGGAGGTATCGTTTCCGCTCCCCTCTTTGACATTTGCTTTACTCGTATATATTTTTATATGCCACTAGTTGCATATGATAGGCCCTAGCTCGTTAAAGTATTTTAATCACCGCTGCGAGAGAGAGCGAAACCCGTCCCGTGACCCGATCTGGGCACGAAAGTGAGTTGACCACCCTAGCTCATTGCCGGTTTCTCAACCGCGCACGTCTACGCGCTTCCCTCGCTAGGGATGAGTCGCGAGTTTGCCTAGAGTCCAAGGTTTGCATTCAAATTGGCGTTGAGTCGCGTCCGATCTCGCATCACTCCCCCTCCATGGATCGAGCCCTCTCAGCTCACACAAGGGCATCTGTAATGCCTCGAATTTTTTGGATATTGTTCGGATCAGGATCCGTGGCTTTTGGATCGCTTTTGTGGGTCCCGGATTGAGTTTTACGGTTTACGCGTGTTTTTATCTGTCGAACCTTCGAAACCCTGTGTAGGGTGAACCATTGCGTTCTTCATCTTTGGGACGTTACCAGCACGTAGTGCATTTTTCGAGGATCGTGGGGAGTATTTTCCCCTATTTTTCATATTTTTTAGAAATTTCATAGTCATGTATATAACCCCCCTCTCTCTCTTCCTCACAACTCTCACTCTCTCCCTCTCTCTTCTCACGCTCTCTCTTCTCTCCCTCTCTTCTCTGGTGGCCTACGGAGGTGGACAGGGGTGAGGCGGCGAGATTCGAGGGGTGGCGGATGGCAAGGGGATCGAGGGACGGAGGTGCGGCGAAGCTCGACTGCGAGTTCAGGGCGCCGCGGCGGTTCGTGCGGCATTTTCTTAGCGGATCGGAATCCTCAGTGCACGAAATCTTCGATGGAGGTAGGGGGATGGTTCATTAACCCATGTACTTCATTTCTCGCGAGTTTGGTAGCCCGAGGCGAGGCGAGCCGAGAGGGTTTATATTCCCGTCGGGTTTAAAACGTGTGATTTTGGGGTGTGAGCCAGATTTCACGTTTTGATTGTGTTTTTGGGGTTTGAAAGGGTCATCTCAGTGCTAGAGTGGTTGGGGAATGGTTTCCCCTTATTTTCACCTTCACATGGGTCTGAATGGGGTGTAGATTGTGGTTTTCCGCCGTGTTCCCCGTTTCTGAGCTCGGAGGCAGGTAGTGGTCATACCAGAGACCGCTACCTGTGAAGGCAGTCCAATGGGTACCATTTCCTGGCCCAATAAGTCGGTTCCAGGTTGCGGTCTCGCGATGGGCCGCCATCTGGAGGTAGCGGTCAAGGCATGACCGTTTACTAGGGGTAGTGGTCCAGGTGTTGGCTGCTACCTGGTCGTCTGGGTCCCGTGTGGTAGCGGCCTCGCGACTAACCCATACTCGCTGATAGCGGTCAGGCTAGGACCGCCTCTAGAAGTTGCGGTCTAGGGGGAGACCGCCTATTGACCGTGTGTTTCGAGTAGGTTACAGTCCAGAGTGGATCGCTATTTGGGGGCCTGCGGTCTAGAGTGAACCACCACTTGAGGTGATGGTCCAGGGAGGACCGCCACTCAGTTTTCCGTGCTAGCCGTGTTCCTTTCACATTATTTTGGGCCCCGGTCAGTCCGGTTGAGACCCAATGACTGACCTATGGCCCCGTGGTTGTCCTGGACATCCCGTGCGTTCCATCGCCATGTTTTTGGGTGTCCAGAGGTACCGTGTTACTTCGATTAGCGTACCCGTGGGTTTGGAGGGACCGGGTGACCCCATGTGTTCCGGGCTTTTGTGCTTTCACTCGATCGAGTCGTCGTAAGTCGGCGTGAGGGCGGAGAGCTATTCCCGCATGTCATTGTCATTTCGGTAACTATTTTTTGAGTGGGCCATGAGTTTGGCCCTTGGATTACGAGTCCAGTCACCCAGCCTAGGGTAGGAGGTTTCCCGTTTTTCCCTTGGATAGGGGATCGACTCAGTGACTTGTGAGCTACCTTGGGAATCGTGCTACCATTATTTCAGACCTAGGGATTAGGCTAGATTAACGGCGTTGTGCCGTCGTGTGCAACGGTCTTGACCCTGTTGATTTATATTGGTTCATTTGCAAATGAATATGAACATCAACAATAGAAATAAGAATAAGCCATGTGCAATATGCAATCAACCTATGAACATGTGCAGCATGAACCTAGGCAATCAGCATGGACTCTAAGCATGGGCATGCCATCTCTCTCAGAAATAAGCAGGGGAAAAGAAAAACACACGCTGGGGCATGGAGCAAGGGAATAAAAGAAAACACATACCGTAGGTGTGGAACAAGCAAGTAAAAGCAAGTAAAGAACAGATATGAAGAGAGAGAGAGGACTACTGCCCAAACTAGAAAGATGTGATCGCCACCAAAGTAATTTAACTAGCCAAAGCTAAGATAAATACCTTGGAAATAGGTGGATGCAACACCCGCCCACGGGAGAGAGAAAATTGCACTTCTGTGAACAATAACGGTCGAAGATAGGCGCGCCAGAGAAATTAGTGGTCTTATGATAAACCGCCAGAAAACCTTAGCGCTCCAATATACAACTGCCAGAGAACCGCAGAACAACAAGCTTTGGGACTTTTGATCTCCACTTCTTCCAGCTGGCCAGAAGACTTGGGCCTCGTGCTATGGATGCTGTAAACCTACAAAACATGTAGAGAATACAGAGAAACAACCCAAATTAGCCCGGTGACAAGTATAGTAACTATAAGACAAATAAAATTAGAAACATGCAATTAGAAGGGTGAATACCTAGGAGGTTGGTTTTTTTAACCCCTGTGGGGCATTTTAAAAGATGGGATGAGGTTTTAAAATGATGCAGAAGTGGAGGGAAGATGCTTTGATGCTTATGAGGGGGAAAGAAGAACTAAAAACACAAGAAAACACTAAGACCCTAGGAACTTGATACTTCCTCGACTTAGGAGGCAGATGGACATGGGAAGCAATTCTCCTTGATAGGTTCTAACTCCAGGATGCGGCAGCACTTCGACGCGAACTCAAGAAATCTCCTCCTCAAGCCATGAAGTCAAGGGTTCTATTTATAGACCCTCAAACTCTCTGGACGAATTGGAGGGATAATGATTCGAAATTAGGCCAAAAACTAGATAATCCTTGAAGATAATACTCCCAAGAGTCCATAGAAACAAACGGGAGCTTCTAAGGATGTGTATCTGGAGAGAAATCATATAATCAAACTCTCAATCCGGCCACGGCGTAGCAGAGAAAGAGCAGTTCAAGCAGGACTCTCTGTCTGATGTAACGGTCTTACGAGAAACCGCCACAGCCATTTGATGGCCAAAGAATGGACCGCCACCCTGCATTATCCAACAACAGATAAAGCCAACGGGAAAAGTTTTTAAAATATGGGCTCTGCAAGCAGGTGGCGGTCGATGGTTCATGCGCTAGAAGAAAATGACGGTCCCACGATAAATCGCTAGAGCACAACGGATAAGATAAAATAAGGCTGAGAGAAATCTGTTGGCTTTTGGACTCTGGCGTCAGCAAGCGGTCGAAGGAAGAAGCGCTACACGTCAGCAAACGCACCATGGATAGGCTGCCAGAGACAATGGGGTGGTAAATAGCGTGAAAGCTTGCTAAGCTCCATCTAGCGGACAAAGAATGAGGAGCGAGACCCAACCAAGGAGAAACAATCCAAGAAATAGGCCTCAAAACTGACCAAGAAGACCCAGTAAGGGTGAACAACTCGAAGCATCATAAAGATGAGCAAGGAAACGACCCAACTTATTGGTCATAAAACAGGTGTCAACAGATGTCTCTCCTTAATGTCCTCTTTGCAGGGGAACGAGCAGAGGTGAAGTGAAAGCGACATGGAACATGGAGATGAAGCGGAAATGAAGTGGAGTGAACTGAAAAGCGGGCGTTTAGGCAAACCGACACCTGTCCTTAACCAACAAGCGATAGGAATTTTTCAGAAAACTTCGAACCAATCACATGGAATGGCAAAATCGAATGACACATGTCTGGAGGAACTAACAATTAATGGAAAGAAAACACGACCAACCTCCTCACTGGAACGCACAGCTGATAGGCGACTGGAGCAAGCGAAAAAGTAAAGAGACAAGTAACTAACTCCATAAAAGAATCCTCAGCTAACCAAACCGAGCAAATAGACCGAAAGAAACTTTCCAACTCAGAGTGGAATGAATCTCCTTACTGAAGACCATGGACATAGTTACCCACCATTACTGAGACATTTCAGACAGATGAGGGCACATGAATGCTCAAAGATGTGTATAATGAATGCTGGGCTAAAATAAAGAAATCATCAAAACAAATGCAAAGAAAGAATAAAAATAGCAAGATACTCAAGAATAATATTGCTAGACCGGACAAATCACGGTCAAGACACTATCTGTAACCACGGCGTGCAAGATTGAACCATCATCCCCTAACTCGGCCAACCTAACGGCCTATCCAACGATTAAACATGTGAACTTAGATCATCATCATTTTTGTTAAAGGGGAACATCATATCCTGGAACACATGAATGACCAGTCGGTTCTCACGGAATTTATATCATAAATACAATATAGTAATGCATTAAGGGACTAGGGATCGAGATACTTATCTGACTTACCTGCCTGGTGAGCGTTCATTGAACGTGATGGCGTTCATGATTTTTGCTCAAAATAGAGGTTAGCCATCAACAATAATCAATCATGATCATAAGAATAGGCATGAAGCATCAACATCCACATGAGATATAATGAAATGAAGCATTGTTGACATACATATAACATGAAAGTTCAATGGACAAAGCAAATAATCATCAATCAAGTTCAAGAAAGAAAACGGTCTTATCTAGGAGCGCCAGAAGGAAGGTAACGGTCAAACATTGGACCGCCATAGTCCGTCAGTTCACATACCCCAAGAAGGGTAGCTCAGATAATAAACGGTAAATGGGAGATGTGCCAAAAGCTTGTAACGGTCTTACGATAGACCGCCAATTTTCCTGGGTTTTCAAAAAAATAAACTGATCGGTCTCTCCCTCTCATTCATGTTCACTTCATTCGAACTGCCAAACAACCCAAATCGAGCCATCCACCGGCGACCTCGGCAACCACCGCGCAACCCTCCTCCGTCCACCACAATGATGAAGACGAATAAGAAGGCGATCAAAACGCCTTCAACGTCGGCTTGCGAGGGAGGGAACTCCACCGGCGGCGGCGAGCCCGGCGGAGGAAGAACAAGGGCCGGCGGCCCAAACGAAGGTAGACAACACCGCTACGGTGGAGGTGAACCCGGAGGAAGCTCTGGAAGAGGAGGAAGAAGCCCAGATGGCCGGAGAAACGCCTGCGGTGGTGACCGGACAGCGGTTGTCGGAGGTAGGCCGACAGCCCTAAAATCCTCATTTTTAATTTTTTTCAATCCTTTTAATGTATGCATGTGATGTGGATGGGGTGAAAATGAGTCTGGGGACTCATTAGAGATGCTTGTAGGCCCTTGGGGCCATTTCCAGAACTTGGGGAAACGAATTAAAAAATGCCCAGTCGTGGGGAGCGTAGCGGTCGTTCCAGTGACTGCTACAGAGTCTGGTGCTCCACCCATGGTCCGCTAGATGACTCTGACGGTTGAAACCTGGGCCACCAGAGAAACTAGAAGCAGCATGTTATATTTTTTGTATTTTTGTATTTTTTAATTTTTTTGTCATTTTTGTCTATTGAAATGCTATCTAAAAGGTGATGCAATGACTAACTCTATGTTCTTAAATGTGTACAGGGGAAGAGACGGACCCGGATTTCCTGGCTACAAGTTAGGGCGGTGTACCAGGCACTGCTCGACTACCAGAGGGATCGATTGACAGCTATGGGATTTGGGGAGGTGCTGAGCATAGAGGTGACCCGAGTCGACACAGCCTTGCTGTACACACTTCATGAGTGATGGGATCCGATCAGTCGGGCGTTCATCTTCTCCTGGGGGCACATGATCCCGACACTGGAGGACATTGCGAGGATCACTAGACTGAGAGTCCATGGAGTTATAGTGACCGGCTACACATATACCGACTACCGGCCGATGTCAGAGGAGTTACTTGGGCTGGACCTAATGAGGCCGGGGCACCATTCTTCGCAGCTGGCACGAGCGACGCTCCAGGAGAGCCTGGGGCTGAGAGGAGCAGCTATTTCAGTGGGAGAGCTTCCTGAGCAGCATATTGACAGAGTGATAGAGCAGATTCAACCTAGAGTGGCAGCTGAGCCGGGACCAGATGGTGACAGGATCCTGAGACGTTTCCTGATCCTTCTGTTCGGGAAGTTGCTATTCGCCACCAGAGCAGACGGAGTGAGTGTTAGACTCCTCCCGCTGTTGAGGCATTTGGACCGAGTCGGGAGCTAAGCTTGGGGAGCTGCGGTGTTAGCCTTCCTGTTTGAGTCACTCAGCACTACCGACCGACAGACGATGCTGGGCGGCTTCTCACTTTTCTTATAGGTAAATGCTTCTATTCATTCTTCTAATTATGATTCCATTTGCTACATGCTGACAAATGACATGGTTTATGCAAATCTGGAGCTTCCTATACCTCCCTGGCCTGGGGAGAGGCACAGAGCTTTACCCTGACAGGATCCCCATCGCGAGACGGTGGGTGGTTGCTTGGGACATGGGGTCAATCAAGCAGTTGACCCGGGCCATCCAGGACGACATTGACTCGTTTCCTTATGCATCGATAAATTCCCAGACTTAAACTCTTCTATATGCTTTAAATGCTAATGATTATCTATTTGCTGACTCAGACTCGATCACCTTTTCAAGTGCACTGGACACCGTACCGGGACGAGGGCCACGAGGGACAGCCATGGGTGGAGGCTTCCCTGGCGTACAGAGGGTGAGATATTTGGCTGCACTGCATCAACATCGTTGAGCCCCTGCACTACCGACTCATCTTGAGGACGAGGGGACTACACCAGCCCGAGGTGGAGTTCCCCGGACGAGACGATGAGCGCCCCAGGAGATCTTCAAAGGGTCTCAGTGGCGACATCGATTGGAGTGCTCGAGTGGCCGAGCAGGTCAGAGACTAGACTCAGAGGGGTCAGGTGGTGCGGACCCAGGTTGATAGCGATAAGGCCTACCCGAAGGCCTACACACGGATGTACGGAGACCAGGTCTTTCGCGGCGTCCGACGACCGGTATGATTCCTAAACTAAAATTCTATCTATTTAATTAAATTATTCCTATATTCTCTGACATTGACTTGCTATATGCAGCTAGACCCCCAGGGACGCATTGCGGAGCTCCAAGGGCTCTTACATGCAACGATCCAGCAGCGCGATGAGTATAAGGCAGCGTTGGAGCTTCTGGTGAGCTAACCTTGGACTTTAATGCCTATGCTTATGCTTATGCTTATGCAACTTGACAGACCCTAACTTCTAAATGCAGAGAGCCGAGGGAGCGCAAAGGGAGGGACCGGATGCTCTATCCTCATCTTCACAGCCTACGGGAGGCAGGGCTGAGCGGGATGCTGATTTTGCTCAGGCGGTTGCTCGGGCCGAGGAGGCGGAGGCCACTCTAGCGGAGAGGGTAAGCAACCCTTGACTCATATGCTTTATGTTTATGCAAATATTTTGACTGACTATTATGAATGTGCATGCAGGCAAGAGAGCTGACCACAGCACTGGCCGAGGTGGATCGGGCTCGAGCGGAGGTAGAGCGGCTCTGGGCAGAGGTTGAGCGGTTGAGCGCGGGGTTAGCAGATTTAAAGCGCTACCAGACTGAGGCACGAGAGGCTCGGTGCCAAGCCTATGACATGAATATTGAGCTACGGATGATGGAGAGGACTGTGCGGATGATAGGCCGCGGACCAGAGTGGAGCGTATCCCAGAGCGACGTTCGGAGCGGCTCATTCCCCAACTTCCTGATCGGCTCCTCCGGCCATTGGAGGAATGAGGAGGGAGAGAGGAGGTGACGACAGCAAGAGGAGGGGAGTGTCTCCATGGCCCCACCAGTGAAGAGACATGAGGGTGCTGGTGACAGCGACGGCCCAGGAGACGGACCGGCAGAGTGACTTGTATTTTTCTTTTCTTTTGATGCACACTTGTACATGACTTGATAGTGGAATGAAAAATCTTTTTTTTTGTGTTTTTATTTAAAATGTATGAATGTGGATGAATGTGAATGCTTGACAGAAGGTATGAGTGAGAGACGGAGGGAGAGAGCGCGGCAGGTTTGACAAAAGGAGAGCAGAAAGAGTTTATCGAAAACCTGTAGAAAACCATGAAATGGTCTAAGTTAGAACCGCCAAGGTGAGTTAGCGGTTGTACCTTCGGCCGCTAGAAGATTTAGAGAGAAGGCAGTGGATGAATGGAAGTGACGGTCCAATATTTGAGCGCCATAGGGCTCTGGCGGTCTTACGATAGACCGCTAGTGTAGAAACTATGTCAATCCAAGAAGGATTCTCCCGTGAGAGTCCGAACTCGAGGAAAATGGGCCTTAATTTGCACTAGAACTCTCCTAAACTTAGAATAAGGCTATCCAACCCAGATCCTAACACTCTAACACTAAAACCAAGCCTCTATAAGTAGGAACAAGCTCTAAATTCGTAGCTCACACCAATTCTGCTACAAGTTCAGAAATTCCATCAAAACACTCAAAAAAACACCATGAAAAGGAGTTTTGAAGCTAGTGCCATGGGGGAGCGAGTCTACACTGGACCTAAAGCAGCTAAGAAGGAGCATGGGGAGCTGCAGA
Organism: Amorphophallus konjac; assembly: GCA_022559845.1. Classification (NCBI taxonomy): domain Eukaryota; kingdom Viridiplantae; phylum Streptophyta; class Magnoliopsida; order Alismatales; family Araceae; genus Amorphophallus; species Amorphophallus konjac. The sequence goes on from CM040121.1 coordinate 471,115,209, forward strand.
GGCTAACCTCCATCCCCAAGTATCTAAGCTCAAGTTCTTCAAGAGAGGTAAGTGGCAATTTGATCAAAATTTCATAAATTTCTGAACTTTCCTTCTTCTTATGATCTTCCTCTCTCCTTTCTCTTCTCTTCTTCTTCTCTAGCTTCTCCTAGCCCAAGGTGTTACTCCAACCTAAAGTGGGTGGCTCCCTTGATCAAAGAACTCCCCTTAGAAGTCATCTCAATTCTTAGGGCATGGCACCTTCAACCCTTATTAGTCTTGGCCAAAAATTTTCAAAAACTCTCATATGATTGGCCCAGCATCTCAGCCCTTGTGGAATTGTGGCATCCTCAAACACACACATTCCTTTTCCCATCCTTTGAAGCCACCATCCTATTAGAAGAGGTAGAAACCTACCTAGCTCTTCCTAAGACTAAGGTGGGGGATGAAGATTTAGTGTGTCATACGGTTGAACCCATCAACCCTTCTCTCATTCTAGGGGATTTCATTCACAACCCAAAAGATGTTAGGACAATGATCAACCCACGCCACATTCATTTGATTCCCATGGCTCAATGGATTATCGCTTATTGTAAGAACTAGAGCGGAAGATTCGAAGCCATAGCCAAAGCTACCTCGGTTTGCTTGTGCGGGGTCTTCCTTTTCACCACCACCGACCACCTCCTAGATATCAAAAACCTTAGCATCATCAGTGGGTTATGGCGGGGTTTATCTATTTCCCAAGCGGTCCTTTCATACCTTTATGAAGGCCTTAGCTCATCTTGCCTAGGAGGGCCACTCTTCGAATCCATGATCATCCTTGAGTGTTGGATGGGAGTGAGACTTAAGTTTCTACCCAAGGAGAATTTACCTTCTGCTAGCCGGATATTCGGGAGCCACCCACTATTTTTCATAGTAGGCACTTTTAGATTCTCTTCTCAGGTTGAGTGCCGCACGGCGGACAAGAAAATAAGAGATGATTAGCGCCTCTTCCTCAACACATTGCCAATTGGGAAGTTCGTGATGCGGCCAAGAGTTCTTTGAAGCACCATCCTTAGAGTACCTCGGTGACCGGGCCTAGACCTGCAGCTAGTGGGGAACACTACCCTGGCGATCTACAACCTGCACCGGTGCTATGTTCAAATTGGGCTACCCCGTACCATAGTTCCTGCACTATCATATCTCCCTCCCCTTCAAGCTAGGAAGATGGGGACCGAGGAGAACGAGCGAGCAGTTCGGAATGCTCTAACCATGTGGGAAATCAGCCGAGCATGGGCTTGGCAAGCAGAGGTGGCAGAAGACGAAGAGGAGTACCATGGTTATGTGAAAGAACTACGCAAGATCCGGCCTCGCGTGGATGAGAAATTGAATGTAATTTGATCTTTTTTCTTGATGTATTTGAAAATTATCAACCAAATGATGTATCTTGAACTTAGTGGCATGGAATAAGAGTTTTGAGTTGAATGGATATGGAATTGATTGCATGATCGAGCTCAAATTGGTTAAAAAGCAGAGTTTCTATCTGACATAACGGTCTAATCCAGGGCCGCCATCATGCTGTAGCGGTCCCACGATAAACCGCCAGATGAAGGACTCAGGAAAAAACTAAGAGTTTATTGTTTTTGGGAGAGATTAGCGGTCGAACCATGGGCCGCTAGAGAAGGGTGATGGTCTAAGGAAAGAGCGCTAGAGATAATTTACTGAGAGTTGAAGTTTTCGGGAGAGATTGGCGATCGAACCATGGGCCGCCATAGGGAATTGGTGGTCTAATATTAGACCGCTAGAGATCCAGAAACTATAAATTTATGAGCTTTGAATCTTGAGCGTTGTACCTGCGTTCTGCACACACTTAGATAAAAAACAAGTTAGATCTGTTCCTAGACTCAACCCCTTGCCTTAAGCAAGTTAGAAAAATGACCAGTTCTTGATACTTGGTCAAGGGGTGGAGCCTTATTAAATAGGTGAAAAATGTAATGAGAAAAATGCGATGCATGCCATGCAAGATGATGGTTATTTTTGGATTTTTGAAGATATTTGATTTTTGTGGGGTTTTGAAATATGTGATTTTTTTGAATTTTGAGATATTTGATTTTTGTGGGGTTTTGAAATATGTGATTTTTTTGGATTTTGAAAGCCAATTCGTCCGGGCTATAAGGGTCCTACCTGTCCCACTCGGAATCTCCTAAGATCGACATGCTTTTGAAATGACAATCCCCGGCCAGGGCCAATTTGCATGATGATTCTACCGAGGCCATACCCAGGGTACTGTCTAGTCCTAAAAGAAAAAATAGAAACGAGGGATAAGCTTAGGCCAGGTATAGAGTTTTTAGAGTTTGAGTCCTTCTCATGTCAACCCTTTCAGAGATTCGGACTGTTGCGCCAGGGCTTTTGTGTCCATCATCGAACCAGGTGTTGGGACTGGTGCGATGGATTCAGAGGGGGGAGAATGAATCTCTCCTTTAAAAACTTCACCCAATTAGAATCTATAACAATCAGAGATGCGGAATTAAAGCAAAATTGAGCCTCGATAGACTTGGGTCCTCACTTCAAACAATGAGAAATAGATCAGATGAATTAACCTCTAGATCTACCCTATGCAATCTATGCAAGCTACATAGAATACTCAGTTTATCTAAAAAAATTGGTTCTCATGGAACCAGAATCAAGTGTTTAGTGTGCAAACCAAATTTTCACTAGACTGAAGAAACAGATCGGCCTATGCATACATCTAGCGTGTCAAATAAGGCAATCAAACCACAAAAGACAAGGGAGTTTTTAGGTGGTTCAGTCCGCAGACCTATGTCCACCCCACACTCAAACCCGAGTGTGGCATCCGCTGATACACAGCTTAAACCGCTGGGCCTCACAGCTTGCCTACGACCAGCTGAGCATCACAGCTTGCTTCTACTGGGCAATACAGCTTAGCCATCCGCTGCCTAACAGCTTGATCTGCTGGGCAATACAGCTTAGCCGACCAGAGGAATCCTCCTCTGCAACCGCTGAGCAACACAGCTTGCTCCGCTGACTAACAGCTTGAAACAAAGGTAAAAAGAAAAATAAAATATGGAAAGGATACAGCAACAGAAAGCTGTAGACGATAAAACACAAAGTGGCTCTCAAAGAGCTGACTGGCCTGGATTTGATCCACGATCCAGTAGAGACAAAGCTTCAGATGACTCTCTTCTTCTTCTTCTAAACTCTCGATCTCTCTTTCTTCTTCTTCTTCTTCTTTACTGCTCACTCTTTCTTTTTCGAACACTCTCCTCCTCTGCTCTTCTTCTGCCGGAGAGATATATTCTTGATTGCAGGAAACATAGTATTTATCCTCTATCAGATGGAGTTTATGTAGTCTTGCCCTAGGCATGTGGAGGGAGCGCTCCAACTTAGAAGCTTCAGGAGACACTCGCCACTTGTCAGAATCTAGATGAGTACGAGTCCACGTGGCAGCATCTTGGAATGAGGATTGTTATTGGATCACGTGCCTTTCTTAAACTCCTCGAGCAAATATCCTACCAATGTCAGACTTAATATTTATTAGAAGCAATATGAGGATCGTAGAAAGATGCACATAGTTGGTTCGAGAATGTATAGACTTGCTAAGTCATCAAGGCAACCGTGTGTAGACTTGATATTCATGCACGAACTTTATGTATGTATGAAACAAGAGATGCACAGACATGCCACAAAAGAATGTACAAACTTTGTGTGCACTGTACAAGAGATGCACAGACATGCCATCGAAGAATGTACAGACTTTGTTGAGAAAGATGCACACATGCACTGAGTTAGTCGCGTGCAGCAATAAAAGTTGTACAGACTTGAGTTCATGCTGCAATAGGAGTTGCACAAACTTGGTGACTAAGTATGCACTGACTTTGTGTATGCATGAAATCAAAAAGCATGTACAGACTTGATGGCGTGTAATGCAGTATGCATATAGGAAAGTATGTACAATGAAGATGAATGCATGAACATGCCATTAGAGAATATACAGACTTTGTGTGCATGGAGCAAAAGATCCATCGACTTGCTACTGAAGAATGTACAGAATTTGTTTTCATGGAGCAAGAGATGTATCGACTTGCTACTGAAGAATGTACAGACTTTGAGTGCATGGTACAAAAGATGCACAGACATGCCGTCGAAGAATGTGCAGACTTTGAATTGAAAGATGCACATATGCATATAGGAAAGTATGCACATTGAAGAGGAATGCTCAGGCATGCCACCGAGAAGTGTACAGACTTTTGTGTGTATGGAACAAGACAATGCACCAACTAGCTGTGCCTAGAGTTTAAACATGAATGCATAATGCACAGACCCAATGAAACTATGCACGAACTTAACTGCTCGTATCAATAAGGGTTGTACAGACTTGTGTTCTTGCAGCACCAAGAGTTACACGGACTATGTGTATGCGTGAATCACAATGATGCAAAAAGATGCACTGACTATGTGTATGCGTGAAGCACAACGATGTAAAAAGATGCACTGACTATGTGTATGCGTGAAGAGCATGGGCTGTACAGACTTAGCTGCGAACTGAGCTAATGGATGAATAGTGGGTTGTACAGACTTAGCATGCAGCGATGTATAGTCCCGACAGATGCAATGTACACACATCGACTTAGTATTGAAGCAACAGATGAATCCACCGATGCAGTGTATGCATATGGCAGATATTGCACTGATGCAATGTGCAGGATAACTAACAATGCACCGAGTATGCATGTGTTTCTACAGAGTTAATGCTAGAACACACAACTGGCCTAAACTCATAGTGCTTGCTGACATCAAAATCACAAGGGCACAACAATCTCCCCCTTTTTGATGATGGCAACACTATGAGTCACACAGACCCAAACTATTCTCCCCCTTTGACTTCATCAAAAAGAAAAAGTTGGAGAGAGAAATAAAAGTGTGCATGATATGATTGAATCAAAATCTCCCCGAGACAAAAGGCACAATATACTCCCCCTTTAACAATAGTAAAGAGAAAGGGACATGAAGGATGCTGACAAGATCTCCCCCTTTAATATGCAACATGATTCATAGACAAGGAAACTCCCCCTGAGTAGATACTTCTTTGTAGCTTCAGAGCAGATGGATTCTCTCCTTAAGAATAATGAATGCAATTCATGGAGAACCTGATGCTTACATGATGCAGATGAGACAAGAAGCAATCAATCTATCCTCCTCCTTTGACAAGACGAACAAACCACCCCCTTTAAAAGGCAATAAGTGCAGTGTAGACAAGACCTTAACAAACCAATGCTCCCTAATCTGAATGAAGCAAGGCTTTCAAGGGTGTAAGGAGAGGGATATGTCAGGAAGACATTCAGGAAAGATGACATGGCAGCATGCAGAATATATGATCTTTCAAGGAAATATAAGATTTTTAATAAGATACTTATTTCATAAATCTGAATAAACGGATGGTTTAGACTCTTCCATTATAGGGGCTTATGAATTTTTATTTGAACATCATGATTTAAATATGATGTATACACAGTTTGTCAATAAAATTTTATACTCATATCTGAACATTAATATTTAATAAAAGTTAACCAAGCCCTCATATTTATATCTTGACTAACCTCCTTTCATCTTACTCAGTCAATTTCAATGACTTCTTTAGAAATTACAATCATTAGTATTGAGGTTAAACAACATGAAGGAATTCAAATTTGGTTCCTGAGGATCAGCCATACTTCTTCAAATAATTTCATATTTTTCTTTATGCACAGTACAAGATTTCATAGCAAGTTTACCAGGTGTAATTAAGTTCAATACACACCTTGTGGCTAGAGGATACACATTGTTTGAATGCCAGTATCCCTAAGCACTTAGTATGACTAACTGTCATGCTTCAGAGATAGAATTGACACCTCATGACATACTTCACCTTATTTCATTGATAAGTGAAGTATATTTCTCAGTATTCAAGCCATTGCTCTGCCCAGATTTTCAATGAATTTTATTTAACAGAGTTAATTATGGCACTTCATGACACAGTCCTCTAGACTTCTTGGTCAATGGACATGGTTTCTCAGTGACCAAAATCATTGCTCTGACAAAATTTACCCTTAGAAACATTTCAGATTCATCATTTGTTTAAAAATAATACTGATTTCATATAATTTAACCAAATAAAGCCATGATTTTAACATTTTCAGATTTCAGAAGATTTTACAAGATTCAACATGGAATAGTTGGTTAAAGTTTTTTAAAGTTGACTCAGATACTTTCAAGATATTCATATCCAAGCTCAATGAATACATTGGACTTAAACCAATCTGATCTTTTAGCCATTCATAAATCTTTATAATAGAAGATTCTTTAATGAATTGATTTTCAGATTTATGATAAAGGTATACGAATTGAACTCTTCTCAATTTTTTGAATTTTCAATGAGATTCAGCAGCATTCAAGTTGTGAACTACACAAGAGTTTCAAGCATGTAACAAAGATGAGCACAACAATGAAGGTGTCGACAATTGACAAAGCAATTCCAAGATAATGTCGACTCACTGTGTCAACACTTTCAATCGGGACAATTAATAGGTGCATCAAAGAATATATCATAGTGAATCATAGATATTCAGAGGTCCATCAGACAGATTTGCTCAGGAAAGACTAGCTCACAAGATTCAAAATCAAATCAGAGTTAAGTTCAGATACGTGAAATGGATGATCTCAACATGAGGATGGGAGCTTTAGTTGACTGACTGAAATAACAAGAAACTAGATGAATAGCCAACAAAACACAATCTTGTTATATACTCTCCCTTAATGAACACAATCTTTTTGGCAATTTCAATGTAATGAAATGCAATGCAATTAACTATATGTATGCAAAGACATGCAAAGACACAACAAAATCCCCCTGAATACATGCAATATATATGAAGACTCTAAAAAGCACCATGTGCAATGACATCCTATAAGGGATTAAACAGATTTTTCACAAGTAGATTCAGACTATCTCTGAAGTGCAATACAACATGCAGTCCTATCAAATTTTCAGTGAAAGTGAAATGCATATTCAAGCATTAGATCAAAAGCATAACGTTCACAATTTTCAGACTCAGGCAGAAACTGATGTTATTAGCAATTCTATATAGATGAACATTTATTTTAACAAGATATGCAATGAATCTAGAGCACACAAATTCAGAAGATAGAATTTAAGCAGAGTTTTCAGAACTAACCTGTACAGTGCAATCCTGGGGGTTTCATTCTTAAGTGCCTTGGATTATTGACCCCCTTTATTCCATTCCAAGGCACATCTGCAGGTTAACATTCTATTTGGCATGGGCATGTACCCAAATAGTCTTGGGTCCTACATGGTTAATAGCACCTTTGATGGGTGCTTTCCATAGTCCTTGGGCTTTTGAGTCATCAAATATCATTGAACAACAGTCATTCATGGAGTGCCCAAATTACCCACAATAATGACAGGAAACAACATGCTTTGATTTCTTGTTATGCACACAATTATTAGCATGAAATTTTTGTGCATTAACATGAAATTTTCTATTTTTAGCATGAACATATTATTTTCCATAATCTGCCATCCAGCAGTCAGAAGCTCGGTGGCCTGACCTTCCACATTCAAAACATGCAAGCGATTTTTCCTTAAAAGCAAAATCATTTCTACCAAAAGTATTTTCTTTTGTAAGAAGGTTGACATGTTTAGAGTTGAATTTTCCGCCTTGAGCGTGCCAACAGTCCTTGACTGTGTGGCCATGCTTTCCACAGTAAGAGCAAGCAAAAGAGTTTCTTCTATGAAAACCTGACCAGAATTCAGTAGCCATATTACCAGACTTGTCAGATAGATGGCCATGAGGTCTCCTTGGAACAGTGGTTCTCCTTGGAGCCTTAAACTCCTTCTTCTTCAAGAACCAGCAATCATGGTTTGCATGACCAGATCGTCCACAATAGGAACATTTGAGTTGCCTCTTCTGGGCAAACTGATTCTTGGGTGAGCTTTTAATAAAATGCATGTGTATTTCCTGAATTTTTAATTTTCTTCATTCTATTATGAGCATTCAATTCATCAGATTTCAGGATATAGCAATTATGCATCATATGACCGAATCTTCCACAATAATAACATGACCCCTTTTTAGTATGAGTGTGTGAGAGATCATGTGACTTGTGTGCAGCATTCTTTGTACCAACAGGAGTGTCTTTGTCCTTTTTGTGTAGATTTTCATTCTTTTTCAATTTTTGAGTTTGTTCTACAGTTTTGGGACTGATAGTGGATTTTTGTGCAGTAAATTGAAAAATAGAAAGAGCAGAGGTTTTGTTTTGATTAGAACCTTTTACAAACACAGTAAACGTTTTATTCTCATCAATCTTTTTATTTGTCAGACTGTAAGGATTTTCTTGCTCATTATCAACTTTAGATAGGGACTTGTTAAGATCATCAACTTCTTGTTGAAGGGATGTGATTGTAAGCTCATACCCAGCTATCTTCTCTTCACAGCAAGTGACATTTCCACTCAACATTTGGTTGATGGTTTTTAGGCTCTCAATTTCTTGTTCTACATCCACCAACCTATTAGAATTATCCATGCTCACGCACTTACCTTTTTCAATTGTCAATAACCTATCTAACAGTGTGGTGTTTAGATGTTTTAGCTTGTTGATTTCCTCTTTCAATTTTTTATTTTGCTCTAGGAGTTCATCATCAAGCACCCAATCATCTAAGGAAAACTGACATTCATAAAACATTTCTTGTTGTTTCTCAGATTGAAGTTTGTTGAGATTTTTCTGAACCTCTAGATTTATTACTCTATCAGCCTCCAGCTTCTCAGAAACCAGTCTATTTTCTTTTTCAAGATTCATTGATTTGTGTTCAAATTCCTTGGACTGTTTTTTGAGTTTTTCATTTTCAAATTTCAAATGATCTATATCTGAATTAATAGAATCAAACTCTTTTAGTTGTCTTCTAAATATGTCATTTTTTGTTTTCAGGAGTTCCATGTCCTTACCTCCAGAATTAGCATTTAGATGATTATTTAGCTTCTTTTTCAGAGATCTATTTCATTTTTTCAACTGTTCGCAAGAACCAAGTAAATCATTGTATACTTCAATCCAATCATCCACATTATAATTATCAAATTCAGAAGGTACCTCATCTTCATCTTCTTCTTCATTTTCTTCTTGCTGTCCATCATCGTCAACCATCATACATGTGTTGTGATTCCTGGTAAGCTTTAGTTTCTCCAAAATCTCCTTGGCAGACCTGCAAGAAGAAACACATGAAATTAGAGCTCTGTCCAGTGATACTTTCATTAAATCTAATGCTCTGGAGTTGACAGAGTCTTTTAATCTATCCTTATCAGTCCATTTAGATTTATCCCTTGATAATTTATGTGGACCGTGAGTTATCACCTTCCAAAGGTCAGGATCAGTTGATTTTACATACCGATGGAAGTTTTCTAACCAAAGATCGAAATCATTACCTCTGAATATTGGGGGATGAGCCAACGAGATATGATAAATGCACCGTAATCAGTTACGTAAAGCGAGGCACTAAATTAGTGAAACAAAACACCGAACACAAGAAATCCACTCTGAAATGTACCACAGAAGTTGCAGGATCTGCTGCGAATCGTTGGATTCAATGCACAGTAACCTGCTCTGATACCAATTGTTGGGACTGGTGCGATGGATTCAGAGGGGGGTGAATGAATCTCTCCTTTAAAAACTTCGCCCAATTAGAATCTATAACAATCAGAGATGAGGAATTAAAGCAAAATGGAGCCTCGATAGACTTGGGTCCTCACTTCAAACAATGAGAAATAGATCATATGAATTAACCTCTAGATCTACCCTATGCAAGTTATGCAAGCTACATAGAATACTCAGTTTATCTAAACAAATTGGTTCTCATGGAACCGGAATCAAGTGTTTAGTGTGCAAACCAAATTTTCACTAGACTGAAGAAACAGATCGGCCTATGCATACATCTAGCGTGTCAAATAAGGCAATCAAACCACAATAGACAAGGGAGTTTTTAGGTGGTTCAGTCCGCAGACCTACGTCCACCCCACACTCAAACCCGAGTGTGGCATCCGCTGATACACAGCTTAAACCGTTGGGCCTCACAGCTTGCCTACAACCAGCTGAGCATCACAGCTTACTTCTACTGGGCAATACAGCTTAGCCATCCGCTGCCTAACAGCTTGATCTGCTGGGCAATACAGCTTAGCCGACCAGAGGAATCCTCCTCTGCAACCGCTGAGCAACACAGCTTGCTCCGCTGACTAACAGCTTGAAACAAAGGTAAAAAGAAAAATAAAATATGGAAAGGACACAGCAACAGAAAGCTGTAGACGATAAAACACAAAGTGGCTCTCAAAGAGCTGACTGGCCTAGATTTGATCCACGATCCAGTAGAGACAAAGCTTCAGATGACTCTCTTCTTCTTCTTCTAAACTCTCGATCTCTATTTCTTCTTCTTCTTCTTCTTTACTGCTCACTCTTTCTTTTTCGAACACTCTCCTCCTCTGCTCTTCTTCTGCCGGAGAGATATATTCTTGATTGCAGGAAACATAGTATTTATCCTCTATCAGATGGAGTTTATGTAGTCTTGCCCTAGGCATGTGGAGGGAGCGCTCCAACTTAGAAGCTTCAGGAGACACTCGCCACTTGTCAGAATCTAGATGAGTACGAGTCCACGTGGCAGCATCTTGGAATGAGGATTGTTATTGGATCACGTGCCTTTCTTAAACTCCTCGAGCAAATATCCTGCCAATGTCAGACTTAATATTTATTAGAAGCAATATGAGGATCGTAGAAAGATGCACATAGTTGGTTCGAGAATGTATAGACTTGCTAAGTCATCAAGGCAACCGTGTGTAGACTTGATATTCATGCACGAACTTTATGTATGTATGAAACAAGAGATGCACAGACATGCCACAAAAGAATGTACAAACTTTGTGTGCACTGTACAAGAGATGCACAGACATGCCATCGAAGAATGTACAGACTTTGTTGAGAAAGATGCACACATGCACTGAGTTAGTCGCGTGCAACAATAAAAGTTGTACAGACTTGAGTTCATGCTGCAATAGGAGTTGCACAAACTTGGTGACTAAGTATGCACTGACTTTGTGTATGCATGAAATCAAAAAGAATGTACAGACTTGATGGCGTATAATGTAGTATGCATATAGGAAAGTATGTACAATGAAGATGAATGCACAGACATGCCATTAGAGAATATACAGACTTTGTGTGCATGGAGCAAAAGATGCATCGACTTGCTACTGAAGAATATACAGAGTTTGTTTTCATGGAGCAAGAGATGTATCGACTTGCTACTGAAGAATGTACAGACTTTGAGTGCATGGTACAAAAGATGCACAGACATGCCGTCGAATAATGTACAGACTTTGAAGTGAAAGATGCACATATGCATAAAGGAAAGTATGCACATTGAAGAGGAATGCTCAGGCATGCCACCGAGAAGTGTACAGACTTTTGTGTGCATGGAACAAGACAATGCACCAACTAGTTGTGCCTAGAGTTTAAACATGAATGCATAATGCACAGACCCAATGAAACTATGCACAAACTTAACTGCTCGTATCAACAAGGGTTGTATAGACTTGTGTTCTTGCAGCACCAAGAGTTACACGGACTATGTGTATGCGTGAAGCACAACAATGCAAAAAGATGCACTGACTATGTGTATGCATGAAGCACAACAATGCAAAAAGATGCACTGACTATGTGTATGCGTGAAGAGCACGGGCTGTACAGACTTAGCTGCGAACTGAGCTAATGGATGAATAGTGGGTTGTACAGACTTAGCATGCAGCGATGTATAGTCCCGACAGATGTAATGTATACGCATCGACTTAGTATTGAAGCAACTGATGAATGCACCGATGCAGTGTATGCATATGGCAGATATTGCACCGATGCAATGTGCAAGCGAACTAACAATGCACCGAGTATGCACGTGTTTCTACAGAGTTAATGCTAGAACACACAACTGGCCCAAACTCATAGTGCTTGCTGACATCAAATCACAGGGGCACAACATTATCCACCCTAGGCATGCATACGACCGGGCTCATAACGTCTCACGGGGAAACTATACTGCCACTCTTGCCATGCCTAGTCTTATTTTCTCGGAACTATAGATTTTAAGATACAGACTTTTGAAATAGATCTTCATTTTTCGCTCGCGATTGTTGCTCCTTCTTTCTCTTTTCTTTTACTTTTTATTGTGGAATCAGGTCATAATGGACTGCCCCTATTTGAGAGCTCCTCTCATCAGGGTGTCTAGATTAGTCATCGCCCCCTTATTTACCTCTTGCCCCTAGATTCAACCGAGGAGAGAAACGAACAGGGACCTTGACTTTCCCCCGGGCATGGCCAAGGAGAAAATAGTGTTTACATAATTGGGGACTTGACCAGGGACGCCGTGAATGTGTGATCTGCCGAACTCGGGGTCCTCCTTCGTGATTGAGGAAGGGACTCCTTGCTACCGAGTTTCATTAGCCAGACTCTAGGGATAAAAGCACTTTAGATACAACCCATTCCAAGCGTGAGACATCTCCTCACCTTCTGCATTGACTAAATGATACACGTTCCCTGGATAAGCCTCTCTAACGATGAACGGACCTTCCTAGTTTGGTTGTAGTTTGGACCTAGGACCTCCGGACCTTATGAATTTACGTTTCAAAACCATATCTCCTACTTGAAATTTACGTTTGATACCTTCTTTTGAAAATAACGCGAAACTCTCTTTTGATAAACGAACACATGATAGGCCGCATTCATCCTCTTCTCATCCAAGAGTTCCAGCTAGACGAGCAACGCCTCTCGACGTTCATCGAGATTAAGTTCCTTATCAAGCTGCACCCTTAGGGAAGGGACTAAGATCTCATATGGGAGCACCGCCTCCATCCCGTAGGTGAGAGCATAGGGGGTTTGCCCCGTGGGAGTACAGACAGAGGTGCGGTAAGCCCATAGAGCTTCCACTAACCGTTCAGGCCAATCAAAAAATTTATGAGATTCACATATTTTCTTTATGATTTTAAGAAGGGTTTTATTAGTGGCCTCGGCCTGACCGTTGCCTTGAGGATAATATGGAGATGAGTGATGCAATGCAATATTGAACTTCTTACATAGGTCCTTGAGCTCCTGAGAGATGAACTGGGATCCGTTGTCGATGATGATGTTGCTTGGCACCCTAAACCGCAGGATGATATTCTTCATGATAAAGTGGCACACCGTTGTTGCTTTGATCTCCGCGTACGCCTCCGCTTCGGCCCACTTGGTGAAGTACTCCGTGGCGGTAAGGATGAAGGATTTTTGCTTAGTTTCAAAGCTAGGATCACCGAGCGGGCCGACAACTGTAGACACGCCAAAATTGACGTTTTGTTGATCAAATCTCATGTTATTATGTAAACGCCCCAAGTGGACTTCAATATTCCTATAATATAAAGTTTTTTCTTTTTTTCATGAGTTTTCTGCATTTTTCCTGCATTTTCGTGAAACACGGCTTGACGAAGGGCGTTACTTTCTAAAGTAACGACCTGTCATAGGGCGTTTTAAAAGAAAGGACGACCGTATGTCAGGGCGTTAATTCCTGGTATTATCCGTTAATTTTTGGAATTATCTATTTTCAAAATAAAAGGCATTTTCTGAGTAACGCCCATCCTCAGGGCGTGTTTTGAAGAAACGCCGTTTTCTTAGGCGTGTTCCATTAATTTCCAAACAGAGGAAGTTTTCATTTCCAAAATTAAACCCAGGAAGAAACGGCCTTTCATAGGTCGTGTTTCAAGAAACGTCCCTATAGCAGGTCGTCAATTCATAAATAGACGCCCTGTCTCAAGGCGTGTTTTCACTCCAGACTCCTTCTTTTTTCCATCTTTCCCTTACAGTTCCCTACCATCCTTTGGACTCTTGCCCGATCTTAATCCTTCTTTGGATGCCTCATTACCCATTCTTATCATTTCCTTGTTTGATCACATCCGATTGAAGCTATAAAAGAAAACATCATTCGCTCGTAAAAGAGGTTGAAGATTTTAAGTATTCAATAGGCACCCTGAGCATTTAGAGGTTAAGAAATTACCTACTGAACAAGCACGCAGGGCTTCCTCCTTTGGCTTTTCTTCATCTTGCTGCATCCGTTCCGCGTCTTCTCGGTTGCACCTTTACTCTCGTCAGGGAGAGCAGGGCTACATATTGTTTTGTTTTGTTCATTTCATTCTCATCACATCATCATCACTGTGGTCCATTGTCGTTATTTCTTTTACTGCATTTAGCATATTATCTCCTTCCCTAGTTCTCTGCTAGGGGTTTTTTTTAAAAAAAAAGAGAGGTGCGCACGTTGACGTCGGTTCATCATTTCATGTTGGTTTTTGGAACGATACTACTGCACTTTGGCTGATCCCCTCCCTTTTCCTTGTTTTTCATTGTCTTTTTTTACAAGGTAATCAATCAAGAAAACCCACTTCATCGGCCGGCCGATTGGAGTTGGAGGAGGAAATCCATATTTATCCCGCATCCCACTCTTCACCAGGTACACGCGATCTCATTTTCTTCTTATTGAGGTAAACCCTCTGGCGATCACAACTCCCCTTTAGCACCTCGTGCTATATTCTTTATCATATCTTATACATGTTGTCATCATTGTTATTTACTTTTCACTACCAAAAGTGAGGATTTTTAATCCGATCTACAAATTGGCGATCACGGTGGGACTACCACTGTTTTCTTTATTGATTACCATCTCCATTGGCACCCTCGTGTGCCCTTTCCCTTTGACACCCTCGTGTGTCCTTTCCCCTTAGGCACCCTCGCGTGCCCTTTCCCCTCGGTACCCTCGGTACCCTTTCCCTTGTGCCCCTCGGGCACCCTCCATTGTGCACCCTGCACACTCCCCGGATCAGTCAATTGCTGCTTATTAACGCCTTCAACAAGGGCGTCTTTTGATTTAACGCCCCTCACAGGGACGTGTTTTGATTAATTAACGCCCCCCTCGAGGGCGTGTGTTTATTGCATCTGCTTGCCTTCTCTTCGCTATTTTCTCGTCTGCTATTTAGCGCCCCTTACAGGGACGTGTTTCATTGATTAACGCCCATCTCCAGGGCGTCTGTTTCCATAACTGCTGTCTGCTCCATGCTTATTATACTGTCTGTGGAATAACGCCCCTCTTCGAGGCGTGTCATTGCTTATCAACGCCTGTCATTAGGGCGTTTCTATTTATCATAACTGCTGTTTGCTGCATCCTTATCATATTGCCTGTGAATTAACGCCTCTCTCTGAGGCGTTTCATTTATTATCAGCGCCTATCATCAGGGCGTTTTCTCTGAGTTTTGACGCCCTTTACTGTAGGCGTCCTTTCTTTAGAACGCCTTAGCTCAAGGCGTGTTTTTCCTACCGTCTGTGAGCCCCTCACAGAATTTACGACAGCCACGCTGCCGTGTTTTCATTTTATCACGACCTACCGTAGGGCGTGTCTTTCCTCTTGCTGTGAACATGACCTTTCCAAAGGCGTGTCTCTACTGTTCTTTTCACAGATTGGCCATTATTCATTGCTGGGCATTTGTCTTGATATTACATTGCTGATTGGATTATCTTGATTTGCTGGCTTGGTTGAGAGACCTCCTCTCTCTATCCTAGGATCCACACACCCTTCTTGGAATCGGGACGACCCTCCATTGAGCATTCCGTCTCTTTGGACCGGAAATCCCTTTTCCAAGACCTCCGTAAGTCCCCGCACCCGTGGATTCCCTCACGGACGCCGGGCTGGTTGTACCCTCGAAGTACCTGGAGTTTAGAGAACCTATACGTTGTTAAAAGAGAGAAGAACTTAGTTGACCCGGAGGTTACACTCGGATCAAACTAGGTCTCATTTGGCAAAAGAGTGAACTTTCACAAATAATCCACCCTAACTTCAAACATCAAACATTAAAACCTTGCGTTTCTTGCCAATCTTGTTTGCATAAACATAGTTGGGTGATTTGATTGCTTTGTTTGGATTGAATATTTTGTGATAGTTCCTTCATTAAACATTCTCTCTCTTAAGAATGAAACTCCGTTCAGGTAAAACCGTCAACATGTCAGGCAACGGGTACTCTTATGATGATGAGAATGAGAACATATTTGGTCAATATGAGGACCCTCTCCAGGATTCTGTTTATTATGAGGGGAACTACCTTCCTCCTCACCCCCATTACTCACAAGTCCATGTGGTCGATACCACCATCCATGAGGCGGACCCTTCGTCTCAAGTTCCATCTTCCAACACTTCGGGGAACCCTTCCCCATCCATCAACGTCACAGACTTGATCCAAGCTCTCTCCCAGTTGGATGACTCCCAGCGGCAAGCCATTCAGGCCGCTTTAAAGGGGAAATCCATCCTTTCATCTTCCTCTAATCCCCCTCCGGCCGTGAGTGGCCATCAGATTGCTAATGACCAGGCGGTCTTGCATCCCCCTTCCTCTCATCCACAAACGCCTATTGTGGCCATGCCGGCCCAGCAGGCGAGCTATTCAGCGGTTAGGCATCAATCCTCCCAACCTCCTCGGGTTCTACGAACGCCTATACCGCATTCTTTTATTCAGAATCAGGTCCCAGTCGAGCCCGATACCAACACTCTCTTGCTTCAGAAGCTGGCCAGCATGGAGGAGCAGCTCAAGAAGGTTACAGCAACTAAGAATGCTCCGGAAATTTCTCTTCCTACGTTGCCAGTGTTCCACTTACCACCTTCTGAAATGCTGAATTTCCGGCGATATAATGGAACAGGCAACCCATTCATTCATTTAAAGGATTTCCAATATGAGACTTCTTTCTGGCAAGACAATAAGGCCTCCCTGGCCTATTTATTCAGGAGATCTCTTGAGGGGCCAGCCCTCGAATGGTTCTATTCCCTGGAGCCAGCTGATGCTGGTGATTTTGATGTTATCCAAAGGAAATTCTTGCAAAAGTACAGAGACCGGGTAGGACCTTCCCTTTCTGTTACAGATCTGGTCGCTGAGAGAATGAAGCCCGAGGAAGACTTCATTGTATTTGCTGACAGGTGGCGGTCTATGGCCGAGAAATTGAAGGACACATTGTCGGAACAAGAGCAAGTAAAAATGGTCATTTCTAATGCAACTCCTCAATTCCGGCACATTTTGGCCATGAATCGGCTGACAACTATGGAAGAGCTCTATGAAAGAGCTCGTTATATACAAACACAAATGAAGGATTCGCCCATCATGGGCATGTTTGAGCCGAAGCCTCGGCTGTTTAAGAAGAATACAAATGTCAACAGCGGGCCCACGACTGAGGGCACTGTCACAAACGAGCAGGTTGGCGTAGTTGGCCACCCCCACCACCAGTCAAACCCACGACCTCCGCCACCTCCACAGCAAAACCCCCATTTTACCTCCGCTCCACAACGCCACTTCACACCCCAACCTTCTTTTGCTCCATCACCGAGCCAAGCGCCTCGCACCGACCCTCCAGCACCACCACAATACCATCAGGTCCCCCCACCTTCCAACTATGGCCAACAACAACGGAGACCACCGCTTGGCCCCAAGAGGGCCCATTATCCGCCACTCCTAGAGAGTCTCCCTGACATTTTTAATGCTTTGATGGCCGCCAACCTGCTCGTCCTACCAAAAGAAAGAACGGTGTGGCCCGACAATGTTGACACATCCCGTTACTGTGCATTTCACCGCGCCCCTGGTCACAACCTTGATCGTTGTTTCCATTTCAGAGATCATATTTATGATTTGAATGACCAGGGTGGCATTAATTGGGATGAAATGAGGCAAGTCATCGCCACCATGAAAGAGAGGAGGCCGCATCGGCAACAGTAAAACCAGCAACAACAGCAGCCAGCTCCACAGCAAGTTCAGCCACAGCAAGCTCCAGCACCCCAGCAGGATATGGGGATTGTCCGTAATCCATTGCCGGAGCACGCTCCTAATCAACACGTGAACCCTGTCACGTCTCTCTACGAGGTGGAGAGAGGACAGGGATGGCACGAAGAAAACGCCTCTGTCGGGGCATTCCACCATGATCCAACCCAAAATCAAACTCCGCGCCTTTTGCGCGTTCCTCCTGCTCCTTCTAGTCTCCTATCGGGACGTTCTCTTTTACGCCCCGTCAACCCATCTACCACCACCAATTCCACGGCCTTGCCGGCTCGCTCTCTTCTTAACCGCTTACCACCACAGCAACCTACTATTCCACCTTCCACCACCAATCCTACATCAGCGCCCTCCAGGCCACTCCTACTCCGCTCACCGCCAGCACCCGCTACCCCCTCTACCACTCCTACACCGGCAAGAGTTCCTCCACCATTAGTACAACCACCTTTTGTGCCACGATCTCTCCTTATTCCACCACCTGCCAATACTCCTCGCATTCGGATATCCCTCTCTTCTCCCACGCCTCCTGCGAGGGCACCTTCTTCAAATACTCCCCCCATGCCTCCCGCGGGGGCATCTTTATTAAACACCACTACTACGCCTCCTATGGGGGCGCACCTTTCATTGAATTCCCCTTTGGTATCCCCTAACAAGATCTCTGTTACCAACATTCCTTCTTCTTCTTCCAACCCTCCTCCTAATATTGCCCCGACAGAGGCGCGTCAAGGCGTAGCGCCGCTCCGTAGTGGACGGATGTTCCACCGTATTTTCCCACAGAGAGAGCTAGAGCCCGTGCAGGGGCCACAAGAGCAAGAACAGGAACAAGATTCAGTGCCGGGAACTCAGTATGATCTGTTAAAGCACTTGGATCGCACTCCAGCCAGAATCTCCATCCTTGAATTAATCAAGAGGTCCACCACTCATCAGCTGGCCCTGAAGGAATACCTGCAGAAGGTCATGGTCAATGAGGACCTTCCGGTTGAACAGATAATTACAGTCTTGACCCCTGCCAGCAGTCAGCCGGCAATCACATTCCATGAACATGAGTTAGCACCTCTACCGGCAAGAAAATATGCCCTATGTATCACGGTTGATATCAACAAGGTGGCCGTTAAGTAGTGTTTGGTAGACACCGGTGCATCTATCAATGTGTTGCCTCCGAGCACTCTGAAGTTATGCGGTATCCCTGAGAGCCAGATTCGGCCATCTACCATTACTGTCACAGCATATGACAATACAAAGAAACCCCCTCTGGGTATGATTACTCTCAAAGTCAGCTTGGGTCCAGCCACCATTACGGCAGATTTTCATATCCTGGATATGGACCCGACCTTTAATGGCATCCTGGGTCGCCCTTATATTCAGCAACTTGATGCAGTGCCCTCTACAAACCATCAGTGCCTTAAGTTTCCGCACAAGGGCCGCATTATCAAGGTGACCAGCGTGCCAATCTTGCCAGAGGAGGACATTCATGTAGCTTCATCAGTTCCTTCTATATGGCCAGCCAACAAGCCGTTACTATCTGTACTAGACATTCCCCACTCTCAGCCGATGCTATCTGAGACTGTTACAACAGTTGCTATGACACCCCTGCCTTCCAAGGGGAAGAAGAAAAAGAAAAATATGATGAATACCCCCGGCTGGAACATTCTGATAAGAATGGGATATCAAGATGGCCAGGGCCTGGGCGCCAAGCTCCAGGGCAAGATTAGGCCCATTAAGCCTCAAAAGGTGGTTGCACGAGGCGGCTTAGGCTACAAAGCACCAGGCAAGAATGAAGGAGAGCCGTGGGCTGTTATGACGTCCACCTTCAAGCCAGATCGCCAGCCGCTCACCTGGACTTTAAAGACACATTTTGTCACCGGTGGCGTTCAGAACAATGAACAGACTACCGTCATTACTTCATTGCTTGATTGTCAGGATGTGCACGCTAGACAGTTTGCTCGGCACATTGCCCCACTGGCCACTTATAAAGCCATGGAGTCGTTAAGGCCAGATAAAAGAAGAAAAATGGGTGATCCGGAATGTGACTGGTACAGGTGGTTTGACATGAATGACATCACAATCTCCCTAAGCCGCCTGTTCATGCCAACAGATCCAGAGTGGCCTCCGCTGATTCAAGAACTGATTGAAATGCCTGCCGCAATCACAGATAAAAGGCAGATGTTAAGTGACTACACAGATACAGGGGAGCCAGATGTCCCCTTTGAAGAAGGATTTTCCGTGGATAGGCTGTGGGCCGGCCTTTTCTCCCTCACTTCTGTGCATCCGTTAGTGTTGGCTTCTCTCTATTCCCGTTGGTTTGGTCACGTGCCGCGACCACCACCGATTACTATCAACTTGTCTCCCGATTCAATTCAGATTTCCCTCCCGATTGCTCCTTCGCTCCTCGAGCGATTTGCTGAAAACTCCATCTCGCCCCCGCGTGGGCCATCTTTGATTAAATCTTTCTCCAAACTTGCAATCTCCACTCCACCTACTATTCTCCCTTCACATTGCTTTTTACTTGAAAAAGAAAATAAAAACAAAGGAAAACATGAAAACGAAAAAAAAACGCCAAATCTCCAATATTCCAATCCTCCATTTCTTTTGAGGAGACCTATTTTTCTCTCGAGTGCGACCCGATCCAGGGGCCGCTCTCCCAAAATTCCTTGGTAAATCTTTTCTCCCCCTCTGGTGAGGGGCCCTCCTCTGTATCACCTCCTGTATCCACTTTATCACCTCCTTCTTTCCCTTATAATCAAGCTAGTTGCTCTTCCTCCCTTTCTTCCTCTTCTTCTAATAAAATTCATGGGGTAGATTCACACAAGAAGGCCAGGGGTAAGCAGATTCCTCGCAGATTTTTGTTGGAATTGGCCATTAGATGCCAAGCTTGTTTAGCTCTCCCTGAGTTTGTGGAAGATCCAATTATCCTGCCAGAGTTAGAAATTGAGGATTCTATCGCTTCTAATGAGGGTTTGGGTGTCTATGAAATCATGAATGATGAAGACCCTATTGAAGAGGGGGATGAAAGTTATGAAGAATATGAGGACGAGGCTGATGCTTTTGCTAGTGGTATGAGAAGATTCGACGAACCATCAGCCTCCGTAGAAGAACCTACCAAAGAAATCAATTTGGGTACCGAGGAAGACCCTAGGATTGTTCTCATTAGCAAAAATTTGCCGCCCTCCGAAGAGGAGGCGCTCATTTTAGTTCTTCAAGAATACAAAGACACGTTCGCATGGAGTTATGAAGATATGCCTGGATTAGACCCTGCGCTTGTTGAACATCGCCTTACACTTAAGCCAGGGTCTGTCCCGGTAAAACAACGGTTGAGGCGTTTCCACCCTAGCATGGCTTTGAAAATGAAAGAAGAGGTCGATAAACTCCACAAGGCTAGATTCGTTAGAGTCGTCCTTTATCCCAATTGGGTGGCTAACATTGTCCCAGTTATGAAGAAAGATGGAAAAGTTCGAATTTGTATAGATTTCAGGGACCTCAACTGGGCGTGTCCTAAGGATGACTTCCCCCTCCCTCATATTGATGTGCTGATTGATAACACGGCAGGATTTGAGACTCTTTCTTTCATCGATGGCTTTTCAGGCTATAATCAGATTCGCCTGGCCGAAGAAGATCAAGAGAAAACTTCATTCACTACACCATGGGGCACATATTGTTATGTGGTCAAGCCCTTTGGACTTAAGAATGCTGGAGCCACTTATCAAAGGGCTATGATGGCAATTTTTCATGACATGATTCATATTTATATTGAGGTGTATGTGGATGACCTGGTTGTGAAATCAAAAACAAGGATTGAGCATCCTGGGGTTCTGGCTAAGGTTTTGCAGAGATCACGAGAATTTCAATTGAAAATGAACCCCAAGAAGTGCGTATTTGGCGTTTCTTCAGGGAAGTTGCTTGGTTTCATTGTTAGCAAGAGGGGAATTGAAGTTGATCCCAACAAGGCAAAAGCCATTAGAGATATGCCTCCTCCCAAGAATTTGAAGGAAGTCCGAGGATTAATCGGGAGGTTGCAATTCATTCGCCGCTTCGTCTCCCAGCACTCGCAGAGGTGTAGGCCGTTCTACGAGCTTACTAAGCCGGGAGTCAAGTTTAATTGGGATGACAAATGTCAGGATACCTTTGACGGATTGAAGGATTATTTGGTCAATCCTCCTGTCCTGAGGCCGCCAATTCCAGGCAAGCCACTTATTCTCTATGTTTCGGTCCTGGATGACTCCGTAGGTGCTGTCTTAGCTCAAGTGGATGAAGAAGGTAAGGAGAGGGCAGCATACTACTTGTCTAAACTTCTTAACCCCTGTGAGCAGAGATACTCAGCCATGGAGAAGACTTGTGCAGCTTTGGTTTGGGTAGTTCAGAAGCTAAAACACTACTTTCTAGCTCACGAGGTTCACCTCATTGCTCGCATGAATCCAATCAAATTCCTCCTTGAAAAATCTGTCCTCACTGATCGATTGGCACGCTGGCAAAGCTTCCTTTCTCAATTTGACATCACTTACATTCAGCAAAAAGCTATCAAAGGTTATGCCATTGCCGAGCATCTTGCTCACCACCCTCTCCCCCGCTTTGATCCTGTCAATTCAGAGTTCCCAGATGAAGAATTAATGTCCATTAATTAATCCCATGATCCTATGTGGACATTACATTTTGATGGAGCTCTTAATTCTCAAGGAAGAGGGATCGGCATGGTTCTTTTAACACCCGAAGGGGTCACCATTCCATTCGCAGCTCGGCTCACTTTTCCCGTCACCAATAACATAGCCGAGTATGAAGCTCTTTTGGCCGGTCTTAAAACCGCTCATCAATATGGTGTCACTCATTTACGAATTGTTGGTGACAGTCAGCTTATTCTACGCCAAGTGTTGGTCAAGTGCCGCACCATCAATCCTAAGCTCAAGCCCTATCAGGAACTCGCTTCAGCTTACGCCAAACTCTTCACTAAATTGATTTTCGTTCATGTCCCGCGTAGCCAGAACATCTTGGCCGACGCACTTGCTTCTTTAGCTTCCGCTTTAGTCTTCCCTCCTGAGCGTGATTTTCATGTCCCCCTGATCCATCAGCGTGATACTCCAGCCATTAGGGATCGTGCTTTTCTCGATATTAGGGATCAGGTGCTTGAAAAGGTTAGACGGGAAGAAGCTCTTGAAGGCAAAGAGGTCATGCTATTGGATTGGCAAGAAGAGTTGGCTGATGAAGAAAAGCCTTGGTATTATGAGATTGCCAGATACTGTAAAGATCAGTCTTATCCCGAGGAAGCCACTGCAGAAGAAAAGAAAGCAATTAGGAGAGTGGTTCAATGTTACACTTTGGTTGGAGGTGTGCTCTACAGGAGAGGGCTCATCGGTGTTTTGTTGAGATGCCTCGATGATGATGAATCTTGGAAAGTTGTGGAAGAGGCGCATTCTGGTGTGTGTGGTGGTCATGTGAACAGCCAGATGCTAGCTAAGAAGATTCTTAGACTAGGTTTCTATTGGCCCACTCTAGAAGAGGATTGTTCTATCTATGTTCGAAGGTGTGTTAAGTGCCAACTGCACGCCGACAAGATTCATTCTCCTGCTTCTTCACTCCATCCTACGTCCTCCCCATGGCCTTTTTCCATGTGGGCTTTTGATATCATTGGACCCCTTGGCGATTCGAACCTCCTGACCAAGCAAAAATCATTCATTCTCACGGCAACGGAATACTTCACCAAGTGGGCGGAAGCAGAAGCTTACGTGGAAATTAAAGCATCAACCGTCTGCAAATTTATCATGAAGAACATCATCACGAGATTCAGCATCCCAAGCACCATCGTCACCGACAATGGGCCTCAATTTATCTCTCAAGATCTCAAGGATCTCTGCAACAGGTATAACATTGCATTGCATCATTCTTCTCCCTATTATCCGCAGGGCAATGGCCAAGCAGAGGCCACTAATAAAACCTTAATCAAGATTGTTAAAAAGACGTGCGAGGCTAATAAATTCTCGGACTGGCCAGACAAGCTGGTTGAAGCTCTTTGGGCCTACCGCACTTCTATTCGAACCCCCACTGGGCAAACTCCTTTCGCCCTTACTTATGGAATGGAGGCCGTAGTCCCTTATGAGATTCTTATCCCCTCTCTGCGAGTACAATTGGATGAGGAGCTCTCTATCGATGAACATCGTGATTCACTCCTTGCCCAATTGGAACTCCTAGATGAGAAGCGTCTGGTCGCCGCTGAGCATGCGCGCGTTTATCAAAACAGGCTCTCACGTTTTTATCAAAAGAAGGTAATTGAGAGAAAATTTAAGGTCGGCGAAATGGTAATCAAAAGAATTTTTGTAAAACCCGGTGGCCCTCGTTCCAAGCTCCAACCAAACTGGGAAGGGCCGTTCGTCATAAAAGATGTTTATCCTGGCAATGCTTATAAACTGGTTAATGCCGAAGGAGAGGAATTAACTCACCCCTGGAACGGTTTGTATCTCAAGAAATATTACCCCTAAATAATAAAAAAACTTCACAAAAAAATCCAAAGAAAATAGAAATCTCCCAAATAATCAAAAAAAAATCGAATATTTTCAAAATCAAAAACAAAAAAAAGAGTTTTCTTTCATGTTTCTCCTTTTTGGGCTGACATGACAGGCAAAGGTCCACGGTCCGAAAGGTCAAAATTCAAAATCCATTCATCATTCTTGCTAATTTAAAATGGGAGTTGACCCCGCACACACTACACACTTTACTCTTGAGCTCAAGCAGTGCAAAATCTGATGGAAAGTCGAAACCAGACTAAAGGCGAAAGATGATATCCATTCTTTTCTTATTCGTCCCACAAGGGAGGAAGGGAGGTCTCGAGGTAGACACGCCAAGCCTATCTGCCGCCCTAGTAGGAGGAAGTCAGGGCCCAAAAGGGAACAAATGCCACAAAAAGCCCACGTACAATTAGGTTGTTCATCAGTTCAAATCTATTCAATGCAAATCAATTCCAAAGTGAAAGTCAAATGGTGAAAAGAAAAGCATGTCAAGAGGGCAAAGTCCCCGCAAGGAAAACCTTGGGCGTATGCATGCAATATGAAAAGGCAAAAGGCAACAAAGCGTCCCTACGCCAAAGACCGAACCCCAACAGGCATAGGGTAGGGGAGGTAGTTTTGCCTCAGGTATCTCTGAATCTTTTGTGGGCTTCCTTATACTTTCTTCTTTATTTTTGGAAAAGTCATGAACCAGCAGAATGGTCGAGACAAACTGAAGAGAATGCACTGTACGAAATCTTGTGTATAAGTTTAACCATATTCACGCCAATTCCCCTTTTAATTATTCAAGAAAGGTTAATGGATCTTAGATGATGACCGAGTAGGGCCCACCACCTTAATTTCTTTATCAGCTCAATTTGGGAGGAATAAAATTAACGCCTTTGTTCAAGGCGCTTTAATGTTAATTCACGCCTAGCTCTTAGTCGTTTCTTTAAAAATAACGCCTCTTGGAAGGTCGTGTTTTCAACAAAATTCAAAAATCTTTTCACAGTAACGCCGTATCCGAGGGCGTCTTTTACAAGAGTAACGACCTAATCTAAGGCGTGTTTTTCAGAAAATCCCTAAAAATATATATATATACTGAAAAAAAACAAAAAAAAATAATAAATTCTTCATGTTGCATGAATTGCATTCTTGCCTGGACATCTTTTTATTATTTGTTTGCATATGTATGATTGCATGAGGCATCCCCGGGTTTTGATTATTTCATTTTGCCTTATTAAAGGCTTGGCCCCTTGACCCATTACTAAGATCAGAATATTGACATCCCTTACTCACCGGGCAAGGGGCCAAGTCGAACAGATGAACTAACCTGTTTGTTCAAGTGAAAATCGCAGCTGCAGATACAGGGCAAAGTAAAGCAAACACGAGGAACGTGGAAAGAAAAAGTACACAAACACAAGTCCACAACCACACAAACACAAGTCCACAACCATACAAGTACTCAGGTAACAAAAGCTCAACTCTTATATATATATATATATATATCATCATGTCTATCATGTACAGGTGTGAAGGTGGAGGAGTACAAGTACAAAACTCTCAGCTCTCGCCTCCACCCTTCTCTACTCTCCTGCTCTCAACCTCCTCCTCACCGTCCCGAGCTGGCGCTGGTGGAGGAGGCATAGGCCCCCGCGAAGAAGCCGGAACCCGAACGTGTCCCCCTGCCTCGCTCCTCTCTCGGAGGGAAGAACCCGCCACGAAGGTGGACCCGCAGCCCGTGCTCGCTCACGGCCTCGCTACAGCCGCTCCTCGGACACTCGCAGCCGCTCTTGGGAAAGGATCAACTGGGTCCTCGAGTCCGCCAGCTCACGCTCTCGTGCCGCCAACTGCTCCTGGAACCGGGCACGCTCCGCCTGGTGCTCCTCCCGCTCACGAGCCCGCTCCTCGCGCTCCCGAGAGCGCTCCCTCCTCTCCAGCTCCAGGGCAACTCGCAGCTCGGCTAAGTCCTGAGGAAGCTCACTACGTCGCTGCAGGGTCCGCTGAAGCTCTACGATCTGCTGATCGCGGATCGACAACTCGGTACGTATCGCCTTCAGCTGAGCAGCCTACAAATAGGTAAACAAATCATCAGTTCCACAGTTCAATAATTCATGAAATGAAATAACAACATGTGACTGAAGGTAGATCACGCACATGTGAGCTCGTCACTCGGAAGCCCTCATCTACGCAGATAAGAGTGGCTCGAAGCTCCTCAGTCTGTAAAGATAGATTTTTATCAGTGCACAATTTATATCTAATCATTATTTGAATGAGGTTTTGAGTTCAGAATTTACCCGTGAGGCAAGGTCACGCTCCGCCGCCTCTGCTCGCGCTATCGCACCAGCCAGCTGCTCCGTCAGTGCAGTCACCTCTGCACTAGGTCCCCTCGAGCTGGAGGCCTCCCCTGGATCTCTCCTCGCTGCTCCCTGCTGGGCACGCTGCATTCATTAAGACCGTCAGTGGCTAATCATTAATTCAACAAAACACAAAAATTCATTTGCATATAGGAATAATTTAAACACTCACTAGGGTCTCCAGATCTGCCCGTGTGGCGGCTAGCTGGTCCTCCAGGCTGTGTAGGTGAGCCTGGGCATCTATCGCCGCTATGTCCTTCGCATCCTGCATTCATTACATGTTAGTCGCATAATAGTTACATAAGCATTTGCATTCAATTTAGAAATAAGTGCATTCATATATACCCCTAAAACCCTCATCTGAGGTCTGCCGGCGTGAACCTCCCAGTAGCGCCGGAGGTACTCGGAGCTGTCAGTCGCGTGGGAAACGACTGTGGTCCCGCCTCGCTGCCAGTCAGCATACTGCTCCTCGAATCGCACCCTCCAGTCGGTCGTCTTGGTGCGACCGCGGGTCTTCTTGCCAATCCCTCGAGGCTCTCCGACCTCGATCCACTCCTGGGGCAGGCCCAGGGTCCTCATCACCAGCCGAAGCCGTAACGGCTCAATCTCGCTCAAGCAGTGTAGCCACAGCTCACGCCCGAAGCGAGGTCGCCCCGATACGACCCAAGGCTGGCCCTCATCTGTCATCCCCTCATATGGTCTCCACTGCACCTGCATTCATGAACACGCATCATTATCATTTCATCATATTCAAATAAACAACAAAAAGAAATGCATATCATTCATTCATACATACCAGCGAGGGAGGGAAGTCGCGGAACTCTCTCCGTAGAACCCACAACTCGTAGTCAAGTGGGGCACCGAAGACGACGGGCAACCAGCGTCGCGCCAGAGGGAAGGACCCCTCAGCTCCTGGCCGTGGGTCAACGCGCCCCATTGGCATGTATAGGTGGCTCCACATCTGCATCCATGCATTGCAATTAGTACTATATTCACATGCATCATAATAAAGAAAAGATCAGAAATGAGAAATTGCATACCTGAAGAAGAGGTGAGAAGCCACTGACGGTCGTCTCACGGCCTGTCCCCGTGGACAGATCGGCCATCAAATGCGCCAGCAGGGCCGCTCCCCAAGCATAAGTGCCAACCGTCTCCAGATCCTCGAGGATGCCTAAGAAGCGGCAGTTGATGACGTCGACTTTCATCCACAGCAATAATCTCCCGAGCAGCAGCAGCAGGAACCTCCTCAAGTCTCGGTCCGCTCTCTCATGGTCAGTCGGGTCCTGGCAGCATGCCGCTCTCACCCCGTCGATCAGTCGCTGTGCAAACTCGCCTAAGGTCTCCCCCGACCTATGCCTGGCATCTCCTAGACCCATCGCTGTAGTCAGGTCCGTACGGAAAATGGTCCTACACTCGCTAGGTCCCACATAGACCATCTCAAGCCCTAGTAGCCTCTGGGCCATCTCCGTATAGTCAGAATAGGTGAACCCACTCACGGCCTCACCATCTACCCGTAAACCTGTGATCCTGGCTACATCCTCTAAACTAGGAACCATATGCCCCCAGGGCATCAGAAAAGTCCGGCTAACCCTATCCCATCTCTCCCTCAAAACCTGGATCAGTGCTAGGTCAGGTCTAAAAGGCTCGATGGATAGAAAAGCCCCAAACCCCATGGCCTCTACCCTAACCCTCTGGAAGTCGGGGAGACCCTGGTATGCTGCCCAGACCATGACCCATGAGATACGGGTCCTCATCAACCCCTGCATGCATTAAAAGAGAATTATTTTTCTTAATTATTTGAATATCCATGTGGAATTACATTTGATTTGGGTTAAATATTGAATTTTAGCATTTTGGAATTCACGGCCACCCTCAGGTCGTTTCTTGATAAATTCACGCCCCTGTGGGGGGCGTTTTTCTGAATGAACTTCAATGTAACGCCCTTGATGAGGGCGTTTTTCATGTTTATCACGCCCCCGTCTTAGGCGTATTTTGGTGGCTGTTTCGCTATTTCTAAAACATATTTCTAATCACGCCTCGGTGTGGGGCGTTTCTTGTTGAGTTCACGCCGTGTGGTAGGGCGTTTTCCTAAGGGTGGTTAATTTTAGACCGTTAATGAATGAAGCGACGCCCTCTGGTTTGGGTGTCTCTTGTTGAATTAATGCCCTACTGGAGGGCGTGGGTTTCTTAATTTAACAGAAAATCAAATAGCTAATGGCATGCGAAATAATTCATGAAAAATATTTTTGGAAATTGTTTAATGAGCATGGAATTCATGAAAAAAATCATAAGTTTTAAGAAACGACATGCTTCAGGGCGTTTTTCATGGAGTTTAATTAATTTTCAGAATTTAGAAAGAATTAACGCCCTGGGTCAGGGCGTTTCGTTTGTGAGTAACGCCCCCGTGGGAGGCGTGTCTTTTCTGAGTTGCAGGTTTCGTGCCCGAGGGCTATGGAAAATCAAGAAAAATATAAATAAAATAAAAAAATGGAATTAGGGGGGGGAACTCACCTTCTTGTGTTTCTGGGGTTGTGGCCGAGGCAGTGGTCGTCTGGGCCGCCGGAGTTGGCCCCGGGGAACGACCGCCGCCGTGGGCGGTGGCCCTTCTTCTTCCTCATCTTCCTCATCTTCTTCTTCTCCACCTTCTCCAACTTCTGCATCTTCTGTTGCTTCGCCCGCTGCTCCGTCGGCCTCGTCGCCGCCGGCCATCGCCGCCTCTTCTTCGAAGGCCACGACGGCGAGCTCCTCCACGGAGATTTCTTCCTCTTGGGCGTGGGAGGCGTCAAGATCAACCACATTAGGGGCACTAACTCTTTGGCGTTTGGCCATGGCTAGGGTTTAGGTTGAGTGAGATTGAGTGAGATGGAGAGAGTGAGGGAAGAGAGCGAGAGAGAGGCTTTGGGGGGGCTTCGGTTAGGGTTTGCAGAGAAAGGGCGAAATGAGAATGGAAGGAGGAAGGAGAAGGAAGCCCGATGGCTTTTGGGTTTCGAAAATAAGACACGCCCTTGCGAAAGGCGTGTATAATATAATTCACGTCCATTCATTGGGCGTTTTCTGGAAGTTGACGACGATGATTAAGGCGTTAATTTCATTTGCATGGGGAACAATAACCGTCGTCAGGCGCATTGAATGGGCGTTGATTGATGTGAGAGAAGTCATCATTGCTGTTTTAAGTAACGCCTCTGGTAAAGGCGTGTTACACTTGAAACGTGACCAAGGAAAAGGCGTTATTTTTGATGAGTCAACGATTATTTTCTTTTGGGTTTGAATCTAGTCACGCCTTGCTTGAGGATGTTATTTAAAGTTACGCCCACATATGCAGGCGTCATTTGTTGACAAAGGGCCACTGGAAGCGCCTTTAGGTAAGGCGTGTATATTTGAATTCACGGCATTCTGGGAGGCGTTATTCACAACAGAAACACAAGTTTTTGGATGATTTCGATCATAATCACAGTGGCAGTTGGCTCAATCAGAAAGCAATCTTTATTATTATTTTGAAAAAGGAACTACCATGACTAATGAGCCACTTTGGGCCTTAACTTTCTCAATGAAGTTACATAATTTTTCCACTGTTCCTTGTCTTCATCCAAGTCTTCTACAGGTTGATGAAGCTTGCTTAGCCTCCATAGAGCTTGAATGGTGATAACCTCCTCTCCATCTTCATTGCTGCCTAGGTCTCTTGATCTGATTGGAGGGAGATGAGAGATGTCTTCTAAGTGTTGCCTTGGAAGCCCAAGCTGAGGAAGGCACCGGTGTGCATTATATAAGACGAAGTCCGAAGCACCAATAAGACGAAGGTCTGTCCCGATGGAGAAGCGTGCACGAAGCTCCTGCATTTTGAATACACCCGGGGCACAAGTAAAAAGATTCTTTGGCATTACCTTTAAATGCTCCCTCCAATCCCCTCGCTTCTTGATTTGAGGAATCCGGTTGGTCACTCTATTGCTTATACCTAATGAGCCGGTTATATATGAGAGTGGGCTCTTTGATAAAATTCTTGAGGGTTGTTGGGCTTCGTGGCATGAGTCGAATTTGAAGTGTAGATCAACCCAGCTTGAGAGTGCTAGCATGCACCCGTAGATGGGCCTTCCCATGGCCGCCGATGTAAGCCCGCTATAGAGATATGCTAGGATCGCCGGTCCAACTCTCTCTTCCTCCCATAAGCTCACCACTGCGCTCAATTGGGACTCCTCTAGAAAGTCCTCCGTGGATGGGAATAGGAGTGCTCCTGCCAAGCACACCACGAAGGCTTTGGTCACTCTTTCTATCTCCTCTTCCTCTTTAGCTTGACCCGCTCTCTTGTACACCCACGAGGCGAGCTTCAAGAGGTTAACTCCTTTAGTGACCTTGATTTGGTTCACTATATTTGGGCTAGGTATTAACGAGGTTAGCAATTCATGGGAGGAGATGGGCCTTGGCATGATGGCCATCTTTTCTTCTTCTCCGTGTTTCATCCTTTTCAAGCCTAGGATCATCTCTACTTCTTCTAGCAAGATGGTGGCCTCAAACGTGGAAAATAAGAAAGTATGGGTGGAAGGATGCCATGTTTCAATCAATGCTCCTATGGCAGCCCAATCTATATGGATTTGATCATAATGCTTGGCATGGGTTATCAACCCCAAGAGATGCCATCTAGCTACATATACCCTCATGTCTGAAGTGAACTTGGAGAGGATGAGGGGCAACCATTTGACTTGGACGTATCTTCTAGCTCCTGGAAGGTTTGGATAGTCCTGTGAAGAATAGAACACATGTAGTAACAAACAGAAGACATGCAGTAATATGAGATGAGAGTTTGGCAGAAGGAATAACCTAAGCAAATAGCAGAGAAAGCTTACCTGGTTCAAAGCAATCCGGTTGCTTACGTGCCCTCGTATTTCGGTAATCCTGGGTGTGGAAATCTTAGGCTTCTTCATCACCCGGTTCATTGCTTGATTTTGCAGAAGAAGCTCGTACGGAGGCCTGCGGTTGAAGAAGAACAGAAGAGAACAAAAGGCCCGCAGAAAAAGAAAGAAAGGAAACAGTTCGGCTGCAGAGGAAATTCTGATGATTTGGTTAAGAAAAACTGCTGTTTTATAAGGATTTGAAGAGTCCTAAAGAGTCCCGAAGATAGAAGTTTGATTGGGTTAAGGACTCTGTTCTTGATTTAGAAACGGAGGTTCGGGCTGAATTCACGCCTTGTGTAAGGGCGTGTCTTTTTGATTTAACGACTTAACCAGTGGTCGTGTTTTATGTCACGCCCTTGATGAGGGCGTGTTTCTTCTAAGCTTCCGCTTTTGATTACGCCTTTGAGTAGGGCGTGTTCCAAATTTTAACGACCTACGGTCAGGCGTCTTTCCTGTTTTTAACGCCCTATTCTTAGGCGTGTTTTATTGGCCTACGTTTTTGCCCTCTCCATGCTTTTGATGAACTTAAGTGCTATTATTTGATGAAATTGTTTATGATTAAGCACTTATGATCATGTCATGTTTTAAATTGATAAATGAAGTCTAATAAGTTTCAAAGTGCAGAAGTTTGCAGGATTCGAGGCATTTGGATCGCTCATGGGAGTAACATCTTGTCACCTTGTATCGTTGTTATTATATGATATCTACGATATTATAGTATATCAAGGACCTTGTGGTTCTGATGAACCTGAAATTTGAGTTCCCCTTCATCAAAAACGATGACGATTTCAGGAGAATCTTGATCACACGGATAGGCCGTTGAGTTGTTAAAGGTTTGGGACGATGGTTCCACTTTCTGAGTTGATGCGCGGACAAACGGGCTTCGGCTTAGTGTTAGCTCAGAAATATGGATTCTTGACCAGACCTAGACAGCTTAGCAATAGTATCCTTGATTATTTTCTATTTTTAGTTTGTTTTAATCTTTTTCTTTTAACCCAGCATGCATCATGTAGGACCTTGAGTTTCATGCTGAAAATCTTCATATTATGGCGATAATGAAGTTCACTCGCTCTCGATTGAGTTGACATGAGATATTCCATTCCAAATCAAGTACTTTGTTCTATCTGAAGTCGCTCAGGCTGGTTCCTTGAAAATATCCCTTTGTTGGATCTCCATCTCAATTCTCTTTATTTTTCTGCAAATTTACCTTGGTTGTAGCACGTCCACATTGGCTGGTAATCACTCTCCAATGGTCTTTCCCTGTCGTGCCCACGCGCACACCCTTTATTTACTTAGTTTAATCTCCTTTTATCCAACAGATCGATGCTTCCTTGGAACCACTCAGAGTTGTTTCACTCAGAATCTTGGAAAGATTTCAAATGCTTAGTGTCTGAGGCGTGTCCCATCACACCTTGGCGTCTCCTTATCAGTTCGTTCCACTTTATTCCTTTCATTACACTTCATTCCATTTCCGTCTCACTCCCTTGCAAAGCAGACGCCAAGGCGGGGCAGCTGTAGACACGCCAAAATTGACGTTTTGTTGATCAAATCTCATGTTATTATGTAAACGCCCCAAGTGGACTTCAATATTCCTATAATATAAAGTTTTTCTTTTTTTCATGAGTTTTCTGCATTTTTCCTGCATTTTCGTGAAACACGGCTTGACGAAGGGCGTTACTTTCTAAAGTAACGACCTGTCATAGGGCGTTTTAAAAGAAAGGACGACCGTATGTCAGGGCGTTAATTCCTGGTATTATACGTTAATTTCTGGAATTATCTATTTTCAAAATAAAAGGCATTTTCTGAGTAACGCCCATCCTCAGGGCGTGTTTTGAAGAAACGCCGTTTTCTTAGGTGTGTTCCATTAATTTCCAAACAGAGGAAGTTTTCATTTCCAAAATTAAACCCAGGAAGAAACGGCCTTTCATAGGTCCTGTTTCAAGAAACGTCCCTATAGCAGGTCGTCAATTCATAAATAGACGCCCTGTCTCAAGGCGTGTTTTCACTCCAGACTCCTTCTTTTTTCCATCTTTCCCTTACAGTTCCCTACCATCCTTTGGACTCTTGCCCGATCTTAATCCTTCTTTGGATGCCTCATTACCCATTCTTATCATTTCCTTGTTTGATCACATCCGATTGAAGCTATAAAAGAAAACATCATTCGCTCGTAAAAGAGGTTGAAGATTTTAAGTATTCAATAGGCACCCTGAGCATTTAGAGGTTAAGAAATTACCTACTGAACAAGCACGCAGGGCTTCCTCCTTTGGCTTTTCTTCATCCTGCTGCATCCGTTCCGTGTCTTCCCGGTTGCACCTTTACTCTCGTCAGGGAGAGCAGGGCTACATATTGTTTTGTTTTGTTCATTTCATTCTCATCACATCATCATCACTGTGGTCCATTGTCGTTATTTCTTTTACTGCATTTAGCATATTATCTCCTTCCCTAGTTCTCTGCTAGGGGTTTTTAAAAAAAAAGAGAGGTGCGCACGTTGACGTCGGTTCATCATTTCATGTTGGTTTTTGGAACGATACTACTGCACTTTGGCTGATCCCCTCCCTTTTCCTTGTTTTTCATTATCTTCTTTTACAAGGTAATCAATCAAGAAAACCCACTTCATCGGCCGGCCGATTGGAGTTGGAGGAGGAAATCCATATTTATCCCGCATCCCACTCTTCACCAGGTACACGCGATCTCATTTTCTTCTTATTGAGGTAAACCCTCTGGCGATCACAACTCCCCTTTAGCACCTCGTGCTATATTCTTTATCATATCTTATACATGTTGTCATCATTGTTATTTACTTTTCACTACCAAAAGTGAGGATTTTTAATCCGATCTACAACAACGTCGAAAGCCCACATAGAGAATGGCCAAGGAGCAGAGAGAGGATGTAGAGATGAAGCTGGAGCATGGATTTTATCAGCGTGGAGTTGGCATTTAAGACACCTCTGGACATAGAGGGAGCAATCTTCCTCTGGACTGGGCCAATAATAACCCTGCCTAAGGATCTTCTTTGCTAGAGCCTGACCATTAACATGACCTCTACACTCACTAGAATGGGCTGCTTCAGCCACCTTCCAAGCTTCATCATCATCTAGGCATCTCATGAGCATTCCATTGAGAGCGCGCCTGTACATTTCCCCAGCAATGATAGTGTACCTCGAGGTAACTCTTCTGATAGCCTTACGCTGCTCTGTGTTTACCCCTTCAGGGAACGATCCATCTTTGCAATACAGCTTGATTTCATGATACCACGGTAATTCTTCTTCCTCCAAGATATCTTCTAATTCTGTTAAAGACACTTCTTTCAAATCTTCCTTCTCAGCCCTGGCTTCTATAGTCTTCCTAAGGTTGTGATACCAAGGATCCTGAAGAGAGGGTGCGTCCAATCTCAGGATGACAATAGTCTCAGTACTCCAACTGAGAGGGAAGGATAAAGAGGAAGCAAGTGATGCCAGTGCATCAGCAAGAATATTCTGAGATCAAGGGGTATGGATGTAGATCAACTTGCGGAATTGCCGAGCCAAGAGAGTGACCAAATCTTGATATGGCTTGAGCTTCGGGTCACGAGTGCGGTAAGTAGACAGAACCTGCCGTAGGATGAGCTGAGAGTCTCCTATGATGTTTAAGTAGCACGCGCCCAGGAGGTAGGCGTGCTTCAATCTGGCTAGGAGAGCCTCATACTCAGTGATGTTGTTGGTAGTAGGAAATCTGAGCTGATAAGCAAAGGGAATTGTCACCCCTTCCGGAGTGAGGAGAACAGCACCAATCCCTCGGCCTTGGGAGTTGAGCGCACCATCAAAGTGCAGAGACCAGAAGAGATGATGAGTAAGGACAGAGAGATGCTCATCAGGGAAATCATCCTGAATAGAGTCTGTGTGAGGAATAAAAAGATGGGCAAGATGCTCAACAATGGCATATCCTTTGATTGCGTTCTGAATGACGAATGTGATATCAAACTGAGAGAGGAAGCTCTACCAGCGAGTTAACCTACTAGAAAGGATGGGTTTTTCTAAGAGATAGTGGATTGGGTCCATTCTAGAGATCAACCTAACTGGGTGGGCTAGAAAGCAGTGTTTCCGTTTCTGAGCTACCAACACTAAGGCAGCACAAGTCTTTTCCATAGCGGTGTATTTGGTTTCTGTCGAGTTAAATAACCTGGAGAGATAATAAGCTGCCCGCTCCTTTCCTTCGTCATCTACTTGTGCTAAAACCGCCCCTACGGAGTCCTCGATAACAGAAATGTATAGGATCAGGGGTTTCCCAGGGACAAGAGGTTACAAAATTGGGGGATTGGTTAAATATTCTTTTAAGTCCTCATAGGCCTTTTGACAATCTTGATTCTATTCAAATTTGACCCCCGCCTTTAGCAATTCATAAAGCGGGCGGCACCTCTGAGAATGTTGGGATATGAATCTTCTAATGAATTGTAATTGACCAATTAATCCTCATAGTTTCGTGATATTCTTAGGCGGAGACATGTCCATGATGGCCTTTGCTTTATTAGGATCAATCTGTATCCCCCGTTTGCTAACTATGAAGCCTAACAACTTCCCTGAAGAGACTCCGAAAATACACTTCTTCGGATTCATTTTTAATTTATACTCCCTAGCTCTCTGGAGCACCTTAGCCAGAATAGAGGGGTGTTCTTCTTTGGTTCTCGACTTCACCAGGATGTCATCCTCGTAAGCTTCCATATAGATGTGCATCATATCGTAGAAGATGGCCATCATTGCCCTTTGATAGGTGGCTCCGGCATTCTTCAAACCAAACGGCATAACCACATAGCAATACGTACCTCAAGGCGTGGTGAAGGAGGTTTTCTCTTGATCTTCAGGAGCGAGACGGATTTGGTTATAACCAGAATAACCATGCATGAATGATAATGCTTCGTACCCGGCGGTGTTGTCCACCAAGACATCTATGTGATACAGCGAGAAATCATCTTTGGGACATACTTTATTAAGATACCTGAAATCAATGC
The DNA here is from genome assembly GCA_022559845.1 of Amorphophallus konjac. Taxonomy (NCBI): domain Eukaryota; kingdom Viridiplantae; phylum Streptophyta; class Magnoliopsida; order Alismatales; family Araceae; genus Amorphophallus; species Amorphophallus konjac. The sequence goes on from CM040121.1 coordinate 471,151,785, forward strand.
AAATGCACACTTTTCCATCTTTCTTGATGACAGGGACTATATTCGCCACCCATTGGGGATATAAAATGACTCTGATAAACTTGGCCTTGTACAACTTATCGACCTCTTCTTTAATCCTTAAGGCCATGTGGGGGTGAAATCTTCTTGACCTTTGTTTCACGGGTGTTGCCCCTGGTTTAAGTACGAGTTGGTGTTCCACTAAAGAGGGGTCAAGACCCGGCATGTCCTCATAAGACCAGGCAAAAGAATCGTTATATTCCCTTAGAACCTTGATTAGATCTTCTTCTACCTGTGAAGGGAGATTAGCGGCAATGATAATAGGCCTCGGGTCTTCTTCAGTTCTCAAATTTATTTCCTTTGTAGGTTCATCCACTGCTGATGATGGCTCATCGAATCTCTTTAGTCCTTGAACATACAGATCGGCGGTGTCATCTACGTTGCTGTCCTCATCATTGACCGGGTCTTTTTCATCCAGGACTTCGTATACACCTAATCCGTCGTCGCTCCACACCCCCTCTTGCTCCTCATCTTCTTCTATCACAATCGCCGTAGCTATGAACTCTGGGCACTTCAGAAGGGCATGACATCGTTGAGCTAGATCCTGCAAGAACTTATCAGGAATAGATTTGGAATGATGCGCAAGCGGGAACGGCTCAGGCTCAGAAGGGTTGGACGACCTAGAACAAGACCCTACTTCTCTAGACCTAACAGACTCTACCTTCCTAGACTCGACGGACCCTACGTCTAACCTAGGAGAAAGGAAATCTATTGGGAAGGAAGGAGCAGGGACCTCATGCCCCTGGGAGGAGGACGGAGGTAAGATAGCGTAATCCTCCACCGAAATCTCCATTTCAAATTTGACATTTTTTTTGGAGATCAGTGGAGATCATGCAGCAAGAAGGAGAGGACAGAGGAGGAGGAAGCGCCCGAGGGTAGAAAGATGGGAACAATACATCGAAGAACGGATCGGAGGAAGAGAACCACATATCTGAGAGCTTCGATGAGGGGGTCCACATAGTGGAGAGATCAATGGGTGGGCATTGCCCACGTGCACATGGTATAATCAGCACCTCGGTTGGAAGTTCCGTAAAGTACGGATCAATCATAATTGGAGGTGAACGAGGTATAGATTCCAGCTGCTGGAAGAGAGACATGAGACGGGAGGGAGACCAAGTAAAGACAACGGGTGAGCTCCCCTTCTCCCACGGATGGTTAGCTGGTTTCTTCAGCTTCCACTGCACAAGCCATACTTCCTGATTCTTCTGGCAATAATCTTCTTTAAGGAACATCCTGGCAAACGCTCGGCTGTAGTCGAGCATATCATCAACTGGCCCCTTCGACAACAGAGGCGGACTGGCAACTGTGCAAGCTGTGGTTTTCTTTTCGAACTGTGCTGACTATGGATTTAATGTACCTGGCTGGAGAGGCCCTTTTATGAAATGCTGGCGGTAATCCCAGGTAAGTGGCCCTGAGTCACCCAAAATTGATAATGTGGACTCTCGGTAACCGAGACCCCTTCGGCTCATTTTTCTTTCTTTGGGGACCGGTTTGGTCCGCCCTTGTAATTGTGCACCGAGGCCTCTCCCAGGTTGATAGCCTAATTTCAATATAATATCTCAGCCTTTGGAATCTCAGATCTTGGGCTTCACTTTAATGTTGGAAGGTGTAGTGGCGGGCTTGCATGGTGCATAAGCCCATGGAAAATTCAGATACAACACAGAAATAACTGGCCGAGTGCTGGGCCATAGAGTTGGCAAAATCTTATCCAATATAGCCTTTACTGACTGGACCATGGATAAACTTTTCACCTTAACCACCCTCCCTTGAAAGGGGAATTTGAGGCACTGATGAGCAGTGGATGGCACGGCGCTAAGAGTATCAATCCACGGACGACCCAAGATAGCCTTGAACATAGGGTCGATGTCCAGCACATAAAATTCAATGGGCATAGTAAGAGGCCCAAGCTCGGCCTGAATGGTAACAACCCCGTGACATGCTCTCCGTGAATTGTCATAAGCTGCTATGGTAGTCGGGGTAGGCCGTAGAAGTTCTTCCGATAAATTGCAGGCCCTGAGAGTGCTGAGCAGGCAAACATTGATAGATGCCCCTGTGTCAACTAATGCTGCATCTACACTGACTTTGTTCAAAATAATAGTGATGCAAAGCGGCATCTGTCGAGCTTCCGGAGGTGCTAGCTCGTTCTCATAGAATGTGATTGCTGGCCTTTTAGAAATAGTAGCCAATGCTGTAGGTAAACTGTCAGCTGCCACATCTTCACTAACCATCACCTTCTGAAGAAAATTCCTTAGTGCATCCTGGTGAAGGGTAGATCTTTTTATAAGCTCCAGTGATGAGGGCATCAGCCATGATTCCCTCTGGCTCGGGACCTCCCTTCCTTTCGATGTGGGCCAGACTTGAGCTCCATGTCATCCAAGCCTCCACAGCACTTTGATGGATCACTTTGGTGTACTTCTTGTCTTTATTTTGAGTCATCTTGATGTAATTTGTCTTTTAATTGAGTCCAGTACCTATGTTATGTGGTTATGTTCCTAAGTCTAGTAGTCATCATGTGGGTGATGGGCCCAATCACTTGGGCTTGGCCCACTTGCGCCCCCTTCCCCCTAGAAATGTGTCATTAGTCTTTTTAGCAGGGACTTTTTGTAAATTTGGAGTTCCCTATAAATAGGACTCCAAACCCTCCATTTGGAATGAATGAAATATTGAGTGAAAATAATCCACAAGAATTGTGCCTCCTCTCTCTAGCTCTCTCTCTATTTCTCTCTCTCTCTCTAAAGGGGGCGAACCCCATTCTCTCTTCTCCCCACCCCCAATTTTGAAATTCACTCTCTCTTCTCCCAATTCACCTCTCATTAAGACCCCTCCCCCTTCCCCATACCTCCCATTTAATTCCCCTCCAACCCCTAGGTGGAATCCCCTTCTCCTAGGCACCTCTCCCTCCTCCCAAGCAACCTTTCCCCTTCCCCATACAACCTTTCATTTTCCCAAGGGAGAATCCCTTCTCCCAAGCACCCCTTCCCCTCCCCAAGGCAACCCTTCCCATTCCCTACGCCTCCATTAACCCCTCCATTAACCCCACATTCAAACCAAAGGAGAGTTCTCTCCCCCCTCTCTCCTTCCCAACCCAAATTCGCAGCTCCCCCTTCCTCCACTTGCTAGACCACCTCTCAGCCCCCTTTCTGCCCCTCCCACACCTTGTATCACCCCCTAACAGACCCCCACATAGTCAGGTGTCACCCCACACCCATCCACCCCATTTCCCACCCCATCTACTCCGTCTCCCATCACCTATCATCACCCTATTCATCTCAGTCCATAGGCAGCAGTCAAGGGTCGAGTTACAGATTCAACCACATTTTCACCGCATATCTTCGGGAGGCGTATTCTACATTTCCGGAAAGCTCTTCCAGTTGTCTTCGCAGGCGAGGTGATCCCGCTCCAATTCGAGTTCGGAGCTGTCCGGGAGAGCCATTCTTCACCGACTGCGCAGAACCAGTCCGAGCAGAAACCAGAGCTGCCATTCAGAAGCTACTGCGACCACACCGGTGCTCCACTTAGTGCGCCACTTCACCGGGGCGAAGATCCACCAGTCCTCTGTCCAACACAGCAAGCAGGACCTCGTTTGGAGTTTGGAGCTCCCCGTTCCAAATTATTTTCCTCAGGTGCGCAGGTCAGTCCTGTCAGGGACTGATCAGACCCCCTCTCACTCTTCGGGTTCCACCTCCATGCTCCGACCTTTTCTGGTGCCCTCCCTGGTGGCCACTCGAAGAAGACTCGTCCACGGTCGTCCTCGACTTGGTCCCGCCTCAATTGGACTTCGGGAGTGACCGTGGCACCTACGTCCACCTTCTGCTGCACCCTCAGACCAGTCCGAACCAGAGCGTAGGGAGCCTGATCCAGAGCCCGCCCCCCTCCGGTGTCGATGTCGGGATCATCCATAAAAATTCACAGGCATTCTTGGGTCTGTCAGAGACGTTTCGGCTCTGGTTTCGTCAACTTCCGAGTTTGGAGGAGTGCGTGGCAGCGTCTACATCAACCCCCTGTCCGGGTATTCCAGAATGGGGCAGATCGTTCGGCAATAGCTAGTTCACCACCCCACCCCGCCTGGCTGGCTTAACGCCCCTCCCTGTGTGGAGGTAGTGTTTGTTTGTAACTGAAATTTCTCTTTCCCTAGTCCAACCCCCCCTACGTGGGGAGTAGTGCATGTAATATTTGAACTGGGGAAGCTACACCGACGCAGTGTGCGGGGAACCCACACTCCCCCGCTCGCCCTCGTCTCCGGCCAGGATCGGTGTCTTCACATCAATCAGGTGAGCTTCGGACCACTCTCATTTGCTGATTTCTTACCTTTGCTTAGTTTAGTATTATCTCTAGTTGCGCCGTCGGCAGTGAGAGAGAGCTCGTTCCAATTTTCCATCAATTCGAGTGCCACCGCGGGTGAGTTGTGAGGGAGACACTACATTCCACGCCCTCGGAGTGCCGGCCGCCCTTGAAGTTGGGCATCCCTATCCCATTGGGGTCCATCCCCAGTCAGCCATATCCTTGAAACCCCAAGGTCCACTTCGGACCCTCACCATCATCGCCGGTCCGCCTACGGGCCCAGGTGCGCGCCTCGCGGGAGAACCGCTTGTGAGATATCGCCATTCGGTCCGGTTGCTTGAAAATCTAGGTCCAAGGAGTGGTGTCACATCAAATGGTATTAGAGCAAGTTTTAGACTTGTCTCTACGAGTCTAGTCCTAGGGCATTGACATTTGAGTCTCCCTTGCATCATGTTTTCCATCACTCCATTGCATGACCACCCTAGGGAGATGCCCCAAGTACCCATGGACCAATTTGACATTGTCATCAACAAAATTCATAACTATATAGATAGTCTCACCACCCGACTTGACCGGTTCGAAGCAAAAAGGAACCACGGCCCTAGAGCTTGGTCACCATGGGATGAATTCGGATGGGAAGCCAAAGGACCCATAAACTCATGGGAAGAGATAAAGATTGAGGTTAGGAAGATCTTCACTCCCCGACCTTCCCACTCCTACCTTGAGAACCATAACCCGAGGAGCACTCCCACTCCCCCTTTCCCTCCCAGTCAACCCAAGACCTCCCTTAGGGCCCAAACTCCACCACCCCAAATGATTCCAATCCCGATCACCACCACCATTCAAACCAAATTGGCCACCACCCAACCCAAAATCCTCCATCAAACTCACACCCCACAAGCTTCCACGGTCCCCACCATAACCCATCTCCCCATTCCCCTAAGCCCATTTGTGCCCCCCCTCTCTCTCTCACCTTCCACCCTTGGCCGCACCTCCCTCCCCCTCCACATGCTAGCTGTGACCCAGCTCTCTTCTCCAGCCTCTCCACCATCTCTACTCACCCCCATCCAAGGCCCCCAGCCATTAGTCCTCTCCCCATTGCAGTCCCTTCACCCCTCCCCACCATTACCAACATCATTCACCTTCCTGCTCTATCCAGTTCACAGGCAGCAGCAGGAGCCCGACTTGAAGAACCTGCCCCGAGGTCATTCGGCTTCATCTGGAGGCATACCATACATCGACGGAAAGGTCGTTAAGATATCTTCGCAGCCGAGGTGATCTCGCCGGCATCCGACCTCCCTACTGTCCGGAGGGTTCGTCCTCGTCCGACTGCGCAACCGGGACCTGAAACTGGACCAGAGCTGCAGTGCAGAAGCTCCCACGGCCACACCCCATCACTTCTTAAGACATCATCTGGCCAGGGTCTTCTACATCCAATCTAATTCCATCAGCAGAAGACGGCATCCCGTTTGGCATCCGGAGGAATGTTTTCCAATTTTTCTCCCCCGGGTGCGCAGATCAGGCCACTCAGGACCTGAACAGACACCTCCCCACTCAACGGGCTCTTCCTCTCTGCCCCTACATCGTATGGTGCCCTCCCTGGTGGCCATTCGAAGAGGACTCGTCTGCGGTCATTCTCGTTTTGGTCTCGCCTCGTTCGAGCTTCGGGAGCGGTCGTTGCACCCGGATCTTTCTGCTACTGCATCCTGGAACCAGAACAAGTTAGAGAGCAGAGCACCTGTTCCAGGGTCCACTCCGACCGGTGGTGATGAAAGAGCCGTCCACCAAAATTCACCAGCATACCAGGGTCAATTATCAACAATTCGGCACTGGTTTCGGCGACTTCTGAGCTCGGGGGAGTGCACAGCGGCGACTACACCGACTCCCTATCCTGCTGTTCCAGACCTGGGCAGATTCGGCAGGGTGCTCCATCGGCGCAATTCAAGCAAATCTCCCCACCCTGCCTGGCCGGCTTAGCGCCCCTCCCTGCGTGGAGGTAGTGTTTGAATGTAACCTCTATTTTCCCCACCCCACGATCACCCTCCTGTGCGAGGAGTAGTTTTGTACTAGCAAGTCTTCGGCCGAAGCTTCATCGGCGCAGTGTGCGGGGAACCCACACTTCCCCGCTCGCCCATCGTCTCCGAACGGGGTTGGTTTCTTCAAACCAACCAGGTGAGCTTCTGCCCTTTCTCTCCTCTGTATTTGTTCACTTAATATCTGTGAAACTAGTCCGCTGGTCGGTGAGAGAGCGCTCGTTCCCAGAGCTTCAGTTTATGTGCGGTCACCGTAGGCTAAAGTGAGAGAGTGACCCAATGCCCTCAAGGCACCTGGTCCGCCCTTGATTTTGGGCACTGTACCCTCAGGAGGGAAAACCATAGCCTTGTTGGCCCTCTACCGGCAAGGGTCTTGTTCCACCACCTCGACTCGGCATCACCGAGTCACCACGGGTAACGGGTGTGCACGGTGGGTCAGCGATTTCCAATCAACCTCGAGTCTTACGATTGTGTTTACGAATAAGGTCCAAGGGCCCACATTCACCTACTGCATTCTTCATCATTTGCCTTAGTGTGTCACATCAAATGGTATCAGAGTGTGGGGGAAACACATGTCCAAGTTGAAGAAGAAACCTCGCACAGTGGTCTTCACCCTACACCACCCTCCCTAGTTGGGGCCGAACTCATCTTAGGAGAACCCCTTTTATGTTGGCTGAAGGAGAACCCAATTAGAGATATCATGGCTCATGTTTGTACTCCGATGGAACAAAACCTTCCTATAGTACCCTTATCCACCTATCACACCACAATCCAATCATCCTATCAAGTGGAAACATTAGGGGATCTTCTTAAGGGTCTATCTTGGCAAATGGAGTTAACTGGCATGTTGACCACTGTAGCCGATCGACCTAGGAGCCTTGACCTCCTACACCTATGTGTCGGGTCCATCTCCTCGATTTACACTGTGGGTTGCTACACTAGCGACCTTCTTCTATTCCTCCCTACACCCGATGAGCCCGATGCTATCCGCAAACTAGAGTTGCTTATCTCGGGTAGAACATCAAGCCCTCCATTCATGAACTTTGACCCAATTGTTCGATTAGAGGAGGATGACTCACCACTATGTGAGGACCATGGGGACCTAGAGTTCCTCTCCCTAGGTGACCCTTACCATGACCCCTTCGATCCCTTCCTATACCCACCCACCTTACTCACCACCAACCTTTTCCTACCCCAACCCACCAGGATAGACCAAGCCCACCTCTCTCTAGACCCGGCCCACACCAAGGGTATCATGACCATGGGAGAAATACACCTAGGAAACAAGAAAGTGCCCCACTCCATGACACATACCTTCTTTGACCCCTATGACCCTTTTGAGTGGAAGCTCGAAGGCCACCCCACCACCCCACACAAGGAAGTCACCTATGGGAAAGGAATTCCTATGTCTTGGCACATCACACCTCTTGGCATGAATAGAAAGTCGGGTCCTTTCATACATGACACCCACATGTCAAGTCGGATGCATGATTGGTCCAAAGGTCCTCCCACATTCATCATTGGCCTTAAGCATGTTACGAACCTTCATGGATGTCCGGGACCCCCGACATTTGCTATACCCATGCGCAATAGATTCCCGTATGGATGCCCCGGCCCTCCAACCATTGTTATAAAGTCCATGCATGATAGAGCCATTTATGGATGCCCCGGTCCCCCTAAGTCCGTCAAAACCAATGTAACACTTGATAGAGCTGAATTTGGTTGTCCAGGCCCTCCCTTCATCTTTAGAGGATCATCATTCATGACACTGCATGGCACTATTCGCAAACAAATCAACAATAGCAATGAGGTTTATAAGAAGTCAGCCGATTCCCACCGCAGCCACCAAGAATTCCAAGTTGGTGATTTTGTGATGGTGAGAACTGAGAGATTATTCCCTGGAAATATCTCAAAGTTGAGGTCTCGTGGAGCAGGCCCCTTTCAGGTGTTGAGACGCCTTGGCACTGATGCTTATGTGTTGGACCTCCCTGAGAAATACGAAGTAAGTCCCACTTTCAATGTAGCTGACCTGGTGCCCTACAAGGGTCCCACGGTGACACCCAGTGAGGAGATCCAGCCTATCCCACCCCTTGAGAGAGTCCCTACACAAACGAGAGCTCCATCCGGCCCGAGAAACCAACGTGATCAAGTAGAGCGGATATTAGGTGAACAGATCACCACCACACGGAGCAAGGCGTATGAGCGATATCTGGTTAGGTGTAAGGGATGGCCACCGTCGGATGACGCCTGGGTGAGTCGGGAGCATCTCCAGCAGCTGGACCCCGACCTATTGGAGTAGTATCGCAGCAGGGAGGGCCCCTACTCGACAGAGTCGAGCTCTTCGCGGCCCGGGGGAATTGATGAGGGCATCACCCATGATTCCCTCTGGCTCGGGACCTCCCTTCCTTTCAATGTGGGCCAGACTTGAGCTCCATGTCATCCAGGCCTCCACAGCACTTTGATGGATCACTTTGGTGTACTTCTTGTCTTTATTTTGAGTCATCTTGATGTAATTTGTCTTTTAATTGAGTCCAGTACCTATGTTATGTGGTTATGTTCCTAAGTCTAGTAGTCATCATGTGGGTGATGGGCCCAATCACTTGGGCTTGGCCCACTTGCGCCCCCTTCCCCCTAGAAATGTGTCATTAGTCTTTTTAGCAGGGACTTTTTGTAAATTTGGTGTTCCCTATAAATAGGACTCCAAACCCTCCATTTGGAATGAATGAAATATTGAGTGAAAACTATCCACAAGAATTGTGCCTCCTTCTCTCTCTAGCTCTCTCTCTATTTCTCTCTCTCTCTCTAAAGGGGGCGAACCCCATTCTCTCTCCTCCCCACCCCCAATTTCGAAATTCACTCTCTCTCCTCTCCATTCACCTCTCATTAAGACCCCTCCCCCTTCCCCATACCTCCCATTTAATTCCCCTCCAACCCCTAGGTGGAATCCCCTTCTCCTACGCACCTCTCCCTCCTCCCAAGCAACCTTTCCTCTTCCCCATACAACCTTTCATTTTCCCAAGGGAGAATCCCTTCTCCTAAGCACCCCTTCCCCTCCCCAAGGCAACCCTTCCCATTCCCTAGGCCCCCATTAACCCCTCCATTAACCCCACATTCAAACCAAAGGAGAGTTCTCTCCTCTCTCTCTCCTTCCCAACCCAAATTCGCAGCTCCCCCTTCCTCCACTTGCTAGACCACCTCTCAGCCCCCTTTCTACCCCTCCCACACCTTGTATCACCCCCTAACAGACCCCCACATAGTCAGGTGTCACCCCCACACCCATCCACCCCATTTCCCACCCCATCTACTCCGTCTCCCATCACCTATCATCACCCTATTCATCTCAGTCCGCAGGCAGCAGTCAAGGGTCGAGTTACAGAGTCAACCACGTCTTCACCGCACATCTTCTGTAGGCGTATTCTACATTTCCGAAAAGCTCTTCCAGTTGTTTTCGCAGGCGAGGTGATCCCGCCCCAATTCGAGTTCGGAGCTGTCCGGGAGAGCCATTCTTCACCGACTGCGCAGAACCAGTCCGGGCAGAAACCAGAGCTGCCATTCAGAAGCTACTGCGACCACACCGGTGCTCCACTTAGTGCGCCACTTCACCGGGGCGAAGATCCACCAGTCCTCTGTCCAACACAGCAAGCAGGACCTCGTTTGGAGTTTGGAGCTCCCTGTTCCAAATTATTTTCCTCAGGTGCGCAGGTCAGTCCTGTCAGGGACTGATCAGACCCCCTCTCACTCTTCGGATTCCACCTCCCTTCTCTGACCTCGTCTGGTGCCCTCCCTGGTGGCCACTCGAAGACTCATCCACGGTCGTCCTCGACTTGGTCCCGCCTCAATTGGACTTCGGGAGTGACCGTGGCACCTACGTCCACCTTCTGCTGCACCCTCAGACCAGTCCGAACCAGAGCTCAGGGAGCCTGATCCAGAGCCCGCCCCCCGCCGGTGTCGACGTTGGGATCATCCATAAAAATTCACAGGAATTCTTGGGTCTGTCAGAGACGTTTCGGCTCCAGTTTCGTCGACTTCCGAGTTCGGAGGAGTGCGTGGCAGCGTCTACATCAACCCCCTGTCCGGGTATTCCAGAATGGGGCAGATCATTCGGCAATAGCTAGTTCACCACCCCACCCCGCCTGGCCGGCTTAACGCCCCTCCCTGTGTGGAGGTAGTGTTTGTTTGTAACTGAAATTTCTCTTTCCCTAGTCCAACCCCCCCTACGTGGGGAGTAGTGCATGTAATATTTGAACTGGGGAAGCTACACCGACGCAGTGTGCGGGGAACCCACACTCCCCCGCTCGCCCTCATCTCCGGCCGGGATCGGTGTCTTCACACCGATCAGGTGAGCTTCGGACCACTCTCCTCTGCTGGTTTCTTACCTTTTCTTAGTTTAGTATTATCTCTAGTTGCACCGTCGGCAGTGAGAGAGAGCTCGTTCCAATTTTCCATCAATTCGAGTGCCACCGCGGGTGAGTTGTGAGGGAGACACTACATTCCACGCCCTCGGTGTGCCGGCCGCCCTTGAAGTTGGGCATCCCTATCCCATTGGGGTCCATCCCCAGCCAGCTATATCCTTGGAACCTCAAGGTCCACTTCGGACCCTCACCATCATCGCCGGTCCGCCTACGGGCCCGGGTGCGCGCCTCGCGGGAGAACCGCTTGTGAGATATCGCCGTTCGGTCCGGTTGCTTGCAAATCTAGGTCCAAGGAGTGGTGTCACATCATCCAGCACAGATATTTTGGCAGGCACCCGGTCTAAGTGATGCAACAAATCATATTGGGTACCCGACAGTGGCTCAGTCTCTTCTTGATCGGCAGCCAGTTGCAAGGACTGGGGATTGGAAGTAGAAGTATAATTGCGATGAAATAAACGCCCGCTCCGCAGGGCGAGATTCTGTGTCGGCATGGCATCTGATGACGGTATAATGGGCCCGATGGGATGGATGAGTGGCGTGGAAGAGGGTGTGGGAGAAATGATGGGAGTGGGAGTGGAGATAACGGGTTGTGGTGAAAGGGTAATGGGTGGAGGGTTAGTTGTGGTAGGTGCGGTGATAGTGGGCGCAGGCGGAGGTGTAAGGGTAAGCGGAGGCATGGGCGGAGGGCTAGTCGCAGTGATGGTAGCGGGGGTGATGAGCAATGGGCGAGAGGTTGGTGATGGAGTGGAGGTAAAAGGGGTGGTGGACGGAAGGACAAGTGATCTAACAGACGGAGGAGAGTTTTGATATGTAAGGATGGCGGGAGTGGAGGGGGTGCGGTAATTGTGGTGGAGGGCCGAGACTTGTTGTACTGAACCGTCGTCATCATAAGACCACCCAGCATCGAGAGCCGGGGGTTGAACAAGGTTAACCTGAGCCGGTGCCGGCGGCTGAGGCTGTGGAATGGGGGGATGATTTGGCATGGGATTCTGATGGATCCCCAAGTCTTGAACTGGCTGCGGTTGTTGCTGTAGTGGCTGCTGTTGTGGCGGCGGTGCCTGTGGTTGCTACAGTTACTGCCTCGAGGCTTGCCTTCTCTTCTCTTTTATTTCTACAATGGCCTTGTGCATTTCGGCCCAGTCAATCATGTGTCCTTCATGTAGGTCATAGACCAAATCTCTGAACTGAAAGCATCCTTCAATTGTATGCCCCGGCTGCCTGTGGAACATGCAATACTTAGTCTGATCAACGGCCAGGTTCCAGACGAGACGTTCCGGAGGAAGTTGAATGGCATTAATGGACATGAGAGCTGAGAATATGTCCGTGAGGGTCTCTGGTAATGGATGGTACTGGGCTCTCTTCGGAGCCGGGCGCTTATTATTGTTGTTGGTGTAGCCATTGGGTGGAGGGACATTATGGTATTGCGGAGGTTGTTGCGGAGCGGGGAAGGTGTTTTGTGGAGCAGCGAAGGTAGGGTTTGGTGGAGCGAAGAAAGCGGGTTGGGCATTTTGTGCGGTGGAGATTTGAGGAGTGCAGGGGTTCTGTGGAAAGCGGAATGGTATGGATTGGAAGGGGAAGGTAACGGCGTGAACCTGTTCATTCATTTGGACCCCCTCGGTGACAGGCCCTTGAGGTTTCTTATGGTATTTGGGCTTCTGGGCCTCAAAGAGTGAGTGGATTGGGGAGTCCTTAAATTGTGTCTGAATGAACTGCGCCCAGTTATACAATTGGTGCATATTTGCCATGTCATTCATTGCCAGAATGTTGTGGAAGGTCGGAGTAGCATTGGAAATCAATAGTTTGACCTTCTCTTCCTCCGAAATATGGCCTGGCACCCTGGCGGCCATCTGCCTCCATCTATCAGCATATGTAGCGAACTCCTCGTCTGGTTTCATTTTCTCGGCCACCAAGTCTATGAAAGAGTATTCCTGGCCGACCCTCTCTTGAAACCTCTAAATGAACTTGTCCTTCACTATCTTAAAACTCTCGGCATCTTCCAGTGGCAGAGAGTAAAACCATTCAAGTGCAACCCCATCTAATGATCAGCGGAATAAGTACGCCATAAGGCGATCATCATACTGAAACTGGGTCGATTCATATAGGAAGTCCCTCACATGGATGAAGGGATTGTCGTTCCTGTCATACTTACGGTAATTGGGGAGCTCGGATTGTGGGGGGAATCAAATATTTTGAAAAATTGGAACCGGAACATCTGCCAAGGATTGTGGGCCAACCCGCTTCTGGAGGAAGTCAAGTTGTTGTTGCATGGCGGCCCATTTATCATGTAAATCCTGCTCCCTAGATGGAGTAGGAATAGTGAAAGAAGGAGGTTGAATCTAAGGAGCAGAAGGATAAACAAAAGGAAGAGGAGGAGGAGGCCCATAAGAAGGATATTGGGCCGAAGAGTGACCCATATTTGTGTGGACTTGGGCCGCCCCTTGATGAGGGCGCATGAAATCAGATGGGCCGACCAGAACTTGCGACACCGATGGAGTAGCCTGATAAGAATCCGCTTGGATTGAAGAAGGGAGAATGGTCTTTCCCTTGTCAACAGATTGATGGGCCTACCCAGAATACTGGCCCACTTCCAAAGTAGAAAATCTGATGGTCCTGGGTTGGACCGGAGTAAGGTTAATATGGCTGGGCTGGATGGCGGACCCATCAACCCTAGGCTGAATAATGGAAGCATTGGAATATCCTTGAACAATGGTGGGAGATGGGGCATTGGACCCCTGCAAGGCCTGATAGACAGCCTGAAGTTGGGTTGGATCCAACTGGGCCATCATTTGAAGAACCTGATTAGCAGAATTGGTGGAATTGGTGGGTTGCGTGCCCTCTATAGGGATGGAAGATGGAGGAGGGGCATGCCCTTCTCCAGATTGAAAAGAGATGACCCGAGAGGGGTCTTCTAGAAGTCCCTGAGGAAGAGGCTCCTCCTGGGAACGGGGAAGATCAAAAGAAGACATGGCGAACTCGAAGAGAGGATTCGAATAGAATGTGGAAAAGGAATTGCCCCTAGGAGATGACTCTAAGAAACGGAAGCAACTCCACATGCAATGTTCAGACCTTGACAAAATGCAAACGACACAAAACAAACACACAATGAGTGACTTAAACTAGATGGTTTTAGCAAAGATGTAAGTGAGAAGAAAATAAAAAACAATCAAAATCAACCAAGTTGTCTAGATGATGCTCAAAGCTTTTAATTATTTTCTCCTTTAGAACCTTAGTAGCTTGATCAAAATGTGCTCTCAACAATAGGTTCTTATTAGGGAAGAGGTATATGGCTTGGTTAACTCTAGACGTAATCACTCCTTCACTTATGCAATCCTAGACACGGTGTGGGAAAGGTACAACTGGCTCGGCGTCCGTGTAGGAATCCATGGCTCGCGGGGACTTATGGAGGCCCCTGATGTGATCTCCTAGTCGGCCCCAATGAATATGGAGACGAGAGGTTAACACACCAAGCTAGGAAAATGCAATCTAAAGTATGAATAGTGATCACCCTATGTGCACCGGAGTGCATGCAAATTCTAGCCTAAAAGCTAGCAATCCAATATCCACATAATGATATGAATATGCCAAACAACTAAGGAGGAGACCAGACAGCACCCAAATATAAAAATCACAGCAGAAACTACGAAAATAAACTACACCTCGGGATGCATACCTATCACTGGAGTGGCGGTCTGATATGAGAGCGCCAGAAAGATGAGACTGTCTAATAATAGACCGTTGTTAGGCTAGAAATGGCCGAACAGTGAACCGCCAAAAGACCCAGAGAACCAGAAACAGCAGAAAATAAAGGGAAAATCTGGGGAAAACACGGGCAACTGGGGTAAAATAAAGAATAGCAGGTAAAACAGAGATCCAACACGATTGGCACTAGAGGTCCCATCGCGAAATTTCTGTTGATTTATATTGGTTCCTTTGCAAATGAAAATGAACATCAACAATAGAAATAAGAATAAGCCATGTGCAATATGCAATCAATCTATGAACATGTGCAGCATGAACCTAGGCAATCAACATGGACTCGAAGCATGGCCATGTCATCTCTATCAGAAATAAGCAAGCGAAAAGAAAAACACACGTCGGGGCGTGGAACAAGGGAATAAAAGAAAACACACACCGTAGGTGTGGAACAAGCAAGTAAAAGCAAGTAAAGAAGAGATATGAAGAGAGAGAGAGAGAGAGAGAGAGAGAGAGAGAGGACTACTGCCCAAACTAGAAAGATGTGATCGCCACCAAAGTAATTGAACTAGCCAAAGCTAAGATAAATACCTTGGAAATAAGTGGATGCAACACCCGCCCATGGGAGAGAGAAAACTGCACTTCTGTGAACAATAACGGTCGAAGACAGGCGCGCTAGAGAAATTAACGGTCTTATGATAAACCACAAGAAAACCTTAGCGCTCCAATATACAATCGCCAGAGAACCGCAGAACTGTAAGCTTTGGGACTTTTGATCTCCACTTCTTCCAGCTGGCCAGAAGACTTGGGCCTTGTGCTATGGATGCTGTAAACCTACAAAACGTGTAGAGAACACAGAGAAACAACCCAAATTAGCCCGGTGACAAGTGTAGTAACTATAAGACAAAGAAAACTAGAAACATGCAATTAGAAGGGTGGATACCTGGGAGGTTGGATTTTTTAACCCCTGTGGGGCATTTTAAAAGATGGGAGGAGATTTTAAAATGATGCAGAAGATGGAAGAATGTGAGAGAGGTGGAGGGAAGATGCTTTGATGCTTATGAGGGGGAAAGAAGAATTAAAAACACAAGAAAACACTAAAACCCTTGGAACTTGATACTCCTTGGATTTAGGAGGCAGATGGACGTGGGAAGCAGTTCTCCTTGATAGGTTCTAGCTCCAGGATGCGGCAGCACTTCGACGCGAACTCCAGAAATCTTCTCCTCAAGCCATGAAGTCAAGGGTTCTATTTATAGACCCTCAAACTCTCTGGACGAATTGGATGGATAATGATTCGAAATTAGGCCAAAAACCAGATAATCCTTGAAGATAATACTCCCAAGAGTCCATAGAAACAAACGGGAGCTTCTAAGGATGTGTATCAAGAGAGAAATCATAGAATCAAACTTTCAATCCGGCCACAGCGTAGCAGAGAAAGAGCAATTCAAGCAGGACTCTCTGTCTGATGTAACGGCCTTACGATAAACTGCCACAGCCATTTGACGGCCGAAGAATGCAAAGCCACCCTGCGTTATCCAACAACAGATAAAGCCAATGGGCGAAGTTTTTGAAATAAGGACTCTGTAAGCAGGTGGCGGTCGATGGTTCATGCGCTAGAAGAAAATGACGGTCCCACGATAAACCGCTAGAGCACAATGGATAAGATAAAATAAGGCTGAGAGAAATCTGTTGGCTTTTGGACTCTGGCGTCAGCAAGCGATAGAAGGAAGAAGCGCTACACGTCAGGAAACGCATCATGGATAGGCCACCAGAGACAATGGAGTGGTAAATAGCGTGAAAGCTTGCTAAGCTCCATCCAGCTGACAAAGAATGAGCGAGACCCAACCAAGGAGAAATGACCCAAGAAATAGGCCTCAAAACTGACCAAGAAGACCCAGTAAGGGTGAAAAACTCGGAGCATCATAAAGATGAGCAAGGAAACGACCCAATTTATTGGTCATAAAACAGGTGTCAACAGACCCGAGTTGTGTGACTCAGAGACCGTTGGGTTTAGTACGTCTAGAAGGCTGTCCCGAGTCTGGTGTCCCTAGGCCACCTGTTACTTCGTGTTACTCGCGATGAGTGTGTGTGTGGTTTTCCATGATCACTTTAGTGACTCCCCACTAGTCGTAGTCTTCTTATAGTACGCGTGTGCTGACCGACTAGGGAGTGGTGGAGCGTCTTACCTGAGAGAGACGGTTTTTAGGCTGGTTACCGTAGAGCCCCTTCGTGCAGCCTGAGTCCGGGCTGTAGGGAAGAACCAGTTAGAGGATCTGACCTAGGGCGCATGGTCTGTGTGTACACACATGGTTGGGGGCGTCGGATCTGCGTTGACGAGCGCGACCCCTGCTAGTCCTTGTTCTGTGTTCCTGGTTACTGTTTAGTGTCTCAGTTTCCACCTGCGGCGTCGTAGGTAGACACCTGAGGCTGCGGATTAAGTCGTCAGTGGACGCATCTGACCTTGCTTCTAGTGGGCAGGTACTCCCGTCACGTGACGTGAGTTTCTCGTGACTTGAGCTTCCATTTCTCATCTGCGAGACGTGGTTTTACATATGGGTTCCGTGTGTTTCCTGAGGTACATGTCTAGGGTTTTCGGTGAGCGTTATCAAGGGTCTTTTCCCTATATAGTGTAGGGTTCACGACGGCGAGGTCGTGATCGTGTCTACCTAGACCGCGTGGTCTTGGGTTGGGCCTTTGTCTGTGAGATGGGCCTCCACGATAGGGTTGTTATGGCCTGGTTTTTGGCGGCGTAGCCAGAGGTCTTTTCGTTAGATCGGTGTTTCCCGACTGTGAGATCAGGGTGTTGGTTTCGATTCCAGTAGGAGTACCTGTAGCGCCGAGGTTTTACCGGCCACCGGGTTTGTTGTTCCTGCTGTTGTTGCTGCTTTCCTCTACCGCCGTCGTTTACGGTTGGGGTTCTGTGGGACCCCTATTGAGCCAGTGATAGGAGGCTCACCCCTACTTTTCAGGTGTGGCGGTTCTTCCTCGAGGTCCGAGGGTGCTGTGCAGAGGATTTTAGTTGCCTGCTCGCCAGGCCGAGTGTTCACTCGGTGTTGGGTACGCTTCTCTGCCTTTGACTGTACTTCTGTTGGGCTAGACTCTATTGTAGTTATTTATCTATTTCTGTTAATTATTGAATTGTCTTACTTTATTTCATATTTCTATGTACTCCACACACACCTTTCAGCCCTTCCGAGCCCTCCTGCTCATGGGCGACGTGCCAGGATTCGAATGGTATCCGGATCTTGGGTCATTACAGTTGGTATCATAGTAGTGGTTGTGGACATATATGGGAATTCAAGATATTACAGTGATCAGAGTCCGTAAGGTCCAGTATAGTCGGCTGCCGGCATAGGGTTTTGTGTTTATTTTCTATTTTGTTTTTCGCTTGAGAGCTTGAGTGCGCTGCGTTGGCGCTGTGAAGGCGGTTACTGCTTCGTTGGAGTGCCGGCATGGGGCCCAAGGGATGTGATAGAGAGATTTCTTTCCGATAGGTGGTGGCCTCGGTCGTGCTGCGTTGGGCAGAGGTTGCTGGCAGGCATGTGTCGCTGCAGTGCTGTGTTTGAGGTATTTGATATAAGGTCAGGTGACTGGCGAGGATTGTTCGTGGTTAAGTGGCCATGAGCGTGCTCTGAGGGAGCAATTATTTATTTTGGTGGAGTGGACAGCGACGATGGTGGAGGTGGACAGAGGTGGCGGGGTGACTAGAGAAGAAGGGAGGAGCTCGGCCGAGACCTCACACTCGTCCCAATCTTAGGGATGACACAGTCGCACTCTTCAATTCTTCTCTGCGGTGGTGATGGTGATGGTGGTTGCACTCAGAACGGTGGTGGTGGCGGTGGCGATGGACGGAGATGGCGGTTGGCAAAGGAGGCAGAACGAGGCTTTGAATGGGGTCTCACACCCACCCCCATCGCAGGGACGGCACACCCAAAGCTCGTGCTTCCCCTCCATGGATCGAGCCCTCTCAGCTCACACAAGGGCATCTCACCCGGGGTTCCAAAAATGTGAAGACATAGTCATGGCCAACAATATTTCTTCATTGCATTCTTTTTTCAACGTGGGTTACAATATCTTTTATAGACTCCATGAGAAGACCAATAAACAACTCATTAAAACCGGAACTGACACCTAACACCTACTCATCATACCTCTCGTAGGAAGACTAAAAGACACTAGTAAAAAAGACTCTTACATGATGGTTGTGGATATATATCTTATTTTTTATAAAAAGAAAAACACCCATATTAGGGCCACTAATGTGGCCCAGTACACATAAAACTACTTAAACATAAACAAATATTTTTTTTGATAGTTTGCCTGCGTCGCTTGTCGATACTGTGATGATACCATCACATCCCCGTTCCCAACCCCCTTTCCGATACGATTGACCCCCAATTGTATGCCTTTTTCTTTGATTTGAGCATATACTACACAACATTCACAGTCTAATGGGTTTGTTTTCTATGTGTACTGGTTGATTTTTAGGGACTTCATCAATGACTCGTAGATTCAAACTCCCCGTTCTTGGCCGATCGAGATTGAGGACAGGCGAGACCCACAACCCCCGTTTGGAAGGTGTTCACGATCACCCTACTCCTATGGGACTCAGGTAAAAGTCCCTGGCAATCACCTTTTATTCACTAACACATGCACTGTAGTGTTGGACGAAGCTACAGTTTCGAGCGTCCGAACCTGGGACCTGGTAGCCGATTTTTGACACCTACACTCATCACTTATGGTGGCCTAGTTTCCATCCGTTACCTAAGATCAGGCCCATGGTCTACCTTTCACCCAAGAGCAAGCCCAATATGCCCAAGAGTTCTCTCATCCCAATTATGATTCACCTTCCGATACTTATAACTCAAGCTAGGGAGATCACCCAAAAATCTCTTGGATGGATCAAGCAAAACAAGCACAAATGTCTTAAGGCCTCTTCATACTTGACTATGACCCTTGTCCATATTGTTTTAACTCTGGTTGGAGAGGCCAACAAAATTTTTCTTAAGAATCTCATCAAGACCTAGCCCAAAATCCTCTAAAATAAAATTTTCAAAATTGGACCCAATATCCAAACAACCCTTATGATCAAGCCCATTATGGAGGATAATACATACAGTCTCCACCACCACATTATCAAACTAATTACCCTCTAAATTACTATCCATCGCAGTCTAACTCTCAGCCCACTTATCTATCTCCTCCATACACAGATCTTAACAAGGACGAGAAGTTTAATCAATTGCATCAGCTCATCCTGGCCAATCAACAAGCCTTCGAGGCACAATTGCAATACTTTTCCAAGCTAGTGGCCCTGCTGAACCAGCTTGCTGAAAACGCGATGGGTATGGAAGTAGACCAACTGTCTAGCTACCCCATTGCAAACTCTAAAAACCAATTTACTGAAATTGACCATCATGAAAGCTTAATGATCAACCCATGATTCCCCAGTCCATAGATACTCATATCACTTTTAACTTAGATAATGTTGGGGGGGATTATGGAGGAGTCATACCAAGAGAAATTTGAGGGTGCTAACAGTAGTCAATATATCAATCTGGAAGAGCAACTTGAGGAGTCCAAGCCCAATTCCATCTGTGAAGAGGGTAATGATGAGTATGTTGATCTTAAGTTGGGGGGAGAAGAGAAGGAAGTGGATGCACTTATGAATGATCAAATTACAATGCTTGCCCTTCCCGAATCTGATATGCCCCTATTCCAAGTGAGGGACAAAAAATATGTGAGGGTGGAGAATGAATTGAGTGAATTCATAAACTAATCGTCATTGGTAAGGGGGAAACCAGATATTCCACTTGAACTTATTCTTGACTGGACATCTCTTGATCTATGGGAGAGTGTAGATCTCTTACCCATTTCTGACTTTGGTGATTTTACAAATATCTCAGACATTTTAGCAGACTGGTCAGATCCACTAGAACCTTATGAGCATCCTTGTGTTGAGGAGCACATTTATTTCATTCCCAATCATCCTTGTCTCCTTGACACTAGCCATGTAATGGAATCTCCAAAAACCCTCGACACCTTAACCCTTTCCCACCTTAACAACATGCTAGTAAATTCTAAAATTGAGGTTGGAAAAGACAACTTGGGGGATAATAAGGTCAGAATTAATGTGCTCAATACATATAAAGACCTTAAGTGTAAAGAGGAATGCTTTATAATTGAAGACATGCTAATTCGTCTACCACTCTCAGACCACGGGGGTCAGTCTAGATTGTTAGACCCACCTTGGCATCCCCATTTTCGTGCAGACATCATCTTTTCCTCCAATGGTACAAGAGCTAGAATTTAAAGGATGATAAGATCACTTAGTTGCTCATTATTCATTCAACCCGTTGGTTATGGAGCTACGTTGTGTCTGGCTGAAGATGTTAAACTTAGCACTTCATGGGAGGCAACCAAAATTTTTTAGAAATTTTATTGTGATTTTGTTGATGTCATGTAGGTTTTAATAAATAACAAGTTGAGGGGACAGATGATTGAATGTGCCCTCGCCATTACTCCAGATGTCATGTCTATCCACTCATGAGGACGTCCATGGAGGACCACTTCTATATGCCCCAGGTTATACTTTTCCATCCTAAAAGTTCATATCTACATTATTCTATTTTTACATATTGATCATGCCATAGAGGATCATGTCAATTAAGTTGGGGGGAGAGAAATCAATTCGACAATTAAATACAACCTATTGAAATTTTTAAAAAAAATTGAAAAAAAACTTTTACAAAAAATAGTAGAAAGTGTCTTTTTCTTCCAGCTCATTATTTTGGTTAATGACAAAATAAATAAATAATTATCTCAGCATTTTATATTATAGGGATAATAAGTAAATTGCCTATATTTAAAGACTACAATACAAAGGCAAGAAACGGGGGCAGGTAAAGCATAATCCTGACTCCACATCTAAAAGACAAAATGGATACATGGAAAGCATAACAAGTGTCTCTGAGTCATAAAAAATAAATCCTCAAGTCACTAATAGAGTGTGCATCACCTTGGTTTGACATTAGAAATAGATTCTAATCACAAGAATATAAAATGATATAAGAATCCCAACCAAACACTACATGAAAGAAGATCTTTACCTACGACACTTACCTACGGTTCTGTAAGTCGTAGTATAGATTAGGCTATACCTACGATTTTGTGGGTTTATATATTACCTATGGTCGATGTCGTAGGCAATAAGGGTACCTTACGTATGGTTTGGTAGCACCGTAGGAATAGATAGATAGATTGAACTACCTACAAACAATGTCATAAGTGATATATTATACCTACGATCCTGTAAAGTTGTATGAATTGATAACTATATTGAACTACCTACCAACAATGTCGTAGGTATGTGATATCACATACCTACTGTTTGATAGAGTCATAGGAATAGATAGCCATACTGCATTACCTACGGCCTGTGTCGTAGGTATGTGATGTAACATACCCATTGTTAATTATGTCATATGAATAATTTTTATTTTTATATATTACCTACGGTCAATGTCATAGGCAAGTTATAGTCTATAACATATATTATGAGAGGATTGAGAAATTTTTTAGTTCAATCATTATTTTCGCCGGTTCGGTTCGGGTTCTCTCCACGACACTCCAGCTCCACCCTTGGCCACCCTGGGGCTTCCCCTGGCCCTTCCCCCACCGGCCTTCCTTCCCCTTCCCGTTCCCCTTCATGAGCCCCTCGTCATCCTTCTTGTTCCCCTTCAGTCTTCTGCCCATCTTCCCCTTCCCTTTCCACTTCTCGAGCCCGCCGCCATCCTTCCCTTTCCCCTTAGTCCGATAGCTGAGCCCGCCACCTTCCTTCCTTCCCCTTCCCCAGCCCACCGACGTCCTTCCCCATCCCCTTCGCCCTAAGCCGAGCCCGCCACCTTCCTTCCTTCCCTTCCCTAGCCCACCACCATGCTTCCCCATGCCCTTCATCGCGTCGCCGAGCCCGCCACCTTTCTCCTTCCCGATGCCCCCGTCTTGATTCCCACCATCGCCATCGCCCCTGACATTCCCCTTCCCTTAGCCTCCGACCCTTTTCCCGCCTTCTCTACCACCCCCTGCTTCCTTCCCTTTCCCATTTCCCCAGTCTAGCCAGGCGCCCTTCGTGTTCACCCCATAGCCTCCCCCTCCCTCGCAGCCACCACCCTCTTTCCCATTCCCACTCCCGCCATTCCCTCCCAACCCATCGTGTTCTATTCTTGGTTGGTTGGATGAAGAGTTATTTTTTGGCTATTGTTTTGATATTTACTTGTGCCCTCCTTGTTTTGTCTTGTTCAACAGAGGAAGTGATTTGGTCTTCTGATGGCTGCTTCTCTCCTCCAAGGAGCAAGCATAGGCCCTCTCATTAGATTTGCTATTGACTTCGACCCACAATATGGCTCACAATCCTAGCAAGAGTATTGGGTGGTTGTTCTTTTCATCATCTTGATGCTATATTTTTTTTTTGGTGGATTGATTCATTGGTCTATTTTCTGGCATGGCTTCTAATTCTGGAAGTGGTCGATTAGTTTAAACAAATTCTGAACTGAAAGAGTTCTTGCATGGACCGTAATTTAGAAGGTTAGGGCATCTACAATGTGCATTTAACATGCCAGTAGACTTTCTTATCCATACACAACTAATCGATTTGAATGGAATCGTGTCTGCCATTGAACGTATTCTGTATCAAGCTTTGGTTGTCATTTTCAAAACTTTCAAAATTTCCAATTATCCATACAACATTATCTCATAATACAATTAGCTTTGTAGTTGTTGTAGTGCCCCAAAATTTATATAAGTTATTTCTAGATTATTTTATAATTTATTTGTAATTTATAAGGGCTAAATAAATTTATAAAAGGATTATTGAGTTTATTAGCCATTATAAGGCCCAATTGTGTTAATCAATTAACCTAATCCACTTAAACAAATCAAAAAGGTTTAAAGACCAGGCCCATTTAGTTTGGCCCATATTCTAGAAGGTTATTAAGCATATTCACAGATTTTAAAGGATAAACACCACTTAATAGGATAACTAGATGAAAAATAAATAAAAGAGTTTTATTAAAATTAAAATTCTGAATGCGTCGAATGTAACAGTCCATCGGGCGACCGCCACAGCCTTGTGACGCATATACCCTAGACCGTCATAGCCTGCAACCTCCGTAAGTAAGAGAATGTATAAAAAGATTAGAACTTGATGATCCTATCCATAAGAGACCTAATTAGAATGACATGTAAAATCACTAGGGACTCTTAGAAGTCAGGTTTTAGCAGAATAAGGATAGATACAAATTATATAAATAATGATATAGGATAATTAGCAAAAGAGTTTGATTAATGTTGAACTCTGGGAACATTGAATGTAACGGTCTATCGTGAGACCGTCACATGCTTGTAACGCAGGGGTCTACAACCGTTACACCCTGTTAGTTCCGTGAAGGAAAGAACGAGTAGAAAGATCAGAATCTTGAGATCTTATCCACTAGGGATCGACTTGGGAGAGTTCATCACACTACTAAGGACTCTTAGGGATTAGATTCTGGCAGATTAAGGACTCTAGAATCGATCTAATCCTCAAACCCTAGCTAGAACTCTATAAATAGGACCTAGTTCTGAACTGCGCGACCCTTACTTCTACTCGCGTGGAATAAAGGTAAGGAGTCATAATCTCAGGTAAGTTCTTTAGAGGAATTTGTTTACAATACTCTAGACTAACTCCTCTCCAAATTTCACGTCTTTAGGTCAAGAGGTCGTGGATTTAGAGCCCAAGGAAGTTGCTGAAAAGTCACAGGAAGAGGAGAGCTAGGGCACGTTTTTCAAACCCTAAATTGGAAGTTTAAAGCCAAGTTAAGAGGTATGTCATCTCATGAACGGGAAAAATATCTTGATAGGACTAAAAGCCCTCTGGTTGGATTAGATTTTATGCATTATAGACCATCTAGTTCATGTTTTACTAGCTCCATGCATTTCACGCATCTCTTAGCCTTAAATAGAAATAAAAGATGTTATCTTGTCTATTCACTGAAACCCATGCATGTAGATAGCCTATACCTTGTTATCATGCCTAGGATAGACATGGTATTTGATTTATAGACATGATGTGTGTTGATCTCATAGGTTTCATATCAGTTTCTGTCAGCAGACGCTCTGACGCATCTTAGTAGGACCGTCACACTCAAGTAACGGGCTTACGATGAACCGTCACAGTCTCCGTTGTCTATTGCTTACTCCGTTGTCCCTAATGCACCAGGACAGGAGCGTTACATTACTATAACGGACCCTCGATAGACCGTCACAATCATTGTGACGCTCTCTTGTTAGACCGTTAGACTCTGTGTTCTGTCAGCTCATGACAGAATAGTTACCAATTAAGTTTACTTATAATTAACCCTAGATAGCTAAGTTTTAACCTGTTATGTGACTCTTAAGTTATCTAATTGTTCATGATATGTATTGCATGTTATTTTAAGTTATGCTAGTTTCATGTACCAAACGTTATATAGTTTTGTATTATAAATCATGATTTCTAAATGTTGTATTGACGGAGTTTATCTTGGCTTCACAACGATTATACATTCTCTCTTTATCAATAGAGTCGTTTCTTTAAGCACATGGCACATATTCCGGTATGTTGTCCATTAGTTCACTTTACACTATAGGAACATTATTCTTAGACTTGAGGACCTCTCTATTGGATATTCCTTCCAATGGACTAGGAAATCTTATTTCAAGGCCTCCGTAATTCTCCGCGAGCCTAGGATTCCCACTAGGACGCCGAGTTGGTTGTACCATTAAAGTCCATTGATTATACTACACTATCGATGTTTTCTGATTATCAGTAATGTAACGGCTCTGTGTTGGACCGTCAGGCACATGTAACGGCCTAATATAAGACCGTCACATTCATCAGAGTTTGAATTCTTGATTTAGGGTTCAGACTAATGTAACGGCCTAATCCTGGACCGTCACATAATGTAACGGCCCAATGCATGACCGTCACCTTTCTCTGAGTCTATTTTTATTGTTCTGGACTCGGATCATTGTAATGGCCCACTACTGGAGTGTTACATGATGTAACGGCCCAGTAAACGACCGTCACATTGCTTAAGTACTTAATCCAAGGTTTGACCCAAGGGTTGATATTCCAAAGGTTCTAGATGAACTAATGATAGTCTAGAACTTATAAAATTGATCAAGAAACTTAATATAATGGAAAGAGAAAAGAATGTACCGTTATGCTGTCGATTTATTTCCATGAGCATGACATTGTTTAAGTCCTTTTTTTTTACTCTTGTATTCCAATATTGAAGCATCCATTCATTGATTATTGTTATCATGAATTATTGAATTGTACATTCTTGGCCATACTTTGTAGTTCATGCGTGGAAAAAACTTGATTTATACTTGAAGATGCGATCGAGCACTGATTATGTTCAAGGGCTCTATGCTAGTCCCCTCGGCTGATTGTCGGAACATACTTTTTTATAAACCATGGGGTATGATGCTACTGGCGTCGCATTGCACTGGGAGTACTTTCTTTATAAATAAGTGAATTATCCACGGCTCGTGAAGTGAAAATTCATAACACGAAGCAGCATGATTGATTCTTGTACATGACTTTCTTGCTTGATATTCCACAGAAATTCATGAAAATACTTGCTAAAAGGGGTATTGGAGTGATAAATATGTGGCTTGCTATTATATTCTTGATACATTCTTGTTCATGAAAGGCCAAATATCATGTTCTTGTTACATTCATTCTTATTCATTCTTGTTCACTCTATCTTACATGATTATCGTGTTACTTTGGTTTAATCGCATGATATTCGCATGATTTTGCCTTACTTCTTTAGAGCTAAATTGTTAATTACTTTAATAGTGCCTTCATGTTGATGCGAAGATACCTACTGGGCAAGTGTGCTCATTACCTATTTCTAATCTTTTTCAAGAAATGAAAGTGAGTCTGATTCGGGTTCAGAATGTTCAAGTAGCAGATCCGAGAGTGAATAAAGATGAGTGAAGACTTAGGAAGTCTATATTGTTTAGATGGAGTCAATGTAATTTTCCTATTTCTTGAGTCTAGTAGAGTGAAAGATGGTGGAAAAAGTTATTGTATTTTGAATATTTGATTGATAATGGAATGAAGTTGGATTTTTAGTAAATATTGTGCAATTGCATTCATTTTGTGTGATTGTCTTGCGCTCTGATCGTTCTTGCTTGCAAGAGGCTTACCATGCCGGTTGTTCGCGCTCCCCGAGTTAATCTTCCGCTAAAATAAAGGCTCGGGACGTGACAGTTAAGTCGGTATCAGAGCCTAAGTCTCAGGACTTAGGAAGAAGAGTCACGTAATAGGAAAAGTCCAAGGTTTAAGGACCCCTACCTATGAACTAAGGAAGAAGTTTCTATACCCATGTGAGAAGTGGGTAGAGCCCGAGATAAGATAATTAATTAGCTTTAAGATTTATTTTGTTCATTCAAATTTCATGAGAAATAACAAGTTGTTATTTTCTCTCAGGTACCTTATCTTACAAATGGCTCATCGTGTAGATTGGGATGGTATGCAACAAACAGTTGCCGGCCTTACCCAGACATTGCAAACTATAGCGCAAGGTGGCGCAGGGGCAAGGGCTGGTGACCTACATCGTAATTTTCAGAGTTTAAATCCTCCGCGATTCTATGGTTCGTCTAATCCCGACGAGGCGGAGAACTGGATAGACGAAATGAATCGTATATTTGATGTCATCCAATGTACCGATCAGGAGAAGGTGCGTCTCGCAACCTTTCAACTCAACAAAGATGCTCGCACATGGTGGAAGTCAGTTCCGGCACCTCCAGCCAATGCACCTCATACATGGGACGGTTTTATTACCCTATTCCGTGCCAAGTACTTTTCTGAGCACGTAAAGGAATGAAAGGCTATGGAGTTCGCCGCTCTTCGGCAAGGAATGATGACGGTTGCCGAATATGAACTATAATTCTCAAGGCTTGCACCTTACGCACCATATCTTATCAGCACCGACTTATTGAAGGTAAATCAATTTATGGACGGGTTACAACTCGGCTTTATTCTATAGCTCGGGACCCAAAACATCCGTACATATGCGGAGATGGTTCAGCGAGCATATTTATGTGAAAGGACCTTAGAGAAGGTCGAGAAGTTAAAAGGGAAAGGAGAAGAGTCGAGCCAACGTTCTGATCGGCATTATAAGAAAGAGAAATTTAGTATCATGGAACCCTACAAAAGCTATGATAGTAAGAAAAGATCTAGGAGTGGGAACAGTGGAAGTTCCCACAAGCAAAAGAAAGTCAAGGAAGAGAAGGAGCAGGTCGCCACGGCTTGCACATTTTGTGAGAAATTCGGCCATTCGGCTGAGGAGTGTTGGAAGCGCCTTGGCCCTTGTTTACGTTGTGGAAGCAGGGAGCATCGCATGCCGAATTGCCCCTTTATGAAGGACCAGTCATCTGGTAATGGACGCAGAAGGCAGGCTCGCCTCAATGCCATTCTAGATGAAGAGGAAGCGCCCAAGGATGATGGGCTTATGGAAGGTACTCTTTAAATTTATTCTCGTCCTACATTTGTGCTATTTGATACTGGTGCCTCTCATTCTTTTATCTCCACTACTTTTGCTAAGACATTACCAATCGCATCAGTTCCCTTACCTTCAGATCTTGCTATTTCCACACCCTTAGGATCTGGAACTAAACTTACCAACTATTATCCTGATAGCGAAGTGATAGTAGAAGGTCACAATCTCCCCGCAAACTTAGTATGCCTTGACATGAAAGGTTATGATGCCATTTTAGGGGTAGATTGGCTTGTAGACCACGATGCTTATATCAATTCTCGAAATAGGATTATATCTTTTTGAAAGCCCGGTCTTCCGAGATTCTCTTTTCTTGGCATCAAGTACAAGAAACACCCCACTATTGTATCCTCACTTCACGCTTGCAAACTTATCTCGCAAGGATGTGAAGCTTTTCTTGCTTCTGTCATTATTACAGAGTCCAAGGAAATTATCATAGCAGACATCCCTATTGTAAATGAGTTCCCCGATTTGTTTCCCTCAGAACTACCCAGTTTACCTCCCGAAAGGGGAGTGAACTTCACTATTGAACTCATTCCAGGAGCAGCACCTGTTTCTATAGCCCCTTATAGGATGTCCCCCACGGAGCTTAAGGAATTGAAAAGGCAGTTGCAGGAACTACTAGACAAGGGCTTCATCAGACCTAGCACATCCCCTTGGTGTGCGCCGGTTCTATTTGTCAAAAAGAAGGATGGTTCTCTAAGACTATGCATCGATTATCGGCGACTAAATCAGCTTACAATCAAAAATAAGTATCCATTGCCGCATATTGATGAGCTCTTCGATCAGCTTTTGGGAGCAAAATATTTCTCTAAGATTGATCTCAGATCAGGTTATCATCAGCTTAGAATTAAAGAAGAAGACATTTATAAATCGGCTTTTCGAAGTCGTTATGGCCACTATGAATTCGTGGTAATGCCATTTGGGTTAACTAATGCCCCAGCAGCATTTATACAACTTATGAACAGTGTCTTCCAGCCACACCTAGATCAATTCATTGTCGTCTTCATCGATGATATCCTGATATACTCCAAGACAAAAGAAGAACATGAAGAACATCTAAGGATAGCTTTGCAAACACTTAGAGAACACAAGCTTTATGCCAAACTCAATAAGTGTGAATTCTGGCTCGAGAAAGTCTCATTCCTAGGCCACATTATTTCAAAAGAAGGTATTGCTGTGGATCCTTCTAAGGTAGAAGCTGTCAAGAATTGGAATCGGCCAACGACCGTATTAGAAGTAAGGAGCTTTCTGGGTCTAGCTGGTTATTATAGAAGATTCATTAAGGACTTCTCAAAGATAGCAGTTCCTTTAACTAGACTCACAAGAAAAGAAAATCCTTTTGTCTGGTCAAAGGACTGTGAAAAGAGCTTTCAAAATCTTAAGAATCACCTTACAAGAGCTCCTATTCTATCACTACCAATGGAGGGTGGTGGATTTGAAGTATATACGGATGCATCGGGTATTGGCTTAGGATGTGTCCTCATGCAGAAATGAAAGGTGATCTGTTATTCTTCAAGGCAAGTACTGAAACAGCACGAGGAAAATTATCCTGTACATGATTTAGAATTAGCAGCAGTTATTTTCGCCTTGAAAATTTGGCGTCATTATCTTTATGGAGAAAAGTTCATAGTATACTCGGACCACAAAAGCCTGAAATATTTATTCTCTCAAAAGGAGCTTAACATGAGGCAGAGGAGGTGGTTAGAATATCTCAAAGACTTTGATTTTGCTATTCAATATCATCCTGGCAAGGCTAATGCTGTAGCAGATGCACTCAGCAGAAAATCAATAGGTATGCTACCAAGTCTTATGATAAGCGTAACTAACCTTATTCCTCAATTTGATCAATTGAACTTAGATGTTGACATAAAGAAAGAAGACTGTTTCCTAACTAATATCCGAGCTCAACCTACATTGATAGAGGATTTGGTCAAGTTACAAGATGATGATCCAGTTTTACTAGAAATTAAGGCCAACATAGAACAAAGGCCGCATTTTTCTATTTCCAAGGATGTAAGATTGCTATTCAAGGGCCGAATATGTGTACCAGATCATGAGGTTACAAGGAAACTGATCCTAGATGAAGCACATAATTCCAAGTACACCATTCATCCAGGAGGTACAAAGATGTATCAAGATCTCAAAAGAAATTTCTGGTGGCCCAATATGAAGAGAGAGATAGCTGATTTCGTGTCCCGTTGCCTCACTTGTCAACAACTAAAAGTAGAATATTTTAGGCCCACAGGTAAATTGCATCCCTTACATATTCCCGAATGGAAGTGGGAGAGTATAAGGATGGATTTCATTATGGGGTTACCTAAGACAAGAGGTGGGCATGATGGCATATGGGTAATCATAGACCGATTGACTAAATCTGCATATTTTATACCAATAAAGAGTCGATGGTCTGTGGATATCCTGGCAGCATTATACATAAAAGAAATCGTCAAGTTACATGGTGTCCCAGTCACTATTGTATCAGATAGAGATCCCTGATTTACATCACAATTCTGGAAGGGCCTACAACATTCACTAGGGACTAGATTGAATTTTAGCACAGCCTTTCATCCACAAACTGATGGTCAGACGAAAAGAACAAATCAGGTAGTAGAGGATATGCTCAGGGCTTGTGCTATTGACTTTGGAGGTAGTTGGCATGATCACTTACCTCTAGTAGAGTTTGCTTATAACAATAGCTATCAGGCAAACATACAAATGGCACATTTTGAAGCCTTATATGGAAAAAGCTGTCGATCACCAATATGTTGGAGTGAAATGGGGGAAAGACAATTCTTAGGCCCCGATATTATCAGAGATTCTACAGAGAAAATAAAATTCATTCAGGAAAGAATGAAGATGGCGCAAGATAGGCAAAAATCTTATGTCGACAATCGAAGACGTGACTTGGAGTTTTATGTAGGAGATCATGTATATTTGAAGGTTTCTCCAGGTCGTGGTATTCGAAGATTTGGCATTAAAGAAAATCTAACTCCAAGATTCATTGGCCCGTTTGAAATTCTTGAAAGGGTCGATGAAGTAGCTTACAAGTTGGCTTTACCCCCACAATTAGCAGGAATTCATGACGTATTTCACGTCTCCATGCTAAAGAAGTATGTATATGATCCTGACCACATTATCACTTATGACAATCTGGAGATTCAGAAGGACTTGACATACGAACAAACACCAATAAAGATTCTGGAACAAGAAGTGCGTCAACAAAGAAATAAGGTTATCCCTATGGTCAAAATTCAATAGAAGAAAATATGGCCATATGAAGTAACATGGGAAATCGAAGCAGCCATGAGAAAAAGATTTCCAGGATTATTTAACTGTAAGTACACTCTCCACAATCCATGTATTGAATTTGGAGACCAAATTCTTCTAAGTGGGGGAGGGTGTAGTGCCCCAGAATTTATATAAGTTATTTCTAGATTATTTTATAATTTATTTGTAATTTATAAGGGCTAAATAAATTTATAAAAGGATTATTGAGTTTATTAGCCATTATAAGGCCCAATTGTGTTAATCAATTAGCCTAATCCACTTAAACAAATCAAAAAGGTTTAAAGACCAGGCCCATTTAGTTTGGCCCATATTCTAGAAGGTTATTAAGCCTATTCACAGATTTTAAAGGATAAACACCACTTAATAGGATAACTAGATGAAAAATAAATAAAAGAGTTTTATTAAAATTAAAATTCTGAATGCGTCGAATGTAACAGTCCATCGGGCGACCGCCACAGCCTTGTGACGCGTATACCCTAGACCATCACAGCCTGTAAGTTCCGTAAGTAAGAGAATGTATAAAAAGATTAGAACTTGATGATCTTATCCATAAGAGACCTAATTAGAATGACATGTAAAATCACTAGGGACTCTTAGAAGTCAGGTTTTAGAAGAATAAAGATAGATACAAATTATATAAATAATTATATAGGATAATTAGCAAAAGAGTTTGATTAATGTTGAACTCTGGGAACATTGAATGTAACGGTCTATCGTGAGACCGTCACATGCTTGTAACACAGGGGTCTACAACCGTTACACCATGTTAGTTCCGTGAAGGAAAGAACGAGTAGAAAGATCAGAACCTTGAGATCTTATCCACTAGGGATCGACTTGGGAGAGTTCATCACACTACTAATAAGGACTCTTAGGGATTAGATTCTGGCAGATTAAGGACTCTAGAATCGATCTAATCCTCAAACCCTAGCTAGAACTCTATAAATAGGACCTGGTTCTGAACTGTGCGACCCTTACATCTACTCGCATGGAATCAAGGTAAGGAGTCATAATCTCAGGTAAGTTCTTTAGAGAAATTTATTTACAATACTTTAGACTAACTCCTCTCCAAATTTCACGTCTTTAGGTCAAGAGGTCGTGGAGTTAGAGCCCAAGGAAGTTACTGAAAAGTCACAGGAAGAGGAGAGCTAGGGCACGTTTTTCAAACCCTAAATTGGAAGTTTAAAGCCAAGTTAAGAGGTAGGTTATCTCATGAACGGTAAAAACATCTTGATAGGACTAAAAGCCCTCTGGTTGGATTGGATTTTATGCATTATAGATCATCTATTTCATGTTTTACTAGCTCCATGCATTTCACGCATCTCTTAGCCTTAAATAGAAATAAAAGATGTTATCTTGTCTATTCACTGAAACCCATGCATGTAGATAGCCTATACCTTGTTATCATGCCTAGGATAGACATGGTATTTGATTTATAGACATGATGTGTGTTGATCTCTTAGGTTTCATATCAGTTTCTGTCAGCAGACGCTCTGACGCATCTTAGTAGGACCGTCACACTCATATAACGGGCTTACGATGAACCGTCACAGTCTCTGTTGTCTATTGCTTACTCCGTTGTCCCTAACGCACCAGGATTGGAGGGTTACATTACTGTAATGGCCCCTCGATAGACCGTCACAATCATTGTGACGCTCTCCTGTTAGACCGTTAGACTCTGTGTTCTGTCAGCTCATGACAGAATAGTTACCAATTAAGTTTACTTATAATTAACCCTAGATAGCTAAGTTTTAACCTGTTATGTGACTCTTAAGTTATCTAATTATTCATGATAGGTATTGCATGTTATTTTAAGTTATGCTAGTTTCATGTACCAAAAGTTCTATAGTTTTGTATTATAAATCATGATTTCTAAATGTTGTATTGACGGAGTTTATCTTGGCTTCACAATGATTATACATTCTCTCTTTATCAATAGAGTTGTTTCTATAAGTACATGGAACATATTCTGGTATGTTGTCCATTAGTTCACTTTGCACTATAGGAACATTATTCTTGGACTTGAGGACCTCTCTATTGGATATTCCTTCCAATGGACTAGGAAATCTTGTTTCAAGGCCTCCGTAATTCTCCGCGAGCCTGGGATTCCCACTAGGACGCCGAGTTGGTTGTACCATTAAAGCCCATTGATTATAATACACTATCGATATTTTCTGATTATCAGTAATGTAATGGCTCAGTGTTAGACCGGCAGGCACATGTAACGGCCTAATATAAGACCGTCACATTCATCTGAGTTTGAATTCTTGATTCGGGGTTCAGACTAATGTAACGGCCTAATGCTGGACCGTCACATAATGTAACGGCCCAATGGATGAGCGCGCGTCACCTTTCTCTGAGTCTATTTTTATTGTTCTGGACTCGGATCATTGTAACGGCCCACTACTGGAGCGTTACATGATGTAACGGCCCAGTAAACGACCGTCACATTGCTTAAGTACTTAACCCAAGGTTTGACCCAAGGGTTGATATTCCAAAGGTTCTAGATGAACTAATGATAGTGTAGAACTTATAAAATTGATCAAGAAACTTAATATAATGGAAAGAGAAAAGAATATACCGTTATGTTGTTGATTTATTTCCATGAGCATGACATTGTTTAAGTCTTTTTTTTTACTCTTGTATTCCAATATTGAAGCATCCATTCATTGATTATTGTTATCGTGAATTATTGAATTGTACATTCTTGGCCATACTTTATAGTTCCTGCGTGGAAAAAGCTTGATTTATACTTGAAGATGAGATCGAGCACTGATTGTGTTCAAGGGCTCTATGCTAGTCCCCTCGGTTGATTATCGGAAACATACTATTTTATAAACTATGGGGTATGATACTACTGGCGTCGCATTGCGTTGGGAGTACTTTCTTTATAAATAAGTGAATTATCCACGGCTCGTGAAGTGAAAATTCATAACACGAAGCAGCATGATTGATTCTTTTACATGACTTTCTTGCTTGATATTCCACAGAAATTCACGAAAATACTTGCTAAAAGGGATATTGGAGTGATAAATATGTGGCTTGCTAGTATATTCTTGATACATTCTTGTTCATGAAAGGCCAAATATCATGTTCTTGTTACATTCATTCTTATTCATTCTTGTTCATTCTATCTTACATGATTATCATGTTACTTTGGTTTAATCGCATGATATTCGCATTCGCATGATTTTGCCTTACTTCTTTAGAGCTAAATTGTTAATTACTTTAATAGTGCCTTCATGTTGATGCGAAGATACTTACTGGATAAGTGTGCTCATTACCTATTTTCAATCTTTTTCAGGAAATAAAAGTGAGTCTGATTCGGGTTCAGAATGTTCAAGTAGCGGATCCGAGAGTGAATAAAGATGAGCGAAGACTTAGGAAGTCTATATTGTTTAGATGGAGTCAATGTAATTTTCCTATTTCTTGAGTCTAGTAGAGTGAAAGATGGTGGAAAAAGTTATTGTATTTTGAATATTTGATTGATAATGGAATGAAGTTAGATTTTTAGTACATATTGTGCAATTGCATTCATTTTGTGTGATTGTCTTACGCTCTGATCGTTCTTGCTTGCAAGAGACTTACCATGCCGGCTGTTCGCGCTCCCCGAGTTAGTCTTCCGCTGAAATAAAGGCTCGGGACGTGACAGTTGCTGACTGAGCAAATCTGAAGTGAGCTTCTCATGCATCTAATCTTTCAACATTCTGCTTTTTTTATAGATGTAGTGGAGTGGATTATGCATTCTTTAGTTTTACACACATCTCCAACTATTCTAAGAGAAATAAATTGGCAATTTTAACCACATTGAATGCCCTTTTTTTTAGAAAGAAATAATGCTTTTCTGTTTTCAACACATTGAGGCAAGATGGAGATGCTCGGTTGTATAACGTTATGCTGGTTAATGCATTTTTACTGGGGTTTAACACCTTCATTTGATTTATATTATTCAAAATGCTGCTTGGTTCCCTGTTGAGCATTTTTTGATTTTTCCAGATATCTTCTGTGGCTTATTCCCAAACATCTCAGACCGCATGCATGCTATAGGTCTTTCTATAAATTATGTCTGTATTTTCTAATGTGGATTTTTTGTAGTTCTTTGTTCATGTTATCCTTGGTTTTAAGTGAAGTGCATTTTACCAACAACGTCTGCCTCTCCTTGTCGAAACCGCAGAATCATTCTAATGGCATTTGTGGGGACTACTCTGGCCTTTTGATGCTTTTCTGCCGCCGCAGTGGTTGCTAGACATCGATAGTACCTGTTTTTGGGAGGCCTACTTAGCTCTGGCCTTTCCATCCTCCTATGGTTGCAGTTTACTTCATCCATATTTGGTGGCTCCACTGCTATGCTCAACGTGGAGGTAACTACTACTTAGAATCTTGAAAGATCAAAATCTATAACATGTATTATAAGAGAATTGGGGTTTTTTTTCACTGGTTCAAGAGTTATGAATTGAGTCCAGTTAGATTCGGTTTGAATGGGGTGCTCCGCCACCAGCCCCCATCACCCACGGAGCACCGCCATTTCCTATCCTCCTCCGCCCCTCACCTCACATGGCAGACCAGTAGCAGACATGCATGGATCGGAGTCGCCTCAGCAGTGGCTGTGTCCACGGCTGCTTGCAGGTGATCCTGGTCCTCGTCTTCGCGTCCACCGCCACCTGCATCCCCGGTGCCCATTCCCTGACCACCTATAATGTGATTTTGATGAGGAGCATCAGGGAAAGTGGCTTCAGGTGGTAACTTTTGTGTGATCCCCTACTTTTCTTCTTTTTTTTTTTTTTGCTGTTGTAGGTGTTGCTTTGGGGTCTGAGATCTTGTGGCCGACTGGTCAAAATCTTCTCTAGGCCAACAAGAGTAAGATGATCCCTCTCTCTCTCTCTTGTTCATGTTGAGGTGGTGATTTCTTTTCTTTCACATTACTATAGGGGTTCTATTTCATATATTTGTTATTGGCGTCAGATCTCATTTTGATTATGTTTGTTTTTGTGCTATTTTGAACATTTTGGTGAGGATACATCCTTATCTGTGGGGAAGACAATAGAGGTGTAGAAAAAATGGGATCTTGATCCCTAACGCAAGAGGGGGATGGCGGATTGCGTGGGATTGCATATTTTAGTTGTGGATTCTTAAGGAATATTGTGGTCTCTTCGCATCTTGTCAGATAAGTTTGGCGATGGTATTTGGTGTCACCCTCTTTTAATATGTTTTCTGTAAAGACAAAATAGTGATAGGTGGTTATCATCACATGTGCAAACTAAGATGGTGAAAAATGACGAGAAGGTTTCATAGAACTGGATGGAATTCCTTTAAGTTAAAAAAAGGCCTATATATAGACGAAGAAATTGGATGCTAAGTGCAATCAGTTTTCAGGGAACATACAACTCACTATGCTGGCCCCCCCAAAAAAAGAAAAATTGACTAACGTGGTGAAGCTTTATGAAAATTTCTCTGTTGTTATTTCTCTCTTTGGGGTTGTGGAGAATTATTAGCTAGATCTGTCAAAGGGCAAGGGTACCTATTGTGGATCAGCACTTGATCCTGTACTAGATATGATAGGATGGATGCCATATCCCAAATATGCGAAAGCCTATCTTGATCTCCCAAACTCCCAGTGGATATGATTCCTATACCCAATCTCTAATGGCACAGGTGCCAAGTGCACCATGATTCTTGTTAGAATGTAAAGTCTACCTAACTCCATAGAAAAACACCTATAGCATATGGTTATGTGCGCAATTGATTTCTCTTCTGACCAGGAACCTATGGGACCTTGGTTTACACATATGTGGACTTAGTGCTTCTCTTTCTTCTTAATATACAAGTACCTGTCTAGATTAGAAATTTAAATTTGTCAGAGAAAGGGTAGGAGGATCAGAGTTCTCATCCCTCTTTTATGGTTATCCATTATCATGTCTGTTGCACATCAAATAAAGGTGAACTTGAGAGCTCTTTCTACTTGCATGGTTTAGGAGACAAGTAGGGGTGTCACTGGATTGGATTAGACAAGATCTGAATCCGAATCCAACCCGAAACCAAATTATACATCTGTCTCAGATCCGGATTCGGATCTTAACCCAAAATTATATTTCAAATTCAAATCTACGATTTCGGATCCAAGACTTAAGACTCCAATTTATCTCACATGGATCTGAACAAGGATTTTGGATCCACATCTTAGCCTTCTATATTGCTGACATGTGGGCTGGATACATAATTATTTTGGGTTCGGATCTTGAATTTTGGGTCCACATCTGACATGAATTCCACTGCAAATGCATCCTCTAGGTTTCACTTCACTCGCACTTTAACACCTCACAGGAGCCCACGATTGTAAAAGCTAAGAACAATAATTCAGGAAAAAACACTTATAAGAAAGATAAAAACTGCAGAACTCAAAGGAGGAGGTAAATTTGATAAAATGATATATTCCTTGACCGTGAACTACAGGGTACAAAATTGAGATTCATAATCATCTATATTTCAGAAGTATGAATAAATACCTAGACTTCCAAGTACACAGCTAAACAGCCATTCTAAGTGAAGTTACAAGTCTTCTTCAGTTCATCATCATTCAGTCCACTTAAAAGTCATAAACTTAGTTAAAGATGCTAATAAAGTCTCAATAACAGGACTCCATATCAATAAACTAAACAAACTAAAAACATTATCCCTGAGGTTGGTTGACTGTCACTTTTGAGCATTTCCCACCCCAATCTGTAGCATTTCCCATACCTCTGAAGACCTGTTTCAGGGATCTTAAAATTGATGCCGTAAATGAAATGTATTGTATGTGTATAAAATGCAGAAGTTATAGATGGTACAAAGTCATGTCCATCTAAAGTTGACTGAACCTTTTGATTGTTGAAACATTATATGTTTTCCAAGAAAAGAAGGTTGTAGTATTTTTGGCGAGGTTTTTTTTCTAATATTTCTTTTCAGATTCATTTGAGTCCAATCTGATCGTGAGTGAGGCAGAGTCAATATATGATTACTGTTGGTATTGGTACATGTCTGTGTCAGGTGGTTCTTTTTTCTTTTTCTGGTGTTCAAGTTCACAACTTTTGATGAATTTTGATCCCTAAGATATGCTGTGATGATAAACATTGGATGACATTTCAGACCCAACAACTTGTGTCTTTGCGAGTACCACCAAGGACCATCTGATACACCTTTGGGATGCCTTATCAGGGGAGGTGAGGGGTGATTTCTTATGGAGAAATTTCTGATATGGTGGCATTTATGTTTAATCTGCCCTGGTTTCTGAAAGTATGATTTAATTTGCAGTCTCATTATTATGTTCTGCAGCTGAGAGGTACTTAAAGAGCATACGATTCCATGGATGAGCTGACTGCTGCAATTATCAGTTTCTTTCAATGCCTCCGGGA
The DNA here is from genome assembly GCA_022559845.1 of Amorphophallus konjac. Classification (NCBI taxonomy): domain Eukaryota; kingdom Viridiplantae; phylum Streptophyta; class Magnoliopsida; order Alismatales; family Araceae; genus Amorphophallus; species Amorphophallus konjac. The sequence continues at coordinate 471,190,526 of CM040121.1, forward strand.
CTATGTATGTAGGTTCAATTGAGGTTTTTTTTTTCCTTGTTCTTGATGGCGGTCCTTTTTTCATGGTTACTTTTTCAAAAACAATGATTTCTCTGACAGATTTTTTTCACCTTATCTTCATAGGCTATTTACTGGGTACAATAAATGTCTCAGGGTGTTTGATGTTCACCGCCCTGGTCGAGATTTTGCGCACCACTCAAGGCTTAAAGGCAATGAAGGGACATCTAGTACTGGTTTCTTTTCTTTCTAGATCTGATCCATGGTATGCTAATGAAAAAGAAGGATATAAGAAATGACAAGCAATTTTTAATTTCTCATTTATTTTATGTTTTCTTGGACAAATGCATGGTTTATACCACCAATTTTAGTGCAAGGAGAGGTAGTAAGCCAGATGGTGTGCAGGAGAGGTTCCTCCACCACCAATGTTAAGGAAAGTTAACAAAGAAAACAATAAGCAACAATTATAGGGAATTCACCTATGTTATCAAAGGGGCTTAATGAGGCGCTCGCCTAGGCGATGAGGCGAGGCAAGGTGCCAACAGTTCATCTCACCTCAGCTAATCTCACCTTGGTGATTAGGCAGGGCCATGGACACCTTAAGGCTAAGCCCACTTGGGCCACCCAGCCCCTTCCTATAATCCAGTCCATTCCTATAACACGTGTGTATGTATAAATTAAGTACTCTTATAGGTTTTATATGTGTTGTTGACATATTTAATGAAATATATTTTTATCTGACCTATTTATAATTTTAATGAAATGTCGCCTCAAATGTCCTAGGACATCGCCTAGGCATTTGAGGCTTGAGGTGACCCCTTGGTCACTTCAATTGTCTTTTGCCTCTGACTACATAAAGGTGTTTAAGTGAGGTGCGAGGCCAATAATTCGCCTCGCTTTAGCCAATTTGCCTAGGCGATTAGCTTCGGTCACAAGTACCTTTTGGCCAAGCCCACTTGGGTCACCTAACCCATTCCTATAACCAAATCCAATTTTTTAGGTGTTTTATCATGAAGTTGAGCTTAATTAACACATGTGCATGTATGAATTGCTTTGGAGGAGAGGTTTCTCCCTAGTGAAAAAAGAGTAAATTTCTACAATGAGAATGGGAGGATGTTTGAAATTTTGACTTCCCTCCCCCATTCCTTAACAGATTTACAAAGAATGAATCTACACCAACAATAAAAGAAAGAAATGGTACCCAAACGAATGTTTTCTACATAAATTCTACTTCCCTATAAGATTCATTACTCTCACACCAAATACTCCAGCAAACATCATGTGGAAATAGCAGTACCATTCTCGCCTTTGTGCTTTGTGGAAGTCAGGCTTTAAGGCCCCAAAAGTAAACCCACATTTCTTGGATGGATTGAAACTGACTTTGAAAGTGGAAGATCTTACAAAAAAATCTGCCAAACTTCTCATGATATAGGACAATTGATGAAAGATGATCTGCATCTTCTTACACAATAGCACAAAAACTACACAAAACATCAATCTCCTATCTCCATTTATGTCTACAAACCTTGGTGACAATGCACTTCTATAGAACAAGTCACATAAATGCTTATACTTTGAGAGGAGACCCCACCTTCCAAAGTTCAGTGTAATTTGGAATCAGTGAGGAGTGCTGTTAAAAAATTGTAAACATCCTTATTTGAAAGCTGCCCACTACTGTTGTTCCATATATAAGAATTCCTCACACCATCTTATACTTTAATAGAGGATAAGAGATGCAACAAAGATAGGTATTCCTGAAACTCCTCGTTCTTGAGAACCCTCCTCACAGGGCTGATGGTCTCGACTGCTTTTCTTGTGATGTACTTTTTTTTAAGGTTGTACAATGCTAAGTCGTTTACCTCAAAATTTTCTAAAGTTTACTCTACATAGACCACTCTGGAGATGAACACTTTTAATGTCTACTTACAGAAATTTGTGAAACTTTTTCCATTTGTAGGGTGGCGACTTCTCAAGAGGAGACAGTGTGTCCTCATTTCCTAGCGACTCCTAACTTTCGGCTTTTGGGCTGTATCTCAATCTCGATGTCAATTGCTTCTATCTTGTGGGTGATATTAGTTATGTACTTATTGTAGGTTACTTGAACTTCAAGGGCACTCTTTATGCATCATTTGAGTTGATAACATTATTTTTTGTTATTGAGAAGTCTTTGTTTTGTGCTTAGAAAGGTTAAAGATTTTTGTTTGGTTGCCCTTCTTGAAGGGTGTTTCCAAATACGTATGAAAAAAATCTTGCCTTCATGTCTTTGTTATTAAGTTCTTATCACTTCCATACAATTGACAGCTTATTTTCTTCCCTCACATTTGTTCAAATGACTTGCTGATTTAAAACTTAAATTTGTAACCCCAATAGTGAATGCTATTTTTCTCATTTTAGCTAGCCATTCTAATCAAAAGAAGAGATAAAACCATTCACTAAAACAATAATGATTCAACCCACCAAGTTTTTTTTTGAAAGTGGTTGGTACCACTAATTTGTATTAAAGTAAAAGAGAGGGATGCACATGTGTAGTCAGTGATACTCAACCGACACCAAACTACATGGCAAGAATCAAATACTGTATAGATCATAAATGAATGGGAGAAATAGAAACTAGGCTTTGCCTATGCTCATTCCCTTGCTGCCAAAGTAGCATGATGGTAAGTTACCACCTTCATCACCTCAACAATTATTATTTGTTTGTTTGTTTCTAGGTGCCTTCGTTGCTTTGGGGAGAATTTTATGAATATTTTTTGAATGTTTTATTTGTAACCCTTTTTCATAGGTAAGTGAATTTTGTAGATCTACCAGTGCTTTAGGCTGAAACAATTTCTTGTCCCCATGTATCATCGACTTTTGATTTTTCAAAGCTTATGTTAGCATGTTTCTCCGTATAATTCTTTTGTCCCCAGTCCACATCCAATTGAAGTTGAAATGGCGCCATTAACAACATTTCCTTATCAAGATAAGGTTGGCTCATGCATCACACTTGTACATTAAATTGTTCTAATCCACTTGTCTTCTTGGCTGAACTTATGCACCACCTATTTTTTTCAATCCGATTTCAGATCTGCTATTGATTGGTTAACTTTTATAATCACATTTATGAATACTATTTAAATCTTTCCAATTGTTCATGACATGTATATGATAACTAGGGAGCAAATGGAGCCATACAACACGTGGCAGATTTGGTGGTGTGCTCATCAGTAGCAAGTATTCAAACAACAATAGATCAGGTAATATTCCATATTTGTGCAGAAAATCCTTTAATTAGTATCATGATTGCTTCCAGTTTTGTTGCACTTGTCCTACTGCCAGCACCTCCAGTTATTTTTGTTTTCATTGCTTCCAGTTTTAAGAATATTTTGGGTGTAGCAGTATCTGATGACTAGGGTTTGAATCACTAAACTGGGACAGTGACTGGGGACGATTAACTTAAAGATTGGTAGGGTTTGGAAGGTGCTGAGAAGCTAAGCTATGCATGTCCCTGCTTGTCCACAATTTGCAGGTTGGTGGATGAGCAAGATACTCCTGGGAAGGAGATGGTCAACAATTGCCTCCTCAACAACTGTATAGTCCACTGTCACACATTCTTTAATTTATCCTTGTCAATTTGAGGTATAGGATCTTAGCATGTAAGATTGCATTATTTTTCCTGTTGCCAGTTTGTGATTGCTTGAGTGTTTATTGATTGCCAATAAACTTGTTTCTACCCAAACCAAGCGCTGTGAGACCTACAAGGTTTCCAGTCCCAATATTTGTGGTCAAAGGAAGGGCGGCTTAATATATTGAATCATACAGAATTAAAAAACATGTATCCACTACAAAGACAGTTGAATCAGTTCATACAGGATGATAAAGATGTGTGTTGGTGGGGCCATGTGCATGTGCCCCTAGATCTTGTGATGAATCTGCAGGCACATGATCCCAAAACTTGGTCACTTTTTTCTAAACAGTTGGAGGTTATTTGAATCACACTTCATAAGGTGAAGTTGGAGGGGCCTTGGTAGAGGATCAGAAACTGATCAGCTTTTAGATGAATACGTATGTAGATAGTTTTTCATACTTACATTATTATTTTCAGAATATGTATGTGGACACTTTTTTTAGAAACTAAACCACTTTTACAAAAAATAGTAGGAGAGTGCATCCATTACAGTTTTTTAGAATTACATCTTCATCTTATAGTCAAAGTTCCCAAAACAATCTTTTTCTTACCTTTACTATTCCAGAGATTGTGGATAGGCTGGATTCATTTTCATATGAGAAATTCAAAACCTTCCTTGTAGATTTTTGACCCATGATCAGCTTGACATATATAATGGCTTTTATTGATGCGACTATGTTTATTCGGTCGCACAGTTACAAGGCAAGAAGGTGAAAATGCTAGATTTGGAGGGAGAGCATGCAGGGACAGAGCATGTCATGAGCGTTGATAACGACAAAGTCATCATGGAATGGCAAATTGGAATGGCCTATTATGAAATTTCTGTTGTTTTTACAAACAAGCCCAAAGCACCACTTTTCATTAAAGATCAACATAGGAAGAAAATTAAAGTTGTCGTCGGGAGCCATATTTTATGGCTTACAGAATACATATGTAAAGTATCATTCTTTCATTTCTAAGTTTAGATTGTTATGTTTAAGTTGAAGTGAAATTACTCATAACTATTTATCTATTATGCAGGTAATCCCAGATGTGGCTAACAACAACTCTCCCACATTGTGATTTGCTTGATGATTTGGTGATATCTTAGACTCTGACATTTTGATATGTATTTGTGATGATAAAATATATTAATTTTGATTATATATATGTTTCGACTAAGTTACACCTATATGTTTTTTGTACATGGTAATGCATCATGATTCATTATTGTCACATATTGTGATTATAATGATACATTGACACAATGTGATTATTATGGAAATATCAATGTGATGAATTTTTTTATTTATGATTCATATGTGAATGATGTAGATGTATATAGGTTGTGAATGTGTATGTTATTACGAATGTTACTATAGGTTACCTATGGTTCAAATTATACCTACGGTTAGTACATGTTACTTACGGTTCAAATTATTACCTATGGTTAGTACAGGTTGCCTACGGTTCAAATGACTTACCTACGGTAAATATAGGTTTACCTACGGTTCAAATGGGTTATCTACGGTTCAAACAAATTACTTACGATTCGTATAGGTTACCTACAGTTCAAATGGGTTACCTATGGTCAAATGGGTTACCTATGGTTACCTACGATTCAAATTGTTACCTATGGTTTAATTGTGTTACCTATGGATCGTTCACGTTACCTACGATTTTGCTAGAATATTACGATCGTCGATAAAAATTACGTAGGTAAAGTTTTACCTACACTATATAAATTTGTAGGAAATTACCTACGCGAAACAAATCGTAGGAAATTACCTATGCAAAACAAATCGTAGGAAATTACTTATGCGAATAATTGTAGGAAATTATCTACCAGACTAAAATCATAGGAATAGAGAAATCCTATACATATGGATACTTAGAGTAGGTAATTACCTATGCTCTTTAACTATAGGTGTTGACGCCCCTATTCCTACGTTTTTTTTGTCGTGGAGGTAAAACTTTACCTACACAGTTTTTACCGACGACACACAAGCGTAGGGAGTGTCGTAGCTAAACCCTATATCTACAGTGTTTTGTCTTTACCTACGACATTCTTCGTAGGTGTAGGTTATTCTTGGTATAGTGAAAGATCAAATATGAAGTGCACAAAGAAAAACATTTGTTCACAGAAGGTCAGAAGAAGAAATTTTTGGACCTTAACATAAAATTTGAGTGGCATCTAAAGACACTAAGAAAAATCATTTAGGGTTGCACAAAATTTTCTAAAATGCCCTTAATACTTAGCTATACACTAATCCAAAATACAATGTACTTTTACATCTATTTTTGCCTCAAACCAATAGAAGAATATTTCTGAAAAAGGAAAACAACTACAATCTTCCACACAACAATAGAATATAAAATACTTGGAAGAGTTATTATAGGGCAAGACAAATCACTTAACAGATATAAGGGCTTGCCTTTATTAGAAAAGATTATACCCAAGAGCTAAAACATCAAAAAGAAGAAGAGTTAGGAAATGAAGGAATTTTAAATAAAGCTTGAAATAATAAGCACAATATCTTCTAAACCTGTTATGGGTGAAATCCTCATATCTCCTGACATAGGTAGAAAATCATAAAGAGATCAGTTGTATTTTGATATAACTATGCAAAAGATCTACCACAAAGGACTTAGGCGAAAATAAAGACAACTGAAGTAGGTGCTACTTCAGTATCTTAAAGGAGATAGGTAAAAGAGAAGATAGTTACATAGGCGAATCTCCATCTATCTCAGGAAAACAACAAAACATTGATTTTTTCTCTAAACAATGAGTTAGGCGATCTATCACCTATCTCAAGAAAAAAGTACGAAATAGTCTATCTAAGCACAACACGCTTTAATGAAGAATAAAGACATAAGCGGAACTACTCCTATCAGGTAGAAAGGAAAAAACGTCTCGATGAATATCAGACGTGCGTCCACTACAAATAATATGCAGTTGCCTAAAAAGAAAAAGAACAAAATAAACTTTTTTATATATGGGTATGGTGTTAGACATAAAGTGTTGGTCCCAAGGTAGGCGAGCGGATAAGAAGGGATGTTGAATTGTCCCCCACATTAGGTGGCTAATTAAAAACCTACGCAGTGGAATTAACAACTTTAATCGAGATTGAATAGATTAACTAAGTAAGATAAACTGGTTCTCTCAATCTCGCTGCACTCACTCGAACATACAAGCAATTTAAACGAATAAGCACACATCCACAAAGGCAAACCATAAGACACGGGATTTTTAAGGTGGTTCGGGACCACGACGGGCTCCCTACGTCCACCCCTCACCTAACCGGTGAGATTTCACTCGGGGATAAATTCCCAAAATAGAGACGACGCTCCAAACAAACACGGGACAACGCCTACACACACACACACACACGAAGATGCGGTCTCCAACACGGTCGTACTTCGGATCAAGACACACACACAAAAACTGTAACAACAGTGGCACACTATAACTACAACCGTACGCAGACGATTCTCCACACACAGAGTCAAAGTTCAGAAAATAAGAATATGATCAATACAAGCTCATAGACCAATTTCAAATAACTAGAATAGATGTAAAAGGGGTGAAGAAATAGATCCCCACATGTAGAAAGAGCTGTAGATGGTATTCTTCGATCCTCGGGTCAGAGGGAAGCCGGATGCCGTCGATATGAATGTCACCGTGATCCTTTCCACTTTTTCTTCTATCACGATCACAAAAGCCTTCCGGATGTAAATGATATCCTCATATTTATAGAGCTCGACTCCTTTCTTCCCTTTCCTTCTCCTACAAGATAGATAGAAATGTTAGCTCTAGGTATTTCTCCCAAAATCACAGGTTATATATACAACCATGAGAGAATGATGAAAAGACTTTAAAACCCTTCACAAAACCCTTTAGAACATGCCCCAACATATGTATAATAACCCTAGGGACAAATGGGTAAAGTTTGAGCGCAAAGGATTTAGTGGGTTTCGGATTCCCGTTATTGGGTTTTCGCCACATTCGGTCAACCTAAAGATAGGGTCGGTTGACCTAAAGATCACAGAGCTGAAACCAGTCAGCCCTTGGAAGTTCGGTCGACCTAACTCTACTGACTTCCCCATTATGCATAGTTCAGCCCCAAATACCATAGCAACCCTTCCAAACTCGGCAACAAACTCCTTTGATCTTGGAGGGTTTATATAGAGTATTTGACCTGCAAAATCATAGAAACAGGATTAGAAACTTTAGCTCAATAATCCATATGATAAATGCATGAAGTATATACATGAAAGCCCAATTGACAAGGATCATTCAAGCAATATGAAAACCATTCAAACCAACATATTTGCTCACCAAAAAATAGGATCAAGATCATAAAGCACGAATATGAATAAGGTGTGAGCAACTTGTAACCATGAAGAGAGTGCAGAAGGCACATATATTAAAATTCATGTTCAAGGTGCATAAAAACTCTTTTGAAAATATGTTTATCCACGTCAAGGAATCAAGTTCATATAGCAATGAACTTTATGCAACAAGTGCAACAAGAGTAGCATTGTAAAACTAAAATCCACATGAACGATATGATTGAATTTAACACATGTTCTCTTCATAGTACCATGAGCCATATGCATTGGAGTGATGCTTAGGAAACATGGGGTTGGCATCATCCTTTGATAGGTCGACACTATGAAAGGGCATGAAAGCCCATGCAAGCACTCAGTTCTCCTCAACCATATGAGACCACTAAAAACACAATGGCTCAATGCTTCAAGAGAGTTATACATGAAAGATCATCAAGTTTTGTATCAATGAATTAAGCACATATCAAACCCAAAATTCTCATATGAAAAACAACTTAATAAACCATGCATTTTTTCAAACATGCATGAGCCTCAAAGACCATTTACATCTCAACCATATTTAAACATGGTCCATGTAAGAATTGTAATAAGTATAATAATGAATGCATACTATCATCAAAAATATATGCAAGCATAAAAATATATGCAAGCATGCATGAAGTTCTTCCATATACACACACACTATTTTGTTATCATCAAAATCAAAACCAAGAGGGAGCACAAACCCAACAATCTCCCCCTTTTTGATTATGGTAAAATATTATGGCATCAATCTCAATCCTATATTTTCTCCCCCTTTGGCATTATCAAAAAGTGGGGATGAAAGCAGTGAAGTTCAAATTTCAACAAGACGAACAAGATGGATTCATGAATCAATAAAAGCTCACATGAGAAGATTAGATGATGCAATAGCACAAGCAATAACAAGATGTTTCATGGAATGTCTTTGACGCATTAAATCATTTTCTTGATTTTCAGATTTTCAGATTTTCAGATTTTTAGTTTTCTTTTGAAATGCATGAAGTAAGATGCAAACAAATGATGACATATGAGATGCACATAATGCAACCAAGTATATATATATATATATATACATGTAACATATCTCCCCCTTACTTATTTAAGAAGGGAATAGGTATAATAAAGGTGCATGGGAGTCATGACAATCGGAATGTTCATATATAGCACCTAGGAGGTTGCACAATCATATAGGAAAGTCATGCAATAGTCAATGCAGTTAATCGATTTTCTGAATACAATATTAAATCAAATTTTCATATGTGTAAGTGAATAACATGAAAAATGACTATAGCCATGTGAATATTCAGATTTTCAAATCAACACAATAAGAGATTACACAGACTACATTTTAATTTATGAGAACAGCGTATTGGAGGCTACGCTCTGCCGTAAATAATTTTCACCTCAAATTTTAACAAATTCACAAGAACAATCAGAATTTTTCTAAGAATGATTAGGTTCAAATAATTCTTTTTTACGCGAGTAGACACATGGAGCTCATGCCAGACTCCATGGTTACTCAGAATATTGAACCATTTCACTTCATTTTAAACAGAGGTACTTTAGTCAACATTTTTTAGAAATGAACCACATCATGTCTCAGGTGACGTGTATCCAGTTTACTTAGTGAGACTAAGTATTGCTCTGTCATTCATTTTCTTTTCAGATTTTCTTTACAAAAATAAACAGGCAAATTTTTCCTCAACTGCCTGTTCAACATACATACAACAAGTTTAATATCTCTATGGCTGGTTTGATAATCAAATAGTGTCATAGAGATTTCTCACTTGATGAAAGAGAAGGATGGGGGGCCCACGCCCCCCCTCACACATATCACCTTTGTTCAAGCCCGGGTAAGACATTCAACCCGAGAGGGTCGAATGCCATACCCCTGCTCGATAAACAAACAGGGCCATAGAGTGTTGAAAGGAAATTCCTATATCCTTATGTTTAACACTCATTTTCACATTTTGTGCATGAAGTGTATGAACTTGATTCAGCATGTATACCGAAAATATATGAACACATAACAATGCAGCTCCCCCTAAATAGATGCACTTATGAAATATTTACTCCCCCTGAGTGTGTGACATGAAACACACAAGTAATGACCCAATTGGAACATTATTTATCAAGAAAGCATAAGGTCATAGAAATTCCATAGGATGGGGGTGAATAACATATAATAAAATGTAAACACACAAATGAAATATATGTAATATGCAAAGTAAAATGAAAAGATATGATACCATTGTTGGAAGAATTCACTTTAGCATTTATGCAACGTGAACAATGTCCAAAATGATGCATTTCATTTGAATGTCATAAATGCGATGCAAAATGTAATGTGATGCAAGATTTTAGATTTTCATTTGAAAGTTCTAAACACATTATAAAATTTAACATGGGTGCAAAATGTAAATTTTCACTTTTTCATTTGAATGAACTTAATGCACCTAATGTAATACAATGCAATACAAAAACAAGATCCAAGAGTTTGATTTTTAGACTATCATGGTGAATTGCACATGAAAGCATTCGCATTCAAATGATAAACAATAAATATTCTCCATGACATAGCCTTTATGAACAAGGGTGCAAATGTGATCAAAATCAAGCAATGCAACCTATCACCTATATGAGCAAGTGACTCATGGTACGAGACGGAGGTGTAAGTCCAAAGACTCTACTCACGCACGGTGATATATTTCAGATAGGAATAATCTGCCCTTCCTCAATCACCATTTAATATACCATGTAGTCATGCAATGATGAACAAATAGATGCAATGTAAATTTATAAGAAAAATAGATTTTTCTTGATTTTCATGAATGGAAATTCAAATAAAACAAATTTTAATTTTTTAAAAATAATTTAAAATTTTATTTTTCAAAACCTGTGCCATGAGCATCCATTATTTTTCAAACCTTCCATTTGGCCTCAAGGCAATCTTGCACCAAAAGTTCTCATTTCACAATTTTGGGTACCCAAACCTTCTTGGGTCCCGGATGGTTAGTTGCACCTCTCGTGGGTGCCTTCCACATTCTTTGGGCATGCATATCATCAAAATACATTAAAGAGCAATATATCATACATGGTATGCCCAAATTCACCACAGTAATAACAACATCCAAAAGATTTCACAGTTTTCTTGTATGCATAAGCATTGAATTTATGTGATTTAACATGAATGTTATCATTATAAGCATGGAAATTTTTCTTCTTGATTGCATGAATGTCATCATTTTTCTTTTGAAAACATGATTTCATCAAATGACCATATTTGCCATAGTTGTAACAATGCAATGGAGGAACTCTATTATATGGTCGTTTTCTATGAATATGGGAATTTTCAAATTCATTTCCTCTTTTTATAAATTTCCTTGATTTTTTGAAATCATTCATTTTCTTGCATGTATTCAATTCATCATTTTTCTTAACAAAACAATCATTCATCATGTGTCCATACATGCCACAATAAAAATATGACACACTTCTTCTTTTGAAAATAAATTTATTTTCACATGCTTTCAAGTCATCGGATTTCATAACAAAACAGTCATTCATCACATGACCACATTTACCACAATAAAAACATGAGATATTTTTGTTGGTAACATGATATTTGACATTGTGCTTCCTAGCATGAACATTTGTATAAGCAGAATTATTTTTCACTTTTGAGTTTTGCTTCTAAGTTTTGCTTAACATTATATCTTTAGGTTTCCCTTTTAGCATTGTGAACATGTTGAGCATTTGAAGTACTAGAGAAGTAAAAAGCATGCACAAAAGATGTTTAGACCAAATACTTTTTTTTGGTGGGTTCATACTCAAGACCTTCTCTTTGAAAATTCACCTTGGTCTCCAAGATTTTCTCAAGGTTATCTTTCACTTTCACAAAAGTAGACAAGAAGCATTCAAATCAATAATTTATTTTTCAAGTGATGCAATGTGCAATTCATAACTAACTATTTCTTATTCACTGCAAACAACACTTTCATTTAACACTATATTTACAGTTTTATAGCTTTCAATTTCTTGTTCTAGCACATGCAATTTTTCGCATTCATCAACAACCAAACTTTTTCCTTTTTCAAAAACCAGCAGTTTCTTAGACATAGTTGTATTTAAATGCTTCAGCTTTTCAATTTCTTCTTTCATATATGAAATGTTTTCTTCATATTTTTTGATATCAATCAATAAAGATTCTTTTTCAGTTTTGAATTCCAAACATTTATCACATGAAGAATTTTCATGAAATGATTTTTTAATATTTTTCAAACTACCTTCAAGTAAGGAAGTCTGAATCAATAGAGCACTGTTTTCCTTTTTAAATTCTTCTTTTTCATTTTCCAAACATGAAAGCTTTTGTTTAAGCATATCAACTTCAGATGTGAAAGATTTATTGAGACTTTCAAGTTCACAACATTTAACACAGGAGGGATTACCATGAAAAGTATGTTCAGGTTTCTTTTTAAGTTTTCTATTTTCAGATTTAACCTTCTTATACTTTTAAATCAATTCATCATACAAATCCATGAGCTCTTCAAAAGAGATTTTCTCATCTTCCGAGTCTAGCTCGAAACTTTCCTTACTTGTTGTATCGTGATTGTCGGCCATTAAGCACTCACTATCCTTTGTCGCTTCATAGTCCTTGATCAGGCACTTCAATATCTCTCTGGACGTCTGTGGACGCACTTTTTATTATTTCGTTTATTTAATGCGTGGGCGTGCTAGTCACAAAGTGACAGTTTATTCGAGTTTCGAGGGAGCCCTAGGTGCGCGCCGTCTGACTGATCAGACGATTGTGTAATTCGTGTCGGGACCAAAATCCGTCGTGCCGTAAAGGCCACGACGTTAATTACATCCCCTCGGAGAGAGGAACACCCTTGATTGATCGCCCGGAGTAAGGACCCTACGGCCTAAAGAATAACATTGATAAAATGAGATAACAAAAATCTTAATGCCCCTCGGTGGGGTGAGAATGGTTAGATCATGTTGGTCGCTTACCGACCATTTCATATTCGGACGAAAGTCCATGCTGAAAGCTTTATAAAGACGGATACAAACCCGTGCAAATGTATGCCGGCTGTATGGCAAGTTTAATAAGAATGCGGGATTAAATCCCGATCGGAGCGGATCCGATTTATCGAGCTGTTGGCCCAGGGGCAATACCGAGTCACGGCCAAATCGGGGCGATCCCCAAGGTCCGAGCACGAGTCGCCGGGGCGTCATTAATATTCCGTTTGCCGGTCCGGAGAGGATGGGTTCGAAACGGACATCACCGTGTTTTCCCTTTTTTTAGTTAGGTTGTTAAATTTCGCTGTTTATTCACGTGCATGAGCATATATTTCTTTAGTTGTTACTATCGCTATCGCACAATTTTTTTTAAAGAGTTATCAGATTATACAATTTTATTTGAAAGTGCAAATATATTTTCTTCATTCATTAAGGTTAGTATTATATTTTTGTTAGTTTGATTTTATTGTCATATTTATTATTATTTGTTATTAATCTTTTTATGTTATTTTATTATTATTTATCTGTTTGCTTGCCTGCTTATTCGTTGATATTATACTATTATTATTATTATTATTAATTATCTTAACCTCTTCCTTTGCTTTTGGGTGGATGAGACTCATAAATGAAAATAAGAGGGACATACGAGTTGAGACGCAATGGAGCAACACCTGCGTCGATTCACCAAGCTTCAGACATTTTGGCATCTCTTCTTTTCTTTTAGTTATTTGTGTTATGCGTTCATCGGATGTGTACGTGAGTCAGTGTGTGTTGTGTATATCAGGTAAGAGAGTGCCTGTGTGTTCCTTTGTTTTACGTCGGTGCAATTCTATGAGTTTATGAGAGTGTATGTAACTGTCACGTGAAAGGTGAGAGTCAATTGTGTGGCATTCCCTCTTTTTTTTTTTATTAATTGATCAATGCAATTCTCGATTGTCACGTGGTATTATGAGACGTTTGATTATTCAGTCCCGCTCGTACTTATTTCTCCGTGTACTCCATGGTTCTCCTGTTTCAGCCGGAGCATCTTTTGTCATTTATCATTTATTTATTTATTTTTATATTTTTATAGATTACTTTTTTTAATATTTTAATATATATTATCTTGTCAAAAATTTGACAACATCTCACTCAGATCTGAATACGAGAGCGGTAAAATAGGTACACGTCCACAAGAAGTGATGTGACCTAAAAAAAATATAGATGCATACGGATGCGACGACACCTGAAACCATTACGTCGAAACACGGTGCCAAAATCGAGCGGACAAGAAGTTTGAATGCGAAGGGCAAATGCCACCGAATCGAGAGTGACAAACGTCACCGGATCAAGGGGTGGCAAATGCCACCGGATCAAGAGGTGGCCAGGGGTCACCGATTCAGCAAGCACGCGGGCGCACCGGATCGAGAAGGTGAGGACGTCACCGGATGAGGCGGGTGAGAGTGTCACCGGATGGAAGGGCATGGTGGTGGAGCCACCGGACCAAGGTGGTTGCAAAGGCCACCGGATCATATGGCGGTGAGAAGGGTCATGGCAAGGCCACCAGATAAGGTGATGGCAAGGCCACGGGGTGAGACGGTGGCAAGGGCCACCGTATCAAGGGTGGTGGCAAAGGGGCCACCGTATGAAGTGGTGGTGAGAGCCACCGTATCAAGTGGTGGTCAAGAGGCATTGTGCCAAGGGTGGTGGCAAGGGCCACCGTATCACATGGTGGTGAGGGTTTGCCGGATGAGGTGGTGGTAAAGAGTCACCGGATGAGGAGGAAAAGAGAGCCACCGGCGTTTGGTTTAGCTCTTGAGGGGGATTCCAATCATTGGAATCCCCAAGAAAATCTAAGTCGAACCAAACGTGACGAAGTCCCACCGATTTTTGTGCACTCCCGATTTTCTCTCGAGGAGAGAGAGGGACACGAGCAGAAGAGCACATGCCAGTTCTCAAAAGCTCCTGTGGAGTTGCTTTTGAGAGAATTGCAGGCGATTGTCAATGATTGGTTGGGTGTTTACCCCTGACTTTTTCTCATTTCACATAAATAGACGATACAGAAACGTAACAGCTTTGGAAAGTATAAAGGGATAATATTGTGAATGACCTCTTGTGACAGTTAAAGTGCATCGACCACTCAAATGAGTCAGAAAATTTTTCAAATGCCACATACAAATATGAGGGTGAGCTATGATTGTACGATAATCAGTGATTATGAACTTTTTGAAACATGGAGAAGCCGAACCAAATGCAGCCTAAGAAGCCACCGGATCAAATGGCGGATTGAGCCACCCAGTCAAGGGGTGGTGGCGGAAGGGCCACCGGACTGCTACGAGGGGTGAGCCACTGATTGGAATTCTGTAGGGGTTAGAAGGGACGAGAATAGACCATGGACAGAGAGCAAAGAAATGGGCTGGTTGCAAGTGGAGAGACCTCCCTCCTTTTTTTAGATATATTCTCAGGGCTCTGTCCATCATCTTGGACATGCTCTGAGCCATCACCCCGCAGGGACTTCCCTGGTAGGAAAGGGAGTGGGACCGGCAAAAGGAAAAAGGGGTTCGCATACAAGAACACAAGGGCTTTCTGATTGACGACAGGCGAGGAGGAAAGCAGAGATAAACGTTGAGATAGGGGAGCGAAGCGTGAGCCGCGAAAAGGGGAATTTGCTATGCTAAGAGACGGCGAGAGGCATCGAGGAGAACGCACGGAGCATATGCACAACAGGAACACTAAAAAGATCATTTCTTCTATTCTTCCCATGGGGGAGCATGACAGCCTGTACCTCATGTAAATAAAAAGGGAAAGAAAACACGAAGAAAGAGAGGAATGAATGGAGATGCAATGGGGGAGGGAAAAGGAGCACTGGCTCTTCCCCTCCGAAGCCTCAGTCTCTATCCCACTCACCCTCTTTCTCTTCTTCTCTTCTCTCTTTCTTCTCTCTTTGCTCAGGCGATGGTTGCTGGAGCTGCGGGCAGCCGGGCAGCAGGGAGTCTAAGCCTCTTCTCCTTCCCCTTTTCTCTTGTTTCTGCAGGGTCTTTTATATGGCCCGATCGGCAGCAGCCGTCAACGGGAGGATCGCCTGGACACCTTCTGCAGGCCTTTATCTTCACGCGTCGCATTCACCGTTTCCCATTTTGGGAGTGAGCAGTAGGCTGGCAGCATAGTTGTCTTCGAGGCTTGCCCGGATCGGGAAACCTTCGAAACTCCAGCCACTGCGCGCCATAGCTTGGGCAAAGACTCTCAGCCGCTGAGAATACCCATCGGTTAATGCCCATTTGTTTTGTTTCCTCCCGCCGTTGCCACCGGATGAAAGCCTCGTACATGCCACTGGATCAACCTGAAGGGAGATGCCACCGGTTTAGTGGGATGGCACAGCCACCGGTTCCACTGGGTGAGAAAGCCACCGTCTGACTGTGTCAGAACTGATGGGTGTTGAGTGAAAACACAGTACTTGATAGGTGTGTTGGTCGCTCAATACGAGACGACCCTCGTGTATTAATACATATATACACGTTTACCGTTCGTGGCAATTACCGCACTACACATACACGACTTGATATAGACTTGATCGTTGTTACGAGATGCCTGGAATGTGAGTAGTGGTGTTGATCTTTGACTTAGTCTCGTGTTGTTTAACAGTTGCTTCACACGTTGCACGTTCCGTGTCAGTTGAGGATCGCTGTGATGTGCGGGAGGTAGATGGGTTGATACGCCCCTGCAAGCTCAACATGGGGCCAATAATGTTGAGCTTGGAGACCAAGTCTTGGAACCGTGAACGTGGTAAAAATTTCGTGAAGATATCTGTGACTTGATCGCGAGTGGATAAATAACGAACTTGAAGCATACCTTGTGCAACTCGCTCACTGACAAAATGATAATCGATCTCGACGTGTTTTGTCCGAGCGTGAAAAATAGGATTAACAGCAAGATAAGTAGCACCAATATTATCACAAGATAATACAGTGGACTGTGAAAGAGAAACTGGAGTTCTTTGAGAAGTGATTCTATCCAGATGACTTCAGCAGTAGCATTAGCAAGAGATTTATACTCATCCTCGGTACTAGATCGGGCGACAGTTGGTTGTTTCTGGAACACCAGGAAATTAGATTCTTTCCAAGAAAGATGGCATAACCACCTGTGGATCTGCGGTCGGAGGAACAACCAGCCCAGTCGGCATCCGCAAATGCATGAAGAGTAGTAGAAGTGTCACGGAAGTATAATAGACCTTGAGACACTGTCATCCGCAAGTAACGAAGTATACGTTTAACAGAAGCCCAATGAGCGTCAGTGGGAGCATGCATAAACTGACAAACTTTATTAACCGAATATGCTATATCCGGTCTTGTGATGGTGACATATTAAAGTGCCCCAACAATGCTCCTATAAATATAAGGATCAGCCAGTGGACTAGCACAACTGTCCACAATAGATGACGCAGCAATGGGAGTATTAATGGGCTTACATTTGTCCATATTGCCATGCCTGAGAATATTCTGAATATATTGGTGTTGAGAGAGAACCATTCCCTGCGGATGCGCCTGGAGCTCAATACCGAGAAAGAAACGAGCGGCGCCAAGGTCGCGGACAGCAAAGTCGGAGCTCAATGAAGAAATGAGGTGCTGAATCGCGGCCGGATCTGAGCCAGTAATAAGGATATCATCGACGTAGATAAGGACATAGAGACGAACATCCTTGGTCACCAAATAAAAGAGGGACGTATCCGTCCGCGAACCGGTAAAGCCCAACTCCAAAAGTCGTGAAGTAAGACGGGAGAACCAAGCTCGGGGAGCTTGGCGCAGCCCATAAATGGCACGCTGTAGTTGACATACATGCTCCGAAAATTGAGGATGTAGAAATCCAGGAGGTTGTTCCATATAAACAGATTCTCTGAGATAACCATGGAGAAATGCATTGGAAATATCTAATTGCCGAATGTCCCAGCCAGCAGTAAGAGCAAGAGAAAGCATCAACCGAACTGTGGTAATCTTGATTACTGGAATAAAAGTCTCATGGAAATCAACTCCTGGAACTTGACGATATCCTTTGGCAATAAGACGCGCTTTGTGACGTTCAATAGTGCCATCGGAGCGCCGCTTGATCTTGAACACCCACTTACAGCCCACAATATTAGAAGCAGAAGTACGTGGAACCAAAGTCCATGTCTGATTTTGAAGAAGAGCATTAAACTCCTTGGCCATGGCGTCTCTCCATTCAGGAAGCCAGACGGCCTGACTGAAACAAGATGGTTCAATGGAAAGAGACGCAGCAGTAGAGGGAGTTGTTGTCCCAGAAGTGGGGTTACACTGTAACACATTCGCCGATGGTGGCGATGGAGAAACTGGTGTAGTAGCATCATAGATAGCAGAAAGACGACGAAATTTTCAGTTGTAGGAGATGAACCACCGGAAGAAGCACCTGAAGAAGAACCATCATCTTGAATGGGAGATATGTCAGGCACATCAGTATTATTGCTGGAAGAGCACCTATCAGCATGTGGGCTTGTGGCTGAAGAAGACCCCTCTATATGTGGAGCAATGACACCATCAACAACAGCTACAGGTGCAGGCGGCAAAGGTGAGGACGCAACAGGAGCCAAGGGAGCGCCAAAAAAAGGTAAAGGGCCAAGAATTCCCGCAGAGGAAGTTGCCGGTGGCGAACGGTGCTCGGTAAAAGGAAAGCGCGACTCGTCAAAAATGACATGGCGTGAGACATAAATTTTTCCTGTGGATAAGTGAAGGCAGCGATAGCCATGGTGGTGGCGACTATATCAAAGAAAAACACAGAGATCCGAGCGGTATGAAAATTTACGGGAATTATAAGGCCTTAACCAAGGGAAACAGGCGCAACCAAAGACACATAAGAACTTATAGTCAGGTTTAACACCAAACAAAAGTTCGAGGGGTGTCTTGTGACGGAGAAAAGGTGTGGGCAAGCGGTTGATAAGGTAAACGGCAATAGTCATGGCATCATCCCAGTAACAAAATGGTACAGAAGCGGTGCTAAGTAAAGCAAGTGCAGTGTCGACGATATGTCGATGCTTGCGTTTCGCTGCACCGTTTTGTTCATGAATGTGGGAACAAGAAAGATGATGTAAGATGCCCTCCGATTTGAGATGTTTGTGTAATGAACAATACTCCCCTCCCCAGTCAGAATGGACAGATCTGATTTTAGTGTTAAGTTGACGCTCCACATGGCGTTGGAAACAAATAAAAACGGATAGAACATCAGACTTCCTTGCAATTGGAAATATCCAAGTAAATTTGCTAAAATCATCTAAGAAGCTTGCATAGTACAATGCACCAGAACTAGACTGAACAGGAGCAGGGCCCCATACATCTGTAAAGAGGAGGTCTAGAGGACGGGAAGAAATAGAGTCACATGCTGCTAGGGGCAGGCGATGACTCTTAGCTCTTTGACATGACGCACAGACGAAGGATTTATTTGAGGGAATAACATGTAGCTGATGAGACGACAGAACTTTATCAACAGTGCGCAAGGGTGGATGTCCCAGACGTTCATGCCATGTGGAGAAGGAAGCCCGCTCAGTCACGAGTAGCTGAGGAGAAAAGCGTCGTGGAAGGATCAGCTGGTAGAGACCCTGATTAACTCGTCCTTGAAGAAGTGTGGTACCCGTGCGACGGTCCTTAACAAGAAGATAAGTTGGATGAAATTCAAAAAGGACATTGTTATCACGGGAGAATTGGTTAATAGAAAGAAGATTTTTCGACAAGTGAGGAACATGAAGAATATGTGGGAGCCTAAGAGAACGCAAGGGAGTAGGACATGAACCTTCACCAGTATGTGCGATTGGAAGACCAGCACCATTGCCAACCACAACTTGGTCTGAGCCTTGATAAGTAACCGGATGGTCAAGTTGCTGATAGTGAGGGGTGACATGGTGTGATGCTCCCGAATCTGGATACCAGATGGCAGACTCAGCCGTGGATGGAGAGCTGCAAGTGAACGCAAGTGAACGCCTCCGGTGATGATGCGTGAATGTGAAAGGCCGTCGGAGAGGATGCCGGAAGCGGTGCAGTCGGAGAAGTAGACCTGGAAGGCGGGTTCGGGCACTCGGGTGCACGGTGACCGAATTGATGACATAGCTGGCACCGGGGAGAACGACCCTGGTGGCGCCCGCGACCACGACCACGTCCTTGACGAGCTCTGCCACGAGTGCTAGTGAACGAGACAGGAGATTGGCCACGACTGACAGTGTTGATGGAAGGCAAAGAGAGATCAGTCGCTTCCTGCTGACGTAGAAGCCAACCCTCGTGAGCCAACAGCATGCCGTGAAGCTCCTCGAGGTTAAAAGCTTCTAGGCGAGTGGTGACAGCCGGGACAAAAGAATCAAAATGAGGTCCTAGACCATTAAGGACATGAAGCACTAGGTCTGAAGTAGGAACGGGATGTCCAATGACGGAGAGCTTATCATCAATGCCTTTAACTTGCTGGATATAGTCCGTAACGGATGCAGACCCCCGACGAAGCCCATGGAGCTGAGATTTTAGCTGGAGAATACGGGCTTTGGAAGTAGAAGCAAATGAGTTGGCCAAGGCCTCCCATGCCGCGCGAGAAGTATTAAGATGGACAATAAGGGCCATAAGGTTTTCCGAAACAGAAGCAAAGAGGCAAGATAACAGTTGTTGATCTCTCCGTTCCCAGGATGTATAGTCTGGGTTGGGGGCAGGAGGGTCACCAACACATTTTGGAGGAACAGAAAAAGGACTCTCGATAAGATCAAGCATGCCATGGCTCCGGAGAAGCGGAAGAAACTGTGCTCGCCAGAGAAGATAGTTGTCGGCTGTGAGTTTGATGGGAAGAAACGTCATTAGGGAAGAAGATGGGCCGAACGAAGAAGGTGGTGCAGGTGCTACTGGAGTATTAATGGCAGTCATCTGTGAAGAGGCCATAGTCGTAGGAAAAACACAGAGATAGCCATGGTGGCGGCGACTATATCTAAGAAAAACACAGAGATCCGAGCGGTATGAAAATTTGCGGGAATTATAAGACCTTAACCAAGGGAAACAGGCGCAACCAAAGACACGTAAGAACTTATAGTCAGGTTTAACATCAAACAAAAGTTCGAGGGGTGTCTTGTGACGGAGGTTGATAGACTGGGACTGGAGTGTCACCAGTTATGCTTGGGCACTTGGGTGCCACCGTATGCGGGCGTGTGTCACCGGATCAGCACAGGGGAAGTGCCACCGGATATGGCATTTGAAGGGCTGCCGATTGGTGGGGAGGGCTGCCGTTCAAGCTTGCTCTCATCGGTTAAGTAGCATCCTGCAAGTTAATGCCCGCATAGGAGGGCCTGCCGGTCACGCATGGCGCTGCCGTTAAATGGCACCCCCTTGGGGCTGCCGTTGAATGCCACTGCCGCTTAATGGCTTCTGGAGCGTGCCGGATGAAACCCAGGAAAGCCTGCCGCGTTTCTTGAAAACGTTGCAGTACTTGGGGGCTGCAACTATGTTCACAGCCAATTCACGGTTTGTCTCAAACCATTCAGCACCCTTTCTCCGTTGATACAACGTAATCTCAGGGTATATGTGACAGCCGTAACGTCCACGCCCCACGTGGAGAAGGCTCATCATAAGACTCCCCAAAGCTGTGTTCCGAGCTAATCAGGTACTTGTAGATAGTGGGAAAAATCAAAGATGGGAATACATCTTTCGGAGAGAAGAATGAAACGCTCATTGGGAAAAACCAAGTAAAGCATTAGCCAGGAGACACTCTTCTGCATCCAGCAATGATGTTGACTCCCATTCAACCACCCGACTTGGCATATGGCGGCCATAGAAAGGAGGTGTGGTGGAGATGTCAGGCTTGTAGTCTTCCCACGAGGGAACAAATGCCAAAGCCCCCCCTGTCATAAGCATAAAAGCCACCTTCGGAACTCCTTCGAATGGATATTCTGCTTTCTTTGGAATCATCATTGCCTTTCAGAAAAGCTAGTCATCTGTCATGCTGTGCTTCAACTTCTTTGGTTTAGCGTAGTTTTCATGTCCAAATACTCTGACAAACCATAGAATACTTCATTTGACCCTCTCTCGACATCAGCAGAGGCCGGGTGATTCCTGGAGGCCGAAGAGGAAGCCAAATCTAGGATCCAACAAGCTCCAATAACAGGGATGCCACGACGGAGATCGCAGGGAGGACCGGTGTAAAGATAGCAAGCATGTATCTCCTACAGCTAAGCAAACCAACGCAGACGCGGATCACTCCGAGGATCCTACGTGATATATGGCTTTCCCTCATTTACTGTATTTTCTATTCTTTCTACGATGTATATTTTAAGAAGGTTCTGTTACCTCCCATTACACCTTGTACACATACAAAATCTCTATAAAAGGTCACTTCGGGGCTCACCTAAAGAGATACGGGAGTTCCCTGTTTTTCTACGGTACTCTGTTTTCCTTCATGGTATCAGAGCAACTTTAAGGCCCTACAGCCAATCATTCTTTTCTCTCTTTTTCTTTCTCATGGCCCCCGATCAGCAACCAGAAGAGTCCAGCGTCATTGGGACCACGCCAGCAGTCTCCTTCTCCCCTGTTGCTGCGTCCATGGCCACGCCTACTGCTCCAGCTGGTACATCCCTGACCCCCTTCCCTACTTCCTTAGGTGGTCTACCAAGCATCGCGCATTGTCTCCCCGTCAAGTTGACGAGCGAGAACTACACCATTTGGCGGGCGCAGTTCCTTCCCATTGTCAACAGTTACAACTTAAATGGGCTGATCGATGGATCCTGGCCATGCCCTTCTGTGCTCGTTGCTGACCCTTCTGATCCCACACGAGCTATCCCCAACCCAGCGGCGATCCAATGGCGTCAATATGATCAACTCTTATTGAGTTGGATCATTTCCTCTCTATCCGACGCCGTTCTCCCACAGATTGTTGGGCTTCCAACCTCATCCGATGTATGGTCTGCCTTGGCTCGAACATATGGATCTACATCTCGCACTCGGGTTCTACAACTTCGTCTTCAACTTCAGACACTGAAGAAAGGAGATAGCTCGATCCTTGAATATCTCAAGAAAGCCAAGTACTTAGCCGATTGTTTGGCCACTGCATCTGAACCGGTCTCCCCAAGTGACTTGGTTCTCTTTGTTCTTGCTGGCCTCGGTCCAGAATATGATTCCTTTGTGACAGCGATTACCACTCGGCTAGATGGCTCCACCCCCTCTCTTGAAGATCTCAGTGGGATGCTACTCAATCAAGAGATCCTCATGCAACAGCGATCTGCCATCCCCCCTTCAGCCAATGTTGTCAGAAAGGTGGCAGTCGCTCTAACTGATAGAAAATAATATTGCACGGGTAGAGATATTCTACTAGATCGAAGCACAGAAATCAACGGGAATTAAGATCAAGAGGATCAAACACAGGTCGAAGCGCGTATTCGCTTTCTTTAGAGTCGTTCTTTAGAAAGTAATATAAAGAGAGACTTAAAACCTTTTAAAATTTAAACACAAATTCCAACACTAACAATCATTTTAGCAACACCTCTCGTCCCCGTCAATCACAGCAGCCGCTCCCCTCGCAATCAGCAGCGCGGCCGGGGCCGTGGTTCTCACGGGCATGGTGGCGGTGGCTCTCCTCCCTTCAACAACGCCAATTCTAGTGGTGGTGGTGGATCCACCTTCTGCCAGCTATGTGAATACAAGGGCCATACAGCTGCCTCCTGTAGGAAGAGGTTTGACCTCTCCTTCAAGAATGAGCATTTCCTGCAGCCTCCAACAACGTCGTTCCAGGCCCACAATGCCACTGCTGGCTCGTCTTTCACTCCGGACGCCGCCTGGTATCCCGACACTGGCGCCACCAATCATATGACCCCCGATATTGCTAATTAGCAAGCTCCCAAGGACTACTACGGTACTGATCAAGTTTATGTTGGCAATGGTACAGGTTTGGGCATACTTCACACTGGTTCTTCCGACTTTGTGATCACCTCACGTCTCTTGGTTTTCGGGGATCCACCTGTGACCCTTCATTGTTCCTCTATCAATCTGGTGACACACTGATCTATTTGTTAGTCTATGTCGATGATATTATTGTCACAGGGAATGATCATGGCGCTCTGCAACGTCTCCTTGGTGGTTTGTCCTCTGCTTTTGCCATCAAAGATCTTGGTGACCTGCACTTCTTTCTGGGTGTTCAGGTTCATCGGTCTATGCAGCGCCTGATTCTTCATCAACAACAGTACATTGAAGATCTTCTTCGGCGCACCAACATGCTTGCTGCCAAGCCCATTCAGAGCCCTCTTGCTGCGTCCTCCTCTCTTTCTCAAGATGTCGGGGATCCGCTTCCCGATCCCTCCGAATATCGCAGTGTAGTTGGCTCCTTGCAATACTTGGTCCTTACGCGACCGGACGTTGCCTTTGCTGTCAACAAAGTCGCTCAGTTCCTGACTCGCCCAACCACACATCACTGGACAGCCGTCAAACGAATCTTGCGCTATCTCAAAGGGACATCTCACTACGGCCTCCTACTTCGTCCGTCCTCCTTTGAGCATCAAGCCTTTTCTGATGCTGATTGGGCTGGCTGCCCTGATGACCGGCGCTCCACGACTGGGTTCAGTATCTTTCTGGGCAGCAACCTTCTTTCTTGGAGTGCCAAGAAACAGCCGACCGTCGCGCGTTCTAGCACTGAAGCCGAACTTCGTGCTGTTGCTGCGGTCACCACTGAATTAACATGGCTGCAACATCTGTTGGCTGAACTGCGTGTTCCGCCTCGGCTGCCTCCAATCATCTGGTGTGACAACATTGGTGCCTTGTATCTTTCAGCCAATCCCATGTTCAAGGCTCGCACCAAACACATTGAGGTAGATTTCCATTTTGTCCGGCAGCAAGTTCTACAAAAGAGGCTTCAAGTTCAATTCATTAGCAGCACCGACCAGGTTGCCGACATCTTTACAAAATGTCTGGTCTCCAACCGGTTCTGCAAACTTCGTGACAAGTTGAATGTTGTGCCCCACGTTCAACTTGCGGCGGCGTGCAAAGATAGCAAGCCTGTATCTCCTACAGCTAAGCAAACCAACGCAGACGCGGATCACTCCGAGGATCCTACGTGATATATGGCTTTCCCTCATTGACTGTATTTTCTTTTCTTTCTACGATGTATATTTGAGGAAGGTTCTGTTACCTCCCATTACACCTTGTACACATACAAAATCTCTATAAAAGGTCACTTCGGGGCTCACCTAAAGAGATACGGGAGTTCCCTGTTTTTCTACGGTATTCCTTCAACCGGTGAGAGAGAGTAGAGGAGTAGAAAGGGAGAGAGGGCGTGAGAGGCGCGGAGAGAGGAATGGTGAGGCTATACGGTGACGAGTATGGAACGGTGATCCGGTGGGATGGTGTGGAGGGTGATCCGGTGGCACAAGGGGCCACCGGATGAAGGTGTTGGTGGGAAACGGTTAGGAGGGGTTGCGGGGTGGTTGATCCGGTGGGGAATATAGAGGTGTTATACGGTGGGACAGCTTGAGGGTTGATCCGGTGGGAAGAGAGGGTGTGATACGGTGGAAGATGTGGGCGATCCGGTGGAGTACGAGCCACCGGATGAGAGGGGGAAAAGGCGACCGAATCTCTTATTTATTATTTATATATCATTATTTATTTATTTATTTATTATGATTATTTATTTATTAATTATTAATTACTTTTATTTCATTCTATTATTATTATCATTATTATTATATTTTCCTTCTATTCCCCTCTCTTCATTTCTTCTTCTTTTTTTATTCTCTTTTATTTTCTCCTTTTGACGCCGAGCCTCCTAGCTCCGGATCACATCTTCGAGGACGTGAGGACCTCGCTCAATTTTATATTCAGTTCGCTCACCAGAGTGCAAATTCATGATGGCGCGGTACCGTGTACAAGATGGGGTCCCGCCATCATCAGAGTTAAAATGCGGTCGCTGGGACCTCTGGCTTAATTTGTCTCTTCTTGTTCTTCTTCTGCCGAAGGCTTGCTGCAAACGCGAAAATTTGGGTGTCCACAAATATCCCCCATCTGCAGGTGACGCGAAAGAGGGACGAGCGAGCGGGGCCTGCGGGTGCAGTCCTTCTGACCATTCTCCTTCGTCATCATTTCTTTTTTTTCTCTTTCCTTCTCTTTTTTTTTCTTTTTTTTCTTTCCTTCTCTTTTTTAATCCCCCATTTTTTCTTCTTTTTTCCTCTTCTTTTTTTTGAACAACTTTGGATAGCTGTCAGTGTGGATGCCGATAGTGAAGTATTGTTGGCTTGGACGCCAATAGTTAGAGGTTGTCGGCCTAGATGCCGATAATTAGATAGTTGTAGGTCTGAATGCCGATAATTGGAAAGCTGTCGACTAGACGCCGATACTGACATAGCTATGGGCTAAATACCGATAATTAGATAGCTGTCGACTGAACGTCGATAATGGGATAGCTGTCGGCTAAACGTCGATGGTTAGATATGTTTTATTATTATCATTTCATTTGTTTTATTTATTTATTTTGGTTTGTTGTTTGTTTGTTTTTGCTTGGTTTGTTGTTTATTTGATTGTGTTCTGTTTGGTTTGTTTTTTATTTATTTATTCTTGTTCTTGTTTTTGTTTGTTTATTTGTTTGTGTTTTTGATTGTCCCTTTTTATTCTTATATTTTTTTGTTTATTTTTTTATTCTTATTTTTTTGTTTATTCATTTACCTTTTTTGTTTGTTTATTTGTTTATTTTTTGTTTATTTATTTATTTTTGCATGCAATCATCCGCTAGCATCAAACATCAAATAGATACATAGTATATCTCCTATATCGAGGGTAGGATAGAGATGGAGCCCCGAATCCATAGACTACGCGCGGCTCATGAGTCACAACTAAAAGAGCTGTGCGTTCGCCGAAAAGGCATCGCATAGCCCATGCATATAGTTTAAATCATGATTTTCACCCAAAATAAGTGTTCTGTAGCGTGAGAGTGCAGGCATGTGAGCCGTGACCCCTAAACATAGGGATGTGCAGACATTTTAAGCAACACTAAAGGTTTACTCTACCGCCTACGCGTACATTTCAGGCTTTCGACTTTCGGTAGCTTCACACAGCACCCCTTATTTATTCTGACTTCCAAACTTCACCGTTTGACGCGAGTTTCCTCGTTTGTTTCAGTGGGGATTCATGGCTACTAGGATTCGTCCATTGCCGTAATTCGTTTCACCATTTTCGCGCGAGTCTCCTCATTTGTTTCAGTGGGGATTCCTAGCTACTTGGATCCGTATTTTATTTTTTTTATCATTTTCTTTTTTAGGGGAGAGACAGTTTTTTCCTCACGATTACCATTCATGTGAGCGTAGCAAATTCAAGCATCCACAAGTGCTGGGAAGAAATTCTGCGATCCCTACAGTTAGAGACCACTGATCACATTGTGTGCAAAGTGTAGGAACACTGTCTCGAATATATTTCGTGAATTACGCTTACAATATAGCTATGACTCTTCCTCGCGACGTATGCACTCACCACGATGGGCTTTTCTTCCTTAGTATGTGCCATGGCACACGCATATCTATGATCAGGGCAGTATTATTTATTCAAGGAGATACGATCCTAGGAGGTTCGAGGAGATGTGTAGTTAATACTATAAACAATCATGCAAGCGAGTCGAGCACACATTCTGAGTTAAACCCATGCGACTCTTGTTGTTGTTTTTTTGTTTGTTATTATTTTTTTTGTCTGTTGGTTTGTTTTTTTGTTTTTTTTGTTTTCTTCTTTCTTTTGTTTGTTTGTTTGTTTGCTATTTTTTTTATTTTCTTCTTTCTTTTGTTTGTTTGTTTGTTTTTGTTTGTTTTCTTTTTTCTTTTGTTTGTTTGTTTGTTTCTTTTGAGATGCTGTTGGCCTAAGTGCCAATGGATGGACTACTATCGGCTTGGACATCGATGGTGAGAGAGCTCTCGGCTCAACTGCTGATGATTAAGTAGCTGTCGGCTTTAACGCCGATGATTGAAGAGCTGTCGGCTCAGATACTGATAATTGGGAAGCTGTTGGCTTAAAAGCCAATGATTAAAGAGCTGTCAGCTCAGATGCCGATAATTGTGGAGCTGTTGGCTTAGAAGCCAATGGATGCAATGTTTATTAGTCTTATGCCAATTACTGGTGAGTTGTCAGTTCAGCAGCCGATAATTGGAAAGCTGTTGGCTCGACGCCAATGATTTTGTTTGTTTGCTTATTCTTTTTTTTGCACATCTTTGAACAGCCATCGGTGTAATATCCCGGACCTTTCGGATCCTTTTTCGTGGGTCCTGGATCTGGTTTTCGGAGCGTCCGGCTTTGTTGTGCCCCAAATTTCGTTTCGGGCATCTTTCGTGTTCAGATCGGCGCGATCCGGAGTCGTTTCGGAGACCCGGAGGCGTTCCGCGGCTTTTTCGCGTGTGTTTTCCGATTTCCGGTGTGTGTTTCGATTTTTTCTTCGGAAGCTCGCTGCGGGCGAACCGGGCGGTTCACCCTGGCACGAGTGGTACCGTTGCGATCGGTGCGTTCCGAGGATTCCGGAAATGTATTTTTCTATTTTTCGGTATTTTTCTGAAAAATCAGATTTTCTATATAGCCCTAATTCTTTTTCTTTTCTCCTTTCTCTTTCTTCTTCTTCTTCTTCCTCCATTTCTTCCCACCGTGACGCCCTCCGCTCCCTCTCTCTCCCATTCGGACGCGGTGAGACCCTCCCCGGCTGTTGACGGTGGCAGGGCGACGGCGCGGACGCGTGGGTGACGGCGAGGCGATCTCGTGGGCGTGCGGCGAGCGTGGGAAGCGTGGGGAGGCGAGGTTTCTAAAAGCGTTCTTCGTGATTCGTGGGTGATTCGGCGGAGCATTCGCTCCATTGAGGTAGGGTGATGTTCCTTAGCCTCTTGCCATTCATTCCCGTGATTTGTAGGCCGCGGGGAGACCGAGAGGGGCTTGTTTGAGCATTTTGGGGTTTTTCCATGATTTGGGGAGAGCTCGCCCGATCTATGGATTTGATGCATGATTTCGTGTTTTGATGGCCTAGAATCATGCTAGGGGTCCCCAGGGGTCTTCCCCTTTGATTTCCCCCTCTCCTGTGGAGGCATGGGGGCGTGGTTGGAATTTTTGGGAGTTTATACCGTTTTCGGCCGCGGACTGAGAACGCGCTATACTCCAGTAGCGCGTTCTTGATGGTCGCGCTGCCCCGATAGGGCGCGTTCATCGGAGAAGATGAACAGTAGGGCGGTTCCCGTCACGCTATGGGGTCCTAGCGCGATCTGCCTTGTCGCGCTAGGGGTCCCTAGCGCGATCTGTCATGTCGCGCTAGGAGGCCCTAGCGCGACCTGTCTTGTCGCACTAGGTGGCCCTAGCGCGATATTCCCTGTCACGCTAGGGGGCCCTAGCGCGTTCTTCCCTGTCGCGCTAGGTGTCCCTTGCGCGATATGGCCTGTTGTTGGGTGTTCCTCTTGGGCCGTGTGTGTGCCCTGGACATCCCGTGGAGTTC
Organism: Amorphophallus konjac; assembly: GCA_022559845.1. Lineage (NCBI taxonomy): Eukaryota > Viridiplantae > Streptophyta > Magnoliopsida > Alismatales > Araceae > Amorphophallus > Amorphophallus konjac. The sequence continues at coordinate 471,219,984 of CM040121.1, forward strand.
CATGACCATGTCTTTGGTGTCCGGAAGTTCTGTTTGCCTCGGTCATGCGTTTGGCTGCGGGCGGTGCGTCCGTTTTTCTTCCGACCGTCGTCACCGTGCGATGGTGATGGTACGTGGGACGGCCCCCGTACTTCGTCAGGTTCGGACGTCGTTTTCTGTTGGTTTCAGAGTCTACTCCTTCAGTGACCCTCCACTAGTCGTAGCATACTAGTACGCGTGTGCTAGTCGCACCAGGGGGTGGTGTACGGGCCGACCTTTAGAGACGGTTTGTGGACCGATTACCGTTGGGCCCCACGTCTTGCAGCCAGAGTCCGGCTGAGGGGAAAATCGATCAGAGGGCCAGACCAGGGACGCGCGGTCTTTGTGTGCACACGTGGTTGGGGGCGGTTGGACCCACGTCGACGGGCGTGACCCCAGCTAGTCACTTGTTTGTGTTTACTTGTACGGTGTTTGCGCCTCGGGTAGGACCTACCACGTCAGGCGGTTCACCTGCGGCGCGGTGTAAGACGTCAGGGGACGCTACCGGCTGTGCTTCTGGTGGGTGGTACTCCTGTCGAGTACGGAGTGACAGACTGTCAGTCGTGTGTTTCCGACCTTCGGGTTTTGGCGGTTCGACCGTTGAGTTTCGGTCTTCTTGTACCGTGGCACGTGTGTAGGTTTGCGTGCCGTAGGGTCTAGTTCTGTAGAGTACATGGCTTTCCTTTCCGAAGTACTTTCCTACCGCTAGAGTAGTGGTTTCTCATTTTACGAGGTAGGGTTCGAGTGATCCCTACTGAGTCTTGTTCCGAGACTCATTCCCTGCGTGTTTTCACCGTGTTTCAGGTGAGGCGCCACCTTCGGGGAGCGCGTCAGGAGCGCAGCGTGGTGCGGGTGCCCAGAGGTAGTGTCAAAGGTCAGAGCCGGGGTATGCCCCGTGTAGCTGTACTTTTCTTTCTTGTCACTGTACTAGTCGTGGACTACTGTTGCTGTTGTTGTTATTTTACTGTGGACCATGTAAAATGTTAATTTATTTCCTGCTTAATATTATAACTGTTTAATTTCTACAATTACTTGTGATACTTGTGTAGTTTCCACACCATCCTTTTAACCCTTCCGAGTCTTCGGGCTCGTGGGTGGCGGTGCGAGTCTCGGGTTATCGGGCCTTCCCGGTAATCGGATTCTCGGGTCGTTACAGCTGGTATCAGAGCGCGGTTATGGAATTACATGAGAATCATAGGTAATTGTAGTGGTCCACTAGTCCACAACGATGATGTACAGGTGACGCTGGCATTGGGCATCGTGTGTTTTTCTTGACCTTGCCGTTTTCGTGTTTTCTATCTTTTGCTTTAGGAGCTAGTATGGCACCGAGGAGGAGCTCTCGCTCTCAGCAGGGGCAGTCGACTGGAGGCCAGGAGATCCAGCAGGGGGTCCAGAGAGACCAGGAGGAGCATAGTAGAGCGCCACCGGGGGCTACCGAGGCCGCGGATACTGCGAGAGTTCTGGGGGCCGAGGATTTCTTCCGTGGCATGTACCAGCTTATGTCTCAGCAGTTCGGCGGAGAGGCTGGTGAGGGCTCGTTTGTCAGGGGTGGGCCAGGCCGAGTAGTGAGGGACTTCATGCAGTTCCATCCACCTTATTTCAGCGGCCAGGCAGACCCTGATGTGGCTCGTGATTGGCTTGATGAGATGGAGCGGACGTTCAGCTCAGCGAGGAGTACTGCCGAGGACAGAGTTGGGTTGGCCTACAACCAGTTGCAGGGTACGGCTCGGAGGTGGTGGTCTTCCGAGTGGAAGACGTCCTTTCAGCTTCGTCCACTTGAGCAGATCGAGTGGGATGACTTTGTTAGTGCTTTCGAGTGTACGTACTGTCCAGACGTTGTTGCTAGGCAGCGGATGCGGGAGTTTCTGGAGCTGGTGCAGGGCGACATGTCCGTGTTGCAGTACATGGCCCGTTTTGTCGAGCTGGGTCGGTACGCACCTCATATCATGTAGCATGAGAGGGTGAGGACCACGCAGTTTGTGCAGGGCTTGAGGCTGGAGCTGAGGCACCATTTGATCGCGAACGGGGCCACTGATCTAGAGACAGCGTCTCGTGTTGCCATTTCCTTGGAGATGGATATGCAGAGGACTCGAGGACCGATCAGCCAGGGGCAGTCCGTGTCAGGTCGCAGCCAGCAGTTGGCTACCCAGCAGTAGGGTTTCTTCCAGCATGCGTCGGGTGGTTCAGGAGTACCGGCATCGGCAGCTTCGGTGACAGGATCTGCGTCCTTCGGCTCGAAGGTCAAGAAGTTTTTCAAGAAGGGGTTCGGCAAGAAGAAGTCCAGGGATCAGGGGCAGGCTTCATCGGGCAGTGTACATCAACCGATTCCTTTGCAGCGTCAGGGATCAGTGGGTGGATCGCGAGGACCTTGTCCACGGTGTGGTGGTACCCACCCAGGCAGGCAGTGCACGGCGTCGATTATCTATTTTCGGTGTGACCAACCAGGGCATATGGCGCGTGACTGTCCTCAGAGGCCGCCGCAGCAGCAGTTTCCTCTGCAGCAGCAGGTTCCCCAGCAGCAGAGGCAGCAGTAGCAGCAGGGACAGTATCTACCGCTACCCAGGTCAGCTAGTGTGGGAGGCAGGCAGAGGGCTCGGGGCCAGATCATGCACTTGACCAGGGCAGAGGCAGTGGCGTCGCAGCTCGTGGAAGGTACCGTTCAGATTTTGGGTTGTGCAGCTCGGGTTTTGTTCGATTCTGGCGCGTCTCATTCGTTTATTTCGGAGGATTTCGCGTCGAGCGTCGAGGAGCCGGTGACCCAGTTGTCCTGTGATTTGGCAGTGGAGTTGCCTTCGGGTGACTTTATGATCACTCCGTATTGCTTCGATCAAGTTCCGGTTTGGATCGATGGGCGGAGTATGCCAGGCAGGTTGTATGCGTTGCAGCTTCGGGATTACGATGTGATTCTAGGCATGGATTGGCTCGAGACTCATGGAGCGGTGGTGGATTGTGGGATGAAGAGGGTCTACTTCCAGCATCCGAGCAAGCAGACCTTCTATTTCCAAGGTATCCGTTCCACCTCTTCTCGATTCCTTATCTCTGCTATTCGAGCCTGTCGATTGCTTGATTCTGGTTGTCAGGGTTTTCTCGCGTCCGTGGTTATGTCTGATCGGATGGAGCCGGATGTCGAGGACATTCCGGTGGTGGGTGAGTTTCTCGACGTTTTTCTCGAGGAGTTGCCTGGATTACCTCCCCAGCGGGAGATCGATTTTGTGAACGAGGTTGTGCCTGGTACGGGACCTTTGGCGAAGGCTCCCTACCGTATGGCCCCCGCTGAGTTGAGGGAGTTGAGGGCGCAGTTGCAGGAACTGTTGGCCAAGGGGTATATTCGTCCGAGCTTTTCCCCTTGGGGTGCGCCCGTGTTGTTTGTGAAGAAGAAGGATGGTAGTCTGCGGTTGTGCATTGACTATCGGCAGCTGAATGAAGTGACCATTAAGAACAAATATCCATTGCCACGGATTGATGATTTGTTCGACCAGCTTCAGTCTGCGCGAGTGTTCTCGCGGATTGATTTGCGGTCCGGTTACTATCAGCTGAGGATTCGTGAGTCCGATGTGGAGAAGACTGCATTCAGTTCGAGGTATGGGCATTATGAGTTTCTGGTGATGCCGTTTGGGCTCACCAATGCCCCTGCAGCCTTCATGGACTTGATGCAGAGGGTGTTTCATCCATATTTGGACCAGTTCGTGGTCATCTTCGTGGATGACATCCTTGTTTATTCGCAGTCTACTGAGGAGCACGCGTACCATTTGGGTGTGGTGCTGCAGACGCTGCGAGATCACCAGTTGTATGCGAAGCTCAGCAAGTGCGAGTTTTGGCTCAGCGAGGTGCACTTTCTGGGGCACGTGATTTCTGGTGATGGCATTTTCGTGGACCCCGCCAAGGTCGAGGCAGTGATGCAGTGGCTGAGGCCGAGGTCGGTGACGGAGATCCAGAGTTTCTTGGGGCTTGCGGGATATTATCGCCGGTTTATCCAGGATTTTTCTCGCATTGCGACCCCGATGATGAGACTCACGCGGAAGGATGTGCCTTTCGTTTGGTACGAGGAGTGTGAGTAGAGCTTCAGGGAACTGAAGAGACTGCTCACCTCGGCGTCGGTATTGGTTTTGTCTTCTGGATCGGGAGGTTTCGTGGTGTGTACGGATGCTTCCGGCGTTGGATTGGGTGCTGTTTTGATGCAGCATGGTAGAGTGGTGGCTTATGCATCTCGGCAGCTAAAGCCCCACGAGGAGAACTACCCTACCCATGATCTTGAGTTGGCGGCGGTGATCTTCGCGCTGAAGATCTGGAGGCATTATCTGTACGGTGAGAAGTTCGAGGTGTTCACTGACCATCAGAGTTTGAGGTACGTGTTCTCGCAGAAGGACCTGAACCTCAGGCAAAGGCGTTGGATGGAGTTTATGAAGGATTATGACTTCACCCTGTCTTATCAGTCGGGCAGGATGAATGTCGTTGCCGATGCCTTGAGTCGGAAGGTTGCAGTCAGTGCCTTGATGTTGAGAAGGTGGAGGCTCTGGGAACAAGTGCCCGAGGTATCTTTTAGGCTCAAGATTCCCCAGGAGCCAGGGTTGGCAGTGCTTGCGAGTCTGACTGTCACTCCTGCTATCCGTCGTCAGGTGACAGAGGCTCAGCATGCGGACCCTGAGTTGCCCCGGATTCTTGCGATGGCTGACGTGGAGCTCGGTGAGGACGGTGCTACGAGGTTTCATGGCAGGCTGTACGTCCCAGTCGCGGAGCAGATTCGTCGTGCGGTGCTGCGCGAGGCTCATGGGAGTAGGTACACCGTACACCCGGGTGCGACGAAGATGTATCGGAACTTGCGGAGGCAGTTCTGGTGGCCTGGCATGAAGAGAGATGTTGCCGAATTTGTGGCCAGGTGCCTGATCTGTCAGCAGGTGAAGGCGGAGCATCAGCGACCAGGCGGTACTCTCCAGCCCTTGGATGTTCCTGCTTGGAAGTGGGACCATGTGACCACGGATTTTGTGGTGGGGTTGCCGAGGAGCCCGACTGGGCAGGACAGTATCTGGCTGCTGGTGGATCGGTTGACGAAGGTGACGTGACTGTTGCCGGTCAAAGTCAGCTGGAGCGTGTCCAAGTTGGCTCGACTTTATGTGGAGCGGATCGTGCCGTTGCATGGGGTTCCCATTTCGATCGTGTCGGATCGGGATCCGCGCTTCACTTCTGGATTCTGGAGGAGTTTCCAGCGAGCTCTTGGCACGGAGTTGGCATTTAGCTCGGCGTATCATCCTCAGACAGATGGTCAGTCTGAGAGGACCATTCAGACTTTGGAGGACATGCTGAGATCCTGCTGCCTGGAGTGGCAGGGGAGTTGGATTCATCACCTACCGTTGGTGGAATTTGCCTATAACAACAGCTTTCATTCGAGCATCGGCATGGCTCCCTATGAGGCTTTGTACGGGCGTCCTTGTCGGACTCCACTCGATTGATTTGAGGTGGGTGAGCGTGTTTTGACGGGACCGGAATTGGTGCAGCAGTGTGTGGATGTTGTGCACCTGGTTCGTCAGAACATGTTGGTGGCCCAAAGTCGGCAGAAGAGTTATGCTGACCGTAGGCGGCAGCCTCTCGAGTTCGCCGTGGGCGATCATGTGTTCTTGAGAGTTTCTCCGATGAAGGGGGTGATGCGCTTTGGACGGCGTGGGAAGTTGAGTCCCCGCTATATTGGTCCTTTCGCGATTGTGGAGCGCATCGATGAGGTTGCTTACCGGTTGCAGTTACCTCCTGAGTTGGCGTCGGTGCATGACGTGTTTCACGTCTCGATGTTGCGGAAGTATATGCCCGATGACTCTCATGTACTCGAGATTTCTGTTTGGCCTGAGGTGACTCCAGACCTTTCTCTCCCAGAGTTTCCGATCCGCGTGGAGGATAGGCGAGAGCAGCGCCTGCGAAACAAGGTCATTCCCTTGGTAAAGGTCGTGTGGCAGCGACACTCTTGTGATGAGGCTTCGTGGGAACGTGAGGACGAGATGCGTCAGCAGTTCTCGTATCTGTTTGAGTGAGTCTTCCTCTTCTTTCCCCTTGGGTTATTCTCAATTTCGAGGACGAAATTCCTTAAGGGGGGAGGGCTGTAATATCTCGGACCTTTCGGATCCTTTTTCGTGGGTCCTGGATCTGGTTTTCGGAGCGTCTGGATCTGTTGTGCCCAAAATTTTGTTTCGGGCATCTTTCGTGTTCGGATCGGCGCGATCCGGAGTCGTTTCGGAGGCCCGGAGGCGTTCCGCGGCTTTTCCGCGTGTGTTTTCCGATTTCTGGTGTGTGTTTCGGCTTTTTCTTCGAAAGCTCGCTGTGGGCGAACCGGGCGGTTCACCCGGGCACGAGTGGTACCGTTGCGATCGGTGCGTTCCGAGGATTCCGGAAATATATTTTTCTATTTTTTGGTATTTTTCCGAAAAATTAGATTTTCTATATAGCCCTAATTCTTTTTCTTTTCTCCTTTCTCTTTCTTCTTCTTCTTCTTCCTCCGTTTCTTCCCACCGTGACGCCCTCCTCTCCCTCTCTCTCCCATTCGGACGCGGTGAGACCCTCCCCGGCTGTTGACGGCGGCAGGGCGACGGCGCGGACGCGTGGGTGACGGCGAGGCGATCTCGTGGGCGTGCGACGAGCGTGGGAAGCGTGGGGAGGCGAGGTTTCTAAAAGCGTTCTTCGTGATTCGTGGGTGATTCGGCGGAGCATTCGCTCCATTGAGGTAGGGTGACGTTCCTTAGCCTCTTGCCGTTCATTCCCGTGATTTGTAGGCCGCGGGGAGGCCGAGAGGGGCTTGTTTGAGCATTTTGGGGTTTTTCCATGATTTGGGGAGAGCTCGCCCGATCTATGGATTTGATGCATGATTTCGTGTTTTGATGTCCTAAAATCATGCTAGGGGTCCCCAGGGGTCTTCCCCTTTGATTTCCCCCTCTCCTGTGGAGGCATGGGGGCGTGGTTGGAATTTTTGGGAGTTTATACCGTTTTCGGCCGCGGACTGAGAACGCGCTATACTCCAGTAGCGCATTCTTGATGGTCGCGCTGCCCCGATAGGGCGCGTTCATCGGAGAAGATGAACAGTAGGGCGGTTCCCGTCGCGCTATGGGGTCCTAGCGCGATCTGCCTTGTCGCGCTAGGGGTCCCTAGCGCGATCTGTCGTGTCGCGACCCCTAGCGCGATCTGTCGTGTCGCGCTAGGAGGCCCTAGCGTGACCTGTCTTGTCGCGCTAGGTGGCCCTAGCGCGATATTCCCTGTCGCGCTAGGGGGCCCTAGCGCGTTCTTCCCTGTCGCGCTAGGTGTCCCTTGCGCGATATGGCCTGTTGTTGGGTGTTCCTCTTGGGCCGTGTGTGTGCCCTGGACATCCCGTGGAGTTCCGTGACCGTGTCTTTGGTGTCCGGAAGTTCTGTTTGCCTCGATCATGCGTTTGGCTGCGGGCGGTGCGTCCGTTTTTCTTCCGACCGTCGTCACCGTGCGATGGTGATGGTAAATGGGACGGCCCCCGTACTTCGTCAGGTTCGGACGTCGTTTTCCGTTGGTTTGAGAGTCTACTCCTTCAGTGACCCTCCACTAGTCGTAGCCTACTAGTACGCGTGTGCTAGTCGCACCAGGGGGTGGTGTACGGGCCGACCTTTAGAGACGGTTTGTGGACCGGTTACCGTTGGGTCCCACGTCTTGCAGCCAGAGTCCGGCTGAGGGGAAAACCGGTCAGAGGGCCAGACCAGGGAGGCGCGGTCTGTGTGTGCACACGTGGTTGGGGGCGGTTGGACCCACGTCGACGGGCGTGACCCCAGCTAGTCACTTGTTTGTGTTTACTTGTACGGTGTTTGCGCCTCGGGTAGGACCTACCACGTCAGGCGGTTCACCTGCGGCGCGGTGTAAGACGTCAGGGGACGCTACCGGCTGTGCTTCTGGTGGGTGGTACTCCTGTCGAGTACAGAGTGACAGACTGTCAGTCGTGTGTTTCCGACCTTCGGGTTTTGGCGGTTCGACCGTTGAGTTTCGGTCTTCTCGTACCGTGGCACGTGTGTCGGTTTGCGTGCCGTAGGGTCTAGTTCTGTAGAGTACAGGGCTTTCCTTTCCGAGGTACTTTCCTACCGCTAGAGTAGTGGTTTCTCGTTTTACGAGGTAGGGTTCGAGTGATCCCTACCGAGTCTTGTTCCGAGACTCATTCCCTGCGTGTTTTCACCGTGTTTCAGGTGAGGCGCCACCTTCGGGGAGCGCGTCAGGAGCGCAGCGTGGTGCGGGTGCCCAGAGGTAGTGTCAGAGGTCAGAGCCGGGGTATGCCCCGTGTAGCTATACTTTTCTTTCTTGTCACTGTACTAGTCGTGGACTACTGTTGCTGTTGTTGTTATTTTACTGTGGACCATGTAAAATGTTAATTTATTTCCTGCTTAATATTATAACTGTTTAATTTCTGCAATTACTTGTGATACTTGTGTAGTTTCCACACCATCCTTTTAACCCTTCTGAGTCTTCGGGCTCGTGGGTGGCGGTGCGAGTCTCGGGTTATCGGGCCTTCCCGGTAATCGGATTCTCGGGTCGTTACAATCGGCATGGACACCGATGGTGAAGGGATTCAAACGTTCATTTGATATCTTTAAATAGCTTTCGGCACGGACGCCGATGGTTGAAGAGCTGTTGACATGAAAACCGATAATTATGAAGCTGTCGGTATGAAAGCCGATAATTAAAGAGCTGTCGGCTCAGACGCCAATAATTGGGAAGCTGTTGGCTTAAAAGATAATGGATGCAGTGTTTATTAGTTTAATGCCAATGATTGGTAAGTCGTCGGCTTAGCGGCCGATAATTTGAAAGCTGTTGGCTCGATGCCAATAATTTTGTTTGTTTGTTCATTCTATTTTTTTATTATCTTTGAACAGCTATCGGCCTGGACACCGATGGTGGAGAGATTTAAGCATTCTTTTGAAATCATTAAATAGTTGTCGGCACGGACGCCGATGGTTGAGGAGCTGTCGACATGAAGGCCGATAATTATGGAGTTGTCGGCATGAAAGTCGATAATTAAAGAGCTGTCGACTCAGACGCCAATAATTGGAAAGCTGTTGGCTTAAAGCCAATGGACGACGTGTTTATTAGTTTAATGCTTATGACTGGTAAGTTGCCGGCTCAGCGGCCGATGGTTGGAAAGCTGTTGGCATGGGAGCCAATAATTGGATAGCTGTCGGCTGGGGTGCCGATGATTAGAAAGTTGTCGGCTTTGAAGTCGATAATTGGACATCTGTCGGTTGAAGCCCCGATGGCTGAATGCTTTGTCGGCTTGAAGCCCCGATGGCTGAATATTTGTCGACTTGGACAGAAGGTCGTAATGCCGACCACAAGAAGAGTCTCTTGTTTTTTTTTAGGTGGCCAAAGGCCAAAGGGAGGACATTTGTCGGCTTGGACAAAAGGTCATGACATCGACCACAGGGAAGGTCTCTCAATTTTTTTGTTGAGTGGACAAAGGCCGAAAGGAAGATATTTGTCGGCTCGGACGAAAGGTTGTGACGCCGACCACAGGAAAGGTCTCTTGATTTTTTTGTTGAGTGGCCAAAGGTCGAAAGGAAGACATTTGTCGGCTTAGACGGAAGGTCGTGACGCCGATCATAGGAAAGGTCCTTTTTTGTTGAGCGGCCAAAGGCCAAAAGGAGGACATTTGTCGGCTCGGACAAAAGGTCGTGACGCCAACCACATGAAGGGTCTTTGTGTATTTTTGTTCGGTGGCCGAAGGCCGAAGGTGAGGTATTTGACGGTTAAGACAAAAGGTCATTAGGCCGACCCCATGAAAGTACCATCAGCATCTTCTTCCAGATTGGTACATTGATTATCTTGACTCCATCCTCTGCTCCATTCCTTGTTCTTCTTCTTTTTTTCTTCTTCTTGAGGCTCCCGGGCGGGGAGAACAAAATCTGTCACCTTCGTCGACTTGATTGTCTTGGTCATTTCTTCGAGGGTTCCCATGGTCAGAGTGACCGGCTCTCATCTTCTTTCAGGGAGATGGCTGTCGTGACTCCCCTCTTCATCTTTTATTCTTCTGTCGTACGGGGCATATAAAAGGGGGGCCTTCCAGACTCAGCCTCAAGCATCTCCCACGGCTCATTCGCCTGAAGGCTAACATTTGAGGTGGGCTTGTAATTCCCGATGGGGCCTGAATATTCCCACGTGGTACATACTTTTAATGCCCCCAGACTGGGGTGTATTCTTCTTTGCTTCAAATGTTCCTCGGGACAGGGTGTATGCTTCTTCACATGCCCCTCATGCCGGGGTATACGTTGCTTCACATGCCCCCAATTCGGGGTAGCTCTTTTTCTTTTGCCTTCATGTCCCTAGACTGGGGTATCTTTTCATGTGCCCTTGAAACGGGGTGTCTTCTGCTTCATATTCCCCCAGATCGGGGTAGCTCTTTTTTTTTTGCCTTCATATCCCCAGACCGAGACGTATGCCTTTTCGCTTCCATGCCTCCTAGGTCGGGGAGTGTTCCAAATGAGTGTATTCAGTTGATTCCTTCTTCTCTTCTTCACATTGAGGTATTCGGCACATTGGCCGGGGTCAAGGGACGCCCCGACACTTTATCTTGATGGTGCATTTTTCAGAGAAGCCGTCTTTATGTTCCTAGCTCCGCCAGGTATACGTTGACACAAATCCTATTTTTTTTGATCCCTGAAAGAGAGGGAGTTGTTAGGTTCCCCCCAGGCAACTTGAAATTTACTATCAAGCACCATTGGTAAGATTCTTACCTTGTCATAGTCATCAATCTCACCATGGGTATTCCATATACCTCTCATTTCTAAATTTCATTCATGATATTTGAGGTTCACAATGATAACTTGGTTTGATAACTTACAAGTTCACTCTTCAAATGCATTAGTTTCTCATTCCAATCATGGTAACATGCTCAAATGGTCTTGATGTTTCTAATGCACAAACCAAGTGAAATCAACCCCCAAATGTATGAAATAAATATTTACTTAAAGTCATTGTTATTTGGAGGTATTTCATTGGGCTAACACTTCAACTTTGCAGGACTAGGTCATTCTGGTCAACCAGAATCGCCAAACGTGAAAAGTCTCATACTGCAGAACTGGCGGTCGACCGCCCAAGGTCGACCGAAAATTCTAGGGATCAAATTTCTACAGGGTTTCTCAGTAGCGGTCGACCGCTAGCTTCCACAGGTCGACCGCCAGCCCCGAGCCAACAAAAGTTGACTTTGTTCTCCACTTCGAGAAGAGCTATTCTCCTTATATTTCTTTAATCCTAATGACACCCAATCATCTACAAAACGTGGATCTGGTCTGGAGGATGTCCAAGGATCATTCAAAGGTTATAAAACCTACACAAGAAGGGTTGGAAACCCTAATGCTTCAATTGGAACAAGAGAGATCAAGGGAGGCTAGAGGAGGTGATTCACAGGTACTGTAGCACCTCCGTGAACAGGGCTTCGAGCTGGAGTTCTCCATCCATTCCAAGGGATTCAAGGTTAGATCTGAAGCCATCAATCTCCAAGCAAGTGTAGAAGTAAGCAAGCCCTCAAGGGAGATCAAATCTGCATCCTTAAATCTCTCCATAAACCTAAGGTGATTCAAGGTGACTCAAGGTTAGATCTGAAGCTAGCAACCTTCAAGGAAGTGAAGGAGCAAGCAAGCATTCAAGGGAGATCAACCAAGCCATTTAAGTGAAGCAGGAAGCATTGTTCCAAGTTCTACATCATACATTCGGGGGAAACCAAATCAGGAGATTTCTAAACTCTGCTCTATTCATCTTGGTGTTTTGAATTTCAAGTCTTGTTCTTTGTAATCTGAAGATATATGTGTGTGTGTGGATCAAGTTAGATCCGTGGTCATGTGTGGTTGTCGTTTTTGATTCATGTGTGCGTAGGTCTTCTTAGATCTGCGTGTGTGTGTGATTTTATCCAGGCCATAGTGCTTGTGTGTGTGGAGTGCTGCACTTGTCGTAGCGTGTGTATGTTTTGTTGATCCGATTGTTGGATCGTGTTGGAGACTTCATCTCCGTGTCTGTGTGTGTGTATTGGGGCGCGTCCCCGTGTGTGTGGGCAGGCGTCGTCCTGCTTGTGTATTTGGAGCGTTGTCTCCGTTTGGGGATTTATCCCCGAGTGAAATCTCACCGGGTTTGGTGAGGGGTGGACGTAGGATTGCCGTCGTTGCATCCGAACCACCTTAAAAACACCTATGCATTGTGTGTTATTTGTGTGGTTTGATTGTTTTCATTGTATGCTCGTGTGGGAACGGAAAGATTGAGAGAATTGGTTAATTAGTTTTTAATTACTAATTATTTTTTGTCACATATTTTGTAAAATGCCAAAAGTTTCGTAAAAATTGATATACACCCAATTCACCCCCCTCTTAGGTGTCATTGATCGCGGGACTTCAATTGGTATCAGAGCCAAGGCTCTAATTGTTATAGATCTAACGATCTAGAGTGATCCAGATCAATGACTACCATTATGTATACTTTGAATTCTCCACCGGTATTTGATGGTTGTAATTTCGATTTGTGGTTAGGTAGAATGTGCAGTCTTGTCAACTCATATGACCCTAAGCTATGGAAGCTTGTTTCATATGTCCTTATGAGTTGCCTAAGGACAAAAATGTCTGGACTGAAAATCAAAAGTTTAAACATGATCAAAATTGTTTGGTGTTAAAGCTGCTAACTGCTGCAGTTGATTCTAATTATTTCCCCTTTGTCTCTGTAGTGTCCCAGAATTTATATAAATAATTTTTAAATTATAATATAAATTTCTAGAATTTATAAAGGCCTAAATAAATTTATAAATAGATTGGTAGAATTATAAGTCATTATAAGGCCCAATTAGGTTAAAATAGTTAACATAGCTTATCTAATTATTATCCAAAAGGTTTAAGGACCAAGCACATTAAGTTTGGCCCATATTCTAGAAGGTTATTTAGCTTATTTATGGATTTTTAAGGATAAAGACTAATTATCTAAGATAATTATATGGATAAATGAATAAAAGAGTTTTATTTATTTGAAACTCTATATACGTTGAATGTAACGGTCTATCGCGCGACCATCACATGCTTGTAACGCATGGGTCTACGACCGTTATACTCTGTGAATTCCGTAAGTTGAAGAACTTATAAAAAGATGGGAACTTGATGATATTATCCACTAGGGATCAACTTGGGAAGAGTTATAACATTACTAAGGACTCTTAGAGATCAGGTTTTAGCAGATTAAGGACTCTAGAATCGGTCTAATCTTCAAACCCTAGCTAGAACCCTATAAATAGGACATAGTTCTGAACTGCGCGACCCTTACTTTTGCTCGCGTGGAATCAAGGTAAGGAGTCATAATCTCGGGTAAGTTCTTTAGAGAAATTTGTTTACAATACTTTAGACTAACTACTCTCAAAATTTCACATCTTTAGGTCAAGAGGTCGTGGAGTTAGAGCCCAAGGAAGTTGCTAAATTATCACAGGAAGTATAAGGATCAAAGAGTAGCACCTAGCACCAAATTCGAAGGTTAATGGTCTTAGAAGAGGTATGTCATCTCATGAACGGCAAAAACATCTTGATAGGACAAAAAGCCCTCTGATTTGACTGAATTTCATGCATCTTAGATCATCAATTTCATGTTTTCATAGTTCCATGTATTTCATACATTTCTTAGCCTTAAATAGAAATAAAAGAAGTTATCTTGTCTATTCACTGGAACCCATGCATATAGATAGTCTATACTTCATTATCATGCCTAGAATAGACATGGTATTTGATTTAGACATGATGTGAGTTGATCTCTTAGGTTTCATAACATTTTCTGTCAGCAGATACTGTAACGCACCATAGTAGGATCGTCACACTCAAGTAACGGCCATACGATGGACCGTCACAGTCCCTGGTTGCCTATTAATTTCTCTGTTGACTCTAACGCATCTATGCAGGAGCGTTACATTCTGTAACTGTTGCTCGATAGATCGTCACACTCCCTGTGACGCGCCTTGACTAGACCGTCAGGTGCCTGTGTACTGTCAACTCAAGACAGATTGAAAACATGCCAGATTTAATTATTATTATGCCTAGTTACCTAAGTTTTAACCTGATTACGTGACTTTGAGATTATTTAATCATTCATGATAGGTATTGCATGTTTTGGTATCTTACTATTACTTTAAGTTATGTTAATTTCATGAGCCCAAAATTCTATAGTTTTGTAATTAGAAACATGATTTTGAATGATGTATTGATAGAGTTTTTATCATGATTTCACATCGATATATATATATATATATATATATTCTTTCTCTATCAATAGAGTCATTTCTATAAGTACATGGCACATACTCCGGTATGTTGACCATTAGTTCACATTTTGCACTATAGGAACATATTCTTAGACATAAGGACCTCTCTATTGGATATTCCTTCCAATAGACTAAGAAATCTTGTTTCAAGGCCTCCGTAATTCTCCGCGAGCCTGGGATTCCCACTAGGACGCCGAGTTGGTTGTACCATTAAAGCCCATTAACTAGAATACACTATCGTTATTTTCTGGATCTAGTAATGTAACGGCCTTACATTGGACTGTCATGATCACGTAACGGCCCATTGCATGACCGTCACATTTCTCTGAGTCTATTTTAATAGTTCTGGACTCTGATCATTGTAACGGCCCTCTACTGGAGCGTCACATGATGTAACGGCCCAGAGAACGACCGTCACATTGCTTAAGTACTTAACCCAAGGTTTGACCCAAGGGTTGATATTCCAAAGGTTCTAGATGAACTAATGATAGTCTAGAACTTATAATATTAATCAAGAAACTTAATATAAGGATTGGAAAGAGAAAAGAATGTACCGTTATGCTGTCAATTTATTTTATGAGCATAACCTTGTTTAATGTCATTTTTGAATTACTCATATTCAAATTGAAGCGTTCATACATTGATTTTCATTATTTGATATTGCTATATTCTTGGCCATACTTTATTATCATGCGTGGTAAGAGCTTGATTTATACTTGAAGATGCGATCGAGCACTGATTGTGTTTAAGGGCTCTATGCTAGTCCCCTCGGCTGATTGTCGGAAACATACTATTTTATAAACCATGGGGTATGATGCTACTGGCGTCGCATTACGCTGGGAGTACTTTCTTTATAAATAAGTGATATATCCACGGCTCGTGAAGTGAAAAATCACAACGCGATGCAGCATGATCAAGTTCTTGTACATGACTTTCTTGCTCGATATTCCACAGAAATTCACGAAGCACTTGCTCATAAGCATAAGATGCTGGGTGTTGATTATGTGACTTGATAGTGCATTCTTGTTACATTCTTGTTCATGAAAAGGCCAATACCATGTTCCTGTTATATTCTTGATAAGTTTATTCTTGCTCACTCTATCTTTCATGATTATCTCGTTACTATGGTTTAATCGCGTGATCATCGCATTGCATGATTTTACCTTATTTCTTTAGAGCAAAAATATTAATCACTTTAATAGTGCTTTTATGTTGATGCGAAGATACCTACTGGGCATGTGTGCTCATTACCTATTTTCCAACATTTTTTAGGAGATGGAAGTAGTTTAGATTCGGATTCGGATTCGGACTATACTAGTGGCGGGTCCGGAAGTGAGTGAAAGTCTTGTAAAGCTACGAGCGAAGACTTAGGAAGTCTATAATGTTTAGATTGAGTCAATGTAATTTTCTTATTTCTTGAGTCTAGTAGAATGAAAGGTGATTATTGTAAAGGAATACTTTGATCATTTATGAAATAAAGTTGGAGTTTGATTAAATTCTGTGCAATTGCATTTATGTGTGTGATTGTCTCGCGCTCTGGTCGTTCTTGTTTGCAAGAGGTTTACCATGCCGGCTGTTCACGTTTCTCGAGCGAGTCTTCCGCTGTAATAAGGGCTCGGGGCGTGACAATTAAGTTGGTATCAGAGCCTAAGTCTCAGGACTTAGAGAAAGGAATCATGTCATAGGATAAGTCCAAGGTTTAAGGACCCCTACCTATGAACTAAGGAAGAAATTCCATACCCATGTGAGGATTTGGGTAGAGCCCGGGATAAGATAATTAATTAGCTTTAAGGTTGATTTTCATGAGAAATAACAAGTTGTTATTTTTCTCTCTCAGGCACCCTATTTTACAAATGGCTCATCGCGTAGATTGGGACGGTATGCAACAAACAGTTGCCGGCCTCACTCAGGCATTGTAAACTATAGCACAAGGTGGTGCAGGGGCAAGGGCTGGTGACCTACATCGCAACTTTCGAAGTCTAAATCCTCCACGATTCTATGGATCTTCAAATCCCGATGAGGCAGAAAATTGGATCGATGAGATGAATAGGATATTTGACGTTATTCAATGCACTGATCAGGAGAAGGTGCGTCTAGCAACATTTCAACTAAATAAAGATGCCCGTACATGGTGGAAGTCGGTTCCGGCACCTCCGGCCGATGCACCTCATACATGGGACGGTTTTCTTACTTTATTCCGTACCAAGTATTTTTCTGAGCATGTAAAGGAAAGGAAAGCCATGGAGTTCGCCTCCCTTAGACAAGGGATGATGTCGGTGGCAGAGTATGAACTAAAATTCTCAAGGTTAGCACCGTACGCATCACACCTAATCAATACCGATTTATTGAAGGCAAATCGGTTTATGGACGGGTTACGACTCGACTTCATTCAGCAGCTCGGGACCCAAAACATCCGTACCTATGCGGAGATGGTTCAATGAGCATATTTGTGTGAAAGGACCTTACAAAAGGTCGAGAAGTTAAAAGGGAAAGGAGAAGAGTCAAGCCGACGTTCTGATCGGCATCATAAGAAGGAGAAATTTAGTATCAGGGAACCCTACCAAAGCCGTGATAATAAGAAAAGATCTAGGAATGGGAATGGTGGGAGTTTACATAAGCAAAAGAAGGTTAAGGAGGAGAAGGAACAGGCCGTCACGGCTTGCACTTTCTGTGAGAAATTCGGCCATTCAGCTGAGGAGTGTTGGAAGCGCCTCGGCGCTTGTTTAC
Source organism: Amorphophallus konjac (assembly GCA_022559845.1). Taxonomy (NCBI): domain Eukaryota; kingdom Viridiplantae; phylum Streptophyta; class Magnoliopsida; order Alismatales; family Araceae; genus Amorphophallus; species Amorphophallus konjac. The sequence goes on from CM040121.1 coordinate 471,236,983, forward strand.
GTTGTGGGAGCAGGGAGCATCTCATGCCGGATTGCCCCCTTATGAAGGACCAGTCATCTGGAGGATGCAGGAGGTAGGCTCGCATCAATGCCGTTCTAGACGAAGAGGAAGCGCCCAGGGATGATGGGCTTATGGAAGGTAATCTTCAAATTTGTTCTCGTCCTACATTTGTGCTATTTGATACTGGTGCCTCTCATTCTTTTATTTCCACTACCTTTGCAAAAACGTTGTCAATTGCATCAGTCCCCTTACCTTCAGATCTTGCTATTTCCACACCCTTAGGATTTGAAACTAAGCTTACCAACCATTATCCTGATAGCGAAGTGGTAGTAGAAGGTCACAATCTCCCCGCAAATCTCGTGTGCCTTGACATGAAAGGTTATGATGTCATTTTAGGGGTAGATTAGCTTGTACACCACGATGCTTATATCAATTGCCGAAATAGGATAATATCCTTTCGAAAACCTGATCTTCCGAAATTCTCTTTTCTTGGCATCAAATACAAGAAACACCCCACTATTATATCCTCACTTCACGCTTGCAAACTTATCTCGCGAGGATGTGACGCTTTCCTTGCTTCTGTCATTATTTCAAAATCCAAGGAAATTATTATAGCAGACATCCCTATTGTAAATGTGTTCCCAGATGTATTTCCATCCGAACTACCCAGTTTACCACTCGAGAGGGAAGTGAACTTCACAATCGAACTCATTCCAGGAGCAGCACCTGTTTCTATAGCCCCTTACAGGATGTCCCCCACAGAACTCAAGGAACTGAAAAGGCAGTTGCAGGAACTACTAGACAAGGGTTTCATCAGACCTAGCACATCCCCTTGGGGTGCGCCGATTTTATTTGTCAAGAAGAAGGATGGTTCTCTCAGGCTATGCATCGATTACCGGCGACTGAATCAGTTGACAATTAAAAACATGTATCCATTGCCGCGTATTGATGAGCTCTTCGATCAGCTTTCGAGAGTAGAATATTTTTCTAAGATTGACCTTAGATCAGGTTATCATCAGCTTAGAATCAAAGAAGAGGACATTTATAAATCGGCTTTTTGAAGTCGTTATAATGGCCACTATGAATTCGTGGTAATGCCATTTGGGTTAACTAATGCCCCAGCAACATTTATGCAACTTATGAACAGTGTCTTCCAGCCATACCTGGATCAATTCATTATCGTCTTCATCGATGATATCCTGATATACTCCAAGACAAAAGAAGAACATGAAGAACATCTAAGGATAGCTTTACAAACACTTAGAGAACACAAGATTTATGCCAAACTCAATAAGTGTGAATTCTGGCTCGAGGAAGTCTCATTCCTAGGCCACATTATTTCAAAAGAAGGTATTGCTGTGGATCCTTCTAAGGTAGAAGCTGTCAAGAATTGGAGTCGGCCTACGACTGTGTCTGAAGTAAGGAGCTTTCTGGGTCTAGCTGGTTATTATAGAAGATTCATTAAGGACTTCTCAAAGATAGCAGTTCCTTTAACTAGACTCACCAGAAAAGAAAATCCTTTTATATGGTCAGAGGAACGTGAGAAGAATTTCCAAACTCTTAAGAATCAACTTACAACAGCCCCTGTTTTGTCACTACCAATGGAGGGTGGTGGATTCGAAGTGTATTCGGACGTGTCTGGCATTGGCTTAGGATGCGTTCTCATGCAAAATGGAAAGGTAATCTGTTATTCTTCAAGACAACTGAAACAGCACGAGGAAAACTATCCTGTGCATGATTTAGAATTGGCAGCAGTTATTTTCGCCATGAAAATTTGGCGTCATTATCTTTATGGAGAAAGTTTACGGTCTACTCAGACTACAAGAGCTTGAAATACTTATTTTCTCAAAAAGAGCTTAACATGAGGCAGAGGAGGTGGTTAGAATACCTCAAAGACTTTGATTTTGCTTTTCAGTATCATCATGGCAAAGCTAATGCTGTAGCAGATGCACTCAGCAGAAGACCAATGGGTATGATATCAAGTCTTATGATTAGTGTAACCAACCTAGTGCCTCAATTTGCTCAATTGAACTTAGATATTGACATAAAGAAAGAAGATTATTTCATAGCTAATATTCGAGCTCAACCTACATTAATAGAGGACTTGGTCAAGTTACAAGATGATTGTGAGATCCGATTAAAATTTTTAAGGAATTTAGTGGGCATTTACACGATTTTACTTCTTTGGAGGTTTAAAGTGCAAAAGAGGGTTAAAAATCAAAAAAAAAATTAATATGTTAACTTTTTAACCCATCGATCTCTCCCCCTCTCTCTTACTTTACCAATTCCCCCCTTTTTCCCTTTTTCTCCCGTGGCGCAGGAGCATCCGCGGGCAAACCCGCGGACGACGAAGACCAGCCCCCCTCTCGCCTCCTTCGTCTTCATGGCGCACGACGGCGGCGACCGACGGTGATCGCCGGTGACGGTGGCAATCTTGCGGCGGCGGCACCGGCGCACCTCCCCCCCTCTCTCTCGCCCCCTTTCACCTCGCGGTGGTGGCGGTCCGGAGGTCACCTCGCGGTGGCGGCGACCCGGAGGTGCAGAGGGAGGCTTCGGCGGCCTCGCCGGCAAGCACGTGAGGAGGAGACCGCAGTGGCGGCTTCGTCAGGATGAACCCACGGCAACATCGGCGACTTCCTCGCCCCCTCTCACGGCGTCCTCTCGTTGGATCGACCCCTCGGCTCGGTTTCGGTATAGGGGGTGGTTTTCCTCGCATGCTAGAGTCGGGCAAAGGTTAGCCGCGGCGACCCTCGGCTCGCCCGCGGCCCAATCGGACATCCCCGTCACAATGGAGGTAGGGGGATCGTAGCCCTAACCCGTTAAACTGCTCTAAAAGCATGCCCATCATCGTTATGTTTTAATAGCATGCCCATCGTCGTTATGTTTTAACAGCATGCCCATCGTCTTTATGTTTTCAAAGCATGCCCATCGTCTTTATGTTTTAATAGCATGCCCATCGTTGCTGAGTTCATAGGCAATAAATTGTTATATTGAGATGATGGTTTGGCAGAAAACAGGTTAAAAATGGTTTGGTAGGAAACAGGTTAAAGTGATAACTCCCGTCGATTTGAGTCGACCGGGAGGGAATCCGGTTATGATCCCGGTGGATCTGATTCTCCGGTAAGGATTGTGTTTAATGTATTTTGAATTTTATAACGGTCCGCCATAACCTGGTTGTTAACCCGAGCAGCTGACATCTTGACTGCGTAAATAAATTAATTTGAATGGTGGAAGAAGTCTCACGGTTAATCCGTTGAGTAGCACGCGGCGGTTTGTCGTTCGACCGCCTAAAATCATAGCGGCCCTAGTCCGACCGCTTGTTCTATAATGATGCGTGTTTGCTATTTTAGCATGTTTAATTAATTATGCATTTAATCTTGTTTAATTGTCATGTTTAATTCTTATCAGAAATTATAACATATTTTTAGATCCCAATAGAGCTTTATTCTCTTTCATAGTGATGGAACCACCAGTTGTAGCCCGATGACTTTTAGTGTTGATCCCACCTAGGAGAGGTGGCGGGGTATCCCAGTTTCACGGTTTTTAAGCTAGTTCCGTGGGCCCCGGTCCAACCGTAGCGTCCTACGGAGGGGAATACTAGCTAGAGGCCTGGCTCTAGGCACGAGCCGGTGTGTGCACACGTGGTCAGAGACCTGGACTGACACTGACGAGTGTTGCTCTGACTAGTTACTTGTTTTGGTACTGTTACGCATCTCGCTTGCTATGATCAGGCTTGCGTAGATGCTTGAGTCGCAGTGTAAGCCGTCAGTGGACGCATCTGGTTTCTTCTTCTGGTGGACCTCCTCTCCTTTTCACTCTTGTCACTTGGAAATGATTGAGTTATTGTCTATTGGTAGATTTCGAATACTCGCATTTGAATTAAATTGGCATATTAGATAGCTGGTCATAAACTGTTTAGTTAGTTTTACAGCTTTTTCAATTGTCATTTATTTATGCCAATGCATGCTTTACTGTTTTCTTAAAGTTAGTTGCGAGTTAGGGATTTATGTGAACCCTACTGAGTCTCTGTCGTGAGACTCACCCCTTCCTTTTACAGGTGAGGCGGAGCATCCGACTGCGGGATTCTCTCGCGCTTTCGGCGAAAAGCCTTAGAGCTAGCAGTGGTCTGTCAGTGGTCTGTCAGTGGTCAGTATGTTCTTTTTCTTCTTTTGGCCGGGCTGTGTCCCGTGTAGTTATTTATTTTTAGACCATTGTACAGTGTGGGACTTGTGATTTATGAATATGGACTACTTGTATAAATTTACCACTCTGATATATATGCAATTGCTTCCGTTTAAAGTTCAAATGAATACTTTAATTAATATTACGCGTGTAATTTCTATTCGTTATGCATCCCCTCGACAAACACTCACTAACCCTTACGGGGCCTCATCAGCCTCTTGGGTGGCTTCCCCGAGCTCTTGGTATCGGTAAATCGATGATATCGGGTTATCGGTATCTGGATCTCCTGGGTCGTCACAGTTGGTATCAGAGCGGTGTTGAGGAATTGTGTAAGGAATTGAAATTGCATTAGTCTAGAATAAGTCCATGTGAGTCTACTGCTGGCTTAGGATGTTTTCTGCGATTACTGATGCATTTTCTGTTATTTTGTGTTCTCTTTTAGATCAAGATGCCACCGCGAAAAATGAGAACACCGCGAATAAGGAGAGCTCCTGTTCCCCAGGGAGAGGGTGGCACTCTTCCTCCTCCTGTTGTCCCTGCTCCTCAAGCCGAATTGCCCCCTAGTGGCCGTGGCAGAGCTTTAAAGGAATTTTTGCTGTTCCACCCACCGACTTATGAAGGACAGGCAGATCCGGAAGCAGCCAGAGTGTGGATAGATGCAACTGAACGTGTATTCTGTTCCATGGAGTGCACGTAGGACGAAAAAGTTATGCTGGCTACTTTTCAACTCCAAGGAGCAGCACTCACGTGGTGGACCACGGAGTGGGAGGTCGCTTTTAGATCTCGTCCTCTTCGTCAAATTACATGGAGGGAGTTTGTCACAGCTTTTGAGCGCACCTTCAGTCCAGCTTATCTCAGGATGGACAAAATGCACCAATTTATGGAACTAACTCAAGGCGATATGACTGTGTTGGAATATCGGAACAAGTTCATGGAATTGGGTCGGTATGCACCCCATATTCTTGCTGATGAAAGCTTAAAGGCCGAGCAATTTCTGCGTGGATTAAAACCAGAGTTGAGGCAGCCGTTGATTGCAACCAGAGTGGCAGAGATGGACGTAGCGTATCAGGCAACTGCGGCTTTAGAGCTTGATATGGCTAGATCCCGAGGGCATACTCAAATGGCGTCTATCCAGCCAGGTGTGTAGTATCAACAGTTCAGTCAACCATCTGCTATAGGAGTCCCATCTACTGTTCCTGCTGCCAGTGGCATTCCTGTGACTAAGCCTAAGTTCAAGAAATTCAAGAAGTTTAAGAAACGGTATGGCAGTCAGGCATCTTCGGGTACCATTCAGCAGCAATCGGCACCTTCTTTTCATCAGCACCAAGGTTCATTGGCCAATCAGCCGAGGCAGTGTGCAAGATATGGTGGGAGCCACCTAGGCAAGCCGTGTTCAATGCCGGTGGTTTGTTTTCGATGCGATCAACCGGGACATGTGGTTCGAGACTGTCCGCAGAGACCGAAGCCAGTCCAGTTTCCTCAACCACAGCCGTCTCAGTTCAGACCTCCTCCACCACCTCAAGCACATCAATATTATCCTCAAGCTTCAGTGCCTTCTTCCCAGCAGTCTACTGCAGCGGGCAGGAAGCAGAAGGGAAAAGTCTCTCATATAACCCGTGCTGAAGCAGTGGCATCTCATCTTGTTGAAGGTACGATTATGATTTATGGACATGCAGCTCGTGTCTTATTTGATTCAGTCGCTTCTCATTCGTTTATTTCTGAAAACTTCATTGCCTGTATTGAGGAGCCGACTTCTGAAATTTCTTGTGAGTTGCTTGTGGAACTACCTTCTGGGGACTTCATGTTCACTCCCCTATGTCTAGAAGAGTCGCCTATTATGATTGGTAATCATCAGTTGCCGGCTAGATTATATGCGTTGCAGCTGGCCGATTATGATGTTATTCTGGGCATGGATTGGCTAGAAAAATATGGAGCCGTGGTTGATTGCAGATCAAAGAAAGTCTATTTTCAGCCACAGGGGAAACCAGCATTCTATTTTCAAGGTATTCGATCTCGTTCTTCTCGCTTGCTTATTTCTGCTATTCGATTCTGTAGATTGCTTAATGCAGGTTGTCAGGGATTCTTAGCTTCCGTGGTTGCTGTTGAGGCACCACAGCAGGATATCAATGTTATTCCTGTGGTCTGCGAATTTTCTGATGTATTTCTTGATGAGTTACCAGGCTTACCTCCTCAGCGAGAAATAGAAATGGTAATTGAGTTAATTCCAAGTACGGCACCTTTGGCAAAGGTGCCATACCACATGGCTCCAGCTGAATTGAAGGAACTGAGGGCACAATTGGTAGAATTGTTGGAAAAAGGCTATATTCGTCCCAGCTTTTCCCCATGGAGTGCTCCGGTTCTATTTGTGAAAAAGAAAGATGGGAGCCTGAGGCTGTGTATTGATTATAGGCAATTAAATCAGGCGACTATCAAGAACAAGTATCCTCTGCCCAGGATCGATGATTTGTTTGATCAATTGCAGTCTGCTATTGTCTTTTCACGGATTGATCTTCGATCTGGCTATTTTCAATTGCGGATTCGAGAATCTGACGTGGAGAAGACTGCTTTTAGCACGCGTTACGGTCATTATGAATTTTTGGTTATGCCGTTCGGGCTAACCAATGCTCCAGCAGCTTTTATGGACCTGATGCAGCGTGTGTTCCGTCCATACTTGGATCAATTTGTTGTGATCTTTGTCGATGATATTCTTGTTTATTCGGCTTCTGAAGAGGAACATGTTCAGCATCTCAGGATTGTATTGCAGACTCTGCGAGATCACGAGCTATATGCAAAATTCAATAAATGTGAGTTTTGGCTTCGGGAAGTTCATTTTCTCGGCCATGTGATTTCTGGTGACGGAGTTGCAGTTGATCCAGCAAAGATTGAGGCTGTTCTTCAATGGCAGAGACCGAGGACTGTGACAAAGATCAGAAGTTTTCTGGGTCTTGCTGGCTATTATCGAAGATTCATTCAAGACTTTACACGGATTGCCGCGCCGATGACTAGACTGACACGGAAAGATGTACCTTTTGTCTGGTCAGATCAATGTGAGCAGAGCTTCAATGAATTGAAAAGGCTTCTCACTTCTTCTCCAGTGCTAGTGTTACCTTCTGGCTCGGGTGGATTCGTGATTTGCACGGATGCTTCTCGAGTAGGTTTGGGTGCAGTGCTTATGCAACATGGTAAAGTCATAGCTTATGCATCCCGATAATTAAAACAACATGAGGAGAATTATCCGACTCATGATCTAGAGCTTGCAGCGGTGATCTTTGCACTAAAAATCTGGAGACACTACTTGTATGGGGAGAAATTTGAGATCCTTACCGATCATCAAAGCTTGCAGTATGTGTTTTCTCAAAAAGATTTGAACCTCCGTCAACGCAGATGGATGGAATATATGAAAGACTATGACTTTACGCTCTCCTATCAGCCAGGTAAAATGAATGTTGTGGCTGATGCTCTGAGCAGGAAAGTGCAGATTAGTCATTTGATGCTTCATGAATGGAAATTGTGGCAACAGTTTCCTAGTGAAACTTTCAGCGTGGACATTCCTTCTGATCCGACGGTAGCTGTGTGTGCTAGTCTTGTAATGACTCCAGCTATTTATCAGCAGATCAAGGAAGCTCAGCATGCAGATTCTGATTTGTCCCGCGTTATAATGATGCATGATGTTGAATTTGATGATGAGTTGGTTGTCAGCCTCCATGGCAGGTTGCATGTTCCAGCTGTTGAGGAGTTGAGAAATACCATCTTGCGTGAAGCCCATGGATCCCGTTATGTTATCCACCCCGGCACTACCAAGATGTATCAAAATCTGAAAAGGCAGTTCTGGTGGCCAGGAATGAAAAAGGATGTAGCTGCATTTGTGTCTAAGTGTTTGACATGCCAACAGGTTAAAGCTGAGCATCAAAAACCTGGAGGAATGCTTCAGCCTTTAGAAATTCCGATGTGGAAATGGGATCATGTCACGACAGATTTTGTTGTGGGTTTACCCCGGACTTCACAAGGCTTCGATGGAATCTGGCTGTTAGTTGATCGGTTAACAAAAATAGCAAGATTATTGCCAATTAAAGTTACCTGGAGTGTTCAGAAATTGGCCGAGCTTTATGTTCAAAAGATTGTGCCATTACATGAAATTCCAATATCAATTGTCTCAGATCGCGACCCACGGTTTACTTCTGGCTTCTGGCGTAGTTTTCAAAAGGCGTTGGGCACAGAGTTAGCCTTTAGTTCAGCTTATCATCCGCAGTCAGATGGTCAGTCAGAAAGGACTATTCAGACTTTAGAAGATATGCTGAGATCGTGTTGCCTAGATTGGCAGGGTTCGTGGAGTCAGTATTTGCCACTTGTGGAATTTGCTTATAATAACAGTTATCACTCCAGCATTGGCATGGCACCGTATGAAGCATTATATGGGCGTCCTTGTCGTACACCTTTAAACTGGTTTGAGGCCGGTGACAGGTTATTGACAGGACCTGATATGGTTCAGCAATGTGCTGATGTGGTTCGCTTGATCAGGCAGAAAATGTTGACAGCTCAGAGTCGACAGAAGAGCTATGCAGATCAGCGCAGGCGACCATTGCAATTTGAGCCTGGAGATATGGTGTTTGTAAAAATATCTCCAATGAAAGGCGTTATGAGGTTTGGGAAGCGTGGAAAGCTTAGTCCTCGTTATGTTGGTCCGTTTCCTATTCTGGAACGAGTGGGCCAAGTGGCTTATCGTCTTCAATTGCCAGCGGCGATGCAAGCAATCCACGATGTTTTTCATGTGTCCCAGTTGAGGAAGTATATTTCTGATGCATCTCACGTGCTTGATGACTCAGTTTGGCCTGAAGTGACTGTAGATTTATCCACACCAGAGTATCCGATCAGAATTGAAGATCGTCGTGAGCATCGATTGAGAAATAAAGTAATTCCTCTGGTTAAGGTTGTCTGGCAGCGCCACTCTGGTAATGAAGCCACATGGGAACGTGAGGATGAAATGCGTCAGCAATTTCCTTTCTTCTTCGAATAAGGTATAATTCTTTCAGTTCGCTCCTTGTTCTTCCTTTTAAATTTCGAGGATGAAATTTCTATTAGGAGGGAGGGACTGTGAGATCCGATTAAAATTTTTAAGGAATTTAGTGGGCATTTACACAATTTTACTTCTTTGGAGGTTTAAAGTGCAAAAGAGGGTTAAAAATCAAAAAACAAAATAATATGTTAACTTTTTAACCCATCGATCTCTCCCCCTCTCTCTTACTTTACCAATTCCCCCCCTTTTTCCCTTTTTCTCCCGTGGCGCAGGAGCATCCGCGGGCAAACCCGCGGAAGACGAAGACCGGCCCCCCTCTCGCCTCCTTCGTCTTCGTGGCGCACGACGGCGGCGACCGGCGGTGATCACCGGCGACGGTGGCAAGCTTGCGGCGGCGGCACCGGCGCACCTCCCCCCCTCTCTCTCTCGCCCCCTTTCACCTCACGGTGGCGGCGGTCCGTAGGTCACCTCGCGGCGGCGGCGACCCGAAGGTGCAGAGGGAGGCTTCGGCGGCCTCGCCGGCAAGCACGTGAGGAGGAGACCGCAGTGGCGGCTTCGTCAGGACGAACCCACGGCGACATCGGCGACTTCCTCGCCCCCTCTCACGGCGTCCTCTCGTTGGATCGACCCCTCGGCTCGGTTTCGGTATAGGGGGTGGTTTTCCTCGCATGCTAGAGTCGGGCAAAGGTTAGCCGCGGCGACCCTCGGCTCGCCCGCGGCCCAATCGGACATCCCCGTCACATTGGAGGTAGGGGGATCGTAGCCCTAACCCGTTAAACTTCTCTAAAAGCATGCCCATCGTCGTTATGTTTTAATAGCATGCCCATCGTCGTTATGTTTTAACAGCATGCCCATCGTCTTTATGTTTTCAAAGCATGCCCATCGTCTTTATGTTTTAATAGCATGCCCATCGTTGCTGAGTTCATAGGCAATAAATTGTTATATTGAGATGATGGTTTGGCAGAAAACAGGTTAGAAATGGTTTGGCAGGAAACAGGTTAAAGTGATAACTCCCGTCGATTTGAGTAGACCGGGAGGGAATCCGGTTATGATCCCGGTGGATCTGATTCTCCGGTAAGGATTGTGTTTAATGTATTTTGAATTTTATAACGGTCCGCCATAACCTGGTTGTTAACCCGAGCAGCTGACATCTTGACTGCATAAATAAATTAATTTGAATGGTGGAAGAAGTCTCACGGTTAATCCGTTGAGTAGCACGCGGCGGTTTGTCGTTCGACCGCCTAAAATCATAGCGGCCCTAGTCCGACCGCTTGTTCTTTAATGATGCGTGTTTGCTATTTTAGCATGTTTAATTAATTATGCATTTAATCTTGTTTAATTGTCATGTTTAATTCTTGTCAGAAATTATAACATGCTTTTAGATCTCAATAGAGCTTTATTCTCTTTCCTAGTGATGGAACCACCAGTCGTAGCCCGACGACTTTTAGTGTTGATCCCACCTGGGAGAGGTGGCGGGGTATCCCAGTTTCACGGTTTTTAAGCTAGTTCCGTGGGCCCCGGTCCAACCGTAATGTCCTACGGAGGGGAATACTAGCTAGAGGCCTGGCTCTAGGCACGAGCCGGTGTGTGCACACGTGGTCAGAGACCTGAACTGACACTGACGAGTGTTGCTCTGACTAGTTACTTGTTTTGGTACTGTTACGCATCTCGCTTGCTATGATTAGGCTTGCGTAGATGCTTGAGACGCAGTGTAAGCCGTCAGTGGACGCATCTGGTTTCTTCTTCTGGTAGACCTCCTCTCCTTTTCACTCTTGTCACTTGGAAATGATTGAGTTATTGTCTATTGGTAGATTTCAAATACTCGCATTTGAATTAAATTGGCATAATAGATAGCTGGTCATAAACTGTTTAGTTAGTTTTACAGCTTTTTCAATTGTCATTTATTTATGCCAATGCATGCTTTACTGTTTTCCTAAAGTTAGTTGCGAGTTAGGGATTTATGTGAACCCTACTGAGTCTCTGTCGTGAGACTCACCCCTTCCTTTTACAGGTGAGGCGGAGCATCCGACTGCGGGATTCTCTCGCTCTTTCGGCGAAAAGCCTTAGAGCCAGCAGTGGTCTGTCAGTGGTCAGTCTGTTCTTTTTCTTCTTTTGGCCGGGCTGTGTCCCGTGTAGTTATTTATTTTTGGACCATTGTACAGTGTGGGACTTGTGATTTATGAATATGGACTACTTGTATAAATTTACCACTCTGATATATATGCAATTGCTTCCGTTTAAAGTTCAAATGAATGCTTTAATTAATATTACGCGTGTAATTTCTATTCGTTATGCATCCCCTCGACAAACACTCACTAACCCTTACGGGGCCTCATCAGCCTCTTGGGTGGCTTCCCCGAGCTCTTGGTATCGGTAAATCGATGATATCGGGTTATCGGTATCTGGATCTCCTGGGTCGTCACAATGATGATCCTATATTACTGGAAATTAAGGCCAATGTTGAACAAAGGCCGAATTTTTCTATTTCCAATGACGGAAGATTGTTATTTAAGGGCCGAATATGTATACCAGATCACGAGGCTACGAAGAAACTAATCCTAGATGAAGCACATAAGTCCAAGTACTCCATTCATCCAGGAGGTATAAAGATGTATCAAGATCTGAAAAGAAGTTTCTGGTGGCCCAATATGAAGAGAGAGATAGCTGATTTCGTGTCTCGTTGTCTAACCTGCCAACAAGTTAAAGCTGAACATTTTAGACCCGCAGGTAAATTACATCCCTTGGATATTCCCGAATGGAAATGGGAGAGTATAGGGATGGACTTCATTATGGGTTTACCTAAGACCAGAGGAGGACACGATGGCATATGTGTAATCATAGATCGATTGACTAAATCTGCACACTTCATACCAATAAAGAGTCGATGGTCTGTGGATATTCTAGCAGCATTGTACATAAAGGAAATTGTCAAATTACATGGTGTCCCTGTCTCTATTGTATCTGATAGAGATCCGCGATTCACATCATAATTCTGGAAGAGCCTACAATATTCACTAGGGACTAGATTGAATTTCAGCACAGCCTTTCATCCACAAACTGATGGTCAGACGGAAAGAACAAATCAGGTGGTAGAAGATATGCTCAGAGCCTGTGCTATCGATTTTGGAGGTAATTGGCATGATCACTTGCCTTTGGTAGAATTTACATATAATAACAGTTATCAGGCTAGCATACAAATGTCACCTTTTGAAGCTCTATATGGTAAAAGTTGTCGATCACCAATATGTTAGAATGAAATAGGGGAAAAGCAATTTTTAGGCCCTGACCTTATCAGGGATTCTACGGAGAAAATCAAGCTCATTCAAGAGAGAATGAAAATGGCACAAGATAGGCAAAAGTCCTATGCCGACAATCGAAGACGTGACTTGGAGTTTCAGGTAGGAGATCATGTATATTTGAAAGTTTCTCCAGGTCGTGGTATTCGAAGATTTGGCATTACAGGAAAGCTAACTCCAAAGTTCATTGGCCCCTTTGAAATTCTTGAAAGGGTCGGTGAAGTGGCTTATAGATTGGCTTTACCTCCACAATTAGCAGGAGTTCATGACGTATTTCATGCCTCCATGCTGAAGAAGTATGTATACGATCCTGACCATATTATCACTTATGACAATCTAGAGATTTAGAAGCATATGACATATGAGCAAACGCCAATAAAGATTCTGGATCGGGAAGTGCGTCAATTAAGGAATAAAATTATTTCTATGGTCAAGATCCAATGGAAGAAAACATGGCCATATGAAGCAACATGGGAAACAGAGGAATCTATGCGTAGAAGATTTCCAGAATTATTCAACTGTAAGTACACTCTCCATAATCCATGTATTGAATTTGGGGAACAAATTCTTCTAAGTGGGGGAGGGTGTAGTGCCCCAGAATTTATATAAATAATTTTTGAATTATAAGATAATTTTCTAGAATTTATAAAGGCCTAAATAAATTTATAAATGGATTGGTAGAATTATAAGTCATTATAAGGCCCAATTAGGTTAAAATAGTTAACCTAGCCTATCTAATTATTATCCAAAAGGTGCCCATTAAATTTGGCCCATGTTCTAGAAGATTATTTAGCTTATTTACGGATTTTTAAGGATAAAGACTAATTATCTAAGATAATTATATGGATAAATGAATAAAAGAGTTTTATTTATTTGAAACTTTATATACGTTGAATGTAACGGTCTATCGCGTGACCGTCACATGCTTGTAACGCATGGGTCTACGACCGTTATACTCTGTGAATTCCGTAAGTTGAAGAACTTATAAAAAGATGGGAACTTGATGATCTTATCCACTAGGAATCAACTTGGGAAGAGTTATAACATTACTAAGGACTCTTAGAGATCAGGTTTTAGCAGATTAAGGACTCTAGAATCGGTCTAATCTTCAAACCCTAGCTAGAACCCTATAAATAGGACCTAGTTCTAAACTGCGTGACCCTTACTTTTGCTCGCATGGAATCAAGGTAAGGAGTCATAATCTCGGGTAAGTTCTTTAAGGGAATTTGTTTACAATACTTTAGACTAACTACTCTCAAAATTTTACATCTTTAGGTCAAGAGGTCGTGGAGTTAGAGCCCAAGAAAGTTGCTGAATTATCATAGGAAGTACAAGGATCAAAGAGTAGCACCTAGCACCAAATTCGAAGGTTAAAGGTCTTAGAAGAGGTAGGTCATCTCATGAACGACAAAAACATCTTGATAGGACTAAAAGCCCTCTGATTTGACTGAATTTCATGCATCTTAGATCATCAATTTCATGTTTTCATAGTTCCATGTATTTCATACATTTCTTAGCCTTAAATAGAAATAAAAGAAGTTATCTTGTCGATTCATGGAACCCATGCATATAGATAGCCTATACTTCATTATCATGCCTAGAATAGACATGGTATTTGATTTAGACATGATGTGAGTTGATCTCTTAGATTTCATATCATTTTCTGTCAGCAGATACTGTAACGCACCATAGTAGGACCGTCACACTCAAGTAACGGCCAGACGATGGACCGTCACAGTCCCTGGTTGCCTATTGATTTCTCTGTTGACTCTGACGGATCTATGCAGGAGCGTTACATTCTGTAACGGTTGCTCGATAGACCGTCACACTCCCTGTGACGCGCCTTGGCTAGACCGTCAGGTGCCTGTGTACTGTCAACTCAAGACAGATTGAAAACCTGCCAGATTTAATTATTATTATGCCTAGTTACCTACGTTTTATCCTGATTACGTGACTTTGAGATTATTTAATCATTCATGATAGGTATTGCATGTTTTGATATCTCACTATTACTTTAAGTTATGTTAATTTCATGAGCCCAAAACTCTATAGTTTTGTAATTAGAAACATGATTTTGAATGATGTATTGATAGAGTTTTTATCATGATTTCACATATATATATATATATATATATATATATATATATATATTCTATATATATATATATATATATTCTTGGACCGTCACATGGCACATACTCCGGTATGTTAGAAGATATATATATTCTTTCTCTATCAATAGAGTCATTTCTATAAGTACATGGCACATACTCCGGTATGTTAACCATTAGTTCACATTTTGCACTATAGGAACATATTCTTGGACATGAGGACCTCTCTATTGGATATTCCTTCTAATATACTAGGAAATCTTGTTTCAAGGCCTCCGTAATTCTCCGCGAGCCTGGGATTCCCACTAGGACGCCGAGTTGGTTGTACCATTAAAGCCCATTAACTAGAATACACTATCGTGGTTTTCTGGATCTAGTAATGTAACGGCCTTACATTGGACCGTCATGATCACGTAACGGCCCATTGCATGACCGTCACATTTCTCTGAGTCTATTTTAATAGTTCTGGACTCTGATCATTGTAACGGCCCTCTACTGGAGCGTCACATGATGTAACGGCCCAGAGAACGACCGTCACATTGCTTAAGTACTTAACCCAAGGTTTGACCCAAGGGTTGATATTCCAAAGGTTCTAGATGAACTAATGATAGTCTAGAACTTATAATATTAATCAAGAAACTTAATATAAGGATTGGAAAGAGAAAAGAATGTACCGTTATGCTGTCAATTTATTTTATGAGCATAACCTTGTTTAATGTCATTTTTGAATTACTCATATTCAAATTGAAGCGTTCATACATTGATTTTCATTATTTGATATTGCTATATTCTTGGCCATACTTTATTATCATGCATGGTAAGAGCTTGATTTATACTTGAAGATGCGATCGAGCACTGATTGTGTTCAAGGGCTCAATGCTAGTCCCATCGACTGATTGTCGGAAACATACTATTTTATAAACCATGGGGTATGATGCTACTGGCGTCGCATTGCGTTGGGAGTACTTTCTTTATAAATAAGTGATATATCCACGGCTCGTGAAGTGAAAAATCACAACGCGATGCAGCATGATCAAGTTCTTGTACATGACTTTCTTGCTCGATATTCCACAGAAATTCACGAAGCACTTGCTCATAAGCATAAGATGCTGGGTGTTGATTATGTGGCTTGGTAGTGTATTCTTGTTACATTCTTGTTCATGAAAAGGCCAATATCATGTTCTTGTTATATTCTTGATAAGTTCATTCTTGCTCACTCTATCTTACATGATTATCTCGTTACTATGGTTTAATCGCGTGATCATCGCATTGCATGATTTTGCCTTATTTCTTTAGAGCAAAAATATTAATCACTTTAATAGTGCTTTCATGTTGATGCGAAGATACCTACTGGGCAAGTGTGCTCATTACCTATTTTTCAACATTTTTCAGGAGATGGAAGTAGTTCAGATTCGGATTCGGACTATACTAGTGGCGGGTCCGGAAGTGAGTGAAAGTCTTGTAAAGCTACGAGCGAAGACTTCAGAAGTCTATAATGTTTAGATTGAGTCAATGCAATTTTCTTATTTCTTGAGTCTAGTAGAATGAAAGGTGATTATTGTAAAGGAATACTTTGATCATTTATGAAATAAAGTTGAAGTTTGATTAAATTCTGTGCAATTACATTTATGTGTGTGATTGTCTCGCGCTCTGGTCGTTCTTGCTTGCAAGAGACTGACCATGCCGGCTGTTCACGTTTCTCGAGCGAGTCTTCCGCTGTAATAAGGGCTCGGGGTGTTACAGTCTCCCATTGTAGATCTGCGAAGGACATCTTGGATGAATTAACCAAAATCCACGAAGTGTATGGAGATCAATGTCTTGTAGCAGGCACGAGTGATCAAGGAAGTGATCAACCAAGTGGATCAAGCTCAAAGGTAAATTCTGATTATAATAATGAAGATGAATTTAGCTATGAAGATATGTTGAATGCATATGATAAGCTTGCTGAAAGATACAAGAAGTTGAAATCAGAAAACAAAAAATTGAAAAAGGATGCTGAACAAAATAAGTGTAATTCCTCTTATAAAAAATGCTTGCATCTAGAGGAATTGATTGAGTCTTCTGTTTTCGATCTTGAATTCCATAAAGATCAAATCTCTTCCTTGAGAAATGAAAATAAAGAGCTGAGAGAGAGAATAAGTTTAATGGACAATGGTCAGACTGAATTTGTTCATGATAAGAAACTTGAAAAAGAAAATGAGAAACTGAAGGAATTGAATAGGACCATTTCTGAAAGATTGCTTATTTTTGAAAAAAGAAAATATGTTAATATTGATGAATCTGAAAAAGTGCATGCTTTGTTGCAAGAAATTGAAAGTCATAAAATCATTAATTCTACTTTACATGAACAAGTCAATTCGTGTGAAAATAAGATTGTTTTCTATGAATTGCACATTTCGTCACTTGAAAAAGAAATCTCGGACTTGAATGCTTCATTATCTAGATTTGTAGATGGTCAAGAAAATTTGAACAAATTGTTGAGGATGAAAGTGAACTTTCAAAGAGAAGGACTGGGGTTTAATCCTGTGAACAAGAAAAAATTTGAAAGCAAGTTATACACTTCATTTGTTCATAGCACATGTACACCCAGCACCTCTAAATCTAACTCCCAGCAACCCATTGTGCAAAGAACTCAAGCCAATCTGAAAAACAGTGTGAATGTTCAAAATGTGCATGTTAAAAACTTTCATGCGAAATCCCATGCATCCAACAAAAGAAACATGTCTTATCTTTACTGTGGAAAACTTGGACACCTGATGCATGATTGTTTCACTATGAAGAATGATGACTTGAGAGCATGTAGAAACCAAGCTGTTTTGAAAAATACAAAGAGAGCTTTCACCACAAAATCTTTCATGCATTGCAATCACTGTGGTAAAAGGGGTCATACAACTTCACATTGCTGGTCATTGTTGAAGAGAAAGAACTCCTACTCAACACATCATGCTCACACACACAAATCAGTAGAACCCATGAGAAGAAAGAATATGATGCCACGTGCCTTCTACCATCACTTTGGAAAATCTGGGAATGTTAAGCATGATTATTTTCTAAAGAAAAATGATGATTTGAATGTTGTCAAAAATTGAAAACCACATGCCCATGTTGCTATTAACCCATAAGGACCCAAGATGGTTTGGGTACCTAAGAATGCCAAATGAGAAATCTATTTTATAGGTGTGCCATGTGAATGTAAAATATGAAATCTGTCTTCGTCAAGAAGGTATGGCACACGAGTCAAGTGGCATAAGTCAGGTTCGAATAAAAATCAAAAACTGAATTTGAAGATCAGATTACACTCCCAAAATCCAAATGATGATGGGCTAGTCATGACCAATCTTGAATCAACTGAGGAATACCTTGCAAGGATGAAAATGATAAAAATATCCTCAATCCGCCACTAGGAGATAGAAAGTGATCTAGATAAGTACCCAAGGCATGGTAATAGGCCCGCAATAAGTAAAGTTGATCAACCATTTTTCATGAGAAAATCAGGTGTCCTTTTAGTGATTCATGCATATGTGATTAATACCATCTCTGGAACTACTAATAATGCTTTATATGATTATTTTGCAGGGATTATATAAGAAGATTTTAAAATACTCTCAGTGAGTAAATTGAATTTCATTCTTCTTTGGATTACATGTGGAAGGCTTGGAAGAAAATAAATTCTCAAGGCAAAGGTAAGAAAGTAAAATCTGAAATATCAACCCTCGTGAGGTTGGTGATCTTAGTGATTGAAGGTTTCCAATCTTGTCTCATGAACTAAGGTAATTCAACCTTGTCAATTCATGCAATGGCCGTCTTTATCACTTGGTGACATATTCAAATGACAGGTATTGATTCTACAAACCTGATCTGTCATTTACCAGCATCCTGTGATGGACTTGTTTAAGTGGTTGAATCAAATTAAAAATCTTGAGAAGCGTGAATACAGTGACTGGCTTTGAATATTTTTCAATTTGAATTACATGATGACATTTAAGCCTAATTGAGTTTCTGGTATATCAAATACTGAGCAGTGAAAAGGTGGGTCACATCCACCTGGGAACTCTCACTATGCGTGAGTTGGTCTTTGGATCAACGTTCTCCGTATTGTACTGGAACTCAGAGAAGTCAAATGGTTGATCCATGAATGAATCTTTGAACTGAGTTATTTCAATTGAAAATATATTTTTGCTCATGATCAAATATTTGGCTTATGAATGATTTTTAATTTCAAAACTTGTGAAATGCTCTTGAAAATCTGATTCTGAATAATTCTGAAAATTAGGTTGCATTGCTTAATTTTGATCATGTATGCAACCTCATTCATAAAGATCATGTCAAAAAAAATGCTTGTTTGATCCATTAATTGAATGTGAATAGTCTCATGTGGAAGTTGTCACATTGGATTGGAAATAAAGCTCTCATCTTGCCAAAACAACTTGCATTCCACTCTCACATAGTTATAGGTTGCATACATCATAATTCAATGCATAAGGTGCTTTTAGATCATGCAAATGAAAATCAAAAGTCTGAATCACTTTGCACATTGTATCGCATTCTTATATGCTCATACGTTGTATTACATTGGAACTCATGCATTAGTCGCACTTAGTTCATTCAGTTGGCATCTATTCAATTGTTATCAAATTGTTCATTCAATTGGTATCAAATTGACATCACATTGCTCGCATGCATGTCATAGTGCATTTACATAAACTCCCAATGTGTGCTTGCTTGCTATTATATGTTATTCACCCCCATCCTTGAAACTTCTATGACCTTATGTCTTCTTGATAAATAATGTTGCATTTGAGTCATTATTGGAGTGTTTCATGTCGTACACTCTAGGGGAGTTCATATTTCATAAGTGCATCTAGTTAGGGGGAGTTGTACTGTTATGTATTCATGATATTTTCGGTATATATGCTGAATCAAATTTACACACTTCATGCACAAAATATGAAAATGAGTGTTAAAGATAATGATATATGAATTTCTTTTCAACACTCTCGAGATGTTAAACTTGCTGCATGTATGTTGAAGAGACAGTTGAGGAAAAAGCTGCCTACCTATCCTTTTTGAAAAATATCGAATGAAAATGAAAGCTAGAGCAATGCTCGGTCTCACTGAGTAAACTGGGCACATGTCACCTGAGACGTGATGTGGTTCATATCTAAAAAGTGTTGACAAGTATCTCTGTTCAAAATGAGGTGAATGGTTCAGTATTCTGAGTAACCGGGGATTTTGGCATGAGCTCCATGCGTCTACTCGCGTAAAAATGAATTATTTGAACCTGATCATTCTTTGAAAAATTCTGATTATCTGTGTAAAATTGTTGAGGTAGAGCGAAGCCTCCAATATGCTGTTCTCAAAATTGAAGTGTAGTCTGTAAAATATCTCCTTGTGCTAATCTAAAAATATGAATATCCATATTGTAACTATCACTTTTCATGTTACTCACATACACATCTGGAAATTTGATTTATTATGTATTTAGAATATTGATTGACTGCTTTAGCAATTGCATGAATCTCCTATTTGATTGCACAATCTCCCATGTGCTACACATGTGCATTCCGGTTAGCATGACTCTCTTACATTTTTCTTATACCCATTCCCTTCTTATATATGTACGGGGGAGACTGCATGTATGTTTATATGTAACTGTTTGGTTGCATTGTGTGCACTTCATGAGTCATCATCTGCATATACATAGCTTCACGCATTTAAACAAAAAATGTAAAAATTAAAAAATCAAGAAAATCCTTTTGATATGCCCTCCTGCTCTTGTTTGTTGTGAAAATATGACATGAGATCTAGATTTTGAATGCTATCATACTGAACACCTCATCCTGTGCACATCTTCCTCCACTGGTTCATATCCTTGAGGTCAATCACCACCTTCAATTGGTATCAATACATGCTTGACTGTATTTACTTTGGATGGTATCATATTGATTTGTGAGAATAATCATCAATTGGTTTCTTCTTATTAGAATCATATTGCTTTGCTCGTCCATGATTTTCCCTTGCTTCTTCTGATTTGATATGATGGGCTATTGTTGTTTCAAAGGGAGTTAATCTTGTTCTTCCTTATTTGGCTCCTTCCAGCTCACTTGATACTGTTATTGTGGGAGAAAGAGTTGCATTATCCCGCTTTTTGATTATGTCAAAGGGGGAGAAAAATTGATGATTGTGTGTGACAAGGGGAGAAGAACATTTGTGCCATTCTGTTATATCATCATAAGTTTATCATTAAGTTTGTCATCATCACTAAGTTTATCATCATCAAAAAGGGGGAGATTGTTGAGTTATGGTTTTGATGACTGTTGTAATTGTTAAGTTATGGTTTTGATGATAACTAAACTTAATGTGTGATTACGTGATGATAACTAAACATATAGTTGATTACACATGTTCTTGATGATTGTGTTCATTCATCTTGTTGTTTATGCTGGTTGCATATGTTGGTTTTACAAGAGGCAAGAGGTTTCATAACCTCTTTAATGTCAACAAGTATGGCATTAACCATGACTATCTTGCATGCAGGATCAAACTCATGGCAGTCACCTAGTGAACCAAAACTCTGCTCCTCTACAATCCAAAATAGGTGATATATGTCATTTACTGTCAAGCACCATTGGTAAGATTCTTACCTTGTCATAGTCATCAATCTCACCATGGGTATTCCATATACCTCTCATTTCTAAACTTCATTCATGATATTTGAGGTTCACAATGATAACTTGGTTTGATAACTTACAAGTTCACTCTTCAAATGTATTAGTTTCTCATTCCAATTATGGTAACATGCTCAAATGGTCTTGATGTTTCTAATGCATAAACCAAGTGAAATTCAATCCCCAAATGTATGAAATAAACATCGACTTAAAGTCATTGTTATTTAGAGGTATTTCATTGAGCTAACACTTCAACTTTGCAGGACTAGGTCATTCCGGTCAACCAGAATCGCCAAACGCGAAAAGTCTCATACTGCAGAACTGGCGGTCGACCGCCCAAGGTTGATCGAAAATTCCAGAGATCAAATTTCTACAAGGTTTCTCAGTAGCGGTCGACCGCCAGCTTTCACAGGTCGACCGCCAGCCCCGAGCCAACAAAAGTTGACTTTGTTCTCCACTTCGAGAAGAGCAATTCTCCTTGTATTTCTTTAATCCTAATGACACCCAATCATCCACAAAACGTAGATCTAGTCTGGAGGATGTCCAAGGACCATTCAAAGGTTATAAAATCTACACAAGAAGGGTTGGAAACCCTAATTCTTCAATTGGAACAAGAGAGATCAAGGGAGGCTAGAGGAGGTGATTCACGGGTACTGTAGCACCTCCGTGAACAGGGCTTCGAGCTGGAGTTCTCCATCCATTCCAAGGGATTCAAGGTTAGATCTGAAGCCATCAATCTCCAAACAAGTGTAGAAGCAAGCAAGCCCTCAAGGGAGATCAAATCTGCATCCTTAAATCTCTCCATAAACCCAAGGAGATTCAAGGTGACTCAAGGTTAGATCTGAAGCTAGCAACCTTCAAGGAAGTGAAGGAGCAAGCAAGCATTCAAAGGAGATCAACCAACCCATTTAAGTGAAGTAGGAAGCATTGTTCCAAGTTCTACATCATACATTTGGGGGAAACCAAATAAGGAGATTTCTAAACTCTACTCTATTCGTCTTGGTGTTTTGAGTTTCAAGTCTTGTTCTTTGTAATCTGAAGATATATGTGTGTGTGTGGATCAAGTTAGATCCGTGGTCGTGTGTGGTTGTCGTTTTTGATTTGTGTGTGCGTAGGTCTTCTTAGATCTGCGTGTTGGTGTGGTTTTATCCAGATCATAATGCTTGTGTGTGTGGAGTGCTGCACTTGTCACAGCGTGTGTGTGTTTTGTTGATTCTATTGTTGGATCGTGTTGGAGACTTCGTCTCCGTGTCTGTGTGTGTATTGGGGTGCGTCCCCGTGTGTGTTGGTAGGCGTCATCCTGCGTGTGTGTTTGGAGCGTTGTCTCCATTTTGGGATTTATCCCCGAGTGAAGCCTCACCGGGTTTAGTGAGGGGTGAATGTAGGATTACCGTCGTTGCATCCGAACCACCTTAAAAATCGCTGTGCATTGTGTGTTATTTGTGTGGTTTGATTATTTTCATTATATGGTCATGTGGGAACGGAAAGATTGAGAGAATTGGTTAATTAGTTTTCAATTGCTAATTATTGTTTGTCACATATTTTGTAAAAAGCTAAAAGTTTCGTAAAAATTGATATACACCCAATTCACCCCCCTCTTGGGTGTCATTGATCGCGGGACTTCAAAAATACTATCAGACATGATGCTTATCAAACATGCCTACAAAGATCACTCTGAAAATTGTTAGACCTTGAAATAGCAGAGCCTTACTCTGATACCACTTGTTGGTCCCGGGGTAGGCAAGCGAACAAGAAGGGGGGTTGAATTGTTCCCCACACTAGGTGGCTAATTAAAAACCTACGCAGAGGAATTAACAACTTTAATCGAGATTGAATAGATTAACTAAGCAAGATAAACTGGTTCTCTCAATCTCGCTACACTCGCTCGAACATACAAGCAATTTAAATGATTAAGCACACATCCACAAAGGCAAACCATAAGACACGGGATTTTTAAGGTGATTCGGGATCATGACAGGCTCCCTACATCCACCCCTCACCGAACTGGTGAGGCTTCACTCAGGGATAAATCCCCAAAACAGATGTGACACTCCAAACACACACGAGACGACACCCGCACACACACACACATGGAGACGTGGTTTCCAACACGATTCTACCACAGATCAAGACACACACGCAAACCGCAACAACAACGATACACTATAACCACAACCGTACACAGACGGTTCTCCACACACAGAGTCAAAGTTTGAAAAATAAGAATATGATCAATAGAAGCTCATAGACCAATTTTAAATCACTAGAATAGATGTAAAAGTGGTGAAGAAATAGATCCCCATATATAGAAAGAGCTGTAGATGGTATTCTTCGATCCTCGAGTCAGAGGGAAGCCGGATGCCATCGATATGAATGTCACCGCGATCCTCTCTTCGATCTGCTGCACTTTTTCTTCTATCCCGATCACAAAAGTCTTCCAGATGTAGATGATATCCTCAGATTTCTTCAGCTCCACTCCTTTCTTCCATTTCCTTCTCCTACAAGATAGATAGAAATGTTAGCTCTAGATATTTCTCCCAAAATCGTAGGTTATATATATAACCACGAGAGAATGATGAAAATACTTTAAAACCCTTCACAAAACCCTTTAGAACATGTCCCAACATATATATAAATACCCTAGGGGCAAATGGGTAAAGTTTGAGCACAAATGGATTGGGTTTAGATGGGTTTCGGATTCCCGTTATTGGGTTTTCGCCGCATTCGGTCGACCTAAAGATAGGGTTGGTCGACCTAAAGATAGGGTCGGTCAACCTAAAGATCACAGAACTGAAACCAGTCAGCTCTGGGAAGTTCGGTCGATCGAACTCCCCAGTTCGGTCGACCAAACTCTATTGGCTTCCCCATTATGCAGAGTTCAACCCCAAATACCATAGCAACCCTTCCAAACTCTGTGGCAACAAACTTCTTTTATCTTGGAGTGTTTATATAGAGTATTTTGACCTGTAAAATCATAGAAAAAGGATTAGAAACTTTAGCTCAATAATCCATATGATAAATGCATGAAGTACATACATGAAAGCCCACTTGACAAGGATCATTTAAGCAATATGAAAACCATTCAAACCAACATATTTGCTCACCAAAAAATAAGATCAAGATCATAAAGCATGAATATGAATAAGGTGTGAGCAACTTGTAACAATGAAGAAAGTGCAGAAGGCACATGCATTAAAATTCATGTTCAAGGTGCATAAAAACTCTTTTGAAAAGATGTTTATCCACATCAAGGAATCAAGTTCATATAGCTATGAACTTTATGCAACAAGTGCAACAAGAGTAGCATTGTAAAACCAAAATCCACATGAATGATATGATTGAATTTAACGCATGTTCTCTTCATAGTACCATGAGCCATATGCATTGGAGTGATGCTTAGGGAACATGGGGTCGGCACCATCCTTTGATGGGTCGACACTATGAAAGGGCATGAAAGCCCATGCAAGCACTCAGTTCTCCTCAACCTTATGAGACCACTAAAAACACAATGGCTCAATGCTTCAAGAGAGTTATATATGAAAGATCATAGAGAGTTATACATGAAAGATCATCAAGTTTTGCATCAATGAATTAAGCACATATCAAGCCCAAAATTCTCATATGAAAAATAACTTAATAAACCATGCATTTTACCAAACATGCATGAGCCTCAAAGACCATTTACATCTCAACCATATTTAAACATGGTCCATGCAAGAATTGTAATAAGTATAATCATGAATGCACACTATCATCAAAAACATATGCAAGCATGCATGAAGTTCTTCCACATACACACACAATATTTTGTTATCATCAAAACCAAAACTAAGAGGAAGCACAAACTCAACATAAAGGTATATCAGCCAACCTATTTCCTGCATTTAAAGCCAAGTATCCATTAGGATACTTCTGCAAGAAATGTATATAGCTTATAGCTACATTAAATGCTTAATAGCCATTACAGACGCATGTAGTATGGAACTATAGTAAAAATATCTATTCTCTAGTACGTGTCCATCAAACATGTTGAGCAAAAATACTTTTCATATTTGAATTTCCCTCCGTATCTCACAAGTCTGCATGGGAAGATTTGTTTAGTAATATGTAGGCTATACGTTAGAGGGAAGTCAGATGATTTAGCATGGAGAAAATAAAAAGGCTACTCAGCTCGAAGATCCCACCCTACCTAGAAGAACAAGAAGCCAAGTTCAAAGGTGGAAGCTGACATGGACTCAACAGTCAGAAGTTCAAGACTCAGGAGTCACAACAGATCTCTCAAAGCTAAGTACCAGAGATCCAACCGTTGGACCAGTTTGTGTCTAACAGACATATCATTTTCATCTTATAAATATGAAGAAGATTCTAGCAAGAAGAATAATGAGATAATGGAAGAAGAGCAATAAATAGTTGAGTTTGCTCTCAAGCACCTTTCAGCATTCAAGTGATCTCTACATCAAGCTTCCAGTGCATTCATGATGGGTGGAGCTTCACTGTGTTCAATGTCTATCCTTGAATCTCTATACCTTCAGGAAGCATTCTAGAGGGGTTATTGTGTTGTAATGATATTCTTATTCCCCTCATATTTTATTTTTCTTCTTTTTATTTATTTATTTTTGGTTATCTATCTCTGTCTGGAGGATAGGGGGTGAAA
Source organism: Amorphophallus konjac (assembly GCA_022559845.1). Taxonomy (NCBI): domain Eukaryota; kingdom Viridiplantae; phylum Streptophyta; class Magnoliopsida; order Alismatales; family Araceae; genus Amorphophallus; species Amorphophallus konjac. The sequence goes on from CM040121.1 coordinate 471,262,908, forward strand.
ATAGCATTTGTTGCTCTGGGTCACTAGCACTACAGGTGACTGGTTGTTCGGTCCGCTGATACTCGTGAAATCGTGTTGGGTGAGAAGCCCCTGGAAGATTAGCTGGTGCGAAATCACCAAAAAACTAAATCATAGGGAAGTGGTTGTTGGTTGCTAAGACCTGACCAAAATCAACAAGGGAGCTAGCCCTTGAGAATCATCTAGTGTAACCTTGGTTAGAAGGTTAGTGGAACACCCCGGGCGAGTTGCAGTGGGACTGGACGTAGGGAAGCGGAAGGCTGACCGAACTAATATAAATCTCTTGTCCCACGTAGTTTCCTTGCATTTTTATATATCTATTTTTCACTACGTACATATTTAAATTGCAAGATAAAGTTTTTATATGCTATCATATCTCAAGGCACATCTATTCACCGCCCTCTAGGGTGTGCCAGGCTACTAACAATTGGTATCAAAGCACATGTTTCCTTGTATATAGGTTTAACCACCTAAGGAGCAAGATCATTATAGTAGCCGATGGCAAGCTTCATCAACTTCGCTCTATAAGAAGGGGACTCCACTAGCCAACCACCTATCTTCAGTAGGACCAACTACCCCTACTAGAAGATCAGAATGATGAACTACGTGAAGGGGGTAGATTATGATCTGTGGATGGTAATCAAGGAAGGTGATAGAATAATCACCACTCCTAAAGATTAGTGGGGCAGAAATGAAAAAGAGATGGCATCCCTAAATGCTCCTGCATTAAGCTCAACAATCTGCACCCTCAGCCCAAAAGAATTCGATCACATCTACACCTACTCCTTTTCCAAGGAAATCTGGGATAAGTTAGAAGTATTACACGAAGGAACATCCCAGGTCAAAGAGACCAAGATAAATCTCTTGGTCAGTAAATACAAAATGTTTAAGATGGAGAAGGGCAATACTATAAAAGAAATGGAGACTAGGTTCATCTCACTCGTCAACAATTTGAAGGCACTGAGAAAACAGCTAAATGGTAGTGTGTTGGTGAAGAAAATTCTGACATCATTGCCACCTGAATGGAATCCAAAGGTCACAACAATAGAAGAAGCTCAGAACCTGAGCACCTACTCCCTAGCTCAATTATTCGACAATTTAGCCACCGATGAGCTTAAACTGCATAGCCAAAAGGAGGGAGAGAATTCCAAGAAGAAGATCATGGGATTAAAGGTGAAGGCTGAGAGCAGCTCAGATCAATCTGAATCCATGTCGAGTGACAATAGTGATGAGGTCGTCATGCTATCCAGAAAGCTGCAGACAATCCTAAAGTACAGAAGAAAAGGGTCCTCATCTAGAAGAGAGATGACTAGGAAAATAATGTGCTACAGTTGTGACAAACCAAGGCAGGCCAAGGATGAATGCATAGTCAAACCCTCAAAGGCCCCCAAAGAAAAGAAAGCAGACAATAAGCCTACTGCAAAGTCACAGAGAAGACCAAAAGCAAAAGTAATGGCATTAGCTTGGAGTAGTGAAGATAGGCCATAAGAAAATGACCTCACCAACTCAGAGGGAGAAAATCAACTCATAGGTATTATGACAAATCATGAAGACCTTGAGGTAAGCACTAACTCTCACTCTGATGAATTTAATGATTTTTATGAAATACCCCACGACAAAGTTGTTAATGGATTTCCTTAGAATGCTCGATAGATATATAGATCCAAGAGTAAAGCTCTAAAGGCCTTACAAGATGATCATCATAAGCTGATCTCTGAGACGACGCTCTTGGAAACATGAGTCTCAGATATAACTGCTAATAATGATCTTCTCCATAAAAACCTTAGGAAGCTTGCTACATCTCAAAAGGAATTGGATCTGCTTTTATCCGTCTCAAAGAAATCTACTAACAAACAAAGACAAGGATATCATCATGATATTATTCATAAAGCTAGAATCATGCATGAGCCAATTAGATTTGTTAAACCATTAGTTAAGCACAATGCATGCATCCACTGCGGTTAATCTAGGCATGCATCACATACCTGCAAGCGTTGTAGGCCATTCTCTACATTTTACATATCTACACCAAAGCAATCATAGGGATGAAAGACCTACGCTCAGTATGAACCGAAGAAAGATATGTACATTGCAACAAATGACAAAGCTCTCAGGTCAGATGCTAACCCTAACTATAGAAGAAAATTTATTTCACTACATCTGCATGTAAAATTCATGAAGAAACCTAAATGGGTCAAATCAGTTTGGGTACCTAAACCTTTTCTTTGATTTCTTTATAGGATCACTCGAGCACAAGGAACTCTAAATGGTACCTGGATAGTGGGTGCTCAAGACAGATGACAGGGAACCAGGCCCCATTCTAAAGAGTCTGGGAATTAATGGTGGGGAATAGTTAGAAAAGAAAAATCTTAGTAATAAGGAGCCATATTGTAGGAGCACCAATTAATAGAAGGACCTAAGCATAAGCCAGCTCTGAAACAACGAACTCATTCGGTGCAAGGAAACAAGATACATATGCCCCTGTACACAACAATAAGGTAGTCTCTAGGGACAAACAAACAAGTGTTCAAAACAAGATAAAAAGTAGATGCGGGGCTATGGCACTGAAGACCCGATCATGAAAGCCATTCTTTCATGTAGAAGCTGACAAAATTAGATATAGTCTAAGGATTGCCAAGGCTAGACCATTCCCACCTAGAAAAGGTGTAATACTTACAAGCCCTTGGAGCTTTTGCATGTGGATAGATTTGAATCTACAAAAGCCTCCAATTCAAGTGGAAAAATATTTGGGGTTGTCATCATAGATGACTATTTAAGTCTCATAAGGACATATTTTCTAGACCAAAAAAATAAAGTCTTGAAGTCCTCAGCATATGTGTAAAGGCTAGCAAGCAAAGACGACAAGAACATAGGTAGAAATGGGCAGAATCATGATAACCAAGTCTAGATTCTATGAGTGTTTCTGTGCAGAAGCGGTAAGGTATCATTGAGGTCAAAATCAGACCAGCAATTAAGAAGATACACTATAATAGAGAGAAGCCTAGGGTTGATTATTTCAGGTTGTTGTGTCCCTGTGATTCTGAAATTTTGATGATGACAAATATTATGACTCATTATATATATAACTTTGATGGATTTATTACTAATCTCATCATCTTCATATATCAGTATGAAAATCTGTCAGAACATGTTTTAAAATGACACAAAGTAATGACTATTCAAAAAGGGTGATAAAGTGTCAACACTGGCGACAAGAAGGTCAATGCTAGGTAGCCAATGAATAAATCATCTGTCAAGAACAGGTAAGTGTAGATTGTTTATTATGTTCTACCTCACCCCCTTAAGTTAATGTGGATGCATAAACATGTGAATCAAAGAAAAGGGGGATGAAAGAATGAGAAAGACATACCGTGATGGCCACCAAGGCTCCAGCAACGCCGAAAGGATGAAGAGATGAAGGGATGGCACCGTGTACCTTGGAACTTGAAGAGTTGATCGCGCTTGAAATGGGGTGTGGCGGAGCGATGTAGATTCAAACCTCCTCGTCTTCCAGCTAGCTAGAAAAGGAGGGCCTCATGTTCATATCATGCTCTCCTGCAAAACAAAGATCAAACCATAAGAGAAAAACCCATTAGAATCTATAAGTGTAGTATCAAATCCCAAAGTGATAAAATGAGGGTAGAAATTGAGGGCAAACTCACTCGGGGAAGGTTTTTAACCCCTGTGGAAGGGTGAAAATACTAGGTGTGTGTGTTGTGCAAGCATAGGATTTGAAATCATGAAATTTGATGGAGAGAACAGAGAGAAAACGATGATGCAAAACGTGCAAAAATGTAAGTGTAGCAGAAAGTGTAAAAAACTTTGATGATTTATGATTTTGAGAGGAGGAGAACTAAGAGTGTAGACTACCAAATTAAGCCCTTGAGTATGGAATAGAAAGCTAATACTTCCCTCTTCAAGATGGGGTCGAAGGTGTGAGTTGGAGATGCAACATGGCTTCGCCCCACGTCCAAAAAGAGCCCTCCGTCGCCACTGCAAACTGGACAGTTTATATAGAGTTTGCAGAAAAAGCCCCAACTTCCTCTTACGATTCCCGGAGATATAGTCCACGATAAATCGAGTTCTATGGATCAAACTCGAGATAATACTAAGGACAAGAGATAGAAACAAGTGAGACTCGATTTGGAGAAGTATTCTAGAAGATATGTCTCTTGGAAGGTAGGCCCGTCGCATAGAAAAATAGAGTTTGACTTGTATTAGGACACCTAAATTCAGAACTTATGTCAACTATTCTGAGAGATATAGCCAACAAAAATTTGAGTTCTATATATCAAACTCGAGATAATACAAAGGGCAAGAGATAGAAACAAACGGGGGTCAATTCAGACGAGTATTCCAGAAGTTATGGTCGCCGCAAGATAGGCCCATCGAGCAGAATCGGGGTAGAGTCTAGCGCAGGCTGGACTCTTGGGTGGCTTAGCAGTTGGTCGACCGACCGTTAAGGAATAAACGGTCGGTCAACCGACCGTTTGCAATAAGAAACGGTCGTTTGCTCGACCGTTTGGGCAAACTTCGCGTGACTTTGGAAATCAGATCATATCTCCCAAACGGTGTAGAACTAGCAAAAGTGGTAGAAGAAGAAATTGTAGATAACTGAAAGATGAACAACTTTCATGAAGAGAGAAAGATGAAAAGACAATCAGAAAATGGAGAAAATGAGGATAGAAGATAGGAAAAATGTTGGGTCTACTGGTGAACAGCGCAATCTGTTGAAAAAATGTAAATAACTTTAAATTGGTGCAGAACTGGCTAATGGCGTAGAAGAATAAGATGTAGAACTTGAAAAAGCGAACAACTTTTGTGAAGGGCACATTTCCAATAGAGAAAAGAAAGGGGATGAAAAAGGACCATTTTCAAGACTGCACAGTGAAAGAGAGCCAAATGCTTGATGGAAGCCAGCCTAAATGGGCCGTAAGCTGACTTGGAAGTCGAAAGTTGATAAGATAAACTGCAAGGTTATAAAAAATCATGATCTCCAAGGCTCAAAGATTAGGGAATGACGAAATGGGCTTGAAATCCATCCAAGGAAGGCTCCAAAATAATGGGTAATTCAGGACATCAAAAATGATGAATAAGAGAAATAACGTAACTTGTGGGATTAAAATGGGTGTCAACAGATGCCCCTTTTTGATGTCCGCTTTGCAAGGGAGCGAGCAAAAGCGACGCGGAGGTGGAATGGAAAGGAGATGCAGCGAAGGCGACAGCGACGTGAAACGGAGATGAAGCAGAGAGGAAGCAGAGAGAAATGATAAGCGGGCATCAAGGCAAAAGACACCCGTCACAACTAACAAGCGACATGAATTCTCCCGAAAATGTCAAACTAAGCACATGGAACAGATGACGCGGATGAGACATGCCTGGAGAGCTAAACTAAGGGAGAAAAGGAAAGACGACCAGCCTCATTGGGGACACAATACACGGACAATGAGTGGGTCGGAAGGAAACACATCATAAGAGCTGGAAAAGGAGAATAAGACTGAGATAAAATCCAGACAGGAATCACGCTGGCCAACCAGACCGAGCGGACAGATCAGAGAGAACGTTCAAATTCAGAGTGGAATGAGAATCTCTTATCCAAGAGAGCTGAAGTGCAGTTAACCATTGTTGAGGAGAAACTTTGAGAGAATTATTAGGCGTGAATGCTCAAAATGACATGATGCATGCTGGTCTAAAATAAAGAAATCATCAAAACGAATGCAAAGAAAGCATAAAATAGAAAGTACTCAAGGATAATATTGCTAAACTGAGCCAAGATGGGGTCAAGAGTCTTCTTGCAATCACGGCGTGCGAGACAGAGTCCATCGTCCCCCACCCGAGCGGCCTATCCAACGATTAACCGTATGCTCCTAGATCATCTTCGTTTTTGTTAAAGGGGAACATCAGATCCTAGAACACACGGGTAACCAGGCGGTCCTTGAGAGGCTATAATAATGTAGACATACCATATAGTAATACAATAATGAGCAGGGATAGAGAGCCATACATGACTTACCTGTGCAGGCAAAATGACATTTTTTTAGATTTTTTTAGATTTTTAGATTTTTATGGGTTTTCATGTAAGACAACCAACAACATGAACATAACATAAAGATGAACATAACGACGATAACATAACGATCACCTGAACGACAGACAACACAACATAACATAACGATCAAACGAATGGAAAACAATACAACAAGACAAACAAGCACATATGCAATGGCATGAACAAACCACATGTATGCATGATGAACATGGTGGGATAAGGTAACAACGCGGTGAGACAACACACGGTTGGGATAAGAATATGAGGGATGACCACACGATTGGGACAACATACGGGACATAGAGGGACGGCTAACAACATATGCAAGACAACTAACAACATGCGGTGAGGGACAAAACAACATGCATGGGGCGACACAGAGGGACAAACACGCGACAAGAACACGGCGGGACGAAGACATGACAACTACGCCCTTCAATAAAAGCCCAAGATCAGATGAAGTAGAACTGCCAAGTTCATAATCGTGAGGCAAAGCCCTCTCATGGAGATATAATCATTGCAAACAAAAGTTGAGAAGGATATAAGCTTCAGAATAGATCGAGAGAATAGATTGAAGAAGAGAGAACAGCTCAAAGATATGGACCTGAGACAATGTAAAAAGATGAAGAGTAAGGAAAACTTGAACACCCGTAACATGTACACTTAGTAAATGCATTATACCTGTTCTCAAAACAAATAGAACGTATAGACAAAAGACAATTTTTTTTTGATTTTTGTAATTTTTTTGAATTTTTTTTCACAATATTTGTTTTTTTATTTTTAAAGTATTTGATTTTTTTTTAGATTTTGAAATATTTAATTTTTTAAAATTTTTAGAAATATTTGATTTTTTTGGATTTTAAAATTTTTGACATATCTGATTTTTTTAGACTTTTGATAATATTTGATTTTTTTAGATTTTAACATAGCAATCCACATTACCCAAAGACGGGCTCAAACTATTGGCCAGGGATCGTCATCCCCCCCTTTCATTAAAGATTTCTCTTAAGCAGGGCGTGCATGTGAGGGTGGCTTGCCACAACCAACCGCCTTTAAAGAACAGTGCCCCTACTAAGGCCATACCCGAGATACAACCCAGCCTAATAGGAGAAGCAGAAGAAAATTAGAGACAAGCTTTGTACAGGATGGGAGATATTAAGACTTGAATTCCTTCCAGAGTACTACCCCTCAAAGAGTAGGTCTGTTGCGCCGGGGTTTTATGTCTTTGATTTTGAGACCCATATTTATTAGGCATGTGTGCGACCGGACTTATGACGTCCCACGGGGAACTGTACTACCACTCTTTCCATGCCTTTGATTTTTAATTTTGCATATTCATTCTTATTGATTTTGAGAGCCCTTATCGGCCAGATTTAGCATGAAAGCTCACTTTCGAGGGTCAATACTGCCCCTATTTGAAACCACTCCCGTATTGGGGAGCGCCTAGGTTGGTCATCTCATCCATCAATCTCTTGCCCCTACACTCGGCCGAGTAGGGAAAAGAAAAGACCTTTGTGCATACCCAAAGTATGGCCAAAGTAGCAACGGTGTTGCTCAAAAAGACGATCGGCTATGGCTCACCGTGTAGTGTGTGAAAAAACCCATACAAAAGGTCACCCTCAACGATCGGGAAAAGAAATTTAGACTCCCAGCATGGAGCTATCACCAGCCTAAGGATGTTGTAGAAGCGAACTCATTTTGACTAAAATAACTAAGCAAACTTAATGAACTAAAGCCACTTAACCATGTTGAGGAAATAACATTTTCTTAACCATGCGCAGGAATAACAGTGATAGAGATAATAGCATGTTCTAGCACAAAATAAAGATACCTTACAAATCCATAGCGTGGAAACGAGCGTCCTAAAGCGATCTTGGCCATCGAGCTTTTGAGCAGCACGAGCTTTGTATTCCTTGCTTGATAGGACAAAAGGGAGATGACAGCAAAGGATCAAAGATTCCTCTACACGAAGGAGTGGCAGACACCAAACTGGATGAAGAAGGATTAAAAAGGAAGAGAGACGAGGGCTAGAACTCCCGCGTTAAGGCACCGAGACCTTGATAACAAGGAACTAGATATAGAAGAAACAGAGATCCGCCAGGATCAAGGCGGACTAAAGCCTCAAAAATAACAAGAAAAAGGGCAACGCCCCTGTTATACGCGCGTGGGGAGTCACTTCTGGTTTCTTCCTCACGACGGGGGCGCACACTCGCCTTTTAAGGAAGGCCGAGATAGGTTGACTGGGCACGCGGGGATTCTGGGGGTGTTGAGAAGAAGGCAGAGGGAACGATCTGAACGCACTGGAAGGGATGGTGTATGGTTAATCGTTCTGGGAGACTGGGACAGATATGGCTGGGTGGAATGCGGGCGTGCCAGTCGATTTCTCAACAATCACCTATGGAACCAAAGATTGACCGGGGAAGCGTCGCCAGGACGCGGCACGTGGCCCGAGAGATTGAGCGACATGTGGATAGAAGGGGTTCCATGAGTGCGAGTGCGTAGGAGATTATGGGGATTCATGTACTGGACGTCTTTCCCCACCGGTCGCAAGTAACCGGTGTTTATTTTACATCGGATTGAATCCAAATGCCTTTGTTTCTACTACCGAAGAGAGAGTCAGGGACCCTGGGAGCCGCGACGTCGGGAGGGCTTAGTCCGTGCAATAGCGACAGGGCAACAACAACACAATAGGGATAACTTGGGCCAGAGAGACTAGTTCCGGTGAGGAGAGGGATCCGCTCCCTGACTGGATTACATGACTTATATGCCATGAAAGACATATATATGGGGGCATGAGAGCCCGATTACAATTGCTTGCAAGCCACGGGACAATTCTGTCATTGATGACGGTCCCCGGGTCATTGCATTATTGTGTGGGTAGTTCTGTATCTGTACATAGTGTCCGTCAGAGGACCTGTGACTCAGCAGGATGGCGCCCGAGGGGTGTCGCAATGTATTACCGACATGAGACAGTGTCGAGGCCGGGGCAGTAGGGGTGCCGTAGGCACCATTGTGCTGGGGAAGTTGAGTGGTCACGTGCCACGAGCCCCGATGTGACTAGAGTAGTTAGAAGTCGGGTGCCGGGGGCACCGTTGTGACTGGGGTTGTTGAGTGATCGGGTGCTGGGGGGAACGTTGTGACTGAAGTAGCTGGCAGTCGAGTGTCGGGGGAACCATTGTGACTAGAGTTGTTGGCAGTCTAGTGCCGGGGGCACCGTTGTGACTGGATTAGCTGGCAGTCGGGTGCCGGGGGCAACGTTATGACTAGAGTTGTTGAGTGGTCGGGTGTCGCGAGCCCCGATGTGGCTGGAGTAGCTGGCAGTCGGGTGCCAAGGGCACCGTTGTGATTGAAGGAGGTGAGTACTGGGAGACCTCGATGGTCCTGCTCTAGGCCCGGTGTGACTGGCAGTCGAGTGCCGGAGGCACCGTTGTGACTGGAGTTGTTGAGTGATCGGGTGCCGCGAGCCCCGATGTGACTGGGGTAGCTGGCGGTCGGGTGCCAGGGGCACCGTTGTGACTGGAGTTGTTGAGTGATCGGGTGCTGCGAGTCCCGATGTGACTGGAGTACCTGGCAGTCGGGTGCCGGGAGCACTGTTGTGACTGGGGTTGTTGAGTGGTCAGGCGTCGTGGGCCCCGATGTGACTGGAGTCACTGGCAGTCGGGTGCCGGGGGCACCATTGTGACTAAAGATGCTAACTGTGAAGAGGCTGAGACCCGAGTGCAAGTGCATGTGTTCAACTGGTTCCATGCTAGATGGGAGCCACGTCGGCTTTACAAATGGGCCGAGGAGGCCAAAGTACAATGGGCGCAAGCCGCGGGAAAATTCCGACACGTGGGTCAGTCCCCGGGTCAATGCTGGATAAGGCGGATATCCGCGTGTTTTACAGAGGCTCCCCATGAGGAGATCGAGACAAGCCCGACTACCTAGGTGGCAGGGGCGGTCATGGGCTGGCGCCTGACGGAAGTTGGACGTGGCTCAAGGTGAGCGGTCGGGTCCGGGCCTCGGAAGGCGAATGTCATCATGCTAGGGAGTCGAGGCCGGCCCCGGGAATATTGCTCCCGGGCCAGGGTTCGGCTAACTCGAGTCATCAGTCCGAGCGGTTGGCGGCCAGCTCGAGGCGAGCGGTAGGCACGCGGTTCCGTGATGGAAGGACGTGCAGCATCATGGCGTATGCATAGCCACCGTGGGTTGTCATACGCAGGCGGACCCGGGACGCGGGTGTGTTCACCATTGTCATAACGCCTTATACGCGACAGGGATGGACTTATGTGAGACGGCTAAACGCCGTGTGAGGGAAGTACACGTGACATACACTCGGCGTGTATGAGCCGACTAGCAAGCCAGCCGCGTGTGCACTTAGCTTCTTGTGTTCCCGACCTTTGCTGAAAGCCTTGGGAGTCCGAGGGTGCGGCAATTAGGTCGGGGGTGTTTGTCCATCCATCTGTGCGTCTGCTTGTGCATGCATTCATTCCATGCCCCTTTTGCTTCTAAGGGGGGAATTTATAGGAAGTTGAAGGGGTGGGGGTGGGGTTTAGGCGGACCAAGTTGAGGGTTCAACTTGGTCCGGGTAAACCCCTCAAATAATATTTTAAGTATTATTATTATATTCTTTTTTTGGTTTCACGGAGTGGGGGAGGGAGGTTTAGGCGGACCAGTTGGGCTGGTCTGGTCCGCCTAAACCCCTCTTCGAAGGGGTTTTTTTTGTTAAAAAAATCTTTTTTTTTATTTTTGGATGGGGTTTAGGCGGACTAGCGTGAGGGGGCAGGCTGGTCGGCCTAAACCCCCTCCCTAGGGGGTTTAGGCTAGCTGGGCACCTTTTTTAATTAAAAAAACATTTTTTTATTTTGATGAGGTTTAGGTGAACCAGCCTTGTGGGTGAGGCTGGTCCGCCTAAACCCCTCCCCCCATGGGGTTTAGGGGGACCAGCCTGGGGGTCCAGGCTGGTCCGCCTAAACCCTCTTCCAGGGGGGTTTAGGCGGACTGGAGAGGGAGAGAGGGGGGTTTACCCGGGTTTGACTGAGGGTTTGACCGGGGGGTTTAGGTTACCAAAAGACGGCAATGCCCCCGTTACAAAAAAAGGAATTTTCTTCCGGGGGCTCTGCGCGACTTGACCGCGCAGGTCAATTGGCTTGCGAGGGCCCACGAGGGTGGTGCATGACGCGATGGGCCGCTGGGAGTCCCGAGTTGGGCTCCGACTTGCTGTAGAGTGGCAGGAGCATACACGCCCACCAGGTACTCGGGGAAATTCTTGACACGCGTGCGTGGGCCGTATACGGGTGCTGTGAGCTCCTGAAGCTTGTGGTTGACCTAAAGGGGTCTTCCTTTGACTTCATAGGGCTGGAGGGAGGTGACTCGAGGGTAGACCTCGGCCTCATTGCTGGGTGACACATGGCGTGGCTTGTAGTCAGGGTGTCCCCGGGTCGGCTCGGGTAGCTGTGTTGAACGCGGGTAAACTCGCAAACTGAGTGATCGGGGGTGGGCCCGATCGATTGTTGATGTTGCCGTGGGTCACAGCTAGCTGGTTAGGACCCTTGGTTGGGCCCGATGACTGGGGCGTTGACATGATGATGCCGTTTGTCTGGTGGTCGGGGTGACCCTTGCTCCTTGGCGAAGAAGCGTATGATGCGGCAGGTTGTTCTGAGTCCCGAGTTAACCCAGTTGTTGAAGCATCGGCGGTGTGATACAGTATGCAGGGTGTTCGGGGGTGATTCCCGAATCTCTTTAGAGTGCCATAAGGTATGGTAGGTTGTCCTGAATCTCGAAACTGACCCGGTTGTCGAGAAACTGGCTGGCATAGTGCCATTTGCTCGAGGTCGATCCCCGGTTGTTATGTTACGCCGCTTGACCCAGTGAAGTGTCTCGATTTTTGAGCTCAACTTGACTGGTTGAGCAACTTCGATGATGTGTCATTTTGCTCTATTTAGGGAGTATTTCCTTATGCTTAATCCTCGATAAATTTGAGAAAATAAGCCGGTGCCAACAGCCCCCAAAAGGGTGAGGAAGAATGAGTAGAAAGATGAGAAGAAGAATCATCCGACGCAGTAGGAGAAGGGGAATGGGAATCACCCGACACGGTCGGGGAAGGAAAATTAGAACTCGGAGATACCGGATGAGAGGAATCAGAAGATGTCCTAGGATCAGGATGATGAGAGGGCATAGGCCGAGGCCTAGAATTGTGAGAGGAGGGAAAATCCAGAGACTCTGGATGGGAAGAAGAGGAATGGGGGTTTACGGACTGGGGAAGAGAGGAGAAGATGATTGAAACAGGATCTGAAGTATGAAGATACACCACCCAAGGGTGAGAGTTGAGCAAGAGAAAGGATGAATGAAAAGAAGGGGAGGAAGAGGTGGACCCCTAAATGCACAACTGACGGCCCTTAAACATGCGCCGCCGCCTCTTTTTGGTTGAAATCTCTTGAACAAGGGCCCTCCTTGTGCGGACTCGGACCGTTTTGGCTTCTTGATTTGCAATATCTTCTCAAATAACGAGCCCATTTAGCAGATGACCTGGCCCGACTATGAATATGCAGCCTTACCGGGGCGGTTGCCCCTAGACACTAGGTGCTAACACCATGTGGACATTCTTGAATAGTGAACTCCTTAGATGGATGAACATCAAAAAACCATGGAGTCCTGTAACCCGGCACAAGGATCCTGAGATTTGGCAACTCCACTCGGCGATCAGCCTTGAAACTGACGGGATCGTCATCGACATCGGACTTGATCTTCCTTCTTAAAATATTTGTAATTTTTTTTATTTTACATTAGGGTGTTTGAAGTTTATCTTTTGATATCCCTAAGTGTCTTTAAGGGAGTTATAATGAGTCATAGGTATCTTTTCATATTTCTACGCATCAAAGAGTCTTAGAGTTTTTAAGGGAGGTATAATGAGTCATAGGTGTTTTTAAGGGAGGTATAATGAGTCATAGGTGTCTTTTCATATTTCTAGGCATTAAAGAGTCTTGGAGTTTTTAAGGGAGTTATAATGAGTCATAGGTGTCTTTTCATATTTCTAGGCATTAAAGAGTCTTAGAGTTTGTCCTTTGATCTTCTTTGTGAAGTCTATAAAAAGAGTCTTGTAGTCCTTATTTGAAGTAATAGAATGAAGAAAAAACCAGTTTACCCATGGCTTGTGTGTTCTCCAATTTTTGGAACCCCAGGTGAGAGGCCCAACCCCACTTCACCCCGCCATGGAGGTCGTCTGTGAAGCTCCGGTGCATCGTCTTCGAGAAGAGGACGGGTGTGAAGCCCCATCGAAGCTCCATGATCTTCCTCCTTCACTGTTATACCGCCGTCGTCGTCCATCGCCACCGCCACCACCGCCGTGCCAACTGCAATGCATGCAACAGCCATCACCGCCGTGCCAACTGCAACGCCTGCAACTGCCATCATCGCAGAGAAGAATTGAAGAGTACGACTGTGTCGTCCCTGAGATGGGGATGGGTGTGATGCCCCGACCGAGCTCCTCCGTTCTTCTCTAGTCACCTCGCCTTCCTACTCTCTGACTGACAGTTTGAAGTCCTTCCTTGACCTCGTGTCACATCAAATGGCATCAAAGCTAGGTTTTAGACTTGTCTCTACTAAGTCTAGTCCTTGGGCATTGCATCGTCATTGAGTCTAGAAGGATCACCCCTCCCCGCTCCACTGCCCCCTTCCCAAGATGAATGCGTGGGATAAGCTTGTTATAGGGATGTTGAAGGAGAGAGCCAAGTCACCCATTACCTTCTACCAAAAATATGGCCCATGCGTGTGGCCGTCACCCTCCGTCCCTTACCCCACCAAGCCGTCACCTATTGCCTTCAAACAACCCCCCCTAACCTCATGTCATCACACCCTCCAGCTCCACCAACCCAAACTCCTACCAAAATCATCCATGCTAGAGACACAAGCTTGGCCATGGAAGTCCCAAAGAACGAGAGTGTTTGTTTCAACATTACCCATCCACCGAAGGACACCCACACTCAAACTAAGGAGAGACAAACCCTTGGTTTTTCAACCAACCATAAGCCCCACCTAGAGCCATTTCTCCTCTTCGATGGGCAGATGATCATAGGAGTTTTTCTAGCTGAGTGGTCAAAAAGAAGTCCAAGCCTAGGTAGGTCAAGCCCATGCTACCAATCCATGGAGTACCCATCCCAGGTTGTGGCCATCCGACCACCCCATGTCACCTACCGATCATTCCACTTCATTGAAACAATAGGTGACCTGTTAAGGTGTTTAGAATGGCAAATCCACTTGACCAGTCTACTAGCTTTGGGGTCACAAGAGCCTAGAAATGTTAGCTTCACTTGTCCATCTAATGGATCCATTACCTCCATGTTCATCATCGGCCACTACACTAGTGAGATCCTCCTTTTCCTTCCCATGGAGGAAGAGCCCATCTCGGTCCATTCCCCTCCCATCATGATCCCAAGAATATTGGCCAACCAACCCACTCAATACACAGGCCCAATCATTCCAATAGAAGAGGATGACTCACCACCATGTGAGGACCTTGAGGACTTAGAGTTCCTCTCCCTAGATGACCCTTACCATGACCCCTTTGATCCCTTCCTATACCCATGTGACCCACCCACCGTACTCACCACCCACCTTTCCCTACCCCAACCAACCATGTTGGATCAAGTTCATCTCTCCCAAGACCTAGGCCATATGAGGGCAGCCTTGACCATGGACGACATACACCTAGGGAACAAGAAAGTACCACATTCCATGATGTCCCCCTTTTTAGACCCCTTTGACCCCTATGAGTGGAAGCTCAAGGGCCACCTCACACCCATGCGCATGGAAGTCCTCTTTGGGATAGGAATGCATATGTCTTGGCGTACCACACCACTTGGCATGAATAGTAAGTTGGGTCCATTCATTTATATCACCTACATGTCAAGTAGGAGACATGAGTGGTCTATATTTGGGTGTAATGGTCCTCCTTCATTCATCAGGGGTCGTAGGCATGATAGGAGCATTCATGGATGTCCGGGTCCCCGGCATTTGTCACCCCCATGCATGATTGGATCACATATGGATGCCCAGGCCCTCCTAAGTCCACCCAAGTCTACATGGCAACATTGCATGATAGGTCCACTTATGAATGCCCCGGTCCTCCCAATTCCATCAAAGTCTCCTTGGTGTCAAAGCATGACTGGTCTAAATATGGTTGTCCTGGCCCCCCTTGCATATCATACATTTCCCACTCACACCACATCGTAGTACATGGCATGAGTATTTAAGCAAGCAACAAGCAACGAGCGGTGACAACCACAAGAAGCGGGCAAAAGCTCGTGAGCGACACTTGGAATTCCAAGTTGGCAACTGGACGATGATGAGTTTGGAGTGGCTCTACCCTAGGGTCACCTCCAATTTGAGGGCACGAGGACTTGGACCTTGCCAAGTTTCGAGTGGCTTTGGCAACCCGGCTTACGGGTTGGACTTACTAATGGGTTTTGGGATTCACCCCATTTCCCACGTGGCGGATCCGACACCCTATATGGGCACCGTGGTGGATCCTAGTAAGTGCTTTGAGCCTATAACTTCCTTTAAGAGGGACACCCCAGAGAGCCACCACAAATCAGCCTGAGAGCCCGACGTGCGCACATGGAGGCAATACTAGGCAAGCAAGGTATCATCGCCAGTATGAGGGTGTGTCCGTGCCACTTTGAGAAGCTAAAACGCCATCCCCTGGCCATGGACGCGTTTCGAGTCAGGAGATCATGGTTCGCCCGAAGCTGCCTTGGGGCACCACCTCCCCAGTGGACCCATACTCGACGGGGTCGAGTTTTCCCCACCCCGGGGGTATGATAGAGGCATCACTTATCCCTCCACATTTTTTGAAGCTCTGATGGATCGTCGGCATGCGCCATTGTGTTCTTCACACTTTTTGAGTCACTCCATGTAATTTTCATATTTTATTTGAGTCATAAACCTTGTAATTTTCTTTTTATTTGAGTCCAGTACCTAGGTACAAGGGTCATTTACCTAAGTCTTGAGTCATAGGGTTAATTAAGTAGGCTAATGGGCCCAATTCAATGGGCTAGGCCCATGGGCACCCCCTTCCCCTTGGTTTCTTGTTAATAGTCTAAAAGTCAGGGACTTATGTTAAATTGTGAGAATCCTATAAATAGGACCCCACTCCCACCATTTGAAGCTAATGAATGAATGAATATTTGAGAAATTCTAGAAATTCCTTGTGTGTTTCCTTTGGTGAGAAGCCAAAAGTGTGAGGGTGAGAAGCCTTCCACATACCCCCCTCTCTCTCCTTCTCTCTCCTCCACTTTCTCTCTCTAAAAGTTGCGCCCCTTTCTCTCTCCTCTCCCCTCCACATCACCCTCCGCCTCATCCATAACCCTCCACCTCATCTAGAGACCCTTCACCTCCTTAGAGAATATTAACTCCACCCATTACTCCCTCCCCCTCCAAAGCAACCTTTCCCCTTCCCAACACACCCCTTCATTCTCCCAAGCCACCCTTCCACCATCCCAAGAGAGAGTCCCTCTCCCCAAGCCACCCTTTCACTCCCCAACACAACCCTTCCCATCCCCAAGGTCCCCATTAACCACCCCATTAATACACATTCAAACCTTGGAGAGAGATCTCTCCCTCCCTCTCTCCCTCCCAACCTAAATTCGCAGCTTCACCTCCCACCACCTGCTAGACACCCTTCCAGCCCCCATTCTCCCCCTCCCTCACCTTGGTTCGCCCCCTCCTAGACCCCCTCACAGCTAGGGGTTGCCCCCACACTCAACCACCCCATTTCCCCTCCCATATACCCCAATTCTCATCATCTATCACCACCCTGTTCATGCCAGTTCACAGACAGTAGTAAGAGTCTGAGTTGCAGAGGCTGCCACGTCTTCATCGCGCATTTTCAGTTGGTGTATCTTATATTTCTGGGAAGCTCATCCAGAGAGCTTCGTAGGCAAGGTGGTCTCGCATCTATCGGATGTCTGTGCTGCTCGAAAGAACCATTCTCCCTCAACTACGCAAGGCTGCTCCAGCAGGGAACCTGAGCCCGAGTGCAGGCGCGACCATGGCCGTTCCTGTGCGAGTTTGGACGTGATTTATTCACTGAGATCTTCTCCTCCAAGCCCCCTATCAGAACCAATAAGAAGGGAGTCATTTGGAGCCCGGAGCATAGAGTTCCTATTTTTCTACCCGGAGTGCGCATGGGACCCATCCACGATCGCAACGGCGCTGGTGCCACCCTCATCGGACCTCGGGAGTGTTCGTGGCTGCCACTTCTTCCAGCAGCAGCAGTTCTGGGACCACCAGAGTCAGGTCCAACCACTCTGATCCCGACTCCGCCTCGGCCACCGTCGGCATCATAAAATTCCCCAATAATTTGGGCGTCTTCTTGGGCCAACCCAGGGAATTTTGGCGCTAGTCCCATCTTCTTCTGAAGTCGGGGGAGTTCGTGGCGGCGTCATCATCGACCCCCTGTCCTGCTGTTCCTGAGCGGACAGAACCGGCTCGGTTCGGCGAATCGGGTTTAGCTTAGCTCCCCCACCCCGCCTGGCCAGCTTAAAGCCCCTCCCTACGTGGAGGTAGTGTTTGCATGTAATTCGCATCCCCCACCCCTAGTTCAATGCTCTTGTGTGGGGTGTAGTGTATGTAATTGATTGGTACATGTTGAAGCTTCATCGGCGCAGCGTGCGGGTGGCGTACCCACGCTTCCCCGCTCGCCTCGTCTCCGACCGAGATCGGCGTCTTCACGCCGATCAGGTGAGCTCCTGGTCACTTCCTCTACTGGTTTATCATTGCTTAATTAGTATTGTCTTTTAGCTCCGTCGGACGGCGAGTGAGCGCCCGATCCAAAATTTGATCAAATTGAGTGACCACCGCGGAGCGAGTTGTGAAAGAGCACACGCACCCACGCCCTCAGCGTGCCGGCCGCCTGTGAATTAGGCATCCCTGGCCCATTGGGGTCCTCCCCAAGCTATCCATACCCCTGGAACCGCAAGGTCCAACCTCGGATCCTTACCATCATCGCCGGTCCACCTACGGACCTGGGTGTGCGCGACGCGGGTGAACCCGCTTGAGTGAGTCCGCCGTTCGGTTCGGTTGCTTGTGTAGATAGGTCCACGGGGCATTGTTCGAGTGGCTGCCACCCCCAAGGTGGTGTCACATCAATTTGGGAGTTCGAGGTTTGTCCGGTTTGTCCCAACAAGCCGGGGTCCTACGATTTGAGGTTCGAGATTCGAGGTTTGAGGTCGAACCTTCTCCAAGCGGAGGGGTTTGATGGGATCGTCATCGACATCGAACTTGATCTTCCATCTTAAAATATTTGTAATTTTTTTTATTTTACATAAGGGTCTTTGAAGTTTATCTTTTGATATCCCTAAGTGTCTTTAAAGGAGTTATAATGAGTCATAGGTGTCTTTTCATATTTCTAGGCATCAAAGAGTCTTAGAGTTTTTAAGGGAGTTATAATGAGTCATATGTGTCTTTTCATATTTCTATGCATTAAATAGTCTTAGAGTTTTTAAGGGAGTTATAATGAGTCATAGGTGTCTTTTCATATTTCTAGGCATTAAAGAATCTTAGAGTTTGTCCTTTGATCTTCTTTGTGAAGTCTATAAAAAGAGTCTTAGAGTTTGTCCTTTGATCTTCTTTGTGAAGTCTATAAAAAGAGTCTTGTAGTCCTTATTTGAAGTAATAGAATGATGAAAAAACCAGTTTAGCCATGGGTTGTGTGTTCTCCAATTTTTGTAACCCCAGGTGAGAGGCCCAACCCCACTTCGCCCTGCCACGGAGGTCGTCCGTGAAGCTCCAGTGCATCGTCTTTGAGAAGAGGATGGGTGTGAAGCCCCATCGAACCTCCACGATCTTCCTCCTTCACCGTTCAACTGCCGTCGTCACCCATCACCACCGCCACCACCGTCGTGCCAACTGCAATGCCTGCAACCGCCATCACCACAGAGAAGAATTGAAGAGCGCGACTGCGTCGTCGCTGAGATGGGGATGGGTGTGAGGCCCCGGCCGAGCTCCTCCGTTCTTCTCTAGTCACCTCGCCTTCCTACTCTCCGACTGATAATTTGAAGTCCTTCCTCAACCTCGTGTCACATCAGAAACCCAACTCTCTTGATAAAAGAGCAGGACGAGACTGAGGGAGAGCAATACACGCCGTTGACGTGGCCGGCGTACTGATAAATTGAGAGAGATTGCATAAGGTGTGCAGAATGTCCTTTGAGAATATAGAAGGTACGACCAATTGCCCCTTGAGCATAGAGTGCATAATCTGCTTGGCGACCGTATGAGTTAGCACAATCCAGGTGAAGAACCCCTCTTGGCCAATTATCTGAACTGCGACGGGGTGAGGAGTAATAACAACATCAATAATCGAACCTTCGGCAAGCAATGAGATTGCCACCGGCCTCGCTTGAGAGGAAACTGGCACCAATGCGAGGGAACTCTTCTTAGTAACTGGCATAGGAGATAGTGGCACATCACCCCCGAGATAGCCTGGGACCAGGACATGTATCGGCATCTGGAGGATAAACTCTTGAACTTTAAAATACACAACCGGCAAGTAATCATCCTGACTCGACTGATCATCTCCCTGGGGACTAGATCTGAGGGGCACCGAAGGTAGCGCACACCTGCTCCGTGGGGGGTAAGTGGATGGAGAAGTGGAGGTGGTAGAAATAGGTTCAGATGGCATGGAGGCTTCAACAGGAGTGGTGTGTTTAGGTGGAGGCAAAGGGGTTGTTATGATGGCAAGCTCGAGTGCGGGCAAAGGTGAAGCCAGAGGTGAAGGTGGGGGTATAGCCTGCTCAGGCTCGAGCCACGATGGTGATGGAGATGGTAAAGGCAGTGGAGATGGTGGAGGTGATGGAAGCACTGGTGACGGAGATGGAGATGATGATGATGGCAATGGAGATGGTGAGGATGGTGATGAAGGTTATGGGGGGTAGTGGACATGGAGGTGGAGAGGGTGAAGAGGGAGGTCGTGGTGCCCACCGTCGACGTGTCGACACAACGCGTCGAGCGGCGTCAGGGATACAAGTAGTGGAATTGACGGCGGGAGAAGAAGGGGAGGCACTGGCCTGAGTAGAGGCTTGGGTTTGTGGAGGTTGCTGAGATTGGATAGGAGATGGCAAAGGTAACGGGGTAGGTGATGGAGCAAGTGGAGCACTAGACGAGGAATCACAAGGGTGCCCCTGGTCTTGAAGTAATGGAGACAGCTGCTTGGGCGGCACTTCTTGTTGCTGCTGCTTGCTGTGAAGATGTAGAATGACTTTGTGAATAACGGCCCAATCAATCATTTTCTGATCTTCCAAGCCGTAAACAAACTCTCGGAACTCGGGACAATCCTCAACCAAATGCCCCTGCTGGCGATGGAAATCACAGAACTAGAGCATATCCCTGACCGTGGGTCGGCAAGGCACAACTGGAGAGAGTGGCAACACGTGAGTGGCCATCAAAGCCCAAAAGATATCGGTGAAACACTCCCGCAACGGAGGATGAGGAGCCTACTTCGGGCAAGGTGGATGCCGAGGGATATGTAATGGTGGAGAAGGTTGTGGAGACGGAAGTGAAGGTTGCATAGGCAAGAGTGCTTGGGTAGTGGTGGAGAGATTTGGTGAAGGCATATGTGGAGCGGGATGAGGGGGTATATAGACGGCATCCACCTGCTCGGGATGTGGTGTTCCCTTGACCGAGGGAGATGGAGGCGGAGACACATGAGAGTACAAATAAGCAGATGGCTGACACGTGGAGGGTTGACATGTGGAGGTGTATGGGTATGTAGAAGCAGAAGGTAGACTCGTGGAAGGATGACTCGCGGAGATTTGATATGTGAAGGTTTGATATGCGGAGGGTGAAGGTTGATATGTGGAGGTGGAAGTAGATGTGGATGGCGAGGTGTGTGGAGATGCGGAAGGCGGAGAAGACTCGGGGTCAAGGGAATCTTGGATTTGTTGGCGGATGAAGCGGGCTCGGCTATAAAGTTGTTGCCAGGAGGTGATGTCGTTGAGGGCCAAGATGAAGCAATACTCGGGCGTTGCATTAGAAATTAGCATCTTAATTTGCTCCGGCTCCTGAATGTGCCCCGGAACTTGCGCGGCAATGCAACACCAGCAGTCAGAAAAGGTGTAGAAATCCTCATCGAGCTTCATCTTCTCGTGGGCCAGATCCACCATAGAATACTTGGGCCCAACCTGGTCATGAAATTGCTGAATGAACTTCTCTTGCACGACTTGGAAATTCACAATCTGCTCTTGCGAATAGAAAAGAACCAATCCCGAGCCGGGCCTTCCAAAGACAGATCGAATAGATAGGCCATTAAGTGTTGGTCATGCCAGAATTGGGCCAACTCATAAAGAAATTCCTTTATGTGCACACGCGGGGATTTGCAAAGATGGCGGGAGTCGAAGATTTTGTAATACAAGCGGGACACTCAAGGAGGTTTTGGGATCAATCCGACGTTGAAGTTCATCAAGCTGGCGTTGGGTTTGAGAAATCATCTCTAGAGTAGGGAGAGATCGAGAAAAATATGGGCCAACTTGAGCAAGAGGTTGTGAACTCGGACCAGGATGATAATGGGCCGGATAAGAGGATCTATGCTGAGAAGGAGAAGAAAAGCCCATTCCGGGAGTGGAAGAATGTGTGGGCCTAGAAGAGACATTGGCATATGGGTTGAATGGGCTAACAGCATAAGCAGAAGAAGAATGAGGCTGATTAAGATAGAATTGAGTATTAGGAATTGGGCTAGCCGCATGGGAAGAAGAAGGAGGCCCATGAAGATAGGATGGCACATTAAGAGAAGAAGGCCCATTAAGATGATTTGCAATAAGGCGTTGGGCATGGGCTGAGTCCATTTGGCGAACAAGGCTTGATAAGTGGGCCATGAGATTAGCCTATTCCTCGGATGGATCAGAGGGACCACAGGAAGATGGGCCTGCGTGGGAGGGGGATTCCACGCGGGAATAAGAAAAACATTGGGGAGAAGGATGATACAAGGGGTTGGAATGATGCTCCATGAGGGCAAATGGAGACTTAATACAAGGATATCAAAGAGAATACAGATGGGGAAGTAATCACTTAATGGGCTTGAAGACAAGAGGGGACTGACCCACTAATGCAAAGACCAAGGGAGAATGGGACTGGACAATGGACACACAAAATGGGCTAAGCTAAATGGGCCTAACAAAACACGTGGATGATGACGAAAATGCAACACAAACACCACTAATGGGCTTGGACAAGCCCAAACAACATAAACAATGCAATGTGAGAGTTTTTACCCAAGTCAAACAAGTTGATATGATGGGAAATATTTTAGAAGTTTTAATAGACCTTTTAATGATTTGAGTTAAGAATAATTCCCTCAAGATAGGAATCCTATGGGAATAAGGTCCAAACTTTGGATTGACTAAGGTTAATTCTCTCACACGTATACAAATGCAAGCCAAAGGGGTGGAAAGGTACAACCGGCCCGGTGTCTGTGTGGGAATCCACGGCTCACGGGGACTTATGGAGGTCCCGGATAAGATCACCTAGTCGACTCCAAGGAATATGGAGATGAGAGGATCACTTACCAAGGTAGGAATGTAACTATGATATGCAATGCATGGCCCTACGTGCACCAGAGTGCATGCAAAAATCTAGCATAAAAGTGAAAAATGAAGATAATATTTAATTATGCAAACACCATGATATGAGTGCAAACTATATATGGGGATGAAGACAATACAGAGGACAACAAGGCAGGACCAGGAAATGACACAATCGGAACCCGGAAGGCAAAGAAATCGTCAATGCAAAACGTACCTGTGAATCTGCCCCTGAACCTGCATGCATATTTTATGCACAAAATGTAAAAATGGAGACAAGATTTGACTATGCAAACATGACCCAAATAATGCAAATAGTATATGGATGGAAAGACAATACAAAGGGCTATCCAATGGGCCCAAGAACAAGGCAATCGGACCTCGGGAGGTCAATCAAATCATCCATGAAAGTAGCCCCGTGGGCCTGTGCGTAGACCGCATGCAGATTTTATGCAAAAAATGCTAAAATGATGACAATATTTAACTAAACAAATGTGACCCAAATGATGCAAATAAACTATGGATGGAAAGATAATACAAAGGACTACCCAATGGAACAAAAATCAGTGTAATTAGATGTCAGGAAGGTAATCAAATCATCAATCAAAGTCGTACCTGTGAACCTATCCCTGAGCCTACCTACAGACTTTATGCAGAAAACTCAAAAAGTATGACAATATTAGACTATGAAATGTGATCCAAATGATACAAATGATATATGGATGGAAAGACAATACAAAGGGCTATCCACTGGAATAAAAATCAGCGCAATCGGACTCCGGGATCAAAAGTTATGCCTCAACGATTAGGGCCCCATGAGCATGCGCGCAGAACTGCCAGAATCCACAAGCGGCCTACCAAACGACCGTTTCTTGCCCCCTTGCGGTCTAACAGAAGATCGCCAGGCAACCAGAGCCCTTAAAATGACCAAAATAGTAGGAGAATGGGAAAAATATTATCCAAACATGAACATGCACACACCCAACTTATAAAAGAGCATGAAAACAAACGTGATGGGCATTGGTGTCCCACCGTGATCGCCAAAAAAGTTGTAGATTGTTTATTATGTTCTACCCTGCCCCCTTAAGCTAATGGGGATGTATAAACATGTGAATCAAAGAAAAGGGGGATGAAAGGATGAGAAAGACAAGGGGGATGAAAGGATGAGAAAGACATACCGTGATCGCCACCAAGGTTCCAACAACGCCGAAAGGATGAAGAGCTGAAGGGATGGCGCCGTGTACCTTGGAACTTGAAGAGTTGATCGTGCTTGAAACGTGATGGGGGCATCACTTACTCCTCCACATTTTTTTAAGCTCTGATGGATCGTCGGCATGCGCCATTGTGTTCTTCACACTTTTTGAGTCAATCCATGTAATTTTCATATTTTATTTGAGTCATAAACCTTGTAATTTTCTTTTTATTTGAGTCGAGTACCTAGGTATAAGGGTCATTTACCTAAGTCTTGAGTCATAGGGTTAATTGACTAGGCTAATGGGCCCAATTCAATGGGCTAGGCCCATGGGCACCCCCTTCCCCTTAATTTCTTATTAATAGTTCAAAAGTCAGGGACTTATGTTAAATTGTGAGAATCCTATAAATAGGACCCCACTCCTACCATTTGAAGCTAATGAATGAATGAATATTTAAGAAATTCCAGAAATTCCTTGTGTGTTTCCTTTGGTGAGAAGCCAAAAGTGTGAGGGTGAGAAGCCTTCCACATACCCCCCTCTCTCTCCCTCTCTCTCCTCCACTTTCTCTCTCTAAAAGTTGCGCCCCTTTCTCTCTCCTCTCCCCTCCACATCACCCTCCGCCTCATCCATAACCCTCCACCTCATCTAGAGACCCTTCACCTCCTTAGAGAACATTAACTCCACCCATTACTCCCTCCCCCTCCAAAGCAACCTTTCCCCTTCCCAACACACCCCTTCATTCTCCCAAGCCACCCTTCCACCATCCCAAGAGAGAGTCCCTCTCCCCAAGCCACCCTTTCACTCCCCAACACAACCCTTCCCATCCCCAAGGTCCCCATTAACCACCCCATTAATACACATTCAAACCTTGGAGAGAGATCTCTCCCTCCCTCTCTCCCTCCCAACCCAAATTCGCAGCTTCACCTCCCACCACCTGCTAGACCCCCCTTTTTTTTTTTAAATCCACTAGATACCTGCGAGGCGGGAGGGAAGAGAGCGAGCAACCCTCAAAGGAGGGGAGGAGCGCTCTACTTCCAAACGCCAGGCAGGGCAAAAATTTTATTCATAATGGGAGAGGTACATAGCAGGATTAAGGACGGAGAGAAGGGCATCCAATCTTATCCAGACGGAGAGGGCCCTTTACAACAGTGGGGAGCTCCTCCCAAGATGACCAAAGAGATAAGACGGGGAGGGAACAACCAAGGCCGGCTAGCATGTCGGCCACTTGGTTGGCTTCCCGGTATACATGACTAATAGAAACATGCAATGACCTACACAAGTCCGCAACCTGACCCATAGCTAAATTCAGCCGCCAAGGGCAAGCGAATTTACATGTCACGACCTTAGCCAATACAAGTGAGTCCGTCTCAACGAGGAAGGAGGGGATGCCCCGATCCAAACAACAACGAAGGCCATCACGCAGCGCCAAGGCTTCGGCTTCCAAACTTGAGACAACGAGAGGGTATGCAGCAGCAAAAGCAAAAATAATGTGGCCATGCGAGTCACGGAGGGCGCCTCCACCCCCGGCTATTCCCATGCCCCGCTTGAACGCACCATCCACGTTGAGTTTGAACCGGCCGGGAGGAGGGGGAGACCATCTGATCAACCTCGGCATTGATGCCCGCGGGTCCGGAAGAGAAATACCCCATGGTGCCAGCATCGAACGGTCCACCGAGCATAAGCCACGACCTTTGAACTTGTGGGCCTGCAAGATGGAGCGGGCAGCAAGCATAGAACGGCAAATGATGGCTCTGGAATTCATTGACTGGCCGTCGAACCGCGCCTTGTTTCTGCTGTACCAGATTTCCCAAATAGCCCCAAGGAAGATGCAACGGTAGAGGCAGCCAGCCATGGAGCTGAAATGCAGGGACTGTAGGTAGTCAATCATCAAAGAGGAAATAGATAGGGCGGTGGACCTGTGGAACCGCAGCAAGGAGAAAAGGCCACCCCAAACGTCCCTTGCAGTGGCGCTGTGGAAGAACAGATGGAGGGCAGACTCAACAGAAGGTGACTGGCAGCAGCTGCACCTTGAGCATAGGGGGACGCCACATGCAGAGACAACATCGTCCACGGGGAGGCATCCACGCATAAGCCGCCATGCTAGCACCGACCACTTTAAGGGGAGGTGGTGATGCCATAGAAGTGACCATCCGGGGGAGCTAGCAGCGGTCAGCAGACGCCGCACCGAGGCAGTGGAGAAGCGGCCATTGGCGTTGGGGGTCTAACACCAGGTGTCGACCCGGGAGGCTGAACCAACTGCAGTGGGCAGCAAATCAGAGGGGCAGAAGGCCATGGCAGCGGCCAGACAAACATGCGCATTGCCTGCTAGGGCCGCTTGGACAGAGCATAGGTGGCATGGCAGAGAAGCCCATATGTGAGGGGGCAGATACTCTTTGAGTGGGATATCACCAATCCAAACGTCCATCCAGAAGGAGGTGCGGGGGCTGTCAGGGGATGCAAGGACCCGGTGGTTGGCCTGGATAATGCGAGCAGCCTGCTGCCATAAACGTTGGTCTGCTGCTAGAGCAAGGTTGAATGTAGCTGAGGAGTAATGGGCTGCATGCAGGTGTTTGGCACGGAAGACGTCCGCCCAAAGAGAACGTGAGGTGATGGCTGTCCATAATAGTTTCGTCCGAAGAGCGAGCTGCATGGAGCGCAAGTGAATAACGCCGAGGCCGCCGCTATCCGTCGGGCGAGAAATATCTTCCCATGAAATCCAGTGTTTCTTGGGAGATCCTTCATAGGATCCCCAAAAGAAATTGGCAAGGAGCTTGTGAAATGCCTTGAATATGGAGGCCGGGACAGCTGCACAAGAAAGAGTGTATATAGGAATAGCAGAGAGGACATGGCGTATAAGGACCAACCTGCCGCCTGAGGATAGAAATTTAGTTTTCCAAGCTTGAAGTTGCGCACCCGCCTTGGACAGAATATAAGAGAAATGTGATGGCTTGGGCCTGCCATGGTACACAGGGATGCCAAGATAGTTAAACGGCAGTGAGCCCTTCTGGAAGCCAGTAGTCCGGGCAATGGATCTCTCAAGAGAAGGAGGAGCGCTGTGGCCAATAAAGAAGGAGCTCTTCGAAGTGTTGATAAGCTGGCCGGATGCAACCTCATACTTTTTGAGGAATTTCATGAGTTCCCGGAGGTGACGAACCGAGCCATTAGAGAAGATGAGCGTGTCATCAGCGAAGAGCAAGTGCGAGACCTTCGGGCATCTTCTAAGGGACTGGTAGAAACCCCCGTTGCTGCAGTCGAACAGAGCGGACAATCCACGGCTAAGAGCTTCCTCTGCGAGGATAAATAGAGCTGGAGCAATGGGATCGCCTTGCCGAAGACCTCGGGATGACTTGAAAAAACCATGTGATTGCCCATTAAGCAGTACGGAGAACCAACAATTTGTGAGGAGAGGCTCAATAAGGGAAATAAAAGATAGCCCAAACCCGAACTTGCGGAGAACAGTAAAGAGGAAGTTCCACTCCAACCGATCGTACGCCTTGGCCATGTCTAGTTTGAAGATGACATTCCTGCCTCGACACGGGCTGTTGAGATGATGTACAAGCTCCCTTGCCAAGGATATATTTTCAATGATGTATCGGCCTTTGACGAAAGCACCTTGTTCCTCCGAGATCAGCCGAGGAAGGACAAGTGCAATCCGGTCACTAAGCACCCGTGAGATGATCTTGTACATGAAATTGCATAGACTAATTGGCCTGAAGTCGGCACAACGTTTCGGTCTGTCCACCTTTGGAATGAGTGCAATAAGGGAGGAGGTGAAGCTTCACGGCAGTGGATGGCCACAGAAGAACGCTCGCACTGCATTCACGACATCTTGCTCAATGAAAGCCCAACATGTTTGGAAGAAATGGCCTGTGAACCCGTCCGGCCCCGGTGCACTGTCAGCTGACATACTAAATACAACTTTCTTGATCTCCTCAATAGTTGGAGCATCATTAAGCATATGGTTGTCCTCTGCCTGAAGAAGCTGAGGAATGGCCTCCATGATATCCGGGTGGGTGTGATGTGGGGTGGAGGCGAAGGCAGCCGAGAAGTGGGATACTAAGAGGTCAGCCATGGCAGCTGGCTGGTTGACTGGCAGACCATCCTCTCCATGCAGCTCAGAAATGGCCGCGCGGTTGTGGTGAGACCGGGCATAAGCGTGAAAGAACTTAGTATTTTTGTCGCCCTCGCTTAGCCATTTGATTCTCGACTTTTGGCGCCAGAACATTTCTTCTTGTATGTGTACACGGTCCAGCTCATCTTTGGCAAGGATAAATGCTGCATGATGAGAGTCGGATGGTTCACTGTCGAATGCCTCTTGAGCCTTGCTGAATTGCCCTTCAGCCATCTGCACATTGACAAATAGATTTCTGAAAATGGAGTGATTCCAGTGGCGGTAGAAGTCCTTCATATGCTTCAGCTTCATAGCCATGAAGATGAGAGGGAAGGAGGAGGCTGGTGCAGCGGCCCAAGCCGCCTGTGAGCTGGCCAAAAACAAAGGGTGAGTCTTCCACATGTGTTGGAAGCAGAACCTTGAAGGTTGCTTCACCGGAGGCTGAAGAGATGATATTAACAGGGGGCGATGGTCACTGCAGGCAGGAGAGAGGTGCCGAATAGAAATGGGCGGCCAAGAAATGTTCCAATCACCACTCAAGAGGACCCGATCGAGCCTGGCCCATATACCATTAGCCCGTTGCCCGTTAGACCATGTGTAGGGACCCCCATGGAATCCTGCGTCTTCAAGGCCAGTAGCGGCCACACAAGCTTGGAAGTCAGACATGGATAGGGAGAAGGCATGCCTCCCCCCTTGCTTCTCCGAGGGAAGAAGGATGCTGTTGAAGTCGCCCCCAACCAGCCAAGGCTTGTCACAGGTGGTGGCAAAGTCGACGATATAATCCCAAAGGATGCGTCGCTCCGGAATAGAACAACTAGCATGCACAATAGTGAAGAAGGCAGAGGGCTCCGTAGATGGAGAGACGGAGATAGTAATGTGTTGTTCAGAGGAGTTTACCAATGAGATGTCCAGGTGATCTTGCCAGAAAATCCATATCCTTCCCTTCTCCGGGGAGTTTGTGAGGCAGCGCTGCATACGGAGTTTCCAACAAAATTTGTCCAACAGGGAGCTTGGGAGCTTGGGTTCCAAGATGGCGACAAACTGTAGGTTGAACTGGTGAATGAGCATTTTCAACCTGCTGATGGACTGGGCATTGCCCAATCCTCTAATGTTCCATAGAAGGGCCTTCATGGGTGGCAGGAAGATCGATCCCACCGGACGCGTTCCTGCGGTGGCCGCCACGAGTGATGACGCCCAGTCCCGCAGCTGGAAGAGGGGAGCTTTTCCCGACATAGTTGGTGTGCGCCGAGGTGGGGAGGGACCCAACTGAGGCAGGATCCAGCCCCGGGACAACCAAGGCCTGCACAACCATGGGGAATTCAAGAGACTCACCGTGGGAGGAAGATGGGGAGCCAGTCCCGACTGATGGCGACGCAGCTGCAAAGGAAGGCGGGTGCTGCGAGGAAGAAGAGCATGAAGATGGGGTAGTAGTGGACAAGGGGGGAGTAGAGCCTTGAACGCCTGCAGGGGAACTCTCGCCATCAGCAATGGATGGGTCCATGGCAAGACCGAGTGCCAAGACCTCCGCCGAGCGATAGCCAGAAGGGGCCGTGACCACCGCAGGGGGGGGCCGGGGTACACTACCATCTCCACTGTCAGCTTGTGCATCCGGGGTAGTAGGAGCGCCAGGGGCATCTGAGGGAGCATGACGAATAGCCAGACAGGGGGCCAAGGAGGCCTCCAGAGTTGACCGTTGTGGGGGTGGGTGCTCACCCAGAATGCTAGCAGGGGAGGCCGACTTATCCTGAAGTGTAATATCCACAGACGCCACAGTGGCCTGGGCAGCCTGCAGGGCAGGATCTTCTGATGGTTGGGAGGTCGGCAGGTGCAACGCCGACTGGGAAGAGGCTGGATGCAGGCCGGCAGAGGACACAGCTGGGCGGGCAGGGGGTGACTGCTCACGAACAGGGGCTGCAGTGTCGAACAGAGGAGCCAGGGCCTCCTGTGGGGGGGCAAGGGGGTGCTTCTGAAGCCGGTCGCCAGGTGCTGCCGGAGGGGGCCCATCAAGGCCCTGCCGACCAACGGCTTCCCTACACTTGGAGGCTAGGTGCCCCAGTCGTTTGCAGTGGGAGCAGAAGTGCGGCGTGTTCTTGTATTCAATCGGCTGCCAGTAACTGGAAGAGCCATAGCTGATGAAGACTCGCGAGGGTAGTGGCTTGGAGACATCAAGTTGGACACAGATGCGGGCTGCTGAGGATCGAGTGAGATACCTGGTGCTTCTGTCAATCTGTAGTGTCGGACCTATGCTGCCAGCGATGGATAGCAGCAATTCCTCATGGTAGAAGTTCACTGGCAGGTTGGGGAGCTCCAGCCAGACTAGGACTAGTGGAGAATCGGCGTCCTTAGAGAACGCAAGAGACCATTTGAAGAAAACAAAGGGCCTGCCCTGGATGTACAATGTGTCCTTCAAGAGGACCTGCAAAAAATCCTCTTTGTTCTGGAACCGGAGCAGGAGGTGGCGCGGGTCCAAGGAGCTGATGACGAAGTCCTGTTGGAGCTTGAACCTTTGTGGTAGATGGTAGCGGATGGCTTCGAAGGGAGGGCGTCCACGAGCTGTTCTGGCGATGATGGGAAACTGCAGAGACTTGCAGGACTGGTTGATCTCATCCATGGAGAAGAATGCCGCTGGTTCTCCGGAGTCAGAGAAGGCGGGGGCATGGGTCTCCATGTCAAGCTTCGGTAGGCCGACGGACTGGAGCACCACCTGGGCGAAAGAGGGAGCTGTCGCCGTGGGGGAGACTCCTGCCAGGGAGGCGCCAGGGGCACGCGTCCAAGGGGAGGCAGCTGGACCCGCGCTGGGAGGAGGCGGTGGGGCAGTAGGGGTACTCACAGGGGCACCAGCATCTGGCTTGCCGGGGTTGCCAAGGAGCAACGTCGGCTCACCGGCGACGAGGGGGGAGCCTACACCACCCGCGCTCGCGGAGGGGAGCAGAGGGACGACGGGGGACTCTGATGCAGATGGCGAGGAAAGGGGCGGAGGCGGCGTCAACCCAGGGCCGTGAGGGGGAGATCCTCGCGGCGAAGGCGTAGCAATGGCAGGCCCGATCGAGGAGGGCGACCCGAGGACCGCCGTTGAGAGGGGGTCGAGAAGGGGCCCGGAGGGGGCGGGCACAGGCGGTGCAGGCAGAGCGAGGCCGGGGCCTGCAGGGCCAGGGATGGAGCCTGCCGCCATTCCAGACGGAGGCACCGGCGAGCCAACGATCACTGTCGCAGAGGCCTGGCGGACTGCGGAGGAGAAACCCACCGAGGGGAGGGGGGGAAACTCCTCTGCGCCAAGGGGGACAGATGGGACAGCCGCAGACCTCGGGGGGATCGCACCAGAGCCTATTGTACCAGCATGGCTACCAGCGCGGGAACTGATACCGACACCGGCACGGACCGGTGGAGGGGGGGAAACCCTAAGGGCAGGAGCAGGCCGGCGGGAAGAGGCCTTGCCCTTCCCGCCACTGGCCATGGCCGGAGGCCAGAGGCGGGAACGGGAGGCTCAAACCCAAAAGCGGGGAGGGGGAGACGGGAGGGAGGAAAAGCGTTTTTTCCCACCTGCTAGACCCCCTTCCAGTCCCCATTCTCCCCCTCCCTCACCTTTGTTCGCCCCCTCCCAGACCCCCTCACAGCTAGGGGTTGCCCCCACACTCAACCACCCCATTTCCCCTCCCATATACCCCAATTCCCATCATCTATCACCACCCTGCTCATGCCAGTTCGCAGACAGCAGTAAGAGTTCGAGTTGCAAAGGCTGCCACGTCTTCATCGCGCATTTTCAGTTGGTGTATCTTATATTGCTGGAAAGCTCATCCAGAGAGCTTCGTAGGCGAGGTGGTCTCGCATCCATTGGACGTCCGTGCTGCCCGAAAGAACCATTCTCCCTCAACTGCGCAAGGCTGCTCCAGCAGGGAACCTGAGCTCGAGTGCAGGCGCGACCATGGCCGTTCCTGTGCGAGTTTGGACGTGATTCTTTTGCTGAGATCTTCTCCTCCAAGCCCCCTATCAGAACCAAAAAGAAGGGATTCATTTGGAGCCCGGAGCATAGAGTTCCTATTTTTCTACCCGGAGTGCGCAAGGGACCCATCCACGATCGCAACGGCGCTGGTGCCACCCTCATCGGACCTCAGGAGTGTTCGTGGCTGCCACTTCTTCCAGCAACAGCAGTTATGGGACCACCAGAGTCAGGTCCAACCACTCTGATCCCGACTCCGCCTCGGCCACTATCGGCATCATAAAATTCCCCAATAATTTAGGCGTCTTCTTTGGCTAACCCAGGGAATTTTGGCGCTGGTCCCATCTTCTTCTGAAGTCGATGGAGTTCATGGCGGAGTCGTCATCGACCCCCTATCCCGCTATTCCTGAGTAGACAAAACCTGCTCGGTGTAGATCGGATTAAAATCCGCTCTTTGTTTGGGAAATTAAATATGACAAGGGGATAAATAATGCAAAAGAATGCAATAAAAATAGCACGAGGTGCTAAAGTGGAGATGATGTGATTGCCAGAGGGGTTACCTCAATAAGAAGAAAAGGAGATCGCGTGTACCTGATGGAAATTAGGATGCGGGATGGATGTGGATTTCCTCCTCCAACTTCAATCGGCCGGCCGATGAAGTGGGTCTTCTTAGTTGATTACCTTGTAAAAAGACAATGAAAACAAGCAAAAGAGAGAGGGATCAGCCATAGTGCTATAGTATCAATCCAAAACTAACATGAAATGATGAAAAGACATCAACGTGCGCACCTTTTTTTTGGTTTTTTTTAAACCCCTAGAAGAGAACTAGGGAAAGGATATGATATGTTGATATGTAATGCAATAAGAAAACTAATGATAGGATGACAGTGATGATGAATATGCTTAGAAAACAAATGAAATAAGCACGATAGCCCTGCTCTTCCTGACGAGAGTAAAGGGAAGCCGTGAAGGTATTGAACGGATGCAGAGGGATGGATGAAGCACGCCCCTGATGTAGAGGGATGGAGTGGAAGCAGGCGTTCAACCTTCTGAATACTTCAAATGCTTTGAATGCTTAACCCGGTTAACCTTTTTCACGATCGAATGATATTTCCTTTTATAATGCTTCAATCGGATGATCAAACCAAGGAAATGATAAGAACAGGCAATGAGGCATCCAGGGAAGGATCAAGATCGAGCAAGAGTCCCATGGATAGTAGGGAACTGTGAGGGAAAGATGGAAAAAGGACGGACTCTGGATGAAACACGACTCAAGCCAGGGCGTCAATTTATGAATTGACGACCTGCCACAGGACGTTTATTGAAACACGACCTAGGAAAGGCTGTTTCTTCCTGGATTTAATTTTGGAAATAAAACTTTCTTTGTTTAGAAATTCCTGGAATGCGCCTGAGGTAACGGCGTTGCTTAAAAACACGCCCTGAGATAGGACGTTACGCATAAAATACTTTTTATTTTGAAAATAGATAATTCCAGAAATTAACGGATAATACCAGGAATTGACGCCCTCACCTATGGTCGTCCCTTCTTTTGAAACGCCCTATGACAGGTCGCTACTTTTGAAAGTAACGCCCTTCGTTAGGTCGTGAATCATGAAAAATGCGGGAAAAATGCATAAAACTCAGAAAAATTGAAAAACTTCATGTTATAGGAATATTGAAGTCCACTTGGGGCGTTTATATAATGACATGAGACTTGATCAACATAACGTCAATTTTGGCGTGTCTACAGCTGCCCCGCCTTGGTGTCTGCTTTGCAAGGGAGTGAGACAGAAATGGAATGAAGTGTAATGAAAGGAATTAAGTGGAATGAACTGATAAGGAGACGCCAAGGTGTGATGTGACACACCTCAGAACATTAAGCATTTGAAATCTTTTCAAGATTCTGAGTGAAACAACTCTGAGTGGTTCCAAGGAAACATCGATTTGTTGGATAAAAGGATATTTAAACTAAGTAAATAAAGGGTGTGCGCGTGGGCACGACAGGAAAAGACCATTGGAGAGCGATTACCAGCCAACGTGGACGTGCTACAACCAAGGTAAATTTTGCAGAAAAATAAAGAGATTTGGGATAGAGATCCAACAAAAGGGACACTTTCAAGGAATCAGCCTGAACGGCTTCAAATAGAATGAAGTACTTGATTTGAAGTGGAATATCTCATGTCAACTCAATCAAGAGCGAGTGAACTTCATTATTGCCATAATATGAAGATTTTCAGCATGAAACTCAAAGTCCTACATGATGCATGCTGGGCTAAAAGAAAGATTAAAACAAACTAAAATAGAAAATAACCAAGGATAATATTACTAAGCCATTTAGATCTAGTCAAGAATCCACAT
The DNA here is from genome assembly GCA_022559845.1 of Amorphophallus konjac. Classification (NCBI taxonomy): domain Eukaryota; kingdom Viridiplantae; phylum Streptophyta; class Magnoliopsida; order Alismatales; family Araceae; genus Amorphophallus; species Amorphophallus konjac. The sequence continues at coordinate 471,297,124 of CM040121.1, forward strand.
CTCTGAGCTAACACTAAGCTGAAGCCCGTTTGTCCGCGCATCAACTCAGAAAGTGGAACCATCGTCCCAAACCTTTAACAACTCAACGGCCTATCCGTGTGATCAAGACTTTCCTGAAATCGTCATCATTTTTGACGAAGGGGAACTCAAATTTCAGGTTCATCAGAACCACAAGGTCCTTGACATACTATAATAGTGTAGATATCATATAATAATAATGCTTACAAGAAACAGATACAAGGTGACAAGATGTTACTCCCATGAGTGGTCCAAACGTCTCGAATCCTGCAAACTTTTGCACTTGAAACTTATTAGCCTTCATTAATTCAGAACATGACATGATCATAAGTGCTTAATCATAAATAATTTTACCAAAATAATAGCACGTAAGTTCATTAAAAACATGGAGAGGTCAAAAATCCGTAAGCCAATAAAACACGCCTAAGAACAGGGCGTTAACAGCATGAAAGACGCCTGACCATAGGTCGTTAAACATTTAAAACACTCCGTACTCAAAGGCGTAAACAGTAACGGAAGCTTTAGAAGAAGACGCCCCGTGTTAGGGCGTTAAATAAAACACGACCATTGGTCAGGTCGTCAAATCAAAAATAGACGCCCTTACACAAGGCGTTAATTCAGCATGAACCTCCGTTTCTAAATCAAGAACACAGTCCTTAACCTAATCAAACTTCTATCTTCGGGACTCTTCAAGACTCTTCAAATCCTTATAAAAAGGAAGGCTTTCTTTCAATCAAACCAACCGAATCTCTCTGCAGCCGTCCAAGCCTTCTGTTCTTCTTCATCTGCAGGTTGCAACTGCTGCTCAAACTCTTCCTGCAGCGGCGATGGACAGGATGATGAAGAAACCTAGAATCTCTACTCCCAGAATTACTGAAGTACAAGGGCACATAAGTAATCGAATTGCTTCGAATCAGGTAAGCTATTCCTCTGTTAATTGCTCTGTACTATTCCTTCTACCAAGCTCTCCTCTTACATTTCATATGCTTATGCTTGTTACTGCATGTGTTATTTTTCTTCTCACAGGATTACCCAACTCTTCCAGGAGCTAGAAGATACATCCAAATCAAATGGTTGCCCCTCATCCTCTCCAAATTCACCTCAGATATGAGGGTATATGTAGCTAGATGGCGTCTCTTGGGGTTGATAACCCATGCCAAGCATTATGATCAAATCCACATAGATTGGGCTGCCATAGGAGCATTGATTGAGACATGGCATCCTTCCACTTATACTTTCTTATTTTCCACATTTGAGGCCACCATCTTGCTGGAAGAAGTAGAGTTGATCTTAGGCTTAAAAAGGATGAAACACGGAGAAGAAGAAAAGATGGCCATCATACCAAGGCCAATCTCCACCCATGAATTGCTAACCTCATTGATACCTAGCCCAAATATAGTGAACCAAATCAAGGTCACTAAAGGAATTAACCTCTTGAAGCTCGCCTCGTGGGTGTACAAGAGAGCGGATCAAGCTAAAGAGGAAGAGGAGATAGAAAGAGTGACCAAAGCCTTCGTGGTGTGCTTAGCAGGAGCACTCCTATTCCCATCCACGGAGGACTTTCTAGAGGAGTCCCAATTGAGCGCAGTAGTGAGCTTATGGGAAGAAGAAAGAGTTGGACCGGCGATCCTAGCATATCTCTATAGCGGGCTCACATCGGCGGCGATGGGAAGGCCCATCTACGGGTGCATGCTAGCATTCTCTAGTTGGATTGACCTCCACTTTAAATTCGATCCATGCCATGAAGCCCAACAATCGTCAAGGATCTTTTCAAAGAGCCCACTCTCCTATATAACCGGCTTGTTAGGAATAAGCAATACAGTGACGAACCGGATTCCTCAAATCAAGAAGAGAGGGGATTGGAGAGAGCACTTAAAGGTAATGCCAAAGAATCTCTTTACTTGTGCCCCGGGTATATTCAAAATGCAGGAACTCCGCGCAAGATTCTCCATTGGCACGGACCTTCGACTTATTGGCGCATCCGAGCTTGTCTTGTACAATGCACACCGGTGCCTTCCTCAGCTCGGGCTTCCAAGGCAAGTGCTAGAAAACATCTCCCATCTTCCTCCAATCAAATCAAGGGATCTAGGCAGCAATGAAGATGGAGAGGAGGCAATCACCATTCAAGCTCTGTGGAAGCTAAGCAAGCTTCATCAACCTGTGGAAGACTTAGAAGAAGACAAGGAACAGTGGAAAAATATGTAATCTCTTTGAAGAAATTAAGGCCCAAGGTGGCTCATTAGGCATTATAGTTCCTTTCTTTCAAATAATAAAGATTGCTTTTCTGATTGAGCTGATTATTACTGTGATTATGATCAAAATCACCCAAAACCTGTGTTTCTGTTGCAAAAAAATGCCTCAAATAAGGGCGCGAATTCAAGAAAGAACGCCTTACCTCAGGGCGTTTCAATCGGCCCATCTTCCACATTTGGCGCGACTTAATTAACGACTTCAAGAAAGGCGTGAATAGGTTCAAACCCCAAAGAATATAATCGTTGAATCATCAAAGTAACGCCTGTTCTTAGTCACTTCTAAAAAATAACACGCCCTTGACAGAGGCGTTACTCTAAGCCAGCAATGATGACTTTCATCACATCAATCAACGCCCATTCAATGCGTCTGACGACGGTTATCGTTCCCCATGATGACTTTCATCACATCAATCAACGCCCATTCAATGCGTCTGACGACGGTTATCGTTCCCCATGCAAAACAAATAACGCCCTAATGAACGTCGTCTACTTGTATAAAACGCCCAAGTCATGGTCGTGAATTCCATTAGAAACGCCTTCCATTAGGGCGTGTCTTCTTTTCGAAACCCAAAAGTCATCGGCCCCTTTCTTCTTCCTCCTTCCGTCCTCATTTCCCCCCTTCTGCAAACCCTAACCGAAGCCCCCTCTTGAACTCCCTCTCTCGATCTCTTCTCTCACTCTCTCACTCTCCCTCTACCCTAACTCTAGCCATGGCCGGTGGAGGACACAAGCGCCAGAGGGTAGCCGCCCCAGAGGTCGTTGACCTCGACGCCGCCCACGCCCAAGAGGAACCCGCCGTGGAGGAGCTCGCCATCGTGGCCGTTGAAGAACCGGCGGTGGTTGCCGGCGGCGACGAGGCCGAAGGAGCAGCAACAGAAGAAGGAGGAGAAGACGAAGGTGGAGAAGAAGAAGAAGAAGAAGATGAAGAAGAGGGAGAGGAAGAAGAAGAAGACGGTGGACCACCGCCCACGGCGACGGTCGCTCCCCGGGGTCAACTCCGGCTGCCCAGACGGCCACTACCTCGGCCACAACCCCAGAAGCACAAAAAGGTTGGTTCCCCCTCCCCAATTCCATTTTTTTTTATTTTATTTTCATTTTCATTTTATTTTTCCTGATTTTTCATGGCCCTCGGGCGCGAAACCTGCAACTCAGAAAAGAAACGCCTCCCATGGGGGCATTAATCACAAACGAAACGCCCTGACCCAGGGCGTAAATTTCTTTTATTTTCTGGAAATTAATTAACCTTCATGAAAAATGCCCTGAAGCATGTCGTTTCTTCAAAAATTATGATTTTTCATTAATTCCATGCCCATTAAATGTTTTCATTAATTATTTCGCATGCTGCCATTTTTATTTGAATTATCTGAAAATCATGAAAGCCACGCCCCTCACCAGGGCGTGATTTAACAAGAAACGCCCAAAGCAGAGGGCGTCTCTTCAATAACTCTCCATTTAAACTGAACGGTCCTAAAAATGGAAAACGCCCCAGCCAACGGCGTGATTTTAGGATTTTTAGAAATTAACAACATGTTCACGCCCTACACAGAGGCGTTTCAAAGATGAAAACGCCCTCAGCCAGGACGTTACTTTAATAGAAAAACGCCCCTTTTAGGGGTGTGAATTTACTAAGAAACGACTCGAGGAGGGTCGTGACTTCCAAAACATTAAGATCAATGCCCAGGCAAAACCAAATGCAATTACACAAGATTAACCAAACAATTGAGCAAAGTTCTTCTCTTTTAATGCGTGCAGGCGCTGATGAGGACCCGTATCTCATGGGTCATGGTCTGGGCAGCATACCAGGGTCTCCCCGACTTCCAGAGGGTTAGGGTAGATGCTATGGGGTTCGGGGCTTTCCTATCCATCGAGCCATTTAGACCCGACCTCGCACTTATCCAGGTTTTACGGGAACGTTGGGATAGGGTGAGTCGGTCCTTTCTGATGCCCTGGGGGCACATGGTTCCTACCCTAGAGGATGTGACTAGGATTACGGGGTTGAGGGTGGATGGTGAGGCTGTGAGTGGGTTCACCTATCCTGACTATACGGAGATGGCCCAGAGGTTACTAGGGCTGGATATGGTCTATGTGGTGCCGAGCGAGTGTAGGACCATCTTCCGTACAGACCTGACTACGGTGATGGGTTTAGGAGATGTCAGGCACAGGTCAGGGGAGACCTTAGGTGAGTTTGCACAGAGGCTGACCGACGGGGTGAGAGCGGTATGCTGCCAGGACCCGACTGACCATGAGAGAGCGGATCGAGACCTGAGGAGGTTCCTGCTGCTGCTGCTCAGGAGATTATTGCTGGGGATGAAAGCCGACGTCATCAACTGCCGCTTCTTGGGCATCCTTGAGGACCTGGAGACAGTTGGCACTTACGCTTGGGGTGCAGCCTTGCTGGCACATTTGATAGCTGATCTGTCCACGGGTACCGGACGAGAGACGACCGTCAGTGGCTTCTCACCTCTTCTTCAGGTATGCAATTTTCTCATTTTCATATCTTTTTTTTCTTTTTCTTTTCTTCTTATTATGATGCATGTGAATGCCTTACTAATGCAATGCATGGATGCAGGTGTGGAGCCACTTATACATGCCGATGGGGCGCGTTGACCCACGGCCCGGAGCTGAGGGATCTTTTCCTCTGGCGCGACGCTGGTTACCAGTCGTCTTCGGTGCCCCACTCGACTACGAGTTGTGGGTTCTACGGAGAGAGTTCCGCGACTTCCCTCCCTCGATGGTATGTATGAATGAATGATATGCACTTCTTTTTGAATTGATTTGAATTGATTATGATGAAATGATAATGATATGTATGAATGCAGGTGCAGTGGAGGCCTTACGAGGATATGACAGATGAGGGCCAACCTTGGGTCGTATCGGGGCGACCTCGCTTTGGGCGTGAGCTGTGGCTGCACTGCCTGAGCGAGATCGAGCCGTTACGGCTTCGGTTGGTGATGCGGACCCTGGGCCTGCCCCAGGAGTGGATCGAGGTCGGAGAGCCTCGAGGCATAGGAAAGAAGACCCGCGGTCGCAGCAAGGCGATCGACTGGAGGGTACGTTTTGAGGAGCAGTACGCCGACTGGCAGCGTGGCGGGACCAGAGTCACCTCTCGCGCGACTGACAGCTCTGAGTACCTCCGGCGCTGCTGGGAGGTATATGCCGGCCGACCCCAGATGAGGGTCTTAGGGGTATGTATGAATGCACTTATTTCTAAATTGAATGCAAATGCTTATGTTTCTATCATGTGACTAACATGTAATGGATGCAGGATGCGAGGGACATAGCGGCGATAGATGCCCAGGCCCACCTACACAGCATGGAGGACCAGCTAGCCGCCACACGGGCCGACCTAGAGACCCTGGTGAGTGCTTAAATTACTTCTATATGCAAATGAATCTTTTTGTTGAATCATTGATGATTAGCCACTAACGATCTCAATGAATGCAGCGTGCCCAGCAGGGAGTAGTGAGGAGAGATCCAGGGGAGGCCTCTAGCTCGAGGGGACCTAGCGCGGAGGTGACTGCGCTATCAGAGTAGCTAGCTAGAGCGGTTGCACGGGCCGAGGCAGCAGAGCGGGACCTCGTCTCACGGGTAAATTCTGAACTCAAACTCAGTCAGTTCAATTATTGATTAAATATAGCATTGTGTACTGATAAAAATTCATTTTTACAGACTGAAGAGCTTCGAGCCGCTCTTATCTACGTAGACGAGAGCTTCCGAGCGACGAGCTCACATGTGAGTAATTCAATCATGCATCGTTAAATTATTGAATTATTGCATTTATTGTGGAATTGATGATTTGCTTACCCTTTTGCAGGTGACTCAGCTTCAGGCCGTACGTACCGAGTTGGCGATCCGTGACCAGCGGATCTCAGAGCTTGAGAGGTCCCAGAGGCGACGAGAGGAGCTTCCTCAGGACGTGGTCGAGCTGCGGGTGGCTCTTGAGATGGAGAGACGTGAGCGTGCTCGAGAGTGGGAGGAGCACTTGGCGAACCGTGCCCGTCACCACGAGCTACAGCTGTCAGAGCGTGCCCGGTACCAGGAGCTGGTGGTAGCACACGAGCGTGAGCTGGCAGACTCGAGGACGCAGCTGGTCCTTGTTCAGGAGCGGCTACGAGTTGCTGAGGAGCGTCTCCAGCGAGGGCGTGAGCGAGCTCGTGCTGCGGGATACTCCTTTACTAGCTCACTTTTGTTGCGGGTTCTTCTCTTCGAGAGAGGAGTGAGGCAGGGGGCCAGGCTCGAGTTCCAGCTTCTTCTCGGGGACCCATGCCCCCTCCACTAGCACCAGCTCGGGATGGCGAGGAGGAGGTTGAGAGTAGGAGAGAGGAGGGTGGAGGCGAGAGCTGAGAGATTTACTTGTACTCCTCCACCCTCACACCTGTACTTAGACATTCATGATGTATATATATATGAGATCGAGATTTCTTTTGTTACCTGAGCATTTTGTGTGGTTGTGGCCTTGTGTTTGTGTACTTTCTTCTTTCTTCGTGTTTGCTTTACTTTTGCCCTGTATCTGCAGCTGCGGTTTTCACTTGAATAAAACAGGTTAATTCATCTGTTCGACTTGGCCCCTTGCCCAATAAGCAAAGGGTGGCAATGTTCTGACCTTAATGACGGGTCAAGGGGCCAAGCCTTTAATCAAATAAGGTAAAATGAAATAACCAATAAAAGGGGAGATGCATCATGCGAGCACACATATGCAAACAAAAGAAATATGCACATGCAGAATGCAAGCATACAGACGAAGAATGTATTTTTCTATATATTTTTTTGTTATTTTCTTGAAAAAATGCGCCTTAGATTAGGTCGTGACTCAGGTGAAAGATGCCCTCGCAGACGGCGTGCACTTTTGAAAGGATCTTGGAATTTGGTGAAAAGACGACCTGAACAAGGGCGTTAATTTTATAAAGATGACCCTCACAAGGGCGTGAATTAAATTAAAAACGCCTTAAGGAAAGGCGTGAATTATATGATTTTTCAAAAAAGATTGACAAGGCTATCCAGATCGCGGGCCCTACACGGTCACCCTCTAGGATTCATTAATCTTTCTTGAATAATTAAAAGGGAGTCGACGTGCTCGAAGTTGACTTATATTCGAGATTTCGCACAGTGTAATTTCTTAAGTTCGTCTTGACCATCCTGCCAGTTCGCGACTTTACCACATAGAAAGGATGGAAGAAAATATAAGGGAAGCCCATAAGGGGTTCTGGGATGCTCAAGGTAAAGTTACCTCCCCTGCCCTATGCCTGTTGGGGTTCGGTCTTTGGCGTAGGGAAATTTGTTGCCTTTTTTTGCCCTTTTATAATGCATGCATACGCCCAAGGTTTTTCTTGCGGGGACTTTGCCCTCTTGACATGCTTTTCTTTTCATAACTTGACTTTCACTTTGGAATTGATTTGCATTGATGAAAAATAAACCTAATTGTACTTGGGCTTTTTGTGACATTTGCTCCCTTTTGGGCCTTGACTTCCACCTACTAGGGCGGCGGACAGGCTTGGCGCATCTGCCTCGAGGTCTCCCTTCCTCCCTTATGGACCGAAGAAGAAAAGAACGGGTATTGTCTTTCACTTTTAGTCAGGTTTTTGACTTTCCATCAGATTTTGCACTGCTTGAGTTCAAGAATAAAGCATGTAGTGTGTGCGGGAATCAACCCCATTTTTAAGTTACCAAGATTGATAAATGAATTCTGAATTTTGACCTTTCGGGCCTTGATCTTTTGTGTGCCATGGCAATAATTTTGAAAGCCTTTAGTTTGTTTGTTTTTTTTTTGAAATTTCTTTGTTTTTTTTTTGTTTTGCTTTCGTAATTTATATATATTTTTTTGGATTTTGGTAAATATTCCATTTTTTTTGGATTTTGGAAAATATTTATTTTTTTGTTGGATTTTAGAAAATATTCATTTTGTTGTGGATTTTGGGAAATCAGGGGTAGTATTTCTTAAGATACAAACCATTCCAAGGGTGAGTTAACTCTTCACCTTCAGCATTAGTTAGTTTATAAGCATTGCCAGGAAAAACTTCTTTTATAACGAACGGTCCCTCCCAATTTGGTTGGAGTTTTGAGCGGGGGCCACCCGGCTTAACAAAAATTCTCTTGATTACCATCTCACCGACTTTAAATTTTCTCTCTATTACTTTCTTTTGGTAAAAACGTGAGAGCCTATTTTGATAAATGCGCGCATGCTCAGCGGCGACCAGACGCTTCTCATCTAGGAGTTCCAATTGGGCAAGGAGTGAATCACGACGTTCATCAATAGAAAGTTCCTCATCCAATTGTACTCGCAGAGAGGGAATAAGAATCTCATAAGGGACTACTGCCTCCATCCCATAAGTGAGGGCGAAAGGGGTTTGCCCGGTGGGAGTGCGAATGGAAGTGCGGTAGGCCCAAAGAGCTTCAACCAGCTTGTCTGGCCAGTCCGAAAATTTATTAGCCTCACACGTCTTTTTAATGATTTTGATCAAAATTTTGTTAGTTGCCTCTGCTTGGCCATTGCCCTGCGGATAATAGGGAGAAGAATGATGCAATGCAATGTTATACATGCTGCAGAGTTCCTTGAGCTCTTGAGAGATAAATTGAGGTCCGTTGTCGGTGACGATGGTGCTCGGGATGCCGAACCTCATGATGATATTCTTCATGATGAATTTGCAGACAGTTGATGCTTTAATTTCCACGTAAGCTTCCGCTTCCGCCCACTTGGTGAAGTACTCCGTTGTCGTGAGGATGAATGATTTTTGTTTGGTCAGGAGGTTCGAATCACCAAGAGGTCCAATGATGTCAAAAGCCCACATGGAAAAAGGCCATGGGGAGGACGTAGGATGGAGCGAAGAAGCAGGAGAATGAATCTTGTCGGCGTGCAGTTGGCACTTAACACACCTACGAACATAGATAGAGCAATCCTCTTCTAGAGTGGGCCAATAGAAACCTAGCCTAAGGATTTTCTTAGCTAGCATCTGGCTATTCACATGACCACCACACACACCAGAATGCGCCTCTTCCACAACTTTCCAAGATTCATCATCATCGAGACATCTCAATAAAACACCGGTGAGCCCTCTTCTGTAGAGCACACCTCCAACCAAAGTATAACGTTGAGCCACTCTTCTAATTGCTTTCTTTTCTTCTGCGGTGGCTTCCTCAGGATAAGACTGATCATTACAGTATATGGCAATCTTGTAATACCAAGGCTTCTCTTCGTCAGCCAACTCTTCTTCCCAGTCCAAAAGCTTGACCTCTTTGCCTTTAAGAGTTTCTTTCTGCTTGGCCTTCTCGAGCACCCGATCCCTAATATCAAGGAAAGCACGATCCTTAATAGCTGGAGTGTCACGCTGATGAATCAGAGGGACATGGAAATCACGCTCAGGGGGGAAGACTAAAGCAGAAGCTAAAGAAGCAAGAGCGTCAGCTAGAATGTTCTGACTGCGAGGGACGTGAACGAAGATTAATTTGGTAAAGAGTTTGGCATAAGCTGAAGCGAGTTCCTGGTAGGGCTTAAGCTTAGGATTGATAGTGCGGCACTTGACCAACACCTGGCGCAAAATGAGTTGACTATCACCGACAATCCTCAAGTGGGTGACACCATATTGATGAGCGGTTTGCAGACCGGCCAAAAGAGCTTCATACTCGGCTATATTGTTGGTGACAGGGAAAGTGAGCCGAGCAGCAAATGGAATGGTGACCCCTTTAGGTGTTAAAAGGACCATGCCGATCCCTCTTCCTTGAGAATTAAGAGCTCCATCAAAATGTAACGTCCACATAGGATCAAGGGGTTGATTAATGGACATTAATTCTTCATCTGGGAACTCAGAATTGATAGGATCAAAATGAGGTAGAGGGTGATGAGCAAGATGTTCGGCGATGGCATAACCTTTGATAGCTTTTTGTTGAATGTAAGTGATATCAAACTGGGAGAGGAAGCTTTGCCAACGTGCTAATCGATCAGTGAGGACAGATTTTTCAAGAAAATTTGATTGGATTCATGCGTGCAATGAGGTGAACCTCGTGAGCTAGGAAATAATGTTTTAATTTCTGAACTACCCAAACCAAAGCTGCACAAGTCTTCTCCATGGCTGAGTACCTCTGCTCACAGGGGTTAAGAAGCTTAGACAAGTAGTATGCTGCCCTCTCCTTACTTTCTTCATCCACTTGAGCCAAGACAGCACCTACAGGGTCATCCAGGACTGAAACATACAGAATAAGTGGTTTACCTGGAATTGGCGGTCTCAGGACAGGGGGATTGGCCAAATAATCCTTCAATCCGTCAAAGGCTGCCTGACACTTGTCATCCCAATTAAACTTAACTCCCGGCTTGGTAAGCTCGTAAAACGGCCTGCATCTTTGTGAATGCTGGGAGACGAAGCGGCGAATGAATTGCAACCTCCCTATTAATCCTCGAACTTCCTTCAAATTCTTGGGAGGAGGCATATCTCTAATGGCTCTCGCCTTGTTGGGATCAACTTCAATTCCCCTCTTACTGACAATGAATCCAAACAACTTCCCTGAAGAAACGCCAAATACGCACTTCTTGGGGTTCATTTTTAATTGATATTCTCACGACCTCTGTAGAACCTTAGCTAGAACCCCAGGATGCTCAATCCTTGTCCTTGATTTCACTACCAGGTCATCCACATACACCTCAATATAGATGTGAATCATGTCGTGAAAAATAGCCATCATAGCCCTCTGATAAGTGGCTCCAGCATTCTTAAGTCCAAAGGGCATGACCACATAACAATAAGTGCCCCATGGTGTTGTGAATGAAGTCTTCTCTTGATCTTCCTCAGCCAGTCGAATTTGATTATAACCTGAAAAGCCATCCATAAAAGAAAGTGTCTCAAATCCTGCCGTATTATCAATTAGAACATCAATATGAGAGAGGGGGAAGTCATCTTTAGGACATGCTCGGTTGAGGTCCCGAAAATCTATACAAATCCGAACCTTCCCATCTTTCTTCATAACCGGGACAATGTTAGCCACCCAATTGGGGTAAAGGACAACTCTAACAAATCTAGCTTTGTGGAGCTTATCGACCTCTTCTTTCATCTTCAGAGCCATGTTAGGGTGGAAACGCCTCAACCGTTGTTTGACCGGGACAGACCCTGGCTTAAGTGTAAGGCGGTGTTCAACGAGCGCAGGGTCTAATCCAAGCATATCCTCATAACTCCAAGCAAACATATCCTTGTATTCTTGAAGAACTAAAATGAGCGCCTCCTCTTCGGAGGGCGGCAAATTCTTGCTAATGAGGACAATCCTAGGGTCTTCCTCGGTACCCAGATTAATTTCTTTGGTATGTTCTTCTACGGAGGCTGATGGTTCGTCGAATCATCTCATTCCACTAGCAAAAGCATCAGCTTCGTCCTCATATTCTTCATAATTTTCGTCCCCCTCTTCAATAGGGTCTTCATCATTCAATATTTCATAAACGCCCAAACCCTCATAAGAAGCAATAACATCTTCATATTCTAACTCTGGCAGGATAATTGGATCTTCCACAAACTCCGGGAGAGCTAAACAAGCTTGGCATCTGATGGCCAACTCCAACAAAAATCTTCGGGGAATCTGCCTACCCTTGGCCTTCTTATGTGGAACTATCCCCTGATTTTTATTATTAGAGGGAGAGGAGGAAGAATAGGAACAACTAGCTTGATCAGGGGAAGGAGACGAAAAAGCGGATACAGGAGGTGATACAGAAGAAGGCCCCTCACCAGAGGGGGAGAAAAGATTGATCAAGGAATCCTGAAGGAGCGGCCCCTGGGTCGGGACGCACTCGGGAGAAAAATAGGAGGTCTCCTCAATAGAAATGGAGGTTTGGAATGTTGGAGATTTGGCATTTTTTTTTCATTTTTATCTTTTCCTTTATTTTTATTTTCTTTTTCCAGTAGGAAGCAATGTGAAGGGGGAGTAGCAGGGGGGAGTGGAAATTGCAAGATCAGAGAAAGGTTTAATCAAAGATGGCCCTCTCGGGGGCGTGATGGAGAGTTCAGCAAATCGCTCGAGGAGCGAAGGAGGTATCGGAAGAGAGAACTGGACTGAGTTTGGAGCAAAATTGATGGTAATCGGAGGTGGTCGTGGCACGCGACCAAACCAACAAGAGTATAAGGAAGCCAGAACAGTGGGATGCATGGGAGTGAGAGAAAAGAGGCCGGCCCACAGCCTGTCCACAGAAAATCCTTCTTCAAAGGGGACATCTAGCTCCCCAGTATCTGTGTAGTCACTTAACATCTGCCTTTTATCTGTGATTACTGCTGGCATTTCAATCAGTTCTTGAATCAGCGGCGGCCACTCTGGATCTGTTGGCATGAACAGGCGGCTCAGAGAGATTGTGATGTCATTCATGTCAAACCACCTGTACCAGTCACATTCCGGATCACCCATTTTTCTTCTTTTATCTGGCCTCAAAGACTCTAGGGCTTTGTAGGTAGCCAGTGGGGAAATGTGACGAGCAAACTGTCTGGCGTGCACATCTTGACAATCAAGCAATGAAGTAATGACGATGGTCTGCTCATTATTCTGAATGCCACCAGTAACAAAATGTGTCTTTAAAGTCCAGGTGAGCGGCTGGCGATCTGGCTTGAAGGTGGACGTCATAACAGCCCACGGCTCTCCTTCATTTTTGCCCGGTGCTTTGTAGCCTAAGCCCCCTCGTGCAATCATCTTTTGAGGCTTAATGGGCCTAATCCTGCCCTGACAATTGATACTCAGGCCTTTGCCGTCTTGATATCCCATTTTTAATAGAATGTTCCAACCAGGGGTTTTAATCATGTTCTTTTTCTTCTTCCCCTTAGAAGGCAGGGGTGTCATAGCAACTGTGGTAACAGTCTCAGATAGCATCGGCCGTGGACGGGGAAGGTCCAGCACAGATAATAACGGCTTGTTGGCAGGCCATATGGAAGGAACTGATGAAGCTACATGAATGTCTTCCTCTGGCAAGATCGGCACGCTGGTCACCTTGATAATGCGGCCCTTGTGTGGAAACTTGAGGCACTGATGGTTTGTAGAGGGCACTGCATCAAGCTGCTGAATATAAGGGCGACCCAGAATGCCATTAAAGGTCGGATCCATATCCAGAATATGAAAATCTGCTGTAATGGTGGCTGGACCCAAACTGACTTTGAGAGTAATCATACCCAGAGGGGGTTTCTTTGTATTGTCATATGCCGTGACAGTAATAGTAGATGGCCGAATCTGGCTCTCAGAGATACCGCATAACTTCAGAGTGCTCGGTGGCAACACATTGATAGATGCACCGGTGTCTACCAAACACTGCTTGACAGCCACCTTGTTGATATCAACCGTAATACATAGGGCATATTTTCTTGCCGGTAGAGGTGCTAACTCATGTTCATGAAATGTGATTGCCGGCTGACTGCTAGCAGGGGTCAAGACTGTAATTATCTGTTCAACCGGAAGGTCCTCATTGACCATGACTTTCTGCAGGTATTCCTTCAGGGCCAGCTGATGAGTGGTGGACCTCTTGATCAATTCAAGAATGGAGATTCTGGCTGGAGTGCGGTCCAAGTGCTTTAATAAATCATACTGAGTCCCCGGCACTGAATCTTGTTCCTGCTCTTGCCCTTGTGGCCCCTGCACAGGCTCTAGCTCTCTCTGTGGGAAAATACGGTGGAATATCCGTCCACTGCAAAGTGGCGCTACGCCTTGACGCGCGTCTGTCGGGGCAACATTAGGAGGAAGGTTGGAAGAAGAAGAAGGAATGTTGGTAGCAGAAACCCTGCTAGGGGATATCAAAGGGGAATTCAATGAAAGGGATGCCCCCGTAGGAGACGTGGTAGTGGCATTTAACAAAGATGCCCCCGCGGGAGGCATGGGAGAAGTATTTGACGAAGACGCCCGCGTAGGAGGCGTGGGAGAAGGGAGAGATATCCGAATGCGAGGAGCATTAGCAGGTGGTGGAATAAGGAGAGATCGTGGCACAAAAGGTGGTTGAACTGATGACGAAGGAACCCTTGCCGGTGTAGGAGTGGTAGAGGGGGGTAGCGGGTGCTGGAGGTGAGCGAAGTAGGAGTGGCCTGGATGGCGGAGGTATAGAGTTGGTGGTGGAAGGTGGTGCGGTAGGTTGTGGAGGTGGTAGGCAGGTAAGAGGAGAGCGAGCCGGCAAGGCCGTGGAATTGGTGGGGGTAGATGGACTGACGGGGCGTAAAAGAGAACGTCCTGATTGAAGATTGACAGAAGAAGAAGGAGGGGTGCGCAAAAGGCGCGGAGTTTGATTTTGAGTTGGATCATGGTGAAATGCCCCGACAGAGGCGTTTTCTTCGTGCCATCCCTGCCCTCTCTCCACCTCGTAGAGAGACGTGACAGGGTTCACGTGTTGATTAGGAGCGTGCTCCGGCAATGGATTACGGACGATCCCCATATCCTGCTGAGGTGCTGGAGCTTGCTGTGGCTGAACTTGCTGCGGAGCTGGCTGCTGTTGTTGCTGATTTTGCTGTTGCCGAGAAGCCCTTCTTTCTTTCATAGCGGCTATGAATTGTCTCATCTCATCCCAATTGATGTCACCCTGGTCATTTAGATCGTAGATGTAATCTCTAAAGTGGAAGCAACGATCCAGGTTGTGACCAGGGCCGCGATGAAAGGCACAATAACGAAATGTGTCAACATTAGCGGGCCACACGGTTCTTTCCCTTGGTAAGGCGAGCAAGTTGGCAGCCATCAGGGCATTAAAAATATCGGGGAGGCTTTCAGGGAGTGGAGGATAATGGTCCCTTTTGGGGCCAAGTGGTGGTCTCCGTTGTTGTTGGCCGTAGTTGGCAGGTGGGGGCACTTGATGGTATTGTGGTGGAGCTGGGGGGTCTATGCGGGGGGCTTGGTTTTGCGATGGAGCGAAGGAGCGTTGAGGTGCGAATTGGGGTGGTGGAGTAGGGTTAAAATGAGGGTTCTGTCGTGGAGGTGGTGGTGGACGTGGGTTAGCTTGATTATGGGGGTTGTCAACTACGCCGACTTGCTCATTTGTGACAGTGCCTTCAGTTGTGGGCCCGCTGTTGACATTTGTATTCTTTTTAAATAGCCGAGGCTTCGGCTCAAACATGCCCATGATGGGCGAGTCCTTCATTTGTGTTTGTATATAACGAGCTCTTTCATAGAGCTCTTCCATAGTTGTCAACCGATTCATGGCCAAAATATGCCGGAATTGAGGAGTTGCATTGGAAATGACCATTTTTACTTGCTCCTGCTCCGACAATGTGTCTTTCAATTTCTCGGCCATAGACCGCTTCATTCTCTCGGCAACTAAATCTGTAACAGAAAGGGAAGGTCCCACCCGGTCTCTGTACTTTTGCAAGAATTTTATTTGAATAACATCAAAATCGCCGGCATCAGCTGGCTCCAAAGAATAAAACCATTCGAGGGCTGGCCCCTCAAGAGATCGCCTGAATAAGTAGGCCAGGGAGGCCTTATTGTCTTGCCAAAAGGAAGTCTCATACCGGAAATCTTTTAAATGAATGAATGGGTTGCCCGTCCCATTATATCGCCGGAAATTTGGCATTTC
The DNA here is from genome assembly GCA_022559845.1 of Amorphophallus konjac. NCBI lineage: Eukaryota > Viridiplantae > Streptophyta > Magnoliopsida > Alismatales > Araceae > Amorphophallus > Amorphophallus konjac. The sequence goes on from CM040121.1 coordinate 471,312,889, forward strand.
AGAAGGTGGTAAATGGAACACCGGCAACGTAGGAAGAGAAATTTCCGGAGCATTCTTAGTCGATGTAACCTTCTTGAGCTGCTCCTCCATGCTGGCCAGCTTCTGAAGCAAGAGAGTGTTGGTATCGGGCTCGACCGGGGCCTGATTCTGAGCAAAAGAATGCGGTATAGGCGTTCGTAGAATCCGAGGAGGTTGGGAAGATTGATGCCTAACCGCTGAATAGCTTGCCTGCTGGGCCGGCATGGCCGCAGTAGGCGTTTGTGGACGAGAGGAGGGGGGATGCAAGACCGCCTGGTCATTAATGATTTGATGGCCACTCACGGCTGGAGGGGGATTAGAGGAAGACGAAAGAACCGACTTCCCCTTTAAAGCGGCCTGAATGGCTTGCCGCTGGGAGTCATCCAGCTGGGAGAGAGCTTGGATCAAATCTGTGACATTAATGGATGGGGAAGGGTTCCCCGAAGTGTTGGAAGATGGAACTTGAGACGAAGGGTCCGCCTCATGATTAGTGGTATCAACCACATGAATTTGTGAATAATGGGGGTGAGGAGGGAGGTAGTTCCCTTCATAATAAACAGAATCCTGGAGAGGGTCCTCATATTGACCAAATATGTTCTCATTCTCATCATCATAAGAATACCCGTTGCCTGACATGTTGATGATTTTACCTGAACGAAGTTTCATTCTTAAGAGAGAGAGTGTTTAATGAAGGAACTTATCACAAAATATTTTAATCCAATCAAAGCAATCAAATCACCCAACTATGTATATGCAAACAAGGTTGGCAAGAAACACAAGATTTTAATGTTTGGTGTTTGAATTAGAGTGGATTATTTGCGAAAGTTCACTCTTTTGCCAAATGAGACCTAGTTTGATCCAAGTGTAACCTCCGGGTCAACTAAGTTTTTCTCTCTCTTTAACAACGCATAGGTTCTCTAAACTCCAAGTACTTCAAGGGTACAACCAGCCCGGCGTCCGTGAGGGAATCCACGGGTGCGGGGACTTATGGAGGTCTTGGAAAAGGGATTTCCGGTCCAAAGAGACGGAATGCTCAATGGAGGGTCATCCCGATTCCAAGAAGGGTGTGTGGATCCTAGGGTAGAGAGAGGAGGTCTCTCAACCAAGCCAACAAACAAGATAATCCAAGCAGCAATATAATATCAAGACAGATGCCAAGCAATGAATAAGAACTAAACACGGGAAGCAGTATCTGTGAGAAGGAAACAGTAAAGACACGACCTGGGAAAGGTCATTTTCACAGCAGGAGGAAAGACACGCCCTGCGGTAGGTCGTGACAAGATGAAGACACGGCAGCGTGGCTGTCGTTAAACTCTGTGAGGGGCTCACAGACGGTAGGAAAACACGCCTTTAGTTGAGGCGTTATAAAGAAAGGACGCCTTCACAGGAGGGCGTCAAAACTCAGAGAAACGCCCTGATGATAGGCGCTGATAAGAAATAAAACGCCTCGGAGAGGGGCGTTAATCCACAGACAATATGATAAGCATGCAGCAGACAGCAGTTATGATAAAAGAGAAACGCCCTAATGAAAGGCGCTGATAATAAATGAAACGCCTCTGAGAGGGGCGTTAATCCACAGACAATATGATAAGCATGCAGCAAACAGCAGTTATGGTAAAAGACGCCCTGGAAGTGGGCGTTGATAATAAATGAAACGCCTCTGAGAGGGGCGTTAATCCACAGATAATATGATAAGCATGCATCAAACAGCAGTTATGGTAAAAGACGCCCTGGAAGTGGGCGTTAATCAACGAAACACGTCCCTGAGAGGGGCGTTAAATATCAGACGATATAATGAGCAAACCAAACGCCAGCAGATGCGATAAACACACGCCCTGAAAGGGGGCGTTAATCAATAAAACACGTCCCTGTGACGGGCGTTAAATCAAAAGACGCCCTTATGGAAGGCGTTAATAAGCAACAATTGACTGATCCCAGGAGTGTGCAGGGTGCACAATGGAGGGTGCCCGAGGGGCACAAGGGAAAGGGTACCGAGGGTACCGAGGGGAAAGGGCACGCGAGGGTGCCTAAGGGGAAAGGACACACGAGGGTGTCAAGGGGAAAGGGCACACGAGGGTGCCAATGGAGATGGTAATCAATAAAGAAAACAGTGGAAGTCCCACCGTGATCGCCAATTTGTAGATCGGATTAAAATCCACTCTTTGTTTGGGAAATTAAATATGACAAGGGGATAAATAATGCAAAAGAATGCAATAAAAATAGCACGAGGTGCTAAAGTGGAGATGATGTGATCGCCAGAGGGGTTACCTCAATAAGAAGAAAAGGAGATCGCGTGTACCTGATGGAAATTAGGATGCGGGATGGATGTGGATTTCCTCCTCCAACTTCAATCGGCCGGCCGATGAAGTGGGTCTTCTTAGTTGATTACCTTGTAAAAAGACAATGAAAACAAGCTAAAGAGAGAGGGATCAGCCAGAGTGCTATAGTATCAATCCAAAACTAACATGAAATGATGAAAAGACATCAACGTGCGCACCTTTTTTTTTGTTTTTTTTTAAACCCCTAGAAGAGAACTAGGGAAAGGATATGATATGTTGATATGTAATGCAATAAGAAAACTAATGATAGGATGACAGTGATGATGAATATGCTTAGAAAACAAATGAAATAAGCACGATAGCCCTGCTCTTCCTGACGAGAGTAAAGGGAAGCCGTGAAGGTATTGAACGGATGCAGAGGGATGGATGAAGCACGCCCCTGATGCAGAGGGATGGAGTGGAAGCAGGCGTTCAACCTTCTGAATACTTCAAATGCTTTGAATGCTTAACCCGGTTAACCTTTTTCACGATCGAATGATATTTCCTTTTATAATGCTTCAATCGGATGATCAAACCAAGGAAATGATAAGAACAGGCAATGAGGCATCCAGGGAAGGATCAAGATCGAGCAAGAGTCCCATGGATGGTAGGGAACTGTGAGGGAAAGATGGAAAAAGGACGGACTCTGGATGAAACACGACTCAAGCCAGGGCGTCAATTTATGAATTGACGACCTGCCACAGGACGTTTATTGAAACACGACCTAGGAAAGGTCGTTTCTTCCTAGATTTAATTTTGGAAATAAAACTTTCTTTGTTTAGAAATTCCTGGAATGCGCCTGAGGTAACGGCGTTGCTTAAAAACACGCCCTGAGGTAGGACGTTACGCATAAAATACTTTTTATTTTGAAAATAGATAATTCCAGAAATTAACGGATAATACCAGGAATTGACGCCCTCACCTATGGTCGTCCCTTCTTTTGAAACGCCCTATGACAGGTCGCGACTTTTGAAAGTAACGCCCTTCGTTAGGTCGTGAATCACGAAAAATGCGGGAAAAATGCATAAAACTCACAAAAATAGAAAAACTTCATGTTATAGGAATATTGAAGTCCACTTGGGGCGTTTATATAATGACATGAGACTTGATCAACATAACGTCAATTTTGGCGTGTCTACACTCGGTTCGGCGAATCGGGTTTAGCTTAGCTCCCCCACCCCCGCCTGGCTGGCTTAAAGCCCCTCCCTGCGTGGAGGTAGTGTTTGCATGTAATTCTTATTCCCCCACCCCTAGTTCAACGCTCTTGTGTGGGGTGTAGTGTATGTAATTGATTGGTACATGTTGAAGCTTCATCGGCGCAGCGTGCGTGTGGCGTACCCACGCTTCCCCGCTCGCCTCGTCTCCGTCCGGCATCGGCGTCTTCATGCCGATCACGTGAGCTCCTGGTCACTTCCTCTGCTGGTTTATCATTGCTTAATTAGTATTATCTTTTAGCTCCGTCGGACAGAGAGTGAGCGCCTGATCCAAAATTCGATCAAATTGAGTGACCACCGCGGAGCGAGTTGTGAAAGAGCACACCCTACAACCCACGCCCTCAGCGTGCCGGCCGCCCATGAATTGGGCATCCCTGGCCCATTGGGGTCCTCCCCAAGCTATCCATACCCCTGGAACCCCAAGGTCCAACCTCGGACCCTCACCATCATCGCCGGTCCACCTACGGACCCGGGTGTGCGCGACGCGGGTGAACCCGCTTGAGTGAGTCTGCCGTTCGGTTCGGTTGCTTGTGTAGATAGGTCCAAGGGGCATTGGTCGAGTGGCTGCCACCCCCAAGGTGGTGTCACATCAATTTGAGAGTTCGAGGTTTGTCCGATTTGTCCCAACAAGTCAGGGTCCTGCGATTCGAGGTTCGAGGTCGAACCTTCTCTAAGCGGAGGGGTTTGGCGGGATCGTCATTGACATCGGACTTGATCTTCCGTCTTAAAATATTTGTAATTTTTTTATTTTACATAAGGGTCTTTGAAGTTTGTCTTTTGATATCCCTAAGTGTCTTTAAGGGAGTTATAATGAGTCATAGGTGTCTTTTCATATTTCTAGGCATCAAAGAGTCTTAGTGTTTTTTAGGTAGTTATAATGAGTTATAAGTGTCTTTTCATATTTCTAGGCATTAAAGAGTCTGAGTTTTTAAGGGAGTTATAATGAGTCATAGGTGTCATTTCATATTACGATTCCTGGAGATATAGTCAACGATAAATCGAGTTCTATGGATCAAAATCGAGATAATGCTAAGGACAAGATTTAGAAACAAGTGGGACTCGATTTGGAGGAGTATTCTAGAAGATATGGCTCTTGGAAGGTTGGCCCGTCGCATAGAAAAATAGAGTTTGACTTGTATTAGAACACCTAAATCTAGAACTTACGTCAACTATTCCGGGAGATATATCCAATGAAAATTCGAGTTCTATAGATCAAACTCGAGATAATACAAAGGGTAAGAGATTGAAACAAACGGGGGTCTATTCGGACGAGTATTCCAGAAGTTATGGCTGCCGCAAGATAGGCCCATCGAGCATAATCGGGGTAAAGTCCAACGCATGCTAGACTCTTGGCTGACTTAGCGGTTGGTCGACTGACCGTTAAGGAATAAACGGTTGGTCGACTGACCGTTTGCAATAAGAAACGGTCGTTTGCACGACCGTTTGGGCAGACTTCGCGTGACTTTGGAAATCGAATCATATCTCCCAAACGGTGCAGAACTAGCAAAAGTGGTAGAAAAAGAAATTGTAGATAACTAAAAGATGAACAACTTTAGTGAAGTGCGCAAGATGAAAAGATGATTAGAAAATGGAAAAAATGGGGCTAGAAGATAGGAAAAATGCTAGGTCTGGTGGTGAACAGTACAGTTTGCGGAAAAAATGCGAATAACTTGAAATTAGTGCAGAACTGGCTAATGGCGTAGAAGAAGAAGTTGTAGATCTTGAAAAATCGAACAACTTTGGTGAATGACACATTTTCAACAGAGAAAAGGAAGGGGATGAAAAAGGACTGCTTTTAAGACTGCGCAATGAAAGAGAGCCGAATGCTTAATGGAAGCCAGCCTAAATGGGCCGTAAGCTGACTTGGAAGTCGGAAGTTGATAAGATAAACTCTAGGGCTATAAGAAATTATGATCTCCATGGCTCAAAGGCTAGGGAATGACGAAATGGGCTTAAAATCCATTCAAGGAAGGCTCCAAAATAATGGGTAATTTGGGTCATCAAAAATGATGAATAAGAGAAATAACAAAACTTGTGGGCTTAAAACGGGTTTCAACAGTAAGGTCAATGGACATTTCAGTCTGAAGCATGCAGGTCAGTGCATACACTTTTTATCATTAAGGTTTGCATGTTAAGGTCAATGCATATCGTTGTTCACAGTTATTAAGGTCTGTGCATATCTCTGCTAAGTCATAAAAGCAAAATGCATATTATTCATTAAGTCAGTGCATATATCATCTGTTCAAAGCAACTACGGTCAATGCTAGTTTGCTTTCGACCAAACTAAGGTAGACGCTAGTTTTGTCAGCACAAACTAAGGTCGATGCATGTTGCTAGTGAGGCAGAGGCAAGTCGGCACACATTCCTATTCACAGTTTAATAGGTCGGTGCACATTTCGTTAAGTCTACGTTATAGTCGATGCACATTCTGAATTGTGCATATAGAGGTCGGTGCACATTGTGCCTTGTGCAAAACAAGGTCGATGCACATTCTGTATTGTGCATATAGAGGGCGCTGCACATTGTGCCTTGTGCAAAACAAGGTCGATGCACATTATGTATTGTGCATATAGAGGTCGGTGCACATTGTGCCTTCTGCAAAACAAGGTCGATGCACATTCTCCTTGGGCATATAGAAGGTCGATGCACATTGCATCTCTGCATAGAGAAGGTCGGTGCACATTCTGGTTAGCTGCATTAAGGTCGATACACATTCTACATCGTGCATAATAAGGACTACGCACATATCAGCTTGTGCATGCATTTAAGTCTGTGCATGTTTCCTAGTCTGTGCACATGGTGCATCAAGGTCTACGCACATGTACAGACCAAAGTCTGTGCACATGTTAAGGTCTGTGCACATCTCCTCTTAGCACAAATGAAGTCTGTGCACATTCTACCTGTGTACTAATAAGGTTGATGCACATCCATTCATTATGTGACCAAGGTCTGTGCACATTTGCTCAACATGTTACCAAGGTCTGTGCACATTTGCACAATTGCACTACAAGGTCTGAGCATGTGTGCATCCAGACTTATATGGTCTGTTCACCTTTCCACATATGCATAAAAAGGTTTGTGCTCATTTTCTTATACGCATTATAAGTCTATGCATATTGTACTATGACGTCTGTGCATCTTTCATACTTAACTAAAATTCATTCATATACAGTGACTCTCATATCAATAGGTCAAAGCACATTAGTTATCCATTCATGGTTACAATGTGTTTGACAAAATGCCTTTTATTTTGTTATCGGGGACTTAAGTGTGCAGAGGGTCAAGTCACGTGGCTCGAGACTCAACTTAAATAGACACGTGATCTAAGGTTATTATAGGCACATGATCTAAGGAGGAGTCACGCCTGGAGATTCTGCCACGTGGACTCTAGCTGGACTTCAGCGAAATACTTTTCTTAAAACGAATTGGGGGAAGTGTTCCCTCCCCACGCATCCTCAGCGTATCTGGTAGGGTCCACAGGATCAAAGCGTGATCCTGCCACGTGGGAGAATCAGAAGAAAGGGGAATCACACTCCTGATTCAATCTTCCTCTGGCGCCCCTGTTCCTATATAAGAAAAAGGCTGAAGAAAACTGCAATGTGTGGGGAAAATAGAGAAAAGCCAGAGAGAAGCTGTTGTGAAGAGTGAGCCAGAAGTCTGGAAAGAGGAGAAGAAAAGGAAGCAGTCATTGGAGAGGGGAGAACAACGAGAGAATTAGATAGAGAGAGCAGTAGAGGAAGATAGAAGAGAACGGAGAAGAAGTAGCGAATGAAAAAGGAGAGTAGCTTGAAAGAGCAGCAGAGAGAAGAAGTTTGAGAGATAGAGTTGTAGAGAAGAAAAAGAGAGCTCGAGAGCTCGAGAGCTCGAGAGCTCGAGAGCTCGAGAGCTCGAGAGAGAGAGAGAGAGAGAGAGAGAGAGAGAGAGAATTGGTCTGAGAGAAAAGAGAAAGTGAGCAGAGAAGGAAGAGGAAGAAAGAGAGCAAGCTTGACGAGAGGAATTTGCTAATTCTGAAGATCTGCCCTACTGGCCCTTGGATCAGATCCAAGCCAGTCTGCTCCTGCGAGAGCTACAAATTATATGTGCTTTCATTTCCAGCATTCTGTTGCTGTGTCTTGTTTTTATTTTCTCTTTTAAACATCAAGCCGTGAGTCAGCAGAGTAACCTATGATGCTCAGCAGGCAAGGTAGGTACCTTGAACAGCAAGCTATGACACTTAGCAGGATAGCAAGCTATGATGCTTTGCGGATCTAAGTAAGCTGTGATGCTCAGCGGTTCAAGCTGTGTGACAGCAGTAAGTCACACTCAGGTCTGAGTGTGGGGTAGATGTAGGTGAAAACCGAACCACCTAAAATCCCTGAGTCTTCTGTGCATTTGTTTATCTGCTTAAGGTTTCGATTAGATGTATGCTTAGGGCATTTACCGTCTGCATCAGATTTTCCTTCTTACATCTTTGAGTTGATTGTAAATCTGACTCACAGTAGATGAATGCTTAGGCACGGTTCTATTGCATAGTTTTATTGAGTTTGCTGGGTCTGCAGGTTAAGTGTTCGAGTGTGTGTAGAACATCTGATCAGCCAAGCCTATCTCATTAGAACAACTATTTTACTGAATGATAGAGTTTAATTCTGCAAGATTTTATAAGTATAGTTTTATTTGGGCACAATTTTAAAGGGGATTCATTCACCCCCCCTCTGAATCCAGTTTGCACCATCACTTAGATTCAACAATTGGTATCAAAGCGAGTTTCTGATTGATCAGATCCAACGATCTGTAGAGGATCCTGCCGTCTTTTGGTGCATTGCTCATCTATTGCCTTTTAGCAAATTCTTTGAATCTGTTTAACTAATTTTCAATGGCGTCTCCTTTGGTATTTGAGGGCTCTAATTTTAGCAGTTGGCTAGGCGGCCTATGCGTTTACATGAATTCCATCGACTATCATCTATGGAATTTAGTTTGAAAAGGCCCACACAAACTGTCTCATGACCATATCAAGTGGTCTGATGAGGACAGACTGAAGGATAGTGAGAACACTATGGTTTTTGATATTTTAAAAGCTGCAGTTAACACTGACATTTTTCCTTTCATTTTCAGGTGCAATTCTGGAAAGGAAATCCTGGATGAGGTGATAGCTATCCATGAGAAAAAGGAAGAAGAATATCTCATGGCTAAAAGCAGTGATCATAGCAATGATCAACAGGAGGAGACTTCATCTCAGGTAAGTTCTGGATCCGAAGAACTTTCATTTGATGAATTAGTAATCATGTATGAAGAACTATCTGACAGACATAAGAAACTAAAATCTGAACATAGAAAATTGAAAAAGAAACTTGATCAGATTGATTCTAATGTTTCTTGTGAAAATTGTCTGAAACTGAAACAATCCTTTGATGAGTGATTGTCTAATGCTCATATATATAAGAAACAACTGTGTTTACTGAAAAATGAAAATGAAGAACTTAATCTAAAAAATTTTGAACTAGAAGAAAAAAATGAGTTCAATAAATGATGATCAGATTTGTATCAAAAATTCAGATCAAAATGAAAAATTGCTGAAAGATCTTGATCATGCTAAATTGGAATTGATTAAGCTGAAGTCTGAGAATGAAACCCATAGAAAGCTAATTGAAGATAATGGAGAAAATTTCAAAAGACTTCAGGTAGAAAACAATTTAATGTATGAAAATTTGAAGGCCAAAAAGGGGTTAATGAGGAACTGCATAAGAATCTTGAAAATGCTAAGATTGATCAGAAACAAACGATCAATTGTGATGATCCCTTTTTAATTGATGAGTTAATTCAGAATGCTAATCTGATCAAATAAAATGAAGAACTGAAGCAATTGAACACTGTGATATCTGAAAGGCTTCTTGCTTTAGAAAAAGAAAACTCTGCTTGCATAGAAGAATCTGAAAAACTGTGCAATCTAGAACAAGAAGTTGAGAAATTTAAAACCGCAAATAAGGTGCTAAGTGAGTGTGTTAATTGTAGTGAAAAAGAGATTGCCAGTTATGAGATACATATTACTTCTCTAGAAAATGAAATTCATGATCTGAAAAACTCACTGTCAAAATCTGTCAAAGGTAAAGAGAAGCTAAAGGCTCTCTTGAAATGATGAAGTCACTAAATTAAGTGGAGGGATAGGTTGCACTTCTAAGGTTAAGAAGGTTATGAGGAATCAGCTATATTTTACTTTTATGCGAAGCTCAGAAGATGCTAGCACTCCAAACACTTCTTCAAAACAATCTGCAAATCAAAAAATCCATACATAATTTGTGGGTAGCTCTGAACAAATCAGAATCAAGAATCCATCAGTTTTTCAATTTACAGCTCAGAAAAATCCTAAGCAAACTACTGTTTAGAGAAACCAGAAACAAACAAAAAGAGTTAGAAGGAATGGCAGTTTGCAGAAAAATTTGAATCACACTCATGTTGAGAATATGCATGATAAGAAACCTTCCTATATTCATAGGAAAAGAATTCATTATTTTTACTATCATAAGATAGGTCATCTAATGCATGATTGTAAATTAATGGAACAAGATGATTTCAATACTAATCCAATGCATGATAAGAAACTCCATGTTAAGAATCATGCATTTCAGAAAAAGAAAACTCAATGTTTTCACTGTGGGAAATTAGGACATGATGCTGCTCAATGCTGGTCTACTAAAGGAAAGGGTAATTTTCATTCTCATCATGTTAATTTTCATGAGAACCAACATGTTTTTGGTAAGAACGAATATGTGAAAATAAATCAGCATGTTGTGTGTTTCAACTGTGGAAAGCTAGGTCATTGAGCTATTGAATGTTGGCTGAATGATGAAAGACAAAATTCTTCTTCTTGTTTCAATTGTGGAAAGCATGGCCATACAGTCAAGGACTGTTGGCATGCACAGGGAAAGAAATTTAATTCAGAATTTGGTAATTTCCCTATAATCAAAATATTTTTGGTATAAATAAATCTGGTTTTAAAAGAAAAACTTCTGCATGCTTTGAATGTGGAAGACTTGGCCACTGAGCTTCTGAATGCTGGTTGGCAGGTTATGGAAAACAAAATGATTATGCAAATAACAGAGATCTTCATGTTAATGCACATAGATTTCCTATCTATAATAATGTGCACAAAAAGAACAAAAAGTCTATTGTTTCATGTCATTATTGTGGACAATTTGGACACTCTATGTCTAATTATTTTCTGATTAAATTTGATGATTCACTAGCTCAGAAAATGTTGAGAGCACCATTCAGAGGTGTCACTAACAGTTTAGGACCCAAGAATTCTTGGGTACCTAAATTTACAAAATAAGGAGTTGTTTTGCAGGTGTGCTTTGGAGCTGAGAAATAAAAGGGGTAAATAAACCAAGACCCTCAAGCACAGTAAAACCCCATTTCTGATGTCTACAGGTGTGTTCATTTGAATCTTTCATTAATTTCTTTCAGATAGCTACATTTCATGCTTAATTTGTTAATTAAAATCTCATGCATACTTGTTCTTAGCTGCTTTGATATTTGCATTGCTCAACATGAGTCATACATTGAGTTGATTGTGCACATATTAAATGAAGATATGTTGAATTCATTTCTTATCTGCATGCATTGATGTTTTGACACTTAATTGTGCTTCAACTGGTTGCATTTTACATATTCTGAAACTGTTATGCATTTTCATGCATGATTTCATGGTATATCAAATGGTTTAGCTCTAAAGGACAGATTAAGTTTGTCTGAAAGTTCTAACCATGTGTGAGATAGTCTCTAGACCAAGTTCTCCACCTAGTACCATGGATCAAATGTGCACGTAGAGAAGTTTAAAAACTCATGAGCATAGTTTGCATATCTGTGCATATGTGAAAATGAAAAAGAAGTGGATATTTTTCACTGAAAATCAGAATTATCTGTAAATGATGTTTACATTTGTCAATTGCATTTGCTAGATATTTGTCATAATGCAAAGACACTGAAAATAAATTGCTCCTCTCAAAAATCTGAATTGCCTTAATTTCATGGTTGTTTGATGACTTACTGCATATAAGGCTCGTATACACATCCTCATGCTCAGCAAAATTGTCATGCATACAGGACTGCATTTAATCTAATCTTATCATGCATGACCCAGTGGTATATTAAATGATATTGGGAGAAGGGCATATGCCTTCTGTCTGGAAGCCCACATCATGTGTGAGGTGGTCCTTTAGACCAAGTCTTCTGCCTGGTACCATGGGTCATATTACATATAGGGCAGTCTGAATGATCATGAGCATGAATAATAAAATCATATGCTTAGCCTTCATTGCATTTATTGCATAAAGTCAAGGGGAGTCTATCAAACAAATTTTTTTGCAATTCATGTATGATTGGTTCAATGCATTAAGTTAGGGGGAGTCAATGCATATGTATACATTTAGTTCATTGCATATCATTCATACTGAAAATACCAAAAAGATAGACTAATTGTACAATTCTAAGAGAACATATTACTGCATTTCAGTCCAGTTTAGTCGACTAACATTTCCCATTCTGGTGAACCGATGCTCAGAATTCTCATCTGAATAATTGATGCTTCTTGGTTTAACTCTCAACTGCTGAACTCTGAATGATGACTCTCTCCAAACACTGCAAATCTGATCAAATTGATTATCTATTCTATATCCCCTTGAGCTAATCTTTCTCATCATTCAAAAATCTACTTAGCTGCATTTGCTGAGGGGGAGCTACCTTGAAAGATTCCTGTGATTTCTTGTAATAACTAGATAGTATATAAAAAGGTCTAGCTAGAAAGATAGGTCAGGCCTATCTGGAAGGTTAACCCTTGCGTGTGTAGATCCTTGGATCCAACCTCCGCCAAGTACCGTTTCTAGTTGTGATTTAGTTTATCAGCTCACCTTGCAATTCACATTTTTGTGACTAACATTTTTTGTCACTTATGTTTCAAACTGGTATGTCTGAATCTTCTTGTTGCTGAACTTTGAACATTTTTTATGCTCTCAGGTCATTGATTTCAAATAATTCTCATACCCTCTAAATCATTGACCTAAATTACTGCACTTCTTAATAATCCTGATCAGAAGTGTCAACACCATGAGTCGACATTATTTTGGAAATGGTCTGTTTTATGGAGTTTGTGAGTAGATGTCGACACAAAGAGTCGACACCTTCATTGATGTATGTCTGATCATGTTTCTATCTTGATTGGTGAACTGAAGTCTTCACTATTTCATATCTTCAATTTTGTGACTGTCTCTCTAGAACTATCTGCTCTTGATTTCTGGACTATCATTGTCATACTTCTGAGGTTGTAAGTTTCTAATCAATGATGGTCACTTGCTTGGAATTCTTGCCATATTCTTGAACTTCTCTGAAAACACTGCATAACTGATGAATCTTGAACACCTTTGTCTCAATTCAGACAGAATGTTTGTAAGATCCTATCTTATGTTTGAACTTCAAGTCTCTTGCACATGGTCTGTATTCCTTCTACTGCTTTTATTGATAAATTGATTTCAATCTTTCATATCTTTGAATTTCAGAAAGATTTCAATCTATGAACCTTGCTCATAAATCTGAAAAACTAATTCAATGAGGAATCTTCTATTATACAGATTTATGAATGTCTGAAAGATCAGATTGGTTTAAGTTTAATGTATTCATTAAGGTTGGTTATAAATGTTTTGAAAATATCCGAATCAACTTTAATAAACCTTAACCAACTACTTCATGTTAAATCTTGTCAAATCTGCTGAAATCTGAAAATGTTGAAATCATGACTTTATTTGGTTGAAATACATGAAATCTGTATTATTTTTAAACATCTGTCTGTTCTAAAAAAGTTTAAGGGTCAAATCTTGTAAGAGTAATGACTTTGGTCACTGAGAAACGTTAACACATGCCCAAAGGGCTGTGTCATGAGGTGTCTTAGTTAACTATACTTAAAAATTAATTGAAAAATAGGCAGAGCAATGGCTGGCACACTGAGAAACATATGTCACTCATCAAAGAAATGAGATGAGATATGTCATGAGGTGAAAAGTTAACTCTACTTTTTTTAAAGCATGACTGTTAGTCACACTAAGTACTTAGGGATATTGGCGTCTAAATAACATATATCCTTTAGTTACAAGGTGTGTACTGAACTAGATTACTCGTAAGATTTGTTAGGGTGGTAGGCCCGGATACAGAGGGGGGGTGAATGTATCCCTCTAGGAATAATGCCCAATTTAAAAATCTTATGCTCACTAATAATGCTAGTTCGCAGACTAGACAAAACGTGAAAGCTAATGAGCAGTTGCCGAACTAAATAAACACATAGTGAGATCACTAGAGTGCTAATAACAGATAGCTCAACTAGAAGTTCGCTCTCTTGACAGATAAAAAAACTCATAACAAAATCTGATCAAATCATTTACTCAACCTGTAAGCAAACACTAGAAGCGCCCCTATGCAAACATCTAGCGAAAACACAAATAGCCAAATCAAACCACAGTGCACAAGGGGTTTTTAGGTGGTTCGGTCCAGCAGACCTACATCCACTCCACACTCAACCCGAGTGTGGCTTCCACTAGCTCACGCTAGAAACCGCAGACTCAGTCTGCAACAGGTGCTGCCACACAGCTTGACCAGGGGAACAACCTCCCCTCTTCCTCCAGACCAGGAGGGAACCAACCGGTGACTTCCAGTCACCAGTAAACCAGAGGTCGAAGACCTCTCTTCCTCCAACCGGAGGGACCCCTAGACTTGAATCCACAAGCCCAGAACCGGAGACAAGTCTCCCTTCCTCCAAACCGGAGGGAACCCACAAGTAGCTCCCAGCTACTTGCAACCGGAGATCAGATCTCCCTTCTCCTGATCCACAGGAGGAACCCCGACCTCTCTACAGAGTATCGGAAAGCACAGCAAATCAGAAAACAAAGGAAAAATAATAAACGAAAATAACTTCAGCAAACAGAAAGCTGAAACACGAAATGCACAATGTGGCTCTCAACGGAGCTGACTGGCCTGGATTTGATCCACGTTCCAGTAGACAGATCTTCAGGTAAGCTTTTCTTCCTCTTCTCTTCTCTTCTTCTTCTTCTCTTTCACTCTCTCGATCTCTGCTCCTCTATACTCTTCGGCTCACACTTCTATCTCTCTCTCTCTTTCTTCTGCTCTCCTAATCTCTCACTCTCTGCTCTTCTCTTCTTTCTCTTTTCTTTTTCTATCTGGATCGTGGCTCTCTGTATGGACTCTTCTTCTCGCCAACTCGATCACTGTTCTTCTGTGGAAGAAGGCTCATATATATAGCAGCAGCAGCAACTAGGGCGCGTGTGGCTTCCACAGCTCCCGCCCTAAAAATTCGGATCACGTGGCAGTCTCTCAGCAGACTTCATTCCAGCCTCGGATCACGTGCTGCCTTAAGCTTCACGATCAAAGCACCTGTAAAACAGAGTATCGGATAAGTCATCAATTTAAAGAACAACTCTGTATAGATTATCAGAAGAACAGCACTTTAGAAGAAACCTGAACGAGGTTAAAACGAAACAACACGAGGTAACAAATAGCAACGACACGGAGACAACACGAAGACACAATAGGGAAAACGACACGAAGTCAGTAAAGACTCGATGTACAACAGTAAGTAACACGAAGTAAAACACACAGACATAAACGATAACACGAGATGCAACTAGAGGACAGAGAGAAGCGACACGAGGTTCACACAGAAAATGACACGAGGTATACTGTGACAGAACAGACACAATGAAGAGAACGACACAAGGTGGTGGCACAGAAAGCAACACGAGGTGCTGCAATGTTCTGCACGCAGTGGAACAAAAAAAAATGACATGGAGTGAAAACAACACAAAGACGAAACAGTAATTGACACGGGTTGAAATCAACACGAAGACAAAAACTGAAATCGACACGGAGTGAAAAACGACACGAAGATGAAAATAACACTAAGACGAAGTTGACACGGAGTGAAAACGACACGAGGTCACAAGACAAACGACACAAAGTCCAAAGGTGACAAAACAGATACTACAAAGAGAACGACACGAGGTAGAAAGAAAACAACACGAAGTAAAACGATAACGACACGAAGTGTCACTGTAACAACAAACACTACGAAGTTACGAATACAAAAAGCAACACGGAGACATAGAGAAGTAAAACCGACACGAAGTGTGGTTACAAAAATTAACATGATTCAGCACGACAAGGAAAACTCCCCCTGAAGAGATGCCAATTGATATGCAAGTGATGCATGACATGGAAGTTCCCCCTCAATAAGTGGACTCTTATGAGATAAATGAGAAGGAGACCACAGGGGCAAACAAGGAGAAGTTCAGGTCATTGAGCCAATGACATGAGCAGAAGAAATTCAGTTAACAGATTTTTCAAGGATGCTCCAAACATAAGAAATTCAGCCAGATTTTCAAAGAGATATCAATCTCATAAATCTGAAACATAATTTTTCAAAGTCTTCTATCATAAGGGCTTATGAATGACATTTATTGAACAGCATGGTTTAAACATGATGTATGCAGAGTTTATCAATAAAATTCTATATTGATATCTAAAACCATGGTTTAATAAAAGTGAACAAAGCCCTCATATTTATCTTGATAAATCTCCCTCTCTCTTACACAATCAAAATTTATTGACTTCTTTCAGAATTACATGCACCAGTATTGAAATCAAGTAATTATGAAGTCATATGAATTTGTCTAGGGTTGTAACAATTTGATTTTGGCATCAATATTCAGAAATTTCAATTTGTTCAATAATTTTCCATGCTACAAATTTTACGAGCACTCTAGTTTAGTGCACACATTGTAACTAGAGGATATACCTTGATTAGAGGCCAATATCCCTAAGCCCTTAGTGTGACTAACTGTCATGCTATATATGAACAAAGATAGCATTTACACATCATGATACACTTGAAATCATTTCTGGATGAGTGAGTTGTATTTCTCAGTGTGCATGCCATTACTCTGCCTGATTTTCAATGAATTCTTATTTTACAGAGTTAACTAAGGCACCTCATGACACAGTCCTTAGGACTTGTGTTTCTCAGTGACCAATGTCATTGCTCTGACAAAATAACCCTTTAGACATTTCAGAAAAATTCATTCTCTTCAAATCAATAATAGTTTCATGTACTCAACCAGTTGAAGTCATGTATTCAAAAATGCAGATTTCAGAAGTTTTCAAGATACAACATGAAACAGATGGTTAAGGTTTATTAAACATGATTCAGATATGTTGAGAGATTTTGAAGTTAAACTCCATGAATACATTAAGCTTAAACCACATGAGTTATTTCAGTCATTCTTAAGAATGTATAATAGAAGCTTTCTAGTTCAAGAGTTTTTCAGATTTATGATCGAGATAGTCCATTGAAATCTTCATGAAGGACTGATAGAATTTTGAAGTCAAATGATACCAATTGTTAGGAGAGATTTTGAAGCTTAGTGTTTTCCGAATATGATCAAGGTTTGTCAACTAAGTCAATATGAAAGGATATGCTATGAAATCTGACAAATGTATACATTTGACAACCTATATGCAATGCATTGACTCCCCCTTACAATATGCATTCAACCTCTCTTTTGGCATTTTCAATATAAGGAGATGCAATGCACTATATGTATGCAGAGACATGCAAAGACTCAACATTGAATTGCTATGCAAGAATATGCAACTAATTCCCCCTGAAATCATGCAATGTTTGCACTGAAAACTGAACATATGATTCCAAATGATATCGTGACTTGTGCACAATCAGACTGTCCTATCAGCAAAGTGACCCATGGTACTAGGCGAAGCACTTGGTCTAAAAGACCACCTCACACATAGTAAGAACCTCCAGACAGACTTCGATGTCTTTTGGTACCTTACCATTTATATACCATTGAGGTCATGCATGATAATTCAACATGCAGTCCTATATGCAATTCAGAATGCTCAGTGAGCTATTGCAACACACAAGTATCAAGTCACACTCATAGGCAGTTCAGATTTTTCAGAAAATTCAAAATGTAATATGTTTTCAGAGTTTATGCATTTCAACAATTATCAACCACTTACAAATGGCAGATATGCAAGAATACATCAAACCAGATATACAATAAGTTTCAAAATGGGAAATGCAGAGAGATTACCTAAACAGTGTGGGAGTGGGGTTTTCATTCTTGAGTGCCTTGGATTATTACCCCTTTTATTCCAGCTTCCAAGGCACACCTGTAGCAGATACATCATTTTGATGTAACAGGTACCCAAGAAACCTTGGGTCCTGGTTTAGCAGTGACACTCCTAGCAGGTTTTCTCAACAGATTTTTCGCATGTTTATCATCACAACACATGATATGACAATTATACATGGAATGCCCTACCTGCCCACAATGATAACAAGAGATAACAGATTTCATGTTCTCCTTGTATACATCAGCATTGGTGTGAACATGGTGTGAGTGAACATGGTTAATTCTGTTATTGACATGAAAAATTTTCTTTTCATAACCGGCCAGCCGACAGTTAACAGCTCTGTGGCCTGGCTTTCCACATTCAAAACATACAGTGTATTTTCTTCTAGAACCAAACTTCTTTCCATCAATAATATTTTTATTAACAGGGAAATTAACAAATCCAGAGTTAGTTTTCTTTCCCTGAGCATGCCAGCAGAAGGCAGCAATGTGACCAAACTTTCCACAGCAATAGCATTGAATTTTATTTTCTTGATCAGTAGAATGTTTCCTAAGATGATTTCTAGGATACTTTCTAACAGCATTTCTTTCATCATTTATCAATGCTACATAGTTATGCATAATGTGGCCAACTTTCCCACAATAGTGACATGTTATAGCCTTTTTATTCACATTCACTTGTTTGACAAGATTGATATTCTCATGAGAGTGTGAATGTGTGTGTGAGCAGTGAGCAGCATGCACATGAAAATCAGAGACATATTTGGACTTATCCAAATCAGCATTTTCCTTTTGTTTTTGAATCTTTTCCTGTTTCTTATCTGAATTTTCAGCCTTCTTAGTAGTGAATTGAAACATAGAAGAACTAGATTGACTAGCTTGTTCAATGCTTTTTACGAATACAGTTGACTTCTTCTTTTCATTCACTTTCTTATTAACATGCACATACCCAAGTCCTTCTTTCTGAAAATTCACTTTAGAATCAAGCAGCTTATTCAAGTTGTCTTTTCCTTTAACGAATTTTGACAAGGAATTTTTCAGATCTTCAATCTCAGAATTGAATGAAGCAATATTCGCTTCATACTTGGATAGCTCAGATTCACAAACAATCAACTGTTGTTGCAAAGCATCATTCAGGTTCTTCAGAGTTTCATTTTCTTGTTGAACCATTATTTCAATGTTGTTCTCATTTTCCTTCACAATAGTTTTTCCTTTTTCAATTGACAACCATCTTTCAGAGAAGACAGTATTAAGAACCATTAGCCTTTTATTTTGATCTTTTAGATGAGAATTTTCTTCAATCATCTTATTTTCAAATTCTTCTTTCAATTTCAGTTCAGATTTTAGATTTTCATTTTCAGCCTTTAGACTTGTGATTTTAGCATTTTTCTCTTTTCTTAATTTTCACTTTTCTGACTTAACTCTTTCATATTTTTCAAGTAGATGCTCATGCATGGCAACTAAATCATCATGACTAATATCCTCGGTCTCAGAGTTTACCTGGGATGAGGACTCATCTGATTGATCACTCCTTCTTGCCATGAGACATTCTTCTCCCTGTTCCACGTGTGTTGTAGTCACTCTATCAAACATTTCCTTTACAGTGCTACAATCTGAGAAAGAGGAAAAATCATCAGAACCGATTGCAGCCTTCATTAAATTTAGAGCTCTCACATTATCATCTTTTTTCAACTTGTGGACATGAGTCCACTTGGACTTATCCTTTGGAAGTTCATGTGGACTGTGAGAGATAACCTTCCACAATTGTGGATTAATAGAGTTAACATGCTTGTGCATACGATATAGCCAGAATTGAATATTTGAACTACTGAATAGTGGAGGATGAGCCATGACGGCACAACAGTTTAATGCAACAGGAATATTGATGCACTAAAAGCAAATTAGCACCTAAGACCGCAAGATCGATCTGCAGGTCGCTGGACCTTGTATGCAGACACCCGCTCTGATACCAACTGTTAGGGTGTTAGGCCCGGATACAGAGGGGGGGTGAATGTATCCCTCTAGGAATAATGCCCATTTTAAAAATCTTATGCTCACTAATAATGCTAGTTCGCAGACTAGACAAAACTTGAAAGCTAATGAGCAGTTGCCGAACTAAATAAACACATAGTGAGATCACTAGAGTGCTAATAACAGATAGCTCAACTAGAAGTTCGCTCTCTTGACAGATAAAAAAACTCAGAACAAAATCTGATCAAATCATTTACTCAACCTGTAAGCAAACACTAGAAGCGCCCCTATGCAAACATCTAGCGGAAACACAAATAGCCAAATCAAACCACAGCGCACAAGGGGTTTTTAGGTGGTTCGGTCCAGCAGACCTACATCCACTCCACACTCAACCCGAGTGTGGCTTCCACTAGCTCACGCTAGAAACCGCAGACTCAGTCTGCAACAGGTGCTGCCACACAGCTTGACCAGGGGAACAACCTCCCCTCTTCCTCCAGACCAGGAGGGAACCAACCGGTGACTTCCAGTCACCAGTAAACCAGAGGTCGAAGACCTCTCTTCCTCCAACCGGAGGGACCCCTAGACTTGAATCCACAAGCCCAGAACCGGAGACAAGTCTCCCTTCCTCTAAACCGGAGGGAACCCACAAGTAGCTCCCAGCTACTTGCAACCGGAGATCAGATCTCCCTTCTCCTGATCCACAGGAGGAACCCCGACCTCTCTACAGAGTATCGGAAAGCACAGCAAACCAGAAAACAAAGGAAAAACAATAAACAAAAATAACTTCAGCAAACAGAAAGCTGAAACACGAAATGCACAATGTGGCTCTCAACGGAGCTGACTGGCCTGGATTTGATCCACGGTCCAGTAGACAGATCTTCAGGTAAGCTTTTCTTCCTCTTCTCTTCTCTTCTCTTCTTCTTCTTCTCTTTCACTCTCTCGATCTCTGCTCCTCTATACTCTTCGGCTCACACTTCTATCTCTCTCTTTCTCTTTCTTCTGCTCTCCTAATCTCTCACTCTCTGCTCTTCTCTTCTTTCTCTTTTCTTTTTCTATCTGGATCGTGGCTCTCTGTATGGACTCTTCTTCTCGCCAACTCGATCACTGTTCTTCTGTGGAAGAAGGCTCATATATATAGCAGCAGCAGCAGCTAGGGCACGTGTGGCTTCCACAGCTCCCGCCCTAAAAATTCGGATCACGTGGCAGTCTCTCAGCAGACTTCATTCCAGCCTCGGATCACGTGCTGCCTTAAGCTTCACGATCAAAGCACCTGTAAAACAGAGTATCAGATAAGTCATCAATTTAAAGAACAACTCTGTATAGATTATCAGAAGAACAGCACTTTAGAAGAAACCTGAACGAGGTTAAAACGAAACAACACGAGGTAACAAATAGCAACGACACGGAGACAACACGAAGACACAATAGGGAAAACGACACGAAGTCAGTAAAGACTCGATGTACAACAGTAAGTAACACGAAGTAAAACACACAGACATAAACGATAACACGAGATGCAACTAGAGGACAGAGAGAAGCGACACGAGGTTCACACAGAAAATGACACGAGATATACTGTGACAGAACAGACACGATGAAGAGAACGACACAAGGTGGTGGCACAGAAAGCAACACGAGGTGCTGCAATGTTCTGCACGCAGTGGAACAAAAAAAAATGACACGGAGTGAAAACAACACAAAGACGAAACAGTAATTCACACGGGTTGAAATCAACACGAAGACAAAAACTGAAATCGACACGGAGTGAAAAACGACACGAAGACGAAAACAACACTAAGATGAAGTTGACACGGAGTGAAAATGACACGAGGTCACAAGACAAACGACACAAAGTCCAAAGGTGACAAAACAGATACTACAAAGAGAACGACACGAGGTAGAAAGAAAACAACACGAAGTAAAACGATAACGACACGAAGTGTCATTGTAACAACAAACACTACGAAGTTACGAATACAAAAAGTAACACAGAGACATAGAGAAGTAAAACCGACACGAAGTGTGGTTACAAAAATAAAAGGACACGAGGTATAGGAAGAACAACACGATCACGGAAATAACAAAGAGTTGACACGGAGTGTGGTCAAGGCGAGAAGGACACGAAGTCTAAAGAGAAAACAGCACGAAGACAAAAACATAAAAACTAACACGAAGACATAATTGTGAAAACACCACGAGGTGATAGACAGCAAGGAGAACGACACGAAGTGAAACGACACTTGAACCTAGACCGACGTAAAGATCCAGCGAAAAATGACTCGAAGATAGAAATACACAAGCACGACATGAACTAAGGATGACATGGGGACAACACAGTCACATAGGCTGCACGAAGTGAAAGACAACACGGCTATCTCGACACGAGATGAAATGGTGGAAGTAGAAGAACAACTCGAAGATGAAAACGACACGAGCTGAATTTAACACAATGGCGAAGACAGACACTGACACGAGGTGTGGACACGAAGCAAGAATGACATGAGGTTCAGGGAAACCAACACGAAGATAGAAACAGTACGGACACACGAAGTATTACCTCTTAGCAGCTTTTTCTTGTAAAGCATGGAAATCAACACGAAGTGTTGTAAGCTCAGACGACACGAGATCTTTTCGTGTTAGTGAGGGGAAACAACACGAAAACTCAAGTACAGAGACAGCATGAAGACGATGTACAGTCTGATGTACAGACTTTGAAGAACAGTCTAATGTATAGACTTGCGCGAGCGAGCTACAGTGCCAAAGTGTAGACTTCACGCTGTACAGACTTGGAAGACCACTGTTGAATGTGTAGACTTGTAGTTTAACATGAAAGAAGGCCAGTGTACAGACTTGCTGTCCTCACAGCTGACGACTCCAGTGTATAGACTTGGAGGCCTGAAGGCGATGTGAGTAACAGTCCAATGTATGGACTTTGACTCTAAATGAGACTGACAGTGTATACACTTAGCCAATGCAATGCACTGTATGGACTTCCATGAGACGCTCAATGTGGACTTACTGCCAATCAATGTATAGACTCTGTAAATGCATATGAAAGTTTTATGCAGCAGATAACAGTCTGAAACTTCAATTGCAATGATTCACAGTGATTAACATCAAACACCAGTCATTAAAACCAAATCAATCATCAAAACCACAGCAATGAATGCTTTATGCATCAGTTTAACATGTAGCATGATTGAACATCTGATTAACTCACATCAACTAACAATCATCAAAAACCATCATCAAAATCACAGGGGCACAACAAGATTTGATTGAAAAAATTATTTGACTAAACAAATGAAACATCTGAAAATGAATGCAAAGGATAAATTGCTAACCCTGAACAAAATCAAATGGTTTCATGGTTGTTTAACCTCAATACTTATGATTGTAATTTCTAAAAGAAGTCATTGAAATTGATTGAGTAAGATGAAGGGAGGTTAATCAAGATGTTAATATGAGAATTTGCTTCATTTTTATTAAATCTTGATTTCAGATATGAGTACAGAACTTTATTATCAAACCATGTATACATCATCTTTAAACCATGCAGTTCAATAAAGTTCATTCATAAACCCTTATAATGGGAGATTCTGGAAAAATTCCTAAGTTTGGATTTGTGAAATTGGTATATCCTTTGAAAATCTTGTTGAATTTCTCATGTTCTTGAAGCTTATTTGCTCAAACCTGTGCTCAGTTTGCATTTACTGATTGAAATTCAAAACTCAGATTATGCACATTGTTCTTCATACATTCTGTCATGACTTGAACTTATACTTGACTGCACCTGTAACCTATTTCAACTGGCTGCTAAAATTTGAATGTCCACCCATTGATATCAATGCATGCTTGTCTCAATGTCTCAATGTCTTCTTCAATTTGTGTCCCTGTGGTTCTTTTTTTTTAACTGAAACGTAATACTTGCAAGGTGAGAAACGAGGGAGTCCGTTCATCCCTTCATTGCGGAAGGGACATGACGTGCCACCCCGGCCACCAGACAAGCGATTTTCCATTAAATAAAGTAGTAAGAACATAGAGGAGTACAAGGGTAGGGACGACACCCAAGCAAGGGGTGGAGAACAACAAGTAGCCCTAGGGCCCCAAAACCAAAGGAGGCCAAAGAGGCCACCATGTCGATACAACCAGTTAATGACGGGGACTCCCCAAATTGCTTAGGTTGGTCATTCTGTCTATCGGTTATCAGAATGTTGTTGGCGGTTAGGTGTCTTGTTTGTTGACTGTTGGTTGTTATGTCTATTGACTGGTTGGTTATCAGTTTGTTGCTGCATTCAGTTTGTTGCTGTATTCTGACAGAATTATTCATTGTTCATGGTTTATACTGACTTGATCATCATGCTGAATTATAGCAATGACTCATAATATTACCATCATCAAAAAGGGGGAGAGTGTTGTGTCCCTGTGGTTCTGAAATTTTGATGATGACAAATATTATGACTCATTGTATAACTTTGATGGATTTATTACTAATCTCATCATCTTCATATATCAGTATGAAAATATGTCAGAATAGGTTTTAAAATGACACAAAGCAATGACTATTCAAAAAGGGTGATAAAGTGTCAACACTGGCGACAAGAAGGTCAACGCCAGGTAGCCAGTGAATAAATCATCTATCAAGAACAGGTAAGGTCAATAGACATTTCAGTCTGAAGCATACAGGTCAGTGCATACACTTTTTATCATTAAGATTTGCATGTTAAGGTCAATGCATATATTTGTTCACAGTTATGAAGGTCTGTGCATATCTCTGCTAAGTCATAAAAGCAAAATGCATATTATTCATTAAGTCAGTGCATATATCATCTGTTCAAAGCAACTAAGGTCAATGCTAGTTTACTTTCGAGCAAACTAAGGTCGACGCTAGTTTTGTCAGCACAAACTAAGGTCGATGCATGTTTCTAGTGAGGCAGAGGCAAGTCGACACACATTCCTATTCACAGTTTAACAGGTCAGTGCAAATTTCGTTAAGTCTACGTTAAAGTCGATGCACATTCTGTATTGTGCATATAGAGGTTGGTGCACATTGTGCCTTGTGCAAAACAAGGTCGATGCACATTCTGTATTGTGCAAATAGAGGTCAGTGCACATTGTGCCTTGTGTAAAACAAGGTCGATGCACATTCTCCTTGGGCATATAGAAGGTCGATGCACATTTCATCTCTGCATAGAGAAGGTCGGTGCACATTCTGATTAGCTACATTAAGGTCGATGCACATTCTGCATCAGGCACAATAAGGACTACGCACATATCAGCTTGTGCATACATTCAAGTCTGTGCATGTTTCCTAGTCTGTGCACATGGTGCATCAAGGTCCACGCACATGTACAGACCAAAGTCTGTGCACATGTTAAGGTCTGTGCACATCTCCTCTTAGCACAAATGAAGTCTGTGCACATTCTCCCTATGCACATATAAAGTCTGTGCACATTCTACCTGTGTACTAATAAGGTTGATGCACATCCATTCATTATGTGACCAAGGTCTGTGCACAGTTGCTCAACATGTTACCAAAGTCTGTGCACATTTGCACAATTGCACTACAAGGTCTGAGCATGTGGGCATCTAGACTTATATGGTCTGTTCACCTTTCCACATATGCATAAAAAGGTTTATGCTCATTTTCATATACGCATTATAAGTCTGTGCATATTGTACTATGATGTCTGTGCATCTTTCATACTTAACTAAAATTCATTCATATACAGTGACTCTCATATCAATAGGTCAAAGCACATTAGTTATCCATTCATGGTTACAATGTGTTTGACAAAATGCCTTTTATTTTGTTATAAAGAACTTAAGTGCGCAGAGGGTCAAGTCACGTGGCTCGAGACTCAACTTAAACAGACACGTGATCCAAGGTTGTTATAGGCACATGATCCAAAGAGGAGTCACGCTTGGAGATTCTGCCACGTGGACTCCAGCTAGACTTCAGCGAAATACTTTTCTGAAAAAGAATTGGCGGGAGTGTTCCCTCCACACGCTTCCTCAGCGTATCTGGCAGGGTCCATAGGATCAAAGCGTGATCCTGCCACGTGGGAGAATCAGAAGAAAGGGGAATCACACTCCTGATTCAATCTTCCTCCGGCGCCCCTGTTCCTATATAAGAAGAAGGCTGAAGAAAGCTGCAATGCGTGGGGAAAATAGAGAAAAGCCAGATAGAAGAAGCTGTTGTGAAAAGTGTGCCAAAAGTCTGAAAAGAGAAGAGAAGAAAAGGAAGCAGTCGTGGGAGAGGGGAGAACAGCAAGAGAATTAGATAGAGAGAGCAGTAGAGGAAGATAGAAGAGAACGGAGAAGAAGTAGTGAACGAAAAAGGAGAGTAGCAGAGAGAAGAAGAAGTTTGAGAGATAGAGTTGCAGCGAAGGAGAGGGAGAGAGAGAGAGAGAGAGAGAGAGAGAGAGAGAGAGAGAGAGAGAGAGAGAGAGAGAGAGAGAGAAGGAAGAGGAAGAAAGAGAGCAAGCTTAACGAGAGGAATTTTTAGATTCTGAAGATCTGCCCTACTGGCCCTTGGATCAGATCCAAGCTAGTCTGCTCCTGCGAGAGCTATAGTTTATATGTGCTTTCATTTCCAACTTTCTGTTGCAGTGTCTTGTTTTTATTTTCTCTTTTAAACATCAAGATGTGAGTCAGCAGAGTAAGCTGTGTTGCTCAGCAGGGGAGGTGGATACCTCGGACAGTAAGCTGTGATGCTCAGCGGGATAGCAAGCTGTGATGCTCAGCGGATAAGCAAGCTGTGATGCTCAACGGTTCAAGCTGTGTGACAACAGTAAGCCACACTCAGGTCTGAGTGTGGGGTGGATGTTGGTGAAAATCGAACCACCTAAAATCCCTGAGTCTTCTGTGCATTTGTTTATCTGCTTAAGGTTTCGATTAGATGTATGCTTAGGGCATTTACCGCCTGCATCAGATTTTCCTTCTTACATCTTTGAGTTGATTGCAAATCTGACTCACGGTAGATGAATGCTTAGGCACGATTCTATTGCATACTTTACTAAGTTTGCTGGGTGTGCAGGTTAAGTGTTCGAGTGTGTGTAGAACATCTGATCAGCCAAGCCTATCTTATTAGAACAACTATTTTACTGAATCATAGAGTTTAATTCCGCAAGATTTTATAAGTACAATTTTATTTGGGTAAATTTTTAAAGGGGATTCATTCACCCCTCTCCGAATCCAGTTTGCACCATCACTTAGATTCAACACAGGTCACTCGATTGCCCATGGATGATTTATGATAATTGTAAGAAGGGTTTGAGTAAGTCTGATGCAAAGACAAATAAAGGTAAATTCTTAGGATATGCCTCAAATTAGAAGGCATATAATCTTTTAATATGAAATGTCTACTTATGTTATGTTCAGAATGGAGGAAATTTTCTTACCTGGAGCCAGAAGACCTCTTGCCTAATAATGATACAAGTATCCAAGATGAAAAGAAAGATGGAAATCTAACTGGTAGAACAAGAAGAAAAAGAGCAACTGACAACCAAAGGTATCAAGCTGATTGATCTAACACGATGATGGACTGCCAGAAAAATGAAAGCATGACCGATGGTGTTTCTCTCAAATATTTTACTTAGGTATGTACTCATACTCAGAACAACCAAATTTAATTGAGCAGTAACTCGGTCATGAGGAAGAAACAAAATCAAGTCATAAGTCTCTAGTCTCCCTTAGTAAGAGCCAAATAGAAGAAATAGGATAAATCAGTTAGTTCAAGGGTATAGAAGAGACAGAGAGAATTTTAGTTTCTAGAATCACAATGAAAATTCCATTAAGGGTGATCAAACTAGGACCTTCTAAGAATGAAGAACAAATATGATAATCACCCTCTATAAGGACATGTACAAACCAAATAACGAGTTTTATTAACTCGACTCAGGTACATGTCAGTCTCTGTTAAAATACAAGACTGTATAAGAGTAAGTCATAGAACCTTATTCTCATTTAGAATAATGACTTACTAATATTATCAACAAATGATAAGTTTAAGATGAGCTGAACTCCTCCATAAAACAAGCAGACAAATAAAGATTCTTGAACCAAGACATATGATTTCATAAGATGAAAGAGTAATCTTGAAAGTAATCCTGGTCCAAAATCCCGTGACATTCTTCACTTTAGAAGCATGGGATAATGTCACTCAAGCATCTTGATCAAGCATTAACTGTGTGATCAAGGGACTAAAATTCAATGGACCACAAGCATAATGCCAACACGGCCTTCTAGGTAGAAGTATTATTTTTAGATACACAAGAACAGTGGACGTCACACCACGTTCATCAAATCCTCTAAGTCTCTACCATAAAGGCACATGCCTGACATGTGTAGGAACACTCTAGCGTGAATATCACGAAACCTATAGAAATGTAAATGCCTACATAGCCCCATCCGAGATAAATCTAACAAGAAGTATAACTAGGTCAAATAGTCAAAAAGTTATAAATCTGATAGGCACTAACAAGGAAAAGAAAAAAACGTAAAAGCCCCATCACTTCATTGACGGAAAGCACTCTTGGAAAATTATGTACATTTGAAAAATAAGGCAGTTGCATTGAAAAAGTAATTGATTTCCTATTGAAATGCCACTCACATTAAATAGGAAGGTGGTGGCAAAAGAAAGGAAGTCTCTCTCCTTTCTCAAGAAATCATTGAAGATCCATCTTGTTAGACCGATTCGTACCCTTGAAAGGCTTTATAATATACAATGGGCACCTCTAGAAGAGGGGTAGATAGACACCTTGAAAAACAATAGTTAAAACGCTACGCCTATGTCATAATAAAAAATCTTCTGAGATTTCCTTTTATAGTCGATGTGTGTCACATTAATTTGATGACACAATAAGGACTATAGAAACTCTCAGAAGACGAATGAACGTGAACAAAAGATTAAATTCAAAGAAAATGATGAATTTAGGTCTATAAAAAGGAAAGGAAGACACAAGGACTCTATTGTTCCAAATCTCACTCTCCTCTCCAGAACACACTTCAAGTGGTTGTCGTCTCATCCCTCCAATCTTATAATGCCTCCCCTCTTCCCTGTTTATTTTGTTGATAAACTTGAGGATGAACACTGGCATTGAAGAAAAAAAACAAGAAGGCATTCAGTAGCAGTATGGACAGGCAAGATGCAAAGTCGAATGAATACTTATAAGGATATAAAGGAGAAACTCAATATCCCACAAGCCTTGAAGCAAAAGATATTGAATAGGATGAAGACTTTTGGAGCCAGAGATTGCCAAGCACCCCAAGCACCAAAGGAAGGGCTTCAATGCCAAACGACCTCTTTGAGAGGCACATCAAACGAGTTTACCAAAGCCATCATATGGGTACTCATCTAGGGTGATGATAGATAGCACCCAAGAGTCATCAAGAATGGCATCCTTTTAGTCATAACCGAAACTGGGAGCAGTGTTTGGCGTACCACTCCAAGGATGGTTATGAAGCAGGAGGTGAATGGAGAAGCAAGTGCATTTACACAACTGTAGGTGTCCTATTTCTTCTCAATAGACACTTCTCGACGATCATTTCTTGTCTCTATTCTTGAAGTTTATTGACTTTCATTATGTCTTCTATTCTCCGGACAATGTACAACTGATTGTTCATGAATAAAATAATGCCCTCCAAATTTTGTTGCAAATATATGTCTTTCTTATGTAACAAATAGGGAGAGCCCTATATTCTTGTCTCCTTCTGTCATTGCATAACCCCACGTCTATATAGGGATCACCACTCCCTCCCACTCTTTTTTATTATGACAAAAAGGGGGATGAGTATATTAAATTTTGTTTTCCTTTGATTAAGGGGGAGAATAATGATTAAGGGGGAAATCATTAAATAGACCTTAAGGGGGAAAACTACTAAATAGGCCTAAGAAGAAGAAGACTCGGGGACAAAAATAGAAAAGAACGATTAATTGAGGGGGAGAATGGTGAACATTAGAAAAGGAGAACGAACCAGTTGAAAAATCACAACAATAAGGGGGAGAACGAACAAAGATAGGATAAAGGAAAAAATAAGTTAAGTAATTCAAAATGTCATTAATATATCATGAAATCCCTGTAGACTTGCCAACTCATAATAAGTTGGATAACCGTCCTGACATATCAAAAACAAATCTGTCAAGAAGTTTAATTTTTTTGTCATAACTAAAAATGGGGAGATTGTTGGAAAGTTCCTTTTCTATATAGTTCATTATTTTGGTTAATGACAAAATAAATAAATGATTATCCCAGCATATTATATTACAAGGATAATAAGTAAATTGCCTAGATTTAAAGACTACAATACAAAGGCAAAAAAGAGGGGTAGGTAAAGCATAATCCTGACCCCACGTATAAAAGACAAAATGGATACATGGAAAGTAGAACAAGTGTCTCTAGAGTAAGAAAAAATAAATCCTTGAGTCACAGATGGAGTGCGCATCACCTTGGTTGCACATTAGAAATAGATTCTAATTATAGGAATCTGAAATGATATAGGAAGCCCAACCAAAGACCAAATATGAAGCACACAAAGAAAATCATTTGCGCACAGAAGGCAAGAAGAAGAAATTTTTGGACCTTAACATAAAATTTGAGTGGCATCTAAAGAAACGAAGAAAAAATCCTTTACGATTGCACAAAAAAATTGTCAACCACAAACTCTACAGAACTAATAATGCCCTCAATATTTAGTTCTACATTAATCCAAAATATACTATACTTTTACATCTATTTTTGCCTCAAACCAATAGAAGAATATTTTAGAAAAAGGCAAATAATTACAACCTTCCACATAACGATAGAATATAAAATATTTGGAAGAGTTATTATAAGGCAAGATAAATCATTTAACAGATACAAGGGCTTGCCCTTATCAGAAAAGATTACACCCAAGAGCTAAAACATTAAAAGATAGAAGAATTAAGAAAAGAAGGAATTTTAAGTAAAGCTTAAAATAACAGACACAACATCTTCTAAACTTGTTAGGGGCAAAATCCTGATATCTCCTAACATAGGCAGAAGACCATAAGGAGATCAATTGTATTCTGATATAACTATACAAAAGATTTGTCACAAAGAACATAGGTGGAAACAAAGACAACTGAAGAAGGCGCTACTTCAGTATCTTAAAAGAGATAGGCAAAAGAATAAATAGTTGCACAGGTTAATCTCCAGCTATCTTAAGAAAACGACAAGAGATAGACCTCTTCTCTAAACAGTAAGTTAAGTGATCTATCAACTATCTCAAGAAAAAAATATGAATATCTAAGCACAATGTGCTTTAATGACGAACAAAGATATAGGCAGAACTGCGCCTATCTGGCAGAAAGGATAAAACATCTCGATGAAGATAAGATGCGTGCACACTAAAAATAATCTATAGCTGCCTAAAAAAGATTAAAATAATGATTTTTATATATGGGTATGTTGTCACACATAAAGGTATATCAACCAACCCATTTCCTACATTTAATGCCTAGTATCTGTTGAAATACTTCTGCAGGAAACATATATAGCTTACGGTTACATTAAATGCCGAATAGCCATTACAGATGCACGTAGTACTGAACTATAGTAAAAATATCTTTTCTCAATTACGTGTCTACCAAACATGTTGAATAAAAATACTTTTCATATCTGAATTTCCCTCTGTATCTTACAAGTCTGTATGAGAATATTTGTTTAGTAATATTAAGTCTATTAGTTGTGGAATGGCTGATCTAGAAGGGGGGTTGAATAGATCTGCCCCCTTTTTTGAAACAACAAATATAAGGAACTAGAACTAATAGATTAGGATGATGATTATAGGAATATAGAAAAATCTTTACTTGGTCCTAATCATGCATCTAACGCCTAATAGCGTAAGAAGTAAATATGCATAGCAAACCACACTGAGAGACAAGGTTTTTAAGGTGGTTCGATCCTCAACCCAGAGGCCTACGTCCACCCCCTACTCAACTAAGTGAGGCTTCCACTAGTGCTCTACACTATCCTTGGGGATCACACCCCAAATGAAATCTGCTGATATACAGCTTATAGAGAGATCCTCCCTCTCTCTCAAACCCGCTGATAGATAGCTTGAGGGCCACCTGCCCAGCACTTAGATTCTAGCTAATCCCCTAGCTAGATCTGATCCCTACCGACTCAATAGGCTCACAGTACATGCAATCAGAAATGAAACAAAGAAACAAGAAAATCCAAATATCAAAATAGACAGCAGTTGGAAGAGAATGTCTCAAACTCAGAGCATCCTCGCCCGAGTGAAGATCTATCCATTGTGGCTTCAAACTCGAACACTGCGATTTCTCCTGGTGCCTCTGGGTTGGATCTACTGGCTCAGAATCTCTTGATCTTGGAGCTTGGCACAACAGGATGCAGATGGAAGAAGATCTTCGAAGTTTTTTGACTACCCTATTGCACGAAGGAGATGCTAACTTCTTCAGATTGACGGAGCTTCTTCAAGACTTAGCTTCAAGTCGATCAAATCACATAGAAGATGCTCAGGGGACTCTTCAGAATGCTCTCTCCACTTTCTCTTGTTAGGATTCTTTAACCGCAAGCAGCCTTGTTCTCCTCTCGTTGGGAATCTTTTTTCGTAAGCAGCCTTGTTCTCTTCATTCGAGTTTTATCCTCCTCTTTCCCTTATATATTTCATAGAAATTTTGACTTTGGATAATTTTTGGTGGAGAATGTTCTGTGGACCCCATTGTGGTAGAATTGGTTACAAAGGGAGGAATATTTCTTGTAGAAATTTCCTTCTGGAAGGTACTATCCTCGTACAAGAGATTCCCAATCATTGGTCCTCGGACCAAATGCCACAGGTGGGTCCAAGTTGAGTTACAAGAAACCTACGACTGAAGATGTGTTGACGCACTTCACTATGTGCGTCGACGCACAGTGTTGTACTCATTGCTGGCTTGAGCTTGGTGTTGACGCAGTATAGCAGATAAGTGTCGATGCACTTCGATCTGTGTGCTGCTCGTTGCTGGCTTGAGCTTGGTGTCGACGTAGTATAGCGGATAAGTGTTGATGCACTTCAATCTGTGTGGTGCTCGTTGCTGGCTTGAGCTTAGTGTCGACGCAGTATAGCAGATAAGTGCTGACACACTTCGATCTTCTCAAGGAGTCACCTTCATACATGAACTACTGTGTCGACACACTATTGAATCTGTGTCGACGCACTCTTCAGCAATTGCCCGTGCCTATTCCAGTTGGTGTCTACCTCTGGTTCAACATGAAGGTCGACACAGTCTTGAACTTGTGCCAACGCACTTACTTCTTGTTCTTTAGAACTGT
Source organism: Amorphophallus konjac (assembly GCA_022559845.1). Lineage (NCBI taxonomy): Eukaryota > Viridiplantae > Streptophyta > Magnoliopsida > Alismatales > Araceae > Amorphophallus > Amorphophallus konjac. The sequence goes on from CM040121.1 coordinate 471,345,897, forward strand.
TCTTTATGCCTCATGATTACACTTTGACCCCGATGAGCCCAATCAAGGATATAGAATTAGGTGTTTTGAGACACCAAATTACTTTTTATAGATCACATACAATTGTTGTACTCGGACTATTTCCCTAGTAAAATACCCAGAAATAGGGGTTCGGGAATTTCCTCGAACACCTTCAAGGCGTGGGCTACCCGGCCCCTCCGATAATCCAGTGGGCCCGACCAACGGCCCCAACCCGCTAGTCGAGGTGCACGGCGGCACTAGCAATCAATCGGGACCGCTCCTGACTCATAAGTCATGGACTTCCTCCGCACTCTACACAACCACCCGGGCCACCCCGGGGAAACTTCGACTACAAGCCGTGCCACGTGGCACTCAGTGAAAAGGCTGCGGGCCTACCCTGGAACACCTTCCCTTAAGCCTCCAAGGTCAAAGGGAGACCTAAGTAGGTCAACCACAGGCTCAGGAGGCCCGTAGTACGCGTGTACGGCTCACACACGCATGTTCGGCATTCTGCCAAACACCTTGTGGGCGCACATGTTTCAACCCTTCTACACCAACCCGCGGGCCACCCCGTGCTTCCAGTACACCAATTAGGTCCCACAATGACCCTCCAACAACTCGGGGCCACCCCCGACCCTGAGACACGTGGCAACAAGCCACTGAACTTAGCTCTCGGGTCAACCCGAGGCTACCCTGCCAACCCGCCGTGCAATGCGGCACGTAGGACGAGGCAAGGCCCATCGGCCCAAGGTGCCTCCATCCAGCCCCTACGGACTTCTACCCTTGGCCCTTAGCCAAATTCAAGGTCCGTCGGCCACCTACGCGGCTCGTTCGGCAACCCGGGGTGTGTCGGGCATTCGCCCGAACACCTTGCGAGCGGCCACTACAACTCGAAGAACAATGGCTCCCATGGGCCATTTCAATACCCCGAAACTTCATATCCGCCAAGGGATATCCCCAGTCGACGAAGGAAGACCCCCATGGGCTATCCCTCGGGGTTACGGCTTTGCCCGGGGCCCGTGTGCCCCAGGGCATGGCCGCGCCCCGGAAAGGGCGAACTCCCCGGGGGCCGCCCCCTCCCTTCAGCTCGGAGGCCCGACGGCCCTCCCCAGTCCCAGTTCGTGGAAATTCCTAACTTCACGATCCGAGGTTCGTGCAAAGTTCGTTCGTCGTACCCGTGTGTCGAAGGATTCACGAAGACAGAGTCCCAGGATTAAGTTGAGTCACACACGTCAATCCCTCGATCTTCGCACACAAGTAGCCGGTCCACCAGTGTATCCTCCCAGTATCCTTTATCTTCTTTCTTCTTAATCAATTTGTGAAGAAAACAACCAAAAAATCGGGTTTTATAGAGGTGGGACCACTCCCCCTCTCTCTCCTCTACCTGGTCCGCCTAAACCCTTGAATAATAAAAAAAAAGATTTTTAAAACAAAAAAAGAAAGGGACTTTGGTCCGCTTAAACCCCCTGGGGAAGGGGGTTTCGGCGGACCAGCTTGGACCTCCAAGCTGGTCCGCCTAAATCCCTCCAAAAATTAAAAAAAAAGAATTTTCTACCCTCCGAAGAGGGGTTTAGGCGGACCAGACCAGCCCCTTAGGCTGGTCTGCCTAAACCCCATCTCTCACACTTCGACACACACAAAAAACACACAAAAAAATGAAATAAAATAAAAATAAAAGCACTCTTTGGTGGGTTTACCCGGACCAAGTTGGACCCCCAACTTGGTCCGCCTAAACCCCACCCCCACCCCTTTAACTTCTATAAATTGCCCCCCTTATGAAGGCATATAGAGCATGTGAAGCAACGGATGAACACACGGTGGGACGAGCGATCTTCCCCGGCCTAATTGTCGCACCCTCGGACTCCCGAGGCTTTCGGCAAGGGTCGGGAACGCGAGAAGACAAGTGTGCGCGTGTTTGGCTTGCTAGTCGGCTTACACACGCCGGGGGTATGTCTTACGTACTCCCCTCACGCGGTGTTTAGCCGTCTCACGCCAAGTCCATCCCCGTCGCATGTAAGATGACCGTGCCAACAGCAAATACGCCCGCACCCCGGGTCCGCCCGTGTACGTCAACTTACGACACTTACGACGGTGACAAAATGGTACTTCATAACGCTACGTCAGCCCTCGACACGGAACCGCGTGCCCACTGCTCACCTCCCAGTTGGCCGTCGGCCCCTCAGATCGACAAAACGAGTCTAGTCGGACCTCTGGCCCGGGAATCATAGTCCCGGGGCCGACCTCGACTTTCCTGCATGACAACACTCGCCGTCCGAGACCCGGACCCGACCGCTCACCTCGAGCCACGTCGACCTCCGCCAGGCGCCAGCCCGTGTCCGTTCTGACCACCAAGGTAGTCGGGCCCACATCAGCTCCTCTGTAAAGAGTTCCAGTAGAACACGCGGACATCCGCTTTGTCACGCAATGACCTGGGGACCGACTCATGTGTCGGAATTGTCCCACGGCTTGCGCCCATTGTACTTCATCCACTAAGGCCCGCTTGTAAAGCCCATGTGGCTCATCATAAAACCAATGAATTGTATACGCCCGTGTTTGGGCTCCCAACTTTCTACCCACACCACTCGGCATCCGTGCCCAACACCCTGACCCCAGTGAACACCCCTTGGTCTAACACGTACCCCTAGCTACTGAATGCCCTCTAGCCCTCTACCCATGGCTTCAGACACATATACAGACTTTTCTTCAGCATAGAATGAAGGTATTCGGATTCAATCTGATGTAAATAAACACTAGTTTCTTGCGGTCGGTGGGGAAAGACGTCCCGTACATGATTCCCGCAATCGCCTATGCACTCGCACCCATGGAACCCCTTCTCTCCACTTGTCGCCGGATCACCCGAGCCCACGTGCCGCACCCTGGTGGCGCTTCCCCGCTCAACCCTCGGTTCCATGAGTGATTGTCGAGAGATCGACTGGCACGCCCGCACCTTGTCGGGTTAACCTTTATCCCGACACTTACGTGCCATTCGACCCTTTCCGACTTTCCATGAAATGAGAGTGCTCGATACCGCCATGAGAGGCATGCACCCGTAATGAGGATACCCGAGATACATCAAATTCCCGTACTTTCCTTCACCGCTGTATTCCTTCCTTCACCCCGGTTAATCGGCATAAAAACCCGCGTAATAGAGAGGATGGCACGACCGGTGGGACGCCTCCCGCCTTCCTTCTTTTTGCTGAAGAAAAGTCTATGCCAACCCTGAAGCTCGGTGCCCTTTTTCTGTCCTTGCAGGAGAGGCAGAGGAGGGTACTCGTGCGCGCTTTCTCTATCAGCTTTTGATTCACGTTCGGATCGTCGGACCGCTTTCGGCGACTGTCAGCGACCGTCGCCTCCGCAGCTCTCAACATTCCGGCAACCATGGCGGCCGTCACCTACGGCCCCAACGTCATTGCCACTCATGCCCGGGTGGGCTACTTGGCGACGCTGATCACTTTCTGCTGCTTTGCCCCGATTATTGGATCGCCCTACTTCCTGGGTGTGATCCCTGTGGCTCCTTCTCAGCCAACTCCACATTCTCCAGTGGCCCCTGCGGCCAATGCGCCATGCGCACACCCAGCACCAGTGTCCTGCCCGAGTGCCGGGCGCCAGACTGTCACTGTAGGCCCCTACAGGGCCCTCAGATCAATTCCAGCCCGGGTGAACATTAGCTCCCGAGGCCAGCCCCGTCCGATCTCCAACATGAACCCCGCGCCCCGGACTTCGGTCACTATCACAGCACCTGCCTCGGGTCCTGAACCCCGAGCAGCAGCCAAGCCGGCACCCAACACGGGCTCCCTACCCTGGGTCCACGGCTTCCCAGCATCCTCCTCGGGTCTTCAACCCCGAGCCGCAGCCAAGCTGGCACCGAACACAAGCTCCCTGCTCTGGGTCCACGGCTTCCCAACACCTTCCTCGGGTCCCCAACCCTGACCCGCAGCCAAGCCGGCACCCAACACGGGCTCCCTACCCCGGGTCCACGGCTTTCCAGCATCCTCCTCGGGTCCTCAACCCCGAGCCGCAGCCAAGCCGGCACCCAACACGGGGTCCCTGCCCCGGGTCCACAGTTTCCCAGCATCCGCGTCGGGTCCTCAACCTCGAGCCGCAGCCAAGCCGGCACCCAACACGGGCTCCCTGCCCCGGGTTTACGGCTCCCCAGCATCTGCAACGGGTTTCCAACCCCGAATCCCAGCAAGGCCACCACTCGACACGGGCTCCCATCCCTAAGTTCGTGGCTCCCCAGTAGTGCACTCGAAACCCCGGTCCCGAGCTCCAGTTAAACTGGCTCTCCCCGTGGGTCTCCTACCCAGTGGGCAGTGCTCCTCAACACCTTCCTCGGGTCCTTCGACCCGAGACCAAACTATGCCGGCACCTACCATGGGTCTTCGACCCAGGAGCGTCAGCATCTCAGCACTTCCAACGGCTTCGCCTGCCTGTACGAGAGTGTCATCTAGAGCATCGGTGACAGTCTTATCGACGAGGGCGAAGGCTTACACTTGGGTCACCCAACCATCGACTCCCGATGCGGGTGACTTACCCCGGGGGCCGATCCCGACACTTTGGACCGACGGCTTCATGTTGTCGGTCGTTTCGGGTCATGTCTTCTCGGTCTACCATCTTGGGTCGGAGTCTTCCTCAGCTCCCCAGAAGAAGCATCGCCATGGCCGTAGAGGCAGGCGCCTCGCTGCCGTGACCAGCAACTCCGGCAAGACGGTCCTTGTCGGTGACTTTCGGATCCATCTCGACGGGGGCGAACCAATTATACCCTAAGAACGGACTGTTCCCACCATCCCCACTTCCAATCGTTTTGACCTCCTGTGTCAAACACGAGAGGACGGGGTGAAGCTCAAAGGAGCGGGTCCATCGGCCGCAGCCCAGGGGCGCCCACCGCAACTAGACACGCGGCCTCCCAAGACAACTCGTCAAAAAAACGGTGACAAGGGAGACCAGTAACCTGACCCGAGAAGAATCTGGGTCACCCCAGAAGAAGCTCAAGCTGTTCCGAGGGCGTGGATCACCAACCCCCTGTGAGCACTCATACGCGACATCAGACGGGATGTGGCTGGCCTTACAGTAGCACAGTCTGACGATGTCCAATCATCCAATGTCTCCCGCGTAAGCAAGCGGAGGCAAAGGCGAGCCCGTCCTCGGGCCCTCCAGCAACCTGTCCAGGACTCTCCTCCGGCTAACATCGGGCGTGATCCCCCTCCGTAACGCATCTCAGTCTTTGATAGACTAGGGATGCCTGTTCGCCCCGAGCAACATCAGCGAAGGAAGCGGACGGCCCGGTTCATCAATCATGCGGTTCGAGTGTTCGTGTGCTACACCACCGGACACCAGCCAGACACCCAATCTGACGACTTGAACCAGCCTCTGTCCCACTTTAGGAGGCCACACCACCCGGCTCCACCGCCTCCTCCAACAGGTCATATCGGCACTTCTGCCGGACCGCAGGCGTCGGAACGCACGGAAGAAGTCCTGGTGGAAGACCGCGACCCTCCTATCAATGCAGAGCCGGTCAACAACGACCCTCCTGCAAACGAGGCTCAGGAAGTGACCCTCGACACTCTTATGAAGGAGAACCAGCACCTGAAGGCCCTCCTGCAGAACCTCCTCCAGGAGCGAGGCCTTCATCCGCAGCGACCTGATAGGCCTCAAGCCGAGGCACCGGCACCCCCGACAGCCCGCGATGCTGCCAACACCTCAGCGGCGATTGCCCGGACCCCATTGGCAACTGGGTTTGGCACGCCCCCAGTTGAGACTCAACCACAAGCCTCCAACACACCAGTGCTGGGGGATCTCTTGGCACAATGCCACATGATCGAGCGCATCATCGAGACAAAACTCGCCCAGTATGGTGAAGGGAAAGTCACGGTGGATCTCTACAGTGTACCCTACCCGCTTCACCACCAGCTGAAAAAGCTTTCCCCAGAATACTCCAAGCCCCCGAAGCTGCAAAAGTTCGACAGGCAGGGGTCGCCACATGAACACTTGGCCTACTATGTTACGGCCATGGGCGAGTTAGCATTGGACGAATCATATCTTCTCCGCTACTTTGCCACTTCGCTCATGGGAACGGCCTTCCAATGGTATTCCCGCCTGAAGCCCAACTCAGTCGTCGACTGGGTGGATCTCCAGAACAAATTCCCCGACCGCTTTCAAACGGCCGAGCGAAGGGTCTCCCTAGCCGAACTCTGTTCTCTTCAGCAGAAAAAGGGCGAGGGTACCCTCTACTTCATCAAGAAAGGGTGAGACCTCAGCATGTGGTGTGTCAATCCGCCCGTTCAAGAGGAGGCTATCACCATATGTCATCGAGGTTTGGCGGCTGAGGTCAGCGAAAAGCTTCTCGGCACCAATATCAAAGGCTTCGACCAACTCAACTCGGTGGTCGCCGAAATAGAGATGTTCTTCACCGATAACCCGAGCTACACCACAGCCAAGGGTAAGTAAGCGCGAGAACGCTGTTGTGCCCCTGGTTTTGATGATGACAACCATGAGACTTGAATGTTGTACCCAACTTAAAATGTTGAATTAAATCATGATTTAGTAACGCTTCCATTTGATTTCCTTTTGATGCAAGAAAGGAACAGGGTCGACGCTGGGAGTTCAAGGCGTCCACGCATCAGTTGAAGAGGGATTTACAGATTCACTTCACTACGTCAACTCCACACTATTGCAGCGTCAACTCATCAGCATAAGGAGCAGAGGCATTCACAGATCTACTTCACTGCGTCAACGCCACAGTAGAGCAGCGTCGACGCAGCAGTTAAAAAGGCAGTGTTAATGGTTCACTGGAATACCCCAGTGCGTCAACGCTACAGCATGATAGCGTCGACGCAGCAGCTCATTCTGATGTGAAGTTGGCTCTGGGTCAGTTCAGTGGGTCGACGCAGTGACCCCATGCGTCAACGCATCCAGTCTTACATTCAAGCCATATGAGGCATCTCAAGGCTGCGTCAACCTTGTGGACTCAATGGGTTGACGCCATCTGAACTTCCTTCGAGATTAGTAGGGTGGACCCCAATCGTACATGACGTCAAAGGCCACATCATCCAAAAGCGCTTGAGATTTCATCTTTTTCCTCACGATTCTAGAAGGCTCTACACGGAGCGATCAGGGGACTAACCAGAAAATCTGGTTGGGGCCCACTAGATGTATATATGCATGGATCTGGAAATGAGCGCGGGAATTGCTGAATTGTGGAAGGTGTTAGAGATTTCGAAGCTACTGCGGACAAGGCTGAGGAAGAGAAGCTCACGAGAGGAACTGGGAGTTCATCTTCATCCTGATATCGATCTGCTGAAGAGTGATCCTTGACAAGCTCATCCACATTTCAGAAAGAGAAGATCAACTGATCGTTGAAGCTTCTTCTTCCAATTTTCTGAATTCAAGCCAGAGATTCGGCTGCTTCACAGATCTGAGATTGTCTTTTCATTTACTAAGTGATTTTGTCTATCATTTGTCTTTTTGATTTGAACTCTATTATATTGTTTCTCCCTCATACTGGTTAGAGTAGAGGGAGGGGTTTGATCCAGCAGACTGTGCTTGGATCAAGGGAAGTTGGGCGTGTTGCCTGCAAGCTGTTTGTCAGCGGTTTAGAGGATCTATTCCTCTGGTTAAGCCAAGCTGTAATGCTCAGCGGTGTATGTGAGGAAGTTGTTCCTCGGTATAGCTAAGCTGTAAAGCTCGGCAGGGATCCTCGCTGGTTTAGTGAGGGGTGGACGTAGGTCTCCACAGGGAGACCGAACCACCATAAAAATCTACGTTCCTTTTGTGGTTTGATTTCTCTCATTATTCTCCCTTCGTTAGATGTTTGATTAGGCATGATTCTCATGCTGTTTGCTTACTGAACTTCTAATTTGCATTCTGCTCTCGTATTCTAGTGTGATCTTGCATAAAGTCTTTTAACGGGTTAACCTATTCACCCCTCCCCTCTAGTTTGACATTCCACCTAATCCAACACGTGGTATCAGAGCTCGACTCTCTTGTCAAGGGTCTAACAACCCAGAGAGATTTAGTGGAATGGAAAACAAGGGGCTCATGCCTGAAGGGTATGCAGTGAATAGGCCACCTTTCTTTGATGGCTCTAACTATGCTTACTGGAAAAATCAGATGCAGGTATTTCTGAGAGCTCAGGACCATGAGATTTGGAGAGTCGTGAGCAAGGGACCATATCAGTTAGAAGGAGATGAAGAACTGTGGGTGAAGGAGTAGATTCGGAAGTCCAATGTCAATTGGCAAGCTATGAACATCATGCAATGCTCATTGCATCCTATGGAGTTTTCACGAATATCCTCATGTGCAAGTGCCAAGGAAATGTGGGACAGACTCCAAGTCATTTATGAAGGTACGTCAGAGGTAAGGGAGACAAAAGCCAATATGTTAATTTCTGAATATGAAGCTTTTAGAATGAATCCAGAGGAAAACATATCTGAAATGTATGCTAGACTAACCCTATTAGTGAATGGTCTTAAAGGTCTGGGAAAGGCTTACACAGATTACGAACTGGTTAGGAAAAATCTTAGATCCCTAACTCCAGTTTGGCACACCAAGGCCACTGTTGTTGAGGAATCTAGGAACCTTCCTACCACTACCCCTGATGAGCTTATCGGATCTTTGATGACTTATGAGCTGAACCTCAAAAGGACAGATGAGGATGTGAAAAAGAAAAAGCCTCTTGCATTGAAGGCAGGACCAAGTAGCAAGGAGAGCTCCGATGGCAGTCATTCATCTACCTCAGATGATGACTTAGGTGAGATAGCAATGCTCACCAGAAAATTCAGGAGGTTTCTAAGGAAGGAAGGTAAATTTAGAAATAACAGAAGACCAGAGGTAAGAAAGAGTTCAAAATTCAAATCAGAAAACTCTAGGAAATCTGACAAGGTTGTCTGCTACCAATGCAGGAAACAAGGACATAAAATCTGAATGTCCAGAGAATGTGAAGAAAGTCCAACCGAAATGGAAGAACAAGAAGCCCAAGGCCATGATAAGTACGTGGAGTGACGAGGAGAAAGATGAAGATGAAGAAGAAAGCACTTCTGAAGAAGAGAGTGATGTCAAGTTGTGTATCATGGTTAATGGAGATGATAAGGATGAGGTAACCTCCTCTTCTGAAAACTTTTCTTGTAGTGATTGGGAAGAAGCATTTAATGAATTGCTAGATAAGTATGATCATGTAAAGAAAGAAAATAAATCACTCAAGAAAAATAAGAATCTGACTAATCAAGAAAATTCATTGAATGATAAAATCAAGTGCCTAGAAGCTGAAATTACTAGTTTAAGAAAATCTCTTGATGAAAGTGACCAACATAGAGATCATTTGATAGAAATGAATAGAGAAAATGAATATTTACTGAAAATTTAGGATGACCTGAAACTCAGAATGCAAAAATTGGAGAGTGATGTAAAAATTACTGAAGAAAAGTATGAAGCCATTCAAGGAGTAAATCAGGAACTCCAAGAAAATTTGAAGAAACTGGAAGATGAGAATTCAAGCAAACAAACCTCTCTTGAGAAATTAACTCAAGGTAAAAACAATCTTGAAGCTGTCATGGGAATAAGAAGTAATTTTGGAAAAGAAGGACTTGGTTATAATCCAACCAAGAAGAAGGATCTAGGAACTAGATTTATAACATTTGTTTCTGAACAAGGTACGTCTGAGCAGAGTCAAATGGCTGAAAAGAAGTCTTGTGAGGAAAATCAGGAAGAAGGAAAACAGACAAATGAAATCAGAAAAGAAAAGGGCAAAGAGAAAATGTATGATACCCTTAATGCCAATTATCATAAGAATGTGCCTAAGTTTAGAAGAAAATCCTCAGGCCAGCCTATAGACCCTAGCTCATCAACCCAGCATCAAGAATATAGAAATTCATGGAGTCATAGGACTGGTACACGACAGTTGCGTCAACGCACTGAGTATCCTGTGTCCACTCATCCCATGTCCCAGGGGTTCTACAGAAAAAATGCTAGAACAAACCATTGGGCGCGTCAACGCAGTGTCCACACTGCGTCAATGCATACACCCTTCCCTGGTGGGCACTCTTTCAGAAACATGAGAATGAGTCGACGCAGCCACTACAGTGCGTCGACGCACCCTATGTACCAGAACCCATATGACCGAAAGGCTAAGTGGATGAGTCAACGCAATCATGTGATAGGGTCTACGTAGCGATCCTTCATTCCTTCAAGACCTCAATATTTTTCTAGAACTTCTCATCCCAGGTTTCCCAATGCCTCGTGGAGTCACAATAACTATTGGAATGAGAACAAGAATAAAATGTCATACTTCTCTAACAATAGAAATGGCTCAAAAAGGGAATTCCAAAGGGTACCTCAACCCAATCAGAAAAATTTCAAATCTATGAACCCCACATATCAAAAACCCTCAAAAGAATAGATTTGGACTCCCAAAAGTATGTTGTCTTACTTGACACAATCATATGGTCTGATGGGACCCAAGTGTATTTGGGTTCCAAAATCTCTTGTTTGATGTGACTTGTAGGAGTGCCTTGCAGCTGTACACAATAGATGGTACCTTGACAGTGGCTGCTCAAGGCACATGACGGGAGACAAGGCAAAATTCTGTCTCCTAGTTGAGAAAGAAGGAGGACATGTCACGTTTGGGGGAAACAATAAAGGTAAAATAATTGGAAAAGGTAAAGTTGGCAAAACTCCCCTGAACTCTATTGATGATGTGTTACTTGTTGAAGGATTAGAATACAATCTTCTTAGTATAAGCCAACTGTGTGATAGGGGGCACAAAGTTGTGTTTGATTCCCATGCATGCACCATTATTAAAAAGCAGTCTGAAAGTGTCAAATTCCCTGGAAAAAGAATAAATAACATGTACATGGTAGATTTACATGATCATGCTCATAACAATCTTTCTCTAGCTGTGAATAAAAGTGAACTGGCTTGGCTGTGGCATCGTAGACTAGGACATGCTAGCTATAGTGTCTTGCATAAGTTAGCCAAATTCAACATGGTGAATGGTCTGCCTGATGTTTCATTTAAACAAAATGACAAAATTTGTAATGCATGCACTCAAGGCAAGCATACTAGGAAGTCATTTAAATCCAGAATTGAAAACCAATCTTCTAGACCTCTTGAACTTGTATACATGGATTTGTTTGGACCCACTAGAACAGTAAGTTTGAGTGGCAATAAATATGGATTTGTTCTGGTAGATGATTTTTCTAGGTTTACTTGGGTGTTCTTTTTAACTCATAAGAATGATGCATTTAAAGAATTTCAGGTATTCTTCAGGAAAATTCAGCAGGATGGTAAGTACACTATTTCATCTATCATGTCAGATCATGGAGGAGAGTTTAAAAATTCAGAATTCGATGGTTTTTGCAGGGCAATGGGAATATCTCACAAATTCTCATCTCCAAGAACTCCTGAACAGAACAGAGTACTGGAAAGAAGAAACAGAACCCTTGTCAAGATGGCTAGAACTATGTTGATTGAAGGACAACTCCCAAGGAAGCTCTGGGCAGAGGCTGTAAACACAGCTTGCTACATTGTAAACCAGGCAATGGTAAGACCTCTGTCCAAAAAGACTCCATATGAGCTGTTGAAAGGTAAGAAGCCATCTGTTATACACTTCAGAGTTTTTGGATCTAAATGCTTTGTTCAAAATAATAACAAAAGGGACTTAGATAAATTTGAACCTAAGAGTGAACCAGCCATATTTCTAGGATATTGAAATCACTCTAGGGCCTATATAGTCCTAAATATCAAAACTCAATCTGTTGAAGAATCTCCACATATTATCTTTGATGAAATGAATATCAGGTCTGAAAATGAACTATCTTGCAGGGACAAAGATGATGGTGAGTTTCTTGAAGAAAAGGAAGAACAACATACTCAAGAGGAAGAGCCAAGGTCAAATGAAAATCTAGCTGAATCAAGTACTAGAGGTAATGCAGATGACAATGAAGGTAACTCTCTAACTAATGTTAGAATGTTAAGGGACCACCCTCTATCAAGTATTATTGGTAATCTACATGATCCTACCAGAACTAGATCTCATTTCAGAACAATTGAAGAAATGGATAATTTGGCTCTTATATCTCAAATTGAACCAAAAAATATAACTGAAGCCCTGAAAGATGATTGCTGGATAAATGCAATGCATGAGGAATTAAATCAATTCAAAAGAAATAAAGTGTGGCACCTTATGCCAAGACCTAATGAACTTTCAATAATTGAAACTAAATGGGTCTTTAGAAACAAACAAAATGAAAATGGAATTGTGATAAGAAATAAAGCAAGACTGGTTGCACAAGGATATAACCAAGAATTTGGCATTGATTTTGAAGAATCCTTTGCACCAGTAGCTAGATTAGAAGCTATCAGATTATTACTTGCATATGCATGTTGTCATGGAATAAAACTCCATCAAATGGATGTAAAAAGTGCATTTCTCAATGGTTTAATAAAAGAAGAGGTGTATGTTGAACAATCCCCTGGTTTTGAATCTATAGACTGCCATGACCATGTTTACAGATTAGACAAAGTTCTCTATGGGCTCAAACAGGCATCTCGAGCATGGTATGATAGACTCAGCTCCTACCTCACTGAGAAAGGATATTCAAGAGGTAAAGTGGACCAAACCCTATTCACCAAGGTGAGAAATAATGACATTATTCTGATTCAAATCTACGTCGATGATATAGTTTTTGGATCCACTAAACCAAGCATGTGTGATGAATTCTCAAATTTGATGACCACAGAATTTGAGATGAGTCTCATGGGTGAGCTTCAATTTTTTCTAGGTCTATAAATCACCCAAAGCAAGGATGGATGCTTCATCAACCAGGCAAAGTACATTTCTGAATTATTGAAGAAATATCAAATGGAGAATCTTAAGGCAATCAGCACTCCCATGAGCACCAATACAAGTTTGGATGTAGATCTGCAAGGTTAATCAGTAGATACAAAGATGTATCGAGGTATGATCGGATCACTCCTCTATCTTACTGCATCTAGGCCAGACATCCAATTTTGTGTATGTATGTGTGCTAGGTGTAGACACGCCAAAATTGACGTTACTGTGAGTGCCTCTCGTATTACCTTGTAATGCCCCAATTTGACCCTCCAATTAACTTTGTTTGAGTTATTTTCCCCAATTTTCTTGGATTTCTCCCTTTTTTTCCCTCTTCTTATTTTTCCCTATTTTTCTGGATTTTTTGGGCAGTTTTCTCTATTTTTTGGATTTCACGACTTGAAGTGGGGCGTGTTTTAATTAACGGCCTGGTCTGAGGCGCGTTTTGAAGAAAGGACGACTAGAGGCAAAGGCGTCAGTTTCTGGAATTTTCTGATTTCCAAAACAGAAAAATAAGAATTAACGACCCTCCTTGGGTCGTGTTTTTAAATAACGCCTCTCCCTCAGGCGTCTCTTCATCATTTTTAAATACAGAAAGTTTTTATTGCTAAAATTAAATCCGTGAATTAACGCCTTTGTCCCAGTCGTGATTTCAATTAACGCCTTGACCAAGGTCGTCAATTCTTGTTCAATTCTGAACTCCATCAGCACCCCTTCCCTTCCTCACTTACACTCCTTTTTCACTTGCGAGAGGGTTCCTATGGCTTCCTAATATTGAAAGGACACTTGGAGGAAGGATCCCCCTTTCCATCCTACCAAAACTAAGTTTTCTAATTTTTTATGGAATTAATTCCGAATTTCCCTTCCTTTCCTCATTTAACCTCCTTTTCCACTTGGGAAAGAGTTCCTATGACTTTCCCAAGGTTGAAGGGACACTTGCCTAAGGTTTATCTCTTCCAAATCTAACTAAGACATGTTTTCTTATTTTCTCTTGGAATTAATTCTGAATCTCCCTTCCTTTCCTCATTTAACCTCCTTTTCCACTTGGGAAAGGGTTCCTATGACTTTCCAATGTTGAAGGGACACTTGCCTAATGTTTATCTCATTCTAAATCCCACTAAAACATGTTTTCCTAATTTCCCTTGGAATTAATTCTGAATTTCAACCCTATAAATAGAATCTCTCTCTCCCTTGTGAAAAATCATAAAGACCAATTCAAGAGGAGGTGCTGCCGGACCAAAGGCTCAAGGAGGAAGACTCTCATGCACCTAAAAGCTTCATCCATGGAGTTCTTCTTCCTCTATTGAAGATTAGAAGCCTCTACATCCATGGAGTTCTACATCATCTTCTTCCTCTATTGAAGATCTTCATCCTAACTTGAAGCCAAATTGGAGAAAACCACTAAGCTTTCCCCTCCTATCTCTTATTTTTGCTTTAGTTAATTGCATGCATCATATCATTTTTTCTTTTGTTTCTTTATTGAGATCTTCCCCTATTGTGCACTCTAGCACATCTCCATAGTGCAACACTTGCACATCTCCCTCTATTCTTCATCATACATCATCTTTTACCTACCCTTTTGCATAGGGGTTTAAAGGCCAAACACCAATAAGGTGTGTTCATATCCATGCTTTCTATGTCCATATTTACATTTGGATTTGATGCTACACATCTTGGTTTCTAATCCATGTTTGTCTATTGGTGTTTGTTAGTTTTGCAAGGGTAATCAATCAAGGAAAACTCTCTTCATCGGCCGGCCGATAGAAAGAGAAGGTGCACTCACAATCTCCCCCACATTTAAGGTATTTATATCGCGATCCCTCCATTAATTATTTGTTATATCCTTTGAGGCCCTCGCGTCTCTGGCGATCACATTCCCCTTAGCATCCTCTCATGCTCCCCTTTTCTCCTTCTTTTCCCATTCTTCTATTCATTTTCTTTTTCCTTTTAATTGTTCTAAGTGGATTTCTTAGAATCTACAAATTGACGATCACGGTGGGACACCTTTTGTTTTTCTTTTGATTACCCTTTCCCCTTGGGCACCCACGTGTGCCATCTCCCCATTTGCACCCACGGTGCATCTCCCTGTGTGCTCCACGTAGTACTCTCCCTATGTGATTTGTCAGTTTGATAGGTTTTTAGAAATTCCATTTATCCATCTCTTTTTTTAAAAAAAAAATGATGAGCATGCTATATCCCTTGTCATGTTTGATTGCCATGATTCTTATACTGAGATTGTGAGTGTTTTTCATTTCTATCGGTATTTTCCACTGTTTGAGCCCTATAGCCGTTGAAGTATTGAAGTAATTAACGCCCCTCTCAGAGGCGTCTTTTATCAGTATAACGCCTCACATCAAGGCATCTTTCACTTGAATAGCGCCTTACTGTAAGGCGTCATTTTTATTATCATTGTTTATTCGTGCTGATTACTGCCATTTGACGCCCCTGCTCCCGGGCGTCCATTCTAGAGAAAGCGTCTCACCCTAAGGCGCTATTTTTCTCTGCTTGCACTTCTTACAGTGACTAGCGACTGAGGCTCAGACGCGATTTATGGATGTAACGACCCTTCCCAGGTCGTCATTTGTTTTTGTTCTGTGTTGTTATCTGCTTGATACTGTCTGTTGCATTCATCCTTGCATTGGTTTGGGAGACCTCCTCTCCCCACACTTTTAGGAGTCACACCACCCTCTTGGTGAAGGAAGGACCCTCCATTGAGCACTCAGTCTCATTGGACCGGAAAATCCTAAACCAAGCCTCCATAAGTCCCCGCACCCGTGGATTCCCTCACGGACGCTGGGCAGGTTGTACCTTTGAA
This sequence comes from Amorphophallus konjac, assembly GCA_022559845.1. Classification (NCBI taxonomy): domain Eukaryota; kingdom Viridiplantae; phylum Streptophyta; class Magnoliopsida; order Alismatales; family Araceae; genus Amorphophallus; species Amorphophallus konjac. The sequence continues at coordinate 471,361,538 of CM040121.1, forward strand.
GTCCCGGGTTTAGTTGGCCTATGCATGGTGAGAGAGTGTTCCTAGTTGGCATCGGAGAAAACCACATTTGAAACTAGGTTCCCCCCTTGAGTGATCACATCAATTTGCATAAAATCAATTAATTTGCCAAGGTTCAAATAAAAGAAATCAAAGGTAACCCCATCCTAGCTTGTTTGCTATCTATGTGAGCTGTTTTGATTGCACATTGAATTGTTTGGGATACCTTGATAAGAAAGTCAACATGTTTAACTCAATTAATGTTCATGAGGGTGATCAGCCTAGCACATCTTATTCCCTTCAATTTCAACATATTCATCACAAGTCTCACCATAATCTTTTAAAGGGACCACGCCCTCATCTTCACGGTTTTGCCCCACCCATGGGCAATATCCAATCCCATGGTCCCTCGCCTCAATCGCGAGCCACTACTCCTACGGGACCGTCTCCTCCCGAAGATGAGAAGGTCTCCCAGATCTTGCATGCATTAGATCATCTCACCCCTCAACAAATCCAAGCCCTTAAGGCCGTTGTTAAGGGTGCACCTCATTCCCCTCATCCTCCTTCCAATCCTACGCGGGTGGCCCATCACCAACTTCCCTCTTCTATTCACATTCCTACCCGGGTAGCCCATCACCCATCTCCTCCTATTCACACTTCTCCTCGGGTGGTCCAATACCCGCCTCCTTCGTCCACACCTACCCCTATTCGGGTGGCCCGTCACCCGCCTCCTTTTATTCCTCCTCCACCACGGCCCCAAGGCCCATTTATTCCTTGCAACCCGGCCCATCCGGGTTCTTCTATGGGTCATCCCATTAATCCCCTTCCACGGCCTTTTTGTGCGGCCCCTCCTTCAAGGCCCTGCCGACCCTCTGTTGCTCAAGTCACACCCCTCCAACAAACTCTCCTCGACAAAGTCACTTTGTTGGAGGAACAATTAAAGAGGGTTACGAGCCCACGGCCCGCTCCTCCTACTCCAGTCAATCCCCTTTATGCGGCTCTAAATGACATTGCAAAGATGGAGAAAGATTGGAAGGATAGGAGAGACGGCTACGACGTCGACAGTTCAAGCAAGCAAGAGCCGGCAGATTTCAACGTTCAAGTGGACGCTGTCCATCCTCCACCCATTCACCCCATTCATTCATATGGCCCTCCGCCTCCGCCTACGCATTCACACTTGCATTCACCACATCATCTGCAATACCATTACATTCCACCACCTACTAATACATCTCCACCATGGCATCCACTTGAACTCGATAATGAAAAACCAAAAATTGAAGAATTCAAGACGGCACATGATGATGAAGCTCTGCAGGCATCCCTTCCGAGTTTTCTTCGTTTTCCTCTCCCTCCGCTACCACTGGATGAACCCCCTGCTCAAGATGATGCCATCGTCCTTAATATAACCCCCGCTTCTAAGACTTATTGGTGTTATGACGAGGGATCAATACTCCAATCACCCATGTCGGCGCACCAAGACATGTCTCCTACCCCAGACACCGCTCGCCCCATCCGGCGTTTCCTCCGGACCAAACCTGATACTTTTACACCTCCTGCTATACCATCAGCCTCCACAGCACCGGCCTCCGCTAAACCTCCACCTGCTATACCATTAGCCTCCACTTCATCAGCTAACCTCCTATTACCGCCACCTCGGCCCTCCATTATACCTTTAACCCATGACCTAGCCACTCCTATTCCACTACTTAACCCTTCACCCTTACCCGTGGCTAATCCTGAGCAGGATTCACCCCTTTTTGCACTCGAGCCAACCTCGACTGTTTCCGAGCAAAGGGAGAACCTCGACGTGTTTGAATCGCCATTTCCACTCACCCTTTCTCCAACACCTTCCATTATACCTCCACCATCTATGGAACCTTCCGCCTCCGCTTCACCCCCCTTTACTACTCGGAACAGGTGTCCTTCTGTAAGTACTTGTGATGAAGATGATCAAGAGCCGGAAAAGAAAGATTTGGCCGCGGCCATGATGTTCAAGATGCAAGAACTTATTTGTCGAATGCCAATCCAGGTTGTTGTGCCAAGAATGGTGGAAGAGGCCAAGCCCCCGCCGCTGCTCGCCAGAAGAGAATGCCAAGCGTTGATGCCGTATAAGTCTATGTCCAAGGGCCAGACAGGGCACCCCTTGTTCCGATCCTTCAATCTGGAACCTTCTATTTCATACAAGGGGCGAACGCCCGCTTTGTTCAACACTTTTCAAACACCACAATCCTTGGATATGACAATGCTTCACGCTCTAATTTTCCAATTCTCTCACATTGTCACTCTTCACCCTCCAAGGGAGTTGGCAATGATTGTTAAAGCTTCATCACAGACTTTGATTTTATCCGGTTGTACACTTTTGCTGCCGTGGAGGGGTAGACATGCTTCCACTAAGGGACCTTCCACCTTCTATTCAACTTCACCCACATTCACATCTATCATCTGTTAGGGTGCTAGGCCTGGATACAGAGGGGGGGGGGGGTGAATGTATCCCTCTACAAATTATGCCCAAATAAAAACTTGGATGCTAGAGATAGACACAGAATAGAATCAATTCAATTCAACTCAAACACAAACACTTGGAGCGCGCCTATTCAAGCATCTAGCGGAAGCAAAGCAAACAATCAAACCACTGCACAAGAGATTTTTAGGTGGTTCGGTCCACAGACCTACATCCACCCCTCACTCCCAACCGGAGTGAGACTTCACTAGCAAATGCTAGAACCAAACAGACTCAGTCTGCAAACAGTTGCTGCCACACGGCTTGACCAGGGGAACATCCTCCCCTCTTCCTCCCAACTGGAGGGACACCCAAGTGACTCCCAGCCACTTGGAAACTAGAGGTCGAAGACCTCTCTTCCTCCAGACCAGGAGGGACCCCTGGACTTGCAACCACAAGCCCAGAACCGGAGGACTAGCCTCCCTTCCTCTAACCAGAGGGAACCCACAAGTGACAACCTGTCACTTGCAACCCGGAGATCAGATCTCCCTTCTCCTGAACCAACAGGAGGAACCCGATCCCCAACAGGGCAATCGGAAGAACAAGGATGGAAAGATAATAAAAAAGAAAGTAAGAAAGGATGAAAAATCACAGCGCCAAAAGTTGGAAACGAAACACAAGTAATGTAGCTCTCAAGGGAGCAGATCTGGCTTGGATTTGATCCAAACGCCAGAGGCCAGAACTTCAAGCTTTTCCCACTTCTTCTCTACGAACTCCTTCTCTCTCTCTCTCTCTTTCTCTTCTGCTTCTTCACTCTTTTTCTTCTTCTTTCGCAGGCTCTCTTTTTCTCTTCCCTTCTCTTCTTCTTCTCTGCTACTCTTCTCTTCTACTGGATCGAACTCTCAGCACTACTGCTTTTCTGCAATTGCTCTCAAGGCTTCGATCACGATCTCTCTCTTTCTTCTTCTTCTCCTTTTCTTCTTCTTTTCTTTTTCTGGATCGAAGGGCTTTTCTACTCTCCAGGCTTTTTCTTCGATCAACTTCTTCAGACAACCGAGACTCCCCTTTATAGCAGCTTGAGCAGAGGCAGCACTGGGCGCGTGTGTCCTCCACATTTCTCGCCCAGATATTTGGCCACGTGTCAGCATTTCAGCTCCTTGGATCACGTGCCAAACACCTGCATGATTAAAGAAGTGTTCAGTCGATGAACAAAATCAACACAGGCTGTGCATAGTTAAGCAATGTATAGACTTATAGAAACCAATATAGCAAGTGTGTACAGAGTGAGGGAGTGTATAGACTTAGCAGTCTTCATGCGTGCTCAGTGTATATACTTGCTGAAGAGTGCATTATCATAACAGGAGAGTGTGTAGACTTCAGTGTAAGTCTTGAAGGAATCGAGTGTATAGGCTTGGAACAATAGTTAACCAAGTGTGAATCATGTGAGAGTGTATACACTTGAAGGTCTTCAGCGTCTTCAGTGAATGGACTTAATTAGTTCAGGGCAATCCATAGCAATGTATATACTTAGGCGTTTTGTTCAAAACAAAACCAATGTACAGACTTCATACTGTACAGACTTGATGTTGATCAACAGTCCTTGAACATCAGCCCAAGGCGTCAACGCTTCCATCGTGCAGCGTCGCCTCAGCTCCTCAGGCGAGATGCTCACGCCCTTGGTAACAGGCCAATGCGTCAACGGATCTAGTGTCAGCGTCACCTCAGTGAGTAAGACAGAAAGGTGTGCGTCTACGCAATCAGCCAAGTGCGTCAACGCACTAAAGGCACACGACCCATGAAGACAGACAGGCTGTACAGACTATGAAGAATAGTTCAGTGTATGTACTTAGGCAAGGCAACGAAGGTAAAGTTCCTGATGAACATACTTTCAGAGCTGAACGTAGGTAAAGAACCCAATGTGCAGACTTGGAAGAGCAACGTAGGAATAGATGCCAATGTCTAGACTTTGGCAAACAACGATGTACAGACTTACACAGTTCCAGCTGAAGGATGTATAGACTTGGAGTCCAATGCACACGGCTGTACAGACTTTGAGGCTTAATGCAAAGGCCAGTGTACAGACTTCTAAATGCTGAAGCGTTGTAGACTTTTCATGAGACGCTAAAGTCTATTCAGACTTGACCAGTGAGACACTGATAGAGACGATGCAATGAGCAGACTTAATTCTGATGCATGCGATGTGCAGACTTTAACATAAGACGCTGCATGAGACGGTAGGCTGTACAGACTTGCAAAGTTCTGAATGAGACGATCGGCTGAAGGACCGATGTACAGACTCTGAATGTGAAGGCAGTCTGTATAGACTTGAATCGCTTGAAGCGATGTACAGACTTGGTGAGGCTCAAGCAGTGTACAGAGTTGAAGGTCTCACAATCAAGTGTATAGACTTAGGATATTAAGACCAATGTATAGACTTCAGCTTGAGACGCTCTTTAAGACGATGAGGTCTGTATAGACTTCTCATGAAAACCAGTGTTCAGACTTGAAAGTTCAATGCCACAATGTATAGACTTTGTCCAAGGAAACGAATGTATGGACTTGATGATCCACTGTGGATATATAGACTCAATCAAATGAAGAGCTTCCAGTGTATGGATTTGAGTTAAGTGCATTGGCTGTACAGACTTCAATAATCAAACAGGCTGCACAGACCACTGTATAGACTTTGCCACAGTCTAATGAAGAGACTTGAAGAACCTGAACTGATGAGTCGACGCATCAGCTCAAGGCGTTGACGCACTACGGTGTGGACTTTACGCTGTACAGTCTTTGAAAGAGGACCGTTAAGGAGGCACCTAGTGTCAACGCATTGCCCAAGCAGCGTGGACGCAGCAGATCAACTATTTCTTACTGCTACCTCTGAAGAGCCTTTGCAGCGTCGACGCTGCAGTTCGATGGGTCGACGCTGCAGTATAAACTGCTGTCTTAAGAACAACAGTAACATGACTGAACATAATCAATTATGCAATGCCATATCAGAACATATGAAGAATTGCATTATGATCAGAAAGTGAATACTAGCATGAAGACTCACACAAGATGACTCACAGTGAATTCACACAAGATGACTCACAATGAATAACTCACTTCAAAGGCCAATCATCAAAACCACCATTACAGCATTAAAACCATCATCAAAATCGCATGGGCACAATAATCTCCCCCTTTTTGATGATGGCAACATGATGCAGTGAGTCAGTCTGATGACTCAAACTATTCTCCCCGTTTGACTTCATCAAAAAGAAAATAGTTTGAGAAATTAAAGCATGTATAAAAATTCAGTCAATTTCTCCCCCTTGCAAGAACATGATTCTCCCCCTTTGAGAGTTTTAGCAAAAAGTCATTAGTTAGAGATGATCAAAAGAAGCCAGCATGCAATGATTGAATGAAAGTCTCCCCCTTTGTGGCAAACAATCTCCCTCATTTGGTATAAACAAGATGAACCATGGGAGGGGGTAAATGCAAAAATACAGATGCAACAAGAAATGCAATACTTCCCCCTAAGTATATGAATGCAAGGATAGAAATGATCTGAAGACGATTCAGTATGACTAGGAATGCTCCCCCTGAATAAGTGGAATCTTATGAAATAGATGAGAAGGAGACCACAGGGGCAAACAAGGAGAAGTTCAGGTCAATGACCTAAGGAAAGTGAGCAGAAAGGTTCAAATAATCAGATTTATAAATAAGCTCCAAACAGAAATAATTCAGCAAGATTTTCAAGGAGATATCAATCTCATAAATCCAAAACATAATTTTTCAAAGTCTTCCATTATAGGGACTTATGAATGAGCCTTTTGAACAACATGGTTTAAACATGATGTATGCAGAGTTTATCAATAAAATTCTGTATTGATATCTAAAACCATATTTTAATAAAAATGAACCAAGCCCTCATATTTATCTTGATTGTCCTCCCTTTGTCTTACACAATCAAATTTATTGACTTCTTTCAGAATTACATGCACTAGTATTGAGATTAAGCAATTATGAAGTCATATTATTTTGTCTAGGGTTGTAGCAATTTGATTTTAGCATCAATATTCAGATATTTCAATTTGTTCAACAATTTTCCATGCTACAAATTTTACGAGCACTCTAGTTCAGTGCACACATTGTAACTAGAGGATATACCTTGATCAGAGGCCAATATCCCTAAGCCCTTAGTGTGACTAACTGTCATGCTTTATGTGAACAGAGTTAACATTTACACATCATGACAAACTACAACTCATTTTTTAATGAGTGAGTTGTATTTCTCAGTGTGCATGCCATTGCTCTGCCTGATTTTCAATGAATTTTATGCAGAGTTAACTAAGGCACCTCATGACACAGTCCTTTGGACATGTGTTTCTCAGTGACCAATGTCATTGCTCTGACAGATATTACCCTTTAGACATTTCAGAAAAATTCATTTGCTTCAAATCAATAATAGTTTCATGTACTTAATCAGTTGAAGTCATGTATTCAAAAGTGCAGATTTCAGAAGTTTTCACAAGACACAACATGAAACAGATGGTTAAGGTTTATTAAACATGCTTCAGATATTTTTAAGAGATTTTAAAGTCAACCCTTGAGTACATTAAACTTAAACCACCTGAGTTATTTCAGATATTCATAAAAACGTATAATAGAAGATTTCTAGTTCAAAAGTTTTCAGATTTATGATCGAGATAGCCCATTGAAATCTTCATGAAGGACTGATAGAATTTTGAACCCAAATGATACCAATTGATAGGAGAAATACCAATTGTTAAGAGAGATTGTGAAGCTCAAGGTTTTCAGAATATGATTAAGGTTTGTCAACAAAATCAGTAAGAGAGGATATGCAATGAGTTCTGACACATGTATGCATTTGACAACCTATATGCAATGCATTGACTCCCCTCACAATATGCATTCAAACTCTCTTTTTTGGCATTTTCAATATAAGGAAATGCAATGCACTATATGTATGCAGGGACATGCAAGAACTCAACATTGAATGCTATGCAAGGATATGCAACTTACTCCCCCTGAAAACATGCAATGTTTGCACTGAGAACTGAACATATGAGACCAAATGATTCATGCACATTCAGACTGTCCTAACCAGCAAGGTGACCCATGGTACTAGGCGGAGCAGTTGGTCTAAAAGACCACCTCACACATAGTAAGAACCTCCAGACAGACCTCCCTGCCTTTTGGTACCTTACCATTTATATACCATTGAGGTCATGCATAAATATTCAACATGCAGTCCTATATGCAATTCAGAATTTCAGTGAGCTATTGCAACACACAAGTTTCAAGTCACACTCATATGCAGTTCAGATTTTTTAGAAAATTCGAAATGCCATTTGTTTTCAGAGTCTATGCATAACACAATTATCAAGCAATTGAAATTGGCCTATGTATGCATCAGATACAGACAACCCTTCTTAATCTGATATTTGCACAGAACTCTCAGCAAATGCATGATCAGAAAATAATGCACATGGCAGATGATAAATGAAAATGCAAAAAAAGATTTAACTTGCTATGCATTAAAACTAAAAGCAAGAAGAGCAGGAAGTTTACCTGAAAAGTTCAGTTTGGGGTTTTCTTCTTGAGTGCCTTGGATCATTACCCCTTTTTATTCCAGTCCCAAGGCACACCTGCATAGCAATGTTATTTTGCACAAACAGGTGCCCAAGAAGTCTTGGGTCCTGACATGACAGTATTACTCCTAGCAGGTTTTCTCAACAATTTTCGTGCATGAAGGTCATCAGATTTCATCAAATTACAATTATACATTGAGTGACCAATTTGTCCACAGCAATGGCATGAATTAGCATATTTCAAATTCCTCTTATGCACATTTCTGTTGTCATGAAGTTCATTTGCAGAGAGAGAGTTCTGTTTACTATAATGATAGTAAGATGCACCAGATTTCGGATTTAATCTATGCACATTCTTGTTAGCATGAAATCCATGTGTATATGCATGAGATTTTCTGTTAACAAAATAAGAATTCTGTTTACCAAAATCAGTTTGGTTTTGATATTCTGCCAGCCAACAGGTTGCATCCCTATGGCCTGGCTTCCCACAGTGATAGCATGCAGGAGACTTTCCAATGGCAGGTTTAGAATTTACTTTTCTACCCTGAGCATGCCAACAGTGGGCTGCTATGTGGCCCATCTTGCCACAGTGAAAGCATGAATTAGAACTTTTCTTACCAGCATTCAGCCAGCATTCAAATCTCTTATGACCCAATTTTCCACAATTAAAGCATGTCATATGCTGGTATATTGGAACAGACTTGTTCTTGTTAAGAGCATGATCGTTTGCATGAAATTTTTTCTTATCACTAACAAACCAGCATTGTGAAATTTTATGTCCTAGTTTACCACAATGAAAACACTCAACTTTCCTTTTCTGAGATGAAAGATTTTTATCATAATATCTCCTAGCATTCTTATCATCCTTCTCCATCAACTTACACTCATGCATCAGATGTCCAGCTTTATGATAGTAATGACAGATAATCTTCTTTTTAGATGCATGTGAGTGTGTGTGAGGACTGTGATCAGCAAACACTGATGGACCCTTTTTATTTATTTTCTGTTTTTCAATCATTTTCTGATTTTTATCATGTTTTTCTGTTTTCTTAGCCTTATACTGAGGTGAAGATGAAGTAGAAGACTTTTCCGGTTCAAAAGATTTAACAAAAATAGTTTTCAAATTGTATCCATCGACCTTCCTCATGACTGGACTGTAGCCCAGTCCCTCTTTCTTAAAATTATCCTTTGCTCCCAATATTTTCTGAGCAATGGGCTATTTGTCTTTGGAGGTGGTGGCTACATCTGAACCACTTACAAAAGATGTCATAACTTTATTCTGAAATTCCGTCTTGTTTATCTTATTGTAGCCCAACCCTTCCTTTTTGACATTTACTTTTGTTCCTAGCAATTTGTTCAGATTATCTTGCCCACAAACAAATTTAGACAAAGAGTTTTTTAAGTCTTGAATTTTATTTTCTAGTGAGGAAATGTGTAACTCATAACTGGCAATCTCTTGCTCACTGCAGTTCATAGCTTCATTCAAAACTTTGTTAGCAGTTTTATACTTCTCAATTTCATTTTCCAGATTGCTCAGTTTATCAGAATCTTCAATATAAACAGTTTTTCCTCTTTCCAAAACTAGAAGTCTCTCTGACATAGTGGAGTTCAGCATTTTTAATTTCTCATTTTCTTCCTTAAACTTGTCATTTTGAATTAACTCATTTATCAAGATCTGATCATCTGAGTTAGTTTCAAGTTTTCTTCCAGCCTTGAATTCCTTCAAATCTTTTTCCTTCTTTTCAATGTTTTTCTGTAATTCCACATTCACAGATTTGATGGCCTCAAGTTTTTCAGCAAACAAGTTCTTCTCTTGCTCAAGTTTCTCAGATTTTTTATCATTTTTATTAGTAGATATTCTCAGAGAATCATTTTCAGATTTCATCTTGTTTAAATCTGAGTTTACACTTTCAAAGTTTTTCAGCAATTTTTCATACTGGTCATGATAGTTAACAATAGTCTGATTATCATTATCTGAGTTCAATTTTTCTTTGAGTTCAGATATCACATTTATATGATCTTGATTTTCAGTTTTCAATAATGAAACTTGTTTCTTCAGTATTTGAAAGTCAGACATACAAGCATCATGAATATTTTTCAATTCAACATAATTTCTACAAGGAGAGCTTGAACTATCTAAACCAGCACCCTTCTTCAATTTTTTATACTGTTTTCTTAACAGTTCATGAGATTCAAATAATTCAGCATATGCATTCTCCCAATCTTCTAGAGAGACATTCTCGAAGAGATTTACCTCATCATCATCATCTTCTTCAGTTTGATTGCTGCCTTGATCGCTTCTGTTGGCCATCATGCAGCTTGTTTGATTTCCTTTCCGGGCTCCCTTCATCATCTCCAACATATCCCTTGCAGATCTGCAATCAAGGAAACATGAGTGAAAGGCTTTGTCAGTGGCTGCTTTCATCAGATTTATAGCTGTCTGATTCTCCTCATACATTGATTCGTGACTGTCAGTCCATTTGGACCTTTTCCTTGGTAATTTATGAGGACCTTGTGAAATCACTTTCCACAGGTCTGGATCAACAGATTTAATATAAGCACGTAGCGCACTGTGCCACTGGTTGAAATCAGAACCACTAAAGATGGGTGGACAAGCCATTGAAACATATAGCAGATTAATTCAATGCAACAGGAATATTGATGCACTAAAAATAAATTAGCACCTAAGACCGCAAGATCGAATCTGCAGGTCGCTGGACCTTGTATGCAGACACTTTCTCTGATACCAACTGTTAGGGTGCTAGGCCCGGATACAGAGGGGGGGTGAATGTATCCCTCTACAAATTATGCCCAAATAAAAATTTGGATGCTAGAGATAGACACAGAATAGAATCAATTCGATTCAACTCAAACACAAACACTTGGAGCGCGCCTATTCAAGCATCTAGCGGAAGCAAAGCAAACAATCAAACCACTGCACAATAGATTTTTAGGTGGTTCGGTCCACAGACCTACATCCACCCCTCACTCCCAATCGGAGTGAGACTTCACTAGCAAATGCTAGAACCAAGCAGACTCAGTCTGCAAACAGTTACTGTCACACAGCTTGACCAGGAGAACAGCCTCCCCTCTTCCTCCCAACTGGAGGGACACCCAAGTGACTCCCAGCCACTTGGAAACTAGAGGTCGAAGACCTCTCTTCCTCCAGACCAGGAGGGACCCCTGGACTTGCAACCACAAGCCCAGAACCGGAGGACTAGCCTCCCTTCCTCTAACCAGAGGGAACCCACAAGTGACAACCTGTCACTTGCAACCCGGAGATCAGATCTCCCTTCTCCTGAACCAACAGGAGGAACCCGATCCCCAACAGGGCAATCGGAAGAACAAGGATGGAAAGATAATAAAAAAGAAAGTAAGAAAGGATGAAAAATCACAGCGCCAAAAGCTGGAAACGAAACACAAGTAATGTAGCTCTTAAGGGAGCAGATCTGGCTTGAATTTGATCCAAACGCTAGAGGCCAGAACTTCAAGCTTTTCCCACTTCTTCTCTACGAACTCCTTCTCTCTCTCTCTCTTTCTCTTCTGCTTCTTCACTCTTTTTCTTCTTCTTTCGCAGGCTCTCTTTTTCTCTTCTCTTCTCTTCTTCTTCTCTGCGACTCTTCTCTTCTACTAGATCGAACTCTCAGCACTACTGCTTTTCTGCAATTGCTCTCAGGGCTTCGATCACGATCTCTCTCTTTCTTCTTCTTTTCTTTTTCTGGTTCGAAGGGCTTTTCTGCTCTCCAGGCTTTTTCTTCGATCAACTTCTTCAGACAACTGAGACTCCCCTTTATAGCAGCTTGAGCAGAGGCAGCACTGGGCGCGTGTGTCCTCCACATTTCCCGCCCAGATATTTGGCCACGTGTCAGCATTTCAGCTCCTTAGATCACGTGCCAAACACCTGCATGATTAAAGAAGTGTTCAGTCGATGAACAAAATCAACACAGGCTATGCATAGTTAAGCAATGTATTGACTTATAGAAACCAATATAGCAAGTGTGTACAGAGTGAGGGAGTGTATAGACTTAGCAGTCTTCATGCGTGCTCAGTGTATATACTTGCTGAAGAGTGCATTATCATAACAGGAGAGTGTGTAGACTTCAGTGTAAGTCTTGAAGGAATCGAGTGTATAGGCTTGGAACAATAGTTAACCAAGTGTGAATCATGTGAGAGTGTATACACTTGAAGGTCTTCAGCGTCTTCAGTGAATGGACTTAATTAGTTCAGGGCAATCCATATCAATGTATAGACTTAGGCGTTTTGTTCAAAACAAAACCAATGTACAGACTTCATACTGTACAGACTTGATGTTGATCAATAGTCCTTGAACATCAGCCCAAGGCGTTAACGCTTCCATCGTGCAGCGTAGCCTCAGCTCCTCAGGCGAGATGCTCACGCCCTTGGTAACAGGCCAATGCGTCAACGCATCCAGTGTCAGTGTCACCTTAGTGAGTAAGACAGAAAGGTGTGCGTCTACGCAATCAGCCAAGTGCGTCAACGCACTAAAGGCACACGACCCATGAAGACAGACAGGCTGTACAGACTATGAAGAATAGTTCAGTGTATGTACTTAGGCAACGCAACGACGGTAAAGTTCCTGATGAACATACTTTCAGAGTTGAACGTAGGTAAAGAACCCAATGTGCAGACTTGGAAGAGCAACGTAGGAATAGATGCCAATGTCTAGACTTTGGCAAACAACGATGTACAGACTTGCACAGTTCCAGCTGAAGGATGTATAGACTTGGAGTCCAATGCACACGGCTGTACAGACTTTGAGGCTTAATGCAAAGGCCAGTGTACAGACTTCTAAATGCTGAAGCATTGTAGACTTTTCATGAGACGCTAAAGTCTATTCAGACTTGACCAGTGAGACACTGATAGAGACGATGCAATGAACAGACTTAATTCTGATGCATGCGATGTGCAGACTTTAACATAAGACGATGCATGAGACGGTAGGCTGTACAGACTTGCAAAGTTCTGAATGAGACGATCGGCTGAAGGACCGATGTACAGACTCTGAATGTGAAGGTAGTCTGTATAGACTTGAATCGCTTGAAGCGATGTACAGACTTGGTGAGGCTCAAGCAGTGTACAGAGTTGAAGGTCTCACAATCAAGTGTATAGACTTAGGATATTAAGACCAATGTATAGACTTCAGCTTGAGACGCTCTTTAAGACGATGAGGTCTGTATAGACTTCTCATGAAAACCAGTGTTCAGACTTGAAAGTTCAATGCCACAATGTATAGACTTTGTCCAAGGAAACGAATGTATGGACTTGATGATCCACTGTGGATATATAGACTCAATCAAATGAAGAGCTTCCAGTGTATGGACTTGAGTTAAGTGCATTGGCTGTACAGACTTCAATAATCAAACAGGCTGCACAGACCACTGTATAGACTTTGCCACAGTCTAATGAAGAGACTTGAAGAACCTGAACTGATGAGTCGACGCATCAGCTCAAGGCGTTGACGCACTACAGTGTGGACTTTACGCTGTACTATCTTTGAAAGAGGACCGTTAAGGAGGCACCTAGCGTCAACGCATTGCCCAAGCAGCGTGGACGCAGCAGATCAACTATTTCTTACTGCTACCTGTGAAGAGCCTTTGCAGCGTCGACGCTGCAGTTCGATGGGTCGACGCTGCAGTATAAACTGCAGTCTTAAGAACAACAGTAACATGACTGAACATAATCAATTATGCAATGCCATATCAGAACATATGAAGAATTGCATTATGATCAGAAAGTGAATACTAGCATGAAGACTCACACAAGATGACTCACAGTGAATTCACACAAGATGACTCACAGTGAATAACTTACTTCAAAGGCCAATCATCAAAACCACCATTACAGCATTAAAACCATCATCAAAATCACATGGGCACAACATCATCGATTTTTCATGGGCCACTCCACAGGCGAAGAGGAGGATCTCATCCTCTCATCCCTCGTATTCTTCACATTCTTTGCATTTCATGCATTCATTGCATCTGTTGCATTGCATCCGCATACATTTGCACTTCTTCTTTCTCAGGTTTCCGGACCCGTATCTTCCCCGCCTTCCGGAACCTCCGGATCTTCCGCATTTCCCATCTTATTCATCTTCATCCTCAGGGTCTGCGGGTCCCCTTACACTGCCCGGGCATTGCACCCTCTCCAATCTTTCCTCAGGGCATCGTGCCCCTTTCCAACCATTGCATCCGGACTCCCCGAATTTCTCTCCCGTCCTCCCTGGGCATCGCGTCCCATGGTATCTTCCTCCTCCGGAACCTCCGGATCTAGCTCTTTGGGCATCGCGCCCCTGCACACCCTCAAGTCCGGATCTTCTGGGCTTCTTACTGATTCTCCCTGGGCATCGTGCCCCTTTCCGTCTTCTTCCTCCGGAACCTCCGGACTTTCTCCCAGGGCATCGCGCCCTCTTCTATCTTCTTCCCCCGGAACCTCCAGATCCTTCACCCCTCTCTCAATCCCTTGGGCATGACGCCCCTTTCCATTTTCTACCCCCGGAACTTCCGTACCTTCCATCTTTCCTCCAATTCATCCTCTTGCTTCTCTGGGACATCATGTCCTTCATTCTTTTCTTCCTTTTCTATCATCTTTTTCCATTCCGAGGGCAACGCGTCCCTCGATATTTCCCTCCGGAACCTCCGGACCCTCCTGATCCTTTTCATCCACTCTTCCCTAGGCACCGTGTCCCTCGGCATCTCATTCCTCCGGACCCTCCGGACCCTCCATCTTTCTTCCGATTCATCTTTCTGCTCCTCCGGGACATCACATCCTTCATTTTCTTCCTCCTTTTCCATCATCTTTTTCCCTATTTCTTCCCTGGGCACCGCGTCCTTCGATATCTTATCCCTCCGGAGCCTCCGAATGATTCCTCCTATCATGATTCTCCTCCTTTACTCCCAGACCCTCCAGATCCGCCTCTTTCCATCTATCAATTTCTTCTTCTGATTCCCCCTAATCCTGGGTCTGACCCAACTTCTTCCACATCCACTGCCTTGGGCATCTGCCCATTCTCTCACTGCTTTCGAGGCTTTAGTCCTCACTCCTCCTTCTAATTCTCCGCTTCTTCTGTAGACCTTTCATGTGATCAGGGTCTCCACACCTTAGTGAGGGAGTTCTAGCCCTCGCCTCTCTTCCTTTTTTCCTTATTCGTCTGAGTCTGGTCTTGGCACCACTCCTTCTTGTTAAGCCACTTTCAAACCCTTTGCTTCCAATCCTTTTGACTGCCAAAGAGGACTATCCCACGATGATCAACCTCGCCTCTGACAGCTGCTTCTACAAAGGTTGCAAGGTAACATATTGGCGTAAGTACGCAGTATTATGATATCATTATCTCACGCATGATTTTCAAAGTGAAGTGCTTCTTAACATGATTAAGAGTGATATTTTGAGCCTTTATCCTAGGAATTTATATGTATTGAATTTCATCTTTAAAAAAAAAACTGAAAGAGTCTTTAGGCTTGCTCTGTAGCACCTTTGGTTAATAAAAAACCCACCCCGGGAATTCGACATTCTCTCCCCGCTTGTTAAGAGTAACCCTTAGCTGGGCATTCCACACACTTCACGGCGTCCTTAGCCGGCTCCTTTGGTTAAACACCGTCCCTACTTTGGCCATGCCATGAGTATATCTGAAAGTCTTTTCTCTTCTTTACTCGGCCGAATGCAGGGGCAAGAGGTTGACGGATGAGATGACCCACCCAGGGTAATCCCCAATACGAGAGGAGTCTCAAATAGGGGCAGTCTTGACTGAAAATCAATATGAGTTTTCATATGAGTTTTCATGATATACATCTCGCCAAAAGGGCTATTATGAAAATCAAGTCAAAATTTCGATAAAAGCAAAATTGTGAATTATGGCATGTCAAGAGTGGCAAAGTCCCCGCAGGGAAAACCCTAGTCGTATGTATGTCAAGGGTCTAAAAATCAAAGGCACAAAGTCCCGGCACAACAGACTACCTTTTTGAGGGGAAACACCTTGGAAGGAATTCAAGTCCCGACATCTCCCATCCTGCATAAAGCTTATCCTCAAT
Organism: Amorphophallus konjac; assembly: GCA_022559845.1. NCBI lineage: Eukaryota > Viridiplantae > Streptophyta > Magnoliopsida > Alismatales > Araceae > Amorphophallus > Amorphophallus konjac. Next base: position 471,377,626 of record CM040121.1, read on the forward strand.
TATTCTTCTCTTCTCCCTCTAAGACCGAATGTTTCTCGGGTATGGCCTTGGTAGGAGCACCGTTAATCAAGGGCAGTCAGTTATAGGGCGCCACCCTTCAATGCACGCTCGGCTTTGGGTAATTTTAGCAAAAGGGGAAGGAACAATGACCCCTAGGCAGTGGTTCAAAAACACCCTTTGATGCTGCATTAACAATGTCTAAATAAAAAAAAACAAAAAAATCAAAAGAAAAAAAAATAAAAAAAAACTTGAATGTTTCCTAAGTCAAAATGTAAAATTTTTTTTGAATATTTTCTAAGCCAAAATCCAAAAAAAATTGAATATTTCCTGATTAAAATCTAACAAAAATTGAATATTTTCAAAATTCATAATAAAAATTCAAATATTTTTTAAAATCCACATAAAAATTCAAATATTTTCAAAACTCATAAAAATTTACATATTTCAAAATCCAAAAAATTACATTGTATTTTTCTGATGGTGCTTTTGCAGGAACGACAACTTTACAAGGACCAAGAGCACGGGATGAGTCCTCTCCATTCATTGCCATCTACCTTTTGATTCTTCCCATGTTCATAATTGATCACATCTTCATAATTTACTATGCATTACTCTGATTATTCATCTCCAAATCTTTTTTATCAAATCTTGCTGATCACTCCGCCGATGGGCATTATCAGATCTTGATCATTCAACTCCAAATCTTGATTAGCCAAGTTGTCATCCTCATGACAAATGACAAACAATGATGCTATGCTATCTATGCTTTAATGATGCTATCTATGTTATTCATGTCTTTCACGCTGTGCACACTTGAATGCTATTCATGATATGATACATACATGCTATTGATGCTTTGATTCATGCTATGCTTGCTATGCTTAAATGCCTTATTCATTACTTGTTATCTTTTATATCTTGGCTGATGAATCTTTGAGCGCAGGAAGAAGCTCTTGGTCCCACCGACTGGGCATCATCATCCAAGCCCCACTGTGCTTGCACCTCATTTCTCAGTTCCCCCATGCTCATTGCTATCACCATCCCCCCTGTATGCATTCTACTATATGTTACATACGCTACTATATTATATCAAGGACCTTGTGACTTTGGTAAATCTGGGATTTGAGTTCCCCTTCATCAAAAATAATGATGATTCTAGAGGAGTCTTAGTCACACGGATAGGCCGTTGAGCCGTCCAAGACTGGGGACGATGGTTCCCTTTTGCGAGTTGATGCGTGGATAAACGGGCTTCGGCTTAGTATCGGCTCGCAGAATGGGTTTCTTGATCCAGTCTTGGCAGTTTAACAATATTATCCTTGATTATCTTATATTTTCATTTGTTTTAATTTTTTCTTTTAAACCCATCATACATTCATATAGGAGTTTGAAACAATTTTTGGAAAATCATTCTGATAAGCTGATTTGGAGAGTCAAATTGATCTTAATCTTTCCAGATATAAGATATTCATTACTGATGGAATCCTCAGTTCGTTTTGTCACTGTTTTGGGTCATTTTCTCGAAAGCTCCTTGTTTGGATTTCTATCATCTTATCTCAATCCTTTTACTTTGATCCACCTTGGCTGCAGCACGTCCACATTGGCTGGTAACCGCTCCCCAATGGTGAAACCTACAGGTTTGTGACCTGGGGTACTTCCACTGCGCTGGAAGTTGATCATTCTTCGTCGTGCCCGCGTGCACACTCCTCCTCTTATCCAAACATCGTTGATTTCATTGAGATTCCTGGGATTGCTTCATCTCGAGCTTTTGATTTCATTCTCATCAAGTGATGTTGATTGCGTGTCTCATCACACCTTGGCATCTACTTTTCAGTTTGCTCTGCTCCCTTGCAAAGCAGACGCCAAGGCGGGGCAGCTATAGACACGCCAAAATTGACGTTACTATGAGTGCCTCTCGTATTACCTTGTAATGCCCCAATTTGACCCTCCAATTAACTTTGTTTGAGTTATTTTCCCCAATTTTCTTGGATTTCTCCCTTTTTTTCCCTCTTCTAATTTTTCCCTATTTTTTTAGATTTTTTGGGCAATTTTCTCTATTTTTTGGATTTCACGACTTGAAGTGGGGCGTGTTTTAATTAATGGCCTGGTCTGAGGCGCGTTTTGAAGAAAGGACGACTACAGGCAAAGGCGTCAGTTTCTGGAATTTTCTGATTTCTAAAACAGAAAAATAAGAATTAACGACCCTCCTTGGGTCGTGTTTTTAAATAACGCCTCTCCCTCAGGCGTCTCTTCATCATTTTTAAATACAGAAAGTTTTTATTGCTAAAATTAAATCCGTGAATTAACGCCTTTGTCCCAGTCATGATTTCAATTAACACCTTGACCAAGGTCGTCAATTCTTGTTCAATTCTGAACTCCATCAGCACCCCTTCCCTTCCTCACTTACACTCCTTTTTCACTTGCGAGAGGGTTCCTATGGCTTCCTAATATTGAAAGGACACTTGGAGGAAGGATCCCCCTTTCCATCCTACCAAAACTAAGTTTTCTAATTTTTTATGGAATTAATTCCGAATTTCCCTTCCTTTCCTCATTTAACCTCCTTTTCCACTTGGGAAAGAGTTCCTATGACTTTCCCAAGGTTGAAGGGACACTTACCTAAGGTTTATTTCTTCCAAATCTAACTAAGACATGTTTTCTTATTTTCTCTTGGAATTAATTCCGAATTTCCCTTCCTTTCCTCATTTAACCTCCTTTTCCACTTGGGAAAGGGTTCCTATGACTTTTCAATGTTGAAGGGACACTTGCCTAATGTTTATCTCATTCCAAATCCCACTAAAATATGTTTTCCTAATTTCCCTTGGAATTAATTCCGAATTTTAACCCTATAAATAGAATCTCTCTCTCCCTTGTGAAAAATCATAAAGACCAATTCAAGAGGAGGTGCTGCCGGACCAAAGGCTCAAGGAGGAAGACTCCCATGCACCTAAAAGCTTCATCCATGGAGTTCTTCTTCCTCTATTGAAGATTTGAAGCCTCTACATCCATGGAGTTCTACATCATCTTCTTCCTCTATTGAAGATCTTCATCGTAGCTTGAAGCCAAATTGGAGAAAACCACTAAGCTTTCCCCTCCTATCTCTTATTTTTGCTTTAGTTAATTGCATGCATCATATCATTTTTTCTTTTATTTCTTTATTGAGATCTTCCCCTATTGTGCACTCTAGCACATCTCCATAGTGCAACACTTGCACATCTCCCTCTATTCTTCATCATACATCATCTTTTACCTACCCTTTTGCATAGGGGTTTAAAGGCTAAACACCAATAAGGTGTGTTCATATCCATGCTTTCTATGTCCATATTTACATTTGGATTTGATGCTACACATCTTAGTTTCTAATCCATGTTTGTTTATTGGTGTTTGTTAATTTTGCAAGGGTAATCAATCAAGGAAAACTCTCTTCATCGGTCGGCCGATAGAAAGAGAAGGTGCACTCACAATCTCCCCCGCATTTAAGGTATTTATATCGCGATCCCTCCATTGATTATTTGTTATATTCTTTGAGGCCCTCGCGTCTCTGGCGATCACATTCCCCTTAGCATCCTCTCATGCTCCCCTTTTCTCCCTCTGTTCCCATTCTTCTATTCATTTTCTTTTTCCTTTTAATTGTTCTAAGTGGATTTGTTAGAATCTACACTAGGTTTCAATCTGATCCTAAAGAATCCCACTTGATTTCTGTCAAGTGTATCTTTCGATACCTTGCTGGAACTCGAGACTTAGGGATTTGGTATCCTGCATCTTGCACTTTTGATCTTGTATCATACTCAGATGCAGGCTATGATTGATGCAAACTTGACAGGAAAAGCACAAGTGGCTATTGCCAATTTTTGGGAGGGTGTTTGGTTTCTTGGGCATCCAAGAAACAACACTCAGTGGCACTATCCACTACAGAGGCAGAATATGTCGCTGCAGGGAGTTGTGGCACTCAAGTGTTGTGGATCAAACACCAACTCCAGGATTATCAAACTGATCTTGGATGTGTCCCAATATTGTGTGATAACACAAGTGCCATTAACCTGGCAAAGAATCTCATCCAACACTCTAGGACCAAACATATCGAAATAAGGCATCACTTCTTGCGAGATGAAGTTAATAAAAGTAGCTTTAAATTGATTTTTGTAGACTCTGAACATCAACTAGCTGACATTTTCACCAAGCCACTGAATAATGAAATATTCTCTTGTCTTAGGAGAGAGCTTGGTTTGTGCAATCCTCATTTTGTTGCCTAAATTGATTGCTTGATTTCTTCCTTGAAACTTGTCTGATTAACTTTGCCTAGAAATAAATTGATTGCATGTCCTGCTTGAGTTGCAAATACCTGTTTTCTAAATAAGTCACAGATTTAGGGGGAGTTTAGTTTTGAGCATATCTATTTAATAATTGCATCTTCATTCATATTGTCTGTCATGAATAAATGGAGGGAAAGTTTGCATCAGTTTTTAGACATGAAGTGTGAATGTGCATGTTAGAAGCAATGTATGGACTTGCTGGGTTGTAATGCAGAATGCACTTGAACAAATGCAATGAATGTATAGAGTTGCTTAAGCTAACGCATGGAACAAGTATGTATAGACTTGGATGTTCAAATGCAGTGTATGGGCTTGTGTATGCAGGGCAGACAATGTGTAGACTTGCGTGATGCACAACCATATGCAATGTATAGACTTGGATGAGCTGCAAAGGCTATACAGACACACTGCAATGTATAGACTTAGCGTGCTATGCAAAGGCTGTATAGACTTAGCGTGCTTCAAAGCAACCATGTGCAGACTTTACCGATGTATAGACTTAGTGTTCTGAACGTAGGTAACGCTAAGGAATGCAATTCTGTTCTGTTAGAGTCAGTTATCTGGGTATCTGAAGAGTGGTTTATGAGACTGAGTCAACACTGAAAGACAACTTCTGAAAATAGGCTACAAGTTAAACTGACTGGTTAAATGAGTTAACGCAGTCACTTGGATGAGTTGACGCACTGATGTAAACCTGGTGCAAATCAGTTCTGGAATTAATTGGATTACTTCAGAAGGGTTACCGCAGCTCTAAAGTTTGGATCTCACATATCCTTTTCTTGGTGTCATCAACCTTGTTGCTTCTACTTTCAGTTTTTCAACTTGTAGTGAAGAACCACTCGATCTTGAGTATAAGGGAAGTCTATTGAGATCTGAAATGTGAATTGATGTCATAGATTCAAGGGGAGCTAAAATGATAATTCCCTTATAAGAGGTGGTGATTTTTATTGACTGTCTCTAGGTTGTGTTAATGGTTGGTGCTCTATATATCTTTTGTTCTTTGAATGCTAAAATTCATGAACACAAAAGTGCTGTGCATATGGAATAGCTTCAGAACTATTTAATAAAACTGAGAACTCCTCATTTCTTGAACTATGATGATCAAAAATAAAGAAACCTTTGTGTAAATGAATTTAACATCTGTATTGATTTTAAACTCAGCATAGGGTTAATGAAAGCTTAAGAAACATACCATATATATATACAAATATACATATAATAAATTGTAGAGCAATGGCAAGCCTTCACTGAGAAACTGTCTCTATGCATCAAAGAAGTGCTAATGAGCATGTCAAGATGTGGGCTGTTACCTCTGCTTTAAAAGAAAAATAATTCATTGCAGAGCAATGGTAACTTTCCACTGAGAAACTACCTTCATGCACCAATGAAGTGCTAAAGACATGTCATGAAGTGAGTTGCCAACTCTGTTTCAGTTGTGCAGAATAGTTAGCTATGCTAAGTAACCGGGGACTCTGGTGTCTGATAAACATGTGCACCTGTGTCAAAAGGCTAGCTACACTTGACTGCAATTGATGAAAAATTAAAAATGTCAATGTTTATATAGGGTTGACCTGAAGCTCAAAAATGAAATCCGTTTGAGTTCATCCTCAATTCGAGTTAAATTCACAACTATAAGGGTATCTTGAAATTGAACATTCTAGGGATATGACTTGAGAAAGTTCCAAGTGTGAAAATTGTTCAATCCTTATTCCATAATCATGCTCTTCTTATTCAAGGATTTTTCTCAAAGTCTTAAGATTGTTTTACTCCACATCATTAAATGAATTAGGGGCTCTCATAATTTCTCATCATATATCTCATAAGGGAACTTAAATTTTATCGATTAAAAATCCCTGAATATAATTTCATCTCTTCCAAATTTCAATGTCATTAGAATGCCTACATACTGTGGATCTACACTATTTCCTGTCTACTTCACACTATAATTCTGACTCGCCTTGGTGGCGTCGACGCAGTGTCTCACTGCGTAAATGCAGTCATCCAATAACTCCCATTTCTTCTCAGTCCGGTTCAGCACAGTGAACCGGTTCACCTTTTTGAACTGAACTCAAGTCATCACCTTCTTTAAAATCCCGCAGCGTAAACGCTGCCATCTACTTGTTCCTTCCAAAACCTAATGGTTTTCTATCTCTTCGACTCTCTCCGTCTTTCCTTCTCAGCACTTTCTCTCTATCTTCTATCTTGTTCCCATTTGATTCTCGCTGCCATGGCGCCTCTAGAACAAAAGAAGAAGGGGAAGAACAAGACGGGTCTACAGAAAAGAGATCCCATCTTTGCTACGTGCAGGATTGAGCCTCGAACCAAATATCAAGCGGAGTCGCCGTCTATGTCAGCTCCACCACAACAAAAAGGAAAAGAGAAAAGCTCGTCGGCAAAGACAAGGGCAGCAAAGCAAAAGGGCAAAGACAATGGCTTGGCAGATCCTTCAAAGGAAATACCGTCTCCTTCAGCTCCACAGAAACGGAAAGGCAAAGAGATAGAGTTATCTCTTCGGAAACGCTGTCTTCATCCAAGCCCGCCTACCAAAAAGAGAAAGCTATCTACCGTTAGGACAGAGGAGCAGGTTACATCTTCAGGTGCTGCGAAGGGAAAGAAAGGTGCGGACAGCTCTCATGCAAGGTCTTCTGATCCCTCTCTCACCATCAACGTGGAAGAACCTATGAAGGTCCTTATTCCACGGTATATTGTTGCTACCGACGATGAGATGCTTGAGGTTTTTCCATAACTATTTCCTACATTGGATTATCAGGGTTGGTGGTCTTTCGTTACAAATCATACGATTTATTACCCCACCCTAGTCAGGAATTTTACCACAATCTGAAGTATGAACCTCAGATCCCCAAAATTTCTTCAATTGTCAGGAATGTTAGTTTCGAATTGACAAACAAATTGTTTGCCAGAGCTTGGAAAATTTCAATGAATGGGGTTCAATTACACAGTTTTCAGTTTGATGAACATGCAGCTTATGATCTTTTGACTGACAAACCCAGTGATCCTACAGTCATTAGGGAGACTTTTTTATCTAGTCTTAAAGCAAATCAGTTCTCTCCATTCAATAGACTGCTCCACCATATTTGTACATCAATGATAACACCTCAGAGCAGTGGTAGGGAACGTGTCACTGAGATGCAGAGATTTTTACTGTATTGCATGCTGAAAAAGATAAACATTTCATTGTCAGATGTAGTCATTCAGACCATGGGAACTTGCTTAACACAATCTAGGACACTCCCATATGCTACTCCATTAACTGCCATTTTTCGAAAAATTGGAGTAGATTTTGGTATTGAGAAGAAACTGACTATTCCTAAAGGGAACATATACTCCCTATCCTACATTCAGAAATTCATGGGATTTAAAGTTATAGATGGACAGCCTGTTAGGGTTCTGCCAAGTCAGAAACCAGTGCCTACCTCAGTGGAGACTGGTCATGAAGCCAGAACTGAAATACAAACTCAGCAAGAGGCCAGTCTAAACAGAATGGAAAGACCAGAGGCTAGGGCAGATAGACCTGACGCTAGTTCAGCCAGAATGGACTACCAAGAGTTCAGCAACATCCAGGATGATTACAATGTACAAGATGATACTCATGTGTTTCCTGTTACTTCCAGAGAACTTGTCATAGTACAAGGTCCTCTTCTAGAACCCTCTCACCAAGAGGACCTACATCTACTTCTGAGGACATTCCAGCCAACTCCCAGAATGATTTTTCTGGTATCAATCACACTCTCATTCAATTTTTGGAAACAAAATTCAAGAGTATTGACTCCTCCATAATGCACCTAAGTTCAACAACGGATATGAGGCTATCACACCTTGAGCATAAATTAGACAGCAGATGGGAAAAGTTTACACGTGATAAATTCAAGTCAGACAAGAAGCTTCATGACTTTATAGAATCTCTTCTTCAAGCTTGTCAGAAAGCTGGTTCAGTCATGCGTAACTTACAAAACCTTCATCAACAATGTTTACACAGGATACAGAGTGTACAAACATACAACTATGATGTCAGGGAAAATCAATCCAAGTTGAACTTGAAATACTCCACCCTGATTGACAAGAACAATGAGTTCTGTGAAAAGGTTCAAACCTTGTTTGAAAAGATTACATCTTTTGGTCAGGACATTGCTAAACTATTTGAACGAACCACTTTAGTCGGTGATGAGGTTGTGGATGTGCTGCATATTTTGAAAGAAAACTTTCCACCCACCATTGAAGATCAGCGTGATGTGTACTGCCCTCCACCAACTGAAGCATCCTTTTCTGCACCTGAATGGGGATCTCAACAGAAAGCTCAGGTGGATTATCTGTTTGATATACTGCACAACTAGTTTGATGGTATTTCTACTAAGGTCAAAGAATACCACAAGTTTGTGGTGAACAGAGATCAGCTGCTTTCTGAAAGGATGGACACTATGGCAGCATCTATTGCTCAGCTTCAGCAACAACTGGATATTGTGTCTGCAACTGTACTTCAGGCTTCCTCATCTACTCCCCTTCCTGATGATGTCAAAGGGGGAGAAACATGAACTCGAGTCTAGACTAGAACTGCATTGCATCTGCATCAAATGTGTTAATTGACTGATGTTTCCTTCATTTTGTCTTTCTCTATGATGTAAAACCTTGGACTTAAATGAATGACAAAAATTGGTGTTTGTGTCAGTCACTGAATTGAATTCCTTGTTGATCTGAACTTTCTTGTTTGATCTGAATGATACATTCTTATTTAGATGAAATAGCATTCACCTCATAGTTGCCATCATCAAAAAGGGGGAGATTGTTGTGCCCCTGATTTTGATGATGACAACCATGAGACTTGAATGTTGTACTCAACTCAAAATGTTGGATTAAATCATGATTCAGTAACGCTTCCATTTGATTTCCTTTTGATGCAAGAAAGGAACAGGGTCGACGCTAGGAGTTCAAGGCGTCCACGCATCAGTTGAAGAGGGATTCACAGATTCACTTCACTACGTCAACTCCACACTATTGCAGCGTCAACTCATCAGCATAAGGAGCAGAGGCATTCACAGATCTACTTCACTACGTCAACGCCACAGTAGAGCAGCGTCGACGCAGCAGTTAAAAAGGTAGTGTTAATGGTTCACTGGAATACCCTAGTGCGTCAACGCTACAGCATGATAGCGTCGACGCAGCAGCTCATTCTGATGTGAAGTTGGCTCTGGGTCAGTTCAGTGGGTCGACGCAGTGACCCCATGCGTCAACGCATCCAGTCTAACATTCAAGCCATATGAGGCATCTCAAGGCTGCGTCAACCTTGTGGACTCAATGGGTTGACGCCATCTGAACTTCCTTCGAGATTAGTAGGGTGGACCCCAATCGTATATGACGTCAAACGCCACATCAGCCAAAAGCGCTTGAGATTTCATCTTTTTCCTCATGATTCCAGAAGGCTCTACACGGAGCGATCAGGGGACTAACCAGAAAATCTGGTTGGGGCCCACTAGATGTATATATGCATGGATCTGGAAATGAGCATGGGAATTGCTGAATTGCGGAAGGTGTTAGAGATTTCGAAGCTGCTGTGGACAAGGCTAAGGAAGAGAAGCTCACGAGAAGAACTGGGAGTTCATCTTCATCCTGATATCGATCTGCTGAAGAGTGATCCCTGACAAGCTCATCCACATTTCAGAAAGAAAAGATCAGCTGATCGTTGAAGCTTCTTCCAGTTTTCTGAATTCAAGCCAGAGATTCGGCTGCTTCACAGATCTGAGATTGTCTTTTCATTTACTAAGTGATTTTGTCTATCATTTGTCTTTTTGATTTGAACTCTATTATATTGTTTCTCCCTCGCACTGGTTAGAGTAGAGGGAGGGGTTTGATCTAGCAGACTGTGCTTGGATCAAGGGAAGTTGGGCGTGTTGCCTGCAAGCTGTTTGTCAACAGTTTAGAGGATCTGTTCCTCTGGTTAAGCCAAGCTGTAATGCTCAGCGGTGTATGTGAGGAAGTTGTTCCTCGGTGTAGCTAAGCTGTAAAGCTCAGCAGGGATCCTCGCTGGTTTAGTGAGGGGTGGACGTAGGTCTCCACAGGGAGACCGAACCACCATAAAAATCTACGTTCCTTTTGTGGTTTGATTTCTCTCATTATTCTCCCTTCGTTAGATGTTTGATTAGGCATGATTCTCATGCTGTTTGCTTACTGAACTTCTAATTTGCATTCTGCTCTCGTATTCTAGTGTGATCTTGCATAAAGTCTTTTAAAGGGTCAACCTATTCACCCCTCCCCTCTAGTTTGACATTCCACCTAATCCAACAAACGCCAGCCTGGTAAGGAGGTGAATATCATAGAGTTCACCCCTGCCGCCAAGGCCAGTAAGGGGGCTGAATCCTGTGGCTTTGACAAAAAGTCAGCAGATAAGCCGGCTGCTCCTTCTTTCTCAGAGCGTATGAAGACACCCTTCTCCTTCAAGAAGGAACATACGAAGATGCTCTTCGACCTCTGCATGGCCCAGAAGATCGTCGAACTGCCAGAAATCTGCAAGCCGGACGAGGCCCTGAAGACCGACGATCCCACTTACTGCCTGTACCATCGCATGCTGGGTCATTCAATTGAAGATTGCTACGTCTTCAAGACTCAGGCGCAGAAGATGATCCGAGACGGCCTCGTCAAGATGAAAAGTGGTCTCGTCGATCCTCCGCAACCACATACGTGGGCCAGGCCGGCTAAGGCCGCACGCGTGGCTCACCCCTCAGCTAATGTCATCCACATGATGGTCGCATTCTCTCTCTCTGATGACGAGTCAGAGGAGCCCGGCACCAATCGAAGGGAACGTTCGATCTGGTACTCGGGGTGGAGGCCCTGGCACGATTGGAGACCTCTCTCCTTCCCCAGGGAGAGAACTCGGTGACTCTTCGATATCCTCATCGAGAGAGGGTAAATCATGCCCCGCGACTCGCCTCCTGGCTACACCCATTGGGATCGTAGTCACCCCCAATACTGCCCCTTCCACGCCAGAATCTGCCACCCGATCGAGTCCTGTGAGGAAGTCCAAAACCTCATCCAGGAACAGATCTAATGGGAGCGGATCGATGCGGAAGGAAACTCCATGTCGCTCGTCAGGCTTCGTCAAGCTGTCGAAGAGACCCTGAGCATCGCCAGGGATGCGCCAGAGTGGCCAGACTCTCCCCAAGAAAATGGGCACGGGCTGCCTTACCAGCATCCTCCAGAATGGCTCGAGTTCCGAACTGACAACCAAGAGGCGCTCGAGCGACTGCGAAGGCGTAGAGAGCAGGATGCCAGTCAAGAGGTAGAGCCGACTAACCTCTCGGTCAATGTCATCCATTCTCCTGCTCCTCCAGCCCTTGAGGGCTCTCAAGCATCTACATCTAGTGTTGTGCCCCTGTAGTTTTGATGATAGCAAACACTATGAGTCACAAGTCAGTGCATTCGCCACATCATTCTCGCGTGCACACTAAGTCCATACACTCGTTGCTGGCATGTCTGTACATCGTCTTGCACATTGCACACAAAGTCTATACATTCAAATGGCATGTCCATGCATATGCAAAGTCTGTACAACCGGTCTGTACATCGTCTGCCCGCACACACAAGTCTATACATTCTTTGCAGTTATGCTCGTGCATCACTTTAACAAAGTCTATACATTGTCTGGTTGCTCCAACACAAAGTCTGCACATTGTTGCAAGCTGAGTCTGCACACTCGATAATGGCATGTTCGTGCATTCATCTTCAATGTACACACTTTGTTAAATGCAGTCTACATTACATCCCAAAAGTCTGAACACTCTTCGGTGAAGTATGTACACACTTCAGGTGGCAAGTATGTACATCGTCACTGTCGTATGCACACTAAGTCCATACACTCGTTGCTGGCATGTCTGTACATCGTTCAGAACACAAGTCTGTACATTCTTCAAATGGCATGTCCATGCATTCATTCTTGATGTACATACTTTGATTTATGCATGCTGCATTACACATGTTCAAAGTCTGTACATTCCTCAATGGCTTGTGCAATTCTTCAAAAGAAGTTTGTACATCACCCTGTGTCATGCACTCAAAGTCCACACATGCACACACTTAGTTTGTGCATTTTGCTCTCATGCTTTAACACTAGGCATTACAAAGTCTGTACATGGTTCTGCACACATATACAAAGTATGTACATGCTTTGTTCAAAACACAAACTTACTCAGTGCATCCTCGTCTGACCAGACAGAATATCTGCTTGAGGAAATTGAGAAGGGCACGTGATCCAAGAAGCCAGGATCGTGACACGTGTAAAGCAGCAAGCCTGGATGCTGCCACGTGACCAAAATATTGGGTGGGAAATGTGGAGGACACACGCCCACCTATCTACTGCTCTATAAATATGAAGCTTCTTACTTAGAAGAAGACCTGATCGTGATAAAAAGAGCAGAGAGTGAATTAGAGCCTGCACGATCCAGTGAGTAGAAGATCGAAAGAGAAAAGCAGAGAGAAGAAAAAGAGAGAGAGAAGAGAAGATTGAAAAGTTAGAATTGAGAGTTTATTTGAACGATTGTTCCTCAGTCTCTTGGTTCAGATACCAGAGCTGAGATTGCTCATTGTGAGCTACATTCTCTTTTGAGATTTCTTGTTTTTGTTTGATTCTGTTTTTATTTTCTGAACTCATGTCTTCATGCTGTGTGTCAGCGGTTTGCAGAGGTGTAGCCTCTGGACAGGTGAAGATGTAATTCCTCAGCGGGCGAGACTAGGTCTCGGACAGCAAGCTGTGAGGCTCAGCGCAAGCTGTTAGGCAGCGGATGGCTAAGCTGTATTGCCCAGCGGAAGTAAGCTGTAATGCTCAGCTGTTGTAGGCTAAGCTGTAAGGCCCAACAGACGCAAGCTGTATTGCGCAGTAGTAAGCCACACTTGGTTTGAGTGTGGGGTGGACGTAGGTCTGGAGGATCGAACCACCTAAAAATCTGGTGTGTTATGTGCTTGTGTGATTGCCTATGATATAATGTGTGGTTGCTTCTCTTGATTCTCTTCTCAGATCGCTTCATTTCTGCTAAGTTCAAACACTCTAGCTAGTGATCTCGTAGATCAATTTAATTTTTGCATTAGAGTCTCATTGAACTGTTAAATTATACCATCGATCTATTCACCCCCCTCTAGATCCACACTTCATGGTGACAGAGTGCTTCCATCTAACATAACAGTTGGTATCAGAGCCTAACTCTTCTACAGGGACTTACAGCCCGAAGAGGAAGGTACAGATGGATGCAAGAGGGTTGATCGCTGAAGGACATTCTACAACCAAGCTCCCTTACTTTGATGGATCAAATTATGCATACTGGAAGAACCCTATGCAAGTCTTCTTGAGGGCGAAGGATTATGAGACTTGGAAGGTGGTGAGCAAGGGACCTTTTGAGCTGTCCCCGAACGAGGATGTCTAGACCAAGGAAGAGATCCGAAGGTCCACTCTGAATTAGAGCGCCATCAATGCAATTCAGTGCGCCCTGCACCCCACAGAGTTCTCTCGTGTATCGTCTTGCACTTCAGCCAAAGAGATGTGGAATAAGCTGGAGGCTATCTACGAAGGGACCTCTAGGGTCAAAGAGACGAAGGCAAACCTCCTGGTGTCAGAGTATGAAGCTTTCGGGATGAAGCCCAATGAGACCATCAAGGAGATGTACGCTCGACTGATAGTCATCACAAACGGTCTCAGAGGTCTTGGGAAGACATATTCAGAATATGAGATTGTAAGGAAAATCCTGCATTCCCTGACTCCTATTTGGCACACTAAAGCTACTGTAATGGAAGAGTCAAGGGATCTGCACAACACCAGGGCAGATGAGTTGATTGGATCGCTGATGGCTTATGAAATACATCTGCCGAAGATAGAGGAAGCTGAGAAGAAGAAAAAACCGATCACTCTGAAAGCTGGTGCCAGCAAATCCAGCCGATCCAACTATAATGGATCATCATCCGAGGAGAGCCTATCTGGAGAAGAAATAGAAGGTGATGAGATAGCAATGATCACCAGGGAATTCAGGCGGTTCCTCAGGAAAGAAGGAAGGCGATTCAGCCGAAGGAACCTTAGTGGTGGCCGACATGATACAAGGTATAAATCTAATCCTGTAAGGAGAACTGAATCTAATGTGTGTTACCAATGCAGGAAGACCGGCCATCTGAAAGTTGATTGTCCGGAGAATCAGAAGCTCAAGAACAAGTCCAAGAGAAAGAACACTAAAGGGAAAGCCATGGTGAGTACCTGGAGTGATGAGGACGAAGGTACCTTGAGCAACAGCTCGGACAGTGAGGAAGAAGCTGAAAAGCCCATTTGCCTCATGGCAACCAGTTCTGAAGACAGAGAGGAAGATTCTGATGAGGTACCCTCTCGATTTGATAATTTTACCATTGCTGATTGGGTAGATGCCTATCATGATATTACTGATAAAGTAGATGATATTAGAAAAGAAAATAGGCATCTAAGGAGAAAAATAAATTCCATGCAAAACGATAAAACATTGACTGATAAAATTGCATGCCTCGAATCTGAAAATGCTAAGCTGAAACTCACATGCTCAGAAATTGAAGAAATCAAGCATGAGCTAAAAATTTCTAAGGAAGAGAACGAAAGGTTAGAAAATGCAATTGATGAATGGAAATTGAGAATACAAAAATATGAGAGTGAAATGAAGATTGTAAATGAAAAGTATGAAGCTGTCCTAAGTGTGAACACTGAACTGAAAAAATCTGTTGAAAATGTTCAGAAAGATAATGAGGACAAGCTGAGAACAATAGAAAAAATGACCCAAGGTTCAGAGAACCTAAATGCCTTATTAGGGTCCAAAGTCAATTTCAGGAGAGAGGGTCTTGGATTTAACTCCAGTGCAACTAAAAGTATTGCAATGAAGACTATATCATTTGTTGAACAGAAAGAGAAAAGACATCTCATTAACATGAATTCAGATAATTCTGTAAATAAAACTGTGAACCTGAAGAAGCCCAGTGCTGAGGAGAATGGCAAACAAAAGATTGGTGAGCACAGTAAAGTTGGTACAACCAAGCCAAATCCTAAAGCTCAGCCTCAAATTAGGGGTCAACCTACACATGCATATAAACCCCATGGTAAGGCCACCAAGTCTCCACCGCCACCACCATCTCAGAAGAAGACCCAACACACACCTGTAAATAGGTCAGCAGGGTCGAAGGTGCAAGAGAGATAGAATACATTTAGAAGTCAATCCAAACAATTCTACCAACCTAGAGTTCAGTCTCACTACACTGCACAGTCAAACTATTCCAATAGATAAGGGTGGACTAGGACTCCGGGGAGGTACACAGGTCATGCATATCAGGCTACACGGTTTTACAGACCTTACACTCAAAATTGGATTGGTGGGTATGGCATTTGGACACCCAGGAACTTGCATTTCTTCAGCCAGCCCAAAAACTACTATGGCCACAATTTCTTGAATGCACCTTGGTCAAGGCACTGGCACAGAAGCTACAAATTTGTAAATAATCCTGCTGGTACTAACAAAACGAAAAACAACAAAGAGAAGAGGAATAATAACATAAAGGAATCTGGAAAATCCAATGAACAGAACTCTTTTAAACAAATGTGGATTCCTAAAAGTTTACTTTCATGTTTTACCTGTATTTCATCTGCTCTGGAGCCCAAACAGACTTGGGTTCCAAAATTCTCTACCTAATTGTGTGTGCAGGTATGCCTGGCAGCCAAGAACAACCTGTGGTACCTAGATAGTGGATGCTCCAGGCATATGACAGGAGATAAGGCCAAGTTCTGCATGCTGACAGAGAAACATGGAGGCCTTGTCACCTATGGTAGCAACACAAAAGGTAGAATTGTCGGGTCAGGTAAGGTAGGTAAGTGTACTACATGTTGCATTGAAGATGTCATGCTGGTTGAAGGTTTAGCATATAATTTACTTAGCATCATCCAGTTATGTGATAAAGGGTATAAATTTTTTTTGACTCTCAATGTTGTAAAGTGTTTGAACCTGATTCTGACTTTGTTAAGTTTTCTGGTAAAAGAATTAATAATACATACATGATAGACTTAGATGACATATCACATTCTAACCTATGTCTGAAGGCTAGCAAAGAAGATTTAGCCTTCTTATGGCATCGTAGGTTAGGCCAGGCTAGTTACACAGTATTGCATAAATTGAATAAGCACAGCATAGTTAGAGGACTTCCTGAAGTCTCTTTTAAGAAAGAAAATAAATTCTGTGATGCATGTACTCAGTCCAAGTTAACTAGGAAGTCATTCAAATCTAGAATAGAAAATCTATCCTCTAAACCCTATGAGCTGATACACATGGACCTTTTTGGGCCAACCAGGTTTGTCAGCTTATCAGGGAGGAAGTATGGGTTTGTTCTGATAGATGACTTCTCTAGGTACACTTAGGTATATTTCTTGTCACAGAAAAGTGATGCATTCACAGAATTTCAGGAGTTCTATCTTAAGATAAACCAGAAAATTAAAAACATTTTAACTGATCATGGAGGTGAGTTTGAAAACTCACAATTTGAAGATTTCTGCAGGACAAATGGTATTCATCACAAGTTCTCCTCAGCAAGGACACCCGAGCAGAATGGAGTTGTGGAGAGGAGAAACAGAACCCTGGTGGAGATGGGTCGCACACTCTTAGTTGAAGGTGGTCTGCCAAGGAAGTTCTGGGCTGAAGCTGTAAATACTGTCTGTTATGTAATTAACAGAGCTATGGTAAGACCTTCTACCCAGAAAACACCTTATGAGATCATAAAGGGTAAGAAACCTTCAATTGCTCATTTCAAAGTTTTTGGTTGCAAATGCTTTATTCATATAAATGATAAAAGAGACCTTGATAAATTTGAACCTAAAGGTGAACCAGGAATTTTTCTTGGTTACTCTGAAAACACCCGGGCATATAGAGTGTATAATCTAAACTCCAAATCTGTTGAAGAATCTCCACATATTATCTTTGATGAATCTTTGGTAAAGACTAATATTGGTCAATGCAGGAATGAAGACAATGATGATATTCTGAAAGAAGGGAACCCTGCAGATAAATCGGAAGATGAGGAAGAAAATGAAGAGCTTATTGGAGAAAAGCCTACAGTTCAGGGGGAGATAAGTGAAAATCATGATAATCAAAATGTCAACATTAGATATCTGAAAGATCATCCTGTAGATAATGTGATTGGCAATTTGCATGACCCTCCTAGGACTAGAGGCTATTTTAGAATTCAAAATGAAATGAATGCATATGCTCTTGTCTCTCATGTAGAACCCAAGTCCATTGATTGTGCTCTCAAGGATGTGCATTGGACTAATGCCATGCATGAGGAGCTCAATCAATTTGACAGGAATAAGGTGTGGCGCTTGGTCCCACCTCCTGATCATGGGACAGTCATAGGGACTAAATGGGTATTTGGAAATAAAACTGATGAGTTAGGGAATGTAGTTAAGAATAAGGCCAGACTTGTAGCTCAGGGGTATAACTAGGAATTTGGAATAGACTTTGAAGAGTCTTTTGCCCCTGTAGCCAGGTTAGAAGCAATCAGAATTTTATTGGTTCATACATGTTCCCTAGGAATAAATCTCCAGCAGATGGATGTAAAATCTACTTTTCTAAATGGGGAAATCAATGAGGATGTCTATGTGAGGCAGCCTCCTGGCTTTGAATGTTTAGACTTCCCCAATCATGTTTATAAACTTAATAAAGCTCTCTATGGTCTTAAGCAAGCTCCTAGAGCTTGGTATGACAGGTTGAGCAAATTTCTCACAGATAAGAACTTCACAAGAGGAGTAGTTGATCAAACTTTGTTCACTAAGGTAAGTCATCCAGATATACTTATTGTTCAAATTTATGTGGATGACATAGTTTTTGGGTCAACTAACCCCAAACTGTGTAAGGAGTTTTCTTAGATTATGACTAATGAATTTGAAATGAGCTCAATGGGCGAGCTCAAATTATTTCTTGTACTACAGGGTACACAGTCAAAAGATGGAACCTTCATCACTCAGTCCAAGTACATAAGGGATTTACTGAAGAAATACAAGATGGACAACCTCAAAGAAATAGCTGCTCCAATGGGTACCTCGACCAGCTTAGATACAGACCCTCAAGGTAAACAAGTGGACCAAAAGCTATATAGAGGTATGATCGGATCCCTTTTATATCTTACAGCATCTAGGCCTGATATGCAGTTTGTAGTGTGTCTATGTTCTAGATTTCAGGCTAGTCCTAAAGAGTCACACCTTAAGTCTGTGAAAAGGATTTTTAGGTATCTACTAGGCACACAAGAGCTTGGTCTATGGTATCCTACTAGGTGTGAGTTAGAACTTCTAGCCTACACTGATGCAGACTATGCTGGGTGTCGAGTAGATGGAAAAAGCACTAGTGGCTGCTGTCAATTCCTAGGTGGTTGTCTAGTGTCTTGGGCATTTAAAAAGTAACACACAGTAGCTTTGTCAACAGCTGAGGCTGAATATGTCGCAGCTGGCAACTGTGCAGCCCAAGTACTTTGGATCAAGCACCGACTGTCTGATTATCAGATAAAATTAGGATGTATTCCAATTTTATGTGATAATACTAGTGCTATATGTTTAGCTAAAAATCCTGTTCATCATTCCAGGACTAAGCATATTGAGATCAAACACCATTCTCTTAGAGATGCTGTCAATAAAAAGGAAATTGAATTGAATTTCATTGAAACAAAAAAACAAATTACTGATATCTTTACTAAGCCACTAGGGAATGAAAGGTTCAAATTTCTTAGAAGAGAACTTGGCTTGTGTAAATTTCAGCATGATGAATAAACTCTCAGGTGGTTTGAACAAAATTCTGATCTGGATTTACATCTGGTAGTCTAAATAAAACTCTGTGGTTGTTGAATGTTGCACCAGACCATGCATGCATAACATTCATATTTTTCATGACATATCAATTGGCATCACACTCATGATCCTCATTGCATATCACTCAGCCATGACTATGTCTAAGCTCTCTCTCTTCTAATTCTTCCCATTCATTTGCAAAACCACATGCATATAGACATGGGGAGTGTTGTATGTAATTCAGAGAGGTCATCAATTTCATTGAAACTCAAATTCTTTTCTCTCTTGATTTCATTAAACCCTTTGACCCTGAATGAGTTGAGTCTGACAATATGACAATTTGTTAGTCAGTTCTAATTCTTAAGCAATAGAAAACAGACTTCTTCCTTTATAAGAATTTTAATTGCTTAAAGACTGACTTAATGATTTAAAATTTATAAACTTTAGAGTTTAAAGATTGCAATCAGTAAATAAGAATGCTGATAATTGATAAAGCTCTCAACCCTTATTTCATTACATGTCAGACAAAGTCAACTGTATCTGAAATCTGAAAACTCACCTGAAATCCTGTTAGAGAAGGCTAAGTATGTGTATTGTTCTTAAACAAGTCATTCTGAAATAAATAAAGGACAGCTAAGAAAAATATTAAAAAACCTTGAAAAATAATTGAAAAATAATGTTGGCAGAGCAATGACTGGTAAAGCACTGAGAAGCTGAGTGATCCATCAAAGAAATGGATAACACTTATGTCATGATGTGTATCAGTTATCTCTGTAAAAATGATCAAAACAGTAGGGTGGTTTCACTGAGTACCTGGGGGTACCTGCGTCTCATAAACGTGTACCCTCACACAAAAAGGTGCAAATCAGTCCTATTGAATTTGATCATAGGTAGAATTGTCCATCATGTTGAGTATCTAGGGGTACTGGCGTCTGATAAACGTGTACCCTTACGCAAAAAGACACATGGTACCTGAATGCCCTTAATGAAATAAAATTAAAAATGATGTTCCTTCAAAAAGAAAACTCAGGCATGTCAAATTGTTTAATTTCAATACATGACCTGGTATCTCTTAACAAATTTTACTGAGTCTAAGAAAGTAAGATAATTTGAAACTAAATCTCTCATGCAAATGTGATTCTGGTTTATTACTATTATCATGCACAACAAACTCATTCAATGATTGTAGTGCATGAACTCTAACTTTTATAACCTTCAAACCAGAATTCTATCTCTAAGCAGTTTCTAAATTCATATGACTGAAGGCTCTGTGCCTTAGAATGCTTAATTCCTGAACTACTTGCTCAGAATGCCAGTCAGATATCCTTCTTCCCTTACACTTTCTTTCCGTCCTCTTTGTTGATGGCAAAGGGGGAGAATATATTGTCTGTTTGTTGAATTCCAAGGGGAGTATATACATTGTTATGGCAAAGGGGGAGTGTATGCATCATGTTATGGCAAATGGGGAGATCTTGTTAGAACTTGCATTGGTTATTTCATCTCATAGCATGCATTCGGAGTCAGTGTAACCCATAGTGTTGCCATCATCAAAAAGGGGGAGATTGGTGTGCCCCTGTAGTTTTGATGATAGCAAACACTATGAGTCACAAGTCAGTGCATTCGCCACATCGTTCTCGCGTGCACACTAAGTCCATACACTCGTTGCTGGCATGTCTATACATCGTCTTGTACATTACACATAAAGTCTATACATTCAAATGGTAAGTCCATGCATATGCAAAGTCTGTACAGCCAGTCTGTACATCGTCTGCCCGCACACACAAGTCTATACATTCTTTGCAGTTATGCTCGTGCATCACTTTAACAAAGTCTATACATTGTCTGGTTGCTCCAACACAAAGTCTGCACATTGTTGCAAGCTGAGTCTGCACACTCGATAATGGCATGTTCGTGCATTCATCTTCAATGTACACACTTTGTTAAATGCAGTCTACATTACATCCCAAAAGTCTGAACACTCTTCGGTGAAGTCTGTACACACTTCAGGTGGCAAGTATGTACATCGTCACTGTCGTATGCACACTAAGTCCATACACTGTTGCTGGCATGTCTGTACATCGTTCAGAACACAAGTCTGTACATTCTTCAAATGGCATGTCCATGCATTCATTCTTGATGTACATACTTTGATATATGCATGCTACATTACACACGTTCAAAGTCTGTACATTCCTCAATGGCTTGTGCAATTCTTCAAAACAAGTCTGTACATCACCCTGTGTCATGCACTCAAAGTCCACACATGCACACACTTAGTTTGTTCATTTTGCTCTCATGCTTTAACACTAGGCATTGCAAAGTCTGTACATGGTTCTGCACACATATACAAAGTATGTACATGCTTTGTTCAAAACACAAACTTACTCAGTGCATCCTCGTCTGACCAGACAGAATATCTGCTCGAGGAAATTGAGAAGGGCACGTGATCCAAGAAGCCAGGATCGTGACATGTGTAAAGCAGCAAGCCTGGATCCTGCCACGTGACCAAAATGTTGGGCGGAAAATGTGGAGGACACACACCCACCTATCTGCTGCTCTATAAATATGAAGCTTCTTACTCAGAAGAAGACCTGATCGTGATAAAAAGAGCAGAGAGTGAATTAGAGCCTGCACGATCCAGTGAGTAGAAGATCGAAAAAGAAAAGCAGAGAGAAGAAAAAGAGAGAGAGAAGAGAAGATTGAAAAGATAGAATTGAGAGTTTATTTGAACGATTGTTCCTCAGTCTCTTGGTTCAGATACCAGAGCTGAGATTGCTCATTGTGAGCTACATTCTCTTTTGAGATTTCTTATTTTTGTTTGATTCTGTTTTTATTTTCTGAACTCATGTCTTCAAGCTGTGTGTCAGCGGTTTGCAGAGGTGTAGCCTCTGGACAGGTGAAGCTGTAATTCCTCAGCGGGCGAGACTAGGTCTCAGATAGTAAGCTGTGAGGCTCAGCGCAAGCTGTTAGGCAGCGGATGGCTAAGCTGTATTGCCCAGCGGAAGCAAGCTGTGATGCTAAGCTGTTGTAGGCTAAGCTGTAAGGCCCAGCGGACGCAAGCTGTGTTGCGCAGCAGTAAGCCACACTTGGTTTGAGTGTGGGGTGGACGTAGGTCTGGAGGACCGAACCACCTAAAAATCTGGTGTGTTATGTGCTTGTGTGATTGCCTATGATATGGTGTGTGGTTGCTTCTCTTGATTCTCTTCTCAGATCGCTTCATTTCTGCTAAGTTCAAACACTCTAGCTAGTGATCTCGTAGATCAATTTAATTTTCGCATTAGAGTCTCATTGAACTGTTAAATTATACCATCGATCTATTCACCCCCCTCTAGATCCACACTTCGTGGTGACAGAGTGCTTCCATCTAACACAACAGCTAGCCAGCCAACCCCAACCACTCCGGCTGTGCGGTGGCGGTCCTGGCGGGAGCCGAAGTTTCTCCCTTTTCCCTAAGAAGACACCGCCAGACTCCTCCGGGTCCTTCTCGGCCGAGAGGATGTTCTGGTGGGCGAGACGACGATAAGCCCTTTGACTCTTTCTCATCCTCCTCCCATCCTATCTTCGTCGCCGACAGTTGCCGATAGGAAGGGAAAATGAAAACAGGGAGAGGCCCCGCCTCAGCCTCGGTGCACCTCCCCAGCGGAGGGGCCATCCGGTCCTCTCTGCCTACCTGTTGACACAATTTGGAGTACAAAGAAGACATCTTCGGAGTCTTCAGTGGCTTCACTTCAAGTGGCAGGCCCACCGCCACAAGGCCCCTCCATTCTGCAAAGTCGGGATAACTGTGCAGAGCGACAATGTCCTGCGACACTGTCATTGGTCGCCAGGCCTAGCCCTCAGCATGGTTGCAAAGGCAAGGCTAAGGAGCAGGACGACCAATGCACCTCTCTACCCACTTCTTGACAGAAGCCTTCGCCACCGCGCCTAAGTCATCAAACCGCGCACACGTCTTTGGACGCCAGCACCATCCTACCGACTTCCCGTAGGCTCCCATCGCCACCGTGGGTAAGGCATCAAACCGTGAACACATCTTCGGACGCCAGTCCCAGTATTCCGGCATACCAGGAATTGCCGCTCGAGGTAATTGAGCAGGCGATCAATGCCACCTTCCATATACAACAAGCGGAAGGTGCCTGGGTCGAGATCCGGGCGAGGAAGAGTCATCGACCTCTCCCCACAAGGGCGTCAGCTCAGAGATATCCTCCTCAGGATTTGTCAACTCCAGCCCCAACACCTCTCCCTCCTACTCCCTTGGAGACGGCTATCACCAAGAGACAAGAGAAAAACAAGATGGATAAGAACCTCAGAAGGCGGCTCAAGAAACAAGCTCAACAAGTAGCCGCCCTGCAATTCCCGGTCGAGCCAACGCCTCTCCAAAGGCTCCAGTGGCTCATTGATGACTTGGAGGAATACGTTCCCCCTCGTCCTACCGGGGCTCTCCCACTCGACAGCCACATCTCGTGAGAAGAAATGCAGAAACGAGCCCGCCTCAGAAATTGGGTCCAAGAAATGATCCAAAAGCTCAAGAATGGTGAAAGACTCGTGATCCCTGATGAGCTCTCCTTGTGCTATAAAGACAAGGAGATCACCCTAGAGCAGCTGGAAGAAATGCTCTAGCGCTGCACCTGCAACATGGTGGCCATCCCACCTCCCGACAATATCAACGCTTCTCGGCGGGGCGAGCCAATAGCCTCTCGGACAAGACAAAGAACTGTTGCCCCTCTTGGGCTACAGCCGGCTCCAGAACACATCGGTCGTGGCCGAGGTCATGGTCGGGGACGTGGCAGAGGTCGTGGGAGAATCCCCGAACTACCCCTCTCCCCGTCCACATTCGACCCGGAGCGAATTATCCTCTTTTGAGGACAGGAATCAGCTCCCATTCCGGAAGTAGAAATTCGGGGCGGACCCTGACATTTTCGATACTTCCGGCAGCAAAGAGGCTACTTCCAGCCTCCCAACCACTGCACCAGTGCCGGCTTCTGCGGCAGAGCAAGCGGGACCGTCCGGCAAGGATGAGCCAGCCCGCCAGTCACCCCCAGAAGAGTCGTCATTGGCCACCTTGTTCCAAGAGTCCGCTGGTGATCAAGGCCAATATGATCTCGATGGTAAGGGCAAGGCAGTGCAACTCCCCGATAGGGAACATCACGGTAGCTCGCAGAAGGTTCAACCTGACATACTACCCTCTCTGGGGGATGCTCAAGCCCGAGCTGACCAGAAGGTCCTCCACCAGATAAAGCGCTTCCCTGCTAGCATCTCAATTTGGGAAGCCATCGCTTGGAGTAAGGATCTAAGGGAAACCCTTATCAAAATACTCCATGAGCAGGAAGTTTATGAAGTGCATGCCGCGGAAATGAAGGCGGCTGCCTATGGATCCTTTGCAGCCACCATCACCTTCACGGAGAAAGACATGCTGTTGTCCCCTCCGTGCCACAACCGTTCTCTTTACATGAAGGGGAAAATCAATGGGCACGATGTGAACCAGATCCTAGTGGACGCTGGTGCCGCTGTCACCATCATGCCGCTCAAGACATTCAAGTCTCTGTATCTGACCCCGTTCCCCCAAAAGGTTCAAGCAGTCAAGATATCTGGCTTCAACCAGAATACCGAGGACGTCCTCGGCTGAGTGGACGTCGATCTAGTGCTCGATGATTTCACCTCGAAGGCGACATTCTATATCATCGAATCCAACACGTCTTATAAGATGCTATGGGTAGACCCTGGATCCATGAAAATTGGGTCGTCCCGTCAACTCTCCACCAATGCATCAAGTATGCCAAGGACGGAGAGCAATATAAGGTCTTCGCAGACCTGTCACCGTTTACACCGGCAGAATGCAACCTAGCTGATGCTGCGCTCTATTTCAAGGGGATTAGTCTCTACCCCGTGATCAAGAGCAAAAGCAACGGCTGGCTCTCAGAGGAAGATGACAATGATCTCTTCTCTGTCGACAAGGAGAAGGCCAAGCTTCACCGGCTGCGCCTCGACTCCAAGTCAACCCCATATCACCCTGAGAGGCGCCAGATTGACTTCGAGGCTAATCTCATTAGCCGGGCTATTGGCAAGAGTATATGCTTGCCACCAGACTGCATCCAGCTCTCGTGTGCATCCGAGGAGCACAACGTCGAGTCGCTGACAACATTCATTGTCACCTTCAAGCGACAATGCCAGAACAAGAAGAAGGCTAATAGGGACAAACCAATTGTCTTCTAAAAAGGAGACATGGTCCCTCAAGCCCCGCCAGATGATGACTTTGGCTGGTCTAGACAAGCCGATGATACTCCTGAAGCAGTTCAGGTGTGGGGCGACCTGTCGCCGCATATTCAAGAAATGTGTTTGAAGCAACACATTCCCCTGTGGCAGACTCCTGCCCAACAAAGATACTTCCGTCGACTGTGGGACCCTGCCCAGGGCCGAGGGCAACCCCCATCCTTCCATAAGGATACCAGGGGGCTTGGTTACGACCAGGACCTGGACTTCCGCATCCACTACGTAGTTAACGTCGTAGGCTTGCCACTACCAGCCGACGACCAAACAAGAGTCGAAGCCAAATTCGACAGCTTTGGGGATGAGGGAGAGGAAATTCTGATCCCGATCTCCACCAAAGCCAGAACCCCGGCTCAAGCCGTCGGGGAACCTTCTTCGCCTCCATGCCAAGAAAAAGGGGCGAGAGAAGCTTCTCTAGTCTCTCAGCCAGTCGAGGGACCCAATTCAATAAACCCTCCTGAGGGGGGGGATCTTGCTGGTCCTAGCTGTGAAAGATTGTCCGCTTCGCCGGGCAACCCTGAGGAGACCTCAGCAGCTCCAGATGACGACTGCTGGCCAAAATCCAGTAGCCCAGATCGATCCCTAGCAGATCCCAGTGACAACCATTCTCCAGTCCCCTCAGCATCGACTGGTGGCTTCGAGAACCAAGAAATACACGAAGCCGACACCGATGGTGAGGATTTCATCGACCTCTAACCCGCTCCTCCCGAGATGGAGGACGGAGGCCAGGTGACCGTCGATGATCTTGTGGAGATCAATCTGGGTGACGATGAAGCCCCTCAGCCTACATTCGTCAGTGCTCTCCTCACCGAGGAAGAGAAGTAGGACTACAAGCAACTTCTGCTCGAGTTCAAAGACTACTTTGCCTGGACCTACAAGGAGATGCCAGAGCTAGACCCCTCCGTAGCGGAGCACGACCTAGCCATTTCTCCCTCAATCGCTCCGGTCAAGCAACCACAACGGCGCATGCGCCATGAGCTGGAGCTCCAGGTTTCCGCCGAAGTCCCGAAAATGGCGGAGGTCGACTTCATCGAGCCGTGCATCTACCTGATCTGGCTCGCCAATATAGTTCCAGTCAAGAAGAAGAATGGTCAAGTCCACATCTGCGTCGACTTATGGGACCTCAATAAAGCTTGTCCAAAGGACGATTTCCCAGTCCTAATTACATAAACGATGGTCGATATGACCGCCGATCATGAAGCCTTGTCTTTCATGGACGGGTCATCCGGTTATAATCAAATCCGGATGTCCCTCAAAGACAAGAACCACACAGCCTTCAGATCCCCCAAGGGGATTTTCAATTACAAATGCATGCCCTTTAGTTTGAAAAATGCTGGTGCTACTTACCAAAGGGCCATGACCAAAATATTCGACGAGATGCTGCACAACACCGTCGAATGCTATGTCGACGACCTCGTCATCAAGATCAAAATGCGTGAAGACCATCTGCGCGACCTTCGCCAAGTCTTCGAGCGTTTCTGGCAATATGGGCTCAAGATGAACCCCATGAAATACGCCTTCGGCGTATCTAGCGGAAAATTTCTCGGTTTCATCGTCAGGTACCGAGGAAACAGGTGGATCCCAGCAAGATCAAAGCGATCCGGGAGCTTCCACCACCCAGCAACATCACCAAACTTAGGTCCTTCCAAGGGAGGCTGACCTACATTCGGAGGTTTATTTCTAACCTCTCCGGTCGATGCGCGCCTTTCAGCAAGCTAATGAAGAAAGACGCCCCATTCACATGGGACTCGGAATGCAAGGCGACTTTCGAGCAAATCAAGGAGTACCTTCTTACTCCCCCAGTCCTGGGAGCACCAGTCAAGGGTAAACCCCTCAATGAGGAAGGTAAAGAGCAACCCCTCTATTACCTCAACCGAAAGTTAATCAGTGCCGAGTACCACTACTCCCCCATGGAGAAGGTCTGCTTGGCATTGGTGTTCGCAGTTAAGAAGCTGCGGCACTACCTCCTGTCTCATCGAGTCGAGCTTATATCCAAGCATGACCCTCTGAACTATCTTCTTCGACGACCTGTCCTCTCAGGCAGACTAGGAAGGTGGGCTCTCCTACTGATGGAGTACGACATTACCTATGTCCCCTGGAAAGTAATCAAAGGATAGGGTATGACTGAATTCTTGGCAGCCCATCTAGTGCCAGACGATTCACCTTTCAGATTAGAGATCTCGGACGAGGAGTCCCTTGCTACCCAATCACAACAACCAGTTGAACAGAGCGGAGATGTCTTGCATTATTGGCAACAGAGCGCTCTCACAACCAGCGTACCTTGCTGGGAGCTCCACTTCGACGGTGCTTCCCGAGGGATCACCCAGAGCAACCAGGATCCAGCCACTACGGCAGGTGCCGACATAGTCTTCCTAACTCCTCAGGGCGGAGTTTTGTACAACTCCTGTGCCCTCATGAAGTCCCTGACCAACAATGAAGCCGAATATGAAGCTCTACTCATTGGACTCCAGATGGCTCTCCACATGGGCATTAAATGCCTCAAAGCCTACGGGGACTCCCAGCTGATAGTCCGGCAGGTCCTCGGCATCTACGACGTGCGGAAGCCAGAGTTGGTTCCATACCATACCGCCGTCACCAGATTAACCCAGAAGTTCTATTTCTTTTAGATAGACCAAATCCCCAGGAGCAGCAACGCTCAGGCGGATGCCTTAGCAAAATTGGCCGCGACCATTAAGCTTCCGCCCGAGGGCGAGGTCGACATCGTCATCAAGCACAGAAGACTGATGTCGAGCTCACTTGAAGGTAACACCGGTCTCACCATTTACGAGGTCCACGACCTTGAACAGAGCACACCTCCAGAAGAGGATGATTGGCGTGCGCCCATCATCAAATTCAAGAAAGGGTGGCTCCCCCCTGACCGAGCTCAAAGGGTCCAGCTACTCCGCCGAGCAACCTCTTACGAGTTGATTGGTGACTCCCTGTACCGGCTCGTCCACGAGAAGGACAAGTCGATCCTCCGGAGATGTGTCTCCCTCACCGAAGCTCGGGCCATCATGCAGGAGGTTCACTCCGGGTTGTGCAGTGCACACCAGGCCGGAGATCGAATGAAGCACAATATCAAGCTCAAAGGCTTCTACTGGCCAACCATGTACGTGGATTGCATCCAGTATGCCCGTGCATGCCATCAATGCCAAGCCTTCGGCCCAGTACCCAGAAGACCTCCCAACCCACTGCGTCCTACAGCCCCCACTTGGCCATTTGCTGAGTGGGGCATGGACATTGCGGGGCCTTTCCGGCCATCTTCCAAGGGCCATAAATACATCTTGGCCGCCACTGACTACTTCTCTCGTTGAGCGGAGGCTCTACCCTTGCGAGAGGTTACCAGCAAAATCGTTGCTAGATTCGTCCGGCACAACATCATATACCGATTCGGTACTCCCAGTCGCATAGTGTCTGACAACGGGACACCCTTCAAGAATAAGGCCGTATACCAGTTAGCGGCCAAATTCCACATCGACTGGAGAACCTCTTCAGTCTACAACCCTCAGACTAATGGCTTGGCGGAAGCCTTCAACAAAACCCTATGAAAGCTCCTGGCTAAGATGGTTAGCCACCGGAAGCGCGATTGGGGTGAAAAGGGCTTCGAAGCATTATGGGCCTATCGGACGGTCTACAAAACCCCCACGGGGTGCTCGCCGTTCTCCCTTGCTTACGGGACAGAAGTAGTTATTCCCATTGAAATCCAGTTAGCTCATTACCGTATGGCAATCCACACCGGCATTGCCGGCCCTAATGAAGAGGCGTACCAGAGAAGGTTAGAAGAGCTCGCCGATCTAGAAGGCAAGCGACTCAAAGCCTACAAACACCTGTTGTTGAGTTATGGTTTTGATGATTGTTGTGATTGTTAAGTTATGGTTTTGATGATAACTAAACTTAATGTGTGATTAAGTGATGATAACTAAACTTGTGGTTGATTGATCATGCTCCTGTTATCTATGTGTGATCAAATAGTTTGAAACTTGTTTGGTTGATTTTTACGCATACCATACATGCATTTGTCAAAGCAACAAGTGTTCCAATCTTATATGTGAAATTGGGTCTCAATGTAAATCACTTCTTGAACTCTAATTCATATTTCACATATCATTTTGAACTTGCATTATGTTGAAATAACTCATGAGAAACTTGCTTGAAAATTGGAATAATGGTACTTATATCTTGCTCAAACGGTTTACATTAAGCTCTTGTTAATTGATTGAAACTGCCAAATGGCCAAAGGGGTTTCATACATGTACTTCATGCAGTTACCACATGAATTATTGATCAAAGTTCTAATCCTTTTTCTATGGTTTTGTAGGTCAAAACACTCAACATATATTCCCCAAGATCAAAGGAGTTTGAAGCCTCAGACTTAAATGGGTTGCAATGGAGTTCGGGGGTGAAACCTAAAAGTCTGAAGTTTACTGTAGCTGTAGGTCGACCGCCAGCAACGGTCAACCGCCCCAGG
Organism: Amorphophallus konjac; assembly: GCA_022559845.1. Lineage (NCBI taxonomy): Eukaryota > Viridiplantae > Streptophyta > Magnoliopsida > Alismatales > Araceae > Amorphophallus > Amorphophallus konjac. Next base: position 471,407,486 of record CM040121.1, read on the forward strand.
TTGACCGAAAATGCCAGGGATCATATTTCTACATGTTTCTCAGTAGCGGTCGACCGCCAGCTTCCACAGGTCGACCGCCAGCCCCGAGCCAACATATGTTGACTTTATTTTCCACTTCGAGAAGAGCCTTTCTCCTTGTAATTCTTTAATCCTAATGACACCAAATCACCTAAAAAATATGGATCTGGTCTGGGGGATGTCCATGGACCATTCAAGGGCTATAAAACATCTCATTTGAAGTCATAACCCTAATCATCCAAGAGGGCTTCAAGGGAGATCAAGAGGGTGGTATCCAAAGAGGAAGAAGAGAGTAATGTAGCTCCGTGAACAATACTTCGTGCAGCAAGATCTTCATCTATCTCCAACCCATTCAAGGTACTTCTCAAGCCAACAAGTATCTATGAAGTGAAGAATCAAGCAACCAACAAAGAGAGATCAAGGGTGAGGCTATCAAGAAGCAAGCAAGGGTTTCAAGAAGAGATCAAAGGAAGGTTATCCAAGGGAAGAAGAAGAAGGATGCTACAAGGAAGAAGGAGCCATTCAAGCATCATCTGAAGGTACTCTAGCTCCATTTGAAGTCAGCAGTCTTAAAGGAAGAGAACAAGCTCACAAGCATCAAGAAGATACATAGATTTATCCAAGGAAGAAGGAAGGGTACTGTAGCCGTGAATAGTACTCCGTGTAAAAAGATCTACATCAAATACAAAGCCATTCAAGCTGAGTCTCAAGCTATTCAAGTGAAGAAGGAATCAACGCGAACATCCAGAGCACACACTCAGGGGGAGCCTAAATCAGGAGCTTTCTAAACTGTGGTTTATTCATGTTTGTGTTATGTGCTTTATAGTTTCAGATTTGTGTTTCTTATAAACTACAAACTCATGTGTGTATGGATCATTGTTGGATCCGTGGTCGTGTGTGTGTGTGTGTCGTACTTGATTCGTGTGTGCGTAGGTCTTCTTAGATCTGTGTGTGTGTGTGTGTGTGGATTTATCCAGATCTTAGTGTTTGTGTGTGTAGAGTGCTGCACTTGTCGCAGCATGTGTGTTTCTTGTTGATCCGCTTATTGGATCGTGTTGGAGACTTCGTCTCCGTGTGTGTGTGTTTTGGGGTGCGTCCCCGTGTGTGTGGACAGGCGTCGTCCTGCGTGTGTGGTTGGAGCGTCGTCTCCGTTTGGGGATTTATCCCCGAGTGAAGCCTCACCGGGTTTGGTGAGGGGTGGACGTAGGATTGCCGTCGTTGCATCCGAACCACCTTAAAGACCGCTGTGCACTATGGTTTGATTTGTGTGGTTTGGTCCTTTTCTTCTACCTCCATTCTAAGTGAGTGTATTTGTTAATTGTTGTTACGGATTTATCTACGTATATCTTGCATATTCTATATCTCATCATACAAAGTTTGATAAATCCAATCTGTGTACTAATAGTTTTGTATCCCTAAACTAGCATTCTATCACATATTTTATAAAAGGCCAAAAGTTTCCTTAAAATTTGTAAACACCCAATTCACCCCCCTCTTGGGTGTCATTGATCGTGGGACTTCAATTGGTATCAGAGCCAAGGCTCTATTTTTTTATAGATCTAACGATCTAGAGTGATCCAGATCAATGACTACCATAATGTATACTTTGAATGCTCCACCAGTGTTTGATGGTTACAATTTCGATTTGTGGTTAGGAAGGATGTGTAGTCTAGTCAACTCATATGATCCTAAACTATGGAAGCTTATCTCACATGGTCCTTATGAGTTGTCTAAAGACAAATCTGTCTAGACCACATATTCTAACCTAAAACATGATCAAAATTGTTTGGTTCTAAAATTGCTTATTGCTGCAGTTGATTCTAATTATTTCCCTTTTGTCTCCCATTGCAGATCCGCGAAGGATATCTTGGTTGGCTTAACCAAAGTCCGGTAAGAGCATGAAGACCAATGTCTTGTGGCAGGCACGAGTGATCAAGGGAGTGATCAACAAGTTGAATCAAGCTCAAAGATAAATTCTGATTCTGATAATGAAGATGAATTTAGCTATGAGGAGTTATTGATTGCATATGATGAACTTGCTGATAAATATGAGAGGGTTAAGTCTGAAAATAAAAAATTGAAAATGAATGTTGGACAAAATAAATGTGATTCTCCATGTAAAGAATGCTCACACTTGAAAGAATTGATTGATGGTCAAGTGTTCGACATTGAAATTCACAAAGATCAAATTTCTTCCTTGAGAAATGAAAATAAAGAGCTGAGAGAGAGAGTTAGTCTTATGAGCAATGGTCAAAATGAGTTTACGCATGATAAAAATCTTGAAATGGAAAATGAGAAACTGAAGGAATTGAATAGAACCATTTCTGAAATATTGCTTGCTCTTGAAAAAAGAAAATTTGTGAATAATGATGAATCTGAAAAAGTGCATGTTTTGTTGTAAGAAATTGAAAGTCATAAAACCATCAATGCTACTTTACATGAACAAGTCAACTCCTATGAAAATAAGATGGTCTCCTATGAATTACACATTGCATCTCTTCAATCTGAAATTCTTGACTTGAATGTTTCAATGTCTAGATTTGTGAATGGTCAAGAAAATTTGGACACATTATTGGAGACGAAAGTGAATTTTCAAAAGGAAGGGCTGGGCTTTAATCCTGTGAACAAAAAAAAGTTTGAAAATAAAATTTATACATCTTTTGCGTACAATTCAAATATAGCCAGCACATCAAATGGGTCCCCAAATCAATCTTCTTCACAGACAATAAAAAGATCAAATAAAAATCTGGAAAAGAAAAATCATGTTACACACACACATGTCTCCACAATGAAAATCAATTTACATCAAAAATCTAAAAATACTACTAGCACCTCCATGCATGTTGAACATACCTCTTCCACACACACACAATCAATTAGAAAGAAACTCTCATGCTTTTACTGTGGTAAATTTGAACATGCCATACATGATTGCTTCATTATGAAAAATGATGACTTGAGAGCATGTAGGAACCAAGCTGCTTTGAAAAATGAAAAGAAAGCATCCACCACAAAACTTTCCGTGCATTGTAATTATTATGATAAATGGGGTCATACGACTTCACAGTGTTGGTTCTTGTTGAAGAGAAAGAACTCCCACTCAACACATCATGCTCACACACACAAATCAGTAGAACCCATGAGAAGGAAGAATATGATGTCACGTGACTTCTACCATCACTTTGGCAAATCTGGGAATGTTAAGCATGATTATTTTCTAAACAAAAATGATGATTTGAATGTTGTCAAAAGTTGAAAACCACATGCCCATGTTGCTGCTAACCCACAAGGACCCAAAAAGATTTGGGTATCTAAGAAGGCCAAATGAGAAATCTGTTTTGCAGGTTTGCCTTGAGAATGTAAAGCATGAAATTTATTTTCGCCAAAAAGGTAAGGCACACGAGTCATGTGACTCAAGAAAGGCTAAAACAGAGAATCAAAAATGGAATTTGGAAACTCAGGTGATATCCCTCTCACTCTCTTCAGTAATGGTGTCATGGCTTTATTCATATTGTGCTGAATAATCTTGTGATAATGCACATGTTCGTACATGCATTCCATTCATTGTTGTTTGCATACTCGTGCATATATCACTTGTCATATAACATCTTGTGGTAGGAGAGCTTGAAGATTCTTCAGATCATGTTTTCACTACATATTTTGAGTTTGCATACACTTTCATACTCTGTCATGCATAAGTTGAACATTGTGTATTCATGCCATAAGCATTGCAATTCGCCTGCCTTCATCATCCTTGACTACATAGTATATCAAATGGTGACATGTGGAAGGGCAGGTTACGCCTGTCTGAAAACTATCACTATGCGTGAGTTGATCTTCAGATCTAAGTTCTCTGCCCGGTACTATGAGCCAATCAGTCACAGGCTGCACATGGCATTAGATTTTTACTGAGCATATCACAGTCATGCACACATTGAGGGGGAGTCATTAGATTCGTCATATGGACTTTATGTTTAAGTTCACACATGAGTCATGTATTGCATCTAGAGCTGTCTGGGGCATGTTGGTTGTTAAAATAATTTATCATGCCATTGTCAATAAATTTGAATCAAAATTGACAACTCAAGCCATCTTGTCCTTGGATGCAGATTACACTCCCAAAATCCAAATGATGCAGGGCTAGTCATGGCCAAGCTTGAGTCAATGAAAGGAATATCTTGCAAGGATGAAAATGATGAGAACCCTCTCAAGTTGCTACAAGAAGATGGGCTACTTTGTGTAGAACAGCCTCCAGGATCAACTCAAGTACAAGGTGGTGAAAGTCATTGTACGTGCTAAAGCAAGTACCCAAGGCATGGTATGAAAAGCCCGCATCTTTTGATTGAGAACATGTTAAATAGGTAAGGTTGATCAAACACCTCTCACAAGATAAATCAGGTAAAAGACATTTTAGTGGTTTGAGTATGTGGATGATATCATTTCTGAGCTACTAATAATGCCATTTGTAAACATTGTGCAGGGATTGTGCAAGAAGATTTTAAAATACACTCATGAGTAAACTGAATTTCATTCTTCTTTGGATTGCAGATGGAAGGCTTGGAAGAAAATAGATTCTCAAGGTAAAGGTATGAAAATCAAAATATGAAGTACTAACCTTCGTGGGGTTAGTGATCTTAGGGCATGAAGGCTTCCAATCTTGTCGTCTGAACTAAGGTAATTCAACCTTATAAATTCATGCAATGGCCTCTTTGTCACTTGGTGACACTCTCAAGTGACAGGTATTGATTCTAAAAATTTGAATTGTCATCTACTACCCTGCTGTGATGGACTTGTCAAAATTGGTTGAATCAAATTAAAAATTTTGAGAGTTGTGTGTGCAGTGATTCTATATTGAATATTTCTCAGTTTGAATTACATGATCACATTTAAATTAAACTGCACATCTGGTATATCAAATAGCATCTGTGGAAAAGTGGACTATGTCCACTTGGAAGCATTCCCTATGCGTTGAGCTGGGTCTTCGGACTAAAATCTCCGCCTCGTACCAGATCTTGAAAATTGTGATTGGTTGAGTTGTGAATAAATCCTTGAGCAGAGCTATGTAAATTGAAAGTATGTTTGTGATTAAATGATTCATACTTTTGACTTTTGGATGAATTTTCATTTCAACACCTGTGTATGGCTTTTGAAAATCTGATTTTGAACAATTCTAAAAATTAGGTTGCATTGCTTAATTTTGATCTTTTATGCACCCTTATTCATAAAGGCCATATCATGAAAATGTTTGTTGACACATTAATATAATGTGAATGCTTCAATGTGGATTCTGCCTCATGATTTGAAGATCAAGCCCTCCTATGCTACATTTGCATCTTGCATCACATGCTCATCTAGGCATAGATTGCATGCATTACAATTCATATATTAGCTGAAGTTAGTTCATTCATTTGGCAACAGAAGTTTTGCACCACATTACATTTTATCTTGACATGTTGCATTTCATTACTATATGATCAAAGGTTGCATTGCATTAGAGCTCATGCATTAGCTGCATTCACTTCATTCAATTGGTATCCATTTATTTGGTATCAGTTGCATATTTGTATTGCATATTGCATACATTCCCTCTGTATGCTTGCTTGCTATTATATGTTACTTAGCCCCATCCTTGAAACTTCTACGACCTTATGTCTTCTTGATAAATAATGTTGTATTTGAGTCATTATTGGATGGCTTCAGGTCGTACACTCTGGGAGAGTTTATATTTCATAAGTGCATCTATTTAGGGGGAGTTGCACTGTTATGTATCTATGATATTTTCGTATACATGCTGAATCAAATTCGCACACTTCATGCACAAAATGTGAAAATGAGTGTTAATGATAAGGATATATGAATTTCTTTTCAACACTCTCGAGATGTTAAACTTGTTGCATGTATGTTGAAGAGACAGTTGAGGAAAAAGCTGGCTACCTATCCTGTTTAAAAATTTGGGATGAAAATGAAAGATAGAGCAATGCTCGGTCTCACTGAGTAAACTGGGCACATGTCACCTGAGACGTGATGTGGTTCATATCTGAAAAGTGTTGACTAGTATCTCTGTTCAAATGAGGTGAAATGATTCAGTATTCTGAGTAACCGGGGATTCTGGCATGAGCTCCATGTGTCTACTCGTATAAAAAGGAATTATTTGAACCTGATCACTCTTGAAAAAAAAAATTCTAACTATCATGTGATATTGGTTGAGTTGAAAAATGTTGGTGAAACTCATTGTGGTAGAGTGTAGCCTCCAATACGCTGTTCTCAAAATTAAAGTGCAGTCTGTAAAATGTCTCCTTGTGTTGATCTGAAAATCTGAATATCCATATTGCAACTATCATTTTTCATGTTACTCACTTACACATCTGAAAATTTGATTTAATATGTATTCAGAAAGTTGATTGACTGCTTTAGCAATTGCATGAATCTTCTACATGATTGCACAATCTCCCATGTGCCATACATGTGCATTCCGGTTGTCATGACTCTCTTGCATCTTTCTTATACCCATTCCCTTCTTATATATGTATGGGAGAGATTGCATGTACGTCTATACGTAAATGTGTGGTTGCATTGTGTGCACTTCATGAGTCATCATCTGCATGTACATAACTTCATGCATTTAAACAGAAAATACAAAAATCAGAAAATTTTAAAAATCAAAGAAAGTTCTTTTGATATGCCCTGTTACTCTTGTTTGTTGTGAAAATCTGACATGGGATCTGGATTTTGAATGCTATCATGCTGTTCACCTCATCCTGTGCACATCTCCTTCTGTTCATATCCTTGAGGCCAATCACCACTTTCAATTGGTATCAATACATGCTTGACTGTATTTACTTTGATGGTTTCATATTGATTTGTGAGAATAATCACCAATTGGTTTCTTCTAATTGGAATCATATTGCTTTGTTTATCCATGATTTGCCCTTGCTTCTTCTGATTTGCTATGATGGGCTATTACTATTTCAAAGGGAGTTAGGCTTATTCTTCCTTGCTTGGCTTCTTCCAGCATTGTTGCTATTGTTGATCATGTCACAGGAGGAGAAGGATTTGCATTATCCCGCCTTTTGATTATGTTAAAGGGGGAGAAAAATTGATGAGTGTGTGTAACAGGGAAGAAGAATTTTTGTGCCATTCTGTTGTATCATCATTAATAAGCTTATCATTAAGTTTGTCATCATCAATAAGTTTGTCATCATCAAAACGGGGGAGATTGTTGAGTTATGATTTTGATGATTGTTGTGATTGTTAAGTTATGGTTTTGATGATAACTAAACTTAATGTGTGATTAAGTGATGATAACTAAACTTATGGTTGATTGATCATGCTCCTGTTATCTATGTGTGATCAAATAGTTTGAAGCTTGTTTGGTTGATTTTTACGCATACCATACATGCATTTGTCAAAGGAACAAGTGTTCCAATCTTATATGTGAAATTGGGTCTCAATGTAAATCACTTCTTGAACTCTAATACATATTTCACATATCATTTTGAGCTTACATTATGTTGAAACAACTCATGAGAAACTTGCTTAAAAATTGGAATAATGGTACTTATATCTTGCTCAAACGGTTTACATCAAGCTCTTGTTAATTGATTGAAACTGTCAAATGGCCAAAGGGGTTTCATACATGTACTTCATACAATTATCACATGAATTATTGATCAAATTTCTAATCCTTTTTCTATGATTTTGTAGGTCAAAACACTAAACATATATTCCCCAAGATCAAAGGAGTTTGAAGCCTCAGACTTAAATGGGTTGCAATGGAGTTCGGGGGTGAAACCTAAAAGTCTGAGGTTTACTGTAGCTGTAAGTCGACCGCCCCAGGTCGACTGAAAATGCCAGGGTTCATATTTCTATAGGTTTCTCAGTAGCGGTCGACCGTCAGCTTCCACAGGTCGACCGCCAGTCCCGAGCCAACATATGTTGACTTTGTTTTCCACTTCGAGAAGAGCATTTCTCCTTGTAATTCTTTAATCCTAATGACACCAAATCACCCACAAAATATGGATCTGGTCTGGGGGATGTCCATGGACCATTCAAGGGCTATAAAACATCTCATTTGGAGTCATAACCCTAATCATCCAAGAGGGCTTCAAGGGAGATCAAGAGGGTGGTATCCAAGGAGGAAGAAGAGAGTACTGTAGCTCTATGAACAGTACTTCGTGCAGCAAGATCTTCATCTATCTTCAACCCATTCAAGGTACTTCTCAAGCCAACAAGTATCTATGAAGTGAAGAATCAAGCAACCAACAAAGAGAGATCAAGGGTGAGGCTATCAAGAAGCAAGCAAGGGTTTCAAGAAGAGATCAAAGGAGGGTTATCCAAGGGAAGAAGAAGAAGGATGCTACAAGGAAGAAGGAGCCATTCAAGCATCATCTGAAGGTACTCTAGCTCCATTTGAAGTCAGCAGTCTTAAAGGAAGAGAACAAGCTCACAAGCATCAAGAAGATACATGGATTTATCCAAGGAAGAAGGAAGGGTACTGTAGCCGTGAACAGTACTCCGTGTAAAAAGATCTACATCAAATACAAAGTCATTCAAGCTGAGTCTCAAGCTATTCAAGTGAAGAAGGAATCAACGCGAACATCTAGAGCACACACTCAGGGGGAGCCTAAATCAGGAGCTTTCTAAACTGTGGTTTATTCATGTTTGTGTTTTGTGCTTTATAGTTTCAGATTTGCATTTCTTATAAACTGCAAACTCGTGTGTGTGTGGATCGTTGTTGGATCCGTGGTCATGTGTGTGTGTGTCGTACTTGATTCGTGTGTGCGTAGGTCTTCTTAGATCTGCGTGTGTGTGTGTGGATTTATCCAGATCTTAGTGTTTGTGTGTGTACAGTGCTGCACTTGTCGCAGCGTGTGTGTGTCTTGTTGATCCGCTTGTTGGATCGTGTTGGAGACTTCATCTCCATGTGTATGTGTGTGTTTTGGGGTGCGTCCCCGTGTGTGTGGACAGGCGTCGTCCTGCGTGTGTTGTTGGAGCGTCGTCTCCGTTTGGGGATTTATCCCCGAGTGAAGCCTCACCGGTTTTGGTGAGGGGTGGACGTAGGATTGCCGTCGTTGCATCCGAACCACCTTAAAAACTGCTGTGCACTATTGTTTGATTTGTGTGGTTTGGTCCTTTTCTTCTACCTCCATTCTAAGTGAGTGTATTTGTTAATTGTTGTTACGAATTTATCTACGTATATCTTGCATATTCTATATCTCATCATACAAAGTTTGATAAATCAAATCTGTGTACTAATAGTTTTGAATCCTTAAACTAGCATTCTATCACATATTTTATAAAAGGCCAAAAGTTTTCTTAAAATTTGTAAACACCCAATTCACCCCCCTCTTGGGTGTCATTGATCACGGGACTTCACCTGTAAGTGTACCAGGCTCGCATGGCCCGGGCCTACGATAAGCTCGTCAAACAGCGAGCTTTCAAGCAAGGTGACCTTGTCATGATCAAGGAAAAAGTGGTCATGGCTGGGTGCTCTAGTGGAAAACTACAGCCAAATTGGCAAGGTCCATACATTATCCAGAATGTCTACGGGGGCGGGGCCTACACGGTCGTTGATCACAAAGGTCATAGACCGTTCCTGCCTCTCAACGGCAAACACATGAAGCTATACTATGCGCCAGAGCACGAGTTCACGCGCCAGCCGGGCTAAGGCGCACATCCCAGCTACTACCAATGAGGCCAGTCCTTCCCCGTGAAGGATCTAACCGGCCAATCCTCCCAGTCTCCAATTCGCAGTCAACCAGCCAGCTCAGCTCCTCAGAATAGCCGCCACGCATCCGTGGGGGCTGATTTCCTACCTTCGTTCCCGTCGCCATGGGAGCACGGGCCCTTCTACACCGGCACCAGTCTAGCCGCCAGGCTCTCAGGTAAGTCAAAAAAAAATAACAAAACACAAAAAAAAATGGGGTTAAAAATAGAGATGCCCCGGCTGACCCAGTCATCCTCACCACAATGAGGTGGCTGGGGGTAAAAAGGCCAACAACCTGACTGAGGTGGAAATCCAAAAGGGCACCTCGGGCAAAATTGGGAAACCCCTCGACGTGAAAACCCGCAAGGGCGCGTCGGAAAAAGCTAAAGGGGGTCGGCTCTAGCGAAAACCCGGAAGGGCAGTAGAGCCGATAACGATAAAATCTTCTTCTCCCTACCAGTCAGAAACGGCCTTCCGCCTATCCCTTGGCGGGCCGTTAGCTTCACCTAGAACCAGCCTCCAATAAACTTGCATTTCTACGGCGCAAACCCTTCAATCCCCAGTCAACGTTGCGTTATTCCTGCTTAGCTGGGCCAACCTTTGGCCCTTACCTCAACATCACAACTCAACCAGTCCCTGTAACAGTCAAACTTTCAGTCACCGTCTCGATAAATCTATATCCAGATGCATTTCGAGACATTTATCATTCTCTACCCTTACATCCCACATACCCTGCAAATCCAGAGCCTTCCAGTTCATCATCATCCCAGTTCCCCCCATACAATCTCAGATCCATTAATCACAACTCCAGTCATATCTTGCCATGACAAACTGGCTCTTTGCCACCATGGCTCGAGGACTTCTAAAAAAAAGAAAACCCTTGTTGACGGCCGAACAATATTCGGCTATCCACACCTTCCAGCCTCAGGTTACGTCCCCTGACAGCAACATGCTATGGACAGCAGTCTCAAAAAAAAGTATATATAAAAAAATGGGGTTAAAAATAGAGATACCCCGACGGCCTCAGTCAACTCCCTCTACGAGACGACTGGGGGCAAAAATTACCACCAACCCAGCTGAGGTGAAAACCCGAAAGGGCGCCTCAAGTAAAATCGAGTAACCCCTCAGTGTGAAAACCCGCAAAGGCACACCGAAAAAAGCAAAAGGGGGCCAACTCTGGCAAAAACCCGCAAGGGCGGTAGAGCTGGTAAAGGGAAAAAAACTCTCTCCCTCTCTACTCCTCACTGATGAAAGCCGTCAACTGTGACATCCCACCGACGGCGACCTCAGCATCACTCCACGACACCGGTGGCCACTACGCCCCCGAGGGTCGGCCATTGACAATTCCAGCTCTGGTAGTTGGCTATACACCTCCACGGTTAGCTGACCAGCTCCAGCCCCGGCTACAACGCCTTCACAGGCCAGCCGCCAGCTTCCAGTTCTAGTTCTCGGCTACAATGCCTTCACAGGCCAGCCGCCAGCTTCCAATTCCAGTTCTCGGCTACAACGCCTTCACAGGCCAGCCGCCAGCCTCCAGTCTCAACATCCTGGCTACAACGCCTTCACAGGCTAGCCGCCAGCTTCCAGTTCCAGTTCTCGGCTACAACGCCTTCACAGGCCAGCCGCCAGCTTCCAATTCCAGTTTACGGCTATAACGCCTTCATAGGCCAGCCGCCAGCTTCAAATCCCAGCCTACGGCTACATCACCTTCACAGGCCAGCCACCAGCTTCCAACTCCAGTTTTTGGCTATAACGCCTTCACAGGCCAGCCACCAGCCTCCAGTCTCAGCATCTCGGCTACAACGCCTTCGCAGGCCAGCCGCCAGTCCCAGTACTCCGGCTATAACGCCCTCATAGGCCCAGCCGCCAGTTTTCAACTCCAGCATCGGCTACGATGCCTTTGCAGGCTAGTCTCCCAGCCTCCAGTTCCAGTCTTGGCTATAACGCCTTCTCAGGCTAGCCATCTGACTCAGTTCCAGTTCCCAACCATTGCACCTTTCTAGGTCACCCAGCATGCTTCAGCTCCAGTCCCCATTCCCAGTCACAGTCCCAGCTTCAATTCCCAGTCCCTCTCCCAGTTCCGGTCTTGGTGGCCATGCCCGCCTAGGCCTTCCAGCCAGCTCAATCCCAATTCCCCAGACACATACAAATTCCATTTTTTGGCTAATGGTATAATGCTAGCCAATGCTCCACTAGCAAGCTCAGGGTCAATATACCCTCCAGAATCACCTCTGCAACTCTAGACCACGTGGACTGTCCCATCCTTGTGGTCCTACGCTGGTTCCAGAGTACGTGGGCTTTTACCCCCCCAGGAGGGGTGGCCCCCACATAGCCTTTCTTTCCCCTACTACCCCGAACTCAACCTCTAGTTTTTAACACCGAGTTCCTTAAACCCGATTCCTGTTATCACTCATGACAATGCATCGTAGAACAAACAAGCATGACTAACAGTAAGTGGTCGTCAGTTCATGCGCATCATTCCATTCCATCGAAGAAGGGAACAACCCAGTAAGCAAAGGATCTGGGGTTTGTCATTAATACTCTGTAAAAGGAGCCCAAGACATGCCCTTGAGGTAACAAAATCCATACACTCCAGACATCAAAAAAAAGGGGGGAAAGATACAATCAGGGCTCCGGCTCAGTCCCCTCTAGAGCCGCAAGGTGAGAGTCCGCCGCTGCAAGCTCCGCCTCCAAGGTGGACAAGATCTGGACACTGGCTCCGGCTGTGGTCTCAGCCGCCTGGCACTCGGCTCGGACGCGCTCGGCGACTGCCCGCCGCTCCTCCCAGGCCTTCCTCAAGATCTCGGCCTGGCCCTCCACCTCCCTCAACTGTGCGGCTCGCTCCTAAGATACTGACGTAGTCGCTTCGACATGACTCCTTTGCTCGGCTACGGCTGACACAAGCCGAGCCCGCAACTCCCACACCTCCCAAATCGTCGCCAGCCTCTGAGCCTTCTGCGCCTGAACCTCGCGGAGCCGCAAGTACTCGGCCTAGATCCCAGCCAACCCAGACATCCAAAGCTTACGCGGGAATCCGAGCGCGTGGTAGCCCTGGGTGCACTCCCACAGCCGCTGCCTCAGGTCCTCCAAAGAGGGGAGGGGTTCGCTCTGTGAGTAGCCTCTCGCCCGCTGGAGTAGGGCGGCACCTGCACTCGCCTCCAGCAATGGCTCTCGCGGGGAGGCAAACGGAGGCCACTCGACCCCTAAATCTAGGGAGAGGTCTCCGGACGCAGCCAGCACTCCAGTGGAACCTGCATAGTTCCGACAAACGCCAACGAGACTAAGTAGTATACAGAAGGCTTCCTTCGACAAATAAGGTGAAAAACCTGAGAAAAAGAAGGAGATAAGTCTTGACTCCTTACCTGGAGCAAGCCCAGCTGTCCCTGTGGCATCATCTGTCGGGGTCGGGGAAGGCAACTGCACCTCCGCCTCCACGGCGTCACCTGCCGGGGTTGGAGAGGGCAATGATTCCTCCACGATCCGGTCATCTCCAGCAAGCACGGGTGGGACAGGGGACTCCTCCTGCCCGCCCTCACCAAGAGCCGACGCATGCTCTTCCCCAGGATCTGATGCTGCAAGTAACTCAAGAATGTCAGCACTCTGCCTTATAAGGCTAACAAGTGTCAAATAAGGACAGAAAGGACCACCGCATACCTCTAGGAGGGGTCCCCGTCGGGACCTCCCTACTAGCAGAGGCCCCGGAGGATGAAGAGCTTGAGCTCGGACTCTCCCCTGTCTCCATCTCTGAGCCACCGTCGTCTGAAGAGCTCGACGAGGTCCCCGACGAACTCCCCGAGGTGGCCGAACCAAAAGCTCCTGCAAGCCAACGCAGTAAACAAGATCATCACAAGACCCAGCTCTATATAAGGATGCCTCTCCAGCTAAGAGTCATAGACAGAAAACTCGCCGGTCGGAGCACTCCCCTCCGAAACCTTTTCGATATCGATGATCTCCTTATCGCCCTCAGCAGGGGCCACTTCTGTGGGCCCTTCCTCCACCATCTCAGCCCCGTTGCAGGGTAGCTCACCCTCTTCTAGAGGTGAAGGTACACCTGTAAACAATACCAACAGGACCTTAGCCCTAGAAGACAATCAACACAAAGGGATTAACAGAAATGATTAAGTCCCCAGCCACGTACCTGAGGGTCCCATGCTCGAAGACCCAACCAGCCCCACAGTGCAGGCCGACACAACAGATGGCAGGGAAGCTCGCTCTACCCCCGCCAACAGCTGTGGTAGCAAGCTAGACACTTCCTCAGTCGTGGGCGGCATTGAAGCACTCCTCCCCTCAATCTCCCCCTCAAAGGAGGGAAGAGACACTGAAGGGTCGGTGCGGACCAGCTCCTGAATCATCTCCAGAGTGGCGGCTGGATCCTCACCTGAAAAATGACATCATAAAGTCAGTCAGTATCGGCATCCCCGCAACTCTACCAGGAAATGAATCATCTCCAGGTGCCCCCTCCGCAGCGATTCAGTGTTCACCCGAGCCATCCTGGGTCACACCGGGCTCCTGCCCGTCAATGGATGGGGGCACCTCGCCTTGCATCTTTGAAGAAGCGGCGGTCTCTGATGTCTCGGCCACCTCTGCATAACACCAGCAACGATGTCAACTCCCAGAATCAAATAAAGCCATGAACGCAACACGCTCGGTTCCAGAATTATTTACCTGACTGAGCATCCTTTGAAGCCTTCCATGGCTCAAAATCAAGGAAGGTTTTGACATTGGGGGCAGTCTTGTCCATCATGCGAAGAACTCCCTCCATATCTATCCCACAATCACCCCCGTCGTCAGGAAGTGGGTCGACCTCCGAGGGTGGTGAGAAGGCCACATCGGCCCCGGACTCCAGGGGCACTGTAAAAAGAAAATCCAATTACACAAGATTAGCCGGCCGTCAAGGCTGAATCAATACAAAGCAAGCAGGCGGGTATGGCACTTACTCAGAGCCGGCTCCGCCTCGATATGCTCCCTAGCAGCGGGTCCCCGAGAGGACTCACCAACCTCCCTGACTCTGGTCTCCACCCGAGGGCGCTTCCTTCGGGGCTGAAGGGCCCCGTCACCATCCCCAGAAGATGTCCCTGTGGAGGGATGATCCCTGTCCACCGCAGAACCTGCCAATAAACACAACCACACGAGATCTCTCAGCCATATGCCCTAGAAAACAACAAACATGGCTAGTAGGCTAATGAAGAGGTCTTACCTGAAGTCACAAAGGGGGTTAGTGGCAGAGGAACTAGCTACTCTGGCTTTAATCCCACAACCCGTGCGGCCTTCGCGACCGCCTCCTTCACATCCCTTAGGGTGTAGGTGCACTCAATAAGGGACACGAGCTCTACAGGTCCAGCTGACCCGATCGCGTAGGTGATATGACGCCTCCAGTCGTCAGCCGCCGTATCTGCAAAGCTCTGCTCAGTGAGCACTCGGTCCAGCGAACCCCTCTGCTTGAACCCACAGTCTGCCAGAAACTGGGTCCACCAAGTCCTCGACATCCCGGATCGAGGTGCCCTGACTCTCGTACCTCCAGGCGCCGCCCGCGCCTGCTTAAGGGGCTTCAGTGCCCCGTTGCCGCTCTGCCCCGCCGACAAAGAGTGTCGGCTCCCTCGAGGCGCCTGCTGCGCCAGCCTTTCTACCTCCCGACGGATCCGAGAAAAGCGAGTCTGTAGGTACCCATCATCTAGTGCGATGAGAGGCAGATCCTCCCTCAAGAGAGGGGTCTCCTCGGCTTTCTGGATCGCCGAGGCCTTCTGTCGGTACTGATGACTATGCTCGAACCACCATCTGGCGTAGTGGACGTCAAACCGTCCCCTACGTCCCGATACAGGCGTCGGCAGCTACTCCGGCTCTCGGCGACAGTAGAATTCCCACCATGCCGCATCTAGCAAATGTGTGTCCTGGCCTTTGTACTGACGACTCGCCAAAGGGAACTCCTGGTTCGGCGGAATCCCCTGGCCGTACCCGAAGTTCCAAGCGAACCAGTGCGGATATTACGGCTCTAAGAAGCTCGTCACGGACCGGTGTAAAGGCAACACCACTGGCCGAGTGCTCATCACCCACTCTGTGTACAATGACGCGTCCGGCTCCGGCTGGTTGGGTAGGGTGCAGGCCGCCCCACCATTCAAAGACACCATGATCAGGTGGGAGTCCCTGGTAGCACCGTCAAAAGGAACACCCTCCTCGCCCCTGCTGGGCAAGTAACACAAGACTCTCCTTACTTCTTCCAACTACACGACTGCGTCCCCATCTGGCTGTCCAGTGAAGCTAAACAGCAATGGCGCCGCCTGGTTCACTACGGACCCTCAAGACACCAACCCTGGGAACAGTAGCCCAGCCCATGCACTGAGGTAGTGAGTCGGCAGAAGCAGGCTCCGCTCACGTGGCACCGGGTGCGCCGCTAGTACTCCCAGCCCCTGGTAAACATTGGCCAAAGCCGTTGGGGCTAAGTCCAACCTCCGTCCCTCCGCCAATTGGCACACAGGCCACAACAGCTCTACTCGCAGCTAGCCGTCCTCCCCGTGGGGGACTACGAAAGTCGCCAGCTAGTACGCCAAGTACGCGGCCAAGTACGTCACGTCTGGCAGTCTGTGGGGGTTCCACCCCTCCGCTGGTGCATAAATATACCTGCTATATGTCTGAAAACGCAGCTCCACCTCTGTGTACTCCTCCCAGGGGGTCTGGTCCCTCGCGAAGTCCTAGTGAAAGCAAAAGGGGCTGTCATAAAAGTGGCAAATCCACGCATTCAACGGCACCCTGGGAGTCTGCACTGCTCTCCCTTTCTCAGCTAGGGCTAGATCCCTCCAGGTCTTCAATAAATACCAGTAGCTGTAAGAAACCCGGTAGCATCCATGCCCATCAGTGTGGTTACGATGGAGGTCATCCAGCACTACCTCCTCATACCCCTCGCCGCTGATCGGTAACCCAGAGATCCTCCACAGAGACCACAAGTCTAACGAAGTCTCCCCCTCAGCCGTCGCCACGGTGTTCCACCTGCGGTTAAAGCACTCTGTCAACGCCTGTAGAAGTTCTGTGTAGCAAGGATATCCATACAGAGCCGCGGTCATAGCATATCTGATGTCGGCTCGGTCTAGCAGCACTCGGTAGTGGTGTACTATGCCCATCAACCACTCAGTAGCTCACTGGCGGTATCTGTGTGACGAAATCACCGCCCAACGGCCATACCAGCTAACGGCGGTCTGTCACAGAATCCCGGACAAAAGGCTACCGTCGTCATAGCCTTCTCTGGCATACTCCAGCCCTGATGGCTCCAGCACTAATCCCTGACTGCCCTCTGTCTCTACTCGGTGGTGTCCATGCAAATCCCAGATGGCGGGACCCATCACTCCAGCCCGGACTCCAAACTGGTCTGCTCTGCTGAAGAAGCCCAGGCACTCAGCATTGGGAAAATGACTCTGCCTCCAGTAATCCACAGAGAAACTCGGGAAGCCGCAAAGGATAATTCTGTGCAAGCTGTCTCGGCCTACCAAGATCGCCCGCTCCAGTCGGCGACGGGCTCCAGCAACCCGAGAGTCACTCTCCTCCATGCCTGGAGGGGCGAAGTGCATGATAAACTCAAACAAGTGACGGTCCAGAGGGAACTCCACTGGATAGCCACCACTGCGATCATAAGTGTAAATCCCGCCCGCCTCCGACGCGCGGGCCAGCTCCACAACCCCAGCCCCGTTGCCGCGCTCGCTGACGGGGCCCTCTGCCACAACTGTCTGCCCACCGTCTGTTGACATGTTTTCCTTCTTTCAATGGATTGAAGAAATATCTCTCCTATCCCTTTTACTAAATCAACGAGGAGGCTAAATGATTAAGAAGCAGGAGGGAATAGAAGTGTGTAAACCTGTGTGATCGCCACCAAGATGCCGAACGTGATGACCACGACGTACCTTGGAAAGAGGGGGAGGTACTCGCCTTAGGACCAGCCCTGCGAAGATGGGCGGCTCAGAGGAACCGCCTGTAGAGATGAGCGGCCGTACGACAGACCGTCTGCAGGGGCTGAAGAGGAGCGCAGGATGGAAAAATGACTGGCAGATGAACAGCTCAAACATAACCACAGGATGAAGAAGAACGGTCCAGAAGCCACTGCCCGTCTTTGTGAACGGCCAGTTGGGAACCGCCTAAGACTGCCACGCTGTGAGTTACAAGGGTCCAACCTCCACCCTTTCTGGCTGGCCGGAAGGGTTGGGCCTCGCGTTAGTGTGTTGCTGACCTGCAAAACCGCGTGTAGACCACAAAGGAAAACCCAAGTTAGAACTAGAAAGTGTAGTAAATGCTCAAAAAGATGGAAATGAACATGACTAAATGAAATGGGGAGTACCTGGGGATTTTTAAACCCCTGGGGGCATCAAAAGCATAGGCGGGTGTGTGAATGATGTATGAAAATGAGGAAAACATGGGGGAAACGTGGAAAAAGTGGTGCATGCAAACAAGATAGAACGACGGAACTAAATGTACTAATGACTCAAAGGACAACTACTCCCTGAACCGGAGGCCTGTATGGACGTAGAAGGCCTCCCTCCCTGGTGCTAGGTCACTCAAAGATTCGGCAGGGCTTCACCGTCGACCAAAATCTCCCCCCTTTTCAAAGCTGGGCCTCCGGGTCTATTTATAGAGCACCTAAAGTCTTAGCTCGAATTTCGGAGTTTCTATGCGTTTTTAGGTCAAGATAATGAAAGAAAAGTAGAAGATAATTGAATTATCTTTCAACCAAAAGAAATGGCACCAAAATCGACTCAATATTCACAGAGAAATAGTTCGAGGAAGTTGGGGATAAATCCACGCATGGAGAGAGAAAATCTGTTAAATCTTCAAGAAACGAGCAGTTAAACGGTCATACGATAGACCACTCATCCATATGAGCGGCCAATCCTGGGCCGTCCAATTCTATTGGTGGAAATTCAATAAATAGAAAATAGAAACAAATTATCCATTAATCTGACCGAAAACATCACCGTTGGACTCTCATGAGATGAACGGTTACTTTTGAACAACTCATTCATAAGAGTGGCCAAGGGACAACCGCTCATGCTGGTCGGTGGAAAATCAGAGTAAATGAGATAAATAGATAATTATATGAACAATCAACTGAGCTTAGGACTCTGGGGCTAGAACGGCTAATGTTAGCCCGCTCATCAAGTTGAACGGCTGCACCTAAGCCGTATGAAAGCATGTCAGTGATCATTCAGAAAATCAACTAAAATATCCCCTAAATATACGGACGGCCCAAGTACGACCGCGCATGTGTTGTGCGGCCATGGATTGACTGTTCATGAATTGGACGCTTGAATTTTCATGGAAATGATCAATTACCCCAAAGCAAGGCCCATTAAGCCCTGAATTGAAGCAGACCTAGCCAGGGAGGGAGGCTACCCATAAAATAGGTCCAAAGATGTTGCTTGGAAACTACCTAACGAGTGATGGACAACTCGAGGCATCAATAATTGAGAGTAAGAGAAATGACTCAACGTATCGACAAAAAATGGGTGTCAACACCGTCGAGCTGCTCCACATTAGCTACAGTGATGACTGGCGGACCTAAAGGGGGCATGGGCCGCTCGGTCCTCCTTACCCAGTAGTCCTCCTCCCGGACCACATGCCTCGGGACCCTCTCGTCCCAGCCAAATCGGGCCATAACTGCAAGACATAGCACAAAAATGGTCAGTATGCCAGAAATTCAGTACATACAATACAACAAATCACAAATATATGAAGCGTCAAAATGTAACTACAACAACTCAGAAGGAGAGGTTCACGGGCCGTACGCCCTCGTCTCTGCCTCCGACGCGCGACCCGTGGGGGACATTTGTTGTACCCGGACTATTTCCCCAGCAAAATACCCAGAAATAGGGGTTCGGGAATTTCCTCGAACACCTTCAAGGCATGGGCTACCCGACCCCTCCGATAATCTAGTGGGCCCGACCAACGACCCCAACCCGCTAGCCGAGGTACACGGCGGCACTAGCAATCAATCGGGACCGTTCCTGACTCATAAGTCGCAGACTTCCTCCGCACTCTACACAACCACCCGGGCCACCCCGGGGACACTCCGACTACAAGCCGCGCCACGTGGCACTTAGTGAAAAGGCCGGGGGCCTACCCCGGAACGTCTTCCCTCAACCCTCCAAGGTCAAAGGGAGACCTAAATAGGTCAACCACAGGCTCAGGAGGCCCGTAGTACGCGTGTACGGCTCACACACGCGTGTTCGGCATTCTGTCGAACACCTTGTGGGCGCACGTGTTTCAACCCTTCTACACCAACCCGCGGGCCACCCCGTGGTTCCAGTACACCAATTGGGTCCCACAACGACCCCCCAGCAAGTCGGGGCCACCCCCGACCCTCAGACACCTGGCAACAAGCCATTGAACATAGCTCTCGGGCCAACCCGAGGGTACCCTGCCAACCCACCGTGCAACATGGCATGCAACACGAGGCAAGGCCCATCGGCCCAAGGTCCCTCCTTCCAGCCCCTACGGACTTCTACCCTTGGCCCTTAGCCAAATTCAAGGTCCGTCGGCCACCTACGCGGCTCGTTCGGCAACCCGGGGTGTGTCGGGCATTCGCCCGAACACCTTGCGAGCGGCCACTACAACTCGAAGAACAATGGCTCCCATGGGCCATTTCAATATCCCGAAACTTCATATCCCCCAAAGGATATCCCCAGACGATGAAGGAAGACCCCCGGGGGCTATCCCTCGGGGTTACGGCTTTGCCCGGGGTCCATGTACCCCAGGGCATGGCCGAGCCCCGGGAAAGGGTGAACTCCCCGGGGGCCGCGCCCTCCCCTCAGCTTGGAGGCCCGACGGCCCTCCCCAGTCCCAGTTCGCAGAAATTCTAACTTCACGTTCTGAGGTTCGTGCAAAGTTCGTTCGTCGTACCCGTGTGTCGAAGGATTCGCGAAGACGGAGTCCCGGGATTACGTTGAGTCACACACGTCAATCCCTCGATCTTCGTGTATAAGCAACCGGTCCACCACTGTATCCTCCCAATATCCTTTATCCTCTTTCTTCTTAATCAATTTGGGAAGAAAACAACAAAAAAACTAGGTTTTATAGAGGTGGGACCACTCCCGCTCTCTCTCCTCTACCTGGTCCGCCCAAACCCCCCCTTGGGGAGGGGTTTAGGCGGACTAGCTTGGGCCTCCAAGCTGGTCCGCCTAAACCCTTGAATAATAAAAAAAGATTTTTAAAACAAAAAAAGAAAGGGACTTTGGTCCGCCTAAACCCCTCCAAAAATTAAAAAAAAAAGAATTTTCTACCCTCCGAAGAGGGGTTTAGGCGGACCAGACCAGCCTTTGGGGCAGGTTCGCCTAACCCCCCCCCCCTGGAGGAGGGGTTTAGGCGGACCAGACCAGCCCCTTGGGCTGGTCCGCCTAAACCCCATCTCTCACACTTCGACACACACAAAAAACACACAAAAAATTCAAATAAAATAAAAATAAAAGCATTGTTTGGGGGGTTTACCCGGACCAAGTTAGACCCCCAACTTGGTCCGCCTAAACCCCACCCCCACCCCTTTAACTTCTATAAATTGCCCCCCTTACCAAGACATATAGGGCATGTGAAGCAACGCACGAACACACAATCGGACGAGCGATCTTCCCCGGCTTAATTGTCGCACCCTAGGACTCCCGAGGCTTTTGGTAAGGGTCGAGAACGCGAGGAGACAAGTGCGCGCGCATTTGGCTTGCTAGTCGGCTCACACACGCCGAGGGTATGTCTCACGTACTCCCCTCACGTGGTATTTAGCCGTATCATGCCCAGTCCATCCCTATCGCATGTAAGATGACCGTGCCAACGACAAATACGCCCGCACCCTGGGTCCACCCGTGTACGTCAACTTATGAGACTTACGACGGTGACGAAAGGGTACTTCATAACGCCGCGTCGACCCTCGACATGGAACTGCGTGGCCACCGCTCACTGTTGGACTTTTGTGACCTCCCTAGTGTTTTGATGATGAGCATCACTATGTTAAATATTATCTTTTAAATCAGATATCTTAAGTAATGTTATGCATTCGAACTTTCCATGATTAACAAGAAAAACTGCTATGAGATAATTCCCTGCATGTCCGTACTGTTCCTTTCATACTTCGTGTTGGTTGTGTTCACTTCACTTCGTGTTATCTTTTTCAACATCGTGTTGTTCCAACAATGTTTGTTGGTTGTCTTCGTGTCGTGTTTTGTTCCAGCGCGTGCTGAACACTACAGCACCTCGTGCTACTTTCTGTGCCACTTCGTGTCGTTCCATCTGTGTCAGCCCTTCATCTTCGAGTCTTTTGTTCTGGCCAAGTCTATACAGTCTCATCTTAACCTTCCTCCCAAGCCAAAGTCTACACATTGGCTTAGCGTCATGCATCAGTTTTTAAAGTCCATACAATGCACTGTAGCATGTTCGAAGCTAAGTCCATACATTGGTTTAAGCTTACAAGTCTATTCATTGGCAGCTGAACTTTGAAGTCTATACATTGGTCTTCACTTCAAGTATGTATAGCCATTATCTTGCCAAAGTATATACGTTGTGAACCCTCAAGTCTGTACAGACTTTACCTTGTTCAAGTCTATACATCGTCCAGTTCTTTGGCAAGTCTATACCTTGTGAAAGTCCATACATTCGATTGTGTTGCCTTGAAGCCGTTCCAAGTCTATACATCCTTTTGAACGCAAAGTCTTCACATCGCCTCATCATATGAAGGCTGTACGTTGCAAGTGTCCTTCTTGTTTTTGTAACCACACCTCGTGTCAGTTTCTGCCTTCGTCTTCGAGTTGGTTTCAGTCCATGTTGTTTTCGTGTCATTTTCATCTTCGAGTCGTTCGTACGTTCGAACAACTTAGTACTCGAGTTGTTTTTGTGTGTATTCAAGTCTTTTTAGTAAAGTGTCGTTTCACCTCGTGCCGTTCTCTTTGCTGTTTGTTATGTCGTGTTGTTTTTGTATTCATGTCTTCGTGTTGCTTTTGTATTCATGTCTTCGTGTTGCTTTTGTATCCATGTCTTCGTGTTATTCTTGTGTTTATGTCCTCATGTTGTTTATTTCTATCTTCGTCCAGGTTTCTTCTGATCGCGTGTCTGTCTACCTTTTCACTCCGTGAGACTTCCTTCTAACCTCGTGTTGTTCTCTTTTGACTTCGTGTCGTTTTCTTTGTGGTGTTAGCTTTATTATTATGTATCTCGTGTAGTTCTCTTCGTAGTGTTTGTTTTGTTACAGTGATACTTCGTGTCGTTCTCTTTTTACCTCGTGCTGTTTGCATCTGACCTCGTGTCATTCTCTCCTTGTCTCGTACTGTAATAATCTTGTGTATCTCGTGTCGTTCTCAGTAAAGTGCATCTCGTATTGCTATCACATACCTCATGCAGTTTTAGTTCTTGTGGCCCTCAGTCTTAATGGTTTTTATCTCCTTGCAGGTCCGAGGAAGAACATTCACCAGTGACTGGGCTGCACGTGATCCAATGCTAAAGGAACCAATGCTATAAAGGCACGTGGCAAGAAGGTTCTGGACGAAGTGTGGGAGGCACACGCATTCTGCACCTCATCCACCTGCTGCTGCTGCTATATAAGGAAGCCTTCGTCCACAGATGAAGGTGGATCGAAAGGAAAAAGCAAAAAAGGAGAAGTGCAGAGAGTTCGATCCAGAAGAAAAGAAAGAGAAGAAGAATAGAAGGAAAAGAAGAGAAAGAGAGAGTTAGAGAGCTCGTGAGGGTTAAGAGAAAAAGAAAGTGAGAGAGAAGAGAAGAGGAAGAGAAGCTCATCTGAAGATCTATCTACTGGACCGTGGATCAGATCCAGGCCAGTCAGCTCCGTTGAGAGCCACATTGTGCATTTCGTTTTTCAGCGTTCTGTTTGCTGAAGTTATTTTCATTTCGTGTTTCTGTTTTTCCCTGTCTTATTTGGTTATCTTTGTTCTTCCGATTCTCAGTAGTGAGGTCGGGTTCCTCCTGTGGATCAGGAGAAGGGAGATCTGATCTCCGGTTGCAAGTAGCTGAGAGCTACTTGTGGGTTCCCTCTGGTCAGAGGAAGGGAGACTTGTCTCCGGTTCTGGGCTTGCGGGTTGCAAGTCCAGGGGTCCCTCCGGTTGGGAGGAAGAGGGGAGGCTGTTCCCCTGGTCAAGCTGTGTGGCAGCAACTGTTTGCAGACTGAGTCTGCTTGTCTAGCATTGGCTAGTGAAGCCTCACTCCGGTTGGGAGTGAGGGGTGGACGTAGGTCTGAAGGACCGAACCACCTAAAAAGTCTATTGAGCAATGGTTTGCTTTGTGAGCTTGCTTCCGCTAGATGCTTGGATAGGCGCGCTCCTTGTGTTTGCTCATAAGTTTAATTGAATTCGTTTCATTCTGTGTTTGCGTCTAGCATCTGAGTTTTAATTGGCCATTATTCATAGAAGGATACATTCACCCCCCTCTGTATCCGGCCCTAGCACCCTAACACTTGGTATCAGAGCCAGTATTTCCCAACATGTGGTCCAACGGCCAGGGAAACGGATCCGCTGGTCCTCGCAGCTACATTGTTGAAGGGCAGTCAATCACCCGTCCCCCTTTCTTCGATGGTAATAACTATTTTTTCTGGAAGAACAGGATGGAAGTCTTTATCAGGGCCCAAAGCCACAAGCTCTGGAGAGTAATTACAGATGGACCGTACCAACTTCCACCGAATGAAGACATATGGACAGAGGAACAGGTAAAACTCTCTGCACTGAATTGGACAGCTCTTAGCATCATACAGTGCGCCGTCCACCCTGAAGAGTACTTGAGGATTTCAGCGTGCTAGACTGCAAAGAAAATGTGGGATGAATTGCAGTTAATTTATGAGGGCACATCTCAAGTGAAAGCTACCAAGATCAATATGCTTACAACTCAGTATGAGTTGTTTAAGATGAAGCCAGAGGAGTCGATCACAGAAATGTATGCTAGATTGTCTGTGATCATCAATAGTCTGAGAGGATTTGGAAAGGAGATTCAGCAAGAAGACATTGTCAGGAAGATCCTTAGGTCCCTAACTCCCATCTGGGATACTAAGATGACCGTCATAGAGGAATCAAGAGATTTATCCACCATGTTAATAACCCAGCTGATTGGGTCTCTTATGACCCACGAAATGAACTTCAGACAAGGGAATGATGGACATGACAGAAAGAGAAAGAATGTTGCTCTGAAGGTCTCACGACATACTAAAAAGAGCAGCAGCAGCAGCAACAGTGGTGGTAGCAGTGAAGACTCTGACGGATTCTCAGACCTGGACAAGAGCGAGCAGGCCATGCTCACCAGGCAATTCAGGAAGTTCCTGAGGACTAAAGGGAAATTCTACAGGAGAAAGAGATTCAATGCTGCAAGGAAGTCTCCTGAATGAGAACTTGAGAAGAACCGGTTTGTTAAGAAGGTTACATGCTACCATTGTCAGAAACC
This sequence comes from Amorphophallus konjac, assembly GCA_022559845.1. Classification (NCBI taxonomy): domain Eukaryota; kingdom Viridiplantae; phylum Streptophyta; class Magnoliopsida; order Alismatales; family Araceae; genus Amorphophallus; species Amorphophallus konjac. The sequence continues at coordinate 471,432,603 of CM040121.1, forward strand.
TGGTCACATGAAAAGTGAATGTCCAGAACTGCAAGCTAAGGCTCCCGGATACCAGAAGAAGATGGTGCACAAGAAGAAGAAAGCCATGCTGTGCACATGGAGTGACGAGGAGGAGGATCCAGAAGCCACCTCGTCTAGTGAAGATGAACAGAAGACTTGCCTCATGGCCAACCATGAGGAAGAGGTAACGAACTTATTTGAGAATTTTACTTTGGATGATTGGGAGGACGCTTATGGCGACCTGTTAGCTAAATATAAATTTCTAACCAAGGAGCACAGAATGCTTAAACGAAAGTTTCACTCTGTTTCTGAGGAACACTCTATTGCTGTTACGGATAACATGAAAACCAAGGAGATGGCCATTGAGCTAGATCAGGCTAGAAGTGAGATCGAGAAGTTTAGAATGGAAAGAGAGGAAAATCTAGCTAGGATGAATGAGCTGAAGAGTAAAACTGAAGAGAGTAAAAAGGAGTTTAGACTGATTGTAGAAAAATATGAGGCGGTTAGAAAAGTTAATCAGGAACTCCTGGACCAATGTAATGAACTTCAGAAGGAGATTGAGGACAAAGGAAAAATGCTAGAAAAATTTACAGAGGGGAGAAACAATCTGGATGTCCTTCTGGGGTCGAGGGTAAACTTCAACAGGGAGGGATTAGGATATAATCCCATAAGTAAAAAACCCTTTGAATTCAAAACTGTCACGTTCTGCCCCGCCAAGGGCAAAGAAAAATTGGAAACCCCATCCAGTTCCAAATCTGTCTCTACATTGAAGGTTTCGACCAGCAAATCTATTCAATTCATTGGTCAGCAGACTAAGTCAGGAAATCCTGAGACTAGAACTGTTCCTGTGCAACAGGTGTGGAACAAGGATTTTCACACGACCATTCCTATTGATGTCACTAGAAAGGTGAACAGTTTCGCTAAGAAAATTCAGCATGATAGTTATCAAGGAAAGCATGCGAACATGCATCACCTTCAGCACAATTTTCATTTGAATAAAAATGGCTACATGAATTATGCTCAGCACACACGTGTTTCCTCTAAGAGGCCAAACAACAATTTCTCTGCTCGGAAACAACATAATTTTAATAGGAATAGGCTCATTCAACACCCACTGAGAAATGCCAAGAAGGAAGAATCAATCTACATGAAGTCTCTGAAAAGAACAGTAAAACAAATGTGGGTTCCTAAGTGTGATTTGGATAAATTGAAAACTATCTTTGGACCCAATTTGAATTGGGTCCCACATTACTTTGTCTGAACTTTCGCAGGTTAGCCTGGCAGCCGTGCATAACAAGTGGTATCTTGACAGCGGCTATAGCAGGCACATGACAGGAGACCGGTCCAAATTTAGCAAACTGAAAATGAAGTTTGGGGGCTTGGTCAAATTCGGTGGAAATAACAGAGGAAGAATAATTGGAATTGGTACAATTGGTAAGTCCTCTACTAACTCCATTGAAGATGTGTATCTTGTAGAAGGACTTCCGCACAACTTGATAACTATTAGTCAACTCTGCGACAAAGGACACAAGGTACTCTTTGACCACAATTCCTGTACTGTTTTTGAGCTGAATTCTGATAACGTCATGTTCAAAGGTCATAGAGTAAACAATGTATACATCGTAGACCTGGATGATAATCCTGAAACTCACTTGTGTATGTCTGCTAATTCTGAACAGGTTACGTTTGACTGGCATAGGCGTCTAGGCCATGCTAGTTTGTCTACAATGAATAAACTGTCTAAGCATAACCTAGTTAGAGGTTTGCCCCGAATAAGATTTCAGTTAGGGTCCAAGCTATGTGATGCTTGTGCACTAGGTAAACAGACTCGTGCGGTTTTTAAGTTGAGAACTGAGAGTCTTTCATCTAAACCGCTGCAGCACTTACACATGGATCTCTTTGGTCCTACTCGCATACAAAGTTTGTCAGGTAAGAGATATGGATTAGTCATAGTGGATGACTACACTAGATTTTCTTGGTTGTTTTGTTTAGCAAATAAAAATGATGCTTTTGTTCACTTTGAAGAACTTTTCAATAAAATCAAACTACAAGGTGAACATAATATCATTACTATTCAGTCTGACCACGGAGGAGAGTTTGAGAACTCTTCATTTTTTGAATTTTGCTTAAAAGAGGGAGTGACTCACAGATTCTCTTCTCCCAGGACACCGGAGTAGAACGGAATTGTTGAGAGAAGAAACAGGTCAATAATTGAAATGGCCAGGACTATGCTGATTGAGAGCGGACTTCCAAGGAGATTTTGGGCTGAAGCTGCGAATACTGCATGCTACATTCTAAACCGAGCCTTGGTAAGACCTACTCATAGGAAAACTCCGTATGAACTTCTCAAGGGTAAGCAGCCAAACATTTCTTACTTTAAGGTTTTTGGTTCCAAATGTTTTATCCACAATAATGGTAAGAATGGTTTGGACAAATTTGAAGCTAGGAGCTCTCCTGGATTTTTTCTCGGATATTCAGAAACTTCAAGGGCTTACAGAGTTTTCAATAAAGCTGACCAAACTGTTGAAGAAACACCGCATGTAGTGTTTGATGAAAATGATTTCTCTAACAAAGTGATGGATGATGACAGGGAGCCATCTAATGAGGGAGATTTCTTGGAGAGAATTGAAGAATAAGAAATGCAGCCAGCTGCTCAACCAGAAAACTCACAGCAAGAAGGAGCAGCTGAGGTAGGTGAACCCTCAGGTGAGATAATATTTCACAAAGACCACCCTAGTGAAAATGTCATAGGAAATTTGCATGATCCTCCTAGGACTAGGTCTCATTTTAGAATTGTCCAAGAATAGGACTTAGCCGCATTGGTATCTCAGGTGGAACCCAAATCTGTGGAAGAAGCCTTAAAACATGATTCTTGGGTATCCGCCATGTGTGAGGAATTAAATCAATTTGAGAAAAATATTGTATGGGAACTAGTTCCCAGACCTGATAACACTCATGTCATTGGCACAAAATGGATTTTTAAGAATAAAGTTGATGAGAATGGAGCTATCTCTAGAAACAAAGCAAGACTTGTAGCTCAAGGCTACAGTCAGGAATTTGGTGTGGATTTTGATGAATCCTATGCCCCAGTGGCTAGGATGGAAGCTATACGAATTCTGCTTGCATTTGCATGCTCTAGGAACATTCGGCTGCAGCAGATGGATGTCAAAAGCGCATTCTTAAATGGGGTGTTGAAGGAAGAGGTATATGTTGAACAACCTCCAGGTTTTAATTTCTCTGTTCAGCCTAACATGATTTTTAGGTTGAATAAAGCCCTCTATGGATTGAAGCAGGCTCCCCGAGCCTGGTATGAGAGACTTTCTAAATTCCTCTTGAGCAAGGGCTACACTCGTGGTAAGGTTGACCAAACCCTCTTCACCAAAAATCTCGGAAAGGATTTAATAGTGGTCCAAGTATATGTTGATGATATCATCTTCGGATCTAACAATTCAACATTGTGTAAAGAATTTTCTGAATCTATGTCTCATGAATTTGAAATGAGTTTAGTTGGCGAACTAAAGTATTTTCTTGGGCTACAGGTCAAACAGATGGAGGATGGTTGTTTCATAAATCAAACCAAGTATACTCTGGAGATGCTGAAAAGGTTTGGAATGACCAACCTCAAGACTATCTCAACACCCATGGGCACCAACTCCTCACTGGATTCAGACGAAAAAGGTAAAGAAGTGGATGCTAAATTATATAGAGGTATGATCGGTTCACTCCTCTACTTAATAGCATCCAGGCCTGACATTCAATTTAGTGTAGGGATGTGTGCCAGATACCAGTCTAGGCCTACGGAATTACATTTGGCAGCTGTAAAAAGAATCTTTAGATACTTATCTGCTACCCATGATCTAGGTCTTTGGTATCCTGCATCATGTAGTTTAGATCTCATTGCATATACAGATGCAGATTATGCAGGATGTAAATTGGACAGGAAAAGTACTAGTGGTCACTGCGAATTTTTAGGAGGGTGCCTAGTCTCTTGTGGATCCAAGAAGCAACACTCTGTGGCTCTTTCTACTGCTGAAGCTGAGTATGTGGCAGCAGGGAGCTGTGGCACACATGTTATATGGATAAAACACCAGCTTCTGCATTACTCAGTTGAGCTAGGTTGCACTTCCATCTTTTGTGACAATACTAGTGCAATAAATATTACAAAGAATCCTGTACTTCATTCTCGAACTAAACACATCGAAATCAGGCATCATTTTATTCGTGATGAAGTAGCTAGGAAGACCTTTGAATTGATCCATGTTGGCACTAACTCACAAATTGCAGATATTTTCACTAAGCCACTGGATACTGAAAAATTTAGCACATTACGCAGAGAATTAGGTATTTACAGAATTTCATGATTGAATAATTGATCTCTAAATAATCTGTCATGTGCTCTTATGTTTATCTTTTCTCATTATCTGTTGCTAAAAATAGCCTCATTATGGGTGTTTGCTGATTCACTCGTACTGATTGATACCACTTTGTTTTCTTTGAGGTGTTTTGAGGTTTGTCTTGGTTAAGTCTGAGTTGGAGTCAAGGTCTCAGGGGGAGCTAGATTAATAATTGGTGTCATGCTCTTTTGGCCAAATCTGAACATACTTTGAACGGACTTTTGCTGACCTTATAAGAGAATCAATTTGAGTAGGTGGATAAAAGAAATTTTTGAATGTTTTATCCGTTAAGACTATTCATCTAATTTCTTGTTGGAATTTTGGCTGATTAGTCCCACTGAGATCAAAATCTGAATTCAAGACTATCTTCCTACACTGTAACTGACTTCTGATCTAGCCAGTACAGCATACCTACTTAGTCTAAGTTGAGTCCGAAATGAGGTATATAGTGTTTTTGTCTGAAAAACTTTGGAACTGGTGTATTGTTCTCAAACTGAATCTAGAATAATTTACAAGGTTTCAAGTGCTGTTTAATGAAAAATTCATGAAAGAAGTTTTAACAACCTTGTTAACTGTTCATTGAGAAACTGGGACCTTCATCAATGAAGTGAAAGTATCCCATGTCATGAGATGGCAGTATAAATCAGGCTTAATTAGCTGTCTTGATCATACAGAGCAATGGTACATATCTGGTTAGTAACTGGGGTGTCTGGCCTCTGGTAAAGGTGTCACCTTAATGTCAACACCAGTTAGAATACTAACTCTGTCCTCTTGTCAGAAGGGGTAATGTGGTCTTACCACCAAGTAACTGGGGATTCCTAGCTCTAAACAAGGTGTCTCCCTAATGTCAAAGGTGTACTTGACAGATTTATCTTTGATCTTGACCATCTTTAAAAAATTTTCTTCCTCTTGGTATCCAGATTCTGTTCACTTGGCATTTAGGTCTTGGTTTGTTTGTTTTCAATACCACAGGTCTTTGTTTTTCCTGACTTCCTTGCTTTATACTCTCTGAGTATAGACTTACTCTGACCATACTAGTATCTTGTACCTTACTTGCTTAGAATCTGGTTCTGTGTATGGAGCAAATCTTCATTCACCATTTTGCACACAGTCTGACTAACTGATCCTCAAAATCCTCACATAAAATTAATGGCTTTCTTAATTGCTTAAACATCTCAATAACTCTCCTTTATCAGCCATACTCTCTATTGTTTTCTCTCCACTGTCAGCAATTGTCTTTTCGTGATATCTTCAGACCTGCCCCTAGTTTTTGATGATGTCAAAGGGGGAGAGTGTCTTGCTTGTACTCTTTTGTGCATTGCTGAGGGGGAGCGAAAGATAAGTGTCCTGAGTTATCTAGTCAGAGGTAAGTGGATGTTGTGTTCAGGGGGAGCTCTTGGGAGTCGTCAGAGGAGGCGAGTGTGTTGTGTGTCTGCATTGCTTATTTTCATAGCTTATCTTCATGCACTTCATCTCTGTTATTTAATATAGTGTTGCCATCATCAAAAAGGGGGAGATTGTTGGACTTTTGTGACCTCCCTAGTGTTTTGATGATGAGCATCACTATGTTAAATATTGTATTTTTAATCAGATATCTTGAGTAATGTTATGCATTCGAACTTTCCATGATTAACAAGAAAAACTGCTATGAGATAATTCCATGCATGTCCGTACTGTTCCTTTCATACTTCGTGTTAGTTGTGTTCACTTCACTTCGTGTTGTCTTTTTCAACATCGTGTTGTTCCAACAATGTTTGTTGGTTGTCTTCGTGTCGTGTTTTGTTCCAGCGCGTGCTGAACACTGCAGCACCTCGTGCTGCTTTCTGTGCCACTTCGTGTCGTTCCATCTGTGTCACCACTTCATCTTCGAGTCTTTTGTTCTGGCCAAGTCTATACAGCCTCATCTTAACCTTCGTCCCAAGCCAAAGTCTACACATTGGCTTAGCGTCATGCATCAGTTTTCAAAGTCCATACAATGCACTGTAGTATGTTCGAAGCTAAGTCCATACATTGGTTTAAGCTTACAAGTCTATTCATTGGCAGCTGAACTTTGAAGTCTATACATTGGTCTTCACTTCAAGTATGTACAGCCATTGTCTTGCCAAAGTATATACGTTGTGAACCCTCAAGTCTGTACAGACTTTGCCTTGTTCAAGTCTATACATCGTCCAGTTCTTTGGCAAGTCTATACCTTGTGAAAGTCCATACATTCGATTGCGTTGCCTTGAAGTCATTCCAAGTCTATACATCCTTTTGAATGCAAAGTCTTCACATCGCCTCATCATATGAAGGTTGTACGTTACAAGTGTCCTTCTTGTTTTTGTACCCACACCTCGTGTCAGTTTCTGCCTTCGTCTTCGAGTTGGTTTCAGTTCATGTTGTTTTCGTGTCATTTTCATCTTCGAGTCGTTCGTACGTTCGAACAACTTAGTACTCGAGTTGTTTTCGTGTGTATTCAAGTCTTTTTAGTAAAGTGTCGTTTCACCTCGTGCCGTTCTCTTTGCTGTTTGTTATGTCGTGTTGTTTTTGTATTCATGTCTTCGTGTTGCTTTTGTATTCATGTCTTCGTGTTGCTTTTGTATCCATATCTTCGTGTTATTCTTGTGTTTATGTCCTCGTGTTGTTTGTTTCTATCTTCGTCCAGGTTCCTTCTGATCGCGTGTCTGTCTACCTTTCCACTCCGTGAGACTTCCTTCTCACCTCGTGCTGTTCTCTTTTGACTTCGTGTCGTTTTCTTTGTGGTGTTAGCTTTATTATTATGTATCTCGTGTCGTTCTCTTCGTAGTATTTGTTTTGTTACAGTGATACTTCGTGTCGTTCTCTTTTTACCTCGTGCTGTTTGCATCTGACCTCGTGTCATTCTCTCCTTGTCTCGTACTGTAATAATCTTGTGTATCTCGTGTCGTTCTCAGTAAAGTGCATCTCGTATTGCTATCACATACCTCATGCAGTTTTAGTTCTTGTGGCCCTCAGTGTTAATGATTTTTATCTCCTTGCAGGTCCGAGGAAGAACATTCACCAGTGACTGGGCTGCACGTGATCCAATGCTAAAGGAACCAATGCTATAAAGGCACGTGGCAAGAAGGTTCTGGACGAAGTGTGGGAGGCACACGCATTCTGCACCTCATCCACCTGTTACTGCTGCTATATAAGGAAGCCTTCGTCCACAGATGAAGGTGGATCGAAAGGAAAAAGCAAAAAAGGAGAAGTGCAGAGAGTTCGATCCAGAAGAAAAGAAAGAGAAGAAGAACAGAAGGAAAAGAACAGAAAGAGAGAGTTAGAGAGCTCGTGAGGGTTAAGAGAAAAAGAAAGTGAGAGAAGAGAGAAGAGAAGAGGAAGAGAAGCTCATCTAAAGATCTATCTATTGGACCGTGATCAGATCTAGGCCAGTCAGCTCCGTTGAGAGCCACATTGTGCATTTCGTTTTTCAGCGTTCTGTTTGCTGAAGTTATTTTTATTTCGTGTTTCTGTTTTTCCCTTTCTTATTTGGTTATCCTTGTTCTTCCGATTCTCAGTAGTGAGGTCGGGTTCCTCCTGTGGATCAGGAGAAGGGAGATCTGATCTCCGATTGCAAGTAGCTGAGAGCTACTTGTGGGTTCCCTCTGGTCAGAGGAAGGGAGACTTGTCTCCGGTTCTGGGCTTGCGGGTTGCAAGTCCAGGGGTCCCTCCGGTTGGGAAGATGAGGGGAGGTTGTTCCCCTGGTCAAGCTGTGTGGCAACAACTGTTTGCAGACTGAGTCTGCTTGTCTAGCATTGGCTAGTGAAGCCTCACTCCGGTTGGGAGTGAGGGGTGGACGTAGGTCTGAAGGACCGAACCACCTAAAAAGTCTATTGAGCAATGGTTTGCTTTGTGAGCTTGCTTCCGCTAGATGCTTGGATAGGCGCGCTCCTTGTGTTTGCTCATAAGTTTAATTGAATTCGTTTCATTCTGTGTTTGCGTCTAGCATCTGAGTTTTAATTGGCCACTATTCATAGAAGGATACATTCACCCCCCTCTGTATCTGGCCCTAGCACCCTAACACTCACCTCCCAGTTGGCCGTTGGCCCCTCAGATCGACAAAAAGAGTCTAGTCGGACCTCTGGCCCAGGAATCATAGTCCCGGGGCCGACCTCGACTCTCCAGCATGACAACACTCGCCGTCCGAGACCCGGACCCGACCGCTCACCTCGAGCCGCGTTCGACCTCTGCCAAGCGCCAGCCCGTGTCCGTTCTGACCACCAAGGCAGTCGGGCCCACATCAGCTCCTCTGTAAAGAGTTCCAGTATAACACGCAGACATCCACTTTGTCACGCAATGACCCGGGGGCCGACTCACGTGTCAGAATTGTCCCGCGGCTTGCGCCCGTTGTACTTCGACCACTCAGGCCCACTTGTAAAGCCCATGTGGCTCATCATAAAACCAGTGAATTGTATACGCCCGTGTTCGGGCTCCTAGCTTTCTACCCACACCACTCGGCATCCGTGCCCAACACCCTTACCCCAGTGAACACCCCTCGGTCTAACACGTACCCCTAGCTGCTGAATGCCCTCTAGCCCTCTACCCATGGCTTCAGACACATATACATACTTTTCTTCAACATAGAACGAAGGTATTTGGATCCAATCCGATGTAAATAAACACCGGTTGCTTGAGGCCGGTGGGGAAAGACATCCCGTACACGATTCCCGCAATCGCCTACGCACTCGCACCCATGCAACCCCTTCTCTCCACGTGTCGCCCGAGCCCACGTGCCACGCCCTGGTGGCACTTCTCCGGTCAACCCTTGGTTCCATGAGTGATTGTCGAGAGATCGACTGGCACGCTCGCACCTTGTCCGGTTAACCTTTATCCCGATACTTACGTGCCATTCGACCCTTTCTGACTTTCCGTGAAAGGAGAGTGCCCGATACCGCCGTGACAGGCATGCACCCGTAAGGAGGATACCCGAGATACATCAAACTCCCGTACTTTCCTTCACCGCTGTATTCCTTCCTTCACCTCGGTTAATCGGCATAAAAACCCGCGCAACAGCAATATACTTATTTTGCATTAATGTTTAGAATATTTTTCCAATAATTCATAGTTAGACATCATCAAAACTGGAACACAATATTCTCCTCCTTTTTGATGATGGCAACTATGAGTAATTGACTTTTCAAGAAAAACCATTCATTTGAGTTCATCAGACATCATTACAGAGAAGTATTCCATGCACAGATCATTTGCAAATTCATAAAATATTTCCATTTATCACAAACACAGCTGACTATACACATTACATGCCAAGAAGTTGTGTCATGCCATTTGCTCCCGTAGACCCAAAATATGTACGACTCATGACAAAGATGTGTATGACTTATGTATGACTCATGATAGACAAAACTCATAATCCACTCTCCCCCTTTGACATCATCAAAAAAATCTTGGGAAGAACGGACTATATCTAATCAATGTTCTGGAGGGTCTTGCTGGTTCGATGGTCCTGCTCCTGCAAAGATTCTACTCTCAAGACGTCGGAGCCGGTCGTGCAAGTCTTGCATCTTCTCTTGAATCAACCTTTGATATATTATAATTTTTCTCTCTAGGGAATCGGACATGCCATGTAAGATATCAGACAAGTGAACCACAAACTGATCTATGCCATGAGGCATCGGTGGTGCTGCAATAGAAGAAGTTGGATGATATGTGCTTTTTGCTACGCTTTCTCCTGCATGAAGTGGCGGCTGATCTCTTAAGCTTCTTGCTTCTTGTACCAAATAACCAATATCCCTTTCTATATATTCCATCTTGTCAATCAAATTTGTGTATGTCAACCTCATCTAGGTTATTTAAGAGATAGTTTCCATGTGGTGTGCATTACCCTACTGAAATTGCCATTCAATATGCTGAAGTTGAGTGTGTAGTCTGGTTTGAATAATTGAGGCCTGAGTGGATACATCTTCAAGTGCACCCACTAGTCTGTTGAACCTTCTCACTGCATGCTCAGATTATTGTTGATGTTTGACAAACCTACTCTCCATCTTAAGTTCTAGTATTGTCAGTCTCATATCAAAATTGGTAGACAATATGATAGAGGGCTAGATATTCTGAAATTGTGTGGAGAGGAAATGATATAGAGTTGGAGGTATAGAAGAAGTGGAGGCATCAGGCTGATATGAGGTGAAGGTTGGAAAGGTTCAGCCCTTGGTGATTGAGGTGGGGAAGGAAGAGTTGTTTTGACTCCAGAAAAAGAGATGAGATTCCCAGGTGGAGGGGATGCCTCGGATTGGGAGAATACAACCGGAGGTGTGGAGACCTAAGGTGGCTGGTCCTGTTGAGGAATTTGATCAACTGGAGGACCCTCTTGCAGTGGTTGTCCAGGTCCAGTTTGGGGATGAGGAATGTTCCTTGTCAGAGCATCTCTTTCTAGTCTATACTTCATGAATTTTTTGACATTCTCGAAGCAACAAATATTTACCTTAGGAATTTCCTTTATTGTTTCATTCTCCAAGCTGACTCCCATCTTTTTGAAAATTGATGTTAAATGGGTAGCATATGGAAGTGACCTATGAGCTTCTTTGTCAATGCATGCCCCTATATTCTGAATCAGAATATCTGTTAAGTTGGCCCTTATTTTCTTGAACATACAGTAAAAAAGAAACCTATGTGTTTCAGTGATCCTATTTCTTCCTCCTACCTGAGGTGTAATGATTGTAGTAAACATAGGGTGAACCAACCTTTGAAGAGGGGGGAACCTGTGTGCATTCAAGCTTGTGACACATGTTTCCCTTGGGTTGTTTGGATCATGTGGGTTCCCTGTCATAATTGTATAGGCTTCGTGTTCATCAAAGTGGAATGTGTCAACTTCTTCTCCTCCGTTGGGTATTTTCAGAGTTCTGTGCAGAAACCTATTGCTCAGCTAAATGTGAACTCCTTTTACAGTGGGGAACATATGTTCTGTATCTTCCAAGTATACAAGATTTCTATAAAATTCTTGCACTAAATCTGGATAATATACCTTGTGCCTACTGATAAATTTCCTCCAACCTTGAAATTCAAATAGTTCCATCATCTCAGGAAATACATCAGGTAGTTGGCGGTCATGAATATCCATAGACCTGGGAAATAAAATAGGCTTGGACTGACGGGGCTCAGCTGGGACACTTGCTGCCGATTGAGTTGCCCTAGAGGATTCAAGTTGCTTCTTTCTGGAGACAAGGCCCATAGTATCAGTTTTAGCCCTCTTTGCTGGCGGACTAGGATGTGCCGGAGCCTGGGCTTTGCCCTTGTCCTTCTGAGTTGACTGCCTCTTAGGTGCCATCGAAAGACAAATCTGAAGACACAGGACAGCTGAAGATAGAGAGAAAAAGAAAGGGAGCTTCCCTGAAGTTTTTCCAGTTCTAGGTGACTGTTGGAGGCTCAGAGCAGAAAAGAAACCCTGCGAATCGTTCCTTGAAATGAGAAGGAACCTTGGACCAGCTTCATTGCGACCCGAGGAGAGAGAATCGTTGGGGATGGAAGGCTAGTTGGAGAAGAACTAGGGTTCGCCAAAGCTTGAAGAGTGAGAAAAGTAAGATGGAAAAAGGGTTTTGAATGTGCGTCGACCCCTTTTGAGTCGCTTTTGAAGAGACGAGGTCGACACGTTCTAGATGTTTGAACCGGCTGAATAGGTTGAACCGGTGCCTCATCTGAGAGAAGATTTTTTTATTAAACAAGGGGTGTTTCGAAGGGAAGAAAATCCAACATCATGGGAAAAAGTTCAGGATTTTTAGGACATTAAAATCAACACCATCTTTTAGAGACATTATTTATGACCCATTTAAGCTTAATGGTTTAAAGTTTATAAGCTTAAATCTGAAAATTTTAAAACCTTCAAAATACCCATTTTGCACATTAAATAGTATTAAAACAGCCCTCATAAAACAAGTGTCTAGTCTCATTCTTCCGGCCTTATTAATCAATTTCAAGAGACTCTTTGGGAAGAATTTTCAATTAGTATCGAGATTAAACATCTTTTGGATGTTTTGATTTTTACAGGAATTTGCCTTTTTTAATACTCATTTCAATTTTTTTCATTCTTTTCAGAGCAATCAAGTATGATCCACACCTTTCTACGTGAGGAGCCACATTATTTAGATGTCCGACTCCCCAATTATTTAGTGTGTTAACCATTTTGCCTTAGTTGTATAGAGATATTTGGTCATATCATGCCTTTATCCACATCATTTCTAAGATGACGAGACTCAGGTTCTCAATGAGCACAAACCATTGCTCTTTCTGAATTATCAATTTCACCAAAAAGATTGAACAGAGATAACTAGTTATGACATCATGACCAGTTCACCCTTCACTTCATTGGTGAAGGGGATGTATTTCTCAGTCAAATATAGTCATTGCTCTGCCCCTTTTTTATTTTTTTATTCATTTCAAGGCATCTCATACTTTTCATCAGACATTTTAATGTTTAAAAATACTACTTAATTTGAAATTTTTTTACCCAAAATAGCGTCTATATTATTGATGTTCAAATCTTCCAAACGGGTTAAACACTATCTTTTCAGGTTGTTTTATGACTATTCCATATACAACTTTGGTAGTCCTCAAGCCTTTTAAAAATCAGATTTAGAGGTTTATAAGCCCTAAACCATTAATTTATTAAGGGTCGGTCGAGATGGACCATTTATCTCTCAAAATGAGAGTGTGCATTTTAACTCCCCCTGAATCAGTAAGACTTGTTAAATCGTGTTCACTAAAAAACTCCCCCTTGGAAGATGGAATTCAATATGATATTTGCAAGGAGTGAAGTAGAATTTTCACAATAAGAGATTGTGAGCTCAATGCAATTTTAGAAATACAAAATCATGGAATTAAGAATGAAAGACAGATGAGTAGGCATTCCAGACAAATTGGAAAAGATAGAAATGTAAATAGTCCATTTGAAGATCATCTAAGGCAGAGAACTAGTGAGACATCTAATTATTGAAGGATGTGTCGACCTATGTTTCTAAGTGCGTCGACACATCATGGGTTGACAGAAAGCAAGATTTTGACCAAAAGAACTGGTGTGTCGACACAGGTTGATCAGTGTGTCGACACATATCTTCTGCCAGATTTTAAAAACATTGAAAGTCAACTCCCTTCTTGCTAAAATTCTAGCCCTTTCTGTTCACCATTCAAGACTGGTCTTTCACTAATTTAGGCTCAGCTTCTTTATTTTCCTTGCACTACAAGAAAAATGGGAAATATCGATGGTATTTTCTGATTAAAAAGTTTTCGTCGACAATACGTCAGAATGTTTTATCTTTCTGACGGAAATATATTATGTCAGAAATTCGTCGGTAATTACCGACTATTTTTCGACATATTATTTTTGTCGGAAATACGTCCGAAACTTTCGACAGAAAAAATTAACGTCGAAACTATGTCGAATATTTCGGACGCATGTCCGACAAAAATATGTTTCATCGAAAATGAATAAATACAGGTTAAAATATATGAATAGTTTACGACAGATAAATTTAAGGTCGAACATTCGTCAGAAACTTGTTGACGTATCTCCAACAAACCTTTATCCGTCGAAATATTTTGATATATCTATCGAAAAATGATTAAATAGTTTTCCACCCTTCCTATTATTAATAAATATTATTATATTATTATATGTATTAATTAGCACTTTTATGGTTTTTCGTCAGTTTTGTAATTATTTTATGGTTATTGGCAAGTGGACCAATGGGAATTCAGAAAAATAAAATATTTTATCCACTTGAATTCCCTTTGATGTTACTTGAGTCACCTTCTTCTCGTAGACACACAAAAGTCACCCTAATTTTTCTGGTTGCACGCCCTTTCTTCTCATTTTTTTGTCTGTACGTGGTTTTCTCTTCGTTATGTAAGCACTCCCTCTTCGCACGGTATGGAGACCCCCAGAGGTTGTTATGACAAAGAAGGACTCTTGACAGAATCCTGATAAAAAACTCTTTCATCTGTAAACATAACAGTTTATCTGTTCAGATGCTTATCAGGCACCGTAAATTAGTAGAACTGGAGATAATCTCGTTCCTTGATCTTAGATGAGTTTAATCAGTGTCATTTGATGACTAGGAAAGCTTCAGATCCGTGTTGGTAGAGTTATTAGGAAGCCCATACACGGTTAAACCCTACAAACGAACTTGAGTTTCTTCAAGTTTCATTGCCATAAGATATTTGTCACCGTTACATAATTATTTGTCACTTCTAATGGGCTATTTGTCACTCATAACGATATATTTATCACCCTTATCCTATGCTAGGCGTCGCGTTTGTTTCGCTTCATAACATATTGTGACTTCTGTTATTCATTTATCACCCTTGAGAGAGATTTGTCAGCCTTGAAGCCTATTTGTCACCACTGATGACTATTTTGCACCATTATGCGGTGTTAGCCGTTGCGCTTGATTTTGGCTTATCTGACTAACTGGCTCCAAAAGTTCAAAACATGTTCTTCTTTCCATCTAACAGTGATAATTAATAAATATAATAGTATAATTATAAAAAAAGTAAATACAAAAATGAAAGAAATCATAAAAATTGAAAACTAAAGGTTGCGATGTTGCCATCCAACTCTCTAAACAGAGCATAAAAATCAAGAGATGTGAAGGTATGCCCCTAAGAAATGGACAATACCACAAGGTGATTATGTAAACATGACAAAAGTCACGAATGAAGGAAATACAATAGAGTAGGTTGATACAACGTAGTCCAAATACAACAGACACACTACATTATAACAAGGTAAGAAATTGAGCAAGTTCACGAAACAGATAATAATTCGTAGCACGTATATTATTAGGCCCTGTTTGTTCAGCAGTTGTCACATATTTGGAATCCTTTAGTAACCCACGACCTACCAACATGTCCATCAACCTTGCATTCTGAAGACTTGGTTCAACAACATTCAAATTCTATTAGACTTTTATCATTATTATATTAATTGAATATCATTTTCATGATTTGTCAGAAAGTCATGTATTTATTGATTAACATTTTTTATAGATTTTTATTATTATTATATTTATTTCCTCTTTTGGGTTCACCTTCCGTATGTGAGAGCAGCAGAGTAAAATGTATGATGAGGGTGATTAATGCATATTATTGGTGACAAATAAGTTGACAGAGGTAACAAATGCACATTAGGGGTGACAAATAGGTTAACAGGGGCGAAAAATGTGCATGAGGGATGTCAAAAGACTCTTAACGGTGAAAAATGCACAAAGACGACGTCTCCCAGGAGCAAAGGTGACGGCTACTGCATGCTAAGAGTGAAAAATGCCTATTAGTGGTGACAAATAGATCAACAGGGGGACAAATGCGCATGAAGTGTGACAAATGGATCCTAGTGATGAACTATGAGCATGAAGATAAGCCCTACTAATATTAGAACCATCGACAAACCCTGCTACTTATAGGGGAAGAATTCCGCTTCGTAAAAGTAACCCCTACCTGCGATAGATGTTGTCCTTCATTTGACGGCAACCACATCACACAAAGATCAAACATCGATCATGCAAAGAAAGGTTGCAGAAAAAGAAAGTATATTGATAGGGGGAGAGGGTACAAGCGGTTACTCATCCTCTTTGGGATGGAACCTGTCAGGTTGGAGGCTCGACACCCCCTTGTTACAAAACAGGAGGTCCACGTTCGCCACGGCGTCCCGCCACCCTTGCAGGTCCCCTGCTTGTATTCCTCTGAAACATCACCGCCGCTACTTTACCCTGATGGCTGGTCCAACACCGGCAGGGCTTCCTTTCGGAAGCACAGACGTTTGGCGAGAACTGACTTCTCAGACGACGACATCTTCACAAGAGTGTCTTTGACCGCCAAAGGAACTCAGGATGTCCTTCGTGTTCCCCACAAAGTCTCTATTTATAGGAAGGATACAAAACCCCTAGAGGGCAAAAGAGTGTTCGTGCCTCCCCAACTTTGTGGAAATCGAAGCGACGGGACCGCGAAGATCGTTCCATCTCCCCCAACTTTTTTGACTCTCGGTCCTTCCTTTTTGCCGGTCATGAGATCGCTTGGACCGAGGTTCCTTTCGTCTATATACATCAACCGCATAGTAGACAAGAGGCCGGAGAGAGATACTGCAACGGCTAACACTGCATAGTGGTGACAAATAGTCATCAGTAGTGACAAATAGGCTTCAAGGTTGACAAATGTCTCGTAAGGGTGATAAATTGATAACAGAAGTCACAATATGTGATGAAGTGAAACAAAGATGATGTCTAACGAGTAATAAGGGTGACAAATAGCTCGTTATGAGTGACACATAGCCATTAGAAGTGACAAATAGCTCTGTAATGGTGACAAATAGCTCATGGCAGTGAAACTTGAAGAAACTCAAGTTCGTTTGAAGGATTTAACCGTTTCCTAGTGATCCTAACTCTACCAACATGAATCTGAAGCTTTCCTAATCATCAAACAACACTGATTAAACTCTACCTGTCTTTCTAACTCGATCTGCATTTCATATGTTCAGACCTAAAATTGCACATATGCTCAAACCTTTGTGTGCGCTCATGCACATATGCTCAGACCTTAGTGTGTAACAGTGACAATGTGCACCGACCTTTGCATGCAGCATTTTGTTCATGTGCACTGACCTGAAATGCAACACTGAACATGTGCACCGACCTTATGTGCTTACATGCAGACATGCACTGACCTCCATATGAGTACAGAACTGCAGGAGGTTGAGACTTCTTCCAGGAGCCACCATTTTTTCTATTTGTTAATGCCTCTCTCTCTCTCTCTCTCTCTCTCTCTCTCTCTCTCTCGCTCTGTCTCTTTCATTTGTCACCACTACATGCTATTTTTCACTTTTAGACACCCATTTATTACCCTTCGAAGCTATTTGTCACCCTTAGGACCTATTTGTTACCCTTACAACGTATTTCTTACCCTTAGAAGGCATTTGTTTTTTCCCCATCCCTTGCTTTTCCTCCCGTGTGTAATAAATAACAAAAATAAATATAAATATATCAATAGTTTAGCTGGATAATATTCGAATTCGAATCCGTATTAATTAGCGGATAATATTGTAAATAATATTTATTCTTTTGGATACAGATAATATTCAAATTTGAATCGGAGCGGATACAGATATTATAATATTTGTTTCATAAAATATTCGTTCGTAATATTATATTATATATCATATGATATATATATATGTAAATAATATATTATAAAATATAATTTTCCTAATATAAAATATAAAAAATATGATAAGATGGAAGATTGTTACACTTCCCGAAACTATAATAACTACCCTATTTTAACAATTTGACTTGTAAAATCAAAACCAGCCTTTAGTTGGGAGAGACATTTCATCTTCCACCGACTTTAGGTCTTTCACTGCCTTTAGTAAAATTAAAACTTATAAAAACCTCAACTCACGAGTAGTTGGCAGTAGCAGGACTGCAGGACTGCAAGAGGGAGAGACATGTGTCAGGAGCCACCATTTTTTCTGATTGTTAATGCTTCTCTCTCTCTCTCTCTCTCTCTCTCTCTCTCTCTCTCTCTCTCTTTCATTTGTCACCACTACAAGCTATTTTCACGTTTAGACACCCATTTATTACCCTTAGAAGCTATTTGTCACCCTTAGGACCTTCGACATTACCCTTAGAAGCATTTGTTACCCTTACGACCTATTTGTCACCCTGATGACATATTTCTTACCCTTAGAAGCCATTAGTTTTTCCCCCATCCCTTGCTTTGCCCACGGGTGCCCTTCGCACCCTCCCTCTCCTCCGCGAACCAGCACCGCCGTGAGTGCCGACCAGCCCACCGTCACGCTCCCCCTTACAGCCACGCTGGCAGAGCATCGCTGCCCCTCCGGTGCCGTGCCGTGGCAGCCGACCGCTGTTCCTGCCGGACCCGCCCACCGGCTGCCGTCTAGCACCACTACAGCCGTCGTCGTCGGCTGCCCATCCCCATTCTGCCACCGCTGCCCGCGCAGGGCCTCTATAACATCACATCTAAGGTATGACTGCCAGGGTTTAATCCCTCATGTCATGATTCCTAATTTCATCTCAGTTCACATGTTGGATGTATTTATATTTTATTTAATATATTTTTTCAGGATGTTAAAAACTACAAAATAGTCAATTTTAAGGGAGATGATGTCAAAATTTTTTAGAATACTCGCTCCATTCAAACCATAATTTTGAAATAAGCTCTTTTCTGAAGCAGGTATCATGATCTCTCTCTTCCGGAGAATCTACAGCGACCAGCCTATAAGTGTAAACCTTCCTCGTCTGTCTTGG
The DNA here is from genome assembly GCA_022559845.1 of Amorphophallus konjac. Taxonomy (NCBI): domain Eukaryota; kingdom Viridiplantae; phylum Streptophyta; class Magnoliopsida; order Alismatales; family Araceae; genus Amorphophallus; species Amorphophallus konjac. Next base: position 471,451,261 of record CM040121.1, read on the forward strand.
TCTAAAAGTAGGACCAATGGCTTGGCGAGATACCAAAGCTATTGTTAGTGCTTTTAGACCAAGACAAATGAGGAAGGTTTACACATATAGACTGGTCGCTACAGATTCTCCGGAAGAGAGAGATCATGATACTTGCTTCAGAAAAGAGCTTATTTTAAAATTGTGGTTTGAATGGAGTGAGTATTCTAAAAAATTACTATCTCAGAGGATTTTCAATCAGACGAGGGTGACACTACAGAGTTGTGTATAGAGGACGAAGTGGATGAAGTCGATCCAACTGAGCTAAATGAAGCAATTGTTGGGCAAGAGGAGTCGTCTGAGAGAGGGGATTCTTCTGCAACTGGTGATGGTGGAGGATGATCCAACGGATATCGGTTGATTTGTAGTTATAATTGTAAAAAATGACACAGTTGAATTAATGTAATTGTAATTTATTTTATTCATTGATTTATTTATTGTGTAGATTTTATTGGGGGATGTGTGTTTTATGTTGAGTTGTGTAGGTTGTGTATAAATGGATAACAGAAGTAAAAGGTTTGATGGATAACAGAAGTAAAAGGCTTGTTTTGTAGCGAAACAAAGGCGACAGATGGCTAGCGATAAGGGTGACAAATAGATGTTCTGAGTGACAAATAGTCGGTAGCAGTGACAATTAACTCTGTAACGGTGACAAATATCTCATGGCAGTGAAACTTGAAGAAACTCAAAGTTCGTTTGAAGGGTTTAACCGTGTATTGGTTTCCTAACTCTACCAACACGGATCTGAAGCTTTCTTAGTCATCAAACGACGCTGATTAAACTCATGTAAGATCAAGAAATGAGATTTACCTCCAGTTCTACTAATTTACAGTGGGATCAAGCTAAGTCGTTGACAATGAGTAAAATGTCCAGTACATTATTTCCCTTCGCAGACAACAACAACAATAACAAAGTAACTAATATGAAGAGGAGCAACACTACTAGAGTACATAATATAACAACAACAATACAAGGCACATTTGACATTTGTGTAGTCGTCTGCTGGCGTAGCCCGAGACTTGCATGATATGTAGGCATGGGCCTTTCTTGTAGTTGAGGATGATCAACATATGCATGACTGCTATTGCCAACCCCATTTATAGCAGCATGTGCTTCCTCTACCGAGTGAAAACCCTTATACCGAGCTCCAGGGTATCCATTCACTTGGACAAAGCATTCGGGCCAACTATAATATACATCGGGTTCGCGACCAAGCCACACTACATAGCATTTGTACCTTCCCATTTTCTAAACCTCAATTCCCTGCATGTAAGGTGCTATAAAAGACAAGGGACCAGCGACGACAAGGGACCGAGAGGAGGACGCAGAGGAGACTGGCTCTTATGCTGGGGAAGTCACCGCTACGCACACTGATGAAGGGGATGACATTACGGAGGAGCCTAAAGAACTTAAAATAGAAGAGCGGGTGTCACTGTAGGGTGACGAGCGGGATCGGTGTGTCGATTTAACACATCGCTGCAATGGAGGTGGTAACACTGCCCCTCGAGGGCAGAAAAAAGGGGAACGTCAGGAGCGTATTAAAGAGGTGATTGGACAAGGGTGGGTGTAGCCGTAATTAGGTTCCCCAACCACCCTTCTGACGTTGCAATCTACTGTGACGGTCGCCATTGACATTGGCCCCGGGAACGCACATCCACTGTGACGACAAAGGCAACGAGCTACACCAAGACTGGCGCAGTGAAGCGACAGCGAGAGTGGGATGGCGGAGCATGGCGTCGATGGCGGAGCACGGCGTCGAGGGTTACGTAACCCACATGGGGTACCCCGGTTTATACCACGGTTTGACGACATGTTAGTGGCCACGGGGAGTATAATAGTGACAAATAGTTGTCAAGTGCTGACAAATGTCCGATAGTAGTGACAAATAACTGCATAAGTCTGAAAAATAGCTTGCAACGTTTAAATTGTGAAAACCTCAACGTCGACGCATGAAGCAAAGCCAGTGGATAAGGGTGTAAATACCCTATCAGTGGCGACAACTAGATCTGCGTAGTAGCCAAATACACTGGTAAGGGTGAAAAATAGATTCTAGAGCTAACACATGAAAAGCAGAAGGAGCTGAAAGAAGGAGTCAAGTTCACAGGAGGATAAAAATATGAACAGTGTATCAAGAGTTTCTACAGCAATCAGAAGAACAACGAAGGGACTTGGTCAATGCCAAGACAGTCAATGTTGTCAACGCAAGTCAAAGAAGTCTCCAACCAAGCTCAACTTTTTGTTGAACAGTTATGAAGTCCCAGTCAAAGTCCAAGGTCAATGAATAGACTAGTCACCACTATGCTCTCCAGACAAAGCCAAGCAGGTAATGAAGAGAAGAGAAGGCAACGACTGCTCATGTAGTCATGTGGTAAGAGTGATAAATATGTGGTAAGGGTGACAAATGGCACTTTAGTGGTAGCAAATGCATAACTAGCGGTGACAAATGACTAAGGCATAAGGTCTGTGCATGAGGTCTATGCACATTTGCATTTTGCAAGGTCAGGTCGGTGCACATGTGTTAGCGATAGCATGTAAGGTCGATGCACATGTGTTAGAGATAGGCATAAGTTCTGTGCACATGCGTTAGTGTTAGAAGCATCACGTCGGCGCACATGCGTTAGCGATAGAAATATAAGGTCTGTGCACATAACACTATCAGGTCGGTGCACATTCACATTCTAGTCTGTGAGATCGGTGCATGTCTTCATTCCACTCTAGTCGACACTTGTGCAAGTAAAGCCTTCATCTTTTCACACTTTAGCCCAGTTCCTTAACCAAACTTGAATCTATTATCAGAAAACTCATTGATATTCATGAATACACATTATCAAGCACACATTAATAGCATTAAAACATATGAAACTTTGAAGATCAAAATGTATGAAAAAAGAAATATCAATCAACACAGGTATGTCACATTCTAAGGTTTGAGACGTGAAATTGTTTAAGATCTTCTATTTCCAAAGTTAAGGAGTTGGGCCCCAAACCGGGCTATAATCATATTACAATCACCCTCATTAAATTTTCATGATGTCTCCATCTTCTTTGACAATTCATTAACATATTTCAGTACATAAATGGCATAGTTGAGGCTTCGATCCTCCTGTTGGGGACATTCGTTGTCGAATACAAGTTCCCAATTCTCAACTCCCTTGAATGCATGCCGATAGTTGTTCATAAACCCCCATACAACTGTAGCCTGCAAATGAAATATTTGACATTATTAAGGAATAACTAAAAGACACATTAAAGATATCTTTAATACATGTACATGGATAAGAAAAAGTACCCATTTTCTTGTAGTGGCATTATGGATGGCCATGCCTCTCATGGAATTATATGAGACAAAGCGGTGATTCTCCGTGTCAACAACAAGTAGATGCCAGTGATTTGATGAGTGTAACACGAAGAATAAATATTTGTTCTTCTGCAGTTCGATTAATTCAACATTCTCGAAGGCGCACTCCAACAATCTGTTTGATTTTGCAGAGTCGGCCTCTCGGAAGACGTTGATGTAATTCACTACAATGGTGGGAAAATAAACCCACTGATGAAAGATGCCATATTCATTGCGTCTTGATTTGAGGAGGTACATCATGGCGTCGATGTAGTGCCCTAGAATTTATGTAATAATTGCTATATCATTTATAGAATTTTTTGGAATTTATTAGGAATTTATAAAGACTAAATAGATTTATAAATAGATTATTGGATTAATAAGTCATTATAAGGCCCAATTGTGTCAAATAATTAACCTAGCCTATTTAAATAAGATCCAAAAGGTCTAAGGACCAAGCCTATTAAGTTTGGCCCATATTCTAGAAGGTTATTTAGCCTATTCACGTATTTTAAGGATAAGTACTATTTTATAGATAATTATATTGGATAAATGAATAAAAGAGTTTTATTAATTTAAAATTCTGCCCACGTTGTATGTAACGGTCTATCGTACGACCGCCACATGCATGTAACGCACCTAGACTGATGCGTTACACCCTGACAGTTCCGTGAATAAAAGAACGAGCAAAAAGATTAGAACTTTGGGATCCTATCTACAAGAAATCAACTTGGGAGAGTTTATAACATTACTAAGGACTCTTAGGGATTATGTTCTGGCAATTAAGAACTCTAGAATCGATCTAATCTTCAAACCCTAGTCAAAACCCTATAAATAGGACCTAGTTCTGAACTGAGCGACCCTTACTTTTGGCTCGTGAAGAATCAAGGTAAGGAGTCATAATTTCGGGTAAGTTCCTTAGAAGATTTTGTTTAGTATACTATAGACTAATAGCTCCCCAAATTTCATGTTAGGAGATTAAGCAGCCAAGGAGATTGAAGCTTCCAAAGTTGTTGGTTCGACCATAGTAACTCAGGATTCAGAGCAAAGGACCCCTGAAGATCAAGAGATTAGGACATCTAAATGAGATAATTAAATTTCAATCCTTTAGAACTTTTTGATCACCTTAGTTTCATATTCTTACCCTCAAAATTTTACATCTTTAGGACAAGAGGTTGGAGAGATAGTGCAGCAGGAAGTTGTTACAAAATCGCTGAAAAAGGAGAGCTAGGGCTCGATTTTCAGATTCAAATTAGAAGCTTAAAGTCTAGTTAAGAGGTATGTTATCTCATGATTGGCAAAAATATCTTGTTAGGGATAAAATCCCTCTAGTTTTGATTGATTTCATGCATCATGAATCATGAATCGTGAATTCCATGTTTTAGTGGGTTCATACATACATACATATCCTTAGCCCTAATCAAAGATCAATGATATTATCTTGTCTATTCACTAAAACCCATGAATGTAGTTGGCCCATACTTCGTTTATCATGCCTAGAATAATTGTAGTATTTTGATTTCCAGGCAGGTTATGTTTTCATAAACTTTTTCTTTATTTTACTACTAGCAGACAATCTGACGCATCAATGTAAGACCGTCACAATGATATAACGGCCTTACTATAAGCCGTCACACCTTCTTTGGTGTTTGAAGTTCTCTATTGTCTCTGACGCACCATCGATGGAGCGTTACATTACTGTAACGGCCTCACGATAAACCGTCACAGTCACTGTGACGCACCCATTCTAGACCGTCAGGATAACTGTAGACAGAATGGGAAACTAGTTAATTTACTTATAAATAAGCCTAGTTATCTAAGTTTGGACCTGTTATCATGACTTTAAGTTTATTTACTGATTCATAATAGAAATTGCATGATTAAGGTATCTTAAGTTATGTTAATTTCATGTGCCAAAATTCTATAGTTTTGTATCTAAATCATGATTTTTCAAAGATGTATTGACGGAATTTTATCGTGATTTCCTATTGTTACACATCCTCTCTATCAATAGAGTCATATCTTTAAGTACATGGCATATATTCAGGTATATGTCCATTAGTTCACACCTTGCACTATAGGAACATTATTCTTGGACATGAGGACCTCTCTATTGGATATTCCTTCCAATGGACTAGGAAATCTTGTTGCAAGGCCTCCATAATTCTTTGCGAGCCTGGGATTCCCACTAGGATGCCGAGTTGGTTGTACCATTAAAACCCAATTGATTAGATTACACTATCGATGTTTCTGATTGTCAGTAGTGTAACAAATCTATATTGGACCGTCAGGCACATGTAACGGCCCAATATACGACCGTCACATTCAACTGAGTCTGATTTCTTGGTTCTGGATTTAGACTAATGTAACGGCCCAATACTGGAGCGTCACATCATGTAACGGCCCAGTACACGACCGTCACACTGCTTGAGTATTTTAACCCGAGGTTTGACCAAGTGTTGATATTCCAAGGTTTCTAGATGGACTCTTGATGATCTAGAACTTATCATATTGATCAAGAAACCTAATATGATGAATGGAAAATAAAGAACGTACCGTTATGCTGCCGATTTATTTCCATAAGCATAACATAGTATAAGTCATTCTTGATTTCTCATGATTCTTATTAAAGCATTCATTCCTTGAATTATTGTTATCAAGAGCTTGTTGGAATTGTACATTCTTGGCCATACTTTATTGTTACATGCGTGGAAAAAGCTTGATTTATACTTGAAGATGCGATCGAGCACTGATTGTGTTCAAGGGCTCTATGCTAGTCCCCTCGACTGATTGTCGGAAATATACTATTATAAACCATGGGGTATGATGCTACTGGCGTCGCATTGCGCTGGGAATACTTTCTTTATAAATAAGTGAAGACCCACGATACAGCATGATTGATACTTATACATGAATTTCTTGATATTCCACAGAAATTCACGAAGTACTTGCTCATAAGTAAAAGATACTGGAGTGATGATTATATGGCTTGCTAGTACATTCTCGTTACATTCTTATTCATGAAAGGTCGTATCATATTTTTATAACATTCTTGCTAGTTCATACTTGCTGTCATTCTATCTTACATACTTTGGTTTAATCGCATGATTGATCGCATTCACATGATTTTACCTTATTCCTCTAGAGTAAAAACATTAATTACTTTAAGATACCTTCATGTTGATGCGAAGATACCTACTGGGCAAGTGTGCTCATTACCCATTTCCATTCTTTTTCAGGAAATGGAAGTGAGTCGGGTTCAGATTCGGAATGTTCCAGTAGCGGATCCGAGAGTGAATAAAGAATGAGCGAGGACTTAGGAAGTTTACATTGTTTAGATCGAGTCTATGTAATTTCTTATTTCTTGAGTCTAGCATGATGGAAGTTGAATTAGTGGTTGTATTCGAATATTGGATTTGATTATTAATGAAAGTTGAAGTTGAGTAAATATTGTGCGATTGCATTCTTATGTGTGATTACCTTGCGCTCTGATCATTCTTGCTTGCAAGAGGCTTACCATGCCGATTGTTTACGTTCCTCGAGCGAGTCTTCTGCTGTAATAAAGGCTCGGGGTTGGTATCAGAGCCTAAGTCTCAGGACTTAGGGAGAAAAGTTATGTCATAGGATAAGTCCAATGTTTAAGGACCCCTACCTATGGACTAAGGAAGAAATTTCCACACCCATGTGAGAATTGGGTAGAGCCCGGGATAAGATAGTTAATCAGCTTTAAGATTGATTTTCCTTCCATTTCCACGAGAAATAACAAGTTGTTATTTTTCTCTCAGGTACCCTATTATTACCATGGCTCATCGCGTAAATTGGGATGGCATGGAGCAAATAGTTGCTGGCCTCACTCAGGCATTACAAACCATGGCGCAAGTTGGCGCAGGAGCAAGGGTTGGTGATTTACATCGCAACTTTCAGAGCTTAAACCCTCCGCGTTTCTATGGTTCTTCTAATCCGGACGAAGCGGAGAACTAGATAGAGGAAATGAGTAGTATCCTTGATGTTATCCAATGCACCGATCATGAGAAGGTGCGTCTCGCAACCTTTCAACTCAACAAAGATGTCCATACATGGTGGAAGTCGGTTCCGGCACCTCCGACCGATGCACCTCATACATGGGATGGTTTTCTTACCCTATTCCGTGCCAAGTACTTTTCTAAGCACGTGAAAGAGAGAAAGGCTATGGAGTTCTCCACTCTTCGGCAAGGAATGATGACGGTTGTCGAATATGAACTGCAATTCTCAAGGCTTGCCCCTTACGCACCACATCTTATCAGCACCGATTTATTGAAGGCAAATCGGTTCATGGACGGGTTACGTCCCGGTTTCATTCAGCAGCTCGGGACCCAAAACATCCATACTTATGCGGAGATGGTTCAACGGGCATACTTATGTGAAAGGACCTTAGAGAAGGTCAAGAAATTAGAAGGGAAAGGAGAAGAGTCTAGCCGACGCTCAGATCGACGTTATAAGAAAGAAAAGTGCAGCATCACGGAGCCCTACAAGATCCGTGATAGTAAGAAGAGATCCAGGAATGGGAATGATGGAAGTTCCCATAAGCAAAAGAAAATCAAGGAGGAGAAGGAGCAGGTCACCACGGCTTGCACATTTTATGAAAAATTAGGCCATTCGGCTGAGGAGTGTTGGAAGCGCCTTGGAACATGTTTACATTGTGGAAGCAGGGAGCATCGCATACCAGATTTTCCCCTTATGAAAGACCAATCGTCTGGTGGAGGACGTAGGAGGCAGGCTCGCCTCAATGTCGTCTTAGAAGAAGAGGAAGCGCCCAAGGATGGTGGGCTTATGGAAGGTACTCTTCAAATTTGTTCTCATCCTACATTTGTGCTATTTGACACTGGTGCCTCTCATTCTTTTATCTCCACTACTTTTGTAAAAACATTATCAATTGCATCAGTCTCCTTACCTTCAGATCTCGCTATTACCACACCCTTAGGTTCTGGAACAAAACTTACCAACTATTATCCTGATAGTGAGGTGATGATAGAAGGTCACAATCTCCCCGCAAACTTAGTATGCCCTGACATGAAATGTTATGATGCCATTTTAGGGGTAGATTAGCTTGTAGATCATGATGCTTATATCAATTATCGAAATAGGATTATATCCTTTCGAAAGCCTGATCTTTCAAGATTCTCTTTTCTCGGCATCAAGTACCAGAAGCATCCTACTATCATATCTTCTCTCCACGCTTGTAAACTTATCTAGCAAGGATGTGAAGCTTTTCTTGCTTCTGTCTTTATTACAGAATCCAAGGAGATTATCTTAGCGGACATTTCTATTGTAAATGAGTTCCCAGACGTGTTTCCATCCGAATTACCCAGTTTACCGCCCGAGAGGGAAGGAAACTTCACTATTGAACTCATTCCATGAGTAGCACCTATTTCTATAGCTCCTTACAGGATGTCCCCCACAGAACTCAAGGAATTAAAAAGGCAGTTGCAGGAATTACTAGACAAAGGCTTCATCAGACCTAGCACATCCCCTTGGGGTGCGCCGGTTCTATTTGTCAAGAAAAAGGATGGTTCTCTCAGGCTATGCATCGATTACCGGTGACTGAATCAACTCATAATTAAAAACAAGTATCCGTTGCCGCGTATTGATGAGCTCTTTGATCAGCTTTCAGGAGCAAAACATTTCTATAAGATTGACCTCAGATCAAGTTATCATCAGCTTAGAATTAAAGAAGAAGACATTTATAAATCGGCTTTTCGAAGTCATTATGGCCACTATGAATTCGTGGTAATGCCATTCGGGTTAACTAATGCCCCGGCAGCATTCATGCAACTTATGAACAGTGTCTTCCAGCCATATCTGACCAATTTATTGTCGTCTTCATTGATGATATCTTGATATATTCCAAGACAAAGGAGGAACATGAAGAACATTTAAAAATAGCTTTACAAACACTTAAAGAACAAAAACTCTATGCCAAACTAAATAAATGTGAATTCTGGCTCAAAGAAGTTTCATTCCTAGGCCACATTATTTCAAAAGAAGGTATTGCAGTGGATCCTTCTAAAGTAGAAACTGTCAAGAATTGGAGCCGGCCAACGACCGTATCAGAAGTACGAAGTTTTCTGAGTCTAGCTGGTTATTATAGAAGATTCATTAAAGATTTTTCAAAGATTGCAGTTTCTTTAACTAGACTCAGGAGAAAAGAAAATCCTTTTGTCTGGTCAAATGAATGTGAGAAGGGTTTCCAAACTCTTAAGAATCATCTTACTACAGCTCCTATTCTATCACTACCGATGGAAGGTGGTGGATTCGAAGTATACACGGATGCATCAGGTATTGGCTTAGGGTGTGTCCTCATGCAAAATGAAAAAGTAATCTGTTATTCTTCAAGACAATTGAAACGTCACGAGAAAAATTATCCTGCGCATGATTTGAAATTAGCAGCTATCATTTTCACCTTAAAAATTTGGCGTCATTATCTCTATGGAGAAAAGTTTACGGTCTACTCGGACCACAAGAGCTTGAAATATTTATTTTCTCAAAAAGAGCTAAATATGAGGCAGAGAAGATGGTTGGAATATCTCAAAGATTTTGATTTTGCTATTCAATATCATCCTGAAAAGGCTAATGCTGTAGCTGATGCACTCAGCAGAAAACCAATGGGTATGCTATCAAGTCTTATGATTTGTATGACTAATCTTATTCCTCAATTTGCTCAGTTGAACTTAGATATTGACAGGAATGAAGAAAATTACTTCATGGCTAATATCCGAGCTCAACCTACCTTAATAGAGGATCTAGTCAAGTTACAAAATGATGATCTCGTGTTACTAGAAATTAAAGCTAATATTGAACAACGGCCGGATTTCTCTATTACGGAGGATGGAAGATTGCTATTCAAGGGCCGAGTGTGTGTACCGGATCATGAAGATACGAAGAAATTGATCCTAGAAGAAGCACATAATTTCAAGTACACCATTCATCCAGGTGGTACAAAAATGTATCAAGTTCTTAACAAGTTATTTTAAGTTATGTTAATTTGATGTGCCAAAATTCTATAGTTTTATATTTAAATCATGATTTTTCAAAGATGTATTGACGGAATTTTATCGTGATTTCCTATTGTTACACATCCTCTCTATCAATAGAGTCATTTCTCTAAGTACATGGCATATATTCAGGTATATGTCCATTAGTTCACACCTTCACTAAAGGAACATTATTCTTGGACATGAGGAACTCTATTGGATATTCCTTCCAATGGATTAAGAAATCTTGTTGCAAGGCCTCCGTAATTCTTCGCGAGCCTGGGATTCCCATTAGAATGCCGAGTTGGTTGTACCATTAAAACTCAATTGATTAGATTACACTATCGATGTTTCTGGTTATCAATAGTGTAACGGATCTATATTGGACCGTCAGGCACATGTAACGGCCCAATATACGACCGTCACATTCAACTGAGTCCGATTTCTTGGTTCTGGATTCAGACTAATGTAACGGCCTAATACTGGAGCGTCACATCATGTAACGGCCCAGTACACGACCGTCACACTGCTTGAGTATTTTAACCCGAGGTTTGACCAAGTGTTGATATTCCAAGGTTTCTAGATGGTCTCTTGATGATCTAGAACTTATCATATTGATCAAGAAACCTAATATGATGAATGGAAAATAAAGAAGGTACCGTTATGCTGCCGATTTATTTCCATAAGCATAACATAGTATAAGTCATTCTTGATTTCTCATGATTCTTATTAAAGCATTCATTCCTTGAATTATTGTTATCAAGAGCTTGTTGGAATTGTACATTCTTGGCCATACTTTATTGTTACATGCGTGGAAAAAGCTTGATTTATACTTGAAGATGCGATCGAGCACTGATTGTGTTCAAGGGCTCTATGCTAGTCCCCTCGACTGATTGTCGGAAACATACTATTATAAACCATGGGGTATGATGCTACTGGCGTCGCATTGTGCTGGGAGTAGTTTCTTTATAAATAAGTGAAGGCCCACGATACAACATGATTGATACTTATACATGACTTTCTTGATATTCCACAGAAATTCATGAAGTACTTGTTCATAAGTAAAAGATACTGGAGTGATGATTATGTGGCTTGCTAGTACATTCTCGTTACATTCTTATTCATGAAAGGCCATATCATGTTCTTATAACATTCTTGCTAGTTCATACTTGCTCTCATTCTATCTTACATACTTTGGTTTAATCGCATGATTAATCGCATTCGCATGATTTTACCTTATTCCTCTAGAGCTAAAATGTTAATTACTTTAAGATGCCTTCATGTTGATGCAAAGATACCTACTGGGCAAGTGTGCTCATTACCTATTTTCATTCTTTTTCAGGAAATAGAAGTGAGTCGGGTTCAGATTCGGAATGTTCCAGTAGCGGATCCGAGAGTTAATAAAGAATGAGCGAGGACTTAGGAAGTTTACATTGTTTAGATCGAGTCTATGTAATTTCTTATTTCTTGAGTCTAGCATGATGGAAGTTGAATTAGTGGTTGTATTCAAATATAAGATTTGATTATTAATGAAAGTTGAAGTTGTGTAAATATTGTGCGATTGCATTCTTTTGTGTGATTGCCTTGCGCTCTGATCGTTCTTGCTTACAAGAGGCTTACCATGCCGACTGTTCACGTTCCTCGAGCGAGTCTTCCGCTGTAATAAAGGCTCGGGGGGTGACAGTCGATCACCAGTAAATGAACAATCACGATTCTATTAGCAGTAGAAACACAAGTTCAAGGTAGGGCGAGGCGTAAAATTACACAATTAATGAAAGAGAGTACCGTATCATCTGACCGTATAATAGATCAATGACATGACGACGTCTCAAAATAATCCCGTTCTCTAATGATAATATGGCGTCACTATATTGGACAAAAATTTAGTTATTAGCAGTCAGAGTAAGGCAAATCAGGATAACTACAGAATGTATAAGAGGAAAACTTACTCAATATCCCCCGAGACACAAGCAACAATGAATTCATTCACAACATTGTTATCTTTCGGATTCAGCCGGCCTTTGCAGATCCAATCAGTATTCTGTAGGAGCATTATGATGTTGTCGGCTTCATCTCCCTTCTACATTTATGCCAATGTATCAATCTTAGATTCTATACTATAAGAAGTAGGAGCAACGCAAACTCACCTTCTTCTTCCCCCGTCCTGTTTTCTTTGGAGGTGCCCGCCTTTTCCTCACGGGCTTCTCGTCCCGTTCATGAAGGGACTGACAAAAGACACCTGGACAACGGTCACCATGCCCATTGGTCACCTCCACCTGACCTTCGATATCACCTTGCACATCCTCTTCAGGAGCTGCCTTACATGGCACAGTATCATCCGTAATTTATGGAAGGGGCCTTGGAGCTGGGACATCGGCGGCAATGTCCACCAAAGTTTGACAAATATTTTTCTCAACAGTTTCAGCCCCCTGCACTTCCTCTCCAGGGGGTGGCTGCGGTCGCTTGCCATCATCCGTCGCCTGTTCGATGGGGCCAAAAGGTGCTACATCAGTGGGAATGTGAGCCCCTTCCACACTAGTAAGATAGAAGGCCTTCATTTCCTCAAGTAGCCGCTGCTGGATCTTCAATGTAGCGGTAATATCCTATAGCACAGGCATGTATCTCTCTGATGAGGATGTATAATGGCAGCTGGGTCTGGCCATCATCATTTCACCGTACACCATCACCCTTTCACTTGGCTCAACAAGGAGCTCTTCGATCACCGGCATTTCAAACCACATCACTCCGGTTATTCATTAATGTTGAATGACAAAGAAGAAGTTAATTTTAGTACTCATAATACATGTTGGTCTCGTAGGGATCCAATGGAGAATTTTAATTTCCTATCTACAAATGTCACCCTCCTAAATAGTCGGGGAAATGTCACCTGCCTTATTGACTGCCTCACCCGCGTGTGCTCAAAAAACCAGACCTGTAATATGAAATATATCAAGTTATTTTACAATGTAGTAGAATTAATGATTTACACATTATTACACAACAAAAATAAAAAAACTTACAACAAGTGCGTCAGAACAACCAAATATGGGGGTATGGGCCTGGGATGCATTCCCGGCTCTTCTCTTAGCACAGTCAATTGTACCTGACCGTCATTTCTGGACCACCGACACTAATTCCTCAAACTTGTGCATCGTTACCTGTTGCACGGTGGCTGACCAATTGTAATCTGAAACTCTCTCAATGTCATCTAAGCATGACAACATCTGTTGTGGACAATAAGTTGTCGACCATGGGCAAAGAAAGTGGACAGTAGGAGTACAATCCACAGCAGGACAGTGTCGGCCACATCCTGCTCTTCATCGGACCCAACAATTTGCTGGATAAGAGAGCACACTTTCTTCCGGTCAAATGTTGTTGTAAATCCAAATCGATTATGCAACTTCGACTTCTGAATTGCGGATCCATAATGTTAAACCGGCTGACCGGAGCAAGGTAATCCTAAAATTATGCCCACATCTTCCACACTGAATGCGACCTCCTTACTACCCATACGGAAGTAATTTCCTCCACTATGGGCGCAAATAATCTCCTCCAATAGTGTCATGGTGAAGAATACGGGAGAAGCATTGTCAACATATGGACCAAAGGGTGTGGTCCTCATCAATGACTTGTGGCATTCCCGAAATGCCATCTGAACCCTATCCTTCATGTAAATGTCCATAGAACATCGGGCCCAGATGACCCGCGTGTTCACTAGATTCAAAAAATTAACGTGTAAATAAGAAATTCAGTTAATTAATTGACGGATTAAGAAATACAAAAAATATTAACAGTAAGACAAGGGTGACAAATGTATATATAGACAAGGGAGTTTAGGTGCGGCAAATAGGTGCTTAAGGGTGACAAATGTATAAAATACGGTGACCGGTAGGTCTAAATCTGACACAAATAGGTAGATAAGCGTGACAAATAAATAGGTCGATAGGGGGGGCAAATAGATATGTAAGGGAGATAAGGAACCACAGTATCTTTAACTTGTCATCTTGAAGTGGAGGCCTTAGAAACCTTAGGTTCCTTAAACATTTCTTCTTCGGCCGTAGGAACCGGTACAATGTCTTGAGATGCAGGTGGGACATCCACTTTACGGCGGACAGAGCGTTGCATGGGTGTCTTCTTCGGCTCCATGGCTGAGAGGTCGCAAAAGGCACAACGAGGAAGATGAGACGCTGAGCACGATGGAGAGACAAATCACCTTCTGGTAGGTTTCGTAAGAGGCGAGACATGGCGGGAAGGGTATATAAGGAATTGTGGATTTTTAGTTTCGAGGTCCAGTTCGGCCCTTCGGCGTCATCATTTCTGTTGATGTGGCCTGCGGCGTAGGATCGGCAGCAATACGCGAACAACACCCACGCTTGGCCGACGTGTCTCGTTTTCCACGTGGGCCAATTGGAGGTTAAGGGCGACAAATGTGTACAACGAGGGTGACAATGGGTTAGCAAGGGTAAACAATACCCTGCTAACGGTGACAAATAAGGCTCAATAGAGACAAGCCCGACGCGCGTCTTTCATGCAGTGGAGTAAGGGCGACGGTTTCTGAAGTTTAGTGGTGACAATTAGGTGAGTATGGGTGACAAATGCTCAACTGGGGTAACAAATAACTTCACATTGGTAAAAAGTGAGAAGGAAGCTGAAGGTGAAAAAGAACATGAGGAACTTGAGGAGAAAGAGACGTGCTCACTAGAACAGGGTGATAAATAACTTCAACTATATGTTGACCGAATGCCCCAATACTCTAGGCAAAGTCAATAGTCAAAGTCAAGCTTTTGCAACTGTTGACGTCTAGTCAAAGCATGGTCAAGCTTCGGCCAGCGACAGTGGACACAGAAAATGACAAACGTAGAAGAACAACAAAAGAAGACTGAAGGTAACAAATACTCTCCTAAGGGTGACAAATGAAGATGATCTCGGTGACAATGAGATATATAAGGCTAACAAATAGTTAAGGGTGACAAATGTGGGAACGACGGTAAAAATTTGCAAGACAGCTGCTACAAATAAGCCGCTAAGGATGAAAAATGAGTTAGCGCGACGGCAATGTTGCAGCACGGAAGGGTGACAAATAGATGTTAAGTCTGACAATTAGCCGTTAAGACAAAGAGTGAGCTTGCAAGGGTGAATAATGGCTCAGCACTTGAGACGTAGAGCGGGGCACTAGACTAAGTTCGTTTAGTGTATCGTTGTTAATCATGACGTGTCGGGTTCGAAAATAGAGTTCTGTCGTGTATTCATTTACTTTTTTAAATAAGTTATATTCAAAAAATTTACGGAAACCTTACGCTGAAGCTAAGATTCGAACTCGGAGAAACCCGTTCAAACGGCTGAACAATTAACCAAATGACACAAGATGTCATTTCAAATAGTTTAATTTATTCCATTATATATATATATATTATATTTTTCCGTATCGGTACGCAATGTACCATCCTGTCTCGAGCCGTGGCCGGGACGACCGGTTCGGCAGGGACGGCCACACCTGCCCCGAATGATGTGCACGTTACTCAAGGATGGAGTGACAAGTCATTGATTGCTTCCACATGGCATTAATATTCCCCGTGATCGAGGAGCCCTATCTCCCGAAATGTTGGCGATATATAGACGTGACAGTAAATTCATGGCACATGAGTTTTAGGGGGGCACTGAACAATAAGGAAATGATCAACATGTGACCGATACGGCTTTGAATATCTTTTCGTGTGCACCCTGATGTCGGGCTTTGAACGTAGCTAGGCTTTTCAACATGTTCTCTCTTCTTTTTATATAATCGAATCGACTTATTGACCATGCAGCCCCATTTCTTGGCGTGGCGATTAATCAAATGTTTTCTCCTCTTTTATCGTCATGAACGACCTTTATGGAACCGCGGGTTTCCAGTCCCGATCGAATGCCCACCATCGTCGATCAGCTTAGTGATCAGAAGGAGCGCACCTTCGGTTAGTCCAGACCATCCCAGTCTATGAACATGAACACATTGTCAGACACGTGATTGGCACGCCCTATCGTGAGTAAAATCGATGAAAGATACAATAATATTTGACTATTAATTATCCTATATCCTGAGTGTTTTCACGTGGCATTAATATTCCCTGCGATCGAGGAGCCCTAGCTCCTAAAAATTCATTATATAAAGATGTGACGGTAAATTCACGACACATGAGTTTGAGGGGGGCACAAAACAATAAGGAAATGGTCACAACATGTGACCAATACGGCTCTGAATACCTTTTCACGCGCACCCTGCTGTGGGCCTTTATAGGTAGCTAGGCTTTTCAACACGTTCTCTCTTCTTTTTAAATAATCGAATCAACTTATGGGCCATGCAGCCCCATTACTTGGCATGGCGATTAATCAAACGTTTTCCCCTCTTTTATCGTCGTGAACGACCTTTATGGCACGGCGGGTCGCCAGTCCCGACCGAATGCCCACCATCGTCGATTTGCTTAGTGATCAGAAGGAGCGCACCTTCGGTTAGTCCAGACCATCCCAGCCTTTGAACTTGAACACATTGTCAGACACATGATTGGCACGCCCTATCATGAGTAAAATCGATGAAAGATACAATGATATTTGACTATTATATATCCTGAGTGCTTCCACGTGGCATTAATATTCCCCGCTATCAAGGAGCCCTAGCTCTCAAAAATTCATTAAATATAGACGTGACGGTAAATTCACGACACATGAGTTTGAGGGGGGCATGAAACAATAAGGAAATGGTCAACATGTGACCGATACGGCTCCGAATACCTTTTCGCGCGCTCCCCTGTTTTGGGCTTTCAAGCTAGCTAGGCTTTTCAACACGTTCTCTCTTCTTTTTATATAATTGACTTATCGGCCATAAAGAAGTTGAAAATGTTTAAATTACATATCTTCGGATCTCTAAATAATAAATAATATTTTTTTAGATGTAATGATATTTTTTACTGAGAGAGATTTTATCCTATTAGAAGAAGTGAATGAATGACAAAGAATCACGAATGAATGGATGAAAATATGGCACCAAATGAAAATATGGCGCCAAATAGAAAGAGAAAAGAATTAGAAAAAACATCCCCTCTCATGTCCTTCCCCCTTCCTCCTCATTCAACCACTACATCCCCCTCTCAATCTCTCATCGGCGGGCGGCGGAGTGGCGAGGGCCGGCGGGCGCGGCGGAGCTACCCAGGGACGCGGGTGAGGGGCGAGCGGAGGCGGCACTGGCAGCGAGGGGGCAGAAGCGACGGTGACCTTCGGCAGCGGCGGTGAGCTCCCGCCCTTTCTCACGCTCACTCTCACACACACACACGCAGACAGAAACTCTCACACACTCTCACTTTTCATGCCTAGTCTACAAGATGAACCTTTTCTCCTTATCACCTGCTGTACTCTTACAACATCTGATGAAATTCCAAGCCCCTATTTTTATTGAGATGGTGGAAAGAGGGATGTGGATATAAATGTGTGTGCGTAAATGTGGATATGACCCTTTGTTCCATTTTTGCCCGTTCAAGTCTTTTGTTATGATATATGTGATTAGTATGCTTGGATGTGAATTACATTTGTAGACAGGTGTGGATGCCGATATGTGAAAAAATGTGTATGTGAATGCGAGTATGATAATGATTTTTTCCAGAACATGATGTCAATGTCAACGTGGGTGTGTTGATATGGAAGTGAAAGTGGAT
Organism: Amorphophallus konjac; assembly: GCA_022559845.1. Taxonomy (NCBI): domain Eukaryota; kingdom Viridiplantae; phylum Streptophyta; class Magnoliopsida; order Alismatales; family Araceae; genus Amorphophallus; species Amorphophallus konjac. The sequence continues at coordinate 471,469,308 of CM040121.1, forward strand.
GTGGATATGGATGTATATGTGACCAAACGGGATGTACAAATGTGGAAAATAGTCAATATTTAGGGGAGATGTTGTCGATATTTTCTTAGAAGTAGTGATAAGACATATTGATATGAATTTTTTAATTTGTTAGGTAAATATGGCAAGAGTTGATCGTTCATGGATGAATCACAGAGTAGTTGACGGAGTGGTGTCCGAGGAGTTTAAGGATGGAGTTGATAGTTTTATTCAGTTTGTATTGGGGCATTCAACAGCAGTGGACCAGTGTGGTAACATCCGGTGTCCTTGTTTACGTTGTAAAAATAAGAAATTTCTTTCGCTATGGAATGTGCAAGTTCATTTATACAGGAAAGGGTTCATGAAAGGTTATATGAATTGGGTGTGTCACGGTGAGGACTTTTGGTCGCATGCGCCCGGAAATGTTGGTGGCACAAGTACCTACGCAGACATGGTAATCGATGCTACTGGCCCTAACTTTAATGTACAAGGGGAACACATGTACAACGAAGAACCACTAAACAAGTCAGCTGAAAGATTTTATCAGTTGCTTCGGGATGCTGATGAGCTGCTGTAGGATGGTTGTGAAAATCATATTCGCTTATCTGCTGTCTCACAGTTGTTGAATTTGAAATCCAAATTTCACCTTAGTGAGAGTTGTTTTGACCGTATGCTCCTCCTTATCAAGAGTATGCTGCCTACGGATGAGAAGCTGCCAGAAAATTTTTACCGTGTAAAGAAGATGGTCAATGATTTAGGGCTTGGATACCAAAAAATAGATGCATGCCCTAATCACTATATGCTATATTATGCAGATAATGTAGATAAAATATCATGTGATATTTGTCATCATGATAGATTAAAACCTAAGAGAGGGGACAAATCAAAGCAGAAGGATGTGCCTTACAAGTCACTGCGATACTTCCCTCTCACGCCCAGATTGCAGCGGATGTATATGTCATCTAAGACAGCTCGGCATATGATATGGCACACAGAAAGAGTACGTCGTGTAGAGGATATAATCAGTCATCCCGCCGACGGTGAAGCTTGGGCTCATTTCAGTCGTAACTACACTACTTTTGGTCACGAGCCACGCAATGTTAGGTTAGGTTTATGCACAGATGGCTTCAACCCATTTGGAGGTTCAGTAGCGTCGTACTCATGTTGGCCAGTCTTCATGATGCCGTACAACCTTCCGCCAGGCATGTGCATGAAGCGTGAGAACCTTTTCTTAACTTTCGTGATTCCAGGTCCAAAAAATCCAGGAAAAAATTTGGACATATATCACAGGCTACTGATTGATGAGTTGAAAAGATTATGGAATGATGGAGTTGTTACTTATGATGCGTACAGAAAACAAAATTTCATTATGAAGGCTGCATTGATGTGGACAATAAGTGACTTCCCTACATATGGAATGCTATCTGGTTGGAGCACACATGGGAGGTTGGCATGTCCTTACTGTATGGCTGATACCAAATCCTTTGTCCTGAAATATGGTAAGAAATCATGTTGGTTCGATTGTCATCGACGTTTTCTACCAAATGACCATCCTTTCTGAAGGCAAATGGACTCATTCATTACGAACACAGTTGAAATGGATGAAGCAGACTTGGAACGGATGTCTGGTCGACAAATGACAATAGAGGTGTAAAACTTACCAGATATAGTGCAATTGTCGGGTAGTACACGACATCTTCGTGGATTTGGAGAGGAACACAATTGGGTGAAGAAAAGTATCTTCTGGTAATTGCCTTACTGGTCAGGCCTTTTGATACGACACAACCTGGACGTCATGCATGTTGAGAAGAATGTCTTTGATAATGTGTTCAACACCATCATGAACGTGAAAGCCAAAACAAAGGACAATGCCAAGGCGCGAGTGGACTTGAAGATACTTTGTAAATGATCAGAGTTGGAATTGCGGCCGGTACGGGGCAAAGTTGTGCAACCTAAAGCAGCTTACGTGTTGAAAGACACAGATCAATGAACTGTGCCAATGGCTGAAGCAATTAAGATTCCCTGATGGATATGTGTCTAACATAGCCCGTTGTGTGAATGTCAATGAGGGAAAAATATATGGGTTGAAAAGTCATGACTGCCATGTGTTCATGGAGAGACTTCTGCCTATTGCATTCCGTGACATATTGCCAAAGCCTATATGGGGAGCATTGACTAAGTTGAGTCAGTTTTTCAGGATTCTATGTGCATCAGAACTCAAACTTGGGGACGTGCAAACTATGGAACGAAATGTGGTCACGACGGTATGGAAGTTGGAGAAGATATTTCCCCCTGTGTTCTTCGATTCCATGGAGCACCTGATTATCTATTTGACATATGAGGCCAAAGTTGGAGGACCGGTACAATTTTGATGGATGTATCCATTTGAGAGATAATCAGTATGTATTTATGAATTAATTGACAGTAGTTACATGTGTCTGTCATTGTCATTGTATGTCATTGTCATATGAATTATTGTCATAGGTGTATGCATGACCTGAAAATGAAGGTTTGTAACAAGGCTAAAGTAGAGGGTTCGATTACTGAGGCATATATTATTGAAGAAATTTTGAACTTCTGTTCGATGTACTTCGAACCCAAAATTCAAACTCGCCATAATCGACCTCCACGTAATGATGATGGAGGAGAGGTGGGTCCGTCCGACCGGTTGTCCATATTTAAGTATCCAGGTTGTGCATTCAGACGTTGTTCGAATCGCATATTAGAGGATAGAGAGTTGTTGGCCGCAGAGATCTATGTTCTCCTGAACTGTGCTGAGATTGAACCTTATGTTGAGTGAGTCCTCAACACCACATGTGCTAAAATTTATAAGCATCTTAACGTTCTTCCTCCCATTTACGGTGATGTTGCATTCATCATTGCAGGCAATTTGATTTAGAATTAATTACTTGATGTCGACACCTCAATGAGTTGGAGGTTCAAAATGAACGAGAGAGATCTTTTGCTAGATGGCTTAAAGGTCAAGTAAGTGCCAATCCACTAATTCCACAAAGCTTGATGTGTATGCAAGTTCAATTTAAAGTAACATGGTTTATATTCATAGGTTGAAGAAGGTTATGTTATTGATGAAAGAGTCCGGGTGATAAGTTATGGACCTTCGAAGGTCGCGCATGCCTATCCAGGATTTTTTGTGAATGGTTATAGATTTCACACCATAGATTATGAACGAAATAAGTCTACGATGAATAGCGACATATGCGTGAAAGGTAGTACATACAATCAAAATGGTCTCGATTACTATGGTATTCTTGAGGAGGTCATAGAATTACAGTATTTCGGACAACACAACCATATATTCCTTTTTAAGTGTCATTGGTTTGATCATAATTTAGTTCGAAACGACGCAATATATGGGATTGTCGATGTCAAACATAGATCCAAATTGAATACCTATGAGCCATTCATTTTGGCCGCACAAGCCCAACAAATGTATTATTCAAGTTATTGATCGTCCAAGAATAAAGATTGGTGGGCAGTATGTAGGGTAAAACCAAGGCTTGCGCCTAATGATGAGTTAGATCTGACTGAAGGTGTCTTAGAGGATTCTAGTGCCGAATATTTTCAATCAGACCAGGGTGACACTGTTAGAGTTGGTTGCTTCTAATCTTCATCTGATGATCCACTTCAGTTGTGTATAGAGGATGAATTGGAAGAAGTCGATTCAACTGAGCTAAATGAAGCAATTGTTGGGCAGGAGGAGTCCTCTGAGGAGGAAGTGTATGAATTGAGTGAGAATGACGAAGATGACGAAGATGACAATGATGTTGATATATCTTTAGCATCTGAAGATGAAATATATACGGATTGAATATTTTGTAAGAAATTTAACATATATACACTTATCATTATTACTTACCACCTCTCCTCATAATTAGTTGTCGACTAATATGCACTACTTTAAATGTTGTCAATAATTAGATGGTTCGAGGCTGTAGCGGATCTTCGAGGAGAGGTGGTTCCGGGAGGGGTTCTACTGGTATGCTTATTTAAATTCTTAGATCACAGAGTTGTGATTATGCACTTTATTTGAGTAATGATATTTTATGTCTCTACACCAGGTATACAGTCTACACAAGCTCCCCCACCTGCTGCGGGTATGTTTATTTAAATTCTTAGATCACAGAGTAGTGAATATACACTTTGTTTGGGTAATGATATTTTATGTCTCTGCACCAGGTACACAGTCTACACAAGCCCCCCCACCTGCTGCAGGTATGTTTATTTAAATTCTTAGATCACAGAGTAGTGAATATGCACTTTATTTGGGTAATGATATTTTATGTCTCTGCATCAGGTACACAGTCTACACCGCCCCCACCACCTACTGTGCGTATGTTTATTTCAATTCTTAGATGAATGAGTAGTGATTATGCACTTTGTTTGGGTAATGATATTTTATGTCTCTGCACCAGGTACACAGTCTACACTGCCCTCACCACCTACTGCGGGTATGTTTATTTCAATTCTTAGATGAATGAGTAGTGATTATGCACTTTGTTTGGGTAATGATATTTTATGTCTCTGCACCAGGTACATAGTCTACACCACCCCCACCACCTGCTGCGGGTATGTTTATTTCAATTCTTAGATGAATGAGTAGTGATTATGCACTTTATTTGGGTAATGATATTTTATGTCTCTGCACCAAGTACACATATTACACCGCCCCCACCGCGTGTTGCGGGTATGTTTATTTCAATTCTTACATGAATGAGTAGTGATTATGCACTTTGTTTGGGTAATGATATTTTATGTCTCTGCACCAGGTACACAGTCTACACCGCCCCCACCACCTGCTGCGGGTATGTTTATTTCAATTGTTAGATGAATGAGTAGTGATTATGCACTTTGTTTGGGTAATGATATTTTATGTCTCTGCACCAGGTACACAGTCTACACCGGCCCCACCACCTACTGCGAGTATGTTTATTTCAATTCTTAGATGAATGAGTTGTGATTATGCACTTTGTTTGGGTAATGATATTTTATGTCTCTGCACCAAGTACACATATTACACCGCCCCCACCACGTGCTGCGGGTATGTTTATTTGAAGCCTTACATAAGTGAGTAGTGAATATGCACTTTGTTTTGCTAACGATATTTTCTGTTTATAGGTTTGAGTGCCTCTACATCAGGTCTACAGAGTACACCCCTTCCATCACATTCTACTGGTATGTTTTTTTTTAATTCTTAGTTAAATGATAAAAATTCTATATGTTTACTTGTTGAACAATTTTATTTTTAACAACGTGCTAAATTCTGATTAACTACTTTTATTTTACTTGTAACAGGTACCTCAGGCACACCACCTGCGATAGTTGGCTCGTCCGCCCAGCCGGGCACACAACCGGCATACGATGCTCTTAGCCATCACGAGGGTGAGCAGGTGGTGTTGCAAGAGGGACGCAAGCCATGTTGGGTCTCTGGGTAAATATTTAAACTCATGAATTATGTTCGTTACCTATCCAACAACTATATAATTGTTGGCTATCATTTTAACACATGTAATTGTAGGGATAAAGTAGAGCCCAATGAGGCTTCTCATTTTATTACCAACATTATTGAGCGGCATGTTACTGGCCCATATAAGTCATTTCGAAAGTTTCCTCAGGATATCCGCGATCGATTGTATGACGAGTTCCTGGTATACGATTTAATCTTTTAAATTACATATTTCCCAACTCCACAATTTCAATCCACTAACTTATAAAATTTGAATTCTTGACAGCAAGGATATCAGTTTGTGAGGCGAACTGACGCCGGACGAGCTCGACGTGTATGGGAGGCCACAACAACTGTAAATTATAAGCATCATTTACATGGCTGTCGGGAACGTGCCAAGGCTCTAACCGGGGGGAGTGAGGACCGTGGCCTTTGGAAGGCACACGGCCCCACATGGATTAGGAGGGAGCCCTCGGAGGACCTCTGTGATAGATGGGCCGAGCCTAATTGGATCACCAAATCCGCAAAAGCCAAAGTCGCACGTGCGTTACATCCAGACGTGCATCTCCATACTTTTGGATCTGTTTCCTTCGCGACCCAAAAGGAGAGATTGGTAAGTAATAATATTAATTTTATTATAATTTATTTCTTATATGTCCTTATTTATTCTCTATAACATGTATAACAGGAAAAGAAGAGGGGTGGTACGGTCTCGTACCGTGATTTATTTGCTACAGTTCACCAGAAGAAGGGGACCGATCAATATGTGAGCGAGAGAGCTCGTTTGGTAGTGGTAAGATTATACATACACATTTCTTTTCTATTTCAATTTTTAAATATGATTGATTAATATGAAATTTATAATATTTTTTATTCAATTTGCAGGAGTCATATGACAGGCATATGATTGAAAAGTACGGGGAAGAGGAGACGCAGCGGCCACAGCTAGATCCTAACGCATGGGTAGCAGCAGCCGGCCCACCGAAGAAAGGACGAGTATACGATTTTGGGCAGAGCTTGGACGCCAGCCCGATTCTAGCATCTTGTCTGGGCTCAGCTTCGTCCTATCCCGGTAGCAGTTCCTTCTTTACTCCCGCCATCGGCACTTCTACGAGTCAGATTACATCCATCGTCGAACATGCGGTAGGAGTGGTCGAGGAACGCATGGAGGCACGCTTTGCTCGTGTGGTTGCTACCCTCTTGGCCCAGGCGAGGATTTTGCCTCAGGGAGCACCCTCGAGCACAACATAGCCCTCTCATGTGAGTATTTAATTTAATTTTTAATTTCGTAGACTTTAAAGTTATAATAGGGGAGAATCTGTGATACCAACGTTGTGTGCCCTATAGGCAAAGCCAGAAGCAAGTATATGATAATGTGTGCGCAGCAGTATAGATCCTATATAAATTTTATGCTTAATTTTTAAGCCTAAGATAATTTAACACTCAGCTATCAAACCACGAGCTCAGATGATATCTATGAGAAGAATATAAATGAAAGTGACAAGAATGCACTAACGAAGAGAATGCAACTTCACAGAATCCACTCATATCAGACAGATCTAACAAAATGCAATACAACCACTTAGCGTATAGAGAAGATCAGTTCATACGTAAACATGTGAATGGAGGCCTTAGATGATAAGGGCCAATCACACCAATGAAAATCACGGCACACAGAATTTTTAGGTGATTCGATCTGCCACGCAGATCTACGTCCACCCCACACTCAAACCTGAGTGTGGCTTCCCCTTGCAATAGCAATAACCACAGACTCAGTCTGCAAACAAACGCTGACTTACAGCTTGACCTATAAGAACACTCTCCTCTCTTCTGATCAAATTAGAAGGAACCGTGAGTAACACCCAATTACCCACAACCAGAGGACCAGTCCTCTCTTCCTCTGAAGCACAGAGGGAATCATTCTCTTCAACCAGTTTCATCATTCTTCAAATGTCAGTGACATGAGCCACTTTACACCACTGAACAGCCATTTTAAACTGCCATACATCCATTTATATGCTTTGTCCACCCATTTTCACCCTTAATCCGCAGCTAAAAAGTCTTCTTTCATTCTGTGAATTCTTCTGTCAGAAGTCGACTTGTAAGCCCTCCCGAGTCGGCTTGAGGTTCTTGGATTTCATCTGTTTCACACCTGCTGCCTATTATTTACCTTTGCACTGCTATTTGTCACCACTATTGCCTATTATTCACCTAGTCCATCTATTTGTCACCCTTAAGGTAGTATCTGTCACCCGTAATGCACATTTGTCAGCCTTACGGGATATTTTTCACCCTTATTCTTCAGCGGGTATAGAGTCTATCATAAGCTAATATATCAGTTTGTTCCTTCAGCGATTGGAGGCTTCTTCTGCAGAGTTGCTTCTAGGGCTACTGTGACACTGCCATGCTTATGCTTACCTGAATTCTTCAGATATTACAGTTCTTCAAACAGACATTCTTCAAGCATACAGACATAAGAGCTCAAGCATTCACAACATTCAAATTACAACTCTTCAAGCCTTCATATGAAAATGTTGTTCAAGGCATTAGAAACATATCGGCATTAGCCAGCACACATCAAATTCATGATATAAAAAACCATTATCATAATATTATTCATAGTGTTAGACATCATCAAAACCACAGGGCACAACAATAACATTACTATGTAGTTCAAAGAATTCACCTTTGAGAGGGAAAGAAATCATCTTCATGTTATCTACTGTCGGCCTTAGAAAATCAAAAAGATATTTAATTATATTTATTAATAATTATATTTATTAAAATATATTTATTATTAATTTTTTATGATGTAGGATCCTCCTACAACCGGTGATGGTGGAGATGCTACGAATGACGAAAGAGGATGATGCAGCGGATATCTCTTGATTTTTTTTAATGATATTATGAAAAAATGATACATTTCAATTAATGTAACTGTAACTTTTTTTATTCAAAGATTTATGTGTTGTGGACGTTCTTTATTCTAATTTACAATAGGAGTTTATCCTATTGTGTGTTGTATATATTGTTTATTGCGTGTTTTATGTTGAGTTGAGTCGATTGTGGTGTATAATTGTAGCTTTAAACAGGTTTTTAAAACTTTAAAATATATAAAAAAGTTTGTGGAGAAAGTTTTCGACGAAATTTCGACCAACTAACAATTTGTCGAAACCAATTTCACTCACTTATTTCCTGACGTATTTATTTTCCAGCACAAATCAGTCGAAAGGTTCAGACGTATTTTCGACCAAGTAAATGTTCATCGGAACAAATTTGATACACATTAGTTTCGACGTATTACTTATCCGTCTCAAATATGTCGAACATTAACGACGTCTTTTCGACCAGAGGTAGTTTCGTCGGAAGTAATTTGATTCAAACTAGTTCCGACGTATTAATTATCCGTCTCAAATTCGTCAAGCATTAACGACGTATTTTCGACACAATAGTGGTTCGTCGGAACTAATTTGACCCACAGGTTTTCAACGTACTATTTATGCGATAAAAATTCGTCAAAAATTAAGGACGTATTTGCCACCAAATTAACTTTCGTCGAAACTAACTTAACCCATATGTTTGCGACGACAGAATATATATGTCGGACATCCGTCGAAAACTTTAGACCTATTTTCAACTAAATTATGTTCCGTCGTAATCATTAATTAATTTCTGTATTATTAATTACCGACATAAATAGCCACGATAATTTCGACGACATAGTTGCGTCGGTAATTTTGGACTTATTGGCGACGCTATTTCAGTACGTCAAAAATTTGCGATGAAATAGTTTCGACGTCCATATTCTGTCGTGACTACGTCGGAAATACGTCGAAAATTCACATTACGAAGTATCTCCGACGTATTTATGATGGTAAATGGACGTCAGAATTTCTCATTTTTCTTGTAGTGTTGTGCAGCTCAAGCACTGAATTCCTTTGTGACGACCCAGCATCCGGATACCGGGTAAACCCGATACCACTTAGATCCAAAGAGGCCTCCCAAGAGCTGTAAGGCTCCGAAGGGATAAACGGTGTGTGTGGAGTACATTGAACTTCCTGATAAAGCAGTAAACAATTAATTACTATGATCAGGGTTACTAAATTAACATAAATAAAATTACATTTTAATTAAACAAATTAACTACAGAGCTAACAGAGTCCAGTCCAACTAAGCACATTCTAACAGAAAGAGAAACGTACTCTCAAGTCAGGAGAAGCCCGACACTGGCGAAGCTGGCACTAAGAACCACCACACTGCACCTCCAAACAACAAGGAAGAACAGCTACACTTGAAAAGTCAGGGGTGAGCCTCATCTTACTGGCCCAGTAGGGGTCCCGCGGATCCCCACCACGAAATAACAACAGTAACGGCAGTGCTAAACAACAAAAGCAGCAGCAGGAGTAGCAACAACAGTAAAAGTAAAGAGGAAAACAACCGTACTACACAGAAACATGGTAGCCAATAGAACCTTGGCCCTCTAAACTACTCCTAATCGGTAAGAACCACGAATTCTCGTACTCGCGGTCGAGAATCACCAAATTGAAACAAGGAAACTCTGGCTACATTGCCAAAACACGTCACGACATCTTAGTCGGGTAGGTTCATCTACAGAGACAAACCCCACGCTAAATCACACGGTCTGCGCGTAGAGACACATACATGATCTCACTATCGTCTATGCTACACTGACCACCCAAAGAACCACGTCAACAATGACATAAACTAGTAACGAAATCCGCAAGAGTCAGATGTCCTGTGACAAAAGTACCTCCTCACTAGAAGAAAAGCCAGATGCATCCACTGACGTCTTACACAACGCCTCAGGTATCTCCCACTCACCTCTAATGCAATTGAGATACCGTACAAGAACCAAGTACCAAGTAACGAGTGACTAGTCAGGGTCACGCCCGTTGGCACTAGTCCAACGCCATTGACCACGTGTGTACACACAAACTCAATATCTTGAGCCTAGCCTCTAGCTGGTTTTCCCCTCCCGTTGGACTCTAACTGTTAGAGAAAGGGGCCCACGGCAACCAGCCAACAAACCGTCTCTATCGGGAACTGCCCCGCCACCACTCCCAGGTGGGTCGACACACGAAAGTGTCGTCAGGCTACGACTAGTGGAGGCTCACTAGACATAGAGACTCAAAATAGAAACACCGAAATACAGACAGGTCACGCACATACCCGTTGCACGTACTACTGAACAATAGGTAGCATACAACTGCCAAACACAGGACAACCAACTAGACCTGCTGACACAACAATGCTTGAGTCACAAGACTCGGGTCAAGATCGTCGCACATCACGGCAACATGCCGTTAATCAGCCTAGTCCCTAAGCCAAATCACGCTAAAACACATTATGGAAGCGGCATAGAACAACCAGATCCACATCATCAATAATGAGCCCTCGGCCACTCAGCCGCTCATCGAACTCACGATTCTGTATAACATGAAACATAGAACATGAAAGACCACTAAAGCCCTCAAACCACATAGACACGTAAACCGAGGTAAGATAATACCTCCAAGTGTCCAAAACCAGGGCTCGATCCTCACGGGATAACCAAGACACTCACGAGGTCACGTGTCAACCATTGGGTTATAATCGGGTTGACCAAAGACCATAATGACTCTCAAAACAACACGGCACACTACTCGGTATTACGGCCTTTCCGAACACCCTATAACACGGTCATAGCCCACATAGGACGTCCAAGACATCCATGTAACAATGGGCTAACCAAGGGGTCAAAGCCAAACCAACCGGAAGCCAAACCAATGTGAAAGAAACACTATAGAATAGGGCAAGTCCACTCATAGCTCTGGTCAAATCACAATCGACCTTGAAGCCTTGATCACATGATCAAAGTCATCACTTGGGTCACGATGATCCATTGACGTTGTAAAGACATGCGTCCCGATCACACATGACATGGTACAAACACGCATCGCGATTACACAAAGTGGCGGTGCTCACTTGGGTAGCGATAATAGTCGCGGCTGTTGATATTTTAATGCGATGGAGTGTGTGAAAAAGTGGGAGAGATGTGAAATATGATGCGTGTGATATGTGCTAACTCAAGCAAGCAATAACATCAAATAAGCAGGTCATCTAAACAGTGCAAAGTAAGATAAAGGAAGAACTAAACACACGCCGTGGGCGTGAAGCAAAGATGGAATAAAGCAAACACACACTGTAGGTGTAGAGCAACTAAAAGAGCAAAGAAAATAAAGAGAGATGGAGAAATATGATGACAAATTCCCAAAGAAGAAGATGTGATCGCCACCAAAGCAAATAATGCAGCCAAAACTACACTACGTACCTTGGAAAGAAGCCGAGTGAAGCATACTCGCCCACGGGAGAGAAAGACCTAGGTGCAGACGTAAAAATGGCTCTCGGACGATCGCCAGATGATAGAAAATGGTCTGAAGATGACCGCAAGATAGATCAAATGGTCCAGAGACGGCCGCTAAGCACACCCAGAAAAGTGTGATGTGGAACTCAAATCTCCACCCCTCCTGGCTGACAAGAAGAGTTGGGCCTCATGTGGTGAGTACTGTAGACCTGCAAAAGAGTGTAGACAGGAGAAAAAATAACCCAATTAGCCCTAGGGAAGTGTAGTATCTATAAAATAATAAAGCTAATACGCATGAAAAGGAAGGGTGAATACCTGAGGGTGATAGGGTGCAAGGCCCGGATACAGAGGGGGGTGAATGTATCCCTCTTCAAATATTGCCTAATTAAATCTCTAATGCTCATATATGCGGAATAAAATACTATTGCAGAAATATACTGAGAATACTTAGAAGGATCAAAGCAAGACAACAATTCAATTAGCCCTCACATGATCCTAAGCAAGCATCTAATGAGCGCAGCAATGAAAAGAACACATAAGGAAAATCAGACCACAAGTGAACACCAGGATTTTTTAGGTGGTTCAGTCCACAGACCTACGTCCACCCCTCACTCCAAACTGGAGTGAGGCTTCCACTAGCAAGGCTAGAACAGCAGACTCAGTCTGCAACAATTGCTGCCTAACAGCTTGACAAACCGAGGGAAACAAATCCCTCAACCCAAGCTCTGTAACCCACAGAAGCTTGACACCTGATCTTGCTACCCACAAGATCAGAACCGGAGACGAATCTCCCTTCTTCCAAACTGGAGGGAACCTGCTAGTGATAGCCCGTCACTGGCAATCCAGAGATCACAGATCTCTCTTCCTCTGCGAACCCAGAGGGAACCCACAAGTGACTCCCAGCCACTTGCAACCCAGAGGTCTCGAACCTCTCTTCCTCCACACCAGAGGGAAACATTGATGACACATAGTCACCAGCAAACCGGAGAAACAACTCTCCCTTATCCTGAGACCACAGGAGGAACCCCGATCCCAAAACAAGGGAATCAGAAGAACAATGATCAGATGAAAGGAAAAAATAATAAATGAAAACACAACAACTGAAAGCTGGAAAATGAAATGCACAAGGTAGCTCTCGCAGGAGCAAACTGGATTGGATATGATCCAAAGTCCAGTTAAGACAATGAGGCTTCTCTTCTTCTTCACGATCTCTGGATCTCTCTCACTCTAGCTCTCAGCTGCTCTCTTCTTTTGCTTTTCTCACTATCTCTTCTTTTCTCTCAGACTTCGGCTCACTCTTCTTTTTTCTTCTTCTTCTTCTGCTCTCTGCCTCTCTGCTGCTCTCTCCTACTATCTCGATCTCGATCTCGATCAGTCTTCTCCTAAGGAAGAAGCTACATATATATAGCAATAGCTAGGGCGTGTGTAGGGCTTGTGCCCTCTTTGTCCAGAGTACACCTCGGATCACGTGCCAGGTGCCAACCTCGGATCACGTGCTCAGACATCTGCAAGTTAAGGACAGAGTTACTTCAGTCGATCAAGAGAACACAGGCTGAATATACTTCATATCAAGCAGTAATGTTTAGACATAACAGATGCAGTGTGCATGCAGTGTACAGACTTTGCGTGCAGGCTACCAGACGTTGTATAGACCTACTGTGCTTGCTGAGGAGGAAAGTGAAGACTCTGCGTGCAGGCTACCAGATGTTGTATAGAGTTTGAAGATGATGCATGAACAAGCCACCAATCGATGTGCAGACTTAGTGTTTGTGCAGCAAAATAGACTTGATGAGAACGATGCATGAACAAGTCATTGCAAATGTATAGACTTAACCGATGCGAACATAGGCTGTACACACTTTGATTACGTGCATGAGAAAGCAGTGTATAGACTTGCTGTGAAGAATAATGCCCAAATGCAGTGTATGGACTTAGCGTGAATGCTAGAAGATGCTAAGTGAGACGGATGTATAGACTTTGATGTATGCATAGACTTGTATGAAGAACAGACTGTACAGACTTCAGGCTCAGCTACAAACTGAGCTAAAGAGTGTATAGACTTGATGAATGCGATGCAGACACACAGAGTGTATAGAATTGAAGTGAATGCGAAGCTATAGCATGCAGAACGATGAACAGACTTTGCATATGTGAGACACTGTACAGACTTTCTAGGCATGAATGCAACCGCTGTACAGACTTGCTAGGCATGAAGGCAACTGCTGTACAGACTTGCTGTGCCTGCAGCAGACGACACCAGTGTACAGACTTGAATGCTCGAAGCACACGATGTATAGACTTTGAAGCATGTGAACACGGCGCTGTACAGACTTATGCATGCATGGATGCACTGACTAAGCCACGAGTCATGTGGCGATGTATAGACTTGTGTTATGCACCCAGACAATGTATAGACTTGCACATAGAGACGCTGCATGAGACGATGCACGAGACGATGCAATGTATAGACTTGGTCTTACAATGCATAGACTTGAAAGACGATGCATGAGACGATGCATTGTATAGACTTAGCGATGCAATGTTCACACTCACTTAGACGCTGAGTGAGACACTGGACAATGTACATACTCTACTTCGTGCAAGCTATATGATAATGTATGGACTTTTGAAAGACGATGCGTGCATTGTATAGACTTGATATCAAGGAATGCATTGGCTGTACACACTTGAAGTAATGCATGAGCGATGTATAGACTTGGTGAGCGCCAAGATGATGTACAGACTTAGTGTCTCATGCAGCCAGACAAGTGAATGCACAGGCAATGTACAGACTTAGTGCAAACGGGATGTGCAGACTTTGTAGCATGCAATGTATAGTCTTGGCAAGTGATACAAGCACCGGCGGCAATGTATAGACTTAGTATATGATGCACACACAAAGACTATACTGACTTCTATGAATGTAAAGACTTTGTGCAGACTGACTTTGATGAATGTATAGACTTGCTGAGACGCACCATGAGATGATGCACACGAGCAGACTGCAATGTGTAGACTTGCTATAATGATGCATGAATGTTACAGCAAGGAATGTATAGACTATATGGCGTGTAAGGGACATGACGAATGCACCGATGCAAACTATGACAACTCTGTACAGACTTTAAGTGATGCGTGTAGCGATGTACAGACTTGTTCAATTAGCAACAGATGGATGTATAGACTTTGAACAATGCACTGATGCACAAACATATGCAATGTATAGACTTGATATTCGACAGAATGCAATGCTGTATGAACTGTAGGTCTGCACTAATACAAGATAACACATTCATATGCCCAAAGCAGAGCTATCATTCAGACACATATGTTCATGATATGCAATGCTGACTCATAGTGTTTGCTATCATCAAAATCACAGGGGCACAACAATCTCCCCCTTTTTGATGATGGCAACACTATGAGTCACACTGACTCATGTCAAACTATTCTCCCCCTTTGACTTCATCAAAAAGAAAATAGTTTGACTCAGTCATTGAGACATGAAAGACACAGAGGCAGTTAAACAATGAAGCACAAATCAAGTCATGCTCTCCTATACCAGCCAGATAAAATCATGCACAACATGTGAAGGATAGCCAAGAAATGACAAGCAGGTTAATTTCCCCCTTTAAGCTAGAAAAGAGTTGAGGTAAGTCAAGAGGTGATAAGCATCTATCAGCAAAAGCACATGGGCACTCAAGGATTACCACAATCTGAAAGCACAATGAATAAATAAGGAAGAAAGATTTTCATTAGCACACCAAATTCATAAGTCTTTGTAAATGAATTTTAGATTCTTCAATTATAATAGATTATGAATGAGTTTAAACTTACCAACATGATTTAAGAGTGATGTATTCAAAGTTTATCAAGAAAATTCAATACTCATATCTGAAACACCTTTAATAGAAATGAACCAACAACACATCTGATTTTCATGTTTAACTTCCTTCTATCTTACTCATTTAAATTCAATGACTCCTATGGATAATACACAAGATAAAATTGAGATTAAACAGAGATAAATGTGTTTGAACTTGTCTTTAGTTTTTCAGAATTTTCTATTGATCAGCACTTATCTTTCCTGAGCAAGTTTGGTTCAGTCAACACCTTTTTACGTGGGGCACAACACGTCTTAGGTGAAGTGACCCAGTTACTTAGTGAGACAACCATATTGCCTCTCAAGGAGAACAGAGTTAGCAATTTGGAGTGTCTTTTTACATGAGGAGACACCTTGATCAGAGGCCAGAGTCCCCAGTTACTCAACACAACCATGGCATTGCTCTGCTAGATTTTCAAACATTTTTTAAAGAAGAGGTAACTATGGCACTTCATGACATGGGCTTGCTCTATTTCTTGATAGAGAACCCAGTTTCTCTGTGACCAAAGTCATTGCTCTTGCATAATTTTCTTTCTTATATTTTCAAGTTTTCCAGACAAAGCTCAGTACCCTTAATTATTTAAGAACAATATTTTCTACATGTATCTTAACCAAAGATAGCCATGTCTTTTAAAATTTCAGATTTCAGAAGGTTTTGCATGAAGTTCATGAGACAATTGGTTAAGATTTATTAAGCATGATGATTCAGATACTTTCAAGAATTCTAAATCTAGACTTAGGAAATACATTAGACTTAAATTAATTTGATTTATCAAAACATTCTTAAGCCAGTATTATAGAAGATTCTTCTTTTCAGAATATTTCTGATTTATGATTAGGGTGCACTGACTAAAATCTTTCCTCATTCAGATGAATCAACATTGACATTGCAGTAATTCAGTGGATTCAACAGAGCATTTTTATTGAGAGAATAGTAGAAAGCAATCAAGATGAGACAAGGGGTGAATAATAGAACAGTGCAGTTTAGAGATCAATAGCTGAGTCTGGAGTACAGACAGAATAGCTACACAAGTGGAGACAGCAGTGAATTCAAGTGAAGCACACATTTGCCAAAAGAATGGATCAGATTGCTAGACAGAAGGAGTTCAAGAGGTGAAGAAGTGATCAAACAGGAATGCTCCCCCTGTCTAGATGCAATGGAATATCCTTTTAGGTTTTTTAAATTTTATGACATGCACTACTCTTCAAATGCAACATCAGACATACTCCCCCTGACAAAGTGCATGATATGCAATTAAGGCACTGCACTTGATTTTAAAATTTATGCTCAAAGAGAATTCATGCTTGTTCAACCAGAGAGAGAAACTACCAAATGCATCAATGTTCATTTCAAATTTTTAGAAGATTTCAACTAAACACAAATCAGATTAACAAGATGCTCAGCCATCTCAAACAAGCAATTTTCAGATGATAGAAATTGAACAGTATTCAGAACTGACCTGAAGAGTGGAATCTTGGGGTTTTCCTTTTTGAGTGCCTTGGATTATTTACCCCTCTTTGTTCATTCCAAGGCACACCTGCAATATATATTGATCATTTTGATCCAGCAGGAACCCAAATAGCCTTGGGTTCGGTACTACTCCCTGCAGGTGTTCTAAACTGTTTCTTAGCTAGATTATCATCAAATTTCATCAGAGAGCTATCGTCCATAGAATGTCCAGCTCTACCACAGTATCTCCATGAAATGACTGATTTTTGGTTCTTATGATGCATATTAACAGTAGTATGAAGTTTATAATCATGATCATAAGATTTTCTGTTGTATGCATGAACAGTTTGATTCTTATTCTTAATTAGCCAACATTCAGCAGATCTATGGCCTGGCTTCCCATAGTTATAGCATGAGAATCTTGCAAATGGTTTTGTAGGGAATTTGACAACATAGGGGTTAACAGAGTTCTTCTGAACATGCCAACAGTTCTTGACCGTATGGCAATTATTCCCACAGTGAGAGCAAGCAAAAGAATTTCTTCTATGGAAACCTGACCAGAATTCAGTAGCCATATTACCAGACTTGTCAGATAGATGGCCATTAGGTCCCCTTGGAACAGTGGTTCTCCTTGGAGCCTTGAACTCATTCTTCTTCAAGAACCAGCAATCATGGTTTGCATGACCAGATCGTCCACAATGGGAACATTTGAGTTGCCTCTTCTAGGCAAACTGATTCTTGGGTGAGCTTTTAATAAAATGCATATGAGTATTTCCTGAATTTTTAATTTTCTTCATTCTATTATGAGCATTCAATTCATCAGATTTCAGGATATAGCAGTTATGCATCATATGATCGAATCTTCCACAATAATGACATGATCCCTTTTTAAGGTGAGTGTGTGAGAGATCATGTGACTTGTGTGCAGCTTTCTTTGTACCAATAGGAGTGTTTTTTTCCTTTTTCTGTGAATTTTAACTCTTTTTCAGTTTTTGAGTTTGTTCCACAGTTTTGGGTTTCACAGTGGATTTTTGTGCAGCGAATTAAAAGATAGAAGGAGCAGTGGTATTGTTTTGAATAGAAGCTCTTACAAACACAGTGGACGTTTTATTCCCAATAATCCTTTTGTTTGTAGCACTGTACCCCAGTCCCTCTCTCTGAAAATTATCACTCTTTCCAAGAAGCTTATTCAAATTGTCCTTGCCTTTGACAAATTTTGATAGAGAATTTTTCAAATCTTGAATCTCAGAATTGAGAATACAATTATTAGCTTCATATTTGGACAGATCTGTTTCACAGGAAATGACTTGTTGATGCAAGGCATCATTCAAACTTTTAAGTTTTTCCACTTCCTGTTTTAATTTTATTTCATTGTCAGCTTCAGATAGGGACTTGTAAAGATCATCAACTTCTTGTTGAAGGGATGTGATTGTAAGCTCATATCCAGCTATCTTCTGTTCACAGCAAGGGACATTTCCACTCAACATTTGGTTGATGGTTTTTAGACTCTCAATTTTTTGTTCTGCATCCACCAACCTATTAGAGTTATCTATGCTCACACACTTGCCTTTTTCAATTGTCAATAGCCTATCTGACAGTTGGGTGTTTAGATGTTTCAGCTTGTTGATTTCCTCTTTCAATTTCCTGTTTTGCTCTGTGAGTTCATCATCAAACACCCAATCATCTGTTGAAGACTAACATTCATAAAACATTTCTTGCTATTTTTCAGACTAAGGTTTGTCGAGATTTTTCTGAATCTCTAGAGTTATTACTCTATCAGCCTCCAGTTTCTCAGAAATCAATCTATTTTCTTTTTCAAGGTTCATTGATTTGTGTTCAAATTCCTTGAGCTGGTTTTTGAGTATTTCATTTTCAGATTTCATGTTTTCCAATTCAGATTTAATACACTCTAAATCTTTTATCAACTTTTCATTCTGAACTACATTATTGTTATGAGCCTGATCATCATCAATCAAGCTAAGTTTTTCCTTTAGTTCAGCAATTTCACAAACAAGCTCTTGACACCCCTTTTTGTGTAAATCAATTTGTTTCATAAGAGTTTATTTTTCAGATTTCAAATGATCTAGGTCTGAAGTAACAAAATCAAAATCTTGTAGTTGTCTCCTAAATATTTCATTTTCAGTTTTTAGAATTTCAGGGTTTTCACCTCAAAATTTAGCATTCACATGATTCTTTAGCTTCTTCAGCAGACTTTTATTCTTCTTCTCTAGTTTTTCATAGGATTCTAACAGATTGGCATAGGCATCTTCCCAGTCGTCTAAAGTGTAACTATAGAAAGGATTGGTTACCTCTTCAGCATCTTCGAATTCATCTTGATCACTGCTATGGTTGCTATTGTTAGCCATCAGGCAGCTGTCCCCATTTCTCCTCTGAGCTAGCTTCAGCTTAACCAGAATATCCTTAGCGGACATGCAATCATAAAAACAAGAATGTAGAGCCTTGTCAGTAGCTTCTTTCATTAGATTCAAAACTCTCTGATTCTCTCCATGTCTTGATCTGTGACTGTCAGTCCATTTGGACTCTTTTTTTGGTAGTCTGTGAGGACCGTGTGAGATTAACTTCCACAGATCCGGATCCATCAATTTCACATAGTTATGGAGACTGCTAACCCATGAGTTAAAATCAGACCCATTGAAAACCGGTGGAGAACCCATGGAATAAATCGGCATACAGATCAAAGCACCAGAGGGTAAGTTCAGAAATGCACCAAAGATGACAGGATCCTCTGCAGATCGTTGAATCTGATCAGTCAGAGACCCGCTATGATACCAATTGATAGGGTGCAAGGCCCGGATACAGAGGGGGGGTGAATGTATCCCTCTTCAAATATTGCCTAATTAAATCTCTAATGCTCAGATATGCGGAATAAAATATTGTTGCAGAAATATAATGAGAATACTTAGAAGGATCAAAGCAAGATAATAATTCAATTAGCCCTCACACGATCCTAAGCAAGCATCTAATGAGCGCAGCAATGAAAAGAACACATAAGGAAAATCAGACCACAAGTGAATATCAGGATTTTTTAGGTGGTTCGGTCCACAGACCTACCTCCACCCCTCACTCCAAACCGGAGTGAAGCTTCCACTAGCAAGGCTAGAACAGCAGACTCAGTCTGCAACAATTGCTGCCTAACAGCTTGACAAACCGAGGGAAACAAATCCCTCAACCCAAGCTCTGCAACCCACAGAAGCTTGACACCTGATCTTGCTACCCACAAGATCAGAACCGGAGACGAATCTCCCTTCCTCCAAACCGGAGGGAACCTGCTAGTGACAGCCCGTCACTAGCAAACCAGAGATCACATATCTCTCTTCCTCTGCGAACCCAGAGAGAACCCACAAGTGACTCCCAGCCACTTGCAACCCAGAGGTCTCGGACCTATCTTCCTCCACACCAGAGGGAAACATTGATGACACACAATCACCAACAAACCGGAGAAACAACTCTCCCTTCTCCTGAGACCACAGGAGGAACCCCGATCCCAAAATAAGGGAATCGGAAGAACAATGATCAGATGAAAGGAAAAAATAATAAATGAAAACACAATGACTGAAAGCTGGAAAATGAAATGCACAAGGTAACTCTCGCAGGAGCAAATTGGATTGGATATGATCCAAAGTCCAGTTAAGACAATGAGGCTTCTCTTCTTCTTCACGATCTCTGGATCTCTCTCACTCTAGCTCTCAGCTGCTCTCTTCTTCTGCTTTTCTCACTATCTCTTCTTTTCTCTCAGACTTCGGCTCACTCTTCTTTTTTCTTCTTCTTCTTCTGCTCTCTGCCTCTCTGCTGCTCTCTCCTACTGTCTCGATCTCGATCTCGATCAGTCTTCTCCTGAGGAAGAAGCTACATATATATAGCAGCAGCTAGGGCGTGTGTAGGGCTTGTGCCCTCTTTATCCAGAGTACACCTCGGATCACGTGCCAGGTGCCAACCTCGGATCACGTGCTCAGACATCTGCAAGTTAAAGACAAAGTTACTTTAGTCGATCAAGAGAACACAGGCTGTATTTACTTCATATCAAGCAGCAATGTTTAGACTTAACAGATGCAGTGTGCATGCAGTGTACAGACTTTGCGTGCAGGCTACCGGACATTGTATAGACCTGCTGTGCTTGCTGAGGAGGAAAGTGAAGACTCTGCGTGCAGGCTACCAGACGTTGTATAGACTTTGAAGATGATGCATGAACAAGCCACCAATCGATGTGCAGACTTAGTGTTTGTACAGCAAAACAGACTTGATGAGAACGATGCATGAACAAGCCATAGCAAATGTATAGACTAAACCGATGCGAACACAGGCTGTACACACTTTGATTGCGTCCATGAGAAAGCAGTGTACAGACTTGCTGTGAAGAACAATGCCCAAATGCAGTGTATGGACTTACGTGAATGCTAGAAGATGCTAAGTGAGACGGATGTATAGACTTTGATGTATGCATAGACTTGTATGAAGAACAGACTGTACAGACTTCAGGCTCAGCTGAAAACTGAGCTAAAGAGTGTATAGACTTGATGAATGTGATGCAGACACACAGAGTGTATAGACTTGGAGTGAATGCGAAGCTAAAGCATGCAGAACGATGTACAGACTTTGCATATGTGAGACACTGTACAGACTTTCTAGGCATGAATGCAACCGCTGTACAGACTTGCTAGGCATGAAGGCAACCGCTGTACAGACTTGCTGTGCCTGCAGCAGACGACACCAGTGTACAGACTTGAATTCTCGAAGCACACGATGTATAGACTTTGAAGCATGTGAACACGGCGCTGTACATACTTATGTATGCATGGATGCACTGACTAACCCACGAGCCAAGTGGCGATGTATAGACTTGTGTTATGCACCCAGACAATGTATAGACTTGAACATAGAGACGCTGCATGAGATGATGCACGAGACGATGCAATGTATAGACTTGGTCTTACAATGCATAGACTTGAAAGATGATGCATGAGACGATGCATTGTATAGACTTAGCGATGCAATGTTCACACTCACTTAGACGCTGAGTGAGACCCTGGACAATGTACAGACTTTACTTCGTGCAAGCTACAGGACAATGTATGGACTTTTGAAAGACGATGCATGCATTGTATAGACTTGATATCAAGGAATGCACTGGTTGTACACACTTGAAGTAATGCATGAGCGATGTATAGACTTGGTGAGCGCCAAGACGATGTACAGACTTAGTGTCTCATGCAGCCAGACAAGTGAATGCACAGGCAATGTACAGACTTAGTGCAAACGGGATGTGCAGACTTTGTAGCATGCAATGTATAGTCTTGGCAAGTGATACAAGCACCGGCAGCAATGTATAGACTTAGTATATGATGCACACACATAGACTGTACTGACTTCTATGAATGTAAAGACTTTGTGCAGACTGACTTTGATGAATGTATAGACTTGCTGAGACGCACTATGAGACGATGCACACGAGCAGACTGCAATGTGTAGACTTGCTGTAATGATGCATGAATGTTACAGTAAGGAATGTATAGACTATATGGAGTGTAAGGGACATGACGAATGCACCGATGCAAACTATGACAACTCTGTACAGACTTTAAGTGATGCGTGTAGCGATGTACAGACTTGTTCAATTAGCAACAGATAGATGTATAGACTTTGAACAATGCACTGATGCACAAACATATGCAATGTATAGACTTGATATTCGACAGAATGCAATGCTGTATGAACTGTAGGTCTGCACTAATGCAAGATAACACATTCATATGCCCAAAGCAGAACTATCATTCAGACACAGATGTTCATGATATGCAATGCTGACTCATAGTGTTTGCTATCATCAAAATCACAGGGGCACAACAGAGGGTTGGTGGTTTTTTAACCCCCATGGGGTGTGAAAACTATAGGAGGATATTTAAAAATGTGTTTTGAATGTAGAAGAACGTGGAGGAAGAAGAATAATTGATGCTATGATGATGCTAAGATGATGAAACTAAGAGGACAAAAGACACAAAAAACAAATAAAAGAATCGGCTACTCCATAGACCAGACGATCCTAGGATGCAGAAACAAGCTCTCCCTAGTTGGTACTCGCTCCAGAATGTGGCAGCACTTTGTCGCAAGCTATAGAAATCTCCTCCTCAAGCCATGAAGTCAAGGGTTTTATTTATAGACCCCCAAAACCTTAGGTCAAGTTGGAGGGATAATAGCAAGAAAATAGGGCTGAACTTTGATAAATATCGAAGATAATACTCCCAAGAGTCCATAGAAACAAACAGAAGTTTCTGAGGATCAATACTGAGAGAGAAAACATCGAACTAAGGACTCTAGTTCGACCACGGATGGAGAGAGAAAGATCAGGCAGAATAGGACTCTCTGTCGCCCCTAACGGTCTTGTGATAGACCGCAAGGCATGGAAAATGGTCAACTGATAGACCGCTAGGCTCATTCGATTTCAAAGAGATAAGACTAAGGAAACATAACGTGACTCTCTGTCTGCCTAGTGGTCTAGCAAAGGACCGCCAACGTCAATTAACGGTCGCGTGATAGACCGCTAGGATAATAAACGTGGGAAAAGAAATAAAGGTAGATAAATCTCCAAGTTAATCTGTAAAATAATCCTCATTAGCCCTTATCTAGGCCCAATAAGCTGAAATGATAAGAAAATAGAAATAACTAGGCCCAACCAGGGAGAGAACCTATAAAATAACCCCAAAAATAACCCAAAAGTGGCCCAATAGCTAGTGAACAACTTGGGACATCATAAAATAAGATAGAGATATGACACAACTCATTGGTCATAAAATGAGTGTCAACAGATGCCCCTCCTTAGCGTCCTCTTTGCATGGGAGCGAGCGAAGGTGAAGCGAAAGTGAAATGGAACATAGAGATGAAGCGGAGTGGACTAAAAAGTGGGCGTTAAGATAAACGACACCCATCCTAAACCAACGAGCTATAGGAATCTTACGGAAAACTCCAAACCAATCACAAGGAACGGCCAAACCGAATGACGCATGCCTGGAGAAATTAACAACTAAGGAAAATAAGACACGACCAACCTCATCATTGGAACACATAGCTGATAGGCGATCGGAGCAACAAAAAGTCAAAGATGAGCAACTAAACTCTAAACAAGAATCCTCATCTAACCAAACCGAGCAAAATAGACCGAAGGAATCCTTCCAACTCAGAGTGGAATGACTCTCCCTATCCAACGATCATAGATACACAGTTATCCACTAGTACTGAGACACTTTTGACAGATTAAGGCTCATGAATGCTAAAAAATGCGCATGGTGCATGCTGGGCTAAAATAAAAGAAATCATTAAAATGAATGCAAAGAAATCATAAAATAGAAAGTACTCAAGAATAGTATTGCTAGATCGGATAAATCAGGGTCAGGACACTATCTGCAACCATGGCGTGCAAGATAGAACCATCATCTCCCAACTCTTCCAACCTAACTGCCTATCCAACGATTAAGCATGTGCACCTAGATCATCATGGTTTTTGTTAAAGGGGAACAACAGATCCCAGAACACATGAATGATCAGCCAGTTCTCGAGATAATATATCATAGATACCATATAGTAATGCATTAAGGGACTAAGGGATCGAGATACTTACTAGACTCACATGCCTGATGGGAAGTGACACGAAGCGATGGCGCTCGTGAATTTGCAATTAATAGAGATTAGCCATCAATAATCAAGCAAAAGAGATAAGCATGATGCGTCAAATAAGGCAAAGGCCACATAGAATGAGACAATTATAGCACTTTAAACATCACATCATAAAAATGGTCATGTAAAGACCGCAAGGGGAAGCCTAACGGTCCAGCACATGACCGCTACCCTTGAGGTGGTTCACATTCTCCAACGGGCGTGACCCTGAGGAAAATGGTCTAGGGAGGACCGCCAAGGACTGCCTAACGGTCCATCGCATGACCGCAAGGCTCTGGGTGATTTCATAACCGTGGGTGGCCATTCAAAACCCTCCCATTCCATCTCATTCAAACTCAAACTCTCTCATTCTCCAAACACTCACCGGCAAGTGGCGACGAGCGGCGATCTCCCACCCTATTGCCAAGAAACCCACACTCCCATACTCGAAAATGGTGAAGAAAAGGGCGATACGGTGGTTCCAACGCCACATGGCTAGGGAGAATGAGCCCAAAGCTCCGACGAACCAAACGGAAGAAAGACCATTGGCGGAGGCCGGGGAACCGTCAACGGCACCCATAGTGCCTAAGGGAGGTGCTGGGGATGACGATGGCGAGCACACGGTTGAGCAAGCGCCCAAGGCGGCGGTCGGAAACCCCTTGTCCGAGGTAGGCCGAGATCCTTAAAAACCCAATTTTTAATTTTCTAGATCATGCATGCGGGTAGAATAGGAAGGGAATGAGTCAGGGGACCCAATGGAGACAGGTAGAGGCCCTCTGGGCCACTTTCCAAGGTTGGGGAAATGAAGGAAAACACTGCCGCTACAGCGAGTGCCTAACAGTCATTCTAGCGACTGCTAGGGTGCCAGACGGTCTGACCCAGACTGCTAAGGCAAGAAAAGCGGTCAAGAGAGGATCGTTAGGGTTCTGAGGATTTTTTTAATGCAATTCATGGCTTATTAAACTATATGGATGACTGACATTGACTATTAAATACATGCAGGGAAAGTGACGGACAAGGATATCGTGGCTGAAGGTCCGAGCAGTGTACCTGGCACTTCCAGACATCTAGAGAGTGAGATTGGCGAGGATGGGGTTCGCAGAGTTCCTCGGGATGGAGGTGATGAGGCTGGATACCGCCCTCCTCTACGCTCTCCACTATCGGTGGGATTCCGTCATTAGGGCATTTCTGTTCCCGTGGGGTCATATGATCCCCACGCTAGAGGATGTGGCACGGATTACGGGACTACGAGTCAATGGAGCGCCTGTGACGGGTACGATGTATGCCGAATTCCGGGAGTTGGCGTGAGAGCTACTGGGACTGGAGCTGACGACGTCGGGACACCACTCGTCCATGCTGGCATGAACGACCCTTCAGGAGAGCCTGGGACTGAGAGGAGCGGCCATAGTCGTGGGAGAGCTGCCAGAGGAGCACCTAGGGCGGCTGATGGATCGAGCTAGAGAGAGAGTGGCTGTGGGACCAGGCCCAGAGGCGGACATCGTCCTTCGCCGCTTCCTGATGCTGATGTTCAGGAAGCTAATCTTTGCGACGAGAGCAGACGGAGTGAGCTGCAAGCTCCTTCCTTTATTGAGGGATTTGGATAGAGTTGGAGAGTATGCGTGGGGCGCGGTTGCACTAGCCTTCCTTTTCGACTCCCTCAGCACCACCGACCGGCAGACTATGCTAGGAGGGTTCTCTCCACTGCTTCAGGTAACCCTTCTACCTTAAATGCTTATGCTATTACTATGATTATGAGACTGCTAAATGCTGACACTGACCATGCAGGTATGGACCTATGTGTACCTCCCCGGCTTAGGGAGAGGGAAGGAGGTACAGCCAAACCGAGTACCCATCGCGAGGCGGTGGATGGCGGTACGGGACATCGAGTCACTATGATGCTTATTGTGGGCGATCCATGATGACATCAACACACTGCCCTATGCATCAATAAGACTCCAAACTTTAAACTTCTAAATGCAACTAATGCTTTTGACACTGACACTTGACTCTCCACTTTTCAGGTGTGCTGGACACCATATCGTGATGAGGGTCACGATGGGTTGCCCAGGGTGAAAGTGGCCCAAGCGTACGCGGGACGGGACATGTGGCTCCACTGTATGAACATCATCAAGCTGCTGCACCACCGCCTGATCATGAGGATGAGGGACGTCCACCAGCCAGAGGTGGAGTTCCGACAGGAGAGGAGGAGCGCGTGGGGCAGTCTTCCCGAGGACTGACTGGCGAGATAGACTGGGTCACACGAGCGGTGGACCAGATACGCGACTGGATGAGACGAGGTCGGGCGGTGCGAGCCCAAGCTGCCAACGATGAGGCCTACTTGAAGGCCTACGCCAGATGCTATGGAGACCAGGTCTTCCGTGGCTTCCAATGACCAGTATGACTTCTAAACTTATGCTTTCCTAATGATACCTGATGCACTGACCACCTGACTTTCTATATGCATCTAGACCCTCAGGGATGTATAGCAGAGCTCCAGGGTCTCCTCCACTCTACCATTCAGCAGCGGGATAAGTTCCAACGCTCGCTGGAGTTTCTGGTATTTGAGTCAAGTACCTAAGTTAGTGAATCATTTACCTAGGTTATGTGTCTAATGGGCTCAATTCAGTGGGCTAGGCCCAGGGGGGCCCTCCCTTGGACTGCTCTGGTCATTAGTTATTTAGTCAGGGTCATTTTAGTCCTAGGAAAATATGAGTGCCTATAAATAGGCCACTCCACTCTCTCATTTGTAACTTTTGAAGATCAATTACAATACTAGAATTTCCAGAAATCTAGTTGGAGTGAATCCTTCTTCCCTTGGAGTGAGAAGCTCCCCCTCACCCCTCTCTCTCTCTCCTCTCCCCCCCCCCAATTTTGAAATTTTTATCTCTCCTCCCCCATTCACTCCTCATTAATACCTATCCCCCTTCCCCATACATCCATTGAATTCCCCTCCAACCCCAACGTAGAATCTCCAACTCCTATGCACCTCTTCATTCTCCCAAGCAACCCTTCCTATTCCACAAGCAACCTTTCACCTCCCAAAGCACCCCTCCCTCTTCCCCAAGCCCAACAATCACTCCTCCATCCCTTGGGGACCTCTCCCATCTTCTCCCATTTTCCCTCTCTCACCCCTGGTCGCACCCCACCTTCCCTCTCTCTTGGCTGGTGCACCAGCCCATCCCCCTCCACACCCATTGTTCAGGCTGCGCACCCAGCCAGCCCAGCCTCTTCCCCTTCATCCCAGCCCTGCACCGTCTGTCCCCCTTCCCCCAGCCTCCCCTCCAACAACCCCTAAAACCCCCCTGCCATCCCCCACAACCATCAACCTCCATCTAACCTACCTCTCCTTTGCCCATTTCCCCTCCACACACTCATCTAGTATCAGACCCAGAACCAGTTCACAGGCAGTAGAGGAGCATCCAATTGCAGAGCGAGCCATGACAACATCTCGAAGCTTCAACTTGCCTATCTTATATTATCGGAAAGCTCGTCGGAGCTGCTTCGCAGGCGAGGTGGTCTCGCCATCATCGAACGTCCTTGCTGCCCAGGGGAGCCATTCTCCCCCAACTGCACAATGCTGCTCCGGTAGGGAGCCTGAGCCCAAGAGAAGACGCGACCACGCCTGCTCTTGTGAGAGTTTGGATGTGATTTTCAGTTGAGATCTTCTCCTCCAAGTCCTCTGCCAGCCCCAAGAAAAAGGATGCCATTTGGACTCTGGAGCTCCCCATTCCAGCCTCTCCCCCAGAGCATGCATGTCAGTCCAGCAGAGCCCGTTTGGACTACCCTCCACTTCTCCCCACCTCGTCCCTTGATCTGACATCCCCTTGAAGCCTCGTTGGGTTCTGCTCGAAGACGACTCGCCCACGGTCGTAACGACACCGACCTCGCATTCATCAGACCTCTGGAGAGTTCGTGGTAGCCATTTTCTCAGGCCCCTATTGTTCAGGGTACTGCACACCAAGCCTCTGACTGCAAACCTGAGCCCGCTTGCAGACATGACCTCGGCCGCTCCTGTGAAGATTTTAGTGCACCCTTCGGAGGAGGTCACCTTTATCCAGTCCCCTTCACGCCCCAGGAAGCGGGAAGCCATTCTCCCACCGGAGCATCCTGTACCGGCCATCTTCCCCAGCCTGCGTCGACAGTACTTGTCAGAACAAGGTTGGACTCGGTCCTGCTATTCGGCTCGCCATTCTCTACTCCAATCACTTTTTGGAGCTCCGTTAGTTCCTTCTGAAAGAGGACTCTCCCACGAGTACGTTGGCGCTGGTCCCGCCTTCATCAGAGCACAGAAGTGATCGTGGCGACTCCACAACCGGCTCGCTATCCTACAGAACCGACTTCGGGACCAATTCCCCCACCCCCTCGCCTGGCCGTCTGACCGCCCCTCCCTGCATGGAGGTAGTTTTGGTTGTAGTTTGACCTTCCCCACCCTTATTCCAACCCCTCTGTGAGGGTGTAGTGGTTGAATTAGCAGGTCACCAATCCAAGCTACATCGGCGCGGTGTGCGGGTGCGTACCCATGCCTCCCCGCTCGCCATAGTCTCCAGCCGGGATCATCGTCTTCATGCCGATCAGGTGAGCTTCTGGTTCCCTCTCTTTGCTGGCTTATTTTGCTTAACTAGTATCGTCTCTTAGCTCTTTCGGACAGTGAGAGAGTGCCCGATCCGAAATTCATCTAATTTAGTGCCACCGTGAGGTGAGTTGTGAGAGAGACCATCATTCCCACGCCCTCGGCGTGCTGGCCGCCCATTGAGTTGGGCATCCTAGGCCCTTTGGGGTCCATCATAAGATAGCCAAACCCCTGGAATAGCGAGGTTCCACCTCAGACCCTTTCCACCATCGCCGGTTTCCCTAAGGGCACTAGTGTGCGCTACGCGAGTGAGCTTG
Source organism: Amorphophallus konjac (assembly GCA_022559845.1). Classification (NCBI taxonomy): domain Eukaryota; kingdom Viridiplantae; phylum Streptophyta; class Magnoliopsida; order Alismatales; family Araceae; genus Amorphophallus; species Amorphophallus konjac. Next base: position 471,499,018 of record CM040121.1, read on the forward strand.
CCCGAGTGAATCCGCCGTCATAGTTGCATGCTTGCGGGTCATAGGTCCAAGGAGCATTGGCCTAGTGGTTGCCACCCCCAAGGTGGTGTCACATCAATTGGTATCAAGGTAAGTTCTCAACTTCTCTCTACAAGTTGGTCCTAGGGCACATTTGCATTCATCAATCGGTGCGTCATCACGGCTACCCCTCTTTGGTCAATTCCATACAACTCGGCCCTCCACAAGGGTCCGATCGACCCACCACTCTTGGACATCATTTTAGAAGAGGGCCTTCACTTTAACGGGTCGAGCCCTAGTGCCTACCTAAAGTGGGAAGCTACCATGGAAAAACACTTTGAGAGGACTTGGGTATATGGACCCGAGAGTGTCAACATTGCCAAGGGACGGCTTTCGCCTCAAGCCAAGGAAGAGTGGAACCACATAGTGGGTCTTAGGGCGGTTAGGAGGCAAGATCCCATAGACTCATGGGAGGAGATAAAGGTAGAACTTAGGAAGATGTACGCTCCCCAACATCCCACCTCCCACACGGAGAGCCATAGCCTAAGGAGCACTACCACTCCTCCTTTCTCTCCCGGCCAACCTAAGACCACCCTTAGGGCCCCATTTCCACCACTCCCAACCAAGGCCCTCTCAACCATCGCCTCTACCCTTTGACACCAAACCCTTCCCACTAAAACCCAAGTGGCCTCGGCCTCCATCTCCCCATCTAACCCCACGAGGACCACCACTCCCCAACCCAAAGTCACTCACCCAACCCCCACCATTCAAACCCAAGAGGACCCCGTGTCCACCTCTCCACCTAGGTCCATGACGGCCACCACCCCCCAACCCAAAACCCCTCACCAAACCCATACCCCACAAGCCCCCTTGGTCTCCACTACTACCCCTCCATCGTCCCCTAAAAGAGACACACCTCCCAAAACCAATCAACCCAAACCTCCTCACCCAACCCACCTTCCACTTCTAACCCCTATCCTACCCCAACCTAGGCCCCCACTACTTCCCCTACCTACCCCAAACCAAGTCCACCCTTGCTCACCACCCCGAATGCGCCATGCACCGGCTATCACCAACTCACCCACCAAGGACCCTCCTTCCCATTGGAGGTAGAAGTCGTGGCCCACACACTTGACCACGTGAGGTCAAATGCCCATCCGGACCCTCTTCTTACCATAGAGGAAGCCCAAGATCCCACTAATAGGGAAGAAGAGCCTCAACCATCCCCCACCCCTTATGGCCCGGATCCTCAAGAGCCACACACCATCACACATGGCACCCTCACCGTAGATGAGACTATCCTACCATGGCTCAAGCAAATCCCCACCCTTCCTAGCTCACCACCATACCTCTCACTGTAATGCCCCAAAATTTTTGGATATTTTTCGGATCATTTTCGTGGGTCTCGGTTTTATGCGTGTTTTTATCTGTCGGACCTACGGAATGCCGTATAGGGTGAACCGTTACATTCTCTAACTCCGGGACATTATCACTGCGTTGTGTGTCCCGAGGATCGAAGAAATGTATTTTTCTATTTTTTGGTATTTTTTAGAATTTTTGGATTTTCTATATAAACCCTCCCACCCCTCTCTCTCCTCTCATTTCTCACTCTCTCCCTCTCTCTCTTCTCCCACGCTCTCTGTTGGGTCCCGTAGTGCAGGAACACAGATCTAGAGGGGGGGTGAATAGATCCTTCTAGAAAGACTATGTCCAATTAAAAACACAAACTAGCACACATCGGAATTAACAAGATTGATGAGATTGATGAATTTAATCTAAACAGATTTAAACTTAATTCACTCAATCTCACCGAGCTCACACGATTGCATAAACAAATAAGATGGTGAAGCACACAATCACAAAGATCAAACCACAAGACACGGGGATTTTTAAGGTGGTTCGGGACCACGACGGGCTCCCTACGTCCACCCCTCACCCAACCGGTGAGGCTTCACTACTGTAAAAATAGCCCGGGGATAAATCCCCACACACACATGGAGGCAAGCTCCACCACACACATGTAGGACAATGCCTACAGAACCACACGGGAGTAAACTCCCAACCACACTTGGGGAACACACCCCTGGATACGCCCAACCACACACGCGGATATACTCCGCATAAATCGACGCACACACGTCAACACAAACACTCGGAGAACCCTTTCTCCGAACACCCACACAAAGTATTCTTTCAAATGTATATGAAATGAAGACAAATATATGCCATGACCCCCCAAACAAATTCTATAGATGGAAACTAGAAAGATGCATCAAGAATAAAGCTCCCCCTTCTTCAACAAAATCTGGTTCTCCTTGACTCGCTGATGGATGTTCATGATTTTGACATCATCTTCTTCCTCTCCTCAAGCCGCTCCTCTTTTCCTTCTTCCACAAGCTCCAGATCTTCACGGAAGTAGATGATTTCCTCCTTGCAAGAGCTCCACCACGTTTTTCCCCCTTTTCTTCACCTATACGAAAGAACAAATGAGCATTAGGGTTGTTCTATCACAAAAATCGTAGCTCATATATATATGCAAGAGAGAGTGGACAAAAGAAACATAAAACCTTCCTAAAATATGTTAGAAACACCCTAATATATTTAGGAAACAATTTGGGGTAGTTTGGTAAAGTTTCATAGGGTTTTCATTGGGTTTTGAAGACTTTCGCAAACTCCTGTCGCGGACCTTCCGGAAGGTGTCGACACCTACACCCTGCACACCCAAAAACATGAAAAATAGAACTCTGGCAGATAGGTGTCGACACCTTTTGGGTAGCTTCACTGGTTAGAGCCAGTGAGCACTAGGTGTTGACACCAGGTGTCGACACCTTCTGCCCAGCAAGCACTAGGTGTCGACACCAGGTGTCGACACCTTCTGCCCAGCACAAAGACTGCTTAATGCAGTCTGAAAAACCTTCAAACCCAATTGAAAACTTGATTTTTCCAAGTGAAAAACATGCATTAGAAGGTCTTAAAAACACCATTCAACCTTGGATTCAACAAGGAATATGGAAAGTTAAATGAGCAAAATGCTACCACAAGATTATCATGAGAATCATGCATGAAGGATACTTGTCATGAAAAATACTTCAAACCCATTCATGGGACCATTAACAAGGGTATTGAAACCCATACACAATATGCATGAAAACTCATGAATACCAAGTTAGTTTCCATCACATGAGCACACTAGCATTCAAATGAACATTAAGCCATTACACCAATACAAGATTAGCATGTAATTGAAGCTTGAGCACTATGAACCAAATTCACCTCCTTTAGCTCAAGGATGATATTCATGAAAACCCATTTAATCATGTATATGTCTTCTCATATCAATCAACAAAAACACATTCCACCATATGCCAAGTTTTTATTGTGATGAAATTGAATCTCTCAATTGTCGAAATACAAAGGCATGAAAGCTCAACCTCAACCTCTTCCAATTCAAGCACACAAGGTGGATAATAGATATTACCATGATCCACTTGATATGGGAGGGTATAAAAACCATCCTTGGACCTGCAAAATCACAAGAGTATCATGTTACCATATGTATGAAAGTTAAGAGCTCATAAACATTATTCTTCCAAAAGAACCTCCATAACTTGTCAACCATCCAAATGCTCGTTGCATAAATAAATGTTTCCATAAAGTCATAAGTCACAAGCTTTGGCATTTTAGGTAATTTCAATCTTCCATGACATCCAAGGCATATACAATGATATGGGAACTCAATCATTCAAATATAAAGACATGGGAGCTCAACCATTCAATAGACTACTTCTATCTTCATAGCCTTCAACATCAAGAGCTTCCACACGCACATGTAGACAAGCATGCCAAATGCAAAGGCATGTACAATAGCATTGGAACTCATTCATTCAAATTGGCATTCTTGTTGATAAAATCACATTCATCAATCATTGAATACATGAGGGGCATTGTTATAAACAAGGGATCTTCTTGAATCTTTCAAGCAACCAACCAAGGCAAATACAATGGTATTGCATCTCAATCATTCATTTAGCATTAGCCGAAGTACACATGCATAACATGAGGCTCAATATGACATTTATCCAAGCATGCTTTCCACAAAATCTTTCTCATTAAATACAAAGCAATCTCACCAAGTGTACATGCAATGTGCTAACCTCAAAGCATGTATGAGCCTTATAGAGTCACAAATGCATCCACATGATGATATCCCAATAACAACAGTTTGTTATCATCTCCAGAACCATTTCAAACTTCATAGCTAGAAGATAAGGAGTTCAAGCACATGAAGACATGAATAATCATTCAAGCACAAGACCAAGCAACAAAGTCATTTTGTAATCATCAAAATCACATACACAACACTCTCCTCTCACTCTCTCCTCTTCGGCAGCCGATGGACTGAGACGGGGGTGAGGCGGGGTGATGCGGGCAAGGAGGACGGTGAGGATGGGACGAGGATCGAGGGACAGGGGCGCAGTGAAGCCAGTTTGCGAGCGTGGGACACCGGCGGGGTTTCGTGGGCGTTTATCCGTGTATCGGCGTCCACGGCGCGTCGAATTTTCGGTGTAGGTAAGGGGATGGTTCCCTAACCCGTGTAGTTCATTTCCCCACGTTTTGTAGGTCGAGGAGAGGTCGAGAGTGGGTTTATTTCACACTGGGAGAAAATTCCATGTTTTGGGAGTGTGGCGGTTTTCGGCAGATTCGAGGCCCAATCGAAGTTTTGAGTGTGTTTTTGGGTTGTGGGAGTGTCCAGGGATGGATTCCCCTTGTCTCCCCCTTTGATCGGGATCGAACGGGGCTTGGAACCAAGCTCACGGTGGAGCTCGGTCCGCCGCGGGGTAGACGCAGGGGGCGGCCAGCCTTTTGGCCGCCCAGCCCTGGTCTGGGCGGCCAAGACCCTGGCCGCCTAGGACCCTGGGCGACCAGAGGTCTGGCTACCCAGAGGGGAGGGCGATCAGGTAGCTGGACGCCCTCCTAGGGAGGCTTGGCCTGGGCGGCCATCGCCCTGGCCGCCCATGGGGCTGGGCGCCCAGGTATGTGGCCGCCCAGCCTAGTGAGTCCCGGGTCGTCGTGTTTCAAGGTTTCCCTTCGCCTGAGGTGTCCGTGTGTGGTACGGATGAGTGGGCAAGGTGTCCGGGTGATTCTCCGTGATTTCGAAAGTGTCGTGTTACCTCGAGTTGTGTGCTCGGGTGTTTTGGAGGGTCCGGGTGACCCTGTGTGTGCCTTGGGATCCGTGAGGTACTCGAGTGAGTCCTCGCGAGCAGGTGTGTGTGCGGAGGGTCCTTCCCGCGCATCGTGAGGTTCCGAGTTAGTGGGCCACGTGTTTGGCCTTGGACTGTGAGTCCAATCTTCCATCCTGGAGCTAGAGGTCTCTTAAGTTTCCTGATGTGACACGACCTTGGACTTAAGCAAGCAAGCACATTCGCAATCTAAATGGGCCAATTTGGGCCGCCGCTCTCTCGTCGCTCACCCAAGCCCGGGGTAACTTGGCAATGCCAAGGTGAGGTTGAGGGGTTGGGCCCTTGCTGGTAGAGGGCCAGCAAGGCCAAGACTTGATTCCCAAAGGGTGTGGATGCCCAAATCAAGGGGGCCGACAAAGTGCCAAAGGCACCAGTTGCAATTTTCCCACGGTGATCACTCAAGACAACGGGGCTTGAGGATCGGGCTCTCACTCGCATAACTAGCGGAATTAAGAACTAATATTGAAAGACAAGCACTAAATGGAGTGAGGTTTTGAGCACTTACTCGACCGGTTTGACGAAACCGGTCCCGCTCGGAGACGAGGGCGAGCGGGGAGGCGAGTGGGTCCCCACACGCCGCGGCGGTGTAGCTTGACCTGCTCAAATCAATTACAACACTACGTCTCTCGCAGGAGGGGGATCTTGGGGTGGGGATTAAATGATTACAATCAAAACTACCTCCACACAGGGAGGAGCCTTCAGCCGGCCAAGCGGGGAGGGGGAAACTAAGTCGAAGATGTTGAAGCAACGAAGATGCCGAATCGGCCTCCTTTCAGCCAATGAGGACAGACAGTCGGTACCGGAGCTATAGATCTGTCTCTAGAATTTTTCCGGGGACGAGACCAGTGGGAAACTCTTCGTTACAGGATCAGGGATGCTTCAGAATTTTGTTAATTTCTCCTGGGGTCGCTGCCGGTCGGGGTGGGAACTCGAACAGGGCCTCTGGTTCTCGGACTGACAGTAGCAGGTCACCAACAGTAGGAAGAAGACGCTGTCCCGGCCTCTCCCGAACTCCGAATTAGGTGCCGTCAGTTTCGTTAGAACCTTGGGTAAGTCCTATTTGCAGTAAAAGAAACGGGGATGCCAGAGGATGCCGGAGACGATCTGTGGCATCAGAAGAGTGAGGAGGGGTCGGTGCAGACTGTGGAAGACAGAGTCGCGCGACCGTGGAAGAAAATTGGTAACTTCTATTCCCGGATGCTGAATGGACTTCCGCTTCTTGTTTCTGAAAGTAGACAGGACGAGGAAGAACTTTGCAGAAGACCTTGTGGCCTGATTCTTTCGGGGCTCGTTGTGATGAAGCTTTTCCTCCGGTTCTGGAACTCTGCAGTGGCTCACCTGTGCAGTCGGGGAAGAACGGGGTTCCTGGGCAGCACTGAGCTCCGATGTGGACGAAACCACTTCCGTTACAAAGAGGACAGGCAGCCGCTTCCGTGGATGCCTCTTATGCCTTCATAATCACAGGTAGCTGACCGTGATGGCTTCTGCAAGCTACTGGTATCTCTGCATCATTTGGACAGCAACCTGCAGACTTTGTTGAAGCCACCAAAATGACCTAAAGAAGAAGATGGAGGATGTGTATGTGTGAAAGGGGTGATGGGGGTGAAAGATGAAGTTTGTGGGAGGGGTGGGGATGCTAATGGTGATAGGAAAGAGATGGGAGAGGGCAGGGGGCGCAGGTTCTCAGCTGGAGGTAGGGGAAGGTGGGTGCAAGGGATGAGAATGGAGGGAGGTGGGAGGGGCGACCCTAACTAGAAGGGAGGGGAGGGGGGCGGCCAAAACATGGAGGGAAGGTGGATTTCAAATTTGAAATGGCTTTGGAAGTTGGGTGATTGTGTGGGGAAGTGGGGGATTGTGTTGGGGAAGGGAAGGGGTGCTTGGGGTAGTGGGAAGGGTGCTTGGGAAAGTGGGAGGGGTAGTTGGGGGTTGGATGGTGAGGAGAGGATTGGTGGAGGTGGTCTTGGGAAGGGGTGGAGTATTGATGAGGGTTGTGGGGAATGGGAAGAGGCTAAATGGGGTAGGTGGGGAGTGGAGGTGGTTGGGAAGGGAGGAGAGAGAAAGGGAGATAGAGAGAGAGTAGGGTGGGGAATCACTCCCCTAGGGCTTCACACCCAACTATAGGATTCACTCCTCTAGAACTAAATTTGAACACTCAAATAGAAATCTTTTGTATTGATTCATTCATTACCTCCAAATGAAGGAAATGGGGCCCTATATATAGGAAACTCACATTTTACAATAAGTCCCTTACAAAAGACTCAATAACAAATAACCGAAGGGGTAGGGGGGGCTCATGGGCCAAGCCCGAAGAATTGGGCCCAATAGCACATTACACAATCTAATGACACTCAAACTTAGGAAAATAAATGCAAGACCTAGGAACATGACTCAAATAAAAGGGAAAATACATCAAATGACTCAAATAAAATTACATAGGACTCAAAATTAAATGACTAAACCATGCCGGATGCAACCGGGGCGAGGAGACGAGCTGTGAACGTGGGCATGGGAGGTGATGTCCCCATCATACTCCCGGGGTGCGGAGAACTCGACTCCGTCGAGTAAGTGTCCTTCCCTCCTTGGAGGGTGTAGAAGTGGTACTACCCGCAAGTCTTCCGAATGAGACCGATCCATCCACCTACCGAGATAGCGCTCGTATACCTTGCTCCGAGTGGTAGTGACTTGTTCATCCAATATTTGTTCAATTTGTTCACGCTGGGCTCTCTTGGCTGGTGATCTCTCCTCACGGGTGGGTGCTCTCTCAAGGGAAGAAGTAGGCTCAATCTCCTCACTAGGTACCACCGTGTGTCCCTTATATGACACTAGGTCGGCAACATTGAATGTGGGACTTATTGCATACTCCTCAGGGAGATCTAACTCGTAGGCATTTGCACCAATGCGCCTCAAGACCTGGAAGGGACCAGCCCACGTGGCCTCAGTTTAGAGTTGGCTCTCGGGGAGAGCCTCTCCGTCCTTACCATCACAAAGTCACCCTCATGGAAGTCTTGGTGACGCCGATGAGAGTCGGCCCTGCCTCTTATAAGCCTCATTCTTTTTGCTTATGTGCTTGCAAGGGCTTTCATGCAATTTCGTGAATGTTGACATTCTAGGGGTGATGGGTGGACCTGGGTAACCAAAAGTAGACCGATCATACTTTGATGCCAAGAAGACTTTGATGGATTTTGGAGGGCCGGGGCAACCATATGTAGACTTATCATGCAATATTATCATGTAGACTTTGGTGGGCCTAGGTGGGCCGGGGCACCCGTAGGTGAACCTATCATGCAAAGTGGTGATGAATGTGGGGGGACCCGGACATCCGTAGATGCTTTTGACATGCTTAAGATCCATGATGAATGAAGGATGACCATGACATCCGAATGTGGACCACTCATACTTTTTACTTGACATGTGGGTGATATGAATGAATGGACCCAACATAGTGTTCATGCCAAGGGGTATGGTAAGCCTAGACACATGCATGCTTTTCCCAAAGGTGACTTCCATGTGTATAGGTGTGGGATAACCTTTGAACTCCCATTGGAAAGGATCGAATGGATCTAAGAAGGTGGTCATCATGGGGTGGGGCACAACCTGATTACCTAGGGATATGTGGTCCAAGGTCATGGCTCCCAAGGTGTAACCCGGGTCATGGTAGGTTTGATCCATCACGGTGGGTTGGAGTAGGAAAGGGTGGGTGGTTGGTAAGATGGTTGGGTCATATGAGTCCCTTGACTCCCATTGGAATGGATCATATGGATCATAAAATGGGTCATCTAGGGGGAGGAACTCCATGTCCTCAAGATCCTTAAAAGGTGCTAAGTCATCCTTCTCCATGATAGTTGGGCCAATGTTCTTGACAAGTGGGTCGGCCATGAGTGGAGGGCTTGGCTTTCTACCCGAGATAAGAAGCTCTAAATCGAGGAGAAGGTTGGGCTCATCGGGTGTAGGGAGGAATAGAAGGAGGTCGCTAGTGTAACAACCAATGGTGCAAACCGAGGTGATAGACCCTATGCATAGGTGTAGGTGGCTAAGGCTCCTAGGTTGTTCGACCATAGGGGTCAACATGCTAGTCATCTCTAATTGCCATGCTATGCCCTTGAGAAGGTCCTCTAAAGTTTCCACTTGGTAGGATGTTTGGATTATGGTGTGATAGGAGGAGATGTGCACTAGGGGAAGGTTTTCCTTTATGGGAAGGCAATCGTGGGCCGTGATCTCTCTTATTGGGCTCTTCTTTAGCCAACTAATGAGGGACTCTTCCAAGATGAATTCGACCTTATCTATAGGGGGTGGTGGAGGGTGAAGATCCTCGTGTGAGGCTTCCTCTTTAATTGGGACATGGGTGCTCTCCATGGAGGGGATAGGTTCCCGAGAGGTAGTTGTCTTCATGTGGTAAAGTGGGTGGACTACTTCTTCCAAAGCTAATAGAGTGGGAAGGTTCTTTGATGGTGGGGTGATGATGGCCGGAGTATGGTGCACCCGGGGTGGTGAACAAGGGCGGGATTCCCGCAGGTGGGAGAATACAAGGTTGTTGAATTTAAAGGTTCCCGAAAGGTGTGGCGGATGCACTAGGCAAGTCCGACGTGTTGGGTCGATGTCGGTATTCCTTTCATCTAACCATTTCTTACCTAGGATTATACATGGACCCGCCAATGTTCCCTTTTGACACCAAGCCCCATCCAAATACTTAGTCTTCCCGAACCATTTATGGAATTCAATAAAGACTTGGTCTCCATTGTGCACAATTTGTCCGGTCCTACAAAGAGAGGTAATGATATCGGGGGACACCCAATTTTCAGATTCTAGGTCAATGAAATCAATTTCTACGGGCTCTCCATTAGGTAAGCATGCATGGGATATGATTGGGAGAGGGGCCATGTGACCCAAGACTCAATATTAACAATGATGGTTTAACAATGCACGGTTCGGACAAGAATGCAAGCATGCCCTAGGACTTGACTTGATAGAGACAAGTCAATGACTTGCTCTGATACCAATTGATGTGACACGACCTTGGACTTAAGCAAGCAAGCACATTCGCAATCTAAATGGGCCAATTTGGGCCGCCGCTCTCTCGTCGCTCACCCAAGCCCGGGGTAACTTGGCAATGTCAAGGTGAGGTTGAGGGGTTGGGCCCTTGCTGGTAGAGGGCCAGCAAGGCCAAGACTTGATTCCCAAAGGGTGTGGATGCCCAAATCAAGGGGGCTGACAAAGTGCCAAAGGCACCGGTTGCAATTTTCCCACGGTGATCACTCAAGATAACGGGGCTTGAGGATCGGGCTCTCACTCGCATAACCAGCGGAATTAAGAACTAATATTAGAAGATAAGCACTAAATGGAGTGAGATTTTGAGCACTTACTCGACCGGTTTGAAGAAACCGGTCCCGCTCGGAGATGAGGGCGAGCGGGGAGGCGAGTGGGTCCCCACACGCCGCGGCGGTGTAGCTTGACCTGCTCAAATCAATTACAACACTACGCCTCTCGCAGGAGGGGGATCTTGGGGTGGGGATTAAATGATTACAATCAAAACTACCTCCACACAGGGAGGAGCCTTCAGCTGGCCAAGTGGGGAGGGGGAAACTAAGTCGAAGATGTTGAAGCAACGAAGACGCCGAATCTGCCTCCTTTCAGCCAATGAGGACAGACAGTCGGTGCCGGAGCTATAGATCTGTCTCTAGAATTTTTCCGGGGACGAGACCAGTGGGAAACTCTTCGTTACAGGATCAGGGATGCTTCAGAATTTTGTTAATTTCTCCTGGGGTCGCTGCCGGTCGGGACGGGAACTCGAACAGGGCCTCTGGTTCTCGGACTGATAGTAGCAGGTCACCAACAGTAGGAAGAAGATGCTGTCCCGGCCGCTCCCGAACTCCGAATTAGGTGCCGTCAGTTTCATTAGAACCTTGGGTAAGTCCTCTTTGCAGTAAAAGAAACGGGGATGCCAGAGGATGCCGGAGACGATCTGTGGCATCAGAAGAGTGAGGAGGGGTTGGTGCAGACTGTGGAAGATAGAGTCGCGCGACCGTGGAAGAAAATTGGTAACTTCTGTTCCCGGATGCTGAATGGACTTCCGCTTCTTGTTTATGAAAGTAGACAGGCCGAGGAAGAACTTTTCAGAAGACCTTGTGGCCTGATTCCTTCGGGGCTCGTTGTGATGAAGCTTTTCCTCCGGTTCTGGAACTCTGCAGTGGCCGACCTGCGCAGTCGGGGAAGAACAGGGTTCCTGGGCAGCACCGAGCTCCGATGTGGACGAAACCACTTCCGTTACGAAGAGGACAGGCAGCCGCTTCCGTGGATGCCTCTTATGTCTTCAGAATCTCAGGTAGCTGACCGTGATGGCTTCTGCAAGCTACTGGTATCTCTGCATCATTTGGACAGCAACCTGCAGACTTTGTTGAAGCCACCAAAATGACCTAAAGAAGAAGATGGAGGATGTGTATGTGTGAAAGGGGTGATGGGGGTGAAAGATGAAGTTTGTGGGAGGGGTGGGGATGCTAATGGTGATAGGAAAGAGATGGGAGAGGGCAGGGGGCACAGGTTCTCAGCTGGAGGTAGGGGAAGGTGGGTGCAAGGGATGAGAATGGAGGGAGGTGGGAGGGGCGACCCTAACTAGAAGGGAGGGGAGGGGGGCGGCCAAAACATGGAGGGAAGGTGGATTTCAAATTTGAAATGGCTTTGGAAGTTGGGTGATTGTGTGGGGAAGTGGGGGATTGTGTTGGGGAAGGGAAGGGGTGCTTGGGGTAGTGGGAAGGGTGCTTGGGAAAGTGGGAGGGATAGTTGGGGGTTGGATGGTGAGGAGAGGATTGGTGGAGGTGGCCTTGGGAAGGGGTGGAGTATTGATGAGGGTTGTGGGGAATGGGAAGAGGCTTAAATGGGGTAGGTGGGGAGTGGAGGTGGTTGGGAAGGGAGGAGAGAGAATAAAATTCGAATTTGGGTGTTGAGGAGAGAGAAAGTGGAGTGAAAAAGAGAGATTAAGAGAGGGAAGGGTGGGGAATCACTCCCCTAGGGCTTCACACCCAACTATATGATTCACTCCTCTAGAACAAAATTTGAACACTCAAATGGAAATCTTTTGTATTGATTCATTCATTACCTCCAAATGAAGGAAATGGGGCCCTATATATAGGAAACCCATATTTTACATTAAGTCTCTTACAAAAGACTCAATAATAAATAACCGAAGGGGTAGGGGGGGCTCATGGGCCAAGCCCGAAGAATTGGGCCCAATAGCACGTTACACAATCTAATGACACTCAAACTTAGGAAAAGAAATGCAAGACCTAAGAACATGACTCAAATAAAAGAGAAAATACATCAAATGACTCAAATAAAATTACATAGGACTCAAAATTAAATGACTAAATCATGCCGGATGCAACCGGGGCGAGGAGACGAGCTGTGAACGTGGGCATGGGAGGTGATGTCCCCATCATTTCCCTTCTTAAGGGATGTTTCTCGGAAGTTGTGAACTGCCTCGTGAGTCATCACATCGTGGTTTTTGACCTAGGGATTAGGCCAGATTGACGGCTTAGTGCTGTCATGTGCAACGGTCTTGACCCCGAGTCTCGTGACTCAAGGACCGTTGTGATTAGTAGGACTAGTGGGCTGTCCAGAGTCTGGTGGCCTCGAGCCACCTGTTACTCCTCGTTACTCACGATGGGTGCGTGCGTGGTTTTCTATGTCTACGTTCTGTGAGCCCCCACTAGTCGTAACCTTCTTACGGCACGCGTGTGCTGACCCACCCGGGAGTGGTGGAGCGGCTGACCCGAGAGAGACGGTTGATAGGCTGGTTACCATAGGGCCCCCACGCGCAGCTGAGTCCGAGCTTCGGGGGAAGAACCAGCTAGAGGATAGGCCTAGGGCATATGGTCTGAGTGTGCACACAGAGCTGAGGGCGTCGGGCCCACACTGGCTAGTGCGACCTCAGCTAGTCCTTGTTTGTGGTACTAGTTACTTTAGTGTCTCTGTCTCCGCCTGGGGCATCATAGCTAGACACGAGGGCACAGTGTAAGACGTTGTGGACGCACTTTTCGACACGCTCGTTTGTTTGTTTCTTTAAGTCGGTTTATTCGGTGGGTTTATTCGTTTATTAAGTGCGTGGGCATGCCAGTCACCTAGGTGACGATTTATTGTGCGCTCGATCTGACTAATCAGACGATTGTGTGGTTCGTGTCGGGACCAAAACCCGCCGCGCCATAAAGGTCACGGCGTTATTTACATCCCCTCGAAGAGGGGAACACCCTTGATTAATCGCCGGGAATCAGGGGCCTCATGGCCAGAAAATTAGTTATATGAAAAGTCTATTAGGAAGCATTGAAATTCCCGTGCAAGGGTGAGAAGAAAGCATTCGAGATCATGTCGGTCGTATGTTGACCATTTGATGTTCGGACGAGTGTCCAGCTCGAGAATCGCGTAATCGTCACGGGAAAATCGGAGCATATGTATGTCGGGGGTACGGCAAGTTTATTGTTCAAAGGGACGGGAAACGTTCAGTTAAATCCCGGTTAGAGCGGTCGGAAACCGATGAGTTTGTCGGCCCGGTGTGAGATCGAGTCAGGACCATTCCGGGGGCGCCTCCCGCGGTCCAAACGAGGCTTGCGTGGGCATCATTAATATTTCCGATGCCGAAGAGCAGCGGGAAAGTGTCCCGGGACTATATTCCAAAACAAAGATGTGTACAGAGATATCCGGCTATAGGCCTAGGATGTGGGTCAGGCGATGACCATGGTTGGGGCGAACCCGAGGTCCAAACATGACTCACGAAGGTCTTATTGATATTCCCACACGTAGGGTTCGGGGAAGACGAGAGCCGTCTCATTCCATTCGGATTTTGTTGGTCATTCATGGACCATTTTTTGTTCGGACAAAGGTTTGTTTAAAAAAAATAGGACGGTGACAGGAGCAAATCCTTGCAAATGTCTGCCATGAGTACGGCAAGTTTAATGCAAGTGCGGGATTAGATCCCGGCATATATATATCGGTCACTAACGGACCATTCATTGTTCGGACGAGAGTTCACATTTGAAGCATCGAAGATGATGACAAAGACATATGGATGTCTGCCGTAGATACAGCAAGTTTAATGTGGATGCGGGATTGGATCCCGATAAAGGTGGGTCAAGCTGATGAACTATCGGCCCGAGATGGTTTCAGACTATGGCCATAACGGGGTTCCCGAGGTCCACGTCCGATGCCATGGGGCGTCATTGCTTTTCTCTTTACATACAGTTCGGGGAAACGAAGGTTCCAAGGTATGCGTGCATGTCGGTCACGGTCGAACCATTCATTGTTCGGACGCGAGTCCACGTTTGAAGCATCGAAGACGACGATAAAACCGTGCAAATGTATGGCATAGACACGACAAGTTTAATGTGGGGTTGCGGGATTGGATCCCGGGAGAAGCGGGTCGAGTTAACAAACTATTGGCCCGAGATGTGTTCGGATCATGACCATGTCGGGGGTTTCAAGTTCCACGTCCGATACCACAAGGCATCATTGATTTTCTCTTTGCACCCAGTCGGGGGGAGTGAATTGTTAAGTGTGAAGCCCAAACTCGCCAACGTGCGGCCTCGCACGCGGATCGACCTACGCGGTCAGGTCGCGGTGGTCAAGGGGGCAGCGCCCCTTGCGGGGATTTCCGGGGGTAGTGCCCCCGGAACAAAATTTTAATTAAGGCGCGGGTGATAGAGTTTCTTTTATTCTTTTATTAGCATGATTGACCTTTTACTATTATTTTTTGCTTGTTTATTCCCCTTTTGTATTAAGCAGGCGCGTCGATTAAGGATGGATAGGGGGGGCGCGCCGGGTAAGGAATGAACAAGTGGGGGGGGCGCCGTTTTAAGGGTGTTAGTTGCACAGGAATCGCGGTTTGAAGGGTTCGATGAGGAGGGCGCGTCGATTAAGGCCACGCCGGATTAGGATGCCAGTGGAGGGCGCGCCGGATTTGACAATGCCGTAATAGAATGTGCAAGGGAGGGGGCGTGCCGTTTTAGGGAGGTAAGCAAGGGAGCGCGCCGTTTTTGGTCATGCCGTTTTAAGGGTTAAACAAGGGGGGCGCGCCGGTTTTGGCCATGCCGTTGTAAGGGTTAAACAAGGGGGGCGCGCCGGGTAGATTCCAAGGAGGAGGAGCTTGCCATATTAAGGTTCAATGGGGAGAGGGGATTCTTGAGAGGAGGGTTAAACCGGCGCGGTGGAACAGTAACCGCGCCGGATTAGCCTCTTCCAAGAGTTTGTTTCAAAGCGTTTACTGTGTTTCTTGTTTCTTTCTTTCACCCGAAGCTAATTTTATGGTGCGTTTGTTCATTGTTCTCGGAGGTGGTCTGTTCATTTGTTCTCAGGCGTTCTTAGCCCTGGTGAAAATCCGGCAGCACCTCCCCCGGACCGGGACTTGCCAGAGGTAAAGGAAAGTCACCAATCAGATTGCTCCAGGGTAGAGTCTCAAAAATCGGAGTAGCCTCACGGTGGTCCGAACCCATGTGTGAGTGTGGAGCGCTCGAGGGCTAGCCTTCAAGAGCGACCACGATTCACGGGTGATGAATCTTCGGCGCGGGACAGATATTGGCCACGAGGGCCATGAATGTTCATCCAGTGATGAACTCCTTCAAAGGTCGTGCTATGGAGAAGCAAGCTTCTAAGGGTCTTGGATGAGGAGGAGGAGGAGAGAAGAAGAAGGAATCGGGGATTAAAGCAGAGGATACTAAGATTGCTAAAGGGCCTTTTCTTTTTTTATTCATCCACATAGCCGGGGAAGATTTTAAAACAGAAGGGATTCAGACTCTTGATAAAGAAGAAATACATCGCGAGGGGGGAAAGAATACATTGACGAGGGAGGGGGAGAGAGCACAGGCTCTTCCCCCTCCGACTCACCTCTCCTCTCTCACACTCACTCTCTTCTTCTTCTTCACCTTGCCGGCGCCGGGGGACCAAACTCCTTCTCTCTTCTTCTTCTTCTCTTCACTACACATAGCCGAGAGCACCCCTTCTCCTCAAAGATGGCCAGCCAGGGGAGAAGCCAGGGGGGAGAAGCCAGCCTCTCGCTATGTCGAACCTGCAGAGATTATATAGGAGGAGTTGCCTTTCCTTCCTCTTGTTTACTGAACAGACGGGCTTGACAGGCCGCGGTGTCGTCCGTCGATTTGCACAGTATGCTGTTGCCATTACTCTGCTTTCCTTCGCCGCTGCAACCATCGCACTATCGAGTTAAGGCGTGCACAGCTCCTCAATCTTTAAATGGTTATGGGATGGGCATTGAATGTTCTCTGTGCGCTCAGACTGGCGTGAAACAGGGTATCGTCCGGCGGACGGGATGGCCCTTCGGTTAAAACGGCGCAGTCACTATTCCCCTGCGCCGTTTTAAACCATATGAAATTAGCGCGCCGTATTAAGACATCAAAGGTGGCACCGAATTAAGGTGTAAACGGGGCACTTCCTTCAAATGAGTGCGCCGTATTTGGGCAAAGGTGGCGCCGGATCAGCATTCGAAAGAACATGGAGCGCGTCGATTTAGCAAGGGGGGGCGCGCCGGTTTAAGGCGCGCCGTTTTAAGGCCCTTTCGCACCGTTTTAAGCACCAAACGGATTCGTTTCGAAGTCACGGATGTTTATATGAATGTTGGCACTTCCGGGATGTTTTAGTTGCGATGCATGGCTTCCGCAATTTTCCGTTCGCAGCTTCTGGGGCTCGGTCCAAGGCTTTGCGTGACTTCCGGCATATGCCGAGACTGTGCCGGAGTTCCTGGTTTTCCTTTGATTCAGCTCTCGGCACGACCGACTGTAGAGGTGTGGCCGTATCTTCCGTCCGGGCAGCTCCCTCATCGGCTAGCGGACCACCAAGCGAGTCCTCGTCTTGATCGGGTGAGGTATGAGGTTTATTCGGCATTTCCATCTTCGACTCGCGCTCGAATGCGTATACGCGAATGTCGCAATGATCATCATCATTTTTTGGCATCCACAGACGTCAGGGGACGCATCTGGTCTGTTCTTCTGGTGGGCGGTACTCCCGTCACGAGACGTGAGTTGTCGTGTCTCGGGTTTTCGTTACCCGTCTGCGAGACGGGGCTTCGTGCATAGTTTCGGGAGCATTCTCGGAGTCGAGGTCTGGGGTTTCCGGTGAGTGTCACCGAGGGCTTTTCCCTAGACAGCATTTGTAAGACCTATGTCTTAGCGGATTCTTAGTGATTCAGAGCTAGATTTTATTCTATGAATTTAGGCTATTTTTGTGAATTTTTTAGGCATTTTCTAGTATTTAATCGGATTAGTTAAAGTATTTATATAAAGTTTTTGGGCATTTACATGATTTTGATTCTTTGGGGGTTACAATGTAAAGAGATGTTAAAAATAAAAAAAATAATAAAATAAAAATTTTGTAACCACCGCCGCCGCCCCTCTCTCCTCACTCGATCTCACTCTCTCTCTCACCTTCGCTCTCTCTCATGATCACCTCTCTCTCTTTCTCTCTCGGTTTCGGTCCGTTCGGCCACGGACTATGACGAGTGGGGTACCGTTGGAACCGGCTCGTCACAAGGAACGCGTGGGTGCTGACCTCGTCTCGATTCGCGGAGCGTGGAGGCACGTGGGGCCAAGAGGAGCCGCGGCGTCCTTTCGTCCGTTCGGCACCGAATCGCCCATTTCGTCGTGCAATAGGTAGGGGGATGGAATCCTCGCCTTGCTAGCATCATTTTGACACCACATTCACTGCCATGCACGGTCGTTTTCCTCGATTTCTGTGAAAATCCTCAGGTTAGTGTAATTTAGCCTAACTTCCTGAAAATCACTCCATGGGCATTGTTTTTATGTTTTGATATATAGATTAGCTGCAGAATGTTGTGGTTTGAGAGGTTTACAGGTTTTTCACATTTTCCCGTCGATCCGACTCGATCGGGAGGAAGTTCAGTTTCAAACTTCACCCTTTCGGTGTCCCGCTCGTGTAATGGTCCTTCCAGTGACCGTCACACTGTAACGGCCCATAAGGGGTGTGTTACATGCCTTGTGACGGCCCACTCTAGGGGCGTCACACTCAGTGTAGCGGTCGACCTATAGACCGTTACATGACCGTTTGACCGTTGACCATATAAGGCGGTTGGCCTGACGGTCTATCGTACGACTGTCAGAGCCGTGTAGCGCGCCACTCTTGGTGCATTACATCCTGTAGAAAACTGTGGGTTTCTTTTTATACCCTCGGGTGACTTTAACGGCCCAATGGGGACGCGTTACAGCCTGTGTAGTGCACCACCCTTCGACCGTCTCACACTGTGACGCGGCAGCTCTCGACCGTCACACACTACAAGAAAAGGCGGGATTTCAGACGGCTAGTTTTCGTCTGAAATCCATCTTAAATTCCGTCTGAACTCTGTTTTGTAACGGATTTCAGACGAATATCGGACGGAAATATGCCGTCTCATATTTTTGGTTACAAATGTCGGACAGATTATTATCTGTCTCAAATACCATCTTAAATTTCACACGGAATTAATTCCGTGTCAAATCCCGACTGGAAATACAAGTTTTGGACAAAATATTATCAGTTACAAATATCGTCTCAATTTTGACACGGTATATTTTCTGTCTTAAATACTGTCTGAAACTAGTCCGTCTTAAATTTCACACGGAAAATTTTCCGTGTGAGATAACGTCTGAAATTATCCGTCTGAAATACCGTTTCAATATCCGTCTGAAATTTCAGACGTAGATTTCAGACGAATTAGCTAACTTCCGTCTGAGATTTCAGACACACTCGTAAAAATATGATTTTTTTCCGTCTGAAAATTCAGACGGATCCGTCTCAAAATCCATCCGAAAAAACTTCCATTAATTTTTTTTAAAAAATACAAAATTGTTTTTAAAAAACATGTTAAAATTCAAACTAATGACTAAAAAAACACATAAATAAGAAACTCAACATTCATTAATAAAAAAATATGCTGATCAAATATCCTCCTCCACATCGTTCATATGCTCGTCCCTGCCCTGCTCATCTCCTCTGACGCCGCCCGCAGAAGGATCCTCCTACATTAACAAGATAATAACATTCATTCATAGATAAAAAATTTAGTGCGGAGATAAATTAGATATTTTATTACATTGGATAAATTGAAATCAAACATAATATCAAATCTATAACTGCATAGATTTTATAGACCCCAACAAACGTAGCTGTCATCAGTCATTTAAATTATTTACATTTACAAAATATAATTTTGAGCTTCGGCCCCAAACCGGGTATCCGATTTGGATTCCGCCAGTTCTCACAAGTCTCTTTTATGTCCCAGGTCGTGTTGGAATGATCGGCATGCCGATCAGACGGGTATTTTAGATTTTAGACCTCCGGACCCCGACTTCTTTAATTTAGACTAAGTGTATTTATAAAATGCACTTTTGAGCGTCGGCCCCAAATCGGATATCCGATTTGGATGCCGCCAGTTCTCACAAGTCTCTTTTATGTCCCAGGTCGTGTTGGAATGATCGGCACGCCGATTAGACAGGTATTTCAGATTTTAGACCCCAGACCATGACTTCTTTAATTTTAGACTAAGTGTATTAACAAACTGTACTTTTAAGCGATGGCCCCAAATCGGGTATCCGATTTAGATTCCGCCAGTTCTCACAAGTCTCGTTTATGTCCCAGGTCGTGTTGGAATGATCGGCACGCCGATCAGACGGGTATTTTAGATTTTAGACCCCCGGACCCCGACTTCTTTAATTTTAGACTAAGTGTATTTACAAAATGCACTGTTGAGCGATGGCCCCAAACTGGATATCCAATTTGGATTTCGCCAGTTCTCACAAGTCTCTTTTATGTCCTAGGTCGTGTTGGAATGATCGGCATGCCGATCAGATGGGTATTTCAGATTTTAGCCCCCCGGACCCCGACTTCTTTAATTTTAAACTAAGTGTATTTACAAAATGCACTTTTGAGCGTCGGCCCCAAACCGGGTATCCGATTTGGATGCCGCCAGTTCTCACAAGTCTCTTTTATGTCCCAGGTCCTGTTGGAATGATCGTCACGCCGATCAGACGGGTATTTCATATTTTAGACCCCCATTCCCCGACTTCTTTAATTTTAGACTAAGTGTATTTACAAAATGCACTTTTGGACATCGGCCCCAAACCGGGTATCCGATTTGGATTCCGCCACTTCTCACAAGTCTCTTTTATGTCCCAGGTCGTGTTGGAATGATAGGCATGCCGATCAGATGGGTATTTCAGATTTTAGACCCTCGGACCCGGCCCGACTTCTTTAATTTTAGACTACGTGTATTTACAAAGTGCACTTTTGAGCGTCGGCCCTAAACCGGATATCCGATTTGGATGCCGCTAGTTCTCACAAGTCTCT
Source organism: Amorphophallus konjac (assembly GCA_022559845.1). Taxonomy (NCBI): domain Eukaryota; kingdom Viridiplantae; phylum Streptophyta; class Magnoliopsida; order Alismatales; family Araceae; genus Amorphophallus; species Amorphophallus konjac. The sequence continues at coordinate 471,519,582 of CM040121.1, forward strand.
TTTATGTCCCAGGTCGTGTTGGAATGATCGGCATGCCGATCAGATGGGTATTTCATATTTTGGACCTGGACGCCGACTTCTCTAATTTTAGACTAAGTGTAAAAGGGCAAGTGGCTCATGCTAGCAATCAAAATGTTCAGCAAACTGTGGAATCACAGATTCCCACTGAGTGCTGCTACGTTTTGTTGGAAGCTTTTATAGCAGGCGATTCCAGTTGACAGTCGAATTCAATCCAGTGGAGTTCATCTGGCTTCCAGTTGCGTTTGCCGCTCTTCCTCCCAAGATATTGAAGATGAAGATCATCTGTTTATCAAAAGTGAACCTGCCAAATTTCTATGGAATAGGTTTGGCCCTCTGCTCACCGATATCAGTTTGGATACAACTAACATTTGCAACTGGTTGAAACAGTCCATCACTAGGATTAACACCAATAAGCCTAAAGGTTTTAATTCTCTATTGGTGATGCTTTTAACTATCTGGGAGATATGGAAACTTCACTGCCTGGCTAGGTATGAAGGTAACCGGCCAAACCTGTTAAAAGTTGCAAATAACATGCTAGTGGAGATTAATCAAATTGTGAAACATACGAAGTTTAGTCAAGGGGTCAGTTCCGACTATTGCAAATTGATTCAGGGGTATGAATTGAACTCAAAAATAAACGCCCCAATTTATTTACTGTTAGATGGAAAGCACCAGCTGTCAATTACTCACTCAATGTGGATGGTGCAAGTAAAGGGAATCCAGGTCCTTCTGGGGGCGGTGGATGCTTCCAAAATTCCTGTGGGCATTTACTGATGGGCTTCTCTTATTTCTATGGTAATAGTTCTAATATGGTTGCTGAAGGTAGAGCCCTCTTAGATGGTCTTCGTCTTTCTAAGCTACACTCTTTCCCTTTGTCGGTCATTTACACTGATTCCATGGTGTTGGTTGATTTGTTGAGCAGCAAGAGAGATCCTCCTTGGTCTCTCCTCCCTTGGTGGGTCTCTCTACAGCAAGCAATCCTCTCATTTAGTTGTCCCATCATTCACGCTTACAGAGAAACCAACCAGCTTGCTGATGTCTTGGCAACTCATGCGGTCACCATCGGGCACAATGTGGAATTTTATTCTTTTAGGGAGTTGCCTCTATTAGCCAAAGGCTATGCCAAAGCCGATGCTTGCTCCATTCCTAACTTCCGTAGGAGACATGTATAGATTCTTTTCATTCTTTCATTATATTCCAGAGACTTGGTCTCATATGATTTGTACTTTACAGTTTAAAGCAATAAAATTTAGCATTTAGTGGTTTGTTGGTGGAGTGAGAACATCCCCTTCCTCTGGAATGGGGGTGCACTCTCCCTTCGACCCACTAGATGTCTTTTTGCCTTAAAAAAGTCTATTTTATGTCCCAGGTCGTGTTGGAATGATTAGCATGCCGATCAAACGGGTATTTTAGATTTTAGACCCTCGGACCCCGACTTCTTTAATTTTAGACTAAGTGTATTTACAAAGTGCACTTTTGAGCGTCGGTCCTGTTAGGGTGCTAGGCCCGGATACAGAGGGGGGGTGAATGTATCCTGCTACAAATAATGCCCAAATAGAAAACTCAGATGCTAGGCAAATTCTGGAATTAAGCTAATTCGATTAAGTAAAATAACAAGCAGGTGGAGCGAGCCTATCCAAGCATCTAGCGGAAGCAAATCAGGCAATCAAACCACTGCTCAATAGATTTTTTAGGTGGTTCGGTCCTCCAGACCTACATCCACCCCTCACTCCCAACCGGAGTGAGGCTTCACTAGCAAACGCTAGAACCAAGCAGACTCAGTCTGCGAACAAGGTGCTGCCACACAGCTTGACCAAGGGAACAACCTCCCCTCTTCCTCCCAACCGGAGGGACACCCCAAGTGACTCCCAGCCACTTGGAAACCAGAGACCGAAGTCTCTCTTCCTCCAGTCCAGGAGGGAACCCGCCAGTGACTCCCCGTCACCAGCAACCAGAGGTCGAAGACCTCTCTTCCTCCAACCGGAGGGACCCCTGGACTTGCAACCCACAAGCCCAGAACCGGAGACAAGTCTCCCTTCTCCTGAGTCCACAGGAGGAACCCGATCCCCAACAGGGCAATCGGAAGAACAAGGATTAACCAAATGAAAAAGGAAAAATAAAAACACGAAATGAAAATAACTTCAGCAAACAGAAAGCTGAAAAATGAAATGCACAATGTGGCTCTCAATGGAGCTGACTGGCCTAGATCTGATCCACGGTCCAGTAGGAACTTCTTCTGCTACTTCTCTTCTTCTTCTTCTCAACTCACGATCTCTCTTTCTCTTCTCTGCTCTCCTTTTCTCTCTCACTGTCTTTCTCTTTTCTTTCAGTCCTCACGAGCTCTCTCTTTCTCTTTTCCTTCTTCTGCTACTCTCTTCCTCTTTCACTCTCTGCTGCACTTCTTCTTCTTCACTCACTGTCTCGATCAGCCCTCTTCTACTGATCTTCTTCTCTTATACTGGATCGAACTCTCAGCACTTCTGCTCTTCTTTTATTGCCCTCAAGGCTTCGATCGATCGGCCTCCATCTGAAGACGAAGGCTTCAATATATACTGCAGCAATTAGGGCGAGCGTGTGCCTTCCACATCTCCCGCCAAAGGACCTCAGTCCACGTGTCAGCATTTCAGCACAGTGTATCTACGTGTAACGATCAGGGAACCTCGTCCTCCTTGGATCACGTGCCTTCCATTTGCCTCTTCGAAGGGTGCCTGTCAGACAGATAAGAACTTTATCAGGTTAAGTGTAAACATAGCAGTGTATAGACTTCGTTGTACGCACTTGTGAAGTTGAATGCATTGTTCAGACTTAGGCGTTCTGTTCAAGACAAAACCAATGTACAGACTTCATGCTGTACAGACTTGATGTTGATCAACAGACCTTTGGACATCAGCCCAATGCGTCAACGCTTCCATCGTGCAGCGTCGCCTCCGCTCCTCAAGCGAGATGCTCACGCCCTTGGCAACTGGCCAATGCGTCAACGCATCTAGTGTCAGCGTCGACGCAGTGAACAAGACAGAAAGTGAAAGATGCACAATTGCATCTACGCAGTCATCCAAGTGCGTCAACGCACTAAAAGCACAGAACCAATGAAGACAGACAGGCTGTACAGACTTTGATGCTCAAAGACGATTGTATAGACTTGACGACCCTAAGCCAATGTGTAGACTTTGCGTTGTACAGACTTTAGGCTTTGAACGCTTGAGCTGAAGATAATGTGCAGACTTTCTGTAACAGTCTGATGTACAAACTTCATGAAACTCTCGACACTGAATGCTGTACATACTTAGCCCATGCAATGAGACGCTAAATGAGACGGTGAATGAGACGCTGGACTCTGTACAGACTTTGCCCAATGCCTGAGACGCTAACAAAGACGGACGATGTTCAGACTTGCTGAAAGATGGATGTACAGACTTTACCCAAATGCATGAGACGCTAACAAAGACGGATGATGTTCAGACTTGCTGAAAGACGGATGTACAGACTTGCCGATTCGAAGCCACTGTACAGACTTTGAAGAACAGTTTAATGTATAGGCTTGAAGCCCCTGAGCTAATGTTTAGACTTCAAAAGAAGCAGTCCGATGTACAGACTTCAAGAACTCTAGACAGCGAACGCTGTACAGACTTCAGCTAAGTAGGCCACAGGCTGATGTGTAGACTTCAAGTTTAACTGTGGATGTACAGACTTCAGGTGTGAAGACATTGTGAATGCAAATGCAATGATCAGACTTCATTGTATAGACTTGGAGAACTTGAATCAATGTGCATACTTGGAACGCCTGAAGACCAATGTATGGACTTGTATAAATCTGATGAATGAACTGAGGGGTCGACCCATCAGCACAAGGGGTCGACGCACCACAGACCAGACCAATGAATAAATGAAGTTAAAGAGGCACCAGGCGTCAACGCATTGCCCAAGCAGCGTGGACGCAACAGTACAAAAATTTCTTACTGCTACCTCTGAAGTGCTTTGGCAGCGTCGACGCTGCAGTATCAAACTTCAGTCTAAGGAGCAACAGTAACATGTCTGAACATAATCAAAAATGCAATGCCATATCAGAACTTATGAAGAATTGCATTATGATCAGAAAGTGAATACTAGCATGAAGACTCGCACAAGATGACTCACAGTGAATAACTCACTTCAAAGGCCAATCATCAAAACCACCATTAAAACCATCATCAAAACCACAAGGGCACAACAATCTCTCCCTTTTTGATGATGGCAACACTACACAGTGAGTCAAACTGATGACTCAAACTATTCTCCCCCTTTGACTTCATCAAAAAGAAAATAGTTTGAGAAATTATAGCATGTAAAAAAATTCAGTCAATTTCTCCCCCTTGCAAGAACATGATTCTCCCCCTTTAAGAGTTTCAGCAAAAGCATGAGGTAGAGATGATCAAAAGGAACATGCATGCACTGATTGAATGATATTCTCCCTCTTTGGCAAACTATCTCCCCCTTTGGTATAATCAAAATAAACCATGGGAAGGGGTAAATGCAAAAATACAGATGCAACAAGAAATGCAATACTTCCCCCTAAGTATATGAATGCAAGGTCACAAATGATATGAACATGATTCAGTATGACAAGGATTGCTCCCCCTGAATAGATGCCAATTGATATGCAAGTGATGCATGACATGGAAGCTCCCCCTCAATAAGTGGAATCTTATGAGATAGATGAGAAGGAGAAAACAAGGAGAAGTTCAGGTCAATGAGCAGAAGAGGTTCAATTAGCAGATTTTTAAAGAAGCTCCAATCTCAGAAAATTCAATCAAATTTTCAGAGAGATATCAATCTCATAAATCTAAAACATAAGTTTCCGAGCTTTATTGAACAGCATGGTTTAAACATGATGTATGCAGAGTTTATCAATAAAATTCTGTATTGATATCTAAAACCATGTTTTAATAAAAATAAACCAAGCCCTCATATTTATCTTGATTATCCTCCCTTTGTCTTACACAATCAAATTTATTGACTTCTTTCGGAATTACATGCATTAGTATTGAGATCAAGCAATTATGAAGTCATGATTTTGTCTAGGGTTGTAGCAATTTGATTTTAGCATCAATATTCAGATATGTCAATTCGTTCAACATTTTTCATGCTACAAATTTTACGAGCACTCTAGTTCAGTGCATACTTTGTAACTAGAGGATATACCTTGATTAGAGGCCAATATCCCTAAGCACTTAGTGTGACTAACTGTCATGCTATATATGAACAGAGATATCATTTACACATCATGACATACTGCAAATCATTTCTTGATGAGTGAGTTGTATTTCTCAGTGTGCATGCCATTGCTCTGCCTGAAATTTAATTATTCTTAATCAGAGTTAACTATGGTATCTCATGACACAGTCCTCTCAGTGACCAAGGTCATTGCTCTGATAATTACTTTACCCTTTAGATAATTCAGAAACATTCATTTGCTTCAAAACAATATTAATCTCATGTACTTAACCAAATAAAGTCATGTATTCAAAAGTGCAGATTTCAGAAGTTTTTGTAAGACACAGCATGAAACAGTTGGTTAAGATTTATTAAACTTGATTCAGATATGTTAAGAGATTTTAAAGTTAAACTCCATGAATACATTAAGCTTAAATCACATGAGTTATTTCAGACATTCATAAAAGCGTATAATATAAGATTTCTAGTTCAAGATTTTTCAGATTTATGATCGAGATAGCCCATTGAAATCTTCATGAAGGACTGAAATAACTCTGATACCAAATGATACCAATTGTTACCAATTGATAGGAGAGATTTTGAAGCTCAGTGTTTTCAAATTATGATCACGGTTTGGTCAAATAGAATCAATGAAAGGGATATGCACACAAGGCAAGATATCAGGAGGTCAGGCAAGTTCCAGGATGTTCAAAGTTAACATGCAATGAACTCTGACATAAATGTATGCACATGACTACCTTCATGCAATGTATTGACTCCCCCTGACACTATGCATTCAATTACCCTTTTTGGTATTTTCAATGCAGTAAAATGCAATGCAATTAACTACATGCATGCAAAGACTCAACACTGAATGCTATGCAAGGACATGCAATTAACTCCCCCTGAAAACATGCAATGTTTGCACTGAAAAACTGAACATATGATTCCAAATGATATTGTGACTTGTGCACAATCAGACTGTCCTATCAGCAAAGTGACCCATGGTACTAGGCAGAGCACTTGGTCTAAAAGACCACCTCACACATAGTAAGAACATCCAGATAGACTTCCCTGCCTTTTGGTACCTGACCATTTATATACCATTGAGGTCATGCATGATAATTCAACATGCAGTCCTATATGCAATTCAGAATTTCAGTGAGCTATTGCAATACACAAATTTCAAGCCACATTTATAAGCAGTTCAGATTTTTCCAGAAAATTTGAAATGTAATTTATTTTCAGAGTTTATACATAACACAATTATCAAGCAATTGCAATTAGCCTATGTATGCATCAGATACAGACAACCCCTTTAAACTCAAATTTGCACAGAACACTCAGCAAGTGCATGATCAGAAAATAATGCAACTGGCAGATGATGAATGAATATGCAAGAACAGATTTAGCATGCATGCACTAGATGAATTTCAAAACATGAAATGTAGATAGTTTACCTGAACAGTGTGAGAATGGGGTTATTCATTCTTGAGTGCCTTGGATCATTACCCCTTTTATTCCAGTCCTAAGGCACACCTGCATAGCAATGTTATTTTGCAGAAACAGGTACCCAAGAAGTCTTGGGTCCTGACATGACAGTATCACTTCTAGCAGATTTTCTCAGCACATTTTTAACTTGATAGAAAGGAGCAGCAGTTTTCAGACCTGATTTATGCACATTCTTGTTAGCATGAACTCTATGTGCATATACATGAGACTCCTTGTTAACAGAATAAACATTCTGTTTGCCAAGACCAGTTTGGTTTTGATATCCTGCCAGCCAACAGGTTGCAGCCCTGTGACCTGACTTTCCACAGTTATAGCATGAGAAAACAGGATTTAGGTTTTCTTTATGCACATCATTATGAACATGAATTGTATGTGCATTAGCATGGAAATTTCTGCTATTTGTATGACCAAACTATTTTCCATAATCAAAACATTCAAAGTTTTTCATTTTGAAAACAACTTTGTTCTTTCTGAGAGCATTTGTACTTGCAGGGAATTTAACAGTTTTAGAATTAAATTTTCTACCCTGAGCATGCCAACAATCAATGAACCTGTGGCCATGCTTTCCACAGTGAGAGCAGAAAGGGGACTGTCTTCTAAAAGAATCTGACCAGCATTCAGAGGCCTTGTGACCACTTTTGTTGCAGTTAAAACAGATGATGTGCTGGTTCATTGAAACATGTTTGTTTTTATTAGGAACATGTTGGTTTGCAGAGAATTTAGCATGATATGGACAAAAGGTTTTCTTACCACTTGCAAACCAGCAATGAGCAATTGAGTGTCCTAATTTACCACAATTAGAACATGTGACACTCTTTTTCTGACCAGACACAGATTTTCTAGCATACTTTTTGTCATCCTTTTTCATCACAAAACAGTTACTCATAAGATGTCTATACTTACCACAATAATGACATGAGCCATTTGATTTCTTAAAAACATGGCATTTATCTGATGAGTTTTTAGCATGCAGATTGTTCCTTTGAATTTTTGATGTTTTATGATTTTTATTTTATTTTTCTATTTTCTTAGCCTTGTACCGAGGTGGAGATGAAGTAGAAGGCTTCTCTTGTTCAGAGGATTTAACAAAGACAGTTTTCAGGTTGGCTCCATCAGCCTTCCTCATGACTGGACTGTAACCCAGTCCTTCTTTCTTAAAATTAATCTTTATTCCCAGTATTTTCTGAACAATGGGATGTTTATCTTTTGATGTTGTGGCTACGTTTGAAGCATTTACAAAGAATGTCATTACTTTGTTCTGCAAAGCCTTTTTATTTAGATTATTGTAGCCCAACCCTTCCTTTTTGACATTGACTTTTACACCTAGTAGCTTGTCTAGGTTTTCTTGCCCATCAACAAATTTAGACAAGGAAACTTTCAAATCCTGAATTTCATTTTCTAAAGAGGAAATATGTAGCTCATAACTGGCAATCTCTTGCTCACAGCAATTCATAGCTTCATTCAAAACTTTGTTAGCAGTTTTATATTTCTCAATTTCATTTTCCAGATTGCTCAGTTTATCAGAATCTTCAATGCATACACTTTTACCTCTTTCTAAAGCTAGAAGTCTCTCGGACATGGTGAAGTTCAGCATTCTTAACTTCTCATTTTCTTCCTTAAGTTTGTCATTTTGAACCAATTCATTTATTAGAAGCTGATCTTCTGAATTGACTTCATACTTTCTTCCATTTTTAATTTCCTTCATATCTTTTTGTTGTTTTCAAGATCTTTCTATAATTCTATGTTTACAGACTTTATGGCATTAAGTTTTTCAATCAGCAATTTGTTCTCATGTTTAAGTTTCTCTGATTTTTCTTCATCTTCTTTGGAGAGTTTTCTGAGAGAGTCATCTTCAGATTTTAGCATGTTTAATTCAGAGTAAGCACATTCAAGTTCCTTCTTCAGTTTTGCATTCTGATTTTTATACATATGATTATCAGACAGACATGCATCATGAAATTGCTTCGTACTTGAACAGTTTTCACATGGAGAGCTAGAACTATCTATCCCAGTACCCTTCTTCAACTTTTTATACTGTTTTCTTAAGCTCTCATGTGACTCTAACAATTCAGCATATGCATTCTCCCAATCATCAAGAGAAAAATTTTCGAAGAGATTTACCTCATCATCATCTTCTTCTTCATTTTGATTGCTGCCTTGATCTCTTCTGTTGGCCATCATGCAGCTATCCACATCTATCTCCTGAGTTCGCTTCAGTGTATCCAGAATGTCTTTAGTAGAACTGCAATCAACGAAGCATGAGTGAAAGGCTCTATCAGTAGCTGCCTTCATTAGATTTATAGCTATCTGATTCTCTTCATGCATAGACTTGTGACTGTCAGTCCATTTGGACTTTTTCTTTGGTAGTTCATGAGGACCATGTGAAATTACTTTCCATAGGTCTGGATTCACAGATTTGATATAATTCTTCAGACAAGCGAACCATGCATTAAAATGCGTACCACTGAAGATCGGTGGATGAGCCATGAGAACACAACAGATTAATGCAACAGGAATATTGATGCACTAAAAACAAATTAGCACCGAAAACCAGAGATCGAATCTGCAGGTCGTTGGACCTTGTATGCAGACACCGCTCTGATACCAACTGTTAGGGTGCTAGGCCCGGATACAGAGGGGGGGTGAATGTATCCTGCTACAAATAATGCCCAAATAGAAAACTCAGATGCTAGGCAAATTCCGTAATTAAGCTAATTCGATTAAGCAAAATAACAAGCAGGTGGAGCGAGCCTATCCAAGCATCTAGCGGAAGCAAATCAGGCAATCAAACCACTGCTCAATAGATTTTTTAGGTGGTTCGGTCCTCCAGACCTACATCCACCCCTCATTCCCAACCGGAGTGAGGCTTCACTAGCAAACGCTAGAACCAAGCAGACTCAGTTTGCGAACAAGGTGCTGCCATACAGCTTGACCAGGGGAACAACCTCCCCTCTTCCTCCCAACCGGAGGGACACCCCAAGTGACTCCCAGCCACTTGGAAACCAGAGACCGAAGTCTCTCTTCCTCCAGTCCAGGAGGGAACCCGCCAGTGACTCCCCGTCACCAGCAACCAGAGGTCGAAGACCTCTCTTCCTCCAACCGGAGGGACCCCTGGACTTGCAACCCACAAGCCCAGAACCGGAGACAAGTCTCCCTTCTCCTGAGTCCACAGGAGGAACCCGATCCCCAACAGGGCAATCGTAAGAACAAGGATTAACCAAATGAAAAAGGAAAAATAAAAACACGAAATGAAAATAACTTCAGCAAACAGAAAGCTGAAAAATGAAATGCACAATGTGGCTCTCAACGGAGCTGACTGGCCTGGATCTGATCCACGGTCCAGTAGGAACTTCTTATGCTACTTCTCTTCTTCTTCTTCTCAACTCACGATCTCTCTTTCTCTTCTCTGCTCTCCTTTTCTCTCTCACTGTCTTTCTCTTTTCTTTCAGTCCTCACGAGCTCTCTCTTTCTCTTTTCCTTCTTCTGCTGCTCTCTTCCTCTTTCACTCTCTGCTGCACTTCTTCTTCTTCACTCACTGTCTCGATCAGCCCTCTTCTACTGATCTTCTTCTCTTGTACTGGATCGAACTCTCAGCACTTCTGCTCTTCTTTTATTGCCCTCAAGGCTTCGATCGATCGGCCTCCATCTGAAGACGAAGGCTTCAATATATACTGCAGCAATTAGGGCGAGCGTGTGCCTTCCACATCTCCCGCCAAAGGACCTCAGTCCACGTGTCAGCATTTCAGCACAGTGTATCTACGTGTAACGATCAGGGAACCTCGTCCTCCTTGGATCACGTGCCTTCCATTTGCCTCTTCGAAGGGTGCCTGTCAGACAGATAAGAACTTTATCAGGTTAAGTGTAAACATAGCAGTGTATAGACTTCGTTGTACGCACTTGTGAAGTTGAATGCATTGTTCAGACTTAGGCGTTCTGTTCAAGACAAAACCAATGTACAGACTTCATGCTGTACAGACTTGATGTTGATCAACAGACCTTTGGACATCAGCCCAAGGCGTCAACGCTTCCATCGTGCAGCGTCGCCTCAGCTCCTCAAGCGAGATGCTTACGCCCTTGGCAACTGGCCAATGCGTCAACGCATCCAGTGTCAGCGTCGACGTAGTGAACAAGACAGAAAGCGAAAGACGCACAATTGCGTCTACGCAGTCAGCCAAGTGCGTCAACGCACTAAAAGCACAGAACCAATGAAGACAGACAGGCTGTACAGACTTTGATGCTCAAAGACGATTGTATAGACTTGACGACCCTGAGCCAATGTGTAGACTTTGCGCTGTACAAACTTTAGGCTTTGAACGCTTGAGCTGAAGACAATGTGCAGACTTTCTGTAACAGTCTGATGTACAGACTTCATGAAACTCTAGACACTGAATGCTGTACATACTTAGCCTATGCAATGAGACGGTAAATGAGACGGTGAATGAGACGATGGACTCTGTACAGACTTTGCCCAATGCCTGAGACGCTAACAAAGACGGACGATGTTCAGACTTGCTGAAAGACGGATGTACAGACTTTGCCCAAATGCATGAGACGCTAACAAAGACGGACGATGTTCAGACTTGCTGAAAGATAGATGTACAGACTTGCCGATTCGAAGCCACTGTACAGACTTGCCGATTCGAAGCCACTGTACAGACTTGAAGCCCCTGAGCTAATGTTTAGACATCAAAAGAAGCAGTCCGATGTACAGACTTCAAGAACTCTAGACAATGAACGCTGTACAGACTTCAGCTAAGTAGGCCACAGGCCGATGTGTAGACTTCAAGTTTAACTGTGGATGTACAGACTTCAGGTGTGAAGACATTGTGAATGCAAATGCAATGATCAGACTTCATTGTATAGACTTGGAGAACTTGAATCAATGTGCATACTTGGAACGCCTGAAGACCAATGTATGGACTTGTATAAATCTGATGAATGAACTGAGGGGTCGACTGATGTGCACCGACTAGTGTCGTTAAGAAAGTCGTGCTACAATTTCAAAATATTCACACTCACTCACTTTAAATGATAGAAAATTAAGAATATATAGTGGTAAGCGGAGTCGATCCCACGAGGAGAAATAATCTTTATTGAACAAGTTGGAAAAATCACTTTGTGCTTTTGAAAACCGAGTTTTGAGTGTGATTAAGACTAAAAAAAATAAACTACAAGGAAAACTTAATTAAAGAAGTTGAGAGGGTTTAAGAAGAGAAATTGGAGGAGATAGGGAGAGAAAATTAAGCCAACCATAATATGCGAAAAATGAGTTTTATTACCTTAGGAGGTGGCAAGTACAATGTAAATAAAAAAAGTACAACTTAGAACATGAAAAAGAAAAGAGCTTGAGAGCCAATGGATGAAGAGCAACGCCGCCTCCTTGCCAAGCCTTGGATGTCGCCCCGCTTAGGATGCCGACGCCGTGAGAAGACTAATGGATGAAGATCCGCCTTGGGATATGAGAGGAAAATAGAGGAAGAAAGAAATAGATGGAGGAAATTTGAAAACAATGCAAAAGGGTGTGTGCGTTGGTGCGTTTTGAGAAGAAATAGTGAAAAACCAGATTGAAAACAGAGAGTGATTTGGGGGAAGAATAACTTTAAAATCAGAAGGAAGTAGGAAAAGTTGAAAACATGAAAGTTGTAGAAGATGAGAAGGGGAAGAAGATTTGTGAAGACTTCAGAGTTTAAAAGCGAGAGGAAGGTGGAGAAAATGGAGGATGAACAGGAGGTGGTCGCGGATGAACAGTGCAGAACTCTAAAAATCTGAACTTTAGAAAATTGACTGTAGCTTGAAAACGGTGAAGATTTGGACGAAGTGGTAAACTAAGAAGTTGAAGAACTTTCAAAAACGCACAACTTTCATGAAGAACACAGAGAGAGATACGGACCAGAAGGGGGAGAAAAACGATGAAGAACAGAAGGTGTGAAAATCGGGTGAACAGTAAAATCCGTAGACAGAACTTTGCAAAACTAATTATAGAATACAAACGTGCAAGAATTAGAAGATGAGCAAGAATAAGAATTTGTAGAATACTGGAAAATGAAGAATTTTGATGAAGAACTCAACTGCAAAAGATGAAAGGAAAGGCTTTTAAATTAATCCCTAAGGTAGATCTCCAAACTGTCCTCCTCGTAACCCTGCGACCATGGCATCCTTTTAATGGCATTCGGCCGTTTCCTTCGACCGTGGACTCCAATCTTAATGCATATCCTTATTTCCAGCAATGGATCATTACCCCAATAGAGTCTTTACTCATAATAGAGTCCTCCTTTCCACTGTTTCTTCGTAGATAAATCAAAACAAGGAAGAATAGCTCGATCGGGAACTGCAGTTGCCTTTTCTGGTTCAACTTTGAATAGTGACTTATATTGGGGCGTCTTTTCTTTAAATGACGCCTTAATCTAGGGCGTCCTTTCTTGAAGTAGCGACTGCATCTCGGGCGTCAGTTTCTTATTTCCTTATTTTGCTATTTCCACATTTTTCGTAAAATAGGAATTGACGACCTTCACATTGGGCGTCCTTTCAATGATTATCGACCTCATCTTGGGCGCTAATTCTTTTTTTTTTCTTTTTCCACTTTCTTTTATCAACTGAATTGACGTCCTTGGAACTGTCGCTTCTTGCTGAAGACGCACTCTTGAATCTGTCGTTATTTAAATAGCGCCTTGATCTAGGTCGCTGTTTCCTGAAAATTAAAATATCAACCTATTTAGCTCCAAAATAATTGTGCAAATATTTAAATATTTCTCACATGGTCTTTTAAGCTCAAAAAGATGATAAAATACATGAAGACTCAAATAATGTGTGAGAATGTAGTTAATGCTCATGTTGCACAAATATACTCAAATAATGCTCAAAGATGATGGATGTGATATAAATTATGATGCAAAATATAGCACTTATCACACCCCCAACTTACTCATTGCTAGTCCCTTAGCAATATAATTAAATTAAAATTAAGGACCAACAAGAGTTCACAAAGATCATACTCTTATATCCAGCTCTTCTTTCATAGAATCAACCAAAGATTAGGAATCCAGAATCATTAATGCTCATACTAGCTTTAGATTGAAAATTTAAAGTACATGACTTAAGAATACAAATCAAAGTTCAATAGCACTTGTGCATGTGTAATTCCAAATCTGCAGTTAAGACAATTACATCCCCAGTTGTTATTCTAAGTAAGTACCTTTCAACCCTGCACCTCTTAGATCGGAGCATTTAAGCATACTAGCTTTTGTCTACCTTTTTCTTCTGTCCCTTTGGGATCTTATTTTCTATTTGTACACACATGATGCTGCACTACCTTTCTCTGTTTCACACAAACCTCAACTCTTGCCTTAGGAGAAGCAGGCCCGGCTATCGCAGATCCAGGTTCCCTTTTCTTTTTTTGCGCGAACCTCAACACGTCTTAGGTGAAGTAGGCCCGATTACTCAGATCAGGGGCATTTTTCATGGCGTAATCTTTCTATTTCATCATTTCTTTCTTCTTCTTCTTTTTTTTTTCTATAAAACTTGACAGAAAGCTTTTTCTTGAAATAGATCTCCTCCTCAAGAAATGCAGAGTTTCAGATACAGTTCCCAAAATAACAGAGGGCTTGTCTTATTTTGCTTTATCAGAGTGCATAGTGAATATTTTTTTTCTAATAGTGCACATGAACTTTAAAAAGATTCTTATATCAGTTTTCCATGGCTAGATTGAACTTAATTTTCCTTCAACCTTCTCCCTAGCCTTTTCTAATCTAGAATTACTTTCAATTCAAGCATGAAACAATAAAACTCAGTCGGGAATTTCATCTTTTCTCTTTCATACAAAAAATATTTATGCAAGAATTCATGCCAAATCCCTACCAGATTTTACTATATGCAATGAAAATTTTCTGCCCTCTCCCCCCAACTTGAATGACATTGTCCTCAATGGCATGTACAGTTGAAATACAAGAACAATGTAACAATGAAGTTTGCTGAGTAGGAAAGAGACAACCTGGTGTGCGGGCAGAACTCCATCAATAGACGGCAACAGCTTTTTCTCCTTGGCTTAAATCTAACAACTAAAACACACTGAAACAAAAAGCATCAAATAACAAAAACCTTGGGTTGTCTCCCAGAAGTGCTAAGTTTTTCGTCTTCAGCCAGACGCATTAAGGCTCACAAATAATTACTCCAAATCACACAAAGCAATTGATTCTTTTGCAGTTAACTGTTCATTCTCCAAGTAAGGTTTTAACCTTTGGCCATTGACAGTGAAAATGTGGCCATTTTTAGGATCCAAAATCTTAACAGCACCATGATCAAATATTTTAACAATAATAAATGGCCCATCCCATCTGGATTTTAGCTTACCGGGGAACAAACGCAGCCTTGAATTAAATAGCCAAACCTTTTGATTTTCTTGAAAACTCTTTCTGTGAATGTGTTTATCATGAAATGCTTTGGTTTTAGCTTTGTAAATCCTTGCATTTTCATAGGCTTCGTTTCTTAATTCCTCCAGTTCATTAATTTGTAGAGCTCTTTGGGCACCAGCTTGATTAAGATCAAAATTAACTTGCTTAATAGCCCAATAAGCTCTATGTTCCAATTCTACGGGCAAGTGGCAGGCTTTACCAAAGATCAAGCGATATGGTGACATACCAATGGGAGTTTTGTATGCAGTTCTATAGGCCCATAATGCATCATCTAGTCTTTCAGACCAGTCTTTTCTATCCGGCCTAACAGTTTTATGCAGAATGTTTTTAATCTCCCTATTGGATACTTCAACCTGACCACTAGTTTGGGGATGATAGGGGGTAGCAAGTTTGTGAGAAATACCATACTTACGAAGCAAAGCTCGAAATTGAGAATGAGTGAAATGAGAACCCCCATCACTAATCAAAGCCCTAGGACAGCCAAACCTAGAAAAGATATTCTTCTTCACAAATTTCATCACCACCTTATGGTCATTTGTCCTAGTAGCAATGGCTTCAATCCATTTGGAAACATAATCGACCGCCACCAATATATATTCATTACCAAGTGAAGATGGAAACGGTCCCATGAAATCTATTCCCCAAACGTCAAATATTTCAACTACCAGAATGGGATTTAGCGGCATCATATCTTTCTTTGAATTATTGCCCACAGCTTGACATCTCAAACAAGATTTAGACCCATCAGCACAAGGGGTCGACGCACCACAGACCAGACCAATGAATAAATGAAGTTAAAGAGGCACCAGGCGTCAACGCATTGCCCAAGCAGCGTGGACGCAGCAGTACAAAAATTTCTTACTGCTACCTCTGAAGTGCCTTGGCAGCGTCGACGCTGCAGTATCAAACTTCAGTCTAAGGAGCAACAGTAACATGACTGAACATAATCAAAAATGCAATGCCATATCAGAACTTATGAAGAATTGCATTATGATCAGAAAGTGAATACTAGCATGAAGACTCACACAAGATGACTCACAGTGAATAACTCACTTCAAAGGCCAATCATCAAAACCACCATTAAAACCATCATCAAAACCACAGGGGCACAACAGGTCCCAAATCGGGTATCCGATTTGGATGCCGCCAGTTCTCACAAGTCTCTTTTATGTCCGAGGTCCTATTGGAATGATCAGCACGCCGATCAGATGGGTATTTCAGATTTTAGACCCCCGGACCCCGACTTCTTTACTTTTAGACTAAGTGTATTTACAAAGTGCACTTTTGAGCGTCGGCCCTAAATCGGGTATCCGATTTGGATGCCGCCAGTTCTCACAAGTCTCTTTTATTTCCCAGGTCCTGTTAGAATGATCGCCACGCCGATCAGACGGGTATTTCAGATTTTAGACCCTCGGACCCCGAATTAAATGAATCCTTCTAAACTAAGTTAGTTTTGAAAACACACTTAGTTTTGAATTGAGTTATTTAAGCGTCAGGGTCAAACCGGATAACCGATTTGTAATCCGTCAGCTGACTCAGCTCTCACAACTCACGTGTACCTCGCAAGTCATGTTGGAATGATCGGCACGCCGATCAGGCCAGTATTTTAGATTTTAGACTCTCGAATCCCGAATTTTCCCAATTCTTCTAAACTAAGTTACTTTTGAAAACTAACTGAGTTTTTAAATTAATTATGAATATAATTGAGTAATTCTGTCAAAATAAAAACATAATAAACACGAACCTGATGGGCCTGTGCCATGGTGGTGGTGAATCCATGATGAAGAATTCCCGCCTGGGAGAGGAGGCCACTGATTGCCTACAACATGGTTGCATGCTGGCTAGATATCTCCTCTCGGATGTGCCGCGACATCTGCTGCTGCAAATCATCAATCCTTCTTTGGACGATGTCCATGACATCGCTGGCCTGGGAACTAGGGGCAGGTGGAGGTACACTGAATGAACTGCTACAGGTTTGGGCAGAGCTTGAACTCGCACACGATGATATCACCGCGCTAGAGTCCAAGCTCTCCCCAAAACCATATATCCGGCCTTTCTTCGGTACACCAGCTGCTGCCCCCATTCCGCCAGATCGAACTCCGGCTGCTGGGTGTCTCCCTCCCCGTACTTCTCTGTCACAGCTCTGTTATATGTTTCCTAGAAATTGAAACATTTGACTAGTCAATTTCATATGAATCAATCCGATTTAAATGAACGGTAGAAGTTGCATATGTAGATAAACTTACCGCTACTGGGTGAGCTCTCTCACTCACAAATTGATCTGTCCCCTTCTTTTTGTGTGTTCTATCGAACACCTCGAGGAACGACGGAGCTCGATTAAGCTCCACAGCCTGTTATACAAACGATGCAAAAAAAATGGCATATATATTAACATAATGTAAGAAGATAAATAGAAACATTACTTACCATTTTTTGTTTATGAGCCACGAAAGAGATGCACCCACTCGTATGTAAATTTTCGCTCGATTTTGACGTCTTGTTTGCTTTGGTTTTTTTAGACTTTGCTATCCAGCTGGGTTCGGCAAATTTGTCACATGCTATCTCCCAATCCTCCTTCCTCATCCATAGAGGGCGGTGCTCCTTCCACAGCTGTCGGTCTTCACTCCCACCAACCTTATTTTTAGCGTGTGCTCGGGCCTCGTGTACTTTCTTTCAGAAATTGTCCTTCATAGTCTTCTCCCAGGCCCTCCGACATCTCGCCGCGTCATGTTCACATGTGAATTGATAAGTCCTCTGTAAATGAAATAAGTTTCACACTTAGTATACTGTTGGGAATTGAGTTTGGAAAATACTTGAATTAATTGATGTAATTATGTACTGAGAACATGTCCCATAAGTTGTCGCGGACTTCCACGGGAAATTCTTTGAAAGACGTTGCTGCGCCGGGCACATGTGCCATTACTAGGGAGTTGGAATGATGGACAACCTCGTGAGGTTCAAATTTCTTACTGCAATTGCAAATGTCAAAATATTCATATTAGACAGTTGAATGCTAAATAATGAATGTAACAACCTTATAAATTTACCCGGAGATCCAGCACGGGCGACCACCATCGCGGGTCGTGCCTCCCTCGTGACGACTGCTGGCATCGTCAAGTGGCTGAGTGCTGTGGGTGTGCCCTGTTTAAAGATAAGGGGGAGGGGACTGTGAACTATAAGAATTATATATCATAAGTAAAACGAAGACTGTGCTTTCAATAAAAATTTACATCGATAATGTGAAAATACTGCAAACTGTAAGAATTAATAAACATAAGTAAACTGTCACATGGTTTCCTGGAAGCAGATATGTAAACCCAAATCTGAAGGGGGGCTCGGAAGCAAAAACCTGAAGGAATGGAATCAGGCTTCTTTATGTATGGTGATATGGGATATTCTACAGAAAAAAAATCTTTATGGTATTCTTGGATCTAGGTATCAAGTCACATTGTTTACTCAATTTCAAATGGCCAAGGCACAAATCTATGGTCTGACCCGTGGCTGAATGCCAACAGCATCAACCAAATGTGTGGAGATCATATCAGACAGGATTTGGAATTAGGAAAAAATGCAAATGTGGGCATATTTTCATAGTGAAGGGCAGTGGGTGCTTCCCACTACACTATCTATGAAAATGACTGATTTGTGGAATCTTGTTAGGCATGTTCCAATTCATAATGAAAAACAACAGATGCCATCAAGTGGAAGAACCATGAGTAGATCATGAAACAAAAGACGGGCTTTAACATTCCTAGTATGTGTGTTTTATGCAAACAGAACAGGGATACTCTAGATCATCTATACGTTGAGTTCCCATATACCAAGTGGATAAACATAAGCAGATTCTACTCAGATTTGACCTCCATAGGCAAACGAAAATTAATACAAGCTCTGAAAATTAAAACATACATACCTGTAGCGGGAGCTGGTGGGGATGGCATCTGTAAAACAATAGGTGGGAGGGCACTGGGACCTGTAAGAATTAATAAGCACAGGTAAAATGATATAAATAATTCTATGGTCCATATTTGGGTTTTTTGGAAAGGATCATTGAATTTCTCTGTCCTATGTCGGGATGAGCAGCATATTTCTCTTATTCAAACAAACTCAAATATGCATTTTGGATGTGGATGAAAAGCTAGGGGGTAATCCTCCAAAAATGGTGTCCATGTCAGATTTTAAGGAATGTGTGTCTGACTGTGATCTTTTTGATGCTGGTTTAAAGACTTGTTTAAAGACTCAGTTCTGGAGACCAAGATTTCATTAGATTAGCAGATTTCATTAGCTAAGCAGATTCATTAGATTAGCATCTTTCATTAGATTAGCATATTCAGATGCGATTATGCATGACATGTAGTGAAGTCCAATAAGAAATGATACTCTAGAAACAATAATGCAGAAGGAAAGACTATGAAATGTAGTACTGAGACAACCCCTTGATTCAGGGTACTAGGTGGAGGTTAATCCTCAACACATGATATGGACTTTCAGACAAACAGAATTGTCCTTCCATCTCATAACATTTGATATACCTCTGAAATCAAGATAACAAATGTATGATGTCCATCAAGTATTTACAAGACAAGGTCTAAATCTTTATTCAGAAGCAAGGAACAGTCAATCATAAAATCATTCTTAACCATATCAGGTCATTTATTCAGTTCAGTGAATTGAAACTAATAATTGAATTCAAAGAAATTATTCAAACATGAATTTTCAGACAGACAAATCATGAGCCAATTTCAGTCAGATCAGTAGATTTATTCCAAAGCAGACAGACATGAATTCACAAACTATTTTAGAAGCTTTATTCAAATCATATCAGAAGGTTTCTCTAATAGCATCATAGCCGATGCCAGAGAACTCATTAGATGGAGTTAAATATCTTCAAACTATCATTAGCCAGCCGGCCCTCATTGAATGTGATTCAAATATCCATGTGCAGAGTGTTACCAGACGGATATTTTACTAAAAATCAAATATGGTTATGAATTATAGTAGGGCTTTCTAAAAAAAAAAGAACATTCTGCTCAAAATTAAAACATACATACCTGTAGCGGGAGCTAGTGGGGATGGCATCTGTACAACAGGTGGGAGGGTATTGGGACCTGTAATAATTACTAAACATAAGAAAAAGGAATATTCTGCTCAAAATTAAAACATACATACCTGTAGCGGGAGCTAGTGGGGATGGCGTCTGTACAACAGGTGGGAGGATATTGGGACATAAAATAATTAATAAACAAAAGAAAAAGGAATATTTTGCTGAAAATTAAAACATACATACCTGTAGCGGGAGGTGGTGGGGGTGGCGTCTGTACAACGGGTGGTCGTGAGTCGACACTTGGACCTATAAGAACATTCTTTTAAGCTAGTAAATGATTATAACATTTATATAGCTAACTATTTTAATAGTTATACCTGTACCCGAAGAAGACGCGAAAGAGGAGGGAGTAGAGCCCCTGTCACTGCCCTATCTCCTCCCACTCCCAGTACGGCCTCCTCGGACCATTTCTTTATTACTAACAAAACAATTAATACATATTAATACTCAATTAGATAAGGCTAGACCAATGTTATTAAAAATTATGAAAAAATGAACAATTATCTTACAGAATTAAAAAAATGTGCCTCCCTCAATCATGCTGATGATATATCTAACTCATCATCATCTTCGTCATCCATACTTGCCTCATCAGATTCAAACTCTTCCTCTTCATCCGATTCCTCCTCCCCTCTAACATCAACATTTAGCTCTGTCGGATCGACTTCTTCCACTTCATCTCCGTTACGTACTGACAGCAGCTCATCAGATTCGTCCAGATTAATATGCATGCGACCGACAACACCGATTTCGTCTGATTGAAAATATTCAGCACTGACAACTTCTGAGGGGTTTTCACTCATATCTAACTCATAAGTGGGAAAGAGTTTTGATTTAACCCTGCAAACTGCCCACCAATCTTTATTCTTCGATGATGGGTAGCTTGAATAATACACTTGTTGGGCTTGTGCGGCTAAAATGAACGGTTCATAGGTATTAAGTTTAGACCTATGTTTGACATCGACAATCCCATAAGTTGTGTCATGTCAGACAGAATTAGGATCAAACCAATGACACTTAAATATATATACGTGATTGTCTCGTCCCAAATACTGTAGTTCTAAGACTTCGTCAAGAAGACCGTAGTAGTCCAATTCCACTTCGTTGTATAAACTTCCCTTAACAGATATGCCTATGTTCATCGTAGACTTACTTTGCCCATAATCCCTCGTATGAAATCCGTATCCATTCACAATATATCCTGGATAGGCACGTGCAACCGTCGAGGGGCCATAAGCTATCTGTTGTACTCTTTGATCAGTAATGAGACCCTGTTCAACCTATATATAAATTCTGATTAGTTATATGAAAGTTCAATCTCCTCAACATACATAACCTCAAACATATATATTCAACGATCGACACTAACCTGATGTCTCAGCCATTTGGCAAAAAACTTCTCGCGTTCATTTTCAATCTCCATGTCCTGGATATTCGGACATTTTTGTGCTAATTCTGAATCAAATTGTCTGTAATATAAATACACTACTACTTTAAATGAACTACAGAACAAGAATGAACAACTTATGGACATTGCTGGAAATGTGAGTCTAAGAACTTACTCAACATAAGGTTCAATCTCGGTGTAATTCAGAAGAATATATATCTCAGCGGCATACAACTCTCTATCTTCGAGCGTGGGCGTCGAAGAACGTCCAAACGCACGCCTAGGATGCTTAAATATAGAGAGCCGATCAGATAAATCATAACTCCCCCATCATCATTACGTGGAGGTCGAGTACAACGTGTTAGAATCTCTGGCTCAAAGTACATGGAACAAAAGTTTGATATTTCTTCAAGAATATATGCCTCAGCAATCGAACCCTCCACCTTCGCCTTGTTGCGAACTTTCATTTTTAATTCATGCATGCACTTGCAAGAACAAGTTACATGGCAATGAAATGTACCAACCATGGATGACATTTAACTTAAAAAAAATTATGACATACCTCTCAAATGGATACATCCATCGAAATTGTACTGGTCCTCCGACAATAGCCTCGTATGGCAAATGGACGACCAGGTGCTCCATCGAATCAAAGAATGTCGGAGGAAATATCTTCTCGAGCTTGCAAACGGTCATGACCACATTTTCTTCGATAGTTTGTACATCCCTCAGTCTGAGCTCTGATGCACATAAAATCTTGAAAAATTGACTTAGCTCGGTCAGTGCTCCCCATATAGGCTTTGGCAATATGTCACGGAATGTAATGGGCAGAAGTCTCTCCATGAACACATGACAGTCGTGACTTTTCAAACCAAATATTTTTCCCTCATTAACATTCACACAACGGGCTATGTTAGATGCATATCCATTTGAGAATCTCAATTGTTTCAATCACAGGCACACTTCCTTGATTTATGTATCATTAAGTACATAAGTTGCTTTAGACTGCACAGTTTTTCCATTTACGTGCTGTAATTCCTGTTCTGGACGTTTACAAAGTATCTTTAAGTCCATACGCACTTTGGCGTTATCCTTTGTTTTGCCTTTAACATTCATGATCGTATTGAAAACATTATCAAAAAAATTCTTCTCCGTACGCATAACATCCAAATTGTGTCGTACAAGAAGAGTTGACCAATAAGGTAATTCCCAGAAAACACTTTTCTTGTTCTAGTTGTGATCCTTTCCAAAGCCAGAGAGTTGGCGTGTGCTACCAAATAATTGTACTACATCTGGTAAATTTTGCACCCGTGTCGCCATATGTCGACCCGACACCCTTTGCAAGTCCGCTTCATCCATGTCAACTGTAATTTTTTTAAAGGAGTCCTTTTGCCTTCAAAAAGGATGGTCAATTGGTAGCAACTGCCGATGGCAATCAAACCAGCATACTTTCCCACCATGTTTTAATACAAATGATTTGGTATCTTCCATGCAGTAAGGACATGCTAACCTCTCATGTGTGCTCCAACCAGATAGCATTCCATATGCAGAGAAGTCACTTATTGTCCACATCAGTGCAGCCTTCATTACAAAATTTTACTTCCTACAAGCATCATAAGTAACGACTCCATCAGTCCATAATAAATTGAGCTCATCAATCAACGACCTGAGATATATGTCCAAATTTTTTTCATGACTTTTTGGACCAAGAATTACTAAGGACAAAAATAGATTTTCTCGCTTCATGCACATGTCCGGCGGAAGGTTGTACGGTGTCATGAACACTGGCCAACAAGAATAAGATGCCACTGAACCACCGAATGGATTAAAACCATCTGTGCATAAACCCAATCGAACATTACGTGGCTCCTTTGAGAAAGCAACATGAGTACGACTAAAGTGCGTCCAAGCTTCACCATCGGCAGGATGACTGATTATATCATCGGAACGGCGTAGTCTTTCGGTGTGCCATGTCATATGTCGAGCCGTCTTCGAGGACATATACAACCGCTGCAGCCTAGGCACAAGAGGGAAGTATCGCAATGCTTTATAAAGTACATCTTTTTGCTTTGAATTGTCCCCTCTCTTAGATTTGAATATGTCATGGTGACAAATAGAACATGATATCTTATCTGCATCGTCTTTGTAATATGACATACAGTGATTTGGGAATGCATCTATTTTCACATACCCAAGCCCTAGCTCATTGACCATCTTTTTAGCACCGTAGTAAGTTTTTGGCAACTTCTCGTCTCGAGGCAACATACTCTTGATCAAGAGGAGGAGACGGTCAAAACAAGTCTCACTGATGTGAAATTCAGATTTCAAATTCAACAATTGTGACACTGCAGACAACCGAGTGTGCTTTTCACAACCATCCCACAGCGGCTCATCAGCATCCTTAAGTAGTTGATAAAATCTTCCGACAGTCTGATTCAGCGCTTCTTCCATGTATGCAGGTTCCTCATCAACATTAAAACTAGGACCAGGAGCATCTACAACCATATCCACGTACCCACTTGTGCCTGCAATATTGTCAGGCTCATACCTTAAGTATTCCTCACCATGACACGTCCAATTCGTATCACCATCCACGAACCCTTTCATGTACAAATGATGTTGCACATCCCATGGTGAATGCCACCTCAAGTTTCTACAATTTGAACAAGGGCATCGAATGTGACCTTCATGGTCTGTTGTTGCATTGGGATTCCCCAATGCAAATTCAACAAAACTCTGAACTCCATGCTTAAATTCATCCGACACCACCTGATCAACTATTCTATGATACATCCATGAACGATATGTCATCATTTTGCATGCACCCAATAAATGTTAATACACATCCTAACTTTGAAATCATTAGTCCTAAAAATATTCACAACCATTTTCTCACATCGTTCGCCATAGACCATTTGCAGTTGGAAGAGGACTATTAATTAGATTATCACTTTTTAACCCATCCATGAAGTTTGATCGCACAATCACTTACTATATGTGTTGCACGATTTGCTGAAAATTTCGGCAGCATCTTCTCACACTTCTCCGATATACCAAAAATATTTATTGATTTTAAAATTTTCTTAAACACTTACAAGTAAGTGCTTAAGAAAACACTCAAAATCAATAATGGTATATCAGAGAAGAGTGAGGAGAGGCAACCAAAATTCTCAACAAACCATACAAACACATATAGTAAATGACTGCCTAAGTGCGATCAAACATTCACAGACTATCCTAACGGGACAATTCAAGACTTTGAGGTAGATATATACATTCTCGTAAAAAAATGAGAACATACTCATCAATCCCAAAGTCTTGAACGGGAAGGTTCATTGACACAATTTTAACACGCTCTCCTGAGGTGCGTGTAATGTTAGGTTGCACCCACGCAGCTCAGCTCACAGTGAATATCCCATGTATTTATCTAACATAAAATTAAATAATAAGGCAATTATCATTATGCATATAACAAGTTAAATAACATCCAATTGTTAAAAATTTCTAAATGAAGAACATCAAAGCGAAAGAATCCACATTTTGTAGTCAAATTAACATCAAAGATAAATAAGATAAAATAAACAAATGAAGCCACATCAGATAGAGGGCTTCAATTTCTTAGTGAGATACCTAGTGGGTGATAATCCTGGATGCTGCATTTTGGCACATGCACCAGGGTCAGGAAATACTTTCATGCTCATTAGCTTTCTTCAGAGTTTTTTGGCTAAATCTCATTATTCCTAAAGGAATTCTGAAAACGTGCTTGGGAGCTACACATTAGTAAGTAGAAGAACTTCCTCTGTATGACTTCTACTCTGTTAAGGCTGACAATAGATCTCAGCAGCTTGATGTTCTTCAAAAATGGGAAGAGAACATGAGTATTCTTTTCTTGGGCTATAAGCATATTTCTAGAATTATGTGCAATGTAAGAGATGAGATAGGGGCTGCATGCCAGGAGAGGTTAGTAAAGGTCCCTAGCCTTCTCATTTTAGATGAAGGCCATACTCCCAGAAACGAAGACACAAATATTATCCCTACGCTAGAAAAGGTGCAAACTCCCCGCAAGGTGGTCCTTTTCAGGGACACTATTTCAGAATCATGTCAAAGAAGTTTTTAATATATTGAATCTAGTGCGTCGTAAGTTTAAGAACATGGACTCAGCACGATCTTGTAATGATGAGTCCATGTTCAGGAAAACTTACGACACACTAGATTCAATATATTGAAAACTTCTTTGAGTGTCTATGAAAGGACCACCTTGCAGGGAGTTTGCACCTTTTCTAGCGTAGGGAGAATATTTGTGTCTTCATTTCTAGGAGTATGGCCTTCTTCTAAAATGAGAAGGTTATGGACCTTTACTAACCTCTCATGACATGCAACCCCTATCTCGTCTTCTACATCGCACACAATTCTAGAAAACTACTTATAGACCAAGAAAAGAATACTCATGTTCTCCTCCCATTTTTGAGAACATCAAGCTGCTGAGATCTATTGTCAGCCTTAACAGAGTAGAAGTCATACAGAGGAAGTTCTTCTACTTGCCAATGTGTAGCTCCCAAGATATACCATCACGAGATGCCATGAGACTCATCACAAGATGCCATGAGACGAAAGTATCTTGAGTAGAGCAATGAACTAGAGAAGTCATACATCAAGTAACACTCTCATTTCCCTACCTATAGAAGGGTGGGGAACCTTCTCTCATCACAGCAATGAACTAGAGAGATAGAGAGTATAATTCAGGCGAGTATATATATATATATATATAGAGAGAGAGACTTGAGTGTGTGTAATTAAGGTATTTATAAAAAAGAGACTGAGTAAGTGAGATAGAGGATGGGACGTCAATGAAGGGGGGAAAGGGAGAAAGATAAAAAAATTAACTAGAGTTGAAGGCGGATATATACTCCACAAACATTGGATCTTAACTACATTTGAGAAATACAAGTTGCATATATCATCGTGTGTACTTGTACCATGTCCTCTTTCATTCTCCACTTTTATTAATCTACGGTTGTGCGAATTCGATGAATGTAGTATGTACTATAATTAATCTGGGTTCGTACAATTAGATGTATGTGTTATGTATTAAGCGGAGTTAAAAGATCACACCTATATTGAGATTTGAAGTTGTTGAGTATTACAGAAAGTATTAGTACTCGAATATGAAAGTTCATTGATTCGGTCCGCCCACTAGCTATCCTCCCTAGAGCCACCGTTATTCATCCCAACTACTCCGCTAGATTTCTCGTCATAAAAAAAAAACCTTCCTTTTCCCGAATCCAAAGAATACCTACATTTGATTAACATTGATGTAACACTACCAGAAAATCTAATTAATAAATTAATTTACATGCTTTATTTGCCCCTCCCATCACCCTAACAATAAATCTATTTAAGATTACAGAAATTAAAATAAATTGAAACAACATATAAAAATAAAATAAAATTTTTACTTACTGTTTATTCACAAAAAAACTCCGATTCTTTCGTTCCCATCCTCTCGACCGATTATCCTACCATGAATAAAATTAATTTATCTAATTCACACAGTGAGGGTGAGAGAGGGAGGGAGCAGGGAGGGGGAGGGAGGCAATCGGGAGAGGGAGAGAGGGCGGGAGCAGGGAGGGGGAGGGGGGCCAACGGAGCATGTGTCTGTGTCTGTGTCTGTGGGTGCATGTGTGCGTTTGTCTGTGAGGGGGAGGGGGGCCAACTGGAGAGGGAGAGAGGGCGAGGGAGGGGGCGGGGGGCAACCAACACAGAGAGGGAGAGGGACAAGACCATGAGAGGGGGAGGGAGAATGGGAGAGGGAGGGGGTCGACCACCCCCTGCTGGCGCCTCCTCTGCCGAGTGAGCAGCTCCTCTGCCGAGTGTGTGCGTGATGAGAGGGAGTGATGGAGCGGGAGAGGGAGAGGGAGTGAGGGAGACTAAGAGGGGGAGAGGGAGAGGGAGAGGGAGAGGAATCGAGAGGGTTTACCTACCGAAGTAAGGACGGCGATGGCGCGTTTTGGCCAACGATCGAGGATGAAGACGGCGAAGATTACCACGGCCGGCGGCGACGGGGAGGATGGCGACGGCAGCAGCGGCGGCGATGGCTCCGGCGGCGATGGTGGTAGAGAGATGGACGAAAGAGAATATGAAAGGGAGAGTAGGGGGAAGTGAGTGACAGGGAGTGGCGGGGAGGGACCGATTTGGACGTATAGTGCGACAGATAAATTTTAATAAATGTCAGACGGAATAGTTTCTGTCTGAATATAAGTCTCAAATTGAGACGAATAGTGCGACAGATAATTATCTGTCTGAAATACAGATGGAATTTCAGACGGAATATATTCGTCTGAAATTCAGACGGATATTAAGACTCAAATAATTCCGTTTGAAATTCCCGTCTCCAACATCACCTTTTCTTGTAGTGACACCCCTTATGATTTAAATAGTTGCATATTCAATTCTTAAGGCATTCCCTGTTGCATTTGTGCCATGTTTAAGTTATTTTATGAAACTATGGCTTACTTTTAGATCCCAGTAGAGCTGCTTTCTCTCTCCTTGTGATGGAACCACTAGTCGTAGCCCAGCAACCTCCAGTGTCGGCCCACCCGGGAGAGGTGGAGGGGTAGTCCCGTTACACGGTTTTTAAGCTAGTTCCGTGGGCCCCGGTTAAACCATAGCGTCCTATGGAGGGGAATACTAGCTAGAGGCCTGGCTCTAGGCAACGAGCCAATGTGTGCACACGTGGTTAGAGACTAGGACTGACACTAACGAGTGTTGCTCTGACTAGTACTTGGTTTGGTCCTTTTATGCCTCTCGCTTGGAGACTTTAGCCACGCGAGTTGCTTGAGACGCAGTATAAGCCATCAGTGGACGCATCTGGTCTCTACCTTCTAGTGGGTTCTTCCTTCCCTATCACTTGGTTAGTTGGGGTTTATTCTATTGGTAGATTTAGCTCCTAACGCTATTATTTAATTAAATTTTGGCATCTAGTTAGCTATTTTAAACTGCTTAGATAGGTTTTATGGCTTTATTTTAATAGTGTTTTAATTATGCTAGTGCCTGTTTATTGTTTAAATGCATGCACTAATTGCTTTTATATTTGCATGACTGCATGTTTAGTTCGAGGTAGGGATCTACGTGACCCCTACTGAGTCTGGCTGTGACTCACCCTTTCCTCTTTCAGGTGAGCCGCCTCAGTCGTCCACCGGTGCTTCTCGTACTTTTGGAAACTATGCCTTGTAGTGCCAGCAGTAGTCAGTTCGTCCTTTTGTGCACTTTTGACCGGGGTATGCCCCGTGTAGTTGTACATTGGACCTTTTTATTTTTAGTCATGGGACTTGTTTATTTGTAAATTTAGACTATTGTATATACTTTACCACTCTGATATTTTAAATTGCTTCCGCACTAATTTATCAATTGCTGCTTTAATTAATTTTGTGCGTTGTAATTACAATTCGTTATGCATCCCCTCGACAAACTCCCTTAACCCTTACGGGGCCTCATCAGCCTCTTGGGTGGCGTTCCCAGTTCTTGGTATCGGTGTATCGATGTTATCGGTATATCGGTATCCGGAGCTCTGGGTCGTTACAGTGTTGTGTTCACGACGCCGAGGTCATGACCGTGTTTCCAGACCGTGAGGTTTTTGGCTTGGGCCCTTCTGTGAGGGCAGGCCTCCGCGACGGAGGTATCGTGGCATTTTCCTAGTAGCGTGGCTAGGGCGGTTCGCGTTCTGGTCGTCTCCCGATCGTGGGATCGGGATGTCGGGTTCGTGACTTGGTTGTCCCCCGACTGGCAGATCGGGTCGTGTTTTCTGGTACAATAGGAGTAGCTGTAGAGCTGAGGTTTTACCGGCCACCGTAGTTATCATTCCTGCTGTTGTTATCGTCCATGTAGTTACTGCTTTCCGTGCTGCCGTTGCTTTCGGTTGGGGTTCCGCGGGACCCCTACTGAGCCAGTGACAGGAGGCTCACCCCTACATTTCAGGTGCGGTGGCTCTTCCTTGAGGTTCGAGGGTGTTGCGTGCAGGTTCTTAGTTGCCAGTTCATCGGGCTGAGTGCTCACTCGGCATTTGGTACATTTTACTACTTTAGACTGTACTTCTGTTGGACTGGACTCTGTTGTAGTTGTTTATTTCTGTTATTATATATGTTGTCTTGTTGTATTTCCTATTTCCTTGTACCTCCACATTCCTTTCTAGCCCTTCCGAGCTCTGGCTCGTGGGTGACGGTTCGGGATTCGAATGGTATCGGGTTCCTTTCTCGGTATCTGGATCTCGGGTCGCCACACTCACTCTTGGGATATCAATCCCAAATAGTGCCCACCCGGCCTCCCCATGTCACTTTTCAAACTTTCTACTTCATGGAAGACTTGGGAGACCTCGTGGATTGCTTACATTGGCAAGTCCACTTGACCGGTCAGCTAGCCATGAGACCATCGGAGCCTAGCACCATTAAATTTGCCCACCCCGCCATCGGCTCCATCACCTCCATTTGCACGAGTGGGCATTGCACTAGTGAGATCCTCCTATGTCTCCCCTTAGAGGAAGAATCATCCCGGTCTATTCCCCACCCATTGAGATCCCAAGTGCCTTGAACGGCCAACCCACTAGGGACCTGGGACCAATTACTTGTGAGGAGGATGACTCACCACCTTGTGAGGACCTTGAGGACTTGGAGTACCTCTCTCTATGTAGTCCTTACCATGATCCCTTTGACCCCTTCCTATACCCATGTGACCCACCCACCTTACTTACCACCCCCCTTTCCCTACCCCAACCCACCATGTTGGACCAAGCCCACCCCTTCCTAGACTCAGGTTACACCATGGGAGCCGTGACTTTGGGTAATATACACATAAGGATTGAGGAAGTGCCCCACTCCATGCTGTCCACCTTCATTGACCCCTTTGACCTTTTTAAGTGGAAGTTCAAAGGCCATCCCACAACCCCGCACATGGAAGTCATCTCTGGGATAGGAATGCATATGTCTTGGCATCTCACATCACTTGGCATGATTAGTAAGTTAGGTCCTTTCATTCATGACACCCACATGTCAAGTCGAAAACATGAGTGGTCCATATTCGGGTGTAACGGCCCTCCCATACTCTACATTGGTCTCACGTACAAAAGGAGAATTCATGGATGTCCGGGTCGCCCATCATTTACCACCTCCATGCATGATTGGATCACCTATAGATGCCCCGGCCTTCCTAGGTCCATCAAAGTCTACATGGCAGCATTGCATGATAGGTCCACTTATGGTTGCCTCGGTCCACCTTTGCATACCACACACTTCACACCCACACCGCACCATAGTGCATGGCATAAGCATTCAAGCAAGCATCTGGCAATGAGCGGTGAGGTTCATGATGAGCGGGCAAAAGCTCACGAGCGCCACTTGGAGTCCCACGTGGATAATCTAGTGATGGTAAGATTGGAGTGGCTCTACCCTAGGGACACCTCCAAATCGAGGGCACGAGGACTTGGACCTTCCCAAGTTCCGAGTGCCTTTGGCAACACAGCTTATGGGTTGGACTTATCAATGGGTTCTGGGATATATCCCACTTCTCACGTGGTGGACCCGGCACCCTATAAGGGCACCGTGGTGGATCCTAGTGAGTACCTCGAGCCTCTACCTACCTTTGAGAGAGACACCTTCAGAGAGCATGCATAAATCAGTTTGAGAGCCCGACGTGAGCACACGGAGGCAATACTAGACAAGTAGGGTACCATCGCCGGCAAGAGGGTGTGCCCAAGCCACCTTGAGAGGCTAAAGAACCGTCCCCCAGCTAAGGACGCGGGGTTGAGCTTGGAGGTCGTGGCTCCCCGGAGCTACTTTGGGGGACCACTTCCCCGGTGGACCCATACTCGACGGGGTCGAGTTTTCCCCACCCCGGGGGTATGATGGGGACATCTCCTGCCCTTCTACACTTTTTTGAGGCACATGATGATCGCCAACAGTGCTACATCTTGTTCTCCACTTTATTTCGAGTTATATGATGTATTTTTTATTTTCTTATTTGAGTCTTATCATGTAAGTTTCCTTTTATTTGAGTCATGTACTTAGGTTAGTGAGTCATTTACCTAGGTTATGTGTCTAATGGGCCCAATTCAATGGGATAGGCCCAGGGGCGCCCTCCGTTGGACTACTCTGGTCATTAGTTCTTTAGTTAGGGTCATTTTAGTTCTAGAAAAATATGAGTGCCTATAAATAGGCCACCGCACTCTCTCATCTGTAACTTTTAAAAATCAATTACAATACTAGAATTTCCAAAAATCCAGTTGGAGTGAATCCTTCTTCCCTTGGAGTGGGAAGCTCCCCCTCACCCCTCTCCCTCTCCCTCTCCTCTCCCTCCCCCCAATTTCAAAATTCCTCTCTCTCATCCCCCATTCACTCCTCATTAAGACCCCTCTCCCCTTCCCCAAACATCCATTCAATTCCCCTCCAACCCCAAGGTAGAATCTCCACCTCCTGGGCACCTCTTCATTCTCCCAAGCAACCTTTCCCCTCCCAAAGCACCCCTCCCTCTTCCCCAAGCCCAACCATCACTCCTCCATCCCTTGGGGACCTCTCCCATTCTTCCTTTCTCCCCCCTGGTCGCGCCCCACCTTCCTTCCCTCTTGGCTGGTCGACCAGCCCATCCCCCTCCACACCCCATGTTCAGGCTGCGCACCCAGCCAGCCCAGCCTCTTCCCCTTCATCCCAGCCCTGCACCATCCCTCCCCCTTTCCCCAGCCTCCCCTCCAGCAACCCCTAAAACACCCTTTACATCCCCCACAACCATCATCCTCCATCTAACCTACCTCTCCTTTGCCCATTTCCCCTTCACATACTCATCTAGTATCAGACCCAGAACCAGTTCACAGGCAGTAGAGGAGCATCCAGTTGCAGAGCGAGCCATGATGACATCTCGAAGCTTCAGGCTGCCTATCTTATATTGGCGGAGAGCTTGTCCAAGCAACTTCGCAAGCGAGGTAGTCTCGCCATAATTGGACGTCCCTGCTGCCCAGGGGAGACATTCTCCCCCGACTGTGCAATGCTTCTCCGACAGGAAGCTGAGCCCAAGAGAAGACACGACCACGCTGCCTCCTGTGCGAGTTTGGAAGTGTTTTTAGCTGAGATCTTCTCCACCAAGTCCTCTGCCAGCCCCAAGAAGAAGGGTGCCATTTGGACTCCGGAGCTCCCCGTTCCAGCCTCTCTCCCCAGGGCGCACAGGTCAGTCCAGCAGAGCCCGTTCGGACCACCCTACACTTCTCTCCACCTCGTCCCCTGCTCCGACCTCTCCTGGGGACCTTGTTGGGTTTTACTCAAAGAGGACTCACCCACGGTCGCAACGACACCAACCTCGCCTTCATCGGACCTCTGGAGAGTTCGTGGCAGCCGTTTTTTCATGCCCCTATGGTTCAGGGTGCTACACACCCAGCCTCCGACTGCAAACCTGAGCCAGCTTGCAGACATGACCTCGGCCGCTCCTGTGAAGATTTTGGCGTGCCCTTCAGATGAGGTCACCTTCATCCAGTCCCCTTCACGTCAAGCGGGAAGCCATTCGCCCACAGGAGCATCCTGTACTGGCCATCTTCCCCAGCCTGCACCGACAGTACTCGTCAGAACCAGGTTGGACCCGATCCTACTGTTTGGCTCGCCATCCTCTACTCCAATCTCTTTTTAGAGCTCTGTCAATTCCTGCTAAAAGAGGACTCTCCCATGAGTACGTCGACACCGCTCCCGCCTTCATCAGAGCACAGAAGTGATTGTGGAGACTCCACAACCGGCTCGCTGTCCTGCAGAACCGACTTCGGGATAGCATTCAGTCCCCGGGTGACCGATCTTCGCCAACCAATTCCCCCACCCCATCGCCTAGCCGGTTGACCGCCCCTCCTTGCTTGGAGGTAGTTTTGGTTGTAATTTGACCTTCCCCACCCTTAGTCCAACCCCTCTTCGAGGGTGTAGTGGTTGTATTAGCAAGTCGCCAATCCAAGCTACATGGCGCGACGTGCGGGTGCGGACCCACGCCTCCCCGCTCGCCATCGTCTCCGGCCAGGATCGACGTCTTCACGCCGATCAGGTGAGCTTATGGTTCCCTCTATTTTCTAGCTTATTTTTCTTAACTAGTACCGTCTCTTAGCTCCGTCAGACGGTGAGAGAGTGCCCGATCCGAAATTCATCTAATTGAGTGCCACCGCGGGGTGAGTTGTGAGAGAGACCATCATTCCCACGCCCTCGGCGTGCTGGTCGCCCGTTGAGTTGGGCATCGCAGGCGCTTTTGGGTCCATCCTAACCTAGACAAACCCATGGAACAGCGAGGTCCCACCTCGGACCCTTCCCACCATCGTTGGTTTGCCTACAGGAACTAGTGTGCGCTACGCGAGTGAGCTTGCCCGAGTGAATCTGCCGTCATAGTTGCATGCTTGCGGGTCATAGGTCCAAGGAGCATTGGCCTAGTGGTTGCCACCCCCAAGGTGGTGCAACTGGAGAGAATATTGGATGAACATGTCACCACCACCCGAAGCAAGGTGTATGGGCACTACCTCGCTAGGTGGAAGGATCGGCCACCTTCAGAAGACTTGTGGGTGGCACTACTACATCACTCTCCGAGGAGGGAGGACTCTTACTCGACGGAGTCGAGTTCTCCGCACCCCGAGAGTATGATGGGGACATCTCCTGCCCTTCCACACTTTTTAGAGGCTCCTGATGATCGCCAGCAGTGCTACATCTTGTGCGCCACTTTATTTCGAGTCATATGATGTATTTTTCATTTTCTTATTTGAGTCTTATCATTGTAATTTCTCTTTTATTTGAGTCATATCCCTAGGTCCTAAGGTTATTTCCCTAAGTTAGAGTCATTTGCCCTTGGTTTGCTTTCTAGGATGTTTGTGGTCAATTGTTGTAAAGCCAAGGGCATTTTGGTCCTATGAAAGGTTGGGCTCCTATAAATAAGACCCAACCCCCTCCTTTAGAAGTTAATGAATATTTGCTACATTTTCAGAAATCCAATTTGAGTGTTCATTTGGTGAGAAGCCAATTGTGGAGTGAGAAACTCCCGTACCCCTCCTTTTCTCTCTCTTTCTCTCTCTCACTCTAAAAGGGTCGACCCCTTTATGTCTCTTCCTCTTCTCACTCTCTCTTGGTCGACCCCCCTCTCTCTCATCTACATCACCCTCTCTCCCCTCCACATCATCAGTCACTTAAGCCCTGTGTGCCATTGAGAATTGTGCATTTTTAGGAGTTAATTTATGATATACACACTTTTATGAGCTTTAATCTGCATCACTATGCATTTATCACACTTAATAATAATTTAGAGTAAAATATTTAGTTTTACAGAATTAAGTAATTTTATTGAATAAATTTACTTATTTTGCATGCACAAAGAAGGGGGCCAAAGTTTGTTATGGTTGAAAAAAAATAATAAAGAAAAAAAAGTGTACAAATGGGCCAAAGGCCCATGGGCTTGTTAAAAAAAAGAAAAACAAAGAGAAAACAAAGAGAAAAAAAGGGGAAATATATACATATTATATATATATATATGTATATATATATACATATAAATATATGTATACATATATGCAT
This sequence comes from Amorphophallus konjac, assembly GCA_022559845.1. Lineage (NCBI taxonomy): Eukaryota > Viridiplantae > Streptophyta > Magnoliopsida > Alismatales > Araceae > Amorphophallus > Amorphophallus konjac. The sequence continues at coordinate 471,554,763 of CM040121.1, forward strand.
ATTAGATATATATATATATTATATATATATGAATATTACATATATACATATGTATACTTACGTTGCATGCCATTGCATACTTCACAGGCGGCTTCATGGGCACTGGCAACGTGGTTAGCAGCCAAGGTGGCTTCAGCGTGGTTAGCAAGGTTGGCAGCCAGATTCTCCACGCGGCAGCCAAAGCTGACTTTGGTAGAGCTTCAGGTGACCAAGCAAAGTGGCGAGCATGCAACCGCGACCAGCCGAACGGGCTGGCACACGTGGGTGACGAACTCACGAAGGCAAGGCAGGGCGATTGTCAACATGGTGGGCTCGAACGGAAGGTCAAAGCTGGGCTCGGGTGCGCGCGACCAAGGCATGTTGGGTGCGGACGTAGCCTCATTCAAACGCATGTAGGCGGCTTCCTTCAAGCGGCGGGCTATTAACGCGGCAGGTGGTCTTCAAATACGGCTGCCGACGCGGGCTAGTGCGACTTCAACATTCGATGGAGGGTGCAAAGTCTTCAAACGCGGCCGACGTTGGAATCAGAGGGAGAAAAGAGAGACAGGTCGGTAGCGAAAGTCAAGCACGAGGGTGCGGAGGTCGCGAGCACGCGTTGGCTCTCATGCGGCCGACGGTGGAGAGATGAAAGGAGGGAATAAAAATATATGGTGGGCTTGATTTTCAAAAATGGCATCTTGGGCGTTCACATTGAGCAAGGGGGTTATTTTGACCCTATGAAATGGGGTCCTATTGGTTTGTGGGGAAAAGTTTTTTTTGGCCTTTGAAGAGTTACGCAGGAGTGTTTTGGATAACTTTGGTTGTGGGTTTTGGATTGTTATTAGTGTGTTGTATTAATGTTGTTGTAATCTTAGTCATTTTATCCCTTCATAACCCATTTATATATATTTGTGTTCTTCATTTCAAATTACTTTCTTTACTAAAGTTGTTCATCTTTAAGTAGTCTTCATTTTCTTTATCTATCTCTTCCTCTAATTCCTCTCCGTTATCAAGTTATTGCATGTTTTTCCACTTGTTATCCTGGCCTGTCACTGTTTATCTGAGATGCTAGTCTCTGTTATTCCTCCATTTTGAAGCTATTCTGATCTTCTTTTCTCTCTGATTTCTTCATGAAAGTTATTTCTCTCTTGTAGATCTAGATTTTCTTCATCTACCTCTTCTTCTAAATATACCTCATTTTTAAGTTATAGTCAGTTTTCAAAAGTTCTATCTTTTACGATTTTACTGTTCATCCGCACAGATAGCTGCCGATTTTTCATATTTTTCACCTTCTTCCTCACATTTTCTGTCTCTGAGTTCTTCAGAAACATTCTTCCTCTCTTCGCCCTCTACAACTTTCTCTTCTTTCACTTATTATAATTCTCTCTAGATTTTATGTTATTCTCCTTCTTCTAACCCCCTATTTTCAATATGATTTTATTGTATTTTCAACTTGGTCTTTTCCTACTTCTTCTATCTATCTACCTCTTCCCTATTTCTTCACACACCCCAAGGCGATTATTCATCTCTCGATCCTCTCACGGCGTCGGCTTCCAAGGCGAGGTGATCCACTCAAAGGCTCGACGAGGAGACGGCGGCGTTCTTCATCCATCTCTTGGTTATAATTTTCTTTCCTTTTCTCTTTTTATTTCAAAGTTGTAATTTTCACTATTCATAGATTGTACTCTTTCACTTTCATAGAAATAAAAGTCATCTTTATAAATTTTGATATTTTCCTCTTTCTATCTCTTCCAATTTCTCTTTTTTACCCCTCTCATGTTCTTTAGTTTATTTTTATGCAATTTATTTCCTTTTCATTAGTTTAATCTCACTCAAAAAAATATTCACTTTTCAAAATATAAGATTTTTTCAACTTATTTAAAATGAAATCTTTCTTCACCGTGGGATCGACCCGTATTCACCACTTTACTTGAATTTTAATATTTTTAAGTGAGTGAGTTCGATAAATTTTTAAATTGTGGCACGATATTTTTTAACGACATTTGTCAGAGCGCATCAATTTTTGGCGTCGTTGTCGATGATGGAAAATGAAATTTTTTTAATAGCTAAAAATTCTTGTGTTTAATTTATATATTTGTATATTAATTTTCCTATTTTTACTTTGTAGGAAAAAGAAAAAAATTAGAAAATCAAAGACATTAGAAATTCAGACCTGAAATTCAAGGGAAATAATTTGTCGCAAAAAGTCAAGAAGCGTCGCTAAATGTCCATTTTTCTGTCACTATAGGGAGCTAGAATTCATTCTGAAAAATCCTGAAAAATTAAGCGTCGCTAAAGGTCAGTAATCGTAGGTACAGATTCTATTTTTCAAATTTCTAAATTTTTTTAAAAATTAGATAAATTCATGAAAAATCTATAAAAATTCTAAAAAATCAAAAAACTTGACAAATATAGAAATCATATTTTTAGACTTTATTTTTCAGTAGGTTGCATGTTAATTAGTATTTTTAGTTGTTATTTGTATTTTATTTATATCTCTTTTTGAAAAAGAAAATAAAATAAAAAAATAACTCCATGAAAATATAAAAAAACTAGAAATCCAGAAAACTTCCAAAACATAAGTTTAATTCTTATTTTTTTGATTTGCATGCTGTTTGATATTTTTAGTTCATATTCTACATTTATTCATCTTTTCTTATAAAAAAATTAAAAAAATTTAAAATAAATCAGAAATCAAGAATCAGAAAATAAAAAAAATTGTCTCATGATATCATGTCCTCATTTTAGTTGCATCAATTTCATTCATTGTGCATTTTTTCTTTGTTTTTGCATCATTTGAAAAAAAAAAAAGAAAAAAAATCATCATCTTCCTCTTCTTCTCCTTTCTCTTCTTCTCTATTTCCCCTTTTTAAGGGCAACATAGACACATCTCTCTTGAAATTGGAAGGACCCTCCATTGAGCACTCTGTCTCTTTGGATAGGAATTTTATTTTTCAAGACCTCCATAAGTCCCCGCACCCGTGGATTCCCTCACAAAAGTCGGGCAGGTTGTACCAAGAAGCACTCCGGAGTTAGATTGCCCTTAGAAGGTTAAAAGGAAGTTTTTGAATTTGTTGCTATTTTAGAAAATTGGTGTCTTAGGCTAGAGGTCAACGGCGAACGCTATAAGTGGATTTGTGGTTATTTAATTAGGTCCCTACGAAAGTAGGGGGAGCCTCTCACAACCCCACCTCTTACCTGGCCGGTGAACCAACTTGGTAGCAGGTCCTGACTCCTCTTTTGAAAATAAAATAAAATAAAATAAAATAAAATAAAAAAATCATCATTTTTACATAATTCATATAGTTGTTATTGCATTTGCATCATAAAAAAAATTCATAAATCCCTACTCAAAATAACTCTCCCTTTGGGCCCTTTTTACATTGCATGTAAGGTAGGAGATCCCTATACCCGCCTCTGCTAGGACCCATAGGAGAGATTGAGAGGTTAGTACATTCTAGAACTCACCATCAACCTAACTTCATGGCGGACCACAACTAGAATCAACAACAAATTCACCAAGTCGCTCCCAAGTAAATGAAGGAATATTTCTTACCCGATCAATACCAACCTTCATTTTATACCCAAGCACCTCAAAATCAAGCAGCACAATATGAAATTAAATCAAGCACCATTCAAATGTTGACATCCTTCTATGGCAATACCAATGAGGATCCCTACAGACATCTAGATGAGTTTCTCCAGATTTGCTCAAGTGTGAAAATCTCAAACTTCTCTGATGATGCTCTCAGGCTGACTCTTTTCCCATTCTCTCTCAAAGACAAAGCCAAATATTGGTTAAGAGCCATGGGTAGATCAATTGACACTTGGGCAGAAATGTAAAAAGAATTTTTGAAAAAATTCTATCCCATAGGGCGAACCAATACCATGAGAAGAGCGATAACTGGATTTTCACAAAACCCTGGGGAACAAATCCATGATGTTTGGGATAGGTTGAAAGATTTGCTAAGAAAATGCCCCCATCATGGATTATCAAGATGGTAAATTGTCCAAGCATTCTATGAGGGATTGAAGGACAATTATAGACAAATGGTGGATGCTTCATGTGGGGGAGCATTTATGAGTAAAAGCGAAGATGAGACATATGATTTATTTGAAATGTTCAGTGAAAATTCAATCAGTCATACCTCGCTCTCATCCTATGAGAGAACGATTGTGCCATCTAAGAGGGCAGGGCTTTATGAAGTGAAGAGCCAAGGTGAATGTGAGAATATGATAGACATAAATACCTTGACTCAGAAATTGAACAAAATAGATTTATTGGCGCAGAAGATAGAGAAGGTTGATCTTGTAGCTCAAAAGCTAGATCAGTTGTTATTTAGGCATGAATCTTCTTCTTCTTCAGCCTCTCAACCTCAACCATTCTCAGCTCCCAGTCATGAAGAGATTTATGCTCTTTGTTCTAGCTCAGATCATGTGATAACTGATTGCCCCACTGCACCCCAGCTTCCCCCATTCATACAAGAACAAATTTTCGCTACTCAGGGTGTCTCTAAGCCTCCTTATGATCCTTATTCCAACACTTACAATCCAGGCTGGAGAAATCACCCAAATTTTTCTTGAAAATCTCAGCAATGTCCATCTATCCAATCTAATCTATCTTTTCAAAAATAACCCTTTCAAGCTCAATCTCACCTACATTACCAACCTCTTTTTAAACAAGCTCAGTCTCATCATAATTTCTCTCAATCCAGTGCACCTTTCCAATAATATTCTCAACCTCCTTTTCAATATTCTCAGGCCCCGTATCATCAACCTTCTACTCAATATTTTCAGGGCCAGTATCATCAATATCCTCCAAACCATTTTCAAGCTCAAGTTCCTTTCCAACCTCCTCCTCCTCAACCTCCGCAGCCCAATTTTAATGAAAAATTCGACCAACTCCAACAACTCATTCTTTCTCAGCAACAATCCATTGCTAAGTTGGAAGGTAAGATAGGGTAATTAGCAGCAAGTAATGTAAGGAGAGAGGTGGGTCAGCTTCTGTTTGCGTGTCCTTTTTTTATCTTATTTATTATTTCACGTGTCGATCAACCGATTAACTAACTGGTAATTAACTGACTGATTGATGACGCGGGTGTGCCAGTCACGTGAGTGACGAGTTTATTATGCGCTCATTCTGACCCGTGTCGGGCGAAAGTGAGGTTCGGTCAGGACCGGCAGTCTGCCATACCATAAAGGTTATGGCGTTAATTACATCCCCCACGAGGAGGGAACACCTTTGATTAATTGCACTGCCGAGACCGGAATAAAGGATGCAACGTTATGAGCACGACAAGATCACATGCGATTTATTTATCATGCAAGGGGAGACATGATTCCTTAAATTAGAGACCTTGGGTACGTGGCAGAGGACGTGGGTCCGAAGACCACCATCGCGCATAGCGAAACTTCCGATCGGGGGTAACCCGACCTTCTGTCAACGCCATTTGATATACCCGAGGGTCTATGCAAGCATGCATGCATGATGATGATAACTATACTGAGCATGGAAACAGAATTATGACAGTAAACACTGCTTAATCACATTCATTGATCCCCGTCAGAAGAGAGGGAAACGATAGCACAAGGATGATGACGAAAGCAAAGTGTTCACACACATGATAGTCAACATGGTAAAGAGATTATTCGGAGCATGAACAGCCCTTGCCTTACTTAATCTACCATTGATTAGGGTAGTCAATATCGACCATGGGAGGCCAGGATTGCCCTGAGAGCGAACGAGAGATTAGAACGACCTAAAGACGTGAAACGGTGCGAGAGATAGCTTCCACGGCGCGGTAAAGCGCAGGTAAAAAGGGGTTAATTTGGCGTGGTAAAGCGTAGGTGAATCGTTAATCCGGCGCGGCCTTATAACCAGCTAAAACGGCGCGCAGCGAATGGGGCGTGCCGGTCAAAGGCGCGCCGAGAATGGGCCCAAGAAAAATAGGAAAATCGTGAGTCACATGTTAATACGATGCGGTGGGGGGCCGCGCCGTATTAAGGCACGCCGGCTAAGACCACGCCATTTTAGCTTATTTTTTTGAGCATTTCTGGAACCCTTTGAGTTTATTTGAGTTTTTATTGAAAGTTATGGAGTTATTTGGACCAACTAATCGTTTGATTGAAGTCCAGGATCCTCTGGAAACAATGCAGTGAGTCAGTGCGAGGTTCATACTCGAGCACTGAGTCAATTGAGTCCAGAACGAGTATCTCATTATAGCTTTAGTTATGCTGAGTCTGTCCAAAATTTGACAGCATCTCCCCTGAACATGAAGAGTTACAGGGGAGAATCGGGGTCATACTCACTCATGGAGTAAGCCCCTAAACCGCCGGTGTGCACGGAGGCACCCAGCAAACCCCATCGGATAGGATACCCCGAGGATTGGCCTACGAGGGGCACCAAGGCTCCGTAAGGGGAAAGATAAGAGATGAGGTCATTGATGATGGGAGCATCACCCCAAGGGCTAGCCTGCGAGGGGTGGACAACCCACAGTTTATGACTCATCCCGTGGAGGAACCGACCACCAAGAGGGTGAAGCTCCGAGGGCTGGCCTATGAGGAGCATACATCTTTCAGCCTCGATTGGGTCTCAGGTTGTCGGGGCTAAGCCTGTCAGGCTAAGACCCCTGTTGCTATCTGCTATGGCCTTGGGGAAACATCTACCATCGAGGGGTAGAGTTCTCGATCGCCCAGCAGCTGTGTGAAGTTAACGGGGAATGTCCCCCTCCCCTGACGATTAAGATGAAATAAAGGAATGTCGGAACGGTTCACGTGACTATAATGCAGAGGGGTAATCAATGCACAGGTGAGACGAGCCAAACATAGAGGCATATGCTTGAACAGTTACGGCGCAATGTTAAGTCGATGCATCTTGCAATCCCAAGAACGACTCCCACCTCGCGAGCCACAGGGCAACAGGAAGAGAGGAATCGAGGGGAGTTAGTCCCTTGACAACACGGTAGAAAGGAGCATACGCAGAAGCGCAGCTCTGTCCACGGAGGGTATGCGGAGACCCTTAAATCAGACACGCGCACGGTCGAAAGGGAAAACCCCGGGGAGGGGTGTTTCTGTAGCCCATGGTGCTTCGGGGCATGATCGGGCTTCGGGGAAACCGGGATCAGAGAAAACGCGTGGAAGACCTTAAACATACACATCGATGTAGATAGAGAAGGAGACAGAAGTTTCAGATCACTCATTCGACCTGCTGGTCCAGACATTCATATACATATTGCCATCCCAGAAACAGGAATGGGCCACTCATTTACACGTTAAGAATCCGGCGCCGGCATCATTGCTCGGTCGCCGTTCATCATTCGCAGGGGAAAATATAGTAAACAGAAGAAATCGCAGAGGAGGGGAGGGGTCGGCTCATATCATTGCCATCCCTCCCCTCTCTTGCTTACAGTTGGTAGACGGAAACTCCGAAAGAGGAAAATTCACGAAAAGCAGAGAGAGATAGATGCCAGCGCCCACCTGTTCTCAAAACAGAGTATCAGCCCGCTTCTCCTTCTCCGGCTCTGGAGGACTTCACCCAGAACAGAGGAAGACGGCCGTCGAAGGACGCTCGGACAGAAACTCCCCTCTTCCAAGAAAGCTCCCTCTCTCTCTCGAAAACTTCTCTCGGAAAAGAACTCTCTTATCTCCTTTTCTTTCTTTCTATTTTTCTCCTCTTCTTTCTTTCGAATAGCCATATGTATATATACATGATCGAGCCCCAAGCCTCATACGGCGTGATGAACTGCGTGCCGGGAAGGGCTTCATGGGTCTTTGCGCGCCGGAATAGTCAGGCCCTGGATGGGGTTCAGCGCGCCGGGATAGAGGGCATCAAGTGAGGGGCGCGCCGGTTTAGGGCGCGCCGGGCTAATGCTCCTCGTGCGCTTCGAGCCAGTTGATGAGTCCGGGGATGATTCCGGGGGTCACCGTGAACATTTATCTTGCCAATGCTCCTCGAAACTTCGACAAGATGTCTTGTAGAAGCTCCCAGGCTAACGTACGGCCATTCCCGAGACTCCAGATAGCTTTGATCTGATCATACGGGCTTTCCGCTGACACGGCCTTTGGCTCTATGATTCGTGCTGCTGGCTCGGTCTGGCTAGTGCCCAAAGCTCCTTAGGGGGTGGTGTAACACCAGGGATAGTTCCGCCTGAGCTGGGCGATCATTTGGCCACTAACGGGCCCGTCTTGGCGGGAAGCCGTACCCGTGCCGGGTGATCGGGATCTTCTGCCGTCAGAGCTTTTGGTCCTTCGTCTCGGGGAACCAGGGGGACTCCTTCATCTTCAGGAGAGCCTTTCATAAGGCGGGAAGCCACTGTAGACACGCCATTCCTGACGTCTCCTGAGAAAGTCTCATATTACTATACAACGTCCCGCGACGGCTTACGTGTTTTGAATCACTTGAGTGCTTCCTTTTCTTGAGTCTTCTTCCGCCCTTTTCGGCATCCGGAATCGTCTCGTCACGGCATTCGGACGGCATCAACACCAGTCGAACGCATCAGGAGGTTCCGGAACCAAGAAGGATATCTGCCGGGCGGCCGCCGACGCCCGATCTAAGGACCCGGGTGGGTCTTAATGGGGGCGTCCAGGACCCTGGACGCCCCCATGATTTTAATTTGTTTTATTCTTTTCTCAGGGCCCAAAACCAAATATAAAAATATAAAAAATATATATATTTATGGAGGCGTCCAGGACCCTGGACGCCTCCATAAAAACAAAAATAAAAAATAAGTGTAAAATGCCAGTTGGCATACAAAAACAAAAAAATAAATAAAATTATATATATATTAATGGAGGCGTCCAGACCCCTGGACGCCTCCATAAAAACAAATAAAAAAATAAAAATGCCAGCCCTTGTATAAAAGACAAAAGAAAAATAAAAAAATAATAAACTTTTGGAGGCGTCCAGGCCCCTGGACGCCTCCATCAACTCACTCACGGGCGCCGGCCACCGACGACGGTTTGTCGTGTGTGAAAAAAGCCAAATTTAGAGACGTCCAGCTGACTGGACGCGCCCATTTTTGAATCACGAGGCGCCGCTCACAAAACCACGCGTTGTGCCGAACCGCGTGCGGCTGTTGTCGGTTTTCGGTGGACCTGCTTGAGGCGTCCGGGACCCTGGACGCCTCCACAAAAGTATTCCAAAAAAATCAATAAAAATAGAATAAAATATTATTTCGGCCCTGATGGAGGTGTCCAGGGTCCTGGACGCCTCCACCTTCCGGAGCTCTATAAATAGAGGCCCACCCCCCTCAGTTCTAGGGAGAGCTAAGCAGTGATCCGATAGGCTGCCGGAGCCCAGAGGCTACGGAGTCATTTTTCTAACCCGTGGGGTCTTTTGTAGGTGGAGGTTCTGCCGGCTTCTCGGGTGCCTACGCTCGCGAGAGGAAGGTCGTCTTCATCCACCGCGCTTCCCCGTCGTCCCCACGCTGCCGGAGCTCCGCCGGATTTCACCCTCGGCTCATCCAATAAGCTTTTTCTTCCCCTTTTTCTCCATAGTTCTTTACATTCATCATATTGCATCCTCTATCCCCCTTCACAAGGGCGCCTCTTCTCTTATACTTCTTGCATCCATCATCTCATTTTCCTCCTACTCGAGTCCGAGAGGGGTTTAAAAGATAACACCAACCAGGTGTGTGTCTTGCCATCATTTCGTTATTTTTACCGCGAGGATTTGAATACTACACCTCCATCTTTCTAATCCACTTGTCGTTTATTTGTCGTTGTTTTGCAAGGGTACCCGAGGAAAGCCCTCTCCGTCGGCCGGCCGGAAGGAGAGGAAGAAGCAACCCGCCATGTCCCGCTCTTGAGGTAGGCGCGATCACTTTCTTATTTTGGGGTCTTTCGGCCCCTGGCGATCACATCTTTTCATCGAGGCCGCGGCGAGTCACTTCCCCAATGGCCGTTTAAATTTCTGTTTCCTATATTCTCTTTATATTTTGTTAAATTCTGCTTATATCATCGAGGCCGCGGCGAGTCACTTCCCCAATGGCCGTTTAAATTTTCATTCCTATATTCTTTCTATATTATATTATATTTTGCTCATATCATCGAGGCCGCGGCGAGTCACTTCCCCAATGGCCGTTTAAATTTCCGTTCTTATATTCTCTCTATAATCTGTTATATTCTGCTCATATCATCGAGGCCGCGGCGAGTCACTTCCCCAATGGCCGTTTAAATCTCTGTTCTTATATTCTCTTTTATGTTCTGCTATATTTTGCTCATATTCTCGAGGCCGCGGCGAGTCACTTCCCCAATGGCCGTTTCAATTCTTGTTATTTAATTTCTGCACCATTCCCGTCCCCCGAGGTCGCGGCGAGTCACTTCCCGCTATGGCCGTTTGAACCCCATATCTTGCTATATTATACTTGTCCCGCTCGCCCCGCCGGAGCAATCTCCCGTGGTGGCCCCTTCTCTCTCTTCTCTCATCTCTGTGTTGCAGCAAACAGCAAAACAAACAAAAAGAAGAGCCCGCGCGCTCTCCGCATCCTCTTCCCCGCACCATCGAACTCCGAACCGCGTGACGACGCTCACAGATTGGCGATCACGGTGGGACGTCTACTGCTTCCTCTCGGCTACCCTTGCAAGTTCGGCACCACCCGTGCCTCTCCACCTTGGCGCCCACGCGCGCCCCCGTTGTGCTCACGGCAGCACCGTCAGTTCTGATTGGTTCTTTGTTTATTACATGTTTGTTATTTCTGTTGTTTTCCCACTCCATATATCTGTCAGCATTCCATTGCATACATCCATTCCTCTTTTCTATCCTTTTTTCATTTTTTTTGAGGATCACCCTTTCCCGGTGAAGGAAGGACTCTCCGTTTGGGAATTCCTCTCAACGGATTAGAATCTCCTACACTGGGACCTCCGTAAGTCCCCGACATCGAAGAATCTCCTCTTCGTTCACTGGGCTGGTTGTACCATTGAAGTTCCCCGAAGTTAGTCATTTCATTCGTGGTGAGACGAGAGACCCTAGCTGACACGGCGGTGAAACAAAAATAAACTAGGGTCCCTATCTTGTGTGAACTTCGGATCTCGCTAAAAACACACAAAAAAATCATCAAAATCAAAACAAAAAAAGGGCGTAAAGGCATCCACTTGTTTGATAATCTCTGCTACCTACTTGCTAGTGTATGTTTTTGCGTTCTGGGAGAACTGTGAGCATGTCTCACGAGTCTTCTGAGGAGAACCACCCTAGCCGTGGTTTGACAGCCGACCCGCGAGTCTATGCTATGGACTCGGGTCCTTCTCATGACCCCCCGCATGAGGTGCAGGTTATTGCCGGGGACACGTCCCCGCCACAGGATATCACTTCCTTACTGGGCGTCCTCGCCAACACGGAGCTTACCTCTGAACAGCTCCGGGCCTTCCAGGCCATTCTAAAGGGGAAATCTGTTTCCCCCACGTCCCAGGAGTCAACTCCGGCTATCGCACCTCTCCACGAGTCCGTGCAGGCCATTCCATCTCCTTCATTGGCGCAAGCCATCCAGTCTCCCTCGCTTCAAGGACAAGCGAGCCAACAACCTCCCTCATTCCAATTCCCGTCACAATCTCAAACTCCCGGTGTTCCTCACACACCGTTTCAGCCAGGGCCAACTGTCGGTGGTCCGACAGTTCCCTCTCATTCCGGGTTCCCCCCTCAAGTCTCCGGGAGACAGTTTCTCCCCCAATGGCAAGTGCCACCTTCACCCCCAGAGGAGCTCGCCCAATCGCTCCTCAATAGGTTCAATCGCATGGACGAGCAGTTTCAAAATCTGAGAAGAATGGTGGACGTGAAAGCCACCCCGGCGGTTGCTTTGCCAATCCTCCCCGTCATTCATCTCCCTCCCTCCGAAATGCCCACGTACCGCAGATACAATGGTACCGGCAACCCCTTCATTCACCTCAAGGACTTCATGTATGAGTCCTCCTATTGGCAAAACGATCAGAGGTCCCTGGCATACCTCTTTCGGAGATCATTGGATGGTCCCGCGCTTGAGTGGTTCTATTCTCTGGAGCCCCGCGAGGCCGAGAATTTTGAAATAGTGCAGAGAAGGTTCTTGCAGAAATATAGGGATAGGGTCGGTCCCTCACTCTCCATTACCGACCTAGTGGCCGAAAAGATGAAACCCGATGAGGATTTTGTCCGATATGCTGATAGATGGAGGTCTCTGGCGGAAAGAATAAGGGATACCCTCTCCGAGCCCGAACAAGTGAAGATGATTGTGTCTAATGCAACCCCGCAGTTCAGACACGTCCTCGCCATGAATAAACTTACTACAATGGAGGAACTCTATGAAAGGGCCCGATACATCCAAACCCAGCTAAAAGACTCCCCCATCATGAACATGTTTGAGTCGCCGAAGCCCAAAGTGGTCAGAAAGACAGGCGCTGGTGTCCCGGGCGGAGCCACAGAAGGGGTCGTGACAAATGAGCAAGTCAGTGCGGTCAACAATGCCAACTATGCAGTCAACCCAAGGCCTCCACAAATGCCCCGACTACCCCTTCAACCAGGTCCTTTCCCTCTCCGTCCTCCACCCCAAAATAATCCACCCCAGGATAATATGCCTCCATTACGCCAACCCCAGCAACAACAACCACAACCTCAACAACAACAACCACCGCTTCAGTACAACCAAGTTCCACCCCCGGGGAACTATGGTCCCCAACAGCAACAAAGGAGGCCGCTCGGTCCTAAGAGAGCCTACTATCCACCATTGCCAGAAACCTTAGCAGATATTTTTAATGCCCTCATGGCATCAAACCAACTCGCCCTACCCAGAGAAAGGCCCGCGTGGCCCCCCAATGTTGATACCTCCAAATACTGCGTCTACCACAGGCAGCCAGGACACACAGTGGATTACTGCTTCCATTTCAAAGATTACATCCATGATATGAATGATGAACATCAAATAGATTGGGATGAGATGAGACGGTACGTCGCGGCTCTCAAGGCTAGGAGACCTCCTCAGAGGCCACAGCAGCAGTTACAACAGCAGCAGCAGCAGCAACCACCACAACAACAACAGCCTCAGCAGGCCCCACAACAACAGCCCGACATGGGCATAATCCAGAATCCACTACCGGAGCACCAACAGCCCAATCATCAGGTTAACCCCATCTCCTCCTTCCCGGAAGTCGGGAGAGAGCAGGTGTGGCACCAGGAAAGTACCTCCATTCTTTATACCTCCAACCCTATCGTCATGCAACCCCCTCACCTTGCCCGGGTAGCACCTCTCTCTCATCAACCCGCATCGGTATCACCTTCACCATTTCCACTACCATTACGCCCTCTCATCCGCACCCCGACCTCCTATCAACCGACACTTTCTACTACGCCTTCACACCCTCTCACCTTCTCCCACTCCCCCACTTTACCATCCACCTCTACCACACTTACCCCTACGCCTTCTAAACCCCTTATCATCCGTCCACCATACATAACCCCGTCTTTCTCCACCACATCACCACTAATGCCTTCAAAACCACTCATCGCCCACCATCCACCTCAAAACCTTTACCCGTTTCAAACCTTACCTCCACCTCCACCTTCCAAACCCCTTATCCTTCATAATCCGCGCGATATCCCCTCTACCTCCGCCATGCCTCCACCTAACAAACCCCTCATCAGAATCCCTGCTCCCGTCATCACCCCTGCTTCATCAACCATTCCTCCACTACTACCCCTCAAACCCCTGTTAAAACCCACTGCTACCCCCACAGAGGTACAAAAGCCACAGGCAATGGTGCTCCGGAGTGGAAGGATTTTCCACAGGGTTTTCCCCCACAACAGTCAGAATCCCGAGCAATCTCAGCCAGAGAAGGATGATGCAGAACAACCAGAAAGAGCTATCCCTGGAACACAGTATGATCTACTGAAACACTTGGACAAGACGCCTGCCCGGATCTCCATCCTAGAGCTACTTCAAAGATCCACATCCCACCAGGCGGCCTTGATGGAATATCTTCAAAAGGTCATGGTTAATGAAGACCTCCCCGTGGAGAAGATTTCGACCGTCCTGACCCCAACAGACACACAACCGGCCATCATGTTCCACAACTACGAGCTCGCTCCCAAGGAAGCTCGGAAATATGCATTGTGTATTTCAATAAAAATTAATGGGGTATCCATAAACCTGTGTCTTGTCGACACGGGTGCGTCCATAAATGTGATCTCCATGAGCACTCTTCAGTTGTGTGGGGTTGACGAGGAACAAATAAGACCTTCCTCGATCACGGTCACGGCCTATGACAATAGCAAAAGGCCGCCGCAGGGGATGATTATTCTGAAGGCAGAACTAGGCCCCATGGCAATTCCCACGGAATTCCATGTCCTCGACATGGACCCCACATTTAAGGCTATACTGGGTCGCCCTTACATCGAAGCCATGGACGCTGTGCCATCCACCAACCATCAGTGCCTGAAGTTTCCTTACAATGGGAGAATTATTAAAGTGGTCAGTACACCTGTCCTTCACACAGTGGATGCTATCAACACCTCTCTGCCTTCTGTTTGGCCGTCTCATCGGCCCATATTGTCACTGCTGGACGTACGTGATCCATCTCATGTTCCACTAGCACCAAAGGAGCCGGTCAGGGCAACCGCAACATCCTGTCTCCCTTTTCACTCCAAAGGTTGGGAGATTATGAGGAACATCGGCTATCAACAGGGAAAAGGTCTAGGCGCACAGTTACAGGGTATGCTCAAGCCGCCAAAAGAAATTAGGCCGAACCGTAGGTTTGGCCTAGGCTTCAAAGGACCGTTCAAGGCAGATTGGAAGCCCCTCACGTGGACTCTATCAAACCACTTCAACAGAGGGCCCGTTGTTCAGATGGGGGATCACCCACGAGAAGCATATGGAGGATCACATGCTGTATATTTGGCTGAAAAATGTCCGAGGATCACCAAAAGAGGCAAGATCAAAGATCCGGAATGCGAGTGGGACAAATGGTTCGACATATGGGACATTTCCGTTACACTGGAAAGGATGTTCTCATCTCCACAGCTTGAAGGACCACCATTGATCTCCGAAATACCAGAGAATATTACCACTCTTGCCAAGGTTCCAAACTATCCTCGTCCTCGCCAGAAGGACTCTGTCATCAACGGATCTTCATCCGTCCTCAACATTGCCGTCAACGGCTCATTAGCCGCCATCCTCTCCATCCACTCGTCTCAGCCTTTGCTGATATCTTCTTCCTGGGCCAGACAATTGTCTGATGATCTTCCCAGGTCCCCTTCTTTGCTTACATACCTACGCGGGCTTTTCAACCCGCGCCAGGTCTTCAACCATGATCTGCTCTACGAGCCCCACAATCCTCTAGCCATAACCACTTTCCTCTCTCCTCCAATCTCTTTTCACTGCTTTGTCATTAAAAATGAAAACGAAAAAAAAACGTCAATTTTCAAACTCTCCAACAACACATCTTCGTTGAGGAAACCTCCTACATCTCCCACGGGTGCGTACCGCCTTGCGGACCACCCGTCCAAGGTCCGATGAGCGACCTTTTCTACCCCTCCTCTGAGGGGTCTTCTCCTGTACATTCTACACCATCCTCTTCGTCTTCCTCTTCTTCTGTAAATATTGTCAATCAATCTAGGAATGATAGGCCAAGGGTAGTACCTAGGAAGAAATCCAAGGGTAGGCAGATCCCTCGTCGATTCCTTCTGGATTTGGCCGCCAGGTGTCAGGCCCTTCTTGCCATCCCCCAGTTGTTAGAAAATCCCATCCAGCTACCCGAAATAGAATGCGAGGGCGACTGTGCATCTGATGAAGGGTATGGAGTCTACGAGATCACGAATGAAGAATGCCCCACTGAAGATGAGGGTGAAGAATATGAGGATGCGGCGGGCGCATACGCTAGCGGAATGAGGAGATTCGACGAGCCGTCAACCGCCGTAGAAGAATCCACCAAAGAAGTCAACTTGGGGACTGAGGAAGATCCTAGGATCATCCTCATAAGTGACAACCTACCACCCTCTGAAGAAGAGGCATTAATTGAGGTCCTCAAGGAATATAAGGACACGTTTGCATGGAGCTACGAGGATATGCCGGGTTTGGATTCAACCTTGGTCGAACACCGTTTAACCCTAAAACCAGGGTCCATCTCGGTAAAACAAAGGTTAAGGCGTTTCCACCCTCAGATGGCTTTGAAAATGAAAGAAGAGGTCGATAAGCTCCACAAAGCCAGGTTCATTAGAGTCGTTCTTTATCCTCAATGGGTGGCGAACATTGTCCCGGTCATGAAGAAAGATGGGAAAGTCAGGATTTGCATTGACTTCCGGGACCTTAACCGCGCGTGTCCAAAGGATGATTTTCCCTTGCCTCACATTGATGTGTTAATTGATAACACGGCAGGTTTTGAAACCCTCTCTTTCATGGATGGATTTTCAGGATACAATCAAATTCGTTTGGCAGAAGAGGATCAGGAAAAGACGTCATTCACTACCCCTTGGGGAACATATTGTTACGTGGTCATGCCGTTTGGGTTAAAGAATGCTGGAGCTACTTACCAAAGAGCGATGATGGCCATATTTCATGACATGATGCACATATATTTGGAAGTGTATGTGGATGACTTATTGGTGAAATCAAGGACCAGGATGGAACATCCAGAAGTTTTGGCTAAGGTCTTGCAAAGGTCAAGAGAATTCCAATTGAAAATGAACCCGAAAAAGTGTGTGTTTGGTGTGTCGTCAGGTAAATTGCTGGGGTTCATTGTGAGTAAAAGAGGGATCGAGATAGATCCCGACAAAGCCAAGGCTATCAGGGATATGCCGCCTCCCAAGAATTTGAGGGAGGTCCGAGGTCTAATCGGGAGGTTGCAGTTTATTCGTCGGTTTGTGTCTCAACATTCACAAAGGTGTAGACCTCTCTACGAGTTGACCAAGCCAGGAGTAGAATTCCACTGGAATTCTAAATGTCAGAAAGCTTTTGAAGGGTTGAAGGAATATCTGGCTAGTCCACCCGTTCTCATTCCACCTAAACCAGAAAAACCTCTGATCCTTTACATCTCAGTCTTGGATGACTCCGTGGGAGCCGTCCTCGCACAAGCTGATGAAGAAGGCAAGGAACGGGCAACCTATTACTTGTCCAAACTTCTCAATCCCTGTGAGCAAAAGTACACCGGCATGGAGAAAACCTGTGCTGCCCTCGTTTGGGTAGTGCAGAAATTGAAGCACTACTTCTTGACTCACGAAGTCCACTTGATTGCTCGAATGAATCCTATCAAATTCCTTCTGGAGAAAGCCGTCCTTACGGATAGGCTAGCACGCTGGCAAAGTTTTCTCTCTCAGTTCGACATCACCTACATCCAGCAAAAGGCGATTAAAGGTTATGCCATAGCCGAGCATCTCGCTCACCATCCTCTTCCCAAGTTCGATCCCGTCCAATCAGAGTTTCCAGATGAGGAACTAATGTCCATCAACCAATCAGATGAGCCAATGTGGACACTATATTTTGATGGAGCTCTAAATTCTCAAGGGAGAGGAATCGGCATCGCCCTCCTGTCGCCGGAAGGCCTCACATACCCATTGGCATACCAGCTCAAATTTCCAGTCACCAACAATATAGCCGAATATGAAGCTCTTCTAGCTGGCCTAGGACTCGCTCATTCTTTTCGTATCACTGAGTTGCGAGTCGTAGGTGATAGTCAACTCATCCTTCGCCAGGTACTCACTAAGTATCGCACTCGCGATCCCAAACTCAAGCCATACCAAGAACTCACTGCTGCCTTTGCCAAACTGTTCACAAAACTGATCTTTGTTCATATCCCTCGTCATCAGAATATTCTCGCCGATGCCCTCGCCTCATTGGCATCATCCATAAGGTTCCCTCTAGGAAGATGGTTTAAGTCCATTTCCATCTACAAACTTCACGCCCCTGCAGTCGATGATGCTTCCTACGTAAACATCAAAGACATGATAGCAAGGAAGATCCTGCAGGAAGATATCCTTGAGAAGAGGGAGCTCATGTTGGCAGAGGTTGAAGAAGAACTGGCTGATGAAGAGAAACCATGGTTCTATGAAATTGTCAAATATTGCCAAGATCAGTCTTATCCTGAAGAGGCCACCACAGAGGACAAGAAAGCCATAAGAAGGGTGGCTCAGAAATACACATTGATCGGAGGTCTACTCTATAGGAGGAGCCTTACTGGTATTCTGTTAAGATGTCTTGGTGACAATGAGGTTTGGAAATGTGTAGAGGAGACGCACTCGGGTGTGTGCGGTGGCCACGTGAATAGTCAGATGCTCGCCAAGAAGATCATTCGTCAAGGCTTTTATTGGCCCACTATGGAAGAGGATTGTGCTGTCTATGTCCGTAGGTGTGTCAAGTGTCAACTTCACGCCGATAAAATCCATTCACCATCTTCCTCACTTCATCCAATATCCTCCCCATGGCCTTTCTCCATGTGGGCATTCGACATCATTGGTCCCTTAGGTGATCCCAATTCCCTCACCAAGCAGAAATCTTTCATCCTTACTGCAACGGAATACTTCACCAAATGGGCCGAAGCCGAAGCTTACACGGAAATCAAGGCATCAACAGTCTGCAAGTTCATCATGAAGAACATCCTCGCCAGATTCGGCGTCCCAAGCACGATCGTCACCGACAATGGGCCACAATTCATTTCTCAGGACCTACAGGACCTCTGCAAAAGGTACGCAATTGCATTGCATCATTCATCGCCTTATTACCCACAAGGTAACGGCCAAGCGGAGGCCACCAATAAAACATTGCTCAAAATCATCAAAAAAACCTGCGAGTCTAGTAAGTTTTCAGACTGGCCAGAAAAGCTTATCGAAGCCCTATGGGCCTATCGCACTTCAATCCGTACCCCCACCGGGCAGACTCCATTTGCCCTCACTTATGGTATGGAAGCGGTAGTCCCGTACGAGACTCTGATCCCTTCTCTCAGGGTACAATTGGATGAGGAATTTCCCCTCGACGATCGTCGTAATTCACTCCTCGCCCAGTTGGAACTCTTGGATGAGAAACGGCTGGCCGCCGCCGAACACGCGCGTGTGTATCAAAATAGACTCGCTCGCTTTTACCAAAAGAAAGTCGTTGAGAGAAAATTCAAAGTCGGTGAGATGGTCGTAAAAAGAATTTTTGTCAAACCTGGAGGGCCGCGTTCTAAGCTCCAACCCAATTGGGAAGGACCATTTGTAATTCAAGCCGTGTACCCTGGCAACGCCTACAAGCTAATCAACGCCGAAGGGACCGAGTTATCCCACCCTTGGAATGGGCTTTATCTTAAGAAATACTACCCTTAGCACAAAACAAAAAAAAATGAATGATGAAAAGATAAAAAAACATCAAAAACAAGGAAATATTGAAAACCACTAAAAATATGGAAAATTCAAAATGCCGATGCCTGGCAGGCACCATGTAGTTAAGTCCCTGCATCTAACCTTCATGTTAGGATAGGGCCCATTAAGGCTTGGTAGGCACCGGGTCTTGGTTTGCCAGAACCGTGGAGACCCCTGTCCGGCCACGTCGGCCTATGCTCGCTCGAAGGAAGCTAACATGTGTTCACTTATGTATTTTATTCAAAAAAGTTGGTAGCATCACCTACGGTAGGGCCACACCTAGAAGATCTCCGGAAGCTGTAATCTTTATTCTTTTCTCTTCGACCAAATGAGACAGTCGGCGCCCTTAAAACGCTGAGCATGAGAAACCAAAACTCAAACCCCAAAGGCAAGAGTAGGACCCATTTCCTCGAGCATCGATCAGAGCACGAGAAGAGGGCAGTGTCCCCGCAGGCATACGAAGAGGGAGCCCACCAATGTCAAACGACTATATCTCCCTCACAGAAAGAAATACAAAATCAAAATCAAGAGAAAAGCCTGGTCGTGACCGTGCCTGGTACAATAAACGGAACCCCTCAAAGCAAAAGTCTGAATCCACAAAGGGGGGCCGTGGAATGTAAATGCTCGAGATTTGGTCCGAAGTTGTCCGAAAGGAAAGAGTTAATGGGCCCTTATTCGCTCGCCGGGTTAACGGCTTTGCCGGTCCTCTCAGGAGGTTTATCCCCTACGCTCTTCCTTCTCCCTCTAAAGATGAAGGTTCGATGGAGTTTCTGAAAGGTGAAAACTGCCCAGGGTCTGCGACCTTATTTTAATATACACATTTTGGTTGCCTACTTTGAAAAGCAAAAGCTATCACTGCAAAGGAGTCTCTGTGTTTCTGGCTGGTCAAGACCCCTGTTTACCACCTTGATGTTTTCTTGTTTAACCTCGGGCTTAGGCCAATGCAAGCGCGTCACCTATGGGTGCGACGGCGTCTGATTCCGGGTCAGCGTCGCGCGGTTGGTCGTTAGGGTTCCAGGGTGTTCCATCTTATACCATCTAGAGTTGTGAGGAAACAGACCCGGGTCGGGCAAATCATCTACCTCAAACACCTTTTGGGTGAATCCCTGTGGTCGGAAGCAACTGGGAGCCTAAGCATGGTATGACGGTATTGTCATCAGGGTAAGTCTTAGCCGGCGGGATCGTCATTCGAGGGGTCTAGAGGCCCAAATCAACCTAGATGTGCACTTAGGATACCTGGGAGGTTAGTAAGAAACCCCTGTCTCACGTAGGTTAGGTGCCATTTGGGTGCTTGCCGGGCGTTAGCAATAAAAAAAATTGAAATGATAAAAGCAAAAAAAATATATAAAAGAGAAATGTACATATTTGCAAACAAAAAAATCTTTTTATGATAAATAAAAAAAAATGTCAAATATAAAAAAGAAAACAAATCAATTTTGCATGATTGCATTTACGTGCATCATCTCACTTTAATACCGCTTGCATTCGTGTGCTTGCCTGTCGCATTTATCATCACCGCATCTTTCCCTTGCCTTCGTTAAATAAAGGCTTGGCCCCTTGACCAGTTATCAAGGACAGTCACAGTGACCATTTGCCTATTGAGCAAGGGGCCAAGTCAGAACAGAAATTCTGATTTGTTTGTTTCAGTGATATGTGCAGGGATTCAGGTAACTGAAGCAAAGGTGAAAAACAAACAAACCAAACCTTGTGTTTTATTCCAAAAAAAAAAAAACTAAAAATTTACATCAAGTTCCGCCCTCTCTCTCTGCATTACTCGTCCCACTACTCTCCGGGCAAAACACTCTCAAAGGTGCTACCCAACTACGAAAAGCGGTACTCCTGCCGCTCTGTACTCCTCTTCCTATTCCCACATCCCGGCATTGATCCGCGGAAGCAGCAGAGAAGCTACCAACACGAAAGCCACGCTCTCGTGCTTTTCGGTAGCGCTCCTCACCATCTCTCAGCCACTGTTCAGCAAGACCAAGGCCGATTCGGAGTTCGAATAGTTGGGCCTCCATGGCCCTTCGCTCCTCCCTTTCAGCCAAACTGTTGGCTCTTTCTCTCTCTGCGTTTCTTTCCCTCTCTGCCCGTTCTCTCTCACGGTCTTCCCTCTCTAACTGGAGAGTGATCCTCAGTTCCATAGCATCCCTGGATGAGTCGTCATCAGGATGACGCCGCAGTTCCCTCTCCAGTTCTGCTATCCTAGCCTCCTTATGCGCAGCTTGGGCAAGCGCTTCTTCCGTCTCCTTTTCCTGCCGAGTGTACCATCTCAGATACGCGATAAGGCGTAAACAAAGAGAACTCAACGCTGAAACTTTTACCTGTATACGGAGCATTCCTTCTGCCTCCGCAGCACGCTGCGTGACGTGAGCAAGTTGCTCATGAAGCGAGTCAAGTTCTGAGGTGGGAATCCACAAGCTGGAAGAGGCACCACCTACTCCCATCGCTGGGGAGGCTGCGCCAATCTGGGCATGCTACGACCATGTGAATTAGCAGCCAACATCTAGAATCTGGGGTTTTAACTAGGAACGTACTGTACACCTACCAAGGCGCTCGTAGCTCCGCGGGCATCGCCCAACTGTTGTTCCATCTCTGCCAAGCGAATTCGTAAATTCGCTATCATGGCATCCCGGACATCCTGCAGCCTTACAAGTCAGCATTTTTACCAAAAAAAACCAAGAAAAGGAGAAAGAAGAGAAGAGAAAAAGAGGAAACCTACCTCCACAAGTCCCCGGGGTTGGAACCGTTCTGCGTACTTTGTCCTATATAGACGCAAGTAGTCCTCGCTGTCCCGCGCCTGTGATTCTACAATCGTGCCACCCCGTTGCCAGTCCTCATACTGTTCGGGGAATCGCACGCGCCAGTCAATGCAAGTCGCCGGTCCCCGCGTCTTTCTCCCGACACGAGGTGGCGCAGCTGAATCCACCCATTCTTGAGCCAGTCCTAAAGTCCTCATAACTAATCGTAGCCGAAGCGGCTCGATTTCATTCAGGCAGTGCATCCATAGTTCCCGTCCGAACCGGGCACGACTTGCTAGAACCCACGGCTGGTTGGCATCGACCATGTCTGAGTAGGGTCTCCAGTTTACCATCGCCGTAGGGAACTCCTGTAGCTCCCGCCTTAACACCATCAGTTGGTAGGTTAGGGGTGCCGCACTCATGACGGGTTCCCACCGCCTGGCTAGCGGCACCATCACGGGTCGCCAATGTCGAGCTCTCCCCATAGGGAGGTAATAATAGCTCCATAACTGCTCGGCGCAGGTCATCAGCACCTTGCGAAAACAACAAAAAAAATACAAAACAAGCAAAACCAAAAAAAAAATACCTGGATGAATGGTGTGAAACCACTCACAGTCATCTCACGATCCGTTTCTTGGAATAGGCCTGCAAACAAGTGTGCCAGCATGGCGGCTCCCCAGGCATAATACCCTACTCTTCCAAGGTCTGACAGCAGCTCCAGGAAGCAACATTGGATACCATCCCCTTTCGAGCTCAGTACCAATCTCCCCAAAAGGAAGAGGAGAAATCTCCTCAAATCTATGTCACATCTTTCCCAGTTGCCGAAATCTGTGCAGTACACGGCACGGCATCCTATTTCCATCCTTTCCATGAACTCTTCTGAGGATTCGTCGTCCCGCCGACGAGTGTCGATGAGCCCTAATGCATCCATAAGGGACGCCCTAGCTACCGACCTGTTCTTCCGACCATCTAGGTCCAAACCCAGTAACTTCTGGGCACCTTCTCTGTAGTCCGCGTAAGTGACTCCGGTCACTGCCTCGCCTTCTACCTTCAGGCTTGTGATCCGGACCACATCCTCCAAGCTGGGCACCATGTGCCCCCAGGGCATCAGGAATGCCCGGCTCACTGGGTCCCATCTCTCACACAAGGCTTGGATCAGACCAGGTCAGGCTTGATCGGCTCGATCCGAAGGAAGGTACCAAATCCCATCACGTCTAGCCTCGCCTTCTGAAAATCTGGGAGGCCCCTGTACGCTGCTACTACCAACTCCCATAAGATTTGTGATTTCATCACAACCTACACATACAAGGAATGGGGGTGAGGTTTGGTCAGAAGAAAGGAAGAAAAAATGAGAAAAGGGCAAGAAAACTTGGCTTACGAGTTGTGATTGGGCCCTTTCGCTGAAGTGCCCTTCAAAGTCTGAAAGCCTCCTGGAACTACTACCACTGGACCTGCTTCTCTTCGAGGAATGGGAAGATTCGCCCTCCATCCAACTCTCAGAATTTTGAACTCCTCCTCTCCCGTAAGAACTTGTGCTCCTCGAGTTATTCCTCGATATACCTGGGAAGATAAAAGGGACAAGAATTTATAGAAATGGAAGGAGTGCGGGCCAAGATTGCCTCCATCACCTGTCGATGATAGCCCTCGCAATGAGACACCGGCCAAGCGGCCCCATGTGTCGCTTCACCGCTCGCACAGGGTGATTGACTGGACGAAGAATAGGACGAATAGCCCCTATGTTGTCTAGGGATACCCTATCATGTTTTGGAGGACGCCCGCAAAATTTGGCACAACATCCGGGAAAAGGAACTAGGGCCGTCAGTATTGACTTCGACGGCAGATTCCCGTGGAAAATGGTCACAATAAGACGTGATTCTCCGCTCGAGGCGGAGTCTCGACAGATCCGTCACATGGGAACAGTGCAAAGGAGAAGAAGTGTAGGGAAGAAGGAACGCACAAGAGGACAAACAAGCATCAGAAAATCACTCCATTCATAATTCTACATAAGTTGTCAAAAACATCATAAACATAAAGAGGTGACGGGTCCGCTAGCCCGCCAATCCTCACCATCACTCATCTCTCCGGGCACTCTCCTCCTCTCCCCCGAGGTGAGGGTCCCTCAGAAGCCTCCAGGATCCCCGTGCGGTAGCACCTGCCTCGCCTCTTGGCGCCTGCTCCGCAGCAGTGACTCGCTGCTCCTCCCCTGGCGTGGCGAAGAAGCCACTGACGGCAAAGCGACCGGACTGGCGGAGTCGCTCCCCGAACTCTCGCGCTCTCTCGTAGCGCGTCTCCATCCCTCCTAGCCTCTGCACGACGGCCTGAAGGCCCAGCTGGAGCTCCCTCACTTGGGCCTCCAAGGCCCTCCTCTCGGTCAGATCCCGCTGTCGCTCGGACCTTCTCTCGGCTTTCTCTCTCTCTGCCTCTCTCCTCATCATCTGTAGAAGAACCCTTAACTCCAGGATGTTTGGAGAAGGTCTCTCCTCACCGCGATGCCGCAGCTCCGCTACAGTCGCCACCCAGGCGTCACGCTCCTCTTCCGCCCGGGTCGCGCGGGCCACCGCACCGGCAAGTTGCTCCCGGAGGGAGGCAATCTCGAGAAAAGGGGCCGAGGAACTGGAAGATCCGCCAGCCACTCCCACCGTCGCTGTCTGCTGGGCACGCTGGAACAGAATAAATAACGGCCGTCAGTGAAACTCCAAAATCTGAAGTTAAAAGTGCGGCACATAACTTACCAGGAGCGACAACTCATGTTGAGCGACGGCTAGCTGCCGCCTAGTCTCTGACAGTTGGGCGCGCGAGCCGCCGATGCCACGCGTGTCCCCAGCTTGGGGAAGCCCCGCGTAACTCTCTCTCTGCCGCCGCAGGAAGTCGACACTGTCCTGCACCAGTATACCCCCTTGCTGTCCAGGGAGACGTACGGGCCAGTCCTCGAGCCTCGCCTTGCCGCGACTCTCCCTCCTGACGCGGCTCGGCTCGTCCGCACTCGCCCACTCATCGGCCAGACCTAGGGTCCTTGCCATGTCCTGCACCAAGAAAGGGGTCCCGCATCAGTCAAAAAGAACGCGTCCCCTGTCTAGGACGCATCCATCATTTAAGTGCAACACTCGCCGAACCCTTTCCCCCTCGCGCGGCTCGCTTCAAAACTCAAAATGACTTAAAAGAGGAAAAGATCGGAGGACTTACCAGACCGTGTTCACCTCCCTCCGCGACATCGGGCCCCTCGGGTCCCTCGGGGGCCCGAAGCGGCCCTTCCTCCTCCATGGACGTCGTTCCATGTTCTTGCGTGTCCCTCCTCGGGCGAGGAGTTCCTCGTCCCTCTCCACCTTCGCCGTGGTCCAGACCACCGAACTCCATCGATCGAGGGGAAGAAGACGAAGACGGGCGAGCGAGTTTCGGCAGAAGGCGGGCTCGTTTGCGGGTAAGGCACGGGAGAAGAAAGGTCGCCCGGTGCTTTAAATTTGAATTCGAGGGTTAAGACGCGTCCTCACGCCTGGACGCGCCCAAAAGAAAGAGAAAAGGGGATCCCTCTGTGCGAGGCGTAGTTCCCTGCTGTTTAGGGTAAGGTCTCGTGAAGCGTGCCTCGAAACAATTTGGTGCAAGAGAAGAAGTGTAGGAAGGGAAGATCGCTACAGGACAGAACGTGTCACATCAGCGGTCATTGTCAAGATTTTGTCTGGATCTCCTTTGTACTGTGGTGCGATTCTGCTGTGATTCTGCTACTTTCTGATGTTGCTAACCTTTGCTAATCTGTGCAGGTTTTACTAACGGACGTCTTTGTCCTGTCTCCTGTCCCACCTTTCATTGGTTGGTCCCACCATGTCATGCATCGTAGTATATGATACGTACGCTACTAGAACATGCAGAGGACCGTGCGGCCCGAACGAATCTGGGATCTGAGTTCCCCTTCAACAAAAACGGTGATGATCCCGGAAGAATTTGGGTTGTACGGATAGGCCGTCAATTTGTGATAGAATGGGGACGACGGTTCCATTCAGTGAGTTGGTGCGCGGATAAACGGGCCCCAGCCCAGTATCAGCTCACCGGGTCGGTATCCTGACCCGTTCTTCACAAGTTGACAATATTATCCTTGGCTATTTTCTATTTTAGTTTGTTTTAAAATTTTTCTTTGAACCCAGCATGCATTCATATAGGATTTTGATTTATTGCGGAAGATCATTCAAGCGATTCGATTGTGAAAGCCGTTGTGTTTCAATTCCTACAAATATGAGATATTCCACTCTGAATGAAATACTGAGTTTCTTTGAGACAGCCCTACGCTGCTCTTCCAAAGGAGACCCTTGTTTGGACAGACCCTCAGATATTCCTTTACCTTTTTGACCCACCTTGGCCGCAGCACTTCCACATTGGCTGGTAACCGCTCCCCAAAGGTGAAACCTCCGGTTTATGACCCAGGTACTTCCACACCGAGAAGTTGGTCTTCTTTTGTTTCGTGCCTGAGTGCACATCTCACCCTCCCTTATTTGATCTCCGTCCAAGCAATCGTCAATATTTGAAAGACCTCCTTCAAGGTCGCCTCATTGAAACTTCAGGAAAGATTCCAAACAGTAACGTCACAAGCGTGTCTCATCACACCTTGGCATCAACTTATCAGTCCGCTCCCACTCCATTTCACTCCACTTCGATACCATTCCACTACGTATCGCTCCCTTGCAAAGCAGACGCCAAGGCGGGGCAGCTGTAGACACGCCATTCTGACGTCTCCTGAGAAAGTCTCATATTACTATACAACGTCCCGCGACGGCTTACGCGTTTTGAATCACTTGAGTGCTTCCTTTTCTTGAGTCTTCTTCCGCCCTTTTCGGCATCCGGAATCGTCTCGTCACGGCATTCGGACGGCATCAACACCAGTCGAACGCATCAGGAGGTTCCGGAACCAAGAAGGATATCTGCCGGGCGGCCGCCGACGCCCGATCTAAGGACCCGGGTGGGTCTTAATGGGGGCGTCCAGGCCCCTGGACGCCCCCATGATTTTAATTTGTTTTATTCTTTTCTCAGGGCCCAAAACCAAATATAAAAATATAAAAAAATATATATTTATGGAGGCGTCCAGGACCCTGGACGCCTCCATAAAAATAAAAATAAAAAATAAGTGTAAAATGCCAGTTGGCATACAAAAACAAAAAAATAAATAAAATTATATATATATTAATGGAGGCGTCCAGACTCCTGGACGCCTCCATAAAAACAAATAAAAAAATAAAAATGCCAGCCCTTGTATAAAAGACAAAAGAAAAATAAAAAAATAATAAACTTTTGGAGGCGTCCAGGCCCCTGGACGCCTCCATCAACTCACTCACGGGCGCCGGCCACCGACGACGGTTTGTCGTGTGTGAAAAAAGCCAAATTTAGAGACGTCCAGCTGACTGGACGCGCCCATTTCTGAATCACGAGGCGCCGCTCACAAAACCACGCGTTGTGCCAAACCGCGTGCGGCCGTCGTCGGTTTTCGGTGGACCTGTTAGAGGCGTCCGGGACCCTGGACGCCTCCACAAAAGTATTCCAAAAAAATCAATAAAAATAGAATAAAATATTATTTCGGCCCTGATGGAGGTGTCCAGGGTCCTGGACGCCTCCACCTTCCGGAGCTCTATAAATAGAGGCCCACCCCCTCAGTTCTAGGGAGAGCTAAGCAGTGATCCGATAGGCTGCCGGAGCCCAGAGGCTACGGAGTCATTTTTCTAACCCGTGGGGTCTTTTGTAGGTGGAGGTTCTGCCGGCTTCTCGGGTGCCTACGCTCGCGAGAGGAAGGTCGTCTTCATCCACCGCGCTTCCCCGTCGTCCCCACGCTGCCGGAGCTCCGCCGGATTTCACCCTCGGCTCATCCAATAAGCTTTTTCTTCCCCTTTTTCTCCATAGTTCTTTACATTCATCATATTGCATCCTCTATCCCCCTTCACAAGGGCGCCTCTTCTCTTATACTTCTTGCATCCATCATCTCATTTTCCTCCTACTCGAGTCCGAGAGGGGTTTAAAAGATAACACCAACCAGGTGTGTGTCTTGCCATCATTTCGTTATTTTTACCGCGAGGATTTGAATACTACACCTCCATCTTTCTAATCCACTTGTCATTTATTTGTCGTTGTTTTGCAAGGGTACCCGAGGAAAGCCCTCTCCGTCGGCCGGCCGGAAGGAGAGGAAGAAGCAACCCGCCATGTCCCGCTCTTGAGGTAGGCGCGATCACTTTCTTATTTTGGGGTCTTTCGGCCCCTGGCGATCACATCTTTTCATCGAGGCCGCGGCGAGTCACTTCCCCAATGGCCGTTTAAATTTCTGTTTCCTATATTCTCTTTATATTTTGTTAAATTCTGCTTATATCATCGAGGCCGCGGCGAGTCACTTCCCCAATGGCCGTTTAAATTTTCGTTCCTATATTCTTTCTATATTATATTATATTTTGCTCATATCATCGAGGCCGCGGCGAGTCACTTCCCCAATGGCCGTTTAAATTTCCGTTCTTATATTCTCTCTATAATCTGTTATATTCTGCTCATATCATCGAGGCCGCGGCGAGTCACTTCCCCAATGGCCGTTTAAATCTCTGTTCTTATATTCTCTTTTATGTTCTGCTATATTTTGCTCATATTCTCGAGGCCGCGGCGAGTCACTTCCCCAATGGCCGTTTCAATTCTTGTTATTTAATTTCTGCACCATTCCCGTCCCCCGAGGTCGCGGCGAGTCACTTCCCGCTATGGCCGTTTGAACCCCATATCTTGCTATATTATACTTGTCCCGCTCGCCCCGCCGGAGCAATCTCCCGTGGTGGCCCCTTCTCTCTCTTCTCTCATCTCTGTGTTGCAGCAAACAGCAAAACAAACAAAAAGAAGAGCCCGCGCGCTCTCCGCATCCTCTTCCCCGCACCATCGAACTCCGAACCGCGTGACGTCGCTCACAGCCACTAGGTAGACCATCGTCCTTGATCGGACAACGGGTGTAGTGTATGCGGCACGACAGAGTCGATGCCGGTTCATTGGGCAGGCTTGATCGCACTGTCAGTTGGTTGTGAGTTTGTCTCGGCTCTCCTAAGGTGAAGTCCCCGTGTCCATACGGGGTGATTCGAGGCTCTGGCAGCTTGAGAAATCTTCCATATGTTGACCTTTATCGGCTTCCGTGCTTCAGCGGGCCGGGTCATTCGTCCTTATGGCTTGGTCGCCGACGATCATATTTTGGGTGCCAACAAATGCCCCCCAGACGTGGGTGTTGCGAGCAAGGCACGAGTGCAGCAGGGCCGACAGATGAATTTCACCCGGAACGATTCCCTCTTCAATTGACAGGAGCCTGGGATGGCTTTTAATTTGGCACGGATATTAACCCGGCGCCGTTTAGAAGTTAATACGGCGTGGGTAATCCGACGCGCCCCCTTGGCCTAGGACGTTAATCCGGCGCGGCCCTTTGTGTATTCCCGTTGATCAAGCGCGGCCTTGGCGCTGGGGGTTGATCCGGCGCGCCTTTCCCCGACGCGCCTTTTGCTTACGGGCTTTTTAATCCGGCTCGCCAAATAGCGCGCCGGTTTAACAAGGGGGAGACTTCCCCTATTTACTTCTTTCTTCCTCGTTTTTTCTTCATCGTCTCTCATTTGACGATTTTCTTTCTCTCTCCTCCCTTTCTTCTCTCCCTCTGGTGCCGAGTGAGCTAAGGGCAAGAGCGGCGGCGGCTCTTTCCTTCGGGGTGAGCGAGGTGCTATCCATTTGGGTTTCGAACCCTTTCTTTGGGCCCCGGGAGGCTTCTAGCAGGGCTTGCCCTCGGAGCTATTTCCCCCGGGTGTTCCTTTGGCGTCGGTGTAATGCCGATGGCTGCCTTTTAGCGGCCGTCCCTTTAGTGGACGCGTTTCCGCTTTCCTTTGGCAATCTTCCATGCTGGGGAGACTCTGCCGAAATTTTTTCAGAAGTCTACCTTTGATTAGCATTTTTCTGACTTTTGCTTATCATTTGATGTGCTTCTTTGCAGCTATTATGGCATCCGGCTCTTCTTCTCGTGCCGTGATGACGTGGGCGAACGTCAATTCCCTTGATCGGGGGCACGGTCAAGTGGCCGTGGTTGCGGAATCTTCAGATTCGGAGACAGACACTGTGGATACCAGCCATCTCCTCATTCTTGGGGGCGACTCCTTTCATTATGATAGGGAAGGTGTCGCCAGGAGGGACTATCCCAAAGACAAACACATGATGTCCCTTCTCCAACGCTTCAACCTTCAAGGGAAGAGGGACATGTTCGTTGTCCGAAAACTTGAGCAGGCCCTACTGGTGGAGAGAGACAGTCTGACGGACTGCGTGGTGCGGGGAAGACCCATTTATCTCCCCGGAGAGGTTAGGAAATGGAGCGTCGTGCTGGGATTGCAAGATTTGGCTCCAGAAGACGGGCTGCTGACTAGGGCCCTTGAATTTGTACCCGCTCGATGGAATGATTCCGCGGGCAGAGTAGACCGGGAGAAGTCGATCTTTGGCTTATTTCTTGCCCCGCTGAAGTGGGGGTACAGAGAAGAATCATTCTTGCTGGATTGCTTGGCGGTCCGCTTCAAGCACCAGATATCTGTGGGGTGGTTTGCCGAGCTGAGGGCCACCGACGCCCACGCATTCAGGCCCGGAGCAGTGGAGTTCACAGACTATGTGTTGCATCATTATGCTCCAATTCTGACCAGGGCTGGCGTATATCATAGAGTGTATGCTTCAAGGCACCAGTATCCAATCTCCCGGGGCTTGTGCTGTGGTATGATCGAGGTATTCTGCCCCGAATATAACACTTTCTACACTTCAGAGGGAGAGACCTCTTTAGACTTGTGGAGCCTATCACAGCTCAGCAGCCTACCCATTGATGGGGAACCGTATGAAGAAGTTTGTTGGCCTGACTGGCTAAAGGATCAGACCGATGGTGACGGTCGGTATCTGACGGGTTACGCCTATCGATATCTGATGAAGGCGTACCGCACCCTCTTTCATTCATCGCACGACACGAGGGAAGCTCGGAAGCCAGGCGAGAAGCGAAGGGTGCGAATGGGCACCTGGCTTCAATATTTCTTCAATGGGAAGAATAAGTACGAAGACTTTCCTCTGATAGCGCCAGTGACTCAGAAGCGGAAGAAGAGGGTGCGACGCCAGGCCGCTTCGTCATCTTCTTCGAGAGGAGGGCATGGGAAAACCCAAACCCTACCGATGTTGATGCAGTCACTCACTGTGCTGCATATCTGGTTTATTGGCACTGTTCTTTCACTCTTCCGCAAGGTGACGAAAGCGTGATCAGGGCGGAGGCCATTTATCCGGCCTGTCTCATGGCTTGGGGCACCAAGCTGTCTCTTTGCCCGGTGGCCCTGTGTCTTATTTACAAGATATTGGGAGACTTGCACAAGACGCGTCTTCCCAGAAGTCTTCGGACGGTTGGTCCGTTACATTTTTTTAATGCTTGGGTTTGTACCCTGTTCCTCGAGGCGGCTCCTCGGGCGTTACAGGCGGTTCCTCTTGTTCCGCGGATGATAGAGTTCGCAAGCGCCGAGCCATCTTTACTAGAGGAGAAACTCTACACCATTCGGGGCAAATTGGCCCGTATTCCCACGGATTCCCCCGGGGTCCTTCATTTTTGGAGCTTAGCTGCCCACTCTAGCCCGCTGGTGAACAGGACGAGGCAGTGTAAGCTCTTCGAGACTAAGGAGTATATTCATCCGCTTTCCGGGGCCAAATGTACAAGGCCTATTCTTGAGCCGGAGTTGGTTGATTGGGCGCTAGCTATCAGGCCGAGTGTCCTTGTATTCCGCAAGAGCGGCATTCTGTGGTTGGAGCTGTACTACCCGTTCCGCTTCAGTTGGAACTTCGGCTACGACCAGCACATTCCACATTCTTCTTCACAGTTTGCATTGCCCAACAGGCATAGGGCCGGGCAAGTTTCAAATGATGATGCCCGGATATGGTGGGACTTCTTCCATCATCGGGAGGATGTTTCTTTCGGGGTGCCAATCCCTGCCCGTTTCCCCCGCGTCACGCCTAAATATATCAAGTGGTGGAACGCGCGGACGGGATTTTATAGGAGCTCCCGACGAGAGTGCTGGGCCGTGGCAGAGCACAGGTTCCTGGATTCCCAGCCAGAGCCGGTTCTTGACATTGAATCTTCTTATTTGAAGAAGTTGAAATCCTGGACCAATACAGAAGTGAAGGCCTATCTGGAGGCCCGCAAGGTTGTAAAAGGTCGCAAGATGAAAGTTGAATCGAAGCTGCCCCCGATCAACAAAGATGATTATGTGAAAACCCTTCGGGGTTTATGTCGGGTAAGCAGCAAGAGGGTGATTCTTTAGCAACTCCCTCTGCCAGTAGAGGAGCCTATCTCGGCTGTGGCCGACTGGCATCCTGAGGTGGATAGGTTGTACCCCTATCGGACCTTCATCTGCAAGGAAGACAGGCGGGATGCCTTATACGACAACACCCCCTGGCTATTTGCGCTTCTTCGCTCACATGGTCTTTCAGTGGGTGGTCCCAGTGAAGCCATCTTGGACCGACCTCTTCACATCTCTTTCAAATATGCTGACAGATGGGGGCTGGACCATCTGAGCCTATACTATCTCTTGTCTTCTCGTGGTCACGAGGACCTGGCACTGCTGACCGAGCCGAGTGAGAAGATCGGAGATTTATGCTGGCTTATTCGCGAGGCAGCTTCGAGAGACAAAACGCCATCGCTATATTATTGGCCTCTCTTCCCCTTCTATACGGGGCCGGCAAGTATGTTCCGTTTCTTCATTCAGGCCTTTCGGCCAGCTTCTTTCTTTCATTGTGGTGCATCATTCTCACCTGTGTGCATGTGCAGTCCGACCGACTTCAGAGGAGACCCGGCACTTTAGGGAGTTGATAATAAAGGCCCAGAAGCCAGTATATTTTGAAGTTCCCGAGCCGGCCCCGACTACGACGCCACTGCCTCCTGGCGATTTGAGAAAGCGGACTCGATCTCAGTTGAGAGAGGCCGTTGGGAAGGCGAAGGCGGCGGTGACCCGAGTGACACGGGCGCGCCGAAAGAAGGCCGCAGAAAGAGAATCAGCAACCGCTCTTCTTTCGGTTGTATTCTTCAAAGAGTTTGAGGCCTCTCGGACACAAAGGCCAGAAGCTGGAGGTAGGCTCTTCTTTTCTTCATAGTTCGTTAGTCCAGTTTGACTGCCTCGGCTAGCTCATGCTGACGGTTGTCGACGCAGTTGCCGCGATCGTCGGGCTGGAGGCGACGGTAGATGTTGCGGCTAGGGAAGGGGCAGAGGAAATCCCTACTGCTCCCGTAGAAAGAGATCTGCCTTCCCCAACACCCATAAAGGATATGGAAGGTAATTCATAGTTTACTTGCGATACCACCGCAAATCTTCATGCCTTCAGCCGGCTTGACCCTTTTCTGCCGTAAATATCAGTTGATATACAACCGTCACTGTTTCCGGGCTAGGAGAGTGCCGAAGAAGCGATTATCCCAGGGTAGGGTGAACTTGTCCTCGAGATCCCACCCACCATTGCTTCTTGTATGGAGAGCACGGGGGAAGTTCCTGTTGAGGGTGATGCTTCTGTTGGTGAGGCTCCTGCTCTGATGGTGGAGCGTCCCGAAAGAGCAGAGGGATCCTCCTCCTCTGAACAGGTTGATTATGGTGGCGGCTCTAGTGATGAGGAGTTCCCACCTGTTGACATAGAGACGGAGGATACCGGGGCATCCTCGGCCTATGAAAGCGATCATCTGACTTTCAGCCCACCCCGGTTGTCGTGGAGTGGTTTTGGGCCATCAGGCTCGCTCGTAAGCGGAGAGGCTGGCGCCGGAGAAGTTGCTTTTAGAGATTTAAGCTTAGTATCGGCCGAGGTAAGGACTCATCCATGGTCGGTGTATGCCGCCCTTCCTCCCTTTTCCTTTCAGCCTCTTGATGTATATATTTCTTGTGCATACTGAGGTGGTACTGCCAACCATGATGGTGCAGATACCACTCCCGGCTCTAGGCACGGGCCATGCAACTCTCCCATCCGTCCTTCGGCCTATCGCGCTGCGATACCCTAAGGACTATGCAGCGGTAATGACTCCAGCTGGACCCGGAGCACTGGTGAGGGTTCATAGTTTGGCAACAGTTGCGGACTTTCATCCTTTAGAAGTCACACAAGAATCAGCTCTGGAGAAGGGTGGCCCCTCTGAAATAGAAGCCGGAGAGATCGTCGAAGAACAGATGTCCCTGGCTCTTGATATTCCTGTTGCACCTCCATCCCAAGGGGCAGGCAAGGAAATTGTTGTCATTGAGGCTCCAGCCACCGTATCAGCCAGCTTGGTTGTTCCCCATAGCAGTGGACTGCAGCTCATGCCATCGTCATCTTCTGGGACGGGCGACGATATCTGGGCCACTGTGGATAGCAGAGTGGAATTTGAACTACCCGAGACATCGCCGCTCGGTCTCCAATCCTCGAGTGACTTTGTGTGGCAGTTCCTAGGGACCCTCCAGCAGACCGTAACGGCCAGCAGAGATCTAACTTATGTTCAGTTGAGGGGCTTGATAGAGCATCTATCCCGCTCGCTGTTGGCCTTTGGTTGCCCCATGGACGACTTGACTCCACGGGTGATCTTGCTCCTGAAGTATGTAAACCAGAGGGAATTTCTAGGCCGGGAGGCCGCTGACTAGTTGGCGGCCGTAACACTGGAGCGGGCTGAATGCCGGACAGCTCTCATTTCCCTGAAAGGGACTGCGGCGAGGATGAGGGACGACGCCGATGCCTCCTCACAATGCCGAAGCTTCTTTACAGCCCGCATAGCGTAATTACATGCCGAACTTTCAAGGGCAGAGGCTGAGCTTCAGGAGGTAGGTAGCACACCTGGAGATCCAGAGGGTGGAGGAGGCAGAGATGGCCGAGGGACAGGCTGCTTCCCTCGAAGAGAGACTATCCCAGCTGGAGGCCACTGAGTTCAAGCTGCAAGAACTGACCTGTCATCCTTCCCTGGGTATTCCGACGCTGGAGGACATCTTCCGACGCCCTCTGCCATAGTCCTTTTCTATTTGCCCCCTTTTTGATGAACTTCATGTATTCCGGGGAATGCCCCGCGTAACATGTATCTTCTTATTTTAGAGGAATGAAAAGTCTCCGTCTCGCTGTTTGAAAGAAGACTCTATCCTGTCGTTATTCTTTTCTTTTCCATTTCCATTCGCCGGTCAATTCTAGTCCGAGTGTGTGAGTCACTAGGGCAGGAGAGCGCTCACGCCTTCAGCAAAGGGGTGAGGTGTTTGCTCCACCGCGTCGTGACTATTCTCGGGACTAATCAATGACCTATGCAAGTCGAGAGTCCGGAGGACCCCAAAAGGGTATATGGGCGACGAAGACCGCAACAGATATCGAACGACCTTATCGATGGTGACAAGGGTTGAAAAGGGGTAGACGGTCTTGCCGATGATGATAGAAACCGGAAAGGGGTAGCGACCGATCTTGCTGATGATGACAAGGGTCGAAAAGGGTAGGCGGTCTTGCCGTTGGTGGCAAGAACCGGATAGGGGTAGCGACCGATCTTGCCGATGGTGACAAGGATCGAAAAAGGGTAGACGGTCTTGCCGATGGTGACAAGAACCGGATAGGGGTAGCGACCGATGTGACAAGGGTCAAAAAAGGGTAGACGGTCTTACCGATGGTGACATGAACCGGATAGGGGTAGCGACCGATCTTGCCGATGGTGACAAGGGTCGAAAAAGGGTAGACAATAGATGCATGTAGGTGGGATATCGGATGAAGGCTCCGCCTCGACGCTGTGAAGGGTCTTCAGGACAGAGGATGGATCATCACTATTCATCATTGATTTACTCTTTTCTCTTTTTTTTTATTCACATTACTGACCTAAGCGCCCTTTCGGGTTTTCGCCGAAGCCAGCCCCCTCTTGCTT
The DNA here is from genome assembly GCA_022559845.1 of Amorphophallus konjac. Taxonomy (NCBI): domain Eukaryota; kingdom Viridiplantae; phylum Streptophyta; class Magnoliopsida; order Alismatales; family Araceae; genus Amorphophallus; species Amorphophallus konjac. The sequence continues at coordinate 471,590,632 of CM040121.1, forward strand.
TTACCCACGCGCCCTCTCGAGTTTTCACGTGGCGGGGTACCCGATTTTGCCTGTAGCGCCCTTTTGGGTTTTCGCCACAGTTGGGTTATAGCCTTTTTTGCACTTGTCCTAATATAGGAGCAAGTGTGGCGGGGTATCTCTATTTTTAACCCCATTTTTATTTTCTTTTCTTCTTTTTTTTTATTTCAAATTTGGAGTACAGAAGAAATGGACCGCTAGGATGCTGACCGTCCTTGTCGATGATGACAAGGATCGATCCTGGATTTATTTCGTCGACACTGGTTAAATGTCGAAGCAAAGGACATGGTTTATTAACAAGGATGTAGAATCTGAGTTAAGAGTAGAGGTCGACCGATCTCGCCGAAGATAACGAGGGTCGAACACGGGTTTATTAATCAGCATAGGTTATATGCCGAAACAAAGGTAGGTTTACTAACAGGGACGGAAAGTCCAAGTTAAGGGGTAGAGATCGACCGATCTCGCCGATGATGACGAGGGTTGAACACAGGTTTATTCATCAGCATAAGTTATATGCCGAAACAAAGGTAGGGTTATTAACAGGGACGAAAGGTCCAAGTTAAGGGTAGAGATCGACCGATCTCGCCGATGATGACGAGGGTCAAACACGGGTTTATTAATCAGCATAGGTTATATGCCGAAACAAAGGTAGGTTTACTAACAGGGACGGAAAGTCCAAGTTAAGGGGTAGAGATCGACCGATCTCGCCGATGATGACGAGGGTTGAACACAGGTTTATTCATCAGCATAGGCTATATGCCAAAGCAAAGGTAGGGTTATTAACAGGGACGGAAGGTCCAAGTTAAGGGTAGAGATTGACCAATCTCGCCGATGATGACGAGGGTCAAACATGTGTTTGTTCCAAGGATTTTCGGGGCTTTTGATGATTGTCCCTTGTGGAGTTTCATTGGGTGGAGAATAGAAGAGGAATTTGAAAATTATCACTTTAATGACCCAAGCGCCCTTTCGGGTTTTCGCCGAAGCCAGCCCCCTCTTGCTTTTGCCCACGCGCCCTCTCGGGTTTTCACGTGGCGGGGTACCCGATTTTTCCTATAGCGCCCTTTCAGGTTTTCGCCACAGCTGGGTTATAGCCATTTTTTGCACTTGTCCTAATATAGGAGCAAGTCTGGCGGGGTATCTCTATTTTTAACCCCATTTTTATTTTCTTTTCTTCTTTATTTCTATGAAGGGTGGCAAGTCGAAGCGTGATATCTGACCCGTGGTTGACAGTAGACGGCTGTTGACCGGAGCACCGGACCTTGTGCCAAACAGAGCGGCAGTATATTCGTTAGCAAGGGTTGAATGCTAACGCAAAGGAATGATCTTTCGCCGATTCGGACGTAAGGCCCGCAATGGCCATATGGTGTATTCTTTTGAGAGCTCGGCCATGGCGGAGTGCCACTAGACCAAGATAAGGGTAGCTCGATCGGGCGGAGTGCCACTGGACCAAGATAAGGGTAGCTTGATCAGGGCGGGGTGCCATTGGACCAAGGAGAGGTAGCTCGGCTAGGGCGGAATGCCACTTGACCAAGATAAGGGTAGCTCAGCTAGGGCGGAGTGCCACTAGACCAAGGTAAGGGTAGCTCGATCAGGGCGGAGTGCCACTGGACCAAGATAAGGGTAGCTCGGCTAGGGCGGAGTGCCACTAGACCAAGGTAAGGGCAGCTCGATCAGGGCGGAGTGCCACTGGACCAAGATAAGGTAGCTCGATCAGGGCGGAGTGCCACTGTACCAAGGTATGGGTAGCTTGATCAGGGCAAAATGCCACTGGATCAAGGAAACGTAGCTCGACTAGGGCGGAATGCCACTGTACCAAGGTATGGGTAGCTTGATCAGGGCAGAATGCCACTGGATCAAGGAAAGGTAGCTCGGCTAGGGCGGAATGCCACTAGACTAAGATAAGGGTAGCTCGATCAGGGCGGAGTGCCACTAGACCAAAGAAAGGTAGCTCGGCTAGGGCGGAATGCCACTAGACCAAGATAAGGGTAGCTCGATCAGGGCAGAGTGCCTCTAGACCAAGGTAAGGGTAGCTCGATCAGGGCGGCGTGCCACTGGACCAAGATAAGGGTAGCTCGGCTAGGGCGGAATGCCACTAAACCAAGATAAGGGTATTCTGACCAATCACTCGGGGAATGTTGGTTACGTCGTATGATACAACTTTATATGCTTTCCGTTGAGGGGAGAGAACTGGATGACTCCTTTGTGGTCTACCAGGACGTAGGCACCCCCTTCGTATACTCGGCGGATGATATATGGTCCGACCTAATTTTCGACCAACTTCCCTTTGGGGTTGGAGGCCATCACTTCTCTTCTTTTGACCATCACCAGGTCTCCTTTCTTGAATTCTCGACCCTTGACCAGCTTGTCAAAAGCATGGGCCATGCGAGCTTGGTAGAGTTTGATGTTTTGTTGTGCCCGGAGGCATTTTCCTTCGAGCTCAGCGAGCTCTTCTAATATTCTCTCTGCATTGGTTTGTTCACCGCTGACTAGTCCATGCTGGATGGCGACTCGCAGCGAAGGAACTTCCAGTTCAATCAGCACTATAGCCTCTGACCCATAGATGAGGGAGAAAGGTGAACATCCGGTTGGGGTTTTGTAGACAGTACGATAGGCCAAGAGTGCTTCGTACATCCTTTCTTCCCAATCTTTTTTATTAGACTTGACAGTCTTCGCCAGCAATGTGCATAGTGTCTTGTTGAAGGCTTCTGCAAGTCCATTGGCTTGAGGGTTGTAGGGGGACGATGTCCTCCAGTCAATCTTGTATTTTTCGGCCAGCCGATAAACCTTCTGGTTCCTAAAATGGCTGCCATTATCAGAGATGATTCGGCTGGGGATCCCGAACCGGAATATTACGTTCTGCCGGAAGAATCTTGTAACTAGTTCCCCCATTACATCTCTTAGTGCTACCGCCTCTGACCATCTGGAGAAGTAGTCTGTAGATGCTAAAATATATCTGCACCCTGAGGAAGATGCTGGTAGCGGTCCTACCACGTCCGTGCCCCACTGAGCAAACGGCCAACTTGGTAGGGTCGGATGTAATGGCACTGGAGGTCTCCTTGCCACGTTAGCGTGTTCTTGACACTTCTGACAAGCTTTGGCAAACTTGCAGCAATCATCAAATATAGTGGGCCAATAGTAGCCTAGTTTCTTTATCTCAATTTTCATCTTTGGGCCAGCCTGGTGTGCTCCAGCTGATCCCGCATGGACTTCTTGCATCACCTGCCCCGCTTCCGCCGAAGACAAGCAACGAAGTAGGACTTTCCTTCGGGCATCTGCCATTATTCGGAACAGGGTTCCGCTTCTCACCTCATAAGAGTCCTTGACCCTCAGGAGCTTCATTCTTTGTTCTTTTTCTTTTGGAAGCTGCTGGTGTTGAAACCACCGCAGGAGATGTTCTCGCCAATCGGGTTGCTGAACCTCTTCAACGACTGCCACCTCAATCTCTTGTTCGTCGGCTAAGACTTCTGTTACGCTGGGGACTTGCCGGTGGTTGATCACTGTTATATTCAGGCTTGTGTCTGGCGGAACTGCCAATGAACTGGCCAGCTTAGCGAGGGCATCTGCCTGAGCATTCCGACCTCGGTTGATGTGCTTGATGCTGATGAAGTAGAATCTTGACATCAGGCGGGTTGCCAGCTGGTGATAGGGGAGAAGCTCCTGCTTTCGCACATCGAACTCTCCTTCCAGTTGTTTTATAACTAGCAGGGAGTCCCCGAATGCTTCCAGCATCTGAATTCCCATGGACAGAGCGATCTGTAACCCGATTATCAAGGCTTCATATTCCGCTTCGTTATTTGTGCAATGCTTGTTTATGGAGCAGGATGTGTGCACCACTTCTCCTTCTGGGGATTTCAGGACTATGCCTGCTCCTGCCCTGACTCTGGCCGATCCAGTGGCAGGAGTGTCAATTCTGGAAGCGCCATCAAAATATAGCTGCCATAAGGAGGGCTGTACTTGAATGGCTTCCAAGGTTTCATCTTCAGGAAGCTCCGGTTCCAACGGGCAGTCCCCGGGTACTAGGTGCTCAGCGAAGAAGTCTGCAATAGCTTGACCCTTGACGGCCTTGCGCGGTACATAGGAGATGTCAAACTCCATAAGGATTACCGCCCATTTTCCCAGGCTACCTTTGAGTGCCGACTGGGACATGATATACTTCAGGGGATCCTCTTTGGATACCAAGCTGATTTCATGCGACAACATATAGTGTCGGAGCTTCTTAACTGCGAAGACCAGTGCCAGACAGATCTTCTCAATATAAGTATATTTTTCTTCAGTTCTGACCAGTCTCCGACTGAGGTAATAGAGGGCTTGCTCTTTCCCTTCTTCATTATTCTGGGCCAGCATTGCCCCCAGGGAGTTATGTGTAGCTGCTATATACAGTATCAATGGTCATCCTTTCACCGGTGCGCCTAGCACTGGAGGAGTCTTCAGATAGTATTTCAGCTTGTTGAAGGCTGTCTGGCAATCTTCATCCCAATATAAGGGGACATCTTTCATCATCAACTTATGGAAAGGCTGACATCGTCCAGATAAATTGGAGATGAAACGCCGGATATAAGCCAAGCGGCCTTGTAGTGATCTCAGCTCGGAGATATTCCTTGGTGGAGGTAGCTCCTGAATCGCTTTGATTTTTGCGGGGTCTATCTCGATCCCCTGATATCGGACGATGAAGCCCAAGAGTCTTCCGCTCGACACTCCAAACGCACATTTCATGGGATTCATCTTCAGCTCATGCTGCCTCAGCCTCTGAAAGATGATCCGGAGGTCTTGCAGATGATCTTCTTTTCTTTTGGTTTTGACCACCAGGTCATCTATGTAGCACTCGACCTTGTGGTAGAGCAACTCATCGAAGATTTTGGTCATTGCGCGCTGATAGGTTGCGCCAGCATTCTTTAGTCCAAACGGCATCCTCTTGTAATGATAAATGCCTTTAGGGGTTCAGAAAGTAGTATGGACCCGGTCATGCTCTGCGATCCAAATCTGATTGTAACCGGACGACCCGTCCATGAATGACAGGGCCTCATGGCCGGTTGTAGCATCTATCATGACTTCTGTTATCGGCACTGGGAAGTCATCTTTGGGGCAGGCTTTGTTTAGATCTCAGAAGTCGACACATATCCAAATCTGTCCATTCTTCTTTTTCACGGGGACGATATTCGCCAGCCATGTGGTGTACTGGTTTTCTTCAACAAATCCCACGTCAATGAGCTTGTCGACTTCAGCACAAATTTGAGTGATGAGTTCTGGCCTCATGCGCCGCGGTGATTGCTTCACCGGTTCGACCTCAGGGCTGATTGCCAGCTCATGTTGTGAGACAGTGGGGCTTAGACCTGGCATTTCTTTGTAAGTCCAGGCGAAGCAATCCCAGTACTATAATAGCAGCTGGATGTACATCTCCCGTTCTTCTGGGGATAGTTGGGCGTTGAGGAAGGTAGGCCTAGGGTCCTCCTCATTTCCCAAGTTGACTTCTATCAGTTCATAGACTGTGGCTTGGCCTCCGTCTTCTATCTCCGGAGGTGCCGGTTGGAGGTCAACGAAATCTGGAATACCATCTTGAGGGTCGAGTACTTCGACTTCCTCATCAGACAGCACCAGAACTTCTTGAGGTTTCCCTATTTCTTGTGCCAGCGGCTGCGCGGATGGTTTTATTAGCCAATACGCTGCCGTTGCAGCTCCCAGGGATGAGAGAGTAACTTCAGTGTTTGTAGATAAGGTTGCAGCCGCGACAGGCTGGTAGTTGTTTATTGCCGGGCTTGGACAGCATCCCGGTTTTGTAGCAGAAGTTGAGGAGGTCTCGCCTTCTGGAGCAGTTATACCTTCCGTGGAAGTGGCTTTTCCCTTCTTGGTAGCTGGTTCCCCTTGATTGGAGTTGGCCAAGGCTTCCTTGATTGGCAGAAAGGGTGTTGAAGTCGTCATTAGTAGGACTCCGCTGGAGGGAGAAACTCCTGCTACTTCAATGTCTTTGGCTTCACTGCTGCTAGCCGTATCAAATTTGGCTTGAAGGGCCGCTTCTTCAGGGTGGACCTGCTCCCAGCATCGGTAGGGGACCGGGGTCTCTATTTCTTGATTTCCGGATCGAGCCAGTTCAACATGTTCAGCTTCCACCGGGTATTCATCAAAGGTTGCCCCCAGGGGGCTATCTTCAGTAGGATAGAAGGCGGAGATAGTGTCCACCTCGTACCGCCCACTGTAATAATATTCCTCCAGGGTGAAGCCCAACCCTGGATGTTGAGAGACACGTCTCATTTCCTTGTCCAGATTTACGGGATACCACATCTTCCGGAAAGCTTCCTTGCGCTTTTGAGACTGATCGGGAGGAATGTGGTTCTTCTGAAACATCATGGCCATCCGATCAGTTGTAAATGCCAGACCTTGGACAGGAACCGGCGGGTTGCTTAGATCTTCGGGGAGGCTACAGTCTGTGTCTTCCCGAGTGGGATGCTCCACAACTGTATAGAACAAGCTATTGGGTCCATCTTCCTGTGTCACCTCCCAAGTCTTGAAAGGCTTGATAGTGGGGTTATCGAGGCCGAGGACTGGCTTGATGAGGCCGGTTGGGACTCCGATGTAATTGTGCTACCGATTGACCTGTACTTCATTAGCTTCTGGGTAGAATGCGGGAGGTGCTGTTCTGCCCATGTCCCCGGATGCTGTGATATGGGATACCGCCTTTGGCTTGACATATCCGCGCGACGGTGGTGGATACCAACTGCTGCCGGATGTGGTTCTGGATTCCCCCGCAGGGGTCCTAACTTCAGAGGTCTTCTGGGAAGGCCTTGTATAAAAGTTGGCATCTGCCAAATGACACTCAAACACCTCGAACGGGTGGGGGTCTACAAATATCCTCTCCTCCTTCCCTTGGAGACTGTATTTGATGCATTGGTGGAGCGTGGAGGGCACCACCATGTTTTCATGCAGCCATGGGCGGCCGAGCAGTGCCTTGTAAGAGGTGCGAGAGTCAATGACATGAAACTGCACTGTCGTAGTGAAATCTGCCAGGGTCAGTGTGAACTCTGCCACTCCCATCGACACTTCGCACTTTTGATTGAAGCCGGCAATACGCATATCCCCGACTTTCACGAGATGCACGTTAAAGTGGTGCCTCTCATATATTCTATATGGCAGGATGTTGATCGCTGCACCGGGATCAACCAGAATCCTGTTCAGCTCCCTTCCATTCAGGTGCCCCTTCATATACAGCGGCCTGTTATGGCTGATGGTAGGCAGTAGCATGTCTTCTGGAGTGAAGGTCATACTGGCTTCCGATACAGCTTCAGCTATGCAAGCCTCGAAATGAGCAGGCGTTTGCAGAGCAGTAATAATCGCCTGTCGAGTCTCTTCACTCAAAGAAAGGATCTCCCAGATTGTAAATCGAGCAGGGAGCTTCTTGAGTAGCCTCATTATCCGGCTCCCGACTCGGACATTGGAGAGCTTCACCTCTTCGGCCTATCTGGGCTTGGGGAGGTTTTGATTTGCGGGCCCTGATGGACCTGCTTCATCTTCCTCAGATTCGACGCATTTCTGGCTGGTGCCAACTTCTAGGTCTTCTTTGTTAGTTGCTGTAGGGCAAGCTCCATCTGTATTTGGCTCTTCAGCAGATTGTGCGAGCTGCGGGTGAATGATCCCGGGTGTAGGGTTAGCCTCCTGGCAAGGCTGTTTCCCCTTGGACATCTTCATAAATTCAAGAAATGAAGGGACCCCCTTGCCCCCACTTTTGTTGTATAGGCCTGACGGAGGAGGGATTTGGACTCCCTTGACCTTTGGCAGAGGTGTCTTGTACGGTTGCTCCCCTCTGAACATGATGTTATGGTTGGGTGGCGGCTGGCGCCCCCATTTTCGGCCTGACCGGGTGGCATGTGCAGCAGTTGCGGCCTCGGCCTTGCCTCCCCCAGCATGGGGTGTGAAGCAAATTTCCTCTCCTTCCTCCTCTCCGGGTAGGTTGAAGAGCCTGATAGGGTATTACAGGAGACAACCTATGTTTTATTGGCCCTAACGGATTTTCTTTTCTTCTTCTTTTGCTTCTTCTTCTTTTTCGCTTCTGCGGGCAGGTGCCCCCAGAATAGACTGCCCTCTCTATCGGGCGTCTCTTCAGCTTCCTCCTTTTGTTCAAGTGAGAGCTGCTCTAATTCTTGCCACGGGACGTGGTCCCGCACCAGTAGAGGTTTCAGTTCGGGCTGCACATATTCATCTAGCCCTTCAATGAGGTTCTGCAGTCAAAGGACCCCAGGATTGGTTTCCTTAATCACTGGTAGCGGAGTTTGTCTCCTCCGATTATGTGTATGTATCCTGATAGCTGTAGGTGGAGTGACCCATGCGGGTGCTGCCACTGGCGGAGTAGGCCGGGGTGTAACACCACAGATATGTGCCCCCTCTTTCGGGCGGGGTGCCCTCTTCTTTTTGTGCTTTACAGGGATCAGCTGCCACCCCTGTTGTTCTTTCGCGGGCTCCAAGAAATGAGCTTCGTAGGTGCTCCGCGTGCTTGCTTTAGAGATCTCCTCGGGCAATGCCTGGTAGAGGGAGATCATGTTGACCGCTGCCCTCCTCCGAGGGGCTTCATGTGGCTGAGGAGGGTACACTTTGTACTCTCCCAGCTCAATTTCATTCTTCTTCACCATCCCTTCGATGATGTCTTTGAAAACATAGCAGTCTTCGATTGGATGTCCCAACATCTGGTGGTAGGGACAGAATCTTGGACTGTCTTTTCTTTTTAGGTCCTCCGGCCTCCTTGGTTCAGGCAGGGTGACCATGCTGTATTCTGTTACCCAGTCGAACAGAACTCGGGTCTTGTCTTTTGGAAAGGAATATGCCTTCTTCATTTTGTCCCTCAGTGAAGGACCTTCTTTGCCGTCTGGGTTTCTGCAGGCTGTGGGGTGACTCCCTTCTTGCCTTCACTTTTTTGTTGTTCGAACGCCTTTATATCAAGAGCGTTCGCTTCTTTAGGCGATGAGCGCCGACCCACTGCCTTGCCCTTCTGGGTCATGCTGGCAGCAGATGTAGGGGTAGGTCTGGCCAGGAAAGCTTCCACTTCGGCCACGACATTATTCAGCCGGTCGAACGACCGTATTTCCATTCCGATCATCTTTTCCAAAACTTCCCTTCTGAGATTTTGTTTGCAGATTTGCACAGCGTTCTCCTGATGCGGGGGCCGCTTGCACCTCATTCCGAGGTTCCTCTACCTCTTGATATAATCGAGGGCTGTCTCATCGGCCCTCTGCCTTTTTGAATAGAGTTCGGCCACTGTAACCTCCCTCTCTGTGACATGGAATCTTTCCATGAACTTCTTCTGCATATCTGGCCAATCGTTGATCGACCCGGCCGAGAGGCTAGAATACCATTCAAATGCGAGCCCTGTCAGCGAGGACCCGAAGAACTTCAACAAATATGACTTGTCGGTGGCCAGATCACCCATGACGGTCATGTAATATGCAATGTGCTCCTTCGGGGACCCCTTCCCGTTGAATTTGTCGAACTTAGGTGGCTTGTTGCCCCCGGGGGAAGTCGTTTAGCCACATGGTGTTGCGGGTAGGGCACCCGATAGGCATCAAATGCGATATAGTTGCCTTCACTTTTCTCTGCAAGCTTCAGCTCGATCATCCTCTCCACCATCATCCCGTTCATGACCGTGGGGTCAACTGGCTCCGGATAGAAGTGGGCCGGCTGTAGGTAGGGGGTGACCAGGGTGGTCGCCTGTGGAGGACGCAGCAGCGGAGGTGTCTGGTACGCTTGAGGTAGCAGCGGCTGGAGCTGTGGTGGCCGCTGTTGCATCGTCGCCATGCTTGGCTCTGACGACTGGGGCAGTGTGTAGAGTGGTGGAGGGCCGTCACGACGGACTGCTCCCCGAGATGATTCACCTTGTACTTCGGGTGGCTTGGAAGCTGAGGATTGTTCAGTTTTCTCCATCAGCTGCTTCATCAGCAAGACTATCTCTTGCCGATATTGTTGAAGTAATATCAAGACCGATGGGTCTATAGTGGCTGTAGTGGGAATAACTTCTGCTGTATCCCCGGACATACCCTCGGGCAGGATGTCGAGGGGGACGTCGTCTTCTTCCTCTGCCGTCACTACATTAGCTGTCAGGACGGGGGCCTTGTCATCCCACTAGTGGTAGACCTGGGGCTGTTTTCCTTTAGTCATCATCAGGAGCTCCCTTGCTGCCTCTGTTCTGCGAGTACTCGGCCCTGGCCGTGCGGCCAGCTGAGCCAATTCTCGGAGGTCTTCGGGAAGCTCCCCATATCGATTGGATATACCAGCCATATTGCAGGTGAAGACCTGCATCCTTCTCCTCTGTCGATGGACCCTCCTTCTAGTTTCCTGCGGGAAGGTCAGCCTCTCGAACACAGAAACTCTTCTTCTTTCTTCCCGCTCAGGGACAGCTTCATCGGCTTCGATCTCGAAGCCGTTATCATATCCATTGTCGTCAACTGACGACACCATCATTCTTTCTCCCATACCCTCTTCATCTTCCATTGATTGGCAGTAATCTTCATCAGTGGCTACTATCTGCATCAGTCGCTGTTGCCCAAATGAGGGGTTGCCTAACCCTCGAAAATAGTTTCTGACCAAACAGGTCATCTCTTCTTGACCCCGTTCTCGATGTAATACGGGGGATAGTTGTCGACCTCCCGCAGGAGGGATATAGGCTAGCCAAGCTCTGTCGGCAGGTTGTTGGAATCTTCGTCCCGCAGCTGGGACATTGGCTTGACGGGCAGCAGCCCGGAAACTTTCGCGGCGCGGAGGGTCCGTAACCACTTCTTCTTCCTTCTTCGGGGGCAAGCCCCTTTCTCTTCTCTCTTTCGCCCCGTCATACATAGGACGGCAGTGGATGGGAGTCAGCTGGTGGGCAGGTTGGGTCCGCTTGGGAACCCACACCTGTTTGACCTTCCTCTGCCTGGGGGCCGTTCTTCCTTGGCCATAGTGGCCGGTTTCTTCTCTTTCTGCCCTCCTTCCAGTGAGGGCCTGGTATGCATTGTGGACAGGGATGGCGGGGATGACTCGGTCCGGAGCCACCCGTGTATTGCGTCTGTTGAGGAAGACGCGCATGCCGCCGACTATCATAGACTTCCCAGACTGAGATAGAGTCCCGGTGATCACAGCAGCACTCCTTTGAGCTTGGCGACATTGACATCCCCCAGGGTGCTTGTTGAAGATATTGGGGCGGGTCCCACGTATGACATGGTGCACCAAACAGCTAGCGACCGGGGCCGGACTCTTGGATGAGTCGTTGCAGCAGGGAGCCTTCAGAGGCTCCATTTTTCCCACGGCTTCCTCGATAGGTGCCGGGGCTTCAACTTCCAGCATATCAACAAAGGCTAACCCCAAGAAGTTGGGGAAGCCCGACAGCGGCAGGGAAGCTACCGAACTCCATGCGCACCGCCAGGTACCCTTGGGCATGTCCAGCGACGATCGAAGGACCGAAGCCAACGCCAGTTAACCCATTGGTTGTCATCGTGCGCCTGTAAAGATAAACAAGCCAACGATCAGTAGCCTTTGAGAAGGCCTCGAAGCCCAAGTATCTCGGCAAAGAGATGAAAGGTGACACCGGTCCCACCGGGCGTGCCAGACTTGTTTGCGTGTCCTTTTTTTATCTTACTTATTATTTCACGTGTCGATCAACCGATTAACTAACTGGTAATTAACTGACTGATTGACGACGCGGGCGTGCCAGTCACGTGAGTGACGAGTTTATTATGCGCTCATTCTGACCCATGTCTGGCGAAAGTGAGGTTCGGTCGGGACCGGCAGTCCGCAATACCATAAAGGTTATGGCGTTAATTACATCCCCCACGAGGAGGGAACACCTTTGATTAATTGCCGAGATAGTGGGCTGTCGAGGCCGGAATAAAGGATGCAACGTTATGAGCACGACAAGATGACATGCGATTTATTTATCATGCAAGGGGAGACATGATTCCTTAAATTAGAGACCTTGGGTACATGGCGGAGGACGTGGGTCCGAAGACCACCATCGCGCATAGCGAAACTTCCGATCGGGGGTAACCCGACCTTCTGTCAACGCCATTTGATATACCCGAGGGTCTATGCAAGCATGCAGGCATGATGATGATAACTATACTGAGCATGGAAACAGAATTATGACAGTAAACACTGCTTAATCACATTCATTGATCCCCGTCAGAAGAGAGGGAAACGATAGCACAAGGGTGATGACGAAAGCAAAGTGTTCACACACATGATAGTCAACATGGTAAAGAGGTTATTCGGAGCATGAACAGCCCTTGCCTTACTTAATCTACCGCTGATTAGGGTAGTCAATATCGACCATGGGAGGCCAGGATTACCCTGAGAGCGAACGAGAGATTAGAACGACATAAAGACGTGAAACGGTGCGAGAGATAGCTTCCACGGCGCGGTAAAGCGTAGGTAAAAAGGGGTTAATTCGGCGTGGTAAAGCATAGCTGAATCATTAATCTGGCGCGGCCTTATAACCAGCTAAAACGGCGCGCAGGGAATGGGGCGCGCCAGTCAAAGGCGCGCCGGGAATGGGCCCAAGAAAAATAGGAAAATCGTGAGTCACATGTTAATACGGCGCGGTGGGGGCCGCGCCGTATTAAGGCGCGCCGGCTAAGACCACGCCGTTTTAGCTTATTTTTTTGAGCATTTCTGGAACCCTTTGAGTTTATTTGAGTTTTTATTGAAAGTTATGGAGTTATTTGGACCAACTAATCATTTGATTGAAGTCCAGGATCCTCTGGAAACGATGCAGTGAGTCAATGCGAGGTTCATACTCGAGCACTGAGTCAATTGAGTCCAGAACGAGTATCTCATTATAGCTTTAGTTATGCTGAGTCTGTCCAAAATTTGACAGCATCTCCCCTGAACATGAAGAGTTGCAGGGGAGAATCGGGGTCATACTCACTCATGGAGTAAGCCCCTAAATCGCCGGTGTGCACGGAGGCACCCAGCAAACCCCATCGGATAGGATACCCCGAGGACTGGCCTACGAGGGGCACCAAGGCTCCGTAAGGGGAAAGATAGAGAGATGAGGTCATTGATGATGGGAGCATCACCCCGAGGGCTAGCCTGCGAGGGGTGGACAACCCACAGTTTATGACTCATCCCGTGGAGGAACCGACCACCAAGAGGGTGAAGCTCCGAGGGCTGGCCTACGAGGAGCATACATCTCTTGTCCTCGATTGGGTCTCAGATTGTCGGGGCTAAGCCTGTTAGGCTAAGACCCCTGTTGCTATCTGCTATGGCCTTGGGGAAACATCTACCATCGAGGGGTAGAGTTCTCGATCGCCCAGCAGCTGTGTGAAGTAACGGGGAATGTCCCCCTCCCCGGATAATTAAGACGAAATAGAGGAATGTCGGAACAGTTCACGTGACTATAATGCAGAGGGGTAATCAATGCACAGGCGAGACGAGCCAAACATAGAGGCATATGCTCGAAAAGTTACGATGCAATGTTAAGTCGATGCATCTTGCAATCCCAAGAATGACTCCCACTTCGCGAGCCACAGGGCAACAGGAAGAGAGGAATCGATGGGAGTTAGTCCCTTGACAACACGGTAGAAAGGAGCATACGCAGAAGCGCAGCTCTGTCCACGGAGGGTATGTGGAGACCCTTAAATCAGACACGAGCACGGTCGAAAGCGAAAACCCCGGGGAGGGGTGTTTCTGTAGCCCACGGTGCTTCGGGTCATGATCGGGGCTTCGGGGAAACCGGGATCAGAGAAAACGCGCCGAAAACCTTAAACATACACATCGATGTAGATAGAGAAGGAGACAGAAGTTTTAAATCACTCATTCGACCTACTGGTCCAGACATTCATATACATATTGCCATCCCAGAAACAGGAATGGGCCACTCATTTACACGTTAAGAATCCGGCGCCGGCATCATTGCTCGGTCACCGTTCATCATTCGCAGGGGAAAATACAGTAAAGAGAAGAAATCGCAGAGGAGGGGAGGGGTCGGCTCATATCATTGCCATCCCTCCCCTCTCTTGCTTACAGTTGGTAGACGGAAACTCCGAAAGAGGAAAATTCATGAAAAGTAGAGAGAGATAGACGCCGGCGCCCACCTGTTCTCAAAACAGGGTATCGGCCCGCTTCTCCTTCTCCGGCTCCGGAGGACTTCACCCAGAACAGAGGAAGACGGCCGTCGAAGGACGCTCGGACAGAAACTCCCCTCTTCCAAGAAAGCTCTCTCTCTCTCTCTCGAAAACTTCTCTCGGAAAAGAACTCTCTTATCTCCTTTTCTTTCTTTCTATTTTTCTCCTCTTCTTTCTTTCGAATAGCCATCTGTATATATACATGATTGAGCCCCAAGCCTCATACGGCGTGACAAACTGCGCGCCGGAATAGCCAGGCCCTGGATGGGGTTCAGCGCGCCGGGAGAGAGGGCATCAAGTGAGGGGCGTGCCGGTTTAGGGCGCGCCGGGCTAATGCTCCTCGTGTGCTTCGAGCCAGTTGATGAGTCCGGAGATGATTCCGGGGGTCACCGTGAACATTTATCTTGCCAATGCTCTTCGAAACTTCGACGAGATGTCTTGTAGAAGCTCCCAGGCTAACGTACGGCCATTCTCGAGACTCCAGATAGCTTTGATCTGATCATACGGGCTTTCCACTGACACAGCCTTTGGCTCTATGATTCGTGCTGCTGGCTCGGTCTGGCTCGTGCCCAAAGCTCCTTAGGGGGTGGTGTAACAACAGGGATAGTTCCACCTGAGCTGGGCGATCATTTGGCCACTAACGGGCCCGTCTTGGCGGGAAGCCGTACCCGTGCCTGGTGATCGGGATCTTCTGCCGTCAGAGCTTTCGATCCTCCGTCTCGGGGAACCAGGGGGACTCCTTCATCTTCAGGAGAGCCTTTCATAAGGCGGGAAGCCACTGGGTAGACCGTCGTCCTTGATCGGACAACGGGTGTAGTGTATGCGGCATGACAGAGTCGATGTCGGTTCATTGGGCAGGCTTGATCGCACTGCCGGTTGGTTGTGAGTTTGTCTCGGCTCTCTTGAGGTGAAGTCCCCATGTCCATACGGGGTGATACGAGGCTCTGGCAGCTTGAGAAATCTTCCATATGTTGACCTTTATCGGCTTCCGTGCTTCAGCGGGCCGGGTCATTCGTCCTTATGGCTTGGTCGTCGACGATCATATTTTGGGTGCCAACAGCTTCCTAGCCTGTCTATGGCTAATCCTAGGAACCAACCTCCGGGCTTCCCCCAAAGAATTCCTATTCTTCCTCAACCAAACCAACCTCAGCCGTCTCCTCTTGCAGGTCCCCAATTTGAGAATGCTAAGGCAATCTCTTCTCTTAGGAGCGGGAAGGCTTTAGATAATCCTTATAGGACTAAGGAAGTTGGCAGTAGTTAGGGCCAAGAGGCCCAAGAGGAGAGTGATGGGGAAGAGGAGCCCATAATTGTTAAAGAAATGAAGAAGTCGGAGGGTGGAGAGAAGAGGTTGGATAAAGGAAAGGTAAAAGTTGATGAAGGACCCCAAGACTATATGCCTAAGGTCCATTTTCCTGAAGCTCTAAAGCCAAAGGCTCACAAGAAACCACCGGTACAATAGGAAGAATTAGTGGAATTGTTTAAACAGGTGAATATCAATATTCCACTCTTCGATGCAATCAAGCATGTGTCAGCATATGCAAAGTTTTTGAAAGAGCTTTGTACTCCAAAGAGGGAGCCAAGGGTGGTGACTCAAAAGATCCGCTTGTCTGAGGATGTGAGTGCTGTTTTGATGAATCATTTGTCGAAAAAATTGAAGGACTCAGAGCCCCTTTAATCTCATGTGATATAGGTGGAGTCACTTTTGATCGAGCATTGCTAGACTTAGGTGCTAGCGTGAATCTTTTGCCCGCCTTTATCTATGAGTAATTTGATGTGGGGGAGTTAAAACCCACTTCAATCATCCTTCAATTGGCGGATAGGTCAGTTAAAATGATAGAAACACGGAGAGTGATCTAGAAGGAGGGGATGAATAGATCACCCGTATTTTAAAAAAAGAGACCAAAATATCACACTAGATGACTCGAGAGATAAGATGCAAAGAACTTCACACTCGATAGGAACATATGCTCATCACGAAATGAACGCCCAGATAGCAATCGATAATACACAACTAATTGATCGAGCACATGAGGGGTCAAAGAAGCCAACGTAGATGGTAACCTCCACCAACCAACAATCAGAAATCTCCAGAAAGTAAAGCAACAATCACACGAGGAGACAAAAGGGTTTTTTAGGTGGTTCGATTGCCCACTGCAATCTACGTCCATCCCTCGTCCACACCGGATGAGGATTCCACTAGCATAGGCTAGAAAAGCAGACTCAGTCTGCGACAACGGCTGCCTCACAGCTTGACCAGAGGAACAGACTCCTCTCTTTGCCCAACCCGGAGGGAAAACACTAGCAACACCCCGTTACTAGCAACTGGAGACTCAGTCTCCCTTCCTCCAGATCGGAGGGAACCCACAAGTGACACCCCCGTCACTTGCAAACCGGAGACACTGTCTCCCTTCCTCTACACTAGAGGGAACCCAAAAAACACAACGATAATACTCGGATCAAAATGAAAAACAATAAACGATAAAACATTGGGTTCTCTTGGCTGGTAGCTCTCAAAGACTATTCTATATTTCTCTTGGCTTGAACTGGGTTTCTCATGATCTCTCTTTCTCCTGGAGATGCTCTCTTTTCAGGTAGGGAAGATGGAAGCTCTTGGGGCAGCTTTCTCCTACTCTGTCCAGCACCAGCACTCTTCTTTGAAGGGTAATGTAGCTTTTTATAGGAGCAGGGGCTTCGTATGGATCAAGCAACAGAACCCTACTGAAATTCCATTGGTCCACGTGTTAGGGAATAGAAGCTTCCTTTCCTCGATTCTGCCTTTTGCCATTTCAAATCACGTGCCAACCTTCTACCTTTTCAGAGGTCACGTGCCTCTTCTGCGAACCTGATTGTTCCCTGTAAAAGGAAGATAAAGTACCGTTTAGGATTATTCTCAGCAAAGTAGAATTCGCCACGTAGAAGAGTAGACATTCCTTAGGTAGCACGAACACGACATGCACAAACTATATGCACTGCACGTAGAAGAGCAAGCATTCCTTAGGTAGCACGGACACGACATGCACCTACTATATGCACTGACCTTATATGAGAGAGCCTGAAACGAGCACTGATCATATATGCATCAAGGCAGATGTGCACGGACAAGAGTGCACAGACATGAGTGTTGCACGGACCTTGTATGTAGACAATTGAAAATGAGCACCGACCTCCATTTGCCTAGAAAGAAATATGCACTATCAAAACTTGCACCGAGGCAAGGAATGGACGGACCCTATTTTGCCCAAGGCAAAACTTGCACCGAGGCAAGGAATGCACAGACTATGAAATCTTATGGCTATAGCGTGCACAGACCTTATGTGCAAGAGAACAGATGTGCACCGAGTTGAATGTTGCACGGACCTTGTATAGCTCAAGGCATAAGTGCACAGACCCATATATGCACGGACCTCGTATGCACGATGCAAAGACTTGCATCGACCGAATGAATGCATGCAACCTGGCATGTGCGTGAGACGCAAAGTGAGACGCAAGTGCAAGAGAAAAAAGATGCTCAAACCTTTATATGCATAGGAACAGTGATATGCACCGAGGCAAAGGATGCACTGACCTCCTATATGCTTTAGAAAAAACATGCATCGAGGAAAAAGATGCACTGACTTCAATTGCACTGCTACAGGGATATGCACAGATTGCATGGACTTAGCATACTAACCTTGAATGTGCACCGACCATACATGCGGTTCCATAAGAATCTACATCGACCTAAGATATACCAAATGCAAGACTAGCACCGACGACATCTTTTGGGACTCGATGCTAACATCAACTCTAGTTAGCCAAGACTCGAACTAGCACAGACTAAGAGTATGCGTGAAGTACAGCTACCATTGATTTTAAGCTGTTCGATGAAATGCCATGCACACTGAAATGGCTTTCACACTGACTGATTGATAAGCTAAGCATGCACACACTCCAAGGCACATTCTTGTGAGAATTTTTATGATGTTTGACTTATGGTGTATGACATCATCAAAATTATAGAGATGCAACATAAAACACCAAGGGGTCTGTTAGAGGATGTTATTATCAAGGTGCATGAATGTTATTTCCTGGTGGATTTTCTCATTTTGGATATGGCCTCGTCCCAGGATCTAAAGCTCACACCTATCATTTTGGGACGTCCGTTTTTAGCTACGGTAAAGGCCAATATAAATTGTGCCACGGAAATGATGGATATATCATTTGGAGGAGAGAAGGTTGCTATGAATGTTTTTAAGGCTTCTCAATACCCGGACCACGAGGAAGAATGCAATGTCATTGATATCTTTGAAGAAGTGATTGATGAAAGTCCGGATGACTTTAAGGACACCCTAGAAGAGGGTAGCATGCTTCAGGATTCTTCTCTCTGTCCTACACATGGTCTAGGGTAGAACCACTTCCTACACTTCAATCTGAATCAATCTTGCCATCTCTGGAACATCCTCCTGCTCTGGAACTCAAACCTCTCCCGGACTCCCTTAAATATGCATATCTCGAACCTAATCACACTCTACCTGTCATCATTGCCTCCAATCTCACTTCTGCTCAGGAAGCCCAACTCTTAACTATTCTTAAGGAGCATAGGGGGGCAATAGGTTGGTCAGTGGCGGATCTCAAAGGGATCAGTCCAGATGTTTGCATGCACCAT
Source organism: Amorphophallus konjac (assembly GCA_022559845.1). NCBI lineage: Eukaryota > Viridiplantae > Streptophyta > Magnoliopsida > Alismatales > Araceae > Amorphophallus > Amorphophallus konjac. The sequence goes on from CM040121.1 coordinate 471,609,370, forward strand.
ATCTATTTAGAGGACAATGCCAATCCGAGCAGGGAGATGCAGCGCCAGTTGAATCCTAACATGAAAGAGGTGGTTAAGCAGGAGGTGGTGAAGTGGTTGGATGCCAGGATTATATATCCCATCTCTGATAGCAAGTGGGTCAGCCCCTCACAAGTTGTTCCAAAGAATTCCGGGCTGACCGTAATCCTAAATGAGAAGGGTGAAGAGGTGCCAATGAGATTACGAACGGGGTGGAGAGTCTGTACTGATTACATAAAATTGAACTCAATGACAAAGAAAGATTATTTCCCTCTCCCGTTTTTGGATCAAATTTTGGAGAAATTAGTTCGGCAAAGATATTTTTACTTTCTGGATGGATACTCTGGGTACAATCAAGTTGTTGTCTACCTGGAAGATCAGGAAAAGACTACATTCATGTGTCCATATGGCACGTTTGCATTTAGAAGAATGCCATTTGAGCTTTGCAATGCCCCTGCCACCTTTCAGCGGTGTATGATGGCAATCTTTTCTGAAATGGTGGGAGAATTTTTTAAGATTTTCATTGATGACTTCTTAAGTTTCGGTGACTCGTTTGATTACTGCTTAAAGAATTTGCAGAAGGTGCCAGCACGATGTATTGAATCTAATCTGGTGCTTAGTTGGGAAAAAAGTCACTTTATGGTAAGAGAAGGCATTGTGTTAGGCCATGTTATTTCTGAGAGGGGAATAGAGGTAGACAAGGCTAAGGTTGATCTGATTTCCAATCTTCCTCCCCCTTCGTCTGTCAAGCAAATCTGCTCTTTTCTTGGCCATGCTGGTTTTTATAGAAGATTCATTAAGAACTTCTCTACCATTACTCGTCCGCTCACTAAGCTCCTAGCCAAGGACACTCCATTCCATCTAGACGAGTCTTGTCTTGAGGCTTTCCATTCCCTTAAGGCAGCCCTGACCCAAGCTCTGATTCTTCAATCACCGGATTGGTCGTTGTCATTCGAAATCATGTGCGATGCCTCAGATTATGCTACAGTAGCTGTCTTAGGCCAGAGAATTGATAAGAAACCGGTGGTGATCTATTATGCGAGCTGCACTCTGCCGATGCTCAATTGAATTATACCACCACAGAGAAAGAACTTCTGGCCATTATTTTTTCCCTAGAGAAATTTCGCTCATATCTTTTGGGGGTCAAAGTCATTTTCTATTCTGATCACGCTGCTTTGAAATACCTACTCACCAAGAAAGATGCCAAACCCTGACTCATACGTTGGATCTTATTGCTTCAGAAATTTGATTTAGAAATTAGAGACAAGAAGGGGTTAGAGAATGTTGTGGCTGATCACTTGTCTAGGATTGTGATTCCTGAAAGTGCTCCTATGTCTGATTCCTTCCCTGATGAGAAAATTATTTCCATCTCTCACACCTCAACCCCTTGGTACGCTTACATAGTCAATTACCTGGCGGTAAGATAGATTCCAGGAGGGTGATCTAGGCAGGAGAAGGATCGATTCTTTTCAAAGGTTAAACACTACTTTTGGGAGGACCCCGAGCTGTTTTACATGGGTCCTAATCACATAATTTGAAGATGTGTCCCCGAGGAGGAGCAACAATCTATTTTGAACTTCTGTCATAATCTCACTTGTGGGGTACATTTTTTAGGAAAGAAAACAACGGCGAAAGTTTTACAAAGTGGATTTTACTGGCCCTCGTCATTTAAAGATGCATATGAATTTGTCAAAACATGTTTGAGGTGTCAAGCTGTGGGCAGTAATTCAAAAAAGGATATGATGCCACTAAACCCCATTCTGGTTATAGAAATTTTTGATGTTTGGGGTATTGAATTCATGGGACCATTTCCACCATCCTTTGGCAATGAGTACATCTTGGTGATAGTTGACTATGTTTCGAAGTGGATAGACGTTGTTGCTACTAGGACTAATGATCATAAGGTGGTCATGAAATTTTTCAAGAAGAACATCTTTTCTAGATTTGGATGTTCTAGGGCTATGATCAGAGATGGAGGGTCCCATTTCATGAACTTCCAATTCCGAGCTTTGCTTCGTAAATATGGCATCACTCATAAGCTCGCTACCCCCTATCATCCCCAAACTAGTGGCCAGGTGGAGGTTTCCAATAGGGAGATAAAGAACATCTTGCATAAGACAGTTTGGCCTGATAGGAAAGACTGGTCCGAGAGACTAGATGATGCACTCTGCGCCTATAGAACTACCTTTAAGACTCCCATTGGCATGTCTCCATATTGCCTCATTTTTGAAAAAGCTTGCCACTTGCCCGTAGAGCTTGAACATAGAGCCTATTGGGCCATTAAGCAAGTCAACTTTGACTTAACTCAAGCTGGAGCCCAAAGAGCCATACAACTCAATGAACTGGAGGAACTAAGAAACAAAGCGTATGAAAATTCCAAGATTTATAAAACTAAAACCAAAGCTTTCCACGATCAGCATATTCACAGGAATTTTTTTCATGAAAATCAAAAGTTTTGGCTTTTTAACTCACGGCTATGCTTGTTTCCCGGTAAGTTGAAATCCAGATGGGATGGACCGTTCGTTGTTGTTAAGGCATTTGACCATGGAGCCGTTCAAATTCTGAATCCACAAAATGGTCATATTTTTACTGTTAACAGGCAAAGGTTGAAACCATACTTGGAAAATGAGCTGTTGTTACTGAAAGAATCCATAGCATTGTGTGATTAGGAATGAATTCCTTTTTGAGCTTTCATGCGTCTGGCTGAAGACGGTAAACTTAGTGCTTCTGGGAGGTAACCCAAGATTTTTGTGACTTGATGTTTTATTTTAGTGTGTTTGTTTTGTCAGGCCAAGAAGAGAAGGAGCCGTTGTCACTTTGCCTCACCCACCAGGTTGTATCCTTCCATGCCAACCATATTCTCTGTTTACTTGTTCTCTGATCATTCTATTGCATATGTCATTGAGGGCAATGTCATTCAAGTTGGGGGGGAGAAAAAAAAAATTTCGCATGTGAATACAATCTACAATGAGTTCTTGCTTGATGCCCTGCATTGTTGCATGATAATCTAGCCATGGAAATCCCCATTTTAAGTTTCATGATTCATGCTTGAATTGAAAATGATTCTAGAATAGAAAAGACTAAGGAGAAGGATGATGAAAATTTTATTTAATCTAGCCATGGAAAACTGATCGAAGAATCTCTTTAAAAGTTCATGTGCACTTTAGAGAAATAAAAATCACGTTGTACGCTAATGAAACATGCAGGACAAGCCTTCTGCTATTTTGGGTATGTGCCTAATATTCCGCACTTCTTGAAGAAGAGATATTTCATAAGCTTTCTGCCAATTTATCTATCAAAATTAGTGTAAAAGCACAATTTAAAAAAAATTGAGAAAAATGCACCATGAAAACTACTCCGAATCTGAGTAACCGGGCCTACTTCACCTAAGACGTGTTGAGGTTCGCGTCAAAAGGAAAATGGAACTTTGATATGTGAAACCGGGCCTGATTCGAGGTTCGTGTTAAACAGTGAAGGGTAGTGCAGCATCATGTGTGTAGAAAAATAAAAAGATCTCTAAGGGACGAAGCAATAAGGTAGACAAAAGGCTAATATGCTTAATGCTCTGATTAAGAGGTGCAGAGTTGAAAGACACTTATTTAGAATAGCAAATAGGGGATGCAATTATCTACGATGTGGATTTAGTATTTACACATGCACTAGTGCTATTGAATTTTGAGTTGAATTCTTGATCATGTACCTTAATTTCCAAATCTAAGGGTAGTATGTGTTAACGTTTCCAGATTCCGAATCTTTGGTTATTTCTGTGAAGGAAAAGTTGGATATGAAGGTATGAACTTTGCAAACTCTTGTGGGTCCTAAATTTTTAATTGTTAGCATTGCTAAGGGACTAGCAAACTCTTGTGGGTCCTAAACATATGTATACTTACGTTGCATGCAATTGCATGCTTTGCAGGTGGCTTCATGGGCACTGGCAACGTGGTTAGCAGCCAAGGTGGCTTCAACGTGGTTAGCAAGGTTGGCACCCAGATTCTCCACGCGGCAGCCAAAGCTGGCTTTGGCAGAGCTTCAAGCGACCAAGCAAAGTGGCGAGCATGCAACCGCGACCAGCTGAACAGGCTGGCACACACGGGCGACGGGCTCACGAAGGCAAGGCAGGGTGATTGTCAACATGGTGGGCTCGAACGGCAGGTCAAAGCTGGGCTCGGGTGCGGACGTGGCCTCATTCAAACGCATGCAGGTGGCTTCCTTCAAGCAGTGGGCTATTCATGCGCCATGTGGTCTTCAAATACGGATGCCGACGCGGGCTAGTGCGGCTTCAACGTTCGGTGGAGGGTACAAAGTCTTTACACGGTACCGATGTTGGAATCAGAGGGAGAAAAGAGAGAGAGGTCGACAGCGAAAGTCAAGCACAAGGGCCCGGGGGTCGCGAGCACACGTTGGCTCTCATGTGGCCGACGGTGGAGAGAGGAAAGGAGGGAAGAAAAATATATGGTGGGCTTGATTTTCAAAAATGGCATCTTGGGTGTTCACATTGAGTAAGGGGGTTATTTTAGCCCTATAAAATGGGGTCCTATTGGTTTGTGGGGAGGAGTTCTTTTTGGCCTTTGGAGAGTTACGTAGGAGTGTTTTGGAGAGCTTTGGTGGTGGGTTTTGGGATTGTTGTTAGTGTGTTGTATTAATGTTGTTGTAATCTTAATCATTTTAGCCCTTCATAGCCCATTTACATATAGTTGTGTTCTTTATTTCGAATTATGTTCTTCAGCAAAGTTGTTAATCTTTAAGTAATCTTCATTTTCTTCTTCTACCTCTTCTTCTAATTTCTCTCCGTTTTCAAGTTATTGCACGTTTTTCCACTTATTATCCTCACATGTTACTATTCATCCGAGATGCTAGTCTTTATTATTCCTCCGTTTTGAAGCTCTTATGATCTTTTTTTCTCTCTGAGTTCTTCATGAAAGTTCTTCCTCCCTTGTAGATCTAGATTTTCTTATTCTTTCACTTCCTCTAAAGCTTCCTAGTTTTTAAGTTATAGTCAGTTTTCAAAGGTTCTATCTTTTACAATTTTACTGTTCATCTGCGCAGATAGAGTCCGATTTTTCATATTTTTCACTTTTTCCCCACGTTTTCTATCTGTGAGTTCTTCAGCAACTTTCTTCCTCTCTTTGCCCTCTACAACTTTCTCTTCTTCCACTTCTTATAAGTCTCTCTAGATTTTACGTTATTCTCCTTCTTCTAACCCCCTATTTTCAATATAATTTTATTATATTTTCAACTTGGTCTTTTCCTACTTCTATCTATCTCCCTCTTCCCCATTTCTTCAGACACCCCAAGGCGGTTATTCATCTCTCGATCCTCTCACGGCGTCGGCTTCCAAGGCGGGGTGATCCAGTCAAAGGCTCGGCGAGGAGACGGCGGCGTTCTTCGTCTATCTCTTGGCTACAATTTTCTTCCCTTTTCTCTTTTTATTTCAAAGTTGTAATGTTTACTGTTCATAGATTGTACTCTTTCACTTTCATAGAAATAAAAGTCATCTTTATAAATTTTGGTATTTTCCTCTTTCTATCTCTTCCAATTTCTCTTCTTTACCCTCTCATATTCTTTAGTTTATTTTCATGCAATTTATTTCCTTTTCATTAGTTTAATCTCACTCAAAAAAATATCCACTTTTCAAAACATAAGATTTTTCTAACTTATTTAAAATGAAATCTTTCTTCCCCGTGGGATCGACCCGTATTCACCACTTTACTTGAATTTCAATATTTTTAAGTGAGTGAGTTTGGTAAATTTTTAAATTATGGCACGATATTTTTTAACGACATTTGTCAGAGCACATCAGCCATCTCACCAAGCCACATCACCCTTGACCCCTCAAATTCCTCCCACTCTCATTACTACCCCATTAATACCACATCCCCCTAGACACCTCTCCACTCTCCAACACGACCCTTCCACTTCCCAAGCACCCTTTCACACTCCCAAGACACCTCTTCACTTCCCCTAGGCCACCATTGATCACCCACCTTTAAGCCCCAATCAAACTTGAGAGAGATCTCTCCTTCCCTCTCTCCCTCCCAACCCAAATTCAAAGCTCCCTCTCCCTCCACCTGCTAGACCCCCTTCCAGCCCCCATTCTCCCCCTCCCTCACCTTGATTTTCCCCCTCCCAGACCCCTTCACAGCTAGGGGTTTCCCCCACACCCATCCACCCCATTTCCCCTCCCATCTACCCCATTTCCCATCACCTATCACCCCCATGTTCATGCCAGTTCGCAGGCAGTAGTGAAGGTCCTGGTTGCAGAGTGCCCCACCACCACTACGAAGCTCCAGCAATCAAGCCATGTACCTGTGGAAAGCTCGTCTAAGCATATTTGCAAGCGAGGTGGTCCCGCCTCCATCCAACGTCCGTGCTGTTCGGTGGAGCCATCCTTGCCAGACTGCACATACTATCTCTGGCAGACACCCAGAGGTGACTTGCAGAAGCCATCATGACCAGCTCAGTGAGGTTATTGGCGCACCCTTCGGAGGATGACATATTCTACAAGTCCTCTACTAGACCCAAGAAGAAGGGAGCCAATCGCCCACCGGAGCACCCCGTTCCGACCATTTTTCCCAGAGCGTGCAGGCTGCTCCGCCAGATCCAGGTTGGACCTCTTCCTATTCCCCTGTTCATAACGCCCAACTCCGACCTCGGTTGGAGTCCTCGTGAGTTCCAGTGCAAAGCCAACTTGTCCACGGTCGCGTCAACGCCAATCTCGCCCCCATCAGAACTCAGAGCAGTTCGTGGCACCATCTACATTAGGCAGTTACCCTGCTGGGCCAGACAGGCGTCACACATGACCAGTCTGATCCCGGAGCTCCAGCGGCCCAACTCGGTCTCCGGACGGTGCCAAATTTCTCTGGCGTGCTCCCTGGCCACCTAGGGACGTTTTTGCACTAGTGTCACCTCCGGCGGAGTTTGTAGGAGTTCGTGGCGCCTCCAACATCAGCTTGATGTCCTGTGAGTTTGGTCCAAGCAGAACCGAACATGGGCTCATTCCCCATCCCTCGCCTGGCCGACTGAATGCCCCTCCCTGCGTGGAGGTAGTGTTTGAATGTACCTGATCATCCCCACCCCTTGTCCATCCCTCTTGCGAGAGGCATAGTGCTGTACCCTATTAATTTTCAGATCAAGCGACACTGACGCAGTGTGCGGGAAGTGAACTCACGCTTCCCCACTTGCCCTCATCTCCGACTGGGGTCAGTTTCTTCAAACCGGCCGGGTAAGCTCACAACCCTTGCTTTTAATTATACTTGTTCATTTAATATTCATCAATTGCACCGTCGATTAAGGGAGAGAGTGCCTGGTCCCAAGGCTCCACCGCCTTTGTGCGACCGCCGTGGGTGTGAGTGAGTGATCCCACGCCCTTCGGTCATTGCCGGCTCATTGAATTGGGCATCCGTACCCAAGGGGAGGTTAACCTTGAACTCTGCTGGCCCTCTACCAGCAAGGGGCCTGTCCCCACATCCTCGACTCGGCATCCCCGAGTCACCACCGGGTTGGGTGTGTGTGCCATACGAGTGTACGCTTATGTAGGCTTCTTAGCCTTGTGGTTGTGCTTGCATACTTAGGTCCAAGGAGCATTGGCCTAGTGGCTGCCACCCCCAAGGTAGTGTCACGTCATTTACCTAACCTTAGACTTAATATGCAATGCTTATGGACTTGATTGACTGACTTGACTTCTAAATGCAGTGGGCCGAGGGAACACAGAGACAGGGACCAGATGCTTCGTCTTCTTCCTCCCAGCCACCGGCAGACCGGGCTGAGTGGGATGCTAACTTTACTCGGGCAGTTGCTCGGGCCGAGGAGGCCGAGGCCATGCTCGGGGAGAGGGTAAGCAAACCAACCGAACTTCCCCTTTGACTTAAGACTTTAATGATGCAAATGACTAGAACTGAATGCTTATGCAGACTAGAGAGCTAGCAGCCACGCTGTGTGAGGCAGAGCGGCTCCGGGCAGAGACAGCAGAGGTGGTCCATCTCCGTGCGGACGTGAAGCGACTGAGGACTGGAGCGGCAAAGGCGATGGACTCTTGGCTGGAGGTGAGAGAGCTGAGGGCCGAGATCAGAGTGATGGAAAGAGCACTCCGGCTGGTGGGCAGACGATCCTCTCATAGTGCGTCATAGAGTGGCGCACGTAGCGGAAACTTGGATTATCTTACCAATTCTACCGGCCAGCGGAGGAACGAGGAGGACGAGCGGCGTCGACGCCACCGCAAGGAGGGGAGCACGGCTATAGGTCTGTCGGGGAAGAGGCACGATGATGGGGGCATCACTTACCCCTCTACATTTTGCGAAGCTCTGAAAGATTATCGGTTTGCGCCATTGTGTTCTCCACATTTTCTTGAGTCAATCCATGTAATTTTCATATTTTATTTGAGTCATAACTATGTAATTTTCCCTTTATTTGAGTCCGGTACCAAGGTATAAGGGTCATTTACCTAAGTCTTGAGTCATGTGGTTAATTAAGTAGTCTAATGGGCCCAATTAATGAGCTAGGCCCAAGGGCGCCCCTCCCTGGTCCGTTCGGTCATTGTGTCAATTGTCTAGGGTCAGTATGGTCATGTGAAAAGTCCAGTCCCTATAAATACCGCCCTTCACCCCCTCATTTGTAATCTTTGATCAATTAAAAAAATCGAGTGAATTAGTATATTATTGGAGAGGATTCTCCACTTCTCTCTCTCTCTATTAGGGTGGATTCCCCTTCTCTCTCTCTTCTTTCTCTCTCTAAAGAGAGGTGCACCCCTTTCTCTCTCCTCCCCTCCCAACCACCTTTCTCTCTCTTCCCCCCCTCCAATAACTCATCCCCAACTCCCCACCACCCGGCCTTAACTTCACCCCAGCCCCAAGGGAGATTCCACCACTCCCCACTCCACCCTCCAACCACCAACCACCCACTCCCCTTCCCCAAGCACCCTCTCATCTCCCAAGGGAGAATTCTCCACTCCCCAAGTCCCCCCTTTACCTTCCCCACACACCCCTTCCCATCCCCAAGACCAGAAATTAATCTCACACTTAAACCCATTTTCAAATACCCTTTCTCCCTCTCCCTTCCAACCAAATTCGCAGCTCTCCCTCCCTCCACCTGCTAGACCTCCTTCCAGCCCCCATTCTGCCACTCCCACACCTTGGAACACCCCCTCCCAGACCCCCTCATAGTCAGGGGTTGCCCCCACACACATCCACCTCATTTCCCCTCCCATCTACCCCCATTTCCCATCACCTATCACCACTCTGCACTGGCCAGTTCGCAAGCAGCAATGTACCAGCAACTTGCAGCAGCGGACACGGCGTCATCGTGAAGCTTAAGGAGGCGTACCATTTACCGTTGGAATCGTCGTCTAGTCAACTTTGCAGCCGAGGTAGTTTTATCTTCGTCCAAGCACCGAGATGCCCGTGAGAGCGATTCTTCCTCGACTGCGCATAACCACTCAGGCAGAGAACCAGAGCTCCAGATCAAGTTCAACCATGGCCATCCTCTTGACGATCTGGAGGCGGCGCTTGGCTGAGATCTTCTACGACAAGTCTACTTCTAGGATCAAGAAGCGGAACCCAGTTCGGCATCCGGAGCTAAGAGTTCTCATTTTTCTTCCCCGGGTGCGCAGTTCTGTTCCTCATGGGACTGAATAGACACCCGATCACCATTCAGGCTGTCTCTATCTACTCCGACCTCCTCCGGTACCCCCGTGGGTCTCCATTTGAAGAGGACTCGACATCGAATCCAGAGACTCCAGCCAAGCCTTAAGCAGAGCTGAGGAGCGTCCCTGGTAGCCTCGTCTTCTAGCTGTAGTGGTGCAGAAGCTACCAGAACCAGCAAGCAGAGCCCCTGTTCGCGCCTCTTCCCCGACCAGCACCGCCTTCCAAAATTCTCCCAAAAATTGGACGTCTTCCTGGGTGAACTACGAAAGATCTCCAACTGGTTTCGTTGACAACAGAGTTTGGGAGAGGCCACAGCGGCGCTGACTTCGACTGCCTATCCTCTATTCCAGAGGGCGGACATAACCATTATTTTTCTTTCATTAAGTTCCCTAGGTTGATTCTCCCCTTCCCACCTGGCCGGCTCACCGCCCCTCGCTGCGTGGAGGCAGTGTTTGACTGTATCACATTATCCCTAACCCCTTGTCCAACCCTCCTGCGCGAGGAGTAGTGGTGTACTCTATAAATTTTCAGGTCAAGCGACATCGACGCGGCGTGCAGGTGCGTACCCACGCCTCCCCGCTCGCCCTCCTCTTCGGCTGGGGTCGGCGTCTTCATGCCGACCAGGTGAGCTACTGAACACTTCTCTTTGCTGGTTTTCATTTGCTTAATTAGTATTGCATCTTAGTGCCGTCGGCGGTGAGAGAGTGCCCGATCCTGAATTTGCTTAAATTTGAGCGACTACCACGGGCGAGTTACGAGAGAGCCATTATATCCCACGCCCTCGGCGTGCTGGCCGCCTGTGAGAGTGGGCATCCTGAGACCCTTCGGGGTTCAATCTTAAGCTAGCCAACCTCCTGGAATCTCAACGTCCAACCTCGGACCCTCATCCCCATCGCCTGTCAACCTACAGACCCGGGTGCGCGCTACGCGGGTGAGTCCGCTCGAGGGAAGTTGCCGGTCCGTTGCATCGCTTGCTTGCTAGGTCTGAGGGGTCTTCAGTCTTGTGATTATCACCCCTAAGGTGGTGTCACATCAAGTGGTATCAGAGCAAGTTCTAGACCTGTCTCTACTAAGTCTTGTCCTAGGGCCATTGCATTCATCACCCGTTCATCATGACCACTTCCTACTTAGCCTATTCGCCATCCTTAGACCCATTAGCGGCTTTTGTGTTTGATGGATCCCACCCTAGTATATATCTAGAATGGTAGAGCTCCATACACTGACATTTTGTGAGGTTCACTCTGTCAGGGCTTATGCAAGTCAACTATGCCAAGAGTTTGCTTTGGCACCGATCTAGGAAAGAATGGGAAAACATTGTAGATTTGAGAGAAGCAAAAGGGGAAGCACCCATCGAATCTTGGGTCGAAATGAGGGCCAATCTTAGAAAGATCTACGCACCCCAATCCAAACCTCTTCAACCAACCGATCTTCCACCCTCGACCCCAACTCCAACCTAAGAACTTCCCCTACCAAGCCCAACCCAAGTTCATCCTTATTCACCACCCTGGGTGCACCATACGCTGACCATTACCACCCCACCCACCATAGGCCTTCCTACCCCCATTATCCTTGGAAGTTGTGACCCACACACACACCCAAGTGGAGATGGATGCCAATCCAGATCCACCTCCCACCATAGAGAAAATCCTAGACCCCCCACTTCCACCCACCTCTCCTAGCCCGGGTCCTCATGAGCCGCACACCCTCACCATGAATGAGTCCATACTACAATGGCTCAAGCGAGGCCCCACCATTCCTAGCTCACCACCCTACCTCTCACCCTTGGGATATCAAGCCCAATTTGTGCCCACCCGGCCTCCCCATCTCACTTATCAAAACTTCTACTTTGTGAAAGACTTGGGAGACCTTGTGGATTACCTACATTGGCAAGCCCACTTAACTGGCCTACTAGCCATGGGACCATTGGAGCCTAGCACCGTCAACTTTGTCCACCCCTCCATCGGTTCGATCACCTCCCTTTGCACAAGTGGGCATTGTACTAGTGAGATCCTCCTATTTCTTCCCTTGGAGGGAGAACCCATCCCGGTCTACTCCCCACCCCTTGAGATCCCAAGTACCTTGAACGGTCAACCCACTAGAGACCTTGGACCAACTACTTGGGAGGAGGATGACTCACCACCTTGTGAGGACCTTGAGGACATGAAGTACCTCTCTCTAGGTGACCCTTATCATGATCCCTTCGATCCCTTCCAATGGGAGTCAAGGAACCCATGTGACCCAACCATCTTACTCACCACCCACCTTTACCTATCCCAACCCACCACGTTTGACCCAATCCACCCCTTCCTAGACTCGGGTTACACCATGGGAGCCATGACTTTAGGCAAAATACACATAAGGATGAAGGAGGAGCCTCTCTCCAATATGTCCACCTTCCTAGATCCCTTTGATCCTTTCACATGGAAGTTCAAAAGCCATCCCGTCACCCCACACATAGAAGTCATCCTTGGAGTAGGAATGCATATGTCTTGGCACCTCCCACCACTTGGCATGATTAGTAAGTCGGGTCCTTTCATTCATGACACCCACGTGTCAAGTCGAAAACCTGAGTGGTCCATATTCGGGTGTAACGGCCCTCCTCCATTCGTCATTAGTCTTGTGCATGAAGGATACACATTTGGTTGCCCTGGGCCCCCAACACTTGCCACATTCAAGCATAATAGTTTCACCTACAGATGTCCCGGTCTTCCTAGGTCCCTCAAGGTTTACATAGCCGCATTGCATGATAGATCCACTTATGGTTGCCCCAGTCCACCTTTACATACCATACACTTCCCACCCGCACCACACCGTAACTCATGGCATAAGCATTCAAGCAAGCATCCAACAATGGGCGGTGAGGTTCATATTGAGCGGGCAAACGCTCGTAACCGCCGCTTGGAATTCCAAGTAGGCAACCTAGTGATGGTGACTTTGGAGTGGCTCTACCCTAGGGTCACCTCCACATCGAGGGCATGAGGACTTGGACCTTCCCAAGTTCCGAGTGGCTTTGGTAACTCGGCTTATGGGTTGGACTTACCGATGGGTTTTGGGATTCACCCCATTTTCCACGTGGCGGATCCGGCACCCTATATGGGCACCGCGGTGGATCCTAGTGAGTACTTTGAGCCTATACCTTTCTTTAAGAGGGACACCCCCGGAGAGCCACCACAAATCAACTTGAGAGCCCGACGTGTGCACACAGAGGCAATACTAGGCAAGCAAGGTATCATTGCCAGCATGAGGGTGTGTCTGTGCCACTTTGTGAAGCTAAAGTGTCATCCCCCGGCCATGGACGTGGGGTTGAGTTTGGATATCGTGGCTCGCCCGGAGCTGCATTTGGTGTACCACTTCCCCGATGGACCCATACTCGACGGGGTCGAGTTCTCCCCACCCCGGGAGTATGATGGGGGCATCACTTACCCCTCCACATTTTGCGAAGCTCTGAAGGATCGTCGATTTGGGGCCATTGTGTTCTCCACATTTTCTTGAGTCAATCCATGTAATTTTCATATTTTATTTGAGTCATAACTATGTAATTTTCCCTTTATTTGAGTCCGGTACCAAGGTATAAGGGTCATTTACCTAAGTCTTGAGTCATGTGGTTAATTAAGTAGTCTAATGGGCCCAACTAATGGGCTAGGCCCAAGGGTGCCCCTCCCTGGTCTGTTCGGTCATTGTGTCAATTATCTAGGGTCATTATGGTCATGTGAAAAGTCCAGTCCCTATAAATACCACCCTTCACCCCCTCATTTGTAATCTTTGATCAATCAAAAAAATTGAGTGAATTAGTGTATTATTGGAGAGGATTCTCCACTTCTCTCTCTCTCTATTGGGGTGGATTCCCCTTCTCTCTCTTCTCTCTCTTATTTCTCTCTCTAAAGAGGGGTGCACTCCTTTCTCTCTCCTCCCCTCCCAACCACCTCTCTTTCTTCCCCCCCTCCAATAACTCATCCCCAACTCCCCACCACCCCACCTTAACTCCATGCCAGCCCCAAGGGAGATTCCACCACTCCACACTTCACCCTCCAACCACCAACCACACACTCCCCTTCCCCAAGCCCCCTCTTATCTCCCAAGGGAGAATTCCCCACTCCCCCAGCCCCCCCCTTACCTTCCCCACAAACCCCTTCCCATCCCCAAGACCAGAAATTAATCCCACCCTTAAACCCATTTTCAAATACCCTTTCCCCCTCTCCCTTCCAACCAAATTCGTAGCTCTCCCTCCCTCCACCTGCTAGACCTCCTTCCAGCCCCCATTCTGCTACTCCCACACCTTGGAACACCCCCTCCCAGACCCCCTCATAGTCAGGGGTTGCCCCCACACACATCCACCTCATTTCCCCTCCCATCTACCCCCATTTCTAATCACCTATCACCACTCTACATAGGACAGTTCGCAGGCAGCACTGTACCAGCAACTTGCAGCAGCGGACACGGCATCATCGTGAAGCTTCAGGAGGCGTACCATATACCGTTGGAATCATCGTCCAGTCAGCTTCGCAACCGAGGTAGTTTTGTATTCGTCCAAGCACCGAGATGCCTATGAGAGCGATTCTTCCTCGACTGCGCATAGCCACTCAGGCAGAGAACCATAGCTCCAGATCAAGTTCGACCATGGCCATCCTCTTGAGGATCTGGAGGCGGTGCTTGGCTTAGATCTTCTACGACAAGTCTACTTCCAGGATCAAGAAGCGGAACCCCATTCGGCATCCGGAGCTAAGAGTTCTCATTTTTCTTCCCCGGGTGCGTAGTTATGTTCCTCATGGGACTGAACAGACACCCGATCTCTGTTCAGGCTATCTCTATCTACTCCGACCTCCTCCGACACCCCCGTGGGTCTCCGTTCGAAGAGGACTCGATAGCAATTCTAGTGACTCTAGCCAAACCCGAATCGGAGTTGAGGAACGTCCGTGGTAGCCTCGTCTTCCAGCTGTAGGGGTGCAGAAGCTACCCGAACCAGCAAGCAGAGCCCCTATTCGCGCCTCTGCCCCGACCAGCACCGCCTTCCAGAAATTCCCCCAAAAATTGGACATCTTCTTGGGTCAACTACGAAGGATCTCCAACTGGTTTCGTCGACAACGGAGTTCGGGAGAGGCTGCAGCGGCGCCGACTTCCACTGCCTATCCTCTATTCCATAGGGTGGATAGAATCGTTATTTTTCTTTCATTAAGTTCCTAGGTTGATTCTCCCCTTCCAGCCTGGCCGGCTTACCACCCCTCCCTGCGTGGAGGTAGTGTTTGACTCTATCACATTATCCCCAACCCCTTGTCCAACCCTCCTGCGCGAGGAGTAGTGGTGTACTCTATAAATTTTCAGGTCAAGCGACATCGACGCGGCGTGCGGGTGCATACCCACGCCTCCCCACTCGCCCTCGTCTTCGGCTGGGGTCTGCATCTTCACGCCGACCAGGTGAACTACTGAACACTTCTCTTTACTGTTTTTCATTTGCTTAATTGGTATTGCATCTTAGTGCCGTCGGCGGTGAGAGAGTACCCGATCCCGAATTTGCTTAAATTTGATCGACTTCCACGGGCGAGTTGCGCGAGAGCCATTATATCCCACGCCCTCGGCGTGCTGGCCACCTGTGAGAGTGGGCATCCCGAGACCCTTAGGGGTTCAATCTTAAGCTAGCCAACCCTCTGGAATCTCAAGATCCAACCTCGGACCCTCATCCCCATCGCCAGTCCACTTACGGACCCGGGTGCGCGCTATGCGGGTGAGTCCGCTCGAGGGAAGTTGCCGGTCCGTTGCATCGCTTGCTTGCTAGGTCTGAGGTGTCTTCGATCTTGTGATTATCACCACCAAGGTGGTGTCACATCACACGAGGGGACCAGAGACAACGGTGGTCCAGGAGAGGGACCCACTTGATGTACTTATGAGACACATGTACATGCTTATATGACATATATGATATGATCATTGTGCTTTTGATTTTCAAAAAATGCAAATGTGTGGATGCAAACACCTAAGACTGAAAAAGAGTGAGATAGAGTGAGGAAGAGCATGTTTGAAGGCAAGAAGATCGAGGAGAGAGGAAGAACACGAGAGAGAACACATGGGAAACGGTCATAACAGGGCCGCTACCCCCTGGGTGGCGTTCCTACATAAGGCCGCTAAGGGTAGATGATTAGAATATGAGAGGAGTAGGAAAATGGTCTGCGCAAGACCGCTAAAAGGGACAAACGATCGTGTTGGGACCGTTAGGAGAATGAGAGAGAAGGCAGTGAAGGAAGAGGAAAAACGGTCATCTAACGATCGCTAGAGGATCCTAGCAGTCGCGCAATAGACCGCAAGGGAGAAGACTCAGTTAAATTCGAGCGGGACTCTCTGGGAGAGTCCTAACCCGTGGATAGAAGTGCCCAAACAGTGCTAAGACCCATCCTAACTCAAATTGAAGCTTCCTAGTATCAATCCTAATGCAGCAGGACTAGAAACTCAAGCTTTATAACTAGGAATACACCCAGAACTCACAGCTCACAGAAAACTCTTTCTTTAGGCCTTAAAAACCCTAGTAAAATAACCCAAATCACCATGAAGAGGACTGTTGAGGCTAGCACCATGGGTGAGGGCGTCTACAACGGGCCAAGGCCGGCTAGGAGGGAGCGTGGGGAGCTACAGCAGCTGACCTCCATCTCTAAGCATCTGAGCACAAGCCCTTCAAGAGAGGTGAGTCAAATTAATGATACTCAAAGTTCCATTAATTTCCTTAAATTCCTCATGTCACTCCTCTTCTTTTCCCTCATTTCCTCTCTTTTTCCTTTTCTTCAGCTCCTTCCTAGCCCACGATGCTATTCCAGCCTGAAGTGGGTGGCTCCCATGATAAAGGAACTCCCTTTAGAAGTTATCTCAATTTTAAGGGCATGGCACCTCCACCCACTACTAGTCTTAGCCAAAAATTTTTATAAAATCTTCTTAGATTGGCATAGCATTTCAGCTTTAGTGGAGTTATGGCATCCTCAAACACACACTTTTGTGATCCCAACCTTTAAAGCTACTATCCTTATAGAGGAGGTTGAAACATACCTAGCCCTTCCTACGACTAAGGTGGGAGATGAAGACCTAGTGTGTCATACGGTTGACCCTATTGACCCATCACTCATCTTGGGAGAATGCATACCCAACCCAAGGTATGTAAGAACTATGATTAGCTCCCGCCACATTCACTTGATACCCTTGGCCCAATGGGTCACTTCTCATTGCAAAAATAAATGTGGGTGGAATGAGGCCATAGCCAAAGCTACCTCCATTTGCCTATGTGGGATTTTGCTCTTTCCTACCACTAACCACCTTCTAGATATTCCAAACCTCAGTGTTATCATCAGGTTATGGCGGGGTTTATCTATCTCCCAAGCCATCCTCTCTTACCTTTATGAGGGTCTTAGTTCAGCTTCTCTTGGGGGTCCCCTCTTCGGGTCTATGATAGTCCTTGAATGTTGGATGGGGATTAGATTGAAATTTCCTCCCAAGGAGGATGTGCCATCAGCTAGCCGCATATTCGAGAGCCACCCACTTTTCTTCATTGGAGGTGCATCTGGGTTTTCTCAACGGGTTGAATGCCGGACCGCGGATAAGAAAATAAAGGATGATTGGTGCCTCTTCCTCAACACTTTTCCCCATGACAAATTTATGATGTGACCACGGGCTCTTCAAGGCACTACCCTTAGACTACCCCGGCGACTGGGATTGGACCTTCGGCTAGTGGGGAGCACTAGCTTGGTAGTCTACAACCCTCACCGATGCTACTTGCAAATTAGACTTCCTCGCACCATGGTTCCAGCACTATCACACTTCCCTCCCCTTCAAGCTAGGAAGATCGGGACTGAGGAGGACGAGCAAGAGGTCTGGAGCGATCTGACCATGTGGGAGATCAGCCGAGTCCATATCCTGTAGGTAGAAGTGACAGAAGATAATGAGAGCTACCGAGCTTACGTGAAGGCACTACGCAAGATCCGGCCCCACGCAGATGTGAAATTGAATATGATTTGAGTTCAATGATCATATATTGAATTTTATTAAAAGAATGATGTACCATGGACCTTGAGTGAATGAAATAGAAGGATTAATTAAAAGATGTGTTATGGAATTGTTCCTTTTGGCATGAACGATCAGATGGAGCAGAGTTCTCTGTTTGGAAAATGGTCCACCAAAGGACCACCAGACTCACCTAACTGTCTGGCGACAGACCGCAAGAGGCAGAGGCATAGGAAAACTATGCGTTTTTGTCCCTCGGGTGTGGCATGCGTTCATCATTAGACCGCCAAAAGGAGCTTAACGGTCTAACAAAAGATCGCCAGGGGGGAGGATCAGAGAAACCTGAGAGTTATGGTTCTCGGGTGTGGGTAACGGTCATCAATTGACCGCTAAGGAAGCTTAGCGGTCTAACAAAAGATCGCAAGGGAAAGAGAACGGAGAAGCTTGCAACTTCGTAGGTGTCTGGCATTGTAACCTGTTCCTGTACACACTAAAACAAGAAAACAAGTTAGATCTGTTCTTAGGCTCAACCCCTTACCTGCAGCAAGTTAGAAAATGACCAATCCTTCATATTTGGTCAAGGGGTGGAGCCTTATTAAATAGGCAAAGACACAATATAAATGCAATGCATGCTATGAAATGTAGAAGATGGTGTGAAATTTTTTTGATTTTTTTTGAAATATGTGATTTTTTTGATTTTGATATATTTGATTTTTTTGACTTTTTGAAATATATGATTTTTTTGGCTTTTGAAATATTTGATTTTTTTTTGAAATATCTGATTTTTTTTGCTTTTGAAATATCTACTTTTTTTGCTTTTGAAATATCTACTTTTTTGGCTTTTGATATATCTGATTTTTTTATCTTTTGAAATATCTGATTTTTTTTTACTTTTAAAATATCTGATTTTTTTGGCTTTTGAAATATCGAATTTTGTTTGACTTTTGAAACTAGCTCTGCCCCGGCAATGAGGGTCCTGCCTATTCCACTAAGAATTTCCCCGAGGTTGGCGTGCATTAGGGGTGACAATTCCTGGCCGAGCCTACCTCATTCATATAACGGTGCCTCTCCAAGGGCCATACCCTGGGTATGCTCTAGCCTTTTGAGGGAGAAAAAGAAGAATTTTTTTTTGGGGGGGGGGGGGAGTAAGCCTAGCGTAGAGATAGAAGTTTTTAGGGCTCGAATTCCTCCTATGACGACCCGGTTGGATACTCGATTTGTTGCGTCGGGGCTTTGTGTCCATCATCGAACCTTCATCCACTCTAGGCACACATACGATCGGGCTCATCACGTCCCGCGGGAAAACTGTACTGTCACTCTTGCCATACCTAGTTCAATATCTTATTTTTCTTGGAGCAGTTTTGACGTTGCACTTTGTGCTTTTGATAGACGTGTTAGCTTTTGCCTTAACTCATGCTCCTTCTAATTGATTTGCTCTTCTTCTTTCTTTCTTTTCCTTTGTGGAATCAGGCCATAATGGACTGCCCCTATTTGAGACCTCCTCTCGTTAGGATGTCTAGGTCGGTCATCTCCCCCTTATTCACCCCTTGCCCCTACAACTGGCTGAAGAGAGAAAAGTAGGGACTTTCAGCTCCCCTAAGCATGGCCAAAGGAGAGACGGTGTCATATAGTAGAGGGAAATCTGACTGGAATTGTCGTGTAGTGTGTGATTGCCGTGCTCAGGGTCCTCTTTCATGATAAAGGGGAGACACCTTGCTGCCGGGTTATCACTAGCTTGACTCTAAGGGAAAAAGCGCCTAAGATACAACCCATTCCAAGCGTGAGACAACTCCTCACCTTCCGCGTTAACTAGACGATATGCATTCCCTAGATAAGCTTCTCTCACTACGAACGGACCTTCCCAGTTAGGTTGTAATTTGGTCCTGGGACCTCCAGACCTAATAAACTTGCATTTCAAAACCATATCACTTACTTGAAATTTACGCTCAATAACCTTCTTTTGAAAATAACGCGAGACTCTCTTTTGATAAACAGACACGTGATCGGCCACATTCATCCTCTTCTCATCCAAGAGTTCTAGTTGGACCAGCAATGACTCTCGACGCTCGTCGAGATTAAGTTCCTTATCAAGCTGCACCCTTAGGGGAGGGATCAAGATCTCATATGGAAGTACCACCTCCATCCCGCAAGTGAGAGCATAGGGGGTTTGCCCGGTAGGAGTATGGACGGAGGTGCGATAAGCCCATAGAGCTTCCACTAATCGCTCAGGCCAATCAGCAAATTTGTGAGATTCACATGTTTTCTTTATGATTTTGAGAAGGGTTTTATTAGTGGCTTTGGCTTGACTATTACCTTGAGGGTAATATGGAGATGAATGATGTAATGTAATATTGAACTTCTTACAGAGGTCTTGGAACTCTTGTGAGACGAACTGGGGCCCATTGTCGGTGACGATGTTGCTTGGTACTCCGAACCGTGAGATGATGTTCTTTAGGATAAAGCGGTACACCGTGGTAGCTTTAATCTCTGTGTACACTTCTACCTCGGCCCATTTGGTGAAGTACTTAGTGGCAGTGAGGATGAAAGATTTTTGCTTGGTCTGAGAATTGGGATCACCTAGCGGGCCTACAATGTCGAAAGCCCACATAGAGAATGGCCAAGGAGGAGAGAGAGGATGTAGAGATGAAGCAGAAGAATGGATTTTATCAGTATGGAGTTGGCATTTAAGACACGTCCGAACATAGAGGGAGCAATCTTCCTCTAGAGTGGGCCAATAATAACCCTACCTAAAGATCTTCTTCGCTAAAGCCTAGCCATTGACATGACCTCCACACTCGCCTGAATGGGCTGCTTCAAGCACCTTCTAAGCTTCATCATCATCTAGACACCTCATGAGCATTCTATTGAGAGCGCGCCTGTACAATTCTCCGACAATGATAGTGTACCTCGAGACGGCTCTTCTAATAGCCTTACGCTGTTCAGCACTTGCCCCTTCTGGGAACGATCCGTCCTTACATTATAGCTTAATTTTATGATACTAAGGCAATTCTTCTCCTTCCAAGATCTCTTCTAATTCTGTCAAAGAAACTTTCTTCAAATCTTTCTTCTCAACCTTCACCTCTACCGTCTTCCTAAGGTTGTCAAACCAAGGATCCTGAAGAGAAGGGGCGTCCAATCTTTGGATGACGATAGTCTCAGTGCTTTGACTAAGAGGAAAGGATAGAGAGGAAGCAAGCGATGCTAGAGCATCGGCGAGGATGTTCTAAGATCAAGGAGTGTGGATGTAGATCAATTTATGAAATTGCCTAGCCAAGTGAGTGACCAAATCTTGATATGGCTTGAGCTTTGGGTCACGAGTGCGGTAGGTAGAAAGAACTTGGCATAGAACAAGCTGAGAATCTTTTATGATGTTCAAGTAACGCGCGCCTAAGAGAAAGGCATGCTTCAATCTGGCTAGGAGAGCTTCGTACTCAGCAATGTTGTTGGTAGCAGGAAAGCAGAGCTGATATGCAAAAGGAATCGTCACCCCCTCCAGAGTGAGGAGAACGGCACCTATCCCTCGGCCTTGAGAATTGAGCACACCATCAAAGTGTAGAGACCAAAAGGGATGATGGGTAAGAACAACGAGATGCTCATCAGGGAACTCATCCTGAATGGAGTCAGTGTGGAGGAGAGGAAGATGGGCAAGATGCTCAGCGATGGCATATCCTTTGATTGCCTTCTGAACGACGAATGTGATATCAAACTGAGAGAGGAAGCTCTGCCAGCGAGCTAACCTGCTAAAAAGGATGAGATTTTCCAGGAGATAACGGATGGGGTCCATTCTAGAGATCAGCCTAACCTGGTGAGCTAAGAAATAGTGCTTCAGCTTCTGAGCTACCCAAACTAATGCAGCACAAGTCTTCTCCATGACAGTGTACTTGGCCTCTACCGGGCTAAACAACTTAGAGAGGTAATAAGCTGCCCGCTCTTTGCCTTCATCATCTACCTACTCCAGGACAGCTCCTAGGGAGTCCTCAATGACAGAGATGTATAGGATCAGGGATTTCCCAGGGACAGGAGGCTACAAAACCGAGGGATTGGACAAATAAAACTTCAAATCCTCGTAGGCCTTTTGACAATCTTCATTCCATTCAAATTTGACCCCTGCCTTTAGCAGTTCATAAAACGGGTGGCAGCTCTGAGAATGTTGGGATATAAATCTTCTAATAAACTGCAGGCGTCCGATTAATCCTCGAAGTTTTGTGATGTTCTTAGGCGGGGGCATGTCCATAACGACCTTAGCTTTATTAGGATCATTTTGAATCCCCCGTTTGCTGACTATAAACGTAGCAATTTCCCTGAAGACACTCGAATAACCATTTCTTAGGATTCATTTTCAACTTCTACTCCCTAGCTCTCTGAAGCACCTTAGCTAGAATAGCAGGGTGTTCCTCTTTGGTCCTCGACTTCACCAAAATATCATCCACGTAAGCTTCCATATAGACATGTATCATATCGTGGAATATAGCCATCATTACCTTTTGATAGGTGACGCCAACATTCTTCAATCTGAACGGCATTACCACATAGCAATACGTGCCCTAAGGCGTGGTGAAGGAGGTTTTCTCTTGATCTTCTGGAGCTAGACGGATCTGGTTGTATCTTGAATAACCATCCATGAATGATAAAGCTTCATACCCAGCTATCTTATCCACTAGCACATCTATGTGAGGCAGCGGGAAATCATCCTTGGGACATGCCTTGTTTAGATCCCTGAAATCAATACAAATTCGTACCTTTCCATTCTTCTTGATAACAGGGACTATATTCGCCACCCACTGAGGATATAGAACAACTTGAATAAATCTGGTCTTATGCAATTTATCAACTTCTTCTTTCATTCTCAAGGCCATGTGGGGGTGAAATCTCCTTAACTTCTGTCTTATGGGTGTTGCCCCTGGCTTAAGCACCAGCCGGTGTTCCACCCAAGAGGGGTCAAGACCCAGCATGTCCTCGTATGACCAAGCAAAGGAATCGCTATACTCCCTCAAAACCTTAATCAACTCCTCTTCAACCTTAGGAGGGAGATTAGCAGAAATAAAAATAGGCATGGGATCCTCATTAGTTCCTAAATTAATTTCCTTTGTAGGTTCATCCACCACCGACGATGGCTCATCGAACCTCTTCAAACCTTGTGCATACAAGTCGACAGTGTCATCTACATCGCTGTCCTCAAGATCGACCGGGTCTTTTTCATCCACAATTTCATAAACGCCTAATCCGTGATCGCTCCAAACCCCATCTTGCTCCTCGTCTTCTTCTAGCACAATCGTCGTCTCAACGAATTTTTGGCATTTGAGAAGAGCATGACATCGCTAAGCTAGATCCTGCAAGAACCTATCAGGGATGGATTTGGAATGAGGCACCGGCGAGCACGGCTCAAGTGCGGATGAAGGGTTGGACACACTAGAACAGGACCCTACTTCTCTAGATCAAACTTCTCTAGACTCGACGGACCCTAAATCTAACCTAGGAGAGAGAAACTCTAATGGAAGGGAAGTAGGGGCCTCATGCCCCTGGGAGGAGGATGGACGGAACACAACATAATCTTTCACTGAAATCTCCGTTTCAAAATTGACATTTTTTTTTGGAGATCAGTGGAGAGTACGCAACAAGATGGAGATGATGGGGATGGAGGATGAAGGGTGAGAGGGTAAATGGATGGGCAGAAGATATCGAAGAAGGGATTAGAGGAGGAGAACCACATACTTGAGAGATCAATTGGTGGGCAGCGCCCACATGGACAAGTTAAAACTAGAAATTCAGTTGACGTTTCCAGCAGGAAGGGATCAATCATGACAGGAGGTGAACGAGGTATGAAATCCAACCTTTGGAAAAGAGACATCAAACGGGAAGGAGACCAAGTGAAAATAAGGGGTGAGCTCCCCTCTTCCCGCATACGGTAAGCTGGCTTTCCTTGCATGTACTGCACAAGCCGCACCTCCGGGTTTCTTGGATGGTCCTCTTCATAGAACATTCTGGCAAAGGTTTCACTGAAATCTTCCATGTCATCCACGGGCCACCTAGGTAGCAACGGCGGGCCAAAAACTATGCAAGCAGTATCTTCTCTCTCGGTCTGACTTAGCGTGGCATTCAAAGTACCTGGCTGCAACGGCCCCCTGACAAAGTGCTGATGATAATCCCAAGTCAATGGCAGTGTATCATTCAGGATAGATAATGGTGACTTTTGATATCCGAGGCCCCTTTTCCTCATTTTTCTGCCCCTGGGGACCAGCTTGGTCCGCCCCTGTAACTAGGCGGCGAGGCCTCTTCCCGGCTGATAACCTAGCTTCAATATGATCTTCCAGCCCTTAGAATCTCTTATCTCGGGCTTCATCCTGACATTTACCTACGCGATGGCTGGCTTGCGAGGTGCATGTGCCCAGGAAAAATTAAGGTCCAGAACTGAAATAATAGGCCGATTACTGGGCCAGAGTGTCGGTAAGATCTTCTCTGAAATAGCTCTGACTGACTGAACTGTGGGGATGCTTTTGACCTTTACCACCCTCCCTTGAAAAGGGAATTTAAGGCATTGATGGGCAGTATATGGTACGGCATTAAGATTATCAATCCACGGACGACCCAGAATAGCTTTGAACATGGGGTCGATTTCGAGCACATAAAACCTAATGGGCATTGTCAAAGGCCCGAGTTCAGCTTGGATAGTAATCACCCCATGACATGGCCTTCTCAAATTATCATATGCTGCAATGGTGGTCGGGGTAGGCCTTAGCAGATCTTCTGAAATATTGCAAGCCCTCAGAGTGCTTAAAGGACACACATTGATAGAGGCCCCAATGTCTACCAATGCCGTATCTATGGTTACTTTGTTCAAAATGATAGAAATGCATAGCGGCATTTGACGAGCCTCAGGTGGTGCTAGCTCGGTCTCTAAGAATGTAATAGCTGGCCCTTTGGAAATTATGGCCAGGGCGGTTGGTAAGCTGTCCACTGCCATGTCTTCATTGACTATAACTTTGTGTAAAAAATGCCGCAACGCATCTTGGTGAAGCTTAGACCGCTTAATTAATTCTAGCACTAAAATCTTCGTGGGTATTCGGTCTAGATGATGCAATAAATCATATTGAGTACCCGGTAGTGGATCTGCCTCCTCCTGGTCAATAGCATGTTGCAAGGATTGGGGATTGGGTGTGGATGTACCAGTGGTAGGGTAATTCTGATGGAACAAACGCCCGCTCCGTAGGGCAAGATTCTGAGCCGGCACACCATCAGATGGGCTCATGGTGGGTGGTTTGATGGGCCCTATGGGGTGGATGAGAGGTGTAAGGGTAGGCGTAGTGGAGACGATGGGGGTGATTGGGGTAGTGGTGGTGGTGATGGGTCGTGCTGGGAGGATGATAGGTGAAGGGTTGGATGGTGGCGTGGTAATGACAGGCGATGTGGCCACTTGCGAGGGAGCAAGGACGGGTGGAATGTGAACTTGCAGGGGAGTGAAGGCGGGCAGAACAATGGGGGAAGTAGGAAGAAGGATAAGGGATTTGTGGAGAATAGCAGACGTAGGTGGCATAGTGGTGGTGGCTTGCTGGTTTGGCTAGAGGATAATGGGGGTAGAAGGTGGAGGAGGGTTACGGTAGGTATGGTGGAGGGCCATGAGCTGTTGGACGGAAGACTCATCATCATAAGACCACCCGGCGTCGGGAGCCAGGCGTTGAACAAGGTTAACCTGAGCCGGTGCCGGTGGCTGAGGCTGTGGAGCGGGTGGATGATTCGGCATGGGGTTTTGATGGATCCCCAGATCCTATGCAGGCTGCTGCGACTGCGGTGCTTTCTACTGCACTTGTTGCCTCGGCACTTGCCTTATTTTTCTTTGATTTCGGTGATGACCTTGTGCATTTCATCCCAGTCTATACGTTGCCCTTCATGTAGATCATAGATAAAATCCCTAAATTGGAAGCAAGTCTCTATCGTATGCCCGGGCTACCGGTGAAACATGCAATATCTGGACTGATCGATGGCCGGGTTCCAATTAGGCTGTTCTAGAGGAAGTTGTAGCTCACCAATGGACATGAGGGCCAAGAAAATGTCCGGGAGGGTCTCGGGAAAAGGAGGGTACTGGGCCCTTTTTGGAGCTGGGCGTTTGGGTGCATAGCCGTTAGGAGGAGGGACGTTGTGGTATTGTGGGGGTTATTGTGGCTGTTGAGGAGCGGGGAAGGCATTTTGCAGAGCGGGAAAGGTAGGCTGGGCATTTTGTGGAGCAGGGAATTGAGGGTCACGTGGCGGTTGTGAGAAGTAGTGTTGAGTGGATTGGTTGGGGAAAGGGAAGGCAACTGCTTGCACTTGCTCATTGGTTTGGACTCCTTCGGTGACGGGTCCCTGAGGTTTTCTATTGTACTTAGGCTTTTGGCCCTCAAAGAGAGTGTGGATGAGGAAGTCCTTGAATTGGGTTTGGATAAACCTCGCCTGGCTGTATAACTGGTGCATATTAGTGATATCATTCATGGCCAAAATGTTGTGGAAGGTAGGTGTGGCATTAGAAATGAGCAACTTGACCTTCTCTTCCTCCGAAATGTGGCCAGGCACACGGGCAGCCATCTGCCTCCATCTGTCAGCATAAGTAGCAAAGTCCTCATCGGCCTTCATTTTCTCGGCAACCAAATGTGTGAAAGAATATTCCGGGCCGACCCGGTCCTGGAATCTCTGAATAAATTTCTCTTTGACAACTTTAAAACTCTCAGCAACTTCCAGTGGTAAAACATAGAACCACTCTAACGTGACTCCATCCAGCGATCGGCGGAACAAATACGCCATAAGGCGATCATCATATTGGAACTGCGCTGACCCGTACATGAAATCCCTCACATGAATATACGGGTTGCCATTCCCGTCATACTTGCGGTATGTAGGGAGCTCGGATTGAAGAGGGAATCGAATGTTATGAAAGGTAGGAACAGGAACATCTGCCAAGGATTGTGGGCCGACCCGCTTTTGGAGAAAGTCGAGTTGTTGCTGCATGGCAGCCCACTTATCAAGGAGTTCTTGCTCTCGAGATCGAGTAGGTGGAGTGAAAGGTGCGGGCTCAAGGCGAGGAGCCGAAGGATAGACGGAAGAAAGGGGTGGCCCATAAGAAGGAGGTTGGGCCAAAGAATGACCCGTATTGGGATAAGCAAGATGGGCTGTCCCATGCTGAGGGCAAACAAAATCGTCCGGGCCCACAAGGACTTGTGGCACCGAGAGAACGGATCAGTAGGGATCAATCTGAGTAGATGAGGGAAGAGCAATCTTCCCTTTGTCGAGAGCCTGATGGGCCAAAATAGAGGACTAGCCCGCCTCCAGATTGGAGAAGCGAAGGACCCTGGGTTGGACCGGGGTGAGATCAATAGGAGCAAGAGGAGCCCCGGGCCCATCAACCCTAGATTGGGAGATGGAAGTAGCGAATGGACCTTGTGAAGTAGTGGAGGATGGGGCGACTGACCCCTGCAAGGTCTGATAAAGGGCTTGAAGTTGGGTCGGATCCAACTGGGCCATCATTTGAAGAATGTGACTTGTAGGATTGTTGGTGGAAGAATTTGAAAGAGGGGGCTGACCGTCCTCTATGGTAGCAGAAGATGGTGGAGGGTCGGACCCTTCTCCAACCTAAAGTGGCATGACCCTAGATGGGTCCTCTAGGAGCCCTTGAGGAAGAGAGTCCTCGTGGGAATGGTGGAAATCGTAGGAAGACATGGTGGAGTCAAACAAAGGATTAAGATAGGAGATGAAGGAGGAATTGCCCCTAGGAGATGAACCTATGGACTTGAAGCAACTCCACATGCAATGTGGCACCGATCAAATGAAGACAACACCAACAACCACCAATAAGCAACCAAACAAAATGACCCAACAAGGGGAATATGTAAATAAGGAAGAGATGAGAGACAACCAAAGTCAATCAAGTTATAATGTTGCACAAATTTTTATTTGTTTCTCCTTTAGAACCTTAGTGATTTGAATAAAATATTCTCTCCAACAACAGGTTCTTAATGGGAATGGATAGTGCGAACTTGGTTGACTCTAGGTGTAAACTCTCCCTCACTTATGCAACCTAGACACGGGGTGGTAAAGGTACAACCGGCCCGACGTCCATGTGAGAATCCACGGCTCACGGGGACTTACGGACGTCCCGGATGTGATCACCTAGTCGACCCCAAGGAATATGGATGTAAGAGGATCACACACCAATGTAGGAATGCAACTAAAATATAAAAAATGAATGATCCTATGTACATCGGAGTGCATGCAATTTCTAGCCTAAAAACTAACAAACAAGATGTAAACAATGATATAATTATGCACCACAACAAAGGAGGAGATTAGATAGCACCTAGGAACGATAAGAAGCAGTGAAAATGTAGAAATAACAGCAATCCTCGAGATGCGTACTTGTACTGGAGAAACGGTCATCTGAGGACCGCTAGAGAGATAAGACGGTCTATCACTAGATCGCTTTTAAGCAGTAAACGGCCTGGAGGAGACCGCCAGGGAACCAAAGAGTAGAAACAACAGGGAATGGAATAAGAAAACACAGAATAAACTGGGATAAACAACTAAGAGCAGGTCAAACAATCACTCAACACGATTGGCACAAGATGTCCCACCGTGATCGCCAAAAAAATAGAGGCTGATGATATTTTAATGCGATGGAGTGTTTGAAAAAGTGGGAGAGATGCGGAATATGATGCGTGTGATATGTGCTAACTCAAGCAAGCAATAACATCAAATAAGCAGCATGTGGGTATGTCATCTAAATAGTGCAAAGTAAGAGAAAGGAAGAACTAAACACACGCCGTGGGCGTGGAGCAAAGATGGAATAAAGCAAACACACACCGTAGGTGTGGAGCAACTAAAAGAGCAAAGAAAATAAAGAGAGATGGATAAATATGATGACAAATACCCAAAGAAGAAGATGTGATCGCCACCAAAGCAAATAATGTAGCCAAAACTACACTACGTACCTTGGAAAGAAGCCGAGTGAAGTTCACTCGCCCGCGGGAAAGAAAGACCTGGGTGCAGATGTAAAAACGGCTCTCAGACGACCACCAGACGATAAAAAACGGTCTGAAGATGACCGCAAGAGAGCTCAAACGGTCCGGAGACGGCCGCTAAGCACGACCAGAAAATTGTGATGTGGAACTCAAATCTCCACCCCTCCTGGCCGGCCAGAAGAGGTGGGCCCCGTGTGGTGAGTACTATGGACCTGCAAAAGAGCGTAGACAGAAGAAAAAACAACCCAATTAGTCCTAGGGAAGTGTAGTATCTATAAAGTAATAAAGCTAATATGCATGAAAAGGAAGGGTGAATACCTGGGGGTTGGTGATTTTTTAACCCCTGTGGGGTGTAAAAACTATAGGAGGATGTTTAAAAATGCATTTTGAATGCAGAAGAACGTGGAGGAAGAAGAATAATTGATGCTATGATGATGCTAAGATAATGAAACTAAGAGGAGAAAAGACACAAAAAACAAATAAAAGAACCAGCTACTCTGTAACGCCCTGAGGTCCGATCCCCATTTTTGGGCATATATTTTTTTATTTTCTCAGACCCCGAAGTATTACTTCGTACATACCATGGAGGCACGAATATGTAAATGTGCATACACGCGCATGAGAGAGAGAAACCACAATTACAAGAAATGACAATAGTATTTCAACCATTCATAATTTCCAAAAGGAGTACATGTCCATCGTTCCAGATCAAACAAGAGTCCATATAGGCTCACCACACCATAACCATACATATGAGAGACATTCACCCATAACATACTCATACGAACTATGAACTAGCACTAGTCCTCAGCTGCAACCTCCTCCTCAACCTCCTTCTCTATGTCTCCTGAAAATGGGTGTCACAAAGGGGTGAGTGTGATGCTCAGTAGGCAGCCTACACAAACCGGGATTAACTCGCATCTATATAACCATTTTATAGACATAATTCAGATGTTAATAATAGCATAAATCATTCATTATCATCTGCTGAAAATAACTCATATGAGGGAATTAAAAAACACATTTCTAACTACAATATAAGGTACCCATGCATGCATGAAAATCACGGTGAATGAGCAATAACACATTATCACATTTTTGTTATTCATGGAAACATACAGCTGCCGCAAACACAGGAGGCCCACACATAAACGAACGAAAGAGTACTGCACAGACCCGAGAGCGAACTCCCACCTAGATTCTTGAGGCCCAGTGGCGTTACGTATCGCCGTCCCATAGAAGGGCCACCCCACAAAGGGGCGAAAGTCCGAATCAAAGGAATTTTGACCAGGGCGTTATGTATCACCGTCCCCTCGGTTCTTTTACTTTCACGGCATTACGCATTGCCGTCCCGCAGAAGGGCCGCCCCACAAAGGGACCAGAGTCCTATCTCACATAATGCTGTTGTTTCCATTCATAGCATTCACATCATATTCGCATTCATACTCATTTTCATTGGCAGTGTCGACACATCCATCAGATTCAAAGGGGCAGTGTTGACACATCCCATTGCCAATTTCAACACCATCCAGCAATTTTCAAAGGGCAGTGTCGACACATCCATTGGTAGTGTCGACACATCCAGCAGATTCAAAGGGGCAATGTTGACACATCCCATTGGTAGTGTCAACACCATCCAGTAGTTTTCAAAGGGCAGTGTCGACACATCCAGCAGATTTAAAGGGGCAGTGTCGACACATCCCATTGGCAGTGTCGACACCACCCTGTATTTTCAGTTAAAAACTCCGAGAAAACCTTACAAAAGCACATATCTTGATGGAAAAACCAGAAAATAACATGATAGTCAATCCCACATACTCTTAATCCCTCTTTAGCATATTGAAACAACTTTGAAATCATTTTAATGCATCACTGACCCCTAAGACTTGAGGATAGATGCCTACCTTTGAGATGTTAACCGACGATCCGGGGATAATATCCACACCCCAGATCCACCTCAGCTTTACCCTTCGATCCGGGGATGAGATCCACACCCCAGACCCTCCCGAGACTCTTGCCCAAGACTCTTGCTCGCTATCCTAGGAACTGCAGGTTCACCCCCCCCCCCTTCGCTGGACCAAGGTCCCTCACCTCCCTTCTCTCTCAAGTGGAACCGTGGATGGTGGATGCTAAGGATAGGTGTTGCTAAAGGCTGACCACCCATGGAACCCACTTCCTTATATAGGTTTCAAGCCTCCCAAGGCCCTTCCCACGTCCAGCAAGGTTCATCCCAGCCCCAAGGTTGCTGGCTTAAAGAGGGGGTTAATGCTAAGCACCCCTTCGATTTGAACAGAGGTGACCCTTCATCTATCCAGTCATAGATGCGAGTGGGCGCATCTTTCTATTAGGATTTGAGTTGGGACATATTCATATGAAATCAAGAGGACTTCTTGATCTAACTTTGAGTCATGGTTTCATCGAATTTACTCATTCCTAGCCCGAGTTATGATTTTAGCAAGATTATTACTTATTTTGGTTGTGACCTTTCGATAGCCCGAGGTATTCCGGATATAACTCTAGTATCCAGGAAGTATTTGGTCTCAACCTCAACGTAGAAGATGCGGCTAACGTTCTACTCGAAATGTTGGCTTTATTTTAAGGTCATTCCATTAACCACAGACTAAGTTATTAATTTCCCATTAACTACCTTCGAATTCCCCCAACAGCCACACCTTTTCGTGACAGCTGGCAGCCAAAGGGCTCAGAGCCCTGGTTTTGGTACGGATTGGGCTTCCACCCCAATAGAGAAGTTTGGGCTAAGTGCACTGTATTTTCATCCCATTTTGTCGAATATGGATCAAGATATCTTTATTTTAATGGGTGACTGTATTTTTGTAACTGTTTTGACCCTCTATCAGAATTCCCTCTTTCCCCCCTATTAGGCCTAATTTTAGAAGTTGTATTCTTCACCGAAGTTATTCCTTACCTAATGATTGTTGCACGTGATTTGGTTTTATTTAATTCTGATCTTCCTACATTGAGTTATGGATTTTCTAAGGGTTCTTAAATAATCTATCCGGATTTCTGGCCCGTTGAGTTCATGGTTCCGAATTATATCCGATTGGGCTAGTGCCCAATAAGCGGTCATAACATACTCCCTGGACCAGAAACAAGCTCTCCCTAGTTGGTACTTACTCTAGAATGCGGCAGCACTTCACCGCAAGCTCCAGAAATCTCCTCCTCAAGCCATGAAGTCAAGGGTTCTATTTATAGATTCCCAAAACCCTAGGTCGAGTTGGAGAGATAATAGCAAGAAAGTAGGGCTGAACTTTGATAAATCTCAAAGATAATACTCCTAAGAGTCCATAGAAACAAACAGAAGCTTCTGAGGATCAATACTCAGAGAGAAAACATCAAACTAAGGACTCTAGTTCGAGCATGGACGGAGAGAGAAAGGTCAGGCAGAACATGACTCTCTGTCTCCCCTAACGGTCTTGCGATAGACCGCAAGGCATGAAAAACGATCGACCGATAGACCGCTAGCACTACAAAAAAATGGAGATATGGGGGCAGTTCATTTAGGGACATTTCTTAAAACTGCCTCAAAAATATCATAAATTGAGGCACTTTATATTTAATATTGCCCTTAAAATACTTAAATTTTCATCTTTGTTTAAAATCATAAATGGAGGCATTTTGAAACTGCCTCAAAATAATCATACGAGAAAGGAAAATTTTATTAAAGATGCCCCCAAAAACATTACTCTTAGCGCCAGAAACTCCCGCGTTCGTCTCCAATTGA
Organism: Amorphophallus konjac; assembly: GCA_022559845.1. NCBI lineage: Eukaryota > Viridiplantae > Streptophyta > Magnoliopsida > Alismatales > Araceae > Amorphophallus > Amorphophallus konjac. The sequence goes on from CM040121.1 coordinate 471,641,724, forward strand.
ACTCAATTAGCACCCCTACTTACGCAGTTCCTATCCCGCCAGCACCACCCTCCTCCCGGCCTCCTCCCCTCCATCTTCTTCTCCCCCACATCTTCTCCTCCCCTGCGTCTTCTTCTTCCCCCTTGTACTGTGCATTCATCTTCCACTTCCCCTACATATTCTTCTTCTCCCTCCCTCTAACCCAATCATTACACAAGAAGAAGAGTTTTGTTCCTATTTTGTTGTCGTGAATCAAGGCGGTTCTTTGATCCCTTCTAGGGTTTTCACATTTTGTTTCGTGGTAGTGGTCTCACCGTTCGTACACAGTGCAGTAGTGTCACCAACGATTGGGTGGAACGCGGACTCCTCGGCACGAAGGGTCGGCACCCGAGGCGCCATTTTGAAGCCGATGGAAGGCGACAGTGGAGCAGGAGCTTGCTGTTGCTACCGCCGCCCAAGAGGGGAGAGTGGTTGGTAGCGCGGGGAAGCAGTGGCTTCCTCCGGTGGGGGTTTTCGCCATTCTCCGCCTTCATCTTTGTTGTTTCTCCTCGCCTTGGCTCGCCACACTCCTCTGGATGGCTGCCTGGTCATGCAGTGGTTGTTCCCGGGGTTGCTGTTGTGGGCGGTACCTCTGGTCGAAGCCCAGCCGGCTACGGCGATCGCCTCAAGTCAGTGACTCCTCTTCTCCCTTTTCTTGCTTCTGCTCTTGATGCATTTGCCGGGAAATTGAAGACAATTGTCTTTTAGAGCACTGGGACCCCTCTGTGGACGGCCCCCGTGTCCTGGGCTGGAACCCGGGTTCGTCTTTTGTTTATCAATTTATGGGTCATTTCTACCTCGATTTCTGCTGGAATGTGGCGCGTCCGGCAATCTGTGGCGTCAAGTTCGTTTGTTGGTGTTGTTTGATCTCTCAATTTTTCTTTCCTTGGTCTTCCTTGAAATTGCATTGTTTGTGTGGAATTATTTTCTTGACATTTTCTCTAAGTTTGTTCTGTTGATTCGTCTCTGTTTTCCCGGGGTGCCATGGTTTGGAGTTGGGGCTTGTCCGTTAGTTCTAGTTCTGGAATTTCCATCTTCTTTTGTTTCTATCACATTTTCTGCTATCTGCCAACCGATCTATGGCTTCAAGACTGGTATAATGAGGGCCATTTGGCTTTTCCTATATAAACGTTTCGAGCCAGGAGAGTGCGTTGTGAAGACATTTTTTCATGCTTTATAATGTGAAGTGTGTACATGAACGTTTGCACCTTATGTATAAAAGCGAAGGTGCTCAATTGTAAATGATAGAATTTGCCGAGTACTATATTGGTACTCGAGAATAATGCCTGAAAGATTATGACTATTATGATGGTCTACAATGCCCACACACTCGACTGAAGCATCGAGAATGCAGATGAAAATGAAGCAAAAAGGGAGGCAGAATGAGTTTATTGTTTTTTTATGGCCCTGGAATGAGAAGTAGAGTCAATTTTTATAGGGAAATACATTACACTTTGAACATAAATGAATAAATGAATTTTCATGCACCACCTTTCTGGATAAGATGAAATTTTAAGTTTTTGAAGGTTACATAACAGTTTCAAACTAGTAAATAACTTTATTAATAACACGCAAAGAGTGAGGTGATTACCTTCCTGACCCCTTGGCGCTGTCTTTGCATGTGGACTGCACAGTTTTCCCCTCCCTGCTGACAAACTTAGATCATGTTTTTTGTACAGTTGGGGCAGGCACTGGCATTAGGTTGACAGCCAGCTAGGAAAACAACTTAATTCTCATGGATTCAATCCTCCAAGTCCTAAGTTGACCCTAGATTGGTGGCGCAAAGTCATCCATGATGAAGAGGGTTACTCCAGTGTATGCTTTCTAGAGATACACCCAACTATTCTGATCATCAACTATCCACATATCCTCAACTGCATGGGCTTCAAAGTGATGATTCTATTACAACATTGACAGTCGAGCAATTGCATGTATATAGAAAATATAGGTGGAATGCATTGATCACCTCTTACGTTTTCTTAGATAAACTTACTGTTAGATACAAAGTTTGCCCTAATTTACATGTCCCATAGGCAATATAGAGAATGTACTGATGATGCAAGCTATTTTGTTTTTTGAAAGTGGCTAGTACCACTAAATGTATCTGATGGTGCGAGATATACTAGTAAGTTATTGGATGACCCATAAACCATGTGGATATTAATGAACTGGCAATATACCGTGTCATACTGATGAAATTTGTGAAACTGATACATGATCTTGAATTGTGTCTCTCTTTTTTTTCGTGTCTGCAGGTGCATGTGATTTTTCTGGCAACTTATCTGAATGTTTACCTGCATGAAATTTACTTAAGGATGGGAGGTTGTTTTTTTATTTTTGAAACAGAAGATATATTGGGTACTGAGTCAGCCAGATGCAGGTTGTTGAGTTCATCACAAATGAATATGTAACCTTGGGATGTATTATCCACTCCTCCATGCTCCTGTAAGACCATGTTTTATTATTTTTAGACATTTCTCTGCAGTGTATCAAGCTTTATCAGAATTGAGAGTTGGTAGCTTGCCAAGGGACATTGACAGCAATGATCTTGAACAAGCTTTGGAGGTTCTTGATTTGATAACTCCTGAAAGTAGTAATATTGAAGGACAAGAAAGTCATGTTCGCCTCATACAAAGTTGCCTAGAGGATCTTCTATAAACAAGTCCACAAAGAGATTACAAAGTGACGCAGAATGACATTCGTGCAAAATTTACAGGTCGGAACAAGCTTAGGTTTGATAAACATGAACAAAATGATCCAACATGCAGGAGTTCAGGTGATTATCTGGAGTCTGACAATTCCTTCTTGTTTCAGGAACTTCACAAGGGAGGAACCAAACTGGATGCAACTATGGTGTCTGGTATCTTGACTGAATGTGGGGCTTCAGGATACTTCAGATCAGGGTTGCAACTTCATGCCCTCTCAGTCAAAACTGCCCTTGATAAATTCAGTCATGTTGGAAGTGCATTGATCAGTTTGTATTTTAAATGTGGTTATGTGGAAGATGCATATCAATTGTTTAATAAGATGACCACCAGGGACACTATGTTGTGGACTTCAATAATTGCAGGATATGCTCAGTACTGGTAGGTTGACACATGCTTACACCTTTTTGTTAAGATGAGGCAATCAACTTTTAAGCCCAATGACTATACTCTTTCTAGTCTCCTTAGTGCATGTGCTGGTGCTGGATGTGTCCAGCTGGGAAAGATTATTCACTGTCAGCAAATCCACATGGGCTTTAATTCATATGTACATGTTTCAAATGCTTTGATTTTAATGTATGCTAAATGCGGGAATATCCAAGATGCATTTTGTATCTTTAAGTAGATGAAATGCAGAGATGTAATATCATGGAATTCCATGATCTCTGCATATGCGCAGCATGGCCTTGCAGCTGAGGCACTGGACTTGCTGAGACAAATGGAAAAAGAAAATATTGTTCCTGATGCTGTCACTTACCTTGGCATTCTCTCCTCCCATCGTCATGCAGGACTTGTTGAACATGGGGTGGAAATTGGATGCCACTTGTTCATAGTCCTTTGTAGATGCAAAATCGTGAAACACTAATTCCTAGCTATCTAATTATATAATTTACTTTCTTGGGGATCCCAATATTTTTTCTTAATGAACTGGCTTGTAGAACTATTTGTTTTTGATGGTCACAGAAAAGTTCAAAATCTTTTGCCAGGAGTCCACTCCCATGTTTGTGTCATTGCCTTAGCCTATTCCTAAATCTGATGTGTGAGATCTCCATGTTTTCTTTACCTTATTGTGCAGGGAGATGACAAGGACTTCTTTAAATTTAAGGTTGGGTCACAACATGTGAGTCACCAATTGCACTAAATACTCTACTTTAACAGCCAAAGTCCCTCCTCCCACCCCAAAATATGTATTCAAAGTGGGAGGGGCTGGTTAGAATTTCAGCTCATGCCAGTGACTCATTATTTGGGTGTTTACGACATACATGATAGTCTTGTGAAGTGATCATTCTTTTATGAAGCCAGGGTTAAGAACATACATGGCATATTTCATTTCAGAGTGGCAATGCATGCAAGATGTTTTTAATAGGAAACATTATTTTTGGTTGTAAAAAGTAAAACATTGTATTCTCTTTTATTCTTTTGACTTTCAGATTAGCAACAGTGGATGACAATCTCATAAATTCTTGATATATTTAAATTTGCAGGATATGAGTACTTGAGAAACATTGATGAGGGTTGAAAAAGTATTGAAATTAAGTAAGTGCAAGGATTTGTACAAGATATTGGGCATCTCAAGTATTGTCTCTATCGCCGAAATTAAACGTGCTTACAAGAAGTTTGCTTTGCAGTGGCATCCAAATAACAATGTAGATTGCAATGCGTTAGTAGAGAAGAATGCAAGTGCCATGGCCGCATGTCAAATTGTCCAGTCAATTGAATTCCTTTACTATTTGTCAATTAGCAATAAAATGTTTGTACCTAAAGAGCACCAAGGGGAAATTATTTTTTATATTTTACTCATAGAGTGAAAAATTGAGCCCTCACGGTTCGAGTTGTATTTCAAAGTCATGTATGTTATGTCTTTTGTGATTGGGATATTTTTATGATTTTATTTTACAATATAACTCTGTTAAGATATTACTTTTATTTGAGTATCATGTCCTATTTATGTTTCTGTTAGAAGGCATACAATTGATATATATGTGTGTTGTATAATAGTGAGTGTTTGTGTATGCCAATGAATTAAAAAGAATAGGATCTGTGTATTGATTACATGTTAGCAATGTCGATTTTAATTTTTACATTTTGGATGGTTATTTTAGTGCAATATTTAGAAACTGGAGCTCCTACTCATTAGTCGTTTGGGGCACTTTGGAGAATAAAATGCCCCCAAAACACATTATTATAAGTGATTATTTTAGGGTGATTTTAAGAAGACTATCCTTAAAATATGTTATTTGGGGCAGTTTGATTGAGAAATTGCCTTTAAAACATGCTCATTAGAGGCATTTGGTCATCAAAATTGCCCTTATTAGAATATCTAGGGGCGGTTTTTGAGTGCCTCTAATGACAACATTAGGGGCATTTTTCAAAAAGTGTCCCAAAAACTTTTAGGGACCGAGGCAATAGGGGCACATTTTAAATTACCCCTAAAACTAATCAAACCACCCCTAAAGGTTTTAAGGGCATTTATCTCTATTTTTTGGGGCACTTTTGAAATGCCCCTGAAGGTCTATTTTCTTGTAGTGATAGGCTCAGTCGATTTCAAAGAGATAAGACCAAGGAAACATAACGAGACTCTCTATCTACCTAGCTGTCTAGCAAAGGACCGCCAACGTCCATTAACGGTTGCGCGATAGACCGCTAGGCTAATAAACATGGCAAAAGAAATAAAGGCAGATAAATCTCTGAGTTAATCTGTAAAATAATCCTCATTAGCCCTTATCTAGGCCCAATAAGCTCAAATGATGAGAAAATAGAAAGAACTAGGCCCAACCAGGGAGAGAACCTATAAAATAAGCCCAAAAATAACCCAAAAGTGACCCAATAGCCAGTGAACAACTCGAGACATCATAAAATAAGATAGAGAAATGGCACAACTCATTGGTCATAAAACAGGTGTCAACAACGGCCAACACCTCGGGCATGATATCACGTGGTCGCGGCCTCCTTCTAGGTTGCGTTCACAGAGGATCGCGGCCATCACCTAGGTCGCATTCCAAACCGCCCTACTGTTCATCTTCTTTCACGAGACGCGGTGCTTGGTTGTTGCGCGTTCAATGGTTAACGCGACTTACACCCTGGGCGTGTTCTCATTACGGTGCGAAAACCGTAGAAACCTACAAAACTCGGTCTTTCCACGCCCCAATCATCCCAGAACGATGGGGAAACATCCACAGACTCAATGCCAACCTTCCACAAGCCGGAAGGGGCTAAACAAACCACAAAACGGCAATCAAACGGGCGATTTCCATGAATCAACCCAAAACAACTCATGTGGGCATCCGGCCTCATACCGGCCCCAAATCACGAGCAAATGGAACCAAATTGATGGGTATCGAGTCCCGACATTCTAGGGGTTCAAATTCTATCATTTAAACTAGAAACCATCGCCTAGAATGGCAATTTCAGCTCACACCCCTGAAACATGCATTTTACCCAAAAGTAGGAAAACCTACTCAAACTCACGCCTATCGGCTTGAAATCGCGGGGGAAAGCAAGAAATGGGTAGAGTATCCACCCCCCACCTCCACCGAAGATCTCACGTGCCAAAATGGCCAAACCATGTCGAAAATCATCACACGAACCCCGCCAAGGCTTCGAATCCATGAATGGGATCACGCCAAGCCACCGTCTTGTTCTACGCGTCATCCACGCCATTCGTCATCTCCACGGCGCTTCCGCCTCGTCCAGCACCTCCTCCGTCGGTTGCCCGGAGCAGAGGGGAAGAGGGAGAGCACGGTGAGAGAGAGAGAGAGAGAGTGAAACGTGAGTGAGGGAGAGAGGGTGAGGGTTAAAAAGGAAAAGAAAATTACGAAATTATGAATATTTCTGAAATCTGATTTTTGGCCCAAAATTCTAAAAAATCAAAAAAATATGAAAAAATAGCCTCTGTGAACCTTGAAAAGAGCACAATGCACCTGTAGCATCTCGGAGTCTCTAAACTCAACGGTTCACTCTCCACGGAGTTCCGCAAGCAATACAGTGGAAAAATCTGAGTGGATCGTAAAAAAAACACGATCCGAGACCCACGGAAGCGCTCCGAAAGTTGTCCGATTCCGATCCGAAGGATCTAGGGTATTACATCCTTCTTCAACAGGATCACATTTTTACAGCATTGTAGCAACACATTTACTAACATGATCATTCTGACTCCCCCTAAATACATGCATGAGTTTTGAATATGAGCATTTTTGCAGCATTTGCAACACATTTGCAGCATATGACAATGATGCACAGAGAACCCCTGGTACTTGGCGGAGGCACATTCTCACGCTTAATGATAGTTTTCAAACAAGCTTAACTTGTCTTTCTACATTTCACCATTTCATATACCAGATGGCCCTTAGCTCTATGATGACTATTTTGCATACATTCCTTGGACCTAAATGCAAGAGTGACACATGGTACCAGGCGGAGTATTCACTCTATGCTTAGTGATAGTTTTCAGACAGGCGTAACCTGCCCTTCCACAAATCACTATTTTATATACCATGAAGTCAATGATATGCAGAATGCATGACATGTGTAGTGCATTCATCTTGAACACAGATTATTCGAACTCCTCTTTACCATAACAACTATAAAGTGAATCAAGCAAATTTTTGACAAACATTTTGTGGACATTCATTATAACTAGCATCAGCATGAATCCACATGAGCAGAAATCAAGCAAGCAATTCAACATTCACTATAATGAGGTCTACATAAACCAAGCTCTCTTCTCAAGGATGTAAATCATTCATTGTTGAGAGACTTGGTAAAAATATCAGCATTTTATTTTTCTATTTGAATAAAATGCAGTTCAAAGCTCTTTTTATTGACCTCATCTCTAAGAAAATGATGCCTAATTTCAATGTGCTTAGTCTTAAAATGCTGGATTAGATTTTTAGACAAATTGATAGCACTTGTGTTATCACACAATATTAGGACACATCTAAGATCTACGTGGTAATCTTGGAGTTGGTGTTTGATCCACAACACTTGGGTGCCACAACTCCCCGCAGCAACATATTTTGCATATACAATGGAGTGGGCAACTGAGTGCAATTTCTTGGATGCCCAAGAAACCAACACCCGCCCAAAAATAGGCAATAACCACTAGTGCTCTTGCGATACAATTTGCATCCAGTATAATCTACATCTAAATAAGAAATCAGATTATAATCACATGATGCAGGGTACCATAATCCCAAGTCCTGAGTTCCAGCAAGGTATCTAAAGATATGCTTGACGGCACTCAAGTGAGATTCTCTAGGACTAGCTTGATACCTAACACATAGGCATACACTAAACTGGATGTCTGGCCTATATGCTGTGAGGTAAAGTAGGGATTCGATCATACCTCGATAGGTCTTTGCATCTACCAGTTTACCTTTTCCCTCTACATCCAGTGTGATATTTGTGCTCATGGGTGTTGTGATTGGCTTGATATTCTCCATTTGGTACTTTTTGAGTAGCTCCATGATATATTTGCTTTAGTTTATGAAGCAGCCCTCCTTACATTGATTGACCTGTAAGCCAAGAAAAAATTGTAATTCACCCATTAAACTCATTTCAAACTCGTTGGTCATAAGAATAGCAAATTCCTCACACATTTTGGCTTTAGTGGATCCAAACATAATATTATCAACATAGATCTGAACAACAAGTATATCATCATTTTGCATTCTAGTGAAGAGTGTTTGGTCCACCTTATCTCTTGAATACCCTTTACCTGTGAGGAAGGTGCTTAATCTGTCGTACAACGCTCGAGGTGCCTGCTTCAAGCCATACAATACTTTTTCTAATTTAAAGACATGGTTAGGAAGATCAGCACACTCAAACCCAAGGGGTTGTTCTACATATACTTCTTCTTTAATTAGCTCATTCAAGAATACACTCTTTACATCCATTTGTTGCAGTCTTATTCTATGTGAACATGCAAATGCAAGTAAAATTCTTATGGCTTCTAGTCTAGCAACTAGGGCGAAGGATTCTTCAAAATCAATTCCAAATTCCTAGTTATACCCCTTAGCTACTAGTGTAGCTTTATTTCTTATTATCTTTCCATCTTCATTTAGCTTATTTCTAAAGACCCATTTAGTACCAATAACAGATTGATGTTCGGGTCTTGGTACAAGATGCCACACTTAATTTCTCTTAAATTGATTCAGCTCTTCGTGCATAGCATTTGTCCAGGACTCATCTTTTAATGCTTCATTGACATTTTTTGGTTCAATTTGAGAGACAAGAGCTAAGTGATCTAGTTCTTCAATGATTCTAAAGTGAGACCTAGTTTTGAGAGGATCATGTAAGCTACCAATGATACTATCCAATGGATGATCTTTTAGCACTCTTATGTTTGTGGAGTTGTTACCTTCATTGGTAGACATGATCCTTTGACAACTTGAATCACCTAGGTCCCCACTTGGCCCTGTTTCTTCTCTTTGTTGTTCCTGCTCCTCCTTTGGATCCAGGAGCTTCCCATCATCATTTTTCCTGCAAGGCATGTCATTGTTAGATGCATTATAAAATTTATCAAATGTGATGTGAGGAGATTCTTCAACTACTTGATCTTTGATGTTAAAGACTCTATAAGCCCTTGAGCAATTGGAGTAATCGAGAAAGATACCCAACTCACTCTTGGGTTCAAATTTGTCCAAGTCTTTCTTATCATTATTGTGTATGCAGCATTTTGATCCAAAAGCTTTAAAGTGAACAAGAGATGGCTTCTTACATTTGAACATTTCATATGGAGTCCTTTTGCCGGATGGTCTTACCATAGCACGGTTGATGATATAGCAAGTAGTGTTGACCGCCTCAACCCAGAATTTTCTTGGTAAATGATTCTCCACTAGCATTGTTCTGGCCATCTCTACCAGGGTTCTATTTCGCCATTTAACAATTCCATTCAGTTCGGGCAACCTTGGTGATGAGTACTTGTGTGTAATCCCTTAGTCACTGCAAAAATTATCAAGGTCACTATTTTCAAACTCACCACCATGATCAGACATTATTGAAGAGAGCTAAAATTTACCTTCTTATTTTATTTTCTTAAAAAATGTTCAAAATTCTACAAAGACATCACTCTTATGAGACAAAAAGAACACCCATGTAAATCTAGAAAAGTCATCCACTAAGACATTACCATATCTTTTCCCACCGAGACTAGCAATCCTAGTAGGTCCAAACAAGTCCATATGAACAAGTTCTAAGGGTTTGGAAGATTGGGTTTCAATTCTATTTTTGAATGAATTTCTAGTCTGTTTACCTTGGGTGCATGCATCACATATCTTATTATTCTTTTTGAAAGGGATTTCAGGAAGACCTTTGACCATGCTGAACTTAATCAATTTATGCAAGACGTTATAGCTAGCATGTCCTAGTCTTCGATGCTAAAGTCAAGCTAAGTCATCTTTATTTGCTGCAAGACAAAGATCATTATTTGCTGGATCATCTAAGTCTACCATGTATATATTATTGACTCTCTTTCTAATGAATTTAACTGAATCAGAATTTGGTGCTAGAATTTTACATTCATGAGAATCAAATATCATTTTATGCCCTTTATCACACAGTTGACTGATGCTAAGCAAGTTAAATTCTAAGCCTTCAACAAGCAGTACATTTTCAATGGAGTTGGAGGGATTCTTACCTACTTTACTTGTCCCGATTATTTTACCTTTGTTGTTCCCTCCAAATGTGACCTGTCCAACTTCTTTTTCAACAAGCAAGCAGAATTTTGCTTTATCCCATGTCATTTGTCTTGAGCAGCCGCTGTCAAGATACCACCTATTGTGCACGGTTGCAAGCATTCCTGCAAAGTAATTCAAACCAGAGATTTTGGAACCCAAATACATTTGGGTCCCACCATGCCATTTAATTCAGCCAAACATGATATTAAGCATTTTGGAATCCAGACTTAATTTTTGTGTGTGGGTGTGATGTTTTCTTTTGAGTTGTTTTTCACATTTCCCACTTTATTAAATGCATGATATTTTGGATATCCTGAATTATTGGGTGCATGAAAGTTATTTGAGAATGACTACTTTTTCCTCCACTCTTGAGCCCCCTCCACTCTTGAGCCCAAGGTACATTGGGAGTGTTGAACACATTAGGAAAGTGAGGTCTGATACGCGCAGCGGAGAGTGAGATAGAAGGGGGGGATGAATAGATCACTCCCCAATTCGATAAACACAGCCACAAATTCTTATCCCCTCAAACTATAGTGATAAAGGCCATGTAAACAGACAACGAAGATGATAAGAGAAGAACTGATATCGAGAAAGCAACCACAAATAAGCAAAGTCTCAAGAAGTTGGAGAGCAGCACACGAAAACAACCAAACCACAAATGAGACAGTGAATTTTTTAGGTGGTTCAATTGCTATCTGCAATCTACGTCCACCCCTTACTCAATCGAGTAAGGCTTCCTTGCACTTGAGTCGCACACAGCAGACTCAGTCTGCAACAACCGCTACCAAATAGCTTGTACAGAAGAACAGCCTCCTCAATCTTCTGATCGACCAGAAGAAGAACACCGGAGAACTATCTCCCTTCCTTTGCACGCAGCAAAGGGAACCCTGTGCATTTACTCCCAAGTAACTCACACAACTAGAGGATTGAACCTCTCTTCCTCCAAGACAATGGAGGGAGCTGGAGAACCTCTCCCTTCCTCCGAACAGTGGAGGGTAACAATATGGAATGAAGATGATCAAACAAAAACTTGAAAACACAGCGATCGGTAAACGATAATTTTCTCTAGAAACAAAGATAATGTAGCTTCCATAGAAGCAGATCTTCTCATTCGCGAACACTTCTCCCTCTCAGAAATTTTTCTTTCTCTTCTGCGTCTGCTGGCTCTCTTTCAACTTCTCCTCTCTTTTCTGTTCTCGTTATTATTGTTTCTTCTGCTCAGCATTCGCTTTTTATAGAGCATCAGAGGACGGGCACGTGCTTTCCATTATTCCCGCTCAAAGGCCTTACCCCACGTGGCAGAATCCCTGCACACTTCTTTCCATGTGTCACGATCCTGCCACCTCCTCCATACTGGGATTGCGAGCCATTCTTATTCTTCTCGAAGGAAAAAAAATACCTGACAAATAATCAGAGGAAAGCATTTCGGATACTGGTAAGAAGAATGAAATTGCCCCGGGCATATAGGTGCTGAATGCACGAACGGGGAGGGATGCACCGTTTATATAAGACATGAAGCAAATGTTGCACCGAATGTGATTAGACATAGCATGCACTGAGTAGAGATATTCAAGTCAACCATTGAATTGACCTACTAAGTGTTTGACCCCACATGCACAGACTCTAGCGTCCACCCGTGCAGCTGATGTGCACAGACATGGATCCAAGAGGCACAAGATGAAGACTTTGTATAGAGTCAAAAGAGAGGATCAAAGATATGCACGGACTTCTAAAACAACTATGTAACACAGTAGAAGCATCGAGTTGAATATTCTAGAATTGCACTGAATGAAAGAGAAGAAACATACGAACAAAGACGGATGCAAGACAGACCTTGCATTGAGTCTGAAAGGCGAGACGCACAAAGACGCACAAACAAGATATGCACGAACCTAAAAGTGTATGCTGCAAAGAAATACATGTAATGCACCGAGATGGAAAACATGGCTAGAGTGTTTGTGAGTGAGACAGAGACTTGCACCGAATTGATAAAGAGAAGTACAAGACACCGCTTGCACCAAGACGTAATTGCACTGAGATGAAGAGACAAGATCTAACGGTCCATACCAGATGATGATTGCACCGACTAGAACTAGCACCGACCTCGAGAGGTGAGATGCAAGGACATGTTATGCACGGACCTTAAAGCTATTACCACAGACTTCCTTCGTGTTTTGAGACAAGTAAATGCACCGAATGTATAAATGTAAAGGACAACGATGCAAAAGGATGCACTGACTATGTTCACGAAAGTATAGACTCTCTAAGTCAGCATGTGCAGACTTAGTGTATGCACTGATGCAATGTGCAGAAGAACCAACAAGTGCAGACACATGGTCATAAATCATTCATACTCATAGTGCTTGCTGACATCAAAACTAGGGCACACTAATCTCCCCCTTTTTGATGATGGCAACACTATGAGTCACACAGACTCAAACTATTCTCCCCCTTTGACTTCATCAAAAAGAGAAAAGTTTGAGAGAGAAATAAAAGTGTGCATGACATGATTGAATAAAATCTCCCCGAGACAGCAGCAAAGTGTAGGGGACATGAAGGATGCTGAGAAGATCTCCCTCTTTAATATGCAGCATGATTCATAGACAAGGAAACTCCCCCTGAATAGATGCTTCTTTGTAGCTTCAGAGGGGATGGATTCTCTCCTTAAGAAAAAATGAATGCAATTCATGGAGAACCTGATGCTTACATGATGCAGATAATACAAGAACCAATCAATCTATCCTCCTCCTTTGCAAGACGAACAAACCTCCCCCTTTAAAAAGGCAATAAGTGCAGTCTAGACAAGACCTTAACAATCCAATGCTCCCTGATCTGAAAGAAGCAAGGCTTTCAAGGGTGTAAGGAGAGGAATGTGTCAAGAAGACATTCAGGAAGGATGACATGGCAGCATTCAGAATACATGATCTAAGAAAATAGAAGATTTTCAATAAGATACTTATTTCATAAATCTGAATAAACGGATGGTTCAGACTCTTCCATTATAGGGGCTTATGAATTTTTATTTGAACATCATGGTTTAAATATGATGTATACACAGTTTGTCAATAAACTTTTGTACTCATATCTGAACATCAATGTTTAATAAAAGTGAACCAAGCCCTCATATTTATATCTTGATTAACCTCCCTTCATCTTACTCAGTCAATTTCAATGACTTCTTCAGAAATTACAATCATTAGTATTGAGGTTAAACATCATATAAGAATTCAGATTTGGTTCCTGAGGATTCTTCTTCAAATAATTTCAGATTTTTCTTTATGCACAGTACAAGATTTCATAGCAAGTTTACCAGGTGCAATTAAGTTCAGTGCACACCTTGTAATTAGAGGATACATGTTGTTTGGACGCCAGTATCCCTAAGCACTTAGTATGACTGACTGTCATGCTTCAGAGATAGCATTGTCACCTCATGACATACTTTACCTTATTTCATTGATAAGTGAAGTATATTTCTCAGTGTTCAAGCCATTGCTCTGCCTGGATATTCAATGAATTTTATTTAGTAGAGTTAATTATGGCACTTCATGACACAGTCCTCTAGACTTCTTGGTCAATGAACATGGTTTCTCAGTGACCAAAATCATTGCTCTGACAGAATTTACCCTTAGGAACGTTTCAGAATCATCATATGCTTAAAAATAATACTGATTTCATATAATTTAACCGAATAAAGCCATGATTTTAACATTTTCATATTTCAGAAGATTTTACAAGATTCAACATGAAATAGTTGGTTAAAGTTTATTAAAAAAAGACCCAGATATTTTCAAGATATTCATATCCAAGCTCAATGAATACATTAGACTTAAACCAATCTGATCTTTTAGCCATTCATAAGTCTTTATAATGGAAGATTCTTTAATGAATTGATTTTCAGATTTATGATCAAGGTATACGAATTGAACTATTCTCAATTCTCTGAAATTTTCAATGAGATTCAACAGCATATAAGTTGTGAACTGTACAAGAGTTTCAAGCAAATAACAAAGATGAGCACAATAGTGAAGGTGTCGACATTTGACAGAGCATTTCCAAGATGATGTCGACTCACTGTGTCGACACTTCCAATTAGGACAATTAATAAGTGCGGCAAAGAATGTATCATAGAGAATCATAGATATCCAGAGGTCCATCAGACAGATTTGCTCAAGTAAGACCACCTCACAAGATTCAAAATCAAATTAGAGTTAAGTTCAGATACGTGAAATGGATGATCTCAACATAAGGATGGGAGCTTTAGTTGACTGACTAAAATATCAAGAAACTAGATGAATAGCCAGCAGAACATAATCTTGATATATACTCCCCCTTTTTGATGATGGCAACACTATGAATCAAGCAATATCAAGGCATTAAAAACAATTAGTTAAAAAATAGGCCAATCATACAGACAAAATGAACACAGCTTTAAAAATTAAAACAAGCGCATGCAGACCAATCAAGCACAACTTCTGAACCTCAGCTCTCTCCTCTCTCCTCCCACAACATTTTCGCAGAAAAAGAATGATCGCAGAAAATGAATGATCTTTCAGATATTGTCTGACCTCATGACCTCTCTCCCCAACATTTTTGTAGAAAATGAATGATCTCTCGGATATTGTGAGACCTCATGACCTCTCTCCCCCTTTGGCATCATCAAAAGGTAATGAAAGGTGTATGAAATTGTTGGAGACATGAGGAAGAAGTATAGTGACTTCTTAGTGTAGAAAGACCCAACAACATATCTTAAGAGAATAAGTGAGGTGCTAAAGTCAAGTGAAGATTCTTGAACTCTGGTAATCAATAGAGAATTAGTATGAAGGAGAAGTTTATCCACATACATGGTGTATGATGTAGAACAGGGGTGAACAAGCATGGCAAGGTTTCTGATTAAAACAACATTACTTTGTAGACGACAAGAGACAAAATCAGAGAAGGTGTTCTCATAGTATTGAGGACAAGCATTTCAGACCTTTGCACAGAGACAAGGGATAAAATAGACTTTTGTAATGAGATCAATGAGTAGTTTGGAAAGTCACACTTTTGACATTAGGGAGACACCTTGATCAGAGGTCGGAATCCCCAGTTACTCAGTGTGAGTACCTCATTACTTCTTCCTTTTGAAGAACAGAGTTAGTAACTGTGGCTTTTTACATGGGGAAACACCTTGATCAGAGGCCAGAGTCCCCAGTTACTCACCACCTTGTGACCATTGCTCTGTGATGATCAGAGACATTAAAGTCATTTTGCATGCAGATTTTTCTTTAAAAATGTTGACACCTCTTGACATAGGAGTTATTTCACTTCATTGATGAAGCTCCCAGTTTCTCAGTGAACAAGCCATAGACCTTTGTTCATTTAGTTGATCCCTTATGAAGTGGAGAGATAATGATTGAAGATAGTACCAGAAGAAATGTTTCCTTGTAATGAATCTTGAAATCTAGATTTCAAGTTGTTCTGAACAAATATCAAGACATGCAGGTTTTAGCCTGACCTAAAATCATTGACAATGTAGGAAGATATACTTTGACCACTTAAACCAAATCTCTGATAAACTACTAGAGGAAAGATTCTAGCAGGACTTTAGTAACACAAACTTATAGACTTAAGAGATGAATGAGATTCTACTGACTGAGAGAACTGCAGTCATTCAATCATGAGAACCAGCAATGACATACATCTGGTCAGTCTTTTTGAATCAAACAAAATCACTACCTTTCCAGCTCCCCCTTAAACGAAGCACTCAATGAAACTAATCAGAGGATACACAAAGCTCCCCCTCACAATAAGGACAGACATTTCACACAGCATTTTACCAAGATAGATCAATTCAATATCAAAAAAAAATAGTCAACATAATTTGAACAAGCCTAGTTCTCTCCTTAATGTGGTGAATTTGTCATTGTTCAGAGGCTTAGTGAAGATGTCAGCAATTTGATTAGCAGTGCCTACATGAATCAATTCAAAGTTGTTCTTAGAAACCTCATCTCTTATGAAATGATGCCTGATTTCTATGTGTTTGGTGCGGGAGTGCAGAACATCATTCTTGGCTAGGTTGATGGCACTGGTATTATCACAGTAAATAGGTGTGCACCCCAGGTCTACTTGATAGTCCTGAAGTTGGTGTTTAATCCAAATGACTTGTGTGCCACAACTCCCTGCAGCTACGTATTCAGCCTCTGCAGTGGAGAGGGCCACAGAGTGTTGTTTCATGGAACCCCAAGATACTAAACACCCACCTAGAAATTCACAGTGACCACTAGTGCTCTTTCTATCTAGTTTACACCCGGCATAATCTGCATCTGTGTATGCAACTAAATCAAGTGTGTGTGATGCAGGAAACCATAAACCAAGAGTGTGAGTAGTGGACAGGTATCTGAATATTCTTTTTACTATAGCTAAATGTAATTCAGTGGGTCTAGATTGATACCTTGCACACATTCCTACACTTAATTGAATATCAGGTCTCGAAGCAGTCAAATAAAGTATAGATCCAATCATACCTCGATAGAGCTTGGCATCTACTTCTTTACCTATCTCATCTCCATCCAATGAGGTGTTGGTACCCATTGGTGTTGTAATGTGCTTCAAGTTGTTCATGCCAAACCTCTTGAGAATTTTCAATGTGTACTTGGTCTGGTTGATGAAGCATCCATCCTCTAACTATTGTACCTGTAAGCCAAGAAAATACTTTAACTCACCTACCAAACTCATTTCAAATTCAGCAGACATCAATTTAGAAAATTCATTGCATAGTTCAGAGCTAGTTGACCCAAAGACAATATCATCTACATATACCTGAACTATGATGAGGTCTTTATTTGAGCTCTTCGAAAAAAGAGTTTGATCTACTTTACCTCTGTGGTAGCCCTTGCTGATCAGAAATTTTGTCAGTCTTTCATACCATGCTCGAGGGGCCTGTTTTAGGGCATACAGGGCTTTGTTCAACCTGAAAACTTGGTTAGGTTGAGGAGAAAACTGAAATCCGGGGGGCTGTTCAACAAAAACCTCTTCCTTGATAACACCATTCAAGAAAGCACTCTTCACGTCCATTTGCTGGAATTTTATGTTCTTGGAACATGCAAATGCTAGCAATATTCTTATTGCTTCCATCCTAGCAACAGGTGCATATGACTCATCGAAATCAACACCAAATTCCTGACAGTAGCCCTTGGCTACTAGTCTGGCTTTATTTCTAGAAATGATTCCATCTTCATTCATTTTATTCTTAAACACCCACTTAGTTCCTATGACATTAGTATTTTCTGGTCTTGGAACAAGCTCCCAGACATTATTTCTTTCAGATTGACCTAACTCCTCACACATGGCATTAGTCCATGACTGATCACTTAAGGCCTCTTCTATTGATTTGGGTTCAATTTGAGAGACCAGAGCAATTAGGTCCTGGTTATGAACATTCCTAAAGTGAGACCTAGTTCTAAGAGGTTCTTCAAGATTGCCTAATATGTTATCTATTGGGTGATCTTTAAGATATCTAACATTTATTGAAGACTCACCTGTCTCAGCCGGCTCTACCTGGTTGGGAGCATCTGATGACTCATTTGGCTGAAGCTCCTCTTCTTCTTTGTCTTCTAGGAATTCTCCATTGTGCTCGGAATCCCTGTCAGTGTTTTCAATGTTAGTAACACCTTTTACTTCACCAAAAATAATGTGTGGAGACTCCTCAACTTTCTGATCAGTTATGTTAAAGACCCTATATGCTCTTGACACTTCAGAGTATCCTAAAAATATTCCAGGACAGCTCTTAGCATCAAATTTATCTAAAGTCTTTCTTGTCATCATTATGGATAAAGCATTTAGCTTCAAAAATTCTGAAATGAGTCAGATTTGGTTTCTTACCTTTCAACAGCTCATAAGGTGTTTTCTTGTGGATTGGTCTTACCATGGCCCTGTTGATTGTATAAGTTGCTGTATTGGCTGCCTTTGCCCAAAATTTCCTTGGTAGTTGACTCTCAATCAGCATGGTCCGGGCCATCTCCACAATGGTTCGATTTCTTCTCTCCACAATTCCATTCTGCTCTGGTGTCCTGGGAGAAGAAAACTTGTGTGTTAGTCCCTCTCTTTCACATAGTTCAGAAAACATGGAGTTCTCAAATTCACCTCCATGGTCAGATTGAATTGAACAAATTCTATGTTTTCCTTCTTGTTTGACTTTATTAAAAAATTGTTTGAATTTTTGAAATGCATCATTTTTGTTGGCTAAGAAAAAGATCCATGAAAATCTGGAGTGGTCATCAATGATCACATAACCAAATCTACTTCCATTAAGACTCTGAGTTCTAGTAGGACCAAAAAGGTTTATATGAAGAAGTTCCATTGGTCTAGACGACAATGGCTCAGATCTTAGCTTGAAGGACATTCGGGTCTGTTTGCCTAAAGCACAGGCATCACAGACTTTTGAAATTGAACTAAACTTGATTCTAGGCAAGCCTCTAACTAGATCATGCTTGATCAATTTATTTAAAGTAGAAAAACTAGCATGGCCTAAACGTCTATGCCAATCACACTTTCAGAATTGGCAGACAAGCATAGATTAGAATCAGACTCAACATCTAAGTCTACCAAGTAGACATTATTGGTCATGTTGGCTACAAATTTAATGCTATCAGAATTTATTTCAAGAATTTTGCATGAATTATTGTCAAACACAACCCTGTGACCCTTATCACATAATTGACTTATGCTAATCAGATTGTGTTGAAGACCTTCCACAAGTAAAACTTTCTCAATGGAGTTAGTGGAAGACTTACCAACAGTGCCGACCCCAATGATCTTACCTTTGTTCTTTCCTCCAAATTTGACCAGACCCCCTACCTTCATTTCTAACTTGCTGAACTTGGATCGGTCTCCTATCATGTGCCTGGAGCAGCCACTGTCGAGATACCATTTGTTGTTCTCAGCTGCCAGGCATACCTACACAAGAAAAATCAAGCAAAGTAGTTCGGAACCCAAGATGAGTTGGGTCCAAAGACATCATTCAAATCTTTAAGCATATGTTTAGGGATCCAGAATTGTCTCAACTTAGTTTTCTCTTGCACCTTAATTTCTGGTCTATTGAAGTTGTGAGTGGAGGTATGTCCAGCTGGTCTGGAGAAATGAAATCTATTCCAGTTATTAGGTTTCTCATCCCTGGGGTATCTCCTGTGAGCTTGTTGATTAACAAATTTTTGAGGATGAGTGTTGTTTCTCCAGTAACTCTTGTCAGGACCCATTCTTTTGTAGTAGTTCCAACTTTTATTCTGATTCATTTCCTTGGTCCAGCTACTACTTATGTTCTGGAGAATGGGCTTAGTGAAGTTCTTCATAAAATTCATTCCTATTTTAGATGATCGTCCAGCATTGTTTGTTAAATTTTCTTTTGGACATTGAACACTCTGGTTTCTGTTTGAGCTGGATGGAGTGTCCAGCTTTTCTTTTCCCTTTTCTTGGCAGAAGGTGGTAGTCTTAAACTGAAATGGTCTCTTGTTGGATGGGTCATAGCCTAAACCCTCCTTGTTGAAATTAACTCTTATACCTAGTATAGAATCCAGATTCGATTTTCCTTGAACAAATTTTTCTAAAACTTTTTGTTTGTCCTCCAACTCTCTTTGCACAGACTCACAATTTTTCAAGAGTTCAGAGTTGACTTTCTTAACAGCTTCATACTTCTCTGTGATCACACTATTTTCATTCAGACATTCTTCAAATTTAATCTTGAGTTGGTTGAGCTGTGTGTGAACTTCCTGGTTCTCAAGGGTTTACTTTTCATTCTCCTTTTCCAGAGAAGTCATTTCTTCTAATTCTTCTTTTAGTTTCTGATTTTCCTTACAGATTTGCGTTTGTTCTTCAACATTGGTATTGAATTTTCTCTTTAGAACCCTATGCTCTTTACTAAGTGAATTGAACTTATCTAACAGTTCTGCATAGGTGTCTTCCCAGTCATCGATAGAGAAATTCTCAAAAATATTTGTTACCTCCTCTTCGCTGTTTGCTATCAGGCAAATTCCTTCTTCATCCTCCTCTGAGGAATTATCTTCCGGATCCTCTTCCTCATCGCTCCAGATGCAGACCATTGCTTGTGGCTTCTTCTTCTGCACTTTCGAGCTCTTCTTCTGATGGTTGAGACCTTTCTTCTGAAGATCAGGGCAGTCCCCTTTCATGTGTCCGGGTTTCCTGCAATGAAAGCATGTAATTCTCTTAGTACTCCTATCTTTGTCATTACTGGAATCGAATTTCTTACCAGAAGGGTACGACTTCTTCCTCCTGAAGGTCTTTCCCTTAGACCTTAAGAGTTTTCTGAATTGGCGAGTAAGCATTGCTTGCTCCTCTTGGTCGAGATCTGACAATCCATCAGACTCGCAACTACTACTCCCGCTACTGCTACTTCCCTTGCTGCGGGACGCCCTGAGGGCAATATTCTTGTTCTTTCTGTCGCTTCCCTCACCATTCCTTTTAATGTTCATCTCATACGTCATAAGGGATCCTATGAGTTCGGTGACAGTCATAGTCGTCAGATCCCTTGACTCTTCTATCACAGTGGCTTTTGTATGCCATGAAGGGGTTAGATATCTAAGTATCTTCCTGACTACGTCTCCCTCAGCCATCTCTTTTCCAAGCCCCTTAAGACTATTCGTGATCAGAGACAATCTGGCATACATCTCAGTTATGGTCTCCTCTGATTTTATTTTAAACATATCATATTCAGAGGAGAGGAGATTTACCTTTGTTGCTCTCACTTGAGTTGTACCTTCGTAGATTAATTCCAGCTCGTCCCACATTTTCTTGGCCATCCTACATGCTGAGATGCGAGCGTATTCGTCTGGGTGTACAGCACACTGGATGATGTTCAGGCTGTCCAGTTGCGCGACGATTGCTTGACTTGATCATCTGTCCATGCATCCTCGTTCGGTGGTAGCTCGTATGGCCCTATGGTGATCACCCTCCACAACTTGTGGCTTTGCACCCCGATGAATACCTCCATCCTTTTTTTCCATAATAGATAATTGTTACCATCAAAGAAAGGAGGATGACTGATAGATTGTCCCTCAGCCATAAAGCTTCGAGGACCATTAGGGTTAGCCTGACCGTTGGCCCACATGGTGAGAACCTGCTCTGATACCAAATGATACGCGTAGCGGAGAGTGAGATAGAAGGGGGGGATGAATAGATCACTCCCCAATTCGATAAACACAGCCACAAATTCTTAGCCCCTCAAACTATAGTGATAAAGGCCACGTAAACAGACAATGAAGATGATAAGAGAAGAACTGATATCGAGAAAGCAACCACAAATAAGCAAAGTCTCAAGAAGTTGGAGAGCAGCACACGAAAACAACCAAACCACAAATGAGACAGCGAATTTTTTAGGTGGTTCAATTGCTATCTGCAATCTACGTCCACCCCTTACTCAATCGAGTAAGGCTTCCTTGCACTTGAGTCGCACACAGCAGACTCAGTCTGCAACAACCGCTGCCAAACAGCTTGTACAGAGGAACAGCCTCCTCAATCTTCTGATCGACCAAAAGAAGAACACCGGAGAACTATCTCCCTTCCTTTGCACGTAGCAAAGGGAACCCTGTGCAGTTACTCCCAAGTAACTCACACAACCAGAGGATTGAACCTCTCTTCCTCCAAGACAATGGAGGGAACTGGAGAACCTCTCCCTTCCTCCGAACAGTGGAGGGTAACAATATGGAATGAAGATGATTAAACAAAAACTTGAAAACACAGCGATCGGTAAACGATAATTTTCTCTAGAAACAAAGATAATATAGCTTCCATTGAAGCATATCTTCTCATTCGAGAACACTTCTCCCTCTCAGAAATTTTTCTTTCTCTTCTACTTCTGCTGGCTCTCTTTCTCCTTCTCCTCTCTTTTCTGTTCTCGTTGTTATTGTTTCTTCTACTCAGCATTCGCTTTTTATAGAGCATCAGAGGACGGGTGTGTGCTTTCCATTATTCCCGCTCAAAGGCCTTACCCCACGTGGCAGAATCCCTGCACACTTCTTTCCATGTGTCACGATCCTGCCACCTCCTCCATACTGGGATCGCGAGCCATTCTTATTCTTCTCAAAGGAAAAAAAATACCTGACAAACAATCAGAGGAAAGCATTTCGGATACTGGTAAGAAGAATGACATTGCTCTGGGCATATAGGTGCTGAATGCACGAACTGGGAGGGATGCACTGTTTATATAAGACATGAAGCAAATGTTGCACCGAATGTGATTAGACATAGCATGCACTGAGTAGAGATATTCAAGTCAACCATTGAATTGACCTACTAAGTGTTTGACCCCACATGCACAGACTCTAGCGTCCACCCGTGCAGCTGATGTGCACAGACATGGATCCAAGAGGCACAAGATGAAGACTTTGTACAGAGTCAAAAGAGAGGATCAAAGATATGCACGGACTTCTAAAACAACTATGTAACACAGTAGATGCACCGAGTTGAATATTCGATAATTGTACCAAATGAAAGAGAAGAAACATACGAACAAAGACGGATGCAAGACAGACCTTGCATCGAGTATGAAAGGCGAGACGCACAAAGACGCACAAACAAGATATGCACGAACCTAAAAGTGTATGCTGCAAAGAAATACACGTAATGCACCGAGATGGAAAACCGGGCTACAGTGTTTGTGAGTAAGACAGAGACTTGCACCGAATTGATAAAGAGAAGTACAAGACACCGCTTGCACCAAGACGTAATTACACTGAGATGAAGAGACAAGATCTAACGGTCCATACCAGATGACGATTGCACCGACCTCGAGAGGTGAGATGCAAGGACATGTTATGCATGGACCTTAAAGCTATTACCACAGACTTCCTTCGTGTTTTGAGACAAGTAAATGCACCGAATGTATAAATGTAAAGGATAAAGATGCAAAAGGATGCACTGACTATGTTCACGAAAGTATAGACTCACTAAGTCACCATGTGCAGACTTAGTGTATGCACTGATGCAATGTGCAGAAGAACCAACAAGTGCAGACACATGGTGATAAATCATTCATACTCATAGTGCTTGCTGACATTAAAACCAGGGCACAACAAGGTTGACCTTTTCTATAGTTGGTCTCAGCAAAATAAGTCTTATTTGAAGACTGTGTCGACTTGCCACCTTGGTGGTGTCGACCTGTCCACCCATGACCATGTGGGTTCTGGTCTCTTATGCTAGGATGTGTCGACTTGCTAGTGTATGAGTGTCGACCTGACCACGATTTTCTTTGCTAGTAAGGATTCATGTTATCTGTGTGTGTTGACCTCTTGTAGGGGACGTGTCGACCTGCTCCTTGTTTTTCTACCCTATAACTGGTTCTGGAAGGCCTGTGTGTCGACACATTGTATGGTATGTGTCAACCTGTCCATGGTCGGTTCTGCCTATTTCTGCTATTTGATGGCATGTGTGTCCACCCTCTGTGAACTGTGTGTTTGACTTGTTTATGAGAGGTGTCTGTTGACACCCATTTTCAGCCTACAAGTTGAGTTATTTCTCTTGCTCTGAATTAACCATTATTTTAGAGTCTCTTTTGACCGTGTTTCGAGTCCATTTCTTGACCATTTTTCAAGTCCATTGAGCTTTGGAGGCCTTTAGCTTTGATTCCCCAACTTTCAGGACCATTCCGGGCAGTCTGGATGGCCGAACGGGCGCCCGAAATTACCCTGCGCAAGCCTTGCGTTCTCCCTGAACACACAAGGCTTGCGTTCTCCAAGGAGATCGCGTTCATCATTTTTGTTTTTATTTCATTTTAATAAATTCACCCTAGATGCAGTCTGATAGGAGACCGCTTTCTTATGAACGTGGTCCCCAACCCAACCACGTTCACAAATTCATTTTATTATTTTTATTATATTATTTTAATAGACCTAGCCGTAGTTTGTTGGGAACCGCACCCATATGGCCGCGATTTCACACAAACTACATTCTCAAATCTTTCTCCTGGCACCCGTTTTACGTGCGTCGACGCCGTGGGCCTCCTCGATCGACCCTAGTTTAATTTCTTATAGCAGCGGCTCTAGACTAACCGCGTTCATGAAGACGTGGTTGATCGACCAACCGCATTCTCAAACAATGTCCCAAACACCCGTGACTCCGTTTTCTTCGCCCGGGGACTCTCTAGGAGACCTATCTTGCACCGATTTCGAGGAGAATATCCTCCTAGCTTAACTATTATCTCTTCTGGGGATATATTCCCACTATTATCCATGGATTAATCCATCTAAATCCCCGAAATTAGGTGTTTATCTCTAAATTTTGACCTAGGGTTTCCTGCTCTCTATATAAAGCATCCATGTTCGTAGTGCGCGAAGGGGGGCTCTTTCTTGGTTTGGGGCGAAGCCATGCCGCATCGTCGACTCTTCTCTTCGACCCCAACC
The DNA here is from genome assembly GCA_022559845.1 of Amorphophallus konjac. NCBI lineage: Eukaryota > Viridiplantae > Streptophyta > Magnoliopsida > Alismatales > Araceae > Amorphophallus > Amorphophallus konjac. Next base: position 471,666,510 of record CM040121.1, read on the forward strand.
TGTAGAGGGAAGTATTAGCTTTGTTTTCCATGTTCAAGGGCTCTATTTCGTTCATCCATCTCTTAGTTATTCATCCTCCAATTCTCACTTTTATCATAGATTCCTATGTTCTACACTTTTTGCACTTTTGCATGCACAATTTCCGCAGTTATACTCTGTGTTAATTCGACTTCTTTGTTCTATTCTCATCACAATACACACACCTATCTTTTGCACCATTCCACAGGGGTTAAAAATCTCCCCTCGGTGCGTTCTCCCTCAATCTTTGCACCTCTTTTATGCACTTTGGGATAGATACTACATGCAAGATCTGATGGGTTTTTCCTCTTGTGTTTGAGTTTTATTTTGCAGGAGAGCATGATTGAATGTGAGACCCTCTTCTTCTAGCCAGCTAAAAGGTGAGTAAGTATAATCCACGTAAAGTTCCCGCATCCCTTTGTTCATGCGTGATCAAGTCTTCATCCCCTTTCTAAGGTACACGGCGCCGTTGCATCCTTTTCTCAATCCTTTGACGTTGTCAACCCTTGGTGGCGATTACGGTATGTTTTTTTCTATTTATTCGTCGCCCTTTTCATGTTCATGCTTACATGCATATTATTTGCTTAGTTTGGGTTGGGTAGATAAATCATCTACAACTCTATTTTTTTGGCGATAACGGTGAGACACTTAGTGCCCATTGCGTTTTTCTTGTTCTCCTACAACTTGGGTGTGCATGTCATTGTTTGGGTAGCATTTTCTTGGGTTTTTTGCATTTCTGCGTTTCTGGGTTTTGAACATGGTTGCCAGGCAACCACTTCTATGAGAATGCGGTTCCCAGGGAACCACCTTCTGATTCTGGCAGATTCTACGCACAGGCCCACAGGCACGTCTTCCCTTGACGATTTAATTGGCCTCCCGGGGTCGGATCACTTTGTTTTTAGTCCCATTTTGTAGCCATTTGTGTTGTCTTTCACTGCATATATCATTTGCATTATTTGGGCCACGTTTTTATCATTTAATCGTGTCTTGAACTATGAGTTTTCTATAAGACATCTACAGGCAGACCCGCGACAGACCCTCAGGTACGTTTTGTGTTGATGATTAGATTTGCTTCTCGAGGTCTGATCACTCTATTTTTGGTCCCATCCAGTATCCCTTTGTGTTGTCTTCATTTTCATATATCATGTGTATTCATTCTGTGGTGTTTGCATATTTTAATCTTGTCTTCATTTTTGAGTTTTGTGCTGAAAATCTACACGCAGACTCACATGTGCATTTTCTTTGCTGATTTAATATATCTCCTGGGGTCTGTTTGTGCCATTTTTTGGCTCTATCCTATAGTCCTTTGTATTATCTTCATCCCCATATATCATTTGCATTCATATTATTGTGTTATCATAATTTAATCTTGCCTTGCTTTTTCAGTTTTATGCTAAATTCTGCATGCACTCCGGTGCACATAGGGTCATGCATTGCACTTTGTAGTTTCATTCCTACCCTGTAAAGTGATCCTCTCGCCTCCATATTCCTTGGAGTTGACTAGGTGGTCTTATCCGGAACCTCCGTAAGCCCCCGTGAGCTGTGGATTCCCACATAGACGCCGGGCCGGTTGTACCTTTCTAGCCCTTAGGCTTGCATTTTGCATACGTGTGAGGGAGCTAACCTTAGTCAACATAAAGTTTGGATCTTATTCCCATAGGATTCCTATCTTGAGAGAATTATATTTAATTTAAAACATTAAAAGGCCCACCAAAACTTTGACAAATAAAAAAATTCCCATCATATTAACTTGCTTGACTTGGGTGAAATCCTTCACATTGTATGTTTTGTTTGGGCTTGTCCAAGCCCATTTGTGGTGTTTTGAGTTGCATCCCCCATCATCCATATAGGCTTTTGTTGATAGGCCCATTTAGGTTAACCCATTTTGTGTGTCCATTGTCCACTTCCATTGTCCCGGGTCGGTCTTGCATTGGTCCTAGTGTGTCAGCCCTCTCCTTTCTTTAGCCCTTCGCGCCCTTACTTCCCTAGCTGTATTTTTCTTGATATCCCTGTAGAAAGTCTCCATTTGCCCTCATGGAGCACCATTTTAATCCCTTGTATCCATCTCCTTCTTCCCCATCCTCCTATTCCTGCGCGGAATCCTCTTCCCACGTGGGCCCATCTTCCCGTGGTCCCCTTGACCCATCTGAGGAACAAGCCAATCTCTTGGCCCACCTCTCATCCCTTGTTCGTCAAATGGACCCGGCCCAAGCCCAAAAACTTATTGCAAGCCATCTTAATGGGCCTTCTCCTTCCTATGCTACAGGCTAAATGTCTAATGGCCAAATTCATCTTAATGGGCCTTCTACTTCCTATGCTGCTAGCCTAGTGTCCAATGTTCAAACTTGTCTTAATGGGCCTTGTCCTTCTTATGCGGCTGGCCCAGTTTCTAATGGTCAATTTTGTCTTAATGGGCCTCAATCCTCTTACCATGCTGCTAGCCCAATGGGCCCATATGTTAATGTTTCTTCTAGGCCCGCATATTCTTCCACTCCCGGAATGGGCCCATATTCTTCTGAGCCTGGATCCTATTACCCGGCCCATTATAATCCTGGTCCAAATTCACAATCTCTTGCTCAAGCTGGCCCACATTCTTCTCGATCTCTCCCTACCTAGGAGATGATTGCTCAAACCCAACGCCAGCTTGATGAACTCCAACGTCGAGTTGATCTCAGGTCCTCCTTAAGTGTCCCATTTGCATTCCCAGATATCCGGCTTCCACCTCCTTCACAAATTCCCGCATATCACCGTTATGGTGGAGTTAGTGACCCCTTTGTGCACTTCAAGGAGTTCATTTACGAGTTGGCCCAGTTTTGAGATGACCAATGCTTGATGGCCTATCTGTTTGGTTTGTCTTTAGAAGGCTCAGCTCGGGATTGGTTGTTCTCATTACCGCAAGACCAAGTTATGAATTTCCAAGTTGTTCAAGAAAAGTTTATTCAGCAATATCAGAACTGGGTTGGGCCCAGGTATTCTATGGTGGATCTGGCCCACGAGAAGATGAAGCACGCAGAGGAGTTCTGCGCCTTTGCCGACCCCTGGCATTGCCTTGCCGTGCAAGTCCCGGGGCACATTCCGGAGGGAGAGCAAATCAAGATTCTAATATCCAACGTAACGCCCAAGTACCGCTTTGTCTTGGCTCTGAATGAAAATACCTCCTGGCAACAACTTTATAGCCGAGCCCGCTTCGTTCACCCATAACTCCATAAATCCCTTGACCCTGAGTCTTGCTCGCCTCCTACACCCACATACGCCTCGCCATCCTCATATACCCCCTTTTTACGCTCCGTGAGTCAACCTTCCTCCACATATCCCTCCATGAGTTCCTCCTTCATGAGTCAGCCTCCCACCTCCGCATACCCGCCTATGTTTCCACCTCCAGTCAAGGGAATGCCACACCTCGAGCAAGTAGATGTCATCCACTACATACCTCCCCATCCCGCCCCACATGTGTCTTCGCCTAGTCCTTCCGCTAGCCGCCACGCGCCTTTGCCTACGCAACCTCCACTTTTGTCTCCACAACCTTCCCCTCAGCATCCACCTTGCTTGAAGCGGGCTCCTCATTCTTTGTTGCCGGAGTCTTTCACGGATATTTTCTGGGCTTTGATGGCCACTCATGCATTGCAGCTCTCTCCAGTTGTGCCTTGCCGACCCGCGCTCGGGGATTTGCTTCAGTTTTGTGATTATCATCGTTAGTAGGGGCATTTGGTCGAGGATTTCCCCGAGTTCCGGGATTACATTTATGACCTGGAAGATCAGAAGACGATTGATTGGTCCACGATTCACAAGGCTATTCTATATCTCCACAGCAAGTAGTAGCAGCAAGCGCCGCCCAGGCAGCTATCTCTGTCATTATAAGATCAGGGGTACCCCTGTGATTCTTTATCTAGTGTAGCACCCGGTCCATCACCTATTCCCTCACCTGTTCCATCACCTACCCCACCATCATCTATCCCATCACCATCTCCTATCCAGGCTCCATTGCCTTCACCTGCCCAAGCCCTTGCTCAAGCTAGTGCCTCCACTTCCTCCGTTCCCACCACTACTTCCACTTCTTCTACTCCCACTTCTGCTCCCGACGCCACTCGGTGCATCGTATCGATACGTCGATGGTGGGCACCGCGGTCCTCCTCTTCATCCTCTCCATCACCGACACCACCTCCATTACCTCCATTATATGCATCTCCATCTCCATTACTCTCTCCACTACCCTCACCAATGCCTAAACCTCCATTTCTTTTGCCTTTACCTCCTCTCCCCAAATTACCTAACCCATCACCATCGCCTTCACCACCGCTTCTCCCAAAACCTCCTACATCATCTTCACCATCTCCATATCCCTCCTTGCCAAAGCCTGAGCAAGCTCCGCCGTCACCTTTGCCTTTACCTCTGCCTTCACCTACATCCCCTTTACCTCCGCTTACGTCCGAACCTATCGTTGCCTCTACTCCTCCACCACCACTTGAAAATGCCATATCTATTGAAGCCTCTACGCCATCCGAATCTTTTCCCTCAACTTCGCCATCTATTTCCACCCCACGGAGCGGGTGCGCGCTGCCTTTGGTGCCCCTTGGGTCTGGTCCCCAGGGAGATGATGAGCCGAGGCAGGACAGTTCGGTCTCGATTGTGTAATTCAAGATTCAAGATTTCATCTGTTGCATGCTGATACACGTCTTGGTCTCGGGCTATTTTTGAGATGACGAGCCTGCACGTCCAATGGCGGTTGCCAAGAAGAGTTCCCTTGCCCTAGTGCCAGTCTCTTCTCAAGCGAGGCCATCGGTAATCTCTTTGTTCGCCGCAGGTTCTACCATTAAGGCTGTTATTACCTCTCGCTCTGTCGCCATTCAGATCACTGGTCAAGGAGGGTTCTCTACCCGGATTGTGCTCACTCGTACGGATGCCAGAGATGTTATGCATTCTATGTTCAAGGGGCAATTGGCCGTATTGTCAGCATTCTCGAAGGACATCCTACACATTCTATGCAATCTCCCTTAGTTTTTTAGTGGGTCGGCCACGTCAACGCCGTGCATTACTCTCCCTCAACTTCATTCTCACCTATCAAGGGAGCTATGCTTTATGTCTGATTACCGAGTAGAGTTGTCGGATCTCCACATCTTGGTGCCAAGTGATTAGACTCAGTGGTTTCATAATATTCATCATTCTAAGGAGTTAGTTGTTCAAGAATGTCCGCATGATGTTAGCACCGAGTGTCTAGGGGCAACTGCCCCGATGAAGCTGCATGTTCATAACCGGGCCAGGCTATCCGCCAGATGGTCCTGCGATTTGAAAAGATATTTCAAGTCAAGAAGCCCAAAGGTCCAACTCCGTGCCAGGCGGGTCTAGTAGAAGCAAGTTTCTGCTAAGAAGAAGCAGCGGCACAAGTTCAGGGGCCGCCAGTTGTGCACTCAGGGGTCCACTGCTTCTTCTCCTCCTTTCCATTCATCCTTTCTTCTACTTAGCACCCACCCTTGGGTGATGTACTTGCCCTCTTCTAATCTTGCTTCTATGATTTTCTCCTCTCTTCCTGGGTTTGTGAACCCCTACTCCTCTCCTTTTAATTTGGATGCTCTAGATTTTCCTTATTTTCACAACTTTAGGCCTCGGCCTATGCCCTCCTTTCATCCCGATTTCGGGATGTCTTCTGATTCTTCTCCTCTGAGATTTTCGGGTTTTGCTCCTGATTCTTCTCCGACCCTGTCGGATGACCATTATTCTCTTTCTCCGACCATGTCGGATGACCGTCATTCTCCTTCTTTGACACCGTCGGATGATTACTATTCTCCTCCGACCACGTCGGATGACCATCCTTCTTCTTCACTTTCCCGGCAATCTTCTCATTGCTTTTCTATTCTTTCTTCCTCGCCCTTTCAGGGTCATCACCCTTTTTGATGTTATTTTCGAGGCTTTAGTCTACCTTGATCTCAGTTGATCGCTATTTATTCTATATATGGTTCCTTGTTATCAGGGTCTCTATGCCTTAGCAAGGGAGTTCCTGCCCTCGTCTCTCTTCTTTTTTATCCTTCTTCATCTAGTATGATGTCTACTGCTCCTCCGTGTCGAGGAACCTTGAAATCTTGTTATCCTTTCCTTTTTATCCTATCAAGCAAGGAATACAAAGCTCGTGTTGCTCAAAGCTCGATGATCAAGATCGCTTAAGGACGTTGATTTTCACTCCACAGATTTGTAAGGTATCTTTATTTTGTGCAAGAACATGCTATTATTTCTATCACTATTATTCCTGCGCATGATCATAATGTTGTTTTCTCAACATGGTTGAGTGGCGTTAGGAAGTTTGGTTTAGTTCAAATGGAAAAGAGTTCGCTTATACAGCATTCTTAGGCTAGTGATAGCTCCACGTTGAGAGTCTAGTTTCTTTCCCCGATTGTTGAGGGTGTTTCTTTTGAGCATGGGTTTTCACACACTTCACAGCAAGCCATAGCTGATTCTTCTAAGGCACATCATTGCTGCTTTGGCCATACCTTGGGTATGCACGACGGTCTTTTTCTTTTCTCTGCTCGGCCAAGTGCAGGGGCAAGAGATTGATGGATAAGATGACCGACCTAGGCGCTCCCTAATATGAGAGAGGTCTCAAATAGGGGCAGTCTTGACCCTTAAAAGTGAGCTTTCATACTAAATCTAGCCAATAAGGACTTTAAATCAATGAATGCAAAATTATGGAAATAAGGTATGGCAAGAGTGGCAGTACAGTTCCCTACAGGACGTCATGAACCCGGTCGCATGTGTGTCTAATATATGGGTCTCAAAATCAAAGACACAAAGCCCCGACACAACAGACTGTATCTTTGAGGGGTAGTGCCCTGGAAGGAAGTCAAGCCTTGATACCTCACATCCTGCATAAAGCTTATCTCCCTATTTTTCTTCCATTTTTCCCTCTTAGGTTGGGTTGTATCCCGGGTTTGGCCTTAGTAGGGGCACCATTCTTTAGAGGTGGTTGATTGTGACAAGTCACCATCAAATGCACGCCCTGCTCAAGAGAAATCTTTAATGAGAAGGGGAGGGATGACCACCCCTGGTCAGTAGTTTGAGCCCGTCTTTGGGTGCTGTAGATATGTCAAAATATAAAAAAAAATAGATATTGTCAAAATCTAAAAAAAAATCAGATATGTCAAAAATCTAAAAAAATCAAATACTTCAAAATCTAAAAAAAATCAAATATTTTAAAAAATCCAAAAAATCATATATTGTCAAAAATAAAAAAAATCAGAAAATTGTTGAAAAAATCCAAAAAATGTGTCTTTTTGTCTCTTTTTCTGTTTGTTTTGAGAATATGTATAATTCATTTGTTAAGTGTGCAGGTTGCAGGTAATCAAGTTTCCTTGCTCCATGTCTTTAGCTTTGCCTTCTGTTCACATTCTTCTGATCTGTTCTCCTTCTTCAATCTACTCTCTCGGTCTGTTCTTAAGCTCATGTCTCTCTCAGCCTTTGCTTGCCTCGCTTCGCTTCATCATATCTTCATGAGAGGGCTTTGCCTCACGATTATAAACCTACAGCTCTGCTTCATCTGATCTTGGGCTTTAATTGAAGAGCATATTTGTCATGTCTTTTGTCTCGCCGTGTCCTTGTCACACGTGTCTATGTCCCTCCGTGTCATCCCACACGTGTTGTTTTATCCCTCCATGTCTGTCATGTTTTCGTCCCAGTGTCTATGTCCCTCCGTGTCGTCCCACACGTGTTGTTTTATCCCTCTGTGTCTGTCATGTTTTCGTCCCACTATGTTGTCATCCCACACATGTGTTGTCCGTATCTTTTGTCCCCCGTGGTTGTCATCCCACGTGTCTTTGTCCTACTATGGTCTTGTCCCACCGCGTGTGCTGTCCCACCGTGTTGTGGTGTCGTCTTGACCCACCGTGTTTCCATCCATGCTTGTTATTTTAATGTGTGGTCAATGTTTTGTTGTGATGTATTGTTATGTTGTCATCTTCATCTTTGTCATATTTCGTTCATTGTGTGATGTTGTGTTTTTTCTCGTGATCGTTCATAGCTTATTTTTTTGTGGTTGTCTTATTTGAAAATGATAAAAATCTGAATCTGAAAAATCCAAAAAAATACAATTTCGCTTGGTAGGTAAGTCAGGTATGGCTCTCTATCCCTGATCATTGTTGCATTACTATATAATATCTACGTTATTATAACCTCTTAAGGATTGGCTGGTTGTCTGTGTATTCTGGGATCTGATGTTCCCCTTTAATAAAAACGATGATGATCTAGGAGCATATGGTTAATCGTTGGATAAGCCGCGCGTTAGTTTGAGTCGGGTGGGGGATGATGGACTCTGTCTCGCACGCCATGGTTGCAGAAAGACTCTTGACCCTATCTTACTCGGTCTAGCAATAGTATCCTTGAGTACTTTCTATTTTATATTTTCTTTGCATTCGTTTTAATGATTTCTTTATTTTTATCCCAACATGTATCATGTCATTTTTGAGCATTCATGCCTCGTGATTATTTCAAAGGTGTCTCCTCAGCAATGGCTAATTGCACTTCAATTCTCTTGGATAAGAGATTCTTCATTCCACTCTGAATTTGATTATTTTCTCTGATCTGCCCGCTTGGTCTAGTTGGCCAGCGTGTTTCCTGTCCGGATTTTATCCATTTCAATTTTTTTCCAGCTTTTCAGTTGTGTTCTTTCTGATCCCCTCATTGTCCATGGATTGTGTCCCCCAATGAGGTTGGTCGTGTTTCCTTTCCCCTTTAGTTAGATCTCCAGGCATGTCTCATCCTTGTCATCCGTTCCTTGTAGTTAGTTTGTCATTTTCGAGAGAATTCATGTCGCTTGTTGGTTGTGACGGGTGTCTTTTGGCTTGATGCCAGCTTTGCAGTTCTCTCTGCTTCATCTCTGCTTCATCTCCATTTCACGCCGCTGTCACTTTCGCTCCATCTCCTCTCCATTTCGCCTCCACGTCGCTTTCGCTCATTCCCTTGCAAAGCGAACATCAAGGAAGGCCATCTATTAACACCCGTTTTCAACCTACAAGTTGAGTTATTTCTATTATTTCTCCTTTATAATGCTATGAATTATCCATTATTCTGGAGTCTCCTTTGACCGTGTTTTGAGCCCTTTTCTTGACCATTTTTCAAGCCTATTGAGCTTTGGAGGCCTTTAGCTTTGATTCCCCAACTTTCGGGACAGTTTCGGGCAATCTGGATGGCTGAACGGGTGCCCAGAATTACCCTACGCAAGCCCTGCGTTCTCCCTGAACGCGGTCTCATAGGAGAGCGCCTTCATCATTTTCATTTTTAATTTATTTTAATAAATTCACCGTAGATGCAGTCTGATAGGAGACCGCGTTCTTATGAACGCGGTCCCCTACCCAACCGCATTCATAAATTCATTTTTATTTATTTTTTATTATTTTTATTATATTATTTTAATGGACCAACCACGGTTTGTTGGAAACCCCACCCATATGGCTGCGGTTTCACATAAACCACGTTCTCAAATCTTTCTCCCGGCGCCCGTTTTACGTGGGTTGACCCAGTGGGCCTCCTACGTCGACCCCAATTTAATTTCATATATCCGTGGTTCTAGACTAACCGCATTCATGAAGATGCGGTTGATCGACCAACCGCGTTCTCGAACAGAGTCCAGAACGCCCGTGGCTCCATTTTCTTCGCCCAAGGACTCTTTGAGAGCCCTATCTTACACCGATTTCAAGGAGAATATCCTCCTAGCTCAACTGTTATCTCTTCTGGGGATATATTCTCACTATTATCCACGGATTAATCCATCTAAATCCCCAAAATTGGATGTTTATCTCTAAATTTTGACCTAGGGTTTCATGCTCTCTATATAAAGCACCCATGTTCGCAGTGCGCGAAGGGGGCTCTTTCTTGGTTCGGGGTGAAGCCATGCCGCATCGCCGACTCTTCTCTTCGACCCCAACCTACAGAGGGAAGTATTAGATTTATTTTCCACGTTCAAGGGCTCTATTTTGTTCATCCATCTCTTAGTTATTCGTCCTCCAATTCCCACTTTTATCACAGATTCCTATTGTCTGCACTTATTGCACTTTTGCATGCAGGATTTCCGTAGTTATATTGCGTGTTAATTCTACTTCTTTGTTCTATTCTCATCACAATACACACACCTATCTTTTGCACCCTTCCACAGGGGTTAAAAATCATCCCCTGGTGTGTTCTCCCTCAATCTTTGCACCTCTTTTATGCACTTTGGGATAGATACTACATGCAAGATCTAATGGATTTTTCCTCTTGTGTTTGAGTTTTATTTTGCAGGAGAGCAGGATTGAACGTAAGGCCCTCTTCTTTTAGCCGGCTGGAAGGCGAGGATGTGTAATCCATGTAAAGTTCCCGCATCCCTTTGTTCATGCACGATCAAGTCTTCATCCCTTTTCCAAGGTACACGGCGCCGTTGCATCCTTTTCTCAATCCTTTGGCGTTGTCAACCCTTGGTGGCGATCACGGTACATTTTTTATATTTATTCATTGCCCTTTTCATGGTCATGCTTACATGCATATTATTTGCTTAGTTTGGGGCGGGTAGATAAATCATCTATAGTGTCGACCTTCCCTTAGCCCTTGGCCCTTTCATTCCCTTGTTCTTTAGGACTTTTCTTCTTTCCATTTTTGTTTGTTAGATTTTCAGTTGCCTTGCTCTGTGAGGTGGAAGGTTCAGAGTTTGATGCAGAAACAAATGAGATTGTTTTCAATCCTATTTCCTTCTTCTTTGTTGGTTCATAGCCTAAGCCCTCTTTGTTAAAATTCATCTTTGTTCCTAAGAGGGCATCTTGGTTCTCTCTTCCACTCAGAAACTTCTCTAGAGAATTTTGTTTATCGTTATTTTCCTTTCTAAGTTTCTCAAGTTCTTTTTGTAGCTCTTCATTGGCTCCCTTTACGGCCTCACATTTTTCAAGAGCCAATTTGCCTTCTTGTTCATATTTTTGCATTTACATCCTCAACTCATCAATAGTGTTTTTCAAGGATTCATTTTCTTCTTGCAATTCTCTTGATTCTGATCTACCATTTTCTAGCTCATCTATCATTTTCTTCAAGTTGGAAATCTCTATTTCTAAACATGAAATTTTGTCTATCATGGAAGTGTCATGTACAAGAGTGTTTATCTTCTTCTTTAAAGCCTTGTTTTCTTTTCAGAAGTCATCACATTTATCTAGCAATTCAGAATAAGCTTCTTCCCAATCACTAATTGTAAAGTGTTCAAAGGGAGAGGATACCTCCTCATCTTCATGGTTTCCCTTTGCCATGAGACACATCTTTCCTTCGCTCTCCTCCGCTGAGCTTTCCTCTTCTTCCTCTTCTTCTTCATCGCTCCAAATGCTGACCATTGCTTTGGCCTTCTTTCCCTTCCACTTGGCGTTTACTTTCTTCATTGCTTTTGGGCATTCAGACTTGACATGTCTCAGCTTCCTGCAGTTGTAACACACAACTTTTTTATATTTCATAGCAACAGTGGATTTAAATTTTGGAGACTTACTTACCTGTGGCCTTCTCTTTTTTAGGCCCTTACCTTCCTTTCTGAGAAATTTCTTGAACTTTCTTGTGAGCATGGCAAACTCACCAGGCTCCTCTTCTGAACTTGAAGACTCACTATCATCTGATGATACTTGGCTGCCAGGGCTGGCCTTTGTTGGGTTCGATGCACTCTATCTTTGTCTTTGATAGTGGTTTTGATGATAACAAAGTATTGTGTGCATTACGTGTGTATAAAGTGACATACGTGTGTTCAAGTGTTGTGGCAAATGAGCTAATATGTTGCATCTTCTTTAGCAGGTTGTTTTACTGGGTTGAAAAGCATGGCTCTTCATATGCACTGACTTGTTCTTCACATGCACTGACTTGCCTTTGAACATGCATCGACCTGTTCTGGATTGTTTTCCTCATGTGCATCGACTATCTCTTAATGCACTTCATGCATAATTCTTTCTTTGCTGCAATCATGGATGGGTTGTCATGCATACACTTCATGCAACTCTAATATGGAGTTCTCATGTACAACATTCATGTGTAATTAATGAGGTTTTCAATGAACTGAACATGAATGCTTGATATTTAACTCTTGCTGTCCATGGAATGTGAAAGTTCTGTTTTGCTTTGAGTTTCTTACATCCTTGAGAATGACTACACTCTTCTAAGTGTAGTCATGCACTTTATTGGTTGGGTTTCATGAATTCGTCATGGGAGTTTTAAAGCTTTGACCATGTTTCAAGCATTTTTTCAATAGGATCTATATGCTAGTAAAGTGAGTGCTTTATGCATTTTCTACACTAATTTTTTCAAGGTTCTTACTTGGCTGAGGTCTCTACATCAACTTTGCTAAATTGGATTGCATTGGGTTAAACTGCTAATGTTAGGACTGAACTTGAAATTGGGAGACTGGACGTTGAATTCAAGAGTGGCTTGACTGAATTAAATTTGGAAATGGCTTTTCCATGCATAAATCTATATTTGAAAAGAAAGCTTGTGTTAAATGGTTTGTGTGAGCTCAATTAGTCCTGAACTGCATGTTATTTACATATATGATATCAGTATGGGTTCAGACCCCTGTGGATTGACTCTGAACTTTTGGATCCTATTTGCACTTAATGTGTAATATCATTGAATTCAGTTTTGACTCCAGGTTTTAGATTAAATCAATGATTTGAATTGCAAATGGCTATTCATGTATGTTGACTGTGTAGGATCTACTCATATTGAGTTGGACTGGATTTGCAAATTCATGGGTGAATTGATAGGATATCAAAGTGGTTAAGGCAGAAGGAGTTATGCATATGTCATATGGAAAGGTAATCATTCGTGTCTATTGCATTGACCAAAAAAAGAATCTGTGTTTTTATACAAAGTGCATGTTCATATGCTCTCAACTAATTGGGTGGATGGTATGTTTCTACACTTGCATTTACTCTTTTTGTTTCCCATTCTTCTTATTGAATCTAGTATTTATGATGGTTTTAAGATCCTCTATAGCATGACATTTTGATTGCCAAATCATGTTTACAAATGGGGTTATTTCATATTTCATGGCATTGGGCTTTATTCCACTATTTTATGTGTTTTTCTGGTTTTACCCTACAAGAGTCGACTCCTAGAGTCGACTCTTGATGGACAGAGGTCTGCTTTTGAAGTAGACAGAATGCCAGCTGAAAAGTGTCGACTCAAGGAGTCGACACTTTTAGGTAAGTGCGGTTTTCATCGCAAAATAGAACTGTTGGTGAAAAGGGTCGACTTTGAGAGTCGACTCTTTCAACCTGGGTCCTATTTTTTTTTAACGGGACAGAATGGGTTGAAGAAAGTGTTGACTCCTTGAGTCGACACTTGTTCTGGGTGACCCGAGTCAGGTCTGCCGTTTTGATTTCGAAACCCATTATTTGTGATCCATTTGGCTTGGGGTTTTACACCCTTATCCTTAGGGTTTCAACCCTTGATTGGGTGTGGCTCTAAGAGGTTTTCCCATGGGCTTTAATGTCTTTATGCATCATTTTCCTTGGGTATATGTATCCTGCGATCTCAATCGAAGGAAAAAATATTTTTGGGGCTAATGCTTTCTATCTGCTTGCAAGAAAGGAGGAAGGGCGACGCCATTACTTGGAGAGGAAGAGGAAGATCAGGAGGACACGTCTATGAGCTTTTCCTTGCCTATCTGATCCCATTTCTGAAGTCATTGCTGAACACTCTACCTAGATGGCTCTTGCGGCCCTTGCAAGCTTCCACTCCGCGGATCATACTCTCCCGCACACCCTACCACTTCTGTGAACGGGCTTCGATGTAGATTTGAGGGGGATCTCTTCATCTCTCATTTCTACTCTTTTATTTGAGTATAGATTAATATTTTGGGTGATCATTGTATATCCTTCTATTTTGTTCAATTGAGAATACTTGTGTGTGAAGGCGGAGCTGTGTCTCCGAGTGTACGGATCTATTGTGGGGCAAGTTTCCCCGAGCTTGTGAGTGTAGATGGAGCTGCATCTCCGTGTGGTTTTTGTGTCCAGGGTGTGTTCCCTGACTGTGTGTGAGTGGGTGCTACGGTGGCAGCATTTTGGGGCTAGGCCCCGTGTGTGTATTATTGCGGAAGTAGCGTGTGTGGTGTTGGGGCTCATCCCCGTGTTGCTGCGTCTTGTAGCGTGTAGTGAAGCCTCACCGGGTTTCGGTGAGGGGTGGACATAGGGAGCCCATCATGGTCCCAAACCACCTAAAAATCCATGTGTTCCGTGTGGATGCATGTGTGATTGTCCATTTCCTCTATCATCATTCACAGGTCAATTATATTGGTTTTTATTCACTGCACCATCGCACATTGCTATCTCTGCTATCCTTATTTGGTAAAAGTTAGTTCGTTCTTTCCATTGTATACACGGGTGAGATCGGGAAGATTGAGTGAACTATTAAAACTCACCTAAGTCAAGTTTAATTAACATAGTTAATTCTAATTCCGTTGTGTTTAGTTTAGATTGTGTTTAAAATCCGCCATCTCAGCTGGGGGACAATTCAACACCCCTTCTTGTCTGCCATCTACTCTGGGCCAACAATTGGTATCAGAGCCCAGTCTCTGATTTTTATTCAGCGAACCTCGTGGTCTAGGAGAAAAGATCTATTCATGATGGCTACTTTGAATTCAATTCCTATCTTTGATGGTTTTGATTATATATCTTGGATTGGAAAACTCTATATTTGGATTTATGGTATTAATCTGAAGCTTATGAACTTAATTACTCATGGTCCTTATAGTCTTCCTAAAAATGATTCGTGCTGGACCGATGAAGACAAGAAAAAGAATTCTGACAATCTTTTTGTTTTGAATGAATGCTCTTAAGGCTGCAATGAACACTGATGCATTTCCTTTTGTTTCATCTTGTATGTCAGCCAAAGATATCTGGGATGGGCTAAGCGAAGCCCAAGAAGAAAATTGGAATGATGAGTGTCTCGTGGCAAACAATGAGATTGAGCGTCAAAGCAAGGAGAGTTCAAAGGTAAACTTTGACTCCGATGAAGATGATGAACTAAGTTATGATGAATTGATAAATGCTTGTGATGAGTTGTTTGAAAGATATAAAACAATGAAATCTGAAAATCAAAAATTAAAAAAGAAAATTGAAAACTCTTGTGTTGATAATCCCTCATGTGAAAAATGCACTGAGCTTGAAAAATCAGTTGAATCTCACATGCATGATGTTGATGTTCACAAAGAAATAATTGCTAATCTAAGAAATGAAAATTCTGCTCTAAAAAATGAGATTACTCAATTGGAGAAAATTGAATGTGAGCTAAGAAACAAAATTAAATTGAATACTATTGATCATGATTTGTGCAATGAATTGATTTTGAATGATAAACTTGCTAAGGAGAATGAAGAGTTGAAGCATTTAAATACAGCTATATCTGAAAATTACTTGCCCTTGATAAGGGAAAATGCATGTCTGTTGATGAATTCGAAAAAGTGCATGTATTGTTAAAAGAAATTGAAAGTCACAAAAGTGTTAATCTCTTGTTGAATGAGAAAATTACATCATGTGAAGAAGAGATTGCTAGTTCTGAATTACATATCTTGTCCTTAGAAAATGAAATCGAAATTTTGAATGAATTCTTGTCCACATATGCAAAACCAAATCAAAAATCAAAAAATAATTCTAGTTTCTCTAGTGTGCATGCCAATTTTTCACATGACAAACACTTTCACGCAACTTAAAGAAGGAATGTCTCTTGTGACTATTGTGGCAAATTTGGCCATGATATATATGATTACTTTTCAATAAAATTTGATGATAATGAGGCATTGAAATCAAGAATGAATATGGTTGATGGTTCCAAGAATCATGAGAAACTCATAGAGAAGAACCACAACATTCATTACTTCTACTGTGAGCTACATAGTCATGTGTTTGAAGATTGTTTTACAAAGAAAAATGATGATGAATGGTTTGTCAAAAAGAATTTTTCATGTCATTACTGTGGTAGTTTTGGACATGTAATGAATAATTGTTGTGTAATGAAAAATGATGATGACAATTGGTTTTTGAAGAGAAAATTTTCTTACTATTATTATTGTAGTAAGAATGGTCATTCTATGGATGATTGTTCCATAATGAGATTTGATGGTGATCAATTTTCTAGGAGATATAGGAGTTCATCTGTTCGTGTTAACACTAACCCCTTGGGACCCAAGATGGCTTGGGTACCCAAGTCTCCAAAATGAGAATCTGTTTTGTAGGGGTGCCTTGAGGAGGAAGAATTTGTTGATCAATAAAGATCATCCAAGGCAAGAGAAATGATGAGCTCTTCTGATAATGAATTTGGTATATTGGTTTTTGAATTATTCAGCTCAGGTAAGAGTTTGAATCTTGAGAAAAACATTGTGCTTCAAATTACAAATTTACTATCATATTGACTTCCCATGCTTGTTAGTTTGCATATTTGTAAATAAAGTTAAATCTGACATTTATCTGAATTTTAAATTATACTCTGTTGACTTTGGTAGTCATAAAGAAAAATGGTTTAGTTTTGAAAGTCATTTTGTTTAGGTTCATTTTGAAAAATCTAAAAAAGTGAAATTTGAGTTTGGAGAAAAATGTTTAGATGACTTGAACACTTTTCCTTACATATCTTGTAAATAATTTTAACTCTGAATGCTTAACATTGCACATATATAGTTTCACATACACACCTTTTCTTTCATTTTGTAAATAATGATTCAGTTTTAAATGATTTGGTCTGTGCATAAAGTCTTTCATACTTTTACTTACATCCTGCAAATAATAGTTCATTTTTGCATGCATAGAACACATACTTAGTTGCATGATACACACTACACATATCATACACATCTTTGCATACTTGTACATAAAGAAAGTCTTTGATCATCTGTTCGGTTACGTGCATATACTTGCATATATTTGACATATTTGTGTGCTTGAATGCCATGATTATCCGGTATATCAAATGGCGATAGTGGAAGGTTGGACTTTATCCAACTGAAAGCCTTTCCCATGCTTGATGGTGGTCTTTGGACCTACGTTCTCAGTCACGTACCGGTAATCAACTTATGTGAAAACTTTACCTTGATGGATGTTTGAGTGTATATATATCATATCACCCTTTCCTTGAAAACATCCTATGACCTTTTTCCCTTGCTAGATAAAATTGTTTTGATTTAGACATGTTTGTTAAATGGCACATATTAAGGGGGAGTTTTTGCTCATAACTGTGCATACACTTAGGGGGAGACATAACTATGATTAGACTAATTCATGTCTTACATTCAATACAACCACCCACACACTTTACACCTTTTTGAGATAAATGATTCAATCTAATAAAGAATTCAGTTATTCCTCTCAACACTTTAGAGGACTTTTGAATCTCTACATGGAAATTACATATCTCGTGAGGAAAAAGTTGTTTGTCCCACCAAAAAGATGTATAAGTGGAACGTAGATCTGAGTAACCGGGGATCCCCCTAAAATAAAGGAGGAAACTCATGTCGAAAGGAGAAACAAATCCACATCAGGAATAAGTGTGATTTGCCACCAAGTAGTCGGGAAGTGTACCTGAGACAAAGGATACAACTCGCGCCAAAAAGTGACAACACACATTTAAAATGCGTGACGAAACTGAGTAACCGGGAAGTGCCTCTGAGACAAAAGGTACAACTCGCGTCAAAATGTTAGTCACATCTTTAGTATTTAAAATTTTTTGGGGGTAATATGTAGCTACCAATACTCAAGCATCGTGTATGGAAGTGTATGAATGAGAAGTTCTTTCGAGTGTTCCTTGGAAAATCTGAAAATCCATATTGCTTTGGAATTCATTGCTCAATTTTCACATATACACTTTAGGTTGTATTATGTGAATGTACTTTATGAATCTGTCAACTTTTATGGACTATGTAGTACCGTCTTTTTGTAAGCACGACCTTCTTAGTATTGCTCATGCACATCATGCTCAAAATCAATAACATTGTTCTTAAACCTGTCCCTAAGGGACTTGCTTGCTCTTATATCTAACTATCCGTGCTTGAGTGCTTGATTGCCTGATCTTTTTATTCATAACATACTTCATGTCACTCTGATGCATCCTTAGATTATACATGTAAATAACAGATTAAATAATCCCATTGTCAGTCGATTTTTTGTTCATGACAATAGGGGGAGAATAATGTGCTTTTCAGCGAGACACTTATATATAGCTCAGGTTAATCATACAACATGTGCATAGTTGGTCATATACTTTGAACATAATTCAAAAATTGAGCATTTGAATATAATTTTGTCATCTTGCATACTGCACGTCAAATGTCATTTCTTGCTTGGTGTTAATGGTTCATACACCTTCCTTTAATGGAAGGAAAATTGCTGGGTTCGTGCGCTATTCAATCTCATTTCATTATTGACTGTTCCTCTAGACCCCCACTTTTTGATAATGTCAAAGGGGGGGGAGAGATTTGAGGTGGCCATAATATTTTGTTATTATCAAAAAGGGAGAGATTGTTGGGTTCGATGCACTATCTCTTTGTCTTTGATAGTGATTTTGATGATAACAAAGTATTGTGTGCGTTGCGTGTGTATAAAGTGACATGCGTGTGTTCAAGTGTTGTGGCAAATGAGCTAATATGTTGCATCTTCTTTTGCAGGTTGTTTTACTGGGTTGAAAAGCATGGCTCTTCATATGCACTGACTTGTTCTTCACATGCACTGACTTGCCTTTAAACATGCATCGACCTGTTCTGGATTATTTTCCTCATGTGCATTGACTATCTCTTAATGCACTTCATGCATAATTCTTTCTTTACTGCAATCATGGATGGGCTGTCATGCATACACTTCATGCAACTCTAATATGGAGTTCTCATGCATAACATTCATGTGTAATTAATGAGGTTTTCAATGAACTGAACATGAATGCTTGATATTTAACTCTTGATGTCCATGGAATGTGAAAGTTCTATTTTGCTTTGAGTTTCTTACATCCTTGAGAATGACTACGCTCTTCTAAGTGTAGTCATGCACTTTATTGGTTGGGTTTCATGAATTCTTCCTGAGAGTTTTAAAGCTTTGACCAAGTTTCAAGCATTTTCTCAAAAGGATCTATATACTAGTAAAGTGAGTGTTTTATGTATTTTTTGCACTGATTTTTCCAAGGTTCTTACTTGGCTGAGGTCTCTACATCAACTTTGCTAAATTGGATTGCATTGGGTTGAACTGCTAATGTTAGGACTGAACTTGAAATTGTGAGACTGAACGTTGAATTCAAGAGTGGCTTGACTGAATTAAATTTGGAAATGACTTTTCCATGCATGAATCTATATTTGAAAAGAGAGCTTGTGTTAAATGGTTTGTGTGAGCTCAATTAGTCTTGAACTGCATGTTATTTACACATATGATATCAATATGGGTTCAAACTGCTATGGATTGACTCTGAACTTTTGGATCCTATTTGCACTTAATGTGTAATATGACTGAATTCAGTTTTGACTCTAGGTTTTAGATTAAATCAATGATTTGAATTGCAAATGGATGTTCATGTATGTTGACTGTGTAGGTTCTACTCATATTGAGTTGGACTGGATTTGCAAATTCATGTGTGAATTGATAGGATATCAAAGTGGTTAAGGTTGAAGGAGTTATGCATATGTCATATGGAAAGGTAATCATTCGTGTCTATTGCATTGACCGAAAATTGAATCTGTGTTTTTATACAATGTGCAGGTTCATATGCTCTCGACTAATTGGGTGGATGGTATGTTTGTACACTTGCATTTGCACTTTTTGTTTCCCATTCTTCTTATTGAATCTAGTGTTTATGATGGTTTTAAGATCCTCTATAGCATGACATTTTGATTTGCAAATCATGTTTACAAATGGGGTTATTTCATACTTCATGGCATTGGGCTTTATTCCACTATTTTATGTGTTTTTCTGGTTTTACTATGTAAGCTCTTGATGGACAGAGGTCTGCTTTTGAAGCAGATAGAATGCCAACTGAAAAGTGTCAACTCAAGGTCGACACTTTCAGGTAAGTGCGGTTTTCATCGCAAAATAGAACTACCGGTGAAAAGAGTCTACTCTTTCAACTTGGGTCCTATTTTTTTTTAATGGGACAGAATGGGTTGAAGAAAGTGTCGACTCCTTGAGTGGACACTTCTTCTGGGCGACCCGAGTCGGGTCTGCCGTTTTGGTTTCGAAACCCATTATTTGTGATCCATTTGGCTTGGGTTTTTACACCCTTATCCTTAGGGTTTCTACCCTTGATTGGGTGTGGCTCTAAGAGGTTTTCCCATGGGCTTTAATGTCTTTATGCATCGTTTTCCCTTGGGTATATATATCCTGCGATCTCCATCGAAGGAAAAAATCTTTTTGGGGCTAATGCTAGCTTTCTATCTGCTTGCAAGAAAGGAGGAAGGGCGACGCCATTACTTGGAGGAGGAAGAGGAAGATCAGGAGGACGCGTCTATGAGCTTTTCTTTGCCTATCTGATCCCATTTTTAAAGTCATTACTGAACACTCTACCTAGACGGCTCATGCGGTCCTTGCAAGCTTCCACTCCGCGGATGATACTCTCCAGCGCACCCTACCACTTCTGTGAACGGGCTTCAATGTAGATTTGAGGGGGATCTCTTCATCTCTCATTTCTACTCTTTTATTTGAGCATAGATTAATATTTTGGGTGATCATTATATATCCTTCTGTTTTGTTAAATTGAGAATACTT
Organism: Amorphophallus konjac; assembly: GCA_022559845.1. NCBI lineage: Eukaryota > Viridiplantae > Streptophyta > Magnoliopsida > Alismatales > Araceae > Amorphophallus > Amorphophallus konjac. Next base: position 471,687,224 of record CM040121.1, read on the forward strand.
GTGTGAAGGCGGAGCTGTGTCTCCGAGTGTGTGGATCTATTATGGGGCAAGTTTCCCTGAGCTTGTGAGTGTAGACGGAGCTGCGTCTCTGTGTGATTTTTGTGTTCGGGGTGTGTTCCCCGACTGTGTGTGAGTGACTGCTGTAGTGGCAGCGTTTTGGGGCTATGCCCCATGTGTGTATTGCTACGGAAGTAGCGTGTGTGGTGTTGGGGCTCATCCCCGTGTTGTTACGTCTTGTAGCGTGTAGTGAAGCCTCACCGGGTTTTGGTGAGGGGTGGATGTAGGGAGCCCATCGTGGTCCCGAACCACCTAAAAATCTATGTGTTCCTTGTGGATGCATGTGTGATTGTCCATTTCCTCTATCATCATTCACAGGTCAATTATATTAGTTTTTATTCACTACACCATCGGACATTGCTATCTCTGCTATCCTTGTTTGGTAAAAGTTAGTTTGTTCTTTCCATTGTATACACGGGTGAGATCGGGAAGATTGAGTGAACTATTAAAACTCACTTAAGTCAAGTTTAATTAACACAGTTAATTCTAATTCCGCTGTGTTTAGTTTAGATTGTGTTTAAAATCCGCCATCTCATCTGGGGGACAATTCAACCCCCCTCTTGTCCGCCATCTACTCTAGGCCAACAAAATGTCACTAGTTTCTTCTTCTTGACTTCCTCTTCTTTACTTTTCAGATTTAACTCATATGTCATCAAGGACCCTATGAGTTCATCGACTGTCATGGTTGACAGATGGCGCGAACTTCAATCACAGTTACTTTCGTATGCCATATTGGGGTTAAGGATCTGAGGATCTTTCTCACAAGTTCCTGTTCAGTATAATTCTTCCCCATACTTTTCAAATTGTTAGTCAATTGTGTCAGTCTGCCATACATTTCTGAAATTGACTCGTCAGTCTTCATCCTAGACATTTCATAATCTGAACTCAAGATATTAGCTTTAGTCTCCCTTACCTCGGAGCTGCCTTCATAGATTACTTCTAATCTGTGCCACATCTCCTTGGCAATGGTTCATGAAGAGACTCTTGAAAATTCGGCTGGATGAAGTGCGCATTGCATGATGTTCTTGGCTCCCCAGTTGAGTGTGGACTTTCTGATCAGCTCTCTTGTGTAAGTATCCTCATCTTCCGGCATCTCGTATGGTCCTCATCTTACAACTCTCTATATCTCGTGGTCTTGGACTATTAGAAACACCTGCATTCGTTTTTTCTAGTAAGAATAATTTGATCCATAAAAAAATGGAGGTCTTTTTACAAAGTGGCCCTCTGCCGAGAACCCTTTGGCGGCCACTCCACCTGATCTCTCAAGATCGTTGGGACCACATGATGTGAGAACCCGCTTTGATACCACTTGTTAGTTGTGGAATGGCTTATCTAAAAGGGGGGTTGAATAGATCTGCCCCCTTTTTTGAAACATCAAATATAAGGAACTAGAACTAATTGATTAGGATGATGATTATAGGAATATAGAGAAATGTTTACTCGGTCCTAATCATGCATCTAATGCCTAATAGCGCAAGAAGTAAATATGCATAACAAACCACACTGAGAGACAAGATTTTTAAGGTGGTTCGGTCCTCAACCTAGAGGCCTACGTCCAGCCCCCACTCAACTGAGTGAGGCTTCCACTAGTGCTCTACACTATCCTTGGGGATCACACCCCAAATGAAATCCGCTGATATACAGCTTATAGAGAGATCCTCCCTCTCTCTCAAACTCGCTGACAGATAGCTTGAGGGCGACCTACCCAGCACTCAGATTCTAGCTAATCCCCTAGCTAGATCTAATCCCTACTGACTCAGTAGGCTCACAGTACATGCAATCAGAAACGAAACAAAGAAACAAGGAAATCAAAATATCAAAATAGACATCAGTTGGAAGAGAATGTCTCAAACTCAGAGCATCCTAGTCCGAGTGAAGATCTATCCACTGTGGCTTCAAACTCGAACACTGTGATCTCTCCTGGTGCCTCTGGGCTGGATCCACTGGCTCAAAATCTCTTGATCTTGGAGCTTGGCACAGCAGGATGCAGATGGAAGAAGATCTTCGAAGTTTTTCAGCTATGCACGAAGGAGATGCTGACTTCTTCAGATTGACGGAGCTTCTTCAAGACTAAGCTTCAAGTCGATCAAATCATACAGAAGATGCTCAGGGGACTCTTCAGAATGCTCTCTCCACTTTCTCTCATTGGGATTCTTTTTTTGCAAGCAACCTTGTTCTCCTCTCGTTGGGATTCTTTTTCCGTAAACAACCTTGCTCTCCTCATTCGAGTTTTATCCTCCTCTTTCCCTCATATATTTTAGAGAAATTTCGGCTTTGGATAATTTCTGGTGGAGAATGTTCTCTGGGCCCCATTATGGTGGAATTGGTTACAAAGGGAGGAATATTTCTTGTAGAAATTTTCTTCTGGAAGGTACTATCCTCGTACAAGAGATTCCCAATCATTGGTCCTCGGACCAAACGCCACAGGTGGGTCCAGGTTGAGTTACGAGAAACCTACGACTGAAGATGTGTCGATGCACTTCAGTATGTGTGTTGACGCACAATGTTGTACTCGTTGCTAGCTTGAGCTTGGTGTCGACGTACGTAGTATAGCGGATAAGTGTCGACGCACTTCGATCTGTGTGGTGCTCATTGCTGGCTTGAGCTTGTGTCGACGCGGTATAGCAGATAAGTGTCGATGCACTTCGATCTTCTCAAGGAGTGACCTTCATATATGAACTACTATGTCGACACACTATTGAATCTGTGTCGACGCTCTCTTCAGCAATTGCCCGTGGCTATTCCAGTTGGTGTCTGCCTCTGGTTCAACATGAAGGTCGACACAGTCTTGAACGTGTGTCGACGCACTTACTTCTTCTTCTTCAGAGCTATTCTTCATGCCTCGTGATTACACTTTGAACCTGATGAGCCCAATCAAGGATATAGAAGTAGGTGTTTTGAGACACCAAATTATTTTTTACAGATCACATACGATATACTTATTTTGCATTAATTTTTAGAATATTTTTTCAATAATTCATAGTTAGACATCATCAAAACTGGAACACAACAAAGGCTATATGCTCGAGGGAAGTCAAAAGATTTAGCATGAAGAAACTAAAAGGCTACTCAGCTTGAAGATCTCACTCTACCCAAAAGAACAAGAAACCAAATTCAAAGGTAGAAGCTGACGTGGACTCAACACTCAGAAGTTCAAGATCCAAGAGTCAGAGAAAATCTCTCAAAGTTGAGTACCAGAGATCTGACTGTTTGACGAATTTGTGTCTAACGGACATATCATCTTCATCCTATAAATATGGAAAAGATTACAGCAAGAAGAATAACGAGAAAATGAAAGAAGAGCACGAAATAGTTGAGTTTTCTCTCAAGAGCCACCCTGCATTCATGTGATATTTGCATCAAGCTTTCTATGCATCCACAATAAGAAGAGCTTCACCGCATTCAACGTCTATCCTTGAATCTCTGTACCTTCGGGAAGCATTCAAGAGGGGACATTGTGTTGTAATGATATCCTTATTCCACTCAACTTTTATTTGCCTTCTTCTTATTTATTTTGTTTTAGTTTTGTATCACTGTCTGGAGGATAGTGGGTGAAAAAAGTATTTTTGGCTCTGGGTTACTAGCACTGCGGGTGACTGATTGTTCAGTCCAGTGATACCTGCGAAATCAGTTGGGTGACAAGCCCCTGGAAGGCTAGTTGGTGCCGAATCGCTAGAAAAACTAAGTCAGAGACCTCACCAAAATCAAAAAGAGAGCTTGCCTTTGAGAATCAGTTAGTGTAACCTTGGTTCGAAGGTTAGCGAAACACCCCGCGCGAGTTGCAGGGGGACTAGATGTAGGGAAGTGGAAGGATGACCGAACCAATATAAATCTCTTGTCCCACATGGTTTCCTTGCTTATTTATATTTCTATTTTTTGTTGCACACGTATTTAAATTACAAGATAGAAATTTTATACACTATCATATCTCAAGGCATACCTATTAATCTCCTATAGGGTGCGCCCGGCTACTAACAAAAATCCAACTGAGTTTTCATGATCATGCCTTATAAAAGAGAATTTAGAATGGGCGAGACTGGAGAAAAGAATGATGAAATATTTTTTATCTAGCCACGAGAAAAAAAAGAGAAAACTTACTTAGAATCTCTTAAAGTCCATTAGCACTGAAAAATAAAAAAATGCACACTAATGAAGGAAGCATGACAAGCCTTCTGTCATTTGCTATGTGTCTGATACTCTGCATTTCCTAATGTAGAAGTATATTTGGAAAAACTCACCTGTTGAATAAAGTGTGAGATAGGAAATTTTTTAAAAAATTAAAAATATAAAAAATAGTCATGATATTAGTAACCGGGTCATTTTACCTAAGGCAACTATTGAGGTTCATGTCAAACGGTGAAGAGATGTGCAACACCATATGTTATGAAAAAAATAAGAAAAAAAAGAAGAGAAAAATAAAAAAGAGAAGGAAAACAATGTAGCTCTACCGTGATGAAAATCTTAATTTGGGAGGTGTGGAGTTGGAAGTCACCTAATTTGAGTGGCGATACGAGGAATGCAATTGTCCAACTGTGAATTTAGATACCACGAGCACAAATGCTATGGAACATTTGGTGCATTCTAAGAAAGTTACGTGAGATAATTTTTAAATCTTATGGCTTGTATTATTTAATGTTTCAAAAGTCTCGATCTTAAGTTAAATCTTTGAAGGATGATCTTAAACTAAGACATGAAATTTTTGAATTTTTTGTTTGTCCTTAACTTCTAATTGTTTATATTGTTATGGGACTAGTGATGAATAAGTTGGGAGGTGTGATAAGTGCACATTTTTTATATATTTATTTATGTCACACACATCATTTTAGACTTTAATGTAATAAATTATATAATTGTATAGTTAATCTCAGTCTCATACTAAATTTGAATTTTTATGTGATAAATTAAAATTTGAAACATAAATTAATCGGTGAGACTTGAGATATATTAAAGAAAAAAATATGACATGATTACATAATATTTAAGTATATATTAATAATGGACTAAGGTGTATTTTTTTTGTATTTTTTCCAAAGTTTGTGTAACAGGGTTCGTTAGCACCCTGGGTAGGAGGGGAAGAAGAAGAAGAAGGAGCAGCCGGCAGGTGCATCGTGCTGTCGACTAGAGTTGGAAAAGTAAAGCACTGATGGTTACGATGTGGGCCGGCCGAAGAAGAAGAGGATGGGGAGGCATGATGGGTGGTTCTAGCATGGGTGTGTCAGTGCAGCTGGAAAAGTAGAACACTGGTGACAGGACGATGGTGAACGATAGCTCCGGCAGTTGTTACATGCGTGACCAACGAATTGGCTCCGATGGTGGCTGGCGGCTGGGAGGAAGAGAGTAGAGTAGTAGCGGCTGCCGGCGCGGAGGAAGAGGAGCATGTTGACTTGATTGGTGGTGGTTGCGTGCGACAGAGGAGCGTGCAACAGCAGGATGGTGGCTGCATTCACACGGCGAAGGAGATTAGTGGGCTGGAGACGCATGAATGGCGGAGGCTCATGTGCGTCAAATTTTGACCTTGCAGACCCATGTGCGGCAGACGCGTGCTAGCGGAGGGGTGGTGGGAAATGTTGAGTGGGGGAAGTTTTTCCATGGGAGAAGGTGCTGTGGAAAATGTCAAAGGCGAGAAGGTGGGTTTACTGATGCGTGGGTCAAAGGTGCATGCAGGAGGATGCACGATGCTTCAATATTGTGTCAAAGGTGTTGCTGAGTGGAAGAGGGTTGGCCATTATGTGAAGAAGAGGAGGACGACATATGTCACGATTGGCGGGCGTGGTTCATGCAGAAGGTGGCTGTGGCTCGTGGAGAAACTTTCCCGTTTTCTTGCGTATGCATGAAAATGAAGGAGGACGACGATAATATGCGGGTGGGGGTTTCTATAAAAGGGCTTGTGATGGCACAAGAGGGGGAGGCTTATTTTTAGTTTTTTTTAATTCCCTTCTATAGGAGTAGGAGTACGTTCCTTCTTCCCTTCTCTCTCTCCCTTTCTTTCTCCTCTTCCTCTTCTCAATTCTCTTTCTCTCTCTACACGTACCGTTCCTCTACATCTTCTTCTTCTTCTTCTCCCTCTTCTCCCTTCTCTCTCTCCTCAAACTTCTACTCCTTCACTTCTTCCTCTTTCTTCCTCCTCCTTCTTCATCTAACCCCATCCCCATCTACTTTTCTCTCTATCTCTTTGTCTCTCTAAATTCTCTCTCTAGATCTCTCTTCCACGGCGACGTCTAATCCGGTTCTGGGAGAGAGCTACAAACTGGCTCACACTCGAAGGATCAAGGAGGACGATGACGTTTTCACTATAGTTATTTCCTCTTCTTGAACTCTCTACTTCTAGTTTTAGATTTGATTATTGGGAGTTGTAATTTTTATTTCTTGACACTTTGATACTATAAGTTTTTCTTAAGCAATAAAATAGTTGATTTAATTTGCTCTATCTATCTCTTTCTTTCTCTCTCATCTCTCTCTCTATTTCTTTTTTTCTATCTCTATATCTCTCTCTTAACTTCTCAAATTTTTTTTAGGTAGATTTATTTCATGTCCTTTTAAATTCTAAAGTCAAAATTAACATTTAACAATTTTTACTCTAAAAGCGTAAGATTTACAACTCTAAAATTCTAACCTCGTGGATTCAACTCGTAGTTGTCACTGCGCTCTATTTTTTTTTTAATTTTACATGAGTTCGAAATTTTCAAGATTAAATGCGCGTTATTTTTAATGACGAACTTCACACCACATCACCGCCCTCTTATGCCTTCCCAATGCCCTGCGCCACATCCCACATCGATCATCTGTGTAGAGACCGATTAAGATATTATACAAAAAATCTAGAGCTAAATTGGTTATCAAGATTAAACCTCCATTTAGCTAGAAACAAAATCTACAGATGTACATATTTTTAAGGCCGTTCTTCTATATTTTATCCTCAAAGTATTTTACATTTTTCTCAATTTACTTTCACAGATGAGACCGTAGCTATAATCTAGGTTCACCAATCAAATATAGGTGAACCATACTCCTCTTAGATGCTAAAAAACCCTTGTTTCACTTTCGTGGGGACGATAATTCTGAAAGAAAATGCTATACTTGTACGTCTTAGGGTACTCTCTTAAGATACTTCTTCAGTCTCTTCAGTCTCAACTACTACTTTATATTTATTGTATGGAATTTTTCTCAAGTTGTTCTTGAAACATTCAAAAGCTAGAGAGTAATGACGGGAAGCGGGGTATGTCCCAAGGGAATATCTTCACTAATTAGAATAGTATATATTAACCCTAAGCGAGATGTGTGTCAGTGTGTCATCTTTCTAATAATTGACCACTAATATAGTGAAAGATTCAAAACCACGCAACAGTAGTAGCCGTAGAAGATCATGATTCGGTGACCTCATGTATCATGCCGAAAGGACTAGCTAGACAAAAATTTCTGAGGCTAGACAGAGAACACTACTTCACTGTCACTGCACTCCAGATTTGTCTCGCATTCAGTGAAACAGTGACTGCATCTGCTTCATTAGACGTCAAGAAGCAAACAACGGCGCAGCTAGCTGCGCAGAAAGCGCCTTTCTCGCTGGCTCGCTCGCTCGCAAAGCACACGGGGAATGAATGGCAGAAGCCCCGCCCGTGTCCCCCCCCCCTCCCCATCCTGGGCGATAAGCACGCATGCCAGAAGAGCCAGTGAAAGTAACAGCTTGGGCTCTCTGCATGCAGAGGGCCACCACTGCCGGACTTTGCGTTGGGGAGGATGAACTGCCCATACCTTTCCCTGACACAGCCATGAAAACCCTATTCATGTTCTTGTGTCCCATCTGGTACGTACCTCTCCTTGGAATTAACCTGCCCGCCCTGAGGCGGGTCCCCGCCGGCCAAGATGATGGATGCAGCTAGCTCCTTCCGGACAGGTCCTCTTTGGACCCGTGTGACTGTGGTAGAGATTCTTCGTCCCCTTGTTGTGTCTCTTTAGTTGACGCGCGCGGTACGTAACGCACAAAGGAACAAGCCCAACGTGGAAACAAAGCGAGAGGCATGCCTCTTCCTGGTTATTAGGTTTAGTGTAGGGTAGTCTCATGTCAAGCATAAAATTAGAGGGGTTACTTTTTCGCGATTTTAGAAGGTTATTTCATTTAAGAGTAATGTGGTTGGAAAATCAAATTAAACTCCCTTCAGCTAGCTATAAGTAAATGAGTCAAACATGAATGATATTTTAGATTCATTTAACATTAATGTTTAGTGCACTGGTTGCATTAATTACATCCATCCACCGGTGTAATTAATATAACACTTAATAATTTTTAATTTTTTTTAGTAACTCTCACCCTAATTAAATTTACTTGGCTCCCACGTCACATGACGTGACATGAGAGCTAAATAAAAATAAAAATCTGAGTCTTGTGAATAGTAAGGTAAGTTTTTCACTATTTTTAGGGAGGTAAAATTTTTTTTACTCTTGATGACATGGTCGTGAGAGTCACTAAAAAAATTTTCAAAAAAAATATTAAATATTACACACTAAACAATAATCTTCATTTAATAAATGAACCGATCGATCGAGTCTGAAGATAGCTTTGCTAATTAATTAATTTACGCATTTATCTTTGTAAGTAGACTTTTGACTATGACATTTGTACAATGACTTGTCCGATGTTTGTTTATAAGTAACTCGCTTCAAAGTCATTAGTTTGCATCCTATTCTCCGTTAATTAATTAAAGAGTGCGTATGTATCCATACACAGACAAAAAATGGAATTTACTAATTTTGTGATGATAACGTGGAATAACATGAGCTGTGATGGAGCCCCCCACCCACTTGTACGGAATTATAGGCGTATTTAAATATCGACGTGCGTTGAGGCATCCACTCGTGGTCCTCACTGCTATGATATGATCAGCTTCAATTAATGATTGTGTGATTAGATTAGATACATCTTAATCGCTGTTTCCATTAATATTGTGAGGCCTGACGACACCTCTATGTAAGTTTCAATCTCACTTTTTTTTCAAACAAAACATGAAATGGCTCTATAGTACTACTAATTACTAAAGCAACTAGCTACAGCCCACTCACAATCTCGTAGCTTTGAACTACCGAATCATTAATTAATTACACGTCATCTAACATTATACACTAACCATATTCTTTCCCTTAATTAACCGTGGGGGTTAATTAATTCACCATATATACTGCATGGCCTGACTTAAATCATTTTCCCAAGACACGGCATCTCTCTGCTTAATCGTTTTTTAGCCCTTTCCATCAATTACAAAACGAAACTTAATCACTCAAATCACGGAGCTATATATTATTATTCGACGATTTCTCCTCCCCCTCCGTAGACGTTAAGATATTCGACCTGTACGAACGGAGAACGCTGAGTCCCTCATGCTAGTGCATGAAATATTTGGAGCTTTCAATTTTGATTAGGGATGAAAAGGGGGAAGGTAGCTAGCAAAGTTGGCGGATGGTGGCCGCCACCACATGCACGTCTAATCGTCTGCTCTCATTTCTTGTCGCAATCTTTCTCTATGGGTCCGGTGATGCTAATTAATTGGTGAGAGTCGTAAGAGATGCATGAAAAGAGGTGGGGGATGAAGAAAAAAGTGAAGACATCGTGAATGAGAAGATCTTATCGGGTGTTTTGGGAGCACTTTTTTTATTTTTTTTTCTTTTAAAATAATTATGTTGTGTCAATTTTTGACTCAAATTCTAAATTTTATGAAAACTAATAAACATACGTTTGACAATAGCGTCATAATTTTAAAACTTAAGTATGTGGTCTATTTGACAGACACTTTTTTATTTTTTTCTATGAAAGTGATAGGAACACTTGAAAGAGATATCTATCACTCATAAAAGAAGATAAACAAGCTAGTCAACAAAGTTATAATCTACTGTCTTGAAACTTATTAGCATGGCTATAATGTTTAAATAAAAATACTACAATCATTTTACCTGCGTCATCCGTGCACATGATTTTCTCACATTTCTGGTGCATGCAGTTCTATTTTGAACTTATATAGTAAGATTGTGTTGTGAATGAGGTGTTACAAAATATTGTGGTTCTCCAAATCTAATTCCTCTTTACCATCTTCATTTTACTTCTCTATCAATATCCTCGTCACCATGTTTTATTTTAATTTATATCCATGTTTTATCTTTTCCTCATTGCTAATCGTCAATAAAATTATGCAACATATATGCAATAATAACTATCTTCATTTGGATATCAAGAGTATATTACAAAGGTTTACGAAAAATAATTCTTTTAACATCTTGAACATGAGTTCAATCATATTTTACGGTAAAGTATGTCATCAATCGAAAAAAAGCTCTCTAAATTTTGTGGAGTAGAATGACTTGGATCGAATTTCTTTAGATGATATCTTACTCCTTAATATGGTGCTATAAATTACAATGTGTTGGCATTATCTACGTCAATGAAATAATATTATCTTATTTATGAGAACAAATGTCACGACGTATAAATATCAATAAATATAATTGAAGAGAAAATATTTACATTCTAAGACATAACCCAAATTTTATAGCACCTTTTAAAACCATAGTATTAGTAACAAAAATACTTGACATTCACAAAAAAGAAACACATATCAAAGGAGCATATGGCCATAACATTTTAAGATGTTTGTCAATTTCAATTGCTATAATATATATAGTCTATCATCGAGTAGAATCTGAACTAATATATATGTTCCATCTATAACTCTAATACAATCTTACGATAGCATAACTACAAGATTAATACGAAGAATACTTACATTGACATTAATAATGTGAAATATTATCTTAAAAAAAAATTTATTATCTATCATAGATGTATTAATTGTGGAGTGTATATATGGTGGAGGGAGAGAAATGAATTTTTGGTTAAATTGATGAGAGCATCGATTACTTTATGAAATCGATAACTTAATAATGTTTCACTTGAATGTTGCAATCTATTTTAAGTAGATCGGTTACTTGCACCTTTACCCAAAATGTACATACATATTATTATCATCTTCGCTATGTCAACCATCACAATCTCTTTTAACACTTTTAATTCTTTTATCTCACTAGCTATGCAATAAAGAAAAATATGTGCTTACTCATCTGACACATCTCACAAAATTGAATTTCAGACCATTGCAGTAACTCTTGTGTGTATACATTGCTGGTGAGAATAGAATTTCAAATATTGTTCCTTTAATTATTCTCTTGACAATCATAAACAATATTTACCAATGTCAATGTAATAATACAAATTTGACAACGACCTGATATAAATCTTAACTCGTGATCTTTTTATACTATGTCTATTTACCTACAGTACGCACACCAAATTTCAAAAATGCTAATATCACATTTTTCTCATTTGGAAATAATTAGTACTCATATAATCAAATGACTCTTAAAATATCATATAAAGAAAAATTGAGAATGTATTCATATTTTTTCGGTTTTTTTATTCATATTCAAAGTCAATAAACTATAATTAAAAACATAATTAAAAAATACCAAACAAGATAATTTTTTCCTCCATTTCCTAAACATAAATTAATTAATTTGTCCCAGGATGCAACTTCAACCATTTTAAATGAGTTTCATCGTCAAATTTCAAAAATAAAAGATAAATATGGTCTCTCCTAATCCAATCATCTACTTTAACTTTATTAAAAATGGTTAAATTCATCACCTTTATTAATTTCACATATTGATTAATGATCTCAGAGAAAATAGGCATTGATGACTTCCTGAATTCTTGAGTTACCTTTGTCATTGCTTCAGCTAAAGATAATGTTGATGCTTTTGACATTCTTCTCTTAGACTTATCAATTGAAGTAATGAATTCTTCACATTTCTTATGACAATCAATATTTTCCACAAGGTTAAAGTCAAGAGTAGATGACAAACTATCAGCATTTTTTGTCAGATCCACACGTGATTGATGAGTAGTTGTCAAGTATGGATCACCAACTTTAGATGTCTTTATACATAGAAGAAGTGTATTTTGTTATCTACTCCCACCTACTTTAGTAATTATGATTGAAATTAATTACATTGGCATTAACATCTTTCTTAAATTATCGATTGTGTATATGTCTAAGACATATATGGAAGATAAGCAATACCCTCAAATATTTCATACCACTCATTATAGAGTCGTATGGTGACTTCTCTCACGCTCTTGCTTCAAGATGTTTCTACTATATACCAAATTAATTATCAAACATAATTTCAATTATATATGAAATAAAATATATTTTGATAAATTTTATTTGTTACCTTGATATAAGCATCCAAACTTCATCAATTGCAATAAATGTATTTAACATATGGTCGAAACAAAAGTCACTTGCATTAAGTATATTTGTTATTACCACATAATTATTTTTCATAACATGAACTCAAGCTTTCAATTGCTTGGTAGTAGCATTTAGTCCAAACTTATTATTAAATTATGATCGCATTGTTTCTTATGCTTTAGACTTCCAACTAGTTGATGCTTCTTTTCTAGCACGATGATGCATGCTCTACCAACATTTTAGTTAAGTAAATTAAGCGAGTTTGAACCCAATTCAACCTTTCATTAGTACCACTTATTAAGGACACATGTGTTTCAGACCCCATATCTACTATGTACTAAAGAAAGAATAGTAGAACATTAATCCAAAACAATATATAATCAAGTGGTTCCTTACAAGAATAAAAATTCAAGAGGCATAAAGTTTTCTTAAATTGTACGATTAAAAGGACTCTTATCTTTTCATCCTTTTTGATCTACCAGAAACACATAGATTAGTGTTCCTCTCTCTCTCTCTCTCTCTCTCTCTCTCTCTCTCTCTCTCTCTCTCTCTCTCTCTCTCTCTCTCTCTCTCTCTCTCTCTCTCTCTCTCTCTCTCTCTCTCTCTCTCTCTCTGTGTGTGTGTGTGTGTGTGTGTGTGTGTGTGTGTGTGTGTGTGATAGTCAAGTGACAAGGAAAAAGCAACAAAGGGAGAAGAGGAGAAGAAGAAGAAGAACCTCAAGGACAAGATCAAAGAGAAGATATTAGGGGGGGAAAAGGAAGGAGAAGAAAAAGAACACTAGGCCAAGAAGTGGCTTCATGAAGTTGGCAACAAATTGATGAACACTACTCAGGACTTACGATTGTCTAAACAAAATAAAATGTTTTGTTATCAATGAATTAGTTGACTAGAAATATCCAACAATTCCATGAGGATCTCTCTGCGAGCCATCGGGCTTGTCCACCTTGACATCATGTTCAAGGAGGTCATCACCCTCCCCTAAGTGTTGAGTCTTGTTGAATCTTTACATGTTTTGATGATGACAACACTATAAGTCTTAGTGGTGTTCAAAAATATCTCTGTGAAATAAAAAATAACAAAAATATTTTTTCTGTGAAAGTGAACCAAGAATATTTTTCTGAGAAGAATAAACCTTCATTTCACTTCAGGTATTTTCAGGGACTGTCTTCGTGTTGGTTGGTACTTCGTCATGTTTGTGTATAACACCTCGTGTCGCACTGTTTGCCTTCGTGTCGTTTTCGTTTTAGTACTGTTTGTATTTTCAACACGCCGTGTCGTCCTCTTGTACCTCGTGTTGTTTTAAGATGTGTTCTGTTTGACCTCGTGTCGTTAGCACTTAGTTGCTCATCTCGAGTCAGTCCTCTATGTTTTGCTCTTGTGTCTTCGTGTCAATTACTGTAGTTCCTCGAGTTGTTCTTCTGCTTCCACTGTTTCATCGCGTGTTGTTGAAGACGTGTCTATCTCATGTCTTCGTGTCGTGTTTCCTAGACCTCGTGTCTTTGTCGCTTTGTGACTTCACCTCGTGTCAGTTTCAATTTTCGTCTTCGTGTTATTTTTTCTCTTTAGACTTCGTGTCCTTCTCGCCTTGACCACACTCCGTGTCAATTCCTGTGTTTCGTCTTCGTGTTGTTTTCAACTCGTGTCGATTTCTGTTTCGTCTTCGTGTTATTTTCAATTCGTGTCGGTTTCTGTTTCGTCTTCGTGTTGTTTTCAATTCGTGTCAGTTTCTGTTATTTGTCTTCGTGTCGTGGTCAGCCCGTGTCGCCTCGTCTTCGAGTCGTTCTATCGAGTTATTTTGTACTCGAGTTGTTTTCCTTATATTTTCAAGTGTTGTTTCACTTCGTGTCGTCCTTTGTTGCCATTTGTTAGTTCGTGTTGTTTCGTTCTAACCTCGTCCAGGTTTCTTCTAAAACGCATGTTCTTCTATTTGTTTCACTCTGTGTTACGTCCTCTTACCTCGTGCCGTTCTTATCTGACCCCGTGTCACCTTCTTTGTTGTATTAGCCTTGTTACCTCGTGTCTTTTTCTTCTTACCTCGTGCTGGACTTATCTGACCTCGTGTCATCTTCTTTGTTGTGTTAGCCTTGTTCATTGTATCTCGTTTCGTTCATTTCCTACCTCGTGTAGTAGTCACCTTATGTTTCTATTACAGACCTCATGCAGCCTTGGCTTTAAATGAGCATACAGCGAACTCTGAATGATTAATGGTGTCAATCTCATTACAGGACCGAGGAAGAACATTCCACACACCTGGGCTGCACGTGATCCGAGACAAGAGGAACCAATCCGATAAAGACACGTGGCAGGAAGGTTCTGGATCGAGCGTGGGAGGCACACGCGTTTTATGCCCTATCCACCTGCTGCTGCTGCTATATAAGGCAGCCTTCTTCCACAGAAGAAAAATCATCGAAGCAGAAAGCCGGAGGAGTAGAAAGCCCTTCGATCCAGAAGAAGAAGAAAAGAAAGAAAAGAAGAGAGCAGAGAAGAGAGTGAGAGTGAGAGCAGAGAAAGAAAAAGAGAGAGAGATAGTGCTCGTGTGAAGAGAGAAGAAAGAGTGAAGATAAAGAAGTGCAGTAGAGAGTGAAAGAGGAAGAGAGCAGAGGAGAAAGAAAGAGAGATAGAAAGAGAGAGAGAGAGTTCGTGGAGAAGAAGGATGAAGCTACTGAAGATCTGTCTACTGGACCGTGGATCAAATCCAGGTCAGTCAGCTCCGTTGAGAGCCACATCTATGTTTTCATCTTTTACAGCCTTCTGATTGCTGTGTCATTTTCGTTTATTATTTTTCTTTTGTTTTTCTGATTATCTTTGTTCTTCTGATTGCCCTGTTGGGGATCGGGTTCCTCCTGTTGGTTCAGGAGAAGGGAGATCTGATCTCCGGGTTGCAAGTGACAGGTTGTCACTTGTGGGTTTCCCTCTGGTTAGAGGAAGGGAGGAGGGTCCTCCGGTTCTGGGCTTGTGGTTGCAGGTCCAGGTGTCCCTCCTGGTCTGGAGGAAGAGAGGTCTTCGACCTCTAGTTTTCAAGTGGCTGGGAGTCACTTTGGTGTCCCTCCGGTTGGGAGGAAGAGGGAAGTCTGTTTCCCTGGTCAAGCTGTGTGGCAGCAACTGTTTGCAGACTGAGTCTGCTTGGTTCTAGCATTTGCTAGTGAAGCCTCACTCCGGTTGGGAGTGAGGGGTGGATGTAGGTCTGTGGACCGAACCACCTAAATATCTTGTGCAGTGGCTTGCTTGATTGTTTGATTGCTTCCGCTAGATGCTTGGATAGGCACGCCCATAAGTTTGTATTTGAGTTGAAACGAATTAGTTCTATCCTGTGCCCTTATCAAGCATCCTTATTTTTATTTGGCCATTTTCTGTAGAAGGATACATTCACCCCCCTCTGTATCCGGGCCAAGCACCCTAACAGTTGGTATCAGAGCAGGTGTCTGCATATAAGGTCCAGCGACCTGCAGATTCGATCTTGCGGTCTTAGGTGCTTATTTGCCTTTAGTGCATCAATATTCATGTTGCATTGAATTTATCTGCTATTTGGTTCAATGGCTTGTCCACCCGTCTTCAGTGGTTTTGATTTCAACCAGTGGCACAGTGCTTTACGTGATTATGTTAAATCCGTTGATCCAGACCTGTGGAAAGTGATTTCACATGGTCCTCATAAATTACCAAAGAAAAGGTCCAAATGGACTGACAGTCACGAATCAATGTATGAGGAGAATCAGACAGCTATAAATCTGATGAAAGCAGCCACTGACAAAGCTTTTCACTCATGTTTCCTTGATTGCAGATCTGCAAGGGATATGTTGGAAATGATGAAGAGAGCCGGGAAAGGAAATCAAACAAGCTGCATGATGGCCAACAGAAGCGATCAAGGCAGCAATCAAACTGAAGAAGATGATGATGATGAGGTAAATCTCTTCGAGAATTTCTCTCTAGAAGATTGGGAGAATGCTTATGCTGAACTAATTGAATCTCATGAACTGTTAAGAAAACAGTATAAAAAATTGAAGAAGGGTACTGGTTTAGATAGTTCAAGCTTTCCTTGTAGAAATTGTGCTGAACTGAAAAATGCTCTTAATGCTAGTATGTCTGATAATCTGATGCTGAAAGAATTTGAACGCGTTAAATCTGACTTAAACAAGCTGAAAAATGAGAATGACTCTCTAAGAAAGCTCTCTAAAGAAAATGAAGAACAATTAGAGAAACTTAAACGAGAGAATGATTTGCTGATTGAAAAGTTTAATGCCATAAAATCTGTAAACATAGAACTACAGAAAGATTTTGAAAAACAACAAAAGGAATTGAGGGAGTTTGAAGCTAGGAGAGAAAGCATGGTTGACTCAGAAGATCAGCTTCTAATAAATGAGTTAATTCAAAATGATAAGCTTAAAGAAGAAGTTAAAAAATTAAAATTGTTAAACAGTGCCATGTCTGAAAGACTTCTCATATTGGAGAAAGGAAAAGTCATCTGTACAAACGAAACTGATGAAGTAGATGAGCTGAGAAAGGAAATTGAAGAATACAAAACAGCTAATAAGGTTTTGAATGAAACTGTCAATTGTAGTGAACAAGAGATCGCTAGTTATGAAATACACATTGCATCTCTTGATAATGAAATTCAGGATCTGAAAAGCTCATTGTCAAAGTTTGTGAGTGGTCAAGAAAATCTGGACAGGTTGTTATGAATTAAGGTAAATACTCAAAAGGAAGGGTTGGGCTACAACAATGTCAATAAAAAGTTTTTTGAAAACAAGCTGACGACATCCTTTGTCAAAGCTTCTGATATAGCCACAACCTCAGAAAGTAAACAACCAAATGTTCAGAAGAATCAGAAACAAACTGAAAAGTTGAAAAAGGGTGATGGATCCAAGCTAAGAACTGTTTTCATTAAATCTTCTGAACAGGAAAAGCCTTCCACTTCATCTCCTATTCAGTACAAGGCTAAGAAAACATGAAAACATGATAAAAATCAGAAAAGGACTGAAAATCAGAAAACAAATGAAAAAGGTCCATCAGCATTTGCTGATCACAGTCCTCACACACACTCACATGCATCTAAAAGGAAGAATATCTGTCACTGCTATCATAAAGTTGGACATCTGATGCATGAGTGTAAGTTGATGGAGAAGGATGATAAGAATGCTAGGAGATCTTATGATAAAAATCCATCACCTCAGAAAAGAAATGTCACATGCTCTAATTGTGGCAAATTAGGTCACTCTATTGCTCATTGCTGGTTTGGTAGTGGTAAGAAAACCTTTTATTCATATCATGCTAAATTCCCTACAAACCAACATGTTTTTAATAAAAACAAATTTGTTTCAATGAACCAGCATATCATCTGTTTTAACTGCAACAAAATGGGTCACAGGGCCTCTGAATGCTGGTCAGGTTCCTTTAGAAGAAATTCTTTCATTTGCTCTCACTGTAGAAAGCATGGCCATACAGTCAAGGACTGTTGGCATATTCAGGGTAGAAATGTGAATCTCAAACATGCTAAATTCCCTGTAAGACAATTTGCAAAACCTTCATGTCATCATTGTGGGAAGCCAGGTCACAGGGCTGCAACCTGTTGGCTGGCAGGATATCAAAACCAAACCAGTTTTGGTAAACAAAATTTTTACCCTGTTAACGGAAAATCTCATGTGTATGCACATAGAATTCATGCTAATAAGAATATGCATAAATCAGATCTGAAAACTACTCCTGGAAATGTGCTGAGAAAACCTGCTAGAAATAATAATGTCATGTCAGGACCCAAGACTTCTTGGGTATCTGTTTGTGCAAAATAAACTTTGTTTTGCAGGTGTGCCTTGGGACTGGAATAAAAGGGGTAATGATCCAAGGCACTCAAGAATGAAAACCCCATTCTCACACTGTTCAGGTAATCTCTCTGCATGTCCCATTTTGAAACTTATTGCATATCTGGTTTGATGTTTTCTTACATATTCTGCTCCTAGTTTCATCTAGTGCATGCATATTGAATCTGTTCTTGCATATTCATTCATCATCTGCAAGTTGCATTATTTTTCTGAACATGCACTCTGAAATTTCTGAAAATCTGAACTGAATGTGAATGCTGTTTGAAAACTGTATGTTGCATAATTCATTGAAAATCTGAATTACTTATAGGACTGTTGAGTTTACCCTGGTATTCATGACCTCTATGGTATATCAAATGGTAAGCTACCAAAAGGCAGTGAAATCTGTCTGGAGGTCCTTACTATGTGTGAGGTGGTCTTTCAGACCAAATGCTCCGCCTAGTACCATGGATCATTCTTGTCACGCCCCGTACTCTATACCGTCGAGGTATTGTCCGCTTTGGCCTAGCGGCCTCACGGTTTTATCCCTTTTTTATAGTGATCGGCTCCATAATGGGGGACTTCCCAGGTAGGTCACCCATCCCAGTACTGTTCCCCATTAAGCACGCTCAACTTCGGAGTTCTTTACAAGAACTGAGCCGATACTTTAAAAGGCGCCTCGGGGATATAGAGTACAACTTAGCTATATTTGAGGGTGTTACAATCTACCCCTCTTATATAGGCGACGTCCTCGTCGCTGGGCACATATAGCACGCAATCAAGCCCCCAGGCAGGTAGGACTCTAGAGGTGGCCCCTACAGGCTCAAGAGGTGGCTCCCACTATGTAGCACTTTGCTCCATTACGGACTCAAGAGGTGGCTCCCATAGTGTAGCACTTTACCCTGCATGGCACTTAGTTCCCACACTTCCGGCTGGGGTATAGCTCTGATACCATTCTGTCACGCCCCGTACTCTATACCGTCGAGGTATTGTCCGCTTCGGCCTAGCGGCCTCACGGTTTTATCCCTTTTTTATAGTGATCGGCTCCATAATGGGGGACTTCCCAGGTAGGTCACCCATCCCAGTACTGTTCCCCATTAAGCACGCTCAACTTCGGAGTTCTTTACAAGAACTGAGCCGATACTTTAAAAGATGTCTCGGTGATATAGAGTACAACTTAGTTATATTTGAGGGTGTTACAATTCTGCTGATCAGGGGAGCCTGTATGTGCATAACTCACAAACATACATGTTTAATTTTCATGGCAAACACTGCATTCAATAAATAATTAATACTTCCAAGAGTCGTGTGTGAGATGTCCTTGAGTGGGCTGAAAAGGAGCTTGACAGGCCATTTGGTTTCTGAAGAATTTTGTCAGCCGATGCAGTTAATGTGGTGTAAAGATTTGTCATCTCATGAGGTTGCAGTTTGTTGCCCAAGAGTTTCTCTGGATGTAAGACAGAGCTTCTTCAAGAATACTATATTTGGATGTGTCCTTGGTGCTTAATGTCTTGAGTGATCTCTCACTTGTTGGCTTGCTGATAGGAATGCTGCTCATCTCATCTCATCTCTCCCCATTCGGTCAGCCACCTTCTTATATCTCTCCTATCACTTTTGGTTCAAAAATTCTCTCAAAGAAATTATTTTTACAGTCTTCTTGCTCTTATCAGATGTGATCTGTATACCTTAAACCACCCAATATCTAATGTAACAACTCATACTTGTTAATAAAGAACTTCAATGATTGGGGGTTACATTTGGTCCTTGATCCTTCTAAGTTATCCTCTCAAGTGTTGGTCAACATATTATAAAACTTCCTGTTAAATGAGAAAAACTTGTTGAGGATCTCGACTTAACTGAAACTTATGTGTAGAGAGCTCTGAGATAAAAAATTGTGTTAAGTAAGATATATGTCTTGTGTCTAAAATCATGAGAAGTGCCACCAGGGAATACGGCATTCTTTGTGGCAGAGCAATGGCTTTTGTGGAGAAATAGACACTCTAGATCTGAGAAGTCTAGAGTTTCTGTCATGATACAACTAGCTATCTCTGTATAGAATTGTCAAAATAAAAAAAAGGGAAAAGTCAACAAAGAAAATTTCATTGGCTTTGATTGGCATAAAGGTAGTCCGTCCTGAGTAACCAGGGTTTCTGGTGTCTGATAAACATGTCTCCTTGTGTATAAAGGGACTATTCTACCTTGTGCTCAACAAATTGGTTGACCCTGTATGTCTTCTCTTGTCCATTAAATGAAGAAATGAAATCTGCTTGACATCGACGTGTTATTTCGTTGCTTGACAAACATAAGGAGTAATTTAATCGTGACTCTCTCTTGGTTAAGCAACTTTAACAGCTAATTTTGTGATCATGCTGATTTAATATCTTGAGGTAACTGACCATGGTTTTTGGAAGAATATAACTAGTCCATATATTGAAGGGCAAACTTTAACAGGCAGTAGCTGCGTTACATCATGACTGAGGGTAGTTTGGGTATTTCCAGAAAAAGTTTGATAAGAGTAAAAAGCAACCCGACAAAACCCTTCTTGTTTCACACGCCTTCATCCACAAACCCTCATTTCCCCTTGCCGCTTCCTATTCATCCTCGTGCCGCTCCACCTCGAGCGTTCCTTCAAACTCATCTCCATCTCTTCCCGCTCACTTCCTTTCCCCACAGAGGTCTCTTCCTCTCTTGGGTCTAGCTTCACTTCCAGTAGCAGCCGGCAAGAGAGAGTTGATACTCTAGGAGTCTTGGCAAATGGATCAGCAAGCATCCGCTGCTCAGGTTGAAAGGAAGAGGAAAGGAAAGGAAACTGCTGAGGAGCCTCTGTCCAAGCAGCAACGTTGTCTAGAATCAGAAGCTGCTGCGGAAATATCTTCTGAGCAAGGTACCAGGCCTTCCCAGTCTACCGTATTCTTAGAGAGTGGTAAAATCATTCCTCCGAGGATAGTTGATTTCGGAGATGAATCCATGGTCCTGAAGTTTCCAGAACTCTTGAAGATTTTCGAGTTTCAGGAATGGAGAAATTTTTTGAAAAATCACAGGGTATTCTACCCTAGCCTGGTGATGGAATTTTACAACAACTTGGTGTTGAGCCTAGATAAGTCGGCATTGATTTCGACTGTTAAAGGGGTTGAGATAACGGTGACATACAACTCTCTCCATGAAGCTCTAAGTATTCCAGAAAAGGGAGAGGTGGAGAGAGGGTACAGATACAGTCTGCACGAGGCGTTTTCAGTTATTACTGGTAAACCCAGTAACATTCTTGACAAGGGGCAAGTGAAGCTGAAAGCTTTCCAAACCTCATCATTTCCCCCTCTTCACAAGCTCCTTCAAAACATAATTGCTTCTATAGTCACACCCCAGACTGGAGCTAGGGGTAGAATCACAGACACACATAGATTTCTACTGTTTTGTCTGATTCAGAATGTAAAGATATGTCTGCTAGAAATCATTTTTACTGTCATGAAGGGATGTATTGGATCCAAGAGACACCTTCCCTATGCCGCCCATCTGACAGACATCTTCAAGCATTCAGAGATTTGCTTGGATGGAGAGGCTGCATCTGAAGTTAAGGCCCGAAACATATTTAATATGAATTTTTGTTTCAGTGTTTTTGGGCTTAGAGGGCTCTTCAGTGGTGGGGCAAGTTAAGGCCCAAAAAGTCAAGGAATCACAGACTCAGGGGGAGCATCTGGAACAATCTCAAGACTTAGCTCAAACTGGTGTGCAATTAGTGTCTGAGATTGCTGTACAGGATACACCAGCTGAACAACCACAGTCTTTTACGTCTGCTGCACCCACTGAAGTACCTTTTTCCTTTCAGAGGCTAGTTGAGGTTGCATCTGAAGAAATCAGGTTGTCTGAAGAAAGCATTCAGACTGATCTAGATGCAAATATTGCTGGTCTATTTGACTCTTTTGGGAAGACATCTGAAGAGGTGATATTGCCTGAGGAACAGCCAGCTAAAGAGCAAGAAAGTACTGATCAAGAACTTGCTGATTTTGTTAATGCAATTTTAAGAGAAACTGTAGAGAGAAGCTTGGAAGAGGCTACCAACTTGGTTACATCTGAAAGTCTTGAACAGGCATCTATTGACAGCCCTGCAGATCATGGTCTCATAGAAGATAGAGGGGATAACAGTCAAGAAAAAGTTCCTGTCATAGAATTGGATTCAGAATCTTCAAGTGAAGAAGGGGCACCTGAAGGTGTAATTCCTCAGAAAGAAACTCAAGCTGAAGATGAAGATCAGGTCCCAGCTGAGAGTAGTCATCTGCCAGTACAAGAGGAAGCAGCTGAGAGAACTGCTCCTGGCAGTGAATTTTTTGGTACACCTCTAGGTCCACCTAGACTTCTATCTGCACAGGCGCCCAACATTGAATCTGCTCGGGCGCCCAACATTGAAGAACTTCTCATTAACTTGACTCAGCAGATGCAGAAACAAGATAAGAAATTAGATGATCTGCTCACATATGTCACTCTCAACATCAATCAGGTACATTCCAGGCTACTGAAGCTTGAGATATCTCTCCTCACTGAATGGAAACGGTTCCTACTCAACAAAAAGGCTTCAGATGATGCCAACAGATCCCTGATGCAAGGTCTGCAGGAGGTTTGTTCAAAGATAGCAAAAGCATTGAGTGAGTTACAAGAGGTTCAAATTTCCTCCTTCAAAATGTCTACCAACATTATAGATCACTGCTTTGAGATCAGAACATCTTTAGAAGTTTTGAAGAAGTCATCCAGTGCCCTAGGTCCAGGTATTCAGCAAATCTATGATAAATTGGTCGCCTTCTTAACAGAAATGACAATTCTGACTGACAGATATGAAACTGTCAATATTCGCCAAGACGACATCATTTCTGAAGTGGCACATGTCAGAAGCGCTGTGGTGTATTGGCTAGCTGAACTGTCAAATGACCTAAAGGAATTTCAGTCAACCTTGGGTTCAGCACCTGGTCAAGCTTCTTCTAGCAGAACTCCCCCTCAAGAATATACTTCTGCTTCTCCAAGGGGGAGACCACCACATGGCAGGCCGTGTGGCCCTTCTAGCAGACAAGCCAGATATTTTTCTTGAAAAACAATGCTCTGTATCTTGTTGCCCATTTTGAGGCTTTCCCTCTCACACTCTTGGACTTATTAATTAAATTTCATATCATTTGCATTGTTGCATCCTTCTTGTTTCCTTCTTTTTTATGATGACAAAGGGGGAGAAATCAGGCCTTTGCTAGCTCGTTGAGAATGTTTAATGTTTGTTATTCATTGAGAATGGCTATTTGACTTTAAAAATGTTTTATAATGGTGCTGATGTTTGTTTAGCCTTGGAAAGGCTGAATTTTTTTTTCTTTGCAAAGACTCAAGACTCATAGTGTTGCCATCCATCAAAAAGGGGGAGATTGTTGAGTCTTGTTGAATCTTTACATGTTTTGATGATGACAACACTATAAGTCTTAGTGGTGTTCAAAAATATCTCTGTGAAATAAAAAATAACAAAAATATTTTTTCTGTGAAAGTGAACCAAGAATATTTTTCTGAGAAGAATAAACCTTCATTTCACTTCAGGTATTTTCAGGGACTGTCTTCGTGTTGGTTGGTACTTCGTCATGTTTGTGTATAACACCTCGTGTCGCACTGTTTGCCTTCGTGTCGTTTTCGTTTTAGTACTGTTTGTGTTTTCAACACGCCGTGTCATCCTCTCGTACCTCGTGTTGTTTTAAGATGTGTTCTGTTTGACCTCGTGTCGTTAGCACTTAGTTGCTCATCTCGAGTCAGTCCTCTATGTTTTACTCTTGTGTCTTCGTGTCAATTACTGTAGTTCCTCGAGTTGTTCTTCTGCTTCCACTGTTTCATCGCGTGTTGTTGAAGACGTGTCTATCTCATGTCTTCGTGTCGTGTTTCCTAGACCTCGTGTCTTTGTCGCTTTGTGACTTCACCTCGTGTCGGTTTCAATTTTCATCTTCGTGTTATTTTTTCTCTTTAGACTTCGTGTCCTTCTCGCCTTGACCACACTCCGTGTCAATTCCTGTGTTTCGTCTTCGGGTTGTTTTCAACTCGTGTCGATTTCTGTTTCGTCTTCGTGTTGTTTTCAATTCGTGTCGGTTTCTGTTTCGTCTTCGTGTTGTTTTCAATTCGTGTCGGTTTCTGTTATTTGTCTTCGTGTCGTGGTCAGCCCGTGTCGCCTCGTCTTCGAGTCGTTCTATCGAGTTATTTTGTACTCGAGTTGTTTTCCTTATGTTTTCAAGTGTTGTTTCACTTCGTGTCGTCCTTTGTTGCCATTTGTTAGTTCGTGTTGTTTCGTTCTAACCTCGTCCAGGTTTCTTCTAAAACGCATGTTCTTCTATTTGTTTCACTCTGTGTTACGTCCTCTTACCTCGTGCCGTTCTTATCTGACCCCGTGTCACCTTCTTTGTTGTATTAGCCTTGTTACCTCGTGTCTTTTTCTTCTTACCTCGTGCTGGACTTATCTGACCTCGTGTCATCTTCTTTGTTGTGTTAGCCTTGTTCATTGTATCTCGTTTCGTTCATTTCCTACCTCGTGTAGTAGTCACCTTATGTTGCTATTACAGACCTCATGCAGCCTTGGCTTTAAATGAGCATACAGCGAACTCTGAATGATTAATGGTGTCAATCTCATTACAGGACCGAGGAAGAACATTCCACACACCTGGGCTGCACGTGATCCGAGACAAGAGGAACCAATCCGATAAAGACACGTGGTAGAAAGGTTCTGGATCGAGCGTGGGAGGCACACGCGTTTTGTGCCCTATCCACCTGCTGCTGCTGCTATATAAGGCAGCCTTCTTCCACAGAAGAAAAATCATCGAAGTAGAAAGCCGGAGGAGTAGAAAGCCCTTCGATCCAGAAAAAGATGAAAAGAAAGAAAAGAAGAGAGCAGAGAAGAGAGTGAGAGTGAGAGCAGAGAAAGAAAAAGAGAGAGAGATAGTGCTCGTGTGAAGAGAGAAGAAAGAGTGAAGAAGAAGAAGTGTAGCAGAGAGTGAAAGAGGAAGAGAGCAGAGGAGAAAGAAAGAGAGATAGAAAGAGAGAGAGAGAGAGTTCGTGGAGAAGAAGGACGAAGCTACTGAAGATCTGTCTACTGGACCGTGGATCAAATCCAGGCCAGTCAGCTCCGTTGAGAGCCACATCTATGTTTTCATCTTTTACAGCCTTCTGATTGCTGTGTCATTTTCGTTTATTGTTTTTCCTTTATTTTTCTGATTATCTTTGTTCTTCCGATTGCCCTGTTGGGGATCGGGTTCCTCCTGTTGGTTCAGGAGAAGGGAGATCTGATCTCCGGGTTGCAAGTGACAGGTTGTCACTTGTGGGTTTCCCTCTGGTTAGAGGAAGGGAGGCTAGTCCTCCGGTTCTGGGCTTGTGGTTGCAGGTCCAGGTGTCCCTCCTGGTCTGGAGGAAGAGAGGTCTTCGACCTCTAGTTTTCAAGTGGCTGGGAGTCACTTTGGTGTCCCTCGGTTGGGAGGAAGAGGGAAGTCTGTTTCCCTGGTCAAGCTGTGTGGCAGCAACTGTTTACAGACTGAGTCTGCTTGGTTCTAGCATTTGCTAGTGAAGCCTCACTCCGGTTGGGAGTGAGGGGTGGATGTAGGTCTGTGGACCGAACCACCTAAATATCTTGTGCAGTGGCTTGCTTGATTGTTTGATTGCTTCCGCTAGATGCTTGGATAGGCACGCCCATAAGTTTGTATTTGAGTTGAAATGAATTAGTTCTATCCTGTGCCCTTATCAAGCATCTTTATTTTTATTTGGCCATTTTCTGTAGAAGGATACATTCACCCCCCTCTATATCAGGGCCAAGCACCCTAACACTAAGAAGCTACACCCCCCACAGTGGGTTTGTCAGCCATATGTCCATACGATAATCATCCCAGGGGTTACAGCTAGTGTTGTGTGATGTCTCATGGGATGGGAAAGAGAAGATAGAGAGAGAAGTGGGGAGGAAGAAAATTTTTGTTGTGTAATTGCATAGAGGAAGAGAGGCGAAGGAGAAGAGGAGATCAATGCCTAGCGAGAGATCTTTCAAAAAAGAGGGCGTGGTGAGACGAGCTCACCTCGGCCATGCCACAGGCAAGGAGGAGACCTCAGATTTGAAAGCCATGTTGTTTCCAAGTTTGTTTTCTTTCCTCTCAAGGTAGGAGAAGGAGGAGATAAGAGAGGAGAAGGAAGAATAAGGGAGGGCCAGCTAGTAGGCCACCATACATGTCGGAAGGAGAAGAAGGAGGAGAGAGAGGGGAGGGCCAACCGATGGAGTGACGTATGGGTAGGAAGAAGGACAAGGAGGTGGGAGAGGGGAGGGTTGGACGATAGAGTGTCAAATGTCAAACAGTAGGGCATTGGATGCCAGACGTGCAGGAAGGAGGAGTAGGAGAATGGAGAGGGGAGGGTCAGCCAACGGGGCATTGTAAGCTGGAAAGAGGAGAAGGAGGAGGGACAGGGGAGTGGTGGAGGGTGGGGTACTGGACATCAGGCATGCAGGAAGGAGGAGAAGGAGGACGGAGAGGGGAGGGCTGGCTGGTGGGGCGTCGGACGTATAGGAAGGAGGAGAATAGGGAGGGAGAGGAGATGGCCAAAGAAGCAGGATAAGGAGGGTTCCAACTACGTCTGGTCCCTTCCTCTTACTACAAACGACATGTTAGGATGGGGCGGAGGGGTAGCACGGTTGGGGGTAGGCTAACTGATCTCCGAAATAGGGCAGGGAAAATGTGGCATACCTTATGGAAGAAGTTCCCAAGACACGCGAGGTCGAGGTCGCAGTTGGTCGCAAATTACGATAGGCATTCCTAAAAAAATTACTCAATACTTATTTTTATTTAGAGGGAGGTTTTTAAAGAGTAGGATTCCATCCCAAAAAATAGGGAAGGATTCACCAAACGGGTTTGAGTGGGTTTCTGTTCCCTTTTTTTAGAGAGAGAAACAATAGAACCAAACACCATGTTATATATTTGATATTCTTTTCATTAAAAATATTATTAATAAAAGTACCATAAAAATTTCAGAACCTTAAACAATACTTATGAATAGTAACAAACGTACAAATCTTATTCATGAAAGAATTCTTTTAATCTTATTCGTGATTTTTTTTCTTATCCTAATTATGAATTTCATTTTTTAATGTTTAAAAAATTGAGAAAAATGATATAATTCTAGTAACAAATAAAAGTAAATCCAATACCTAATTTGGAATAGAAAGTTATGAGAAGAAATTTTCATAATAATATTTCCAAAAAATTTCACAATGCTGTGTCTCTTCATTGTCAAGCTTATTTTGTAAAAATAGTCAAATACAAAAATATGTTAAGCCATGATTCATGGCACTTTTAGGGAGCATATTACGTTTGAAAAATTATACCCATTTCATGAGAAAGATTCTAAATTTAGCTTAGACGAAGATAGATTTCTTAAATAAATTACTGTAGCGTAATCCTGTCTTAATAACAATGCGCACTATAAATCGGGCATGTCTACAATTTCTTATTATGGGTGCCACAGAAGCTTGTAAATCGTGATAATTTCAACATAAAACCTTAAATTGTTGGAACACATTAGGGTTTGTAGTCCCGTTTGCATCGGCCGTATCAATCCTTTATTGATACGGTACGGTATTGATCCGTACCGTTACGTACTGAGATAAAAAATATATTATATATATATATGTTATAAAATAAAATTATTCAAATGATCTTCTATCTTGGTTGGTTAGTGGATATGCGATTTAAATCGAGCCTCCTCAGTTCGAATCTCACATCTGTCACGTTGTTAAATGATTTTTTAACTTGAAATCAAAGTAATTTTTTTAAAAAATGAAAACGTGCTAAAAGCATGTTTCGAACACAAGATCTCACGTTTGAGGGTAAGGTCTTCAACCAACCAATTTATAAAAAAAAATTATAAAAGAAAATATTTAATATTTAAAATAACATATCTAGTGTACCGGTTGCGTACCACGTACTGATCGTACCGGTCACCGACTGGTACGGTGTGGTACGGGCCGTACTGTAGCAGTTTATCAAACCTTGGTGAAGTCCCGAGATTAAATGGCACCCAAGAGGGGGGGTGAATTGGGTATTGAAAAATTAATCAAAGTTGTCCTCAATTTTAAGATGAAGTGATGACACTATGGAACTAATGCAGGATAAAGTAGATCTACCAAAATCAAACACCGGAAGCATGCACAAAAGGGGGATAGGAGAAAGGGAACAAACCACAAAGAGACAGTGATTTTTAGGTGGTTCGGATACCGCAACGGCAACCTACGTCCACCCCTCACGTACCGTGAGGATCCACACACTATCTTGTAAAGAGATACAAGATCGAACACACACACACACACACGTTGGGAGATGAAGGTTCCCTGAAGGTGTTAGAACACCCAACAACACACACAAAACCAACGGATTAACTAGACACACACACGGATCTAGGAAGATCCACACACACACGAGATTGTTACAGGATTACAAAAGCCACACTTGAAGCTTAGAAGAATTGAGAATGGAAACACAAAAATAAAAACTTGATTGATGCTCCCCTTAGTTGATGAAGAGTTTCTAGGATGCAGCTTGAACTCCACTTGGCTTGGGCTTGATCTTCACTTGAGGATGGATGAAGAATGATGAAGAACTCTTCTCGGAGCACTGTTCACGTCTATAATGCTAGCTCCCTTCTTATTCCCTTTGATAGCCTTCTTGATCCAACTTGAGCATTAGGGTTTTCTTAACCCTCTTGTATGTGTTATATAGATTTTGAAAGGTCCATGGACCCCCCAGACCAGATCCACAATATCTGGAGGGTTTGGTTGCTTAGGGATTAAACAATGCCAAGAGGGAGGGCTTTCCTCGAAGTGATAAAAAGTTAACAATGTTGGGCAGCTCGGGGCTGGCGGTCGACCTCCAGGGGCTGGCGGTTGACCGCCACTGAGAAACCAGTAGGAGGCCAGTCCCTGGGAATCCCGGTCGACCGGGATTGAGGGGGCGGTTGACCGCCACTGAGACAAGCTGTAGAAAAGTCCATTCTGTTATTTCAGGTCGACCGGGATCAGACCGGAGGTCGACCGGACTGTCAGAGACCTGAAAAATGAAGAGTTTAGCCCAGAAAAATGTATCCAAATAATCGAGACATGAATTGAACGAATGGTTAAAACTTATTTCAAGTTCATTTGATTTCTTGGAAATGCGTTTGGAATGCTAAACACTTAAGCAAAAACCGTGAAGAAATCTAGCATGAAAGCTTATGTAATACCCTTAAGATATTGGTTCCAAGCACGTGAACAAGTATATGTCCTTGGTTTTGTTATCATCAAAAGTACTGAGATATATACAACAATCTCCCCCTTTTTGACGATGACAAAACTCGAGGGCATGCAAACCATGTTAATTGCTTTCGAAATTCAAAAATGAACGTAATACTTGAAAGTCATTCAACATGCTTGAAAAACCATTCAACACAGCACATTCCATCCCACCACTTGTTTGCCAACAAGAAAATGAAATAAAGCACAAGTGCCAACCATCTGAATTCAAACACCAGTACATTCAATTCATCAATTCATTACAAGATACATTAGTGCGAGAGTGAATGCATGACTCTAATACAAAAGACTTGACACTACTGAAAACCCTCACATGATCAACATACAAGCAAGCAACACAACCACACATTGACATACATAGGTATATAAACATGCCCTACTACTGTACTTCTCCCCCTTTGTCAACATCAAAAAGGGATAGGATAGACGAAGGAAGGACTCAAGCAACACAAGACTAAAGGTAAACATGCCAGTGGGGAAAGCCAAAAGAAATCCTCATGGAG
The DNA here is from genome assembly GCA_022559845.1 of Amorphophallus konjac. Lineage (NCBI taxonomy): Eukaryota > Viridiplantae > Streptophyta > Magnoliopsida > Alismatales > Araceae > Amorphophallus > Amorphophallus konjac. The sequence continues at coordinate 471,717,183 of CM040121.1, forward strand.
CATCTTCTGGAGGTGGCTGATCTGTTGGAGGAGTAGGTGGAAGGCCAAGGTGCCGACGAATGTCGCCAAGATGGTGGGCGTGAGTGTGAAGAAGATCAAGAATATGGCCAATGGATTCGTCACGAGCTGCATCATGGTGCCGCATGCCAAGAAGGGAGAGGTGCATGAAGCTAAAGGATTGGCCAGACTCAGTTAAATCCTCTCAGAAGGAGACGTGCTTGATACTGACGGTTCGGAGGTTGATCCCTTTGATTGCCCCTTCTCTCCAGGTCGTCAGCGCGGTGTCCGTTCTGTCTTCTCGTCTGACTCTGAAGGGGTCTTCGACAAAGATTCCTATTTGTAGGGGTCTTCTTTCTTCTGAGGGTTCTTGGGCCTTGTTTTGGCCCTGGGTTGGGTTTTCTTGGCCTTGTTTCGCTTTCTTGGGCCTTTGGCCTTGTACGTCTGTTGCGCCTTTTTGGGCGCCTCCCCCCCCCTCTCCTGTACCCCTTTCCTTTACTGCTTTCATATATGAAAATTGCTTGCCTGGTGGCCGGGATAGTGTTTTCATCTTCTTCCGCAATGAAGAGATGAACCCCCTCTCCCGTCTCCCCCCTTGCAAGTATCAACTTTAGTTAAAAAAAAATCCTCTCAGAAGGAAGTTGTGTGGGTGGTGAGAGTGGCCATCTGAGTAGAGAGAGAGTCCAAGGCAGTAGAGAAGGTATCCATGCGCTCGGATATGGTGTCAAATGCAGTGCCTATAGTGTCCCCAAGGGTAGAGAGACGATCCCCGAGGGTATCCAAACGAGTCTCTAAGCCGGTAAGCCGCTCGTCAAGAGCCTCGTAGTCCACCGAAGGGCGCTGTCCGACCCCCTGAGTGGAAGATTCCCCATGGTGAAACTGAGGTGGGGGAAGCATCTCAAAATCCTAGTGATAAGGAGATGGGGGGGGGAGGCGGCTCCTCAGCTGGAACTGGAGGGGGGATATCCCCTTCGCCTTGCTGCTGTGCTGATCCTTCTTCTTCCTCACTGATTTCATCTTCCCCATAAACTGGAATGTCCCGTACAAGCTCGCCGTCGGGACCAAAATAGTAGCCAAAATCCGTGAAGATTTTATGCTTGTTGTAAACATCATCCTGCCTAACATATATGAACTGCTCATTCGCCACATTAATCTCGGCATAAATGAAGACACCGGTCAACTGCGAAGCATATGCAAGAGAGCGCAGGAGGTAGGTATGACATGTGCTAATCAGATCTGTCATGAGCCGACCCATATTGATTTGAATTCCATTCATGACATGATAGAACAGAAATCTCTGAACTTTTGTAACCTCATCCCGACCGGTCACTTTGGGATAAATCAATGATGTAAACATGTGGTGCAGGACCCGTTGCAGTGTAGGAAAATGATTGGCATTCAGCTTGATCAAATTGCTCACACCGTGCACATACTCACAGTTGGTCATAAGAGTAAACGTTGTTGGAACTTCACCAAAACCATATGCCCTATCTGCACCCATGGCGGATACTCCTAGGGCCTGCTGAAATAACTCCGGAGTGATATGAAGCTCTACACCCTCAACCGTGGTATATAACTGTTCATTCCGCACAACTAAATACCCGTAGAACTGCTGCACCAATCGAGGATAATGCCTATTGTACCGGGTAATAAAATCCATCCAACCTTCCTGAACCTCAAAAAGAGCGCACAAATCCAGGAGGAGCTCATTCACCTCGTTGAAGTCGACCAAGCGAGGGTCGATAATAGGACGTGGAGGTAAAGGTGCTCGAGGCAGAGGAGGAGCTTGCTGAGGTGGAGGAGCCAGGGCCTCTGGCCGTTGACGGCTAGCTTGCCCTTGGGCAGAACGCCGAGAACTCCATCTAGGCGGCATCACGAACAAGAGAAACCCACCGGGAAGCCCTCGAACGATCGATCTCAACCCCGGGACAAGGATGGAGCACAGGGGCACTACAGGGGCTTGGAGCAACCTTTCCATAATATGGAAGCTGAGAGAGATCTCCACAACCTCACGAACGACCGTATGGAGGAAGTCCCGAAATGATGACGGGACGGTCGAGACGTGTGCGGGTGGAGGAAGAATGGGTTGTGGAGGCTTGGGTGGATGAGAAAAGAACTGCTAGGGTTGGGACAAGGTAGTATAGAGTGAATGAAGGTGATAGGAGAGGAGAATGGTGAAACAGGGCCTCTTATATAAAAGGTCAGTTGGCCTTTAGGCCGGCCGGTCTGCCACCAGCGGTCGACCACCGTGAGCCTAGCGGTTGACTGCCAGGACCGAGATCCCATATTTTTGAAAATTTTCTTTTTCTTCTTTTTCTTTCTTTTGTTCCTTTTTTTTCTTTTTCTTTTTTGTATATGGGAGATAAACAACCGACTGCCTGAGTGGGGCCAACAACATGACATGGGAATTGTGTGGAGGTGAAGTTGTGGATATAAGAGAGCATGATCTGGCTGCCCCTAGGTAGTACCTTTAGTTCCAACATCACTGAGTCCACATATGTTTTTAACCAAGGGATATTTGGCTATAGAAAAATTTTTCAAGGAGGGCTAAATATAAGTAAGTACATTCAAGCATACATAAGTGAATGAAGACACACAAGGTATTTAAGGAAAACAAGGTCAATATGCATGTTATTCTACCCTTGATGCACATGAATTTCTACAAATGCAACCCTATACCCTAAATGGAGACCTATGCATGTATGCTCTCACCCTTGCACATCCCAAGTTCTCTTTTTATCTTATTAAATTGATCCTGGTTTAGGGGTTTGGTGAAAATGTCAGCTAGCTGATTGTGTGTGTCAATGAAGTTCAATTCAAAGACCCCTTTTCCTACATGATCTCTCAGAAAGTGATGACGAATATCTATATGCTTGGTCCTAGAGTGCTGAACTGGATTTTTTGACAAATTAATTGCACTGGTATTATCACACAATATTGGAACAGTTTTCATTTCAACATCTAAATCAAGCAGTTAATTTTTGATCCAAAGTACTTGGGCTCCACAACTTCCGGCGGCTACATATTCAGCCTCGGTCGTTGAGAGAGCTACTGAATGTTGTTTCTTGGAGGCCCATGAGACTAGACAACCACCAAGAAACTGACAGTACCCACTTGTACTTTTACGATCTACAATGCACCCAGCATAATCCGCATCGGTATAGGCAATTAAATCAAAAGAATTATCGATAGGAAACCACAAGCCAAAGTCTATTGTACCAATGAGATATCTAAAGATGCGTTTAACAGCTGATAGATGAGATTCTTTGGGGCATGACTGAAAATGGGCACAAAGACATACACTGAATTGAATGTCAGGGCGACATGCTGTAAGGTACAGTAGTGATCCGATCATACCTCGAAATAGTGTAGGATCTACTATTTTACCATTTTCATCTTTATCCAGCTTTGTGGTGGTAGCCATGGGAGTTGATATATGTTTTGCTTCCGCCATCCCATATTTCTTCAACAATTCCATCGTGTACTTTGCTTGACTTATGAAAATACCCTCAGAAGTTTGCTTCACCTGCAATCCAAGAAAGAAAGTTAGCTCCCCCATTAAGCTCATATCAAATTCTCCTTGCATGATTTCTGCAAATTCATCGCATAATGTATTGCTAGTAGCTCCAAAAATGATGCCATCCACATACACTCGAACTACTAAAATATCTTTACCTGATTTCCTCTTGAACAATGTTTGATCAACCTTACCTCTCTTGAAGCCATTTTCAATCAAAAATGAGGTAAGCTGTTCATACCATGCCCTTGGTGCTTGCTTTAGTCCGTACAGGGCCTTTTGGAGCTTGTACACATGTCGTGGATGTTTGGAATCTTCAAAATTTGGAGGCTACTCTATAAAGACATCCTCTTTGATATAACTGTTAAGAAATACAGATTTAACATCCATTTGAAATAACTTAAAGTTCAAAGAACAAGCATAGGACAATAAGATCCAGACTGCTTCAAGTCTAGCAACTGGTGTAAAAGACTCATCAAAATCAATACCTATCTCCTGGCTATACCCCTTGGCAACAAGCCGGGCCTTGTTCCTAACAACCAAACCCGCATCATTTAGCTTGTTTCTGAAAATCCAACGGGTTCCAATGGTGAGATGGTTCTTAGGACGCGGTACGAGAGTCCACACCTCGTTTCTTTCAAACTGGTGTAGTTCTTCATGCATAGCCTGAATCCAGGATTCATTTTGAAGAGCTTCATGAATGTCCTTGGGTTCTTCTTGTGAAAGTAGAACCAACAAATCCTCCTCTTCTACCTGCCTTAGAGAGGACCTTATTTTTACCCCATCCTCTAAATTACCTATGATGTTCATAGCTGGATGATCCTTTAGAAGTGTGGAAGAACTAGGCAAGTCAGGATGCTGCACTTGTGATTCTTTCAGTGTCTCAATTGTAGGATCCTCATCTTCCTCATTTTTCCTTGATATTGCCTTCAATGGTTCATCCTTAGCTTGGACATTTGATGAGTTCTTAGGATCTTCATCTGCATCGAAAGTAGAAGAAATTTGATATGTCAGTTTTGATTCGGATTCATCAAAAATAACATGAGGATTTTCTTCAACGACCAAAGTCCTTTTATTGAATAATCGATAAGCTCTAGAATTGAGTGCATAACCTAGAAAAATTCCTGTCACTCTTTTCATCAAACTTACCCAGGTTGGACTTACCATTGTTCAAAATATAGCAATAGCATCCAAAAGGTTTAAGATAGGAGATGTTTGATTTCTTACCCTTGTAGAGCTCATATGGAGTTTTCTTCAGAATAGGCCTTACCATTGCCCTGTTGAAGATGTAGCATGCTGTACTCACCGCCTCAGCCCAAAAATACTTAGGTAGGGAATTCTCACTAAGCATGGTCCGGACCATGTCTATCAACGTTTTGTTCTTCCTCTCCACTACTCCATTTTGCTGGGGCGTCCTTGGTGACAAAAAATTATGTGTGTACCCCTGCTCTTCACAGAAAATGATGAATTCATGATTTTTAAATTCACCACCATGATCACTCTAGATGGTGGTGATGAGGTAACCTCTTTCATTTTGGATTTTTATGCAAAACACTTGAACTCCGTCAGGGCATCACTTTTGTTAGCTAAAAATAACACCCATGTGAATCTGGAAAAATCATCAACAATCACAAAGCCATAGGATTTTCCTCCTAGGCTAGAGGTTCTAGTAGGACCAAAAAGATCAAGATGCAGTAATTCCAATGGCCTAGCGGATGAAACAATATTTTTGTTTTTGAAAGAAGTTCGTGTTTGCTTGCCTTTCATGCAAGCTTCACATATTCTATCACTTTCAAATTTTAATTTTGGCAGTCCATTTACCAAATCATGTCTAGACAACTTGGAGATTACTCCAAAACTAGCATGACCCAACCTACAGTGCCATAACCATGCATTTTCATGATTGTTCGCAACCAAGCAGAGATCATCACAAGAAACAGTATCAATATCAACAGTATAGACATTATTATTTCTTTTTCTAAGAAATTTGATCTCATTTGTATTTTTGTTCAAGACAATGCAGTGGGTTTCATCAAAACCAACTTTAAAACCCTGATCGCACAATTGGCTTATGCTTAGCAGATTGTGATTCAGACCTTTTACCAAAAGCACATCTTCAATAAGAATTTCAGAATTCTTACCAATGTTGTCAATCCCAACGATTTTACCTTTGTCTTGACCTCCAAAGACAACCGAACCTCCGTCCTTGTCTTGCAGTGTAGAGAACACTTTCTTGTCCTCTGTCATATGCCTTGAACAGCCGCTGTCCAGGTACCATTTGCTCCCCCTGGCTTCAAGACATATCTGCAAGAAGAAGAATTCTCATGCAAATGTTTTTGGTACCCAAGCTAGTTTGGGTCCGTAGGAGTTAGTCCAGTTCTGAGTATATCTCTTCTTGGTCCAAAAATCATGATTTCTAGGTGAGTTTTGTCTGAACTAGTAATTTACAATAGCATGACCAAACCTACCACAATGATAATAGTTAAGAGGTGCAAACTTTCTTTGAAACTATCGTGGTTTGGGTTGAGCATGCTTTGGTTCAGGCTTGGAATATGAAGCATGGTTTTTATCTTTTTCATGAACAAAGGATGTGGTTATCTTATGCTCAAACGATTTTTGGTTTTGAGGAGTGTATCCGAGACCTTCTTTTTGAAAATTGACTTTAATTCCCAACATATTATCTAGATTTTACTTACCCTTAACAAATCTTGACAATGTGAGCTGAAGGCCAGCCACTTCTTTTTCTAAACTCACAGCATTTTCTTCAAGTTTTGAGTTGGTGGATTTCAGAGTTTGTTCTTCAATTTTGATCTTTTCACATGCTTCCTCCATTTCAATTATTTTGCATGATAGTTCCTTTTTGGTTTTATCATAGTCTAAAATTGTTTGCAATAGACTTTCCTTTTCTTCCGTAACCTCAAACCATTCCTGTTCCAGTTTCTCAAATTTGGCAAAGATATCTTCACGTGATAAGTCATCAAGTTTCTTTTTTAGAGTTTTATTTTCAGATCTGGTTTTCTTGTATTTAGTGTACAACTTTTCATATTTAGATTCCCATTGTTCATTGGAAATGAATTCAGGGTCAGAATTTACCTCCATATATTCATCTTCATGTGCCATGTGGCACAAGCTTTCCACAAGTTCTTGAATCTCTTCATCAGATGGTTCATCTTCTTCGTCGCTCCAAGTGGCGACCATGGCTTTGGGTTTCTTGAAATTATCCTTCTTGAATTTCTTTTTCAGATCTGGACATTCACCTCTCATGTGCCCAGGCTTCTTGCATTTGTAGCATATGATGCTACTTGGCTTGCTCGATTCGCCTTTGGTTTGCGTGGGCCTTCTTTGCCCCTTTCTGAAGTTTCCCTGAAAATTTCTCTTCTTCCTTAGAAATTTCCTCACTTGGCGAGTTATCATCGCCAATTTTTCCTCTTCATTGCTTCCGTCACTTGATTCACCTTCTTGAAATTCGTCATCGGATTGATGAGCTTTCAGTCCAATGACCTTTTTCTTCTTGATGTCTTCATCAACTATTCTCTTTATATTTTTCTCATAGGTCATGAGTGACCCTATGAGTTCGTCCAAGGTGAGAGTTGACAAGTTCTTTGAGTCTTTAATTACCGTGGCCTTTGTGTGCCAAGCCGACGGTAGGGACCTTAACACCTTCCTCACAAGGTTAGAATTTGAGTATTCCTTCCCGAGACTTTTGAGAACATTTGTGATCTCTGTTAACCTTGCAAACATCTCGGAGATAGTTTCTTAAGGTTTCATTTTAAATAGCTCATGGTCAGTGACTAAGAGATTTGCCTTGGTTTCCTTGACCTCTGAAGTTCCTTCGTATATGAGTCGTAGCTTGTCCCACATTTCTTTGGCTGAGCTGTACATAGAAACACGAGAAACATTATTAGGGTGTATCGCACATTGCATAATATTCATGGTATTGAAATTAACAGTGCATTTCTTAATTTTCTCGGGTGTCCATTTATCTTCATCAGCCCCGAGTTTATGAGGACCCTTGTCCACAACTCTCCAAACTTCGTACTCTTGAGCCCTCAGAAAAACATGCATTTTATTTTTCCAGTACGAGTAGTTTGAACCGTCAAAGAAGGAAGGACGATTGATGGAGTGACCCTCGGGTATCATACCCTCGTTTGCCATTTAACCGGATCTTACTCTAGATCGTTAGATCTGTAAAAGAGAGAGCCCTAAGCTCTGATACCAATTGAAGTCCTGAGATTAAATGGCACCCAAGAGGGGGGTGAATTGGATATTAAAAAATTAATCAAAGCTGTCCTCAATTTTAAGATGAAGTGATGACACTATGGAACTAATGCAGGATAAAGTAGATCTACCAAAATCAAACACCGCAAGCATGCACATAAGGGGGATAAGAGAAAGGGAATAAACCACAAAGAGACAGTGATTTTTATGTGGTTCGGATACTGCAACGGCAACCTACGTCCACCCCTCACGGACCGTGAGGATCTACACACTATCTTATAAAGAGATACAAGATCGAACACACACACACACACGTTAGGAGATGAAGGTTCCATGAAGGTGTTAGAACACCCAACAACACACACAAAACCAACTGATTAACTAGACACACACACGGATCTAGGAATATCCACACACACACGAGATTGTTACAGGATTACAAAAGCCACACTTGAAGCTTAGAAGAATTGAGAATGGAAACACAAAAATAAAAACTTGATTGATGCTCCCCCTTAGTTGATGAAGAGTTTCTAGGATGCAGCTTGAACTCCACTTGGCTTGGGCTTGATCTTCACTTGAGGATGGATGAAGAATGATGAAGAACTCTTCTCGGAGCACTGTTCACGTCTACAGTGCTAGCTCCCTTCTTATTCCCTTTGATAGCCTTCTTGATCCAACTTGAGCATTAGGGTTTTCTTAACCCTCTTGTATGTGTTATATAGATTTTGAAAGGTCCATGGACCCCCCAGACCAGATCCACAATATCTGGAGGGTTTGGTTGCTTAGGGATTAAACAATACCAAGAGGGAGGGCTTTCCTCGAAGTGATAAAAAGTCAACAATGTTGGGCAGCTCGGGACTGGCGGTCGACCTCCAGGGGCTGGCGGTTGACCGCCACTGAGAAACTAGCAGGAGGTCGGTCCCTGGGAATCCCAGTCGACCGGGATTGAGGGGGCGGTTGACCGCCACTGAGACAAGCTGTAGAAAAGTCCATTATGTTATTTCAGGTCGACCGGGATCAGACTGGAGGTCGACCGGACTATTAGAGACCTGAAAAATGAAGAGTTTATCCCAGAAAAATGTATCCAAATAATCGAGACATGAATTGAACGAATGGTTAAAACTTATTTCAATTTCATTTGATTTCTTGGAAATGCGTTTGGAATGCTAAACACTTAAGCAAAAATCGTGAAGAAATCCAGCATGAAAGCTTATGGAATACCCTTAAGATATTGGTTCCAAGCACGTGAACAAGTATATGTCCTTGGTTTTGTTATCATCAAAAGCACTGAGATATATACAACACTTGGAACATATGATGAAGAGTTGTATTTTTTGACATTTTTACATCTATACTCTTGTAAAATATCATTTTTGCATTTATCTCCAAACATTTATCATATTATCAAAAATATCCCTGATATACATCGTATTGTTATGGTTATACATCTATGGGTCTCCGACAATCAATGCCGATGAATATTCTGATAATATACTATTTGTGGGGGATGAGATTTTTTTATTAAAGATATTGTATTATTATTGATTTATTTGATTTGTTTATTAAGGGCTTATTTGCGTAGGGCGTGCCAGTCACTGAGTGACGAGTTTATTATGCGCTTAATCTGACCCGGGTCGGGCGAAAGTGAGATGCGTGTCGGGACCAAAAGTCCGCCATACCATAAAGGCTATGACGTTAATTACATCCTCTAATAAGGAGAAAAACCTCTGATTAATTACCGAGATAACGAGCCTGTTCGAGATTGAAATAGAATGCAAGAGAATGCATGTGATGATGAAGCCTTTAAGGCCGCATGGAATGATTCATTGATCGTTTTCTTAATCATGCAGGGCAGACATAATTCATTAAGTTCGAGCCTTCGATACAAGGCGGAGGACGTAGGTCCGAAGACCACCATCGTGCATAGTCAAGACTTCCGATCGGGCGTGACCCGGCCTTCCGTCGATGCCATTTGATATACCGAGGTTTCGTTCAGGCAAGCATGCATTAACGAGGCACATAAGAATGCATGTCGATATCTAAAGCATAAATTAGCAAATGGATAATGACAGGTGATTTCAACTTGAAGAGTTTATTTTTATTTGATTTATATTTGATTACATTGACCGACACCAGCCGTGGAAGGCGAGGGCTAGCTGGCTCGAGAATGAGAGAGAAGTTAAAACGGCGCGAAAGATGCATTTTATTTAAAATCGGCACTGGGTAGAGTAGGTATAAGGGTTATACGGCACGAAGTAGCGTAGGAATATAGGTTAAAACGGCGCGACGGGGGGAGTGGCCTTAACCGATGCGCTCCGCCCAGGGCACGCCGGATTCGGGCGCGCCGGGTGGTGCCAAAATAAAGATTGGTGAGTTTGAGTGTGAGGCTATTCCAGCGCGGGGGGGTACCGCGCAGTATTAGGGCGCGCCAGATTAGGACCGCGCCGGATTAGTTGATTTTTGAGATATTTTTGAGTATTTTTGAGTTTATTTAGTTTATGAAGATGCATTGGGTTGTTTGATGAGTGAATTGAAGTCCATGATGCCCCCAAGACAAGATTAAGACTTGTGCGAGGTTCATACTCAAGCACGGAAGTCAATTGTTTTGAAAACATATCTTAGTAAGCTCGAATTATGAGGGCAAATAGTCAAACATGTCTGACAAAATTTTGGCAGCATCTCTCCATCCCCAGAGGGTTGCGGGGGGGGGAGCGGAGGGATACCCACATAATAGAGTAAGCTCCTTAATACCGGGTGGCGCAGCGGCGACCGATGGACCCAAATGTATGGAAAACCCCGAGGGCTAGCCTACGAGGGGTACCAATGTTCCATGGGCCGAAATATGATTAAAAAAATGGATGACCAATAAGGAAGGAAACCCTGAGGGCTAGCCTACGAGGGGCACACAACCCATGGCCACAACCATTCCCTTCGGGATAGTGGGTTTAGTGTTGGGCGATAAACCCTATTAATATTCACCTCTGATGGCTCAGGAGGGAACATGCCATCAATGGACATGCCCATATGAACCGATGGTGACTCAGAAACACTGATAAGAATGTTCCCCTTTCCCCGGGCTGTTAGACCATCATGTACAGGGACAGTAACACACGACATTATTCATACACAGTAAGAAGTAGTAATCAAACCATTAGACCACCTAGGATCGGTTATATGCCTGATAGAGTTAGCCAATCAATTGGTCAGCAGGTTAGCAGATTAGCATATTAACTGGTTAGCATACAGACTGAGCAGTTGAAAGGAGCAAACTATCGAACAGTGGAAGAGGATCCCGCAGCACAAACGGCCATGATAGAGAGAACCCTCTCACGCACATAGACTTTAGGGATGGCTCTTTTCTCCCTAACCCACGGCTATGGATAGGGAGACACTAAGAAGCCATTACCATGGCCAAAGGGAAGTGTACCTATATACACGCCTCCAGCATTGAGAAAGATGTGGGCATACGGGGTATGGATGCGGTCTACAGAATAGAAAGGATCCCGCGGAGGGAAGTTGTTATTATAGCCTTCTTGGGTAACCCAGGGCACGTTCAACATCGGCGAGGAGGAAATCCGCACGATGACAACACACGATGAAAGGTGGAATGCATTCAAAGAAAGAAGCGCAAGGGAGTGCATACACATGTTGGAATTTCATTCATACTCAGAGCTAATCACATAACCTAGAAGGGACACGAGGTTACATATTACGATACGGCTTTCCGTTGTCGCACAAGGTCGATCAAATCCCCAGATCAAACATGAAAGAGGGATAGAGAAAGCAGAAATATGAAAAGCAACGTGCTCATATCATCGCCCATTCGTTACAGAGCCACAGAGGAGTGGATTTACAAAAGGGGTAGAAGAGAAGGGCGGAAAGGACACTTCGCCACCTACCTCAAGCTTTCACTACGGAAAAATAGAGTACCATAGACAGAGAAGGGATCTTCTTCTCCGGCGGTGGGCTCCTCCAAGCAGATGGACGAGAAGACCGAGGGGATGGAGGTTCTCTCAGAGATACACCTTTCTTGTTCCCGAAGCCTCTTTTCCCTCGGATGATTGGCTCTCTCACCCTTCGATCCTTTTTTTCCGTCTCTCCCTTCTTTTGGCCGAAGATTGGCTTATATAGCCTGGCCAACATGTAATCCTTCTCCGGTGTGAGAAGAGCGCGCCGGGAAGGAGGCTTCAGGTTGCATTTACGCGCTGGGAAGAGGGCGCGCCGGATTAAGCCCATCCATCGTGTTTGTTCGACACAAGGCAGGCAGTGGGCCCCGAATAGGCTCCGAGAGTTACTATGTGTCTTTATCTCACCCTGGTCTTGTAAAATTACGGCGGGAAGTATTGACAAAGCTTTTAGGCCACTGAACGGCTGCTTTCGGAACCTCGTGCATCTTCATCTAGGACACGTGGGTTTTTCACTGACATGGCCTTCGGCACAGTGGTTCGTGCTGCTGGCTCGACTTAACCTGCATTGGCAGCTTTCTCAGGGAGTGGGATACTACTCGGGGTGCTTTCGCCTTGACTGGGCGGTCATTCGGTCACTAACGGACCTAATTTATTGAGAGGCCGTACCCGTACCTGTGCCAGGTTATCCGGGACTTCTGCCGACGGAGCCTCCAATCCCCTATTCTGAAGGGTCAGAGACATTCTATTACCTCAAGAGGGTCTCTTGTCAGGTGGCGAACCACCGGGTGCATTCTCGTCCTTGGTCGGATGAAAGATATTGTTCATGCGGCACGACTGAGTCGATACTGGTTCATTGGACAGGCTTGACGACGCTATCAGTTTGTTGTGAATTCTTCCTCTCCTCCTAAGGTGACGTCCCTGGTGATCATTCTGGGTGACTTGAGGTTCCGGCATATTGAGAAGACCCTTGTGTACTAGCTTTCTTCGACTTCTGCGCTCCAGTGGGCCGTATCATTCTTGTCATTTAGGCTTGATCGCCATCGAGCATATTTTGAGTGCCAACAAATGTCCCCCAGCCGTGGGTGCTGCGAGTAAGGCACGAGCGATGCGGGGCCAACAGATGAACTCTGACTGGGTCGATTATTTGTCTAGCTAACCGATACCCTGAATGGCCCTTAAACCGGTGCGGTGGCTAAATCGGCACGATTAGAAGATTGTTAATACGGCACGGTCTAATCTGGCGTTCCCATCTTATATGGGTTAATACGGCGTGACCCATCTCAACGCGCCCTTTGGTGAAGGTGGGTTAAAACAGCGCGCTATTTAGCGCGCCGGATTAACCCAAGGGGGGGCGCCCTATATAACCCTTCCTTTGGCCTTTTCCGTTCTCATCCTTCTCATTTTGACCAAAGATTTCTCTCTCCTCTCTTCCATCTTCCCACGACGCGGAGCGAGTGAGGGTTCGGGGGCGACGTCCCTAAGCTGGTGAGGGAGAGTCTTGTTCTTCAGGATTAAAATCCCCCTTTCTGGAACCCGGGAGGCTCCTAGTAGGGCTTGCCCTTAGAGCTATTCCCCTGGGTGTTCCATTTTGGCCCCGGTGCGATACCCACGACCTGTTTTAGGGACCGTCTTTTGATGGACGTGTTCCCGCTTCTCTCTGGCAATCTCCCGGGCTAGGGAGACTCTGCCCAAACTTTGTCAAAAATTTTGTTTTCATTAATTGTTTCTGACCTTGTTTATTCTTCTTGTCGAGCTTTTGCAAATAAAATGGCATCTGTTTCTTCTTCTTCTGCTTCCCGTGCCATGGTGACATGGGAAAATGTAAACTCCCTGGACCGAGGGCATGAGCAGCTTGCTGTGGTCGCAGAATCCTTGGACTTAGAGACCGATACAGTGGACACTACCCGCCTTCTCATCATCGGGGGTGATTCCTTCAATTATGACCATGGAGATGCCGCTAGGAGGGATCACCCCAAGGATAAACACTTAATGTCCTTCCTCAGGTGAATTTAACCTTCAAGGGAAGAGGGACTTTTTCCTTGTTCGGAAAGTCGAGCAGGCGCTGCTTGTCGAGAGAGACAGTCTGACAGACTTTGTAGTGCGGGGAAGGCCCATTTATCTGCCCGGTGAACCCCGAAGATGGAGCTTTGTACTCAGACTACAAGACCTGGTTCCGGAGGACGGGTTGCTGACCAGGGTGCCTGAGTTCGTACCCGCTCGTTGGAATGATACGGCGGGTCGTGTCAACCGAGAGAAGCCCATATTTCGTTTATTTCTTGCCCCGCTGAAATGGGGATATAGAGAAGAATCTTTCTTGCTGGACTGCCTGGCGGTCCGTTTCAAACATCAGATCTCTGTAGGGTGGTTTGCCGAGTTGAAGGTCACTGATGCCCACGCATTCAGACATGGAGCAGTGGAGTTCACGGACTACATCCTTCAACATTATGCTCCCATCTTGGCCAAGGCCGGCGTATATCATAGCGTGTACGTCTCAAGGTATCGCTACCCTATCTCCAGGTGTTTATGTTGTGGTACGATCGAGGTATTCTGCCCGAAGTATAACACTTTCTACACTTCAGAGGGAGAAACCTCTCTAGACCTTTGGAGTCTTTCACAGCTCAGCAGCTTGCCGATTGACGGTGAGCCATATGAAGAAGTATGCTGGCCAGATTGGCTGAAGGATCAGACTGATGATGAGGGCCGATATCTAGTGGGCTTCGCCTATCATTACCTAATGAAGGTGTACCGTATGCTTTGCCGCTCATCATATGATGCCAGGGAGGCACGCAAGCCTGGGGAGAAGAGGCGCGTTCGGATGAGCGCTTGGTGTAACGACCCGGAGATCCGGGTACCGGTAAACCGATACCAAGAACTCGGAGACGCCACCAAGAGGCTGATAAGGCCCCGTAAGGGTTGGGAGGATTGGTTGAGGAGGTGCATACTGAACTAGAATTACACACGCAATTATAAAATGGCAATTTTAAGCATAAGCGGAAGCAATTTAAAATAACAGAGTGATATATTTACATATTAGTCCAGATCCATACATCACAAGTCCGACACTGCATAAGAGTCCAAATAAACAACTACACGGGACATACCGCGGGAAAAAGGGAACAAAAGATTGACGACTGGACCGACCACTGCTGGCGTCTAAGACTTCCAGCTGAAATCGCGAGAGAAACCTGCGGACTGTTGCTCCGGCTCACCTGAAAAGGAAGGGTGAGTCTCACAACAAAGACTTAGTAGGGTTCACGTGGATCCCCACCTCGCAACTAAACATATAAAAGTAATTAAGCATGCAATGGCAGAAAGAAATGACAGGAAATAAAGCTGCACATGTACATGAACAAATTCAAGACAGCTAACTGAAAAGCCATTAAATATCCACATGAATAATTAAACTCGAGATTCAAAATCTACCAATAGAATAATAATTCAACCATTTCAAGTGACAGGAGAGAGAAAGGACCACCAGAAAGAAGACCAGGCGCATCCACTGACAACTTATACTGCGTCTCAAGTATCTACACAAGTCTGGATCGCGACAAGTGAGACACATAACAGTAACCAAGGACAAGAACTAGTCAGGGTCACACTCGTGAGTGTTAGTCCAAGTCCCTGACCACGTGTGCACACACATGCTCAATACCTTAAGTCAGGCCTCTAGCTAGTTTTTCCCCCAGTAGGACGCTACTGCCAAGCAAGGGGGTCCACGGAAACTAGCTTACAAACCGTACACCGGGACTACCCCGCCACCTCTCCCAGGTGGGCCGACACTAGAGGTCGTCGGGCTACGACTAGTGGTTCCATCACAAGGAAAGAAAAAGTAATTCTATTGGGATATAAAAATATGTCACAATTTATAAGAATATTTAAACATGGCTAATATGCAGTACAGAACGCATAAATAAATGAACATGACAAAATTCATATGCTGCAGGAAGCAACGGTCTAATGCAGGACTACGAAGGGTTGGTAAACGGTCATACGATTGACCGCCACCCCGTCCTAAGCGGTTTCCCTTATGATCGCCAGGGCACGAATATTGCATATATTATAAACGACAGAAAACTTGACCGTAAACGTTCGCACGACTGGCCGCTAAGGGACTGAAAATGGTCAAGTCAAAGACCGCCAGGCGTCCACCGCCTTACTTAGTCAAAGGATCTTAGCGGCCATTTTTTGGGCTGCTAAGGTCATAAAATGGTCGGTCTAAAGACCGCCAATTATGGTAAACGGTCAAGGGGCGACCGCTAACGTCTGCCGCCTCATACCGCGTTAAAAATGGTCTCTGGAGCGACCGCTAGTTGTCCAGAGAACCCGAAAGATGGGAAACTCAAAGGAGTTCCCTCCCAATCAATCCAAATCGATGGGAAACATGTCTAACCTGCCTTTCATCAACCCACATCCATCCTACCACAATTATATGCCCCGAAAACATAAATACAATGGCCATGGTGGATTGAAAACATAAATAACGAAGTTCATGCTCCGAAGACATAACGACGATGTTCATGCTATATGGCTGGTGGGAAACAACCCTAACGAAGCAAGGAAACCATCTCCCTACCCGGTTTCAGCCAAAAGCGTCGTTCCCTCACCGTTCCTCGCGAAGGACTCCGCGCCTCGCCACGTGGTTCCTCGTCTCGACGCTTCACGGCTCACCACCAGGATGACGCCACCGCATTCTGCATGCCTCAGGCTCGCCGACGGCACCACCTGCACACCCTGTAGCACCCCGGGGTGATCAACCCACCGAGGGAGCAAGAGGAGAGAGAGGGTCGTGCGAGAGAGAGAGGGGGTGTGGGGAGAGAGTGAAACCCACGAGGGTTTCTCACAAAAAAAAAGATTTTATTATATTGTTTTGTGAAAAAACTTCATATTGCAAAAAGGCTTTAAAATAAGTGATTTCTAAAAGCTTATACAATTTGATTAAGCCCATAAAACTAGGCCCATTAAGCCTAATAAAATAGCCTAAATTCACGATTCTTTCCACACTTTAATACCAATAAGAATCCGCTAAGAATCCATTAACTACCGGATCTTACAGTCCCTCCCTCCTAATAAAAATTTCATCCTCAAAATTTAAAAGGAAGCACAAGGAGGGAACTGAAAGAAAATAAATCTCATACAATTAAAAATGGAAACTACTTACGCATTTCATCCTCACGTTTTCAAGTAGCTTCATTACCCGAGTGACGCTGCCATACTACCTTTACCAGAGGGATTACCTTATTCCTCAGTCGTTGTTCACGACGATCATCAATCCGTATTGGAAACTCTGGCGTAGATAAATCCGCTGTCACCTCATGCCACATTGAATCATCTAACATGTGAGATGCATCAGGAATATATTTTCTTAGCTGAGAAACATGAAACACATCGTGGATTGCTTGCATCGCCGATGGTAATTAAAGTCGATAAGCCACTTGGCCCACACGTTCTAGTATAGGAAACGGACCAATATACCGGGGACTAAGCTTTCCATACTTTCCAAACCTCATCCCACCTTTCACCGGAGATATTTTTACAAAAATCGAATCTCCAGGCTCAAACTGTAATGGTCTTCTACGCCGATCCGCATAGCTTTTCTGTCGACTTTGAGCTGTCAACATTTTCTATCTGATCAGGCGTACCACATCAACACACTTCTGAATCATATATGGTCCTGTCAACAGTTGATCACCAGTCCAACGGAGTACAACAAGGACGTCCATATAAAGCTTCATACGGAGCCATATCGATACTGGAATGATAATTGTTATTATAAGAGAATTCCACCAGTGGCAAGTGTTGACTCCACGATCCCTGCCAATCTAAACAACATGATCGTAGCATATCTTCTAATGTTTGAATAGTCCTCTCGGACTGACCATCAGATTGAGGATGATACGCTGAACTAAATGCCAATTCCGTACCCAACGCCTTTTGAAAGCTCTGCCAGAAGCCAGAAGTAAAATGCGGGTCACGGTCTGACACAATAGATGTTGGAATTCCATGCAACATCACAATCTTTTCAACATACAGCTCCGCCAACTTCTGAACATTCAACGTCACCTAGATCGGCAACATTCTCGCTGTCTTAGTTAGACGATCAACTAGCAGCCAAATACCATCATAACCTTGAGAAGGGCGAGGCAAACCCACAATAAAATCAGTAGTGATGTGATCCCATTTCCACATCGGAATCTCCAAGGGTTGAAGCATTCCTCTAGGCTTTTGATGCTCGGCTTTAACTTGTTGACATGTCAAACACTTAGACACAAAATCAGCTACATCTTTCTTCATACCTAGCCACCAGAATTGCCTTTTCACATTATGATACATCTTTGTGATGCCGGGATGAATAACATAGCGAGATCCATGCACTTCACGCAAAATAACATTCCTTAATGAATCATCAACTGGAACATAGCCTTCCTCTGAATCTGACCACATAATCATCACCAAACTACACGTCTGGCATCAACACAATACGAGACAACTCAGTATCTGCTTGTTGTGCCTCCCTGATCTGCTGGTAAATTGCTGCAGTCATCACTAGACTAGCAAACACGGCTACCATCGGATCACGGGGAATTTGCAATCTGAATGTCTCACAAGAAAACTGTTCCCACAACTTCTATTGACGAATCATTAAATGACTAACCTGCACTTTCCTGCTCAGTGCATCAGCCACCACATTCATCTTGCTAGGTTGATAAGACAGAGTAAAATCATAATCTTTCATATACTCCATCCACCTGCGCTGACGAAGATTTAAATCCTTCTGAGAAAACACATATTTTAAACTTTGGTGATCGTGAAGATCTCAAACTTCTCACCATACAAGTAGTATCGCCAGATTTTTAATGCAAAAATCACCACCGCCAACTCTAAATCATGAGTAGGATAATTTTTTTCCTATTGCTTTAATTGTCGGGACGCATATGCCACAACCTTACCATGTTGCATAAGCACTGCACCCAAACCTACCCGAGAAGCATCCGTACACACCACGAAGCCACCCGAGCCAGAAGGTAAAACAAGCACTGGAGAAGTGGTGAGCAGCTTTTTTAATTCATTGAAGCTCTGTTCACACTTATCCGACCACACAAATGGCACATCTTTGTGAGTCAACTTGGTCATTGGAGCGGTAATCCGTGCAAAATCTTGAATAAATCTCCAGTAATAACCAGCAAGACCCAGAAAGCTTTTGATCTCTATCACAGTCTTAGAGATCTGCCATTGTAGAACAACTTCAATCTTGATAGGATCAACTGCAACTCCATAACCTGAAATCACATGGCCTAGAAAATGAACTTCCCGAAGCCAAAACTCACATTTGCTGAATTTAGCATAGAGCTCATCTCGCAGAGTTTGCAATACTACTCGAAGATGCTGAACATGTTCTTCCTCAGAGGCAGAATAGACCAAAATATTATCTACAAAGATCACCACAAACTGGTCCAAATATGGACGAAACACATGATGCATTAAGTCCATAAACGCTGCTGGGGCATTGGTTAGCCCAAACGGCATAACCAAAAATTCATAATGACCATACCTCGTACTAAAGGTAGTCTTCTCCACATCAGATTCCTGAATCCTCAATTGGTAATAACTAGATCAAAGATCAATCTGTGAAAAGACACTTGCAGACTGAAGTTGGTCAAATAAATCGTCGATCCTGGGCAAAGGATATTTGTTCTTGATAGTCACCTGATTTAATTGTCTGTAATCAATACATAGTCTCAGGCTTCCATCTTTCTTATTCACAAATAACACAGGAGCACCCCATGGAGAAAAGCTAGGATGGATATAGCCTTTTTCCAGCAATTCTGACAATTGTGCTCTCAATTCTTTCAATTCTGCAGAAGCCATACGATAAGGTGCCTTCGCTAAAGGTGTCGTACCTGGAATTAGTTCAATCACCATCTCAATCTCTCGCTGTGAGAGTAAGCCTGGTAACTCATCAGGAAACACATTAGGAAATTCACAAACTATAAGAACATCATTTATCTCCTGCTGTGGTGCCTCAATAGCAACCACGCAAGCAAAGAATCCCTGACAACCTGCATTAAGCAATCTATAGGCTCGAATAGTAGAAATAAGCAAGCAAGAAGAACGAGATTGAATACCTTAAAAATAGAATGCTGCCTTCCCAGATGGCTGAAAATAAACTTTCTTCGATTTACAATCAACCACGGCTCCATAATTTTCTAACCAATCCATGCCCAGAATAACATCATAATCTACCAGCTTCAACGCATATAGCCTAGTTGGCAACTGCTGATTCCCAATCACTATAGGAGTCTCATCAAGACAGAAAGGCGTAAACATGAACTCCCCAGAAGGCAATTCAACAAGTAACTCACAAGACATCTCGGATGTCGGCTCCACAATACAGGCAACAAAATCTTCAGAAATAAATGAATGAGAAGCACCTGAGTCAAATAAAACACGAGCTGCATGCCCATAAATCATAATGGTACCTTCTACCGGATAAGGCGCCACTGCTTCAGAACGAGTCATATGCGTGACTCTTCCTTTTTGTTTCTTTCTGCCTACCGTTGACTGATGTGACGACGATACCGACGCCTGTGAATATTGATGTGTCTATGATGGTGGTGGAGGTGGAGGTCTGAACTGATGTGGCTGTGAGAAAGTGACAGGCTGCTTCGGCCTCATCGGACAGTCACCAACTACATGTCCTATCTGATCGCACCTAAAACACACCACATGCATCGATCATGGTTGTCTCGGATTATGACCACCACACCTTGGACATGGTCTCGGCTGACTGGCCACCGATCCCTGTCGCTAAAAAGAAGAGGGTGCTGATTGTTGTATAGTACTAGAGGAAGCTTGCCGACCATACTGCTTCTTGGATTTTCTGAACATCCACTTGAATTTTGATTTGGAGGTAATACCACTGGCAGAAGGAACATAAGATGGTACCCATGTCACACTTGGTAAACTAGTAGCCTGCTACTGCTGCACACTGTGTTGCACTGGCTCCACTTGGGTTCGCCCTCGAGATCTTGCTATATCAAGTTCTAAAGCTGCTGCTGCCTGATATGTCACATCTAACTCTGCCACTCTGGTTGCAATTAGAAGCTGCCTCAGCTCCAGCTTCAAACCACGCAAGAATTGCTCAGTCTTCAGCCCTTCATCAGCGAGAATATGAGGCGCATACCGACCCAATTCCATAAATTTATTTCGATACTGCAATACAGTCATCTTGCCCTGCACCAATTCCATAAACTGGTGCATCTTATCCATTCTGAGATAGGCCGACTATAAGTATGCTCAAAGGAAGTCACGAACTCCTTCCATGGGATCAGTCAAAGAGGACGGGACTTGAAGGTCACCTCCCACTCTGTGGTCCACCACGCGAGTGCTGCCCCCTGCAACTGGAACGTAGCTAACATCACCTTCTCATCTTCAGTGCACTCGATCGAACGGAATACACCCTCCGTCGTATCCAACCAAACCCTCGCCGCATCTGGATCAGCTTGTCCTTCATATGTCGGTGGGTGGAAAAGAAGAAACTCCTTCAAAACTCAACCATGACCACCTTGAGGTACTAAGTCTTCACCAACAATAGGGTCAACATGGCCTTGCCCTCGAACATTTGCTGGAGGAGGTGAAGTACTGCTCTCTTCCCTTGGAGCATCTCGAGGCACATTAACTTTGACACGACCTCGGCCTCTCCCACTAGGTGGCATTGCAATCTAAGCTTAAAGAAAACACACAACCAAGAAATCATAAGTGATCATGGAAAACAACCTAAGCCAACAACTGTGGTACATATGGACTTGATCTAGACTATTGCAATTTCAATTCCTTATGCATCATCCCAACACCGCTCGGATACCAACTGTAACGACCCGGAGATCCGAGTACCGATAAACCGATACCAAGAACTCGGAGACGCCACCCAAGAGGCTAATGAGGTTCCGTAAGGGTTGGGAGGATTGGTTGAGGAGGTGCATAATGAACTGGAATTACACGTGCAATTATAAAATGGCAATTTTAAGCATAAGCAGAAGTAATTTAAAGTAACAGAGTGATATATTTACATATTAGTCCAGATCCATACATTAAAAGTCCGACACTGCACAAGAGTCCAAATAAACAACTACACGGGGCATACCCCAGGAAAAAGGGAACAAAAGACTGATGACTGGATCGACCACTACTGGCTTCTAAGACTTCCCGCTGAAAGCGTGAGAGAAACCTGCAGACTGTTGCTTCGGCTCACCTAAAAAGGAAGGGTGAGTCTCACAACAAAGACTCAGTAGGGTTCATGTGGATCCCTACCTCGTAACTAAACATATAAAAGCAATTAAGCATGCAATGGCAGAAAGAAATGACAGGAAATAAAGCTGCACATGTACATGAACAAATTCAAGACAGCTAACTGAAAAGCCATTAAATATCCACATGAATAATTAAACTCAAGATTTGAAATCTACCAATAGAATAATAATTCAACCGTTCCAAGTGACAGGAGAGAGAAAGGACCACCAGGAAGAAGACCAGACGCGTCCATTGACGACTTATACTGCGTCTCAAGTATCTACACAAGTCTGGATTGTGACAAGTGAGACACATAACAGTAACCAAGGACAAGAACTAGTCAGGGTCACACTTGTCAATGTAAGTCCAAGCCCCTGACCATGTGTGCAAACACAGGCTCAATGCCTTGAGCCAGGCCTCTAGCTAGTTTTTCCCCCCAGTAGGATGCTATTGCCAAGCAAGGGGGCCCACAGAAACTAGCTTATAAACCATACACCGGGACTACCCCGCCACCTCTCCCTGGTGGGCCGACACTAGAGGTCATCGGGCTACGACTAGTGGTTCCATCATAAGGAAAGAGAAAGTGATTCTATTGGGATCTAAAAACATGCCACAGTTTATAAGAATATTTAAACATGGCAAATATGCAGTACAGAACACATAAATAAATGAACAGGATAAAATTCACATACTGCAGGAAGAAACGGTGTAATGCAAGACCACGAAGGGTTGGTAAATGGTCATACGATTGACCGCCACCCCGTCCTAAGCAGTTGTCCTTATGACCGCCAGGGCACAAATGTTGCATATATTATAAATGATAGAAAACTTGACCATAAATGGTTGCACGACTGGCCGCTAAGGGACTGAAAATGGTCAGGTCAAAGATTGCCAGGCGTCGACCGCCTTACTTAGTCACAGGGTCTTAGCGATCATTTATTGGGCCGCTAAGGTCATAAAATGGTCGGTCTAAAGACCGCCAATTATGGTAAACGGTCAAGGGGCGACCGCTAACGTCTGCCGCCCCATACCGTGTTAAACGGTATGTGGAGCGACCGCTAGTCGTCCAGAGAACCTGAAGACGGGAAACTCAATGGAGTTCCCTCCCAATCGATCCAAATCGATGGGAAACATGTATAACCTATCTTTCATCAAGCCACATCCATCCTACAACAATTATATGCCCCGAAAACATAAATACAATGGCCATGGTGGATTGAAAACATAAATAACGAAGTTCATGCTCCGAAGACATAACAACATGTTCATGCTATACGGCTAGCCATTCACATGCCAGGGGGTGGGGAAACAACCCTAACAAAGCAAGGAAACCATACCCCTACCCGGTTTCAGCCGAAAGTGCCATTCCCTCGCCGTTCCTCGCGAAGGACGCCGCGCCTCGCCACGTGGTTCCTTGCCTCGACGCTTCACGGCTCGCCACCAAGATGACCCCACTGCATTTCTCACACCTCAGGCTCGCCGACGGCACCACCTGCACACCCTGCAGCACCCTGGGGTGATCAACCCACCGAGGGAGAAAGAGGAGAGAGAGGGTCGTGCGAGAGAGAGAGAGGGGGTGAGGGGAGAGAGAGAAACCCACGAGGGTTTCTCACAAAATTTTTTTTATTATATTTTCTTTGTGAAAAAACTTTCTATTGCAAAAAGGCTTTAATATAAGTGATATTGTATATATGCCTTATTTGATTTCTAAAAGCTTATACAATTTGATTAAGCCCATAAAACTAGGCCCATTAAGCCTAATAAAATAGCCTAAATTCACGATTCTTTCCACACTTCAATACCAATAAGGATCCGCTAAGAATCCATTAACTACCGGATCTTACACTTGGCTTCAGTATTTCTTCAGTGGGGATCACAAATATGAGGACTTTCCCACAGTAACAACAACTGCTTTGAAGCGGAAGAAGAGAGTCCAGCGATAAGCCGCTTTCCCGCCTGTCTTGAGGGAAGGGCAGCAAGGAGGCCCGAACCCTGCCGGTGTCGATGTAGTCACGCACTATGGTGCATATCTGACTTAATGGATTTGTTCATTCGCTCTCCCGCAAGGTGACGAGAGTGTAATCAGGGCGGAAGCCATCTATCCCGCTTGCCCGATGGCTTGGGGAACGAAGCTGTCCCTCTGGCCAGTGGCTTTATGCCTCATTTACAAGATGCTGGGGGACTTGCACCGGAATCATCTCCCTAGGAAGTTGCAGATGGTTGGTCCGCTACATTTCTTCAATGCATGGGTCTGCACACTATTCTTGGAAGTTGCTCCTCGGGGGTTACAGCTTGCGCGCCTCGTTCTGAGGATGATCGAATTTGCTAGCGTCGAACCATCATTGACAGCGAAACAACTCTTCGCCATTCAGGGGAAGTTGACGAAGGTCCCCACGGATGCGGCTGGGGCTCTACATTTTTGGAGTTTGGCTGCCCATTCAAGCCCGCTGGTGAACAAGATGCGACAGTGCAGTCTTTTCGAGGCAGAGGAGTATATCCATCCAATCTCTGGCGCCAAGTGTATGACGCCAATTCTGGAGCAGGAATTGGTTGACTGGGCGCTGGCTATTAGGCCAAGCGTCCTTGTCTTTCGGAAGAGCGACATTTTGTGGCTGGAGCCGTATTACCCATTTCGATTTAGTCGGAATTTTGGCTACGATCAGCACATCCCTCTTTCTTCCTCACAGTTTGCATTGCCGAATAGGCATAGAGTCGGCCAGGTATCTAATGACGATGCCCGAATATGGTGGGATTAATTCCACCGTCGAGAGGAGGTTTCATTTAGAGTTCCGGCTCCTGCTCGTTTTCCCCGCGTCACCACTGAATATATCAAATGGTGGAATGCGTGGGTAGGATTTTACAAGAACTCTCGTCGAGACTGTTGGGCTGTTGTAGAGCACAAATTTCTGGACTTTAGCCAGAGCCGGTCCTGAACATTGATCATTCTTACTTGAAGAAGTTACGAACTTGGACCAACACAGAGGTGATGGCTTATCTGGAAGCCTGGAAGGCTGTGAAACGTCGCTCGCCTAAGGCTGACCCGAAGTTGCCCGAGATTAGTAGGGATGACTTTGTGAAGACACTTCGGGGGCTATGCCGTGTAAGCAGTGAGCGGGGGTGGTCCTTCAACAGATCCCTCTACCAGTGGAGGAGCCTATCCCATCCATGGCCTGACTGGCATCCTAAGCACGATAGCTTGCACCCTTACCGGACTTTCATTAGAGGGGAAGACAAGCGAGATGCGTTGTATAGCAACACCCCCTGGCTGTTTGCACTACTCCGCTGCCATAAGCTCTCAGTGGATAGCCCGAGCGAGGCTATTCTGGATCAACCTCTTTTCATTTCTTTCAAGTATGCCGAAGGATGGGGGTTGGACCACCTAGGCTTGTATTATCATTTGTCTTCTCCTGGCCATGCGGACTTGGCGTCGCTGGTCGAGCAAAGCGAGAAGATAGGAGATGTATGTTGGCTTGTTCGTGAGGTAGCCTCAAGAGACAAAGTGCCCTCGCTATTCTATTGGCCCCTTTCTCCTTTCTATACAGGACCGGTAGATATTTATATTCCTTCTCTTCAGCCTCTCGGTCTGTTTCCTTTTTTCGTTGTAGCATATGTCATTCTCACCCTTGTACTTGTGTAGTTTGACTCTCTTTAGAGGAGACCCGGCACTTCAGGGAGTTGATAATAAAGGCTCAGAAGCCGACATACTTTGAAACTCCCAAAGCGGCCCTAACCACAGCACCATTATCTCCTAGTGATTCGCGTAAGCGAAAAAGGTCACAGGTGAGGGAGGCTAGCGGCAAGGCCAAGGTGGCGGTCATGCGGATGACGCGGGCCTGCCGGAGGCAAGCTGCGGGGCAGGAGCTAGTGAGTGTTCCTTCACCGGTAGTATCATTCAAAGAATTTGAGGCCTCTCGTGCGCAGGGGCTTGAAGCTGAAGGTATACCCCTCATTCTTTGTATTCTATTCTCTGTTCTGTCCGTATTAGCTGATTTCTTCTTTGCAGTTGTCGCTACTCCCGCTACCACGGTTGCGCAAGAAGCTGTGACCGCTGCCGCAGTTGGAGAGATAAAAGGGGGCGTGCCCATAGCTCCCATGGAGGGGGACCTGCCTTCTCCAACACCCAACCACGAGACGGAAGTTAATTTGTAGTTTATTTATAGACTCTCGCGATCCATTATGTCTTCAGTTTGCTTGACTGTTTCCCATTCGAATTTCAGTTGAGACACAACTGCCCATGCTTCCTGCTGATGGGATTATCGAGGAGGCTTTTGTTGGGGAGAAAGCTATTATGGAGAGTGAGCCCACCCCCGAAATTCATTCGACTGGTGCTCCCATCGCAGAGTCGGCCGAGCAAGCCTTCGTCGAGGGAGATGCTCCTCTCGTGGGTCTTGAAGCTGGAGAAGCGCCCCCTCCGGTAGAGGAGCGTCATGTACCAGTGGAAAGCTCCTCCTCGTCGGAGCAGGTTGACTATGGTGGCAATTCCAGTGACAGGGAGTTCCCGCCCGTAGAGATGAAAACTGAAGATGCCAGGGCATCTTTAGCTTACGAAAGTGATTATACAACCTTTAGTCCACCCCGGCTAGCATGGAGCGGCCTAGGGCCATCTGGTCCACTCGTAAGCGAGGGGGCTGGGCCTATGGAGGCCATGATTTCTACCGCTGCAAGCTTTAGCTTAGTGCCGGTTGAGGTAGGGGATCCTCTGTCACTTTCTCTTCACAGCTCTTCTCATTCTTTTCTATATTAGATGCCTGACGCATGTTGTATTCCTGGTGCAGGCCGATGTGGTACTGCCAACTATAACTGTGCAAATACCTCTCCCGAATTTGGGTGTTGGTCAATCGACATTCCCACCAGTCTTACGGCCTATTGCTTTGTGATATCCCAAGGATTATGCTGCTACAGCAGGCTTGGAGGTTTCAGGGGCAATTGCGGGTGCCGTTGAATCGACTGGAGCTGCGGAATCCCAGCCACTCATTACCGACAGAGGGTTGCCGACTGGAGTCTTCCTGAAATAAAGGCAGGAGAAATTGTTGAAGAAGAGGCTGGAGCTCCCAGGACTTTGACCCTTGCTACAGAATCGGCCTTGGTGGAGGCCAATCAGGCTGGGCGTGAAGAGCAAACATCCTCAGCTGTTGAGACTTTTGGTGCAGCTTCGCCGCAAGAGGTTGGTGGGGAGGTTGCTGCTATCGAGACTTCCTCCACTATGTTAGCTGCGGGGATTGGCCCCAGTGCGGGCACCTTACAAGCTTTGTCGTCGTTTTCTTCCGAACCGAGCGACAACATCTGGGCTGTCGTTGACAATAGAGTAGATTTTGAGCTTCCCGACACGTCACCACTTGGTCTACAGTCATCGAACGACCTGGTGTGGCAGTTTTTGGGAACCCTTCAACAGGCTACAACAGCCAGCTAGGATTTAACCTATGTGCAGCTGAGGGGCTTGGTAGAGCACCTTTCCAGTTCGTTACTGGCTTTTGGCTGCCCCATGGATGACTGGACGCCGCGGGTGGTCTTGTTGCTAAAATATGTGAACATGAGGGAATTCCTCGGCCGAGAAGTGGCTGACCAGCTGATGGCCCTGAAGCTTGAGCGGACAGAGTGCCGGGCCACTTTTGCATCCTTGAGAGAGACAGCGCAGTCAATGCAAAATATGGCTAACACATCTTCACAACATCGGACTTCTTTAACGGCCAAGATAGCTGAACTTCGTGCCAAACTTTTCAGGGCTGAGACTGAGCTGCAGGAAGCCGAACAGCACGAAGTCCAAAGTGTAGAGGAAGCAAAATTGGCCGAAGGATGGGCCGCCTCACTTGAAGAGAAGCTTTCGCAGCTAGAGGCCGCCGAATCTCGATTACTGGAGTTATCCCGTCACCCTTCTCTGGGAATTTTGGAACTTGAGGACATCTTCCGACGCCCGCTGCAGTAGCCACGTTTGGTTGGCTTGTCCCTTCTTTTCTCTCTCTTTTTGGTGAACTTCTAATGTATCTCGAGGGATGCCCCGAGTAACATGTATTTTTTGCCACTTCAATGAAATGTCTTCATTTGTCATTACATCATGACCTCGTCTTTATTCCTTAGCCAATTAACTTAGCAGAGATATATGAGTTACTAGGGCAGGAGAGCGCTCACGCCTTCAGTGAAGGGGTGAGGGGTTCACTCCACCACAACGTAACTACTCTCAGGGCCTATTCTTTGCGAGGACTAGCTAGATGTCTGAGGGTAGAGCCAAGGGTCGGTTTGCAAACCTCATCGATGGTGACGAAGTTGGTGAATAACACTTTTGTTTGCGAGTTCGAATGCCAAAGGCAAGGAGCAAGTTCATTTTATTGACGAGGACTAAAGGTCCAGGTTAAGGGAGTGGTTGACCGGTCTTGCCGATGATGACAAGGGTCAGTAACAATTTGTTCATCGACATTGGTTAAATGTCAAAGCAAAGATATGTCTGTTCATTTACGAGGATGAAAGGTCCAAGTCAAGGGAAACGTCGACCGATCTTGCCGATGATGACAAGGGTCAATAATGGTTTGTTCATCGACATTGGTTAGATGTCGAAACAAGAGAGGTTTATTCATTAATGAGGATGAAAGGTTCGGGTTAAGGGAAGATTGACCGGTCTTGCCGATGATGACAAGAGTCGAACACGGGTTTGTTCGTCGACATTGGTTACATGTCAAAGCAAAGGTGGTTTATTCATTAACGAGGACGAAAGGTCCAGGTTAAGGGAAACGTCGACCGATCTTGCCGAGGATGACAAGGGTCGAACACGGGTTTGTTCGTCGACATTGGTTACATGTCGAAGCAAAGATAGTTTGTTCATTAACGAGGATGAAAGGTCCAAGTTAAGGGAAAATTGACTGGTCTTGCCGATGATGATAAGGGTCAATAACAGTTTGTTCATCGACATTGGTTAAATGTCAAAGCAAAGATAGTTTGTTCATTAACAAGGACGAAAGGTCCAAGTTAAGGGAAAATTGACCGGTCTTGCCGATGATGACAAGGGTCAATAACGGTTTGTTCATCGACATTGGTTAAATTTTGAAGCAAAGATAGTTTGTTCATTAATGAGGACGAAAGGTCCAAGTTAAGGGAAAATTGACCGGTCTTGCGGGGAAAATTGACCGGTCTTGCCGATGATGACAAGGGTCAATAATGGTTTGTTCATCAACATTGGTTAAATGTCGAAGCAAAGATAGTTTGTTCATTAACAAGGACGAAAGGTCCAAGTAAAGGGAAAATTGACCGGTCTTGCCGATGATGACAAGGGTCAATAACGGTTTGTCCATCGACATTGGTTAAATTTTGAAGCAAAGATAGTTTGTTCATTAACGAGGACGAAAGGTCCAAGTTAAGAGAAAATTGACCGGTCTTGCCGATGATGACAAGGGTCAACAAGGTTTGTTCCCCGGTGGGAGTTGGAAGGATATTCTACCTTGTCCCTAAGGAGGGTGTGTCATAATCATTGATCATTCTTTTTTCTCTTCTTATTTTTTTTCTTTTTTTAACCACATTATCGGTACAAGCACCCTTTCGGATTTTTGTCGAAACTGGCCCCCTCTTGCTTTTGCCCATGTGCCCCTTCGGATTTTCACATGACGGGGCACCCGATTTTGCCTGTGACGTCCTTTCGGGTTTTCACCGCAGCTGGGTTATAGCCATTTTTACCCTTATCCAGGGTATCTGGATAAGTCTGGCGAGGCACCTCTGTTTTAAGCCTCATTTTCTTTTCTTTCCTTTTTCTTTGTATATATTTTTTTGAACTCAATTCACGGGACGAAGCCGGGATAGACGAGAGCTTGCCTGTCAGCAACATGCGGGAAGTCCGGGCTAAGGAGATGCTGACCGGTCTTGCCGATGATGACAAGGGTCAACCGCCACTTGTTTATCGACATTGGTTAAATGCCGACGAAAAGATATGTCTGTTCAGTAACGAGGACGAAAGGTCCAAGTTAAGGGGAAGGTTGACCAGTCTTGCCGATGGTGATAAGGGTCAGTAACGGTTTGTTCATCGACATTGGCTAAATGTCGAAGCAAAGATAATTTGTTCATTAACGAGGACGAAAGGTCTAAGTTAAGGGAAAATTGACCGGTCTTACCGATGATGACAAGGGTCAATAACAGTTTGTTCATCGACATTGGTTAAATGTCGAAGCAAAGATAGTTTGTTCATTAACGAGGACGAAAGGTCCAAGTTAAGGGAAAATTGACCGGTCTTACCGATGATGACAAGGGTCAATAACGGTTTGTTCATCGACATTGGTTAAATGTCAAAGCAAAGATAGTTTGTTCATTAACGAGTACAAAAGTTCCAAGTTAAGGGAGAATTCACCGGTCTTCCCGATGATGACAAGGGTCAATAACGGTTTGTTCATCGACATTGGTTAAATGTCAAAGCAAAGATAGTATGTTCATTAACGAGGATGAAAGATCCAAGTTAAGGAAAAATTGACTGGTCTTGCCGATGATGACAAGGGTCAATAACAGTTTGTTCATCGACATTGGTTAAATGTCGAAGCAAAGATAGTTTGTTCATTAACAAGGACGAAAGGTCCAAGTAAAGGGAAAATTGACCGGCCTTGCCGATGATGACAAGGGTCAATAACGGTTTGTTCATCGACATTGGTTAAATGTCGAAGCAAAGATAGTTTGTTCATTAACGAGGACGAAAGGTCCAAGTTAAGGGAGAATTGATCGGTCTTGCCGATGATGACAAGGGTCAATAACGGTTTGTTCATCGACGTTGGTTAAATGTCGAAGCAAAGATAGTTTGTTCATTAATGAGGACGAAAGGTCCAAGTTAAGGGAGAATTGACTGGTCTTGCCGATGATGACAAGGGTCAATAACGGTTTATTCATCGACATTGGTTAAATGTCGAAGTAAAGATAGTTTGTTCACTAATGAGGACGAAAGGTCCAAGTTAAGGAAAAATTGACCGGTCTTGCCGATGATGACAAGGGTCAATAACAGTTTGTTCATTGACATTGGTTAAATGTCGAAGCAAAGATAGTTTGTTCATTAACGAGGATGAAAGGTCCAAGTTAAGGGGAAATTGAGCGGTCTTGCCGATGATGACAAGGGTCAATAACGGTTTGTTCATCGACATTGGTTAAATGTCGAAGCAAAGATAGTTTGTTGCCGACAGGGACAGAAGGTCCGAGTCGATGGTCTCGGAGAAGCAGATCTCCGATAGGACTGGTGATGTTTTTGGTTTTATTGGGATGCGGGTGAAGAGGAATTTCAAGTTACCACATTATTGACTTAAGTGCCCTTTCGGGTTTTCCCCGAAGCCAGCCCCCTCTTGCTTTTGCCCACACGCCCTTTCGGGTTTTCACGTGGCGGGGTACCCGATTTTGCCTGCGGCGCCCTTTCGAGTTTTCCCCGCAGCTGGGTTATGGCCATTTTTGCCCTTGTCCAGGGAATCTGAACAAGACCGGCGGGGCACCTCTATTTTAAGCCCCATTTTTATTATTTTTATTTCCTTTTTTTGACAGAAGTAGGAACGTGATGATGGGTCGATGTGCGACGTTTGACCCTGAGCGGTGGCGTATGACCATCGACAGGGATATGCGGCCCCGTGCTGAGAGAAGAAGGGGGGTTTATTCGTTGGTAAAGATAAATACCAACGCAAAGGAAGAATTCTACACTGATTCAGACGTAAGGTCCATAATGGTGATATTGTGTGGAAGCCAGCTGGGACACGAAGTCTTGTGCCAAAAAAAAAGGGATTTATTCGTTAGCAAGAAGGTAATGCTAACGCAAAGGAAGAATTTCTGCACCAATTCAGACGTAAGGTCCATAATGGTGATATTATGTGAAGGTCGACTAGGACACGAAGTCTTGTGCCGAAAAAGGGGGGTTTATTCATTAGCAAGAAGGTAATGCTAACGCAAAGAAAGAATTTTCTGCCGACTCGGGCGTAACGCCCGGAGTCGCAATATTGTATGCAGGTGGTGTCCCTAATGGATGTATGCGGATCTCAAAAGGGATCCCGGGTTCAGCGCTTGTCGGGGATGTTCCCGGGATTGCGGACCAATGATCTGGTAATCAGTCTAAGCTGGATGGGCATTTCAAAGAGTTTGGCTAGGGCAGAGTGCCACTAGGCCAAAGTAGGTTTCAGTCATTCTGGGAATTCCGGTGGGACTACGTGGTACAATTTCATATGATTCCCATTAAGAGGGGAGAACTGAACTACTCCCTTGTGATCCACAAGAACGTAAGCACCCCCTTCATATACTCGGCGGACAACATACGGCCCGACCCAGTTCTCAACCAACTTCCCCTTGGGGTTGGAGGCCATCACTTCTCTTCTTTTGACCATTACCAGGTCACCTTTCTTAAATTCTCGTTCTTTGACCAGCTTATCGAAGGCACGGGCCATGCGAGCTTGGTAGAGTTGGATATTTTGCTGCACTCGGAGATGCTTTTCTTCGAGCTCGGAGATCTCTTCCAATCTTCTTTCTATATTGGTTTGTTCACTGCTAGCCAACCCATACTGAACAGCGACTCGAAGCGATGGGACTTCCATTTCAATTGGCACTACCGCCTCTGACCCATATATAAGGGAGAATGGGGAGCAGCTAGTTGGGGTTTTATAGACTGTACGATAGGCCCAAAGTGCCTCGTACATCCCTTCTTCCCAATCCTTCTTATAGGACTTGACAGTCTTCACCAGCAAAGTGCACAACGTTTTGTTGAAGGCTTCTGCGACCCCATTGGCCTGAGGGTTGTAGGGGGATGACGTCCGCCAGTCAATCTTATACTTATCAGCCAGTCGATAAACCTTTTGGTTCTTGAAGTGGCTGCCATTGTCAGAGATAATTCAGTTGGTGACTCGAAACCAGAATATTATATTCTGTCGGAAGAATCTTGCAACTAATTCTCCAGTCACTTCTCTTAGCGCTATTGCTTCTGCCCATCTGGAGAAGTAATCTGTGGCGGCTAAGATGTATCTGCATCTTTATGACGATGTTGGCAAAGGTCCTACCACATCCGTGCCCCATTGAGCGAATGGCTAACTTGGTATGGTGGGGTGTAGCGGCACCGACTGTCTTCTTGACACGTTGGCGTGCTCTTGACATTTCTGGAAAGCTTTAGCAAACTTGCAACAATCATTGAAGATAGAGGGCAACTAATAGCCCAGCTTCTTTATTTCGATGTTCATTTTCAGACCGGCCTGATGTGCCTCGGTCAACCCGGCATGGACTTCTTGCATTACTTGCCAGGCTTTAGTTGGGGACAAGCAACGGAGCAAGATTTTCTTTTGGGCATCTGCCATCATTTGGAACAAAATTCCGTTCCTCATTTCATAAGAGTCCTTGACCCTCAGGAGCTTCAGTCTTTGTTCTTTTCTTTCGGGAGCTGTTGGTGTCGGAACCAACACAGGAGGTGTTCCCGCCAATCGGGCTGTTGAATTTCTTCGACAGTTGCCACTTCATTTTCTTATTCATCAGCCAGGGCCTCTGTTATGCTGGGGACCTGTCGTCGATTGATTACTGTTATGTTCAGGCTGATATCCGACAGAACTGCCAAGGAGCTAGCCAGCTTTGCAAGGGCATCTGCCTGAGCATTCTGTCCTCGGTTGATGTTCTTGATGCTGATGAAATTGAATCTTGTCATCAGGCGGAGTGCCAGCTGGTAATAAGGAAGGAGTTCTTGCTTCCGCACATCGAACTCTCCTTCCAACTATTTTATAACTAGCATGGAGTCCCCGAATGCTTCTAGCATTTGAATCTCCGTGGATAGATCAATCTGCAGCCTGATTATTAGAGCTTCGTATTCCGCTTCATTATTTGTGTAGGGTTTATTTATTGAACATAATGTATATATGACTTCTCCTCCTGGAGATTTCAGGACTATGCCTGCCCCTACCCTGACTCTGGCTGACCCAATTGCTGGGGTATCAATTCTGGATGCGCCATCGAAGTATAACTGCCACAATGAGGGCCGTACTTGGCTGACCTCCAGGGTCTCATCTTCAAGAAGCTCTGGATCCAGCGGATAATCTTCTGGTATTGGGTGCTCAGCAAAGAAGTTTGCGATGGTTTGGCCTTTAACGGCCCTTTACGGCACGTAGGAGACATCAAACTCCATAAGAATCACCGCCCATTTACCTAGGCGGCCTTTGAGTGCCGATTGGGACATGATATATTTAAGCGGATCTGCCTTGGAAATTAGCTTAATTTCATGTGACAGCATATAGTGTCGAAGCTTCTTGACTGCGAAGACCAGTGTCAGACAGATCTTCTCGATAAAGGTGTACTTCTCCTCAGTCCTGACTAATCTTTGACTGAGGTAGTAGAGGGCTTGTTCCTTCCCTTATTCATTATTCTAGGCTAGCATTGCCCCCAGGGAGTTGTTCGTGGCTGCTATGTAGAGGATTAGCGGCCGTCCTTTCACCGATGCACCCAACACTGGAGGAGTCTTCAGATAACCCTTCAACTTTTCAAAGGTTATCTGGCATTCTTCATCCCAGTAAAAAGGAACATCTTTCATCATTAGCTTGTGAAAGGGGTGGCATCACCCCGACAAGTTAGATATAAACTGCCAGATGTATACCAGGCGGCCTTGTAAAGATCTCAACTCAGAGAGGTTCCTTGGCGGGGGTAACTCTTGGATTGCCTTGATCTTTGCGAGGTCTATCTCAATTCCCCGATATCTGACAATGAAGCCCAAGAACTTTCCGCTCGATACTCCGAATGCACATTTCATAGGGTTCATCTTCAGTTCATATTGCCTGTGCCTATGAAATACAACTCGGAGGTCCTGCAGATGGTCTTCTTTCTTTCTGGTCTTGATCACCAGGTCATCTATGTAGCACTCAACCTTGTGGTAGAGCAGTTCATCAAATATTCTGGTCATCGCCCACTAGTAAGTCGCGCAAGCATTCTTCAGTCCAAACGGCATCCTTTTATAGTGATAGATCCCTTTGGGAGTTCAGAAGGCAGTGTGGACCCGATCATGCTCTACGATCCATATCTGGTTGTAGCCGGAAGACCCGTCCATGAATGACACTATTTCGTGGCCGGTTGTGGCATCGATCATGACTTCGGTGATCGGCACCAGAAAGTCATCCTTGGGACATGCTTTATTCAGATCTCAGAAATCAACACATATCCGGATCTGCCCATTCTTCTTTTTCACGGGCACAATATTTGCCAGCCATGTGGTGTATTGGTTTTCTTTGACAAAACCCACATTGATGAGTTTGTCCACCTCTTTGCATATCTGAGTGATGAGCTCTAGCCTCATGCAACGTGGCGGCTGCTTAACTGGCTCGACCTCAAGGCTTATAGCTAGCTAATGCTGTGAGACTGTGGGGGCTGAGTCCTGGCATTTCTTTGTAGGTCCGGGCGAAACAATCTCGGTATTCTTGTAGCAGCTGGACATACAGTTTGTGTTCTTCAGCAGACAACTGGGCACTGAGGAAGGTTGGCCTGGTCGGCTTCATCTCCCAAGTTAACTTCTATCAGTTCGTCAACTGTGGCTTGGCCTCCATCTTCTATTTCTGGGGGTGCAGGCTGAAGATCGATGAAATCTGGAATATCATCTTCGAGCTCAAGTACTTCGACTTCTTCATTCTGTTCCACCTGGACTTCGTCGAGGATTTTTGATTCAACTAGTGGTGACCGCCTGAGCTGTCCTGTTGGTAGATCTATAGCCATCGTGATTTTGAGAGACGAGCTAACAATCTCGGCCCTCGCAGATGTATTTCCAGCCATGAAGGACTGGTGGTTATTTGTTGTCATGCTAGAGCAGCATTGCGGCTTCACAGCAGAAGACGAGAATGCTGCGCCTCCCTGGGTTGCCATATCTTCAGTGGATGTGGCCTTTTCTTTTCTAGTAGCATGCATCTCTTGCTCAGTTTCGGTGAAAGCTTCCCTAGCCGACTGGAGGGAGATAGCCCCACTTCCTCCGCATCTTCGGCTTCGCTATTGCTGGCCGTGTCAAATCTGGCTTGAAGAGCCGTTTCTTCAGGGCATACTTGCTCCCAACATCGGCAAGGTGTTATGGCCTCTGATTCTGAGTCTCTTGGTTGAGTAGGTTTAGTATGTTCGACCTCCGCTGGGTACTCATCGAAGGTTGCCCCCAGTGAGCTGTCTTCAGCAGGGTAGAAAGCGGAGATGGTATCCACTTCGTATCACCCGCTATAATAATATCCTTCAAGGGTGAAGCCTAACCCTGGATGTTGAGAGACACGCCTCAATTCTTTGTCCAGGTTTGAGGGATACCACAGCTTCTGGAGTGCTTCTTTCTCCCTCCGGGGCTGGCCGGAAGGGATGTGCTGCTTCTGGAACATCTTGGCCATTCGACTTATTGTGAACGTTAATCGCGGAACGGGGACCAATGGGTCTTCCATGTCTTCAGGAAGATGGCAATTAGTGTCTTTTCGTGTGGGATACTCCTCAACTATGTAGAACAAACTATTGGGGCCATCAGACTGCGTCACCTCCCATGTTTTGAAAGGCTCGACAGTGCTATTGTCGAGGCCTAGAATTGGCTGGCTGAGGCCTTCCGGGACCCTGATGTGGTCGTGTTGCAGGTCGACCTTGGTTTCATTGACTTGAGGATAGGTGGCAGGAGGTGTTGCTCTGCCCACGTCCCCGGTGACAGCAATATGTGAAACCGTCTTGGGATTGATGTACCCGGGCGGTGATGGTGGGAACCAATCGTCGCCGAAAATGCTTCTTGTTGCTCTAACAGGGGTCTTAGCTTCAGAGGTCTTCTGTGACCGTTCTGCATATAGAGGAGCGTCCAATAGGTGACACTCGAATACTTCGAATGGGTGGAGGTTGGCAAATATCCTCCCCTCCTTCCCTTCCTCGGTGTATTTGATGCACTTGTGTAGCGTGGAGGGCACCACCATGTTCTCATGTAGCCAGGGGCGGCCAAGCAATGCCTTGTACGAGGTGTGGGAGTCAATTACGTGGAATCGCACCCTCGTAGTAAGATCTGCCAGAGTGAGTGTAAATTATGCTACTCCCAGTGGCACTTCAT
Organism: Amorphophallus konjac; assembly: GCA_022559845.1. Classification (NCBI taxonomy): domain Eukaryota; kingdom Viridiplantae; phylum Streptophyta; class Magnoliopsida; order Alismatales; family Araceae; genus Amorphophallus; species Amorphophallus konjac. The sequence continues at coordinate 471,754,099 of CM040121.1, forward strand.
ATTTTTTGTTAAAGTCGGCGATTCGCATATCTCCGACTTTATAGAGGCACACGTTGAAGTGGTACCTCTGATATATTCTGTATGGCAGGATGTTGACAGCTGCTCTGGGATCTACCAAGATTCTGCTCAGCTCCCGGCCATTCAGCTATCCTCTCATGTACAGCGGCCTGTTGTGGCTGGCAGTGGGGAGTAGCATGTCCTCTTGAGTGAAGGTCACATTGGCTTCTGGCAGTGCTTCAGCCAAACATGCTTCATATTGGGCAGGCGTCTGCAACGCAGTGATGATCGCCTGTCGGGTCTCTTCACTCAGGGAGAGGATTTCCCAAATAGTGAATCTTGCTGGGAGCTTTTTTAATAACTTGACTACCCAGCTTCCTGCTCGGACGTTGGATAGCTTCATTTCTTCTGCCCACCTGGGCTTGGGGGAGTCTTGAACCGCGGCCCCTGATGGACCTGCTTCATCGGGCTCTAAGGCCGCACCATTCTGTTTGATGTTGTCTTCCTGCTGTCCCTCATCAGCTGCCGTCGGGCGAGCTTCATCTTCATCTGGAACACCAGAAGGCTTTTGGACCTGCGGGTGAGTATTCCCAACTGTGGGGTTGGCATCCGGACATGGCTACTTTCCCTTTGACATTCTTAGGAATTCCAGAAAGGACGGAGCGGTAGTGCTGCCCCCACTTTGACTGTATAAACCTGAAGGAGGAGGGATTTGGACTCCCCTGACCTCCGGAGGGGGTATCTTATAGGGTTTCTCCCCTCTGAAGATGATATTGTGGTTGACGGGCGGTTGACGCCCCCATCTTCGGCCCGACCGGGTCGCATGTGTAGCGGTCACTGCTTCAGCCTGGCTTGCCCTGGCGACGGGTGTAAAGCATATTTCCTCCTCATCTTCCTCATTGGGAAGATTGAAGAGTGTTGGTTTATGCCAGCGTCTCCTTGGATTTGGTGTGTACCACGTAGGGTATGGGACCCACATGGGACCATTGGTGCTTGGCAGCCCAACCCGCCGCATGGATTATGGGGTCTATGTGCGAAGCCCCTCATGTCCGCCCACAGCACGATAATGTGGGGCTCTGCATTGCCATAAGAAAATACGGTCTAATCTTCGCTATCAGCTCGAGCTTTTAGCGCAATGGTAGGGGCTTGATCCTCTAAACTGGTATCAGAGCGAGGTCGCGGGTTCAAATCCCAGGTGCCTCTGGGGGGGAGATTGTTGGTTTATGCCAGTGTCTCCTTGGATTTGGTGTGTACCACGTGGGGTATGGGACCCACGTGGGACCATCGGTGCTTGGCAGCCCAACCCACTGCATGGATTATAGGGTCCATGTGCGAAGCCCCTCATGTCCGCCCACAGCACGATAGTGTGGGGCTCTGTGCTGCCATAAGGAAATACGGTCTAACCTTCGCTACCAGCTCGAGCTTTATTGTTAGGGTGCAAGGTCCAGATTCAGAGGGGGGGTGAATGAATCTCCCCTATAAAATGCCTAATTAAAACTATAACTGGAGTATAGTGGCAGAATAAAAACCAATTGAGCTTTTCAAAATAAGAGATTCAATGATGCGCTTGATCAAATAGTTGGACTGCTAGAATGCAGATTCCTAAGTAAGTCTAAGTCATAGACAAAACCAAATCAATTATGCATGTGCCTGAAATCTATTCAATCAGAACCATAGATGGAACGATCCTAAGCATTCATCTAGCGCTGAAGACACAAGGATGCAAACCACACAATGCTCAAAGAGTTTTTAGATGGTAAGGTCCTCCAGACCTACATCCACCCCACACTCAACCTGAGTGTGGATTCCTGTTGATACACAGCTTAACTCGCTGGGCATCACAGCTTTCCTACAACTGCTGAGCAACACAGCTTACTGTCCGAGGTATCCACCTCGCCCACTGAGCCTCACAGCTTGTTGTCCAGAGAAACATATTCTCTGTAACTGCTGACACACAGCTTGAAAGAAAGGATTAAAGGAAAAAAAACGATAAAAAGATCAAAGGATCGGAAAGCTGGAAATGAAACATAAAATGTAGCTCTCGCAGGAGCAAATTGGTCTGGATCTGATCCAGAAGCCAACAGATAGCAGATCTTCAATTTGCTTCAACAGCTTCACTATCTCTCTTCTCTCTCTCTCTCTCTCTCTCTCTCTCTCTCTTAGCACTCTCACACTTCTGTATTCTATTCTTCTCTCTCTTCTCTTCTTCTCTCGCTCCTTATCTCTTCTTCTTCTCTCACTAGCTTTCTTCACTGGCTGCTCACCCTTCTTTTCTACTTCTTCTCTGTTAGTCTCACTCTTCTCTTCTCTGTTGCTCACTCTCTTTTCTTATTCTCTTCTGGCACGATCAATCTTCTCTCAAATGAGAAGCTTCTTACTTATAGTAATAGCAGAGAGGTAGGGCGTGTGCTCTCCACGATTGCCGCCCAATCACCTTGGTCACGTGGCAGCATCCCAGCTTACTACTTTACACCTTTCACGATCCTAGCACCTCATCCAATCTTGGATCACGTGCCATTCTTAATCTTCATGAAAAAGGCATCTGTCAAGACATCATATATAAAGTCATCTTCAGACAGTTATACGAGATGTAAAAGAACTTGCACGGAGTAAGTATTCTGACAGACTGGAATGCACCGACTCAAAGTGGTGTTCACACACACATGCACAGACTCAACATTCATGCACAAGCAGATGCACAGACATGATCTCAGCACAAGGCCTACGGATGCACTGACTATGTATCACACAAGTAACTCATGTGCAAGAATCTTGATCACATAAAGGAAACATGCATGGACTCTAAATGACATGCACTGACTTTAGACAAGGTAACATAGGGTGTGCACCGACATGAGTAGCACAAGTAAAGACTTGCACCGATCGTGAATTATACACAAGCTATAACTGCACCGACCTTGTGTATGATCAGCCAAAGGAGTGCACCGACTTGGTGCATTCAAAACATGACATGCACTGACTTTATGTGTGCGAGCAAGGTATGCACCGACTTGGAATATGCATACTTCGGTAAAATGCATTGACTTCTATGCGAGACTTGTGTGTATATATAACATGCACATACTTTCTTAGACACAAGACATAACTTGCACCGACTGTATGAGGTATATGCACTGACCTATGCTATGTGCAAAGACATGCACCAACCTTGCGTGCACAGACTATGAAACATGCAGTGATGAAACTTGCACCAACCTTACTTCAGTCGAAGCAAGATATGCACAAATGTTTGTTAAACATATAACGTGTCTAGCACCGACCTCATATGCAGACATCTGAAAGATGCACCGACGTTGTGTGTGCTGGGGAAGGCATTACACCGACCATGAGAATGCCTTGGGAAAATATATGCACTGACCCTAATCAGTGAAGTGCACGGAGCCTACTAAGCACAAAAAAAACCTTGCACCGACCTTGGCGTCAAAGGAAGAACATGCTTCGACCTTAACAGTGAACAAACAACAATGTGCACCAACCTATATGATGACTGATGAGACTATGCACGGCCTAGCTCAGACTAGTTCAGACTTAGGTCAGTCTAACGCAGACTTATAGAATGAAACAAATGCACTGAATCAAACTTGACGAAACAAGAATTCTGACACAGTACTTGTGTGAAACATGATTATTTGACCAAATCATAATCTGATGCAGGAGTCGACTTAGCATTTACCAACAGTTAGCAACATATTGTATTCAAGCATATATAAGCACATATGAACTGTATCAACACAACATATGAACCCTTAGCAAATTCAGGCACAAAAGAACCATGAATCATGATCTGCACTACACACATGATTCATAGTATGTCATAATCAAAACAAGGGTTCCAACATTCTCCCCCTTTTTGATTATGACAATAATATGAGTCATGTGTGCTTATTCACACAACTCAATTACTCCAAACATTCACTCAAGAACTAAGACCAATTGTTAAGTCAAGAATTGAGACCAATTGTTAACAATTATTTCATATCAAGCAAACATTTCATTTCATCATTTCCCCATTTTTCCAGACAAGCATAAACAGAACATATGACTCATACCAATTTCTCCCCCTTTGTAATTATCAAAAAGAACCATGGAGAAGGTATGAATGCAGAGATACAGATGCAACAAGAAATGCAAGATATCGATGAATGCAGCCATAACAAACATCTTATGCAGAACTGTTATGGGAATGGAAGTGTAGGGATCCGACTTGGAACCAATGCATGACCTGACATCAAATATGCACACTCTCCCCTTTCTCATATTCTCCCCCTTTCCACATTCTCCCCCTTAATACCAGAAAGATGGTGATGATACAATCTTCCCCGTTTGACAGAATAGAGGAATTGGAGTGAAAATTGTCATCAGACATCCAGATTTAAGTCTGATACCAATTGATGTGGAAAGAGATATCAATAGGATCAATCATAGAAAATTTCAACAACAATTAGAAATTGAGCAAGGAATGATTAAGAACAGTGAGAGTTAAACACATTCAGTAAGATTTTCAAAGAGTATACCAATTTCATAAATCAAAATATAGGAAATTTTTCAGAGTCTCCCATTATAAAAGTTTACGAATGAGCTTTATTAAACTGCATGGTTTAAAGATGATGTATACATGGTTTGACAATAAAGTTTTGTACTCATATCTGAAATCAAGCTTTAATACAAATGAACCAAAAACTCATATTAACATCTTGATTAACCTCCCTTTATCTTACTCAATCAATTTCAATGACTTCTTTAGGAATTACATTCATAAGTATTGATGTTAAACAATCACGAAACCATTTGATTTTATCAAGGGTTGTAGCAATTTATCCTTTGCATTCTTTTTTTTTAGATTTTTCATTTAAGCAAGTGGATTACTTTTGTAATTGATTCTTACGAGCAATCTAGTTCAGTATGTTGAGTATTGTTGAATCTTTACATGTTTTGATGATGACAACACTATAAGTCTTAGTGGTGTTCAAAAATATGTCTCTGTGGAAAATTAACACAAATATTTTTCTGTGAAGAATAAACTTTCATTTCACTTCAGGTATTTTTAAGGACCGTCTTCGTGTTAGTTGGCACTTCGTCATGTTTGTGTATAACACCTCGTGTTGAACTGTTTGTCTTCGTGTCGTTTTAATTTTAGTACTGTTTGTATTTCCAATACGCTGCGTCGTCTTCTCTTATCGCGTGTTGTTTATGTTTACTGTCCTTCAGGTCGTGCGTCCGTGTTGTTTTCACTACATTGCGTGTCGTTTTTCTCTGTAGTGTTTTGATTCAGTGACACGTCGTGTCATTGATCTTTACTTCGTACTGTTTTCACCGTCTTCATGTTGGTCTTTCTCATTAGACCTCGTGTCGTTCTCGCTTTGACCACACTTCTTTGTTGCTTTACGTACACCTCGTGTCTTGCTTGTTTTCAACTCCATGTCAATTCTTGTACTTCATCTTGGTGTTGTTTTTCAACTCGTGTCGGTTACTGTTTCGACTTCGTGTTATTTTCAACCCGTGTCGATCACTGTTTCGACTTCGTGTTGTTTTCAACCCGTGTCGATTACTGTTTCGACTTCGTGTTGTTTTCAGTATGTGTCAACTTCGACTTCGTGTCGTGTTTTCTACACCTCGTGTCGTTGTCTCCTTGTGTCTTCACCTCGTGTTGCTTTCATCTCTTCGTGTCGGGTTTGTTCTAGTGCGTACAGGACATCGCAGCACCTCGTGTTGCTTCTTGTTTCACTTTCGTATCATTTGTCTTGTTGCTTCTTCGTGTCGTTTTTACTCTTCCTAGTCCTCGTGTCTCTCTTGTGTTGAAACCATACTTAGTGTTGGTTTTTGTTCTTATCTTCGTGTCTTCGCGTTGTTTTTCTGTTTATTTTTTTTTTGTCGTGTCCACTAACCTCATGCAGTTCTAGTTCTTATGGCACTCAATATTAATGGTTCTTATCTTGTTGCAGGTCCGAGGAAGAACATTCATCAGTGTCTGGGTGCACATGATCCGATACTGAAGGAACAAATACAAAAAAGGGCACGTGGCAGGAAGGTTCTGGATCGAGCGTGGGAGGCACACGCGTTTAGTGCCCTATCCATCTGCTGCCACTATAAATAGAAACCTTCCCCCACCGATGAAAGTGATGAGAGCCAAGAAAGAAAAGGCAGTGCTACAGAGAGCTCGATCCAGCAGAAGAAGAAAAAATTGAGAGAGAGAGAAATAGTGCTCGTGTGAAAGAGGAAGAGAGTTTAAGAGAAAGAAAAGAGAGATAGAGAGTGAGCGAGAGAACTCGTGGAGAAGAAGAAAGAAGCTTACCTGAAGATCTGTCTTCACTGGACCGTGGATCAGATCCAGGCCAGTCAGCTCTGTTAGGAGCCAAATTGTGCATTTTGTGTTTCAGCTTCTGTTTGCTGAAGTTATTTTCGTTTATTGTTTTTCCTTTATTTTCTGGTTTGCTGTGCTTTCCGATCCTCTGGTCTGAGGTCGGGTTCCCTCCAGTTTGGAGGAAGGGAGATCTGATCTCCAGTTGCAAGTAGCTGGGAGCTACTTGTGGGTTCCCTCCGGTTGGGAGGAAGAGGGGAGGTTGTTCCCCTGGTCAAGCTATGTGGCAGCAACTGTTTGCAGACTGAGTCTGCTTGGTTCTAGCGTTCGCTAGTGAAGCCTCACTCCGGTTGGGAGTGAGGGGTGGATGTAGGTCTGAAGGACCGAACCACCTAAAAATCTATTGAGCAGTGGCTTGATTGTCTGGTTTGCTTCCGCTAGATGCTTGAATAGGTGCGCTCAATGTGATTGTATTTGAGTTGAATAGAATTGGTTCCATTCTGTTTCTTTATCTAGCATCCGGTTTTTAAATTTGGCCATTATTCGTAGAAGGATTCATTCACCCCCCCTCTGTATCCGGGCCAAGCACCCTAACAGTTGGTATCAGAGCGGGTGTCTGCTTACAAGGTCCAGTGACCTGCAGATCGATCTTGCAATCTTAGGTGCTTATTTCCTTTTAGTGCATCAATATTCTTGTGCGTTAATCTGTGTGTTCTCATGGCCCATCCACCGATCTTCAGTGGTACGCATTTTGATGCATGGTTCGCTGTTTTGAAGAATTATGTTAAATCTGTGAATCCAGACCTGTGGAAAGTAATTTCACATGGTCCTCATGAACTACCTAGGAAAAAGTCCAAATGGACTGACAGTCACAAATCCATGCATGAAGAAAATCAGATAGCAATAAATTTAATGAAGGCAGCTACTGATAGAGCTTTTCATTCATGTTTCTTTGAATCCAGTTCTGCTAAAGATATTTTGGATGCACTGAAGCGAACTCAGGAGATAGATGTGGACAGATGCATGATGGCCAACAGAAGAAATCAAAGTGCCAGCGATCAAGGCAGTAATCAAACTAAAGAAGATGATGATGATGAGGTAAATATCTTCGAGAATTTCTCTCTAGAAGATTGGGAGAATGCATATGCTGAATTATTTGAATCTCATGAACTGTTAAGAAAATAGTATAAAAAGTTGAAAAAGAGTATTCGGGTAGATAGTTCTAGCTCTCCATGTAAAAATTGTTCAAGTACGAAGAAATCTCATGATGCATGTCTGTCTGATAATCATATGTATAAAAACCAGAATGCAGAACTGAAGAAGGAACTTGAATGTGTTCACTCTGAGCTGAACAATTTAAAATCTGAAGATGACTTCCTCCGAAAGCTCTCTAAAGAAAATGATGAACAACTAAAGAAACTTAAACGAGAGAATGAGTTGCTGATTGAAAAATTTAACGCCATAAAATCTGTAAACATAGAATTACAGAAAGATTTTGAAAAACAACAAAAGGAATTGAGGGAGTTTGAAGCTAGGAGAGAAAGCATGGTTAACTCAGAAGATCAGCTTCTAATAAATGAGCTAGTTCAAAATGATAAGCTTAAAGAAGAAGTTGAAAAATTAAAACTGTTAAACAGTGCCATGTCTGAAAGACTTCTCACATTGGAAAAAGGAAAAGCTATCTGTACAAACGAGACTGAAGAGGTAGATGAGCTAAGAAAGGAAATTGAAGAATACAAAACAGCTAACAAGGTTTTGAATGAAGCTGTCAATTGTAGTGAACAAGAGATCACTAGTTATGAAATACACATTGCATCTCTTGAAAATGAAATTCAGGATTTGAAAGCTTCCTTGTCTAAATTTGTTGATGGGCAGAAAAACCTAGACAAGCTGCTAGGTGTAAAAGTCAATGTCAAAAAGGAAGGGTTGGGCTACAATAATCTCAATAAGAAGGCCTTGCAGAACAAAGTAATGACATCCTTTGTAAATACTTCAAATGTAGCCACTACATCAAAAGACAAACAGCCCATTGTTCAGAAAATACTGGGAACAAAGATTAACTTTAACAAGGAAGGACTGGGTTACAGTCCAGTCATGAGGAAGGTTGATGGAGCCAACCTGAAAACTGTCTTTGTCAAATCCTCTGAACATGAAAAGCCTTCTATCTTATCTCCACCTCAGTACAAGGCTAAGAAAACAGAAAAATAAAATAAAAATCATAAAACATCAAAAATTCAAAGGAACAATCTGCATGCTAAGAACTCATCAGATAAATGCCATGTTTTAAAGAAATCAAGTGGCTCATGTCATTATTGTGGTAAGTATGGACATCTTATGAGTAACTGTTTTGTGATGGAAAAAGATGACAACAAGCATGCTAGAAAATCTGTGTCCGGTCAGAAAAGGAATGTCAAATGTTCTAATTGTGATAAAGTAGGACACACTACTGCTCATTGTTGGTTTGCAAGTAGTAAGGAAAAATCATGCTCATATCATACAAAACACTTTGCAAATCAGCATGTCTTTAACAAGAACCAGCACATTATATGTTTTAATTGCAACAAAATTGGTCACAAGGTCTCTGAATGCTGGTCAGGTTCTTTTAAAAGAAATTCTATCTCATGCTTTGAATGTGGAAAGTATGGCCACAGGGCCATTGATTGTTGGCATGCTCAAAGGAAAAATTTCAGTTCTGGAAAGTATAGATTTCCTGCTAGTACAAATGCTCTTAGAAAGAACAAAGTGGTTTTCAAAAAGAAAAACTTTGAATGTGTTGATTATGGAAAACAGTTTGGTAATGCAAATAACAGAAATTTCCATGCTAATGCACATACAATTCATGCTCATAATAATGTGCATAACCCAGATCTGAAAACTACTGCTCCTTGCTATCAAGTTAAAAATGTGCTAAGAAAACCTGCTAGGAGTGATAATGTCATGACAGGACCCAAGACTTCCTGGGTACCTGTTTATGCAAAATAAACTTTGTTTTGCAGGTGTGCCTTGGGACTGGAATAAAAGGGGAAATGATCCAAGGCACTCAAGAATGAAAACCCCATTCTCACAATTTTCAGGTAATCTCTCTACATGTCCCATTTTGAAACTTACTGCATATATGGTTTGATGCATTCTTGCATATCTTGCTATTAGTTTCATCTAGTGCATGCATATTGAATCTGGTCTTGCATATTCATTCATCATCTGCAAGTTGCATTATTTTCTAAAACATGCACTCTGAAATTTCTGAAATTTTTAACTGAAAGCGAATGCTGGTTGAAAACTGTATGTTGCATAATTCTTTGGAAATCTGAATTGCTTATAGGACTGTTGAGGTTACCCTGTTATCCATGACCTCTTTGGTATATCAAATGGTAAGCTACCAAAAGACAGAGAAATCTGTCAGGAGGTTCTTACTATGTGTGAGGTGGTCTCTTAGACCAAATGCTCCGCCTAGTACCATAAGTCATTCTGCTGATCAGGGGAGTCTGTTTTTGCATAACTCATAAACACACTTGTTTAATTTTTGTGGCAAACACTGCATTCATTAAATAATTAACACTTCCAAGAGTCGTGTGTGAGTTGTCCTTGAGTGGGCTGAAGAGGAGCTTGTCAGGCTATTTGGTTTCTGAAGATTTTTGTCAGCCGATGCAGTTAATGTGGTTTTAAGATCAGTCATCTCAAGAGGTTGCAGTCTGTTGCCCAAGAGTTTCTCTGGATGTGAGACAGAACTACTTCAAAAATACTATATTTGGATATGTCCTTAGTGCCTAATGTCTTGAGTGATCTCTCACTTGTTGGCTTGCTGATAGGAGTGCTGCTCATCTCATCTCATCTCTCTCTATTCGATCAGCCGCCTCCTTATCTCTCACCTATCACTCTTGGTTCAGATTCTCTCTCGAAGAAATTGTGGGTGCAGTCTTCTTGCTCTTATCAGATATGATCTGTATACCTTAAACCACCCAATATCTAGTGTAACAATTTACACCTGTTAATAAAGAACTTCAATGTTTGGGGGTTATATTTGGTCCTTGATCCTTCTAAGTTATCTTCTCAAGTGTTGGTCAACATATTATAAAACTTTCTGTTAAATGAGAAAAACTTATTGAGGATCTCGACTTAACTGAAACTTATGTAAAGAGAGCTCTGAGATAAAATTGTGTTAAGTAAGATCTCTGTTTTTATCTAAAATCATGAGAAGTGCCTCCAGGGAATACGCCATTCTTTGTGGCAGAGTAATGGCTTTTGTGGAGAAATAGACACTCTTGATCAAAGAAGTCCAGAGTTTCTGTCATGATACAACTAGCTATCTCTGTATAGAAATGTTAAAATAAAAAAAAAAGGGGAAAGTCCTCAAAAGAAAAAAAAATATATATCATTGGCATAAAGGTAGTCCGTCCTGAGTAACCAGGGTTTCTGGTGTCTAATAAACATGTCTCCTTGTGTAAAAAGGGACTATTCTACCTTGTGTTCAACAAATTGGTTGACCCTGTATGCCTTCTCGTCCATTAAATGAAGAAATGAAATCTGCTTGACTTTGATGTGTTATTTCGTTGCTTGACAAACATAAGGAGCAATTTAATCGTGTCTCTCTCTAGGTTAAGCAACTTTAACAGCTAATTTTGTGATTATGCTGATTTAATATCTTGAGTTAACTGACCTTGGTTTTTGGAAGAATATAACCCGTCCACATATTGAAGGGCTAACTTTAACATGCTGTAGCTGCGTTGCATCAGGACTAAGGGTATTTTGGGTATTTATAGAAAAAGTTGATATGATTAAAAAGCTACCCGACAAAACCCTTCTTGTTTCTCACGCCTTCCACCTCAAACCCTTATTTCCCCTTGCCGCTTCCTATTCATCCTCGTGCTGCTCTACCTTGAGCGTCTTCTTCAAACCCATCTCCATCTCTTCCCGCTCACTTTCTTCCCCCACAGAGGTCTATTCCTTTCTTAAGTCTAGCTTCACTTCCAATAGCAGCCTGCAAGAGAGAGTTGATACTCTGGAAGTTCCGACAGATGGATCAGCAAAGGTCAGCAGCTCCGGGTGAAAGAAAGAGGAAGGGAAAAGAAATAGTTGAAGAGCCTTCATCTAAGCAACAGAGATGTCTTGAGCCAGAACCTGCTGCGGAAGTCTCTTCAGAACAAGGTACCGGGTTTTCTCAGTCTACCGTGTACTTAGAAAGTGGGAAAATCATTCCTCCTAGAATAATAGATTTCGGAGATGAAACCTTGGTCTCGAAGTTTCCAGAATTGTTGAAAATCTTTGAGTTTCAGGAGTGGAGAAATTTCTTAGAAAATCACCGTGTCTATTACCCTAGGTCGGTAATGGAATTTTACAATAACTTGTCCTTGAGCCGAGACAAGTCTACCTTGTTATCATCTGTTAAAGGGGTCGAGATAACGGTTACATGTGACTCCCTTCACAAAGCTCTCGGTATTCCAGATAAAGGGGAGGTAGAGGGAAGCTTTCGATACAGTCTCCATGAAGCTTTCTCTGTCATTACTGGTAAACCCAGTAACATTCATGATAAGGGGCAGTTGAAGCTAAAAGTCTATCAGACATCGTCATTTCCTCCTCTTCACAAGCTCCTTCAGAACGTCATTGCTTCCATTATCACCCCACAGACTGGGGCTAGAGGAAGAATTACAGACACGCAGAGATTTCTACTGTTTTGTCTGATTCAAAATGTGAAGATATGTCTGCTAGAGATCATTTTTAATGTCATGAAGGGATGCATTGGATCCAAGAGACATCTTCCCTATGCCGCCCATATGACAGACATCTTCAAGCATTCTGAGATTTGCTTGGATGGAGAGGTCGCATCAGAAGTTAAGGCCCGAAACATTTTTAATATGAATTTTGTTTCAGTGTTTTTGGGCTTAGAGGACTCTTCTATGGTGGGGCAAGTTAAGGTCCAAAAGGCCAGGGAATCACAAACTCAGGGGGAGCATTTGGAAGAATTTCAAGTCTTAGCCCCCATTGGTGAGCAATTAGTTTATGAGATTGATCATCAGGAAACACCAGCTGAACAACCAGAGTCCACCTTGCCAGCTGCACCCACCGAAGTATCCTTCTCCTTTCAGAGGCTAGTTGAGGCTGCCTCTGAGGACATCAGATTGTCTGAGGAAAGCATTCAGATAGATCTAGATGCAACTATCGCTGGGCTATTTGATTCTTTTGGGAAGACATCTGAAGAGGTAATAGTGCCTGAAGAACAGCCAGCTAAAGAGCAAGACAGTACTGATCAAGATCTTGCTGTTTTTGTTAATGAAATTTTAAGAGAAACTGTTGAGCGAAGCTTGGAAGAGGCTACCAACTTGGTCGTATCCGAAAGTCTCGAGCAGGCCTTTGTTGGCAGCCCTGCAGATCAGGAACTCATGGAAGATAGAGAAAAGGTTCCTGTCATAGAACTAGATACAGAATCTTCAAGTGAAGAAGAGGAACCTGAAGATGTATTCCCTCAGAAAGAAACTCAAGCTGAAGATGAAGTTCAGGTCCCAGCTGAGAGCAGTCAAATGCCAGTACAAGAGGAAGCAGCTGAGAGAACTGCACCTGGCAGTGAATTTTTTGGTACACCTCTAGGTCCACCTAGACTCTTATCTGCACAGGCGCCCAACATTGAATTTGCTCGGGCGCCCAACATTGAAGAGCTTCTCATAAACCTGACTCAGCAGATGCACAAGCAAGATAAGAAATTAGATGACCTGCTCACATATGTCACCCTCAACATAAATCAGGTACATTACAGGCTACTGAAGCTCGAGATATCCCTCCTCACTGAATGGAAACGATTCCTTCTCAACAAAAAGGCTTCAGATGATGCCAACAGATCCCTGATGCAAGGGTTGCAGGAGGTGTGTTCAAAGATAGCTAAAGCACTGAGTGAGTTGCAAGATGTTCAAATCTCCTCCTTCAAAATGTCTTCCACCATTATAGATCACTGCTATGAGATCAGAACATCTTTAGAACTTTTGAAGAAGTCATCCAGTGTCCTAGGTCCAGGTATTCAGCAGGTCTATGATAAATTGGCCGCCTTCTTAACAGAAATGACACTTCTGACTGACAGATATGAAACTGTCAATGTTCGCCAAGAAGACATCATTTCTGAAGTGGCACAGGTCAGAAGCTCTGTGGTATATTGGCTAGCTGAACTGTCAAATGACCTAAAGGAATTTCAGTCTACCTTGGGTTTAGCACCTGGTCACGCTTCTTCCAGCAGAACTCCACCTCAAGAACATTCTTCTGCTTCTCCAAGGGGGAGACCACCTCATGGCAGGCCGCTTGGCCCCTCTAGCAGACAAGCTAGATACTTTTCTTGAAAAGTCTATGCTCTGTATCTTGTTGCCCATTTTGAGGCTTTCTCTTTCACACTCTTGGACTTATTAATTAAAACTCATATCATTTGCATTCTTTTTGTTTCATTTTTTTGATGGTGTCAAAGGGGGAGAAATCAGGCTAGCTCGTTAAGAATGTTTAATATGTGTTTTTCATTGAGAATGGCTATTTAGTGTTTTCTCTTTCTCTGCAAAGACTCAAGACTCATAGTGTTGCCATCCATCAAAAAGGGGGAGATTGTTGAGTATTGTTGAATCTTTACATATTTTGATGATGACAACACTATAAGTCTTAGTGGTGTTCAAAAATATGTCTCTGTGGAAAATTAACACAAATATTTTTCTGTGAAGAATAAACTTTCATTTCACTTCAGGTATTTTTAAGGACTGTCTTCGTGTTAGTTGGCACTTCGTCATGTTTGTGTATAACACCTCGTGTTGAACTGTTTGTCTTCGTGTCGTTTTAATTTTAGTACTGTTTGTATTTCCAATACGCTGTGTCGTCTTCTCTTACCGCGTGTTGTTTATGTTTACTGTCCTTCAGGTCGTGCGTCCGTGTTGTTTTCACTACATTGCGTGTCATTTTTCTCTGTAGTGTTTTGATTCAGTGACACGTTGTGTCATTGATCTTTACTTCGTACTGTTTTCACCGTCTTCATGTTGGTCTTTCTCATTAGACCTCGTGTCGTTCTCGCTTTGACCACACTTCTTTGTTGCTTTACGTACACCTCGTGTCTTGCTTGTTTTCAACTCCATGTCAATTCTTGTACTTCATCTTGGTGTTGTTTTTCAACTCGTGTCGGTTACTGTTTCGACTTCGTGTTATTTTCAACCCGTGTCGATCACTGTTTCGACTTCGTGTTGTTTTCAACCCGTGTCGATTACTGTTTCAACTTCGTGTTGTTTTCAGTATGTGTCAACTTCGACTTCGTGTCGTGTTTTCTACACCTCGTGTCGTTGTCTCCTTGTGTCTTCACCTCGTGTTGCTTTCGTCTCTTCGTGTCGGGTTTGTTCTAGTGCGTACAGGACATCGCAGCACCTCGTGTTGCTTCCTGTTTCACTTTCATATCATTTGTCTTGTTGCTTCTTCGTGTCATTTTTACTCTTCCTAGTCCTCGTGTCTCTCTTGTGTTGAAACCATACTTAGTGTTGGTTTTTGTTCTTGTCTTCGTGTCTTCGCGTTGTTTTTCTGTTTATTTTTTTTTGTCGTGTCCATTAACCTCATGCAGTTCTAGTTCTTATGGCACTCAATATTAATGGTTCTTATCTTGTTGCAGGTCCGAGGAAGAACATTCATCAGTGTCTGGGTGCACATGATCCAATACTGAAGGAACAAATACAAAAAAGGGCACGTGGCAGGAAGGTTCTGGATCGAGCGTGGGAGGCACACGCGTTTAGTGCCCTATCCATCTGCTGCCACTATAAATAGAAACCTTCGCCCACCGATGAACGTGATGAGAGCCAAGAAAGAAAAGGCAGTGCTACAGAGAGCTCGATCCAGCAGAAGAAGAAAAAATTGAGAGAGAGAGAAATAGTGCTCGTGTGAAAGAGGAAGAGAGTTTAAGAGAAAGAAAAGAGAGATAGAGAGTGAGCGAGAGAACTCGTGGAGAAGAAGAAAGAAGCTTACCTGAAGATCTATCTTCACTGGACCGTGGATCAGATCCAGGCCAGTCAGGTTTGTTAGGAGCCAAATTGTGCATTTCATGTTTCAGCTTCTGTTTGCTGAAGTTATTTTCGTTTATTGTTTTTCCTTTGTTTTCTGGTTTGCTGTGCTTTCTGATCCTCTGGTCTGAGGTCGGGTTCCCTCCAGTTTGGAGGAAGGGAGATCTGATCTCCAGTTGCAAGTAGCTGGGAGCTACTTGTGGGTTCCCTCCGGTTGGGAGGAAGAGGGGAGGTTGTTCCCCTGGTCAAGCTGTGTGGCAGCAACTGTTTGCAGACTGAGTCTGCTTGGTTCTAGCGTTCGCTAGCGAAGCCTCACTCCGGTTGGGAGTGAGGGGTGGATGTAGGTCTGAAGGACCGAACCACCTAAAAATCTATTGAGCAGTGGCTTGATTGTCTGGTTTGCTTCCGCTAGATGCTTGAATAGGTGCGCTCAATGTGATTGTATTTGAGTTGAATAGAATTGGCTCCATTCTGTTTCTTTATCTAGCATCCGATTTTTAAATTTGGCCATTATTCGTAGAAGGATTCATTCACCCCCCCTCTGTATCCGGGCCAAGCACCCTAACACAGTACACACCTTGTAGCTAAAGGATATGTATTGTTTAGACGCCAATATCCCTAAGTACTTAGTATGACTAACAGTCATGCTTTAAAATTTAAGCAGAGTTAACTTTTCACCTCATGACATACCTTTTCTCATTTCTTTGATGAGTGAGATATGTTTCTCAGTGTGTCAGCCATTGCTCTGCATGTTTTTCAATGATTTTAAGTAGAGTTAACTAAGACACCTCATGACACAGTCCTTTGGACATGTGTTTCTCAGTGACCAAAGTCATTGCTCTTGCAAGGTTTACCATATCTGACCCTTGGACATTTTCAGAAAGTTCATATGTTTAAAAACAATACAGGCTTCATGTATTTCAGCCAAATAAACTCACGATTTCAACATTTTCAGATTTCAAAAGATTTAACAAGACTTAACGTGAGCCAGTTGGTTAAGATCTATTAAAGTTGATTCAGATATTTTCAAGGCATTTATAACCAACCTGAATGAATACATTAAATTTAAACCAATTTGATCTTTTAGATATTCATAAATCTGTATAATGGAAGATTCCTCATTGAATTAGTTTTTCAGATATACGAGCAAGGTATATAGGTTGAAATCCTCCTGAAATTCAGATAGTTCAGAAGAAATAAGAGAAATGGCAAGAATTCCAAACACAAGACTAGAGATTTCAAGAAATCTCGTGTAGAGAATAGCAAAATGAATTTCAAGTTTGACAGAAATTTT
The DNA here is from genome assembly GCA_022559845.1 of Amorphophallus konjac. Taxonomy (NCBI): domain Eukaryota; kingdom Viridiplantae; phylum Streptophyta; class Magnoliopsida; order Alismatales; family Araceae; genus Amorphophallus; species Amorphophallus konjac. Next base: position 471,770,705 of record CM040121.1, read on the forward strand.
TAGAAGCACTCATAAGTATTCGGCAGCAGCCAATGAAACTTGATACCAACTGTTCAATTATGGCAAATGCAACTAGTGCAGATACCAAGGGTAACCAGACAGATCAGGAGTTATTGATGCTCCCCCTCAGCAAATGCAGCTAAGCAGATTTATGAATGATGAGAGATTAGTTAAAAAGGGATATAGAGCAGATAATCAATTTATTTAGACTTGGAGTGTTTGGAGAGAGTCATCATTCAGAGTTCATCAAAAATGAATTAAACTAAGAAGCAAGCCATCAGCTATTCAGATAAGACCCTTGAGTATCGGTTGACCAGGATGAGAAATGTTGGTTGACCGAAGTTGATAGGGATGTCAAGTAAGACTCCCAATGATTTCAGATCAGATGACAATAGGTGAAAACCACTGATCCCAAATAGAGACAAGGCATATCGACTGATATCAACAATTGATAGAGGTTACAGAAAGAGCAAAGATATGGCTGGACTGAAAAAAAAATTAGTTGACCGAAAAAGTAGTTTTGGTCAATTGATTTAGACAGTTGAGAAACAATAGAATGCCAATTCAGTTAAAGAAGTTTGATATAAATGCTCCCCCTATCTATTGAATGACTAAGTTCTGAATGCAATTTATGCATTGAGCATGTTGCTAAGAGTTTAATGAGTTCTGCTCATGAATGTCTTATACTCCCCTATGTACGTGTAATTTGACCCATGGCACTTGGCGGAGGACTTAGTCCAAAGGACCACCTCACACAAGTAAGAACTTCTAGATAGATTGCATCTACCCTTTAGTAACTTACCATTTGATATACCATAATGGTCATGCAATTCAGTGCAGTACAACATGCAGTCCTATCAGATCTTCAGTGAATTATGTGTATGTTATGTATGCATATAAGCATTTCATTCACAATATAACATACATGCTTCAAATTCAGTCAATTCAGATTTTCATAAGAGCAATTTTATTCTCATTCCAATATTTAGACAGATAATTCAGTATGAGCATTGAAAGCCATAAATACTCATAGTATGCAAATGACGACAGATATGCATGAACATATCAAACAAGATATGCAGCTATCTAAAACACACAATTTCAGATGATAGAATTTAAAACAAGTTTTCAGAACTGACCTGAATAGTACAATCCTGGGGGGTTTCATTCTTGAGTGCCTTGGATTATTACCCATTTTTATTCATCAACTTCTAAGGCACACCTGCAACAAACACATCATTTTGATGCAATAGGTACCCAAGAAACCTTGGGTCGTGGTTTACCATTAACACCACCAAATGGTGTTCTTGACTTTTTGTGAACCATAAAATTATCAAAGTCCATCAACTTATGGTTGGACAAGGAATGTCCAAACTGACCATAGTGATGACAGGTAGCAAATTTCAAGTTCTTTTTATGCACATTATTGTGAGCATTGGATCTATATGCATGAACATTAAAATTTCTGTTATGAATAAGAAAATTCTATTTTCTAAAACCTGCCAACCAGCACTGATATGCTCTATGGCCAGGTTTTCCACAGTTAAAACAATAAGAAGTCTTTTTCATGAATTCAGTGCTCTTCTTATCAAAGTTATTTTGATGAACACGGTGTTTAACATATTTATAAATGGGTTTACTTCCATGTACATGCCAACACTGTGCGACAGTGTGTCCTATTTTTCCACAGCAAAAATAATTTATTTTCTTTCTTTGAAAAACATGATTTCTAACATGAATTTTCTATGCAGTAGTAGCAGATAGGTCATCTAATTCAAACAACTTACACTCATGCATCATTTGACCTATCTTATTGCAATAAAAGCACTGCACATTCTTCTTTTCAAACTGAATTTTATGAGAAGATTTTTCACAGCAATTTTTCTTTTCCTCTTAATCAGCCCCGTGCTTATGAATGTTCTGAGATTTCTTAGGTGAAATAGATTTTGAGGTACTAGCACATTCTAAACTTTTCACAAAAATAATTTGTTCTTTTCCTTTCATACTTCTCTCATTATTTGGATTAAAACCTAATCCTTCTTTCTGAATGTTCACTTTATTTCCCAAGAGTTTATCCAGATTCTCTTTTCCCTTAACAAATTTAGACAGTGATTTATTCAAATCAGCAATTTCACATTTAAGTGAAGTGATCTGTGTTTCAGAGTTTGTTAGATCTTCTTCACAGGTGAGAATTTGTTTCTGCATGGCATCATTCAGATTTTTCAAGATTTGAATCTCATGCAGAAGTTTTTATTCTTTTTCATCATTAAGTTTAGTTTCAGCACACCTTTCCTTCTCCTTTAACACTGATTTTCCTTTTTCAATTTCGAGCCATTTTTCAGACAAAACTGTATTTAGAACCATCAATTTCTTATTATGATTTTTCAACTCTTCATTTTCTTGTTTTAGTCTTTCAGGTTTTTTAACTTCATTTTCTAAGGATGCAATGTGTATCTCATAGCTTGCAATCTCTTGTTCACTACAATTGTCACATTCACTCAAAACTTTATTTGCAGTTTTATGCTTCTCAATTTCTAATTGAAAGAGAAGCACATGGAGCGACGAGGACAAGGGCACATTCAGCTGCACATCTGAGAGCGAGGATGAAGAAAAGCCCACCTGCCTGATGGCAAAAGATGATGAAGAAAAAGGAGAAGACTCCGATGAGGTATCATCTCCCTTTGAGCATTATACCATTTCTGATTGGCAAGATGCCTACGGAGATTTGTTAGACAAAGTAGATGATATTAGGAGAGAGAACATGCATTTGAAGAAGAAGGTTAACTCTCTTTTGAATGATAAAACAGTGTCTAATAAACTTGCATGTTTACAGTCTGAAAATGATAGGTTAAAAAATTCTTGTTCTGAATTTGATGATCTAAAGCATGCCTTGATTGAATGTAGAAAAGAAAATGAAATGCTGAAAGATGTTATTGATGATTTGAAATTGACATTGCAAAAATATGAAAATGAAATGAAAATTGTTGATGAAAAGTATAAAGTTGTCTTAGGTGTCAATCATGAATTAAAGAATTCAATCGAACAACTTGAAAAAAAATACTGACAAAGTGAAAATAATTGAGAATATGACCTAAGGATCTGATAATCTGAATGCTTTGTTGGGGTCAAATGTCAATTTTAGGAAAGAGGGTCTCGGGTACAATCCTACTGCTAAGAAAAGTTTTGATGTTAAGAGAATTTCATTTGTAGCAAAAAAGGAGAAGAGACCCCTTATCAAAATGAATAATGAAAATTCTGTTGCTAATGTTGTTAATTTCAAAATGTCCAGTGCTAAGGACAAAGGTAAGCAGAAGGTTGGTGAGTCTAGCACACCCTGCCCTACACCTAAGAGTAAGTCTCAGGTCAGGGGTCAGTCTACTTGCACACCCAAACCCTAGATCAAGGCCACCAAGTCTCCACCACCACTAGCAGCCAAGAGGAAGACTCAATATACACAAATGCACAAGCCAGGTGAGTCAAAGGTGCAAGGGAGACAGAATTCAGTCAGAGTTTAACCGAACCAGTTCCACCGACCCAGTATCTAGACCCACCATTATAGACAGCCACAACAATTCTATAGGTCTGGATGGAATAAAGTTCAAGGGAGGTCTAGGTATCATTCTTTTCCCATTCAGTCTTATGGACCTCAGGCTAGAAACTGGGTTGGTCAGTCTAGGACATGGAATCATAGTAGACAATCTTTCTTTGGTCAGCCTAGGACCAACTATGGCCACCATTGTCTGAATACATATTGGCCTAGGCACTCGCACAGAAACACCAAATTTTCTAATAACTATGGTGCCAGGACACAGCACCAGAAAAAGAAGGCTCACTCTGTTGGTGCTGAGAAGAAAAGAAAGAATGAAAAGAATGTGGGGAAATCCACTAAGCCAACCATGTTTAAACAAATGTGGATTCCTAAGAGTTTACTATCTTGTTTGAATTATTCTGCTTCTGTTTCGGAGCCCAAACACTTTTGGGTTCCAAAATTTTCTCCCTGATTGTGTTTGCAGGTATGCCTGGCAGCCAGGAATAACATGTGGTACCTGGATAGTGGCTGCTTCAGGCATATGCCAGGAGACAAGGCCAAGTTTTGCTTGCTGACAGAGAAGAATGGAGGCCTTGTCACCTTCGGCGGTAACACAAAGGGTGAAATCATCGGATCAGGTAAAGTAGGTAAGTGCACTACCTGCTGCATTGAGGAGGTTATGCTGGTTGAGAGTCTCGCTTATAACTTGCTCAGCATTAGCCAGCTATGTGACAAAGTTCATAGAGTCGTTTTTGATTCTCAATGTTGTATGATTTATGAACCTGATTCCGATATAATAAAATTTTCTGGTAAGAGAGTAAATAACATTTACATGGTAGATTTAGATGATCTCTTTCACTCTAACCTATGCCTCACTGTTAATAAAGATGATCTTGCATTTTTGTGGCATCGTAGGTTAGGCCATGCTAGCTACACTGTTTTGCACAAATTAAATAAACATAGCATGGTTAGAGGACTCCCTGAAATATCTTTTAAGAAGGAAAATAAAGTCTGTGATGCATGTACACAGTCCAAGCAAACCAGAAAGTCATTCAAATCTTGAAACTGAAAAATAGATTGCTGATATATTTACCAAGCCCCTTGGAAATGATAGATTTAAATATCTAAGAAGAGAATTGGGGCTTTGCAAATTTCAGCAGAAAAATGATGAATACTTTCATTCTTAAACTATTTGTTGCAATGTTTTGAGATGATTGTGTCAGTCTGTTCTTTAAATTTTGAATAAAGAATGTTTGATGCTTGAATAATTGCTTTGCTCTGAGTACATTTGTTGTTTGATGTCTTGCACAGACTATTTCTAATTTAGATGCATGAGTAGCACAGAGTCCTTTGTTATTGCACGTACTGCCCATAGTTAATGCATTACATATTCGCACCAAGCATAAGTCTTTGCATGACTTGTATTCAGTAAATGCCTTGCACATGCATTCTAGCGTATAGGTCGGTGCATCCTGCATTTAAGTCACATGTAGGTCGGTGCACTTGCATAACGCACATATACATAGGTCGGTGCATATTACAATCAAGCCACATATAGATCAGTGCATTGTCTACATTCTGCACGTTAAGGTTGATGCACGGTATTCCTCATGCATGATAAGGTCGATGCATCATGTTGTCAGGGGGAGTTGAGTGATGTCTAATCAGAGTTCCATTCTTTCTACTTTCTCTCCTCAATCTCATAAGTTTCTATCTCATGGCATCATTTTCATTCGACTTACTCTTGAAAATTCTTTGAACTGCTCTTGTGTTCTCATGTTTAATTCTTTCATCCTGATTGAATACCAGCCTTGCTATCGGTTCATTACAGTAAGCTGCAGTTATTACAACTCTTCATTTATAAGAATCACAGTTAATAGACTGAAGAGTTCAAAGACTGTTCATCAGTAAATAAGGTGTTAGAAGCAGTTTATAGCTCTTAACTTTGTTTTCTCATAATTAGAATAGAAAAGGTCTTCACTGTACCTGAATATAAAAGACTTAGTGAAGTCTAGATGGAGAAAACTAGAGTGTGTATTGTCTTTAAACAGTCACTCTTAAAGTTATAAGGGCAGCAGAAATAAGATCATTAAAAGAAAATAAATGAACAAAGTGATAGAGCAATGACTGAGTTGCACTGAGAAACTGAGGCCTCCATCAAAGAAATGGAGAATACCTTAAGTCATGAAGTGACTCAGGTTAACTCTGTTCATTTGGTCAAATCTATGGGGGTGGTTTCACTGAGTAACTAGGGGTACTGGTCTATAATCAAGGCGTACCCTTAATGTCAAAGGTGCAAACTATCTCTGTAGCTCTTGATCATAAACAAATATAGTAGTTTATGCTTAGTAACTGGGGGTACATGCCTCTAATCAAGGTGTACATCTAATGTCAACAGCATAAATGATACTTGTCTGATCACTAAGTTCAGTTTCAGAAATCAGAAGTGAAAAAGATCTGTTGTAACCCTTGGAAAAACAAAACTCATTGAGTGACAACTGTTTAACTTCAATACAACTTCAAGTGACTTTCCTTGATATTCACTGTTTCTGAAATCAGTAGGGTACTGTCCTGACCTAGTTTATTATGGCTATGTGTTTTAGGTTTATTGCTATAAACGGAATCTATAGCCCTATTTCAGGAAGTCAGTTACTTTACTCTACTTTCTATAACTGTTAAACCTGAACTTAATTAAGAATGCACATTGTTGACTATTATATCCTAAGGGTTGTTTTATAATTTGCTCATTTCTTGAACCATTGCATAAACTGTTATTCAGTCTCATTCATCCTCCCTAACTTACATATATCTATTCTCTTCTCTTCCTCCTTTTTGCTGAAGTCAAAGGGGGAGAATTATTTATCTCTTCAAAGGGGTAGAGAGTTTCACAGGGGGAGAGTCATATATTCAGGGGGAGGGGAGCTTTTTAAAGATGCATCAGTCTGCATATGTATTGTCCATTGGTGTTGCCATCATTAAAAAGGGGGAGATTGTTGTGCCCCTGTGGTTTTGATGATAGCAAACACTATTAGTCACCATGCATAAGTTCAATGACTGTATGGCTATCTCCTAGCTTAGGTCCGTGCATTAGATTGACTCGGTGCATCTTTTGTCTAATCTGCATTAAGTCTGTGCATCCTTAGCTACAGCACGCAATTAAGTTCGAGCAGAGTCTGTGCATATGGATGAAGTTCAAGTCTTGAAAGACAATGCATGTTTGCATTAGGCAGACACTAGTCGGTGCACACTCTGTGTCCGTCTAATACTGCGTCTCATAAGGCCTAGGTCTGTGCATGTGTCCATCTCATTTTGCGTCTCATGCACATACCAGGGTCCGTGCTAGTTTTCGTCTCATGCAATTCATCGCATGTGCTACTCAGTAGAAGGTTGGTGCAATTTGTTCATCAAGCACAAGCACGGTCGGTGTAACTCTTGCATCGGTGCCACTTTTGCATCATGCTCGTCTTGTGCACATGAGCTTCTAAGTCGGTGCATTTGTTGCTTATAGTGAGTCGGTGCAATAACCATAGTCGCATGCATTCGAGTCGGTGCAATATCTGCACCGTGCATATAGAGTATGTGCATTCCTTCTGAGCTAGTCGGTGCATTGGCTGCCATTACACATAGCTAAGTCAGTGCAATGCCTCTAGTGGCATGTCATCGAGTCAGTGCAATACCTGCACCGAGCATATTAAGTTTATGCAACTCTTATCTTCGCACTATTGTAGTCTAAGCAAGGCCTCTCACGGGTTGATCAGGTCTGTGCAACACTTGCACATTGCATATACACAGTCAGTGCATCCGTAGGCCTTGTGCTGAGATCAAGTCTGTGCATCTGCTTGTGCATGAATGTTAAGTCTGTGCATGTGTGTGTGAACACCACTTTGAGTCGGTGCATTCCAGTCTGTCAGAATACTTACTCCGTGCAAGTTCTTTTACATCTCGTATAACTGTCTGAAGATGACTTTATATATGATGTCTTGACAGATGCCTTTTCTTGAAGATTAAGAATGGCACGTGATCCAAGATTGGAGGAGGTGCCAGGATCGTGACATGTGTAAAGCAGTAAGCTGGGATGCTGCCACATGACCAAGGTGATTGGGCGGGAATCGTGGAGAGCACACGCCCTACCTCTCTGCTGTTACTATAAGTAAGAAGCTTCTCCTTCGAGAGAAGACTGATCGTGCCAGAAGAGCAGACTGATGTATTGAGAAAGCTAGCACATGTACAATCTAGAGAGAAAAAGAAGACAGATAGAGCTCAAAAGAAGGAGAGTTCTGAGAGAAGTGTTTTGAGAGAACTGAGAGAGAGAGATTGTTCTTCAGTTTATAGGTTCAGAACCAGAGCTGAATTCACTCAATGTTGAGCTACATTTCCCTCGTGGGTTTCTTTGTTTCTTTGCTTGTTTTTCTTTTTTGTTTTTAGAAACTCATTTTCAAGCTGTTTGTCAGCAGAGCAAGCTGTGACGCTTAGCGGGCAGAGGTGTGGTATCCTCTGGATGGGTTAAGTTGTAAGCCCCAACAGTTGCAGAGGAGGACTCCTCTGGTTGGCATAAGCTGTAAAGCCCAGCGGTCTATAGGGTTTATACCCCGAAGCTGTGGATCAGCGGAAGCTATGTATCAGTAGTTAAGCCATACTCTAGTTTGAGTGTGGGGTAGACGTAGATCTCGGGTTTGAGATCGAACCACCTTAAAAATTCTCTGTCATTGTGCGTTTATTTGTGGTTTACTTTTGTCCTTTATATTTGTTCTTCACTCAGTAGATGATTGCTTAGGATCGCATGAAGAGATAGTCTGGTTGATCGGTTTCCTTCTAGTTGTGATTGAGTGTCTTTCGATCGTCCTACAGTAGTTTGATTATTTTTCGTAACTATTTCTGCTGTAGTAAATTGTAGTGGGTGACCGATCTATTCACCCCCCTCTACATCGTCTATAGATACTTCATCTATAGGCATCAGAACATCCATCTACTCTATCACTTGGTATCAGAGCCTAACACTTCTGCAGGGATCAACATTCTGAAGAGTCAATGGCGATGGACGTGAAAGGGATGACAGCTGAGGGACACTCCACTGCCAAGCCCTCATACTTCGATGGATCCAACTATGCATACTGGAAGAATCGTATGCAAGTATTTCTGAGGGCGAAAGATTATGAGATCTGGAAAGTAGTCAGCAAAGGTCCGTTCGAGCTTCATGAGAACGAGGAAGTTTGGACAAGAGAGGAGATCAGGAGATCTACCCTTAATTTTAGCGCAATGGTAGGGGCCTGATCCTGTAAACTGGTATCAGAGCGAGATCGCGGGTTCAAATCCCAGGTACCGCTGGGGGGGCGATTGTTGGTTTATGCCAGCGTCTCCTTGGATTTGGTGTGTACCACGTGGGGTATGGGACCCACGTGGGACCATCGATGCTTGGACAGCCCAACCCGCCGCATGGATTATGGGGTCCATGTGCGAAGCCCCTCATGTCCGCCCACAGCACGATAGTGTGGGGCTCTGCGTTGCCATAAGAAAATACGGTCTAACCTTCGCTACCAGCTCGAGCTTTTAGCGCAATGGTAGGGGATTGATCCTGTAATTACACCGATGGTCCCACATGGGTCCCATACCCCACGTGGTACACACCAAATCCAAGGAGACGCTGGCATAAACCAATAATCTCCCCCCTAGCGGCACCTAGGATTTGAACCCGTGACCTTGCTCTGATACTAGTTTACAGGATCAAGCCCCTACCATTGCGCTAAAAGCTCAAGCTGGTAGCGAAGGTTAGACCGTATTTTCTTATGGCAGCATAGAGCCCCACACTATCGTGCTGTGGGCGGACATGAGGGGCTTCGCACATGGACCCCATAATCCATGCGGCGGGTTGGGCTGCCAAACATCGATGGTCCCACGTGGGTCCAATACCCCACGTGGTACACACCAAATCCAAGGAGACGCTGGCATAAACCATTCCCGGAAGACAGATCTTCAACGATTGCTTCATACTCACAAACTCCTCACTCTCATTTTGTTTCTCTACCTCTTTCTCAACCTCTTAATCTATTCCTCTTCTTCTGCTTCTTTTTCTCTCAGGCTCTGCTCTTCCTCTCTTCAGCTCTACTATTCTTCTGATCTTTTCTATTCGTTCCAGGTTCGCACCTTTCTTTGATCACAGGAGAGAGATTTTATACGGCTTTAGCCTGGGACCCATGAGCTCACGCATTAGGTGTATGGAGGGAATACTCCCGCCAAGAGATTTCTGGAAGCTCTTAGCCACGTGTCAGATTCTGAGCACTGTAGCTTTCCATGTGGCAGCTCTTTTCAGGGACAATTAGCCTTGGATCACGTGCCCTCCTTAAAGGTCACGAATAGTTGTCCTGTTAATATGTTACAATATATAACGGGTAGTCAGGTATATGAAAAATGTGTACAGACTTCGTAAGTGCAAGATACCAAGGATGCACAAACCCAAAGTGTCATAAACATATCATGCACAGACCTTGTATGTGCAAGGACCAAAGATTGCATTGACTTATATACAATGAGCGTAGCATGTTCAGACCTTATAGTGATTAGTATGCACAGACTAGATAGCATATGAATAGATATGCACAGACTCTAAGTGCCAACAAAACAACCATTCACAGACTTATATAGTCATTGCACAGACTTAATATGAGTGCAGAGCTAAGTGATGCGCAGACTACGTGTGTGCATAAGCAATGAATGCACCGACTTGGTTATCTCAAAATAGGACTTGCACTGACTTAGTTATGCACATGCGAGACTTGCACAGACCTCAATCTGCCTAAGCCAAGTATGCACAGACCTACTATGGTTGTAGGGCAGAAAGATGCACAGACTACATATGTAGCATAAAGAAGAGTCTACACCGACTATATTTACAGTAGACAAAAACCTGCACCAACTATAATATGTCTAACGACAGAATCTGGACCGAGGCAAAACTGCACCAAGGCAAACCTTGCACCGACTTCATAGATACTCAAGAAAACATGCACCGATCTTATGCTCGCAGCAAACTATATGCACTGACCTTATGTATAAGTGGCCAAGGAAATGCACCGACTTGGTGCACGTAAAGCATACCTTGCAAAGACCTAGATGCACATGATCAGTGACATGCACTGACTGCAATTTGCCGACCAGATATGCACGGACTTCAGTGAGCACTAAGATATGTATGCAAACAACTAGAACTGCACCGACCTCAATAGAAGTGCAAAAATGACCAATCGAAGAGCAAATGTGCACGGTCCCTCAATGCGTGAATCAGAATGTTGACTCAAGGTGTCGACTCTTACCATATGCACATGAGCAGTGAATATGCATGGACCCTCTACATGTGCAAAGGAAGATATGTGTGTGCCTACAACCTATATGATGAAATGCAAAGCGTGCATGCACTCTGATGAAGTTCTATGCAACATAACATATAAAAACAAAATTCATAAGCAATGTCTTATGTTATCATCATTCAATCTTTCATGCAAACACATGATGACTTATAGTGTTTGCTATCATCAAAACCACAGGGACACAACAATCTCCCCCTTTTTGATGATGGCAACACTATGAGTCATGTGAAACTATTCTCCCCCTTTAACTTCATCAAAAGAAAATAGTTTGATATAAGAAATACAAGCATGTATGAGATGATTGAATTAAAATCTCCCCCTTAATAAAGGAATGAAATCTACAAACACAGGGGCAGTAAAACAATCAAATACCAATCAAGCTATGCTCCCCCTTTGACTTATCCAGACAGGATCACACACAAACCTCCCCCTTGAAAAAGCAATAAGTGCAGTCTAGACACGACCTATCCTCTCCTTTAAAACGAACCAATGCTCCCTGTTCAAAATGAAGCAAGGCTCTCAAGAGTGCAAGTTGAGGGGTATGTCAAGAGTAAGTTCAGGAAGGATGTCAAGACAGCATGCAGGATACAAGATCTTTCAAGGACAGTGCAAGAAATAGAGTGAGCAGAATCTGAGCAGGTGTGATCTCCAAGCTGAAGTATATGAGAAGAAAAGGTTTTCAGTGGGGTACCCAATCCATATATCCAAGTTTAAGTTTCAGAATCTTCTATTATAAAAGCTTATGAAATAGCTTTAATTGACAAGCATGGTTTAAGAATGATGTATATAAGGTTTTTCAATGAAATACAATACTCATATCTATAGCAACTTTTTAATAAAAATGGACCAATTTCTCATATAGCATTTGAGTTCAATCTCCTTTCATCTTACACAATTAATTCCAATGACTTCTTTAGGAAAAATAGTCAAGAGTATTCAGGTTAAACAAGATGACACTTGGTGAATTTGGAATTGCAAGGGTTACAGTAAATCTTTTTCATATTTGCTTTTAACATTGAGCTTAGTGAACAGACAGGTGTCATTTATACCTTTGACATTAAGGGTACACGTGAGTTAGACGCCAGTACCCCCAGTTACTAAGCATAAACTACCATATCTATCTCTGATCAAAAACTACACAGATGATTTACACCTTTGACATTAAGGGTACATGTTTTTCTGACGCCGGTACCCCCATGTACTAAGTGAAATCAGCCCTATAGATTTGACCATATGAACAGAGGTAACATGAAGCACTTCATGACATAAAATCCTCTCCATTTCTTTGATGGAGGGTTCAATTTCTCAGTGCAATTCAGTCATTGCTCTGCCACTATATACATTTCTTTTACAATGATTTTACGGTTGCTGCCCTTTTAATTTTCAAAGTGATTTGTTTAAAAATAATATCGATTTCATGCATTTCAACCAAAGTAAATCATGGTTTCAATTTTCAGATGTCGGAAGATCTTACATGAACTTACATGAGATAATTAGTTAAGGTTTATTAAAAAAAATTGATTCAGACATTTTCAGGTCCTTCAAATTCAAACTTAGGAATACATAAGACTTAAACTAATTCAAATCAACAAACATTCTTAAACTTGTATAATAGAAGATTCTTCATTAAAGGTGATTTCGGATTTGTGAAAGGGTACACAAACTGATATTACTTCACTTCTCTGTACGTTTAACATAGACAAAGCATTCAACAGCAAGAGACATTTGACAAGCATGCATAGAGAGTAAGACAAATGGAACTCATGCTTGCAACAGGTATGATCAATATGCATCAGATAGATTTACAAGAAACCAATAGCTGAGTCTGGAATACAGACAGATCAGCTTGACAAGTTTGACAAAAAAAGTATTCAAGCAAAGCTCTCCTTCAGCAATTTAAGGAGTAGCAAACATAGATTTCAACTTCAAAATAGTTGAGATTTCAGCTGATTAAAATGCAATCATCAACACACAAGAATAGGAGAGTGATTTGAATGACTAGACAGGAAGGGTTCAGATTGAACAAGACTAATGAGTCTAAAATGCTCCCCCTGTCTAGATGCAATGAGATGTCAAGAGAGTATATGTCATAATCAGAAGACTGACATATATGAGTGATGAGTACACGAGAGCTTCCCCTGAATGCATGAATTTAAACATTCTTTTTGGAGTTTTCGAAATAAGTGATGTGCAATGCAATCACTACATGTATGCATGTGCAATGACACTTCTAAGAGTATTTCCTAAACACAAACATGAGAGTCATGACCATCATGCAGAGGCAGCTGAACTCCCCCTGACTTTATGCAATGAATGAGATTTTTCAAAGTAACATATGAAATTTCAACATGCAGGGAGTTTGACAACCATTCATTATGCCATAGATATGCAATGCATTCAGAGTTAAACTACAATTATTTCCATGTGCATTTCAAACTATCAAACAGATTTAGTTGGATAATGCATAAAAGAATTAACATGATGCGCAGGCATTTAGAGCAGACAAATTCAGAAGGCAAAATTTAAGCAAAGTTTTCAGAACTAACCTGTACCGCGTAATCATGGGGTTTTCATTCTTGAGTGCCTTGGTTTATTGACCCACTTTATTCCTCTCCAAGGCATATCTGCAACAGCTGGGTTATTTTTCACAAGTAGGTACCCAAGAAGTCTTGGGTCCTGAAATGACAGTGGCACCTCTGAATGGTGCTCTCAAACATTTTTGAGCTAGTGAGTCATCAAACTTCATCAAATGGCAATTAGGCATGAAATTACCAAACTGTCCACAATAATGGCAAGAACTAACAGATTCCATGTTCTTCTTATATGAGTTAGCATGAACATGAAATTGGTGTGAAGGAACATGGTTGTTTCTATTATTAACATGAAAATTTATCTTTTTATTGCCAGCCAGCCAACAGTCAGTAGCTCTGTGGTCTGGCTTTCCATAGTTAAAGCATGTAAGATTTTTTCTTTTATCAAACAGCTTATTACTACCAACATTATTGGGAGCAGGGAATTTTACAGGTTTAGAATTAAATGTTCTTCCCTCAGCATGCCAACACTATGCAGCAATATGGCCCATTTTGCCACAACACAAACAATGAGTTTTCTTCTTCTTAAAACCATGATTTTTAACTTGAGGTCTCTTAGCATTCAGGTCATCTTGTTTCATTAGTTTACATTCATGCATTAGATGACCAGTTTTATGATAGTAAAAACACTGAGACCTTTTATTCTGAACAAAAGAATGTTTCTCATCATGAAAATTCCTAGCATGAATGCTATCACACTTCAGATTATCCTTTTTCATAGCAAAACAATCAACCATCTCATGACCAAATTTTCCACAATAAAAACATTTAACCTTTTTCTTTTTAACAGAAAATATCTTGGCCTGAGATTCTTCAGCATGCAAATTACTTTTCTTCTTTCTGAAAGTTTTCTTTTTCACACTTTTATTCTGTGTTTGAATTTTCTGAACAATAGGTTGTTCGGGCTTCAAGGAAGTGGCTTCATTACAAGCTTTAACAAAAGATGTTTTCCGTTTGTTTTTAAAGGATTTCTTATTAACTTGCTTGTAGCCCAGCCCTTCTTATCTGAAGTTAACCTTGAGTCCTAACATCTTGTCCAAATTTTCTTGTCCATCGACAAACTTAGACAAAGAACCTTTAAGATTTTGAATCTCAGAATTTGAACCAACAATAATAGCTTTGTAACTGGACAAATCAGTTTCACAGGAAGTTAATTGTTGGTGCAAGGCATCATTCAGACTTCTAAGAACTTGAATTTCATTTTGAAGTTTTTGTTCCTTTTCATTGTTGGTTTCATTTTCCTTCAAAATACATTCTCCTTTTTCAATTTTCAACCATCTATCAGACATAACAGTATTGAGGACCATAAGCTTTTTATTTTGATCTTTCATATTGTCATTTTCTTCCATCATAATTTCTTCAGATTGTTCAACTTCCCTTTTCTTTTCAAGCAACAAATGGTTTTCTTCTTTCAAAGAAACAATCAGATTTTTCTGCATTTCAACATCAGAATTAAGATCATCATTCAATTCTTTTAGAAAGACACATTTATTGCTTAAGTTTTCAGTTTCAAGGAGTTTAGTTCTAAGACTATCATTCTCAGACTTCAAAGTATTCAATTAGGATTTATCATTGCTAAACTCTTGCAATTTCATTTTGAGTTTGTCAATTTCAGCTTTCAAAGCTTCATTTTCAATATGATCAGAATTATTTAGTTCAAGCTTCTTTTTCAATTTTTTATTTTCATTTTTCATGTTCTTATATCTGTCATTAAGTTCTTCATGCATGCATACAAATTTATCAAAAGTAATTTCTTCTGTTTCAGAGCTCACCTGAGACGCTGTCTCATTCACTTGATCACTATTATGATCACTCCGATTGGCCATTAGACATAGACCTTCTTGGTTCACATGAGCGGCAGTCACTCTGTCCAAGATTTCCTTTCCAGAATTGCACCTAAGAAAAAAAAGGAAATATGTCAGTATTAACTGCAGCTCTCAAAATATTAAGAATTGTGATATTATCACGGTTCTTTAATCTGTCCTCACTAGACCACTTGGTCTGATCATGAGGTATTTGGTGTGGGCCATTAGATAGAAGACTTCATAATTTAGGATCAATGGAGTTCACATAAACGCAAAGGCCTCCTAGCCAGGTGCTAAGATTGGAACCATCAAAAGCCACGGGAAAAGCCATTTGTCAAACGCTTATCAAGCACAGTTCAAACAATAAACTCAGCACAATCTACGAAGCACCTAAAACCAGCAGTCCGCAGCAACAAGAGAATGCACCAAGGGATAGCAGGATCCTCTGTAGATCGTTGGATCTGGGAAGTCAGAGACCCGCTCTGATACCAATTGATGTCGTGCTAGGTCCAGATTCAGAGGGGGGGTGAATGAATCTCCTCTATTAAAATTGCCCAATTAAAGCTATAATAGGTGAACTGTTGAGGAATTAAACAGATTCACTTAGTGAACTGAAGTACTTACTGTAGATATATATTTCTCTCCTCTCCCTACTCAATGGACGATGTGTTGCGAATAAAGTAATAATATCACGAATGGACCAACGAAGCACAATGAGAGGGGGAAGAAAACAGGGAATGACCGTGATCGCCACCAAAGCGCAGCACGTGACTAGCGTACCGTACTTTGGAAAGGAAGGGGACACACTCGCCTGGATGCAGCACTGGGAGGATGCGCGGTCGGTGAAGAACCGCCTTAACGATACACGGTCCTACGATAGACCGCCTAAGAGTGCTGCCGAACGCGCGGGAAGAAGAACTCTTGGAGGATGGATGGCTTTAAGTGAACCGCAGAAGGAAGAAGGGCGGTGCAGAGGATGCCGCTCGTCTCCTTGAACGGGCCTAAAGGAACCGCGCAAGCCCACCACGCCAAGAGTTGCAAAAGGGTTCACCTCCACCCTCTCCAGCCAGCCAGAGGGGATGGGCCTCGTGCTGATGAAGTGCTGACCTGCAAAACAGTGTGAAGACAAAGAAGAAATACCCAGATTAGAACTAAATGACGTAGTACGTGTTCATGTAAGAAGAATCAAGCATAAATAAATGGAAAGGGGAATACCTGGGGGGTTTTAAACCCCTAGGGTGACAAAAACGTGGGTGGGTGTGTGCATGATAATGAGAAGAAAGGGGGACGTAGGGAGAAAACGATGCATGCAGTGAAGAGGAAGCGATGAAAGCTATGAAATGAAAGAACTTAAAACTGGACTACTCCCTGAACCGGAGGCTCTTATGGACGTGGAAAGCCTCCCTCCTTGGTGTTAGGTTGCTCAAATATGCGGCAGGGCTTCGCCGTCGACCAAAATTCCCCCCCCCCCTCTTTCGACGTCCGGCTACTAGGGTCTATTTATAGAGCCTATAAAGCCAGCCCCGAAACTAGGGTTTAGAGGTATTTTCAGGTCGAATTTACAAAAGATAATTCGTAGATAATATCATTATCTTCCATCCAGATGAAACGGCATCAAAAATGGTTGGTTATCCACGGAGAAATCGTTAAAACAAATCAGGGATAAAACTATGCATAAAAAGGGTGGAAATCTGTTAAAAACCCTCCATCGAAGGGATGAACGGTCTAACGATAGACCGCTCAAGTCTTGAACGGTTCCTTTCAGGCCATCCAACCTGTCGGTGGAAATTAAATTAACTAGATAATCAGCCAAATTATCTCTCAAACTGACCGGAACGACCGCCGTTGGACCCTGACAGATGGATGGTTCGTTGGAGGCCGTTCCACGGTAGGACAGTCCAAAACAAGCCATTTTAGCCTTGTCGGTGATAATTCAAATAATTGGATAATACCCTAAGAAAATTGGTATGCGTAGGACTC
Source organism: Amorphophallus konjac (assembly GCA_022559845.1). NCBI lineage: Eukaryota > Viridiplantae > Streptophyta > Magnoliopsida > Alismatales > Araceae > Amorphophallus > Amorphophallus konjac. The sequence continues at coordinate 471,787,971 of CM040121.1, forward strand.
TGAGATATAGGCGGTTAGAATGAGCCCGTCCATTGGTTTGAACGGCCCTCATAAGGCCGCACGAAAGCCTGTCGGTGAATATCCAGAAGAACCCTCAGAAATTAGCCCAAATGTATGAACGGTTTGGGCTCAACCGCCCTAGTCCTGAACAGCTGAGGTTGGACCGTTCATGCCCTGAATCGTTCAATTGACCAAAGTCGAGGCCCATTAAGCCCTGAATCAACACGGACTTCACCAAGGAGGGAGGCAACCCATAAAATGAGCCCAACACGTGCCACAAAAATGGCCTAATGAATGATGGACAACTCAAGGCATCAACCAATGGGAGTAAGAGAAACAACTCAACTTATCGGTATAAAACGGGTGTCAACAGATGCCCCTCCTTAACGTCCTCTTTGTAGGGGAGTGAGTGGAGGTGAAGCGGAAGTGACATGGGACATGGAGGTGGAGCGGAAATGCAGCGGAGTGGACCGGAAAAGCGGGCGTTAAGGTAAAACGACACCCGTTTCTACCAACAAGCGACGAGAATCTTTCAGAAAATCTTGAACCGAACGTAAGGGGTAATTGACCAAAAGGTGACGCCAATCTGGAGGGACTAAACTAAACGAAACAAATTGACAAGACCGACCTCATGGGGGACACAATCCCGCGGTCCAATGAGGGGGCCACAAAAGAAAAATGCTAAAGCTCCAGACGGGGACCTTTTAGTCAACCGAACCCAACGAATCGACCAAGGAAAACCTTCGAATTCAGAGTGGAATTAGTTCATCTTACTCGAGTATCTGAACACATAGCTGACCATTACTGACGGGACATTTCTTAAGCAAACCATGGGGCATGAAAGTTCAAAAGGATGCATATGATGCATGCTGGGCTAAATGAAAAGGAAATCATTAAAACAAATGCAAAGAAAGATTAAAATATAAAATACTTGAGAGTAATAATGCTAAGCTGGGAACATCAGAGTCAAGATACCGTCCGCAACCACGGCGTGCAGATAGAACCGTCCTCCTCATGACATCCCAACTTAACGGCCTATCCGAAGGTTAGATACATGAGCCTGGATCATCATCGTTTTTCTTGAAGGGGAACATCAGATCCTAGGACACGTAGATAACCTGCCGGCTCTTGAAATAATATAACATAATACCATATCATTAATGCAATAAGGGTTTAGGGATAGAAGGCCATACCTGACTTACCTGTGCAGGCGAAACGACATTTTTTTTTATTTTTATTTTTTGATTTCTTTTGATTTTTTCATGTATAAGATAAATATGATAAACATAACTATTAACTGAACGACAAACAACATGACATAACATAACGGCCAAATAAAATGGGAGACAATGCAACATAACATAACAAAGGCATACGAGCACATATGTAATGGAATGAACAAATAACATGCATGCATGAACACGGTGTGACAAGACAACAACGTGGTGGGACAACACACGGTTGGGACAAGAACATGGGACATAAAGGGGTGACTAACAACATGTGCAAGGTAACTAACAACACTCGGTGAAGGACAAAACAACATGTGTGGGATAACACGGTGGGACATAAACACGTGACAAGGACACGGCGGGATAAAAGACATAAACAGATACGCCCTTCAATCAAAACCCAAGATCAGAATGAAGCAGAACTGCCAGGTTCATAATCGTGAGGCAAAGCCCTCTCATAAAGATATGATCATTGCAAACAAAAACTGAGAAGGACATGAGCTTCAGAACAGATCGAGAGAGTGGATCGAAGAAGGAAGGAACAGATCAAAGATGTGGACAGGAGGCAGAGCACAAAGATATAGCAAGGAACGCCTGAGTACTTGCAACATGCACACTTAGCAAATAGATTACGTATCTGTCCTTAAAATAAATGCAAATGTATGAAAAAGACACATTGTTTTGGATTTTTGTAATCTTTTTTATTTTTTTTGAAATTTTCAATAGTATTTCATTTTTCTTGATTTTTTGAAGTATTTGATTTTTTTAGATTTTTGACAATATTTAATTTTTTTTTTGGATTTTGACATGGCGATCCGCAGCACCTAAAGACGGGCTCAAACTACTAGCCAGGGATCAACGTTCCTACCCCTTTCACTAAAGGCTTCCCTTAAGCAGGGCGTGCATGTGAGGGTGGCTTACCACAACCAACTGCTTCTAAAGAACGTTGCCCCTACTAAGGCCATACCCGGGATACAACCCAGCCTAAGAGGGAGAAGCAGAAGATAAATTGGAGACAAGCTTCGTGCAGGGTGGGAGATATCAAGGCTCGAATTCCTTCCAGGGCACTACCCCTCAAAGAGATAACCTGTTGCGCCGGGGCTTTGTGTCTTTGATTTTTAGACTTATATTTATTAGGCACGCATGCGACCGGGCTCATGACGTCCCGCGGGGAACTGTACTGCCACTCTTGCCATGCCTTTGATTCATAATTTTGCATTGATTCATTTTCTCATTTTGGCAGCCCTTATTGGCCAGATATAGTATGAAAGCTCACTTTTGAGGGTTAAGACTGCCCCTATTTGAGACCTCTCTCGTATTAGGGAGCGCCTAGGTTAGTCATCTTATCCATCCATCTCTTGCCTCTGCACTTGGCCGAGCAAAGAAAAGAAAAGACCTTTGTGCATACCCAAAGTATGGCCAAAGCAGCAACGGTGCGCCTCAGAGAGATCGGCTATGGCTTGATGTGTAGTGTGTGAAAAACCCATGCCTAAAGGTCACCCTCAACAATCGGGAAAAGAAACTAGACTCCCAGCGCGGAGCTATTACCAGCCTAAGGATGCGGCAGAAAATGACCTTTTTTATTTGACACAAAGTTAAGATCTAATTAAACAAAGACTCCTAAAGCCACTCGATCATGTTAAGGAACCAACATTATAAGCACGTGCAGAAATAACACAGTAATAGCAATGATAACACGTTTCGGCACAAAATCAAAGATACCTTTGCAAATCCATGGCGTGGAAACCGGCCTCCTTAAGCGAGCTCGATCATCAAGGTTTGAGGAGCGCGAGTAGCTTTGCATTCCTTTGCTTGCCATGATAAAGGATGAAAGGAGAGCAAAGGATTGAATTCCTCGACACAGAGGAGTGGCAGACATCATACTGGACGAAGAAGGGATAAAAAGGAAGAGAGACGAGGGCTAGAACTCCCTCATTAAGGCACTGAGGCCCTAATAACAAGAAACCCGATACAGAATAAACAGGGATTAACTGAGATCAAGGCAGGCTAAAGCCTCGAAAACAGCAAGAAAAAGGGTGGTGACCCTGAAAGGGTGAAGAGGAGTGAGAAGAAAGAGGAGGAGAAGAATCATCCAACATGGTCGGAGAAGGAGAGTAGCGATCACCCGCCAAAGGCGGGGAAGAAGAAGCATAAACACCCGACCAGGTTGGGGAGAAGAAATGAAAACCACCTGACAAAGTTGGGGAAGGATCAGAAAAACCACCCGACAAGGTCGGGGAATGAGCGCAAGGAATCCCCAATAGGGTCGGGGGAAAAGGATGAGAAGCAGAATCCGGATGTATCCGGGGAAAAAAACTAGAAGATGCCCTCGGATCAAGGGAAGAGGAGGACATAGGCCGAGACCTAGAATGGTGACGACAGGAGAAGATGGTAGAAATATAGTCAGGTGGTGGAAGGTACACCACCCAAGGATAAGAACTGAGCAAAAGAAAAGATGAATGGACGGAGGAAGGAGAGGAGGAAGTGGACCCTCGAATGCACAACTGACGGCCTTTATACTTATGTCGCCACCTCTTCTTGGCAGAAATCTTCTTGAAACAACTCCGTCTGGCGCGGACTCGGGCCTTCGGGCTTCTTGTCTTGCAATACTTTCTTAAATAACGGGCCCACCTGGCAGACGGCCTAGCCCGGTTATGAATATGCAGCTTCATCGGGGCGGTTGCCCCTAGACTCACGGTGCTAACATGCTGTGGACATTCTTGAGCAACTGACTCCTCAGGATGATGAGTATCATGGAAGCATGGAGTCTTATCTCTTGGCACTAGAACATGGAGATTCGGCAACTTTACTCGGTAACTGGGCATGAAGCATAACTCCCTTACCAGAAAAGCAGGACAGAACTGAGGGGGAGTAATGTGCGGCGTTGACGTGGCCGACATACCAATAAACCGAGGGAGATTGCATAACAGATGCAGAATGTATTTAGAGAATGTAGAAAACACGGCCAACTGCCCCTTGCATATAGAATTCATCAGGCTCTTGGCGGCCGCATGAGTGAGCACCATCTGGGTAGAGAACCCCTCTTGGCCAGTGAACTGAATAGCCATGGAGCGAGGAGAAATAACAACATCGATAGTGAATCCTCCGGTGAGCAGTGAGATTGCCACCGGCCTTGCTTGTGAAGAAACTGGCACTAGTGCAAGGGAACTCTTCTTTGCAAACATTTCTAAAAATGCAGGCTCTTTATCCCCAAAATAGCCAGGGACTAGGACCCGGATTGGCATGCGGCAAATGACATCTTGAATCTTGAAAAGCATAATCGAAACCTGGCTCGGCTCATTATCTCCCTGGGGACCAGACCCAAGGGGCACCAAAGATAACGCACACCTACTCCGTGGGGTGGAAGGGGATAGAGAAGTGGAGGTAATAGGCTTAGAAGGTGTGGGTAAAGACTCGGAAGGCGTAAGTTGGGGTAAAGGCAAAAGTGGAGGTGTGGGTTTGGGCTCGGCCTGCTCGGGCTCAGAGGATGATGGCAAAAGGGTGAGTAAAGGAAGTGGTGGCAACGGTGGCAAAGGTGATGAGGGTTGCAAAGGGAGTGATGTGGTTGATGAAGACGGTGAAGGTGAAGGGGATGGAGGTGAAGGTAGGGGTGGGGAAGAAGGAGGAGAGAAAGGTAGTGGCATAGTGGGGGAAGAGGCAGGTGGTGGCGCTCTTCGACATATCTTCACGACTCGTCGACAGGCGTTGGGGATAGGTGTGGTGGTGGAAACGGAGGGTGAAAGAGAGGTTGCCCGAGTGGAGGCTGGGGTAGGTAAAGGTTGTGGAGGAGATGGGATGGAGGAAGAAGTAGGTAATGGAGTAGGTATCTTATTAACTGAAGAAACACCAGGGTGCCCCTGGTCTTGAAGTGAAGACGGTTGCCTAGGCGGCACGGCTTGCTGCTACTGCTGCTTGCTGCTGAGATCCAAAATAACTTGGCATATGACAGCCCAATCAATCATCCTCTTGTCTTCCAAGCTTTAAATAAACTCCCGAAACTCGGGACAGTCCTCAATCAAATGCCCCTGCTGACGGTGGAATTCACAGAACTGGAGCAAATTCTCGACTGCGGGTCGGCAAGGCACAACCGGAGGGAGCTGCAATGCATGGGTGGCCATCAAAGCCCTGAAAACGTCTGTAAGAGATTCCGACAATGGAGAGTGAGAAGCATGCTTCGGGCAAGGTAGATGCCAAGGGGTATGGGAAGGTAGTGGGGATGGTAGCGGAGGTTGCGTAGGTAAGGGGAATTGCGTAGGTGAAGGCGGAGGGCTAATAAGTGAAGGAGATGGAGGTGTGGAGGGAGTGGGAATGTAATGAATGGCATCCACCCGCTGAGGGTGTGACGTTTCCTTGACCGGAAGTGGAAAGGTGTGGGAAATAAAATAGCGGAGGGCTGACTCGTGGAAGGCTGATATGCGGTGGAGTGCATGGAGGTATAGGGGTGTGTGGGAGTGGAAGGTTGACTCATGGGGGGATATGAGGTGGATGACGTATGGGCGACGTATGCGGGCGTAGAAGGTAGAGGAAATTCGGGGTCAAGAGAAACTAGGAGTTGTTGGCTAATGAAGCGGGCTCGGCTGTAGAGTTGCTGCCATGAAGTGATATCATCCAGGGCTAAGATGCATCTGAGCTCGGGCGTTGCATTAGAAATAACCATCTTGATCTGCTCGCCCTCTAGAATATGCCCCGGGACTTGCGTGGCTAGACGATGTCAGCGGTCGGCAAAGGTCGAGAATTTCTCGTCGGGCTTCATCTTCTCTTGGGCCAGATCAACCATAGAACATCTGGGCCCAATCTGGTCCTGGTACTGTTGAATAAATCTTGCTTGGACGGCTTGAAAATTCATCATCTGCTTTTGCGGTAACGTGAAGAACCAATCCTTGGCCGGGCCCTCTAAAGATAGGCCAAACAGATAGGCCATCAAGTGTTGATCATGCTGGAACTGGGCTGACTCATGCAAGAAATCCTGCAAATGGACGTAGGGGTCACCAATTCCACCATAGCGACGATAAGCCGGAATCTGTGAACGTGGTGGAAGTTGAAGACCTTGAAATGCAAATGGAATATCCAAAGAAGTTTGAGGATTGATTCGGCGTTGCAATTCATCAAGCTGGCGTTGGGCCTGAGCGATCATCTCCTCGGTAGGAAGAGTCCGAGAAGGATATGGGCCAGCTTAAGCAAGAGATGATGAATTTAGATGAGGATAATGTTGATGGGCCGGATAAGGGGATCCGTCCTGAGAAGAAGGAAAGCCCGCTCTGGGAATTGAGGAATACATGGGCCTGGAAGAATTACGAAGGTGGGAATGAGAATTGATTGGGCCAACAGCAGCACGGGCGGGACAAGAAGGCCCGTTAGAAGAATAGGGTCCAATGGAGGATTAAGGAGATGGGCCCGCATGGGAAGAGGAATCCACGCAGGGATAAGAAGACGGGGAGGAAGAAGGGTAATATACAGGAGAAAAATGATGCTCCATGAGGGCAAATGGAGACTTTATACAGGAAAATAAGGGAAATACAATGAGGGAAGTAAGGGCTCAAAGGAGGGGGGCTGACTCAATAATGCAAAGAAAAAAAAAAGAAACCTAGGACAATGAGACTAGACAAATGGACACACAGAATGGACTACCCTAAATGGGCCTAACAACAAAACCTATATGGATGATGGGGGATGCAACACAAAATAACACAAGTGGGCTTGGACAAGCCCACACAACACAAACAATATGAAGGATTTCACCCAAGTCAAACAAATTAATATGATGGGAAGTATTTTATTGTCAAAGTTTTGGGTGGGCCTTTTAATGATTTGAATTGAGATTAATTCCCTGAAGATAGGTGTCCTATGGGGAATAAGGGCTAAACTTTGGTTTGACTAAGGTTAATTCCTTCACAACGTCTGCAAATTCAAGCCTGAGGGTGGAAAGATACAACCGGCCCGGCGTCCGTGTGGGAATCCACGGCTCGCAGGGACTTACGGAGGTCCCGGATAAGATCACCTAGTCGAGCCCAAGGAATATGGGAGCGAGAGGATCACTTATCGAGGGGGAATGCAACTACAATATGCCAATATGCATGATCCTATGTGCACCGGGGTGCATGCAATTTCTAACATAAGTCTAGCAAATCAAGACAATCATGAAATCATGCTAACATCAAAAAAATGCTTGAAAAATGTAAAACAATATAAATAACAATGATGCAAGGCCTAAAATGGGGACAACTAGGCACTAAAAGATAAGAAAAATCATCAAAGGAAAACGTACCCTTGTGTTTGCCTCAAATATGCCTAAGACTAGATGCACAAAATGTAAAAATAGAGGCAACTTTTAAATATGCAAATGATGTCCAAATGATGCAAACTCTATATGTATGGAAAGACAATATAAAGGACAGCACAATGCAACAAAACTCAGCTCAATCCGACATCAGGAGACAAAGTTATGCCCGAATGAACAAGGCCCCTATGAATCTATCCCAAATCTGCCTAAGACTAGATGCACAAAATGCAAAAATAGAGGCAACTTTTAAATATGCAAATGATGTCTAAATGATGTAAATGACCTATGGATGGAAAGACAATACAAAGGACAACACAATGCAATAAGAATCAGCTCAATCCGACATCGGGAGACAAAGTTATGCCCAAATGAATAAGGCCCCTGTGAATAGAAATCCTGCCAGGCCAGAACAGTTAAAAGGTCCCTGGATGACCGTTTATACCCTTTGAGCGGTCTACTGGATGACCGCCCAAGTGTTGGACGGTCCAGGGAGGACCGTTTATCACCCCAGAGGGTTTGGGCGGTCCTGGAGAGGCCGTTTAATTTGTTAGGCGGCCCTACGATAGACCGTGCAACCCTGACAGACCCGAAAATGGACAGAATGATAGAGAAACGTGGAGAAGACTATCCAAACATGCATGAACACCGACCCAACATGCAAGAGACTAAAAATATAATGTGATGGGCACTAGGTGTCCCACTGTGATCGCCACAAAAGGGGTGTAGATATATATTTCTCTCCTCTCCCTACTCAATGGACGATGTGTTGCGAATAAATCAATAATATCATGAATGGACCAACGAAGCACAGTGAGAGGGGGAAGAAAATAGGGAATGACCATGATCGCCACCAAAGCGCAGCACGTGACTAGCATACCATTCTTTGGAAAGGAAGGGGAGACACTCGCCTGGATGCAGCACTGGGAGGATGCGCGGTCGGTGAAGAACCGCCTTAACGATACACGGTCCTACGATAGACCGCCTAAGAGTGCTGCCGAACGCGCGGGAAGAAGAACTCCTGGAGGATGGACGGCTTTAAGTGAACCGCAGAAGGAAGAAGGGCGGTGCAGAGGATGCCGCTCGTCTCCTTGAACGGGCCTAAAGGAACCGCGCAAGCCCACCACGCCAAGAGTTGCAAAAGGGTTCACCTCCACCCTCTCCAGCCGGCCAGAGGGGATGGGCCTCATGTTAATGAAGTGCTGACCTGCAAAACAGTGTGAAGACAAAGAAGAAATACCCAGATTGGAACTAAATGACGTAGTACGTGTTCATGTAAGAAGAATCAAGCATTAATAAATGGAAAGGGGAATACCTGGGGGGTTTTAAACCCCTAGGGTGACAAAAACGTGGGTGGGTGTGTGCATGATAATGAGAAGAAAGGGGGACGTAGGGAGAAAACGATGCATGCAGTGAAGAGGAAGCGATGAAAGCTATGAAACGAAAGAACTTAAAACTGGACTACTCCCTGAACCGGAGGCTCTTATGGACGTGGAAAGCCTCCCTCCTTGGTGTTAGGTCGCTCAAAAATGTGGCAGGGCTTCGCCGTCGACCAAAATCCCCCCCCTCTTTCGACGTCCGACTACTAGGGTCTATTTATAGAGCCTATAAAGCCAGCCCCGAAACTAGGGTTTAGAGGTATTTTCAGGTTGAATTTACAAAAGATAATTCGTAGATAATATCATTATCTTCCATCCAGATGAAACGGCATCAAAAATGGTTGGTTATCCACGGAGAAATCGTTAAAACAAATCAGGGATAAAACTATGCATAAAAAGGGTGGAAATCTGTTAAAAACCCTCCATCGAAGGGATGAACGGTCTAACGATAGACCACTCAAGTCTTGAACGGTTCATTTCAGGCCGTCCAACCTATCGGTGGAAATTAAATTAACCAGATAATCAGCCCAATTATCTCTCAAACTGATCGGAACGACCGCCGTTGGACCCTGACAGATGGACGGTTCGTTGGAGGCCGTTCCACGGTAGGACGGTCCAAAACAAGCCGTTTTAGCCTTGTCGGTGATAATTCAAATAATTGGATAATTCCCTGAGAAAATTGGTATGCGTAGGACTCTGAGATATAGGCGGTTAGAATGAGCCCGTCCATTGGTTTGAACGGCCCTCATAAGGCCGCACGAAAGCCTGTCGGTGAATATCCAGAAGAACCCTAAGAAATTAGCCAAAATGTATGAACGGTTTGGGCTCAACCGCTCTAGTCCTGAACGGCTGAGGTTGGACCATTCATGCCCTGAATCGTTCAATTGACCAAAGCCGAGGCCCATTAAGCCCTGAATCAACACGGACTTCACCAAGGAAGGAGGCAACCCATAAAATGAGCCCAAGACGTGCCACAAAAATGGCCTAATGAATGATGGACAACTCAAGGCATCAACCAATGGGAGTAAGAGAAACGACTCAACTTATCAGTATAAAACGGGTGTCAACACTTACTAAATAGTATATGCTCTAATGAAGCACACAGCGAAACACTTAACCTGCACTCCCAGCAGACATAAGATCTATGCACTGGAGCTATGCCTAAGCATTCATCTAACACGAGTAGAGTCAACAGATAAGAAATTAGAGCGATATCCTAAGTATGCATCTATCGAATCAGAATAGACAAGCAAACCACAACACTCAAAAGATTTTCAGGTGGTTCGGTCTCCCAAACCAACGTCCCCCCCCCCCCACACTCAACCCGAGTGTGGATTCCTGCTGACTCACCGCTTGAACGGTTGGGCATCACAGCTTGCCTACATCAGCTGGGCCTCACAGCTTGCCATCCGCTGAGCATCACAGCTTGCTAGCCCGTTGAGCATCACAACTTGTTGTGCATCCCTTGGTTTTGATGATGACAATAGGATATGTTTGATTAATCAAGTTCTATATTGTTTCATAACAAATACAAGTGGTTTGATTGTTCCTTCAAAGTATTGGACTCATGACTATTTGATGATGACAAATAATGTTTCTGATCAACTCAATATAAATCTGATAGTTCAATTTATTTCTGATAAGTTAAGTAATTTCAGGTCCACTGAAATCCAAGTGGAATCAACAAATCAGAAGAAGTGTCAAAGGCCGCTTGTCGACCAGGGAAGTGGTTATGGTCGACCAACGAACCCAGCCAGAAACGTTTCAAGTCATCTGTCTTCTGCATGTGCCTTGGCTGTCGACCAAAGCCCCACTTCTGGTCGACCACAGAACAGCCAAAACATCAGACAGAACTGACGGCCATCTGTAATTCGCCCCTTGTCGACCAGCGACAAGGCTGTGGTCGACCACGGGGGACGCGAGTGTCAGCCAGAATGGAACCGCCATCAGGACACTGCTTGTTGTCGACCAGGGACCGTGTCATGGTCGACCACGGGCGTTATAGCGTCCAGAACCGAACTGTAACCGAATTCTGTTTTGGTTCCTTAAAACCTGCAGATGGTTGTTGCAGGTTGTTGGGCTGCTCAGGAGATAAGCTTCCGCACGGGAATCAAGGAAACAATCTTGCTTAGAAGTGGTCAAACTCGTTCTAACGATTGGATTTAAACCGATCCCTATTTTCTAGCAGATTGGCGCTCGATCTGAAAATTGAGCGGGAAGAACTTTATTCTTGAAAATAAAAAGAGCTGTATGAAGAATATAAGGCAACTAATCACGAACAAGGAAGCGGTGAGAGAGCACGGAATAGAAGCCAAGAAAGATACACACAGAAGAGGAAGAAGGAGCTCTCCACCAATCAAAAATCTGCAGAAAGGTTAAAGGCAATCTCGTTGCTGTAGAAGGAAGACTTAGCTCAAGACTGTGCGATCTCCAGCAGCAGAACAATCGAAGGCAACTGACTGGAAGATCAACAGGGAGTCTAGGCTTCTTCATAAGCGTGATCAAGTCCCAGGCTGAACACCTATTCTTCTACACACGTCAATATTCAGTCCTGTCTTTCATCACCTGTTCTTATCATCTTTTCATTTCTGATTACAATTATTGTCAAGCTGTGAGGCAGCAGAGTCAAGCTGTGTGTCAGCAGGTACAAGCTGTGTGTCAGCTGTGTTTTGGTTGAGATCAGAGATTCTCATAGTGAAGCCTTGCTTGAGTTAAGCAAGGGGTGGATGTAAGTCTCAGGAAGAGACTGAACCACCTAAAAACCTTCTGTCTTGTGGATGTGCTTGTGGTGTATGTTGCTCCTTATAATTGCTAACGTATCTGACTTCAGGATTAATCTCAAAATCAATCATTTGCTTGAGGTTATTGCGTTATAATTTAAAAAAGGGGGAAAGATCTATTCACCCCCCCTCTAGATCTATTCAGTCCGTATCCAACACGTGGTATCAGAGCCAAGTTCTCCAGATATGTGGTCTAACAACCAGGAGAGACCGGGCGGACTGAATTCTAAAAGCCTCATAGCTGAGGGGCACTCTGTAACTAGACCTCCATATTTTGATGGAACTGATTATTCTTATTGGAAAAATCGTATGCAGGTGTTCTTACGTGCGCAAGACCACGAGATGTGGAGGGTAGTGAGCCACGGACCTTTTGAGCTACCGGAAGATGAAGAAACCTGGACCAGAGAACAGGTCAGGAAATCAACTGTCAACTGGGGAGCCATGAACGTGATGCAGTGCTCACTACACCCCACAGAATTCTCAAGAGTTTCCCAATGCGCAACAGCCAAAGAAATGTGGGATCGTCTAAAGGTAATCTACGAAGGTACTTCCGAGGTAAGAGAGACAAAAGCAAATATGCTAGTCTCAGAATATGAAATGTTTAGGATGAAAAATGATGAAAGTATTTCTGAGATGTATGCCAGATTAGTACAACTGACTAATGGCTTGAAGAGCTTAGGGAAGACATACAAAGAGCAGGAATTAGTGAGGAAGATTTTAAGGTCTCTCACATCGATGTGGCATACCAAGGCCACAGTCATTGAGGACTCAAAGGATCTCACAACAATGACAGTGGATGAGTTAGTAGGATCCCTGATGGCCTATGAGGTCAATCTGAAGAGAAAGGAAGATGAGGGCAAGAAAAAGAAGCAACTTGCCCTAAAGACTAAAACAAGCACCTCTGAGGTGTCTGACAATGATGACTCATCTAGCTCAGGTGAAGAATCTGGTGAGCTAGCCATGCTTACAAGAAAATTTAAAAAATTCCTGCGGAAGGAAGGTAAAGGATTCAGAAATCCAAAGGGCATGGTAAGGAAGTCATCCCAGTTTAAATCTGATAAACATAAGGCTCCTTCTAACAAACTCATTTGCTACAATTGCAGGCAGCCTGGACATATGAAGGCTGAATGTCCAGAAGCTCCTAAGAAATCAAGCTTCAAGTGGAAAGGCAAGAAACCCAAGGCGATGATTAGCACTTGGAGTGAGGAGGAAGAGAGCAGTGAAGAGGAAACAACTTCCGAGGAAGAAGAAGGAAAGCTCTGTCTGATGGCCAAGGGAGACAACAGTGATCTTGAGGTAAGTTCCCCATTTCAAGACTTCTCTAGTTCGGATTGGGAAGCAGTATATTCAGAATTGCTTGATACTTATGAAAGAATAAGAAAGGAAAATAAACATTTGAAGAAGAAGATCAGTCAACTGAATAAAGATAGCAATTCAATAGAAAACAAAACTGAACTAGAAATGGAAATCCAGTCACTGAAAAACAAGCTGAATCAAATGGACTTAGATGAAGAAAATCACAAGAGAATGTCCGAAGAGAATGAAATGCTAAAAAATGACATTGATGAGTTAAAACTAAGAGCTCAGGAATGCGAACAGAAAACAAAGCAAACTGAAGAAAAGAACAACTCCATTAAGGAAGAAAACAGTAAGCTTCTAAAAGAGATAGAAAGAATCCAAGGTGAATTGGAAGATAAACAGGAAGCTTTGGAAAAAATGACCAAGGGCCAAGACAACTTAAATGCCGTCTTAGGAATAAAAGTAAACTTTCAAAAAGAAGGGTTAGGGTATAATCCAACAGCTAAGAAAGAATTTCAAATAAGAACTCAAAGTAAACTTGGTGGACCTAAAGGAAAAGGCCCCTTGATAAATTTGTATCAAGACGAAAGAAATAATGAAGCCAGCTCCTCTAACCAGATTAATGTCAATCCAAAAGAGAGGAAATCTGAAGGAAAAGGGACAAATCCAAATCACTCTAATAATAATGGCCACATAAGGCAGAATCAGCAAATTTACAAAAGAAATCAGACAGATAAAACTTCAAATAATATTAACGAATACAAACCTGTAAAACCAGGTGTCGGGAAACATGCTGGTCGACAACAGACCCCTCCGATGTCGACCATGAACAGACCCGCAAACAAAACTCACAGGGTTAACCAGCTGAAAAAGAATGGAAATTGGAACCCAAAAATGTGGTTTCAGAATAGAAAATCAACTAATCCAAAGCCACCTAACCTGAACAATTTAAGCAATAAAAAATTAATCTGTTCCAATAAGATTTGGGTTCCCAAGGGGCTGCTACAGCAGTTTCATGATTTCACAAGCTATCTTGGACCCGGGTACCATTGGGGTCCAAAAGTTTCTGTGTAACTTGTGATGCAGGTGTGTCTGGCAGCTATACACAACAAGTGGTACTTAGATAGTGGCTGCTCAAGACATATGACAGGAGACAAGGCAAAATTCTCCGAGCTAAACTCAAAAGATGGAGGACATGTGACATTTGGAGGAAATAACAAAGGCAAGATCATTGGGAAAGGTAAGGTAGGTAAGACATCTACAAATTGCATTGAAGATGTACTGCTAGTGGATGGCCTGGAATATAATCTTCTAAGCATCAGTCAGCTATGCGACAAAGGCCATCAAGTAGTCTTTGATTCTAAGATTTGTAAAATTCTTGAACCAAATTCGGATAAAGTTAAGTTTATGGGCAAGAGAGTAAATAATGTCTACATGATAGACTTGGATGATCCAGCCCACTCCAACTTGTGCCTCACCGCCAAGAAGGAAGACCTGACTTGGTTGTGGCACCGAAGGCTAGGGCATGTTAGCTACAGGGTGCTGCACAAATTGGTTAAGAATAAAATGGTTTCTGGATTACCTGAAATCTCTTTTGCACAGAATGTCAAAGTGTGTGAAGCATGTACCCAAGGGAAACAAACAAGGAAATCTTTCAAAAATAGAACTATAGATCAGTCGTCTAGGCCATTAGAACTTGTACACATGGACTTATTTGGTCCTACAAGGACTACTAGTCTTAGTGGAAAAAGATATGGCTTTGTTCTAGTGGATGATTTTTCAAGATTTACCTGGGTAATGTTTTTATCACATAAAAACGATGCCTTTCATGAATTTCAGGATTTTTACAGAAGAATGAAGCAGGATGGTAAGTCCAAAGTGTGTTCAATAATATCTGATCATGGGGGAGAATTTGAAAATTCAGAGTTTGATGAATTCTGCAGGAACAAAGGAATAAATCACAGGTTCTCCTCACCAAGGACGCCAGAGCAAAATGGAGTGGTGGAGAGAAGGAATCGCACACTTGTTGAAATGGCCAGAACCTTGTTGGTTGAAGCCAATCTTCCAAGAAGATTTTGGGCTGAGGCGGTCAATACAGCATGTTATATTGTAAACAGGGCAATGGTAAGACCATCTAGTGCGAAAACTCCATATGAGGTGTTCAAAGGTAAGAAGCCATCTCTAGCTCATTTTAGGATCTTCGGTGTAAGGTGTTTTATTCATAACAATGACAAGAGATCATTGGACAAATTTGAACCAAAGAGTGACCCAGGAATCTTCTTGGGATACTCTGACCGATCAAGAGCCTATAGAGTCTACAACACCAAAGATCAGCTAGTTGAAGAATCCCCACATATCACATTTGATGAAAATAATGACTTTGACAAAACTGGACAGGTAGGCAAAGATGAAGATGGGGAATTTCTGGAAGGCAAAGAGGAACCAATGGAGACTGAAGCAGAACCAAAGCAAGGTGATTCCAATGATCAACCCGAAGGAGAGATCAGCCCAGGTAACAATTCTGAAAATCTGAGATTTCTCAGAGATCATCCTCTAGACAACATCATTGGAGGAATTAATGAACCGAGGAAAACTAGATCTCAGCTTAAAACAGTTGATGAATTAGATCAGCTAGCCCTTGTATCTCAAGTTGAGCCTAAAAATGTAGAGGAAGCTTTAAGAGATGAATCTTGGATAAATGCCATGCATGAAGAATTAAATCAATTTGAAAGAAATCAGGTTTGGAAACTTGTTCCCAGACCCTCATCTCATCCTGTTATTGGAACCAAATGGGTTTATAAAAATAAGCTTAATGAAGAAGGAGTTGTTATGAGGAACAAGGCTCGGTTGGTGGCTAAGGGGTATAACCAAGAATTTGGAGTTGATTTTGAAGAATCATATGCTCCAGTTGCAAGGTTAGAAGCCATTAGGATATTGTTAGCATTTGCGGCGTCCCATGGAATTAAATTGCAGCAAATGGATGTAAAAAGTGCCTTTCTAAATGGCATTGTAAAGGAAGAAGTCTTTGTGGAACAACCCCCTGGTTTTGAAAATGATGATCTTCCTAATCATGTCTTTAAACTGCATAAGGCTTTGTATGGTTTAAAGCAGGCTCCTAGGGCATGGTACGACAGACTGAGTTCATTCCTCACCAAAAAGGGCTACACAAGAGGTAAAATTGATCAAACATTATTCTCCAAGACCCAAGGTAAGAATATACTAATTGTGCAAATCTATGTGGATGATATTGTGTTTGGATCCACTGAAGCTTCATTATGTACTGAATTTGCAAATCTAATGACCAATGAGTTTGAAATGAGTTTAATGGGTGATTTACAGTTTTTTCTTGGATTGCAGATCGTACAATGTAGAGAAGGATACTTCATAAATCAATCCAAGTACATAAAGGAGATGCTGAAGAAGTTTGGCATGGAAAGCTGCAAACCAATTGAGTCACCCATGGGTACAAATGCAACATTGGAAGCTGATGTAAAAGGTAACATGGTAGATGCCAAGAAATACAGAGGTATGATCGGGTCCCTGCTATATCTAACTGCTTCAAGGCCAGATATTCAGTTTAGTGTATGCATGTGTGCTAGATATCAGTCTAGCCCTAGAGAATCACATTTAGGGGCTGTCAAGCGTATCCTTCGATATATTGCCGGCACCCAAGAATTGGGTTTATGGTATCCTACTTACTGCAAACTAGACTTGATTTCATATTCAGATGCTGATTATGCTGGTTGCAAAATTGATAGGAAGAGTACTAGTGGTTATTGTCAAATATTAGGTGGATGTTTAATATCATGGGCTTCTAAAAAATAGCATTCTGTGGCACTCTCCACTGCTGAGGCTGAGTATGTCGCAGTAGGGAACTGTGGTACACAGGTTTTGTGGATAAAACATCAACTCCAAGACTACAATGTAGATCTTGGATGTGCACCTATTTTCTGTGACAACACTAGTGCTATTAATTTGTCTAAAAACCCCATTCAACACTCTAGGACAAAACACATTGAGATCCGTCATCACTTTCTAAGAGATGAGGTCTCCAAAGGAAATTTCATGCTTCATTTTGTAGAAACTGAAAAACAACTGGCAGACATTTTCACAAAACCCCTTAACAATGACAGATTTTCAACTCTAAGAAGGGAGTTAGGAATTTGTAGAATTTCTCCTGAAAATTCTTGAAATAATCATATTCTTGTGTACACTGCATAGATTCTGTCATTTCTGTCTAAGTTATAGGTCTCTAGTATTGGTCAAGTTTTTGAGCTTGGAAGTCTTGTGTCGGGTGCTACTTCAGCAAGCTCTGCAGAACCCTGGTCTTTCTACGGATTACCTCCTGTGGTCGACCACAGACAAGGCGCTGGTCGACCAAGGCATCAGGACAGGAAATAGTTAGCTCTGGGACTTCGCAGCTGTCGACCACAGGCGATCCAACGGTCGACAACAGGTTTGTCAGAACGCAGTCTTCTTAACAGGCAGGTTCTGTGTCAGCACAGAGGTCGACCACAGGCCACTCCATGGTCGACAAAGGACCTGAAAAAGGGAAATTAGATCTAGTCAGGGTGCTGGCTTTGGTGGGAAATCTTCTGAACTTTTTGGACTCTGAGCTCAGTTTTGCTTTACTCACTCATCCTTGTTCACACTTCCTATTCCTTGTGTCTCTATATCTCTTTGTGGCCAACTTATTGCTTTCTATCTTCAGCACGGACTCATAAATTGAGGGGGAGAAAAAGTGTAAACTCATTCCTTGATAAAACATTGAAAAACCTAACCATATCCTTCAATAAAATCACCAAGGTAATCATTAAGAGTAGAGGTTGAGTGTAGTAATGAGAATTTGAACTGTACTACTGCAATAAATTCAAACCATAACTATGACTCTGTCACAAGATTTTGAGGACTTATGATTTTTAGTAATGAGACTGTTTCTCTACCTGTGTTTGTGCTGAACAGTAAAAGTAAACTTAAATTTAACATGTATGTACATGGAATACGCCATAATTCTGCCTTCATGGTAGAGCAATGGATTGAGGTCTGAGAAACTACTGTTCTTCATCTCAAAGCAAAAAATTAGCTGAAAAATAGATGGGAGACCAGTGTGTCATGAAGATCCAATCTAACTCTGCTGATATTGATTGGGCATACTGAGTAACTGGGGATATTGGCGTCTGATAAACGTATATCCTCACGGATAAAAGGTGTGTCCCAGTCATTTGTGGAATGGTTAGGCATGCTAAGTAGCCGGGGTTTCTGGCGTGTACAAAGCGTGTCTCCTCGTGTAGAAAAGCATGTGATCAACCTGACCACAGCTCTCAAATGATTCAAAAAGAAAAATTTAAAGCATCACAAAGGCAGAGAAAATGGTTGACCTAAAGCATAGCATGCAAATAAAAGTACAAAACACTGTTCAGCTAGCATAGTTAGTCCAATTATCTCTTGAAATATATTATAAGTTCAAGGAGCCATGTGAAAGAAATTGGATATGGGGAGTCAATTTATTGGTGCAATACTTTCAAATTCATTGAACTACAATACCCACTCTATTTGGTCACAAGGTGGTCTTTGCATAAGGGTGGAAAGGTTCCATAAGTGTTCTATTAAAGAAAGGGAGTACACTTTAATATCTTCCAAAAATTTGAGTTATGCTGATTAAATCCTGACCGCTCGTTTTCTGCATCGTGATGGTTCACTATCCTAGTTTTTTTTTATGATCTTCTTTTTGCTGTTGACAAAGGGGGAGATAGGACTTTATGTGTCATTGTGTGTCTGGTTGTGTCTAGATGTGTGTCTAGATGTCAAGTTTACTTTGTCTACGTGTCCTTAGTGTCTTTATCCTTTTTGAGTCACTCATGTAATTAGTGCTATAGTTTTTGAAAGGCACATCAAACGAATTGTCTGAATGAAATCTGTGCTATGATAGCCTTGAATGCAATATCAAATGAATTTTATAGTCTGTTGTTTGTCACAATGACTCATGGTTGTCATCATCAAAAAGGGGGAGAATGTTGTGCATCCCTTGGTTTTGATGATGACAATAGGATATGTTTGATTAATCAAGTTCTATATTGTTTCATAACAAATACAAGTGGTTTGATTGTTCCTTCAAAGTATTGGACTCATGACTATTTGATGATGACAAATAATGTTTCTGATCAACTCAATATAAATCTGATAGTTCAATTTATTTCTGATAAGTTAAGTAATTTCAGGTCCACTGAAATCCAAGTGGAATCAACAAATCAGAAGAAGTGTCAAAGGCCGCTTGTCGACCAGGGAAGTGGTTATGGTCGACCAACGAACCCAGCCAGAAACGTTTCAAGTCATCTGTCTTCTGCATGTGCCTTGGCTGTCGACCAAAGCCCCACTTCTGGTCGACCACAGAACAGCCAGAACATCAGACAGAACTGACGGCCATCTGTAATTCGCCCCTTGTCGACCAGCGACAAGGCTGTGGTCGACCACGGGGGACGCGAGTGTCAGCCAGAATGGAACCGCCATCAGGACACTGCTTGTTGTCGACCAGGGACCGTGTCATGGTCGACCACGGGCGTTATAGCGTCCAGAACCGAACTGTAACCGAATTCTGTTTTGGTTCCTTAAAACCTGCAGATGGTTGTTGCAGGTTGTTGGGCTGCTCAGGAGATAAGCTTCCGCACGGGAATCAAGGAAACAATCTTGCTTAGAAGTGGTCAAACTCGTTCTAACGATTGGATTTAAACCGATCCCTGTTTTCTAGCAGATTGGCGCTCGATCTGAAAATTGAGCGGGAAGAACTTTATTCTTGAAAATAAAAAGAGCTGTATGAAGAATATAAGGCAACTAATCACGAACAAGGAAGCGGTGAGAGAGCACGGAATAGAAGCCAAGAAAGATACACACAGAAGAGGAAGAAGGAGCTCTCCACCAATCAAAAATCTGCAGAAAGGTTAAAGGCAATCTCGTTGCTGCAGAAGGAAGACTTAGCTCAAGACTGTGCGATCTCCAGCAGCAGAACAATCGAAGGCAACTGACTGGAAGATCAACAGGGAGTCTAGGCTTCTTCATAAGCGTGATCAAGTCCCAGGCTGAACACCTATTCTTCTACACACGTCAATATTCAGTCCTGTCTTTCATCACCTGTTCTTATCATCTTTTCATTTCTGATTACAATTATTGTCAAGCTGTGAGGCAGCAGAGTCAAGCTGTGTGTCAGCAGGTACAAGCTGTGTGTCAGCTGTGTTTTGGTTGAGATCAGAGATTCTCATAGTGAAGCCTTGCTTGAGTTAAGCAAGGGGTGGATGTAAGTCTCAGGAAGAGACTGAACCACCTAAAAACCTTCTGTCTTGTGGATGTGCTTGTGGTGTGTGTTGCTCCTTATAATTGCTAACGTATCTGACTTCAGGATTAATCTCAAAATCAATCATTTGCTTGAGGTTATTGCGTTATAATTTAAAAAAGGGGGAAAGATCTATTCACCCCCCCTCTAGATCTATTCAGTCCGTATCCAACACAACTTGCTATCCAAGGTAACCACCTTGCCTGTTGAGCATCACAACTTGCTCTGCTGACTCACAGCTTGAAGTTCAAAGATAAACGAAAAGAACAAAGGAAAATATGAAGCAAAACCACTGCAACGGAAAGCTGGAAATGAAACACAGAATTTAGCTCTCGTAGGAGCAAGTCTGGATTGTATCTAATCTAAATGCCAGGAAGACAGATCTTCAACGATTGCTTCACACTCATCAACTCCTCACTCTCATTTTCTTTCTCTACCTCTTTCTCAACCTCTTAATCTCTTCCTCTTCTTCTGCTTCTTTTTCTCTCACGCTCTGCTCTTCCTCTCTTCAGCTCTACTCTTCTTCTGATCTTTTCAATTCGTTCTAGGTTCGCACCTTTTTTTGATCGCCGGAGAAAGATTTTATACGGCTTCAGCCTAGGACCCATGAGCTCACGCATTGGATGTATGGAGGAAACACTCCCGCCAAGAGATTTCTGGAAGCTCTTAGCCACGTGTCAGATTCTGAGTACTGTAGCTTTCCACGTGGCAGCTCTTTTCAGGGACAATTAGCCTTGGATCACGTGCCCTCCTTAAAGGTCACGAACAGTTGTCCTATTAGTATGTTAGAATATATAACGGGTAGTCAGGTATATGAAAAATGTGTACAAACTTTGTAAGTGTAGGATACCAAGGATGCACAAACCCAAAGTGTCATAAACATATCATGCACAGACCTTGTATGTGCAAGGACCAATGATTGAATTGACTTATATACAATGAGCGTAGCATGCTCAGACCTTATAGTGATTAGTATGCACAGACTAGATAGCATATGAATAGATCTGCACAGACTCTAAGTGCCAACAAAACAACCATGCACAGACTTATATAGTCATTGCACATACTTAATATGAGTGCAGAACTAAGTGATGCGCAGACTACGTGTATGCATAAGCAATGAATGCACCGACTTGGTTAGCTCAAAACAGGACTTGCACTGACTTAGTTATGCACATGCGAGACTTGCACATACCTCAATCTGCCTGAGCCAAGTATGCACAGACCTACTATGGTTGTAGGGCAGAAAGATGCACAGACTACATATGTAGCATAAAGCAGAGTCTGCACCGACTATATGTACAGTAGACAAAAACCTGCACCGACTGCAATATGTCTAATGACAGAATCTGCACCGAGGCAAAACTGCACCAAGGCAAACCTTGCACCGACTTCATAGATACTCAAGAAAACATGCACCAATCTTATGCTCGCAGCAAACTATATGCACCGACCTTGTGTATGAGTGGCCAAGGGAATGCACCGACTTGGTGCGCATAAAGCATACCTTGCACCGACCTAGATGCACTTGATCAGCGACATGCACTGACTTCAATTTGCTGACCAGATATGCACGGACTTCAGTGAGCACTAAGATAAGTATGCAAACAACTAGAACTGCACCGACCTCAACAGAAGTGCACAAATGACCAATCGAAGAGCAAATGTGCACGGTCCCTCAATGCGTGAATCAGAATGTCGACTCAAGGTGTCGACTCTTACCATATGCACAGGAGCAGTGAATATGCATGGACCCTCTACATATGCAAATGAAGATATGTGTGTGCCGGCAACCTGTATGATGAAATGCAAAGCGTGCATGCACTATGATGAAGTTCTATGCAACATAACATATAAAAACTAGATTCATAAGCAATGTCTTATGTTATGATTATTCAATCTTTCATGCAAACACATGATGACTTATAGTGTTTGTTATCATCAAAACCACAAGGACACAACAAAGAGGGCAGATAGGGTATTTCAAGAAAGGACTATGTCCTTTGTGGCCTTGCTGGCTTTCCTTTTATTTCTTCGTTTCCTTTTCTTTTCTTCGGTTGGCACTTGCCCCCAAAACAGGCTGCCGTCCTCGTCTGATGCTTTGTCAGCTTCCTGCTCCTACTTTAATGAGAGCTATTCTAATTCCTGCCACGGGACATAATCCCGTACCAGTAAAGGCTCCAATTCGGGCTGTACATATTCATCCAACCCATTTATATAGTCTTGCAGCCGCCTGGCTTCTTGACTAAGTTCCTTGACCATTGGCAATGGAGTCTGTCTTCTCTGGTTGTGTGTAGGTATTTGATGCTTGTAGGTGGATCGGCCCAAACAGGTGCTGCCATTGGCAGAGTGGGTCGTGGTGTGACGCCATGGATTTGCACTCCCATTTTCAGGTGAGATGTGCCTTTCTTCTTGGTTTTTGTAGGGACTTTCTGCCATCCCTCTTGTTCTTTTATTGGTGTTAGGAAGTAGGCCTAATAAGCATGTTGAGTGCTGGCTTCCGTGACCTCTTCAGGCAACGCCTGATATAGAGAGACCATGTTGACCACAACTCTTCTCAGAGGCGGTTCATGAGGTTGTGGAGGGTCAACCTTGTACTCCTCCAAGTCTATTTCTTCTTTCTTGACCATGCCTTCAATGATGTCCTTTAAAATATAGCAGTCTTCAATTGGGTGCCCCAGCATCTGGTGATAGGGGCAGAACCTTGGGCTGTCTTTTCTTTTCAAGTCTTTCGACCTTTTCAGTTCGGGCAAGGTAACCTTATTATATTGGGTCACCCAGTCAAACAAAACCTTGGTCTTTTCTTTCGGGAAGGAGTAGGCCTTCTTCATTTTATCCCGGAGTGAGGGACCCTCTCGGTCATCTTCGATTTTAGTAGGCTAAGGGGTAGCTGCCTTCTTCCCTTTATCTTTTTGTTGTTCAAACGACTTGATGTCAAGAGTGTTTGCTTCTTTAGGCGTTGAGCGCCACTCCGCCGTTTTTGCCTTCTGTGCAGTGGCGGCAGTTGATACAGGGGCAGGTCTTACCAGAAAGGCTTCCACCTCAGCCACGACATTATTCAGACGGTCGAATGACCGGATTTCCATTCCAATCATTTTTTTCAGTACCTCTCTCCTGAGGTTCTGTTTACAGATTTATACGACGTCCTCCTGGTGCGGGGGCCGCTTGCATCTCATTTCGAGGTTCCTCCACCTCTTAATGTATTCAAGGGCTGTTTCATCTGCCCTTTGTTTTGTTGAGTAGAGCTCGGCCATTGTGACCTCCCTCTAAGTGACATGGAATCTTTCTCTGAATTTCTTCTGCATATCCGGCCAGTCGTTGATCGACCTGGCTGAGAGACTGGAATACCATTCAAATGTGAGCCCCGTCAACAAGGACCCGAAAAATTTCAACATATATGACTCGTCGGTGGCCAGATCGCCCATGACGGTCATGTAGTAAGCGACATGTTCCTTCGGGGATCCCTTCCCGTTGAACTTGTCGAACTTAGGCGGCTCGCTGACCCTAGGAGGGAGTCGCTTAGTAGCATGATGTGGTCGGTATGGCACCCGATAGGCATCAAATGCGACATAGTCGCCTTCACTTTGCTCAGCAAGCTTCGGCTCGATCATCATTTCCACCATCAACTTGTTCACGACAATCGGATCGACCGGTTCTGGATAGAATTGCGCTGGCTGAAGATAAGGGGTGACCAAGGCGGTTGCCTGTAGAGGAGGACGCAGTAGTGGAGGCGCTTGGTGCACCTTACTGGCGGCATCAGAGGCTGTGGTGGGCCCTGCTGAGTGGTCGCCAAGCTGGGCTCTACCGGTTGGGGCAAGGTATAAAGTGGTGGGAAGTCGCTTGGGTTGAAGGCTCCCCGTGACGATTCAGTCTGCATCTCAGGCTGCTTGGAAGCTGAGGCTTGCTCCCTCTTTTCCATTAGCTGCTTCTTTAGAAGCTCTATCTCCTGCTGATATCTCTGGAGTATCATCAACACCGACGGGTCCATGGCTGCCGTGGTGGGGATGGCTTCTGTCATTTCCCTTGATGCACCTTCAGGTGGGGTATCTAGCAGCGCTTCCTCTTCCTCTGTTGTCACCACGTTTGCAGTCAACACGGTGGACCCATCAATTAGGACTTGCTTTCCTTTCGACGCGGCCAGCATTTCCCTTGCTGCTTCTGTTCTTCGAGTGTTCACCTCGGGTCTTTCGGCTAATCGAGCCAGCTCCTGAGGTTCCTCAGGCAGTCTTCCATATCAGCCAGACACCCCAGCCATAATGCAAGTAAAGACTTGCATTCCTTTCTTTCGACAATCTACCCTCCTCTCTGGATGTCCAGGGAAGGTTAGTCTCTCGAAGACGGAGACTCTTCTTTCCTCTTGATGAAGAGGAGTGGCTTTATCGGCTTTGATCTCTAAGCCATCTTCATATCTATTATCGTCAACTGAAGACGTCATTCCTCTTTCTTCTTCTTCTTCTTTGATTGCCATTGGTGGACAATCACCTTCTCTTGCCATGGCTGCTTGCAACAGCCGCTGCTGGCCCAGCGAGGGGTTGCCCATACCCCTGAAGTAATTTCTGACCATGCTGGTCAGTTCTTCTTGCCCTAGCCCCTGATGCAGGACTGGGGATGGTTGTCGACCTCCAGTCGGAGGGATATAGGCCAGCCAAGCTATTTCGGTAGGTTGTTCAAATCTTTTCCCTGCTACGGGGATATCAGGTTTTCGGGCACACGCCCTAAAACTTGTGCGGTGAGGAGGATCCGCAATAGACTCTTCTCTTCTTGGGGCTAATGCCCTCTTATTCTTCTTCTTCGCCTGGGCGGGCTTGAGGTGGTAGTAGACAGGCGCCTCTCAGAGAGCAAGTTGGACCCTCTTAGGGACCCAAACTTGTTTAAAATTCTTAGGCCTTAGGGCCAGCTCCCCTCGGCCTCGGCGGCCTTCTTCCTCTTTCTCTGCCCTCCTCCCGGAAAGAGCCTGGAAGGAGTTGCGGGTCGGCACAGCGGCAACCACCCGGTTTGGAATTGCTTGGGCCTCACGTCCGTCTAGGAAGATCCGGACACCCCCAATCAGGATAGATTTTCCGGACACTGACAATCATCCAGTCATAGGGACAATAGTTCTTCGGCGGGAACTCCTCTAGTAGGGATTCCAGGGCCGGTAGTGGTATGTGGGGCGAGCCCCTTAGGCCACATGATATACCATGCAGCTAATCAACTGAGTCTGTCCTATCGCCAGACTCCTACAGCTTCGGGCAGTTTGGGCCCTTGTCTTCATAGCAGCTCCCTGCTCGGTCGGCTCTGGCAGTTCGACCTCCAGTAAGTCAGCGAAGGCTACCCCTAGGAAGTTGGGGAAGCTGACCACCAGTGGGAAGGAACCAAAAACTGTCGGCACTGCCAGGTACCCATCAACATCATGGCTGGCCACGATCTCAGGGCCAAAGGTCAGCGCAGCGAATCCAGCAGCCATCATCACTTTTTCCTACAAAACAGAATAAGCAAACGATCAGCATTCTTTGGGAGGGCCTCGGGGCTCGTTAATCTCGGTAAAGAGATGAGAGGAGAACTTGGTCCCACTGGGCGTGCCAAGCTATTTGTGGGGGATGAGATTTTTTTATTAAAGATATTTTATTATTATTGATTTATTTGGTTTATTTATTAAGGGTTTATTTGCATAAGGCGTGCCAGTCACTGAGTGACGAGTTTATTATGCGCTCAATCTGACTTGGGTCGGGCGAAAGTGAGATGCGTGTCGGGACCGAAAGTCCGCCATACCATAAATGCTATGACATTAATTACATCCTGCAATAAGGAGGAAAACCTCTGATTAATTACCGAGATAACGAGCCTATTCGAGGCTGAAATAGAATGAAAGAGAATGCATGTGATGATGAAGCCTTTAAGGCCGCATGGAATGATTCATTGATCGTTTTCTTAATCATGCAGGGCGGACATAATTCATTAAGTTCGAGCCTTCGATACGGGGTGGAGGACGTTGGTCTGAAGACCACCATCACGCATAGCCAAGACTTCCAGTCGAGCATGACCCGGCCTTCTGTCGATGCCATTTGATATACCGAGGTCTCGTTCAGGCAAGCATGCATTAACGAGACACATAAGAATGCATGTCGATATCTAATGCATAAATTAACAAATGCATAATGACAGGTGATTTCAACTTGAAGAGTTACTTTTTATTTGATTTATAGTTGATTACATTGACCGACACCAGCCGGGGAAGGCGAGGGTTGGCTCGAGAATGAGAGAGAAGTTAAAACGGCACGAAAGATGCATTTTATTTAAAACCAGCGTGGGGTAGCGTAGGTATCAGGGTTTTACGGTGCGGGGTAGCATAGGAATATAGGTTAAAATGGTGCGGCGGGGGAAGTGGCCTTAACCGGCGCGCCCCGCCTAGGGCACGTCGGATTAGGGCGCGCCGGGTGGTGGTAAAATAAAGATTGATGAGCCTACGAGGGGCATACAACCCATGGCCACCACCATTCCCTTCAGGATACTGGGTTTAGTGTTGGGCGATAAACCCTATTAATATTCACCTCTAATGGCTCAAGAGGGAACATTCCATAAATGGACATGCCCCTAAGAACCGATGGTGACTCAGAAACATCGATAAGAATGTTCCCCTTCCCCGGGCTATTAGACCATCATGTATAGGGATAGTAAAACACAACATTATTCATGCACAGTAAGAAGTAGTAATCAAACCATTAGACCACCTAGGATCGGTTATATGCCTAAAAGAGTTAGCCAATCAGCTAGTCAGTAGGTTAGCAGATTAGCATATTCACTGGTTAGCATACAGACTGAGCGATTGAAAGGAGCAAATGATCGAATAGTGGAAGGGGATCCCGCAGCACAAACCGCCATGATAGAGAGAACCCTCTCACGCACATAGACTTTAGGGATGGCTCTTTTCTCCCTAACCCACGGCTATGGATAGGGAGACACTAAGAAGCCATTCCCATGGCCAAAGGGAAGTGTACCTATATACACGCCTCTGGCATTGAGAAACATGTGGGCATACAGGGCATGGATGCGGTCTATAGAATAGAACGGATCCCGTGGAGGGAAGTTGTTATTATAGCCCTCTTGGGTAACCCAGGGCACGTTCAACACCGGCGAGGAGGAAATCCGCACGATGACAACACATGACGAAAGGTGGAATGCATTCAAAGAAAGAAGCGCAAGGGAGTGCATACACATGTTGGAATTTCATTCATACTCAGAGCTAATCACATAACCTAGAAGGGACACGAGGTTACATATTACGATACGGCTTGGCGTTGTCGCACAAGGCCGATCAAATCCCCAGATCAAACAAGAAAGAGGGATAGGGAAAGTAGAAATCAGAAAAGCAACGAGCTCATATCATCGCCCGTTCATTCCAGAGCCACAGAGGAGTGGATTTACAAAAGGGGTAGAAGAGAAGGGCAGAAAGGATGCTTCGCCACCCACCTCAAGCTTTCACTACGAAAAAATAGAGTATCATAGACAGAGAAGGGATCTTCTTCTCTGACGGCGGGCTCCTCCAAGCAGACGGACGAGAAGACCGAGCGGATGGAGGTTCTCTCAGAGATACCCCTTTCTTGTTCCCAAAGCCTCTTTTCCCTCGGATGATTGGCTCTCTCTCCCTTCAATTCTCTTCGATCCTTTTTTTCCGTCTCTCCCTTATTTTGGCTGATGATTGGCTTATATAGCCTGGCCAATGCATAATCCTTCTCCGGCGTGAGAAGTGCGTGCCGGGAAGGAGGCTCCAGGTTGCATTTGCGCACCGGGAAGAGGGCGTGCTGGAAAGGGGGGGCGCGCCGAAAAGGACGGCGTGCCGGATTAAGCCCATCCATCGTGTTCGTTCGACACGAGGTAGACAGTGGGCCCTGGACAGGCTCTGGGAGTTACTGTGTGTCTTCATCTCGCCCTGGCCTTGCAAAATTACAGCGGGAATAATTGACAAAGCTTTCAGGCCACTGAACGGCTGCTTTCGAAACCTCGTGCATCTTCAGCTCGGACACGCGGGTTTTCGCTGACATGGCCTTTGGCACAGTGGTTCGTGCCACTGGCTCGACTTAACCTGCATTGGCAGCTTTCTCGGGGAGTGGGATACTACCCGGGGTGCTTTCGCCTTGACTGGGTGGTCATTCGGTTACTAACGGATCTAATTTGCTGAGAGGCCGTACCCGTGCCGGGTTGTCCGGGACTTCTGCTGTGACGACCCGGAGATCAGGATACCGATATATCGATACCAAGAACTGGGGAAGCCACCCAAGAGGCTGATGAGGCCCCTGAAGGGTTAGTATGTTTGCTGAGGAGGCGCACAACGAATTGGAATCACATGCAAGCGCAGGTTAATTATATGGAAAGTTAAAGATTTGTGCGGAAGCAAGTTCAAAATATCAGAGTGATAAACAGTAAATACACGAGTCCAGATTCACAAAGAAAGTCCCAAAAGAACAACTACACGGGGCATACCCCGATAAAAAGTTCCCAAAAAGGACTGTCGAACTATCGTTGGCACTCTACAAGCGATCCCAAAAAATGCGGGAACCACAGTCAATGGGAGGCTACGGCTGCTCACCTGAAAGAAGAAGGAGTGAGTCACACCCAGACTCAGTAGGGGTCACGTGGATCCCTACCTCGAACTAACAAGCAGGCATGCAAACATAAAGCAGTTGGAGCATGCATTTAATGTAGTAAACATGCACTGGCATAACTAACACAAGTGTAGCAAAGCTGTAAAGCCTAACTAACAGTCAAAACAGCTAACTATATGCCAATACAAGTGTATACATTACCGTCTGAAGCTAAATCTACCAGTAGAAAGAATCCCAACTACTCCAAGTGACTAGAGACCGCAGAAGGTACCCACTAGAAATCAAGGACCATAAGCGTCCACTGACGGCTTACACTGTGTCTCAAGGAACTCGCAAGTCAGGCTGACAACAAGCGAGAGGTGTAACAGTACTGAACCAAGAACTAGTCAGAGTAACACTCGTCAGTGTCAGTCCAGGCCTCGACCACGTGTGCACACACTGACTCCTGCCTAGAGCCAGGGCTCTAGCTAGTTCCCCCCCCCCTAGGACGCTACGGTAAAGAGTCGGGGGCCCGCGATGACTAGCTTACAAACCGCTCGACGGGTACGCCCTTCCACCTTTGCCAGGCGGAGCGACACTGAAAGTCTCAGGGCTAATTCTAGTGGTTCCATCATAAGGAAAGTGGAAGTACTCTACCGGGATCTAAAAGTGCGCCATTGTTTATAAAATAACTTAAACATATCGGTTATGCAACATGAAATGCATTAGAAGGTGAACCGACCATCTTTTGGAATGCTAGAGGGTGTGACGGTCTAGCCCAGACCGTTACAGAGTGTGACGGTCTAGGGTAGGTGCGTTACGTCACTGTAACACGCCAACCGGGGGCCGTCACGCTCACCCGAGACAACTTCCCCACACCCAGGGTACAGCAATGCGTAACGCACCAGGGGCAGTGCGTTACATGACTGTAACGCACCCCCTTAGGTGCGTTAGAGGCACCCGAGGCTAAGCCACAGAAACACAGAAGCACAGGGTGTGGCGGTCCAGGGTAGGGGCGTTACACTGATGTAACGCACCATCCGAGGCTGTTACACCCACCCGAGGGAGAAACTACACACAGGTATCAGGGAAATGTAACGCACCTAGGCTAGTGCGTTACAACGCCCTAACGGTCCCATCTAGGTCCGTTAGGTGGACCCTCCACCCAGCTACCCAGAAGCTGTGACGCACCAGAGCGGGGCCGTCACAGTCACGTAACGCACCGAGTCGGGTGCGTTACGCATGTGACGGTCGCTGGGATGACCGTCACACGAGCTGGGTTGCGAGTATGTTCGTATTGAAACCGAAACATCCCCCGATCGGCCAAAATCAACGGGGCTCGCACTAAAAACTTGCTCCCTGTTCATGCACACATCCATAACAACAACTGAACACTAGGAAACATAAAAACAAAGCCCAAGGAGTGATTTTTCATGAATTTGAGCTAAATCACACTAACATGAGGATTTCACCGGAAATGGAGAAAACGGCCGTGCATGGCGGTGCAAATGGTCTCCAGACGATCCTAGTCAGGTAAGGATTCCATCCCCCTACCTCGTTCAAGCCGAAAGTAGACGACAGGCCGCATGCAAGGGCGTAACCTTCACCCTCCTCCTCGCCCCGTCCCATCTCCTCGGGCCACGATCCATGCCGAGGTGGGCGTCAACGCGCTCCACTTGTCGCCACGAGTCCAACGGCGCCCTCCACGTCACGATCCGTCGCCGTCTCGCCCGCTTGCCCTGGAGAGAGGGAGAGAGATCGTGAGGAAGAGGGGGAGAGGAAATGGGGAGAGGGAGATCGAGAGGGTGGAGAGGGGGAGTATGGTGGCAACGTGGGGAGGGGAGAAAAAAAGGGTTAAAAACATTTTTTTTGAAATAAAGCCACCATTTGCAAAAAGACCCCCAACTCACCAAAATTAGGGAAATGCCCAATAAAGCCCATAAACATATAACTCAATCTGAATAAATACCAGAAAATTGCCTAAAAATCTGGAAAAATGGTCGAGGTTCGCGGAATAAATTCTAAACCCGAACCATCAAAGATCCGTTAAGACACGGGCCTTACAGTCCCTCCCTCCTAATAAAAATTTCGACCCTGAAATTCAATAAGGAGAACAAAGAGGAAACTTCAAAGGAATCATACCTCAAGTGAACAAGAAAGGAAAACGCTGTCTCATCTCATCTTCACGTTCGCAAGTAGCTTCGTTGCCCGAGTGACGTTTCCAGACGACCTTAACCAGCGGAATCACTTTACTTCTCAACCGTTGCTCATGACGGTCTTCAATTCTGATGGGATACTCTGGTGTAGCAGTCACTTCTGGCCAAATAGCATCATCGAGGACATGAGATGGATCAGAGACATATTTCCTCAACTGGGAGACGTGGAACACATCATGAATAGCTTGCATTGCCGCTGGTAGCTGAAGCCGATAAGCCACCTGGCCCATACACTCCACAATACGGAATGGACCAATATACCGTGGACTGAGCTTCCCACGATTCCCAAATCTGGAAACACCCTTCATCGGAGATACTTTAACGAACACCATATCTCCAGGTTCAAACTGCAGTGGTCGCCTACGCTGATCCGCATAGCTCTTCTGTCGACTCTGAGATGTCAACATTTTCTGCCTGATCAGATGGACCACATCATCACACTATTGCACCATGTCAGGTCCTGTCAAAAGCCGGTCACCGGCATCAAACCAGTTCAAAGGGGTACGACAAGGATGACCATATAGTGCTTCATAAGGTGCCATGCCGATACTGGAGTGAAAACTATTATTATAAGCAAACTCCACAAGTGGCAAATGCTGACCCCACGAACCCTGCCACTCAAGGCAACACGATCTTAGCATATCTTCAAGAGTCTGAATCGTCCTTTCAGATTGACCATCAGACTGCTTATGATAAGCTGAAGAAAAAGCTAACTCAATGCCCAAGGCCTTCTGGAAACTGCGCCAGAAGCCGGAGGTAAAACGTGGGTCATGATCTGACACAAGTGAGACTGGAACACCATGCAGTGGCATGATTATTTCAATGTACAGGTCGGCCAATCTCTGCATACTCCAGGTAACTTTAATCGGCAAAAGTCTAGCTATCTTAGTCAATCTATCAAATAACAGCCAGATTCCGTCAAAACCCTACGAAGTCCGAGGTAAACCCACCACAAAATCTGTAGTGACATGATCCCACTTCCATTGCGGAACTTCCAACGGCTGAAGCAATCCACCTGGCTTTTGGTGTTCATCTTTCACCTGCTGACAAGTTAAGCACTTGGAAACAAACACAACCACATCTCGCTTAATGCCTGGCCACCAGAACTGCCTTTTTAGATTCTGATACATCTTGGTAGTGCCGGGGTAAATAGCAAAACGGGATCCGTGAGCCTCGCTCAGAATTGCATTTCTCAACTCTTCAACAGTTGGAACATATAACCAGCCACGAAAACTGACAACCAGCTCATCATCAAATTCAATGTCATGCATCGATATGACGCGGGTCAAATCAGAATCATCCTGTTGGGCCTCTCTAATCTGCTGATATAGAGTTGAAGACATGGCCAAACTAGCACACACAGCTGCCACTGGATCAGTAGGAATGTCCATGCTAACCGCCTCACTAGGAAGTTGTTCCCACAATTTCCATTCTTGAAGTAATAGCTGACAGACTTGTACTTTCCTGCTCAGAGCATCAGCCACAACATTCATTTTACCTGGCTGATAGGAGAGTGTAAAGTCATAGTCCTTCGTATATTCCATCCATCGGCGCTGTCTGAGATTGAGGTCCTTTTGAGAGAACACATACTGTAAACTATGGTGATCTGTAAAGATCTCAAACTTTTTACCATACAGATAGTGCCTCCAGATTTTCAAAGCCAAGATCACTGCAGCAAGTTCTAAATCATGAGTCGGATAGTTCTCCTCATGCTGTTTCAACTGTCGGGATGCATAAGCAATAACTTTACCATGTTGCATCAATACTGCTCCAAGGCCAACCCGAGAAGCATCTATGCAGACCATAAATCCGCCCGAGCCAGAAGGTAACACCAGCACTGGAGAAGAAGTGAGTAGCCTTTTCAATTCATTAAAGTTCTGCTCACATTGATCTGACCAGACAAAAGGAACATCTTTACGAGTCAGTCTAGTCATTGGTGCTGTAATCTTCGCAAAGTCTTGGATGAACCTGCGGTAATAACCTGCAAGGCCTAGAAAACTTCTGATCTCTGTCACTGTCCTCGGTCTCTGCCATTGAAGAACAACCTCAATCTTAGCTGGATCCACTGCGACTCCATCACCAGAAATCACGTGGCCTAGAAAATGAATTTTCCGAAGCCAGAACTCACACTTACTAAATTTAGCAAAGGGCTCATGGTCTCGTAGAGTCTGCAACACGATCCTCAAATGCTGTGTATGTTCTTCCTTAGAAGCCGAATAGACAAGAATATCATCGACAAAGATTACAACAAATTGGTCCAAATATGGCCGAAACACACGCTACATTAAGTCCATAAAAGCTGCATGAGCATTGGTCAACCCAAAAGGCATAACCAAAAACTCAAAATGGCCATACCGTGTGTGGAAAGTAGTCTTTTCAACATCAGATTCTCGGATTCTCAACTGGTAATAACAAGAACGGAGATCAATCCGAGAAAAGATAGAGGCAGACTGTAACTGATCAAACAAATCATCGATCCTGGGCAAAGGATACTTGTTTTTGATAGTCACCTGATTCAACTGCCTGTAGTCAATACACAACCTCAGGCTCCCATCTTTCTTCTCCACAAATAGAACAGGAGCACCCCAAGGAGAAAAACTGGGTCGGATATAACCCTTATCTAGCAACTCAAGCAACTGCACCCGCAGTTCTTTCAATTCAGCTGGAGCCATCCGATACGGTGCCTTGGCCAAGGGTGCCATACCTGGAATATAATCAATTAACATCTCAATCTCTCGCTGTGGAGGTAAGCCCGGCAACTCGTCAGGGAACACATCGGGGAACTCACACACAACAAGAATACCACTGACATCCTGCTGAGGTGACTCAACAGCAACCACTGAAGCTAAGAACCCCTGACAACCTGCATCAAGCAATCTACGGGCTCTAATAGTAGAAATAATCAAGCAAGAGGAACGGAACCAAATACCTTGAAAATAGAACACTGGTTTCCCAGGCGGCTGAAAGTAGACTTTCTTGGATCTGCAGTCAACCACGGCTCCATATCGTTCCAACCAATCCATACCCAGAATAACATCATACTCTGACAACTGCAAAGCATACAGTCTCGCCGGCAACCGACGGTCACTGACCACAACAGGAGACTCCTCGAGACACAACGGGGTGAACATAAAATCTCTAGATGACAACTCAACCAACAAATCACAAGTGACCTCAGTGGTGGGCTCCTCAATACATGCAAGAAAATCCTCAAAAATAAAGGAGTGAGAAGCACCCGAATCAAATAATACGCGAGCTGCATGACTATAAAGCATGATCGTACCTTCCACCAGGTGAGATGCAACAGCCTCCGCACGAGTGATGTGAGAAACCTTCCCTTTTTGCTTCCTACCTGCAGCAAAAGATTATTGGGAAGATGCCGAGGCTTGAGGATAGAACTATGGAGGTAGAGGTGGCAGAGGAAGTCTGAATTGAGACTGCTGATGTAGCGCTCGTGCCTTAGTGGATTCTTAGCAGTTTGGATCTAGGCTTTGTCCTGATCGTTTTGGCTATTTTTGTGGATGTTTAGGCATTCGTTTGGCATTTATCAGAATTTGTTTAAGGTTAATGGCAATTAGGGTTAAGTTTTTAAAATATTAATAATAAATTTAATATATATATATATATATATATATATATATCTCTCTCTCTCCCCATCGATTTCTCTCTCCCTGACTCCTTCTCCCTCTTTCCCTCTCTCCCTCTCACGATCTCTCCGCCCCCACTCTCTCGGTCTTGGTCCAGACGGCCGCGGATCGAGGCGCGGGAGGTGTTGTTAGAACCGGCTCATCGCGAGGAACGCGTAGACGCTGACCTCGTCGCAGTTCGTGGGACGTGGAGATGAGACGGGGCGGGAGGAGCCGCGGTGACCCGTTGCTTGCATGCGGCCCAAATCCAGTTTTCGTCGCGATTAAGGTAGGGGGATGGAATCCTTGCCTAGCTAGGATCGCATTGGCATAGCATGCACGTCCATCCGACGTCGTTTTCTTCAATTTCCATGCAAAATTCCATGTTAGTGTAATTTAGGCTAAATTCTTGAAAATCACTCCATGGGCATTGTTTTTATGTTTTGATGCATGGATTAGTTATAGAATGTTGTGGTTTGGCAGGTTTTACAGTTTTTCCACGTTTCCCCGTCGATCCGGCTCGACCGGGAGGGGGTTTGGTTTTGACAGTTTCGGTTTAAGCTCCCAGCTGGTGTGACGGTTCTTCGAGAGGCCGTCACACTGTAACGGCCCTTGTGGGGTGTGTTACATGCGTGTGACGGCCCACAGTGGGGGCGTCACTCTTGGTGTAACGGTCATCTAATGGACCGTTACATGACCGTCACTTGACCCATTTGACCATTGACTTCGTATGGCGGTTGGCCTAACGGCATGTCGGGCGGCCATCAGGGCATTGTAACGCGCCTCCGGGAGCGCGTTACGTTTTGTTAGAACGCTGTGGTTTTATTTTTAGCCTCGGGCGGGTGTAACGGTCCCGGGGAGGCGCGTTACGTCCATGTAATGCCCCTTCCCTGGCACGTTACAGCCCTTGTAACGCCCCTGCCCTGGCGCATTACAGCCCTTGTAACGCCCCTGCCCTGGCGCATTACAGCCCTTGTAACGCCCCCGTCCATGACCGTCAAAGCCCTTGTGACGCTCCTTCCCTTGGCCGTCACACTCTGTGACGCGGTAGCCATAGACCGTTACATTCCTTTGGGTTTTAATAGCATGCATGGTCAATTTCTAATGCATTCCATGTTGTATATATGCCATGTTTAGGTTGTTTTGTGACCGATGGATTATTAGTAGATCCCGATGGAATTGCTTTCTCTTCCCTTGTGATGGAACCACTAGTCGTAGCCCAGCGACCGAGCGTGTCGTCCCACCCGAGAGAGGTTGAGGGGTGTTCCCGAAGAATGGTTTGTAAGCTAGTTACCGTAGGCCCCTACAGTTACTGTTGCGTCCAACGGGGGGGAACTAGCTAGAGGCCTGGCTCTAGGCAAGAGTCAGTGTGTGCACACGTGGTCGGAGACTTGGACTGGCACTGACGAGTGTCGCTCTGACTAGTACTTGGTTTGGTCCTGTTACGCCTCTCGCTTGTCGTGAGCCAGACTTGCGAGTTGCCGAGACGCAGTGTAAGTCGTCAGGGGACGCGTCTGGTCTTGTTCTTCTAGTGGGTTGTTTTGTCTCTCACTTCACTTGGTTAGCAATGGTTTATTCTATTGGTAGATTTATTTCCTGTTGTTATTTATTTATTAAATTGTGCATCTGCCTTATTATTTAAATGCATGCTCTAATTGCTTTTATGTTTGCATGCTTGTCTGTTTAGTTTGGGGTAGGGATCCGCGTGACCCCTACTTAGTCTGGCTGTGACTCACCCTTCCTTCTTTCAGGTGAGCTGCCCCAGTCATCCGCCGGTCCCTCTCGTGGTTGTGCCGAGCGTCATTAGAGTGCCAGCTGTGTTGGTTTGTCTTTTGTTCTGTTGTGCCGGGGTATGCCCCGTGTAGTTGTACAGTGGACCTCTTTTTATTGAAAAATCTGGACTATTGTATATATTCTACCACTCTGATATTTTAATTGCTTCCGCACTTATTTATTAATTGATGTCCTAATTAATATTGCACGCATGCGGTCCCAATTCGTTATGCAACTCCTCAGCAAACTCCTTTAACCCTTCAGGGGCCTCATCAGCCTCTTGGGTGGCTTCCCCAGTTCTTGGTATTGGTGTATCGATTTCATCAGTATATCGGTATCCGGAGCTCTGGGTCATCATAGTTTGTATCAGAGCTGTGTTGGGGATTTTTATTAGGAATTGGAACTTGCGCTGGTTCAGAGCTAGTCCACTGTGTTGTCTGTTGCTGGCTTAGGATGTTTCTCGTGATTACTGATGGCTTTCCGTTATCGTGTGTTTTCTAGGTTCAAGATGTTGCCTCGTGGATGGAAGAAGGCTCGGGCTCCTCGGGAGGAGAGTGGCACTTCCTCTGTCCCAGCTGTGCTAGCTTCTGTTAACCCTGCTCCGCGTGAAGAAGTGTCTGGTGGCCGTGGTAGAGCATTGAAGGAATTTCTGCTGTTCCACCCACCGACTTTCGAGGGTCAATTAGATCCGGAGGCTGCTAGATCGTGGCTTAATGCCACTATGTGCGTGTTCCAGTCGATGGAGTGTGCGAATGATGAGCGAGTCATGTTGGCTACTTATTAGCTTCAAGGTACCGCACGCATGTGGTGGACTGCAGAGTGGGAGGTTGCCTTCCGTTCCCGTCCGCTTCGGCAAATCACATGGGCTGAGTTCGTTGCTGCTTTCGAGCGTGCTTACACTCCAGCCTGTCTTAAGTTAGCGAAGATGTACCAGTTTCTGGAGCTGACGTAAGGTGACATGACTGTGGTGCAGTACCGAGATAAGTTCATCGAGTTGGACAGGTACGCGCCCCATATTTTTGCTGATGAAGCTATGAAGACTCAGCAGTTTTTACGTGGACTGAAAGCAGAATTGAGCCTGCTGTTGTTTGCTACCCGAGTGTCTGAGTTGGATTCAGCGTACCAGGCAGCTGTTGCAGTGGAGATGGAAATGGCGAGGACTCGAGGGCTTTCTCAGGCAAGAATGGTGCAACCGACTATGCAGTTTCAACCGACTTACCAGCCGTTTATCCAAGGAGTTTCTTCTGCCGTTCCTGCTGTCAGTAGTGTTTCTTCTTTTTCCGACTCCCATTTTCGGCAATTCAAGAATAAGAAGTCGAAGAGGAAGTTTGAGCATTCGGCGCCTTTCGATCCGAGTCAACTGTCCGTTCCTTCTGTTCGACCGCGTCAAGATTTTTCCAGTGGTCAGCAGCGTCCGTGTTGGAGGTGTGGTGGCAGTCATCCAGGTGTGTCGAGTTCCGTGCCAATCGTCTGTTATCGCTGTGATCAGCTGGGTCATGTGGTTCGAGACTGTCTGCTGAAGTCGACACCGGTACAGTTTTCACAGTTTACCCAGTCGCAGCGGCCTCATTTTTGTCTTCCTCCGCCGCCTCAACCTCAGCCGTCTTACCTACCTGCTCCAGTTCCTTCCCAGTAGTCTTCTGCAGCCAGTCACCCTCCGAGAGGCAAGGTCACTCACATCACTCGTGCAGAAGCTGTGGCAGCTAATCTGGTAGAAGGTACGGTTTCAATTTTCGGTCATCCAGCTTATGTTCTTTTCGATTCTGGTGCAACTCATTCTTTTGTGTCCGAGGATTTTCTTGCTCGCATCAAGGAGCCGATGACTGAAGTGTCCTGTAATTTGCTCGTGGAGTTACCCTCTAGAGATTTCATGTCCACTCCGGTGTGCCTGGAAGATTCCACTATTGTCGTCAGCAATCGGCCGATGCCTGTGAAACTTTATGCATTGAAGTTGGCCGAATATGACGCTATTCTAGGCATGGACTGGCTGGAATTGTATAGTACAGTGGTTGACTGCAGATACAAGCGCGTCTATTTTATACCACATGGAAAGCCAGCCTTTTATTTTCAAGGTATGCTTTAATTTTGCAGTTACCTCCTTTCGACTTCTGTTTAAATTTCGGGGACGAAATTTCTTTAAGGAGGGAGGGACTGTAGCGCTCGTGCCTTAGCGGATTCTTAGCAGTTCGGATCTAGGCTTTGTCCTGATCATTTTGGCTATTTTTATGGATTTTTAGGCGTTCGTTTGGCATTTATGAGAATTTGTTTAAGGTTAATGGCAATTAGGGTTAAGTTTTTAAAATAATAATAATAATTTTAATATATATATATGTATATATATCTCACCATCGATTTCTCTCTCACCATCGATTTCTCTCTCTCTCCCTCTCATGATCTCTCCGCCCCCACTCTCTCGATCTTGGTCCGGACGGCCGCGGATCGAGGCGCGGGAGGTGTTGTTGGAACCGGCTCGTCGCGAGGAACGCGTAGACGCTGACCTCGTCGCGGTTCGTGGGACGTGGAGGTGAGACGGGGCGGGAGGAGCCGCGGTGACCCGTTGCTTGCATGCGGCCCAAATCTGGTTTTCGTCGCGATTAAGGTAGGGGGATGGAATCCTTGCCTCGCTAGGATCGCATTGGCATAGCATGCATGTCCATCCGACGTCGTTTTCTTCAATTTCCATGCAAAATTCCATGTTAGTGTAATTTAGGCTAAATTCTTGAAAATCACTCCATGGGCATTGTTTTTATGTTTTGATGCATGGATTAGTTATAGAATGTTGTGGTTTGGCAGGTTTTACAGTTTTTCCACGTTTCCCCCTCGATTCGGCTCGACCGGGAGGGGGTTTGGTTTTGACCGTTTTGGTTTAAGCTCCCAGCTGGTGTGACGGTTCTTCCAGAGGCCGTCACACTGTAACGGCCCTTGTGGGGTGTGTTACGTGCGTGTGATGGCCCACAGTGGGGGCGTCACTCTTGGTGTAACAGTCATCTGATGGACCGTTACATGACCGTCACTTGACCCGTTTGACCGTTGACTTCGTATGGCTGTTGGCCTAACAGCCTGTCGGGCGACCGTCAGGGCGTTGTAATGCACCTCTGGGAGCGCGTTACATTCTGTTAGAATGTTGTGGTTTTATTTTTAGCCTCGGGCAGGTGTAACGGTCCCGGGGAGGCGCGTTACGTCCGTGTAATGTCCCTGCCCTGGCACGTTACAGCCCTTGTAACGCCCCCGTCCTCGATCGTCACAGCCCTTGCGACGCTCCTTCCCTTGGCCGTCACACTCTGTGACGCGGCAGCCCTAGAACGTTACATTCCTTTGGGTTTTAATAGCATGCATGGTCAATTTCTAATGCATTCCATGTTGTATATATGCCATGTTTATGTTGTTTTGTGACCGATGGCTTATTAGTAGATCCCGATGGAATTGCTTTCTCTTCCCTTGTGATGGAACCACTAGTCGTAGCCCAGCGACCGAGTGTGTCGTCCCACCCGAGAGAGGTGGAGGGGTGTTCCCGAAGAACGGTTTGTAAGCTAGTTACCGTGGGCCCCTGCGGTTACCGTTGCGTCCAAGGGGGGGGGGGGGAAACTAGCTAGAGGCCTGGCTCTAGGCAAGAGTCAGTGTGTGCACACGTGGTCGGAGACTTGGATTGACACTGACGAGTGTCGCTCTGACTAGTAGTTGGTTTGTTCCTGTTACGCCTCTCGCTTGTCGTGAGCCAGACTTGCGAGTTGCCGAGACGTAGTGTAAGTCGTCAGGGGACGCGTCTAGTCTTGTTCTTCTAGTGGGTTGTTTTGTCTCTCACTTCACTTGGTTAGCAGTGGTTTATTCTATTGGTAGATTTATTTCCTGTTGTTATTTATTTATTAAATTGTGCATCTGCCTTATTATTTAAATGCATGCTCTAATTGCTTTTATGTTTGCCTGCTTCTCTGTATAGTTTGGGGTAGGGATCCACGTGACCCCTACTGAGTTTGGCTGTGACTCACCCTTCCTTCTTTCAGGTGAGCCGCCCCAGTCATCCTCCGGTCCCTCTCATGGTTGTGCCGAGCGTCGTTAGAGTGCCAGCTGTGTTGGTTTGTCTTTTGTTCTGTTGTGACGAGGTATGCCCCGTGTAGTTGTACAGTGGACCTCTTTTTATTGAAAAATCAGGACTATTGTATATATTCTACCACTCTGATATTGTAATTGCTTCCACACTTATATATTTAATGCTAT
The DNA here is from genome assembly GCA_022559845.1 of Amorphophallus konjac. Taxonomy (NCBI): domain Eukaryota; kingdom Viridiplantae; phylum Streptophyta; class Magnoliopsida; order Alismatales; family Araceae; genus Amorphophallus; species Amorphophallus konjac. The sequence goes on from CM040121.1 coordinate 471,828,653, forward strand.
CCTAATTAATATTGCGCGCCTGCGGTCCCAATTCGTTATGCAACTCCTCAGCAAACTCCTTTAACCCTTCAGGGGCCTCATCAGCCTCTTGGGTGGCTTCCCCAGTTCTTGGTATCGGTGTATCGATTTCATCGGTATATCGGTATCCGGAGCTCTGGGTCGTCACAGCTGAGGCTGAACAGATTGAGAGAACTGCACTGGCATCGCCTTCATTGGACAGTCTCGAACAATGTGACCCGGCTGGTCACAACGAATACAAACCACTGGCAACGAGCATGGCTTGCCCCGGTGGTTACCGCCACACCTCCAACACCGCTTAGGCTGACTGGGCGAGGAACCCTGGCGCTGAGGAAAAGAAGGAGCAGAAGGTTGAACAACACCAGGAGACGCCTGCTGATCAAATTTCTTCTTTGACTTCTTGAATTTGAACTTATTGCCCTTAGATTTTAAAAAAGAAGCACCACCAGTAGCAGGAAACATAGGGGAAACTCCTGGAACAGTCGGCTGGTACGTCGACTGAAACTGCACCGCCTGCTGAACTATCCCAGTCTGAGAAAGCCCCCGAGTCCTTGCCAATTCCAATTCTAGAGCAACAGCTGCCTGGTATGCAGCATCCAAGTCGGTTACACGAGTTGCGAACAACGGCAGGCTCAACTCCACTTTCAGCCCTCGCAGAAATTACTGAGTCTTCATCGCTTCATCAACAAAGATGTAAGGCGCATACCGGCCCAATTCAAAGAACTTCTCTCGGTACTACAGCACGGTCAGGTCACCTTGCGTCAGCTCCAGAAATTGATACACCTTAGCAAGCTTAAGATAGGCCGGAGTATAGGCACGCTCAAAAGCAACAACAAACTCAGCCCAGGTGATTTGCCGGAGCGGACGGGAATGGAAAGCAATCTCCACTCAGTAGTCCACCAAGTGCGCGCTGTACCTTGCAGTTGATAGGTCGCCAGCATGACACTTTCATCCTCCGTGCACTCCATCGACTGGAACGCGCTCACGGTGGCATCAAGCCACGCTCTCACTGCCTCCGAGTCTGATTGACCCTCAAAAATAGGTGGTTGGAAAAGCAAGAATTCCTTCAACGCTCTGCCACGATGACCAAGTAAATCATCACGTGGGGCAGGACTTACAGGAGCCGGTGCAGCTAGGGCAGAAGAGGTACCACTCTCCTCCCAAGGTGCCCGAGCTTTCCGCCAACCACGAGGCAACATCTAGAACCTGAGGAAACATAGAATAATAGGAAATCCATCAATAATCGTGAGAAACAACCTAAGCCAGCAATAGACGACACAATGGACTTGCTCTGGACCAGCACGGATTTCAATTCCTTGTACGAGTCCTCAAAACCGCTATGATACCAACTGTGACGACCCGGAGATCTGGATATCGATATACCGATACCAAGAATTGGGGAAGCCACCCAAGAGGCTGATGAGGCCCCTGAAGGGTTAGTACGTTTGCTGAGGAGGCGCACAATGAATTGGAATCACACGCAAGTGCAGGTTAATTATATGGAAAGTTAAAGATTTGTGCGGAAGCAAGTTCAAAATATCAGAGTGATAAACAGTAAATACACTAGTCCAGAGTCACAATGAAAGTCCCAAAAGAACAACTACACGGGGCATACCCCTGTCAAAAGTACCCAAAAAGGACTGTCGAACTATCGCAGGCACTCTACAAGCGATCCCCAAAAATGTGGGAACCATCGGCAACGGGAGGCTGCGGCTGCTCACCTGAAAGAAGAAGGAGTGAGTCACAGCCAGACTCAGTAGGGGTCACGTGGATCCCTACCTCGCACTAACAAGTAGGCATGCAAACATAAAGCAATTGGAGCATGCATTTAATGCAGTAAACATGCACTGGCATAACTAACACAAGTGTAGCAAAGCTGTAAAGCCTAACTAACAGTCAAAACAGCTAACTATATGCCAATACAAGTGTATACATTAGTGTCTGAAGCTAAATCTACCAGTAGAAAGAATCCCAACTACTCCAAGTGACTAGAGACTGCAGAAGGTACCCACTAGAAATCAAGGACCAGAAGCGTCCACTGACGGCTTACACTGCGTCTCAAGGAACTCGCAAGTCAGGCTGACAACAAGCGAGAGGCATAACAGTACCGAACCAAGAACTAGTCAGAGTAACACTCGTCAGTGTCAGTCCAGGCCTCCGACCACGTGTGCACACACTGACTCCTGCCTAGATCAAGGTCTCTAGCTAGTTCACCCCCCCCCCCCCCCCCGCCGTAGGACGCTACGGTAAAGAGCCGGGGGCCTGCGGTGACTAGCTTACAAACTGCTCGATGGGTACGCCCTTCCACCTTTGCCAGGCGGAGCGACACTGAAATTCTCAGGGCTAAGTCTAGTGGTTCCATCACAAGGAAAGTGGAAGTACTCTACCGGGATCTAAAAGTGCGCCATTGTTTATAAAATAACTTAAACATAGCGGTTATGCAACATGAAATGCATTAGAAGGTGAACCGACCATCTTTTGGAATGCCAGAGGGTGTGACGGTCTAGCCCAGACCGTTACAAAGTGTGACGGTCTAGGGTAGGTGCGTTACGTCACTGTAACGCACCTACCGGGGGCCATCACGCTCACCCGAGACAACTTCCCCACACCCAGGGGACAGCAGTGCGTAACGCACCAGGGGCAATGTGTTACATGACTGTAACGCACCCCCTTAGGTGCGTTAGAGGCACCCGAGGCTAAGCCACAGAAGCACAGGGTGTGGTGGTCCAGGGTAGGGGCGTTACACTGATGTAACGCACCATCCGAGGCTGTTACACCCACCCGAGGGAGAAACTACACACATGTATCAGGGAAATGTAATGCACCTAGGCTGGTGTGTTACAACGCCCCAACGGTCCCATCTAGGTCCGTTAGGTGGACCCTCGATCCACCCAGCTACCCAGAAGCTGTGACGCACCCGAGCGGGGCCGTCACACTCACGTAATGAACCAGGTTGGGTGCGTTATGCGTGTGACGGTCGCTGGGATGACCGTCACACGAGTTGGGTTGTGAGTATGTCCGTATTGAAACCGGAACATCCCCCGATCAGCTGAAATCGATGGGGCTCACGCTAACAACATGCTCCCTATTCATGCACACATCCATAGCAACAATTGAACACTAGGAAACATAAAAACAAAGCCCAAGGAGTGATTTTTCATGAATTTGAGCTAAATCACACTAACATGGGGATTTCACCGGAAATGGAGAAAACGGCCGTGCATGGCGGTGCAAATGGTGTCTAGACGATCCTAGTAAGGTAAGGATTCCATCCCCCTACCTCGTTCAAGCCGAAAGTGGACGACTGGCTGCATGCAAGGGCGTAACCTTCACGCTCCTCCTCGCCCCGTCCCGTCTCCTCGGGCCACGATCCGTGCCGAGGTGGGCGTCAACGCGCTCCACTCGTTGCCACGAGTCCAACGACGCCCTCCACGCCGCGATCCGTCGCCGTCTCGCCCGCTTGCCCAGGGAGAGAGGGAGAGAGATCGTGAGGAAGAGGGGGAGAGGAAATGGGGAGAGAGAGATCGAGAGGGTGGAGAGGGGGAGTATGGTGGAAACGTGGGGAGGGGAGAAAAAAAGCGTTAAAAACATTTTTTTTTGAAATAAATCCACCATTTTCAAAAAGACCCCCAACTCACCAAAATTAGGGAAATGCCCAATAAAGCCCATAAACATATAACTCAATCTGAATAAATACCAGAAAATGGCCTAAAAATTTGGAAAAATGGCCGAGGTTCGCGGAATAAATTCTAAACCCAAACCATCAAAGATTCGTTAAGACACTATGGACGCGCTTTATTATTCTTTTTATTTATTTTTATTTATTTATTGGCGTGCCAGTCACCGGAGTGACGATTTCATTATGCGCTTGATCTGACTTGGTCAGTCGATTGTGAAGTCTGAGTCGGGACCAGAAGTCCGTCATACCATAAAGGCTATGACGTTAATTACGCCCTTCCAAGGAAGGACAACCCTTGATTAAACGCCAAAATAGGAGGCCTCGAGAGGCAAACATGTATTCATGTGCACAAAATGGAACTTCATACCAGAGCCAGGAAGGCAGGCAAGATAACAACATCAGCTGTAGAAGCAGACAATATCGTTAAGTCGGCGGTTCAAAGACCGAGTTAAAGGGGAGAAGGAGGATTTCAGTCACAGGCAGACTGAGCCATGGCCATGATGGAGGTTTAAAGCATCGATCGATATTTCGACGGCATCTCCCCTTTATCTGGATTATGCCCAGGGGGAAATAGGCTATCACCCACGGAGTGCCGGGATGAAAGCCGAGAGAAAGAGAGAGGCCAAACCTCCCGACCTATATATATCTGCCATAGGGTAGTGTTTGATTTTCCCCTTGTGGAAGTCGGCGGAACTCGTGCAGTGGCAGAGCCCTCCCGAGCTAAAAGGGTTATCCATGGACCCGATGCGGGACGACGGAAAGTAAGTGAACGCTCAATGTTGCGCCCTCGCACGCGGATCGACCTGAAGAGGGAGGCCTCTCGGCGGCGTAGCTCTCGGCGGGGAAATTTGTACGCCGAGAAGGTCGAATTGCTACAGGGTTTCAGGGTTTGATTACGGCACTCTGTTCGGGAATTTTCTCAGATTCTAGCTCGGATTGAGACTGGATTTGGAGTACAGGAGGGGGGTTTCATGGATGCTTCTGCAAGGGGGATGCCAAGGGAGCCGAGAGGCCAAATCAGCAAGAGGAAAAAAAAGAGATCATCATCTGAACCCTGAGAATCCTTCTCTGTTTGCCGTCAGCCGTCTGGGGGATCAAGAGATGACTGTCTCTGATCCCCTGGACGAACCCAATGGCGTCAAAAACCGGCGACGGAGGGACTTTCAGCATCGAAACTCTAGGCCCTAAGCATTCAAGGCTTAGAATGGAAGACCCAGGGATCGATATTATCGTTTATCAGAGCTCGGCAGTTTAGGGAACCAAGAGATTGATGTCTCTAGTTCCTGAACTGCATGAAGGGCTCAAGGGAAAACTCAGACTATATGGGGAGAATCTGCCATTGAGACAGGAGGGGAGAAGGAAATAGAGCCCAATCACCCATTAGATAGGGGTGGGGGTCCTATTCTCATCCCTGTTCGAGGAACAGACTCGTAGAAAGATTCTGAAACTGGGAGCGTCTAAACTATCGGACATTCCTGATAAAAGATATACATAGAAAGACAGAGAGCAGATATCTCAATCAATCAACACCCAAATGGGCCATGGTAGTATTTCATTTCATAACATCATTCCAACACCGACCACAAGGAGGGAGTGAGGGAAAGGGAGATGAATATACATCAGGATATCCCGGTTACATCCAAAAGAAAATCGAGATAAACTCGGCAGGATTACATGAAGAAGAAAACAAAACCATGGGGGAGGGCGGAGCATTGACTCCTCTCCCTCCCCGGCTGCCCACCTGGAGCTTCCTCTCCTTCTTTCTCTTCTTCTTTCTTTTCTCAGCGGAGGAGTCTCTCTCTCTCTGTGTTGGTCTCTTCTTTTCTCTTTTTTTCAGTGGAGGAGGCTCTCCCTCCTTTTTTCTTGCTCTGTTCTATCCTCTCCTCCGATCCCCTCTGGTGCTTCTCTCCCGGCCCGCGTCGATATGGAGGAAATGAGGCTTTTATAGGCATAGCACCCCCCCTTCTCGGTAGGGTTGCCTTGGCGCGCATACCTCAGGTTCCCAGCGCGCCCCCTTGCTTCCTGACGCAAAGGTTTCTCGGCGCCATGCTTTGGGCCATGGTGAAGAGCTCTCGGCGCCATGGCCCATTTAGGCCCCTTTCTTATTGCCTTAATTTTTTTAATCACTAGGCTTCTGGGGCGCCTAATCTGCCTCTTCATTAGTCCTTCGAATCTGTCGGAACAGATGAAGGTCCTTTTAGTTGATGGGTTGACATAGTCTTATCAGCATATTTCTGGAGATTTTCATCAGTCAACAGACTGCAATTCTTCATCAGTACTGCCATCTAAGTGATGACAATACCGGACATCGGCTTGGCCGGGAAGGGCTTCGGCTGGGTGGTAGCTTCAGTGACGACTCTTCTGTAGTTCTAGCTTTGCAGGAATTCCTGGGATCTTCATGTCTGATTTCATCTTCTCTTCGATTTCATCTTTACCCTTGACTATATTTCAGGTGTCAACAAATGCCCCCCACTTGCAGGTAGCGGGAGTGCAGAATAAATGACACGGTACCTGCAGGTGTACATATCATTCAGCATCTGAACCCTTTCTCAGCTTGACACTATCTGGCATTTTTTTCATTTCTGGCTTGGAATCTTCTTGGCTTGAGCCTCGATCAGTTGAACATCTATTGGCTTGAACCCTGATCAATTGGCACATCTGACATCTGTCGGTTTTAGGCCCCGATCAACGGCATACTTGACTTCTATCGGCTTTAAGCCCCGATTGGCTGAACATCTGGCATCTGTCGGCTTGAAGCTCCGATTGGCTGAACATCTCGTATCTGTCGGCTTGAAGCCCCCGATGGGCTGTACATCTTGCATCTATCGGTTTTGAGCCCCGATCGGCTGTACATCTTGCATCTATCGGTTTTGAGCCCCGATCGGCTGTATATCTTGCATCTGTCAGTTTTGAGCCCCGATCGGCTGTATATCTTGCATCTATCGGTTCTGAGCCCCGATTGGATGAACATCTTGTATCTATCGGTTTTGAGCCCCGATCGACTGTATATCTTGTATCATGTGCTGTTATTTCCTTCATATGGAAGAGTAGTGGTCTCAGCAGCCTTTATGCGGATGACCCGTGTTCAGCAGGAGAGTGTCCATCCTCTTAGGGAGAGAATGGGGGACTCGCTCCACCGCGTGTTGGTGCCCGTCGGGACTATCTTTGCTGGGCCTGTTGGCTAATGGAAGACATGCATTTGGGCCATGGCATCATGCGGGAGTGTAGATGAGAGGTCTATCCCAGTAGGGTTTCATCATTGATCGGGCGAGGTGCCGGTCGATCAACAATTGGTTTCATCATCGATGTTGGGTTTATATCGATGCAAAAAGAGTTTCATGAGTTTCATCAGAATAGACGAAAGGTCTAAACTGGGTAGAGGTTATAGCAAGTGGGACATTAAAGGGTGCGTAGTTTTCATCAGGACAGACGGAAGGTCTATCCCGGTAGGGTTTCATCGTTGATCGGGCGAGGTGCCAATCGATCAATAGTTGGTTTCATCATCGATATTGGGTTTATATCGATACAAAGAAAGTGTTATAAATTTCATCAGAATAGACGAAAGGTCTACACTGGGAGGGTTTCATCATTGATCGGGCGAGGTGCCAATCGATCAATAGTTGGTTTCATCATCGATATTGGGTTTATATCGATGCAAGAAGAGTTTCATAAGTTTCATCAGAATAGACGAAAGGTCTAAACTGGCAGGGTTTCATCATTGATCGGGCGAGGTGCCGGTCGATCAACAGTTGGTTTCATCATCGATATTGGGTTTATATCGACGCAAGAAGAGTTTCATAAGTTTCATCAGAATAGACGGAAGGTCTATCCCGGTAGGGTTTCATCGTTGATCGGGCGAGGTGCCAATCGATCAATAGTTGGTTTCATCATCGATATTGGGTTTATATCGACGCAAGGAGAGTTTCATCAGAATAGACGAAAGGTCTAAACTGCGAGGGTTTCATCATTGATCGGGCAAGGTGCCGGTCGATCAACAGTTGGTTTCATCATCGATATTGGATTTATATCGACGCAAGAAGATTTCATAAGTTTCATCGGGGTAGACGTAAAGTCTATTCCAGCAGGCTTTATCGCGGGTGGGACTTTGCCAAGAAATATGCAGGTTTTATCAGGATAGACGTCGGGTCTAGCCTGGGTAGGCTCTATTAGAATGGTGATGGGTTTCATTGTCGGTGGGACGTTAAAAAAAAGGGTATGTAGATTTCATCAGGGTAAACGTAAGGTCTATCCCGGAAAGGCTTTATCATCGGTGGGGCATAGAGCCAGATGACCGACGGAAGGCCTCATCAATGAGGGGGAGGTAAAGGCAGCGTGCCGGTTGGCATGGAACTCTTGAATTACCACATTACTGACCCAAGTGCCCTTTCGGGTTTTCACCGGAGCCAGCCCCCTCTTGCTTTTGCCCACGCGCCCTTTCGGGTTTTCACGTGGCGGGGTACCCGATTTTGCCTGCAGTGCCCTTTCGGGTTTTCACCACAGCTGGGTTTTGGCCATTTTTGCCCTTGTTCAGAGTATCTGAACAAGACTGGCGGGGTATCTCTATTTTTAACCCCATTTTGTCTCTTCTTTTCTTTTTTATTGGGACTTTAGCTTCGTAAATTGTTAAGCCATGTGCTCAACTTGTGTATGTATCATCATTGATGTGGGTGCTGACACCAATGCAAGGGACATAAGGTTTTCATCGTCTGCCTAGGCGGAAGTCCTGGGTCGACTTGAGTGTGTTTTGTGGCTTAGGCGTGAAGCCGTTCGCCGGGGGCATGGCTGTATCGTTGATGTGGGGGTTGCCATCAACGCAAGGGAATGGGATTTCATCATCCATCGAGACAGAAGGTCCGGATTGGCTCGAGGATGTGTGTAGCAGCTTAAGCACGAAACCACTCGATGGAAACGTAGGTTTCATCGTTAATGTGGGGTTTAACATTAACGCAAAGGGATGAGGTTTTATCATCTATCCGGACAGAAGGTCCGGGTTGATTTGAGAATGGGTGTAGCATCTTCATCAGAGCAGACGGAGAATCTACCCCGGACGGGCTTCAGCATTGCTCAGGCGGCGGGCCACCCCATTAGTAGATGCTTTTATCATTGGTATTGGGTCTATACCAACGCAAGGATTTTATAGGTTCCATCAGGATAGACATAAGGTCTAAACTGGATAGGTTTCATCATTGATCGGGCAATGTGTCGATCGATCAACAGCAGGTTTCATCATCGGTATTGGGTTTATACCAATGCAAGGATTTCATAGGTTTCATCAGATAGACGTAGGGTCTAAACTGGATAGGTTTCATCATTGATCGGGCAATGTGTCGATCGATCAACAGCAGGTTTCATCATCGGTATTGGGTTTATACCAATGCAAGGATTTCATAGGTTTCATCAGGATAGACGTAGGGTCTAAACTGGATAGGTTTCACCGCTGATCGGGCAGTGTGCCAATCAATCAACAGCGGGTTTCATCATCGGTATTGGGTTTATACCAAATGCAAGGATTTCATAGGTTTCATCAGAATAGACGTAGGGTCTAAACTGGATAGGTTTCATCGCTGATCGGGCAGTGTGCCAATTGATCAACAGCAGGTTTCATCATCGGTATTGGGTTTATACCAATGCAAGGGTTTCATAGGTTTCATCAGGATAGACGTAGGGTCTAAACTGGATAGGTTTCACCGCTGATCGGGCAGTGTGCCAATCAATCAACAGCAGGTTTCATCATCGGTATTGGGTTTATACCAATGCAAGGATTTCATAGGTTTCATCAGGATAGACGTAGGGTCTAAACTGGATAGGTTTCATCATTGATCGGGCAATGTGTCGATCGATCAACAGCAGGTTTCATCATCGGTATTGGGTTTATACCAATGCAAGGATTTCATAGGTTTCATCAGAATAGACGTAGGGTCTAAACTGGATAGGTTTCATCGCTGATCGGGCAGTGTGCCAATCGATCAACAGCAGGTTTCATCATCGGTATTGGGTTTATAACAATGCAAGGATTTCATAGGTTTCATCAGAATAGACGTAGGGTCTAAACTGGATAGGTTTCATTACTGATCGGGCAGTGTGCCAATCGATCAACAGCAGGTTTCATCATCGGTATTGGGTTTATACCAATGCAAGGGTTTCATGGGTTTTATCGGCATAGACGTAAGGTCTAAACCGGACAGGTTTCATTGATGATCGGGCGAGACACGCAGCTCTAGTCGGAACAGATGTAAGGTCTAGACCGAACATGTTTCTTCGCTGATCGAGCAGGGTGCCCTGTCGACCAAAGATGGGTTTCATCATCGGTATTGGGTTTATACCAATGCAAGGATTTCATAGGTTTCATCAGGATAGACGTAAAGTCTAAACTGGAGAGGGTTTTATCATTGATCGGACGAGGTGCCGATCGACCAATGGTAGCTTTCATCGCGGTGGAACCTGGGATGAGGTATGAGGGCTTTTATCAGGATAGACGTAGGGCCTATACTGAGTGGGTCTAATCATCGATCGGGCAAGGCGCCGATCGATTGACGAGGAGTTTTATGGCGGGAGGTGAGGCTTTTCTTTGGGATTACCACATTACTGACCCAAGTGCCCTTTCGGGTTTTCACCGGAGCCAGCCCCCTCTTGCTTTTGCCCACGCACCCTTTCGGGTTTTCACGTGGTGGGGTACCCGATTTTGCCTGCAGTGCCCTTTCGGGTTTTCACCACAGCCGGGTTTTAGCCATTTTTGCCCTTGCTCAGAAAGCCTGAACAAGACCGGCGAGGTATCTCTATTTTTAACCCCATTTTTCTTTTCTCATTTTTTTTTCCTTTTAGAGGGTGACAGATTGAAATGCCATTAATCCGTGATAAGGAGTGGCTTGGTTAGGGCGGAGTGCCACTAGACCAAGAAAGGGTAGCTCGGCTGGGGCGAAGTGCCGCTAGACCAAGGATGAGGGTAGTTCGGCTAGGGCGGAATGCCGCTAGACCAAGAATGAGGGTAGCTTGGCTAGGGCGGGGTGCCGCTGGACCAAGAAGAGGGTAGCTTGGCTAGGGCGGAGTGCCGCTAGACCAAGAATGGGGTAGCTCGGCTAGGGCGGAGTGCCGCTAGACCAAGAAAGAGTAGCTCGGCTAGGGCGAAGTGCCGCTAGACCAAGAATGAGGGTAGCTCGGCTAGGGCGAAGTGCCGCTAGACCAAGAAGAGGGTAGCTTGGCTAGGGCGGAGTGCCACTAGACCAAGAATGGGGGTAGCTCGGCTAGGGCGGAGTGCCGCTAGACCAAGAAGAGGGTAGCTTGGCTAGGGCGGAGTGCCACTAGACCAAGAATGAGGGTAGCTTGGCTAGGGCGGAGTGCCACTAGACCAAGAATGGGGGTAGCTTGGCTAGGGCGGAGTGCCGCTAGACCAAGAAGAGGGTAGCTTGGCTAGGGCGGAGTGCCACTAGACCAAGAATGGGGTAGCTCGGCTAGGGCGGAGCGCCGCTAGACCAAGAATGAGGGTAGCTTGGCTAGGGCGGAGTGCCACTAGACCGAGAATGAGAGTAGCTCGGCTGGGGCGGAGTGCCACTAGACCAAGAAAGGGTAGAGATGAGATGATAGCAGACTACGAGGGCCAGAGACAGCAAGCTATAAGAGCCAGGATAGAAAGCTGTAGAAGCCAGGAATAGCAGACTACGAGAGCAAGAGACAGCAGGCTACAAAAGCCAGGACAGTAGACTGTAGAAGCCAAGAGTAGCAGGCTACGAGAACCAGAGATAGCAGGCTACAAAAGCCAGGACATCAGGCTGTGGAAGCCAAGAGTAGCAGGCTACGAGAACCAGAGATAGCAGGCTACAAAAGCCAGGACAGCAGGCTGTGGAACCCAGGAATGACAGGCTACGAGAGCCAGAGATAGCAGGCTACAAGAGCCAGAATAGTAGGCTGTAGAAGCCAGGAATAGCAGGATATAGGAGCTGGGAATGCTGGTTGTAGGAGCCAGGAATAGCAAGCCACGAGAGCCAGGCTAGCAGGCTATAGAATTCGGGAATAGCAGGCTACGGGAACCAGAGATAGTAGGCTACAAAAGCCAGGATAGCAAGCTATAGAAGCGAGGAATAGCAGGCCACGGGAGCTAGAGACAGCAGGCTTTGGCCTAAAGTGGCTAAGCCGAGGGATGAAGCAGTTGGAAGTTGTAATAGCAGCCTTGGCCGGAATGGCTAAGCCGAAAGATAGAATGGTCAAAAATTATGATAGCAGCTTTGGCCGGAATGGCTAAGCTGACAGATAGAGTAGTTTGAAAATCATGATAGCAGCTTCGGCCAAAATGGCGAAGCCGAAAGACTAGATGACTGACAAGTTGTGATGGCGGCTTTGGCCAGAATGGCTAAATCGAAAGCAGAGATAGCCGAAGAATTGTAATAGCGGCTTTGGCCAAGACGACCGAGCCGAAAAATGAGATACTTGAAATATATGATAGGGCGTTGCACTCGCAAACAAGGATAGATGGCTTTGACTGGACGTCAGAGGCCAGAAGATAGGATATCGGATCCTGGTAGGATGTCAGACTTGGAAGCAATCCATAATTGATGTTGCCTCGACGGACTCTCGAAGACAACCCATGAATGCACCTGACCTAGACAGGAGGTCTGGACTGATGTTGGTATGTAGCAGCTCGGGCCTAAAGCCATTCGCCGAAAAGGTGAGCGGGTTTTTGACGGCATGCCAAGGCCGAGAATTTCATGGATAGTGAAAGATAATAGAATAGCAGGTCGCAAGGACCCGGAGATGGTGAGATAGCAGGCTGCGCAAGCCAAGGTAGCAGGTTAATAGACCGTAAAAGTCGGTATAGCAGGGTAGTAAGCCATAAAGGCCGAGATAACAGGATCCAGGAAAGTGATGATAGCAGGCCGTGAGGGCCAGGGTAGCAGGTTAAATAAGCCAGAGGTAGCAGGCTATAAGAGCCAGGATAGCAGGCTACGGGAGCCAGAGGTAGCAGGCTATAGGGGCCAGGATAGCAGGCTGCGAGAGCCAGGAATGGCGGGCTACGAGAGCCAGAGGTAACAGGCTATAAGAGCCAGGACAGCAGGCTATAGAAGCCAGAGGTAGCAGGCTACGGGAGCCGGAGGTAGCAGGCTATAAGAGCCAGGATAGCAGGCTACGGGAGCCAGAGGTAGCAGGCTATAGGAGCCAGGATAGCAGGCTGCGAGAGCCAGGAATGGCGGGCTACGAGAGCCAGAGGTAACAGGCTATAAGAGCCAGGACAGTAGGCTGTAGAAGCCAGAGGTAGCAGGCTACGGGAGTCGGAGGTAGCAGGATATAAGAGCCAGAATAGCAAGATGTAAGAGCCAGAATAGCAGGCTGTAAGAGCCAGGATAGCCGGCTGTGTTGTCCGGCGGGACTATTGATGGATTTGACTATGCTGTTATAGTGCCGGTGGGGCTTGGGATTAACATTTGAGAGCTCGGCCAAGGCGGGGTGCCTTGAGCAAGAGGGAAAAGGTTTATGGGCCTAGCCCGGCGAGGCTTGATGGGCAGAGTCTCGTAGCTCGACGAGGGTGGAGTGCCTCAGGCCAAGATAAGGGATAGCTTGGCTAGGACGGAGTGCCACTAGACCAAGGAAGAGGTAGCTCGGCAAGGGCGGAGGGCCGCTAGACCAAGGAGAAGGGTAGCTTGACTAGGGCGGAGTGTCGCTAGACCAAGGAAAAGGGTAGCTCGGTTAGGGCGGAGTGCCGCTAATCCAAGAAAAAAGGGTAGCTCGGCTAGGGCGGGATGCCACTAATCCAAGGAAAGGGTGTATCTCGGCTAGGGCGGGATGCCACTAAGCCAAGGAAAGGGTGCATCTCGGCTAGGGCGGGATGCCACTAAGCCAAGGAAAGGTAGCTTGGTTAGGGTGGAGTGCCACTAATCCAAGGAAAGGGTGTATCTCGGCTAGGGTTGGATGCCACTAGGCCGAGGAAAGGTGTATCTCAGCTAGGGCTGGATGCCACTACGCCAAGGACAGGTAGCTTGGTTAGGGCAGAGTGCCACTAGACCAGGGAAGGGTGTAGCTCGGCTAGGGCGGGATGCCACTAAGCCAAGGAAAGGGTGTATCTCGGCTAGGGCGGGATGCCACTAGGCCAAGGAAAGGGTGTATCTCGGCTAGGGCTGGATGCCACTAAGCCAAGGAGAGGGTGTATCTCGGCTAGGGCTGGATGCCACTAAGCCAAAGAAAGGTAGCTTGGCTAGGGCAAAAGGCCATGACGCCAAGGTAGGATATTTAACGGCTTAGACGTATGGTCGTGACGCCGTACATCTTGGCTTAGGCGGAAGGCCATGACGCCAAGGTATGATATTTAACGGCTTAGACGTATGGTCATGACGCCGTACATCTTGGCTTTAGGCAGATGACGCCAACGTAGGATATTTAACGGCTTAGACGTATGGTCATGATGCCGTACAGCTTGGCTTAGGCGAAAGGCCATGACACCAAGGTAGGATATTTAACGGCTTAGACGTGTGGTCATGATGCCGTACATCTTGGCTTAGGCGAAAGGCCATGACGCCAAGGTAGGATATTTAATGGCTTAGACGTGTGGTCATGATGCCGTACATCTTGGCTTAGGCGGAAGGCCATGACGCCAAGGTAGGATATTTAACGGCTTAGACGTGTGGTCATGATGCCGTACATCTTGGGTGCCGATAGCTAGAGTTTTGACTTCTTTTGGTTGGCATGCTGGCGACTCATGCTTGGGAACATCTATCATCTCGAGTGTCGAAGGTTAGACATCTTTGACACTCTGAAGGCTCATCGGGCATCTATCGGCGAGGGTGCCGATGACTGAATGTTTAACATATATCGGCTAAGATGCCAGTGGTTGTTGGCCTGAAAGTCAATGATCGAACCTCGACATCTGTCGGCTTAAACGTCGATGGGCATACATTTGGCAACCGCGGAATGTGGTTGAACATCGGTTGGCGCGTACACCGATAGTTGACATCTTAGGGCACTGTTGAACTTCTTTGACCATCTTGCAGGCACTGTTGAACATCCATCAGCTTGGGCGCCGATGTATTCCTTCATCTTTGTCTTGGAGCATCTATCGGTCTGATTACCGACGCATCCATCATTCACTGAGCGCCGGTGGTTAGGCGAACTTCCATCATTCTTCATTGATTCATCATTCATTGTTCATTGTCATCTGAGATTCCATCATTTGGATAGTCCCCGACATCAGCAGCAGACGTGCAGTGTAAGAGTCTGCGACAAGATGGCCCTTGAAAGGTCAATGTGCCAATTTTATTCATCATTGCCATAAATGATCATTGCCCCTTTAAAAGGGGTGAGCATATCCAGCAACGGCCATGCATGCCGCCATTGGCATTTCATACATTTACCCCTAGAATGGGGAACCACGTGGGTCTTCCATCATTCTCTTGGCATACATTTGTCCCAAGAATGGGATACCATCAATACTTCTCATTGTTTGGCATACATCTGCCCCCGGAATGGGGTACCATCAATATTTCTCATTGTTTGGCATACATCTGCCCCCAGAATGGGGTACCATTTGGAACTTCCATCATCTCATAATCATCATTTTTCTTCCTATTTTTTTCTTCTTTCTTTTTTTTTCTTCTTTTTTTTTGATATGCATCCCCCTCCTTAAAATGGGGTATCATCTGTATCTTCCATCATTTCATCATCTTTCTCATTTCTTTTTTTTTTATGTGCATCACCCCTCGAATGGGAGTACCCTCTATATTTGTTATTTCACCATTTTTTTATCATCATTTTTTTCTTCACACATGCCCCCGGGATGGGGTATCATCATATCTTTCACCATCTTTTTTTTTTGTTAATACATCTGCCCCCAGAACGAGGCACCATCTGCATCCCTCATCATTCATTTTTTTTAAAAAATCTTTTATGTGTACATCTGCCCCTAGGAAGGGGTATCATTGGCATCCTTTCATCATCATCACTTTTTCTTTTCTTTCTTCTCTTCCCCTCTTTTTTGGCATACATCTGCACCAGAGCGGGCTGTCATATTCTTGTAGCATCACCGGGCTTCTTTGGGGCCGGGAATGTATCCTTGTTGTAGTGGGTGACCCACTCGAACAGGGCCCGAGTCTTTTCCTTAGGAAAGGAGTAGGGTTTAGTCATTTTGCTTCTTAGGGAATGGCCTAGCTCGCCAGTCTTTGCCGACGAAGAGATAGCTGCCTTCTTTGCTTTCTTCCTTCGTTTCTCGAAAGCTTTGAAAATTGGCAATGTGAATATATTTATGCATCAGTTGTTCACTGGCAGGCTTGTTCTTTTGACTTAGGGAGGTAGCGGCCGGGCAATATTTTGTCACAAAGGCCTCAATATCAGCCACAATCTCATTCGGGAGATCAAAGGACTTGACTTCGATGCCAATCAACCTTGTTAATATCTCTATCTTCAGGTTGTGCTTGCATATCTGGACAGCCCCCTCTTGGTTTGGCGGGTGTCGACATCTGGCAGAAAGGTCCTTTCATCTGCGGATATAATCCAGAGTAGGTTCATCAGCCCCTTGTTTAGTCTCATACAGTTCTGCCTTAGTAATTTCTTCCTCGGCAGGTTTCATTTCCCTCATCTGTTCTATTTTGGGATCACCCGTCACCGCCAGAATTGGTGGGTTTGAGTGCAGACCGGGTATATGAAAACTCATTTCATTCAGTTTGCTCTGCAGCACTCCAACTTCTTGCAATCTTTTTTTTTATATATAATTTCATCATCATGGCAAGGCCAAGAATGTTGCCCCCTATCCCGACCTCAGGAGGGGCCGGCAGTGTTCTATTAAAGACGCCAGACGCGCCCAGGTTTTCAGAGATTGACATCTTTGCCCTCATGTCTCCATATGGAGGAGGAGTGGGGTAGCATGCTTCTTCTTTTGGTGGCGGGAGGCACCCATACTTCTCCCTGGTTTTATCATCATGACGGGAGACCAAA
The DNA here is from genome assembly GCA_022559845.1 of Amorphophallus konjac. Lineage (NCBI taxonomy): Eukaryota > Viridiplantae > Streptophyta > Magnoliopsida > Alismatales > Araceae > Amorphophallus > Amorphophallus konjac. Next base: position 471,845,259 of record CM040121.1, read on the forward strand.
GCTTTGGCTTGCTCTGACCTTGCTGGTATGAAGCATATCTCTTCATCATCTTCTTGAGAGTCTGGCCATTGCATTTTCAAATTTCGGCGGCTTGCTGACGCCTGGTTGTAGTTTCTTAGCAGCATAATGCGCAAGGTATGGTACCTTATAAACATCATAGGTACTGGAATCCCTGGTCCTTTCGGATAGCTTCATTTCAATAATTTTTTATCATCAGCTTGCCAGCCACCTCCGGATGTATGGGCTCCGGGAAGAAGTGTGCCCGCTGTCGGCTGAAGGGGGTTATCATAATTGTTGCATGCAGAGCAGGCATGGCAGGCTGCATTTGAGACGCAGAGGGCTGAGCTGCCGCTTGCTGTAGAGAAGGTAGACTCGGCGCCTTGCCTTTGTGAGTCTGAGCAGGATGGACCGGAGAGGCCACCCCTATCGAGCTGGAAGTCTGTTCAGCTGGCTCAGCATGCTTGGAGACTGTCATTTGCTTATTTCTTTCATTCAGCTATTTTCTGAGGGAGTCAATCTCCTGCTGATATCTTTTGAACATCATCTGGATCATGGGATCCAGGGTTGTCGGGATCTGTGTTCCTCCCGATATTTCTTCAGTGGAAACACCCAGAGGGTTGTCTTCTTTTTCTTCAGTCACTACATTGACTGTCATTATCGTGACTCTTCGGGCTTCATCGGCAGCCATTATCTTTTCTTTTGCTGCTCGGCTTTTTCTTGTGACAGCACCTAGCCGGTGTGCCAATTCAATCAGCTCTTCAGGTTGGTCTGGCAATGTGTTATATTTCTTGGCGACACTGGCCATATTGTAGGTAAGAACCTGTATCTTTCATTTCTGGCTGCGGACTTTCCTCCTGACCTGACTCGGATTATGTGAGGCGGTCGAAGACTGAAATCCTTTCTTCTGCTTCTTCCCTCCTGGGGCTGTCTCTCTTGTATATGGCCTTGTGACCTTTCTTCATAATCATCGGAGCCAGAAGAGGAGACCCCGAACATTGCTTCTTGTAAAGCTTCTTCTTCTTTTTCATGTAGGGTGCCCAAAGCACGAGACAATCTTTGCTACCCTAGGGAGGAATCCCCTAGACAGTGGAAGTAGTCTTGAACCACCTGGTTCATTTCTTCTTGGCTATCCCTTTGTAGATTTGATCGGGGCAGCAGCCTCTCTTTGATCTTTGGCTGATAAACCAGCCTTGAAATTTGGGAAGCCAAATGCTTTGACTTGGAATATTTGAAGATATCAGCCCATCTGGCGCAGGCCTTCGGTCTCTTTGGAATAGCAGCACAGGATGGATCTTCCATTCTTCTTTGTTCTTCCTTTGGGAAGTATATATTGTTCCCCCCTTTGTGGCGGATGGCAATAGTATCTTCTCTCCTTCTGCCCCCAGCCCTGGGGTGAATGACAATAGCATTTTATTTTCCTTTGCCCCCAGCCCTGGGGTGAATGACAGTAGCATTTTCTTTTCTTTCTTCCCATCTCCTGCCCCCAGTCCTGGGGTGGATGACAGTAGCATTTTCTTCTTTCTTCTCATCTCCTGCCCCCAGTCCTGGGGCGAATGACAGTAGCATCTTCTTTTCCTCTGCCCCCAGTTCCGGGGTGAATGACAGCAACATCTTCTCTTCTTTCTTCCATCTCCTGACTCTGGCTTCAGGGTGGATAGCAGTGGCACCTTGCTCTTGAGCCGGAATCCAGCTCTGTATCTTCTTCGGCCTCCATATATGTCTATATCTTGCTGGCTTGGGAGCTAGCGGCTTCATCTCATCAGTTTCCTAGTTGGCCGTCTTAGTGGCCAAAATTTGGACATTGTTGTCAGTCTGGATGATCGGGCAACCCTGTCCGGACGAACGTCTTTGGGAGAGACCATCGAGGTTCACCCTAACATCTCCGGTCATCATCATCTTTCCAGAGTTTGAAAGACGACGGCTTGCAGCAGCATACTGGCTCCTCCAGTTACCTCTTCTCCCTTTTAGGGCAACAGCGGGGACCGTGTCCCTCCTTTGGATATGGTGGACGAAGCAGGCGACGACTATCGAGGCCGTCTTTTCTGGTGAGCTTCCCTTCTCATCAGCAATTTTCATCGGGGCACCTGTAGCAGTGCCTTGTTCCTTATCAGCAACCTCCAGTAGGTCGGTGAAGACGAGGCCCAAGCAATTGGGTAACCCGACAGCAGGGGGCGTAGACCCGAACATCGTGGGCACCGCTAGGTAGCCCTCGTGAACATGAGCATCAATGACCTGCTGGCCGAAGTGGAGGGAGGCGAATCCACTCGCCTTTTTAGTTCCTGAAAATAGGATTAGCGCACAGTTAGAATTCAAGAGGGGCCACCGGGCCTCCTATTTTGGCGTAGAGATGAAGGGAGACTAAGTCCCACCGGGCGTGCCAGACTTGTGGACGCGCTTTATTATTCTTTTTATTTATTTTTGTTTATTTATTGGCGTGCCAGTCACCGGAGTGACGATTTCATTGTGCGCTTGATCTGACTTGGTCAGTCGATTGTGAAGTCCGAGTCGGGACCAGAAGTCCGTCATACCATAAAGGCTATGACGTTAATTACGCCCTTCCAAGGAAGGACAACCCTTGATTAAACGCCAAAATAGGAGGCCTCGAGAGGCAAACATGTATTCATGTGCGCAAAATGGAACTTCATACCAGAGCCAGGAAGGCGGGCAAGATAACAACATCAGCTGTAGAAGCAGACAATATCGTTAAGTCGGTGGTTCAAAGACCGAGTTAAAGGGGAGAAGGAGGATTTCAGTCACAGGCAGACTGAGCCATGGCCATGATGGAGGTTTAAAGCATCGATCGATATTTCGACGGCATCTCCCCTTTATCTGGATTATGCCTAGGGGGAAATAGGCTATCACCCACGGAGTGCCAGGATGAAAGCCGAGAGAAAGAGAGAGGCCAAACCTCCCGACCTATATATATCTGCCATAGGGTAGTGTTTGATTTTCCCCTTGTGGAAGTCGGCGGAACTCGTGTAGTGGCAAAGCCCTCCCGAGCTAAAAGGGTTATCCATGGACCCGATGCGGGACGATGGAAAGTAAGTGAACGCTCAATGTTGCGCCCTCGCACGCGGATCGACCTGCACGGTCAAGTCGCGGGGATCGACCTGCCCGGTCAGGTCGCAGGGGTCAAGGGGGCAGCGCCCCTTGCGGGGGTTTCCGGGGGCGGAGCCCCCGGAACAAAATTTGGATTGAAGGCCCAGTAACAATATTTGAGTAGGTTGTCGGTGTAGCTGGGAGGCAGAAGGGGACTCCCGGCGCAAGGGGCTACTTAGTGCGAAGAGGAGACGGCCAGGCAGGTTCCCGGCGTGGGCTTCCCGGCGCGCAAAGGAAGTGGCCAGGAGGTTCCCGGCGTGGGCTTCTCGGCGCGCAGAGGAAGTGGCCAGGAGGGCTCCTGGCGCCAGCTTCCCAGCGCGCAAAGGAGACGGCCAAGGGGGGATCTCGGCGTGGGTTTCAATGGCTTGAAGAGGGTCTCGGCGTGGGACTTCCCGGCGCGCCCATTACCGCGCCGGGAAGGTGGCGCCGGGAAGGGCTGGGGGGTTTGCATGAAGGGTGGAGTTGGCTTACAGGGGATCTCGGCGCGGAGCTTCCCGGCGCGCTCCTTGCCGCGCCTGGAGCTTGGCGCCGGGAGCCTGTGGGCTGGGAGGTTTGCATGCAAGGGCTTGAACACGGTTTGTCGTTTAGCTGAAGAGGGAGGCCTCTCGGCGGCGTAGCTCTCGGCGGGAAATTTGTACGCCGAGAAGGTCGAATTGCTACAGGGTTTCAGGGTTTGATTACGGCACTCTGTTCGGGAATTTTCTCAGATTCTAGCTCGGATTGAGACCGGATTTGGAGTACAGGAGGGGGGTTTCATGGATGCTTCTGCAAGGGGGATGCCAAGGGAGCCGAGAGGCCAAATCAGCAAGAGGAAAAAAAAGAGATCATCATCTGAACCCTGAGAATCCTTCTCTGTTTGCCGTCAGCCGTCTAGGGGATCAAGAGATGACTGTCTCTGATCCCCTGGACGAACCCAATGGCGTCGAAAACCGACGACGGAGGGACTTTCAGCACCGAAACTCCAGGCCCTAAGCATTCAAGGCTTAGAATGGAGGACCCAGGGATCGATATTATCGTTTATCAGAGCTCGACAGTTCAGGGAACCAAGAGATTGATGTCTCTGGTTCCTGAACTGCATGAAGGGCTCAAGGGAAAACTCAGACTATATGGGGAGAATCTGCCATTGAGACAGGAGGGGAGAAGGAAATAGAGCCCAATCACCCATTAGATAGGGGTGGGGGTCCTATTCTCATCCCTGTTCGAGGAACAGACTCGTAGAAAGATTCTGAAACCGGGAGCGTCTAAACTATCGGACATTCCTGATAAAAGATATACATAGAAAGATAGAGAGCAGATATCTCAATCAATCAACACCCAAATGGGCCATGGTAGTATTTCATTTCATAACATCATTCCAACACCGACCACAAGGAGGGAGTGAGGGAAAGGGAGATGAATATACATCAGGATATCCCGATTACATCCAAAAGAAATTCGAGATAAACTCGGCAGGATTACATGAAGAAGAAAACAAAACCATGGAGGAGGGCAGAGCATTGACTCCTCTCCCTCCCCGGCTGCCCACCTGGAGCTTCCTCTCCTTCTTTCTCTTCTTCTTTCTTTTCTCAGCGGAGGAGTCTCTCTCTCTGTGTTGGTCTCTTCTTTTCTCTTTTTTTCAGTGGAGGAGGCTCTCCCTCCTTTTTTCTTGCTCTGTTCTATCCTCTCCTCCGATCGACTCTGGTGCTTCTCTCCCGGCCCGCGTCGATATGGAGGAAATGAGGCTTTTATAGGCATAGCACCCCCCCTTCTCGGCAGGGTTGCCTTGGCGCGCATACCTCAGGTTCCCGGCGCGCCCCCTTGCTTCCTGACGCAAAGGCTTCTCGGCGCCATGCTTTGGGCCGTGGTGAAGAGCTCTCGGCGCCATGGCCCATTTAGGCCCCTTTCTTATTGCCTTAATTTTTTTAATCACTAGGCTTCTGGGGCGCCTAATCTGCCTCTTCATTAGTCCTTCGAATCTGTCGGAACAGATGAAGGTCCTTTTAGTTGATGGGTTGACATAGTCTTATCAGCATATTTCTGGAGATTTTCATCAGTCAACAGACTGCAATTCTTCATCAGTACTGCCATCTGAGTGATGACAATACCGGACATCGGCTTGGCCGGGAAGGGCTTCGGCTGGGTGGTAGCTTCAGTGACGACTCTTCTGTAGTTCTAGCTTTGCAGGAATTCCTGGGATCTTCATGTCTGATTTCATCTTCTCTTCGATTTCATCTTTACCCTTGACTATATTTCAGGTGTCAACAGACACGGGCCTTACATCTGCCGACTGAGCCTCCAGTCCCCTGTTCTGAAGGGCCAGAGACATTCTATTATCTTAGGAGGGTCTCTTCTCGAGTGGCAAACCGTCGGGTGCATTCTCGTCCTTGGTCCGACGACGAATATTGTTCATGCGGCACAACTGAGTCAATACCGGTTCATTGGATAGGCCTGACGACGCTGTCGGTTTGTTGTGAATTCTTCCGTTCCTCCTGTGGTGACGTCCCTAGTGATCATTCCGGGTGACTTGAGGTTCCGGCATCTTAAGAATACCGTTGTGTACTGGCTTTCTTCGGCTTCTGCGCTCCAGTGGGTCGTATCATTCTTGTCATTTAGGCTTGATCGCCATCGAGCATATTTTGAGTGCCAACATATACTCACAAAAATCATTTTAAATTTAAAATATAAAAAAACCCTTGTATTTTTGAGAGAGAGAGAGAGATAGAGAGACATGCGGCTCCCCTCCCTCAGCTCCGGCGACTCCCCTTCCCCCTCCCTCTCCCCCACCTCTGATGTTCGGTGACCATCCCCCACCCTCCCGACCCCCACCATCCCCTCCCAATGAGTAGGGACCCCCCACCCCTCCCTGTGCCCCCTCCCCCTCCGGTTCCGACAAGTAAAGTCCCCCCCACCATGCCCCCATCCCTCCTAGCCCCCTTTGCAACCTCCAGCAATGGGCCTCGATGCTAACTCCGCCCCTCTGAGCTCCTCCATCTGCATCATCGATGGCAGGTAGCACCGTTGTCTTAGACTAGTTCCACAATGTCCTGGACAAGACCGTGGGGGAGGACACCCACTTCCTAGTGCCATGGCTACAAAGCCCTACTGTGGCGCCCCCTTCCTAGGTCACTCAGTGCCCGGTCAGGGAGACATCACCGGGTATTTACTGCCATACCATTGTTAATTCCATACACACAACCACACCATAAACATTTGAAAGCACAAATACACAAATTAGCCACACACAGACCTCATAAAAAATCTGGAACCCCACAAGTTTGATTACATTACAGAATCACATTATTTAGCCCCTACACAACCCACTAAAAGGAAATCTCCCAAGATCTATAATCAGACCTAGATCTGATCCACATTGCTTAAATTCTAATCTTACAAAAGGCCATCATGAACATAATAAAAATTAAACCTTAAAGGCTTCTATGTGGCTATAATAAGCTCCCCCAAGCTCTCTTCTCAGGGCTCCTACTAGAGGGGTAAAAGGGCCAGCCGCCTAATCTCCTGAAAATTTCAAGCCATAGGCGTGAGTCCTAAGACTCAGTAGGCATAGAACAATACCAGACAGATGCATATTGTATAATACCTTTTTCACAAAGAGCTATTGGCATTCATGAATAACATATGAATATAAATAGCCACATTTCTACCGCCATTCTAACATATACATATAAATCAAGAGAGCAAATACAGAAATAACTCTATTATCTTGGTTTTCAGAATTTCAAGAGGACTGCAAGTTGATTCTATTAAGATCATCTGACTACAAGTAGCCATTCATCTACACCATCCTCACACACAATTCAATCGTTCCATTTACACAATTTAAAACCCCACTTATATGCAATTTTTGGGAATCCTCTAACCTTGCACATTACTAGACATACATATAATCCACGACACAAGAGTCAATAACCCACTGTAGTTCAGAGACACGGGCTAGGCCACAGATGGCCCAATGCAAGAACTCATAGTCTTGATCGACTGTACAGGATCGGGGGCCTCTACCCCACCTTCCACCAGATCATTGGCCGGTCTCACTTTTGAATACCATCCATCCATCCTCGGACGAGGGCCACCTCAGTTAGACGCTTATCGGTGCCTTTCCCTCCTTATGGTGGCACTGTCCATGTGTTGCATTTTATTGTATCATCTTCACTTTTCATTCATTTGAACAACCTTACATGCATAATGTGAAATCATGAATATTATGACTAAGGATCACAACAAATCATAAAAAGAAACAAATATAATATGCAGGTCGTAATATACTGCTAGATGTAGTTTCTAGGTTCTACCATGCATGATCGCTACCCCCTTTATAAGCACAATTAGTTTTTGAATACCAACATAGATTCAAAGTAAAAAGACAAACAAAGGGCATATGTAAGGTCTTGAACCAATGTCTACTTGTGGCAACAAGTCCTATTGCTGTAGTCCTGCTCTCCCTTTTCAGCTGCTACCCAGAACAGCCTCTAATGACCTCTTCTCCTTCTTCTCTGCTTTGCTTTGCTAGCTATGGACATAAAGTGACATCTAGATGGGTTCTTAGACCTTAAATAGGTAGCCCCCCCAGCCTATCTTGTGGAAATATCACATACTATTTTATTTTATCTTCCCATACGGTCTGCTACCTGTCCCAACTGTCAATACTATGGCAGACACCTCACCATGCTCTGGTTGGCTTTTGGCAGACAATGTTGCCCTCTCTTATTAACTTCTGGAAGAAAATACTTGAGTCCAAAAATTCAAAAGAATTCACTTAGTCACAGAAAACCCCCCTCTTAGGCACATGAAAAACACCTTAGACGCATGCCCTTTTAGTTAGGCACTGTTTAAATCACTTAGGCACAGTTAAAGGGCTAAAAACCCACATAGGCGTGATATAGAAGGTTAAAATCACATAATCGCCTATCTCACTTGCAAACCCATTTAATTCACCTATGCGCTAAAATTCTAACTTAGTCGCACTCCATCGACTATCTCAGCAGCTATCTTACTGAAGAGTGCCTGTCTCACACTAACTCTAGTGCCTATCTCAAGTGCCTATCTCATAAAACCAGCGACTATCTTAACGTCCAGCACCTATCTCGACTCTCCAACACCTATCTTGACTCTCCAACACCTATCTTATTTGCTAACTCAACCATTATCTTAACTTAGGTGCTAGCTCATAACACCTATCTCACTTAGCTCCTTACTCAACAGCTATCTCAACTTTCCTAAGTTTAGCTTTGTCTATCCCACACTTAGGTGATATTCCTTTGCCTATCTCAAGGGACTATGAGTGCCTATCTCATACTTAGCCATCTTAAGAGATAGTTGCCCATCTTCAACTAAAACACTTATGCATGACTTTAACTCATTATTTGACATTCTAAATGAAGAATATCTAAAAGTTCTCAACACCGAAAATTGTAGATTATTGAATTATCTTTCCAATGAGCTCAATTTCATTATTTTTATATGTTCATACATAAAATTATACCATAAATACCAGACTACCCCTCTAACGGGTTCAAGCTTACTAAAGGGAGCGCACCCTAACACACCCTTGGTATTGCTAATTCCATACACTAACAGTCTTCGTTCCTGAAGTCAGGGTGTTACAAATCTCCCCCCTTAAGAAATTTTGTCCTCAAAATTTAAATTTAATACATACCAAACAATTGGGGGTACGTGCTCTTCATCTCCCCTCCGGACTCCCACGTGGCTTCTTCAGATGAACAATTCTTTCATAAGACCTTCACTAGTGGGATCGTCTTAGTCCTTAGCACCTACTCCTTTTGATCAAGAATCTTGACTGGTTGCTCTCCATAAGTGAGGCATGGCTGCAATTCTAACGACTCGTAATCAATAACGTGAGACGGGTCCGGTTCATATTTTCTCAACATGAACACATGGAACACATTGTGAATTCCTGCCAGTGACGGTGGCAAGGCCAGCTGCTTGGTTGTTCAACAAATTCTCTTCAGAATTTTAATGGGTCCCACATATCTTGGACTAAGGTTTCCTTTCTTTCTGAACCTCATGACTCCCTTAGCGGGAGACACTTTCAGAAATACTTGATCCCCTTCGTCAAATTCTAATTCCTTTCTCTTGTGATCAGCATAGCTTTTCTACTTTGATTGGGCTTTCAACAATCAACCTTTAATTAGTTTGACCCTCCCCACACAATCCTGCACCAATTGGGGCCAAATCAGTCTTCTTTCCCCTACTTCATCCCAACATACTAGTGATCTGTAGCATCTTCCATACAGAGCCTCATATGATGACATTCCAATACTTGCATGGTAGCTATTATTATATGAGAATTCTATTAAGGGAAGATGGTCATCCCAGCTACCCTGCCAGTCCAAACTACAAGCTCTCAATAAATCTTCTTGGGTTTGAATAGTCCTCTCTGACTGGCCATCCATTTGGGGGTGAAAGTCAAACTGAACTTCAATTGATTCCCCAAAGCTTCAGCCGCCTGGGCCCTCTTGAGATCCACGAGGACATCCAGTTTTACATTGAGGGTTTAGAGAGCGTCGGTGCTCCCGCCGAGAAGTTATTCCCCCACCACCGATGAAGGTAGCTCGTTGGCTTGATTGTCGGATGGGGAATGCTCCGTGGGGAAGGAGGGTGTGCCCTCCTCCGGTACCAGAGCTTTTCCCGTATCGGCGGCAATCCTCCTGTCGGAACTTCTTCGCACCATGATGGCTCTTTGTGTGTTTCCCACAGACGGCGCCAGATGAAGAGGGGCGATCTCGCACTGCTCCTGAGCGGAGAGGAAGATGACCACATACCCTTGAAGTATAAATTGCAAGAAGGGAAATCAGTCAGAGGTGCCCAGGGATAGATCTCCGGAGAAGTCCCTCTAATGCCTAAGTCAGCACAGATGGTAGAGCACAGGTGCGAAGAGGAGAGTTGGAAGGAAAGTGGGAGTGCGAGATCCCTCTCCACCAAAAGGTGAAGTGGTTCCTGCTCAGGCTTACTTGGCTTGCTTTCTTTTTTTTCGTCGCAACGGGGCATGTCCTGTTTAAATAGTGGCCTGTTGTGCGAAGGGATCCCTGTAAGCGGTGGGGTTCCAGGGGGGTTACATCCTTTATGCGGGCTCCTTACGGCACGCGGACTCTTGGCTTCCCCTGTACCATTTGAGCTTCCTATCATTAAGGGATTCGCAACGGCCGAATCATTAAGATTCCATCAGTGAGTCCGAGCGAGTGGCACTTGTTCAGGAGTGGTCTCCCGAGGGATAAGTGCTACGTCGGGACAAGGAATAGGGGGCTCCGAGGGAGCTTTCCTAATCGACTGATACTCGGACTTCCCAACCCGAAGGCCGCCTAGGAAGCGCTTGTACTGAGTGAATTTTTGGGCTTTATAATAAGTAGGCCCGGGGGCTGCCACTTTGGGGAGTTGAGCCTAGTTCGATCCGGTTTGGACCTCATTGGGCCTCTCCGTACGGGCGGTGAGATTTTTCCCTCTCCATCCCCCTTTTGTCATTCTTATAGCATTGTCCCTTCTCTTTTCTCTCATGTTCTTAGTATTCATATCATCTCCATACACTCCCACCTATTGTTTTCATGCCCCACAGGGGTTAAAAACCACCAACCCCAGGTATTTTCCCATCTTTTATGTGTTTTAATCATTGTGGTTCTATAGATATTGCACTTCCTCTAAGTCTAATCAGGTTTGCTTTTATGTGTGTTTCGCTCTTCTCTGCAGGTTTACATCACATCCAGCACGAGGCCCCTCCCTTTTGGCCAGCTGCAAGGGAGGGAGGATTCAAAGCCCCACGATCTGGTTTCTGGGTAATGGTTGCGGTCGTCATCAGACTGTGTCTATTCTGTCGCAGTCTTTGACAGATCACATTTTTTCCGTGCCAGATAATCCCCGCTCGCGAGTGTAGATCCACTCACCACCTTTCCAAGGTATGTGACTCGGTCTCTCCGTGTTACTGGCCTTGGTGGCAATCACGATTTCATCTTTGGAATATCACCTCTTGATAGCTTTGGTTGTCTTTCCTTTATAGATTGATCTATGCCCCGGCATGTATTTCTTCTCTTTCTTTTATTTATTGCATGTTCCACGCCTAGCGCGTGTGCTTAGTTTAGCTTTCTCCATTCCCTGCTTCTATGCTCTGGTTTTCTTGAGGTGATATCGTCTTATGTATATTATTCTGTGGATCATTGTTCACACATAGCACTACACCCCACATTAAATATCTACACCCTCGTTTCCCCCTTGATCAAGGGTAGTCTAGGTCTTTTGTCCTAGGTCTAGGGTTACATATTTAATCTCTCTTGTAATAATTTTAATGGATGGAATATATCAATTTTTGTGGAAGAACTCCCAAGGGCGCCCCTCCCTCTCTCCTCCTCCCTCCTCCTCCTTCTTGTAGCAGAGAGATCTGCAGATCTAGGGTGTGAAACCCTATTCTTTGGGAGTGATTCCCACCTCTATCACCTCCGTTGGGTGCGACGTTCAGCCACCGCCCGCCGCCACCGCCGCCATCCATGCCGCCATCGAGCCGCCACAAGCCATCCTTTGACTTGCTGTCCAGAGCTGCGAGACAGAGGACAGAGCCTAAAAGAAGAGGTTGGTCCTCCAAACCCCACTGTCTGATCGTCTTCAAACTTTGATAGCCTCTTCCCCACATCCTCCCCTATTCCCATTTCAATTTGTACTCCGATCCACAACCATTACATCCCCTTCTCACCTTAGTTTTCCCACCCTGCACAGTCTATCTGTCTGCAGACCTACGAGATAGTACCCTGCAAACCTACTTTCCCCGCCCCCTAAACCTTCTCTGTTCGCCACAAAATTTAGTGTGCATGACCCCCACTTCCCCCTCTTTCACCCATGTTAACCCCTTTATCCAGATCTACTGTTTGCCCTTCAGTCAACCTCCATCCTCAGGCAGGCTATAGGATGCCCTGCACACCCTGCCAGCATAAAACACCTGTTGCATAGTTTTTTTACTAGAAAATCAGCACAGTGGATGATTCTTAAATCCTAATATGTTGAAGATCGTTGAGTGCCATTCGCAACAGCACTGATTTCAGCTCGATCCGACTTTGGATCTGAGCACAATGATTGTTTTAGCCAGGTCACGCAGATCTGTCCAGTTACTGGACTGTGGGACAGATCTAGGCATCAGGTCTCCCTTCAGTATTTCGGCTGAGATCCAGCAATCTCCGCTCCCAGGGATCGACAAGGGACACCCCGCCATCATCCTACCCAGTTGCCGCAACAAGAACACACCCGGAGGCCACCGTTCACCTGATCACACGAGCTTGTTGTCCTGCAATCTAAACAGTACCCAGTTGGACAAGCAGCTCGCCTCCGCCCCAAAGAGCTCTTCGGCTTGCGGCCCGTCAACCCAAGCTCGTTGCTCCTGAATGCACTGTGTAGCCTATTACCTCCCAGGGTGGAGTGGGCAGTAAATAGGGATCTGTAATTATTTGTTATTACTATACCGGGAGTTACGCGTCTTGGCCGACAAGTCTTCCCCATGCCCCGAGCGTTGAGGTACGTTTTCGCTCCTCCTTTGTCGCATTTGCTTATTCCGTATGCGTTCTTGATGCTGCTGCATGTGAGATTGATAGGATCCTAGCTCGCTCCAATTCAACCACCGCTGCGATTGAGTGAGCGTAGACCGTCTCATGACTCGATCCGAGCCCGAGTGTGAGCTGACCACCCTTGACTTGTTTCCGGTTTCTCAACCACGCAAATCTATGCTTTTGCTCCACTTGGGATGGATTGTGAGCTTGTGTTTCTTGTTGAGGACACATACTCCTCTTCTGGATCTCTTTTGGTGTCGAGTTGTTCGCGTTGTCGCTGGTCGCGTCGTCAATTTAGTAGCGTCGTCGCCTAGAGTCTCAGGTTCGCATCCCGTACCACATCACTTTTAGTGCCTACATCCCTGTGGTCTGGCTATACACCTGATCAAAAAGAACTGGGATTCTAGTGAGAGAATGCCGTGGTTAGCTGAACACCTAATAAAAAATAGTGGTAACCTACAGGAGGTTTGTATCTTGTAACCTACAGGAAGTTTATATCCTATAGTTTGGTTGTACCTGAAAATCAGCTGGGGCTCTAGTGGAAGAGTGCCCATGGTGAGCTGAACACCTGATTAGAAACAACCCATGTAACTATTCCCTATTGGGGAGGTAGTGAAAATCCCAGTGGTTGCTGGGTACTAGATACATGATTGACTGAGGTCAGGGCCGAACCAATATAAAAATCTTAGTGTTCATGTATGTTATTGTTGTTCTGATTACTGCACTCAAGTTTCATTATGCATCAATTTAAAGTGCTTTATTTATGTCATGGATAGTTCCAAAATGCTGCTTGTCACGATTAAATTTCTAATTAACCTCACAACCCTATAGGTCAAGTCATGTACTGGGCAACATCTAGTTGATCCTCTAGCCTGAGATCCTCGATAGGTAGTTGATCAGCCTCTTTTGCTCCATTTGTTAGGTCTTCCTTAGGTTCTTCAATGGACTTTTCTACATTACTTCCTACACCACCATCAACACTAGTGGACTCTGGCACTAAGTTAGAGGTATCTACCTCATAATAACTTGCTGGGCATGTTTGGAACATGCTTGATTCTATGGTTTTGATGATGTCTGACTATGACTCATTGATGAGCCTTAGTTGCATTTGATTATGTCAACACTCTTGTAGTTTAGGTCAAGACGGAGTAGTGTGAAGATATCATGCAATGATTTCAAGTGATATGATGCTGTGAAGCAGCATGGCAAGGCTGATTTCAAGCCACTAAATGCAAGAAACAACGATCAACCAAGGTGCAAAGATGTGGGCAGAACATCAAAGAACAAGGAGCTAAGAAGAGGTTACAAGAAGAAGAGTCGAGCTTACAGCCGACTCCAGAGCTGAAAAATGAACAAACAAGCCAAAATGCATGAAGAATGAAGAAGGCAAGTCGACTCCAAATGGCCTTCGAGTCGACTCCAGTCAACCTTAAGCCACCCGCCAACTGATGGAAATAGTGGTGACAAATATGTGGGCAGCAGTGACAAATATGCGACAAAGCTGACAAATTGCTAAGCAAAGGTGTAAAATGGGTGGCAGCGTTGAAAGCTTTAAAAGTATAGAAGAAGAGTCGACTCAAGAAGGCTCTGGAGTCGACTCCAGTCACCATGAAGCTTGCAAAGGTGGAAGAAGAACAGAGACCGTGCTAAGGGTGAAAAATACATTTTAAGTCTGACAAATGGATAATAAGGTTGAGAGACTTGAAGAAGAAGAAGAAGAGTTGACTCTATTGGCAAAGGGAGTTGACTCTAGTCAATGCATCGCCAGTCAATGTGACTCCTAACAAGCTGAACTTCAGGTTGACCCAAGTCAACCTACACTAGTCAAAGTCAATGCCAAGACCAGTCAACCTCTTGCTAGCTACAGTGATCCAGTCAAAGTCAAGCTCAGTTGAGTCAAGTTCAATTTAATCACCAGCTTCAGAGAACAAGGGTGAAAAATAGGCTTTACAGGTGACAAATGTGCAATAACAATGACAAATGGCTAGCTAGTGGTGACAAATAGACACTAGCGGTGACAAATAACTGCTAGCGGTGACAAATGGATAAAGGCGACGGCTCAAGGCAAGAGGAAAAAGACTAAAGGCGATGGCTCTTGTGGCTAAGGGTGACAAATGGGCAGTAAGCCTGGAAGAGTGAAAAACAAAGAAGAAGAGTAGACTCTACAAGGCTTTGCAGTCGACTCCACTTCTATTGAATCCTGCAAAGCTGAAGAAGAAGTAGTGGCGACGGCTCAAGGGTCACAAGGGTGACAAATGGCTAGGTAAGGCAAACAAATGGGCGTAAAGGTGAATAATGCCTCGTAAGGCTGACAAATGGCTCGCTGGGGGATCAAATGAAGAAATTAACTATCCTAGCTTCTGTAACTTCTAAAGATCAGCCAGGAGATTAAAATATGAACTGTAAACCTTTGGAAACACAGTTTTTGAGGTCTGGAGAAGGCTCCTAACATTGACCACTATCCCTATCATATTAAGTGATCAGAACAATCTTTTGGACAAGGTTTCTGTCAAAGAAAAGACTCCTTCTCTGGTGTCCTCTCTCCTGGAGTCAGCCAACAAGATTTTTGTCTGAAAAGAAAATCTTCCTTGACAAAAGGACGTCCTACTTTACAAGCCAGCCGATGAAAATTAAAGATGATGCATGCACTATTAGTCAAACCTCGCTTGCTTATTCCAGCAATTCAAATTGAAGGATCTTGGAGGGAAACTTCTGTGTCTCTACTGGAACAATCGGATTTCGGTCTAGGAAATGTGGCTTGCTCCTGCCATCAGACATGCTGGTCCAAATCAAAGAAGAAGGTCAGCATTCAAATAAGCCTTTTATATTTCAGCAAATCAGATCATAGGATTCTAGAGGGAATTGCCTCTACCAAGTTCTCTATATATATCAAGCCCAATCTTAAAGATGAGCTGCTGCTGCTACTGCTGCCTTTGAAGAGAGGCACATCCCTTGAGCATTCAAGCAAATCTGTGAGAAACTGTAGAAGGGAATGTGAGCAACCCAGCATCTGGCCAACCCAGTCCAGTGTTGTAGGAGAGAAAAGAAAAGAGAGAAGAAAAAGGAGTGAAGCCTTAGAGAGAGCAACCCTGCAGAAAGCCTGAAGAGAAGATCCATTGGATCTATGTCTGAATTTGCAGCCACTAGTCCTCAGATTCTTATCTGAAGTTACAGCAGGAGTTCTTCGTTGCCTTGTTTTATCTTCCATTTTTGAACTGTATTTCAGTGTGTGTGTTTGGTGCTCTGGTTAGAGACCAAAAGTGTTTTTGTTGCACTTGCAGCTTGTTCCTTTTCCTTGTTTGTGTGTGAGTGTGTGTGGGGTTTATCCCCGTGTGTGTTGAGGACTTCATCCTCGTGAGGAGCTTGCTCCTCGTGTGTGTGTGTATGGGGGGCATCGTCCTCGTGTGGTGCTACGTTTGCAACGTGTGGAAAAGCCTCACTAGTTCGGTGAGGGGTGGATGTAGGTCTGCATCTTTGCAGACTGAACCACCTTAAAAACATCAGATGCAGTGGGTGTGCTCTTGTATGATCGATCCATCTTCTCTATCCCCATTCACAGATGTTTGCATGTTTCAGATCTTTATAGTTTGTACCATTCTTATGAACTCAAAGAATACACTCTAGCCAGCTTCATACTAGTTCACACTGTTGTTGTAAGACCCCGAATTATTTAATTGAGCCCAATATATTTATTAAGCTTTTATTAACTAAGAATTGAATTTTTATTGAATTAATAATTGAATTTCAGATTTATTAATATTTAATTCGTTAGAAATAGTATTAGTGAAAATCCGACTACCTTATAAAAATCTATAAAAATATTAAACAGGTTAAGGTCAATGTAGATAATAACTTTGCCTTCTGGCATTAAGCCATTATAAATCCGTGGTAAGATCTATTTAGAGATTAAACCCAAAAGTACACACTTTTTGACCCTTACCTAACCTTGGATTAAAACGTGAAATTCGACCTTAATACGCAACCAAATGATCTCAAATCAGTCGCAAATGGAAGGCCACAATGTAAGGAACATTTACCCTCAATCAATTTGAGGTAAACCTAGCCCTAAAACGTGCTGCCGACATAGCTTTGGTCGAGTCATAGATTCCGGCGTCGTTTCTAAACACGTAACTTGCAGCACCGAATACTCCCAACTCCGAAGGCTCCAGAAGCTCCATGACCTATAGAAACGTAGCTCTTCAAGTCTACTTTCATTTGGTGGCTGTGGGGTTTGCTGAAGTTTCAGATCTAGGAAGTTCTTGCTCGATTTGTGAAGGTGTGTCGACAGGCCGTCGGCTTCCTTCTTCCATCTTGGTTTCTTCAATTGAGGTAGGAACTCTCAACCAAAATTCTATCATGAATATATGATTTTGTTCCCCTCGACGAGAGCTATCCGGTGGGACTAAAAGCCCCAATTTTTATCAGGTATCTAAGGAGATATCGTGGATTTTCTATGGTGCTGTCAAGCTTGTTCTTCATTCTAGGGTTTCGAGTTCTCTTTTCGATTTGAGGTAGGTTTAACAGGCCAAACTCTAATTTACTTATATGATGTAATCAGCATGTTGTTAGCTTTCATTTAACGTAGAAAGCCCCAATTTTAATTGAGCATGCTTGGAGAATTTCGATTTTTAGTGAGAGCATGTCTAGAACTTGATTTATTTTGTGACCCTTTGAGTTAGAGCTTGATTTCGGGCTGATTTCGAGTTAGATAACTTGATCCACATATAGCTTATAATACATGGTTGGATTCAACATCAAGTTAGCTTTCTTTTGACACCAAAAGCCCCAAATTTCGTTATGTATGTTGGGAGAATTTTAAGATTTAGTAACGGCATGTCAAGAATTAGGTCTTCATGTGTTCTTCATAGAATAGGTTAAGATTTAATTGATTTCTGTTGGAATTACTGTTTCAAATCACTTGCTTAATGACCCTAGTATGTATATTAATCACCCTAGATCATGTGGTTATGATTTCAACTCAATTGGACCTCAATTGGGTGAGTTCATATGTTTTCCGGAGGTTAGGGCCGTTGCTGTTCTTGCAGGGGTCGACCCCAAGGGTCGACCCATTTTCTGGAAGACCCTGCAGGCCCGAGGGTCGACCCCAGGGGTCGACCCATCCAGTCCCTGCAAGGGGGTCGACCCCAGGGGTCGACCCATGCGCTGGAGTATAGGGGTCGACCCCAGGGGTCGACCCATCCTTCAGAAATGGTGGGGGTCGACCACAGGGGTCGACCCATTCAGTTGCCAGACCCCATTTTTACAGGGGTCGACCCCAGGGGTCGACCCATACACCAGAAAACCAGTTTTGTCATTTTTTTGACCCGAGGATCGATCCGGACCATTAGGGGATCGACCCATTGAACTTAGACCAAT
This sequence comes from Amorphophallus konjac, assembly GCA_022559845.1. Classification (NCBI taxonomy): domain Eukaryota; kingdom Viridiplantae; phylum Streptophyta; class Magnoliopsida; order Alismatales; family Araceae; genus Amorphophallus; species Amorphophallus konjac. The sequence goes on from CM040121.1 coordinate 471,863,270, forward strand.
TGAAAACTATGCTTTTGAAGAACCAGTGACCTATTCTGGAAACTTTATGATTTCAATTTACATTGGTTCCTACTTGCAAACATAGTGTAAAAACATGCCGTTTACCATCTTCATTTTGACGCATACATTGGTTAAATAGAAACTCACATAATTAGTGGTTAATGGTGTAACTAAATTTTTGATTTAATGCATGCTACTTCATTCCTGTGAGCTTGTTCTTTACCTTGTCATCTTGAATCTTCTTTTGGCTTATGCTTAACGCAAATGATAATGGATAATCTTTGACATACTAACTTGGTAATTAGGATTAATATGTTGATTAGCTTGCTGGATAGCTGCTGCACTACAGTAGCGCATCACGATTAACTCTTATTGTGACTTGGTTTTCAATCTTCTTGATGATTGTGCTTACCTTGAAATTCTGAAATGAATCTCCTTCCTACTTGAAATTGTTATTGCTACATAGTTCAAACCTTGGAATTCTGGCATAAATTGTGGAAGTCTAGATTCGTAGGATCTTTGATCCAAAGAAATCAATGCCTGGCAAACAATTAAGGGCTCGGTCTAGTCCTGGGAGGAGCGCCCGAACACTACGTGTACCCCGGAGAGGTGATTGACTAGGTGTGGCATTTGGCACCAGTACCATAACATGAGTTAAATCTAGGATTGTCCACTACTCTGCACTACTCTCCACTACTCTCCACTACGTTGCACTTTCCACTCTTCACTGTTCTATACTTTACTTGATGTTACTTGGACGTGGAAATGAAATTACATACGTGCTTGACATGACTTGAATTGTCTCGATATGGCCAACTCTTTATCGTTACCTCCTGCAGTAAATTCTTGTCTTTGTTATTCCTCTTAAGTATTGCTATTCTGTTCCTTTATATTTCTTGACCTTGCAAGATCTTTAATTTTTGTTTCATTATATCATCATTATCCTTTTATTGCATTATCCTTTGTAGCATGATATTTTGAAAATGTAATTAAACTGCTAATCACTTATACCTATATGTTATTTCCTACTGAGCGTCAGCTCATAGTTGTTGTTTTCCCCTTTTCAGGTTTTTCAGGTGATGCGTTTACCGATTGGGAAGGGCAGGAGTGATGTTTTGAGTGTATCAGTTAGTTGTGTTTAGAGTGTGTTGTGCTTCAACTATGTTATTGTGGTTTAGAGTTTGTTATCCCAGTTGTACTGAGTTGATTTGAGGATTGTTGTACCAGTTATGTTTTGTTTAATGGTCAATAAGTTATTTCCATTTCTTAGCACTTGTATATATTTAGATTAGTTCTCTCTCTTGCTAGCTTGTTTCTGACTGTACGTCCCGATATTCCGTGTCAGGGCGTGACAGTTTAGTTGGTATCAGAGCCAGGTTTCACATTCCTAGGCTTTCCTAAGTCCTAGATTTTGTATCCGCATCCCAATAACCTGGTCTATCAAAAGGTCTTGTCCGAACGTTAGGCTACGCCTATTGGGATGGTCGCACACTTGCGCGAATGGTCTTTGGATCGGTTATCTCCGCCAGGTACCGAGTTTTGGTCATGTCTAGGTGCATTAGACCCCTAACCGTGTTAAGTCTAGAACCTGACCAGGTGAGATTGGGTAGAAACTTGGGTTGAGCAATACCTCGATTGTTGTATTATCTATCTTAATAACCCTAAATGATTTACTCTACTTGTAGGTAATTGCTATGGCAACCGAACGTGCCGAATGGAGGAACCTGCAGCGCACGGTTCAAGGCCTGACTCAGGCGTTACATCAGGTAGCTCAAGCTGGAGCAGCGGGTAATGGCACCGGTGACTTATACCGGAACTTTCGAGGAATGAACCCGCCAAGATTTGCTGGTTCGACTAACCCCGACGAGGCTGAGCATTGGCTCAATGAAATGGGGAGAATCTTTGAAGTCATGCAATGCACCGACCAAGAGCGTGTCCTCCTTTCTACCTTGCAATTGGAGCGAGACGCGCGTACTTGGTGGGATTCCGTCAAGGCAACTCTAGGCGATCAACAAGTCACATGGGAAGAGTTCGAGGAATTCTTCAACGACAAATATTTTTCTGATCGTGTACAAGAGAAGAAGAAGGCGGAGTTCGCGGCTCTAAAGCAGCGAGGCTTATTGGTGGCCGAATATGAAGCACAGTTCTCTCGGCTTTCGCGCTATGCTACTCACCTTATCTCCACCGAAAAGATGAAAGCTAAGCGATTTCTCAACTAGTTGAAACTTCACTACATCAATCAACTAGCACCGATGGAGATCTCTACTTATTCTGAGATGGTAAAAAAGGCACAAGTTCTAGAAGATACCTTAGAGATGACGGAGAGGATCCGTGGGAATGGCATGAAGAAGGAACACTCAACTCCTAAACCCGGACTTTGTACTAGCAAAAAGAGGCCCATGAGTGGGTCTAGCTCATGGATCGGATCGGGAACGTGGAAAGGCAAGATGCCAAGAAATGAAGAAAAGAAACCCGGCCCTATTGTTCCATTCAAGGGCAAGTGCAAGTATTGTGACCAGGTCACAAGATGGAGGAATACTGGCGCAAGCTAGGTGCGTGTTTACGATGTGGGAGTAGGGAACACCGTATCCCTGACTGCCCTCTTCTATCAGAACAAGCTACACCGACAAAACCTCAAGTTACCAAGAAGCCGCAAGGAAGGCTCCAAGCTTTACATGCGGATGGAACTGGGATTTCTGATGAGGGCGGACTCGTCGAAGGTACCCTTACTATAATCGATAAGCCCGCATTTGTTCTCTTTGATACTAGTGCAACGCATTCTTTTATTTCTCAGAAATTTGTGAAGTCGTTATCTGTGGAACCTATTATGATGAATTCTCCATTAGTTATATCAACTCCTATTGGTTCTGGAGCGGCTATTCAATATTACTATCCTTCTAGTAAGGTTATTATTGATGAACGAAACTTTCCAGCCGACTTAGTTTGCATGGATATGAAGGATTATGATGTAATCCTTGGAGCAGATTGGTTGGCCAGGTATGAGGCTAGTGTTCACTGCAGTTCTAGCTCAGTGTCTTTTACTAGGCACCCGAGACTTTCTTTTGTGGGAGTTAAGCACCATAACTCCGTATCCCTTATCTCGGCTCTTCGAGCTGATATGCTGATGAGACGTGGATGTGAGGCTTTTCTGGCCTTTGTCTGTGCAACTCCTGAGCAGCAGATTGAGATCAAGGACATTCCTGTTGTCCGAGATTTTCCCGATGTCTTTCCAGAGGAATTACCAGGACTTCCGCCCGAGCGGGAAGTTATCTTTTCTATTGATCTTATTCCTGGCACATTCCCTATTTCCAAGGCTCCTTATCGTATGTCTCCTGCGGAACTGAGGGAATTGAAGCAGCAGTTGATGGAATTACTTGAGAAGGGCTTTATTCATCCTAGTACTTCTCCATGGGGAGCCCCTGTGTTATTCGTCAGGAAGAAAGATGGTTCGATGAGGCTGTGCATTGATTATCGGCAAATAAACCAGCAGACTGTCAAGAACAAATATGCATTGCCGAGGATTGACGAGTTATTTGACCAGATAGCGGGAGCTCAATATTTCTCTAAGATCGATCTTCGATCTGGATATCACCAGTTGCGGATTAAGGAAGAGAATATCTATAAATCAGCTTTCCGCAGCAGGTATGGTCATTTTGAATTTGTCGTTATACCTTTTGGTCTAACGAATGCACCGGCAGCTTTCATGCAGTTGATGAACAATGCATTTCGGCCCTATCTTGATCAATGGGTCGTGGTCTTTATTGATGACATCTTGATCTATTCCAAGAGTGAAGTGGAGCATGCTGAACATCTGAGGATGGCATTGCAGTTATTGAGAGATCATCAACTTTATGCCAAGTTCAGTAAGTGTGAATTCTGGCTGCAAGAGGTGTCCTTTCTCGGACATATCATTACGAAGGACGGTATTTCTGTTGATCCTTCGAAGGTAGAGGCAGTGAAGAATTGGGAACAGCCTACCAGTGTGACCAAAGTTAGGAGTTTTCTAGGCCTGGCAGGCTATTATCGAAGATTTATCCAGGATTTCTCTAAGATTGCGGTACCTATGACAAGATTAACCCGCAAGAAGAACAAGTTTGATTGGTCAGATGATTGTCAGCGAAGCTTTCAGACTTTGAAGGAGTGTTTGACTACTGCACCTGTATTGGCTTTACCTTCTGGTGAAGGAGGTTTTGTTATTTATACTGATGCTTCAGGTATTGGCTTAGGCTGTGTGCTCATGCAGCATGGGAAGGTGATTGCCTATTCTTCTAGGCAGTTGAGGAAGCATGAAGAGAATTATCCTGTTCATGATTTAGAACTGGCAGCAGTTGTGTTTGCTTTGAAGATTTGGAGGCATTACTTGTATGGAGAAACCTTCACAGTGTTTTCAGATCATAAGAGTTTGAAGTATTTATTCTCTCAGAAGGAACTCAACATGAGGCAGCGGAGATGGTTGGAGTACTTGAAAGACTTCGACTTCTCGATTGAGTATCATCCTGGCAAAGGTAATGTTGTGGCAGATGCATTAAGCCAAAAGCCGGTAGCTAGATTGTCAAGTCTTATGTTACAAGAATGGAGATTACTGGAACAACTATCTAGTCTGGATCTTAATATTGACAATGATCGGGTCTTGATTGCTCAGATCCAACTTAAGCCCGAGTTGTTGATGGAAATCAAGTCCTTGTAAGATAATGATCCCGAGTTGGTAGAGATCAAGGGAAGCTTGAGCAGCAGACCTGACTTCATGTTGGTCGATGATGGTAGATTATTATTTAAAGGTAGAACTTGTGTACCTGATGAGGCTGCAATAAAGAATAAGATTCTCGAGGAAGCTCATAGATCCAGATACACCATTCATCCTGGAGGCACTAAGATGTACCGAGATTTAAAAAGGTCCTTTTGGTGGCCGAATATGAAAAGAGAAGTTACAAATTTTGTGAGTAGATGCTTAGTATGTCAACAAGTTAAGGCCGAACATTTCAGACCGGCAGGGAAATTGAAACCACTCGACATACCCCAATGGAAGTGGGAAAGCATCGGCATGGATTTCATTATGGGTCTACCTAAGACTCGTGGTGGATTTGATGCAATATGGGTGATTGTCGATCGATTGACAAAGTCAGCTCATTTCTTACCAACTATGTCCAAGTGGACAGTTGATGTATTGGCTGCTTTGTATTTGAAGGAAGTGGTAAGGCTCCATGACATTCCAGTCAGCATTGTGTCTGATAGAGACCCCAGATTTACTTCACATTTCTGGAAGGGACTACAAGAGTCTTTGGGTACTCGTCTGAATTTCAGTACTGCTTTTCATCTGTAGACAGATGGACAGACTGAAAGAACCAACCAGATAGTGGAAGATATGCTTAGAGCATGCATGATTGATTTTGGAGGCAGTTGGAGTGGTCACTTGGCATTAATCGAATTCGCCTACAACAATAGCTACCAATCCAGTATACAGATGGCTCCTTTCGAAGCATTGTATGGTAGGAGTTGTCGTTCTCCGTTATGTTGGGACGAGGTAAGTGAGAAGCAATGGCTTGGACCGGATCTTGTCTTAGAATCTTCACAGAATATACGTATTATCCGAGACCGGTTACAAGTAGCCCAGTCAAGATAGAAGAGTTATGCCGACAACAGGAGGAGAGCATTGGAATTTCAGGTTGGCGAGCATGTGTTCTTAAAGGTCTCTCCGACAAGAGAGATCCGAAGATTTGGCATTCATGGCAAGCTGAGTCCGAGATACATTGGTCCATTCGAGATTTTAGATAGAGTGGGAGAAGTTGCATACAGACTGGCTTTACCGCCGCAATTGTCTATCGTACACAATGTTTTCCATGTGTCTATGTTAGGGAAATATGTGTACGACCCCACTCATATCATTCAGCAGGTGGATTTTGAGTTGAAGGAAGATTTGACCTAGGAGGAAAGACCTGTCAAGATTCTGGACCGGAAGTAACAGCAACTCCGGAATCGTTCTATACCGATGGTCAAGATTCAGTGGAGTCGGCGTGGGACCGATGAAGCTACATGGGAGTCTGAAGAGACTATGCGGAAGCGGTATCCCGACCTATTCTAGGTGAGCGATCTTTTTCCCTACCCTCAGTTTTAGTGCAGTGAATTTGGAGGACCAAATTCCTTTAAGTAGGGGAGGGTGTAAGATCCCGAATTATTTAATTGAGCCCAATATATTTATTAAGCTTTTATTAATTAAGAATTGAATTTTTATTGAATTAATAATTGAATTTTGGATTTATTAATATTTAATTCGTTAGAAATAGTATTAGTGAAAATCTGACTACCTTATAAAAATCCATAAAAATAGAAACAGGTTAAGGTCGATGTAGATAATAACTTTGCCTTCTGGCATTAAGCCATTATAAATCCGTGGTAAGATCTATTTAGAGATTAAACCCAAAAGTACACACTTTTTGACCCTTACCTAACCTTGGATTAAAACGTGAAATTCGACCTTAATACGCAACCAAATGATCTCAAATCAGTCGCAAATGGAAGGCCACAATGTAAGGAATATTTACCCTCAATCAATTTGAGGTAAACCTAGCCCTAAAACGTGCTGCCGACATAGCTTTGGTCGAGTCATAGATTCCGGCGTCGTTTCTAAACACGTAACTTGCAGCACCGAATACTCCCAACTCCGAAGGCTCCAGAAGCTCCATGACCTATAGAAACGTAGCTCTTCAAGTCTACTTTCATTTGGTGGCTGTGGGGTTTGCTGAAGTTTCAGATCTAGGAAGTTCTTGCTCGATTTGTGAAGGTGTGTCGACAGGCCGTCGGCTTCCTTCTTCCATCTTGGTTTCTTCAATTGAGGTAGGAACTCTCAACCAAAATTCTATCATGAATATATGATTTTGTTCCCCTCGACGAGAGCTATCCTGTGGGACTAAAAGCCCCAATTTTTATCAGGTATCTAAGGAGATATCGTGGATTTTCTATGGTGCTGTCAAGCTTGTTCTTCATTCTAGGGTTTCGAGTTCTCTTTTCGATTTGAGGTAGGTTTAACAGGCCAAACTCTAATTTACTTATATGATGTAATCAGCATGTTGTTAGCTTTCATTTAACGTAGAAAGCCCCAATTTTAATTGAGCATGCTTGGATAATTTCGATTTTTAGTGAGAGCATGTCTAGAACTTGATTTATTTTGTGACCCTTTGAGTTAGAGCTTGATTTCGGGCTGATTTCGAGTTAGATAACTTGATCCACATATAGCTTATAATACATGGTTGGATTCAACATCAAGTTAGCTTTCTTTTGACACCAAAAGCCCCAAATTTCGTTATGTATGTTGGGAGAATTTTAAGATTTAGTAACGGCATGTCAAGAATTAGGTCTTCATGTGTTCTTCATAGAATAGGTTAAGATTTAATTGATTTCTGTTGGAATTACTGTTTCAAATCACTTGCTTAATGACCCTAGTATGTATATTAATCACCCTAGATCATGTGGTTATGATTTCAACTCAATTGGACCTCAATTGGGTGAGTTCATATGTTTTCCGGAGGTTAGGGCCGTTGCTGTTCTTGCAGGGGTCGACCCCAAGGGTCGACCCATTTTCTGGAAGACCCTGCAGGCCCGAGGGTCGACCCCAGGGGTCGACCCATCCAGTCCCTGCAAGGGGGTCGACCCCAGGGGTCGACCCATGCGCTGGAGTATAGGGGTCGACCCCAGGGGTCGACCCATCCTTCAGAAATGGTGGGGGTCGACCACAGGGGTCGACCCATTCAGTTGCCAGACCCCATTTTTACAGGGGTCAACCCCAGGGGTCGACCCATACACCAGAAAACCAGTTTTGTCATTTTTTTGACCCGAGGATCGATCCGGACCATTAGGGGATCGACCCATTGAACTTAGACCAATTGAAAACTATGCTTTTGAAGAACCAGTGACCTATTCTGGAAACTTTATGATTTCAATTTACATTGGTTCCTACTTGCAAACATAGTGTAAAAACATGCCGTTTACCATCTTCATTTTGACGCATACATTGGTTAAATAGAAACTCACATAATTAGTGGTTAATGGTGTAACTAAATTTTTGATTTAATGCATGCTACTTCATTCCTGTGAGCTTGCTCTTTACCTTGTCATCTTGAATCTTCTTTTGGCTTATGCTTAACGCAAATGATAATGGATAATCTTTGACACACTAACTTGGTAATTAGGATTAATATGTTGATTAACTTGCTGGATAGCTGCTGCACTACAGTAGCGCATCACGATTAACTCTTATTGTGACTTGGTTTTCAATCTTCTTGATGATTGTGCTTACCTTGAAATTCTGAAATGAGTCTCCTTCCTACTTGAAATTGTTATTGCTACATAGTTCAAACCTTGGAATTCTGGCATAAATTGTGGAAGTCTAGATTCGTAGGATCTTTGATCCAAAGAAATCAATGCCTGGCAAACAATTAAGGGCTCGGTCTAGTCCTGGGAGGAGCGCCCGAACACTACGTGTACCCCGGAGAGGTGATTGACTAGGTGTGGCATTTGGCACCAGTACCATAACATGAGTTAAATCTAGGATTGTCCACTACTCTCCACTACTCTCCACTACGTTGCACTTTCCACTCTTCACTGTTCTATACTTTACTTGATGTTACTTGGACGTGGAAATGAAATTACATACGTGCTTGACATGACTTGAATTGTCTCGATATGGCCAACTCTTTATCGTTACCTCCTGCAGTAAATTCTTGTCTTTGTTATTCCTCTTAAGTATTGCTATTCTGTTCCTTTATATTTCTTGACCTTGCAAGATCTTTAATTTTTGTTTCATTATATCATCATTATCCTTTTATTGCATTATCCTTTGTAGCATGATATTTTGAAAATGTAATTAAACTGCTAATCACTTATACCTATATGTTATTTCCTACTGAGCGTCAGCTCATAGTTGTTGTTTTCCCCTTTTCAGGTTTTTCAGGTGATGCGTTTACCGATTGGGAAGGGCAGGAGTGATGTTTTGAGTGTATCAGTTAGTTGTGTTTAGAGTGTGTTGTGCTTCAGCTATGTTATTGTGGTTTAGAGTTTGTTATCCCAGTTGTACTGAGTTGATTTGAGGATTGTTGTACCAGTTATGTTTTGTTTAATGGTCAATAAGTTATTTCCACTAGTCTGTGTATGTGGGTGCATCGACTCCACTAGTCTGTTGCGTTAACGTAGCTTCTTGCTGAACCGCATGTGCTTAGGAGTGTGTTAACCTTACCGCTTGGCACTGTGTTTCTACCATTCTCATTTAAGTTGTTCCTATTAAATCTGCTATGCATTGTGTCTAAGTGTCTCATGTACATTATAGCTCTTGTTTGTGCCCTAATGAGCTAAGGTTTAATTAGGCCAAAATTTTTGAAAGGATCTATTCAACCCCCTTCTAGATTCAGTTGCACCCCAGGGGACCAAACATAAGTAACGTAGGCAGAAATTTCTACAATTAAATGCTTTCTATTGAATACTCTGCATGCCCGGTGATCAAAGACATATCCCAAGAATATGCCCTCATTAGTCTTGGCATCAAACTTACCTTGGTTCTCTTTAAGTTGTTGTGAATCATGCACGGGTATCCAAATGGTTTGAAGTAGATGACCTTGGGCTTCTTTCTTGTGAATAGCTCATAGGGTGTTTTCTTTAATATTGCTCTGATCATTGCCCGGTTGGTGATGTAGCATGCAATGTTCACCACTTCTACCCAGAAGTACTTGGAGAGTCTTGATTCATTTATCATGGTCCATGCTATCTCCACCAGAGTTCTATTCTTTCTCTCTAATACCCCATTCTGCTGAGAAGTTCTTGCTGACGACAAGGTCTGTTTGATTCCATTGTCTTCAAAGAATGTCTATTTTGTTATTAATGCACTTGAAGTTCAAAGCTAAGTGGGAGGCACTACACATGGTCGGACGATGCCAAGTATCCAGCCTGATGGTTCATATAGAGAGCTCAGGTTCCTTGCTTCTCAAGCAATGGTGGTATGTGTGATACGTCACTTGTATTAAGGGACGTGCTATTACTGGGTGGAGATTGTTGTTTTTCGAGGGGAGTAAATCGATTCATATGTCCCCTATGGGGTAACCATCTGCCCTTGGGTGGCACACTGGTGCTGTGGCCAATGGCTATATAAAAGAGAGTTTGGGGCCTTTTATTCACATCTCAGAGATGAGAGAGCTTGCATGAGAGGAGGCTTGATAGAAGGCTCAGTTGGTGCAATTACGCTCTCTCGTAGATGGTGATAAGGGGTGATGCTAATGGAGTGACTCTTGGCTAGCGAGATGTCCTCATGTTCATGTTCTACTTCTGCAATGGAAGAGAGGAGACTATAAAGGGAGGCTCATAGTAGCATTGTCTTGCGAGGGAAGCCATTGCAACAAAGAAATCACCACCAGAACATGGGCTCCTGGTTCCTATGCTAAGGAGGAGGATGAGATTCAATATTATTGTAAAGGAGGCCCGTGGAGAAGGGCTAAGAAATTACATAATGAGGGATGCTCCCTTGCGAATGCATGGAGGTAAGTAAGGAGTTGTTGCTTATGCCATGCTCTTCAAGAACATGGTGATATCAGATGAGGATGAAAAGGAAATATACGAGGGGAATGTATCTGGACAAAGCATCTCTCAGCCCCCCTCTAAGTTTAGGGTCCTCATCTGTAGCTTCATCGACATCAGCCCACCAGTCATCGTATCTGTGTAGGATGAAGACCTTGTAATTGCCACTTCTTCATTAGGAGAAGGGGAGGCCAGGTAGACTAAAAACCAGATGGTGCCTCCCTACATAAAAGGGTTGGATGCATTTAGCAAGGCAGTCCATAGAAGCAGCCTTCTCTAGTGTCCTCGCAAAGCATTTGTGGCTGCTCAAAGGTAGCTTCAGGTGCTTTAGGACCGACTCAAGGCTTGACTTGTATGACTTCAAGACATGGCCTTAAGGATGTCCTCGGATTCCTTTCGAGTGTTTTCTGTATGGTATGAGCAAAGCTCGGCTCAAGTCATAATGTTTCATTATATATGAAAAGCCCTTTGTGGCAGGGATTATCTATGTGTTCAATTATTTGTATATTTGCTAGTGTGACTACTTTTGTGAGTTTTGGGTAGTTTAGGTGAGAGAGCATCAAGGTGAAGGTCATGGATTGGCCAAACCCATAGTCATGCCATGAACGAGAGTGGGGGCTAAGATCATAACTTGGTCAGGCCTGAAGGTTAGATTCGTAGAGTGGCTAAGGCTGACGAACCACCATCCCAGAGTGCTTACGAGGGTTAAAGACGTTGTTAGGATATACCTTAACTAATATACGATGGTACAATCAAACCATGGCTGTATGTCAGCTGCTCATAAGGTTGTTCTTGGGTTGGAGATTTGAGCTAAAGGCCATCGACTGGCCATGCCTATGGATGGGGATAGCGGCGCCGTGTAACCATGCCCGAACGATACGAGGATCGATGATGTTGGCTTAGGCCTAAGCTCGACCGTACTTGGGGTCACTCAGGTGGAGATGACTAGAGTAAGGCCACTGTACGGCGGAGCTTAAGGTCACTCAAGTTAAGGTGACCAGAGTAGGACCACTGTGCAGCGGAGCTTAAGGTCACTCAGGCTATGGTGACCGGAGTAGGTTTTAATAGTCGGGCACACCCTAGAGGGGGTGAATAGGTGTACCTTGAAAATTAATCACATAATTAAAAATTATAGTGTATGCGTAATGGAAAATAAAAACAATAATAGACACATCACATGAACACTAGGATTTTTATACTAGTTTGGTCAGCCCTCCTTCACTTCCCTACGTCTAGTTCCCAACAAGGCACCTAGGTGTTTCACTCAACCTTTCAACAAAGGTTAAGGTTGCTATTTCCTTAGGGCCAGCTCCCCAACTGATCTTCTCAGGTCTCGACAAATCTTCCTACTAGTTTTCCAGAAATAAGATGCCTAGGTGACCTTTATGGTGTCAACAGACCGACCTTGCTTACAAAGAGCAATTATCCCTAGATCATCAAATGCTGTAACACCCTACTATGAGCCAAACAGTATCAAGGTTCCACCCAAGTGCTCTAAAATGAGCTTAACGGTGGACCAAAAATGCACATGGAAATAAATGAGTTAATCAGACAGACAGACAGACAAACAGAGGAGACAATATATATATGATGAAGAACTTTCTCCTCTAGAATGCTTCATGAGCTCGAGGACTTCAAGGATGAAGCTTTCACCTTAGTGAAGTCCTCCCTTAGCGTGAATGCAAGGAAGCAGAGTGTTGGGGATGTTTTGATTGTACAAGAGTGCTTGAATGCTTGATGGTTTGCTCAATAGCATTCGGCATGTATTCTCTCTACAACCTTCAAATATTTATAATGTGGGAATTTTATGTCTGTTAGATATAGCATCCTCCAACAGTCGAATTTCTTGCTCTCAGTATGCAAATATCTATATGCAGCCTGGACCCTAAGTTTTTCATAGCAAAACGTTAGGTCTTTGTCCTCTTCATGGCTTAGTGACTCTAGTCTTTGTCTAGGTAGTAGGTAAGGTAGATCTTCTGCTACAGAGATATGTTTGTTTGTACATTTTCTTCTTTCATGTTTGTATCATTTTTCTTCCAAGAAGAGGACACCTGTAGGTATACTCAAAACGTCTCTACCATGTAGTCCTTTAATTATGGCGTGAGATAAAGTAGAGAAATTTGAAATACCATGTGAATAAATAAATGGAAAAGTAATGCTTTATATCTTTTCCGTTCAAAGAGACAGTATGCTGCAGAATATGATTTTATATGCCTTGGTCATATGCGAGTATCTCAACAGATACTAAGCAATAAATACAAATGTAAGATATGTATATATGCCTGATTGGAGACGTATCTCCAAAGATATGAGCCATTAAATGCAGGCTACAAGACCTTTTAGATGGTCAAAGCTCCTTTCCATGTAAGATTGCGACCCTTGAGATACTGCACATTACTATCTTACTCAATGTATTTCACATGCTTATTTTTACGAGGTGATTGGTAAATTACTATACAATCATGTGAGGACACGTGTCACTTAAATAGTGAGAAAAAAAAGTAGGCACTTTTATCGTTTCATCTAAGATAGGCACAGAATCGCCTATCAACAAGTGTTCTCGACTTTCTGACTTTGACGTTTTCCTAAGATAGGTGCAATATCACCTATCTCTATCTTGGTTTTCATGCCTTATGCGTCTATGTTACCTTTGCTTCTAGGATAGCAAGAATTCCACCTACTTCAATTATGGTAGTCTTTTCCCTATCTTAGTTATATTTTTGATGCAACAGGAATACCACCAAACTCTTTTATGAAAGACTTTCGCCTATCTTCTTTATAGCCTGGACATAGCAGGAAGTCTTTTCGCCTATCTTCTTTAGATTCTTTGAGATATTAGGAGGCCTTCCGTCCAACTCCTTTATATTATTAAGATAGCAAAAATTTTGCCTACTACTAGGAGGCCTTTCTGCGAGACTTAGGCGATTGATCGTCTATAAGTTTTTGGCATTATGTGCGTAGACGATATATCATCAAATAAGTATTTTATGTACTTGAACAACATTCTCTTTATTTTATCCTAGATATATATAGAGACCTAAATTTTGGTTAAACCTGTAATATATTAATCATTGGGGTAAATAATCATTTATTTTATCATAAATAAAAATATTAATTTTGTGGAAAAGGCATCTTTCTAATAGTAGGGATGCTATGTGGCAAAGAATAAGGTCACTCAGATAGAGGCGACCAGAGAAGGGCCACTGTGCGGTGGAGGTTAAGGTCACCCAGGTAGAGGTGACAGGGATGTGGCTGAGGAGTGACTAGGACAAAGGTTATCTAATCCAATGAGAGGAGACCGGGCTATGACCATCAGTCAACTAGTCCGAATGTCACAAAAGATGATGACCGGGCTAACACCATGGGTCAGCCATACTGAAGGTCAAAAAAGATAGTGGCCGGGCTACAGCCATAGGTAGGCCACACCAAAGGTCACAAAAGATGGTGACCGAGCTAAGACTGTGGGTCGACCGTAGTAAAGGTCATGAAAGATGGTGACCAGGCTAAGGCTGTAGATCGACTGCACTGATGGTCATGGAAAACGATGACCGGGCTAAGGCCATGGGTCGGCCGCACCGAAGGTCACGAAAGATGGTGATCAGGCTAAGGCCGTGGGTTGGCCGCACTGAAGGTAAAAAAATGGTGACCGGGCTAATGCCATAGGTTGGCCACACTGAAGTTCACGAAAGCATAATGGCACACTACTAGAAGAATTTGTGCCTTGTAATATAAACTCAAATGTATGAGTACAAGTAATTGTGCATGATAGGCGTGGTGGGATTCTCGCATTCCATGTTAGTGGCAGGATCGTACCTCCTAGAAGTTTAAAGTAGTGGGCTTTGGAGATGGTCACGATGGCACCTTTGAGCTTCTACTACTAAGGATCAACAACTGTTGGCTCAGGTTCTCCTGCTGAGCACTTCTTCCGATCGTCGTCGAGGCTTGGGTTAAGGAACCCTTGTTAATTAGCGACTGAATTTTTCAGTGTAAGGCTAGTCCCAGTGGAACGCATAGTACTTCGTCTTATCCCGATGGCCAGAATTGTCGGGCATCTGAGGGGGAGGCCAAAAATAGGGTTTATCCTAGATCTCTATCAGGATCCTGCTGTGAGGGATGGTAAGATGAGGGAGGTCTTCTCGTGGAAGTTGCTGATCGTCACTTTAGTTCTCTCACTTGGGGCATTTGTCTTCTTGAACCTTATTAGGTATTTGTTGTGCCTCATAGATGAGGCTCTCCTCTGCATGGGACGCAATAATATCTTCCTTGTTATTGTATCTTTAAGCCTTGGCCAGTAGTTCTAAGAAGGAAGTAGGTGGTTTCTTGGCTAGGGAGCCTCGAAGGCCGAAATCAGTGGTCCTTTTGAGCATCACCGGGACGGTTGTAGAGACGTCCAATTGTTGGCTTTGGAGGGCTTCGTGGAATTGCCCCGGGTAAGACCTAAAGCTTTCTCCCTTCCTCTATTTCAATGCCATAAGACAGGCGGAGGATTTTATAGGTCGGGCATATCAAGCAAAGTGAGAGAGGAAAGTGCAGCCAAGTTGTTGTGAGCCTGCTATGGAACTTGGCACAAGTGTTTTGAAAAACATTGCTATCCCCCTCTCTGGGGTGAGAGGGCTCGGCATTTGATTTGATCTAATACTCCTGTGAGAGTGAGGAGTGTATCGAACTTTTTTCAGTGCTCAAAAGTGTTTGAGGTCCCATCGTAAAACTTTATGGATGGGAGCTCTACTTTCCCAGCATGGACCACAGCTAAGATCCCACTAACTTAGCTCACAGAGCTAGATTGTTCAACCACTGTAGTGGCTATCTCCTTCATCTCTCACTTCATGTCTGCGATTTGTCGTTCCATCAGGAGGAGAGCCTTGGGACAGGTTGAGAGTTCAAGGGAATGTAGGTGATGTCTCCTTTGGTTGGCCATAGGGACGAGGAGTGAGTTAACTCAGCAGCGTCGGTGTAAGGCTCCGACGGAGTGATCATAGCTGTAGTAGGAGCATTGGGGCCGGGCTGTGTTGGGGGTTGGCTGTCGCTCTAGGTAGTCACCATGTGGACGGGTTGAGCCACAGGTGCAGGAATTGGCAAGAGCCAGTCCATCAGGGTATCGATCATGTCCTTGAGTAGTGCAATGTTTTGGACGATTTCCTTCAGTTAGTCGACTTGACCAGTCAAGGTGTCAAACTGCCCCTTTGAGACTCCATCAATGAGAGTATGTTCGATAGCGGAGGTATGCACCTCAACGTCGGTGTTGGCTCGTTCCATATTTTTTCGTGATGCCATGGCTTCTTGTCGATTTTCCACAGATAGCGCCAAAGTGTTGTGTAACACTTGGAATATGTATGGAGGGAGAATGAGCAAGAAAAAATGATTATCGCCATGAGTGGATCTTCCGATGGAGGAGCCAAGCGTTGAGTTGAGTCGTGGTACACGGTCTCCCTTGGGGAGGAGGTTGGCGACGCGAAAGGGAGCTCTATTAAAGTGGGTGGCCACCACAGCAAACATTCTCCTACACAGAAAAAGAAGAAGTTCTAGCTTAGGTGGGGGTGTCTCGGGAGAACCCTCTGATGCTTAAGTAAGCAATCGATGGAGAAATGATAACTCAAGGAGTAGAAGAATCAATTGTTGTGCACGTTGTGAAGTTAATGTACGCACTGTACCTTTTATAGGCCTCAAGGTCTGAAGACATGTGCCTTCGGGGGTCTCGCCCCAGTCGTGATTGCGGGCAGATTAGGTGACAGGTCTTGGGCAGACTTGGCTATCGTTATCGAAACGAAGAGATTCCAAAGTGGTTATAGAGGCGAACGAGATCGGCGCAGGATCCGAGAAGACAATCAAAGAAAAGTTGTGTCGGAAATGGCCCCGCGGGGATCTCGTGACTGTTACCAAGTCGGGTTTGGAGTCAAATTAGGAGGGCAGCGGGAAGTGCCAACGCCAACCTTCTTTTGCCTAGGACTAGGGTTTCTATTCACTGAAAAATCACACATACCTAATCAACTTTGTGTCCTTTGGCTTTGTCCAGAGTCTGAAAGTTTCCATTGAAAACATTAAAAGTTGCTCTCCTCATTTGCACAGCCTCCAATCAAAAGTCCCTTCTTGTCTATGTCAAATGATCTCGAAAGATATTTTTCTTTTTTTTCTTTTTTTTATCATTCCTCTCTAAAGATACATTGAGACCAAATGCTGCTAACCCAAGCTTGTAGAATTCTGATAGAAGATGGATGGGGGCTGAACAGTTTTTTGCATCCCTGCAGCAATGCATTGTACCTAACCTATTTTATAAAACTGGTGACGAGGATGATGGAAAAGAGACCACCGCTTGCAAGTTGGCAGAATGGAATTGATAGGAGGTGACAACGAATGTACGTCTGCACGCACATGGTATTATTTGCTCCTTGTCGCCCATCGGGGGTGAACAACGAAGTTATATACTATGCCCCCATATTAGAGAAGCAGAAGGAATCTGCCCGTAATTATGAGCTGCCACGTCGTTTCGGTGGGTAAGGAAGCGATTATGTGGAGAAGACGTGAAAGCCAGTTACCGGCTACACAGAATTACTAGATAGTAATAATTAAGCCGAGCATCAACAGCTGCGAGGAACGCCGTCACCCGGATTTCATTTCTTGAGGAAACGTACGTCTGCCTCGTTAGGTGCTTAGCCACTGCATAGAGGCATATCCCCCGGCCTCCATCGTGCAGGTTAGTAAATGACTCGGGTGGATGGGTTACTGAGGAAAAGTTGGGAGGGCCATGTAGCTAGTTTAGAGCATTTATGAATGCGAAGCGATCGAGAGAAGTCAAGAACCTAATGCAAGGCTATCAAATAGAAACATGGATCGAGCAAGATGAACCCTGAGCATTTACGTGGAGCTAGATTCTTTCGGATTAATTCTGCATCGAGTGAAGATATATATACATATATATATAAAGTAGAGAGGAAATCACTCATATATAAAATCAGTAGTTGTACTTTAAGGCAGTACACTTTGTGTTACATAAAATCAGTAAACCTATGTTGACCTAAAGGAAATGTTAGAATAGAATTGTATTTTAAGACAAGATAGGAATAAAATGTCCACGCGTGTGCCGGTGACGGCTCGCCGGCGCCGGAGTTGTTGACGCCGCGGCCCTTGATGGGGGAGGTCACCCTATGTTGCTCTGTCACGGCATTTGAAGGTGCAGGGGTGCGGCCATGACAACCGGGGAAGACGTAGGGAGAACGCACAGTGAGTCAAAATGGGGATTTCACGACCGAGAATCCGTCGCCACTCTTGAGAAGCTCGCCTGTGGGAGCTTCTGCAGATTTCGCAGCGGACACCTTACTATGTCTACTCTCTCCTGAATTTTCAAATGGTCACGTAGCCGAGGTCAGTCCAAGCGCCTTTGGTTGGACTAATATGATATTGGGGATTCCAATCATTGTAATCCCCTACGGAAGGGATACCAAACATGACCTTAAAATTCATCTTGTGTAGCCTCAATATTTCAACAGATAGAAATAAAATGTCGAAATTAAAAAGGGTACGTACATTTTCCATTGTCGCCTTAGGACGTAGTTGTTATCACTGTGAAGGGTGGTAAAAATTTCAAAATCAGCTACTCCGTACTTGCATTTATTGAGGGTGATATTCTCGCGACACTTTGTTATCTTACTTATTTATTTATTTATCTTTGTTCATTTATTTTATTTTATTTTAGCTTAGTTTATTTAGCGCGTAGGCGTGCCAGTCACGAGGTGACAATTTATTCAGACTCCGAGAATCGAGGCGACTAGGAGTCACTTCGCGTGCACTGCCTGATTAATCAGACGATAATGGGTAGCGTGTTGGGAGTAGAACCCGCCGTGCCATAAGGGCCACGGCGTTAATTACATCTCCCGGAGGGAGAAAATCCTTGATTAATCGCTAGGCAGAAGGGCGCTATAGCCTAGAATTGAACTATTAAACTAAAAGAAACGATCAGAAAGTCATTACAGCGAGACACACCACGCGGAAGGCACAGTGCTCAAACCATACTCTTCAACTGCTAGTCATTCTTCTTCTTCTTTTTTTTAGAAACCATTCTGAGTCAGGGACGAGTAAGGTTAGAGAGAAATTCTTCGAGCAAATGTCTGCCGAGGATGTGGCATAATTTAATATTCAGAGGACGAAGAGGCAGATAGGAATGGATCAAATCCAAAAAAATGTTGGTCTATAGCAAGGTCGGATTCTGATCACAACAGAGGAAAGAACCCCAAGGGACACGACCCTGACCTGCAATAGGCGCTATCAATGTTCTCTCGTTATTTTGGTCGTCATTACCAAACCACCTAAATTTCTTTGCTCATTACTATATATTTCTTTTGAGTCTTTATTTTGTTATCATTATTATATTTTTCTTTGATTGTGATTATTCATCTACTCGTTTATTTAATGGTTGGATTTCTAGTGAAATTTTGACGGCATCTCCCCTAGACCGGAACATTTTAGGATGAGCGAAATTGGTACACATCCACGGAGGTCTGAGATGGTCCCTTAATTACACGAATGTGCACGAAAGCGGCAGCATCCACAATTTCCCTCGGGTCGTATGGGTCACGGACGGAAGGAAGGAATGAATGAACAATGAGGGTGCCAGCCTATATTAAGGGGGGCTGCCGCATGGCTTGTAACGAGTGAAAACGAGGGTGAACAAAGGAGGGCATAAGGTACCGTTAATTGACAAAGGAATAGGTAGGGAAGGGGCTACCGTATGACATATATAGGGGCTGTCGGATCAGTCGTGTTGGGTTCTGTGCGCCCCCTCGTTGTCTTTGACAATGATTTTGTTGATTCTAATATATTATGAGTTTTATGCTTAATTGCATCTTCATGATAAACATGCTCACATGTTGATATCTTTGACTTGCAGGTTTGGCATACTTCGTGGAAGCAGTTTTACTATTTAGGTTTGCAAGGGTCAACCCCATGGGTGGACCCCTGGTTAATCCTAGCTGAACTTGGAACATGTGTGTGGTTTGTATGATTAATCTTGAATGTCAAACTGAACTTAAGTTGCTACACTGATTTGGTACTCTAAAATGGATTGCTTTCATCTATTTAGATTTGTGAGGATTTGGTGTTTAATAAAAAAAATTTATTGATATGTTTCATGGGTCCTTGGTGGTTAGCTTCATTTCTGCACACACTTTGTTCTGTGATTGGTCACACTTTGGGGTAATGTGCATCGACCTATCCTTTACATCTATGTAAATTTGCACAGACCCTATTTTCCATGTGGTTAGACTTGTGCATCAATCTGCATAACATGAATAATGACATGCTTCATGCTTATTTCTAATAGCTTCTTAATGATTGGACTTTGGGTAAATGGGTTTTATCCGGAACCTTTGCATTGATCAAGTCTAGAATGACTAGTTGGTCAAGTGTATGATTAATTTACATATTGGTATTACTCCATTGGACTGTGAAAGTGCAGGTTGCCTTGGATTGACTTAGCAACTCATGAGAGGATTGTTTGAATATCTTGTGTATCTTATTTGCTTTAACAGAAAATTGACATGAATTTTAACTTCTAGAAAGTGCAGGCTCATGCTGCTCATAATGCATTACATCAATGGTAAGCTTCCACTCTTGTTAACATTCCCTTGAATCTATGGTAAGTATCCACAATTGAATGTATTTCCATGTGGCTAAATTCAGTTGTTTCATGTACTTTGGTTTTGGGATTTATTTGGCTTCTTAATTGTCCCTTGTTTAATTGAGGTTCATGGTGCAACATGCTCATTTTGATTCCCAAATTTCATTGCAAAAATCTGGTTTCATTTGTGTTTTTAAGACCCAACAAGCATGTCTTTCTATTGTTTATGAATGGGATTTAATGGTGGTTATTATGTTATATTTCAGAAAGTAGTTTGAAATTCGAATTTCTAAACACTCTCATTGATCTTGGTTGAATGTGGTTTAATATATGCCATATCTTGTTTCAATTCATGGAAAGTTATTTTTGATGTTTGGGAGAGGATTTGTAAGGTTTCTATTGGCTTTTATTTAGTTTTCACTTTTGTCAGTAAAAGTGTCGACTCATAGAGTCGACACTTATTTTGTTGAATGATGTTTTCATTGATTTCTGATATGCTGACAAAAAGTGTCGACTCTGTGGGTCGACACTTTTGTCCTATTTTGTTTTATTTTGTTGAAAACAGAATACGTTGGAAAAAGTGTCGACCCAGTGAGTCGACACTTTTGTCCCGTGTCCTGATTTCTTCATCGGGACAGAATATGTTGAGAAAAGTGTCGACTCCATGAGTCGACACTTTCTCTGGTTCGTCCGGAACGAGTTTTTCGGATCCATTTCGAAACCCACTTTTTTTGATCCAATTGGGGTGGTATATTACCCTAATGTCCTTCGGGTTATACCCTACCATTAGGAGAGCATTTGAGAGGGTATAAGCATGGGCTTTAGTGGTCTTTTGTTCACCCATTCGATGACCTATATGTATGCTGCGTTTTGGTCCGATCGGAAGTATCCCTTGTGCTAACCTTGCCCTATTTGCTGCAGGAGGAGGAGAAGAACGTGAAGGAGGGTGACAATACCACCTGGAGGAGGAAGAAGAGGCTGGAGTGATTGTCTTCCATGACCCTGAGCTTGGATCCGGACGGTGATGCTGCTGCTTTCCACGGTTTGCAAGTTTGGGAGTTTCTATCTCAAGCTTGGCTCCTTCCACTCTAGTTTATCATTCCCAGTGCACCCTACCAATTGATTGAAGGGATCCATGGGACATTCAAGGGGAGATGCTACAAATCTGATGTTGATCTAATTGTGATGTCCCTTTTATTAAATACAAGGTTGTGAGCATACTGATTTGTTCGTTCCTTGTGGTTGGATACGGTTGGAGTTGGGATTTTAAGGAAACATTGTTGAATCTCCGTCTAAGCTTGAATCTGCATGATTTGATGAAGGAGGCTCGACGAGAGCTCATCATCCTACTGCGAACCTGCCCCATCATCTCCGATCTTATGAAGAGAAGTTGAAACTCCTTAAACTGAGTTGTCAGGGGGAGCCAAACACCTTTAGTTGTTTCGTATTTTGAATTCTCCTCAAGGACTTTCTTATTCCTGGATTATACTTTGTTGTGAGCACATTGTGCATATCCTTTGTGTTGTGTTAAACTCGATACATCATTGTGTGTGGGCAAAGCTGCGTCTCTGCGTGGTCTAAGTGTCCTGGGAGTGATCCCCGACGTCGTGTGTGTGTGTGCTGCGGTGGCTGCGTGTTGGGGCTTGTCCCCGTGTGTGGACATTGCTACGGAAGCAGCGTGTGTGGTTGGGGTTCATCCTCGTGCTGCTACATTCTGTAGTGTGGAGTGAAGCCTCACCCGGTTTAGTGAGGGGTGGACGTAGGGAGCCCGTCGTGGTCCCGAACCACCTTAAAAACCTTGTGTAGTGTGTGATTGCCTGTGTGATTGTCATTTCTTCTATCTCCGTTCACAGGTACATTATATAGGTTTTTAATTCACTACACTGTCACACACTGCTACTTCCGTTATCCGTGTTGAGCGCAATTCTCTTGATTGTTGCATTAACTATCTGTGTGAGATCGGAAAGTTTGAGAGAACATTGTAATCTCACTTGAGTTTTCGTTAATCATTGTAGTTAATTTTACTTCAGTTGTAATTGGGTTAGAAAGATTTTAAAATCCGTCATCTCAGCAAGGGGACAATTCAACCCCCCTTCTTGTCCGCCATCTCTCTGGGCCAACAATTGGTATCAGAGCCACGTCTCTGATTTTTTAGTCGACCTTGCGGTCGTAGAGTAAAGATCGTCTTATGATGGCTAGTCTAAATGTGCTTCCTATCTTTGATGGTTTTGATTACGCTGAATGGCTTGGAGAATTTTGTGTTTAGATTACTAATACTAATCCGAAGCTTATGAGTCTGATTACTCATGGTCCACATGTTTTGCCCAAAAATGAACTAAAATGGATCGATGAACATAAAAGAATGAACTCTGAAAATGTTTATATTTTGACTGTTCTTAAAGCTGCAATATGTATTGACAAATTTCTGTTTGTTTCTAATTGCAGATCTGCCAAAGAGATATGGGATGGGCTAAAGGAAGCCCAAAAAGAAAGTTGCAACGACGGTGACTGCTTGGTTGCACACAATGAAATTGAGCGTCAAAGCGAGGAGAGTTCGATGGTAAATTCTAACTCTGATTCCGAGGAAGAAGATGAATTGAGTTATGATGAATTGCTAAATGCTTACGATGAACTAGTTGATATATACAACGCACTAAAATCTAAAAACAGAAAAATGAAAAGGAAACTGGATAATGTTTCACATGTTAACTCTTCATGTGTAAAGTGCTTTGAAATTGAAAATGCTTGTGACATTAACTCACCATGTACTGAATGTTCTGAGCTTAGGAAGTTGACTGAAAGCCTGTTGCTTGAAGCCGATATGCGTAAAGAAACCACTTCATGTTTAAAAATTGAAAACAAAACTCTATTGGCTAAAATTTCAGAACTCCAACAAATAAGAGAAGATAATGAGAAGCTAAAAATGTTGAACACAGTAATGTCTGAAAAACTGCTTACCCTTGAAAAAGAAAAATCCATGTCTGTTGACAAGTCTGAAAAGCCGAAGGAACTTAGAAAGGAAATAGAGAGGTTTAGGAACATTAATGACAAATTTGAATCCAATGATACCATGAATGCAATGACTAATGGAAAAGTGAGCTTTCAAAAGAATGAATATGAGCATGCCTCCATGACTGAAAATTCATTTGAAAAATTGCAGAATGAAAAGCTTGTTGAAGAGATTAAGAAATTAAAAGATCAAAGCAGTCTATTGGTTGAAAAAATCCACATGTTTGAAAAAGGAAAATATGTAGTTGTTGATGATCTTGAAAACTCTCATGTTCTAGAAGAAGATGTTACAAGTTATAAAACTGTCAATTCCTTTTTGAACAATAAACTTGCATTGTGTGAGGAAGAAATTGCTAAGTCTGAATTGCATATTTCTTCATTGGAAAATGAAATCAAAATCTTGAATGAATCTTTGTGTAAGTGTGATGAAGGAAATGAAAAATATAAGAATGTTGATGATCGCACTTGTGTGCATGCAAAATCACTTGTTGTCAAACATAATCATACACCAAGTAGAAGATGAAATGTTTCATGTTATTACTGCGGAATATTTGGTCATGATATGTACGATTACTTTTTAATGAAGTTTGATGATGATGTGGCCTTGAAAACAAGAATGAAAAGTGATACTAGTTCCAAAGATCATGAGAAACTCACAACGAAAAATCTCAACACCCATTGTTACCATTGTGGGTTACATGGTCATCTTTTTGAAAACTGCTTCGTTAAAAAAAATGATGATGAATGGTTTCTCAAACAGAATTTTTCATATTATTATTGTGGTGAACTTGGACATATCATGGATAAATGTTCTTTAATGAAAAATGATGAAAATTGGACCATGAAAAGAAAAACTTCTCACTGCTTTTACTGTAGCATGAATGGACACTCAATGGATGATTACTCCATGATGAGGGCCGATGATGAATGGTATGAGAGGAGAAATAAAAATAAAACTTTTGTTCATGTAAGAACTAACTCCTCGGGACCCAAGATGGCTTGGGTACCCAAATCTTTGAAATGAGAATCTGTTTTGCAGGGGCGCCTTGAGATCAAGAAACATCAACAAATAAAGGACTCTCAAGGTGAGAAATAAAATGGTTTGATTTGAAGTTTGTTTCACCTAGGTTTTCCTTGACAAATCTGAAAAGGTAAAAATTCTGTTTGAAGGAAAATGTTTGCATTTGAATGATTACATTTCCGTTTCACTGACTCTTGTCAACTTTTGGAAACGTCGAGATCTTTCAATTTTGATGAATAGTTGACTTGAATGCTTCTTGTTGAACATCTTGTGAATAATCATAACTCTCAAATGCTTAATCTTGCACATATATAGTTCTTCATACACACCTTTTCTTTCACTTTGCAAATAAAAATATAGGTTTGGATGCTTTAGATTGCACATAAAGCTTTTACATTTTTAATCACCTTTTGTAATTAACACTTCACATGTGCATACATAGTTCACTTATACATACATAGGTTACATACTTACTTTCATGCACATATCATACACATACTTGCATACTTGTAAATAAGGACAATCTTCAATTATGTTTCCCATTTACATGCATATGTTTGCATATACTCTCCATGTTGAGTGCTTGAATGCCATGATTATCCGGTATATCAAATGATGATTGTGAAAGGTTGGATTATGTCCAACTAGAAATTTTCTTCACACGTGATGGTGGTCTTCGGACCTACGTTCTCCGTCACGTACCGGCAATCAACTTGCTTGAAAACTTCAGTTCAGTGCTTGTTTGAATGTATATAATATACAACCACTTTTTGACTCCTTCTATGACTCATCCCTTGCTAAATGAAATTACATTGATTTAGACATATTTGTTACATGGCATATATTAAGGGGAGGATTTTTTTTTATAATTGTACATACATTTAGGGGGAGACATTACTGTGTTGAGACTAATTCATCTTTTACATTCAATACAACCACCCACACAAAATACACCTTTTTGATATAATGATTCAATCTAATAAGAATTACTATTTTCTACTCTACACCTTAGAGAGCTATTGATTCTCTACATAGAAATCACATGTCTCGTGAGGAAAAAGCTGTTCACCCCATCAAAAGTTGTATAAGTGGAACGTGGATCCGAGTAGCCGAGAATCCCCCCTAAAATAAAGGAGAAAACTCGCGTCGAAAGGAGAAACTAATCCATATGAAAATAAGTGTGATTTGCCACCGAGTAGCCGAGAAGTGCCCCTGAGATAAAGGGTACAACTCGCGTCAAACAGTGTCTCATCCACATCATAAAAAGTGACGAAACTGAGTAACTGGGAATTGCCCCTGAAACAAAGGGCATGACTCGTGTCAAAAGGTTAGTCACATCATTTTTAGTAATTAAAAATTGGGGTCATACGTAGCTACCGATACTTGAGCATTGTGTATGAAAATATATGGATGATAAGTTCTTTTTAGTGTTCTTTAGAAAATCTATTTTTCCATATTGACTTGACCTTCATTGCTCAATCTTCACATATGCACCGTAGGTTTGATTGTTTGAATGTCCTTTATGAATCACTCACCTTTCATAGTTAATGTAGTACTTTATTTATGTAAGCACGACCTTCTTAGTATTGTACATGCACATCATATTCTACAATCAATTGCATTATCCTTACACCCGTCCCGAAGGGACTTGCATGAGTCTATATTTATTTATGCATGCTTGAGTGCATGACTGCTCAATCCATTTGATCATATCATACTTAAGTCCATAATTTGCATCTATAGGTCATACTTGTAAATAATAGGTTAAATAACCCATTGTCAGTTGATTTTTGTTCTTGACAATTGGGGAGAATAACGTGCTTTTCAGCACTATACATTTTGTGCATTGTTAGGTTTCACTTTTGCATATAGTTTCTTTATACTATTTGTGCATAATTAGTTACACATATAGCAAAAATTACAAAAATTGAGCATTTACACTTCTTTCACACATCTGCTGATTGCACATCAAATTCCAAACTTTTACTTACTTATTAGTTTATACACATTCCCTTCATGGGAGGTTAATTACTGGGTTCGTGCACTCATGTCTTATTCATTATTAGAAGCGTCCCAGTTGCTTTTCAGTCCCCCATTTTTTGATAATGCCAAAGGGGGAGAGAACTTTGAATTGTCACAATATATTGTCATCATCAAAAAGGGGAAGATTATTAGATTCTGTGCGTCCCCTCGTTGTCTTTGACAATGGTTTTGATGATTCCAATATATTATGAGTTTTATGCTTAATGGCATCTTCATGATAAACATGCTCACATGTTGATATCTTTGACTTGCAGGTTTGGCATGCTTCGTGGAAGCAGTTTTACTATTTAGGTTTGCAAAGGTCAACCCCATGGGTCGACCCCTGG
Source organism: Amorphophallus konjac (assembly GCA_022559845.1). Lineage (NCBI taxonomy): Eukaryota > Viridiplantae > Streptophyta > Magnoliopsida > Alismatales > Araceae > Amorphophallus > Amorphophallus konjac. The sequence continues at coordinate 471,889,833 of CM040121.1, forward strand.
TTAATCCTAGCTGAACTTGGAACATGTGTGTGGTTTGTATGATTAATCTTGAATGTGAAATTGAACTTAAGTTGCTAGACTGATTTGGAACTCTAAAATGGATTGCTTTCATCTATTTTGATTTGTGAGGATTTGGTGTTTAATAAAATGCTTTTATTGATATGTTTCATGGGTCCTTGGTGGTTAGCTTCATTTATGCACACACTTTGTTCTGTGATTGGTCGGACTTTGGGGTAATGTGCATCGACCTATCCTTTACATCTCTGTAAATTTGCACATATCCTCTTTTCCATGTGGTTAGACTTGTGCATCAATTTGCATAACATGAATATTGACATGCTTCATGCTTATTTCTAATAGATTCTTAATGATTGAACTTTGGGTAAATGGGTTTTATCCGGAACCTTTGCATTGATCAAGTCTGGAATGACTAGTTGGTCAAGTGCAGGATTAATTTGCATATTGGTATTACTCCATTGGACTGTGAAAGTGCAGGTTGCCTTGGATGACTTAGCAACTCATGAGAGGATTGTTTGAATATCTTGTGTATCTTATTTGCTTTAACAGAAAATTGACATGAATTTTAACCTCTAGAAAGTGCAGGCTCATGCTGCCCATAATGCATTGCATCAATGGTAAGCTTCCACTCTTGTTAACATTCCCTTGAATCTATGGTAAGTATCCATGATTGAATGTATTTCCATGTGGCTAAATTCAGTTGTTTCACGTATTTTGGTTTTGGGGTTTATTTGGCTTCTTAATTGTCCCTTGTTTAATTGAGGTTCATGGTGCAACATGCTCATTTTGATTCCCAAATTTCATTGCAAAAATCTAGTTTCATTTGTGTTTTTAAGACCCCTCATGCATGTCTTTCTACTGTTTATGAATGGGGTTTAATGGTGGTTCTTATGCTATATTTCAGAAAGTAGTTTGAAATTCGAATTGCTAAACACTCTCATTGATCTTGGTTGAATGTGGTTTAATATATGCCATATCTTGTTTCAATTTATGGAAAGTTATTTTTGATGTTTGGGAGAGGATTTGTAAGGTTTCTATTGGGTTTTATTTAGTTTTCACTTTTGTCAGTAAAAGTGTCGACTCATAGAGTCGACACTTATTTTGTTGAATGATGTTTTCATTGATTTCTGATATGCTGACAAAAAGTGTCGACTCTGTGGGTCGACACTTTTGTCCTATTTTGTTTTATTTTGTTGAAAACAGAATACGTTGGAAAAAGTGTCGACCCAGTGAGTCGACACTTTTGTCCCGTGTCCTGATTTCTTCATCGGGACAGAATATGTTGAGAAAAGTGTCGACTCCATGAGTCGACACTTTCTCTGGTTCATCCGGAACGAGTTTTTCGGATCCATTTCGAAACCCACTTTTTTTGATCCAATTGGGGTGGTATATTACCCTAATGTCCTTCGGGTTATACCCTACCATTAGGAGAGCATTTGAGAGGGTATAAGCATGGGCTTTAGTGGTCTTTTGTTCACCCATTCGATGACCTATATGTATGCTGCGTTTTGGTCCGATCGGAAGTATCCCTTGTGCTAACCTTGCCCTATTTGCTGCAGGAGGAGGAGAAGAACGTGAAGGAGGGTGACAATACTACCTGGAGGAGGAAGAAGAGGCTGGAGTGATCGTCTTCCATGACCCTGAGCTTGGATCCGGACGGTGCTGCTGCTGCTTTCCAAGGTTTGCAAGTTTGGGCGTTTCTATCTCAAGCTTGGCTCCTTCCACTCTAGTTTATCATTCCCAGTGCACCCTACCTATTGATTGAAGGGATCCATGGGACATTCAAGGGGAGATGCTACAAATCTGATGTTGATCTATTTGTGATGTCCCTTTTATTAAATTCAAGGTTGTGAGCATACTGATTTGTTCGTTCCTTGTGGTTGCAGATACGGTTGGAGTTGGGATTTTAAGGAAACGTTTTTGAATCTCCGTCTAAGCTTGAATCTGCATGACTTGATGAAGGAGGCTCGACGAGAGCTCATCATCCTGCTGGGAACCTGAACCATCATCTCCGATCTTATGAAGAGAAGTTGAAACTCCTTAAACAGAGTTGTCAGGGGGAGCCTAACACCTTTAGTTGTTTCATATTTTGAATTCTCCTCAAGGACTTTCTTATTCCTGGATTATACTTTGTTGTGAGCACATTCTGCATATCCTTTGTGTTGTGTTAAACTCGATACATCATTGTGTGTGGGCAGAGATGCGTCTCCACGTGGTCTAAGTGTCCGAGGAGTGGTCCCCTACGTCGTGTGTGTGTGTGCTGCGGTGGCAGCGTGTTGAGGCTTATCCCCGTGTGTGGACATTGCTGTGGGAGCAGCATGTGTGGTTGGGGTTCGTCCTCGTGCTGCTACATTCTGTAGCGTGGAGTGAAGCCTCACCCGATTTGGTGAGGGGTGGACGTAGGGAGCCCGTCGTAGTCCCGAACCACCTTAAAAGCCTTGTGTAGTGTGTGATTACCTGTGTGATTATCATTTCTTCTATCTCCCTTCACAGGAACATTATATAGGTTTTTAATTCACTACACTGTCACACACTGCTACTTCCGTTATCCGTGTTGAGCGCAATTCTCATGATTGTTGCATTAACTATCCATGTGAGATCGGAAAGTTTGAGAGAACATTGTAATCTCACTTGAGTTTTAGTTAATTATTGTAGTTAATTTTACTTTAGTTGTAATTGGGCTAGAAAGATTTTAAAATCCGCCATCTCGGCAAGGGGACAATTCAACCCCCCTTCTTGTCCACCATCTCTCTGGGCCAACAATTAGTATCAGAGCCGCGTCTCAGATTTTTTAGTTGACCTTGCGGTCGTAGAGTAAAGTTCATCTTATGATGGCTAGTCTAAATGTGCTTCCTATCTTTGATGGTTTTGATTACGCTGCATGGCTTGGAAATATTTATGTTTGGATTACTAATACTAATCCAAAGCTTATGAGTCTGATTACTCATGGTCCACATGTTTTGCCCAAAAATGAACTAAAATGGACCGATGAACATAAAAGAATGAACTCTGAAAATGTTTATGTTTTGAATGTTCTTAAAGCTGCAATATGTATAGATAAATTTCTGTTTGTTTCTAATTGCAGATCTGCCAAAGAGATATGGGATGGGCTAAAGGAAGCCCAAAAAGAAAGTTGCAACCACGGTGACTGCTTGGTTGCAAACAATGAAATTGAGCATCAAAGCAATGAGAGTTCGAAGGTAAATTCTAACTCTGATTCTGAGGAAGAAGATGAATTGAGTTATGATGAATTGCTAAATGCTTACGATGAACTAGTTGATATATACAAAGCACTAAAATCTGAAAACAGAAAAATGAAAAGGAAACTTGATAATATTTCACATGTTAACTCTTCATGTGTAAAATGCTTTGAAATTGAAAATGCTTGTGACATTAACTCACCATGTACTGAATGTTCTGAGCTTAGGAAGTTGACTGAAAGCCTGTTGCTTGAAGCCGATATGCATAAAGAAACCACTTCATGTTTAAAAATTGAAAACAAAACTCTATTGGCTAAAATTTCAGAACTCCAACAAATAAGAGAAGATAATGAGAAGCTAAAAATGTTGAACACAACAATGTCTGAAAAACTGCTTACCCTTGAAAAAGAAAAATCCATGTCTGTTGACAAGTCTGAAAAGTTGAAGGAACTTAGAAAGGCAATAGAGAGCTTTAGGAACATTAATGACAAATTTGAATCCAATGATACCATGAATGCAATGACTAATGGAAAAGTGAGCTTTCAAAAGAATGAATCTGAACATGCCTCCATGACTGAAAATTCATTTAAAAAATTACAGAATGAAAAGCTTGTCGAAGAGATTAAGAAATTGAAAGATCAAAATAGTCTATTGGTTGATAAAATTCACATGTTTGAAAAAGGAAAATATGTAGTTGATGATCTTGAAAACTCTCATGTTCTAGAAGAAGAGGTTGCAAGTTATAAAACAGTCAATTCCTTTTTGAACAATAAACTTGCATTGTGTGAGGAAGAAATTGCTAAGTCTGAATTGCATATTTCATCATTGGAAAATGAAATGAAAATCTTGAATGAATCTTTGTGTAAGTGTGATGAAGGAAATGAAAAATATAAAAATGTTGATGATCGCTCTTGTGTGCATGTAAAATCACTTGTTGTCAAACATAATCATGCACCAAGTAGAAGAAGAAATGTTTCATGTTATTACTGCAGAATATTTGGTCATGATATGTACGATTACTTTTTAATGAAGTTTGATGATGATGTGGCCTTGAAAACAAGAATGAAAAGTGATACTAGTTCCAAAGATCATGAGAAACTCACAACAAAAAACCTCAACACTCATTGTTACTATTGTGGGTTACATGGTCAAGTTTTTGAAAACTACTTCGTTAAGACAAATGATGATGAATGGTTTCTCAAAAAGAATTTTTCATGTTATTATTGTGGTGAACTTGGACATATCATGGATAACTGTTCTTTAATGAAAAATGATGAAAATTTGACCATGAAAAGAAAAACTTCTCACTGCTTTTGCTGTGGCCTGAATGGACACTCAATGGATGATTACCCCATGATGAGGGCCGATGATGAATGATATGAGAGGAGAAATAAAAAGAAAACTTTTGTTCATGTAAGAACTAACCCCTCGGGACCCAAGATGACTTGAGTACCCAAATCTTTGAAATGAGAATCTGTTTTGCAGGGGCGCCTTGAGATCAAGAAACATCAACAAATAAAGGACTCTCAAGGTGAGAAACAAAATGGTTTGATTTGAAGTTTGTTTCACCTAGGTTTTTCTTGACAAATCTGAAAAGATAAAAATTCTGTTTGAAGGAAAGTGTTTGCATTTGAATGATTACATTTCCGTTTCACTGACTCTTGTCAACTTTTGGAAACGTCGAGATCTTTCAATTTTGATGAATAGTTGACTTGAATGCTTCTTGTTGAACATCTTGTGAATAATCATAACTCTCGAATGTTTAATCTTGCACATATATAGTTTTTCAGACACACCTTTTCTTTCGCTTTGCAAATAAAAATATAGGTTTGGATGCTTTAGATTGCACATAAAGCTTTTACATTTTAATCACTTTTTGTAATTAACACTCATAGTTCACTTATGCATACATAGGTTGCATACTTACTTTCATGCACATATCATACACATACTTGCATACTTGTAAATAAGGACAATCTTCAATTATGTTTCCCATTTACATGCATATGTTTGCATATACTCTCCATGTTGAGTGCTTGAATGCCATGATTATCCGGTATATCAAATGATGATTGTGAAAGGTTGGATTATGTCCAACTAGAAATTTTCTTCACACGTGATGGTGGTCTTCGGACCTACGTTCTCCGTCACGTACCGGCAATCAACTTGCTTGAAAACTTCAGTTCAGTGCTTGTTTGAATGTATATAATATACAACCACTTTTTGACTCCTTCTATGACTCATCCCTTGCTAAATGAAATTACATTGATTTAGACATATTTGTTACATGGCATATATTAAGGGGAGGATTTTTTTTTATAATCGTACATACATTTAGGGGGAGACATTACTGTGTTGAGACTAATTCATCTTTTACATTCAATACAACCACCCACACAAAATACACCTTTTTGATATAATGATTCAATCTAATAAGAATTACTATTTTCTACTCTACACCTTAGAGAGCTATTGATTCTCTACATAGAAATCACATGTCTCGTGAGGAAAAAGCTGTTCACCCCATCAAAAGTTGTATAAGTGGAACGTGGATCCGAGTAGCCGAGAATCCCCCCTAAAATAAAGGAGAAAACTCGCGTCGAAAGGAGAAACTAATCCATATGAAAATAAGTGTGATTTGCCACCGAGTAGCCGAGAAGTGCCCCTGAGATAAAGGGTACAACTCGCGTCAAACAGTGTCTCATCCACATCATAAAAAGTGACGAAACTGAGTAACTGGGAATTGCCCCTGAAACAAAGGGCATGACTCGTGTCAAAAGGTTAGTCACATCATTTTTAGTAATTAAAAATTGGGGTCATACGTAGCTACCGATACTCGAGCATTATGTATGAAAATGTATGGATGATAAGTTCTTTTTAGTGTTCTTTAGAAAATCTATTTTTCCATATTGACTTGACCTTCATTGCTCAATCTTCACATATGCACCTTAGGTTTGATTGTTTGAATGTCCTCTATGAATCAGTCATCTTTCATGGTTAATGTAGGACTTTATTTATGTAAGCATGACCTTCTTAGTACTGTACATGCACATCATGTTCTACAATCAATTGCATTATCCTTACACCCGTCCCGAAGGGACTTGTATGAGTCTATATTTATTTATGCATGCTTGAGTGCCTGACTGCTCAATCCGTTTGATCATATCATACTTAAGTCCATAATTTGCTTCTATAGGTATACTTGTAAATAACAGGTTAAATAAACCATTGTCAGTTGATTTTTGTTCTTGACAATTGGGGAGAATAATGTGCTTTTCAGCACTATACATTTTGTGCATAGTTAGGTTTCACTTTTGCATATAGTTTCTTTATACTGCTTGTGCATAATTAGTTACACATATAGCAAAAATTACAAAAAATTGAGCATTTACACTTCTTTCACACATCTGCTGATTGCACATCAAATTCCAAACTTTTACTTACTTCTTAGTTCATACACCTTCCCTTCATGGGAGGTTAATTGCTGGGTTCGTGCGCTCATATCTTATTCATTATTAGAAGCGTCCCAGTTGCTTTTCAGTCTCCCATTTTTTGATAATGCCAAAGGGGGAGAGAACTTTGAATTGTCACAATATATTGTCATCATCAAAATGGGGGAGATTATTGGGTTCTGTGCGTTCCCTCGTTGTCTTTGACAATGGTTTTGATGATTCTAATATATTATGAGTTTTATGCTTAATGGCATCTTCATGATAAACACGCTCACATGTTGATATCTTTGACTTGCAAGTTTGGCATGCTTCGTGGAAGCAGTTTTACTATTTAGGTTTGCAAGGGTCAACCCCATGGGTCGACCCCTGGTTAATCCTAGCTGAACTTGGAACATGTGTGTGGTTTGTATGATTAATCTTGAATGTGAAACTGAACTTAAGTTGCTAGACTGATTTGGAACTCTAAAATGGATTGCTTTCATCGATTTTGATTTGTGAGGATTTGGTGTTTAATAAAATGCTTTTATTGATATGTTTCATGGGTCCTTGGTGGTTAGCTTCATTTCTGCACGCACTTTGTTCTGTGATTGGTCTGACTTTAGGGTAATGTGCATCGACCTATCCTTTACATCTCTGTAAATTTGCACAGACCCTATTTTCCATGTGGTTAGACTTGTGCATCAATCTGCATAACATGAATATTGACATGCTTCATGCTTATTTCTAATAGCTTCTTAATGACTGAACTTTGGGTAAATGGGTTTTATCTGGAACCTTTGCATTGATCAAGTCTGGAATGACTAGTTGGTCAAGTGCAGGATTAATTTGCATATTGGTATTACTCCATTGGACTGTGAAAGTGCAGGTTGCCTTGGATTGACATAGCAACTCATGAGAGGATTGTTTGAATATCTTGTGTATCTTATTTGCTTTAACAGAAAATTGACACGAATTTTAACCTCTAGAAAGTGCAGGCTCATGCTGCCCATAATGCATTGCATCAATGGTAAGCTTCCACTCTTGTTAACATTCCCTTGAATCTATGGTAAGTATCCATGATTGAATGTATTTCCATGTGGCTAAATTCAGTTGTTTCATGTATTTTGGTTTTGGGGTTTATTTGGCTTCTTAATTGTCCCTTGTTTAATTGAGGTTCATGGTGCAACATGCTCATTTTGATTCCCAAATTTCATTGCAAAAATCTGGTTTCATTTGTGTTTTTAAGACCCCTCATGCATGTCTTTCTACTGTTTATGAATGTGGTTTAATGGTGGTTCTTATGCTATATTTCAGAAAGTAGTTTGAAATTTGAATTGCTAAACACTCTCATTGATCTTGGTTGAATGTGGTTTAATATATGCCATATCTTGTTTCAATTCATGGAAAGTTGTTTTTGATGTTTGGGAGAGGATTTGTAAGGTTTCTATTGAGTTTTATTGAGTTTTCACTTTTTTCAATATAAGTGTCGACTCATTGAGTCGACACTTATTTGTTGAATGTCATTTGCATTGATTTCTGATATGTTAACAAAAAGTGTCGACTCTGTGGGTCGACACTTTTGTCCTATTTTGTTTTGTTTTGTTGAAAACAGAACACGTTGGAAAAAGTGTCGACCCAGTGAGTCGACACTTTTGCCCTGTGTCCTGATTTCTTCATCGAGACAGAATATGTTGAGAAAAGTGTCGACTCCATGAGTCGACACTTTCTCTGGTTCGTCCGGAACGAGTTTTTCGGATCCGTTTCGAAACCAACTTTTCTATGTCCGATTGGGGTGGTATATTACCCTAATGTCCTTAGGGTTATACCTGACCATTAGGAGTGCATTTGAGAGGGTATAAGCATGGGCTTTAGTGGTCTTTTGTTCACCCATTCGATGACCTATATGTATGCTGCATTTTGGTCCGATCGGAAGTATCCCTTATGCTAACCTTGCCCTATTTACTGCAGGAGGAGAATAAGAACATGAAGGAGGGTGACAATGCTACCTGGAGGAGGAAGAAGAGGCTGGAGTGATCATCTTCCATGACCCTGAGCTTGGATCCGGACGGCGCTGCTGCTGCTTTCCATGGTTTGCAAGTTTGGGCGTTTCTATCTCAAGCTCGGCTCCTTCCACTCTAGTTTATCATTCCCAGGTCACCCTACCTATTGATTGAAGGGATCCATGGGACATTCAAGGGGAGATGCTACAAATCTGATGTTTATCTATTTGTGATGTCCCTTTTATTAAATACAAGGTTGTGAGCATACTGATTTGTTCGTTCCTTGTGGTTGCAGATACGGTTGGAGTTGGGATTTGAAGGAAACATTGTTGAATCTCTGTCTAAGCTTGAATCTGCCTGATTTGATGAAGGAGGCTCGATGAGAGCTCATCATCCTGCTGGGAACCTGAACCATCATCTCCGATCTTATGAAGAGAAGTTGAAACTCCTTAAATAGAGTTGTCAGGGGGAGCCTAACACCTTTAGTTGTTTCGTATTTTGAATTCTCCTCAAGGACTTGCTTATTCCTGGATTATACTTTCTTATGAGCACATTGTGCATATCCTTTGTGTTGTGTTAAACTCAATACATCATTGTGTGTGGGCGGAGCTGCGTCTCCGCGTGGTCTAAGTGTCCGGGGAGTGATCCCCGACATCGTGTGTGTGTGTGTGTGCTGCGGTGGTAACGTGTTGGGGCTTGTCTCCATGTGTGGACATTGCTACGGAAGCAGCGTGTGTGGTTGGGGTTCATCCTCGTGCTGCTACATTCTGTAGCGTGGAGTGAAGCCTCACCCGATTGGGTGAGGGGTGGACGTAGGGAGCCCGTCGTGGTCCCGAACCACCTTAAAAGTCTTGTGTAGTGTGTGATTACCTGTGTGATTATCATTTCTTCTATCTCCCTTCACAGGTACATTATATAGGTTTTTAATTCACTACACTGTCACACACTACTACTTCCGTTATCCGTGTTGAGCATAATTCTCTTGATTTTTGCATTAACTATCCATGTGAGATCGGAAAGTTTGAGAGAACATTGTAATCTCACTTGAGTTTTTGTTAATCATTGTACTTAATTTTACTTCAGTTGTAATTGGGTTAGAAAGATTTTAAAATCCGCCATCTCGGTAAGGGGACAATTCAACCCCCCTTCTTGTCCGCCATCTCTCTGGGCCAACAATTCGTATAGAGGCTACCGAATTACCTGCTTGGGGGTTGCCGGATCATGTTGAGGGCGGGCTGCTGGTTCAATCAAAAGGGGCCATCGGTTAGTGTATACGAAGGCTGCCGATTCACCCGCTGAAATGAGAAATAGAGTGCAAGAACACCCCATCTAGTGTGGTGGTGCAAAGCCAGCGAGCAAGTCAATTTGGTTGATAATAGGACCTAGGTTATGAGAAAAATGATCTCAATCAGACAATCCCCAAAGGTTGAGGCCCGAGGTCATATCCATGGTACTGGATAAACTCGGAGTATAAACCCTTTTAGAGACACATTCATCTTCCCTAAAGTCATCCTTTGAATTTACATCCTCCCAACAGATGATCACGGTAGACAATGACGTAGTTAATGATGATAAAGGGGAAAGGGACAATGGGGAAGTGGACGTGCCAGGGGCACACGTAGTGCAAACGCAAACCACTTTGGGGGAGGGGGAGAAGCTATTTCATTCATTTACAATAAGAAAACAAAGGAAGCCAAAAACAAGGAATACATAATGGAAACAAAGTAAATGGGAAAATCATTTCGTTCATCCACGTGAAATACATTTCATTCATGCACCACATTGAAGCAACAAAAGCTACAAAAAGAAAAGAAGAGGATACATCAAGGGATAGACAAAACACGAAAATATAAGGCCTCGGGTGGAAGAAGTAGAGCATTGGCTCCTTCTCCCCCCAAACCTCAACTCGCTTCTCTCTTCCTCCCTCTCTCCTTCCTTTTTCTTCTTTTCTCTCTTCCTGTCAATGCGACATTATCTCTCTGTGGGAAGGCTCTCTCTCGTGATCTCCTTTCTCCACTGCAAACCCTCCCCTTTATATAGGGGTAAAGGAGGCCGCAGGCTACTGGCACGAAGCTGCCGGATGGGCTTTTAGGGTGTTGCCGGTTCAGCCCGTGCACTGTCGGATTGGGGGGTACGTTGTCGGATCGAGGGGTGCATTGCTGTTTAAACAGAGTCATTGATGCCATTTCGCACTGCTGGATGAGAGGGGCATGGCTGCTGTTTCAACGGCTTGAACACTGCTGTTTTGATGCTTGAGGGGATGCCGATCGAGATTTTATAGCGATGTCGGTTCAGCACTATTGAGAGAATGTTGTGCATCTATGGTACACGCATGATTCTCTGCCTGAATGTGGTTTTGATGATGTCTACCTATGAGTCACTGATGAGTCTATCTTGCACTTGATAAACGTCAATATTCATACATTTCAGGTCATTGTAAGTAAAGTGTAAGAAATTAAGAATGGCACACAAATCTAGGTAATTGATAGCACAGAAATCAAGGCTCAATTCAAGATACAGAAATTCAAGAGCAAGAACCTTCCATGTTGAAATAGAAACTCAAGATACATGGTTGCACAAAAATTGAGGTAACTGGATGCACAGAAATCAAGACAGATGATATTATTGGGTGTATAAAAATTTAGGCAACTCGCAGCACATAAATCAAGGCAATTAGCAGCACAGAAATCTAGCTAAAAAACTTCATGTTGATTAGGTCGGTGTAGCAGCTACTATTCACGCTAACAGGTATGAGCATACACAAGGCAAAGTCGGCGCACATAGCAGAAGGTCTGTGCACATGTGAACCAAGGTCGGTGCACATAGCAGAAGGTCTGTGCACATGTGAACCAAGGTCGGTGCACATAGCTGAAGGTCCGTGCACATGTGAAAGGCAAGGTCGGTGCACATGAAGACTCTCAACTCTACAAGGTCAGTGCACACTTGCTTTCAACACTACAAGGTCTATGCACATGTGCAAGTGAAGGTCGGTGCATGCTTTGCCTTCAACGCTACAAAGTCTGTGCACATATGAACTACAAGGTCTGTGCATGTTGCTGAAGGTCGGTGCACATCAGGTAAGGTCGGTGCACATGCTGAACGAAGGTCTGTGGACATATGCATTTCTACTCCCAATGTCGGTGCACGTTTTCTTTCAACGTTACAAGGTCTGTGCACGTTGCTGAAAGTCTGTGCACATGCTGAAGACTAAGGTCGGCGCACATCTGTATTATAGCCTGTAAGGTCGGTACACATGAAGTAAGGTCGGTGCACATACTGAACGAAGGTCTGTGCATATATGCATTTCTACTCAGAAGGTCGGTGCACATTCATGCATTGCAGAACTAAGGTCGATGCACATCTACATATAACATTGTTAGGTCTGTGCATATGTGACTGTCAGGTCGGTGCACATTGCGGTAGGTCTGTGCACATGTGAATTACTAGGCTTGCTCAACGCATCTAGGTCTGTGCATGTTTGTCTTCAACAAAAGAAGGGTATGTGCAATGTTTTCCTTCAACATAAGAAAGGTCTGTGCAATGTCTGCGTTCAACATTACAAGTTCTGAGCATACTCAAGTCAAGGTCGGTGCACATGAAGACTTTCAACTGTACAAGCAATCAAGGTCGGTGCACATGTTCAGAAGGTCAGTGCACATGAAGACTTTCAACTCTATAAGCTTCACTGCTCCGACCTCAACTTCACTGCTTCGACCTCAAGCAACAAGTCTGCTCTTCCTGCATCGACGCATCAACCCTGCTGCGTCTAAGAACCAGAAGACCTCGAGCCTCTAAGCAGCAAACCTTCACAGTTGCATCGAAGCAATGGCCTGTTGCTTCGACGCAACAGTGCTTCGGAAGCCAGTCAAGCCAGTCTTCTGTCAAATCCATTAGGTGATCTAGAGAGAGAAAATAGGTACCGCAAATGTCCAAATACACAGATTTTGAGGTCTGGATAGGGTACCCAAGGTTGACTTTTATCCTTGTCATCATATCATGTCTAATCTACCTTTTTCAGATGGCTATGTCAGAAACTATAGTTGGGAAGGTCACTTCTCACGGTCTGCCTTTTACTGTCACCCAAAGAAGACTTTTTGTCCAGATAGAGTACACAGGATAGAAGGTGGAATTCAGCCAATAAGGAGATCGCATGTCAAAGGGGCCATTTATTGTGGAGATCTGAAGAGTAGGTGAAGAAAAGATATGGTCTGCTACCAGCCTGCATTCATCCTACCATGGGACTGACTTGGAGAGGCTCTAAAGTACATTTTGCTTATGCCTCAAAGGAAGAATGCTTTATGGACGGTTGAAAAGTGTTTGAAGAAAAGAGTTTCTCCTCTGTCGCCACTGTCCTATCCTTGTACTTAAAGCCAGTCAGTTCAAGTCATACTTCTGGCAGAGTATCTTCCTCAAAGACAAGAAAAGATTTTGGAGGGAAAATTCTTCACCACATTTCCTTGTGGCTCAACTATAAATATCAAGCTTCTACAAGAGAAGAAGTAGCTGCCGCCCAGAGAAAGAGCCACGCCCTTGAGCATCTACAAAGAATATCATTGTGAATAGCGTGAGAGTAGCCCAGCACTAGATCTCAGTCGAGTGCTATACAAGAAGAAGAAAAGAGAAGCCTTGAGAGAGAGAGAGCAGCCCTGCAGTCTACCTGACCCTGAAGAATCAGATCTTCAGATCTGAAATTTTTAGTTGCAGTCCCCAGCTTCCAAATCATCATCTAAAGCTTCAGCTGGTGTTTTCTTCTTGCTTTTATGGTTTTCCCACTGCACTTGCAGTGAGTTTTATCTTGTGTTTTTCATTCATCTTAAACCGTCCCTACCGATTTGTGTGTAGGAAGACAGACGGAGGTGTGCTCCGGTCTGTGGAGAACCGTCTTTGCCAGTTTTGTGTGTAGGAAGATAGATGGAGGTGTGCTCCGGTCTGTGGAGAACCATCCCTGCCGATTTTGTGTGTAGGAAGATAGACGGAGGTGTGCTCTGGTCTATGGAGATCCATCCCTACCGATTTTGTGTGTAGGAAGACAGTCGTTGGTGCGCTTCGGTCTGTGGTTTGGGACTTGTCCCCTGTCAAGCTGTGTGTCAGCAGGAAAGCCTCACCAGGTTTGGTGAGGGGTAGACGTAGGTTGCGGGTTTGAAACCGAACCACCTTAAAATCCTTGTGTTATGATTATGCATTTTGTGTGATTGCTTCATATCCTTTATCTCCATTCACAGGTTAGTGTGCTTGCTTAATCATATGCAATCGTGGTTATTTTCCTTACACACTCAAGCTTTTAGATCTGCACTTTCTGCTTTATCCCTATACCATTTAGCCTCAGCATTTTGCCTGCATCCCCTTGGCTGCCTACTGCACTCTTGCACACAGGCACCAAGATGATCGCGTTGCCAAGAAAAATCAGCTTGCTCACATACTCTGGTTGATTACTAAAGCTCACACATACAGCTAGTCACTTCACACTTAGTTGATGTGTGTTGACATCCTTGCTGTCCAATGCTATAGATCACATTCAGTCCTTGCACCGAGCTTTACTATTTCCATCTGAGCCATTTCAATTCATTCTACCGTTCTTTGTATCTAAGTGTTTTATTTATTTCATAAGAGTAGTTTATGCTTTTGGTAGCCAAGTTTTAAATAGGCCAAAGTTCTTGAAAGGATCTATTTTCTAGATCCGATTGTAGTACGTAGGACCCAACAAGTGATATCAGAGCCAAACTCTGCCATTCATAGATCCCACAATCTGCAGAGAAAGATCCCGGTGCGTTTGATCAAATGGCTTCATTTGCTACACATGCTTCGATGGCTTCTCCACCTATTTATGATGGTTCAAATTTTTCTATATGGCTATGGAGAATGTTTGTCTATGTCAAATCCATAGATCCACAATTATGGAACTTTATATACATTGGTCCTCATAAGCTGCCATCAAATTCAGATGAATGGTCTGTTGAACACGAGACCAAACATGTTGATAACCTTGCGGCATTCAACTTGATAAAAGCTGCAGTTGATTTCAGGTTACTTAATCGTGTGTCCACCTGTGGCACAGCTAAGCAAGTTTTGGATGTATTGGTGAACATCTATGAAAAAGGAGAACAAGAGCAGGAATGCCTCATGGCCGACCGATCGGAGCAGTCAAGCAATCCATCGTCATCTCAGGTAAGCTCTTACTCCGAGGACTTTACTTTTGAAGAACTTATGGAGGCCTATGATGAGTTGATCAAGCAGTACAAAAAGGTGAAATCTGAAAATACAAATTTGAAAAAAGATCTTAAGAAGAGCATTCAGGGTGAGAGCACCTTCTGTAAAAATTGTTCTACTTTTGAGGAGCTAAATGACACTCTTATGATAGACATAGATGTGCATAAAAAAGCATTGTCTGTTTAAGAGACGAAAATAGAACCCTCCAAGTTGAAATCACTAGGTTTGAAGATATTGTGAGACAACTTCAAAATCAACCTAAACCAATCACCAATGATGAAACTACGCTTGAGGGGTTAATCTATGATAAGGGGTTGATTGAAGAGAATAAAACCTTGAAAGAGCAAAATAACATGCTGCTTGAAAGACTGTCCGTCTGTGAGAAAGGCAAGGGTATTGTTAATGATAGCTCTGAAAAACTGAATGAACTTCAATTGGAAATTAAAAATTACAAGGGGGTAAATGCCATGCTCAATGAGCAGTTGGCTGTGTGTGAGGAGGACCTTGTTGAAATTGAGTTGCACGTCTCTTCTTTGGAGAATGAAATTCAAGATCTAAACAACTCGCTGTCAAAAGTTGTGCAAGGCCAAGACAATCTAGATAGAATGTTGGGGACGAAAGTGAACCTTCAGAAAGAGGGTTTAGGCTATAACCCTGCGAATAAAAAGGCTTTTGAGAATAAATTATATACTTCTTTTCACCTTGGTTCACATGAGGCCAGCACCTCCTATGGTCTCCCAAAACTACATGCTGCTCAAAAGAAAAACCAAAATCAAAATAGCAATTAGAAAAAAAATGTTTCCTGGCATAAGCAGAAATATGATTTTGCTAATGCCGAAATGCATGCTAGGAAATCTCATGCTAAGTACCATGCTTCTCATAAAATGAATGTTTGTTGCTTCTATTGTGGTACGCTTGGTCACATTGTGCATGATTGCTTCACCTTCAGTAATGATTAACTAAGAGCAGGCAAGATTAGAAGAAATAATGCCGAAAGTAATGACAAAGGGAAGGTCAACACTGGGAGGAAGCATCCTCTGCACACTCATGCTCCAAAGCCCAGGTATGACCCTGCGTGTCGACACACTCATTTGGACAGGTCGACACACTCCAAGGATGATCAAATACATCGACGCATTCTCCAGAGCTGGTCGACGCACACCAAGGCTGAACAGTCAGCCAGTAGAAGTCTGCCGCCTTTCTGCCTCCACTGTGATAAAATTGGCCACAGCGTCCAGGACTGCTGGCATCTGAAGGGTTGGTATCTAAAAGGTAAGACACATCCTCATGATCAACATGGTAGTATGCATGCTCAATCACAAAGGCTCAATGCACCTGCACACAAAAAATATGATAAATCTTTTGTGCGTTGCTTCTATTGTGGTGAATATGGACATACATCTAATCACTGTCCTTAGATGAGAGTGGATGACCAAAAAGTAGCAAAGAAAATAAAGGCATTTGCTAGTAGTGCTGCTAACCAACCAGGACCCAAGCAATCTTGGTTACCTATAAAGTCAAAATGAGAATTTTGAGTGCAAGGTGTCTTGGAGCTGAAAATAGGATGATCAGGTAAATAAAAGCTCAAGGCATAGGTATGAAAATAAACTTTTCAATTTATGTTCAAATCTTGCATGATAGGCTTGTTTTTTAGTTATTGCATCATAAGTCTGTCTTGTTGTTAATAAGTGCTAAAAACTGAATTTGTCTCCTTGGATTGCTAAATTTTCCCCCATGATGTGAGACGATCATCTATGCTAGATTAGTTGCTTACACCGTGTTTGACCTCTGATATATCAAATAGTGCAGAGTAGAAAGGCAAGTCAAGCTTGCTCGGAACTCTCACTATGCATGAGTAGGATCTCAGATCCACACATCCGCCTTGTACCAAAGATCAATTAATTCAGCAGGGTAATCCATGAAAAATTTGTCATGATGATTGAATTGAATTGATATTGAGTTGTTATCTGCTTCTTACTAATCAGCCATATGAAATTCTTGAGTATTGCTCTTGATAATGTCTGTCATGGCTGCATTTATTTCAACTCGTCACTCATGTGGGCATTGATGTCCATAAATACTGTACAAAGGGGGAGTGTAAGAATTGGTGTCAGACTTTGACTTTCAGTTCAGAATGCATTGCAAATAACTTGTGCTTACATCATTTTGTTGTCTCATGCACTCCAATGCATTTCATGTTAAAGGGACACAACAATGCATAATCAATTGGCATCCCCTCTATTGCACCAAGTGTTCATGTAAGTCATAGGCTGCATATACCATTGCCAACCCATGCATGTGTTGAGGGAGAGTCAACATCAAATCCCGTCTGCATCACTGCACATTCTTATTGACATCATGCATAGACAACATGTTCTTAGGGGGAGCTTGTCCAGCCTTGTAAACTCTATTAAAAATCTCTTGCTAGTCTTATCTTACCCATTCCAGTCTGAGTTTAATGCATACCCTCAGGGGGAGTGTTCTCTATCCATACTTGCTCTAGTTGATGCTCTCCACTCATACAACACTCTCTGCTTGAACCAAACCACAATGGTCGATTCTGTGTGTGGTTCACCTTAGATTTGAATTGCCTTGAACTTCTTGGAGGATCTTCTGTCTATCTTTAAGCTTGCTAATCAAAGTAAATCCTTAAGAAGAATATTCTTTTATAGAGTTTTATGACCGCCTTGAACATGAAAGCTTTTGGTTTGAAATTAATGACTTCTTGAGCCTTGATGTTTAATGGTCTTGAAAATGTTTGTGTTCGGGCTTAATAGACTTTAACTAGCTTTTCATGTTTTGACATGTTCTGCCTTCATGAATCTGAAAGTTTAGCCTTAGTACAAAGGCATCTTTGATTGAGAAACTTCAGTCTAGTATTATTTTTAAACATTTGTCAAAATTCAAGATTTCTAAAATGCGGCTACATTGAAAGCAATGAACTAGCCTTGCTACATAACTAGGATATTGGCGTCTAGTAAACGTATATCCTTATAGAAAAAGGTATGTGCTAAGTTCAGTGCTCTAAGGTAGAGCAATGGCATTGGGTTCATCGAGAAACCGAGTTCCTTCACCAAAGAAGTGAAGAGGACAACATCATGAAGTGCCATGCTACCTCTGTTCTGATAATGAAAAAATGGTAAGCTACACTAAGTAGCTGGGGGTGCTAACGTCTAAACAACGTGTACCCTTACGTCAAAGGTGCATGCTACACTTAATTGCTCATAAAAATGATAATTATTAATGCTCAACAATGTTTTGAAAAGAAAAATCTGAATGTGTAGCACTCATGGATAAAATCAGAGACATCTAAGTGTTTAGCCTCAATACTTGTTCTAATCACTCTCAAGGGAGCCAATGGAATTGAATAAGTATGTTGAGAGGAGGTTAACGTGATTTTAGTATGAATTTCTGGTTCACTTTTATTAATCTTGAATACATATGTTCTAAAATGTTTTCATTGAGAAGCCCAGAATTCATTAGCGTTAAACCAATCTGAATATAAGGGCTGCATCATTAGAATTCTATAACTGGAGATTTTGAAAAATCTATATATCTACATTTATGAACTTAGCTTCAGATTAAAGAACCTCCATCCTATTCTTAAGACAAATTATCTTTTGATGCTCCTTCATTATTTGCCTTCTCTGGACCAATCTGCATAATTCACTCAGGCTGCCATGAAAGCCTCACCATTTTCTTAACAATTGGTATCTAGCATCAGCCTTCTCATCAACTGGCAACGGGTTAATTGGTATCATGATTCCCATGCAACTGGTTTCAGTCTTCACATACATGGGTGGTTTGCATTTTTTTTTCATGCACTACATAGAAAACTCAAAAATCTGAAAACTAGAAAACCATTAAAAACTTGAAAAATCTGAAAATCAAACTTGTGATGTGGCTGTTGTATTACTCTCGAATTGTATCATGTTGCTATGAAAACATCTCCTGCATCTATTTGCCTCTCATGACTCAGTTCATGTTGCTCTTGCTTCGTGATCTGCCCCTGCCATGCCAAGGGACATAACCTTGTACTATAATTGTTCTCTAATAAGTGGTATCATTTCCTTGTCTGTACGGTCTTCTCTTTGCATAATACTTGCTTTACTTGGATTCACGAGGGACCCAACAAGAGAACCTTCAGGGACCCAACAATTGTAATCTTTAATCAGTGTATAACCATTGGCATGTAATTCCACATCATTTTTTTTGGAACACTGAGAAGGTATCTCAGGCTACTGTGCATTTACTTGCTCCCTACAGGTATGTACTTACTTTCACTCTGTACATCATGTGCTAATAATATCCTACTTTACTCCTTTCTTTCCTAACTTTTCCATATATTCTCTCCATTGTGTTATTTTGATGATGTCAAAGGGGGAGAGAATTGTATGTGTCATTAACTAGGGTATGCATATGGGGGAGAGTCTTGAATGCATAAAGGGGAGAGACTTACATGGGGAGAGAAAGTCATTGTGCTTCAATTCATGATTATATTTCTTTGCACCTTGACTCACAATGTATTAATAATGACTCATAATTGCCATCATCAAAAAGGGAGAGAATGCTAGGAGAATATTATGCATGTATGGTACACGCATGATTCTCTACCTTAATGTGATTTTGATGATGTCTGCCTATGAGTCACTAATGAGTCTATATTGCACTTGATATTCATACATTTCAGGTCATTGTAAATAAGTGCTCTGGGACATAATTGTGTTTTCTTTGGTACAAATAGGTTACCGCTGTCGGCTAGAGGTGCTGTGGTCTTGGATAAAGCTGGGCTTCCGAATTTTAGATTCCCTCATTAGTGTTAGATAGGCTTTTTATCTTTTATTTTTGGTTTGGGATACAGGGGTATGCCCCGTGGTTTTTTGTATGCCTTTTTCTATCTTGGAAGAAATTTGGGGAGTAGACCTAACTGGTCTTACTCTGTCATTTATTTAAAAAAAGGTCATTGTAAGTAAAGTGTAAGAAATCAAGAATGGCACATAAATCTAGGTAATTGACAGCACGAAAATCAAGGCTGAATTCAAGATACAGAAATTCAAGAGCAAGAACCTTCCAAGTTGAAAGAGAAACTCAAGATACATGGTTGCACAGAAATCAAGGCAACTGGATGCACAGAAATCAAGACATATGATAATATTGGGCACACGAAAATCTAGACAACTGGCAGCACATAAATCAAGGCAATTAGCAGCACAGAAATCAAGCTGAAAAGCTTCATGTTGATTAGGTCGGTGCAGCGGCTACTATTCACTCTAACAGGTTTGAGCATACACAAGGCAAGGTCGGTGCACATAGCAGAAGGTCTGTGCACATGTGAACCAAGGTCGGTGCACATAGCTGAAGGTTCGTGCACATGTGAAAGGCAAGGTCGGTGCACATGAAGACTCTCAACTCTACAAGGTCGGTGCACACTTGCTTTCAACACTACAAGGTATGTGCATATGTGCAAGTGAAGGTCGGTGCATGCTTTGCCTTCAACGCTACAAAGTCTGTGCACATGTGAACTACAAGGTCTATGCATGTTCCTGAAGCTCGGTGCACATCAGGTAAGGTCGGTGCACATGCTGAACGAAGGCCTGTGGACATATGCATTTCTACTCCCAAGGTCGGTGCACGTTTGCTTTCAACGTTACAAGGTCTGTGCACGTTGCTGAAAGTCTGTGCACATGCTGAAGACTAAGGTCGGCGCACATCTGTATTATAGCCTGTAAGGTTGGTACACATGAAGTAAGGCCGGTGCACATATTGAATGAAGGTCTGTGCACATATGCATTTCTACTCAGAAGGTCGGTGCACATTCATGCATTGCAGAACTAAGGTTGGTGCACATCTACATATAACACTGTTAGGTCTGTGCATATGTGACTGTTAGGTCGGTGCACATTGCGGTAGGTCTGTGCACATGTGAATTACTAGGTTTGCTCAACGCATCTAAGTCTGTGCATGTTTGTCTTCAACACAAGAAAGGTATGTGCAATGTTTGCCTTCAACATAAGAAAGGTCTGTGCAATGTCTGCCTTCAACATTACAAGGTCTGAGCATACTCAAGTCAAGGTCGGTGCACATGAAGACTTTCAACTGTACTACAAGCAATCAGGGTCGGTGCACATGTTCAGAAGGTCGGTGCACATGAAGACTTTCAACTCTATAAGCTTCACTACTTCGACCTCAACTTCACTGCTTCGACCTCAAGCAACAAGTCTGCTCTTCCTGCATCGACGCATCAACCCTGCTGCGTCTAAGAACCAGAAGACCTCGAGCCTCTAAGCAGCAAACCTTCACAGTTGCATCAAAGCAATGGCATGCTGCTTTGACGCAAGAGTGCTTCTGTAGCCAATCAAGCCAGTCTTCTGTCAAATCCATTGGGTGATCTAGAGAGAGAAAATAGGTACCGTAAATGTCCAAATACACGGATTTTGAGGTCTGGATAGGGTACCCAAGGTTGACTTTTATCTTTGTCATCATATCATGTCTAATCGACCTTTTTCAGATGGCTATGTCAGAAACTACAGTTGTGAAGGTCACTTCTCACGGTCTGCCTTTTGCTGTCACCCAAAGAAGACTTTTTGTCCAGACAGAGTACACAGGACAGAAGGTGGAATTCAGCCAATAAGGAGATCGCATGTCAAAGGGGCCATTTATTGTGGAGATCTGAAGAGCAGGTGAAGAAAAGATATGGTCTGCTGCCAGCCTGCATTCGTCCTACCATGGGACTGACTTAGAGAGGCTCTAAAGTACATTCTGCTTATGCCTCAAAGGAAGAATGCTTTATGGACGGTTGAAAAGTGTTTGAAGAAAAGAGTTTCTCCTCTTCCACCACTGTCCTATCCTTGTACTTAAAGCCAGTCAGTTCAAGTCATACTTCTGGCAGAGTATCTTCCTCAGAGACAAGAAAAGATTTTGGAGGGAAAATTCTTCACCACATTTCCTTGTGGCTCAACTATAAATATCAAGCTTCTACAAGAGAAGAAGTAGTTGCCGCCCAGAGAAAGAGCCACGCCCTTGAGCATCTACAAAGAATATCATTATGAACAGCGTGAGAGTAGCCCAGCACTAGATCTCAGTTGAGTGCTATACAAGAAGAATAAAAGAGAAGCCTTGAGAGAGAGAGAGCAGCCCTGCAGTCTACCTGACCCTGAAGAATCAGATCTTCAGATCTGAAATTTTTAGTTGCAGTCCCCAGCTTCCAAATCATCATCTAAAGCTTCAGCTGGTGTTTTCTTCTTGCTTTTATGGTTTTCCCACTGCACTTGCAGTGAGTTTTATCTTGTGTTTTTCATTCATCTTAAACCGTCCCTACCGATTTGTGTGTAGGAAGACAGACGGAGGTGTGCTCCGGTCTGTGGAGAACCGTCTCTACCAATTTTGTGTGTAGGAAGACAGATGGAGGTGTGCTCCGGTCTGTGGAGAACCATCCCTGCCGATTTTGTGTGTAGGAAGACAGGCGGAGGTGTGCTCTGGTCTATGGAGAGCCATCCCTACCGATTTTGTGTGTAGGAAGACAGTCGTTGGTGCGCTTCGGTCTGTGGTTTGGGACTTGTCCCCTATCAAGCTGTGTGTCAGCAGGAAAGCCTCACCGGGTTTGGTGAGCGGTGGACGTAGGTTGCGGGTTTGAAACCGAACCACCTTAAAATCCTTGTGTTATGATTATGCATTTTGTGTGATTGCTTCATATCCTTTATCTCCATTCACAGGTTAGTGTGCTTGCTTAATCATATGCAATCGTGGTTATTTTCCTTACACACTCAAGCTTTTAGATCTGCACTTTCTGCTTTATCCCTATACCATTTAGCCTCAGCATTTTGCCTGCATCCCCTGGGATGCCTACTGCACTCTTGCACACAGGCACCAAGCTGATCGCGTTGCCAAGGAAAATCAGCTTGCTCACATACTCTGGTTGATTACTGAAGCTCACACATACAGCTAGTCATTTCACACTTAGTTGATGTGTGTTGAGATCCATGTTGTCCAGTGCTATAGATCACATCCAGTCCTTGCATCGAGCTTTACCGTTTCCTTCTGAGCCATTTCAATTCATTCCGATGTGCTTTGTGTCTAAGTGTTTTATTTATTTCATAAGAGTGGTTTATGCTTTTGGTAGCCAAGTTTTAAATAGGCCAAATTTCTTGATAGGATCTATTCAACCCCCCTTCTAGATCCGATTGCACTATGTGGAACCCAACAAGCACTTGCTGTGTTGCCGGTTCAACGCCAAGTATGCTGTCGGATGGGGTGATTAGAGCTGCTGATAGAAGCCTCATGAGGGGATGCTGGTTCGAGGCTTAAAGGGCCACCAATTAAGCCTTTGGCAAGCTCCCAGATGGGGCGTACGAGGTTGCTACCAGTTCAACCTCGAATGGCTGCCGATTCAGGGGCGTGGGGACTGTCGGTTCACCCTTTTACTCCTTTATTTTCTTCTTCTTTCCTTTTATTCTTTCTCTTTTTTTTTGTTCTTGTTTCATTCTCTTTATTTTCCTTTCTCCTTCTTTTGATGCTCGAACTTCTGCAACCCGGTCTATGGCCGTACATCCTCAGGAGTGCCTTGGACACCCACTTGATTTTGAGTTTAATTCGTCTCTCAGGATGTGAGTTTGTGCTGGTTCGGTACCACTTAGTTATTATAATAACGCGACCAGTCTGGAGCTTGTTGTTGTATTTTTTGCCGCTGAGTCTTCATAGTTAAGTCTGCAACAATGTATTTTTCAAGAATACTTTGGCTTCCTATAACTTTTAATTCGACCGTTGGGACGCAAGTTGCTGTCATGTAAGAGATATCCTTAGGGTCCGGCCATCTGGACCCTCTTCTCGTATTTCTTCACTACCGGACCGTGGGGGTCGGCCTTGTGGTAGTGCGTTTTAGGGACACTTTGTCTTCCCACAATTCATGGTGTATTGTGGTATATTGTAGATGTCAAATTTCACATGTCAACAAACGTCCCCCACCCACGGGTGGCGCAGGTGAGGAACAAATCAAGCGGGGCACATGGGTGCACACCATTTTTTTAAGGCCACGCCGGTTCAAGGGGGCGTTCCTTGTCGGATCAATGTTCATAATGGGGATGCCGATTCAAAGGCCACGAAGGGCCTGTCGGATGGATGCCCACATAGGGTGCTTCCGATTCGGGCGTTGGGATGGGCTGTCGGTTTGCTTCTTGGCAAAGCTTTCATTTTAGAGATGCCAGTTCAACGGGACGATGCCCTGTCGGTTCAATGATCGTGAAGAAGGCTGGCGATTGAACAACCGTGCAAAAGGCTGCCGGTTCGATAGCCCACAGGATAGGGAACATGCGCAGGGCCTACCAGATCAGATGGCCTGCCTCCGCCAAATCTGGGGGGGTTGGTTTCCCTTTATAAGGAACCCAAGGGTTTCCAAAAAGGATTTTTCCTCTCCTCACCCTTCTTCCTTCATGCTCCACGGGAGCCTTTCATCTTCTCTACCACCAACGTTGTTGGCACCCTTACCATCATCGATGGTCTTCGCCCTAAACCTCGACCACCAGAGCCTCTCAGGGTTGGCCCTCCAGCCCTTTACGTCTCCTTTCACTTCTTCTTTCTTCCTGTGGCGCTGCCGTGGCGAGGGCTCCGACTCCGACCATGGTGATCTTGGCCGACGTCGTTGGAGCCCATTTTTCCGTTCTCTTCTCTTATTCTCTTCCCTCCCTTTTTCTTTCTTCTTCTTCACCTTCTCCTCTGGCGTTGTTCGCCTCTTTTCTGTTTCTTTCTCTAACCATTCATCTCCTTCTCCTTTCTTATCTTTCATCTTCTTCTTCTTCTCTTTCTTTCTTCCTTTCCCTCTTTCTTTTTCTTCTTCTTCGACTCCGACGTCGGGGCTACCAGATCGGGGGTGCTAGGGGTTGCCGGATCGGCACCGCCCGGTGCTGCCGGATCAGGGCTGCCCATGCTACCATATCGGCATCGCCTGGAGCTATCAGATCGGGGCTGCCAACGCTGCCATATCAGATAGTTGTGGTTATCATTCCGGCTCTCGGGAAGTTGTCGGATCTCCTTGCTCGAGGTTGACGGATCAAGGGCACTAGGGCTTTAAGACGGTGTTGCCGCTTTTGTGCCCACCTGAAATTCCTGGGGCCATCTCTCCATAGGCGTGGACGAGTGCTCATTTACCTCTCCTTGTGCACCCAACACGGGGGAGACTCTGCCGAAATTTTGGCAGGGATCTTATCAATGCCATTTTTATTCTGTTATCTATTCTTTATTCTTTCTTCTCATTGATATATGCTAATCAATGTGAATATTGATGCTTTATACAGATAATGGCTTCTTATGGTACCTCTTCTTCCCTATCTTTGGGAGCTTCAACAACTGCAGATACGGTCGGTCCTCCCGTAGTAACTTGGGCTAACTTTGCCGACCTAGATAGAGAGCATGCTGAGGTGGCTATTTTGGCTGAATCTTCAGATTCTGACACCGATACGATGGACTTCGGCCGCTTATCATTGATCGACGAGGGATTTCATTTTGACCGGGACGGGGGATATCACTGTGATCACCCAAAAGATAAGCACCTGGTTTACTTTCTAAAACACTTCAGCATCTGCGGGAAGCGCGATCGAATAGCTATTCGTGAGATTGAGCAGGCTACTCTCAGGTCTTGGGATAGTCTAGCTGGCAGCATGCCGCAAACCGAACCCATGTATCTTCTCGGGGAACCCCGTAAATGGGAGTCAACATTGGGTTTAAAGGAATTGGGTGTGATCGAGGGGAAGCTAACATGGGATCCCGAATTCACCCCAGCCCGATGGGATAACACGGCTGGCAGAGTGCATAAGGAAAAATTGACTTTCAGCTTATTCTAGTCCCCACTGAAGTGGGGATTCCATGAATAGTCGTTTCTCCTTGACTGCTTGGCTGTTAGGTTCAAGCATGAGCTAGCAGTGGGCTGGTTCACGGACCTTAAGGCCTCGGACACCCATTCATTTCGTGAGGGTGCAGTGGAGTTCACTGAGTACGTACTTCACAACTACGCACCGCTTCTGATCACTGCCAGCGTATACCATATTGTGTATGCCTCTCACTTCAGATACCCCGTATCAAAAGGGTTATGTTGCAGGATGATAGAGATTTTCAATTCTGAACGCAACACTTTTTATACTACAGAGGGGGAGACCTCTTTGGATTTATGGAGCTTGTTCCAGCTATTAGGCCTGCACATAGACGGTGAGCCATATGAAGTGGTGTGTCTCCCCGATCTTATTAAAGACACAGGAGATGGGGATGGTACCTACAATCTAGGTTTTTCATATCGTTATTTGATGAAGGCATATAGAAATATATTCTTATCGTATCATGACGACGGTGAAAAGCAGGCGAAGAGGAGTGAGCAGAAAAGAGTCCGTATGGGGATGTGGCTACGGTACTTCTTCCAGAACGAGAAGAAGTATGACGACTTTCCCTCAGTCGGTGCAGCTTCCACACGCAAGAAGTCAAGGAGGAGGAAGGCAAATCTCCGAGGCTCCAGCTTCAGAGGACACATGGATGGGCCTAACCCTGCGGGCATCAATGCAATGATCAATTGTGCGACCTATTTAATTTATTGGCTATGCGCCTTTTCCCTGCCATATGGGGACGAAAGTGTCATTTAGTCGGAGGCCATTTATCTGGCGTGCCAGATGGCCTGGGGTATTAAGCTGTCTATTTGCCCGGCCACTTTATGTTTGATATATCAAACCCTCGGGGACATTAGCAAGAGCAGAGTCCCAAGGAGCTTGAGGATCATAGGGCCAATTCATTTTTTCAATGCTTGGGTTTGCACCCTATTCCCAGAGTTCGCCCCGCGAACCATACAAGCACCGACGCTTTTCCCGCAGATGATAGAATTCATTGGTGTAGAGCTTGGTTCAACATCGGCTCAATTGTACTCAATCAGGAGAAGGTTGACATCCATTCCCATGGACTCACCAGGGAGCATTCATTTCTGGAGCCTGGCAGCACACTCTAGTACTCTAGTGAATCTGCTCAGAGAATGTAAGGATGATCAGGTTGACGAGTACGTTCACCTGATCAGTAGGAAGACCATCACTCGACAGGTCCTTGAGCCGGAGTTGAGAGATTGGGCATTATCCATTCACCCAAGAGTTCTGGTTTTCAAGAAGGGGAATACTATGTATTTGGAGCCGTACTACCCCTTCCGCTTTGGCCGTAATTTCATGTATGACCAGCACATACCCGCGTATGCCGCCCAATTTCATTTACCAGCCATGATAATATAAGGAGGACTCGTCGTTAAGCAGGCTCGTGTCTGGTGGGACTTTTTTCACCGACGAGATGGCTCTTCTTTCAGAGTGCCAGTTCCGGGGCGATTTCCATGTGTGACTGTCGAATATATTAAATGGTAGAATGCTCGAACTGGATTCTATCAAGCCAACAAGCTAGAATGTTGGGATGTGTCCGAGAGGAAATTTCTGAGCAAGAAAGGGTCACCTATGTTTGACATAGACGGGGACCATCTAGTCCGGTTAAAATCCCATAAAGCCAAGGAGGTCCAAGAGTACAACTTGGCGTGAAAGTCGGCAAAGAAGCGTGGGCAGAAGCCAAGCCCTGTAGTGCCAGAAATTTCCATGGATAGTTTCATGCAAACCTGTCACGTCCCGAGCACGGAAGGAACCAGGCATGCGTGATGAGTTTATATCAAACATGTCAATCAGAGCACGAGGAAATTCGACACTTAGACAGAGTGCGCAAAAGACAAGAGATAACCAAAGTCTTTATTCTTTAATAACTCCAACTAACTTCATTACATAATTTCTCCCAAAGAAAAGGACTTAAAACACTCTAGACTCAATAAAGAGAAAAATACAATAATCGACTCAAGAAAGTGTAAAAGACTCGATGTAGATATCTTGGACGGCTTCTACGCTCATCACTCTTGGTCATCCCTGTCCAAATGAGTCTCGCTATTGGAATTACCTGAAAAATAGGAGAAACACTAGGTGAGCGAACGCTCAGTAGGGATTACATCTCAAGATCAAGCTTGCTATAACTAAATTACATATTACATGAAATGCAAGTATAGCTAAGCATGAATGTATGATAATGTCGAGAAGGAATATCAAGAGGTGATAATCTTGATATCAAGAGATATCAAGCATGTAAGTATCAAGTCATGTCATGAGAATTGGCTATTTAATGTAGCAAGTAAACACCCATTCTAGGTCATACAAGTCACGTCATGCCATGTCAAGTCAAGTACGAGATCGTGGAATGTCATAATCTAGCAAGTCATGCACTCCAGTGCAATGCCACACCATGGTCAATATAGCTCCTATGGGCACAAGTACTTTCGGGTGCTCCACCCAGGACCAGACCAGGCCCCATTAACGCCAAGCATTGAATCATGTAAATATTTTGACATCCAATATAGTTTATAGCCAATAGAGTTCCAAAGGAATAAGCCATTGTAGGATAATGAGGTACATTCCACGGAATAGAGATTAAAAGGATAGAACTCTACTAAGGATGATATAGTGATGAATCTCATAAAACCAAGACATTCATAAAAATCTTGGTAATTCGCGTTCATTCAGACCGCCGTCAATTACAGAATCTGTGCCCACTACAGTGGTCGCCAATTCTGTGAATTGTACAGGCACGAAGAAATAGTGTCCACTGTGACAGCCGCTATTTTCAATTTTTTGGCGTCCACTGTCTGGTCGTCAATTTCACACAGAGACAGACTCTCACAGAACACCACAAATAGCACTCCGTGATGGCTAGGGCATCATATTTGTTTAGAGTGACATGACAATCAGGGTTCCAGGGTTTTGAGGGTACAACCCGCTCGGCTGTCTTGAGGGAATCCAAGGCTAGCGGAGACATACGGAGGCCTTAGAGAAAGAAATTTCGGTCCGGCGAAAGGAATATCCGACGGAGGGTCTTTTAATCTCCAAGAATTGAGGTGTAATCATAAAGCATTGTAAAACAAGGACTCTATCTTCGGACTTGAGATAAGAGTACCAAGAGACCCGCGATATGGGTCAAAACCCGATAAATCATGACAAATAAGGAAATCGCATCCATTCAGGCAGGTGCTATATCAGAAATTAGCGTTTGTTTATAAAGTCACTAAATCAATAATTTTACAAATTTTAGTAATATCAAAATAAATTGGCGACCTTCCAAGAAGGCGCCATATCTTTAAAGAACGTCCAAGGCATGGATGTTAATTCAATATTCCCAACCTTTTTCGAATATTTTCAATAAATAACAGGAATTAGCGTCCTTGTGAGAAGGCGCTATATCTTTAGCTAGCGTCCAATTAGTGGACGTCAATTCATAATTTTTGAGTTAGTTTCTCGTTATCTCAATTTACAGGAATCAGCATCTCTGTATAGAGGCTCTATTTTATTAATTAGCGACTGTGCGAATAGTCGCCCAGTCATTTAGGCATGCATCTCAACACGCATCAGCCAAGTATGATCACACAAAAAAATTATTGTTCATTTCTTCAATTTAACTTGAACAGTGCTACTTTGACGTTTATGGGGATTTTCAGGTATTTGAAGACAGGATGCTAAAGAGAAAATTACAGGGAATCCAGAAATATACATAACATGATCTTTAGGTACATGGTTCAATAGATATTAAATTTTTAAACTTGGGTTGATTATTAAATGCTCAATAAGAATTAGCGACAGGGTGATGGTCGGTAATTAATTAGTGTCCCGAAGACGGTCGCCAATTCACGATTTGGCGCCTTTCCACACGGGCACTCATTAATCAGCGGCCACTGCTCTGGTCGCTATTTTTCATGCAAACAGAAAACGCTAAAACTATGTAAAATCAAGAACAGGAGTCATAGATACAAGATCT
This sequence comes from Amorphophallus konjac, assembly GCA_022559845.1. Lineage (NCBI taxonomy): Eukaryota > Viridiplantae > Streptophyta > Magnoliopsida > Alismatales > Araceae > Amorphophallus > Amorphophallus konjac. The sequence continues at coordinate 471,919,533 of CM040121.1, forward strand.
AGGGATGCTATCATGATCTTATATGCATGCAGTACTTCCTTTACTATCATCTTGGCTTAGAAACTTGAGAAAACCTACCTTGTTGGGGTGTTAGATGGAGACAAACAGACAGAGACGGGATGAAGAACGACAGCAACTACAGCAACTGCAACCGTAGCAGCACAGCAATGAAGGAAGGAGTTGCTCATGCCTTCACGTTCGAGGGAAGAAGAAAGAGGAAGTCATCCGCAGCAGCAACAGGAAGAAGAGGAAGCAGAGTATTCCTCTCGCACGTCCGCAGGAGGAAGCAGAGAACGTCGACACACGGCAGCAGCAAAGGATGCTTCTGCTTCAACCATGGGTGTTATTTATAGGGAGAGAGACCTAGTGTGTGGATAGAATCCTAATGGAACTTAAGTTTCCACATGCGAATCCTACTGAGTCTAAAGTTTCCCATGCAAATCCACTCATTGCCATATCCATAGCCCTTACTTTATTTGATCAGAAACCCTAATATGCATGCTTCGAACGTAACAAGGATTTGTATAACCCTAAAGACCCTATTGTATGTATATATATACATATATACTCTAAAGCATATTCAACGTAAGCCTTCTTTAGGCCCAAAAGCTTTTCCCTCATTCGAGCCCATCTAGTTAAGCCCATCCATCTAATTGTGTGTGTTTGGGTCATGTAATTTTGGGCTTTATTATTTCAACTTATTTATAGTCTATTAAATATTATTCATACACATATATATCTATATTTGTTCGAGGTGCTACACCCTCCCCCACTTAAAAGAATTTGATCCCCAAATTCAATTGCATATATTGATGGAGGGTGTAGATTACTCACTATTGGAATAAGTCGGGGAATCTCCTTCGCATAGACTCTTCGATTTTCCATGTGGCTTCGTGTTCGAAGTTCTTGTTCCATTGAACCTTCACCATGGGAATAGTCTTGTTCCGTAATATAAAAACTTCACGATCAAGGATCTTTAATGGCTTTTGTTCATATGTGAGGTCCTTTTGTAACACTAAGTTGTCGTGTTCTATCACGTGGAACGGATCATGAACGTACTTCTTGACCATAGAGACATGAAATACGTTGTGGACTTTTGATAATTGTGGTGGCAAGGCGATCCGGTGGGCAACCTTGCCAACCCTTTCTAGAATCTGAAAGGGACCGATATACCTCAGTGTAAGTTTACCCTTAACATAAATTCTTCTAATGCCTCGACCTGGGGAAACCTTAAGAAATACATGGTCTCCTACTTAGAACTCGAGGTCTCTTCTTCTAGTATTGGCATAAGTCTTTTATCTAGACTGAGCCATCTAAAGTATTTCTCTAATGATCTATATCTTCTCGGTGGTATCCCTTACCATCTCCGGTCCTAGAAGTTGTCTTTCTCCAACTTCATCCCAGCATAAAGGTGAGCGGCAACTCCTTCCATAAAGTGCCTCAAAGGGTCCCATTTGAATGCTTGCCTGATAGCTATTATTGTAGGCAAATTCTACTAGAGATAGATGATCGTGCCAGCTTCCACCAAAATCAATAATGCAGGCCCTTAGCATGTCTTCCACGACTTGATTTATTCTCTCGGTCTGACCATCTATTTGGGGATGAAATGTAGTGCTGAAGTTGAGTCTCGTCCCCAAAGAGTGTTGTAGACCATTCCAGAAGTGCGATGTGAAGCGAGAGTCTCAGTCAAACACGATTGAGATAGGAACTCCATGTAACCTGGCAATCTCATTGATATATAGAGCTGCTAGCACATCAACCGACCTTTTACTCTTGATAGGCAAAAAATGTGCAGACTTGGTCAGCCGATCTATAATCACCCATATTCCGTTAGGTCCGCCCTTGGTTTTAGGCAAACCCATGACAAAGTCCATCCCTATGTTCTCCCACTTCTGCTTAGAAATATCTAAGGGATGCAGTTTACCTGTGGATTTTTGATGTTCCGCCTTTATCCTTTGGCAAGGCAGCGGGAGACAAATTCCGCTACCTCCATCTTCATGTTGGTCCACCAAAAATATCTCAAAAAGTCTTGGTACATCTTGGTGGCACCAAGGTGAATAGTGTATTTTGATCGGTGTGCTTCTTCTAAAATCTTGTTTTTCAATTTCGGACAATACGGCACACAAGTCCTTTCATGAAATAATAACCTCCCATCCGATGCTATCTGAAAATCAGGTTGTTCATTTATCTTGCCTTTGATTTCTACTAGTACCGGGTCATCATCTTGTAACACCTTGATCTCAGAAAGTAAGTCCGAATGTAAACTCATATGTGACAGAATGACACGGCCCTTTTCCTAGTCCAGATTTAGGTTTAGCTTGGGGAATTGTTCTAGCATTCTCCACTCTTGAATCATGCAGCCAGCTAACAATGCTCTCGGCTTCCGACTAAGGGCATCATCTATGGAATTACCCTTTCCTGGATGATATTGTATTGTGAAGTCGAAGTCCTTGAGCTACTCTAGCCAGCGCCTTTGCCTCATATTCAATTCCTTTTGAGAGAATAAATATTTGAGACTTTTGTGATCGGAGTAAACGGTGAATTGTTCTCCATAGAGATAGTGTCTCCAAATCTTCAAAGCAAACACCACCACGGCCAACTCTAAGTCGTGAACTGGGTAGTTCTCCTCATGCTTCTTCAACTGTCGAGAAGAGTAGGCAATAAACTTCCTTTGTTGCATTAATACACATCTGAGGCCAATACCAGATGCATCGGTATATACCTCGAATTTCTCTCCTTTGATGGGCAATGCTAAGACCGGGGTAGTAGTTTGACGGTCCTTTAAGGTTTGAAAACTCACTTCACAATCTTCGGACCAGACTTACGGATTCTCCTTTTGTGTCAGCCTGGTAAGAGGGACAGCAATCTTGGAGAAATCCTTTATAAATGTCCATTAATAGCCAGCCAGCCCCAAGAAGCTACGAATTTCGGTAGCATTTGTCGGTCTTTCCCAATCCTTCACTGCCTCGACCTTTGATGGGTCAACAGAAATCCCATCCTTTGAAATCACGTGGCCCACGAAAGAAACCTCCTCGAGCCAGAAATCGCACTTGCTAAATTTTGCATAGAGCTGATTATTCCTCAATATTTGCAATGCAATCCTCAAGTGCTCTTCATGATCTTCCTCGGACTTTGAATATATCAATATAGCATCAATGAAAACCACAACAAACTGATCCAGATGAGGCCTGAATATACTGTTCATTAACTGCATAAAGGCTACAGGGGCATTCGTTAGTCCAAAAGGCATAATAATAAATTCGTAATTCCCATACTGCTCCGGAATGCGGTCTTATGAATGTCTTCATCCTTGATCCTCAATTGGTGGTATCCCGATCTAAGATCAATCTTTGAGAAATATTTAGCTCCTGCTATTTGATCAAATAACTCATCGATCCTCGGCAGTGGGTACTTGTTCTTGATAGTAAGTTGATTCAACTGCCGATAATCAATGCAAAGTCTCATCGTTCCATCCTTCCTTTTGACAAATAGCACATGTGCTCCCCACGGGGAAGTACTTAGCCTAATAAACCCCTTTTTTAAAAGCTCCATCAATTGCTACTTTAATTCCTTTAACTCGGCGGGGGATATTCTATAGGGTGCCTTAGAGACAGGACCAGCACCAGGGATAAGGTCAATGGTGAATGACACCTCCTTCTCCGAGGGTAAACCAGGCAAATCCTCTGGAAAAATATCGAGAAAGTCCCGAACTACGCGGATGTCTTCTAGCTTTGACTTCTTAGCTTCTTTTATGGTTATAAGAGCAAGGAAGGCCATGCAACCTTTCCTTATAAGCTTCGAGCTCGAAGAGTCAAAATAAAAGGTGACTTGTTCCAACTCCAAGGACTAATGTAGACAAGCTCCGAGTAATCATCAAAAGTTACTTTGCCCTTTCGGCAATCTATACCTGCCATTTGTGTGGATAGCCAATTGGCACCTAGTATGATGTCATATCCATCCATATCTAGGCATATCAGATCGGCAGGTAGAATTTTCCCTTCAATCATAACTTTACTATCTGGTAATGGTGTGTAATCTTGGATTCGTTTCAAAGAGGAGTAGAAATAACTAAGTCTAACCATTCAGGTTCCATAGAAAATGAAGCAGCGAATCTTTTGGAAACAAATGAATGAGTCGCGCCGGTATCAAATAAGACATGAGTAGTCTTGGAACAAATTTTCAATGTACATTCCACGAGTCCTCCTTCACTAGGTTCCGCCTCTTGCAAGTGCTTGGAGACAGCCTTGCTTCTTGACCGAGCGCTTCTCGTTCCGCATCGGAGACAAGCTCCAAACCTTCTCCAACATACCTCGGCCTTTATGTCCGGCCTTGTCGCAATGTTTACACACCTCCTTAGATGGTGTGGTAGTGATAGGGAAGGGCTTGTCATTCTTCTTGAATTTCTTTTCTTTGAAGGAATCTCCCCCATTATTGGACCTCTACTTGTTAAATGAGGGTTTGAACGTTCCCGAACTAGTGACTTGTTCTTTCTTGTCTCTACCACGGATTTTGTCTGACAGCTCCGTGGCATCTTCAAGTAATTGGGATCATTTTACCATCTCCGAATAGACTTGGATGTCCATCGGCGCCAGTTGTGTGATGTATTGTGGTCGAAGCCCATTAAGAAATCTTCGGGCCTTCATATTTTCCGTACACACCAGATGTGGTGCATACCTTGACAGCCTAGAGAATGGGTCCTCACACTCGGCCATGGATAAGCTTCTTTATTTTAACGCGACAAATTCTGCGACCTTCTTCTCTTGTATACGGTCTGAAAAGTACTTGCTATTAAAATACTCCATGAACTCGTCCCATGTGATGTGGTCATGCGGCAGAGTGGCTTCCACAGATTCCCACCAAAATCAAGCATCCCGTTCTAGCTGGAAAGTATCTAACTGGACCTTCTCTTCGTCTGTGCATTGCATGACACAGAATACACGTTCCATCTCCTTCATCCAATTCTCGGCATCGTCCGGGTTGGAAGAGCTGATGAATTTTGGTGGATTCATATTCCTAAAGCTTCGGTGGAGATCTCTGGCTCCACGATTCATACCGCCCTATGCTACTGGTTGTAGCGCTTGGGTGAGGCCTTGGATAATGCGTTGCATGTTGCGCCACTAGGCTCTCTCAGTGGCCATGATCCTACAAGGAATTTAGATCTAATTAATAAGTGACTAACTATAAAGTTTAATGTCCTATGTTGACTTAACCCATAGCTCTACCCATCTCACTGGGTATAAAGAATAAACCTATCCTTAGACTTTGGTAACCTAGGTAAATGGAAAACCTAGGCTCTGATACCATAAAAATTGTCATGCCCCGAGCGCGGAAGGAACCAGATATGTGTGACAAGTTTATATCAATCATGTCAATCAGAGCATGATAAAATTCGACACTTAGACAGAGTGCGCAAAAGATAAGAGATAACCAAAGTCTTTATTCATTAATAACTCCAACTAACTTCATTACATAATTTCTCCAAAAGAAAAGGACTTAAAACACTCTAGACTCAATAAAGAGAAAAATACAATAATTGACTCAAGAAAGTGTAAAAGACTCGATGTAGATATCTTGGACGGCTTCTACGCTCATCACTCTTGGTCATCCCTGTCTGAATGAGTCTCGCTATCGGAATTACCTGAAAAATAGGGGAAACACTAGGTGAGCAAACGCTCAGTAGGGATTACATCTCAAGATCAAGCTTGCTTTAAGTAAATTACATGTTACATGAAATGCAATTATAGCTAAGCATGAACGTATGATAATGTCGAGAAGGAATATCAAGAGGTGATAACAGGAACTAGCAAGTTTCAAAATGTCATGTAAAGTATCAAGAGATATCAACCATGTAATTATCAAGTCATGTCATGAGAATTGACTATTTAATGTAGCAAGTAAATACCCATTCCGGGTCACGCAAGTCATATCATGTCATGTCAAGTCAAGTACGAGATTGTGGAATGTCATAATCTAGCAAGTCATGCACTCCGGTGCAATGCCACACCGTGGTCAATATAGCTCCCATAGGCACAAGTACTTTCGAGTGCTCCTCCCAAGACTAGACCGGGCCCCATTAACATCAAACATTGAATCATGTAAATATTTTGACATTCGCTATAGTTTATAGCCAATAGAGTTCCAAAGGAATAAGCCATTGTATGATAATGAGGTAGATTCCACGGAATAGAGATTTCAAGGGTAGACCTCGAGTAAGGATGATATAGCGATGAATCTCATAAAACCAAGACATTCATAAAAATTTGGGTAATTGACGTCCATTCAGACCGCCACCAATTACAGAATCTGCGCCCACTACAGTGGTCGCCAATTCTGTGAATAGTACAAGCACGAAGAAATAGCATCCACTGTGATAGCTGCTATTTTAATTTTTTGGCATCCACTGTCTGGTCGGCAATTCCAGACAGAGACAGACTCTAAACACCATAAATAGCGCTCTGTGACGGCTAGGGCATCATGTTTCTTCATAGTGACATGACAATCAGGGTTCCAGGGTTTTGAGGGTACAACCCGCTCGACTGCCTTGAGAGAATCCAAGCCTAGCGGAGACTTACGGAGGCCTTAGAGAAAGAAATTTTGGTCCGACGAAAGGAATATCCGACGGAGGGTCTTTCAATCTCCAAGAAATGGGGTGTAATCGTGAAGCATAGTGAAATAGGGACTCTATCTTCGGACTTGAGATAAGAGTGCCAAGAGACCGGCGATATGGGTCAAAACCTGATAAATCATGAGAGATAAGGAAATCGCGTCCATTCAGGTAGGTTCTATATCAAAAATTAGCGTGTGTTTATAAAGTCGCTAAATCAATAATTTTACAAATTTTAGTAATATCAAAATAAATTGGCGACCTTCCAAGAAGGCGCCATATCTTTAAAGAGCATCCAAGGTATGGACGTTAATTCAATATTCCCAACCTTTTTGGAATATTTTCAATAAATAACAGGAATTAGTGTCATTGTGAGAAGGCTAATTCAGTGGTAGCGTCCTAGTAAGAAGGAATATTATATCTTTAGGTAGCGTCCAATCAGTAGACGTCAATTCATAATTTTCAAGTTAGTTTCTCTTTTTCTCAATTTACAAGAATCAGCATCTCTGTACAGAGGTGCTATTTTATTAATTAGGGACTGTGCGATCAGTCGCCCATTCATTTAGGCATGCATCTCAGCACGCATTGGCCAGGTACGTTCACACACACAAGTTACTATTCATTTCTTCAATTTAACATGAACAATGCTACTTTGTCGTTTATGGGGATTTTTAGGTATTTAAAGATAGGATGCTGAAGAGAAAGTTACAAGGAATCCAGAAATATACATAACATGATCTTTAGGTACATGGTTCTATAGATATTAAATTTTTAAACATGCATCAATTATTAAATGCTCAATAAGAATTAGCGGCATGGTTATGGTCGCTAATTAATTAATTAGCATCCCGGAGACGGTCACTAATTCAGGATTTGGCGCCTTTCCACACGGGCGCTCATTAATCAACGGCCACTGCTCTGGTCGCTATTTTTCATGCAAAAAGAAAACGCTAAAACTACATAAAATCAAGAACATGAGTCATGGATACAAGATCTAGGGATGCTATCATGATCGTATATGCATGCAGGACTTCCTTTACTATCATCTTGGCATAGAAACTTGAGAAAACCTACCTTGTTGAGGTGTTAGACCGAGACGAACAGACAAAGACGGGAAGAAGAACGGCAGCAACTATAGCAACTGCAACCGTAGTAGCACAGCAATCAAGGAAGGAGTTGCTCCTGCCTTCACATTCAATGGAAGAAGAAAGAGGAAGTCATCCGCAGTAGCAACAGGAAGAAGAGGTAGCAGAGTCTTCCTCTCACACGGTCGTAGGAGGAAGCAGAGAACGTCGACACACGGCAGCAGCAAAGGATGCTTCTGCTTCGACCATGGGTGTTATTTATAGGGAGAGAGACCTAATGTGTGGGTAGAATCCTAATGGAACTTAAGTTTCCACATACGAATCCTACTGAGTCTAACATTTCCCATGCAAATCCTCCCCTTGCCATATCCACAGCCGTTTTCTTTATTTGATTAGAAACCCTAATATGCATGCTTCGAACGTAACAAGGATTTGTATAACCCTAAAGACCCTATTGTATGTATAATTATATATATATATATATATATATATATATATATATATATATATATATATATACTCTAAAGCCTATTCAATGTAAGCCTTCTTTAGGCCCAAAAGCTTTTCCCTCATTCGAGCCCATCTAGTTAAGCCCATCCATCTAATTGTGTGTGTTTGGGCCATGTAGTTTTGGGCTTTATTATTTAAACTTAATTATAGTCTATTAAATATTATTCATACACATATATATGTATATTTATTCGGGGTGCTACAAAACCCTTCAGGACCTGAGTCGAGTGGGGACGGCTTGGCTAGACCAAGTGAATTTCCCTTTTCTGGCTGAAGAGAGCATAGCCCCCTCCTGTGCCTGGAGTCCTGACGTGGATCATTCTTACCCCTTCTGGACTTTCACGAGGAAGGAGGAAAGAAGGCCCGGATATTATCAACATACAACCTAGTTGCTCGTTCTCCTCCAAGTTCACGGGCTAACCATTGAAGAGCGGACCAAGGCCATACTAGACCGGGGGCTCAATCTGTCCTTTAATTATGTGGATGGATGGGGGATGGACCACCTCAGCCTATATCATTGTCTCTCCTCCCATAACCATCTAGACCTAGCCAAGCTCACCGATCGCTGCCTCAAGATTGGTGATGTGTGCTGGCTTGTCAGAGTGGCGGATTCCAAGGATCAGGAGGTGTCCCTGACCTATTGGCCTCTTTCTTGCCTCTACAATGGCCCGGCAGGTATAGTACCTCTTTCTTTTCCAATTCATATTTAGCTCATCAGACTACGGGTGATGGTATTCTAATGCTCATTGTTTATTATATTCATTTTCACACAGACAAGCCCACCGGCCACAAATTGAATAGCTACCGGCGGCTCATTTTGATGGCTAGAAAGCCATCACATTTTGTCGAGCCGGTGAAAGCCCCGACAGCCACCCCGTTGCCATCTGGTAGTAAGCGTGGGCGCACGCGGTCGCCCGTGAAAGAGGCTATATCTCAGGCGAAGGTAGGCTTGAAGAGGGTTTCCAAGAGGAGGCGCATGGAAGCAGAACGTCCATCCTTGGGCGTCCCTCCTGCTCCAGTTATTCCTTCTTTTGAGGAGTTCTCGGTGTCCTGACCCGCACCGGGATCTCCTTCTGGTAAACTTTGGGACCCTCATGATTCATCGTGTACTTGGAGTGTTGATGTTTAACTTCACTATATATAAATTTTTAAAATTTTTAGGCAGTGTCCGAGAACCTTCCTCGGTGACCGTCCCGGGAGAAGAGACTATTGAGGCTTCTCCAGCGAGCCCGGACAGAGATAGCCCCGTATTGCCTGCTTTTGTTAACGAAGGTGAGAGAGGAACCTACGTCGGTTGACTGACACCCCTTTCACTTTTAGCATTCTTCTGCATGTGAAGGCTTCCTTACTTGAGCCAATATTTGATAGGGAATGCAGCACCAGTATTAGAATCGGAGGTTATTCGTATTGTCCCTCCTACACTTTGTGTGACCCCACGCAGAGTGCTGAGGTCGATGAAATCCGCGGGCATTCACCGAGTGGAGGAGCAGTCGACGGTGATGCCCGAGTAGGTCCTTGCCAAGGAGATTGCAAAAGCGCCTACCCCATAAAAATCATCGTCAAGCGAGAAAGTTGACTATGATTACTCCTCAGATGATGAGTCCCCTGGTAAGGCATAATTTCGATGGCAGGCGGCGGCCATTCCGATCGGGGACCATGAAAGCTTCGGAGCTGTTGAAGTAACGCCCAACTCGCCAGATATAGAAAGCACCCTACACGAGGCCGGGCTTTTCGACGAAGACATTCCCATATTAGTATCACCTCCCACCGTTTCTTCTACTACCCAAGACATGGTCATGCTCGAGCTAGATGTAAGTATTGGCGCATCTGTTGTTTGTTCGGCCACTAATGGCCTAGTATTGACATTGGATTTCTTTTATATGGACAAATGCCTATCACTTCGGGGGAAGCTCCCGCTCTTCCACTTTCGGCGCCCGTCAGCGAGGCTCCAGCTTTTGTGGGTCCGATGCCAGAGTCCAGCCTGGCACTGGTCATGGTGATGCCGATAGGGGCCCCAATGCTCATCCTAGGGCCCGTAGTATTTGGGTTGTCGTCAGTGCTACATCCCTTGCCCTGGTGCTTAGACACCCCGTTGGATGCCCAGATATTCGGGGATATCTTGGAGTGGGTCCTATCATCACCTCTGGCTCGCGAAGCACCCATAGAAGTGAGCCAGTTGGGAGAAGCTTCAACCTTCGCCTTCATGACCACCTCTCCTTCCGTTGAAGTTTCTTCACCGACTTCAGTAGAGCATGAGATGGCCTCCAGCTCGACCTCGACAGCTATGGTTGTGTGTGACGCCCCTCCAGAAGTCGAGCTAGCAAACAGCATTATTCCAGCTCTCCCGTCTTCTTCGCCTGTAGTTGATGCCAATCTTTGGGCTACCGTGGATAGCACTATCGAGCTTGTCTTCCCTTCAGTGCCCTCAGTTGGTCTTACCACCTCAGATCTCCAGGTGAGGTAAAATGTAGCCTTGCTATAGTCAATGGTGTCTTCTGACCCACGACTTACATATCAGGGTCTGAAGGTGCTAATAGAAAAGATGACAGAGCTGCTACAGATGATGGGTTGCCCCATAGAGGAATGGTCTCGGTGCGTAGTATTACTTCTGAAATACGTTGACCGTTGTGAATTCCTTGGGAATCAACTTCCCAGTCATCTTGCTGCCATTCGCATGCAAAAGCACGAATATTAGCGGACTTTAAAAGCCCAGGAAGCCGAGGTGGCACGGCATCAGCAAGTCATTGAGGATCATAACAGCCATGCCACTTTTCTGGCCAACAGGGTGGAAGAGCTTAAGGCCATGCTTGCCTCAGCCCCGGCTGAACTTGAAAGTGCTAAGGCAACACAAGCTAAAGGCGTCGAGAGCCTTTCCATAGCTGAGGGTGAGGTGGCATCCCTGAGGTTAGAGCTAGACCGTCTTCGGGAGCAAGAGGGACAACTGACTGAAATGATGAGCTTCCCCATTGTCAGAATCATGCCCCTCAAGGAGATCTTCCGTGGGATGAGCTGAGCGTCCAGCCTCTTTTTTTGTCCTTTTCTATCATTCGTCATCATCATTTTGATGAGTTTTTTATTATTTTTATTTTTATTTATTTTATCATTGTATGACAGGGGTATGCCCCGAAGCACATGTATTGAAAGTTATGCAGGAAATAAAACATCATATTTAATATCCCTTGCGTGCACTTCGTCCATAATTTTAAAAAAATATTTTTGTATTCGTAGCCCTTGGAATGTGATGGCAGAGAATGACTTTCATCAGGCCGCTTATTAGAAGGAATTTATTTTTGCTAAACAGGGAGACCCGAGTGAATATACAGGAGAGCGCTCACCCTTTCAAGGAAAGGACGAGGGAATCACTCCACCATAGTGAGCACCCTGGCCATCAGGCAGTTCATAAAATATCTAGCATGTTCGTAGAACAAGGATGAGAAGCGATAGGGTAGTTGACGAAGGTGAGATGCCTAGCGTCACTGCCTACTAGGTGTGTTGATCAGCCCAGATGAAACAATCCGACGCTGGAGTGATTTAATCATTGGCATGGGTTTAATGCCGAAGCAAGGAGGAATGGTTTTATGCATCGACTTAGACGGAAGGTCTAGGCCGACGGGGTGGGATAAATCCCAGTGGGACTGGTAGCTAGTGTTCGGGTAAGGATGCTTGTATGTTCATTGACTTAGACGGAAGGTCTATGTCAAAGGTTTCGTAGTGGTCCTGGTGGGACAAGAGAATGGTTGTTTATTCACTGACTTAGATGGAAGGCCTAGGCCAAAGGTTATATAGTAGTCCTGTCGGGACAAGGGAAGGGTTGCTTATTCACTGACTTAGATGGAAGGTCTGGGCCAGAGGTTTTATAGCAATCCTGGTGGGACAAGGAAAGGGTTTACTTATTCATTGGCTTAGATGGAGGGTCTAAGCCAAAGGCTTCATAGTAGTCCTGGTGGAATAGGAAGGACGGTTGTTTGTTCATTGGCTTAGACGGAAGGTCTAAGCCAAAGGCTTTATACTAGTCCCAGTGGGATAAGAAAAGAGGTTGTTTATTCATTGACTTAATCGACAGGTTTAGGCCAAAGGTTTTATAGCAGTCCTGTTGGGACAGGCAAAGAGGGTTATTTGTTCATTGACATAGACGGAAGGTCTAAGCAAAGGTTTTATAGCAGTCCTGGTGGGACAGGAGGTTGGTGTTAACCAAGGGGAGTCTTTGTCGGCAAAGACGGAAGGCCCGATGGCGGAGGGACTTAATTATCAAGGAAAAGGGTTTTCGATGACAGAGATCTTTCTTTTTTCGATTTTCTAAATGCTTTTGAAAATTACAGATATTATCAAATGATTTTTTTTAATCACATTACTGACCCAAGTGCCCTTTCGGGTTTTCACCAGAGCCATCCTCTTCTCGCTTTTGTCCACAAGCCTTTGCATGTTTTTACGTGGCAGGGTACCCAATTTTGCTCGTAGCGTCCTTTCAAGTTTTCACTATGATCGGATTTTTAAGCCCTTATTGCCCTTGCTTAACAGAATGTATGAGCAAGTCCGGCGGGGCACCTCAATTTTGAGCCCCCTTTTCTTCCTTGTTCTTTTTTTTTTTGGTGGCCCTAGGCGGAAGGTCTAGGCCAAGTATGAAGCATTTTGTCAGCCCTGGACAGGGTATCTGACGCTTGTTTGGTTTAATCATTGACACGGGACTAGTGTCAAAGCGAAGAGATTTTTTTGTTCGTCGGCTCTAGGCAGAAGGTCTAGGCTAAGGGTATATTCATCAGTTCTGACAAGGTGTCGGATGCTGACGTGATTTGTTCATTGGCACGGGTTAGTGCCAAAGCAAGGATCATTTAGTTCGTTGGCTTAGACGGAAGCTCTAGGCCAAGGGTATATTCATCAGTTCCGATAGGGTGTTGTATGCTGACGTGACTTGTTCATTGGCACGGGGTTAGTGCCAAAGCAAGGATCATTTTATTCATTGGCTTAGATGGAAGGTCTAGGCCAAGGGTATATTCATCAGTTCCGACAGGGTGTCGGATGCTGACGTGATTTGTTCATTGGCATGGAGTTAGTGCCAAAGCAAGGATCGTTTCATTCGTTGGCTTAGACGAAAGGTCTAGGCCAAGGGTATTCATCGGCTCTGATGAGGTGTCGAATGCTAACGTGATTTGCTCATTAGCACGGGGTTAGTGCCAAAGCAAGGATCATTTTATTCGTTGGCTTAGACGGAAGGTCTAGGCCAAGGGTATATTCATCTGTTCTGACAGGGTGTCTGATGCTGACGTAATTTGTTCATTGGCAAAAAAGTTAGTGCCAAAGCAAGGATCATTTCATTCGTTGGCTTAGACGAAAGGTCTAGGCCAAGGATATTCATTCGCTCTAATGAGGTGTCGAATGCTGACGTGCTTTGTTCATTGGCACGGGGTTAGTGCCAAAGCAATAGAGTCATTTTGCTCATGGACTCTAGACGGAAGGTCTAGGCCAAGGGTATTCATCGACTCCGACAGGATGTTGGATGTCGATGTGCTTTGTTCATTGGCAAGGGACTAGTGCCAAAGCAAAGAAGGTCATTTTGTTCAATGGCTCTAGACGGAAGGTCTAGGCCAAGGGTATTCATCAGTTCCGACGAGATGTCGGGTGTCGATGTGATTTGTTCATTGACAAGGGCTTAGTGTCAAAGCAAAGATCATTTTGTTCGATGGCTCTAGATGGAAGGTCTAGGCCAAGGGTATTCATCGATTCCGATGAGTTGTCGGGTGTCAATGTGGTTTGTTCATTGACACAGGGTTAGTGTCAAAGTAGGGGGGTTATTTTGTTCATTGGCTTAGACGGAAGGTCTAGGCCAAGGGTACAAAGTTGGTCGGGCTAGACAAAGTGTCGTAACGTCGACCTATATTTTTCGTCGGCACTGAGATTATGCCAATGCAAGAAATTTAGTTTATTCGGTTATTCGGCTTAGACAGAGAGTCCAGGCCAAAGAAGGGATATTTGATTTCGATGGCGATCATGGTGGGACGTGAGGGATTGATATCCACCAATGATGGTTTCTTCTTTTCTTAACCATCAATCTTTTTCTTTATCTTTCTTTCTTCTTTTTTTCCCTTCTTTTTTTATCTTCTTTTTTGTTTCCTTTTCTTTTTTTATTTTTCTTTTTTCCTTCTTTCCTTCTTTTCTTCTTTTTCTTCTTTTTTCTTTTTTCTTTTGTTCCTTTTCTTTACTTTTTTTTTGAATGGATACTATAGAATCTCATGGAAGATCTAAGTCACATGCTTGTTCAATACGGGATGCGGGGTTTAATTGATCATCGAATTAAGGAAGTGGCACATAATATAATTTCAAATGTTTTCCATTGAGGGGCGGAAATTGAACTTCTCCCCGATGGTTGACACCAACATATGCACCTCCTTCATAAACTTTCTGGACCACGTAAGGTCCTAGTCAATTTTCATTCAATTTGCCTTTGGGGTTGGCAGCCATAACTTCTTTTCTTTTGACCATAACTAGGTCTCATTTATTGAATCTGGGCCCTTTGACAAGCTTGTCGAAGGCACGGGCTATGCAGACCTGATAGACCTATATATTTTGCTGAGCCTAGAGCCGCTTCCTTCTAAATTGAAAAGTTCTTCCAGTCTTCTTTCTATGTTTGCTCGGCCATCTTTGACCAATTCGTGCTGAATTGCAACCCTTAGCAAGGGAATTCCAGTTCTATTGAGACGACCGCTTCCGAGCCGTACACCAAAGAGAATGGCAAATAGCCCATTGGAGTCTTGTGGATCGTGCGATACGCCCACAACGCCTCGTACATTTTTTTTCCAGTCCCTCTTGTTAGAACTGACTGTTTTAGCTAGGAGGGTGTAGAGAGTTTTATTAAAGGCTTCAGCCAGCCCGTTTGCCTACGGGTCACTACAAGAAATGGGACCTATAGCCATAAATGTTACCTACGTTTAAAGAAAACGTAGGTATATATGACGTATTCCGATGCTTTTAAAAGTATGTAGGTAAATTTTCTACATTTCGTTATAATGTAGTTATATGTCCGCATTATTCCATCGATTTTTTAATAAATGTAGGAAAAGGTCATATATTCCTACGTTTTTTAAGTAAATGTGAGAATAGATCGTAGATATTGTTTCACTTTTACCAAAACGTAGGAATAAGTCGCTTCAAATAAAAATAATAATAATAAAAACCGTAGGAATTGAGGATGACTCAGATCGCAGCAAAATTGTCGCCCGATACGTTTCATTTATTTCCATTTTAACATCTGATTTTCCCCGAATCACACCCATCTGCTACCTGCTTCTCTTCCTCCCCCATCCCTTCCCCTCTCTTCTCCCTAGATCCTGAGCACACTGTGATTGAGCACGGTGGGCGAAATGGAGAGCTGCCTCCTATACGCCTCGCTGGACTCCCTATCGTGGTCCACCACAGATCAAAGTGCAGCGGCAGCACTGCCGATTGCTGACGTCAGAGCCGAAGCGGGAGCTCTCCAGCGGCCTCACCACCATGACGTTCCAAATTGAGGACATGACGGTATACTTCCCGTACGAGCACATCTACCCGGAGCAGTATGAGTACATGGTGGAGCTGAAGCGCGCCTTAGACGCCGAGGGGCACTATGTCCTGGAGATGCCCACCGACACCGGTAAGACCAATGCCCTCCTCTCCCTCATCGTCAGCTACGTCCTCGCCCGCCCCCACCAGCCCCTCAAGCTTCTCTACTGCACTCGCACCATCCACGAGATGGAGAAGACCCTCACCGAGCTCTGCCTCATCCACACCCACCTTCCCCCCGCCACCCGCCTCCATGCCATCGGCTTTAGCTTCCGCAAGAACCTCTGCGTCAACCCCGTCGTCATCTCTGCCTCTTCTCACGACTCAGTCAATTCCGCCTGCCGTCGCCTCACCACCAGCTGGGTTCGCGCCCTCGCCACCGAGAGCCCCCCCATGCTCCGTCCCCAACTGCTCCTTCTTTGAGTCTTACGACCGCGCCGCTGCGGGGCCCCCCGAGGCTATCCTCCTCCCCCCCCCCCGGGCGTATACACCCTCTAGGACCACCTGGCCTTCGGGAGGGAGAGGGGGTGGTGCCCCTATTTTCTGGCTAGGCACATGGTGAACTACGCCAACGTCGTCGTCTACAGCTACCAGTACCTGCTAGACTACAAGGTCATCGGGATCATCTCCTGGGAGATGCAGCGTGAGTGTGTCATCGTCTTCGACGAGGCTCACAACATCGACAATGTCTGCATTGAGGCCCTCGGCGTAAGCGTCCGCCGCCAAACATTGGATGGCGCCACCCGCAACCTCACCCAGATGTCCCAGGAGATCGATAGGTATAGGCCGATTTGACGAGAGGAAGACAGGAAAGAGAGAAAGGAAGTCCCTTTCATCTTCTTCTCAAACACCCGCCCCCAACTTTTCTTCCTTTGTTCTATTTGTTGAACTGGGTTTCCTATTATTGAGTAATTTGACAAACTCAAGTGAATGGAGAGTGCCAATAGTTGCTAGGGAAGGCTCAAGGCCACAGACATAGGCAAGTTGCATGCGGAGTACAACCGGCTGGTCGAGGGTCTGGCATAGAGGGGAAACCTGCCTAGTATGTACAAATGCACCAAAGTTTTCAACCATTTATGTACCTTCATCGATCTCCTTGGGATGTCTGACAACTCGTTATTGTGTCGATAGCCACCGATGCCTGGCTTTTCAACCCTGCATTGCCTGATGACATCTTGAAGGAAGCTGTTCCGGGGAATATCCGGAAGGCAGAACATTTCCTTTCGATCCTAAGGAGGTTGGTCCAATACTTGAAGGGGCGATTGGACACTGAGAATGTCGAGACTGAAAGCCTTCATAGTGGCATGATACTTAGAATAATGCAGTCAAAATATTTTTTTTTGGTGCTTCCTAGTGGCATGGCAAATTCCTCCAGTTTCTCTACTATTTACTTGGTAATCCCTTGGAAACAAGAGTAACATTGTTTTACAATATCTAGGACATGGGAATATCTAGATCTCAACCATGTTCAGGGAAAATGAGGGATATTCTAAATAGTGGTCAAATGAGGAATTCCTGCTGGTTCTAGTTTCCTTAGAACTAATCATCCGTGTCTTAAATGTTTGAATTAGCCATGAAATATCTATAATCAGAAGTATGATTGTAGCTATGCCCTCCCAACATAAATCTCCTCACTGGCTCATTGCAAAAAAAGGAAGAAATTAACAACTTTAGCTACATGGTTGCTCGTCTCCCTTCCACAGTTTAAGCTGGCATATTATGAATGTTTTAACTACTTTTACTGGCTCATTGCAATATGGTTTCACTACAAATTTTGTGTCTATTGCTCTTCTCCCTTCCATAGTTTTACTTGGTATATTGTGCATGTTTTAACTACTTTTATTGACTCATTGCACTATGGTTTCACTACAAATTTTGTGCAAGTTGTTCAACCTACTTGGACATCATTTTCTTTTCTTCAAATAAATTGTTTCCCGCCATAAATGTACTAGATAATTGATTTGTTCTTTCCCATAATCTTGTATTTCTCCCTATTTTTCTGAATGCTATTGTTTATTGTTTTGCATTTTTTATTCTAGTGTCTTGACCCCTTACTATGAGGAAGACATTCTTTTCTCCTCACAGAATCTTGAGGATCCCAATGAAGATGGTGTTTCTATCCTATTTTTGTTACAGAAAATCTATCTGGGTTTCTTTCACCACATGACATTAGAATAGTTGTATCATGACAGTTAGTTATGCTAACTGCATCTTCTGCATGTGGAATGATTTTTTCTTGCCACTGTGTATAGATGAATGGAATAACTTTCTTCAGTGAGTGGATTGTAAATCAGAAGAAGAACTTCGAAGCATGGGAGAAGAACTAGAAGAAGAGCTTCGTCTTTGGGCATCATACAGAGGCCAGACTTTGACAAGGACAGGTAATCCATGGCTCCCCATTTTATGTGCCAAACATTGGTTTTATGTCTGCTTTCAAAGGGGTATAAAGTGTCATTGGCTTTTTTTGCAATTGGCTGCTTTCAAAAAATAGTCAGAGGTATGATGTATTACCGACAAGCCTTGGAACTTCAGGCCTTTCTTGACATGGCTAAAGATGAAGGTGTGGATTACTATTTAGTCAGTTTTGTAACCAAAGCTTAACATGGCATGCTGCACCTATGCTAAATTGGTTTGAACTTTTTCCCATTTTTTCTTTCAGATTTTCTGGAAGGTTTTAAAGCTATAGAGATGTCCTCTAAAGGGAAGAAGAGGAAAAGGGGGTTATCAAACAAATTGAAGTAGAATAACGGAGGGTCGAGCATAGACACAGTAGGAAAAAGACAAATGAATAGGTTCTTCATTTTCTATGTTTCAGCCATTGCAATCATGGGCAGGTATGGGACTAGTCAATTCATATGCACATGAGTAAGGAACATGGCAACTAATACAATGTCATGGTGAATCCTTCCCCGTCCTAATAAAGCCTATTTTGATGAAATGCACTGTTAAATTCAAATAGAGTCTAGAATTTGAATTTACCTACTAATAAAGTCTATTTTGTATGATTTGTCCTTTGATAAAAATAGACAAGATTGTCATTCAATCCTAGTTCTATTTTATCTAATCCACTTTTTGAATTAATTTGTTGTGATTCTTGGGTGCCTATTCTATTCGTTCTCCTCAAGGTCCTTGTTATTTCTCATCCATTGAAGAAGACTAGGAGTACACTTTGGTCTTTCTAATGAAGTCTAGGCCTGAAGCATACAACGTCATTCAATTTTTTCATGCTTATGTTCATACTCAGAGGGGGTCGACCCTTTCTAGGAGGGGGGTCAACCCCTTTGTGAACCGTGTTCTATTTTTTCTAGAACACTAGACATGGGTCGACCCATTCTTAGAGGAGGGTCGACCCACTTCAGGAAAGCTGATGTCTGACCCCTGGAAACTGAATAGGGGTAGACCTATTGCAGGAGGGGGTCGACCCATCTTAGTCTGCTCAATTGATTGACTATTTTTTTGAAGTCAAATGATATATCCATGCATTCCTTTGACATCTAAGAATCCACCATGAATCTCCATCCTGAAAAACACGATAAAACAATTGATTTGCATGAGAATCAAAACTTATGCATCAAGGATAACCGAGGAAGACTTGTATCAGATTCTTGTATGAAGCATCACCTACATGCTTTGGTGGAATTATGCTTTTTATTCTATTTGGTCATTTTCTCATGCATTCTAATTTTCATGCTAAATGGGGACCACTTCGTCATGTTTGTGTTATTAAAGAGTGAAGTTCTGGCATCTCTTGTGGATTTGCATTTATTGATTTTCCTTCTGTGGTGCATATTCAATTTATGACTTGCTTTCAGAAGCCCCCCTCCTTTTTTTCTCCTGTATCTCTTTGTTAAGATATGCATATGCTATACATGAAGTTGCCCAAAGCATGATGGATGGCATTGGGAATGATGGTCTTGTTGTTGATGGAAGAAGGCTTTTCTTTGAATATAGGTATGCACCGAAGGAAAATGGATTTTACTTTGTTAAAATGTATTTTTGATTTGCCCACAAAATGAATTTTCGGGCCTAGTTTCTTTGGATACAAACTTTTAGTCATACGTTTAATACAGTTTGGACTGAACTAATTGTTTATTCATATGGTTTGATATTTTTAGTCATATGTTCTATTTTTCAGTCATATTCTCAATTTTTTATTCATATGCTCTATTTTTTAGTTCTGTCTAGGTTTCAAATTGGCAAGATTAATGTCACTACAAGTTATATTTCATTTTCAATGGATGAGTGAGTTAACTGATTGGTATGTCCTTTGAATACATGATCCTTACTGTTACTTGATTTACTCAATATTGCTGGGCTTTTATGTAGGTTTGTCATAGAGATTTACAAGAATAAAGGTAGCGAAGCAACGAAGGATGACATTGCCACCATTCCACTTTATACACCACAGATATGTATCCTACACTTACATATGTCAATGAGTGGGACATGGGACTTGGTGTTTTACATATTCTCATCTACAAGTGGATATTTTTTTGACTTTGTTCCATGTTAATTTATCTATAGGTGTCACAACAAAGGAATGGTGAATAGTGTGGTTATTTTTGATTTGGGGAAGATGGTTTACTTTTATGTGTATAAGGCGATACTAGCGCATTAGGCTTGAGGGGGAGCAAGTGAACCGATTTTTCACCACTGAACCGTATGCATGTGATTCATCAAGTCTTCGACAATATCCTCCATGCAAGGAAATGGAAGCTAAGTTGAGGGATGAAGTAGGTAGGAGGTTTAAGAGCTTGATGTTGTTGGCTGGTTCCTTTCATTTGAAGTTTCCTGCATCATTGCTCTTGCTTTTTTTTCATTGTTTGGCATTCATTTTCATCATGTGTTTAATTGTGTCTAATTTTTTTAAATGTTTGAAATGGTCCAAATTTTGTCAGGTGTTGCTTCTGAGTAGCAGGTTATTGGGGAGGAAGTTTTTGTATGGTATTTGGTCCGCCATGTGTACTAACCTTTTTTTAATGTGGATTTTACCATCAATTTTATAAAAGTAGAAAAGGGGGATGTACAAGTGCAAAGGGAGTACGGAACAAAAACTCCATTGATTTTTCTTTTTTTACTCGATTATGGGTGTAAAACTTGGTTCTCCATTGATTTATTTCACAATTGATGCATTTGATTGCATTCCATTTTTCACTGTGCCTAAACATGTGGCTTCGATTGATATAGTGCTTTTGCCTTCTAAATCTGCTTTTGGTTAATGAACGGGTAATCATAGCATGGAAACCTTTTTCTTTCAATCCACTTGATTTAAATTTCATGCCAAGGGACTCCTCCGGGTTGCGCGGGGGAGGGGAAAACAAGGTCTACCCTTATTTGGCAGAGTTTGTTAGCTTAATCAATATCTACCTCCTAAAACATGGAAAGGCATTTGCACTCATGAGTTAGGCTGTTGCTTGTCTTGAATTCTATCCTCCTTTAGATTATGTATTTTATTTTTTTGATCATGAAATAGATGTTTATCACTTGAAGTTAAAACAGAATTGGATGATAGAAAAAGAAGGACAAAAATTTTAATTTGGGCATCAAAACAAGGTTCATATTTTTATTTTCCACTATTATTCTACACCAACCATTTATTAATGTTCTCATTATGTTGGGTTTTATATCAAATAGGATTTCGCATAGGTGGAGCAACTAAGCATTATTTAAACCAACCATTTATTTATGTATTATTTATATTTTCAAGTTTCTATTATACCTAAGGTGATGTCTTGTGGTGTAAACTATGCTGTTATGGGATAGTTGGTTTGATCATATAAGGAATCTCATTTGGGAAGGAGGCTCCCTGCATTGATGGACTGAAAAGTTTCTATACTGCTAGAGCTGAATTTGTTCTTTGATTGTTGACTTTGTTCTGTTTCCTTTTGTGGATTATTTCTCATTGTTTTGTTGGCACTTGAATATCATACAGGCAAGAAAGGCAGTTCTAGGTTGTCTTCGAGTTTACAACTCATGCAGATCTTCATCATTTAGAGATGTTTCTGGCAGGGAAGCAAGCAGATGCCCTTCAGGAGGCACTCCAAGTTCTTGAAGCAGTGGGCAGTGTGTGAGCTCTATATTTATTTTTGGAACCATTCATTAGATGAAGAGCAATAGAGTATGGACAGATGAAGAACTTGGTGGAGTGACCCTTGATTATTTATTGTTTACTTTCTTGTAAATATAAAAACATTAGAAAATTAATTTAGTCTTCATTGTTATGGTTCCTAAAATATTTACATGCTCCATGTTGCACCTCAAAAACAAGAATATACATTCATGCTCATGTTCATGTTCGAGTTATCCTAGCAGCAAGTGCAACACAGTTGCATCTCTTCTGTCTGTGTGAAGGCAGTGCTCAACTGAAATATTCTATATTTAATCCTTTTTGCTTTTTTTGGGACCAATCTCTACTTCATGTATGTATGTGTCTATATACACATACAAGTCTATAACAGAATTATTGTTGTTCCTTCACCTGCTGTGATGTGTTTACAAAATCATTCCTTTTGTTTTGTTATTATCTTTTTAGAAACATTATTTGAATTCCTTGAAATTTCCTTGTCAATTTTCTTCACTTGGTTCAGTTTTACCTTCAATATGCATATGCTGTGTCAACTTATGACTTCTTCCACTGCCTGGTCCTTCACATTTATCTTGGTGCATGATTTTTCACTGAAATTGTATGAGGAACTGCCTTCTAGCACATGCTTCTCAAGGAAGCATCATATACACTAAGTATGAAGCCTCCTGAGAGGTTATGTTAGGACCATCAATGGGAGCTGGCCAATTGGGTACAATTCTGTCCCATCAACACAATGAACTAGAAATCTAAACAGATTATTGAAGGATTTTTAGGGAATTCATAACTCAACCTAAAAAGGTCAGAATTAGGTGAAACCAAAGCCCATGCAACGGCCATTGGGTAAAGAATAACTTGAATGAAGATTATAACTTCTGGAAAATAGGCCTAATAGGGGATAATAGGGAGTTTATGATAATAGGCCGAAATAGTTACTGTAACCATTGTTACCTGTTGAAATAATGATATCTTGGCCTATAGTTGTCCAAATGGGCTAAAACCAGGTCCATTAGAAAGCTTGGCCCTTAACCCAAACTCTTCTGTTGAGATGGAAACCCAATTCCACCCAATTCGCACCAGAATTCAAGGTTTTGAGCCCCTTGTCACCAGCTATCACGGAGAGGTGTGACTGTTGGGAGAATTTGCGCGTAAATAATTAGAAATTAATAATTTCGCTTGTAGACAATTAAACGACCTGACACTAATGCCATAATCTCTAATGAGATGTTAGCTACATCTTCTATGTTAAGGTCGAGGCCAAATTCTGCCTGTATACTAGAGTTATATCCGAATTACATCGGGCTGCCGAAAGGTCGCGACTGGAACGAGGGAGAATAAATGCTAATCTTTCGAAAATCATAACTCGAGCTAGGGTTGATGAAATTCAATGAAACCACATCCCAAGGATAGATATGGAATTCCTCTCGACTTCATATGAAGACATCCCAACCCATATCTCAACATAAGAGCACGTCTACCCGCATTTATGACCAATGGACGAAGGGTCACATCTATTCAAACCCGAAGAGGTGCATGGCATTAACTCCGCTCCAACCAGCGACCTTGGGAGCAGGATTGAGCCTTGTAGGTCATGGAAAAATATCTAGGGAGGCTTGAAAACCATATAAGGAGGTGGGTTTCATGGGCAGTAAGCCTTTAGCAACCCCTCTCTTCAACTCTCCACCCTCTACCATCCTTCTTGAGTAAGAAAGGGGTGAGGGACCTTGACTCTATGAAGGGAGGACGATCTGGCGCGGGGTGGATGACCCTACAGTGCCCTAGGACGAAGGGGAAAAAGCTTTAGGAGGATCTAGGGTGTGAATCTCATCCCCGGGTCGTTGGTTTAAACTTGGAAGGTAGGCACCTATCCTCAAATCTTAGGGGTCAACAATGCATTAGAACGATTTCTAAATAGTTTCAATACATTAAAGAAGGACTAAGGGTATGTGGGATCGACTTTTTTTTGGTAATCCCAATAACCATAAACTTGATAATCCACAATCATCACAAGGCTTCAAGCCTAGATAAGTTTTACATCATGACCTTAAATAACAAAGGAAGTTTAATGACAAGGACTCAAAAGGAAAAGACCTGACATGACAAGACTCGATATGATAACGGCACGATGCTTGGAGGTTCTATGCTCTTCACTCATTGTCATCCCCATCCATGTGGGATTGACTTCTATGTTTATTTTCTGGTTTTTCCATTAGGTTACGTGCTTTCGTGAGGTTTCTCTGAGTTTTTATCGAAGTTCAAGGTCTCTACACTGATTGTGTCGACACAGTCTTGGACTGTGTCGATGCACCCCTTTGAATCCTGCAAAGCTGTGTCGACATAGTCTTCGACTGTGTCGACACACCTGGGGCTCTGTCCCAATTTCCAGAAACCTAGAAAAGGGGAGTTTTGAGGGGCCATTCTAATTCAGAAAAATCTAAAAAATTGTAAAATGATAGAAGACTAAGGCAGTAACTCACTGTAAAAATTTCGTGCTCACAGAAATTCTACACTTGTAGTTATGAATTATTTTCTATGCATGTGTAACCTAGAAATAAACTTATTTTCTTTTATACGGAAACCTTGCTAGTAACCTGATCATGTTATGCTCCCCAACGGTCAGCATATAAGTATGATTAGCCCACTTAAACCATATGGAAGCATGCTTGTGTTATGATAAGATAAGATTTAGTATGATACGAATATTGTAATGTGAATATGAATGTGAATGCGAATACGATGTGAATGTTATGAATGGAAAATAGCAGCATTCTGTGAGGTTGGACTTCGGTCCCTTCTGCGGGACGGTGATACGTCACGCCGCAGAAGTAAAAGAACCCAAGGGACGGCGATACGTAATGCGCTTGTTAGAAATCCTATGATTCGGCTGGTTCGTTCTGTGCGACGGTGATACATAATGCCATAGAACCTGGGGGACGGTGATACGTAACGCCCCGTGGGGCAGGTGTCTAGGCGGGAGTTCGCTCTCGGATCTGCACAGTACTCTTTCGTTCATTTGTGTATGTGTAGACCTCCTATGTTTTCATCAGTTGTTTGGTTCCATGAATAACGTAAAAATGTGTAACTCATGAAAATGTGAAGATGTTCAACTAATCATTCATTGTGGAATTTGTGCATGCATGGGTATTTTATATGTTAGATAATAATATGTATTTTTACGTATGATTACTTTTAAGCAACTAAGAATGAATGAACTTTGATATTCGTTGTGTGTTGTGCATATGATAACTAAACTTCATGGGGACCTTGGTGGCAGGGAGTCGTATTGAGCTTTCATATTGGCTTATCAACTAACCATCTCTTGTATCCATTGGGCTTGCATTTATGGGACTGCACTACTTGCTATCTAGAATTGTAGCAGGGTTCGGTCGACTGAAATTGCCAGTGTTGGCCGGTCTGTAACTTGTTACAGTTCAGTCGACCGATGTCCTAGTTCGGTCGACCAATTCCTAGGTTTTTGCTAGACCCTTATGTGGGTCACCTTGGAGGATTCTAGAAGGGTTATATGGGTCTTTCGTACTCTTTCATTGTTACCATTTGAATTATATATATATGAATTGGATATATGAATGCGAGTTAACCCCGATTGATTAGGCTGCCTACTGAGTGTCACACTCATCCCCTTGTGGCACACGTTTTCAGGGGACGCTGTAGAAGAGGTCGAGGACGAGGCTGTG
Organism: Amorphophallus konjac; assembly: GCA_022559845.1. NCBI lineage: Eukaryota > Viridiplantae > Streptophyta > Magnoliopsida > Alismatales > Araceae > Amorphophallus > Amorphophallus konjac. The sequence goes on from CM040121.1 coordinate 471,945,042, forward strand.
GACGAGGAATAGTTCGGTTTTCCCCCTTCATCAGGGTAGACTATGGATATTTATCTTTCATATTATGGATAGGTTATGGATTGGTGATCATGTATGGACTTATATGTTTTGGACAATGGACATGTGCTTTTAGATTATGAATGGTTGAGATGCTATTTACATTTCATGTAATTATTGTTTCTCTCTCTCTCTCTCATGTGAATATATATATATATATATATATATATATATATATATATATATATATATATATATATATATTTGTGCTTCTGCGATACATATGACGTAATGGTTCGAGGTCCGATGGAAAAGAAAAAAAATACCCATAAATTGTGAATAAGATCTCGGGGCGTTACAGAGTGGTATCAAAGCACGAGAGACAAATCATGGTTATAACCATTCCAATTGCCTAAGTAGTAGAAGAGGAGATAGGCTAGAGTGGAAAAGGGTAGAGTACGTTTAGAACCCATTTAAACATACCCTCACACTTAATAATTGTTATCCTCGCAGAGCTATGCCGCCAAGAAGGCAAAGGGATCTTCCCGAGGCTGATGAGAGAGGATCGGGGGTGGATGACCCCAATATGGTGAATGACAGGGTAGTCAATGCTCCGACGGTTGGGGGCGGCCAAGCGCCCAATGCAGGAGTAAATCTGGAGGGATTCATGCAGAGTTTCCAAGGACTTATGCAGGTCATGCAGCAACAGATGTTACAGCAGCCAGCGCCTGCGCCACGTCATGACTTGCCTAAGCTTGATCGATTTCTGAGGCTGGCACCTCCTTATTTTAAGGGGGAGAGCCGTCCAGAGGTGGCTGAGTGGTGGCTCAGCGAGATGGAAAAGAAATTCCGCGCAATGCGTTGCCCCGAGGAAGAAAAGGTGAATTTGGCGGCCTATGTACTGCAAGATCAAGTTGATTTATGGTGGAAGGCCAAGCTGAGGACCACCTACGCAGGCCACAATGATGACATATCATGGGAAGAATTCTTGGCTATCTTCTGAGAAAAGTACTTCCCTGAGCATGTGCGAGATGCAAAGGAGCAATAATTCTTGGGCCTCGTACAAGGAATCATGTCGGTGGCTGACTATGAGGCTAGGTTCTCTGCTCTGGGTTAGTATGCTCCACACATATTTGATGAAGCACATCGAAAGGTGAAGAAATTCGTCAACGGTCTACGTAGCAACATCTGACGCTATGTGGCTACCCAAGACCTTGACTCCTACGCTACGGCATTGAGGCTTGCACATCAAGCCGAGCAAAAGAATGCAAGATAATAATTGAAACCATAAGGATTTAAGGGACATATTAAGTCAGGTTCTAATGAATATCCATGTATAGGTTCACCGAGGAGTAAAAGATGATGGGCAAAAGGCCTATGCAGGCAGGAGGGAGGGAGGACAAGGAAAAGGTGGCACGCTAGGAGCCGGTACTAAGGAACAGACCGGGGGTTCCATTCTGTGTCCATTGTAGATGCACCCATCCAGGGCAGGAATGCTGGAGGTCAAAAGGCAAGCACTACGAATGCGGCGAGGCTTGGACATTATACGAGGGATTTCCCTAAGAAGGCTCAGTAAAAACCAGTACCACAATAGGAGAAGATTCAATACAGAGGGCGAGTTTATGCACTAATGCAAGAAGAGGCAGATAATACCCCAGCCATGGCTAAAGGTACACTTCTTGTGGATAATGTTTATGCAAAGGTTTTGTTCGACCCAAGGGCTACATACACATTTATATCCACTAGTTTTGCTAAGCAACTAAAGACAGACCCCAAGCCACATTCTTCGGGGAAATGGTAGTTAGTACACCAACCGGGAAATAAGTCCACACCGAGCTTGTGATCCCTACTATAGAGGTCAAAATCAATGAAAGGATATTGCTAGGGGAAGCTTACGTCCTTGATATGGCCAACTTCGATCTAATTCTGGGAATGGATTGGTTAGTCAGGCACTACGCTCTCTTGGACTACCGTCGGAAGAGAGTGATTTTTCAGGAGCCGTGGGAGGAGACATTCTTCTTCCAATCCCTGAAAAGCAAGTCAGGGAGAATGATAGTATCAGCCATCAGGGCTTCCAAGCTGATTAGCAAGGGATGTGATTATTTCTTGGCTAGTATGGTACTTTAAGAATGCACTATCAAGATTTTGGAAGACTTGGACGTGGTCTGAGAATTTCCTGATGTATTTCCTGAAGATCTACTGGGACTGCCACCAGTTCGAGAGGCAGACTTCTCTATTGAGCTAGTGTCGGGCACTGCACCTATCTCCATTCCACCATATAGGATGGCTCCAATAGAGCTTGCCGAGCTCAGGAAGCAATTGCAGGAGTTGCTGGACAAAGGTTTCATTAGGCCTAGTGTGTCTTCATGGGGAGCACCAGTCTTATTTGTGCGGAAGAAGGATGGGGCTATGCGGCTGTGCATTGATTACCGCAAGCTTAATCAGGGCACCATTAAAAACAAGTATCATCTACCGAGGATTGAAGAATTATTTGACCAATTGTCATCTGCTAAGGTCTTCTCCAAGATCGATCTGCAGACGGGTTATCACCAAATCAGAGTCAAGCCCGAAGATGTATTTAAGACAGCCTCCCGGACTCATTATGGTCACTACGAGTTCTTAGTAGTACCATTCAAGTTGACCAATGCACCGGCTGTGTTCATGGAATAGATGAATCAGATCTTTCATGCTTATCTAGATCAGTTTGTCGTGGTCTTTGTAGATGACATCCTGATATATTCTGCCAGTTAGAAGGAGCATCGGTAGCATCTAAGAGTGGTTCTGCAGACTCTCAGGGAGAACAAGTTCTACGCCAAATTTAGCAAGTGTGAATTTTGGATAGACCAGGTGATGTTTCTCGGGCATGTTATATCCGGGTCGGCATATCTGGGGACCCTAGCAAGGTTGAAGCAGTGACAAAGTGGGAAGAACCAAAGACTGTCATGTAGATTAGAAGCTTCCTTGGTCTGGCTGGATACTCCCGCCAGTTCATTGAAGGCTTCTCCACCATTGCAACCCCAATGACCAAGTTAACTAGGAAAGGAGCAAAATTTATCTAGTCAGAGGAATGTGAAGATAGTTTTCAGATGCTCAAGGAAAAGTTGACTTCGGCCCCAGTGTTGGCACTCCCTCAAGGGAATGATGGCTTCATTGTTTATATAGATGCCTCAAGGATCGGCCTTGGTTGTGTATTAATGCAAAATGGCCGAGTGATTGCCTATGCCTCGAGATAGTTGAAGGAAAATGAGAAGAACTACTCCACTCATGACATTGACATGGCGGCAGTGGTCCATGCTTTGCGCATCTGGAGACACTATTTATATGGGGTCCGATTTGAGGTTTTCACTGACCATCAGAGCCTCAAGTACATATTCACTAAGAAGGAACTCAATTTGAGGCAAAGGAGATGGGCCGAACTATTGAAGGACTATGACTTCACCTTGCAGTACCATCCAGGCAAGGCAAATGTTGTGGCAGATGCTCTCAGCCGTAAGTTGATGGCGCTGAGTTTGCATCGAGAATGGGATATGATGGAAGGTGTGATTGAATCACAACCCGAGAGAAGGAAGTAATTATGTCTCTTGGCTAGGTTGTCTGCTAGACCTACATTCTTAGACAGAATTGTTGAGGTGCAAAAGCAGGACATGGCATTGCAGAAGCTACTGAACAATGAGGACTTCCATGTGGGGATTGATGGGCTAGTCATGTTCCGAGAAAGGATCTGTGTACCAGACAACGTGGAATTGAAGAGGGACTTAATGCAGGAGGCTCACAGATTAAAGTTCTCCATCCATCCCGAAAACACTAAGATGTTTCAAGATATGAAGCAGATGTATTGGTGGCCAAGAATGAAGAGAGACATAGCAAAGTTTGTGTCCAAATGTCTCACTTGTCAGCAGGTGAAGATTGAGCACCAAAGACCTAGCGGTCCTCTCTAGACCATTGAGATGACATAATGGAAATGGGAACAAGTCACAATGGACTTTGTGACTGGTCTACCCATGACAAGAAGGAAGCATGATACCATCTGGTAATTGTGGACAAATTCACAAAGACTGCACACTTTCTGCCTATCAAAAAGTAGACTCCAATCGAATCCTTAGCGAAACTGTTCATCGCTGAGATCATTCGGTTGCATGGTGCACCTTTATCTATCATCTTTGACCAAGACCCTCGATTCACAGCGAGGTTTTGGAAGAGTATGTAGCAAGCTATGGGGACAGAGTTGTGGTTCAGCTCGACATTTCATCCTCAGACTGATGGGCAAATCAAGCGCACTATTCAGACTTTAGAAGATATGCTGAGAGCATGCAGTATTGAATGGAAGGGGAATTGGGATGATCATTTACCCCTGATAGAATTTACATACAACAATAGTTACCATTCTACCATCAGAATGGCACCTTATGAAGCACTCTATGGGCGGCCATGTAGATCACCAGTGTGTTGGTATGAAGCTGGTGATAAGCAGCTCTTCGGACCACAGTTAGTACAGGACTGCTCAAAGAAGATATCTATGATCAGGCAGCGACTCCTCACAGCCCAAAGCCGTCAGAAAAGTTATGCAGACCAGCAGCGGAGAGAGTTGGCATTTACAGAGGGAGACCATGTGTTCCTAAAGGTGTCTCCCACCAAGGGAGTCATGAGATTCGGGAAGAAGGGCAAGCCCAGTCCTAGATATATCGAGCCTTTCGAGATTTTACGAAATGTTGGTGAGGTGGCTTATCGACTTGCACTTCCGCCTGCTATGTTGCATGTACATCCGGTCTTTCACGTCTCTATGCTCAGAAAGTATGTCTGGGATGCCTCGCATGTCTAAGAGTACGAGCCCTTGGAAGTTCGAACAGATTTGTCATATGTGGAGCAGCCTAGTGAGATCATAGACTGGAAGGAACATGTGTTGAGAAATAAAACCATCTGGCTGGTGAAGGTGTTATGGAAGAATTCTCATTCTGAGGAAGCAACATGGGAACCGGAGGACAAGATGCGCTAGGAATATCCTCAACTATTCGGTAAGTAATCTTAACAATTTCAAGTTAATTTCGAGGATGAAATTATTTTAAGGGAGAGAGGATGTTAGGACCACCAATTGTGCGCTGGCCAATTGGGTACAATTCTGGCCCATCAACATAATGAACTAGAAATCTAAACAGATTATTGAAGGATTTTTAGGGAATTCATAACTCAACCTAGGAAAGTCGGAATTAGGTGAAACTAAAGTCCATGGAACGGCCATTTGGTAAAGAACAACTTGAATGAAGATTATAACTTCTGAAAAATAGGCCTAATAGGGGATAAGAGGGAGTCTATGATAGTAGGTCGAAACAGTTATTGTAACCACTATCACCTGTTGAAATAAGGATATCTTGGCCCACAGTTGTCCAAATGGGCTGAAACTAGGTCCATTAGAAAGCTTGGGCCCTTAACCCGATGTCACGTCCCGAGACATATGTACAGTAGAAGTAATATCGGGGAATGTGAATAGTCGGTAATATGTCTCAAGCTAGTAATCAAGATCAGAGCGCAATAAACATTCACATAAAAATGTAGTACACAATATTTGACCAAAATTCTAACTTTTATTGATAATAATGATCTATAATTACATAAAGGTAACTCATGGTCCACTAGACTCAAGAAAAATGAAAATTACATAGTAAGACTCAATAAAGTAAAAATTACATCATGACTCTAGACTACTTAAATACACTTGACAATCTAAGTCTTCTCTCAACCATCAATCATCACTCTCGGACCCATTGCTAGAATACTCCGAATCCGACTCACTTGAACTTCCTGAAAAGATTGAAAAAGTAGGGTAATAAGCACACTTGCCCAGTAGGTATCTTCGCATCAACATGGAGGCATGCTTTAAGTAATTATATTTTTGCTCTAGTGAATAAGGTAAAAATGTGATAAAACACACGAACAAAATCCAAGTAACATGATAGGAATTATAGAGATATGAAGAATATGAATAGACAATAGAGCATGATCAAGCAAGATATCAGGTAAAGTGGTCTTTCATTAACAAGAATGTACTTCATAACCATATAGGCTATGCACTAGAAAGTCATGAACAAGAATGTATTAACAAGCATGTCAATTATCATAAGTTGTCTCATGGTTTTCACTCATCTATAAAAAAAGTACTCCCGACGCAATGCGACGCCAGTACTCATCGTATCTCATGATTTTCAGCATGTTTTAGGTTATCTGCCGAGGGGGCAAGTATGGAGCCCTTGGACACTATCCATGCCCGCTCTTGCATCTTCAAGTTACAGATCAAGCTACTTCCATGAGAATATAGTAAAGTTCCGGCCAATGATATTCAATTCAATAATAATTTCATGAGAATGTAACCAAGGTAGAGAACGCATCAATGAATGATCATGAGAGTTCAAAGAATGATTTAAGACAAGGTCATGCCACGGAAGGAATCCGACAGCATAACGGCATATTCTTTAACTTCCATAAGTCATTAGATAGCTTTGGAACAAGGTGTTAGTTTCTAGATAATCAATAGACCATCTAAGAACTTAGGAAAACCAACCCTGAGGTCAAACCTCGGGTTAGACATAGTTTAGACATAAGACGATCAAGTCCGGACCATTTCTGGACATAAGCAGTCTTTCCAGGACCGTTTCTATGAAGAGTCGACGTATGAAGAAAAGAAGGTCGACGCAGTGAAACTCTTGGACAGAAGAGGTCACGGGATGATCGCTACTTGTCATTGGCGGTCGCCTGATGGCCGCTAAATTCAGGATACAGAAAATGCTGGTAAAGTGCTTTCTAGATAATTGGGCTTTGAGGGTACAACTAGCTCAGCATCCTAGTAAGAATCTTAGGCTCGCGGAGACTTACGGAGGCCTTGAAATAAGATTACCTAGTCTGGTGGAAGGAATATCTAACGGAGATGATCACAAGTCCAAGAGGTATGCTTATAAGTGCAAAAGTGTATCCAATGGCCACGCACAGGGGTACGCAACATGTACTTAAGAAAAGACTCTAGATGAGCGTGAATCGAAAAAAAATAGCGATCAAAATACAAGTCTCATAAGCACATGAACTTCGACGTTAATACAAGAGTATATGGTTTTGGCATGAAATTAACATAAGTTAAAATAGGTGGTTTAACCATCTAAGACATGCAACCTATTAAGGATAATGCACAATATTACCAATATCACGCATATGAAGTCAAAACTAGGAATAAAACCTATTTACCGAGGCTTAACACAGTTAATAGGGTCAATCTGCCATCTATTTAGAGTTAATAGGTTGCAGAGAATAGCGGTCAAGGGAGGACCGCATGCAGGCGTTCAGCAGTCTATCGTCGGGCCGCTAAAGACATATGGCGGTCTGATAGAGACCGTTTCTCTTCTGTGATAGACAGAAGTAAAATAGGTCATATAGGCCTTATTGTTAGCAATAGATAAATGAAAATCATGCTAAATAGAAGGATAAGACATGATAGAGTATAAGAAACGTATAGAGATGCATGGTTTATATGGATTAAGCCAAATTTATCAATTTCTCATAAAAGGGTAGGATTCATGCATACTGTGATAACCTAGATGCGCAGTTGAACTAAAACATCAAATACTCTAAGTACAGTGCATGAAATCACGAAGTAATAGAGGGCTTTTACTCCTGACATATTATTCTATCCATCCACAAGATAACCTACCTCTGTGACAAGCTTTAGCTTTCAAATTTCTAACTGGAAGATCGCTCAGGTTCCTGCACGTCCTATGCCAAACCAGCAACTTCCCGCCCCTCTATCTTCTGATTCTCTTGACCTAAAATCATGAAATTTGGAGGGTAGGTAGAAGATACGAAGGGAAACAAAAAGTTCTAAAGAATCAACTTCTAAATACCTCGATTATGGCTTCTAATTTCCTTATCTTCACTGGACCGACGCACTGGTTCCTGTGCAACCTGTTGCGAACGAGCAACTTGTGGACGCCCTAATTCTTCAACGGCTGGGTCTTCTAGCACAAAAATTTGAGGGGACTTAGACAAAACTAAGGTGAATAAATTATTCTAAAGAAATAACCTGAGAAGATGTCTCCTTACCTTCGAAATATGCGAGCCAACATTAGGGTTCGCATGAGTCGAAGTTAGGGTCTATTTATAGAGTTTTGAGTTAGGGCTGAGGATTTGGTCGAGTTGGGAGTCCTAATTAGGGGTAGGATCAATCCATAAGAGTCCTAGAGAGTCTCCCATGCTAGATAGCTTCGATCCAAGGTGATTTTGTTGACAAAAATCTAATCTTCTCACGTTTATTCCATTCACGGAATCAGAAGGGCTTTAGCGGTCATGGAGGGATCGCTAGGCTGGATTGGCGGTCGCGCGATAGACTGCCATTCGGCCATTTTCCCAAAATTTTTGGGGTTTTAAATTTATCCTCTATTTGTCCCTTATTTGTGCTATTTGTCCCCTTTTTTAATTCTAATTACGTTTCTGGAATTGGGCTTGGGCCTCAAAGACTTGGATTTGGGTCTTGTGGGCTTATTTAGGTGGGCTTAAACCTAACATAATATCTGGGCCTTTAAATTATTATTAAGTAGACCTATATTTATTAAATACCTCATTTAATCTACTTAAATGCTTAATAAATATATTAATTCCCAGAAAATTCTTAGAAAATTCTTGGGCATTACACCCAAACTCTTCCATTGAGATGGAAACCAAATTCGCACAAGAACCCGAGGTTTCGAGCCCCTTGTCACCAGTTGTCAGGGAGAGGTGTGACTTTTGGGAGAATTCACATGTAAATAAATAGAAATTAATAACTTCACTTGTAGACAATTAAATAACCTGAAACCAAGGCCATAATCTCAAATAAGATGTTAGCTACATCTTCTATGTTAAGGTTGAGGTCAAATTCTACCTGGATACTAGAGTTATATCCGAATTACCTCGGGATGCCGAAAGGTCACGACTGGAACGAGGGAGAATAAATGCTAATCTTGCGAAAATCATAACTCAAGCTAGGGTTGATGAAATTTAATGAAACCACATCCCAAGGTTAGATCTGGAAGTCCTCTCGACTTCATATGAAGACATCTCGACCCATATCTCAACATAAGAGCGCATCCACCAGCATTTATGACCAATGGACGAAGGGTCACATTTGTTCAAACCCGAAGAAGTGCATGGCATTAACTCCTCTCCAACCAGTGACCTTGGGAGCAGGATTGAGCCTTGTAGGTCGTGGACAAAAACCTAAGGAGGCTTGAAAACCATGTAAGGAGGTGGGTTTCATGGGTAGTAAGCCTTTAGCAACCCCTCTCTTCAACTCTCCACCCTCTACCATCCTTCTTGAGTGAGAAAGGGGTGAGGGACCTTGACTCTGCGAGGGGAGGACGATTCGACGTGTGGTGGACGATCCGACACATGGAGGATGATCCTGCAGTGCCCTGGGACGAAGGGGAAAAATCTTTAGGAGGATCTGGGGTGTGGATCTCATCCCCGGGTCGTCGGTTTAAACTTTGAAGATAGGCACCTATCCTCAAATCTTAGGTGTCAATAATGCATTAGAACGATTTCTAAATAGTTTATACGTTAAAGAGGGACTAAGAGTATGTGGGATCGACTTCTATGTTTATTTTATGGTTTTTCCATCATGTTACGTGCTTTCGTGAGGTTCCTCTGAGTTTTTATCAAAGTTCAGGGCCTCTGCACTGACTGTGTCGACACAGTCGTGGACTGTGTCGACGCACCCCTTTGAATCCTGCAAGGCTGTGTTGACACAGTCTTCGACTATGTCGACACACCTGGGGCTCTGTCCCAATTTCTAGAAACCTAGAAAAAGGGAGTTTTGAGAGACCATTCTAATTCATAAAAATCTAAAAAATTAGAAAATGATAGAAGACTAAGTTAGTAACTCACTGTAAAAATTTCGTCTCACAAAAATTCTGCACTTATAGTTATGAATTATTTTCTACGCATGTGTAACCTAGAAATAAACATGTTTTCTTTTATACGGAAACCTTGCTAGTAGCCTGATCATGTTCGGTTCCCCAACGGTCAGCATATAAGTGTGATTAGCCCTCTTAAACCATATGAAAGCATGCTTGTGTTATGATAAGATAAGATTTAGTATGATACGGATATTGTAATATGAATATGAATGTGAATGCGAATACAATGTAAATGTTATGAATGGAAAACAACAGCATTCTGTGAGGTTGGACTTCAGTCCTTTCTGCGGGATGGCGATACGTAACGCCCTGGTTAAAAATCCTATGATTCAGCTGGTTCGTTCTGTGGGACGGCGATACGTAACATCACAGAACCCGGGGGACGGCGATATGTAACGTCGCGTGCGGTAGGAGTCTAGGTGGGAGTTCACTCTCGGGTCCGCACAGTACTCTTTCGTTAATTTGTGTGTGTGTGGACCTCCTGTGTTTGCGGCAGCTGTTTGGTTCCATGAATAATGTACAAATGTGTAACTCATGAAAATACGAAGATGTTCAACTAATCATTCATTGTAGAATTTGTGCATGCATGGGTATTTTATATGTTAGATAATGACATGTATTTTTACGTATGATTACTTTTAAGCAACTAAGAATGAATGAACTTTGATATTCATTGTGCATTTTGCATATGATAACTAAACTTCATGGGGACCTTGGTGGCAGGGAGTCGTATTGAGCTTTCATATTGGCTTATCAACTAACCCTCTCATGTATCCATTGGGCTTGCGTTTATGGGACTGAACTACTTGCTTTCTAGAATGGTAGCAGGGTTCGGTTGACCGACATGGGCATTTCGGTCGACTGAATTTGCCAATGTTGACCGGTCTATAACTTGTTACAATTCGGTCGACCGATGGCCTAGTTCGGCCGACCGATTCCTGCGTTCTTGCTAGACCCTTATGCGGGTCACCTTGGAGGATTCTAGAAGGGTTATATGGGCCTTTTGTACTCTTTTATTGTTAACATTTGAATTATATATATATATGTGAATTCGATATATGAATGCGAGTTAATCCCGATTTGATTAGGCTGCCTACTGAGTGTCACACTCATCCCCTTGTGGCACACGTTTTTAAGGGACGTTGCAGAAGAGGTCAAGGAGGAGGCTGTGGCCGAGGAGTAGTTCTGTTTTCCTCCTTCATTAGGGTAGACTATGGATATTTATCTTTCATATTATGGATAGGTTGTGGATTAGTGATCATGTTTGGACTTATATGTTTTGGACAATGGACATGTGCTTTTGGATTATGAATGGTTGAGATGCTATTTACATTTCATGTAATTATGATTTCTCTCTCTCTCTCTCATGTGAATATATATATATATATATATATATATATATATTTGTGGTTCCGCGATACGTACGACGTAATGGTTCGAGGTCCGAAGGAAAAGAAAAAAATACCCATAAATTGGGAATCAGATCTCGGGGCGTTATAAGATAAGTGTTGTTATTGAGGTTGTTAATTTGAGGCATGTCAAAAACTTTTATAATTGCTCTGATGTTTGTCATATAAAAATTAGTTTTTTGCATGGCAGGCTGTAAGAAGTAATAGGTATGATGAAGATCTAATACTCGTTTCATGTGGTATCTCTATTGACAAGTAACTTACTCGTATTGATGGTTGCGTTCTGGATGCTCCAAAGGTGACTTTCCTAACCTTGTTCCATAATTTTAAATTATCTTTCATGCTGCTAGAGTAGAAGTTCATCCAAGTTTTCTTCATGGGCCTAAACTTTATTATATGCATTTCAGTTGCATTTTGGTACCCTGACCATCTGTCTGATCGTGATTCGATTGCATATCTTTTGATGCCTCTTTCAGTTAACTAAGTCAATCAGTGTAATTCCATAATAGTTAACTGAATAGTTTTTATTCTGCATAGCTTATCAATTAGAGTTCAAATTGGGTAGAATTTTAAAGAGGAATTCATTCACCCCCCCCCCTCTGAATCTATGTGTGCACCATTGCACCTAGTCCTCACAGACTAACAATTGGTATCAAAGCGGTTCTCTGACTATCCAGATCCAACGATCTGCAGAGGATCCTGCTAGTTTGTGTGGTGCATTATTTGTTTTAACTCTGCTTGATCAGTGTTTTCAATGGATTCACTCGTGGTCTTCGATGGTTCGAATCTCAGTACTTGGCTAGGAAATCTGTGCACTTACATGAATTCCATTGATCCAAATCTATGAAATCTTGCATCTAAAGGGCCAAATGAATTATTTCCCGACAAGACCAATTGGTCTAGTGAAGACAGACTGAAGAACCGTGATAATATCACAATTCTCAATATCTTGAAGGCTTCAATAGATACTGATATGTTTCCTTCTATTCCAAGGTGGTCTTCTGGAGAGGAAATCCTGGAGACAGTCATTGCTGTCCATGAGAAGAAGGAACAGAAAGATCAATGTTTGATGGCCAACCGAATATGTCAAGATAATAATCAAATGAATGAGGATTCATCATCTCAGGTAAGTACTGAATCAGAAGATATTTCATTTGATGAACTGGTAGAGATGTATGATGAACTGCTAGAGAAATCTAGGAAAATGCAATCTGAGAATAAAAAGCTGAAGAAAAAGATTGATCAAAACTGCTCTAATTTACCTTGTGAAAATTGTTCAAAACTGAAAAAGTCTCATGATGCTTTCTTGACTGATATTCAGAATTGTAAGAAATAGTTGGAAGGTTTTGAAAATATTGTTTCAGAAATGAATGAACTGAAGTCTGAAAATGAAATCTACAAAAGACAGATTGTAGAGAATAGTGGAAATGTTAAAAGACTTCAAGAAGAAAATCAAGCTAAATTTGTCAAGCATAAAGAACAAATTTCTATGCTGAAAAATGAAAATGATGAACTTACTAATAAGATTTCTAAACTAGAGAATAAGCTGAACTCATTAGGAGATGATCAAATCCTACTCAATCAACTGGTCCGGAATGAACAATTAATAAAAGAAAATGAACAATTGAAGCAGTTGAACACTGCTATATCTGAAAGAGTTCTTGCATTAGAAAAGGGAAAAGTTACTTGCAAAGAAGAATCTGAAAAATTGAGTAATCTGGAACAAGAACTTGAGAAATATAAAACTACAAACATAGTGCTAAGTGAATGCGTTAATTGTAGTGAACAAGAGATTGCCAGTTATGAATTACACATTGTTTCTCTAGAAAATAAAATTCATGATCTGAAAAACTCACCATCCAAATATGTTAAAAATAAAGGAAAAATGAAAGTTGTCATGGAAGGTGAGGATGATAATTCAAGAAAGGGGATTAGTTGCAGTTCTGAAATTAAGGGAGTTATTAGAAATCAGCTATACACCACCTTTGTGAAAAGCTTTGATGTAGCTAGTACTTCAAGTCAATTCTCTAAACAAGCTACTGTTCAAGAAAATAAAAAGACAAAATAGAACACAAATTTGAAAAAGAGATAACAGAAAAAAAATACTGGAGAACATCCAGAATGATAACAATCAACATGCTGAGAAAGTTCAAGCCAACAATAAATCTCATGCAAGGAATGTTAAATAATTTTACTGCGAGAAGTTCGGACATGAGATGGATGATTGCTTTACTATGAAGGAGGATGATCTGAATAGTGGTAGCATTCATACTAGGAATTCTCATACTAAGAAACCTTCTTCTGTTCGAACTGAAAGGCTTCAATATTTTTACTGTCATAAGATAGGTCATCTCATGCATGAATGTAGATTAATGAAACAAGATGATCTGAATCTTAAGAAATTTCATGCATATCCGAAAAAGAATGCTCACTATTTTAATTGTGGAAAATTAGGCCACATTGCTGCTCAATGCAGGCAGACTCAGGGAAAGAGATTAAACTCTAAATATGTTAACTTTCCTGCTAAGAAAAATGTTTTTGATAGAATTACTTCTATCTCTAAGGGAAAGCATATTATGTGCTTTGAATGTAAAAAGCATGGCCATACAGTCAAGGACTGTTGGCATGCTCAGGGAAATAGATTGAATTCTGAATTTGGTAAAGTCCCTATATATAAAAAGGTTTTTGATAGGAATAAATCTGCTTTAATAAACCAGCATGTTGTGTGCTTCAAGTGTGGGAAGTTAGGCCATAGGGCTAATCATTGCTGGTCTGCTAGTAAAAGAAGAAATTCTCCTTATTGTTTTAATTGTGGTAAGAATGGCCATACAGTGAAGCACTGTTGGCATGATCAGGGGAGATATGATAATTTAAAATCTGTTAAATCACCTGCATATCAAAATGCTTCTGATAGAAATAAACATGCTCTTAAAGAAAAATTTCTTGCATGTTTTAAGTGTGGAAAGCCAGGCCACAGGGCTGCTGACTGTTGACTGGCTAATCATAAAAGATCAAACTTGCATTTGAAAAATAGAAGTAATCATGTTCATGCACATAAATTCAATTCTCATGTGAACATGAAAAATAGTCAGAATTCTTGTCATTACTGTGGTCAGTTTAGACACTCTATGTCTAATTGTTTCATGATGAAATTTGATGATTCTTATGCTCAAAAACTATGGAGAGCACCATTCAGAGGTGCTACCGACCATGGAGGACCCAAGAATTCTTGGGTACCTCAATATGCAAAATGAGGCTCTGTGTTTGTAGGAGTGCCTTGGAGCTGAAAAATAAAGATGGGTAAATAAACCAAGGCACCCAAGTTGGTAAAACCCCATTCTTGCATTGTTCAGATAACATTTGCATTTTTCATATTGTTCAATTGAAACTGCATATCATGTTAAATCTGATTAGTCAAAATTTTCATGCATACATATTCTCATTTGCTTTAACAATTGTATTGAGCAACATATTTCTCATATGCATGCACTAATGTTTTGACATTTGATTGTGTACATAGAGATGGCTATAAACTCATGAGCATAGTCTGCAATTTTGTGCATATATGTGAATTGCATATGTCAATTGATTGCTTACAAATCCATTTGACATACAGTCATTGAAACTCTGATGCATTTAGAACTGTGTTGGTACTGCATTATCATGCATGACCACTATGGTATATCAAATGGTAAGTTACTAAAGGGCAGATGAAATATGTCTGGAGGTTCTTACTATGTGTGAGGTGGTCTTTTAGACCAAGTCCTCTGCCTAGTACCATGGGTCATGTTGCATATAGGGCAGTCTGAATAATCATGAGCATGAGTCGTAAAATCACATGTTCAGCCTTCATTGCATACATTGCATAAAGTCAGGGGAAGTTTGTGTAGCCCTTGCATGTCTTCATGTCACATGTGACCATGTAATGCACTTAGCTAAAGGGAAGTCACTGCATATGTATACATGTAATTAATTGCATTGCATGTCAATGATTTTTAGAAAATTCCAAAAAGAAGTGACTCACTGCATATAGACAAGGGGAGCAGTTTAATTCATCAGTCTATCACTGTCTGAATTCTCACTGTCTACACATTTTCAACTCATCTTGCTATATCTGGGTGTAAGTGATTCACATCATTAAATGATTTCTGTTGACTGATTCTGAATTATTCATTATCTCAATTCACACCTTTCTTGAATATGTAATTTCTATATGCTGCTCCTCAATCTGCTAAAGAAGAGCTTCATTTGAATTCAGTCAATTCTAATCTTCATTGCATATCATCATTATTGAAAATACCAAAAAGATGGAGTGATTGCTCAATTCTAATAGAACATTTTTATTGCATCTCTGTCCAGTTCGGTCGGCCAACATTTCCCATTCTAGTCAACCGATGCTCAGAGTTCTCATCTGAATAACTGATGTTTTACTTCTTAGTTTAATTCTCATTTGCTGAACTCTGAATGATAACTCCTTCCATACACTGCAAGTCTGATCAAATTGATTATCTGCTCTATATCCCTTTTTGCTAATCTTTCTCATCATTCATAAACCTACTTAGCTGCATTTACTGAGGGGGAGCTACCTTGAAAGATTCATGTGCTTTCTTTTAATAACTAGACAGTATATAAAAAGGTCTAGTGGGAAAGATAGATCAGGTCTATCTGGAAGGTTAACCCTTGCGTGAGTAGATCCTTGAATCCAATCTCCGCCAAGTACTATTTCTAGTTGTGACTTTATTTACCAGCTCACCTTGCAATTTACATTTTTGTGACTGACATCTCTGTCACTTCTATCTTAAGCTGGTATGTCTGAAATATAATCTGCTGAACAATGATCACATTTGTCATGCTTTGAGCTTAAAGAACTCAAATTGCTCTCATATTCATTGCATCTCCTGGTTGCACTTATTGTCTGAAAATCTCTGTCAAATCTGATAGTCACTTCATTTTTTTTTAATTCTCAGCATGAATGCTTGTTTAGATTTACATCAACACTTGGAATCCTGTACCTTCTGAATTACATAAATGCAGCATACATGTTATAACCATCATTCTTCGTGCATTTAGATAGGGGGAGTTCGTATCAATGTTAACTCCATTGAGTCCTTATTCTGTTCTGTCTATTCTGAGTGTCTCATCCATTTTTTGGCATTGCCTTCATTGAAAACTATTTTTGCAACCCATTTGAATCTGAATAAATGATAAACTTACAGTCAGTTCATTAATCTAAGCTGCTAAAATCATAAGACTTCTCTTATAAGAAGCAGTGGTGTTCCATGAATGAGCTGATGGTTTAAATCTAATAAACTTTAGATATTATAGACCAAATTCAATGAAAAGAAATGTTGATTATTCTTTAATAGCTCTCAACCACTTTGATCATATCATGTCTAATGAAGTCTTTCAGAATCTGAAAATATCTAACTTCAGGTGACCTTAGTTAAGAAACTCAGAAGTGTGTATTGTTTTTAAACAACTCTTTCTGAAAATCAAAAGGGAGGCTATGTTAAAATAAATGATCAAATATGCTGAAGGTAGAGCAATGGCCAAATGCGCTGAGAAACTAGGTTCTCAATCAAAGATCATGTGAACCTATGTCATGAAGCTTCTTGGCTAACTCTGTTTGAAAAATTAAAGGATAGTTTCACTGAGTAACTAAGGGTACAGGCGTCTGATAAACGTGTACCCTTAAGTAAAAATGTGGCAACTATACCTGAAACAAAATAGTAAATCCTACTAAGCAACTAGGGGTATTCGCGTCTGATAAACATATACCCTTATGTAAAAAGGGATGGATTATACTTGACTGTTCTGAATTTAGTGAGCAAATGAATAGAAAATTCTTGCCATAACCCTAAAGGGAATTTTAGACCTGTGAAATCTGTTTAATCTCAATACATGCTCTAGTCACTCCTAAGAAACTCTTTGAAGTTTAGACATATAAGATGAAGTAAGGTAAAATCTGATATGTTATTTGTCAGTCTAGTTTATTGCTATTAAAAGAGTTCATACAGCATTTTATTTTCAAAAGAATACAGTACTTAGTCTCTATCTTTTATTGTTTTTAAACCACCACATTTTCAAGGCTGCATTATATGAGATCTTATACTAGAAGACTATGAGCTAAGTATGCTTTGTTAATGAAAGATCACTCAGTTTGTCAATCAGATTTCACCTCTTTCATATCTCCTTTCTGTATTTTCAAACTCCTACTCACTCTTTTTACCAATGGTAAAAGGGGAGAAATAGTCTGATTTTAATGGTTTCTGATAATCTAGTTTTGATGAAATTTTGGGTCTATGTCAAATTGGAAAGAATGTCTCATCAGTATCATTCTAGCATTGATTTCTGCATGCGTTGATATCCATATGATCCTTCCTCAAATTTCTATCATACCTCACTTCTTCAGGGGGAGTAGGGTTATCTATCTCAATTGCTTTTGAAAAAGGGAGAAAAGGTTGTCTACATTCTCTCAATTGCTTTTCAAAGGGGGAGGATAGATTCTTGAATTCATACTTGTCTGCATTTTACATTCATACTTCATGCTAATATTCCTTCCTTTTTAATGTTGTCAAAGGGGGAGAATACATGTGAGTGTAATTGAGTCATTAATTCGAGTCATTAATTTTGTCTGACAGATGTTGTACTGCATGCCCTTGCTAGGTTGAATGATAAATTCATATTGCAATGAATCCTCATAATATTGACATCATCAAAAAGTGGGAGATTGTTGTGTCTCTATGGTTTTGATGATGTCAAATATTATGTCAGAGATGTCAATGTTTTTGCCTAAATGTCAGTATTTAGTTAGATTTATTTCTAAGTCTTTTAAGCACTGAGGTCAGTGTTGGTCAATGCATGTTAAGGTCATTGATAGCTAAGGTCGATGTTAGTATGTTTGTATATTAGCTAAGGTCGATGCTAGTATGTTCATATAACTAACTAAGGTCGATGTTAGTATGTTTATATACTAACTGAGGTCGGTGTTAGTATATGGGTTCACTAACTAAAGTCGATGCTAGTATGCTTATATCCTAACTAAGGTCGATGCTAGTCTAGGCCAAATGCATATAGGGTTGGTGCTAGTGTTATATGCATTGCATACATAGTCGATGCTAGCATAGCATGTGTTGCATATGAGTGGTCGAACAGTTGGTGTGCAACTGCACATTCCATGGTCTATGCATTAGTCCATTCAGGGTCGATGCTAGTTTAGTATCACACATAATCAAGGTCTGTGCATGTTTTCGTACATGCACAATAAGGTCCGTGCATACTTCGTTGTTTAGCACACAACGTCGGTGCATATTTCAGTGGTCTGCATATAGGTCTGTGCATAATACTATTCATACACACAAGGTTTGTGCATGTTTCTGTAGAAACACACACAAAGTCTGTGTAGATTTTGCATTATGCATGAATACGGTCTGTGCATGTTTCTGTAGAATGCATCAAGGTCTGTGCACATGCTGCATCTAGTCTGTGCATGGTTTGTCTATAGACTCATAGGTCTGTGCACACTTTCCCACTCACACATCATAGGTCTGTGCACACTTTCCCACTCACACATCATAGGTCTGTGGACATTTTGGTTTCAATGCTAGAAGGTCAGTGCATGTTACTGATCCTTTGATAGAAGGTCAGTGCATGTTACTGTTCCTTTGATAGAAGGTCGGTGCATAGTCTGTATGTTTGCATACAAAGTCGGTGCATACTTTCTATATAGCATACTTACTGAGGTCGATGTTAGCACATATGTCTTTTGCATTAGACTTTGTGTTACCTTGCACTACTCTGAGGATAAGGTCTGTGTTAGTGGACCATTCCTTGAGCACTAGGTCTATGCGAGTTAGCTATGGCTTAGGTTAAAGTCTGTGCTAGCCCAGTGTTTCACGCATGTAATGTCGATGTTAGTTAATGTCAGTGCTAGCATACATAAGGCTCATGCATTCAAGTCAATGATAGCACATGAGTTTCATACATTAAGCATCAATGGCCTGTGATTCTCTGTCTTCATGGTTTTAATTACATCATAATCACCCTCATAAACCATGAATCATCTTGTCATTATTACAGGTCTTTCTTGACTATCAGGTGTTTGATTAAATACCTTTATCTGATAATAGGGATTTATGTATTGAACTAGGATCGAACAACTTAAGTGTAGGAAGCAGCAAAGCCCAGCATCATCGAACGCATGCAAAGCAATCATTGATACGATCACGTATATAATGATAAGTGACTGGCACATGATCCAAGGCAAGGCTTATAATAGACGATCCTGCCACGTGGAAAGTAAAAGCCCAATGATGATGACACGTGAAAAGGTCTGGATCAGATCTGCTTGGTGAATTGGGCTGGAAACGTGGTAGTCACGTGCCCATCTCCTGGAGCATATAAAAGGGGGCAGATCATCCAATTCAGAGAGTAGAGGAGATAAGAAAAAAGTTGAACAAGGCAGAAGGAGAATAGAGGTGAGAGCAGTAGAAGGCTAGCCAGAACCAGAAAAAGAGATCAGAGAGCAGATTGAGAAGAATTAGAGAGAGTTTTTGAGAGCAGAGATCGTGAGAGAGTGCAGCAGCAAGATTGAAGGAGAAGGAAGATCAGTAGCTTTTGGATCAGATCCAAGCTACACTGCTCCTGAGCAAGCTACATTATTGTGCTTTATTTCCAACTTTCCGTAGCTGAATTTTATCATACTTGTTTTCCATTTTACATACCTTTTCAGAAGCTGTGAATCAGCAGCAGAGGTGGATCCCTCTGGATAGCTAGCTGTAATGCTCAGCGGTCGGAGAAGCTGTAATGCCCAGTGATTGGCAAGCTGTAAGGCCCAGCTGACGCAAGCTGAGATGCGGAGCAGTTTGTAGACAAGCTATGAGGCCCAGCGGTTTCAAGCTGAGTCAGTAGTAATCCACACTCTGGAGTGAGTGTGGGGTGGATGTAGGTCTGGAGGACCGAACCACCTAAAAATCCTCTATGTGCCGTGGTTTGAATGTTTACTCTGACTTCGCTAGATGCATGCCTAGGTGCACTCCAACTGATTGTTCTGTCTGAGTGCTTCAAGAAATCTTAGTGTGCTTAGCTTATTTCTGTATATAGCTTGAAGTTGCGAAGTGATTCAGTGGGTACCCTGACCATCTCTCTGATCGTGATTCGATTGCATATCTTTTATGCCTCTTTCAGTTAACTAAGTCAATCAGTGTAATTCCGCAATAGTTAACTGAATAGTCTTTATTCCGCATAACTTATCAATTAGAGTTCAAATTTGGAAGAATTTTAAAGAGGGATTCATTCAGCCCCCCCTCTGAATCCGTGTGTGCACCATTGCACCTAGTCCTCACAGACTAACATTTTTTTCGTAGATAAATTAAGTTAAAAATATTTCTCACTTTGGCAATTTAGCTATACATTGGATATAAATGGAAATTTGATATATTTTCCTACGTGAGGACTTCAGTGTTTTAAAATGCTTCAATAATTATTGTTAAGGTGATTGTTGAGGAACATGCCTATCCTTGTGTGCACTAAGAAGATAAGAAGTTGTACATTTATGAAACAAAAGAATTTTGCCATAATTTTGAACTATATGAAGCTTCGCTATCTAGAATCTTTATCTTTTTCTCATTGGTATCTTTTACTTTTCAAGTTTTTCTCTCAATATATCCTTTCTCCTATGATTGATCGGGAAGTGTAAGTGCTAATGGATTTTTTTTTTTGGTCAGGGGTGTGGGGATGGGGTTTTGTCCATGAAATATTGTCGGAAGTTTGATAGTTTTTTTGTTAGTTGAACCTTAGTTTTTAAGAAATGAAGGATTGTAATTTGGTATGAATGGATTGTTCAGTGAATGAATTGTAAATGTATGTTCCTCAATTATCTTCAGTGAATGGATTGTAAATAGGTGTGAATGAGAATTGTGTGGATCAACATGGTTGTGAGTGATACAATCCATGAATGTGAAGATATGAATGGATGCACGATTATAGGTGATGAGAGAACATATATTAATAAGATTTTCTTTTTAAAAAAAGATAACCTATTCCTACGCTTTTTATTAACTGACGTTAAACCATTTTCCTACTTTTTTTAAAAAGTGATGTTAATCCTTATTCATACATTTCTTTTATTATGTGGCAAAAGGTAATACTTACGTTTTCAGAAACGTAGGTATATCCTTTTATATATGTGTTTGTAGGTAACTTTTACCTACGTTTCTGTTAGACTATTCCTATTCTACTAAAGTGTAGGTATAGGTCGATCTATACCTATGTTTTATGGAAACGTAGCTATAACCTATAGTCACATGGGCAAACGCCATGCTTTGAAAGTGTGGCAAGGAAACGTAGGTAACGACTTTACCTACGTTTTCTAGTCCTATACCTACGTTTTAAAAATATAGATAATGGCTTGTTTTGTTGTAGTGGGTTGTATAGAGTGGAGGTTCTCCAATAAATCTTATACTTCTCGGCCAAATTGAAGACCTTCTGATTCCGGAAGTGACTTTCGTTATCCGAAACGATTCGGTTGGGCACGTCGAACTGGAATATTATGTTCTGATGGACAAACCTGGCCACAACCTCTCCTGCCACTTCTTTCAAAGCCACAGCTTCTACCTAGCGAGAGAAATAATCTTTCGCTGCTAAGATATATTTGCATCCTGAAGAGGATGTGGGTAATGGGCCTACGACATCCGTACCTCATTAGACAAATGGCCAGATAAGCAATGTTGGATGTATCTATATTGGGGGTCTCCTGAGGACCGTTGTGTGCTCTTAGCACTTCTGGCAAGACTTGGCATATTTACAGCAGTCATCAAACATAGTCGGCCAATAGTAGCCCAGCCTTTTGATTTCAATCTTCATCTTCAGCCCAGCCTGGTGTGCGCCAACTGACCCACCATGAATTTCTTTCATGACCTCCTCCAAGCTTCTCCTATGGATCGGCATCAGAGCAATATTTTCCTTCTAGCATCGATCATAATTCATAATAGGATTCCATTTCTGACTTCATAAGAGTCTTTCATTCTGATCAGCTTGATCTTTTCCTCTCTTTGCTTAGGCAGCTGCTGGTATTTGAACCACTGCATGAGAGGCTCTCTCCAGTCGGGTGAGCCGGCTACTTTTGCCGTTGCTATTTTGTGTTCTTCTTCATCTGGCTCCTCTTCTATCATGCTGGGGACCTGTCGTCGGTTTATCACTCGTATGTTGAGTGATTCATCCGGTGGGACTGACAGTGAGCTTGCCAGCTTTGCCAATACATCAGCTTGTGCATTTTGGCCCCAGCCGATGTGGGTTATCTCAATAAAGTAGAATTACCTTATAAGCTGCTTCGCCTTGGCATGGTAGGGGAGTAGTTTGGGTTTTCAGACGTCAAACTGTCCCTGGATCTATTTGACAATTAACATCAAATCCCCAAATACCTGCAACATTCAGATCTCCATAGGGAGGGCAACTTGGAGACCGATGATCAGGGCTTCATATTCGGCTTCATTATTTATGCAGGCTTTATTGGTTGAGCAGGAGGTGTGCAGCACCTCTCCCTCCTGGATTCTTGAGGACAACACCTGCCCTGGCTCTTATTCTTATCTGCCCTAATGAGGATGTTTCTATTATTGAAGCCCCATTGAAGTATAGCTGCCAGGTGACTTGCCAGACTTTGTCCACTTCTAGAGTCTCATCTTCAAGAAGCTCCGTGATTAATGGAGATTTTTCGGGCACTGGATGTGCTATAAAGAAATCAGCAATGGCCTAGCCCTTGATGGCTTTTTATGGCACATAGGTAATATTAAATTTCATTAAGATGATCACCAATTTACCCAATCGCCCCTTTAGAACTGGTTGAGAGAGTATATATTTGACGGGGTCAACTCTGGATATTAACCGGACTTCATGTGACAACATGTAATGCCTCATCTTTTTTACTGCAAAGACCAGCGCGAGACAGAACTTTTCAATTGGAGTATACTTGCCTACCACCTCGACTAATCTCTGACTAAGATAATAGAGAGCTTGCTCTTCCCCTTCATCATTATTTTGGGCCAACATTGCCCCCAGAGAATATTCGGTGGCGGCTATGTACAAAATCAGTGGCCATCCTTTGACAGGTGCCCCCAGCACTGACGGGGTCTTCAGATATTCCTTTAGCTAGTCAAAAGTCTTTTGACATTCTTCACTCCAACAAAACAGTGCAGCCTTCATCATTAGCTTGTGGAAGGACTGACACCACCCAGATAAGTTGGAGATGAATCTACGGATATAGGCTATCCAGCCTTGTAATGACCATAGTTCTGTTAGGTTTTTAAGAGGAGGCAGCTCCTGAATAACCTTTATTTTGGCAGGGTCTATTTCAATCCCTCGATATGTGACGATGAAGCCCAGGAATTTTCCACACGAAACGCCAAAAGTGCACTTCATCGGGTTCATTTTCAGCTCATATTGCCACAACCTTTCAAATATGATTTTGAGATCACTCAAATGATCTTCTCTTCCTAGTCTTGACGACTAAGTCATCAATATAGCATTCGACTTTATCATAAATTAGCTCGTCGAATATTTTCATCATCGCCCTCTGATAGGTGGCGTTGGCATTCTTTTGGATAAAGTGCATTCTTTTATAGTGGAATATCCCTTTAGGTGATCAGAAAGCTATGTGAATTCTTTCATGCTCAGCTATCCAGATCTGGTTGTACCTAGACGACCCATCCATGAATGATAGGGCTTCGTGGCATGTGGTTGCATCAATCATAACTTCGGTGATGGGCACTGGGAAATCGTCTTTCAGACAAGCTTTATTCAGATCCCGAAAATTCACACATATCCTGATCTAGCCGTTCTTCTTCTTGACGGGCACAATGTTGGGCAGCCATGTGGTGTATTGATTTTCTACCACGAAGTCGACATCTATAAGCTTGTTGACCTCTTTGCAAATTTGGCTTATCAATTCCGGCCTCATACGCCGAGGTGACTACTTCACCGGCTCGGCTTTGGGGTCGATGGCCAGTATATGCTGGGCAATTGCAGGGCTGAGGCCTGACATTTCTTTGTAGTTCCAAGTGAAGCAATCTCAGAACTCCTGAAGTAGTTTTATGTACTACCCTCTCTCTTCTAAAAGTAGAAGAGCGCTAAGAAAAGTCGACATGGGATCATCTTTTGTACCGAGGTTTACTTCGACCAGCTCATCATTAGTAGCTTGGCTGCCATCTTCTATTTCTAGGGGAGCCGGCTATAAATCGATGAAGTCTTATTCATCTCTTCAGCTTCAAAGACGTCGTAGGCGTTTTCTTGTCTTATTTCGCCTAGCGGCGGAACTTCAAGTTTTCCTCCTTCTGAGTTGCTTGGCTTTTGACTTTGCTGGGGGAGCAGCATTGATGCTGACGATGTAAATTATGTGTAGCTTAAATACTGGCCTATGGGTGGAACACCTTCAGAGGCAGGAGGAAATTCTTTAGCCCCTTGTTCTTGCGAGTTGCCATCGAAAATTGTGGCAGTTTCCATGGAGACAGACTCCCAGCACCTGTATGGGGCAGTAGCCTCTTGATCATCATGTGCCTGGACTCGAGGTGGGCAGGAGCTCTTTGACTCGTTGGATGGCTCAGCCAATTCGTAATCCCCCAGGTACTCATCGTAAACTGCCCCAGGGGGTCTTCGCTTGTACAAGTGGAGATGGATATCATATCAGCTTCATAAAAATCTTCCAGTGAGAAGCCCAAGCCTAGGTACTGAGTGATCTACAATAGCTCCTTATCCATATTTAGTGGGTACCATAATTCCTTGAACATCTTCTTCTGACTGGAAGGTTGGTAGAAGGGGATTTGTTTCTTTCTGGCCATCTTGACCACACCGCCGGTTATATGAGGGTGTCCCATAATCGGGACCAGTGGATCACATCTCTTTGGGGAATCTGCAATCATCATCCCCTTTTATCGGTTGCTCCTTATCTACGTAGAGCATAGTGGGCTGGCCTTCGGGATTAGGGACCTCCAGGGTCTTTAGTAATTCGACTGTTTGACAGTCTGCATCTGCGATAGGCTTAGTTATCCCTGGCAGGACTCTGGCACCCCTAAGTAAATCTTTGAGTTTCGATGCCCCCGGTTCGGGGTAAATGTCAGACGGAACTGCCTTGAGCACCCCTTCTGCTTCAGAAATAAGTGACAATTCTTGAGGGGCCACGTAATCAGGCGGTGGTGGAGGGAACCAGTCGCTAGACTCTGACTTCTTCTTCCCCTTGTCCTGAGCTGCATAGGGAGTTTGCTTCGGCTTTTCTAGATACAATGATGCATCTAGCAGATGACATTCAAACACCTCGAAAGGATGTAGGTCAGCAAATATTATTTCTTCTTTCCCATTCCAGGGATATTTGATGCACTGGTGGACAGTAGAGGGTACCACCCAATTCTGATGTAGCCATTGTCGACCTAGTAGCGCCTTATACGAGGTGTTAGAATTTATCACATGGAACTGGACCTTAGTGGTGAAGTCACCAAGTGAGAGATCAAAGTCTGCCACGCCCATAGGGACTTCAAATTTCTGGTTAAAATCGGCAATTCTAATATCCCTGACCTCGATCAAGTGCACGTCAAAATAATACTTCTGATAGACTCGGTAGGGGAGTATGTTCATTGCTGCCCCTGGATCAATTAGAATCTTGTTCATTGGCTAACCATTTAGCTGCCCCCTCATATAGAGCGGTCTGTTATGACCGACGAAGGGCAGGAGCATGTCTTCCCCCATAAAAGTTACCACTGCCCCAGACTACATCTCAGCAAACCAGCTTTCAAAGTGCATTGGGGTTTGCAAAGCCGTGATGATGGCCTGTTTAGTTTCTTCGTCTAGGGAAAGTATCTCCCAGATAGTGAATCTTACAGGGATTCTTTTTAGATGCTTCATTATTCTATTGCTGGCCCTGACATTGGCCAATGTCATCTCTTTAATTTTGTCCCATTTGCCATCATTTTGTGCTTGAGGAGCTGATTCACAAGGTGGTTCACCCTCGTCTTCGGGTGCTACCTGGACTTGTTCTATCTGCTTGACTGGATCTCTTATTTGCATGAATTTGGTGAGAGATGGCATGCCAATATAATCTTCACTCGCCGGAGGAGGGACTGGGCATGGCTGCTTGCCCTTTTGTGATAGCAAGATTTCGACAAATGAGGGAACCTCTTGACCACTTATATCATCAGGGTAGAGACCTGGCGGAGGCGGGATTTCTGCCCCTTTGACCTTGGGCTCAGGAATTTGATAGGGTTGCTCGCCCCTGAACATAATATTATGATTAACTGGGGGAGGGCGCCCCCATTTCCTTTCAAACCAAGTGGCATGCTAGGAGGTGGAAGCGAAGCGGCTTGATTTGCCTCTGCCGGCGCAAGGCATATTTCTTCATCATCTTCTTCAAAATTTGAGCCATGTGGAACAAGGTTGACAGGGTGTTGCAAGAGATAGTGACACCCCTTCTTTTGTTCTTTGATTTATTCTTTTTCTTCCCTTTTACGTTTGGTATTTGCTCTCGTGGCGGGTCATTTTGTATGCTTAGCTTCTCAATGTCAGCTTCAGCTTCTTCTCTCAGCTCCAGGGATTCGAAGCGCTCCCAGGGGACATACTCCTTCAATCGCATAGGCTGGATTTTGGGTTGTTTGTATTCATCTAGCCCATTTATAATTGCCTGCAGCTGCTCAACTACTGGACTGGCTTTTTTATGTACCCGCAATGGGGTTTACTTCTTCTTGTTATTGATGGGTCTTCTAATAACCACTCGAGTGACTATTTTGTGCCAGACAGGGGTTACGACAGGCAGAGCCGGCTGAGATGTGATGCCGCGTATCTGAACTCCCGAGCTGAGGTGAGATGTAGGCCTTCTTCCTATTTTTGCCGACACTATCTGCCAATTTTCTTGATCTTTCGCAGGTGTCAGAATATAGGCTTCGTTGGTGTGTTGGGTGCAGGCCTCTGACAATTCTTCAGGTAGTTGTTGATATAGAGATATCATATTGACCGCTACCCCTAGAGTAGGCATTTCATGTGGGCTCGGGGGATCAACTTTATACTCCCCCATCTAGAGCTCCCCTTTCTTAATTAGTGCTTTGATGATGTTCTTGAAGATATAGCACTCTTCGATGGCATGCCTGAGCATCTGGTGATACGGGCAGAAACGTGGGTCATCCTTCCTTCTAAGGTCATTCGGCCTTTTCGGCTATGGAAGGGGGACCTTGTTATATTTTGTGGCCCACTCGAACAGGACCCGAGTTTTGTCTCAAGGAAATGAATATAGCTTCTTCATCTTTTCCCGCAGGGAGGGACCTTCTCGCTGCTTGGCAGGTTTGACCGGGGGAGGATTAGCCACCCCTTTATCTTTTTCTTTCTGCTACTCAAAGGCTTTGAAGTCAACTATGTGAACTTCTTTAGGTGCCGGTCGCTTGTCAACTAGCCTGGCTTTCTGGCTTGAAATGGCAGGGGTAGAGGAATATCTTGAGAGGAAAGCCTCAATTTCTCCTAGTGCCTATCATTATTCAACCGGTCAAAAGATTTGACCTCAGTGCCTATCATTCTTTCCAATACCTCCTTCCTCATATTTTGTTTGCAAATCTGAACAACATCCTCCTAGTGCGGTGGATGCCTGCATCTCATACTGAGATTTCTCCATCTTTTTATATAGTCCAGGGCGGACTCATCGTTCCTCTACCTAGTTGAATATAGTTCACCACCATCACTTCCCTTTCGGCGATGTGGAATCTTTCTTTGAATTTTCTTTGCATATCGGGCCAATCAATAATGGACCCGACTGGCAGACTTTAGTACCACTCGAATGTGAGCCCCATCAATGTGGACCTAAAGAACTTCAACAGATACGACTCGTTAGTGGCCAAGTCACCATTACATTAATATAGTAGGCAATGTGCTCTCTTGGAGATCCTTGCCCATTGAACTTGTCAAATTTTGAAGGCTTATTAATGCTATGAGGCAATCTTCTAGCAGCATGGTGGGCCAAGTATGGTACCCTGTATACATCAAATGAGGTGTAATCACCATCGCCCTTTTCTGCCAACTTCATATCTATCATTTGTTCCACCATTAACTTATTTATCATTGTTGAGTCAACCGGGCTTGGGTAGAAGTGAGCTTGCTGCATATGGGGCGTCCTCAATACCGTCGCCTGGGGCATGAAAGTTGTAATGCCCCGGGTTTTTCGGATCCTTCTCCGTGGGTCCCGGATCTGGTTTCTCGGAGTGTCTAGCTCCGTTGTGTCCGAAATTTCGTTTCGGACGTCTTTCGTGTTCGGATCGGCGCGATCCGGAGTCGTTTCGGAGGTCCGGAGGCGTTCCGCGGCTTTTTCCGCGTGTGTTTTCCGATTCCCGGCGTGGGTTTCGGCTTTCCCTTCGGAACCTCGTTGCGGGTGAACCGGGCCGTTCACCAGGGCGCGAGTGGTACCGTTGCGATCGGTGCGCTCCGAGGATCGCGAGGGTGTGATTTTCTATTTTTCTGGATTTTTCGATTTTCCGGATTTTCCTATAAATAGCTTTTTCTCTCTCTCCCCCTCTCATTTCTCATTTCTCTCCCTCTCTCTTCTCACGCTCTCTCCTCTCTCCCTCTCTCTCCGGCGGCCGACGGGGCGGAGCATGGGCGAGGCGGGGACGGCGCGGGCGAGGCATGGGCGAGGATGGATGAGGATCGAGGCGGTGGAGGCGCGTGGAAGCTCGGCCGTGAGTTCGTGGAACGGCGAGGCTTCAACGGCGTTTTCTTCGTGGATCGGCGTCCACGGTGCGCGTAATCTTCGGTGGAGGTAGGGTGATGGACCCTCAGCCCGTGTACTTCCTTTCCCGCGAGTTTCGTAGGCCGTGGTGAGCCGAGCGGGCTAAACGGGGCGTTTTGGGGCAAAATGTGTGTTTTTGGGGTGTGAGCCGGATCTCCCGTTTTATGGTGTTTTTGGGCGATCCAGGGGTTTAGATGCATGCCTAGGAGCTTGGGGGAGGTTTCCCCTTTTGTTTCCCCTTCACCTGGGGGTGAACGGGGCGTGGCATAGCTTTTCCCGCGGTTTCTACCGTTTCCGGGCACGGACTGAGAACGCGCTATACTCCAGTAGCGCGTTCTTGAATGTCGCGCTGCCCCGATAGGGCGCGTTCATCGGAGAAGATGAACAGTTTGGCGGTTCCTGTCGCGCTATAGGGCTATGGCGCGTTCTGGACTGTCGCGCTATGGGAACATAGCGCGACCTTGCTTGTCGCGCTATAGGTTCCTAGCGCGATCTGCGTTGTCGCGCTAGGGTTCCCTAGCGCGTTCCGGCTTGTCGCGCTAGGTGATCCTAGCGCGATCTTACCTGTTGTTTTGTGCTCCCCTTGGGCCGTGTGTGTCTCGGACACCCCGTGGACTTCCGTGACCGTGTCTTTGGGTGTCCAGAGGGTTGGGTTACCTCGATTAACGTGCCCATCGGTTTAAGGGTCCGTGAGACCTTCTGGTGTTCCGATTGTGTTGTGTTGGTCTCCGGTCGACCCGGTTGGGACCCAGTGGTCGACCTCCGGCCTTGTGAGTATCCTGGACACCCCGTGGGTTCTGTGTCCGCGTTTCTGGGGTGTCGGGAGGGACCGTGTTTCCTCGATTAGCGTGCCCATAGGTGTGGTGGGTCCGGGTGACCCCACGTGTTCCGGGCTCTTGTGTTACGCTTGATCGAGTCACCGTGTGTCGGTGTGTGTGCGGTGGGGTCTCCCCCGCATATCGTGGGTTCCTTTGGAAGGCGATTCCCGTGTGGGCCATGTGTTTGGCCTTGGACTGTGAGTCCAGTTGTCCGGCCTGGGGCTGGAGGTTTCCCGCTTGCTTCAAGATGGGAAATCGTCGTGGCGGCTTGCGTGCTGCCTTGGGAATCGTGCTTCTGTGTTTTTCCGTGTGGCCCTTGTGAGTGGCCTTAGTCTCTTGCGTTCCCTTCCCGAGGGAGTGGTCTTGGCGACTTGTGTGTTGTCTCGGTACTTGCGCTACCGTGGTTTTAGACCTAGAGATTGGACTAGATTGACGGCCTTGTGCTGTTGCGTACAACGGTCTTGACCCCGAGTCTTGTGACTCAAGGACCGTTGGGTGTAGTGCGTCTAGAGGACTGCCTAGAGTCCAGTGGCTTAGTGCCACTCGAGTTTTCTCGACTCTCGCGCACGGTGCGTGCGTGGCCGTGGACTGTGAGTCCCGTTTCTTTTCCGACTGTGGTCACCGTGTGACGGGGCCGGTACGTGGGGTGTCCCCCGTACGTCGTCGGACGCAGACGTTGTTTTCCGTTGAGAGTCTACTCCTTCAGTGACCCTCCACTAGTCGTAGCCTACCAGTACGCGTGTGCTGGTCGCACCAGGGAGTGGTGTACGGGCTTACCCTGAGGACGGTTAGACTGGTTTCCGTCGGGCCCCTCGTCGTAGCCAGAGTCCGGCTGCGGGGGAAAACCGGTCAGAGGGCCAGACCTAGGACGCGTGGTCTGTGTGTGCACACGTGGTTGGGGACTGTGGACGCACGTCGACGGGCGTGACCCCAGCTAGTCACTTGTTGTGGTTACTTGTACGGTGTTCGCGCCTCGGGTAGGACCTACCACGTCAGGCGGTTCACCTGCGGTGCGGTGTAAGACGTCAGGGGACGCTACCGGTTGTGCTTCTAGTGGGTGGTACTCCTGTCGAGTACGGAGTGTCAGACTGTCAGTCTCTGTGTCTTTGACCTTCGGGTTTTTTGGTCGTGTTGACCGGTGAGTTCGGTTGTTTCATCTTGGCGCGTGTGTGTCGGTTCTGGCGCCGTGAGATTAGTGCTAGTGGCTTTACCGAGGTTGGGTCTTGTTGTGCGGTACCCGCGATCGGATGGTCGGGGTTGCACCTTGGACAGCGTGTCCAGGTCGGCTCTGTCCGAGGGACAGGCCTCTACGGCGTGGTTGCCGTGTGTTCTTACTTCGGTAGGTGGTACTAGCGTGGTTCGGTAGATTCGACTGTGTGATCGAGGTCTGCCTTCTGGCAGTAGGAGTAGCTGTAGTGCCGAGTTTTGACCGGCCACCGGTTCGCTGTTCCTGCTGTAGTCGTAGCTCTCCTTTCCGCTACCGCCGTTGTTTCCGATTGGGGTTCCGCGGGATCCCTGCTGAGTCTCTGTTTTGGAGACTCATTCCCTGCTTTTCAGGTGTTGCGGTTCTTCCTCGTGGTTCGAGGGTGCGGAGCGGAGGTTCTCTGTTGCCAGCTTGCCGGGCCGAGTGTTCACTTGGCATGTGGTACGCTTTACTGCTTTAGACTGTACTTTCTGTTGGACTGGACTCTGTTGTAGTTGTTTATTTATTTCTGTTATTTGTTGAGTTGTCATGCTTTATTTCCTATTTCTTTGTGCCTCCACACTCCTTTTAGCCCTTCCGAGCCCTCCCGGCTCGTGGGCGGCGGTGCGAGTCTCGGGTTATCGGGCCTTCCCGGTAATCGGATTCTCGGGTCGTCACAGCTGGTATCAGAGCAGTGGTTGTGGACGTACATAGGAATTCGAAATATTGCAGTGATCAGAGTCCGTAAGGTCCAGTACAGTCGGCAGCTGGCTTAGGGTTTTGTGTTCGCTTTCCACCTTGTTTCTCGCTTGAGAGCTTGAGTGCACTGTGCGGCGCTGTGAAGGTGGTTGCTGTCCGTGGCTTTCGTGCCAGCGTAGGGTCTAAGGATCGAGGTCGAGAGTCTTCTCCCTCATCGGTGGTGGCCCTGGTTGCGCTGCGTTGGGCAGAGGTTGCTGGCAGGCGTGAGCTCGCGGTGCTGCGTTCGAGGAATTTGCGGCGTGGTCAGGTGGCTGGAGAGGACTGTTCGTGGTTAAGTGGCCGTGAGCGTGCTTCGAGGGAGCTGCTGTCGTTTTTGGTCACTCCAGCTTGAGGTTTGTCCAGCTCCTGAGGCGTTCTGATCGAGAAGTGTGCTCGGGTGAGCGGAGGATCTTCTCGGTGAGCTGCTGTTTCGTCGAGCCTGATGTTCTTGTCGCGCTCTGTGGCGTCAGAAATGACGTGTCGGTCCCGATTGTTCTACTGATTTTGAGGCAGGATTTGGCAGAGATGTCCCGTTAAGTCTTTGCTCCTGCGCTTATGTCAGTGGATGGGTTGTGTTCGCTCTGGAGTTGGCTTGAGATGTGAAGGCTCCATGGCGAGTTCGGGACTCGAGGATGAGCATCGGCGGTCGTTGTTATGGCTCGTGTTGCGGCTCTTGGCATGCCGTGTTGCAGTTCGAGGAATTGCAGCGGTGGTGCATCGAGAGATGCTGTGCTTGTGGTCCGACGTGACACTCGTCGAGTGTGTCGGAGGCGCTGACCTGATGGAAGCAATGGTTTTCCTTGGTGCTGGATGGTGCTGTTTCCAGCGTGCGCGAGGTTTGAGGTCAGGTCGAGCGTGGAGTCCTTCCGTTGGTCGGAAGTGCGCTGGTTTCTCCTTTGGTTGGAGAGATTGTGTTGGGCTAAGGTTCGTCGTCTTGCATTGTGTTCGGATTGGTTTGGCCTTTCGTGCCATGAAGTCTGTGCGAGACGTGCTCCTTGTCTTGGCAAGGCGGTTGCCTGTGAGAAGTTGTGCCCATTCCCTTGTCGTGTGAGGGTGCTGGTGCTGTTCCGGAAGGACGAGTGCTGGTTGGGCGATGTTTGCTTTCTCGGCTGTGCGCGCGGAATTGAGTGCGCAGCGGAAGCGTGGTGGGCTTGTGACCCACTGGTTCAGGATCGTAGCGTTGGTTGCTACGGGCGGATTCCTGAGTTTGCGTTGAGCATCGGAGGATGGGTTCCTCGGTGTGAAACGTGTTGTTGCCGTGCCGTTGCTCGAGGTTTTGTGGTTGTTGGCACTGGCAGGATGGAGTGTTGGGAAAAGTGCTGGCTAGTGCGCCGCATAAGTACCCTGTTCCTGTGTTGGAAGCCGTGTCAGGCGTCGGTGTTGGACCTGAATGGGGTTGTTGAGAATGTTGCCTGACGGTGGTCGAGGATGTGATGGTCGGAGTCGGTGGCTTGGTGTCCGACTTGTGTTCCCAGTCGTGTCCTCGGATGAGATCGTCTTTTGAGGAAGCGATCTCTGGCAGGCTGTGGGTTCCTGTTGGTAGCTGTGAGTGACTGGTAAGGCTAGTCTCGTAGCCGACCACGGTGAGATGTTTCTTGCTTAGGGACCCGTGAGCTCTGTCCAGGTGGTGTCCCGTGGCTCTGTGGTAAGGGCGGAATCGGGATTGGCAGGTGTCCACTTGGATTGATCGAAGGATTTGATGAGACCAGATGGAAGAGTGACGCTTTAAGGCGGAGGCCTCCTGTGAGGTTGGCGTCGGCTTGGTGGTCCCTGATAGGACATTGGTGTCGCAAGGTTATCCCTGGTTTGGTGACTAGCATGGGGTGGTTCCCTATAAGCCTGAGTCCCGTGAGGTGATGACTGAAGACGCCATGTTCTGTCATTTGGTTTCGTCGTGCTTCCCGAGAGGGTCGAGTTGGCGAGCAGTTGGTGACCAGTGGATGGTCTTTTCAGAGATAGAAGATGCTGGTTGTTGGGGCTCGAGCGTGGCGAGAGCTGTGTGCCAGCGAGACCTGTGGTGGTCGTTTCTGTGTTATGTCCGGCTTTCGGCTTGCCATGTGTGGGGTGTCTCTTGGTGTTGAGCCGATGTGCTGGTTGCGGTCTGCTGAGATGGCTGCTTGAGCTGGTGGAGGCTCTGTTTTGGTTGCTCCCTTGAGGAGGGTGTGCGACCTGTCAGCTGGTTGCGAAGCTGTTGTGCGATTTGTCTGCTGATCATTGGGTGGATCAGTAGCTGTTGCTCGTGTCGAGGGTTGTGATTCCTCGGTGAGCGAGATCGTGGCTGCGGTGCCATGGTGGATTCTCGCGTTGTCTGAGGTGATGCCGGACTGTGTCCTTTGCTGTATGCCTGCTCTGTGGCCGGTGTGCTCGGCGCGAGGAGCGAGGTGTTGCTTGTGATTGTAAGTCTGGCGGTGTCCCTCAGGATCGGTTTTTTTCGTGAGAATCGAGGTTTTCTGTGCTGGGGCTCTGACAGCGTGTCAGTTGATTCAGCGTTCTTCCCCTGGGACTTCGTGCTTGGTCCTGAATTTCGAGGACGAAATTCCTTTAAGGGGGGAGGGCTGTAATGCCCCGGGTTTTTCGGATCCTTCTCCGTGGGTCCCGGATCTGGTTTCTCGGAGTGTCCAGCTCCGTTGTGTCCGAAATTTCGTTTCGGACGTCTTTCGTGTTCGGATCGGCGCGATCCGGAGTCGTTTCGGAGGCCCGGAGGCGTTCCGCGGCTTTTTCCGCGTGTGTTTTCCGATTCCCGGCGTGGGTTTCGGCTTTCCCTTCGGAACCTCGTTGCGGGTGAACCGGGCCGTTCACCAGGGCGCGAGTGGTACCGTTGCGATCGGTGCGCTCCGAGGATCGCGAGGGTGTGATTTTCTATTTTTCTGGATTTTTCCGATTTTCCGGATTTTCCTATAAATAGCTTTTTCTCTCTCTCCCCCTCTCATTTCTCATTTCTCTCCCTCTCTCTTCTCACGCTCTCTCCTCTCTCCCTCTCTCTCCGGCGGCCGACGGGGCGGAGCATGGGCGAGGCGGGGACGGCGCGGGCGAGGCATGGGCGAGGATGGATGAGGATCGAGGCGGTGGAGGCGCGTGGAAGCTCGGCCGTGAGTTCGTGGAACGGCGAGGCTTCAACGGCGTTTTCTTCGTGGATCGGCGTCCACGGTGCGCGTAATCTTCGGTGGAGGTAGGGTGATGGACCCTCAGCCCGTGTACTTCCTTTCCCGCGAGTTTCGTAGGCCGTGGTGAGCCGAGCGGGCTAAACGGGGCGTTTTGGGGCAAAATGTGTGTTTTTGGGGTGTGAGCCGGATCTCCCGTTTTATGGTGTTTTTGGGCGATCCAGGGGTTTAGATGCATGCCTAGGAGCTTGGGGAAGGTTTCCCCTTTTGTTTCCCCTTCACCTGGGGGTGAACGGGGCGTGGCATGGCTTTTCCCGCGGTTTCTACCATTTCCGGGCACGGACTGAGAACGCGCTATACTCCAGTAGCGCGTTCTTGAATGTCGCGCTGCCCCGATAGGGCGCGTTCATCGGAGAAGATGAACAGTTTGGCGGTTCCTGTCGCGCTATAGGGCTATGGCGCGTTCTGGACTGTCGCGCTATGGGAACATAGCGCGACCTTGCTTGTCGCGCTATAGGTTCCTAGCGCGATCTGCGTTGTCGCGCTAGGGTTCCCTAGCGCGTTCCGGCTTGTCGCGCTAGGTGATCCTAGCGCGATCTTACCTGTTGTTTTGTGCTCCCCTTGGGCCGTGTGTGTCTCGGACACCCCGTGGACTTCCGTGACCGTGTCTTTGGGTGTCCAGAGGGTTGGGTTACCTCGATTAACGTGCCCATCGGTTTAAGGGTCCGTGAGACCTTCTGGTGTTCCGATTGTGTTGTGTTGGTCTCCGGTCGACCCGGTTGGGACCCAGTGGTCGACCTCCGGCCTTGTGAGTATCCTGGACACCCCGTGGGTTCTGTGTCCGCGTTTCTGGGGTGTCGGGAGGGACCGTGTTTCCTCGATTAGCGTGCCCATAGGTGTGGTGGGTCCGGGTGACCCCACGTGTTCCGGGCTCTTGTGTTACGCTTGATCGAGTCACCGTGTGTCGGTGTGTGTGCGGTGGGGTCTCCCCCGCATATCGTGGGTTCCTTTGGAAGGCGATTCCCGTGTGGGCCATGTGTTTGGCCTTGGACTGTGAGTCCAGTTGTCCGGCCTGGGGCTGGAGGTTTCCCGCTTGCTTCAAGATGGGAAATCGTCGTGGCGGCTTGCGTGCTGCCTTGGGAATCGTGCTTCTGTGTTTTTCCGTGTGGCCCTTGTGAGTGGCCTTAGTCTCTTGCGTTCCCTTCCCGAGGGAGTGGTCTTGGCGACTTGTGTGTTGTCTCGGTACTTGCGCTACCGTGGTTTTAGACCTAGAGATTGGACTAGATTGACGGCCTTGTGCTGTTGCGTACAACGGTCTTGACCCCGAGTCTTGTGACTCAAGGACCGTTGGGTGTAGTGCGTCTAGAGGACTGCCTAGAGTCCAGTGGCTTAGTGCCACTCGAGTTTTCTCGACTCTCGCGCACGGTGCGTGCGTGGCCGTGGACTGTGAGTCCCGTTTCTTTTCCGACTGTGGTCACCGTGTGACGGGGCCGGTACGTGGGGTGTCCCCCGTACGTCGTCGGACGCAGACGTTGTTTTCCGTTGAGAGTCTACTCCTTCAGTGACCCTCCACTAGTCGTAGCCTACCAGTACGCGTGTGCTGGTCGCACCAGGGAGTGGTGTACGGGCTTACCCTGAGGACGGTTAGACTGGTTTCCGTCGGGCCCCTCGTCGTAGCCAGAGTCCGGCTGCGGGGGAAAACCGGTCAGAGGGCCAGACCTAGGACGCGTGGTCTGTGTGTGCACACGTGGTTGG
Source organism: Amorphophallus konjac (assembly GCA_022559845.1). Classification (NCBI taxonomy): domain Eukaryota; kingdom Viridiplantae; phylum Streptophyta; class Magnoliopsida; order Alismatales; family Araceae; genus Amorphophallus; species Amorphophallus konjac. The sequence continues at coordinate 471,981,715 of CM040121.1, forward strand.
GGACTGTGGACGCACGTCGACGGGCGTGACCCCAGCTAGTCACTTGTTGTGGTTACTTGTACGGTGTTCGCGCCTCGGGTAGGACCTACCACGTCAGGCGGTTCACCTGCGGTGCGGTGTAAGACGTCAGGGGACGCTACCGGCTGTGCTTCTAGTGGGTGGTACTCCTGTCGAGTATGGAGTGTCAGACTGTCAGTCTCTGTGTCTTTGACCTTCGGGTTTTTTGGTCGTGTTGACCGGTGAGTTCGGTTGTTTCATCTTGGCGCGTGTGTGTCGGTTCTGGCGTCGTGAGATTAGTGCTAGTGGCTTTACCGAGGTTGGGTCTTGTTGTGCGGTACCCGCGATCGGATGGTCAGGGTTGCACCTTGGACAGCGTGTCCAGGTCGGCTCTGTCCGAGGGACAGGCCTCTACGGCGTGGTTGCCGTGTGTTCTTACTTCGGTAGGTGGTACTAGCGTGGTTCGGTAGATTCGACTGTGTGATCGAGGTCTGCCTTCTGGCAGTAGGAGTAGCTGTAGTGCCGAGTTTTGACCGGCCACCGGTTCGCTGTTCCTGCTGTAGTCGTAGCTCTCCTTTCCGCTACCGCCGTTGTTTCCGGTTGGGGTTCCGCGGGATCCCTGCTGAGTCTCTGTTTTGGAGACTCATTCCCTGCTTTTCAGGTGTTGCGGTTCTTCCTCGTGGTTCGAGGGTGCGGAGCGGAGGTTCTCTGTTGCCAGCTTGCCGGGCCGAGTGTTCACTTGGCATGTGGTACGCTTTACTGCTTTAGACTGTACTTTCTGTTGGACTGGACTCTGTTGTAGTTGTTTATTTATTTCTGTTATTTGTTGAGTTGTCATGCTTTATTTCCTATTTCTTTGTGCCTCCACACTCCTTTTAGCCCTTCCGAGCCCTCCCGGCTCGTGGGCGGCGGTGCGAGTCTCGGGTTATCGGGCCTTCCCGGTAATCGGATTCTCGGGTCGTCACAAAAGTGGACCCCTGATATTGAAAGGTTGGGGGTTGCGCCGTAGCTGTATATAGTGGTTGTTGGAGGAGAATGCCCCCAATATTGCTAGGGGTTAGCTAGGATGGGGCCACCTGCGAGGAGGCTTTGAATACCTGGCCACTGCCTCTTGACGTCTCGGGTGGGACTTTCGCCTGCTTGGATGCAGACACGTAGATATTCTTCTCATTTAGCTACTTTTTTAGCATCTCGATTTCTTGCTGATATTTTGTAGCATCATCAGTAGAGTAGGGTCATGCATAGAAGGGCTGGGAGTTCTATCTCCCATTTCAGTTGAAGTTTCTTTAGTTGGCATAGGTGGCATACTACCATCATCTTCAGTCGTGACTACATTAGCAGTCACGGCCGCTACAGTCTCATTCAGACTTGTTTCCTCAACGAGGGTCTATAACATCTCGTTTGCTGCTTTCCTTCTTCTTGTGAGAGGACCCGACCTCTCAGCAAGCCAGACCACTTCTTCGTGTTCTATGGGCAAAGCCCCATAGCGGTTGGCCACTCCGGCTATATTGCAGGTATAGACATGGAATTGCCCATCTCTTTGTTTCACCCTTCTAGTTGATCGACCAGGGAAGGTTAATCTTTCAAACACCAAAATTTTCAGTGTGGTCTTTTCATAGAGGGGAGGCCCATAGCAACCTGACCCCAGATCTTCTATCTCTTCTGGGTCGGTTTGGCATTCCCGACCCTCTTCCGCAGTGTTCACAACCTCGAGCAGTCGTTGCCTTCCTAGGGAGGCTCTCCCAAGGCCGCGGAAATATCCCCACATAGTCTGGGTGATATCATCTCATTCTTTGGCGGGGGGACTCATGGGTGGTGGTGTCACGCCCCGATGCGAAAAATCAGGATGCAACAGTTATAACATTCATGTCAATCAAAGCATACATTGCCACAAGAGACCATACACCAAGGCCAAAAATTAAAAAATACAATTAATAAAACTTTATTGATAATAAAGATGAAGTGTACTTATTACAACTGACATCTCGTGGACATTACTAACACTTACATCAACAGACACAACGAAAAAGAGAACAAGAACATAAGTCCTACTATGACTCAAGACATAACTACATGACTCAAAAGAAAGACACGACCAACGCTAACTGGCTCGCTCCTACCATCACTCTTGCCCCCCATCAGTTTGAGTCTCCTCATCTGAGCTACCTGAAAAGGTGGGAAAACTGAGTGAGCGAGAGCTCAGTAGGATTTTATATCTCTATCATCATGCATAGTTTAAGTGATTAATCATTTCATCATGTATGGCAGTGCGATAAAAGAATCAAAAAAAATATGCGATAAATGGCAGATAAGAGCAGGAAAAGATAGATGGCAATTAAGAATAAGTGCAAGTATAACGAGAATTTTCCATGATGGTTTAAGTAAAGTTTCCATGTTAATTGGCCATGTCAAGGACGCACGTCATGTCACGCAAGAATTTCAAGTAGTTGAGTGAAGTAGAATGTCATAGATTAACACGCTAGTCATGCACTGCGGTGCAATGCCACACCTTGTCATTACAAACTCCCCGGGGCACAAGTACTTTCGGGCGCTCCTCTCAGGACCATACCGGGCCCTTATGATGCATTGGCACTGAAGGGTTTGGATCATATATCCCAATCTAGACATTCACTTATATAAATGGCCAAGAGTTCCAAGGTTAAATCATGTAATCAAGGCATTTCCATGTAGGAGTATAGATTTCTTAATGAAGTTCAAACAACAAGCTCTCCATCGATGGAATGAGTCATTCATGAAAAATGACTTTAAGAGGGCTTAATGGAGTATCATTCCAATAATTGACCTAGAATAGGGTTGAAAATAGAGGTATGGCAGTCCTACAAGGTTGGATATAATAATCATGAAAAATAAAAGATTTCAGGTTGCTGAGAGAAGAAACGGTCTAGTCATGGACCGCCACTGGAAAGAGACGGTCACAGGGAGACCACTTCCAGTAGGGCTAGACCGGACCGGCTAACAGAGTCTGGCAAAAAGGCTCAGAGAGGAAAAAATGGTTTAGTCAAGATTGCAACCCACTAATTGGCGGTGTAGGAAGGATAGTTTTTCGCATTTGACAGGATTTTGACAGAATTTCAGCAAAACTTTGACAAGGCCTTGCTCTGCCAAAAATTGACTTTCAATGGGTTCAGGACTTGGTGGTACAACCTGCTCGGCGTCCTAGTGAGAATCCCAGGCTCGCGGAGTCTTACGGAGGCCTCGGAACATGAACACCTAGTCTGGCGGAAGGAATATCCGACGGAGAGGCATTCGATGCCCAAGAGTTGGAGGCTTGTAAATCCACGGAAAACGAGTGTAGCGGTAGGTCGGGACCACCAGAGTGGCACGACCCTAAATTAACTTGAAAAAAATAAAAACTATAAGCAACAATTGAAGGTAAATACCAAAGATTTTACAAGTTAAACCATGATTTGACCATTTATTTATTCCCTTTCTTCAACATTAGAAAAATAAGAAAAAAATGATAGAAATTTGAACTTGACAATTTCAAAACCTAAACAGTCACGTTTATAGTGTTTTAAGCCTCAACAGTGAGCAATATGACAGCTTAACCTTAACCTAAAATTTAGGAAACTAGTAGAGTTTATGCTGGTAAACAGGGGAAAACGGTCTTCTTTAGACTGCAAAAGGGTCACCAGATGGTCTCAGGAAGACTACCGAGGTAGTTATATATATATAATATATATTTTTATTTTTGAAATTTAGGAAGGGGGAAAACGGTCTATCGCGCGACCGTTTCATGGTCAAGCGGTCCCTGGTAGGATCGTTTATTACCACCGAGATCTACCGATGGCGAATCCCGATAGACCTTGATTAAAACAGCGATGTCGTGCAATAGAATGAACGAAATTTAGGCAAAAGGTACCGTTGGAAAGAGCATTCAATGGTGAATAAGATAGCATGCTTTGATTTAAGTTTAAACTAATTTAAACTAATGTAAGATGAACTGAAAGGGGAAAGTAACCCCTCGGGTATACCTCCGAGTAAACTAAGAAATCCGATCGACATGGTTCATCAAAATTAGGCAAAATAGCATCAAAAGAAAGAGAATAGATAGAGCAACACGTTGGTATATTCAATTAGTGGTTCATCCTGAGAGAAATCTACCTTTAATCACCGAAAGGAGGAAGAGAAAAAGAGGTCGTCGAAACCCTAATTGAACCGCTCCTCAAATGCCAAAATTCACCCAAGTCCGGCCACGATCGACCACGCCGCCGGCAAAGCGATCAAATGAGAGTCGCCAGAGTTCGAAGCCCTCTATTTATAGAGCCTATGCGTAATTCTAGAGATCGAATATAGCTATAGAGTCCAAAGAGGGGAAACGGTGAAAAACTCGGGTTGATCAAATCTGCCGCCGCCGCGCCAAATCGAAGGGTCTAGGGTTAGGGTTTTTGAAGAGGAATTGGTCAACAAGGGTTGAGGTGGGGCTTGGCTTCGATTAGAGCCAATTAGGGTGAGAATTAAGGTCTAATTTAGGTAATTTAGGCTGTTCATATAAAGCTATGATTTTTAGCATATATTTTAAAATTGGGCCTAATCTAATTCTATTTTGGCTCCAATTCTTAAGACAAAGTTGTTGGAAATAACGTTTTACACAGGATACATATTTTTCTTATATTTTTTATTAAAATTTTGAAATCTGAACTAAGAAAATAATTAAATAATATATTGATATTTAGTATTAAAAATTCAGGATGTTACACCCTCCCCCACTTTAAGGAATTTGGTCCTCCAAAGTCATCGAATATGACTAATGAATACCAACCTTAGAACAAATCGGGATACAAGTTTCTAATCGCTTCTTCGGATTCCCACGTGGCTTCTTCAGTTCCACGCCGACTCCATTGGATCTTAACCATCGGAATAGATCGATTCCTTAGTTACTGATGTTTGAAGTCCAAAATCTTGACAGGCTTCTCTTCGTAGGATAAATCCTCCTTCAGTTCTAAGTCTATATGTTGGATGATATGCGAAGGGTCGTAAACATACTTCTGCAACATAGACACGTGAAAAATATTATGAATACTCGATAATTGTGGTGGTAATGCCAGCCTATAGGCAACTTCGCCTACCCTCTCCAAGATTTCAAACGGCCCAACAAACCTCGAGCTCAACTTGCCTCGGATTCTAAATCTTTGAATTCCTCTTGAAGGTAAAACTTTCAGAAACACATGCTCACAAACCTGAAACTCTAAATCCCTTCTTCTGTTATCAACATAACTCTTCTGTTGGGACTGAGCAATCTTCAAACGGTTTCTAATGACTTGAATATTCTTGGATGACTCTGAAACAAGATCTAGTTCGAGCCATTGCATCTCTCCGATCTCTTCCCAACAAAGAGGGGATCTACAGCTTCTGCCATACAAGGCCTCAAATGGTGCCATCTAAATGCTGGACTGGTAACTGTTGTTGTAGGCAAATTCGATCAAAGGTAAATGTTCATGCCGACTACCTCCAAAGTCGATCATGCAAGCCCTCAACATGTCTTTAATAATCTGATTAGTCCTCTCAGTCTGCCGGTCAGTCTGAGGGTGAAACGCAGTTCTAAAGTTCAAACGAGTTCCCAATGATGCTTGCAAACCTTTCCAAAAATGAGAGGTAAACTTGGGATCTCTGTCAAATATAATGGATACAGGGACTCCATGCAACCTCACTATTTCCTTCATATATAGGGCAGCCAAAACATCCACAGTCCACTTAGATTTAATAGGCAAAAAGTGCACAGATTTAGTCAAATGATCAACAATCACCCAAATTGCATCAAAACTGCTACGAGTTCTAGGTAAGCCCATGATAAAATCCATGCCGACACTCTCCCACTTCCATTGTGGTATTTCGAGAGGTTTTAACTTTCCAGCATGCCTAAAATGTTCGGCCTTGACTTGCTGACATACTAAACATCTGCTTATGAATTCGGCCACTTCTCTCTTCATGTTCGGCCACCAAAAGGTCCTCTTCAAATCTCGATAAATCTTTATAGCTCCTGGATGAATGGTGTACTTGGACCTATGGGCTTCCTCGAGAATCTTTTTCTTCACTTCCGCAGAATCAGGGACACAAGTTCTACCACAGAACAACAATCTATCATCATCGGCCAATACAAAGTCTGGTCGACTAGCCATCTGCTCTTTAATTACCACTAGCAACGGGTCATTAACCTGCAGTTGCTTAATCTCTGCCAGCAACTCTGAATGAAGTTGGACATGAGCAATCATAACCCGATCTTCCTTCTCTGTGACATTAAGATCTAAGCTTACAAACTACGCTAACAACTTCCATTCCTAAAGCATCAAACTTGCTAATCTAGCCATTGGCTTCCTACTCAAAGCATCTGCCACAACATTCCCCTTTTCAGGATGATACTCAATAGAGAAGTCGAAATTTTTTAAGTATTCGAGCCACCTTCTCTGCCTCATATTCAGCTCCTTCTGAGAGAATAAATCTTTTAGGCTCTTATGATCAGAGTACACTGTGAAAGTTTCCCTATATAGGTAATATCTCCAAATCTTCAAAGTAAACACAACTGCTGCTAGCTCCAGGTCATGAACAGGGTAATTCTCTTCGTGCTTCTTTAGTTGTCTGGAAGAATAAGCTATCACTTTCCCTCATTGCATCAACACACAACCTAAGCCAATTCCTGAAGCATCGGTATGTACTTCAAAACATCCTTCTCTGGATGGCAAATCCAACACTGGGACAGTGGTCAAGCACTCTTTTAAAGTTTGGAAACTTTTCTCACAATCTTCCAACCACTCGAATCGATTCTCCTTACGAGTTAATCGAGTCAAGGGTATTGCAATCTTGGAGAAATCCTTAATGAATCTCCGATAGTAACCTGCTAGGCCTAAGAAACTCCTGATCTCAGTTGCATTTACAGGCCTTTCCCAATTACGCACTGCCTCCACTTTAGAAGGGTCTACCGAAATTCCATCTTTGGAAATAATATGTCCTAGAAAAGACACTTCTTGCAGCGAAAACTCACACTTACTGAACTTGGCGTATAACTGACGATCCCTTAGTATCTGCAACGCCATCTTCAAGTGCTCCTCATGCTCCTCCTTGCTCTTGGAGTATATAAGAATATCATTAATAAATACCACAACCCATTGATCTAAGTAAGGTCGGAACACACTGTTCATAAGCTGCATGAAAGTTGTAGGAGCATTCGTTAGTCCAAATGGCATTACAACAAATTCAAAATGCCCATAACTGCTACGGAATGCCATCTTATAAATATTCTCATCCTTAATCCTTAACTGGTGATACCCCGATTGAGATCGATTTTTAAGAAATACTGGGCTCCAGATATCTGATCAAATAGCTCATCGATCCTCGGCAACGGGTACTTGTTCTTAACGGTGAGCTGGTTCAACTGGCGATAATCAATACATAGTCTCAAAGAACCATCCTTCTTTCTTACGAAAAGTATAGGGGCATTCCATGGGGATGTACTCGGATGAATAAACTCTTTTTCTAGCAATTCTAGCAATTGTTCCTTCAATTCCTTTAACTCAGCAGGGGACATACGATACGGAGCTTTTGAAACGGGTGAAGCGCCAGGAATTAAATCAATAAAGAAAATCACCTCCCTCTCAGGAGGAAGACCTGGCAATTCTTCAGGAAATACTTCCGGAAAGTCTCGAACAACCGAGATGTCCTTCAGTTCCACTTCCTTCTTATCGGCCAAAGAGACCAAGGCCAAGAATGCCTAACACCCCCTCCTTAACAACTTGTTTGCTCAGAGTTCCGGAATAAGTGGAACGGACCTAGATTGCCTAGAGCCAGAAAAGAAAAGCTAAGGGCGTCCTGGGAAAGATACTACTCCTGATTTATAATGAACACTAGCTCCATGTCTAGCTAACCAATTCGCTCCTAGAATCACATCATAATCTTTCATCTTCATGCATACCAAATCTGCAGATAAGTTACAATCATTAATCAAAACTTCACGAGAGGGGTAATAATATTTAATCTCTGACCTCGAACCAATAGGGGTTGATATCACAAGATGGGAATCCAACAATATCGGTTTCACAGATATAAGTCTTAGCAAATTTTTGAGATATAAATGAATGAGTAGCTCCCGTGTCGAAAAGTACAAAAGCTGGCTTGGAAAGAATAGTAAGGGTACCTTCGACAATACCTCCTTCCTCGGTAGCCTCGGTTTCAGTCTCTGCATCTTGGAGGGCTTGGAGCTTGCCCTGCCGCCTGTGACTTCCATGCGGCTTGTCAGGTGTTGCCTGCTCATTAATAAGGGGACACTCAGGGATTCGATGGTCCCTGCTACCACATCTTAAACAAGCATCCAACTTGCGCCAACATTATTCCATCTTGTGACTCGGGAGGTCACAGTACCTGCAGACTGCTTTGGATGGAGCAGTCGATCCGACCCTCTTATCACCTTCCTTTGGTTTCTTGTCTTTCGAATAACTCGGTCCGCTATTGGTCCTCTTCTTGCCATTTGTGGGTTTAAAATTCCCGGAGCTGGTAGTCTGCTCCCTCTTCTTGTCTCGACCTCTTATCTGGTCCGTCATCTCCATCGTGTCTTCGAGAACTTGGGCCTTTCTCACAATCTCAACATAAGTGTGGATCTCCAAAAGTGCCAACTCGTTAATATACTGAAGCTTCAATCCTTTCAAAAATCATTTGGCCTTCATCCTCTCTGTAGATGCCAAGTGTTGCGCATAGCGGGATAATCTGGCGAACTGTGCCTCACACTCAGCAACAGATAAGTTCCTTTGTTTCAGTGAAGCGAACTCCGCCGCCTTCTTTTCCTGCACACAATCTGAGAAATATTTGTTGTTAAAATGCTCCTTAGACTCATCCCACGTCACATGCCTATTACCGAGCGTGGCTTCTACCGCTTCCCACCAAGTACGTGCATCGCGCTCCAGCTGAAAAGTCACCAAAAGGACTCGATCCTGGTCACCACACTGCATAACTCTAAAGATACGCTCAATCTCTTTTAGCCAGTGCTCTGCCTCATCGGGATCTGTGGTACCGCCAAAATGCGGGGGATTCAAGCCATAAAAGTTCTGGTGGAGATCACCGGCTCCATGATGCGCGCCTCCTTGCGCCACCTGCTGTAAGGCCTGGGACAGGCCCTGAACCGTGCGTTGCATGTCTTGCCACTACGCGCGCTCCGCTGCCATCGCGAGAAATTCCTACAACGTAAAGAGAATTAATTAAGAACGTTCTACCGGATTCACTTTCTTAGAGTTAGTTAATTAACTTAACTCGAGTCTCTACCCCATCTCACCTGGTCAGATTTCAGACTTTACTAATGTCACGGGTTCTATCACACTTCTTGAAACCTAGGGTCTAAAGAAAACCTAGGCTTTGATACCACAAAAACTATCACGTCCCGATGCAAAAAATTGGGGTGCAGTAGTTATAACATTCATGTCAATCAAAGCATACATTGCCACAAGAGACCATACACCAAGGCCAAAAATTAAAAAATACAATTAATAAAACTTTATTGATAATAAAGATGAAGTGTACTTATTACAACTGACATCTCGTGGACTTTACTAACACTTACATCAACAGACACAACGAAAAAGAGAACAAGAACATAAGTCCTACTATGACTCAAGACATAACTACATGACTCTAAAGAAAGACACGACCAACGCTAACTGGCTCGCTCCTGCCATCACTCTTGCCCGAGCCCATCAGTTTGAGTCTCCTCATCCGAGCTACATGAAAAGGTGGGAAAACTGAGTGAGCGAGAGCTCAGTAGGATTTTATATCTCTATCATCAGGCATAGTTTAAGTGATTAATCATTTCATCATGTATGGCAATGCGATAAAAGAATCAAAAAAATTATGTGATAAATGACAGATAAGAGCAGGAAAAGATAGATGGCAATTAAGAATATGTGCAAGTATAACGAGAATTTTCCACGAGGTTTCAAGTAAAGTTTCCATGTAAATTGGCCATGTCAAGCACGCACGTCATGTCACGCAAGAATTTCAAGTAGTTGAGTGAAGTAGAATGTCATAGATTAACACGCTAGTCATGCACTACGGTGCAATGTCACACCTTGTCATTACAAACTCCCCGGGACACAAGAACTTTTGGGCGCTCCTCCCAGGACCAGACCGGGCCCTTATGATGTGTTGGAACTGAAGGGTTTGGATCATACATCCCAATCTAGACATTCACTTATATAAATGGCCAAGAGTTCCAAGGTTAAATCATGTAATCAAGGCATTTCCATGTAGGAGTATAGATTTCTTAATGAAGTTCAAACAACAAGCTCTCCATCAATGGAATGAGTCATTCATGAAAAATGGCTTTAAGAGGGCTTAATGGAATATCATTCCAATAATTGACCTCGAATTGGGTCGAAAATCAAGGTATGGCAGTCCTACAAGGCTGGATATAATAATCATGAAAAACAAAAGATTTCAAGTTGATGAGAGAAGAAACGGTCTAGTCATGGACCGCCACTGGAAAGAGACGGTCACAAGAAGACCGCTTCCAGTAGGGCTAGACCAGACCGGCTAACAGAGTCTGGCCAAAAGGCTCAGAGTGGAAGAAACGGTCTAGTCAAGACCGCAACCCACTAATTGGCGATCTAGGAAGGACCGTTTTTCACATTTGACAGGATTTTGACAGAATTTCAGCAGAACTTTGACAAGGCCTTGTTCTGCCAAAAATTGACTTTCAATGGGTTCAGGACTTGGTGGTACAACCTGCTCGACGTCCTAGTGGGAATCCCAGGCTCGCGGAGTCTTACGGTGGTCTCGGAACATGAACACCTAGTCCCGCGGAAGGAATATCCGACGGAGAGGCATTCGATGCCCAAGAGTTGGAGGCTTGTAAATAGGCCAATCAACGGAGCAGATACGAAGCGAATATATGACTACACGTATCTGCGCCGTTTTAAAATTCGAATTATCTTATTTTGATCCACTACGATTTGAATTCAGATACGAAGCGAATATATGACTATCTGTATCCGCTCCGTTTTAAAATTCGAATTATCCGATTCAAATTCAAAAGTATATAAATATAATTATAAAATATTAAAAGTGTATAAAATATAACTATAAAATGTCAAAAATATATATAATAAACTCTAAATTAAAATACAACTATAAAATGTCTAAATTTATGTATAATATTATTTATTTTATAATATATTATTTAAAAATATGTATTATATGATATATAATATTACAGACAAATATTTTTAGAAGCGAATATTATAATTTCCGTATCCGCTCTGATTCAAATTTGGATATTATCCGTATCCGAAAAAATGAATATGAATTCAAATTTTATCCGTTAATACGGATTCGAATTCGAAGCGGATCCGGATAATATCTGAATCCGTTGACAGGCCTACTTGTAAATCCACAGAAAACGAGTGTAGCGGTAGGTCAGAACAACCGGAGTGGCACGACCCTAAATCAACTTGAAAAAAAAATAACAACTATATACAACAATTGAAGGTAAATACCAAAGATTTTACAAGTTAAACCATGATTTGACCATTTATTTATTCCCTTTCTTCAACATTAGAAAAATAAGTAAAAATGATAGAAATTTAAACTTGACAATTTCAAAACCTAAACAGTCACGTTTACAGTGTTTTAAGCCACAACAGTGAGCAATATGACAGCTTAACCTTAACATAAAATTTAGGAAAACTAGTCGAGTTTATGCTGGTAAACAGGGGAAAACGGTCTTCTTTAGACCACAAAAGGGTCACCAGACGGTCTCAGGAAGACCGCCAGGGTAGTTATATATATATAATATATATTTTTATTTTTGAAATTTAGGAAGGGGGAAAACGGTCTATCGCGCGACCGTTTCATGGTCAAGCGGTTCCTAGTAGGACCGTTTATTACCACCGAGATCCACCGACGGCGAATCCCAATATACCTTGATTAAAATAGCGATGTCGTGCAATAGAATGAACGAAATTTAGGTAAAAAGGTACCGTTGGAAAGAGCATTCAAAGTTGAATAAGATAACATACTTTGATTTAAGTTTAAACTAAGTTAAACTAATGTAAGATGAACTGAAAGGGGAAAGTAACCCTTCGGGTATACCTCCGAGTAAACTAAGAAATTCGATCGACATGGTTCATCAAAATTAGGCAAAATAGCATCAAAAGAAAGAGAACAGAGAGAGGAACATGCTGGTATATTCAATTAGTGGTTCAGCCTGAGAGAAACCTACCTTTAATCACCGAAAGGAGGAAGAGAATAAGAGGTCGCTGAAACCATAATTGAACTGCTCCTCAAACGCCAAAATTCACCCAAGTCCGGCCATGATCGACCACGCCGCCAGCCAAGCGATCAAATGAGAGTCGCCAGAGTTCGAAGCCCTCTATTTGTAGAGCCTATGCGTAATTCTAGAGATCAAATATAGCTATAGAGTCCAAAGAGGGGAAAATGGTGAAAAACTCGGGTTGATCAAATCTGCCGCCGCCGCGCCAAATCGAAGGGTCTAGGGTTAGGGTTTTCGAAGAGGAATCGGTCAACAAGGGTTGAGATGGGGCTTGGCTTCGATTAGAGCCCATTAGGGCGAGAATTAAGGTCTAATTTAGGTAATTTAGGCTGTTCATATAAAGCTATGATTTTTAGCATATATTTTAAAATTGGGCCTAATCTAATTCTATTTTGGGTCCAATTCTTAAGACAAAGTTGTTGGAAATAACGTTTTACACAGGATACATATTTTTAGATATTTTTTATTAAAATTTTGAAATCTGAACTAAGAAAATAATTAAATAATATAGTGATATTTAGTATTAAAAATTCAGGATGCTACAGGTGGCACCCTCTTACAAACTGGGGGCCCACAGGCGAGCCATCCCAATCTGGTCATCCTACAATAATTCTTATCATATGAACACATATTCGCCTGCCTTACACAAGCTTGAAAAGTCAACTTGTGAGACGTCCACACTGGCATTTCGATCTTCTTCTCCTTCTCCATCTTCCCTCTTCTGGGCCAGTCAGCCCTGATAGGTCCTAGTTGAGTTGGTGCTGAGGACCAAATATGTTTGGGCACCTAGACTTGTTTAAATTTGGTTGGCTTTGGGGCCAACCTACTCCTTGGTTCGGACACAGTACGATCCATTTTGTCTCGAGCCAACACCTGGAAAGAATTATGCACTTGTACCATCGGCACAACTCTGTCTGGTATCAAATTGGCCTGATGACCATTCAGGAACACTCGGACTCCTCTGACCAGCATGGACTTGCCCAAAATGGACAACTTCCTGGAGAGTGCCGGCATTATTTCTTGTGGTTCCTCTCTTGGTAGCAGTGCCCCCCTGTTGGTCGAGGCGGCGTGAGAATCCATGTGGTGGACATAGCAACCCACCAGCTTGACCTTCTCCAGCGGAGCCCCCACAGCGTCAGGGGCCACAGGCTTCGTCTCCCGAGCGTACAGGAGCTCAACGAATGCTACCCCCAAGAAGTTGGGGAAACCAACGACGGGAGGGAAGTCGTCGAACCTAGTCGGCACTGCCAAATAACCATACTTGGCGTGGACATTAATAATGAGCGATCCAAAAGTAATAGCCATTGAAATTATCATGGTGCAACCTGCAATTCAAACTAGATAGTTGGAGTCTTAGGAAGAGGCCGTAGGGCCCTTGGTCCTGGCGAAGAGATGAAGGGAGGTTCGGTCCCACCGGGCGTGCCAGACTTGTGGGGACATTTTTTATCATATTTATTTATCTATTTATCTTTGTTCATTTGTTTTATTTTAGTTTATTTAGCGCGTAGGCGTGCCAGTCACAAGGTGACAGTTTATTCAGACTCCGAGAATCGAGGTGGCTCGGAGTCACTAGTGCGCGCGCCACCTGACTAATCAGACGATAATGGGTAGCGTGTTGGGACCAACCCACCGTGCCATAAAGGCCACGACGTTAATTATATCTCTCGGGGGGAGAAAACCCTTGATTAATCACCAGGAAGAAGGGCCCTATAGCCTAGAATTGAACTATTAAACTAAAAGAAACGAACGAAAAGTCATTACAGCGAGACACCCCATGCGGAAGGCGAAAGTGCTCAAACCGTATTATTCAACTGCTATACATTTTTCTTTTTTTTATTGGAAACCATTCCGAGTAAGGGACGAGTAAGGTTAGAGAGAAATTCTTCGGGCAAATGTCTGCCGAGAATGTGGCATAATTTAATATTCAGAGGACGAAGAGGCAGATAGGAACGGATCAAATCCGAAAAAATTTTGATCTGTAGCAAGGTCGGATTCCGATCACGATAGAGGAAAGAACCCCAAGGGACCCGACCCTGACTTGCAATAGGCACTGTCAATGTTCCCTCGTTATTTCGGTCGTCATTACCTATCCACCTAAATTTCTTTGGTTATTACTATATATTTCTTTTGAGTTTTTATTTTGTTCTCATTATTATATTTTTTCTTTGATTGTGGTTATTCATCTCTCGTCTATTTAATGGTGGGATTTCTAGTGAAATTTCGACAGCATCTCCCCTAGACCGGGGCATTTTAGGATGAGCGAAATGGGTACACATTCACGGAGGTCCAAGATGGTCCGTTAATTACATAGATTCGCACAAAAGCGACAACATCCACAATTGCCCCCGGGCCGTACGGGTCACGGATGGAAGGAAGGAATGAATGAATAATGAGGGTGCCGGCTTATATTAAGGTGGGGCTGATGCATGGCCCGTAACGAGCGAAAACAAGGGTGAACAAAGGAGGGCGTTAGGTACCGTCAATTGACAAAGGAATAGGCAGAGAAGGGGGCTGCCGTATGGCATATATAGGGGCTGCTCAATCAGCTAGTAGAGGCTATCGGTTCAGTCGTATAGAGGCTACCGGATTACCTACGTGGGGGCAGCCGGATCACGTTGAGGGCCACCGATTAGTGTATATGAAGGCTGCCGATTCATCTGCTTAAATGAGAAATAGAGTGCAAGAACACCCCATCGGGTGTGGTGGTGTGAAGCCAGCGAGAGAGTCAATTTGGTAGATAATAGGACCTAGGTTCCGAGAACAATGATCTCAATCAGACAATCTCCAAGGGTTGAGGCCTGAGGTCGTATCCATGGTACTGGATAAAATCCGAGTATAAACCCTTTTAGAGACACATTCGTTTTCTCTCAAGTCATCCCTTGTGTCTACATCCTTCCAACAGATGATCACGGTAGACAACGAGAGAGAGGATGATGATAAGGGGAAAAGAACAACGGGGAAGTGGACATGCCAGGGGCACATGCGGTGCAAACGTAAACCACGTGGGGGGAGGGGGAGAATCTATTTCATTCATTCACAACAAGAAAACAAATGAAGCCAGAAACAAGGAATACATAATGGAAACAAAGAAAATGGGAAAATCATTTCGTTCATCCACGTGAAATACATTTCATTCATCCACCGCATTGAAGCAACGGAAGTTAAAAAAAGAAAAGAAGAGGATACATCAAGGGATAGATAAAACATAAAAATATAAGGCCCCGGGGAGAAGAAGCAGAGCATTGGCTCCTTCTCCCCCCAAACCTCACCTCTCTTCTCTATTCCTCCCTCTCTCCTTCCTTTTTCTTCTTTTCTCTCTTCCTGTTTGCACAACAGTATCACTTTGCGGGAAGGCTCTCTCTACTCCCTGATCTCTTGAGGCTCTTACCGGACACGACGTATTCAGGGACTTTGCCTTGGCTTCTTCATCTGTGATCTCCTTTCTCCACTGCAACCCCTCCCCTTTATATAGGGGTGAAGGAGGTCACAGGCTACCGGCACGAAGCTGTCGGATGGGGTTTTAGGGTGCTACCGGTTCAGCCTGTGCACTGTCGGATCAGGGGCTACCTGATCGGGGGGTGCATTGCTATTTTAACGGAGTCGTGGCTGCCGTTTCGCGTTGCTGGATGAGAGGGGCATGGTTGCCATTTCAACGGCTTGAACGCTACTATTTTGATGCTTGAGGGGCTGCCGATCGAGCTTTTATCGCGCTGCCGGTTCAGCACTTGATGTGATGTCGGTTCAACGCCAAGTATGCTGTTGGATAGGGTGATTAGAGCTACCAGTAGAAGCCTCATGAGGGGCTACCGGTTGTTGGCACTCAAAATATCACTTGCGGTGATCAAGTCTCGAAGACGAATGACACGGCCTACCGAAGCACAGAAACCGATAGATATCAACATATCAAAGCCCTCTCGAGCTGTCAGAGCTTCAGGTCACCCTGTATGAACACCGGGACTTTCACTCAGGAGAGTCGAGATGAATTCACAACCAACCGGTAGTGCGACCAAGCCTGCCCAATGAACCGGCATTGACCCCGTTGTGTCGCATAAACTACACCCGTTGCCCGACAAAGGACGACGGTCCGCCCGGTGGCCCGTCACCTCATGAAAGACTCTCCTGAGATTGAAGGACTCCCTTGGCTCTTTAGAACAGAGGACCGAGGGCACTGTCGGTGGAAGATCTCGGCTACTCGGCACGAGTACAGCTTCTCGCCAAATTGGGCCCAGTAGCAGCCGAATGATCACCCCACCTGGGCGGAACTATCTCGGGTGTTATCCCACCCTCGAAGAAGCTTTAAGCACAAGCCAGACCGAGCCAGCAGCACGGATCATAGTACGGAAAGCCGTGTCAGTGGAAAAACCGCGTGTTCAAACAAAAGACATTCGAGGCTCCGAGGAGGGCCATACGGCGTCCTGAGAGCTTCGACGAGGCATCCCGTCGAGGTTTCGAAGAACTGTGGCAAGATGAATGTTCACGGCGATTCCTGGAACCATCCTCGGACTCACCGGCTAGCCCGTGACAAGCAGGAGATGCCACTACGACGCGCCATAAACCGGCGCGCCCCCTTATCCGGTGCCCTCTTATTTCGGAGCACAAAAGCTTCATACTGCCCCTCTCCCCGACGCGCCATTCCCACGCCGGATTAAGCCCCGAATGTTCCCTACATAAAAAGGCCATTCGAAATAGGAGATAGAGGGATAGAAGAAAAAAAGGGGCAAGGGGAGTTCGACTTGAGAAGAATAGGAAAAGAAAAGGGGAGAGGGTCTGAGAGCCAATTGACTTCAAGGGAGAGAGGGTTTCTTGCGAGTGAAGCAGGGTCTCTCTGAGCGCCCTTCGCCGCCGTCTTCCCTCCTCTGCCTGAAGCCTTCTGGAGTCGGAGAAGAAGGAGGAGCCCGACACTCTGTTCTTAGGACAGGTGGGTCGTCTGCATTTCCCGTCTGTCCTCCAACTATTTTCCTCTCAATCGAATGTAAGCGAGAGGGGGGATGGCGATAATATGAGCCAACCTCCCCCCCCCCCCCTTCTTCGCCATCCTTCCTTTTTTTTTTGCTCTTCTGTGAGCTTCTCTGTAAGTAGAACGGTGGTCGTGCCGCGATGCCGGCACCGAACTCGTGACATATGTGTAGCTTCCTTCGCCGATGGGATGATGGAATGTGTATATGAACATATTAGTGGATTGAATGCGCAACGCCTTGTTCTCTTCTTCCACTGCTATTTCATTCGGTAGACATATATATTAGTGTCTTCTCGTGTATAGCTTTACGATTCCGATTTCCCCGATTCCGAACATGCCCTGGGATGCCATGGGCTACAAAGATAACCCCTCCCTGGGTCCTCCGCGCATGTGCCTGTGCACACGCTTTTCCTTGTTTTGATACGAGATCCAACCTTGACCTTCCTCCCTCTTCGCATTTCTCCGTTGCTCAGAGGAGGTAGGTGCTTCTTCTGGAATAGTGGAGTCCGCCTCGTGACTACTGCGTTCCAGCCATTCGTGTATATGCGCATGTAGATAAATCGTTCCCGTTATAGATATCAATTGCCTCTCTCTCCGTGGCTGCTGTTTGCATTCTCTCATGTGGATGGCAACCCAGTCTCGCGAGCACTAATATCTTAACCCTGTAACGGGTAGGCTATCAATACCGAGAAGCCTCACTTCATTTGTGGTTTATGGCCACTAACCCATTCGAGTCCTGTTGGTTTCGTCTGAGTCACCCGGGGAGGGGGATATACCCTACCGTTTTACAGAGTCGCCAGTCGGTCAAGGGAGCTCCACTTCTGAGTGATGGATGCTTCCCACGGGCCGAAAGGCTGATAACAACAGGGGCTTCAGCCCAACAATGTTAAACCCACAGTCTCCCAGGATTCTGTGGTGGCTAAGGGACGAACACCCTAGTAGGCTTGTCCTCGGGGCCTCTCTCCCTAATGCTCTCTTGCTAGTGGATGCAGTGCACGATGTAGGTCGCCCACCCCTCGTAGGCCAATCCTCGGGGTGTTGCTTCCGTAAATAGCTGCCTCATCCCTCTGTTTTCACCCACGGAGCTATGGTGCCCCTCGCAGGCTTATCCTGGGGGTATCCTGTCCGATTGGGGTTTTGCTGGCTGCCACCATGCAGACCGGCTGTTTAAGGGCTTACTCCACAAGTGGGTATGACCTCGTTTCTCCCCTGCAATCCTTGAGGGACGGGGGAGATGCTACCCAATTTTTGGCAGAATCTTTTTTAGATTATAGGATCCCTTACATAAAATGGCTTCAATAAAACATTGGTTCCGAGGTTAAGGACCCTAGTGCTCGAGTATGAACCTCGCACTAGCTCATAACTTCGCCCCTGGGGCTCTGGACTCCAATTAAACGAACAATCACCCTAATTAACTTCAAAACTCATAACAGAGTCCTAATAAACTTAAATTATTTCAAAATTCATCAAAAATCAGCTAAAATGGCGCGACCCTAATCTGGCGCGCCTTAATACGGCGCAATACCCCCCGCGCCAGAATAACGCTACACTCATAAAAATTTATTTTCAAGTGGTACGTTCCCGGCGCGCCCCAAGCCCATCGCGCCGGATTAGCAACTCTTCTGGCCGCGCCGTATTAGAACCATTTACCTACGCTTGGCCACGCCGGGGAAGTCTATCCCTACGCGTGGTTGCGCCGATTTTGAAGCATTGTAATGTTCTAATCACTCACTCCCCGTCGGAGCGATCCTCGTCTCCCGCGGTTGAAATTAATGACCCTAATCAATAATAAATTGAATAAGAAAGGGCTGTTCAAGTTCGGATCATATTACTATCATGTCTTTACTACCATGTCCGTTAGCGTTTCGCTTTCGTTATCATGTTTGTGTTATCATTTTCGTTCCTCCTTAGGGGAGGCTAATAAGCCGACTGATCACTGATCATTATTATAATTCCGCTGTCATGCTTAGCGTAACCATGAATATCATGTATGCATGCCTGTATGGACCCTCGGGTACATTAAATGGCACTGGCGGAAGTCCGGGTTACGCCCGATCGGAAGTCTTTGCTATGCGCGATGGTGGTCTTCGGAACTACGTCCTCCGCAACATATCAAGGGTCTCTGACTTAACAAACCATGCCTCTCTTGCATGATAGATAGAAGCATCTCATGTGACCCTGTCACGTTCGTATATTTGCATCCTTTATTTCGGCCTTGACAGCCCATTATCTCGATAATTAATCAAAGGTTTTCTCTCCTTGTGGGGGATGTAATTAACGCCACAGCCTTTATGGTGTGGCGGACTGCTGGTCCCAACCGAATCTCACTCTCGCCCGACACGGGTCAGAATTAGCGCATAATAAACTCGTCACGTACGTGACTGGCATGCCCGCGCAGTCAATCAGTCAGTTAATTGCTGGTTAGTTAATTGGTTGATCGACGCGTAAATAAACCAAATAAGCCTGTCAATAAAACATCTGTAGAACAAACGATCCCAACAAAGTCTGGCACGCCCGGTGGGACCAGTGTCACCTTTCATCTCTTTGCCGAGATACTTGGGGCTTCGAGGCCCTCCCAAAGGCTACTGATCGTCAGTTCGTTGGTCTTTCCAGGCAAACAATGACGACAACTGCTGGACTGATTGGCGTCAGTTTTGGCCCGTCGATTGTTACGGGTCATGCGCAAGGGTACCTAGCCGTGCCCACGGTGTTCGGCAGCTTCCCTGCCGCTGCCGACTTCCCCAACTTCTTGGGGATGGCCTTCGTAGACATGCTGGAGGTAGAGCCCTCGGAGCCCGTCGAGGGAGATGTAAAGAATGTGGAGCCTCTGAAGGCTCTATGCTGCAACGACTCGCCCAAGAGTCCGACTCTGGTCGCCAGTTGCCTGGTGCACCATGCCATCCGTGGGGTCCGCCCCGATGCTGTCAGCAAGAACTCTGGAGGACGTCAGTGCAAACAACTCCGGAGAGGTACTGCCATGGTTACCGCATCTCTGTCGCAATCCGGTAAATCCATGATGGTCGGTGGTGTACGCGTCTTCCTCGACGGGCGCGACGCATGGATAGTCCCGGACCGGGTCATCCCCGCCGTCCCCATCTATAACTCATACCAAGCCCTCTCTGGAAGGAGGGCGGAAAGAGAAAAGGCTGGCCACTATGACCAAGAGAAGATGGCCCCCAGGCCAAAGAAATTTAAACAGGTGTGGGTCCCCAAAAGGGTCCAACCTGTCAATCAAGCTGCACCTGTCCGCCGCCACCTTGCTCGCGACGGAATGGAAGGAAGGGAGGAAAGGGGCCTGGCCCCGATAGAAGAAGAAGGGGTTGCGGACCCTCCGCGCCGTGAAAGTTTCCGGGCCAGCGCCCACCAAGCCAACGTCCCTACTGTGGGACGAAGATTCCGGCAACCTGCTGACAGAGCTCGGCTAGCTTACATCCCTCCTGCGGGAGGTCGACAACTGTCCCCCGTGCTGCATCAAGAACGGGGTCGAGAAGAGATGACCAATTTGGTCAAGAACTATTTCTGAGGGCTAGGCAACCCCTCGCTTGGTCTGCAGCGGCTGATGCAAGCAGCCGCAGCCAGTGAAGACTTCTGCCTACCAATGGCAGTTGAAGAAGATGAAAGAGAAAAGATGATGATATCGTCAGTCGACGATAATGACTATGATGATTGCTTTGAGATCGAAGCCGATAAAGCCACCCCTAGACGGGAGGATACAAGAAGAACTTCTGTGTTCGAGAGGCTGACCTTCCCGGATCGGGCTAAGAGAAGGGTCCATCGATAGAGAAGAAGGATGCAGGTCTTCACCTGTAATATGGCCGGCATACTCGGCCGATACGGGGGACTTCCTGAAGACCCCTGCAAGTTGGCTCAATTGGTCGCAAGGCCGGGGCCGAATACTCAGAGAACAGAAGCCGCAAGGTAGCTCCTGGCGACAGCTAGAGGAAAACAACCCCTGGTCTCCCACCAGTGGAATGAGGAAGCTGCTATTCTAACCGCCAATGTAGTGACGGCAGAAGAAGAAGATGACGTCCTCCTCGACATCCTGCCCGAGGGTACGTCTGGGGAAGCGACAGAAGCCATTCCCGGCACGGCAACTATGGACCCATTGGTCCTGATGCTACTTCAAAGATATTGGCAAGAGATAGACTTGTTGAAGAAACAGCTGATGGAGAAGACTGAACAGTCATCAGCTTCCAAGCTGCCCGAAGTCCAGGGTGAATCATCCCGGGGAGCGGTTCGTCATGTCGACCCTCCGCCACTCTACACCTTGCCTCAGTCGTCAGAGCCGAGCATGGTGACGACTCAGCAGCAGCCACAACAGTTGTAGCCGCTAATGCCGTCGGTGCTCCCTCAGGTGCACCAAACACCCCCACTACTGCGTCCTCCGTAGGTGACCACTCTGGTCACCCCGTACTTGCAGCCATCACACTTCTACCCGGAGCCAGTTGATCCCACGGTCATGAATCGGATGATGGTGGAAAGAATGATTGAGCTAAAGCTCGCAGAAAGGAGTGAAGGCGACTACATCGCATTTGATGCCTATCGGGTGCCATACCCGCAACATCATGCTGCCAAGCGGCTTCCCTCGGGGATCAACAAGCCGCCCAAATTCGATAAGTTCAACAGGAGGGGATCCCCGAAAGAACACATCGCATACTATATGACTGTCATGGGTGATCTGGCCACCGACGAGTCATTCTTGCTAAAGTTTTTTGGGTCCTCGCTGACGGGGCTCGCATTTGAATGGTACTCCAGCCTCCCGGCCGGGTCGATCAGCGACTGGTCGGATATGCAGAGGAAGTTTAGGGAAAGATTCCATGTTACAGAGAGGGAAGTTACAGTGGCTGAACTCTACTCAACAAAGCAAAGGGTAGATGAGACAGCCCTTGACTATATTAAGAGGTGGAGGAACCTCGGAATGAGATGCAAGCTGCCCCCGCATCAGGAGGACGCTGTACAAATATGCAAACGGAACCTTCGGAGGGAGGTTCTAGAAAAAATGATCGGGATGGAAATACGGTCGTTTGACCGATTAAACAATGTCGTGGCTGAGGTGGAAGCCTTTTTGGCCAGGCCTGCCCCTACATCAACTGCCAGCGCAGCCTAGAAGGGTAAGACAGTGGAGCGGCGCCCGACGCCTAAAGAAGCGAACACTCTTGATATCAAGGCGTTCGAACAACAGAAAGATAAAGGCAAGAAGGCGGCCACCCCACAGCCTGCAAAAGCCCCAGACGACAAAGAAGGTCCCTCGCTACGGGACAAGATGAAGAAAGCCTACTCCTTTCCGAAGGACAAGACTCGGATTCTGTTCGACTGGGTAACAGAGTACGGCATGGCCACCCTGCCAGAGCCACAGAGGCCAGAGGACATGAAAAAGAAGGACAGTCCTAGATTCTGCCCATACCACCAGATGCTGGGGCAACCAATCGAAGACTGCTATGTTTTCACGGACATCATCGAAGGGATGGTGTAGAAAAATGAAATAGAATTGGGAGAGTACAAAGTGGACCCTCCTCAGCCACATGAAGCCCCTCTTAGAAGAGCAGGAGTCAACATGATCTCCCTATATCAGGCATTACCCGAGGAGATCTCTGAAGCAAGTATGCGGAGCACTTATGAAACTCATTTCTTGGGGCCCGCAAAGGGACAGCAGGGATGGCAGCAAGCCCCTGCGAAGCACAAAAGGAAGAAAGCACCCCGCCCGAAAGTGGGGGCACATATCCGTGGTGTTACACCACGACCCGCTCCGCCGGTGGCAGCACCTGCATGGACCACTTCACTTGCAGCCATCAGGATACCTACACATAACCGGAGGAGACAAACTCCGCTGCCGGTGGTCAATGAAACCAGTCCTGGGATCCGCCGACTATAAAACCTTATTTAAGGGCTAGACGAGTACGTGCAGCCCGAATTGAAGCCTTTGCTAGTGCGGGACCATGTCCCATGGCAAGAACTGGAGCAGCTCTCACTCGAGCCAAAGGAGGAAGCTGAAGCAGTATCCGATAAGGAGGGCAGTCTGTTCTGGGGGCAGGCACCTGCTGAAGCAAGGAAGAGGAAGAAACAAAAGAAGAAGAAAGGAAAGGCCGCTAAGGCCGACAAAGTGCAGGTTGTCTCCTGTAATACTCTATTAGCACTCTTCAACCTGCCCAGAGAGGAGGAAGAAGAGGAAATTTTCTTTACACCCCATGCTGGGGGAGGTAAGGGCGAGGCGCAACCGCTGCACATGCAACCGGGTCAGGTCGAAAATGGGGGCGCCAGCCGCCGCCCAACCACAACATCATATTCAAGAGAAGCAGCCCTACAAGACACCTCCCCCGGAGGTCAAGGCAGCCCAGATCCCTCCTCCTCTAGGATTATATAACAAGAGTGGGGGCAAGGTAGTCCCTTCATTTCTTGAATTTATGAAGATGTCTAAGGGGAAGCGGCCATGCTAGGTGATGCGGAACGCTAGGAGAACTGGGAGTCTATGTGAAGACGCGACTAAATGGACAACTAAGACCAACAACTTTGCGATGGATTGAAAGGCGTAGACTCAACACCTAATGTTCCCAAGAGAGGAACTATGTCAACTAACAAGAATTCAAGCTCCCAAGCGCCCCTATGAGGGAAGCGCAAGGATCCGCACGGTTGACAAACCGGCAGGGTCTAGGGTGATTAGACTCCACACTCGCGACTCGGATGAGTCACGGGACGGTCACACTCTCTCACCACGGTAATAAATAAAGGAAATGAACTGGCTAAGAACCTACTACGCACACAAGTAGCGGCATCAAGAGAAAATACTAAAAGAGCAAGCTAACCAGGCAAAGAAGTGGACGCATACCTCCACGCTCGGGGCGTGGGGAAGAAGCCCGGCCAAGTCACACGATCCCCGGTACAATGCTGAACGATTACAACCAAACACAACCCACTCCTCGCAGGGAGGTAAAAGGCTACACAACGGGACCCGGGGGTCGTGCAACGTGGGGTGACGGGTGCCGGGTCGGTGAACCTCGTCGTACGCGAGCCGCCGCGAGTCGGTACAGAACTGGGACCAGCAGCAAGAGTGGCACGTCACGGAGGCTGAGGAAGGCGCCAATGTCCCTGGTAGCACTCTGTGGGGGATGGCGAGCCTCCTGGAAGACGAGGGAAGCCGACGAAGCCGGCTGGAACCTCCGGAGTGGTCGCGAGCGGGGGGCAGGCTGCTAGCCAGCCTGCACGCGCGTAGGAGTGCAGCTGGACGAAGACCATGGCACGTGACCTTCTGCTCGTCCGTTGGTCACAAAACACAGTGTAGGCGCTGGTGGGGGTGTCCCAGGGACACCGGTGAAGTGGCGACTGCAACGGAGTACCGAAGGCGATGTTGCGAATTTTGCAACAGGCCCTACACGTTCTGGTCTGTCCTCTGGCAGCAGGACCACAGGTCGAAGATTGTGCTTGAACCGGGTCCTCCGGATGGCAAATTGGGCGGGGTTTTCTCTGGTGGATAGGTGAGGGTCGTGGGTTGACTGGGTAGCAGTGGTGGGGTGGCGCGTAGTGGAGGTTTTGGGCGTGGAAAGTGAAAACAGATGGGGTTCAGTTCTGTAGTCCAGTGCAGTCAGAACTGAGAGCTATGAAGGTGGATGGGATAAGTAGGGAACGGGGGCTCAGACACTTGCAATAAAATTCTATGGGATGGTTTTAGACGTGGTGAAGCAATGCTGAAAATCTCAGGTCATTTCAAGACGTATAGAGGAATGTTCCTTTGGAATGGCTTTGGCACTGTCGCGGCAGGACTGCACAATAGCAGTCTGCGCGACCAAAATGGGTCCAAAGGGAAGTTTTCGCCCCAATGAGATTTGAAGTGGGATTTTCAGGAGAGGTAGGGGACATGTAGGGAAAGAGAAGTGAAGAAGGGGTCGACGTGATCAGAGGTCGGGAAGAGGGCGTCTCAACGTGATCTTTTGGGTTCTGATTTACTACAGGTCTGCACAGAGATAGCCTGCGCAAGGAAAAGGGCTATGAAGACAGATTTCGCTACTAGATGAATTTGTCTATGGGGTATTCAGGGGACATGGGGGACAGGGGGATGAAGAAAAGCTTAGAAGGGTTCAATGGGGTTTGGGGATGGGAAAGGAGGGTGCCAACCTGATCTTCCGGACTCATTTCTGCAGGCAGACAACCAGATCTGGGCACAGGACAGCAAGGGCCATCTCCTCCAAGCTTGTTGCAAAACCTTGATCAATGGGACTCCCGGCTTGAGCAGAAGATGGGGAGGTCGCCTCCCACCTATGGAGCATCCAAGAAACCTGTAATAGACCTTAGGAGTCGCTCCCAAGGGAAGAGGAAGAGAGGGAGGAGAGATAGAGGGTGTCACACCCTAGAGGGGAGGAAGAAGAAGGAAATGCTCTTGGCCAAAACTCAATTTTCATTCATTCATTCATTCATCAAATCCCTCAAGAGGGGGGAGTACATGATAATATATAAAGTTTGGACTCCACCTTCCCTCCTTAGAGTTTGAATTTGAATCCCTTTGAAATTTAAATTCTATGGGCTCCATCATTGCTCCTTGGAGTTTGGATTCGGAACCCATTTGAAATTTAAATTCTATGGGCTCCATCATTGCTCCTTGGAGTTTGTGTTTGACCCATTTGAAATTTAAATTCTATGGGCTCCATTCTCCCTCCTTGGAGTTTGAATTCGAACCCATTTGAAATTTGAAATCCCAAAATGATGCAAACCCAAATACATGCCAAAGACACACCTAAGACGTACACAATACAAAATACGACCAAGTACGTACAAAATACAAATACGACCAAGTACATACAAAATACAAATACGACCCAATTACGTACAAAATATAAATATGTATAAAAATACGTACTAAAGTGTCAAAGTTTCGGGGGAGACTCCATGCTGTCCCCCAGCCACAAAGAGGTCGGTGTCGACCGAGTCGTGCTGCGTGTCCGGTACCGACGGCTCTCTGAGTCGAGCCGTATTCTTACTCTAGTGTCCTCACCAATTCTCCCCGGGTGGAAAGAACTCGACCCTGTCGAGTAAGGGTCTCTGTCGCTCTGGTACCGCTCTAGCAAGTCTGGATCTAACCTCTCTAGCTCTGCCCAGAAGATCCATGCATCATCGGACGCGGGTCGCCCCCTCCAACGCACCAAGTAGCGGTGATACGCGCCACTCCTGGTGGTGGTCACCTGCTCATCCAGTATAGACTCTATCCGCTCACGCTGCTGAGGTGACAGGGTTGGAAGTGGACTCTCAGGGGAGGGCTCACTCACAAAGGGTGGAGAAGGCCCAAACAACTCACTAGGGATCACTGCCGGGTCCCTATATGCGACTAAGTCTGAGACATTGAATGTGGAACTGATACCATAGTCGTCCGGTAAGTCAACAACATATGCACTGGATCCAACTCGCTTCACTACTCTAAAGGGGCCAGCACCACGAGCTTGTAGTTTCTTCACAGCTCCAGAAGGAAACCGTTCCGGTCTGACCCGGATCATGACATAATCTCCCTCCCGGAACTTACGGGGGTGTCTATGAGCATCAGCCAATTCTTTATATCGCGCGTTGCTGGTCTCTATATGGCAGCGAATACTATCATGCAAACCCCTAACATGCTCGGTAAACGACTCTGCAGACTGCGACACTCTAGCATGCATGGGTAAGGGAACAAGATCCACTGGCTTCCTAGGTCTATATCCTGTAACAACCTCAAAAGGACTCATTCCTGTGGACCTATTGACTGAGTCATTATATACAAACTCGGCAAGTGACAAAACCGAATCCCAGTCCCTCTCGCGTTCCCTAACCAAACATCTCAAGAGGTTCCCCAAACTTCTATTGACTACCTCAGTCTGCCCGTCAGTCAGGGGGTGGTAAGCTGTGGAGAATTTGAGCTGAGTGCCCATCAAATACCAAAGGGTCTTCCAAAAGTAGCTAGTGAACCGGACATCTCGATCAGACACAATGGACTTAGGAAGCCCAAATTGGCTCACTACATTAGAGAAGAACAATTGAGCAACCCTAGAGGCATCTGAAGTCTTTGAACAAGGAATGAAGAGGGCCATCTTCGAAAATCTATCAACCACCACAAAAATTGAATCATGCTTGCGGGCGGTCCATGGCAACCCCAAAACAAAATCCATGCTGATATCCTGCCACGGTCTATCAGGCACAGGAAGAGGATTATAAGGACCTGAAACCTGCTTCCTCATTTTGGCCACAGTGCAGGTACGACACTGGGCCACAATGCGAGCAACGCACGCTTCAAACTAGGCCAATAAAAATGATGCTCGACTGCCTCGATGGTCTTATTCCGACCGAAGTGGCCGACTAGACCTCCCGCATGCATCTCCCAAGTGAGGAAGTCACGAACGGAAGTCCGTGGAACACACAAGTGACTCCCACGAAAGAGATAACCATCCTATAACATATAATCAATGTGCTCTTGGGATGGCCCCGACTGGAAGGTGGTATAAATCGGACCAAAGTCCAGACAATCGGCATATGCCTCCTTCATCCTATCCATCCCTACCACCTCTACACTCATGGTGGTCAAAAGATAAGCGCGACGGCTCAGAGCATCGGCCACCCGATTCTCCGCACCGGCCTTGTGCTTCAGCATAAAGGTATAATCCTGAAGAAACTCCACCCAGCGACTGTGACGAGAATTGAGCTTTTTCTGGGCATGGAGATACTTGAGTGCCTTATGATCAGAAAATAGGACAAACTCCTGGTGCAACAAGTAATGTCTCCAATGCCGAAGGGCCTACACAACTGCGTAAAACTCTTTATCATACGTAGAATAACGCAGTTTAGCATCGCTCAATTTCTCACTGAAGTATGCAATGGGGTGGGTCTCCTGACTCATAACACCACCAATACCAACCCCGGAGGCATCGCAAGAGACCTCAAACACCATCGTGAAATCAGGAAGTCTAAGAATAGGTGCTTGGGTCATGCGCTCCTTGAGGAGCCCAAATGCGGCTGAGGCGGCCTTCGTCCACTCAAACGTCCCCTTTCGGATGCAATCTGTAATTGGGGCCGTGATAGAGCTGAAGCCTCGAATAAAGCGGCGATAGAAGGTCGCCAGTCCGTGAAAGCTGCGGACATCATGAAGAGTACGAGGTTCGGGCCACTCCACTATAGCCTTGACCTTCTCCGGGTCAGCGGAGACTCCCTCGCTAGACACGATAAACCCCAAGAATGTGACCTGACTAGTCATGAAAGCGCATTTCTTAGGGTTGGCATAAAGACTCTCTCTCCTCAGAATAAGACAGACCTGCTGTAGATGGTCTAAGTGGGCCTCCCGAGTGCGGCTATAGATAAGGATATCATCAAAATATACCACCACAAAGACCCCAATCAAAGGTCGAAGGACCTGAGTCATCAGTCGCAAAAAAGTGCTGGGAGCATTGGTCATCCCAAAGGGCATGACCAGCCACTCATAAAGACCATCTTTGGTCTTAAAGGCCGTCTTCCACTCATCACCGGGCCTGATCCTCACCTGGTGATAGCCACTCTTTAGATCAATCTTGGAAAATATAGTGGCTCCCACCATCATATCGAGCATATCATCTAAGCGGGGAATGGGAAATCTATACTTTACCGTGATCTTATTGATTGCACGGCTATCGACGCACATCCTCCAAGTACCGTCCTTCTTAGGGGAAAGCATGGTAGGGACGGCACATGGACCCATGCTCTCACGGAGAGATCCCCTCGTCATCAACTCCTCAACCTGACGCTGAAGCTCAGCGTGATCAGCGGGGCTCATCCTATAATGTGGCAAATTGGGCAATGAGGACCCCGGAATCAGGTCAATAGCATGCTGAATGTCCCGCATAGGTGGAAGACCCTCGGGTAAATTATCAGAAAATACATCAGTAAACTCCCGAAGGACATCAGCAACATCAGATGGGAGATCACTCTTCGTCTCTCCGACCACCTCTCGGACTATAATGGCAAAAATAGGGTCCCCTCTAACAAAGTCACGCTCCAACTCCCGGGAGCTGACTAGCATCAACCTCCTAGTCGGAGGAACACTCAGGGCGGGGACATCCGGAGGCAATGTCGTAGCTTGAGCTGGCAATGGGGTACTGGGCCCTGGAATAGGAAGAGTCGGGGTACTAGGCCCAGTGGGACCCCGGATGGATGGACTCCTTAGCTGGGACGGGTGAAGGGTAATCCGTTGGCCATTATGGTCGAATGTGCATGTGTTTGACAGGCCATGGAGGGTAGCATCCCGATCAAATAACCAGGGCCTTCCCAGGATAATACTGCCTACCTCCATAGGCAACACATCACACCAGATCCCATCCTGGTAGGCATGGAACTGCATTGGCACCAGACATCGTAGCCTTACTGGGATAGAGGTGGAATCTACCCATGACACGCGATAAGGGGAAGGGTGGTCCACGGGGGTCAACCCTAAGCGTGTCACAGTACCCGTGGAGATAGCGTTAATATAGCTCCCACTATCTATGATCACCTTGCAGGCTTTCCCACCCAGCTTACAAAAGGTATGAAAAATGGTGGTGTGACGCCAGTCATCACTCACCAACGGCTGGGTCAAGATACACCTGACAACACCCAGCTGAACGTCATCCTGGCACTGTGTTCCCTGGACATCTAGTTGCTCGCCCTCAAGCAGCTCATCAAAGAATTCCTCCGCGAGCTCCTGGTCAGCCTCATAACTGACGGATACGACACCATGTGCGAGCTCACCGGTCAAAGAATCTCCGATGACCAAAGAGGATCGGGTCGGACAACTAACAGCATAATGACCAACCCCTCCGCACCTATAACACTCATGACGGGACCCGGTGCCCTGAGGTGCTCCACCAGTCATCGGCCCCTTTCCCTTGTCATCATGACGGGCCGGGGGTGGTGGAAGCTTGGGTCGGGTAGGAATGGTGGGCTGTTGAGGCCGAGGGGCCGGGGCTGGAGCCTGGAGTCGAGGGGGATAGTCCCTCGGAGGGAAAGGACGAGGTCTAGGGGCAGTGAAGTCCTGACGAGCGGGTTCCTGTGGACGGGCCACAGGTCCCCGAGGGTAAGGTCCAAACATAGCACGAGGGTCCGACCCATGAGGATATGTGGGTCCCAGGCGCTGGACCGGAGCAAACTCGGACTCAAACTGCTCTACCTCGAGTGCGACCTGATAAGCCTCCTCCAGGGTCGTGGCATGGCGGCGAAATAACTCATACTGGTAGTGCGGCTGCAGACCCCGACGGAAGCGAGAGATGGTCATGGCACTCTCCTCGTGACCCCACATCGCAAGTAGTACTCATCAAAATCAACGATGTAGTCCGTCACAGTCCGATCCCCTTGGCTGAGACCCTGCCACCTATCAATAAGCCTCTGACGGTATGTGGCAGGAAGGTATTTTTTGCCTGAGCTTTACCTTCATATCATCCCATGTCTCAACCTGGGGTTGATGTCGCTGCATCAACAGGCTCTCCACGTTTCTCCAATAGGTCTGTGCCAGCCCTAGCAACTTCATTTTGGCAAATCGGACTCTCCGGTGGTCCGTCATCTCGTACCTCTCAAAGTAGCAGTCCATACCCGCCTCCCAATCAACAAAGATCTTAGGGTCCAAGGACCCATCAAAGGTAGGAGGATCCGCGCGCACGGACCTAAGGAGACGGTCATCCTCGTCGTCCCTATGGGGCCTATAGCCACGTCGAGCACGGCCATAACCCTCAACCTCATTATCGGACCCAAAATCATCAAACTCCTGAATACGTGGTCTCCGGTCGTCGGCCCTAGGGTGTGAGGGCCGAAGAGCAGGGTCAAGCGGGCCTTGGGCCTACCCGGGGACATCCTCACGCGGAGCTCTATCCTGGTTGGGCCGTCCAACTAGACCTTGAATGGTCCGGTCGGAAGCCTCCATCCGGTCCTCCATGGCCTTCATCCGGCCCTCCATGAATGCAGCATGATCTCTAAAGCTCTTATCGGACTGATCTATCCGATTCATGAGAGACTGCATCATATCCTGAAGGGAAAAGTCACTAGGGGCAGCATTCCTAGGGTCACCCATTGGGACCGGGTGTTGGTAATCTGTACCACACCGAGTGGGCATGTAATGGAACTAAATGCAAGGGAATTTTTTTTTCTTTTTTTCTAATGCAAACTAATGCAAGACTCTAAGGGACAAATGGGGGTAGAACGAAGACTCAAATGCACCCTAGACAACTTATGGCTCTCATACCAAATTTGATGCGGAACGCTAGGAGAACTGGGACTCTATGTGAAGACGCGACTAAATGGACAACTAAGACCAACAACTTTGCGATGGATTGAACGGCATAGACTCAACACCTAATGTTCCCAAGAGAGGAACTATGTCAACTAACAAGAATTCAAGCTCGCAAGCGCCCCTATGAGGGAAGCGTAAGGATCCGCACGGTTGACAAACCGGCAGGGTCTAGGGTGATTGGACTCCACACTCGCGACTCGGATGAGTCACGGGACGGTCACACTCTCTCACCAC
The DNA here is from genome assembly GCA_022559845.1 of Amorphophallus konjac. Taxonomy (NCBI): domain Eukaryota; kingdom Viridiplantae; phylum Streptophyta; class Magnoliopsida; order Alismatales; family Araceae; genus Amorphophallus; species Amorphophallus konjac. The sequence continues at coordinate 472,013,404 of CM040121.1, forward strand.
GGTAATAAATAAAGGAAATGAACTGGCTAAGAACCTACTACGCACACAAGCAGCGGCATCAAGAGAAAATACTAAAAGAGCAAGCTAACCAGGCAAAGAAGTGGACGCATACCTCCACGCTCGGGGCGTGGGGAAGAATCCCGGCCAAGTCACACGATCCCCGGTACAATGCTGAACGATTACAACCAAACACAACCCACTCCTCGCAGGGAGGTAAAAGGCTACACAACGGGACCCGGGGGTCGTGCAACGTGGGGTGACGGGTGCCGGGTCGGTGAACCTCGTCGTACGCGAGCCGCCGCGAGTCGGTATGAACTGGGACCAGCAGCAAGAGTGGCGCGTCACGGAGGCTGAGGAAGGCGCCAATGTCCCTGGTAGCATGACGTGGGGGATGGCGAGCCTCCTGGAAGACGAGGGAAGCCGACGACACCGGCTGGAGCCTCCGGAGTGGTCGCGAGCGGGGGGCAGGCTACTAGCCGGCCTGCGCGCGCGTAGGAGATCAGCTGGACAAAGACCCTAGCACGTGACCTTCTGCTCGTCCATTGGTCAGAAAACATAGTGTAGGCCTGGTGGGGGTGTCCCAGGGACACCGGTGAAGTGGCGACTGCAACGGAGTACCGAAGGCGATGTTGCGAATTTTGCAACAGGCCCTACACGTTCTGGTCTGTCCTCTGGCAGCAGGACCACAGGTCGAAGATTAGGCTTGAACCGGGTCCTCCGGATGGCAAATTGGGCGGGGTTTTCTCTGGTGGATAGGTGAGGGTCGTGGGTTGACTGGGTAGCAGTGGTGGGGTGGCGCGTAGTGGAGGTTTTGGGCGTGGAAAGTGAAAACAGATGGGGTTCAGTTCTGTAGTCCAGTGCAGTCAGAACTGAGAGCTATGAAGGTGGATGGGATAAGTAGGGAACGGGGGCTCAGACACTTGCAATAAAATTCTATGGGATGGTTTTAGACGTGGTGAAGCAATGCTGAAAATCTCAGGTCATTTCAAGACGTATAGAGGAACGTTCCTTTGGAATGGCTTTGGCACTATCGCGGCAGGACTGCACAATAGCAGTCTGCGCGACCAAAATGGGTCCAAAGGGAAGTTTTCGCCCCGATGGATATTTGAAGTGGGATTTTCAGGAGAGGTAGGGGACATGCAGGGGAAGAGAAGTGAAGAAGGGGTCGACATGATCCGATGTCGGGAAGAGGGCGTGCCAATGTGATCTTTTGGGTTCTGGTTTACTACAGGTCTGCACAGAGACAGCCTGCGCAAGGAAAAGGGCTATGAAGACAACGTTCGCTACTAGACGAATTTGGCTATGGGGTTTTCAGGGGACGTGGGGGACAGGGGGATGAAGAAAAGATTAGAAGGGTTCAATGGGGTTTGGGGATGTTAAAGGAGGGTGCCAACCTGATCTTCCGGACTCATTTCTGCAGGCAGACAACCAGATCTGGGCGCAGGACAGCAAGGGCCATCTCCTCCAAACTTGTTGCAAAACCTTGATCAATGGGACTCCCGGCTTGAGCAGAAGATGGGGAGGTCACCTCCCACCCGTGGAGCATCCAAGAAACCTATAATAGACCTTAGGAGTCGCTCCCAAGGGAAGAGGAAGAGAGGGAGGAGAGATAGAGGGTGTCACACCCTAGAGGGGAGGAAGAAGAAGGAAATGCTCTTGGCCAAAACTCAATTTTCATTCATTCATTCATCAAATCCCTCAAGAGGGGGAGTACATGATAATATATAGAGTTTGGACTCCACCTTCCCTCCTTAGAGTTTGAATTTGAATCCCTTTGAAATTTAAATTCTATGGGCTCCATCATTGCTCCTTGGAGTTTGGATTTGGAACCCATTTGAAATTTAAATTCTATGGGCTCCATTATTGCTCTAGTTTATGTTTGACCCATTTGAAATTTAAATTCTATGGCCTCCATTCTCCCTCCTTGGAGTTTGAATTCGAACCCATTTGAAATTTAAAATCCCAAAATGATGCAAACCCAAATACATGCCAAAGACACACCTTAGACGTACACAATACAAAATACGACCAAGTATGTACAAAATACAAATACGACCAAGTACGTACAAAATATAAATATGACACAAATACGTACAAAATATAAATATGATCCAAATACATACAAAATACAAATACATATAAAAATACGTACTAATGTGTCAAAGTTCCGGGGGAGACTCCATACTGTCCCCCAGCCACAAAGAGGTCGGTGTCGACCGAGTCGTGCTGCGTGTCCGGTACCGACGGCTCTGAGTCGAGCCGTATTCTTGCTCTGGTGTCCTCACCACCAGGAGGCTAACCCTGCACCCGGGGATGTTCACCCGCAGCCAACACAATCTTCCGAAGCTCCAAATACAGATGGAGCTTGCCCTGCAGCAGCTGATAAAGAACACCAAGGATCCGGTGCTAACCAAAAAGGCGTCGAGTCTGAGGCGAATGAAGCAGGACCGTCAGGGGCCGCAACTCAGGACTCTCTTAAGCCCAGGTGGGCTGAAGAGATGAAGCTTTCTAATGTTTGAGCTGGGAGCCGAATAATGAAGCTACTCAAGAAGCTCCCTGCTAGATTTACAATCTGGGAGATCCTCTCTTTGAGTGAAGAGACTCGATAGGCGATCATCGCAGACGCCTGCTCATTTCGAGACCTGCTTGGCTAAAGTAATGTCGGAAGCCAGCATGACCTTCACTCCAGAGGATATGCTACTACCCACCATCAGCCACAATAGGATGTTGTACATGAAAGGGCACCTGAACGGGAGGGAGCTGAATAAAATTCTGATTGATCTTGGTGCAGCGGTCAACATTCTGCCTTATAGAATATACGAGAGGCACCACTTCAACGTGCATCTTGAGAAGGTCAGGGATATGTGTATTGTCGGCTTCAATCAGAAATGTGAGGTGTCAATGGGGGTGGCAGAGTTCACACTTACCTTGGCGGATTTCACTACGACGGTGCAGTTCCATGTCATCGACTACCGCACCTCGTACAAAGCACTGCTCGGCCGCCCATGACTGCATGAAAATATGGTGGTGCCATCCACGCTTCACCAATGTATCAAATACAGTCTCCACGGGAAGGAGGAGAGAATATTTGCTGACCTCCACCCGTTCGAGGTATTTGAATGTCACTTGGCGGACGCCAACTTGTATGCGGGGCCTTCTCAGAAGACCTCTGAAGCTAAGACCCCTGCGATGGCATCAAGAGGCGCATCCGGTGACAATTGGTATCCACCACCGCCGCACGAATATGTCAATCCCAAGGTGGTCTCCCATATCACGGAATCCGGGGACGTGGGCAGAATAGCACCTCCAACATTATACGTTGAAGCTAATGAAGTGCAGGTCGATCGGCGGCACAATTACATTGGAGTCTCGGACGGCCTCACCAAGCTGATTCCCGGCCTTGATAACCCCACTGTCGAGCCTTTCAAAACTTGGGAGGTGACACAGGAAGATGGACCCAAGAGTTATTCTATACGGCTGAAGAGCATCCTACTCGAGAAGACACAGATTGCTACCTCCCCGAAGATATAGGCAACCCGTTAGTCCCCATCAAGGGTCTGGCATTCACAACCAGTCGGATGGCCAGGATGTTTCAGAAGCAGCACGTCCCCTCCGATCAGTCTCAAAAGCGCAAGGAAGCTTTCCAGAAAATGTGGTATCCCGCAAGTCTGGATAAGGAAATGAGACGTGTCTCTCAGCACCCAGGGTTGGGCTTCACCCTGGAAGAATATTACTACAGTGGGCGATACGAGGTGGACACTATCTCCGCCTTCTACCCTGCTGAAGATAGCCCACCGGGGTAACTTTTGATGAATACCCAGCGGGAGCTGAATATACTAACCCGGCTCAGCCCAGAAATCAAGAAGCGGAGACCGTGATTCCGTGCCGATGTTGGGAACATGTCTGCCCCGGAAAGACGACCCTTCAGGCCGAATTTGACACGGCTAGCAGCAGCGAAGCTGAAGATGTTGAAGAAACCGGGACCTCTCCCTCCAGCAGAGTCCTACTGATATTGACCTCGGCACCTCTCATGCCAATCAAGGAAGCCTCAGCCGACTCCGACCAAGAGGTATATGCTGCCAAGGAAGGGAATGCCACTTCTATAGAAGATGCAACTACCCCAGAAGGCGAGACCTCCTCACCCTCTGCTACAAGGCTGGGATACTGTTCCAGCCCAACAACAAGCAGCCACCAGTCGGTCACGACTGCAACCCCGTCTACAAAAACTGAAGCTGCTCTCTTGCCCTTGGAGACTGCAACGGCAGTGGATTTGCTGAGAGAGCAATATGCACGGCCGCTATTAAATGAAGCAGAGGACCTCCCGGAGGCTCTGATGATGTCGAACGAGGAAGTCAAGGTCCTCAGCCCCGAGGATGGTATTCCAGATTTCGTTGACCTCCAGTTGGCACCTCCAGAGATAGAAGACGGAGGCCAAGCTACGGTCGATGAGTTGATAGAAGTCAATCTGGGAAATGAGATAGACCCCAGGCTTACCTTTCTAAGTGCCCAATTGTCGCCAGAAGAACGGGAGCTGTACATCCAGCTGCTGCAAGAGTACTGGGATTGCTTCGCCTAGACGTACAAAGAAATGCCAGGTCTGATCCCCGTAGTCTCGCAACATGAGCTGACAATTAACCCTGAAGCCGAGCCGGTGAAGCAACCGCCACGGTGCATGAGGCCGGAGCTCATCACTCAAATTTGTGCTGAAGTCGACAAGCTCATTGATGTGGGATTTGTCGAAGAAAATCAGTACACCACATGGCTGGCGAATATCATCCCCGTGAAGAAGAAGAATGGATAGATCCGGATATGCGTTGACTTCCGAGATCTGAATAAATTCTGCCCCAAGGATGACTTTCCGGTGCCAATAATGGAAGTCATGATTGATGCTACAACCGGCCATCAGGCCTTGTCATTTATGGATGGGTCATCCGGCTACAATCAGATATGGATCGCGGAGCATGACCGGGTCCACACCGCCTTCCGAACCCCTAAAGGCATCTATCACTACAAGAGGATGCCATTCGGACTAAAGAATGCTGGCGCAACTTATCAGCGCGCAATGACCAGAATATTTGATGAGCTGCTCTACCACAAGGTCGAGTACTACATAGATGATCTGGTGGTCAAGATCAGAAGAAGAGAAGACCATCTGCAGGACCTCCGAATTATTTTTCAGAGGCTGAGGCAGCATGAATTGAAGATGAACCCTATGAAATGCGCGTTCGGAGTGTCGAGCGGGAAGTTCTTGGGTTTCATCATCAGATATCGGGGAATCGTGATAGACCCCACAAAGATCAGAGTAATTCAGGAACTGCCTACGCCAAGGAACCTCTCTGAGCTGAGATCACTGCAGGGCCACTTGGCTTATATCTGGCGGTTCATTTCCAATTTGGTAGGGCAATGTCAGCCTTTCCACAAATTGATGATGAAGGATGTTCCCTTCTACTGGGATGAAGATTGCCAGACAGCCTTTGACAAGCTGAAAGACTATCTGAAGACTCCTCTAGTGCTGGGCGCACCGGTGAAAGGATGGCTACTGATATTATATATAGCAGCTACACATAACTCCCTGGGGGCAATGCTGGCCCAGAATAATGAAGTAGGGAAAGAGCAAGCCCTCTATTACCTCAGTCGGAGACTGGTCAGAACTGAGGAGAAATATACTTATATTGAGAAGTTCTGTCTGGCACTGGTCTTCATAGTTAAGAAGCTTCGACACTACATGTTGTCACATGAAATCAGCTTGGTATCCAAGGAGGATCCCCTGAAATGTATTATGTCCCAGCCGACACTCAAAGGTCACCTAGGCAAATGGGCAGTAATCCTTATGGAGTTTGACATCCCCTATGTGCCGCGCAAGGCCGTCAATGGCCAAGCTATTACAGACTTCTTCACCGAGCACCCAATACCCGGGGACTACCCGCTAGAACCGGAGCTTCCTGAAGATGAAACCCTGGAAGCCGTTCAGGTGCAGCCCTCCTTATGGCAGCTATATTTCGATGGCGCTTCCAGAATTGACACCTCTGCCGCTGGATCGGCCAGGGTCAGGGCAGGGGCAGGCATAGTCCTGAAATCCCCAGAAGGAGAAGTGGTGCACACATCCTCCTCCATAAACAAGCATTGCACGAACAATAAAGCAGAATATAAAGCTCTTATAATCGGGTTGCAGATCGCTCTGTCCATGGGAATTCAGGCTGGAAGCATTCGGAGATTCCATGCTAGTCATAAAATAACTGGAAGGAGAGTTCGATGTGTGAAAGTAAGAGCTTCTCCCCTATCACCAGCTGGCAACCCGCCTGATGTCAAGATTCTACTTCATCAGCATCAATCACATCAACCGAGGTCGGAATGCTCAGGCAGATGCCCTCGCTAAGCTGGCCAGTTCGTTGGCGGTCCCGCCAGACGCAAGCCTGAATATAACAGTGATCAATCGCCGGTAGGTCCCCAGTGTGACGGAGGTCTTGGCCGACGAACAAGAGAATGAGGTGGCAGCCATCGAAGAGGTTCAACAACCCGATTAGCGAGAACATCTCTTACGATGGTTTCAGCACCAGCAGCTCCCAAAAGAGAGAGAACAAAGGATGAAACTCCTGAGGGTCAAGGACTCTTACGAGATGAGAAACGGAACCTTGTTCCGAATAATGGCGGACGCCCGAAAAAGAGTTCTACTTCATTGCTTGTCTTCAACAGAAGCTAGGCAGGTGATGCAAGAAATCCATGCGGGTTCAACTGGAGCGCACCAGGCCGGCCCGAAAATAAAAATCGAGATAAAGAAATTGGGTTACTATTGGCCCACCGTATTTGATGACTGCTGCAAGTTCGCTAAGGCTTGTCAGAAATGTCAAGAGCACGCCAATGTGTCAAGAAGACCTCCAGTGCCACTACATCCTACCTTACCAAGCTGGCCATTCGCTCAGTGGGGCACGAACGTGATAGGGCCACTGCCAGCATCTTTATCAGGGTGTAGATACATCTTAGCAGCTACAGACTACTTCTCTAGATGGATGGAAGCAGTTGCGCTAAGAGATGTGATGGGAGAACTGGTTGCAAGATTCTTCCGATAGAACATAATATTCCGATTCGAAATTCCCAGCCGAATTATCTCTAACAACGGTAGCCATTTCAGAAACCAGAAGGTTTACCGGCTAACTGACAAATATAAGATTGACTGGAGGACGTCGTCCCCCTACAACCCTCAAGCCAATGGACTTGCAGAAGCCTTCAACAAGACACTATGCACATTGCTGGCAAAGACTGTCATGTCCAATAAAAAGGACTGAGAAGAAAAGATGTACGAGGCGCTCTGGGCCTATCGTACCATCTATAAAACCCCAACCGGCTGTTCGCCATTCTCCCTCGTGTATGGGTCAGAGGTTGTGGTGCTGATTGAATTAGAAGTCCCCTCGCTGCGAGTTGCCATCCAACATGGACTAGTCAGTGGTGAACAAACTAATGCAGAAAGAAGATTGGAAGAGCTCGTCGAGCTCGAAGGAAAGCGTCTCCGTGCGCAACAAAACATTCAGCTCTACCAAGCTCGCATGGCCCATCCTTTCGATAAGCTGGTCAAAGGTCGAGAATTCAAGAAAGGAGACCTTGTAATGGTCAAAAGAAGAGAAGTAATGGCCTCCAACCCCAAAGGGAAGTTGGTCGAAAATTGGGTCGGACCATATATCGTCCACCGAGTATATGAAGGGGGCGCCTACATCCTGGTAGACCACAAAGGAGTCGTCCAGTTCTCTCCCCTCAATGGAAAATATATAAAGCTGTATCACATGGCGCAACTGACATTCCCTCAGTGATCGGAATACCTACCTTGGTCTAGTGGCACTCCGCCCTGACCGAGCTACTTCACCTTGGTCTAGTGGCACTCTGCCCCGACCGAGCTACCTCACCTTGATCTAGTGGCACTCCGCCCTGACCGAGCTACCTTACCTTGGTCTAGTGGCACTCCGCCCTGACTGAGCTACCTTCACCTTGGTCTAGTGGCACTCCGCCCTGATCGAGCTACCTTAGCTTGGTCTAGTGGCACTCCGCCCCGACCGAGCTACCTTACCTTGGTCTAGTGGCACTCCGCCCTGACCGAGCTACCTCACCTTGGTCTAGTGACACTCCGTCCTGATCAAACTATTATTACCCCTATCTAGTGGCACTCTGCCATAACCGAGCTCTCATAATATCAACAACATTACCATTACGGGCCTTACGCCCGAATCGGCTCAAATCTATCCTTTGCGTCAGCATTGTTTCCTTGCTAATGAATAAGCCCTTTTTCTAGGTGCAAGACTTCGTGTCCTAGCCGACCCTTATACAACATTGCCAATGCGGGTCTTACACTCGAACCGGCTCAAATCTATCCTTCGCGTTAGCATTACCTTCTTGTTGACGAATAAGCCCTTTTCTGGCGCAAGACCTCGTGTCCTAGCCAACTCTCTCAGCATCCTCCTGTTATATGAGCAAAAAGAGAAAAGAAAAAAAAGGGGGGTTAAAAATATAGATACCCCGCTAGACTTGTTCCTGTATTCGGAGCAAGGGCAAAAATGGCCATAACCCGGCTGTGGCGAAAACACGAAAGGACGCTGCAGGTAAAATCGGGTACCCCGCCACGTGAAAACCCGGAAGGGCGCGTGGGCAAAAGCAAGAGGAGGCTGGCCTCGGTGAAAACCCGAAAGGGCGCTTAGGTCAGTAAAGTGGTAATTTAAAAAGTTCCTCTTTATTCTCCTCCTAATGAAACTCCCAAAGGACAACCATCAAGAGTCCCACCGGAGATCCCCTTACCAAACCCATGTTCGACCCTCGTCATCATCGGCGAGACCGGTCTAACTCTACCCTTGACTCGGACCTTCCGTCCTTGTCAATGAAGATACCCTTGCTTCGATACGTAACCCATGTCAATGAACAAACCCATGTTCAACCCTCGTCATCATCGGCGAGACCGGTCGAACTCTACCCTTGACTCGGACCTTCCGTCCTTGTCAATGAAGATACCCTTGCTTCGATATGTAACCAATGTCGATGAACAAACCCACGTTCAACCCTCGTCATCATCGGCGAGATCGGTCGAACTCTCCCCTTAACTCGGACCTTTCGTCCTTGTTAATGAAAATACTCTTGCTTCGGCTTGTAACCCATGCCGATGAACAAACCCGTGCTCGACCCTTGTCATCATCGACAAGGCCGGTCGAACTCTACCTCTAACTCAGACCTTTCGTCTCTGTTAAGAAGTATATAGTCTTTGCTTCGGCATTCAACCGATGTCGACGAACCGAACCAGGGTCCGACCCTTGTCATCATCGACAAGGCCGGTCGGCATTCTAGCCAGACAAGTTCTCTCATGTTCCGGATTCTCCGTGGAATAAAAAAAAAGTAAAAATTGGGTTAAAAATAGAGATACCCTGCCGGACTTGTTCCTGTATTCGGAACAAGGGCAAAAATTGCTATAGCCCGGCTGTGGCGAAAACCCGAAAGGGTGTCGCAGGCAAAATCGGGTACCCCGCCACGTGAAAACCTGGAAGGGCGCGTGGGCAAAAGGAAGAGGGGGCTGACTTCGGCGAAAACCCGAAAGGGCGGTTGAGTCGGTAATGTGATACAAAAAAAATGAAATAAAAAAATTAAAAAAAATCATGATGATGATGTAGTAACGAGGTTACCCTCGTTCATCATTCCACTTCCATCTACCTTCCCGGCCCTTGTCACCATCGGCAAGACCGGCTACCCTTTCGACCCTTGTCACCATCGGCAAGATCTGTCGCTACCCTTCTCGGCTCTTGTCACCATCGGCAAGACCGGCCATCTTTTCAACCCTTGTCACCATCGGCAAGATCGGTCGCTACCCTTCTCGGCCCTTGTCACCATCGGCAAGATCGGCCATCTTTCGACCCTTGTCAACATCGGCAAGATCGGTTGCTATCCTTTTCGACCATTGTCACCATCGACAAGATCGGTCGCTACCCCTTCCAGTCCTTGTCACCATCGGCAAGACCGTCTACCCTTCTCGGTCCTTGTCATCTTCGGTAAGACCGGCCATCTTTTCGACCCTTGTCACCATCGGTAAGATCGGTCGCTACCCCTTCCAGTCCTTGTCACCATCGGCAAGACCGTCTACCCTTCTCGGCCCTTGTCATCTTCGGCAAGACCGGCCATCTTTTCGACCCTTGTCACCATCGGCAAGATCGATCGCTACCCCTTCTGGTCCTTGTCACCATCGATAAGATCGGTCGCTACCCTTCTCGGCCCTTGTCACCATCGACAAGACCAGCTACCCTTTTGACCCTTGTCACCATCGGCAAGATCGGTCGCTACCCTTCTCGACCCTTGTCGCCATCGGCAAGACTGGCCATCTTTTCAACCCTTGTCACCATCGGCAAGATCGGTCGCTACCCTTCTCGGCCCTTGTCACCATCGGCAAGACCGGCTACCCTTTCGACCCTTGTCACCATCGGCAAGATCGGTCGCTACCCTTCTCGGCCCTTGTCGCCATCGGCAAGACCGGCCATCTTTTCGACCCTTATCACTATCGGCAAGATCGGTCGCTACCCTTCTCGGCCCTTGTCACCATCGGCAAGACTGGCTACCCTTTCGACCCTTGTCACCATCGGTAAGATCGGTCGCTACCCTTCTCAGACCTTGTCACCATCGATAAAATCGGCCATCTTTCGACCCATGTCACCATCGGCAAGGCCGGCTACCTTTTTGGTCCTTGTCACCATCGGCAAGGCCGGCTACCTTTTCGGTCCTTGTCACCATCGGCAAGGCCGACTACCTTTTCGGCCCTTGTCACCATTGGCAGGACCGGCTATCTTTTCGGCCCTTGTCATCATCGACAGGACCGGTCAACATCCCCCTAACCTGGACCCTTCATCCTCATTAAGCAATAAACTTCTTTTGCTTCGACATATAACCTCTGTCGATGAATAAACCCTACCCTCAATTTTTGTCAGCATCAATGAGTCCGGCTGACAAGCCGTCTGACCTTATTTCCCAGCCCTAAGGGGCCTCTACACTTTTTGGTCCTTCAAAGTTTTGGCCTACGTTAGCCATTGCTTGGTCCCGAGAATGGTCACGGCGCGGTGGAGCGAACACCTCACCCCTTTGCTGAAGGCATGAGCGCTCTCCTACCCTAGTGACTCACATACTCGGGCTAGAGTTGACTGGTGAATGGAAAGGGGGAGGAAAAGAATAATGAAAGAATGGAGTCGTCACTTAACAGCAAATGAAGATTTTTAATTCCTATGAAACAAAAAGATACATGTTACGCGGGGCATACCCCGGAATACATAAAGTCCATCAAACAGAGAGGGGAAAAGAGGGGACTACGGCAGCGGGCGTCGGAAGATGTCCTCCAGCTCCGGAATACCCAAAGAAGGATGACAGGTCAGTTCTTGCAGTCGAGACTCGGCGACCTCCAGTTGAGACAGTTTCTCCTCGAGGGAAGCAGCTTGTCCCTCAGCCATTTCTGCTTCCTCTATCTTCTGGACTTCCAGACGCTCTGTTTCTTGAAGCTCAGCCTCTGCCCTTGAAAGTTCGGCATGCAGCTATGCTATCCGGGCCGTAAGGAAACTTCGGCACTGCGAAGAGGCACTGGCATCATCCCTCACCTGCGCCGTAATCCCTTTTAGAGAGACGAGAGTCGCTCGGCATTCAGCTCGCTCCAATGTTATGGCCGTCAGCTGGTCAGCTACCTCCTAGCCTAAGAACTCCCTTCTGTTCACATATTTTAGCAGCAGAATTACCCGTGGAGTCCAGTCGTCCATGGGGCAACCGAAAGCCAACAGCGAGCGGGACAAGTGCTCTTTCAAGCCCCTCAGCTGAACATAAGTATATGGTCTGTGATAACGCGAAAGTTCGTCGTTTAAAACACGCGTATCAATCTTAAAAATTCCAACTCGCACTAGATGAAAAAGAGACGTAATATGGTGGCGAGAAGGGTCGAATCCACAGGGAAGAAAAGATTTTTAGAGTTAAAAACTTTAGAGTTCTTTAAAAAACACTTGTTGATTTGTTTTGCTTAAAGAAAATAGTGAAATGAAGAACAAACCAAACACTTAATTAAAAACACATATGATTATGCGCCTATGCTATAGAAATTAATTGCATGTTTTCAAAAGAAGAGATAGAAGAAGGAGGTAGAGAGGGGAGAATATCAAGAACTAGATCAAAAGAAAAACTCTCTTCATTAATTTAAAAGAAAGAGTACATGAAGTGCAAGACAAGCTTACAACAAAGAGGTGACAAGATTACAATAAAGTAAAATAACACAAAAACAATAACAACAAGAAGAGCCTGGAGTTTGGAGATGGCAGAAGCAATGGTGATGACGACACCGTCCTCTCTTAGCCTTGGATCACGAACCACCTCACGGAAGATGTCGTCTACGCCGGGAGGAAGTCACGTTCATCGTTGAAGCCGTCTTTAGAGGGTGAATAACTTTGAAACCAAGATGAATTAGGGGATGCCCAAGAAGAAGACGTTGAAGATGAGGGGGAGAGGAAGAACTTTGATGAAGAACTCAGATAGAAAAGAAGAGCAGAAAAGCTTCAAAATAGAGAAATAACATAAACTAGCACCTTGGATGAACAGTAAAATCACAGGACATCAAGTTAAAAAATGAGAAATATCTTAACAACCAGAAAGAATTAGAAGATGGTATAGAATAAGAAGTTTTAGAACACTTAAAAATAAAGAACTTTCATGAAGACGGTAGGAGCATAAAATGACTAGAAGGGGGCGAAATAAGAGGAAGAACAGAGACAAACACTGTTTCACAGATGAACAGGACAGCATAGTGAAAAATATGAAATAGCTTGAAAACCAGAAGGAATTAAAAGATGATCCAGAAAAAGAAATTGTAGAGGACTTAAAAACAAAGAACTTTTATGAAGACCACAAGAGGAGAAGAGGGATAGACGAGGGCGAACTCGGCGGCCTAAGAAGATGTGAGAGGGAGAGGGAGAGAAAAATTGCCAAAAGAAGAACTCCCTTCTCCTCCTTATCATGGGCTATTTATAAGGAAAGTTGGGTAGATAGAGGGTGGAGATTATATCAAAAGAAGATGGATGGCTGAGATTCAAGTGGAATATTATGCATGGGGAAGAGTAAAAGTAGGTGGGCACCCCCTTTCTTGGACTTTAGGCACCCCATTTCCCAAGGCTCATCATGTCTCTCCTTTATTTAAAACTTTGAATGTCTTTTTCCTCCTTTTCAAACTTTGAACTTTAAATTCCTTCTTTTCAAATTTTGAATTCAAAATTTTAAACTTTCTTTTCCCTCCAACCAAAATATGTGCTTTTTGACTTGGTCAAAGTAGTGGTGACAAGTTTGCCCCCGACTTCTTTTGTAATTACCTTCGGTGTCCTACACACACATAATTACACATTAGTCCATAAAAATTACTACAATGTGCACATAAATCTCAAATGCTCATGATTATGTAATGAAGAATTAATACTCATGGCCGTCAACTTTAATTTATTATTAAATAAGACAATCAAATTAATCAATTTAAGTGAAAGCTCCAATTTAAATGCGGAGTTGAGGTTAACTATGAAATATGCATAATTGCCTAATTATATGCACATAAAATGGTGTACATGCAATGAATTGTCATAAGAAATGGATACTTATCACACCCCCCAACTTACTCATTGCTAGTCCCTTAGCAATGCCAATAAATTGAATTTTAGGACTAACAAGAGTTTGCAAAATTCATGCTCTCATATCCAGTTATCCCTTCATAGAATCAACCAAAGATTAGAAATCTAAAATCATTAATGCACACTAGCCTTATGTAGGAACTTAATAGTACATGATTAAGAATTCAAATTAAAGCTCAACAGCAGCATGTGTAACTACCAAATCCACAGCTTAGACAATTGCATCCCCCATTCGCTATTCCAAGCAAATGTCTTTCAACCCTGCACCTCTTAGATCATAGTATTAAGTATATTAGCTTTTTGTCTGCCTTATTATTTTATCCCTTTGGGATCTTTTATACCACACATGATGATGCACTACCCTTCACTGCTCAACGTGAACCTCGACTCTTGCCTTAGGAGAAGCATGCCCAATTTCGCAGGTCCATATTCCCTTTTTCGTTTTACGCGAACCTCAACACGTTTTAGGTGAAGTAGGCCCGGTTACTAAGATTAGGGGTATTTTTCATGGTATTTTTTTTATCTTTTTTTTCATAATGCCATTGCACTTATTTGATGGATAATTTGGCAGAAAGCTTTGTAAAAAGATCTCTTTTCTTAAGAAGTGCAGAATATCAGACATCATACCTAAAATGACAGGGGGCTTGTCTTGCTTGTTTCATTAGTGTGCAACGTGAAAATTTTTTCTTCTTCTAAAGTGCACATGAACTTTAAAGATATTCTTATATCAGTTTTCCATGGCTAGATTGACTAAATTTACCATCATCCTTCTCCCTAGTCTTTTCTATTCCAGAATTACTTTTAAATTAAGCATGAATCATGAAACTCAAAATGGGGTTTACATCTTTCTACTTTCATGGAATGATGACATGCAAGATAAAACTCCTATCAGGTTGTGCAATATGCATCATGAAAATTTTTCTCTCCCCCCCAACTTGAATGGCATTGTCCTCAATGACATGTAGAATATATGAACATGACAATGCAAACATGACAATGCTTGGGAAGGAAAGATACAACCTGGGGGTGCGCAGACGTGGCTATTTTGGTAGGAAATTTTACGAACGACTTCTTCCAGCTCCTACAAACACAAATGAAAATGACTCATTAGATTTTTGAAGAGAAATAGTTGGGTTGTCTCCTAACAAGCGCTAAATTTAACATCTTCAGCCAGACGCCATTCTTGTATTTATCATGGGTCACTCAGTGGGATTGATTCCTTTGATAGAAGTTGTGTGTTCTCCAAGTAGAGTTTGAGACGCTGACCATTGACAGTGAAAATTTGACCATTTTTAGGATCTAGAATTTTGACAGCACCATGATCAAAGGCTTTGAGCACAACAAATGGTCCATCCCATCTAGACTTTAATTTTTTGGGGAATAAGTGCAACCTTGAATTAAAGAGCCAAACTTTTTGATCAGGTTGAAATGATTTTCTCAGAATGTGTTTATCATGGAAAGCTTTGGTCTTGGCTTTGTAAATCTTGGCATTTTCATAGGCTTCATTCCTCAGCTCCTCCAACTCATTTAGTTGTAGGGTCCTATGAGATCCGGCTTGGGCTAAGACAAAATTGAACTGCTTAATAGCCCAATAGGCCCTATGCTCAAGCTCAACAGGTAGGTGACAAGCTTTTCCAAAGATTAACCTATATGGAGACATTCCAATGGGGGTTTTGTATGCTGTCCGATAGGCCCAAAGAGCGTCATCCAATCCTTCCTATCGGGCCTAACAGATTTCTGTAGGATGTTTTTGATCTCCTTATTGGATGTCTGCACTTGGCCACTTGTTTGGGGGTGATAGGGGGTGGCAATCTTGTGAGTGATCCCATATTTCCCGAGAAGAGCTCAGAATTGGGCATGAGTGAAATGAGAACCTCCATCACTAATGATCGCCCTCGGACACTCGAACCTTAAAAATATATTCTTTCGGACAAACTTCACGACAACTTTGTGATCATTAGTCCGGGTGGCAATGGCTTCAATCCATTTAGACACATAGTTGACTGCCACAAGAATGTACTCATGTCCGAATGATGGCGGAAAGGGCCCCATAAAATTAATTCCCCAAACATCAAAGATTTCGACCACTAGAATGGGGTTGAGTGGCATCATATCGCGTTTGCTCATGTTTCCAATGGCTTGACACCTAAAATAAGTCTTGTTAAATTTATAGGCGTCTTTGAAGAGAGTGGGTCAGAAGAATCCACTTTGTAACACTTTGGCAGTTGTTTTCTTTCCCGCGAAGTGTCCCCCACAAGATAGAGTGTGACAAAAATTCAGGACGCTTTGTTGTTCTTCCTCGGGGACACATCTCCTAATTATTTGATCTGAACCTACGTGGAACAATTCCGGATCTTCCCAGCAATAGTGTTTGATTTTGGCAAAGAAATGTTCTTTTTCATGTTTAGACCACCCATTAGGAATTTGTCTCATAGCTAAGTACTTGATAATGTCTGCGAACCATGGGAGTTGACTATGGGTGATGGACAAGAGATGTTCATCTGGAAATGAATCTTGTAAAGGAGCATTATCAGTTGTGAGAATCCGAGAAAGATGATCGGCAACTTTATTCTCAGAACCTTTTTTGTCTCGGATCTCAAGATCAAATTCTTGGAGTAGGAGGATCCACCTAATGAGTCTAGGTTTGGCATCCTTTTTAGAGAACAAATATTTGAGAGCTGAGTGATCAGAGTACACAATGACTTTTGCCCCTAAGAGATATGATCGAAACTTTTCAAGGACAAAGACAACAGCTAACAGCTCCTTTTCCGTGGTGGTGTAGTTAAGCTGAGCATCAGCGAGGGTGCGACTAGCATAATATATCACCACCGGACACTTGTCAATTCTTTGGCCTAGAACTGTCCCGATAGCATAGTCGGAGGCATCACACATGATTTCAAAAGGTAAAGACCAATTAGGAGATTGGAGAATGGGTGCCTTGGTCAAAGCCTCTTTAAGGGTATTGAAAGCCTCAAGGCAGGCATCATCTAAATGGAATGGAGTGTCTTTGGCCAAGAGAAGAGTTAACAGACGGGCAATCTTAGAAAAGTTACTTATGAACCGGCGGTAAAAACCTGCATGGCCGAGGAATGAATGGATTTGCCTCACAGAGGTCGGAGGAGGGAGATTAGAAATAAGGTCGATCTTGGCTTTATCCACCTCTATATCCCGTTCGGACACAATATGGCCCAAAACTATGCCATCTTGAACCATGAAGTGACTCTTTTCCCCACTAAGAACAAGGTTGGTTTCAATACATCTCGCAAGCACTTTCTTCAAATTTTCCAAGCAGTTTTCAAATGACTCCCCAAACACAGAAAAATCATCTATAAAGATCTCCAAGAATTCTCCTACCATATCAGAGAAAATGGCCATCATGCACCTTTGAAAAGTGGTCGGTGCGTTGCAAAGACCGAATGGCATTCTCCGAAAGGCAAATGTTCCATATGGACAAGTGAATGTGGTCTTCTCTTGGTCTTCCGGATAAATGGCCACTTGATTGTACCCAGAATATCCATCTAGGAAACAAAAATATCTTTGGCCCGCCAATTTCTCTAGAATTTGATCAATAAAGGGGAGTGGAAAATGATCCTTTTTGGTCATGACATTGAGTTTCCTATAATCGATGCACACTCTCCATCCCGTGGTCGGCCTAGTGGGCACATCTTCTCCTTGTTCATTTTGGACCACGGTGAGTCCCGATTTCTTAAGAACCACTTGAGTGGGACTCACCCATTGGCTATCCGATATGGGATAAATAATTCCCGCATCGAGCCATTTGACAACCTCCTTCTTCACCACCTCCTTCATGTTCGGGTTCAACCTCCTTTGCATTTCCCGATTAGGTTTGGCGTTGTCCTCTATGTAAATGTGATGCATACAAATAGACGGACTTATCCCCTTAAGATCGGCCACTGTCCAACCTATGGCACTCTTGTGAGTCCTAAGGACTTCTAGGAGAAGTGTTTCTTGGGTAGGGGTAAGATTGGAAGTTAAGATAACAGGAAGAGTTTGATCGGGGCCTAGGAATGCATATTTGAGAGAGTCCGGAAGGGGCTTAAGCTCAAGTTTAGGAGGACTTTCAAGTGATGGAAGGGATGGTTCATCTTGCAAAGCTGGAAGTGGTTCAACCTTATGCCAAATGCTACTATGATGAGGGGAATCTTGAAGAGCATTGACCTCCCTTATTTGACCCATGCTCAGATCATTCTCAATAAGTTCATCGTAGATGTCTATGAAGTGGCATTCTTCATCTAGGTCCAAATATTGGGAGGCTTTGAACACATTGAGAGAAACTTTTTGACATCCGAATGAGATGTCTTTTGCAGTAGCAAGGAATGGGCGGCCTAGGATGATTGGGGTATGACTTAGCTCTGAGGAGGAGGCCATGTCAAGAATGAGGAAATCAACGGGGAAGTAGCAATCATGGACTTTCACAATCGCATCCTCTATCAAACCTCGAGGGGTCTTAACTGAGCGATCGGCCAGTTGGAGAATGACGGGGGTTGGCTTGAGTTCTCCTATATCAAATTACTCATAAACAGATGTGGGTAAAAGGTTGACACTAGCTCCTAAGTCGAGGAGGGTACGGTCAAAGGTTACACCACCTATATCACATGAGATGAGGGGAGCACCGGGATCCTTCAACTTTCTAGGGAGATTGTTCATCAAGACCGCACTAACATCCTCGGAGAGCCAAATTTTCTTAGGGGTCGACTTGGGCCCTCTTCTTGGAGTGCAAAGCTCTTTGAGAAATTTGGCGTAGGCCGGAACATGTTTTATGGCATCTAAGAGTGGAATATTGATGTGAACTTGTGAAAAGAGCTCCATAAATTCCTCATTTTGGGCTGGCCTAGTCTTAGTGGGCTTCGGTTCTAGGGCATTAGGAAAGGAGACCTTGGGTTGATAGAAATTTGGATCTTCATGGGCCTTTCCTTTCCCTTTAGGATCTCCCCCCAACTTATCTTGAGTGTAATCCTCCTTGCTTGCATCCTCATTATCTTGATTCTTTTCTATGGAATCTTGCAACTCCTTTCCATCCTTGTATGGGTCATCTAACACCTTCCCACTCCTCAAAGTTGAAATAATCTTGATATTTTCAAATTGTGGGCCTTTAGGTTGGGCTTGTGGGATGGGTTGAGGTAGGAGGCCCGGTTGTGGAGGAAAACCCGGGGGTTGGTTTCTTGGGTTGGCCACAGGTTGACTTGGAAGTTGACCCACTTCTCTTCTCGTTGTAGCTTCCGCCAATTGTCCTATTTGACTTTCCAACTTGAAAATGGATTGTTGTTGATTCAAGATAATTTGTTGGAGTTGATTGAATTTATCTTCAAAGTTGGATTGAGGCGGAGGTTGGTAAGTGGGTTGGCCTTGATTAGACTGAAAATGTGAATAGCCCATAGGAAGGAATTGAGCTTGTGGACCTCTACCAAATGGATTGAAGGTGTTGGGTTGGGTTTGAAATTGACTTTGCATGGGTTACTTTTGGACTTGATGAATAGAGGGGTTGGTTGCTTGAGGTGGAGCTTATTGGGATTTCCAAGAAAAGTTCGGGTGATTCCTCCAGCCCGGATTGTATGTGTTTGAAAATGGGTGATTATTGGGTTTAGAGAATCCTTGGGCTGCAAAGACTTGCTCCTTGATGGCAGGGGGTAATTGAGCCGCAGTTGGACACTCCGTGATGTGATGGGATGGGCTTGCACATAGAGTGCATGCCTCATGTGGAGTGACAGATTGGCCCAAGTAGGAATGGGATGATGGTTGGCAAGAAGGGTCTTTCAAAGTCAAGAGTTGATCTAACTTTTGAGTCAGACTCTCTACTTTATCCAACTTTTGAGTGATGAGATTTATGTCCAATCTTGGTTTAAAATCACCCCGGGCCTTGATCTCATATAATCCGGCCCGCTTGGAGGGCCCAATGGATCTCTCATAGGATGATAAAGAAGCATGATTGATAGAATTATCACTAAGTATTTCGAATAAATCATACGCCTCATCCTCACTTTTGCTCATGAATGCCCCTCCACATGATGCATCTACCATTTGTCTAAATTGATCGGATAGACCCTCATAAAAAGCTTAGACTATTTGCCATTTGGACAACCCATGGTGAGGACACTTCCTAAGCAATTCCTTGAGTCTTTCCCATAACTCATGCATTTGTTCCCCTGGAGTTTGGGTAAAACCCGTGATTGCCCTTCTCATAGTATTGGTGTGGCCTATAGAATAGAACTTCTTCAAAAATTCTTGTTGCATCTCGGCCCAAGTTCTCATTGGCTTCCCTATAGTGCCTAACCAATATTTAGCCTTATCCTTAAGAGAGAATGGAAAGAGGGTCAATCTAAAGGCATCATCCGAGAAATTTTAGATTTTTACCGTGGAACAAATTTCTAAAAATTCATCAATGTGCTTGTAGGGGTCCTCATTGGTTTTTCCATAAAATGAGGGGAGCATTTGAATTGTGCTTGACTTGATCTCATAATGGATGGCTTGATTTTGAGGAATGTAAATGCAAGATGGAGGTTGATATTTGTTGGGAATGAAATAATCCTTCATTTGTTTTGGAGGATTGGGATTTCTGGCCATGAGATTTTGGTGGTGAGGTCCTTGATTTACGGCCATAAGATCTTCTTGGAGATCGTCTCTTGGATACAAAACTCTCTCTATTTCCTGAATGGGTCCTAGTAGGTTTGGATGTTGTGATCTTCTTCCTTACATAAACTAGGACGAAGAGATGAGAGAGAATTTTTTTTTATGATGATTTTTTTTTTTTGGTTTTGACACAAACTAGGACGAAGAGAGAGAAGATGAGGATTTTTTTTATTTTTATTTTTATCTATTTTTTTATGCAAACACAAACAAGTTGTCACACAAATTACCTAATGACCTAGATGTGACTTAGACCTACAAATTGGGTTTCACAAAATAGCTAAAGTGCAACTTGAGTTCACCCTCAATATTTCCACCGGCCAGGTAAGGGGTGGGGTAGTGGGAGGTTCCCCCTACTTTCGTAGGGACCTAATTATAAATCACTAGCCCGCTTAAGGCGTTTACCGTCCGACCGTCTTGCCTTAGGCACCGATTTTCACAAGAGGGTAAACCCAAATAACACAAGAACCACAGTGTGAACCTAGGGCCAACGTCTATTGAATTTTATTTAGGGTCTAGGTGATGCAAAGATGAAGGAAATTATAGTTTGTGGGCTAAGGAAGGGTGATGAAATCCCCACCTTATCTTGATTATGGGTGTTGCCCTTAGAATATTTTAGAATGATATGCAACAAAGCAAGTTCAAACAAGGGGTTCTATGCAAGTATGCATGAGCATGTGATTAAGAAAAAGATTTGAAAAGAACTCACCTTGCCCCTCGCAATCTCCAAAATGTAATGACCAAAGTTAAACAACAAGAAAAAAAAACTGCTATCCTAAATGATGCATGACTTGAGCATGCTTGGAATGAGGATTTTTTATTGGGTTCAAGTGAAGAGTTTTTTTTTAAATTATTTTGTGAACCTATCTAACCACAATATGCAAGAATCATTAAGGAAATGACACAAAATGATAGCAATAGGTTTGAAGACTTACTTGATGCGCAATCCCTCGTTCTCTCTTTTTTTTTTTTGAAATGAATGACAAACTCAAAAGATGAAAGAAATAAATGCAAACTTACCTCTAATTTTTCTGGGTTTTGTTTTTAACCTGTAAAAAAAAAGAAAAAGAAAAAGAAAAGAGAGCTTTATTAGTACACTATATACACAAGGAAAACAAAGTTCTTAAATCAAAAATCATCATTCTTCCTCGGCAACGGCGCCAAAAATTGATAACGCGAAAGTTCATAGTTTAAAGCATACGTATCAATCTTAAAAATTCCAACTCGCACTAGATGAAAGAGAGACGTAATATGGTGGCGAGAAGGGTCGAATCCACAGGGAAGAAGAGATTTTTAGAGTTAAAAACTTTATAGTCCTTTAAAAAACACTTGTTGATTTGTTTTGCTTAAAGAAAATAGTGAAATGAAGAACAAACCAAACACTTAATTAAAAACACATATGATTATGCGCCTATGCTATAGAAATTAATTGCATATTTTCAAAAGAAGAGATAGAAGAAGGAGGTAGAGAGGGGAGAATATCAAGAAATAGATCAAAAGAACAACTCTCTTCATTAATTTAAAAGAAAGAGTACATGAAGTGCAAGATAAGCTTACAACAAAGAGGTGACAAGATTACAATAAAGTAAAATAACACAAAAACAATAACAATAAGAAGAGCCTGGAGTTTGGAGATGGCAGCAGCAATGATGATGATGACACCGTCCTCTCTTAGCCTTGGATCACGAACCACCTCACGGAAGATGTCGTCTACACCGGGAGGAAGTCACCTTCGTCGTTGAAGCCGTCTTTAGAGGGTAAATAACTTTGAAACCAAGATGAATTAGGGGATGCCCAAGAAGAAGAAGTTGAAGAAGAGGGAGAGAGGAAGAACTTTGATGAAGAACTCAGATAGAAAATAAGAGCAGAAGAGCTTCAAAATAGAGAAATGACAGAAACTAGCACCTCGGATGAACAGTGAAATCACAGGACAGCAAGTTGAAAAATGAGAAATATCTTAAAAAACAGAAAGAATTAGAAGATGGTGTAGAAGAAGAAGTTGTAGAACACTTAAAAACAAAGAACTTTCATGAAGACAGTAGGAGCAGAAAATGACTAGAAGGGGGCGAACTAAGGGGAAGAACAGAGATAAACACTGTTTCACAGATGAACAGGACAGCACAGTAAAAAAATATGAAATAGCTTGAAAACCAGAAGGAATTAGAAGATGATCCAGAAGAATAAATTGTAGAAGATTTAAAAATAAAGAACTTTCATGAAGACCACAAGAGGAGAAGAGGGACGGAAGAGGGCGAACTCGGCGGCCTAAGAAGATGTGAGAGGGAGAGGGAGAGAAAAATTGCTAAAAGAAGAACTCCCTTCTCCTCCTTACCATAGGCTATTTATAGGGAATGTTGGGTAGATAGAGGGTGGAGATTATATCAAAAGAAGATGGATGGCTGAGATTCAAGTGGAATATTATGCATGGGGAAGAGTAAAAGTAGGTGGGCACCCCCTTTCTTGGACTTTAGGCACCCCATTTCCCAAGACTCATCATGTCTCTCCTTTATTTAAAACTTTGAATGTCATTTTCCTCCTTTTCAAACTTTGAACTTTGAATTCCTTCTTTTCAAATTTTGAATTCAAAATTTTAAACTTTCTTTTCCCTCCAACCAAAATATGTGCTTTTTGACTTGGTCAAAGTAGTGGTGACAATTTTGCCCCCGGCTTCTTTTGTAATTACCTTCGGTGTCCTACACACACATAATTGCACTTTAGTCCATAAAAATTACTACAATGTGCACATAAATCTCAAATGCTCATGATTATGTAATGGAGAATTAATGCTCATGGCCCTCAACTTTAATTTATTATTAAATAAGACAATCAAATTAATCAATTTACGTGAAAGCTCCAATTTAAATGCGGAGTTGAGGTTAACTATAAAATATGCATAATTGCCTAATTATATGCACATAAAATGGTGTACATGCAATGAATTGTCATAAGAAATGGATACTTATCAGTCTGCTGAAGGGTCCCTAAGAACTACACACGAGGTCACTCGATGACTGGAGACCGAGCGGTGACGTCTCGGGAAGTTCAAACTCCACTCTACTATCCACGGTCACCCAGATATCGCTGCTCGTCCCAGAGGACGACGATGGCATGATCTACAACGCACTTGTATTGGGAACAACTGCAGTAACTGATATGGTAGATGGAGTCTCGATGACGGCGACTTCCCTGCCAGCCCCTTGGGACGAAGCTGCAACAGGAACATCAAGGGCCAAGGACATCTGCTCCTCGCCCCCAACTTGACTGACCCCCATATGGCAAGTTTCAGCAATAAGAGCCGGGGCCACAGTAGTCCCGGCTTCCTCTTCAATGATCTCTCCCACTTGTACCTCGGGGGGCCACCCTTCTCTGAAGCCGACTGTCGTGTGACTTCCAATGGCCGGGAGTCCCCGACTGCTACCGACTCGTCAGCCCTCATAGATACTCCAGGTCCTGCTGGACCCGTTGCCGCTGCGTAGTCCTTGGGATATCGCAATGCGATGGGCCACAAGACTGGCGGGAAGGTTGCA
This sequence comes from Amorphophallus konjac, assembly GCA_022559845.1. NCBI lineage: Eukaryota > Viridiplantae > Streptophyta > Magnoliopsida > Alismatales > Araceae > Amorphophallus > Amorphophallus konjac. Next base: position 472,037,228 of record CM040121.1, read on the forward strand.
TGACCCGCGCCTAGAGCCGAGAGGGGTATCTGCACCGTTATGGTTGGCAGCACCACCTCAGTCTGCACCAGAAATATATATATCAGAGAGCTGAAAAGAAAAAGAAAGGAAGGGCAACAAGCGCCGATCACTGGGGATTCCTCACCTCAGCCGGCACTAGGCTTAAATCTCCAAGGGCGGCCTCTGCGGCCCCAGCCCCTTCACTTACAAGTCATCATGACGGCCCAAGACCGCTCCATGACAACCGGGGCGGGCTGAAAGTCAGGTGATCACTTTCATAAGCCGAAGATGCCCCGGCATCCTCAGTCTCTGTGTCGACCGGTGGGAACTCTTCGTCACTAGAGCCGCCACCGTAATCGACCTGCTCAGAGGAAGAAGACTCCTCTGCTCTTTCTGGACGCTCCACCATCGGAGCAGGAACCTCACTAGGAGGAGCATCACCCTCAGTAGGGACTTCCTCCATGGACTCCACACTAGGAGCAGCAGTTGATGGGATCTCAGGGGCAAGCTCGCCTTGCTCCCCAGCAATAGCTTCCTCTGCACCCTCTGCTCCTGGAAGTAATGACGGTTGCATATCAACTGAAATTTATGGCAAGAAATAGTCAAGCCGACTGAAGACATGAAGACTCGTGGTGGTGTCGCGATTAAACTATAAATTACTTTCCATTTTCTGCCTGGGCATTGGAGAAGGTAGATCTCTCTCTACAGGAGTAGTATGGATTTCCTCTGCCCCTTCCCTAGCCACGCCGCCTACCGTCACCTCCAGCCCGACGACCACAGCGACTGTGTCGGCAACTGTCAACACGGATTAGCCGAAGCAGCCAAAGTGAGCCAATGAATTCTGGAGAAATGAAGAGCTTACCTTCAGCTTCTGGCCCTTGCGTGCGGGAAGCCTCGAACTCTTCAAAGGATACAATCGGAGGAAGAACGGTTGCTGGTTCCTTTTCTCCGGCCTTCCTCCGGCGTGCCCGTGTCACTCGGGTCACTATCGCTTTGGCCTTCCCAATGGCCTCCCTCAACTGGGATCGGGTTCGCTTTCTCGAATCGCCAGGAGGCAGTGGCGTCGTGGTCGGGGCCGGCTCGGGAGCCTCGAAGCATGCTGGCTTCTGAGCTTTTATTATTAGCTCCCTAAAGTGTCGAGTCTCCTCCAAAGTGGGTCAGACTGCACATGCACGAAGGTGAGAATAATACATGACAATAAAGAAAAGAAGCTGGCTGACGGGCCTGAATAAAGAGATAGAACATACTTGCTGGCCCCGTGTAGAAGGGCAAGAGAGGCCAATAATTCAGCGAGGGCACTTTGTCTCTCGAAGCTACCTCACGAATAAGCCAGCATAAATCTCCTATCTTTTCACTCGACTCGGCCAGCAGCGCCAGGTCCTCGTGGCCATGAGAAGACAGGTGATAATATAAGCTCAGTTGGTCCAGCCCCCATCTGTCAGCATATTTGAATGAGATATGAAAAGGCCGGTCCAGAATGGCTTCGCTGGGACCACCCACTGAAAGACCATGCGATCAAAGGAGCGCAAATAGCCAAGGGGTGTTGTCATATAGAGCATCCCGCCTATCTTCCCTACGGATGAAAGTCTGATAGGGGTGCAGCCTGTCAACCTCGGGGCGCCAGTCAGCCACAGCCGAGATGGGTTCCTCCACCGGCAGAGGTAGTTGCTGAAGAATCACCCTCTCGCTGCTTACTCGACATAGACCCCGAAGCGTTTTCACATAGTCATCCTTACTGATTGTGGGCAACTTCGGGCCGACTTTGGTTCTGCGACTTCTCACGGCTTTTCGGGCCTCCAGATAGGCCCTCACTTCCGTGTTGGTCCAAGATTTTAGCTTCTTCAAATAGGAGGGCTCAATATCAAGGGTTGGCTCCGGCTGGGAGTCTAGAAATCTATGCTCTGCTACGGCCCAACACTCTCGGCGGGAGCTCCTGTAGAACCCTGTCCGCGCGTTCCACCACTTGATATACTCAGGAGTGACGGGGGGAAGCGGGCAAGGGTTGGCACCCTGAAAGAAACATCTTCTCGGTGGTGGAAGAAGTCCCACCATATCCGGGCATCATCATTTGAAACTTGCCCGGCTTTGTGCCTATTGGGCAACGTAAATTGTGAAGAGGAATGCGGAATGTGCTGGTCATAGCCAAAGTTTCGGCTGAAGCGAAATGGATAATACGGCTCCAGTCACAAAATGCCGCTCTTTCAAAATACAAGGAAGCTTGGCCTGATAGCCAGCGCCCAATCAACCAACTCTGCTCAAGGATGGGCCTTGTACACTTGGCTCCAGAGATTGGATGGATATACTCCTCTGTCTCGAAGGGCTTGCACTGCCTCATCCTGTTCACCAGCGGGCTGGAGTGGGCAGCAAAGCTCCAGAAGTGAAGGACCCCGGGTGAATCTGTGGGAATCCGGGTCAACTTGCCCCGAATGGTGAAGAGTTGCTCCGCTAGTGAGGATGACTCGGCACTCGCGAACTCTATCATTCGCGGGATAAGATGGGCTGACTATAACGCCTGAGGGGTAGCCTCCGGGAAAAGGGTACAAACCCAAGCGTTGAAGAAGTGTAACGGACCAACCGTCCGCATGTTTCTGGGGAGACGCGCCTTGTGCAGGTCCCCCAGCATTTTGTAGGTGAGGCACAAAGCCACTGGATAAAGGGACAGCTTAGTACCCCAAGCCATGAGATAGGCGGGATAGATAGCCTCTACTCTAATCATGCTCTCGTCGCCTTGCGGGAGAGCGAAGGAACAGATCTAATAAACTAGGTACGTAGCACAGTGTGTGACTGCGTCGACACCAGTGGGGTTCGGGTCCTCCCTCTGCCCTCCTCTTGAAGATAATGACGATGCGGCCTGTCATCGGACTCTCTTCTTCCTCTTCGGAGCCATCGGCGCTATTGGGGGGAAGTCCTTGTACTTCTTCTTCCCGCCAAAGAAATATTGGAGCCAGGTGCCCATCTGCACCCTCCGCTTCTCGCCCGGCTTCCGAGCTTCCCTCGTATCATGTGACGAGTGGTAAAGTGTGCGGTATGCCTTCATCAGATAGCGATAAGCATGACCCGCCAGATACCGACCCTCACCGTCGGTCTGATCCTTCAGCCAGTCAGGCCAGCAAACTTCCTCGTACGGCTCTCCGTCGATGGGTAGACCGCTAAGATGTGAGAGGCTCCATAAATCCAGAGAAGTTTCTCCTTCCGAGGTATAAAAATTGTTGTACTCGGGGCAGAATACTTCGATCATGCCACAGCATAAGCCTCGGGAGATGGGGTAGCGGTATCTTGAGGCGTACACGCTGTGATAGACACCAGCCCTGGTCAGGATGGGAGCGTAGTGCTGCAGCACATAATCCGTGAACTCCACTGCTCCAGGTCTGAATGCGTGGGCATCGGTGGCTCTCAGCTCGGCAAACCACCCCACGGATATTTGATGCTTAAAACGGACCGCCAGGCAGTCCAGCAGAAAAGATTCTTCTCTGTACCCCCATTTCAACGGGGCAAGAAACAAGCCAAAGATCGGCTTCTCTCGGTCCACCCTGCCTACGGAATCATTCCACCGAGCAGGTAAAAATTCAGGGGCCCTGGTCAGTAGCCCATCTTCTGGAGCCAGATCTTGCAGTCCAAGCACGACGCTCCATTTCCTGACTTCGCCGGGAAGATAAATAGGCCTTCCCCGCACTACACAGTCTATTAGACTATCCCTCTCCACTAGCAAGGCTTGCTCGGCTTTACGGATGAGGAACAGGTATCTCTTGCTCTGAAGGTTGAAGCGTCGGAGGAAGGACATCAGATGTTTGTCCTTGGGGTGATCCCGCCTGACAGCGCCTTCCCGGTCATAATGAAAAGAATCGCCTCCAAGGATGAGGAGACGGCTAGTGTCCACAGTATCGGCCTCCGAATCCGAGGACTCTGCGACTACAGCAAGCTGATTGTGCCCCCGATCAAGGGAATGGGCATTCTCCCACGTCACCACGGCACGAGAAGCAGAAGAGGAAGAGCCAGATGCCATTTCTATCTGTGAGAAGGCGCATCAAAGAATGAACAAAGTCAGAAAACGGTTGATCGAGACAAATTTCTGACGAAATTTTGGCAGAGTCTCCCCAGCACGGGAGATTTCCAAAGAAAAGCGGGAACACGTCCACTAAGGGAACGGTCCCTAAAAGTAGCCATCGGCATTACACCGAGGCCAAAAGGGACACCCAGGGGAGTAGCTCCGAGGGCAAGCCCTACTAGGAGCCTCCCGGAGCCCAAAAGATGGGTTCAAAACCCAAATGAACAAGCACTCCGCTCACCCGCTCGAAGGAGACAATCGCGGCCGCTCACCACTCACTCGGCGCCGAAGCTGGAGAGGGGGAAGAAGCAGGAAGAGAGAGAAGGGTACTGTGCGAATGAGCAAGAATGAAAAAAAATCAAAGGAGAAAAATTATATAGGGAGGCCTCCCCTTTAGCTAATCCGGCGCGCTATTTAGCGCGCCGAATTAGCATCCTCCAACAGAAAGGCGCGCCGGATTTAATCGCGCCGAATTAGCTCCTTCCAAGCACCAAAAGGCGCGCCGAATTAACCGCCAAATGCCCAAGACCGCGCCATATTAAAAATGCAAAAGCCCAAGGGCGCGCCGGATTAGCGTCCAAGGCCAAGGGGCGCGCCAGATTAGTCTCACACCGTATTAGATTCCAAATGGCGCCGGATTAAGCATTCGTGCCGGATCAAGGGCCGTTCCAAGCTTCCACCAAGCAAAGAGGAGATCATTCCGGGTGAAGCTCATCCGTCGGTCTTGCTACACTCGTGCCTTGCTCGCAACACCCACAGTTGGGGGGCATTTGTTGGCACTCAAAATATCACTCGCGGTGACCAAGCCTTGAAGTCGAATGACACGGCCTACCAAAGCACAAAAACCGATAGATATCAACATATCGAAGCCCTCTCGAGCTGCCAGAGCTTCAGGTCACCCTGTATGAACATCGGGGACTTCCACTCAGGAGAGTCGAGATGAATTCATAACCAACCGGCAGTGCGACCAAGCCTGCCCAATGAACCGGCATTGACCCCGCCGTGCCGCATACACTACACCCGTTGCCCGACCAAGGACGACGGTCCGCCCGGTGGCCCGCCACCTCATGAAAGACTCTCCTGAGATTGAAGGACTCCCTTGACTATTCAGAACAGAGGACCAAGGGCTCTGTCAGCGGAAGATCCCGGCTACCCAGCACGGGTATGGCTTCTCGCCAAATTGGGCCCGGTAGCAGCCGAATGATCGCCCCACCTGGGCGGAACTATCCCGGGTGTTATCCCACCCTCGAAGAAGCTTTGAGCACAAGCCAGATCGAGCCAGTGACACGGATCATAGTGCGGAAAGCCGTGTCAGCGGAAAACCCGCGTGTTCAAACAAAAGACATTCGAGGCTCCGAGGAGGGCCATACGGCGTCCTGAGAGCTTCGACGAGGCATCCCGTCGAGGTTTCGAAGAACTGTGGCAAGATGAATGTTCACGGCGATTCCTAGAGCCATCCCCGGACTCACCGGCTAGCCCGTGACAAGCAGGAGATGCCACTACGGCGCGCCCTAAACCGGCGCGCCCCCTTATCTGGTGCCCTCTTATTCCGGCGCGCAAAAGCTTCATACTGCCCCTCTCCCCGGTGCGCCATCCCACGCCGGATTAAGCCCTGAATGTTCCCTACATAAAAAGGCCATTCGAAATAGGAGATAGAGGGATAGAAAAAAAAAGAGGGAAAGGGGAGTTTGACGTGAGAAGAATAGGAAAAGAAAGGGGGAGAGGGTCTGAGAGCCAATTGACTTCAAGGGAGAGAGGGTTTCTTGCGAGTGAAGCAGGGTCTCTCTGGGCGCCCTTTGCCGCCGTCTTCCCTCCTCTGCCTGAAGCCTTCTGCAGCCGGAGAAGAAGGAGGAGCCCGACACTCTGTTCTTAGGACAGGTGGGTCGTCTGCATTTCCCGTCTGTCCTCCAACTATTTTCCTCTCAATCGAATGTAAGCGAGAGGGGGGATGGCGATAATATGAGCCAGCCTCCCCCCCCCCCTTCTTCGCCATCCTTCCTTTTTTTTTTGCTCTTCTGTGAGCTTCTCTGTAAGTAGAACGGTGGTCGTGCCGCGATGCCGGCACTGAACTCGTGACATATGTGTAGCTTCTTTCGTCGATGGGATGATGGCATGCGTATATGAATATTGGTGGATTGAATGCTCAACGCCTTGTTCTCTTCTTCCACTACTATTTCATTCGGTAGACATATATATTAGTGTCTTCCCGTGTATATCTTTACGATTCCGATTTCCCCCGATTCCGAACACGCCCTGGGATGCCATGGGCTACAAAGATAACCCCTCCCTGGGTCCTCTGCGCCTGTGCCTGTGCACACGCTTTTTCCAATTTTGATACGAGATCCAACCTCGACCTTCCTCCCTCTTTGCATTTCTCCGTTGTTCAGAGGAGGCAGGTGCTTCTTCTGGAATAGTGGAGTCCGCCTCGTGACTACTACGTTCCAGCCATTCGTGTATATGCGCATGTAGATAAATCGTTCCCGTTATAGATATCAATTGCCCCTCTCTCTGTGGCTGATGTTTGCATTCTCTCCTGTGGATGGCAACCCAGTCTCGCGAGCACTAATATCTTAACCCTGTAACGGGTAGGCTATCAATACCGAGAAGCCTCACTTCATTTGTGGTTTACGGCCACTAAACCATTCGAGTCCCGTTGGTTTCGTCTGAGTCACCCGGGGAGGGGAATATACCCTACCGTTTTACAGAGTCGCCAGTCGATCAAGGGAGCTCCACTTCTGAGTGATGGATGCTTCCCACGGGCCGAAAGGCTGATAACAACAGGGGCTTCAGTCCAATAATGTTAAACCCACAGTCTCCTAGGACTCTGTGGTGGCTAAGGGATGAACACCCTAGTAGGCTTGTCCTCGGGGCCTCTCTCCCTAATGCTCTCTTGCTAGTGGACGCAGTGCACGCTATAGGTCGCCCACCCCTCGTAGGCCAGTCCTCGGGGTGTTACTTCCGTAAATAGCTACCTCATCCCTCTGTTTTCACCCACGGAGCTATGGTGCCCCTCGTAGGCTTGTCCTCGGGGTATCCTGTCCGATTGGGGTTTTGCTGGCTGCCACCATGCAGACCGGCTTTTTAGGGGCTTACTCCACAAGTGGGTATGACCCCGTTTCTCCCCTGCAATCCTTCAGGGACGGGGGAGATGCTGCCCAATTTTCGGCAGAATCCTTTTTAGCTTATAAGATCCCTTACATAAAATGGCTTCAATAAAACATTGGTTCCGAAGTTAAGGACCCTAGTGCTCGAGTATGAACCTTGCACTAGCTCATGACTTCACCCCTAGGGGCTCTGGACTCCAATTAAACGAACAATCACCTAATTAACTTCAAAACTCTCAACAGAGTCCTAATAAACTTTAATCATTTCAAAATTCATCAAAAATCAGCTAAAACGGCGCGGCCCTAATCCGGCGTGCCTTAATACGGCGTGATACCCCCCGCGCCGGAATAACACTACACTCATAAAAATTTATTTTCAAGTGGTACATTCCCAGCGTGCCCTAATCCGGCGCGCCCCAAGCCCATCGCGCCGGATTAGCAACTCTTCTAGCCGCGCCATATTAGAACCATTTACCTACGCTTGGCCACGCCGGGGAAGTCTATCCCTACGTGCGGTTGCGCCAGTTTTGAAGCATTGTAATGTTCTAATCACTCACTCCCCCTCGGAGCGATCCTCGTCTCCCGCATTTAAAATTAATGACCCTAATCAATAATAAATTGAATAAGAAAGGGCTGTTCAAGTTCAGATCATATTACTATCATGCCTTTACTACCATGTCCGTTAGCATTTCGCTTTCGTTATCATGTTTGTGTTATCATTTTCGTTCCTCCTTAGGGGAGGCTAATAAGCTGACTGATCACTGATCATTATTATAATTCCGCTGCCATGCTTAGCGTAACCATGATTATCATGTATGCATGCCTGTATGGACCCTCGGGTATATCAAATGGCACTGGCGGAAGTCTGGGTTACGCCCGATCGGAAGTCTTTGCTATGCACGATGCTGGTCTTCGGACCTACGTCTTCCGCCATGTATCAAGGGTCTCCGACTTAACAAACCATGCCTCTCTCGCAAGATAGATAGAAGCATCTCATGTGACCCTGTCACATTCATATATTTGCATCCTTTATTTCGGCCTCAGCAGCCCATTATCTCGGCAATTAATCAAAGGTTTTCTCTCCTTGTGGGGGATGTAATTAACGCCACAGCCTTTATGGTGTGGCGGACTGTTGGTCCCGACCGAATCTCACTCTCGCCCGACACGAGTAAGAATGAGCGCATAAAAAACTCGTCACGTACGTGACTGGCACGCCCGCGCAGTCAATCAGTCAGTTAATTACCGGTTAGTTAATTGGTTGATCAACGTGTAAATAAACCAAATAAGTATGTCAATAAAACATCTGTAGAACAAACGATCCCAACAACGGTTCAAGGCTTAAAGGGCTGCCAGTTAAGCCTTTAGCAAGCTCCCGGATGGGGCACACGAGGGCGTTGCCGGTTCAGCCTTGAATGGCTGTTGGTTCAGCCTTGAATGGCTACCGGTTCAGCAGATGTGCTATCGGTTCACCCTTTTACTCCTTTTTTTTTTCTTCTTCTTTCCTTTTATTCTTTCTCTATTTTTTGTTCTTCTTTCATTCTCTTTACTTTCCTTTCTCCTTCTTTTGATGCCTAGACTTCTGCAACCTGGTCTGTGGCTGTACATCTTTAGGAGTGCCTTGGACACCCCCTTGATTTTGAGTTTAATTCGTTTCTCAGGACATGAGTTCGTGGTGGTTCGGCACCACTTAGTTATTATAATAACGTGACCAGACTCTTCCAGAGCTCGGGCGTCTCGAGCTCGTTGTTGTATTATTCGCCGCTGAGTGTTCATAGTTGAGTCCGTAGCAGTGTATTGTTCAGGAATGCTTTGGCTTCCTGCAATGTTTAATTCATCTGTTGGGACACAAGTTGGTGTCATGTGAGAGATATCCTTGGGGTCTGGCCATCTGGACCCTCTTCTCGTATTTCTTCGCTGCCGGACCGTGGATGTAACGACCCGAGAATCCGATTACCGGGAAGGCCCGATAACCCGTGACTCGCACCGCCACCCACGAGTCCGAAGACTCGGAAGGGTTAAAGGAAGGTGTGGAGACTACACAAGTATCACAAATAATTGCAGAAATAAAACAGTTTACATGATATATGGTCCACAAGATAAAGTAAAATAACAACAGCAGTAGTCCACAACTAATACAGAGACAAGAAAGAAAAGTACAACTACACGGGACATACCCCGGCTCTGACCTCTGGCACTAACGTTGGGCACCCGAACCACGCTGAGCCTCAGACGCGCTCCACTTAGGCCGCGACTCACCTGAAACACGGTAAAAACACGCAGGTAATGAGTCTCGGAACAAGACTCAGTAGGGATCACTCGAACCCTACCTCGCAAACGAAGAAACCGCTACGCTAGCAGTAAGCGAGTACCTCGAAAAGGGAAGCCCTGCAATCTACAAAACACCGCTCTCACGGCACAAAAGCCGACACACGTGCCACGGTGAAACGATCGGAACACCACGGTCAACGCGACAAAACCCGAATTTTGAAGTCGCAAAGACTGACAGTCTGACACTCCCGACTCGACAGGAGTACCACCCACTAGAAGCACAGCCGGTAGCGTCCCTTGACGTCTTATACCGCACCGCAGGTGAACTGCTTGACATGGTAGCTCCTACCAAAGGCACGAACACCACACAAGAACAACAAACGAGTGACTAGCTGGGGTCACGCTCGTCAGCGTGGGTCCAACCGTCCCCAACCACGTGTGCACACACAGACCGCGCGTCCCTGGTCTGGCCCTCTGACCATTTTTTCCCTCAGCCGGACTCTGGCTGTAAGACGTGGGGCCCGACGGAAACAAGTCCACAAACCGTCTCTAAGGGTAGCCTCTCCACCACTCCCTGGTGGGACCACACGCGTGTAAGCAGGTTACGACTAGTGGAGGGTCACTACGGAGTAGACTCTCAAGTCAACGGAAAGTAGCGTCACAACCGGACGGTATAAGGAACACCCCTCGTACCAATACCATCGCAAGGTGACAGAAGCCGACAGCGACATCTCCCGGTACCACTCGGTATGACGGGAGACCCGCCGACACGATCTGTCCCCTTGAACGGTCCACACTAGGCCGCTCAGGGATGTGCAGTCGCAGAAGGACCGCACCAAGGGTTAAACGGCCAGAATAGGACCGTTCTACGCAGGCCCAAACAGACTGAGGAACAGCCAACAAGGGCCCGTTCAACAGATGTGCGGCCAGCTCCTGGCCGCACGTGGGTGAAGAACGGTCAGCTCTGGGCCGTTCGTCTCCCAATGGTAATAAATCTGAACGGTTATGTCGTAGCCGCACTAGGGAAGAACGGCTATGGTTTAACCGTTCAAGGGTTGTGCGGCCGAGATCTGGCCGCACACCCAGGCAACGGCACCAGACGACGTACGGCCAGCCCCTGGCCGCACAAGGGGTTATGCGGCTAGCTCCTGGACGCACACCCCGGTGCACTGTACAACGGTAAACTCAACGGTCAAAAACCCCCTGGTTGTGTGGTCGTTGTGGGGCCGCACCTTAGGATATGCGGTCCCACGACAGAGCGCACAAGCCCACTGCGCGTCGAGCCCCGGCCACAGCGCGCCGAGCTGATGGACGGCCAGAACGGGGCCGCACAAGGGTTGTGCGGGTCCTGGTTCAACCGCACATTACCCACCGACGCGAAAACGGCGAACCTCGCCGGAATAGCCCATTCCAACCCCAAACAAGCCCCACGAAGGGGGAAACGGTGAGAGAAGAACCCCCAAGCCCCCTAGCATGCTCCTACGCCCGTGAACCACGGAATCGGGGCTCAAAACGGCGGATCGGACGAACTCTCCCCACGGCATGAACGGCCCTTCCCGGCACGAAATTGACCCCTCTCGACCTCGTCTCGAGCTAAAACTCGCGGGGAAGGAAGACAAGAGGCTAAGGAACGTCACCCTACCTCCGGTCCGCGACGAGACGCGCCGATCCAAGCCCAAATCCACGAAGAATGCCGTTAGAACCTCGCCTTCCCACGCTTCCCACGCTTGCCGCACGCCCGCACGATCGCCTCGTCGTGACCCACGTCCTCGCGCCGTCGCACCGCCGCCGTCTGTAGCCGGAACGGAGGTCGCCGCGCTCGAACGGGAGAGAGAGAGAGAGAGGGGGGCGGCCACGGTCGTGAGGGAGGAAGGAGAAGAAAGGAAGAAGAAGAAGAAGAAAAAGAAAAGAAAATGGGGGGTTTAAATAGAAAATTTGGAATTTTCGGAAAATACCAAAAAATAGAAAATCATATTTTCGCGATCCTCGGTACGCACCGATCGCAACGGTACCACTCTCGCCTAGGTGAACGACCCGGTTCACCCGCAACGAGGTTTCGAAGGAATTACCGAAACACACACCGTGAATCGGAAAACACATGCGGAAAAGCTGCGGAACGCTCCCGGGCCTCCGAAACAACTCCGGATCGCGTCGATCCGGACACGGAAGATGTCTGAAACGAAATTTTGGACACGACGGAGTCGAACACTCCGAGAAACCAGATCCGGGACCCACGAAGAAGGATCCGAAAGGTCCGGGATATTACAGTGGAGGTCGACCCTGTGACAGTGCGTTTTAGGGACACTTTGTCTTCCCACAATTCATGACGTATTGTGGTATATTGTAGATGTCAAATTTTGCATGTCAACAGATATTTGTCGGGTTATGTCGGCTCGATTTCGTCAGAGTTTCAAAGTGTCCATTGGATATTTGGCATTTTTAGCACCTACTGCCACATTTATTTGGCAATGGACAAAAATACCCAAACATCACCCGCTCGAGAAGTAAGAGAAAGGGGTGGAGAGGGAAGTCGCTCCATCTTGGAAGCAATTTCAGAGAGAAATCGCTCTCAGACAAAGTGAGTTTAGGCTTGAAAACACTCCCAGACGGAACGAGCAAATCCGAAAACTTGTTGTCACTTCATCAGAAGGGGAGAGGGGGGTTCCAACGGGATGGGCTGGCGTCCACGGGTGTACCGGTGACGGCTCGCAGGCACCAGAATTGATGTTGCCACGGCCCTTGATGGGGGAGGTCATCCTCTGTTTTCTCTGTCGCGGCATTTGAAGGTGTAGGGGTGCGGCCATGGTGACCAGAGAAGACGCAGGGAGAAGGCACAGTGGGTCAAAATGGGAATTTTACAGCCGAGAATCTGCTGCCACGTCTGGGAAGCCCGCCTGTTGGGGCTTCTGCAGATTCCTCAATCGGCATCTTACTGTGTCTACATTGTCTCTCCTAAATTTTCAAATAGTCACATAAGCCGAGGTTGATCCGGCACCCTTGGTTCGACTTATATGATGTCGGAGATTCCAAATGATTGGGATCCCTTTGAAAGTGATACCAATCACGGCCTTAGAATTCGTCCTGGGTAGCCTCATTATTTCAACAGCTTCAACAGACTTCCATTCGGATGCATCATAGAAGTATAGAACGTCACTTGTAGTCGTAGCGTCAGTGACTTAGCTAGTCAAAAGGCCATTCCATGTTTAGATCTTCTCACCAAATTTTCAGAAAACAAAAGCCAGGACCAGTTAGTACCATCGCTTGTTTTTTTCCCGAAACTGAGTTGGTATCATCTTTCAATGATTATCGTGGATGATGCTATTGTTACCATACGCATCCTGATACAAATGAGACGATCGAAGACACATGGGCAGCAAGTGTGACATATATATCTGAACAACTTAATTAAAAGTATATCTTAAAAGAATGCGGCTAACACTTTCCATCATTTCTTTATTCACACATACATTTACCCACCAGAGGGTGCATGGATACAAAAGTGTTGCTCCCCCACTGGTCGCATCTCGCAACGTCTTATATTATCATAACGAGTGGCATAATACAGCACACTAATTATAAAACTATGTCACCACGAGGGCACTTGGTGCAGCTAGGCTGTGGCATCACAAGGGTCCACTTCATCGCCTCCTCTGTTAACTCTTTGCCTGCCCTCGACGTACGCATCATCCCTTCCTCACTGCTTGCTTACAAATTAGGTAAGCACACCATCTGTTTGAAAGAGAAGTTTGTCTGTGTGCGTGTATGTACGCATGTGTGTAAATGGGTATGAGATGTAGCAAGAGAAAGAAAGAGAGAGATGGATGGATGGATGGATGAGAACAGTACTCCCACACACACACACACACAGATTTCAAACTGTGGAGAAGGAAATATGGGCTGAAGTGGGTATTCACATCTCCTTCCTTGTTCCTTCAAACGTGAGAGAGAGGAATGAAACACTGCATGTTGAGTAGAGAGACAGAGAGCGCACACGCGTGCGTGTCTCTAACATTGCATGCACTGGGCGGCGGCTGCTACGACCACGACACGAATTGCCCGTCCGCCGCCCACGTGGCCTCGCCGCCGCACCCCAGGGGGTTCCAGAACGACGATCCCCACGGCTCCGCCCACATCTCCTCGCCCGGCAATCCCCCGCCGCCGTCCCCAGCCAGCTTGGGAAGCTCCCCGATCTCCCCCCAGAAGTCCTCCTCCTCCTCCCCCACTCTCGATCCTCCTGTTTGCGTCGCCTTGCTTTCCTCCTCCTCGGAAGAAGAAGAAGAAGAAGACGCCGGAGACGGAGGAGACGCCGGACCCACGTCGACCGACGAGAGCGACGCGGACGCAGCAGCGTCGCAGCACATGGCGGCTGCGGCCGCGGCGGCTGCCTGTATGTCCCGGGGAGCGGAGGAGGCGGGCCGGGGGAAGACGCCGGCGAGGTCGGGGAAGTTGAGGGTGGCCTTGGGGCCCTTGAGGCAGAGGGCAGCGACGTCGTAGGCTCGGGCGGCCATCTCCGGGGTGGGGAAGGAGCCCAGCCATATCCTCGACTTCTTGCGGGGCTCCCTGATCTCCGTCACCCACCTCCCCCACCGCCGCTTCCTCACCCCGTGGTACACCGCGTGCCGCGTCCCTCCCTTATTGGCCGCCACACGGTCTGGCCTCCGCCCGAATCCCTCGCCCACAGAGGACTCCACTGGGAGTACCGGTGACGGCGGCCCTTCCTCCATGGCCATGATGCTGTGTAGTAGGACCGCAACAGGGTCGCCCGGGGGGGATGGGGGGTTGGGGCGTTTCCAGAAGCCTTCTTATACGGGGAACGGCCAGGAGGGCTACTTACCACCACTTGATTGATGGGGTTGGCTGCGGGAGAGGGGACCCCCATCAGTGCAACTGCAACCACCGCTCGTGAATGCTGCTTCAACCCTTCATATATCATCAATATTCACGAGCGGGGGTTTCATTAACTCAATTACTAAACTACCCATGTACTCAAAAGTTGGTGGCCTCGCCCCCTTCTCCTCGGGAACCTCCTCCCCACGTTCTCCCCCATTTTTATGTAATTAATCGTCATTAAGGAGAACAGATTAGGAGTACTGCTTGTTTGGACATGAAACATTGTAAACATCAAAAAAAAATGTCATATATATTTACGTGGGCACATGAAACATAATATTCTACGATTATGTTATAGTATTTTACATCAAGCCAAATGTCCTATAAGTGAGTGAATATAAATAATTAACTTAACTTCTAGCTGACATCTTCCTATGGAAATACTTTTATCTTATTGCGATTTGTGTTGGATCAAATTAATAATTCAGTTAGTTGGCCGAGTATTTCCAAAAATCCTTTCTATCCAGAGAGAGTTCAAAACTAATTTATTAATATCACTATTTCTCTTTAAAATTGAATAACTCTCCTGACTTTTCATCCTTGATTATACCGCATGGAAATTAACAAGCCTGGGCGCATAACCGAGGACAAATGCATCGTATTGCACCTACCTGCCAGTAAGCATATGATAAAAACATGGTGATCAAATCATATCAATCAACTCATTCTAGACTAATCTTATCTTATTAAAGTTGCTCTTAATTATTGTTGACCCGACGGGTCATTCAACCACATCATCTAATCATTCAAAGCTAGCTGCAATTTCTTTTTTTATTATTTTTTGAAATGTAGCGTACGAAAATAAGAAAGAAACGTCCATCCGCACTAGATTCCAAGTTGCAACAGACACAAAAACCGACGTCCCGGGAATAACCCCCGATCGTCGAACCAGGGACGTCCCCCCCCCCCCCCCTCCGATCCATCCATCCACCGTCACAGGTGACTTAATACTTTAAAGGGAATTTTACGTATATATATATTTTTTGTAAAATTTAATTTTAGTATTTTTCGTCTAAACATATTATCATAAATATCTCAAAATATAAATAATATCATGATTATATTCTCGTCATAACTCCCGTGTGTTTAACTTCAGTTAAGTGTAAATTAAAGAGTAAGATATATATATATATATATATATATCATTGTAAAGTTTGTTTTTGTCAAATATATTTTAGATCTAACAACCGTAGATGACATATTTTATGAAATATTCTTCTCCGTCAACGACAATAAATTAAAGGAGTATAACTGTAATATTTTTATTTAAATGAAAGATATTCATGATAATATATTTAGATGAGAGGTATATTTGATAAAATAAAATTTTATGAGAGTATGTATGTAAAAATCTTTACTTTAAAGTCCAAATTTCTCAGTGACCCAAACAAGTCAGTGAGTTATTAGGTCAATATTTTAACCGTTAAAATTGACTCAAGACTTGATTAGTTGAATACAATTATTCATAATAATATTATATATTTATATAATTTAAATAATAATTTAAGATATAAAATATATTTTAGAATGTATTTTAAAATAAAAAATAAAAAATACATTAAACAACCACGTAAAGTTGCCATTTAAGAAAGGAAGAAAAATACGTTCAGTAAAGATTACGGATAACAATTTGTCAACTAAAATTAGTATCCCACGAAATCCGAGTCTCATGGATGAACTTATTTTCTTGAACTTATTTTCTTGTTAAAAAAAATCACGATGGACTCCTTCGTGCATAGATTCATAAAAGTAGCTTAGGTTTTTATTTTTTTTAATGCAAGGAAGAAAAAATTTAGAATCTAGATTGCAACCTTTTTAACTTCAAAAGATTAACGTTAATAATATTAAATGACAAGAGAGAAATTTTCAGCAATGACTATTCACCTTCTATATTTCTTTGCATGTTAAATAAAAATCTAAAACAATAATAGATAAAATGAAAATATGAAATATTTCTAAATCTGGCCAAGTCACATGAGTTTTACTAGGTTCAACGAGTTGAGCAAGTCATATAAGAGTCGTCTCGATTAACTGAATTTAAGGTGCAAATCAATCTAAATAGGATATCAACTAAGTTTTCTGATTAACTCACGGGTCAACTAGTCAGATGAGCCGATTGGATCCCAATTTTAAAACATTGATATGGCCCGTTCAAAGCTCCACTTCACGATACTACAAACCTGAAAGTAGGTATTCTGAACAAATGAATTGAAAAAAAGACTGAGATAATCAAGTTTTGGGCAGTTATCGACAATTTCCTCGTTATAATCATACATGGGTTGCTTAGAAGCCAAGGGGCAGTGTCATTTCTCCTTCTCGTGGAATTATTCTGTTCAGATGTTTTCGATGGACTGTGAGATATCTCAAGAGAACCATCTGATACTTAAGTCAGTACGATATAAGAGACTTGATAGTAAAAAATGAGAGAGAGTTGAGAGCAGACGTGAGAGTATAGAATAGAGAGAAGAGTAAATGTTGGGTTCGCATATTTAGTGGAGGTTGTCATGACTTACATTTATAGTCTTCGAGTCGAGAGGCATTAAATGATGACCTTACTGTCATAACAAGCGTGTCTATAGGGGTCAAACTCTCTCACCCATGCCATGGAATAGGGTCCGTCGTGACGTGCGAGTGAAGGCGACTGAATAATGTCGTGAAGTTGGTGGCAGAACGACATGCAACATATGCAGAGGCGATGACAGATCAGGGTGTAGGATCGCATGTCACTCAGTCGTATCCGCATGGCCGATTAATGTCCGGTATCATTATTGCGTCTGAATTTTGAAATCTAACGGGTGGCGCTCGAACCAGTGGGAAGGTGTCACTTGCCAAGGAAGGACGATGTGCCTACGTCAAGGTTTAAATCAGATCGGGTCACATTGGTTTTACTGTGTTGAGTGGGTCATATAAGATTCATCTCGATTAACTAGGTTTTTATCAAATTTTGGGTGTTAATCGCTCTTAATAGAATGTCAACTCAATTTTGAGCTGGTCAAATGAGCCGGTTCGATCCAAATTTTAAAACATTGATGTGGCCCATTCAAAGCTCCGTTTCACAATACTACGGACTCGAAAGTTGGTATTCTGAACAGATGAATTGAAAGACAAAGATTGAGATAATCATGTTTTGGGTGACAATTTCCGCAATTTCCACGTTGTAATCGCACGTACGTTGCTTAGAAGTCAAAGGGTAGTTTAGTCACATTACTCCTGCCGGGGACCGCTCCAACCGGACCTTTTCCTGGATTCGCCGGCAGATCCATCAATGGCCAAACAAGCCGACGGACGAACGGATTCGGGTCTCCATCAAACCAGCTGTTAACGCATCGTCACCGTCCGCCGGAGAGCCCCCAAATCGGAGGGCCCCCACTCCTACGTTATCCACGGCCGTCGTGGGCCGACGACGTCCACTCCTCTTGCAATGCAGGTTGCACCAAGTGGGCCGGACCCACCAGAAATTAAAAAAAAAAATCCAAACACGTGTTTTTTTTGTCTCTCCTTTAATTTCTTGTTTTTGTTCTTAAAAGCTCGCGGAGCCATCGACATAATTTATTTTTAGAGAACATATTTAGAGAACATGGGGATTTTTCTCAAAGTAAGAAATGATTTATCAAGTGGGGTGTGGTGGAGGGAGTAGCAGCAGCCCGTCGGTACGGTGTCATCGTCAAGTAGGTCTTCTGAGCTCAATCAGATCGAATTCAGTTTAAGATTTTTATAAGCAATTTTGAAAATAATATTTTTTTGGGAAAAACTACTTTAACACCCTTGCAATCTTTATAAATAACCGCCTTCCACTAACTTTATTTAATCTTAACTTTTACATCCCTAAAGTCTTGAAGAACAATCCGTTCATGTCCCTAAACCCTGTGGTCTTTTTTTTTTTTTCAGGATAATAATACATGTACATCCCTGTAATCTAACCTAGGGGGATGTAATAACTTTGGAGGCAATTGACCCTTTTCCTTTCCGATTAATTTTGACGTGATTACACGTGAACACTTCTCCCACCCATCTCGTCTCATCTCAACCGTACGATGGATGGACCCCCGTGGGATGAGAAACACACAGCTCACATAACGTCATCATCGTCTATTCCCTTAGCTAATGAGTGGGGCTGTCGTAAGCCAAGGGTGAATGATGTAGCCTGAATTTTTTTTTATTTTTTTATGATAAAAAAATTGATAAATTAAAAAATTTTAGACCACGCACGTATCGCCCCGATGATTGAACACGTGATCAAATAAATGAGGTAACCCTAAGTTGGTGGTGGAGAAGTTGACACACCACCGACAAATAATTGATCAGTCTTCTTCTACGTGGTTAACTCATCGTTAAGCCTTCATTTTAGTTCGACAAATAAGGTTGCTTGAAAGTTGCAACCAACGAGTACTGACACGAAGTTTCTTCGTGAAACTAATCATGGGTAGGGCTTTAAGCCATGATTGTTGTCGTCATTAACACTTGTGTAAAATTGATGGCAGCCCCATCTCTCTTGTATGCTGTTCTCCAACCGGTTATTTGGGGCCGTTGATACTTCCTCAACAAATTCTTTCTACTTTCAAGTTCTCATTGCCAGCGGGTTAGACAGATATATTAAGATTTTTTTATGAATAATTTAATAGGTCTAAAATGGGGTAACGCATTGCACTTATATTTTATTAGTGAACCGAGTTTGATAAGACGTACGGAACAATGAGACATGCCTGGGGGTTAGGCCAGCTGATAAGCACTGATACGACGTGACAAGAGGACGTCCTTTTGGTAATCGAACAACTGTGTGGAGTAGGATGAGTTATTGAACTTGATTGAGCTAATCTAATTCGGGTGATATGGATGAGTTAATATTCTGGGTAGAATGAGCTTTTCCGGAATAAAGTGTAATACCTAATTCAAGTAAAAAGTTAGAATTAGTTATTCTAATTAGAATAGGATTAATTTCCTCATATTCTCACCTATTCTATCTCTTAAAATTATTTTGATTTATTTATTGTCTTATTCTTAATAGAATAAGAAAAATAGTTATCAAATAAAAAGACAACGTTTCTTGAGATGCTCTACTTGAACTTTCGTCCAAACTAGTCCCAAGGACCCCATTTGAATAGGTCGCGAGGAACAGCTAGCCCCGAATAGGAAGGCATTGGAGAATTGTTGACAATTTCCCATCCATTTGTTAGCTAGCTGTCATACTCAACGGTTAGAAAGGTCTGGTAGTCGCCACTTGCTTTTAAAATTTCGTCCGTGACTGAACTTGAATTTTAACCCATGGAGGAACTACTTGGCTCATCTAATCTCATCCAAACTTGGCTTCAAAAGTGGCCACTCATGAATTTGATTGTCAGTGGGCCGGGCTAGAGTGGGGATTAGGTCGGTCAGATTTAAACCCGACTCATTTATTCTAAGATTCAAGTTTGGCTCGGCCCGAGTTATGTGGTATCAGGTCGAACTGGGCCCAATTTTTTCATAGGCCCGACATCCGTTCGTCATGTTTGACCTGACAATAAATAAAATAATAAATATAATAAATATAAAATTTGTAATGTTACTAAACTAGTTAGAGTTTTATACGTTAATTTGTTTAGAAAGAGAATTTTTAAAATTTTAATTAAATAAAATGAGATGTTTTATTTTTAATTAATAAAAAATTTGAAGAAAGAAAAAAATGGGTCTGAATTGTTGGTCCCGGGGTAGGCGAGCGGACAAGAAGGGGGGGTTGAATTGTCCCCGACGCTAGATGACAAATTAAAAAGTTACGCAGCGGTATTAAAACCTTTTAATAAGATTGAGAAATTAACTAAACAAGGTAATTGATTCTCTCAATCTCTCCGTTCCCACACGATCGTACAAACGGATATAACAAGCAAACCACGCAATCACACAAATCAAACTAAAGTGCACAGCGATTTTTAAGGTGGTTCGGGACCACGACGGGCTCCCTACGTCCACCCCTCACCAAACTTGGTCAAAGTCACTCGGGGATAAATCCCCAACACGGAGACAACGCTCCAAACACACACGGGGACACGTCCCAACACACACACACACGGAGACGGAGTCTCCCACACGATCCGACGACCGGATCACAACACACACACACACGCTGCAACAAACGTAACACAACGACACACACGATCGCACGCAGGCGATCAAAGACGACCGTATACACAGACGGTCACACACACAAAATGTATTTTAAGGTTCAAAAAATAAACACACATAACAATATAAGTTCAGATCGAAATAGAACACATGGCAAACATCACAAAACAACAACTAAAGGATGTAGACATTGTTTCTCCTTTGATTTCCAAGACGAATAGAAATAGTAGCTTGAAGTTCCAGTCGGATGGTGACGATTTCAACGTCCTCTCGATCATCTCCTCAATCTGCTGCACTTTTCTTCTTCCACGATCTTCAAAATCTCTTGGATGAAGATCAAATCTCCCCTTCTTTTCCCCTCTCTCTTCTTCTCCTCTTTCTTGACCTACAAGATAGAAAACATTAGCTCAATCGATGGTTTCTTGTCAAATTCGGAGTTCACAAGAGAGCATATATAGAAGACATGAAAAGACCATGATAACCCTTCTAGAACCATCCAAAAAGACCCCCAATAGGTCTACCATGAACCCAGGGCCAAAGGGGTAAAAGGTTAGGCACAAGTGGGTTTATAAGACCTAGGATGGTCAAGGACAAGCCAAGACACAGATCCACAATTCCAGGGATGTTCAGAGACTTTTGGGATTAAAAAATCCAAGGAGAAGGGCTTCCCACGTTGAAGAAAATAAAGTCAACAATTGCTGCCTCGGGGGGTTTGGTCGACCGAAGGTAGGTGGTCGATCGACCTAACTTTTACAGGTGAATTTTCAGGCAGCACTGCCAATTTCGGTCGACCTAAGCTACATGGTCGGTCGACCTAAAGCTACAGTGTCGGTCGACCTAAGCTACAGGGTCGGTCAACCTAAAGCTACAGTAAATTCCAGACTTTCAGATTTCAGCCCCAAACTCAATTGCAACCCTTCCAAACTCTGTGGCATCAAACTCCTTTGATCTTGGAGAGTTTATATTAAGGATCTTAATCCTGTAAAACCATAAGCAAAAAATGATTATAACTTTAGCTCAATAATCCAAATGATAAATGCATGAAGTATATACCTGAAACTCATGTTCAAGGTGCATATGAACACTTTGAACCACAAATATTCTAAGCTAAAGATCGAAGGATATTTCTATGCATGTGAACAAGGTATGAGCAACTTGTAACCATAAAGAAAGTGCAAAAGGAACATACATTAAAATCCATGTTCAAGGTGCATAAAAACTCTATGAAAAAAAATGTTTATCCTCATCAAGGAAACAAGTTCATATAGCAATGAACTTTATGCATCAAGTGCAACAAGAGTGACATTGTAAAATCAAAATTCACATGAACGATGTGATTGAATTTAACATAAGTTTTCTTCACAGAATCATGAACCATTTGCATCTAAGTGATACTTACGAAATATGGGGTCGACACCATCCTTTGATAGGTCGACACTATGAAAGGGCATGAAAGCCTATGCTAAAGTTTAACATGAGAAAATGAATATCATTCAATGTGAGAGTTTCAATCAATTCATTTCAGCCACCACTTTCATGAAGAATTCAAACTATGCATCTAGAATAAGAACCTTATAAAGAATATATGTGAAAGAACCAAGTGAATATATGCAATATGGATAGCACAAGAGACTGGGAAGAGATTGAATGTTTAAACATAAAAACTAAGTATTCCTTGTGATGTGACACCACCTTGGGGTGATAGTCACAAGACCGAATGCCCTTGGACTTACAATTGCAAGCAAGTATCTTTGAGCGGCGGACTTACTCTACTGAGCTCACTCGCGTGGCGCACACTAGTGCCCGTAGGCGACTCGACGATGATGGAGAGGGTCTGAGGCGGGACCTTGATGCTCCAATGTTTGGCTAGCTTGGGGAGAACCCCAAATGGGCCAGGGATGCCCAACTCACGGGCGGCCAGCACACCAAGGGTGTGGAATGTAGGGGATCACTCACAACTCGCCCGCGGTGATCACTCACATCAATGGTAATTATGGGCCGAGCTCTCACTCTCCGTCCGACGAAGCAATAACGATAATACTATGCTAAGCAAGGAATTTAAACCAACCAAGAGGGGGACCGAGGCTCATCTGGTCGGCGTGAAGACGCCGACCCCGGCCGGAGACGGGGGCGAGCGGGGAGGCAAGGGTATGCACCCGCACGCCACGTCGATGAAGATTCAAACCTGAAATTTCAGATTACATGCACTACGCTCCATGCAAGGGGGAGATCTTGGGGAAGGGAAGCCAATGACTACACCCAAGCACTACCTCCACACAGGGAGGGGCCTTCAGCCGGCCAAGCAAGAGGGGAAAAATCGAGCTAGAAGCAAAGAAAGGGAGCCGATGCCGATTCTGACCACTCTCTGAGCTTCTGGATAGGCAGTTGGTTATCTTGGCGCTGCGGCCACTCCAGATTTTTGTTGATGACGAAACCAGTTGGAAGTTCTTCGTAGCTGGATCGGGATGACGCCTGAATTTTGTTGATTTCTCTAGTCACAGGTGCTGGTCGGGGAAGAAGCTTAAATAGGGTGGAAGGTCTTCAGTTCTGACTGCTTCAGGTTCACAACAGCAGAAAGAAGAGGTTGCCACAAGCGCTCCAAAGCTCAGAATCAGACACCGCCAGAGTCGTTGGAACCGTCGGTGAGTCCTCTTCGAAGCAAGACCAACAGAGATGCCAAACGTTGTCGGAGTAGACCGGTAAAGCTCAAACAATGAGGGGGGATCGGAGCAGACTGTTAGGAAGCAGAACCGCACACCCGGAGGAAGAAAATGAGAACTCTTGATTCCGGGCGCAAAACAGAGCTCCGCTTCTTGATTCTAAAAGTAGACTTGTCGAAGAAGTTCCCGGCCAAGCCTCGCCTCCATATATTTAAGAGAGTGATCGTGGTAGCTTCAGGAGTCAGCTTCAGGTTGCTCTTCATGGAGGAAGTGCGCAGTCGGGGAAGAACGGCTCCCTCGGGCGACCACGAGCTCAGAAAGGGATGAGACCACCGCCGTTGCGAAGAGGACGGAGAGACGCTTCCAACGGTACCTCTTGAGACTCCAGGGACGCTGGGATGAAGTCGGGGCCGGCTCTGCAAGCTTCTGGTACTCTACTACCTGTGACCTGAGAATTGCAGGTGGTGAAAGGTGGTGGGGGAATGGAGTAGATGGGATGGGAAATGGGGTGGATGGGTATGGGGGAAACCCCTAGCTGTGAGGGGGTCTGGGAGGGGGTGTTCCAAGGTGTGGATGGGGGAGAATGGGGTCTGGAAGGTGGTGTTTGCAGTGGGTGAGAGAGGAGCTGCGAATTTGGTTGGAAGGGAGAGAGGGAAAGGGTATTTGAAAATGGGTTTAAGGGTGGGATTAATTTCTGGTCTTGGGGATGGGAAGAGGTGTGTGGGGAAGGTAAAGGGGGGCTTGGGGAGTGGGAATTCTCCCTTGGGAGATGAGAGGGTGCTTAGGGAAGGGGATTGGGTAGTTGGTGGTTGGGTGGTGGAGTATGGATTGGTGGAGGGTCTCTTGGGACTAGGGGTGGAGTAATGAGGGTTGGGGTAGTTGGGAGGATGAGTAATGAGCGGAGAGGAAGGGTTGATGATGTGAAGGAGAGAGAAGGAGGGGAGGAGAGAGAAAGGGAGAAGAGAGAGAAAGAGAGAGGGGAATCCACCCCTTAGAGAGAGAGAGAGATTTGGAGAATCCACTCCAATAAGATACTAAAACTCACTTGATTTAAATTGATCATAAAAGGTTGTTACATATGAGAGGAGTGGAGGCCTATTTATAGGCTCACACAATTTCATGGACTAAAATGACCTTGACAAACTAACTAATGACTAGCCTATCCAGGTGGGGGGTGCCCATGGGCCAAGCCCATCTTTTGGGCCCATTTGGCTACTCAAACCAACCTAATGACTCATAGACTTAGGTAGATAACCCACTAACCTAGGTACATGACTCAAATAAAAGAAAAATTACATAGTTTATGACTCAAAGAAAATATGAAAATTACATGGATAGACTTAGAAAAATGTGAAGAACATAATGACGCATGCCGTCGATCCATTTGAGCTTCGAAAAAAAATGAAGGGGCAAGGGATGCCCCCATCATACCCCCGGGGTGGGGAGAACTCGACCCCGTCGAGTATGGATCCACCGGAGAAGTGGTACACCAATGCATCTCCAGGCGAGCCACGATCTCCGAACTCAACCCGCGTCCCTAGCCGGGGAATGGTGCTTCAGCCTTTCAAAGTGGCTCGGACACACCCTCATGCTGGCAATGAGATCTTACTTGCCTAGTATTGCCGCCGTGTGCTCACGTCGGGCTCTCAGGCTAATTTATGGTGGCACTCCGAGGGTGTCTCTCACAAGGATAGGTGTAAGCTCAAGGCACTCACTAGGATCCAGCGTGGCGCCCTTAGAGGGTGCCAGATCCGCCCCGTGGGAAGTGGGGTGAATCCCAAAATCCATTAAAAGTTCAACCCATAAGCTGGTTTGCCAAAGTTACTCGGAACTTGAGAAGGTCCAAGTCCTCGTGCCCTCAAATTGGAGGTGACCCTAGGGTAGAGCCACTCCAAAGTCATCATCACCAAGTTCCCAACTTGGAAGTCCAAGTGGCGCTCATGAGTTTTTGCCCGCTTCTTGTGAATCTCACCGCTTGTTACTTGATACTTGCTTGGATGCATATGCCATGCACTATGATGCGGTGTGAGTGGGAAATGTATGATATGCATAGGGGGGCCAGGACAACCATATTTAGACCAATCATGTAGAAATGACATGGAGACTTTGATGGAATTGGGAGGACCGGGGCATCCATAAATGTCCCTCTCATGCGTAGGTGTGATAAGTGCCGGAGGACCCGAACATCCATGAATACTCCTAATATGCTTAAGACTCATGATGAATGAAGGTGGACCATTACATCCGAATATGGACCACTTATGCTTCCTACTTGACATGTGGGTGATATGAATGAATGGACCCGACTTATGAATCATGTCAAGTGGTGCGGTATGCCTAGGCACATGCATTCCTATCTTAGATATGACTTCCATGTGTATGGGTGTGGGGTGGTCCTTGAGCTTCCACTCGTATGGATCAAAGAGATCTAAGAAGGGGGACATCATGGAGTGGGGCAAGTCATCAATCCCAAGGTGTGTGTTGCCTAAGGTCAAAGCTCCCTTGGTGTAACCCGATTCTAGGAAGGGAGGGGTTTGGCCCAACATGGTGGGTGGGGGTAGGGTAAGGTGAGTGGTGAGTAAGGTTGGTGGGTCACATGGGGAACTAGACTCCCATAGGAAGGGATCAAAGGGATCATGATAAGGGTTACCTAGAGAGAGATACGCCATGTCCTCAAGGTCCTCACAAGGTGGTGAATCATCCTCTTCTAGTGAAATGGTTGGGCCGGTGCATGGGGTGGGTTGGTTGGTCAAGGTTGTAGGAATCACAATGGTAGGGGAGTGGACCGGGATGGGCTCTTCCACCATAGGGAGAAGGAAAAGGAGGTCGCTAGTGTAGCAACCAATAGTGTAAACCAAGGTGATAGACCCGATACATGGGCGGATGAGGTCAAGGCTCTTGGGTCGATCCGCCCCTAAAGTCAACAAACAAGTCAAGTCTAATTGCCACTCTAGACCCTTGAGGAGATCATCCCAACCCTCTACCTCATAGTAGGATTGGATCGTAGTGTGAAAGGAGGGGAGGGCCACAATTTGGGATTGATGACCCATGGGTGAGAGGTGTGGGGGTGAACTAGGGACGGGGGGGCCTTGCTTGAGCCATTGGAGTATGGACTCATTCATGGTGAGGGTGTGTGGGTCTTGAGGATCCGGACTAGGGGAGGTGGGTGGAAGTGGAGATTCTTGGATTTCCTTTATGGTGGGTTGCGGATCCGGACTAGCATTTATTTCCGTGTGGGTGGGTGTGTGGGTCTCAACTTCTAATGATAATGGGGTGGGTAGGTCTAAGTGGGGGAATTGGTGATAGTCGATGCGTGGTGCACCCGAGGTGGTGAACAAGCATGGGCTTGGGTTGGGATTGGTAAGGGAAGTAGTAGAGGTCTAGGTTGGGGTTGGGTTGGGGTAGGAAGTGGAAGATGGGTGGGTTGAGGGGGTTTGGGAAGATTGTTATTGGGAGGAGTGTCCTTGTTGGGGGACGATGGAGGGGTAATGGTGGCCGGGGTGGGAGAGGTTTCAACCACTAGGGGTATGGGAAGATGCTTCCTCGTGGGGCATTGTCCGGCGATGTGCCCCAATTGGTGGCACCTATAACATTCCGGCTCGCACTTATCCGAGGTTATTTCACTCACTTCTATCTCCATTGGACCTTTTCCTTTTTGAGTAGGGGTACGGTGAGGGGTGGAGGTAGAGGTGGGGGCCAAAGGGCCTTGAGTAAGGTGGGTTGTGGAATTGGGTTTTGGTTGCATTGTGGGGAATTGGGGAATTGGAGTCTTGGGTTGGCCGGGTGGGGATGGTGGAATTGAAGTGCTCCTTGGGCTTTGGTGATTCGAGTAGGAAGGAGACACATATCTAGCCCTAAGTTGTTCCTTCATATTTCCCCAAGTGGTGATGGGATCTTCCCTTCTAATTATCCTTAGCCCGACAATTTGTAGCCAATAGGTTTGAGCCCGTTTGGTAAGTTGTGATTTGTCACATCAGACTTTCTCATCCTCTGACATGGGATACCAAGTGAAGTAATGGTCCATTGAGACTTCCCAATCTAAATAGTCAATAGGATGAGTTTCATCAAAGATGGGAGGTGGGGGAGGAGCCCTACTATCATCCGCCCTTGGGGCAGGCCCATTTTCTCCTAGTTGGTCGAGTCGACCCGATAGGTTATCAAGCCGCTCATTGGCATAGGTCAAGGCCTTCATGAGGTAGTTGACATGGCCAGGGAGGTGATGTGTGTTGGTAGGCATCCCTTGGGGGTTTGGACTCATGGAGAGGGCCGATGGGTAAGGTCGGTAGGAGGTGGCCATGCTAGTGGACAAAAGAGATGCAACCGAGGACTCTAAATGCATAAACACGCCCTAGGACCAACTTGATAGAGACAAGTTGTGAACCTGGCTCTGATACCAATTGATGTGACACCACCTTGGGGTGATAGTCACAAGACCGAATGCCCTTGGACTTACAATTGTAAGCAAGTATCTTTGAGCGGCGGACTTACTCTACCGAGCTCACTCGCGTGGCGCACACTAGTGCCCGTAGGCAACTCGGCGATGATGGAGAGGGTCCGAGGCGGGACCTTGATGCTCCAATGGTTGGCTAGCTTGGGGAGAACCCCAAATGGGCCAGGGATGCCCAACTCACGGGCGGCCAGCACACCAAGGGTGTGGGATGTAGGGGATCACTCACAACTCGCCCGCGGTGATCACTCACATCAATGGTAATTATGGGCCGAGCTCTCACTCTCCGTCCGACAACGCAATAACGATAATACTATGCTAAGCAAGGAATTTAAACCAACCAAGAGGGGGACCGAGGCTCACCTGGTCGGCGTGAAGACGCCGACCCCTGCCGGAGACGGGGGCGAGCGGGGAGGCGAGGGTATGCACCCGCACGCCGCGTCGATGAAGCTTCAAACCTGAAATTTCAGATTACATGCACTACGCCCCATGCAAGGGGGGGATCTTGGGGAAGGGAAGCCAATGACTACACCCAAGCACTACCTCCACACAGGGAGGGGCCTTCAGCCGACCAAGCAAGAGGGGAAAAATCGAGCTAGAAGCAAAGAAAGGGAGCCGATGCCGATTCTGACCACTCTCTGCGCTTCTAGATAGGCAGTTGGTTATCTTGACGCTGCGGCCACTCCAGATTTTTGTTGATGACGAAACCAGTTGGAAGTTCTTTGTAGCTGGATCGGGATGATGCTTGAATTTTGTTGATTTCTCTGGTCATAGGTGCTTGTCGGGGCAGAAGCTTAAACAGGGTAGTAGGTCTTCAGTTCTGACTGCTTCAGGTTCACAATAGCAAGAAGAAGAGGTTGCCACAAGCGCTCTAAAGCTCAGAATCAGGCACCGCCACAGTCGTTGAAACCGTCGGTGAGTCCTCTTAGAAGCGAGACCAACGGGGATGCCAAACGTTGTTGGAGTAGACCGGTAGAGCTCGAACAATGAGGGGGGGTCGGAGCAGACTCTTAGGAAGCAGAACCGAACACCCAGAGGAAGAAAATGAGAACTCTTGATTCCGGGCGCAAAACAGAGCTCCGCTTCTTGATTCTGGAAGTAGACTTGTCGAAGAAGCTCCCGGCCAAGCCTCGTTTCCATATCTTCAAGAGAGTGGTCGTGGTAGCTTTAGGAGTCAGCTTCAGGTTGCTCTTCATGGAGGAAGTGCGTAGTCGGGGAAGAACGGCTCCCTCGGGCGACCACAAGCTCAGAAAGGGATGAGACCACCGCCATTGCGAAGAGGATGGAGAGAAGCTTCCAACGGTACCTCTTGGGCCTCCAGGGACGCTGGGATGAAGTCAGGGCCGGCTCTGCAAGCTTCTGGTACTCTACTACCTGCGACTTGAGAATTGCAGGTGGTGAAAGGTGGTGGTGGAATGGAGTAGAAGGGATGGGAAATGGGGTGGATGGGTATGGGGGAAACCCCTGGCTGTGAGGGGGTCTGGGAGGGGGTTTTCAAAGGTGTGGATGGGGGAGAATGGGGTCTGGAAGGTGGTGTTTGCAGTGGGTGAGAGAGGAGCTGCGAATTTGGTTGGAAGGGAGAGAGGGAAAGGGTATTTGAAAATGGGTTTAAGGGTGGGATTAATTTCTGGTCTTGGGGATGGGACGGGGTGTGTGGGAAAGGTAAAGGGGTGCTTGGGGAGTGGGAATTCTCCCTTGGGAGATGAGAGGGTGCTTAGGGAAGGGGATTGGGTAGTTGGTGGTTGGGTGGTGGAGTATGGATTGGTGGAGGGTCTCTTGGGACTAGGGGTGGAGTAATGAGGGTTGGGGTAGTTGGGAGGATGAGTAATGAGCGGAGAGGAAGGGTTGATGATGTGGAGGAGAGAGAAGGAGGGGAGGAGAGAGAAAGAGAGAAGAGAGAGAAAGAGAGAGGGGAATCCACCCCTTAGAGAGAGAGAGAGAGATTTGGAGAATCCACTCCAAGAAGATACTAAAACTCACTTGATTTAAATTGATCATAAAAGGTTGTTACATATGAGAGGAGTGGGGGCCTATTTATAGGCTCACACAATTTCATGGACTAAAATGACCTTGACAAACTAACTAATGACTAGCCTATCCAGGTGGGGGGTGCCCATGGGCCAAGCCCATCTTTTGAGCCCATTTGGCTACTCAAACCAACTTAATGACTCATAGACTTAGGTAGATAACCCACTAACCTAGGTACATGACTCAAATAAAGAGAATATTACATAGTTTATGACTCAAAGAAAATATGAAAATTACATGGATAGACTCAGAAAAATATGAAGAACATAATGACGCATGCCGTCGATCCATTTGAGCTTCGAAAAAAAGTGAAGGGGCAAGGGATGCCCCCATCACCTTGGGTTTTAATCAATATTACACCACATGTCAATCTTTCCACCAAGATTCACATAAATAGATATTACCATGCATCCATGTGATTTGTAGGTTTCTTCCAATCATCTCTCTCCTGTAAAAGATAATGTAGAACATGAGATCTACATGGATATCAAAATCATAGATTATGAGTGATAAAAGCTCCTTAACGAGACATATAAGCATATGCAAGCAGACACAAAGTTATTTATAAGGTTAGTTATCATAAAAAATATAACCATATACAAGGCACACTTCATGACCCCACACACATCATGAATAACCAATGAACCAAACTTAAAATTTGAGTTCGACCTGCGAGCTTAGTTTGACTAGACTTTTAGACCTGTCTAAGAATCTGCAAATAAAAAGGAACCAGATGACCCAACCTAAAGTCAAGTAAGACCTTTGGATCTGTCGGGCATGTCTAACCCATTGATAGCCCTAGTTAAGAAATAATCTCTTGCCTCTAAGCATTCTTCGGAACATGTTTAACTATCGTAAGTCTTCAATTCTACTCTCTCGAGCCCTCAAATTCTTGTACTTCTACTTAGCTTTCTAGAGTTCTTCCACAAGTTTTCATTAGCAATGGAGTTACATTGGCTTCATTTTCTCTTTCTAGAAAGTCTCTCTCTCTCTCTCTCTCTCTCTCTCTCTCTCTCTCTCTCTCTCTCTCTCTCTCTCTCTCACAGAAGCTCAACTCTTTCTTAGCTTAGGGTGTGATTGGGAATGAACCCCACTTCGCCAATGTCAGAAAAAATCCTCTCACCGTACAAAGATGTGACTGACTAGGGATTTGTCATCATTAAAAATCCTCAGAAGCTCCTTTATACCTGTTTCGACGGATTCACGAGCATGTCGCATTTTTATCTCCAAAGTCTCTCTCCTCAAGATTTTTTTTCAACACAGAAACCTATACATCTAGTGAGACGTTTGATAACGTTTAAACAATGTCAGGGATTCCAATGATTGGAATCCCCACTGTGTGAGTTATCAAACGAGGCCTTAATCTCTCTAACCCTCCTTGAAAATGGAATAGAAAAACTGGGTCCATTAATACTCAGGTAGGATATCTCTTATTTTTTCACTTTTTTTTGTTTTGAAAACTTTGTAGGGTTACCCTAACCCAGGTCAGATGGTGTAATTTTTTGTTAGAATTAGTTATTCTAAGAAAATCCAAATTAATAATAGGATACCCTACCAATCTTGTCAAATCATTTTCTTACTAATCTGTTGGGACGAACAACCTCATTCCACAGTTAGCCAGTTATCAAATGGGCCTCCCTGAGTACGCAAGAATTCTTTCCCTCCGCATAGACCTGAGTTCTCCTTTTTCTGATTTGTAAGCCATTTCCACCTCAAAATCGGACGTGGACAGAAAACTGTGCATTCAAGTGATTGCAAGATACTTGGCATCCATGTTGTGTTGGCAAATAATTTGGGTCTGTTTTGGCACAAGATGACGATGGAAAATACTATTCATGGGTAGAACTTTTCTATTAGATCTAAGTATGGAAATCAAAGAGAATCAAACGATCAAGAAGAGTAAACTCGGGTCAAAGCGTGCAGTCACTTTCTTTAGAGTCGTTCCGCCCTTACTCCGGTGCAGATAGGTTTCGCGACGGAACTTCTCCCAAGATACAATGACCCAAATCGATGGCGACGCAAAGGTGCACTCCAACTTGCGTTACCAAGGGCAAACACCACTGTGACAGGAGGCTCTTGCAAGAAGAAGAAGACGATGGGAGAGAAGAGTTTGAGAGAGATAGCCGTCGGGTGAGATAGAACCCTAAGCCGTGCCTCTCATAGGAAAATGACTCTCTTCAAATACCCTCTTGGGAAGTGATTCTTGACCAAGTCATACCTATCCGTCCCAAGAGGGGAATCCGAAGAGACGTAAAAAGAATCCAAGGGACGCTCGGTCAAATGGTCAAAAATAAAGAAACATAAAAAATAAAATAATTGTCGAGAATCACACGCACGCACGTCACGGTCACGGCAAGATAAGGCAATTCGCGTTTGTGTGAGAAAGAGGATGCGAGCCAAAGAGCCCACTAGCCCAAATAGGTCAACATCCATAGTTTCCTCAAAGGAATACACAACAAAGGCAAGAGTCCCAATGAAAAGTAAATGGAAACTTTTTCCATTTTTCAATGTGGGACAAATCAACACAAAGAGAGACTCAAACCTTTTAAAATTTGAAACAGAGATTCCAACATTCGCCCACCAAGAAATTTTTTTTAAAAGTTTGAGACACGGATTTACAAGAGCCTGAGATGACATGCATAAGTGAAGGTGCCTTCCGACTTGAACCTTCACATAGTGATATACTTCCCCTCCTCCATAGATCGAAGTGAACTATGTCTTAAACTTAGACCTTTATGAAGATGGTTTCATACAGCACACATAGCATTAGTCAATAGTGGTGTTCTCACGGGATAGCACTTTCTAGCCATGTGCTTTGTATTTTGTTTCATGAGTGCTATAGGGATTAGCCCCAAATATCCCATAGATTGCGGTCACACAATCACACTCACATAGGTGAGTCCTCCAAGGTGCACTGAAACGTATCTACACCTCGCCACATAGGCCTTTGGACTCATTAAGAGTTGTAACATATCCTTTACCATTCCAGAATAAGCACTTCATCATAGGGATTGATATTGAGACACCAATCTCCAACAAGTGCTCTCCAATATACACCCATTCAACTTGTTTTCCCATTGAACCTGTGTTATGGGATCTCCAAACATCAGGTCGGGTTACTATTGATTGTGTTTAAAATGGTCTCAAGTCTCATCCCCCTCGATGACTGTTCAACCAAATTCCAATTTAATCCTTTGGTTAGAGGATCAGCAAGATTCCTTACTAATTTCACATAGTCTAAAGAGACTATTCCTTTGTTTAAGTACTCTCTCATAAATTTTAATTTCAATCTTATATGAGTACTCAATTTATCATTTACTTTCTCACTTTTAGCCTTAGCTATTGCAGCTTGGCTATCACAGTGAATAGAGATAGCAGGAATTAGCTTACTCAGCAAGGGAAGCTCAACCATAAGGTTCTTCAGCCATTCTGCTTCTCTACCAGTCACTTTTACTGCCACTAACTCAGCCTCCATGATAGACCGAACTAATATAGTTTGTTTGGTGGATTTCCAAGCAACTGTCCCACCACCTATCATAAACACAAAGCCAGTGGTACCCTTTCCTTGGGCTTTTCCAGTCACCGAACTGGCATCACAGTATCCTTCCAATACAACAGAATATCTACCATAATGCAGTGTATGAAATAAGGTACCTTTTAAATATCTGCAGATTCTTTCAAGTGCATGCCAATGTATTTTGTTAGGACAATGTGTATATCTACTAAGTATATTCACAGCAAAAGAGATGTCAGGTCTACTACAATTTGACAAATACATTAAACTACTAATTAATTGTAAATATCTGAGTTGTTCAACACAGTCACCATGATGTTTTTTAAGTATGCCACTAGGATCAAAAGGAGTACTCACAGGTTTACAGTCATATAGACCAAACCTTCTCAAGACTTTCTCAACAAAGTGAGATTGTGATATGGAATAACCCTCGGGCGACTTTAGAAGCCTAAGTCCTAGTATCACCTATGCTCTCCCAGATCTTTCATGTCAAACTTACTATTAAGAAATTATTTAGTTTTATTTATCAACATCAAGTCATTGCTTAATATCAATATATCATCAACATAAAGATACAAAATAGTGCAAGTACCATTACACAATTTAATGTACAAGCATTTATCTGATTCACATATAGAAAAATCATTAGAACAGATGACTTCGTCAAATTTGTGATGCCATTGCTTAGGGACTTGCTTAAGTCCATATAAGGACTTCACCAACTTACATACGTTATGCTCTTGGCCAGGAACTATAAATCCCTCTGACTGATCCATATAGATCTCTTCATCAAGTTCATCATTCAAGAATGAAGTTTTCACATCCATCTGGTGAACCTTTAGATCATATATAGAGGTCAGTGCAATAAGCACTCAAATTGTAGTCATCCTAGCCATGGGAGAGTATCAAAGAAATCTATTCCCTCTTTCTGTCGGAAGCCCTTAGCAACCAATCTAGCCTTATATTTGTCAATGGAGCCATCTAGTTTCAAGTTCTTTTTGAAAATCCATTTACACCCAATTATTTTAGCACCAGGTGGAAGATCCACTAGTTCCCAAGTGTGATTGCCCCTAATTGATTCCATTTTTACATTGACTGCTTCGTTCTAGAATATAGAGTCACTAGACGACATGGCATTTTTAAAGGTTAAAGGATCATCCTCTACTAAGTAAGATATGAAGTCATCTCCAAATGATTTTTCTATTCTAGTTCTTTTACTCCTAAGTTCTATGTCTATATCTAAATGATCATGTTGAACAGAACTAGAAGTGCTGGATGAAGGAATAAAAGATGAATCTATACGTATAATATCCTTAGTCTTAAAAGAAAAGATATCCTCATAAAATATTGTATCACCAAATTCACAAATAGTATTAGCACAAATATCAAAAATATCAGATTTAATGATGAGAAATCTATAAGCAGAACTATTTTCGGCATAACTAATAAAAATACCATCTACCGTCTTAGAACCAATTTTTCTCTTCTTATTCTCTGAAATTTTTATTTTGGCTAAACAGTCCCAAACTCTCAATAATTTATAATTTAGTTTTCTTTTAAACCATATTTCAAAAGGTGATTTATCTTTTACCTTGTAAGGAACACAGTTAAGGACATGACATATAGAGAGCAGAGCTACTGAACATGGAATTCACCATATCCATCAATGTCATATTTTTCCTCTCAGCCACTCCATTTGATTCATGTGAATATGGAGTTGTCAACTCATCGATGATTCCATTTTTGACACAAAAATCATTCATGACATTAGACACGTATTCACCACCCCTATCAGATCTCAATCTTTTAAGTAATTTTTCAGATAAAGACTTAAAAGTCATAAATTTTTCCAGAGCCTCATCCTTAGTTCTATGTAAATACATAGTACAAAATTTAGAAGCATCATCAATAAATGTAATAAAATATATTTTTCCACCTCTAGTTAAGGAACATGTCCCTTCATAAATATCAGAGTGTATCAACTCTAATACAGAGGTGTTCCGTTCAACGGACTTAAAAGGCTTCATAGGTTGTTTAGCTTGCACACATATTTGACATTTATCAATATGCTTCACATCAAACTTGGGAATTAAATCTAAATGCATCATTCTTTTGATGGTATTAAGTTAACGTGACCAAGTCTAGCATGTCACAAGTCACTAGTTTCTACATGAAAAGTGACAGAAGAAGAAGATTTATTTAACGAAACACTGTTTGAAGCATTGAGTACAAATAAACCATTACACAAAAATCATTTTCCTACGAAGTTTCCATGTCTAGTTATTACAACTTTATTAGACTTAAATACAAGTTCATAGTCTTGCTGCACTAATAAAGACGCACTAACTAGATTCCTCCTGACATCTGGCACATGCTGCACTTTGTAGAGGCTGAAGGTCTTCCCAGAAGTAAGCTTCAGGTCAACACGTCCTTCACCCTCTACTCTGGCTATAGTGGAATTGTCTATTGTCATGCTCCTCCCTTGAAGGCCCTGATAAGAAGAGAACAAAGCTCTATCTGAGCAGACATGGACATTTGCTCCCGTATCTACTAACCAGTCTGTTGGTAGGCATGCCACATGAATTTCAAGATTAAAGGAAATAAACCTTTCATGAGAGGTGGAGCCAATAGTCAACACATTGACTTGTTGATTAGAGGCAGCAGACTTCTTTCCTTTGTAGGGTTTATTGTTTCTATCTTTTCTTTCAAAGCACATGTAGGCTTTATGTCCTGGCCTTCCACACACATAACAAGTAATATTCTCTGATTCCTTCTTGATCTTTTTCTTCCCTTTGATATCTTTGGATTTTTTGAAAGTTTTGTTAAGGGAACGAGATGTAGGTTTTTCAATCAAACTGGCTTTGGATTGGAATTCAAGTTTAGGTGGAGGATTTCTTGTTTTATTCATGTCCCTATTTCTCTCTTCAACTTGAATAGTAGAGATCAACTGTTCAACAGTCATCTCATCACGTTTGTGTTGAAGAGATAAGAAAAATCATTCTGGGACAGTGATAGTTTTGTTATCAAAGCAGAGACCTGCACTACAAGAAAAATGGGGAATACTGACGGAATTTTCAGATGGAAAAAAGTTCGTCAGAAATACGTCGAAACCTATTCACTTTCTGATGGAAAATATTTGGTCGAAAATCAATCGGTAATTGCCGACCTATTTTCGACATACTATTTTTGTTGGAAATACGTCGAAAATTTTCGACGTATCAAAATTTGGTCGAAAATATTCCGAAACTTTATGACGTATTTTCGACAGAAATAAATTTCGTCGGAAAGCCCTAAAGAGTTTGAAATTTATGAACATTTTCTGACGGAATTAAATATGGTCGGAAATACGTCAGAAAGTTTCGATGTATTTCCGATTCGACGTATTTCTGACTAACCATCAAATACGTCAAAAAACTTTGACATATTTTTGACCAATAATTTGTCCGTCAAAAATAACTTAAATATTATAGGAAGGGTGAAAAATTATTTCATAAGTTTCCGACAGAAAAATGTTCAGTCGGAAATACGTCAGAAACCTTTCGACGGACTGCTAGTTTGTCGGAAATAAGTCAAATTTTTTTGACATTTTTGACTGTAAATTTTTTCGTCCGAAATCTATTTGTCACCCTTACCATCCTATTTGTCGCTATGTGTCAAATTATTTCCGACAGAATGTAGATTGGTCGGAACCTATGGTTAATGATTCTGACGGTTAATATTGATCTGATCAGTGTGTCGATTATTCCAACACGACCTGGGTGGAGAGTGTGACTTAGGGGAGCTGATGAAATCTAAAACGGATACCCAGTTTGGGCTCGGAGTTCAAACTAGCTATTTCCAAACTAATTTAGTTTCAAATAAATCCACGGTTAGGGGTTTCGAGGGTCCAATATATAAAATATCGATCTGATCAACATGTCGATTATTCCAACACGACCTGGGTGGGGAGTGTGACTTGGGGGAGTCAATGGAATCCAAAATGGATACCTGATTTGGGCTCGGTGCTCAAACTAGCCACTTCCAAACTAATTTAGTTTGAAATAAATCGAAGGTTAGGGGTTTCGGGAGTCCAATATATGAAATATCAATCTGATCGACATATCAATTGTTCCAACATGACCTGGGTGGGGAGTGTGACTTGGGAGAGTTGACGGAATCCAAAATAGATATCTGGTTTGGGCTCGGCACTCAAACTATCCATTTCTTTTCAAACTATTTTAGTTTAAAATAAATCTAAGGCCTGGGATTTTGAGGGTCCAAAATGTGAAATATCGATGTGATCGACGTGCCGATTATTTCAACATGACATAGGTGGGGAGTGTCACTTGAGAGAGCTGGCGGAATGTAAAATGAATACCCGGCCTAGCCTCGACGCTCAAATCAAAACTAATTTAAAGAATTCATCTTCATATTATCTACTTTCGAATTTAAAAAATTAAAAAGATATTTAATTAAATATATTATTAATTATTTTTTATTTAAATCTATTTAATATTATTTTTATGTGATGTAGGATCCTCCTGCAGCTGGTGATGGTGGAGATGCTATGAATGATGATGATCCAACGGATATCTCTTAATTTTTTTTAATAATATTGTGAAAAAAATGACATATTTGAATTAATGTAACTGTAACTTTTTTTATTCATTGAGTTATGTGTTATGGATGTTGGTTATTGTATGTTGTATATGTTGTTTATTGCGTGTTTTATGTTGAGTTGTGTAGGTTATGTGTTGTATAATTGTACTTTTAAACATATTTTTAAAATGTTTAAATATATTAAAAATGGAGAGAAATTTTTGACGGAATTCTGACGTTTTTTCGACAAAACAATATTTGTCAAAAATATTTTTATTTTAACTATTATGTATTACCGACGTTTTACCGACGACATATATTTCCGTCGGAAAAATTTCTAACGTATTTTCTGACAGAAACATTTTTCTGTCGCAAATACGTCAGAAATTACCGACGTTTTTCCGACAGAAAAATATTTGTTGAAAATATTTTTAATTTTACTATTATCTATTACCGACATTTTATCGACGACGTATATTTTTGTCGAAATTTTTTTTGACGTATTTTCTGACAAAAATATTTTTTTGTCGATTTTTTTAAAATTTTTATTAATTAAATTTATATATTACCGACGAAACAAATTTCCGTCGGAATTTTTTTCGACTGATTTCCGACATAATAGTATCTGTCGAAAATAATTTTTAATTTTAATATTAATTAAAAAAATATATTATCAACGTATTTTTTGATGAAAATTTTATTCTGCCAAAAATATTAATTTATTTCCTTATTATTAAAAGTTATTAATTACTGACATAAATACCGACGAAAATATCGACGGAATATGTTTGTCGATAATTTCTGACGAATTTTCAACGGAAATATGTGACGTCGAAAATTAGCGACCTAATTTTTCGACGTACTTATTCCGTCGGAAATACGTCGAAAAAGTCATTTCGGACAGATTTTCAACAGAATTAGTACGTCAGAAATTATGATGTTTCTTGTCGTGTTGGAATTTCTCATCAATAGACATTCCACATCTTTGAATGTCTAAAATAAGGGACTGGATTTCATGGGCTTGATCAACAATGGATGCGCTATCTTTCATCTTGTAGTCAAAGTAATTGGCTACCATAATTTTATCTAGACCAACATCCTCGGAGCCATACTTTTTCTCTAAGGCGAACTACAGGTCTTTGGCGGATTTAGCAGTGCAATAGATATCGTAGAGTTTATCGGAAAGGCACGAGAGGATGCTACCAGTACACAGGTAATCCCTCTCCTTAAACTTGGCTACATCACCCGACCTAGCAGGTTCGTTTTCATCATCTACAGGGGGGTCAGATTCTATGGCGGAGAACAGAGCCAAAGAGGTCAGCCAATAGCGCATTTTTTGTTGCCAACGTTTAAAAAATTGGCCAGTAAATTTATCAGGGCGAGCAACAATCTCTTCGCGACGGAACTTCCCCCAAGATACGACGACCCAAATCGATGGCGACGCAAAATTGCACTCCAACTCGCATTGCTGAGGGTGAACATCACTGTGACAGGAGGCTCTTGCAAGAAGAAGAAGACGATGGAAGAGAGGAGTTCGAGAGAGATAGCCGTCGAGTGAAAGAGAACCCTAAGTCGTGCCTCTCACCGGAAAACGACTCTCTTCAAATACCCTCTTGAAAAGTGACTCTTGACCGAGTCACACCCATCCGCCCAAAGAGCGAGGGGAATCCGAAGAGATGCGAAAAGAATCAAAGGGATGCTCAATCAAATGGTCAAAAATAAAAAAAATAAAAAATAAAGTAATTGTTGAGAATCACACGCGTGTGTGTGAGAAAGAGGATGTGAGCCAAGGAACCCACTAGCCCAAATAGGACCACCTCCATAATTTCTTCAAAGGAATACACAGTAAAGATAAGAGTCCCAATTAAAAGTAAATGGAAACTTTTTCTATTTTTTAATATATGATAAATCAACACAAAGAAAGACTCAAACCTTTTAAAATTTGAAACAGAGATTCTAACGGATGAAGCCCAAAATGAGCACTCACACATCCTAACGGGCCGCGGTGTCAGATCCATTATGAGCCAGAATGGGATGAGTCCAAGGAGTACTAGCTGAGGCCTCAACGTTATTCACTATTCTAATCTTGGGTCGGGTCCAATGGCCCGTTTTGGTAAACATCAGAGTAAGCTACTTGCTGCAAACTACGGTTTGTAGATTTGTTGCAAATTAAGCTCTCCTTAGCCCACATGTGACCACCGTGACGTCGTCGGAGAAAAGGATTAAAAAAAAAGGATATGGATCCCGCGTGAGAGGCCACGAGGTCCACACTTTTTTTTTCTTCCGTGTTGCATCGTACATACATACATACTTTTTTTTATATATAAATTACATACATACATACATACACAGCCCAATGGGAGCTTGTTCTGCAAGAACAAGTATTGTATTCTTAACATTGCGTTTAGCGGATCCAATCACCTCATCGGGTTCACTGGGCCGAGCTCCAATGGGCTATGGTACATGACCGAAAAAGGCTGAAACACCCAAAGGAGGGCTCCGGCCTCAGCATTCAGATCTTCAGTCCAAGGTAATACTAGCAAGCCGCACACCATGGTGTGTAATTTGAACTATAATCAACTAAAGAGAGGCTCACTTTTATTGATTTCTTATTAGATGTTTTTTTGTTCCTCGTGCCCCATCATCCTATGTGGATCATTCATTAATATATATATATATATATGGAGAGGGAGAAATTCACGACCCACTGCACACCTGGCCCAAATGGCCCATCAAGGCCTATCTGGCCCATTAAGTTATAGCCTCTGTCGGGCCCACTTATTTTGAGGCTTTATTCGCCCAAGACCTATTTCGTCTGGTGGTCCTCGGCACGATGTCTGATCGGTCGGCCCCCCTCCTACTTGAGAAAAGTATGCGGATCATGCCGAGCAATCCCCGAGGCCGGACGGGCACCCCCAGCGAAAGAAAGGTGTTTCTTGACTTATCCTCTATGGATTAACTCGGTGTTAGGACTCCTTGACAAGCGAGAGCTAAGTCCTCGCAGACTAGCGCCTATCTAAGTGGAGATCACGTTATTATCGGAGAATGGAGATGAGGAGCAGGGGAGAGTCCTTGATCGAGAAGAGTCTCTCGCCAAGACGCAGCTCCCCCTCCCTCTCCTCCTCTGGAGAGGAAGTTCACCACTATATAAACCCAGGGAATCTCTCCGGAAATATAAGTCACTCTTAGCCACTTCAACTGGTGAAGAGCAATCTAGTGCCCTACTTCTGTCGTGCCCCCCTTCGCCCATTGCTTCTACCGTTTGCTGACTTAGGCATCAGAGGATTTTCCCCGAGGTTACAACCCTAGGCTCCCTGATAGTCTTCTTCCCTCATTGCAGAGTCCTCATCTGAAGTGGCCGCATCTTGTGATCGCCCTAGATCGGACGGCTCAGGGCTTGGCGCGAGATCTTGCATCTTCAATAATCAATATATATATATATATATATATAATACTAGCTACAAATTCTAATTTTATATAAATCTTTTTAGATTTACTATATATGGAAACTTCTTAACTGTTACATTTAATTAGTTTTACAAAAACATTTGCACACATGAGACTGTTGAAGATGCATGTATCCTGGGGGCTTCCACGTATGGAAGAGTGCGGACTTGCTAAGTTGGTAGGTGTGGAGAGTGAGAGAGAGCGTCACCCAACGTAGGCAACGGTACGTAGGTGGAAATGACGACGAAAAGCACCAGCTGGGAATTTCATGGCAATTAATCCGGAGAGTCGTTCTCTTTAACAACGATATGCCTGCTTGAACATTTTGATAGGGTTTATTATTATTATTTTTGGTGACGACGAACCTTGCGAACCAAAAAATCCGGGGTCATACACCTTTAAGAGGATTGAGCATCGTGACAGGATAAAATCTGATACTATAGTTTATACTTAATTAATTAATTAGTGTCTAATTGTCTAATCATAATTAAATTAGACGGTTGCTAGAGTTCAGAAGATGTTAAAGCAGGTTAACTTTGGATTTTATATCCCAGAGTCTATACTGAAACCCAAGGTGCTTTTCCCTTTTACGTACCCTTTCCTAAAAAATGATGTCTTACCTCATCAAAGCAACTATACAACGCATTTATGTTGATCTACTACATGCTGACAATATTTTTTTGTTTCACGTTTATACTAAAAACATGTTTATCCGTCCTAAGTTGACCTAACAGACTAACCCATAATTAATTAGTAATCAAAGAAAAACTCATACTGTTTCAAAATCTTTCATTCCATGCATGGAACTAGCTATATATATATAGTTCAAGTTAACCGCCCTAACCTATAATCAAATTAAGAGATCCTAGAAACTTATCTTGGAGGTAGCACGAATTGAATAAGAGATCAACATGAGAAGAATTTGTTGTTGTTCCTTGCAGTATCTAATTAAAAGGGTTTAGCCGGATCCTTGGAGGCTTTAGCACGAGGGAGGAATTAAGACATCCTGTATATATACCGTGTCAAACCAAAGCACAAAATTGAAGTCTTTTTTAGCTGCAAAAGTTATTGTCTAATCTTTAATCTTCATCTATTTTTATATCAGATTATTCCATAACCTTTCAAATATTGCCCAGCATCCTCCATTTGCGTGACCAACAAACTACAAAATTCCCACCCAAACCTATACC
The DNA here is from genome assembly GCA_022559845.1 of Amorphophallus konjac. Classification (NCBI taxonomy): domain Eukaryota; kingdom Viridiplantae; phylum Streptophyta; class Magnoliopsida; order Alismatales; family Araceae; genus Amorphophallus; species Amorphophallus konjac. The sequence continues at coordinate 472,079,495 of CM040121.1, forward strand.
ACGAGAGATATATAACAAGCACTCTGGATCTATATATAGATGGAGGAAGGGAACACTAGAATTAATGAGAAAATAAACATCTTCGACCGTGCGGATAGAACCTCGCTCCAAAAGTGTCTTTCAAGGATTTAATTTAAAGGCATTGATCAGCACACCACCCAAGGACCGCGTAGTGCAAATCCGCAGCTTAATTACGTTCCTCTCTCCAACCCCGGCCTTCTTCTCTTTTTTAATACCCCCATTGCAGTTACCCAAAAAGGCAATTAATTTAGAGAGAGTGAGTTAATGGCCCTCCTGACCTGATATGGATGGATCGTTCAACGAATGCATGCATGGACTAATGCACACATATGCGTTCAAACCGAGGTTGGATTAAAACGTTTCACGTTCGCATGGTGGGAATAATGGCGGGCGGGGGCGGGGGAGCGATTAATTAAACCATCATCATTGGTCCACGAGCAAGGCCTCCCTTCACATCGGATTTGTGGTAATTAATCGTACCTTCGGAGCATTATTACGTGCCCCCCGGCGAACTCCAATGGCGTCCCTCCCCGCCACTCTTCCTCTCATGCACTTAAAAGTTCCGCAACCCTGCTTAGTTTACAGACTTTGCGCTCTCTTTCTTGCTCGCTGGCTCGCTGGCTGTTATCTTCTTCTACTTTCTGTCCGTCCCTCAGCATCGATCCTCCTCTGTCAACCCCTGCATCTGTAATGGATTTGACCCACCTAGAGACACTAGAGATGGAAAACCAGACCCTGTTCGATTGGGTTCACCCCGGTGATGCATTAGGGAATGCCACATACATCAGGTCTCTCTCTCTCGAGATCTCTGTGTGTGTCTTATATCAATATTCTCTCTCTGCAACTTGCTCTTCATGTCTGCCATTGTTTTCGTTTTGAACTATATATGCATATCTAATTAGCCTCCCTTTTTTCTTTTCTAAATTTCTCTCGTTCTGCAGCGACTCCAGCTTCTCCCTGCAGGTACCCTACGGTGGTTCTGTGGATCCGAGTTTTGAACTGCAAGATCTCCCTCCTTCCTTCGACCCCATTGCTATTTCATCCATCACTGCACTCCCCCAAGAGTACTACCATTTCCATCCAGCCTGCAAGGCTCCTGCTCTCGACGACTTCAACTTCGACTCCTTCCCTTGGGACGACTCCCTCCAGCTTTTTTCCAACGGAGAGATAGCAGCCGATCTCTCCATCACTCCAAGCGAACCGTACAGCAGCAGCAGCATCGGGTACCATCTCGACGACGTCTCATGCGAGGAGAGGAAGGAATATTGCAGTGGGCTAGTGGCTGCGGGGCAAGGTGCACGTGCCGGGACGGAGGGTGTGAAGAAGATGGATCATAGAGGTTTGAGCGTGAGGTCGAGGTCGACCTCCATCAGCTTCGACGAGGTCTCCAAGTACTTCTGCATGCCCATCATGGAAGCCGCCAAGGCCATGAAGGTGGGGCTGACGGTCCTGAAGAAGAGGTGCAGGGACCTCGGGATATCGAGGTGGCCGCACAGGAAGATGAAGAGCTTGAACTCCCTCATTCGCAACGTTCAGGTACGTGAGTGGGTACGTGCTCATGATGTTGCCCCGGTGGTTCCCATCCGTGACCACTTGGACTTGAAGAATAGGCAAGTAGATCACTGCCCTCGGGGGGGGGGGGGGAATGCAAAACAAAACCTGCCAAAAAAAAAAAAACTTGTCAGCCTATCGCGTATTCATGCAATTTGTTGAAACAAATAATTTCTAACACTCTGAATAAAAGTAACATTATTAACTTTGCCGATTGCTGTGAAGTGAAATGATACTCTTCTTATACGTACTTTTAGAAACCACAGTTTAATTAGTACACCAAAATTTGATTGCAAAGAGAAGAAAGAAATTAGGAGTAAAACATCACACATGATATTATATCAGATATTCAGAACAAAGCAAACGGATTTCGTGCATGTTATTCGTGTCTTTCATAATGATCTTAAAGAAAGTCCTAGTTAAACTGCTGGTTTTCTTCTTCCTTGATATTTTTTTCTCTGATTTCTCCATCTTGTAGTGATAAGATTATGGGTAACAGCAGGGCATTTTGATGAGGGAAAAATCTCACTCTCGTTCATCATCAGCATTTTTAAGTGTTGCTTTCTCGATGGGGCGTGTTGCAGGAGTTGGGGAAGGGCATTGTCACGGAAGAAAGCCTACTGAGAGAGGTGGAGACGTTGGAGGACCACAAAAGGCAGATGGAGAAGATGCCGGAGATGCAGCTGTCGGAGAGGACCAAGAGGTTGAGGCAGGCTTGCTTCAAAGCCAACTTCAAGAAGAGGAGGGCAGTGCAATCTCCCTGCTTCAGCAACCATCCCAGTCTTCTTCTGTAGCCCAATGTACCGTTAGTTGGTCTACCGACATCTTACACATCTGGCTTGAACTAATACAGGCATCATTATCTTATCGGGATGGATGGCATTTTTGGGCACCATGTAACGATTCCACAGATCAATACCAAAACATATATATGAAAGACAGGAACAGCGTTACCCATGAAGAACAGTTTGCATTCCAATGGGTGACGGTTTTATATTGATGAGATCAATAAAAACAACATACAATGATAAATAAATGACTTTAGAAGTGACCAGTCAGGTCGAAGTGCGTAGTCACTAGAACTAAGAGTTCTATTATCGCCCGACGTGTAGATCTTACGTCAAAGACCTCCTAGAGAAATGATGACTCTCGGATAGGTAATCCCCTCGCTCTTGTCATCACGTCCTTGAAGAGAACTTCATGAATCTTGATTTAACTTTCAAGGACCCAGCAAAGAAGAAGAATGAAGAAAAACACACAAGAGGAAAGAGATTTGTAGCAGCTGAACAGTAGTAAAAATTGATCACCCAAGGTGATCAATTTATAGCGTTTAACAGGGGTGGAGTGACACGTCCCAAACAGACACCTTCCTCAGTTTGCAACGCAAACCTCCCTTTCAAGAATGCGATGGTCAAGCATCTATCTTCGATGCTGTGAATCACATGATGTGATTCACGCAAATGTCGTTATCACTCAATGATAACGCATAGTATCGCATGGTAAGTGACTAGTGAGGGAACAATAAATAAGATTTTAAATCACAAAACAGTCTAATAATCTTTCACAAGATTTAAAAACCTTCAAATCTTATAAAATAAAATAATTAATAAACAAAAAGTTGTTGAGTTCTTTATACTATGTAATAGGTGAAATTACCTTTCGGTTTGAATTTTCACTTAATAATATTTGAATCTGTTTGTGAGAATGCTTGGTGGACTATACCTTGAATCAACTCTCATAGTTCAGATTTTCCCAAATTCACACATAGTATAACTTAATTGAGATTCTGGACAGGTTGCACCATTAATGATCTTGCACAAGTATCTCATGTGTCTTAAAAGATAGTTCACATCTCATAGTCATGGCATCACGACTCCACACATGTCGGTGAATTCTTGAAAAGGTGTGAGCAAAGCAACACCCTGTCTCTTGGGTCTTAGATTTATTAAGAGTGTAAATTCATCCTCACCTCTTACTTCTAAGCGAGCACTCGCGCCATATATAGGGATAAGAGCAGAATATATCAGTACTCCACATATTACCTATCAAATTTATTTCTACCCATTGAACCTCTGTGAGGTTAGGTTGTCATTGTGATAATTAATTTATTTTATGAGCTCAATCTCATCCTCCTCGATGCTTCTAAAACCATTATTCTAGATAAGCCTTTTGTGAATACATTTACAAAGTTTCTTTCTAATTTCATAAAATTTAAGGCTATTAACTGTTCCATCATTTTTTCTCTTATCAACTTGTGTCACACTTTTAAGCGTCTATTCATTTTCGCATCAGTATTTATCTACATGCATTTAACAATTGTTGATTTAGAATCATATAGAATAGATACAGAAGGTAGAGGATATATCATCAATGAAATATCAGTTAAACGATCTCTCAACCATTCAGCTTTTGTGCAGGTAGTGTCAAGTGCAATCATTTCAGATTCTATTGTATTTCTAACTAACACAGTTTGTTTAGTAGATTTTTATAACACTGCACCTCCTCCTAACAGGAAAATAAAATCTGATGTGGATTTGACATCTAGAGAATCAGTAATCTAGTTTGCATCACTATATCACTTTAGAGCAGTGGGATAACAAGTATAGTGTAATCCATAAGTCATAGTGTCTTTTAGATATCTAAGTATTCTTTCTAAGGCATTCTAATAATTCTTATTAGAGTTAATAGTGTATCTACGAAGCCTATTAACTGTATAAGCAATATCATACTTGGTGTAGTTTGTAGGAAATGCAAGTGATCTTATAGTTTGTGCATATTCACATTGCATCACTAGGTTTCTTAAGTTCTTCTTTAGGTGAACACTAGTGTCATAAGGAGTGGATATTGGTTGACACTCAATGTGATAGAACTTCTTGAGGATTTTATCTATATGGTGAGATTGAGATAATATTATTATACCCAAATTTGTTATCATTCTAGTGTTTAAAATTAGGTATGCTTCACCTAAGTCTTTTATGTCAAAATTGTGAGATAAAAATTCTTTTACTTTCTTTACAACTTGCATATTAATGGATCCAAAGATTAAAATCTCATCAACATATAGGCAGAAGATGACAACATTTTCACCAAACTTTTTTTGGTATACACGTGTCTGTTTAGTTAATTTTAAAACCATAAGAAAGAATGATTTCATCAATTTTTTTGTGATATTGTTTGGGTGCTTGTTTTAAATTATAAAGTGATATAATTAATTTACATACTTTCTTTTCTTAACTTGGAACAATGAAACCCTCAGGTTGATCCATATAAATTTTTCCGTCTAATTCATTATTTAAGGAAGTAGTTTTTACATCCATTTGGTGTATGACTAGTTTATGTATGGATGCTAAGGCAATTAAGACTCTAATGGTGATGATCATAGTCACAGGAGAATATACATCAAAAAATTCAATATTAGTCTTTTGTGAAAATCCTTTGGCTACTAATCTAGCCTTATATTTTTCAACTAATCCATCTAGTTTCAATTTCTTCTTAAATACTCATTTACATCCAATGGTTTTACATCTGGGAGGTAAATCAGTTAAAATCCAAGTGTTGTTTTGGATTATTGAATTCATTTTATTATCTATGATGTCATGCCCCGAGCACGGAAGGAACCCGATACGCGTGACGAGTTATATCAATCATGTCAATCAGAGCATAAGTGTATTCGACACACAGACAGAGCGCGCAAATTGTAAGATAACCAAATCCAATTTATTCATAATAACTATTATGAAAAATCTATTACATAATCTCAATAAAGTACTAAGGACAAATCTTTACTTAATAAAAGAAAATTACAATGATTGACTCGAGAAAGTAAAAAGACACGACTGGATAGACGCTTTAATAGTCGGGTGGCTCTATGCTCTTCACTCATATTCGTTCCCTTTCGAGTGATCCTCGTCATCGAAATTACCTGAAAAATATGGAAAACACAAGGGTGAGCGAACGCTTAGTAGGAATTATATCTCAAGTATAAACTTGCTTTAAATAATTACATATTTCATGAATGCAAGTATAGCTATACGTGTACGCATGAAAATGACAAGAGAGAGAGTATCAAGAGATAATAGAGCTAAACTAACAAGAATTCAAGATAATCATGTGAAATGTAACAAGATAGTTAAGTATGAAAGTATTTCAAGTCATGTCACGTGAATTGGCTATTTTAATATCAAGCAAGTAATTACCCATTCTAGATCACGCAAGTCATGTCATGTCAAGTATGAGTCAAGCACGAGTCGTGGAATGCCATAAATCAAGCTAGTCATGCACTTCGGTGCAATGCCACACCGTGATCAATTAACTCGCATAGACACAAGTACTTTCGGGTGCTCCTCCCAGGACCAGATCGGGCCCTATATGCGCAGACATTGGGTCATGTATATTTCAGACATCCACTATAGTTATAGCCAATATAGAGTTTCAAGGAATAAACCATTGTAGGATGATAATAGAGATTTCACGAATGAAGGAGTTCAAGGGTTGAACTTTGAACAAGAATAACTCATCATTAATTCTCATGAAAAATCAAGGCATGTTGTGAAACTAGGTAAATGGCTCTCACTTAGTCGCCACCAATTACAGAAATAGAGCCCACTGTCTGGTCGCCAATTCCTGTGAACAGTACATGCTCGATGAAATAGCGTCCATGCTCAGGTCGCTATATCAGGGAAATAACGACATTGGACAGGTCGCCAATTCCTTTTGGCGTCCAGGTCCGTGTCGCCAATTGCTGACACAAAACAGACTTCTCAAAGATGCTAGAAACAACGCTCTAAGAGGGCTAAGGCATCACGTTTCTTCATAGTGACGTGATAAGACACATTTTCATGGGTTTTTAGGGTACAACATGCTTGGTGGCCTTGAGGGAATCCAAGGCTTCGCGTAGACTTACGAAGGTCTCTATGATGAAATCACCAGTCAGAAGGAAGGAATATCCCGTGGATGGTTCAAACATCACTGAGAATTGAGTGGGTGTAGTCGATGAAATCAAAACAGGGACTTCATCTACGGATGTGAGATGGGAGTGCCCAGTAACCCACGATGCGAGTCGAGAAACGCAGTAAAATAGTAAAATAAGAAATCTGCACCCATACAGAAGTCGCCATTTTATGAAATAGCGACCTTTCGAAAGGTCGTTCAATCATATTATATATCAAAACTTTCATCAAAATAATGGAAATTAACGACATTATGTAAGGGCATTAAATTCTAAGATTTTTCCTAAATTTATAAATATGATTTCAAATAGCGACTGTGTACAGTGGCGTTCATTCTTTAAATAACGCCCTGACCTCAGTCATTATTTCACAATTTACCAATGTATTCCTTATTTACTTGTTATTTTACAAACAATGCCCTTGCATGAGGGCGTTCATTGTCTAAATAGCGACGACAGAAAAGTCGCGCATTCTTTGTCCACTGATACGCATTGGGCAGATACGTTCCTAGACACAAGTCACTATTCACAGATTTAAAGTTCACAGAATCAGGAAATTTTAGACATGATCTGACAGAGAAAATTATCAGAAATCCAGAACTATATTCATGCATTAACTTTAATGTTAGATTTTATAGATATAAATTTTTAAACATGTAATATTTATTCAATGCTCAAAGAATTAGCATATTCTTAAAGGGTCGTTCATTAAAAGACGCCCTAACCACTGTCGCTATTCAAGAAGAATTAGCGACCGTGTGCGTGGTCGTTCATTAAATCAGCGCCCAGAATAGGGCTGCTATTTACTGAAATGTAGTAAAAATTGCTGTACTGAAACTGAAAACATGGTATCATGCTATATAATCTATATGCATAAAGTTACAGTGATTATTAGATTGGGCTTCATGACTTCAGAACACCTACCTTTTGGGTTTGATTTGGACGACGGTAGGGAAGAAAAATAAAAGAACAGCAGCAGCAGGCAACTACAGCAGCTTCACGCGAAGGAAGAAGAGAAACTCTTCCTAGCAACTGCAGCCGAGTAACGGTAGCAGAAGAATAATATCTCTTTAACCACACGCTTGATCAGACGCATGAGAGTAATATCAGCAGGAAGAAGCTTCTTCTTCACGTAGCAGCAACAACAAGAGCAGCAGCCGCACCGGGAAGACAATGGAAGAAGAAGACAAAGCCCTTCCTTGTGTGGCCGTAATCGGCCAGACTAGGAAGAGGGAAAAGGTCCTCTCCTTTGTAGCAACGACAACGGGACACAGCAACACTGCCGCAGAATAGCAACAGGATGCAGCCCTTCGATGGAGGAAGATACGCCGTAGAGGAAAATGGCGTCGACACCGGGCTTACGAACTAACAGAGGCAGTAGCCTTTGCACATTCGGGAGGGGGTTTATTTATAGGATTTGGGGTTTAGAATCCTAATAGTATACAAATTTTCATGTAAACAATATATTTCCCTATAAACAATCTTACTCGATCTAAAATTTCCCATGCAATCCCTATATTGCTATATCCACAGCCACCTTCCTAATTGAATCAAAAACCCTAAGGTTGCATGCAGGTTCGAACAGGAAGAGGTAATTAGCTTTTGGATTAATATATATATATATATATATATATATATATATATATATATATATATATCATATTCCCTCTTTGGACGTATGGAGGTCTATGGGATTTTAAGGCCCTTTAGTGATATACAAATATATATGAAGCCCATTAGTCCATGTATATAAGAGGCCCATTTAGCTTTCTACCATGCACACGCTTAAGCCTTCTTTGATGTAAATGCATAAGGCCCATATCTTCAAAGGTTTAAAGTCTCATGGGTTGAGGCCCAATGGTTAAGGCCCCATTCAGTTTAATCCTTTGGGTTTTATACTTTATTATATTATTTTATTTTATTTTTTGAAGTTTTCTTATGTACTCCATCTAGAAAATTTTATTCCTATAATTTATCAGGGGTGCTACACCCTCCCCCACTTAAAAGAATTTGGTCCTCAAATTTAATTGCCTATAAATATGGAGGGTGAAATAAGTATGGGGATCTCTTCTTTATAGATTCTCCAGTCTCCCATGTGGCTTCTTGTTCTAAGCACTTGCTCCATTGTACCTTGTCCATGGGAATTGCCTTGTTCCTTAGTGCACGAACCTCGCGATCAAGGATCTTCCAAGGTTTTTGTTCATATGTGAGATCCTTTTTTATTACCAGGTCGTCATGATCTATGACGTGGGTTGAATCGTGCACATACTTCTTCAACATAGAAATGTGGAATACATTGTGAACCTCGGACAATTGAGGAGGCAAGGCGATGTGGTAGGCAACCTCGCCAACTCCTTCTAATACTTCGAAGGGACCAATATATCTTGGCGTAAGCTTGCCCTTAACACCAAACCTTCTAATGCCACGGCCTGGGGAAACCTTGAGAAAGACATGATCTCCGACCTGGAACTCAAGGTCTCTCCTCCTAGGATCGGCGTAAGTCTTTTGTCCAGACTGAGCCATTTGGAGTCTCTCTCTTATGAGTTGGATCTTCTCGGTGGTATCACTTACCATCTCTGGGGCTAGTAGTTACTTTTCGCCAACTTCGTCCCAGCATAAGGGTGATCGGCAACTCCTTCCGTATAATGCTTCGAAAGGTGCCATTTGAATACTTGCCTGGTAACTGTTGTTATATGCAAACTCGACCAAGGGCAAGTGATCATGCCAGCTTCCTCCGAAGTCAATGATACACGCTCGTAGCATGTCTTCCACCACTTGATTCATTCTCTCGATCTGACCATCCGTTTGAGGATGAAATGCTGTACTAAAGTTGAGTCTCGTCCCCAACGAATGTTGTATACCCTTCCAGAAGTGAGAAGTAAAGCGCGGGTCTCGGTCAGGCATGATCGAAACGGGAACTCCATGTAGTCTAACGACTTCTTTGATGTACAAGGAAGCAAGAACATCAACTGACCATCGGCTCTTTATTGGCAAGAAGTGAGCTGTCTTGGTCAATTGATCTATGATGACCCATATCCCATCATGTCCTCCTTTAGATTTAGACAGACCAATAATGAAGTCCATGTCGATATCTGCCCACTTCCACTTAGGAATATCTAAAGGATGTAGCTTATCGGCAGGCTTTTGGTATTCTGCCTTGACTTGTTGGCACATGAGACAGCGAGACACAAAGTCTAGTACTTCCCTTTTCATGTTGGGCCACCAAAAGGTCCGCTTCAAGTCTTGGTACATCTTGGTAGCTCCGGGATGAATGGTGTACCTTAATCTCCGAGCTTCTTCTAAAATTTTCTTCTTCAATTCCGGACAATCCGGTACACAAGTCCTTTTCCTGAATAATAATCTTCCATCTGACGCTACCTTGAAGTCTGGTCGCTCTTCTAGCTTATCCTTGATCTCGACTAACACCGGGTCACGGTCTTGAAGCTCCTTCATCTTGGAGAGCAGATCATGTTGTATCCTCATCTGTGATAGAGTCATACACCTTTTCTCCTGATCCGTACTTATATCAAGTTTGGAGAATTGCTCCAGCATATTCCACTCTTGGATCATGTAGTTGGCTAATAACGCTCTCGGCTTTTGACTAAGGGCATCAGCTACAGGATTACCCTTTCTAGGATGGTATTGTATTGTGAAGTCGAAGTCTTTAAGATACTCTAGCCAACGTCTTTGTCTCATATTTAACTCTTTCTGAGAGAATAGATACTTGAAACTCTTATGATCGGAGTACACGGTGAATTGTTCTCCATAGAGATACTGTCTCCAGATTTTTAAAGTAAATATCACTGTGGCCAACTCTAAGTCGTGCACCGAGTAGTTCTCTTCATGCTTCTTTAATTGTCGGGATGAGTAAGCAATGAGTCTCCCTTGCTGCATCAATACGCATCTGAGGCCAATGCCAGATGCACTGGTATATACCTCGAATTCCTCCCCTTCAGTGGGTAATGCCAATACCAGGATAGTAGTTAGATGATCCTTCAAGGCTTGAAAGCTCTTCTCGCACTCTTCATCCCACTTATAAGGAATCTCCTTACGGGTCAGCCTAGTAAGAGGAACGGCAATCTTTGAGAAGTCCTTGATGAATCGCCTGTAATAACCAGCTAGACCCAAGAAACTATGGATCTCGGTAGCATTGGTCAGACTTTCCCAACTCTTCACGGCCTCGACTTTTGACGGGTGAACATAAATCCTATCCTTCGAGATCACATGTCCTAGGAAGGACACTTCCCCAAGCCAAAAGTTGCACTTGCTGAGTTTGGCATAGAGTTGATTACTCCTTAGTATTTGCAATGCAATCCTTAAGTGTTCCTCATGATCTTCTTCGGTCTTCAAATAAATTAATATGTCATCAATGAAGATCACTACAAATTGATCCAGATGAGGCCTGAATATGCTATTCATCAACTATATAAAGGCTGCAGGGGCATTCGTTAGTCCAAAATACATAACAACAAATTCGTAGTGCCCATACCTGCTCCATAATGCGGTCTTATGAATGTCCTCATCCTTGATCCTCAGTTGATGATATCCCGACCTGAGATCAATCTTTGAGAAATACTTGGACCCAGATATCTGATCAAATAACTCATCAATCCTTGACAGTGGATACTTATTCGTTATAGTGAGATGGTTCAACTACCGATAGTCGATGCAAAGTCTCATCGATCCATCCTTCTTCTTTACAAATAATACAGGCGCTCCCCATGGGGAAGTGCTCGGTCTAATAAATCCTTTTTTTAAAGCTCCATTAACTGCTCCTTTAATTCCTTGAGCTCGACAAGGGACATCCTATAAGGTGCCTTAGAAACTGGACCCGCACCATGGACAAGGTCGATGGTGAAGGCCACTTCTCTTTGTGGGGGTAATCTGGGAAAATCTTCCGAAAATACATCAGGAAATTCCCGAACCACTCGAATGTCTTCTATCTTGGATTCCTTAGCTTCTATGGTAGTCATAAAAGCTAGAAAAGCCATGCACCCTTTCCTTAAGAGCTTACTAGCTCAGAGAGCCGAAATAATGGGTGACTTGTTCCATCCCTTAGGGCTAGTGTAGACTAGTTCCGAGAACTCCTTAAAAATTACCTTGCTGTTACGGCAATCTACAACTGCCTTGTGTGCGGATAGGCAATTGGCTCCTAGTATAACATCATAGCATTTCAAATCTAGGCATATTAGGTTAGCGGGTAGATTTTTCCCCTTAACCATAACTTCACAATTTAGATAATGGTGTGTAATGTCAGATTCATTTCCGAGAGGAGTTGAAATAACTAGATATATCCACTCCGGTTCCATAGGTAATGAATCAGCAAACTTCTTGGAAACGAAGGAATGTGACGCGTCGGTATCAAACAAGACATGAGCAGATTTGGAACAAATCTTTAAGATACCTTCCACCAGTCCACCTTCATCTTGTTCCGCCTCTTGAAGAGCTTGGAGACGTGCTTGCTTCTTCATCAGGCGCTTCTCGTCTCCAGCTTGATCATTAAGTAAGGGGCAGTCAGGAATCCGGTGATCACGGCTCCCGCATCGAAGACAAGCTCCTAGTCTCCTCCAGCATTTCTCAGCCTTATGGCCGGCCTTGTCGCAGTGTTTGCACACCTCCTTGGAGGGTGCAGTAGTGATGGAGAAGGGCTTGTTGTTCTTTTTGAATTTCTTCTCCTGGGAGGAATCTCCTCCATTACCAGCTCTCTTCTTGTTGAAGATTGGCTTGAAAGTGCCGGAGCTTGTAACCTACTCCTTCTTATCCTTTTCACGGATCCTGTCGAACAATTCCGTGGCGTCCTCTAACAGCTGGGCTCTTCGCACCATCTCTGAATAGACTTGAATGTCCATCGGCGCCAGTTGGGTAATGTATTGCGGACGAAGCCCATTTAGAAATCTTCTCGCCTTCATCTTCTCAATACTCACCAGATGCGGCGCGTACCTTGACAATCTAGAGAATTGGGCCTCATACTCGGCCACGGATAGTGTCCTTTGCTTCAATGCGGTGAACTCCAGAGCCTTCTTCTCTTGGATATGGTCTGAGAAATATTTATTGTTAAAGTAGTCAACAAACTCACCCCACGTGACTTGTTCTTGAGGCAAGGTAGCTTCTACTGACTCCCACCAGAATCGGGCAGCCCGCTCTAGTTGAAAAGTTGCCAGTAAGACCTTTTCTTCATCCGTGCATTGTATGACACAGAATATACGCTCGTTCTCCCTAATCCAGTGCTCGACATCGTCAGGGTCGGTTGAGCCAATGAACTTGGGTGGGTTCATGTTACGGAAACTTCGGTGGAGATCTCCCGCTCCACGGTTGGCTCCTCCGTGTGCCACTTGTTGCAGCTCCTGAGTGAGGCCTTGGACCGTGCATTGCATGTCTCTCCACTAAGCATGTTCAGCGGCCATGGTCCTACAATATTTTAAGTAACTATATTAATATGTGATTAACCATGAGTCTAAGTCCCTAAGTTAACTTAACCCATGGATCTACCCATTCTCACAGGGTAAAGGCATAAACCTATCCTTGGACTTGGTTTCCTAGGAATTGAATATCCTAGGCTCTGATATCACAAAAACTGTCACGCCCCGAGCGCGGAAAGAGCCTGGTACCCGTGATGAGTTATATCAATCATGTCAATCAGAGGACAAGTGTATTCGACACATAGACAAAGCGTGCAAATTGCAAGATAACCAAGTCCAATTTATTCATAATAACTATTATGGAAAATCCATTACATAATCTTAATAAAGTACTAAGGGCAAATCTTGACTTAATAAAAGAAAATTATAATTATTGACTCAAGAAAGTAAAAAGACATAAACACTTTAATAGTCGGGTGGTTCTATGCTCTTCACTCATGTTCGTTCCCTTCCGAGTGATCCTCGTCATCGGAATTACCTGAAAAATATGGGAAACACTAGGGTGAGCAAACGCTCAGTAGGAATTATATCTCAAGTACAAGCTTGCTTTAAATAATTACATATTTTATGAATGCAAGTATAGCTATGCATGTACACATGAAAATGACAAGAGAGAGAGTATCAAGAGACAATAGAGCAGAACTAACAAGAATTCAAGATAATCATGTGAAATGTACATAACAAGATAATCAAGCAAGAAAGTATTTCAAGTCATGTCACGTGAATTGGCTATTTTAATATCAAGCAAGTAATTACCCATTCCGAGCCACGCAAGTCATGTCATGTCAAGTACGAGTCAAGCACGAGTGGTGGAATGCCATAAATCAAGCTAGTCATGCACTTTGGTGCAATGTCACATCGTGATCAATCAACTCTCATGGGCACAAGTACTTTCGGGTGCTCCTCCCAGGACCAGATCGGGCCCTATATGCATAGGCATTGGGTCATGTATATTTTAGACATTCACTATAGTTATAGCCAATACAGAGTTCCAAGGAATAAATCATTGTAGGATGATAAGAGAGATTTCACAAATGAAGGAGTTCAAGGGTTGAACTTTGAACAAGAATAACTCATCATTAATTCTCACGAAAAACTAAGACATGTCATGAAAATAGGTAAATAGCACCCACTCAGTCGTCACCAATTACAGAAATAGCGCCCACTATCTGGTCGCCAATTCCTGTGAACAGTACAGGCTCGATGAAATAGCGCCCATGCTCAAGTCGCTATATCAGGGAAATAACCGCACTAGACAGGTTGCCAATTCCTTTTGGCGTCTAAGTCCGTGTCGCCAATTGTTGACACAAAATAGACTTCTCAAAGAGGCTAGAAACAGCCCTCTAAGAGGGTTAAGGCATCACGTTTCTTCAGAGTGACGTGACAAGGCACAGTTTCATGGGTTTTTAGGGTACAACCTGCTCGGTGGCCTTGAGAGAATCCAAGGCTTCGCGTAGACTTACGGAGGTCTCTATGATGAAATCACCAGTCCGAAGGAAGGAATATCCCGCGGAGGGTTCAAACATCACTGAGAATTGAGTGTGTAGTCGATGAAATCAAAACAGGGACTCCATCTACGGATGTGAGATGGGAGTGCCAAGTAACTCGCGATGTGGGTTGAGAAACGCGGTAAAACAGTAAAACAAAACATTTACACCCATACAGAAGTCACCATTTTATGAAATAGCGACCTTCCGAAAGGTTGTTCAATTATATTATATATCAAAACTTTCATCTAAATAATGGAAATTAACGACACTATGTAAGGGCGTTAAATTCTAAGATTTTACCAAAATTTATAAATATGATTTTAAATAGCGATTGTGTACAGTGGCATTCATTCTTTGACCTCAGTCGTTATTTCACAATTTATCAATATATTCCTCATTTACTTGTTATTTTACAAAGAGCGCCCTTGCATGAGGGCGTTCATTGTCTAAATAGCGACGACAGAAAAGTCGCGCATTCTTTGTCCACTGATACGCATCGGGCAGATACGTTCCTAGACATAAGTCACTATTCACAGATTTAAAGTTCACAGAATCAGGAAATTTCAGACATGATCCGACAGAGAAAATTATCAGGAATCCAGAACTATATTCATGCATTAACTTTAATGTTAGGTTTTGTAGATATAAAATTTTAAACATGTAATATTTATTAAATGCTCAAAGAATTAGCGGATTCTTAAAGGGTCGTTCATTAAAAGACGCCCTGACCACTATCGCTATTCAAGAAGAACTAGCGACCGTGTGCGTGGTCGTTCATTAAATCAGTACCCAGAATAGGGTCGCTATTTACAGAATACAGTAAAAACTATGGTACTGTGGTGAGGACACGCGCCACACTTCACGACGGAGTACACGGATCTCGCCGGCATCCCTTTGGCTCGGCGATCACTTGGCAGACGAGCAGAGTTATCTTTAATTATTTATGCTTTAGGCCATGCTGGGCCTTGGTTTAGTCCCTGCGTGGACACTTTTATTAGTTGTGTGGACCTTTGTAGGCCAATTGGGGCCAATTAGGCTTTAGTTGGGTCTTTTTATGCTTATTAGGTAGGAGATAGGGCTATTGGGCCACTTTCTTGGTTCAAGCCTTGGCCCATTTGGCATGGCTGCCTAACCCAAGGCTTGGCTCACCTAGGGTTAGGGTTTTCGGCACCCCCACCTCTTTCCCTCCTCTTGGAAGGTGGCAGCCGCCCCTCTCCTAGATTATAGGAAGAGGGGTGCGCCCCCCCCCTTTTCCTTCCCCATCCGATCCCCCCTCCCTCCTTTGGCCGCCCCCATCCCCCAATCCACTCCTACAATCAAGGAGTGGTGCGCACCCCCCCTTTCCCCCCTTGCCATGTTGCGCACCCCCCCTTTCCCCCATGCCATGTGCGCACCCCCCTCCCCTCCCTCTTGGCTAGGGTTTCACCCTAGCATCTCCCCTCCCCATATAAAAGCTTGTAATTTTCTTTGAGAAAAATAATGAAGAATATTATTGAGCAAGACTCTATGGTGGCTGCGCCCCCCTCTGTTCCTCCTTGTTCCTGCAATGGGAGCAAGTCTGGGGTGTGACTCCCCATCCCCTCGGTGCGACGCCGAGGTTCCCCCTCTCTTCTATCTCTTCACAGGTTCAAGCTCATTGCAACCAGATTTCATCTCCAAGAACTGCGATGTCCTTCTCTGTTCTTGGCGACTGTGGGTGACCAGCCCATTTTTGTGTGATTCTGATACGAGTCGCCGACGCGTGCGATGTGGTCTCGCCTCATTCGGAGTTTGGCATCACCCGTGACGATTTTCTTCGTGAGCGCACGTAGGACCCCCTCTCCCTGCGAGCCTGGTTCTGTTCGCCAACTTGAAAAAATCCCACAGGACGGACGTCTGCGAGTTTGGACGTGGGATCTTCACCGGTCGTACCTCTCTTCGTCCTCTGTCCAACGCCGCCGACCTCGCCTCGTTCCGACGTCCGAGCTGTTCGTGGCGTCCATTCCCGTGAGGTCGCGCAGGTCTGCCCTGCCCACCCGGCGCCAGGACCACCGGCGGATGCCAGAGCCTACTGCTCTCAGCCACGACCAGATCTGGTCGAACCCTTCGATCGGGGCCTGCTGCTCTGCGTCCTCTTCGTCCTCCAACAAGCGGAGCTCCGTTCGCTCTTCGGGTCTAATTCTTCTTAATTTTCCCGCTCGAGCGCGCAGTTCTGGGAGTAGAATCCAGTTGCAACTTGCAGGTGCGCCCCCGGCTTCCACGGACGGAATCTGCGCACCCACTTTGGCCGAGACTTCCTCCCGTGACCCAGCTACGCGCCACCGCTGACGGCGCCTCATTCGGACGCCGGATCAGGTCGTGGGAGCTTTCACCGCCGAGTCACGCATTGCTGCGAATCTGCCGACCACTGTTCGGATCCTCCTCGCGGCCAACCCTTCACCGAGTGCTGCCCGTCAGCCCGTACATCGGCAGCCCCGAATCTCTTTGTGTAGCCTGTTATCTCCCTGCGAGGAGTGGGCATTTGTGGTTGGGTTGTACTATTGTTCATCCTTGTGTATCGGGGTTGTCGATCTCGGCCGGGGTTCCTTCCCCACGCCTAGGCGTGGAGGTACGTGCGAAGCTCCCCCCTGTTGGCATTTTGCTTTACTAGTATACTTTCTAGCATGCCGCGTGAAGTGCGTATAAGTTCCTAGCTATTTTGCTATTCACCGCGTGGTTGAGAGTTGATAGCACCCATTCCGTGGCCCTAGTCGAGCGCCGAGCTCGGACTAGATTCCCATAGACGCACGGTGGCTTCTTAGTCGCTGAGATCCCCTCGCTTCCCTCATAGGGACGGTCGTTGGGCTTGGATTTCTTGTTGAGAGACGCCTCCACCCGTAGGAACGGCACGGAGGTCAGCCGCCCGGCTTACCTTTGGCGTGCGAGTGCTGGCCGCACTTGTTGCATTCGTAGGTCTTAGCCCATTTCAGTCCTGTCCCGCATCAAAGTGGTATCAGAGCATATTGTCCCGCATCAAATTGGTATCAGAGCATATTGTCCCGCATCAAAGTGGTATCAGAGCTTAGGGAACCAGTTTGTTCTAACAAATTGGGGTCTTAGGTCATTTGAGTCTTTAGGTTGTCTAGGGTGCATTGAGTCTCTTGGTTCATCTAGGTAACCTATCATTGCATTGTCCTTTTAGGTTTGTGTCTAGTTAGAGTTTTATCCTTGTCTCGTTGAGTCTTGCATGTCCAGCTTCCCGCCAGCCCCATGGCGGTTCCTCGTGCCCACGTGTCAGATTGGCCATCCCTATTGGCCCGATTCGACGCTCTTATGGCACGACCCCTGGGTGTCGCCCCTACCACTCAGTCGTCAGGAGACCCGATCCCTATATCGATGACCGAGTCATTTCAGCGCCCTGTCAAGTCCGTGGCCATCCTACCTAATGGGTTGCATACGGAGATCGACTTCATCAATAGGGTTCCATCTAATCATGTCTCACAGGACATTGTAGAGTCTCTCTCAAAGACTGGGGAGATTGTTCTCTGCGATGGCTTAGCTTTTATCGAGTTTCAACGATGGTTTGGCCTCGTTCAATATTACGATGGTGCATGGTGCAAGATCGGCACACTTGCTGGTCCATGCATCATCTTAGGGCAAACTTGGTTGGAGGAGAGAAGAGCGACCATTGACCTGGACAGGAGGACCTGCACCTTACACCCATCTCACCTTCCAGGCGAGTTCGTCTTCCATGACGGCGTTACGCCGACCACCTCCGTGTCGCTAGCCACCCACCCCCAGCGATCCACTCCGCCTCTTGTTCCAGTGACTTACGAGGCTGAACAGGAGTTGGCCAATGAGTACCTAACTGAGGTTGAGGAGTTAGGGAGTAATCCCATGGAGCACCCAGTCGTGCCTGAACCTTTGGAGGTTAGGGCCGACACTCTCGGCCCGAGACCCTCGATTGAGGGCCAGGGACCCCTCCACATCATAGAGGACTCCATTTCCACTCCCGAGAGAGATGATTCCCCCTTAGACCCTCATATAGAGCCATTCTTACCTTCCGAGGGTGAACTGGTCATTGGAGAGTCTTTAGCTAGCTGGTTAAGGAAGGGCCTAACTCTAGATGCTTCGATTCCTTGTTACCCACCCATGGAACCAGCTCTACCGGTAGTACCCCTTAACTCCTTTCACACCACTTTTCGGTCCTTCTGCTTTCTTGCAAATGTGAAGGACTTCCTTAGGAGTTTAGATTATCAATGTGAGTTGACTTATATGTTGACCTTAGGGTCTGACCAACCCTATAGTCATAGCTTCACGCTCCCTGCTTTGGGGTCTATTACCTCGATCTACACCATAGGACATATCACCTCCGAGGTCCTTTTATTCTTTCCCATACCCGTGGAGGTTGATTTTGTCCCCTCTTATGGTATCACGGTCCCGAGGGAGGAACCTTGCCTTCCTTGCCTTCCTCATGAGCCTCTTGCCCCATACATTAGAGCGCCTGAAGGTGATCATCTGCACCTGGGCGAATGTCGCACATGGGCAAGTATAGTGAAGGGACCTGTCGGGAGGGGTCATCATTTCTTTGATCCATTCGATCCCCTCCCTAGTGAGCCTCTCGACTCATATTCTCTTCCCCACCTAGTCGAGGAGGTATATCATCACACCCTATCCAAACCTGCTAGCCAACACCTCACCTTGCATACTTCCAGACGCCAGAGTTTAGGAGGCCAGGGACACATGTCTCACTCTCATGTTTCTCCATGTCCCTCATCATATAGGGGTAATGTCATGAGTGAGTTTGAGCAATCTAGTCCCCATGAGTCTACCACATTCAGTAGGACACCCATGCATGATAGATACAACTTTGGTTGTCCAGGTCCTCCCCGTGTTGACCAATCATGTAGGAGTCATAGGCATGCTAGGTCTGTGTTTGGATGTCCAGGACCACCACTGCATTCACATAGGTATGAGTCAACACAGCTAGTTCGGAGTCTGCATCATCACCACCTCGAGGCCAGCAACGCACGTTATAAGGAGTTAGCTGATGCGCATCGACGCACCCGTGAGTTCCGAGAGGGAGAGTACGTCATGATCAGGGTCAGACCTGAACGGTTTCCTTCGGGGGCCGTGAAGAAACTCCAGGCCCGCGGTGCTGGACCCTTTCGAGTCTTAAAGCGAATTGGGTCGAATGCGTATGAGATTGAGCTGCCAGACGACTATGGGATCTGTTCGACATTCAATGTCTCAGATCTGGTGGCATATCGGGATCCCGCGGTGATTCCCAGTGAGCTTTTTGGGCCCTCCCCTCCTGTTGAGAGTATTACACCTTCTGAGCGTCCACCTCTTCCAGCCCCATTACAGAAACGCGAGCATATAGATTGTATACTGGATGAGCAGGTGACCACGACCAGGAGCGGAGCCTACCAACGCTTCCTAGTGCGTTGGAGAGGGCGCCCTGCGACAGGCGACGCCTGGATCACACGTGGAGAGCTGGAGAGGATCGACCCGGACCTGCTGGAGCGCTACTGGAGCGACCAGGACCCGTACTCGACAGGGTCGAGTTCTTCCCACCCGGGGAGAATTGGTGAGGACACGCGCCACACTTCACGACGGAGTACACGGATCTCGCCGGCATCCCTTTGGCTCGGCGATCACTTGGCGGACGAGCAGAGTTATCTTTAGTTATTTATGCTTTAGGCCATGCTGGGCCTTGGTTTAGTCCCTGCGTGGACACTTTTATTAGTTGTGTGGACCTTTGTAGGCCAATTGGGGCCAATTAGGCTTTAGTTGGGTCTTTTTATGCTTATTAGGTAGGAGATAGGGCTATTGGGCCACTTTCTTGGTTCAAGCCTTGGCCCATTTGGCATGGCTGCCTAACCCAAGGCTTGGCCCACCTAGGGTTAGGGTTTTGGGCCCCCCACCTCTTTCCCTCCTCTTGGAAGGTGGCAGCCGCCCCTCTCCTAGATTATAGGAAGAGGGGTGCGCCCCCCCCCCTTTTCCTTCCCCATCCGATCCCCCCTCCCTCCTTTGGCCGCCCCCATCCCCCAATCCACTCCTACAATCAAGGAGTGGTGTGCACCCCCCCTTTCCCCCCTTGCCATGTTGCGCACCCCCCCTTTCTCCCATGCCATGTGCGCACCCCCCTCCCCTCCCTCTTGGCTAGGGTTTCACCCTAGCATCTCCCCTCCCCATATAAAAGCTTGTAATTTTCTTTGAGAAAAATAATGAAGAATATTATTGAGCAAGACTCTATGGTGGCTGCGCCCCCCTCTGTTCCTCCTTGTTCCTGCGACGGGAGCAAGTCTGGGGTGTGACTCCCCATCCCCTCGGTGCGACGCCGAGGTTCCCCCTCTCTTCTATCTCTTCACAGGTTCAAGCTCGTTGCAACCAGATTTCATCTCCAAGAACTGCGACGTCCTCCTCTGTTCTTGGCGACTGTGGGTGACCAGCCCATTTTTGTGTGATTCTGCTACGAGTCGCCGACGCGTGCGAGGTGGTCTCGCCTCATTCGGAGTTCGGCATCACCCGTGGCGATTTTCTTCGTGAGCGCACGCAGGACCCCCTCTCCCTGCGAGCCTGGTTCTGTTTGCCCCCTTGCAAAAATCCCACAGGACGGACGTCTGCGAGTTTGGACGTGGGATCTTCACCGGTCGTACCTCTCTTCGTCCTCTGTCCAACGCCGCCGACCTCGCCTCGTTCCGACGTCCGAGCTGTTCGTGGCGTCCATTCCCGTGAGGTCGCGCAGGTCTGCCCTGCCCACCCGGCGCCAGGACCACCGGCGGATTCCAGAGCCTACTGCTCTCAGCCACGACCAGATCTGGTCGAACCCTTCGATTGGGGCCTGCTGCTCTGCGTCCTCTTCGTCCTCCAACAAGCGGAGCTCCGTTCGCTCTTCGGGTCTAATTCTTCTTAATTTTCCCGCTCGAGCGCGCAGTTCTGGGAGCAGAATCCAGTCGCAACTTGCAGGTGCGCCCCCGGCTTCCACGGACGGAATCTGCGCACCCACTTTGGCCGAGACTTCCTCCCGTGACCCAGCTACGCGCCACCGCTGACGGCGCCTCATTCGGACGCCGGATCAGGTCGTGGGAGCTTTCACCGCCGAGTCACGCATTGCTGCGAATCTGCCGACCACTGTTCGGATCCTCCTCGCGGCCAACCCTTCACCGAGTGCTGCCCGTCAGCCCGTACATCGGCAGCCCCGAATCTCTTTGTGTAGCATGTTATCTCCCTGCGAGGAGTGGGCATTTGTGGTTGGGTTGTACTATTGTTCGTCCTTGTGTATCGGGGTTGTCGATCTCGGCCGGGGTTCCTTCCCCACGCCTAGGCGTGGAGGTACGTGCGAAGCTCCCCCTGTTGGCATTTTGCTTTACTAGTATACTTTCTAGCATGCCGCGTGAAGTGCGTATAAGTTCCTAGCTATTTTGCTATTCACCGCGTGGTTGAGAGTTGAGAGCACCCATTCCGTGGCCCTAGTCGAGCGCCGAGCTCGGACTAGATTCCCATAGACGCACGGCGGCTTCTTAGTCGCTGAGATCCCCGCGCTTCCCTCATAGGGACGGTCGTTGGGCTTGGATTTCTTGTTGAGAGACGCCTCCACCCGTAGGAACGGCACGGAGGTCAGCCGCCCGGCTTACCTTTGGCGTAAGAGTGCTGGCCACACTTGTTGCATTCGTAGGTCTTAGCCCATTTCAGTCCTGTCCCGCATCAAAGTGGTATCAGAGCATATTGTCCCGCATCAAATTGGTATCAGAGCATATTGTCCCGCATCATACTGAAACTGAAAACATGGTATCATGCTATATAATCTATATGCATGAAGTTACAGTGATTATTAGATTGGGCTTCGTGACTTGAGAACACCTACCTTTTGGGTTCGATTTGGACGATGGAAGGGAAGAAAAATAAAAGAACATCAGCAGTAGGCAGCTACGACAACTTCACGCGAAGGAAGAAGACAAACTCTTCCTAGCAACTGCAGCCGAGTAACGGCAGTAGAAGAATAATATCTCTGCAACAGCACGTTGATCAGACGCAGGAGAGTAATATCAGCAGGAAGAAGCTTTCTTCTTCACGTAGCAGCAACAACAAGAGCAGCAGCCGCACCGAGAAGACAATGGAAGAAGAAGACGAAGCCCTTCCTTGTGTGACCGTAATCGGCCGGACTAGGAAGAGGGAGAAGGTCCTCTCCTTCGTAGCAACGGCAACGGGCAGCAGTAACACTGCCACAGAACAGCAGTAGGATGCAGCCCTTCGATGGAGGAAGATACGGCGTAGAGGAAAATAACGTCGACACTGGGTTTACGAACTAATAGAGGCAGTAGCCTTTGCACGTTCGGGAGGGGGTTTATTTATAGGATTTGGGGTTTAGAATCCTAATAGTATACAAATTTCTATGTAAACAATCTTACTCGATCTAAAATTTCCCATGCAATCCCTATATTGCTATATCCACAGCCACCTTCCTAATTGAATCAAAAACCCTAAGGTTGCATGCAGGTTCGAATGGGAAGAGGTAATTAGCTTTTGGATTAATATATATATATTTATCTATTTATATATATCATATTCCCTCTTTGGACGTATGGAGGTCTATGGGCTTTTAAGGCCCATTAGTGATATACATATATATATGAAGCCCATTAGTCCAAGTATATAGGAGGCCCATTTAGCTTTCTACGTTCAAGCCCATGCACACGCTTAAGCCTTCTTTGATGTAAATGCATAAGGCCCATATCTTCAAAGGTTTAAAGTCTCATGGGTTGAGGCCCAATGGTTAAGGCCCCATTCAGTTTAATCCTTTGGGTTTTATACTTTATTATTTTATTTTATTTTATTTTTTGAAGTTTTCTTATGTTTAATCTATCTAGGAAATTTTATTCCTATAATTTATTTGGGGTGCTACATATGACTTCCTTCCAGAAAGGTTGAGTCCATAGAATTCATAGCATCAGAATATGTGGTTGGAGAGTCTTCTATTAATAATGCATAGAAATCATCAAGGACCTTTTCTATTCTTTCTCTTTACTTCTTCTTAGTTTTGTAGTAAGTTCTTGTTCTCTAGGACCAGTGAGGTTAGATTTAGAGTTAGGTTCATTATTTCTTATATTGGTTTCAATTCTAGATTTAAAAGAAAATATATTTTCAAAATAGATTGTATCTCTAACTTCAATTATGATGTTATTTGATATATCATTTATTTCAAAATTAATTACTAGAAAATTATTTGTATTGCTAGAGAATTTATCAGCATTGTGGCTTGTAGTATACCCAATGAAAATGGTGTCTACAGTGTTAGGTCTAATTTTCTTTCTTTTTATTTTAGATATTTTTACTTTTGCAAAGCACCCCCACACTTTGAGAAAATTTAAATTAGATTTTCTACATTTTTAAATTTCATATGGAGTGGAGTTATTTTGTTTCAAAGGAATTCTATTTAAAATGTAACATGCAGTTAAAAGAGCCTCCCCCCTCAAGTTTTTGGGTGCACCTGAATTAATTAGTATAGAGTTAACCATATTCGTTAATGTTCTATTTTTCCTTTCAGCTACACCATTGGATTAGAAAGAGTAAGGGACAATCACCTCATATATTATTCTATTTTCTTGACAAAATTAGATGAGTGCAAGAGAGGTGTACTCTCCTCCTCTATCAGACCTAAGTATTTTAATTTTTTTTTGTTGATTTTCAACTTCAACCTTACAAATTTGAAATTTATTTAATACTTCATCTTTGATTTTGGTTAAGTAGATGTAGCAATATTTAGATAGATCATTAATAAATGTTACAAAGTATTTGTTGCCACCTCTAGAGATCCTTCCAGCATCACACACATCGTTGTATATAAGTTCTAAGGCATCACAATCTCTATCATCTGATTGAGACTTGCTAGCTACCCATCCCAGGCGGGAACCATCTGATATGGGATTGGTTCACATGGGGTGGGCCCCATGTGCCCACCCTATGTGGACCAATCCCGTTCGGATGGATAATAAGAATTTTCCCAACTGTTTTGAATGGTTATTTAGGTAATTTAGCTTCCACACAAATCTCACATCTTTCATGATGTTAGATATCCATCTTAGGTACCAACTTTAACCTTAATAGTCTTTTAATTGAGTTATAATTAACATGTCGCAATCTTGAATGACATGTATAGGAAGATTCAACATTTAACACAGTTGATTGTTCAAAAGATGGTGTACATATATTCAACTTGAAAAGACCATCACACATAAATCCTTTTCCAATGAAGGACAACTCTTTGCTTATTACAGTCTTATTTGACTCAAAGACTAACTTAAAACCCTACTGCACTAAGAGAGATCCACTGATGAGGTTCTGCCTGATGTCATGAATATGGTGAACGCCGTGAAGGGTCAATGTTTTGCCTGGAGTCAACTTCAGATCTATTCTTCCAATCCATAACACTTGCGCTTCCACATTGTTCCCCATCACCACAGCTCCTACACATGAGTCCTGATAAGTGAAAAATCAAGAGCGATCAGCACATACATAAATGTTAGCTCTGGTGTCAATCCACCAATTAATAGGCAAATTAGTCGAGTTCACTTCAGGGTTTAAGAGAACTGACCTAAATGCGTGCTCAGATGCACCAGCTCCTGCAGTCATCATGTTGACTTGACGGCCAATTGGAGAAGGACCATTCCTTTTCACCTTTCAGGCAGACTTCCTTCGAAAATAGCATTGAAATGCTAGATGGTTCGTCTGCCCACACACATAGCAGCAAGCACTCCCCATTGTTCTCATTTGGCTTCTTTTGAGGATTTGAGTTTTGAGATTTTTAGTGATGGAATGGACAATGATTTTTCTTAAGATGGCTGTGCTTAAGAGAAAAGGACTTTTTGTGGGATTTAAAGGGTTTATTTTCTACCATGTTGGTTTTGGATTTATAATTTTAAGTGAAGGCCTCTCTAAGTCTATGTTGTTCTTCTACTCTAATTGCACCAAATACATGGGATAGAGTAAGGCTACCCTAAGTGTGGCTAAGTGTTTTACTAAGAAGGTGGTAACTTGTTGTAACGACCCAAGATCCGGATACCGAGAAGGACCCGATATCATTCGAATCCTGCTCGCTGCCTACGAGCTGGAGGGCTCGGAAGGACTGAAAGGAGTGTGGAGGTACAAAGAAATAGGAAATAAAGCAGGACAATTCAACTATTAACAGAAATAAACAACTAACTACAACAGAGTCCAATCCAATAAAAAGTATAGTCTAAGGCAGAGAACGTACCAAACACTGAGTGAACACTCGGCCCGACGAGTTGGACACTAAAGAACCTCCGCGCAGCAACCTTAATCCTCGAGGGGGAGCCGCAACACCTGAAAGCTAGGGGTGAGCCTCCTATCATTGGCTCAGTAGGGGTCCCACGGAACCCCAACCGAAAACAATGGCGACACGGAAAGCGGCAACAACAAGAACAACAGTAATAGTAGGAACAATAAACACGGTGGCCGATAAAATCTCAGCTCTACATCTACTAGTATTGTACCAGAAAACAGGCACCCTGATCTCACAGTCGGGGGACCACCAAACTACAAATCACCCTAGTCACGCTACTAGGAAAACGTCACGACGCCTCTGTCATGGAGGCCTGTACTCACACACGAAGGCCAACTCCGAAACCACGCGGTCCGAAAACACAGTCACGATCTCACCATCGTGAACGCTAACCCATCTAGGGAAACCCTCGGTGACGTTCACTGGAACCCTAGACCACGACCTCGGGAAAAGCACTCGAAAACTACATGCGAAACCACGTCTCGCGGATGGGACCCAGGACCTCGAGTCACGACAACTCACGTCAAGTGATAGGAGCACTGCCCACCAGAAGCAAGGCCGGATGAGTCCACTGACGATTTAGTCCGCAGCCTCAAAAGTCTCTCTACGACGCCCCAAGCGGAGATCAAGACACTGGACAAGTAACTAGGAACACAGAACAAGAACTAGCTGGGGTCGCACTCATCAGCGCATGTCCACAGCACCCAACTACGTGTGTATACATAGACCATCCGCTCTAGGTCGGGTCCTCTTGCTGATTTTCCCCCCAACTGGACTTAGGCTGCAAAGGCGAGGGGCCCTACGGTAACCAGCCTAAAAATCGTCTCACTCGGGTCACGCTCTCCACCACTCCAAAGTGGGTCCGCACGTGCGTGCGCAGGAAAGCTATGTCTAGAGGCAGGTCACTCAACGCGAACACAGAAAGTCACACACGCACACATCGCGAGTAACATAGAGTAGCAGGTGGCTCGGAGCCACCCTATTCTGGACAGTCCACTAGACCTACTAACCCAACGATCCTTGAGTCGCGAGACTCGGGTCAAGATCGTCGTACGCGACAGCACAACGCCGTCAATCGGGCCTAATCCCTAGGTCTGAAATAACGGTGACATGATTCCCAATGTAGCTCACAAGCCGTCGAGTTGATTCCTCATGCAAGGGACACACAGAAAACCTCCAGTCCCAGGCTGGTTGACTGGACTCACAGTCCAAGGCCACACACATGGCCCACTCAGAAATCACTTCTCGGAGAGACCCACGACGTGCGAGGAGGGCCCACAGCACTCGTACCGAGTCACGACGACTCTCCCGAGCGTACATGGAAACTCGGAACACACATGAGGCCACCCGGACCCCAAGACTCATGGGCACGCTATTCGAGGTAACACGGTACCTCCGGACACCCCAAAAATACGAACACAAAACCCATGGTGCCCGGGACATTCACGAGACAGAAGGTCAACCACTGGGTCACAACCAGGTCGACCGGGGCCCACACAATGCCAATAGAACACGACGAGCATGAAAACCGAGTGGCGGTCCTCTCAGGGCCGTCAGTGTGCCTAGCAGTCGCCTCCGGACCACAAGGCGTGGCCTAGCAGTCCAAGCAGGACCGCAAGGGCTAAAGACAAACCAAACCCCAAGCGGTCAATCCCGGACCGCCAAGTAGGGTGGCGGTCCTCTGCCTGACCACTAGACGGAGTCTAGCGGTCAGTCGCAAGGCCGCTACCCCACTGACCTCAAATGATCAAAACACGGACAAACGGTCATGCCCTGACCGCAAGGCAGAGCCTAGCAGTCTTCACCAGACCGCTAAGGCACCCTGGTGGTCCATCGCGCGACCGAAAGTCTCGAACTGACATACGGGACCCCTAGCGGTCTCCAGAGGACAGCCTCGCACCCTAGGGGTCCCTGGAAGGACCGCTCGGCCGTCTCGAGTGCGAAGCTAGCGAACACCGCGGAAAACTCCATTCCATGCCCTGTTCACACCCATGCGAAGGGCAAAACAAGGGGAAACTAGTCCCCTACCTCTCTAGCACCGAGAGGACCCATTTAGACCCTAAAAATGTGATCAAAACTCTAGATCCGGCCCACACCCCAAAACATGCTATTTCTCCCAAAACACTCAAATATGCCCGCTTGGCTCACCATAGTCTACCAAAATCACTGGAATGGAAGAACAAGGGTTAAGGATCCGTCCCCCTACCTCCACCGAAGATTTCGCGTGCCGTGGACGCCGATCCACTAAGAAAACATCATTAAACTCTCACTAGCTCGCGATCCCACAAACCGCCTCCACCATCACAATCCTTGCCCCGTACTGACGTGGCGGCAACGTAGAAAGGACCGACGACACGAACGGGACGGGAGAACTACTGTCTCGCGCAGCTCGGTCTCATACCGGACGGTCTCTCACCGGGTAATCTCTCAAGTCTCATAAGGGAGATGGAGGGAAGGGAAGCAACAAGGGGTAAAACATCTTACGTGGGTTTCTTTCATTCAATCTATCATATGAAAAGCCTTACACTAGCCCCCTTTATATAGGAAAGGCCATATCCCACTAGGAGAAGAATACCCCTACTCTTTTCAACTAAAGACATCCATGTCCTAGTCTAATAAAATAAAAGCCAACAACCAACTTTTGACTTGGCCAAATAAAATAAAATACTTTGACTTGGTGGTTAATAATACAATACCACGATAGTAAAATACACACAAATAAAAATATATACGCAATACATACAAGTAAATACTCAGGACGTCGAGTCTCAAGAGGTCGAGTCTCCGAGCCATAAGCTCGGTGGGGTCGGGGTGGTGCGGCGTCGGCTGCGTGTGACTGGTCTGGTGGTGTCCCCACCAACCCTCCTGGGACGGTTGGAACTCGACTCCATCGAGTAAGGTGGGGCACCGCTCTGGTAGTGCTCCAGCAGATCTGGATCGAGGCGGTGGAGATCTTCCTGGCTGATCCAAGAATCATCAGATGGTGGACGGTCCCGCCAGCGGACAAGGTAGCATTGGTACACCCTGCTCCGTGTAGCTATCACCTGCTCATCCAGTATCTTCTCAATTTACTCGCACGGTGCTCTCAAGGCTGTGGGACACACAGGGGTGGGCTCACTCTCAATGGTGGGACAAGACTCGAAAGGGTCGCTAGGAATCGCTATGGGTTCCTTGTAAGTCACTAGGTCTGCCACATTAATGGTAGAGCTAATCCCATATTTGGGAGGTAAGTGTTAGTGTTGGTGTGCTACAGGCCAATTTCGGGTCGGGTAGGCCCAATAGTTATACGATCTTGTTCATTATTAATAAAGTGGTGTTTGAGCGTAAATATGCGATTGTGTTACTTTACGTTGTCCCTAGGATATGTGGTTGTAAAGTCAGTTCGAGATGGGATCTCGAACATGAGATTGACTTTACATGTACACATACCTTAAACTGTTCCTGGTTGGAGGGTAATCACTCGGGGACTTTGATTACCTATTAAACCAGTACACATGATGTGTCAGTGACCAGTCTCATGGTCATTGGTGCGGGGCACCAACACATATGTGTAGGTGTATGTCCTTGGAGGATGTGCACTGAACTGATCCGCTATTGGATCTTCAGATGGTTGATTATACCTAATGTCAACTGAAGATCCAACGGTCACAATAGCATCGTTGGTCCTTTGACCTGAGACATTGATCGGATCTTACACGAGGACTGGAATGGTTTAATTATTTAGCTAAGTGACTTTAACCATAAGTCATGAGTTGCCGAGTCGTTAACCACTCCAGGATACGTGTGAAGATCATCAATGGTCAAGAAGGGATCGCTCACTGTCGGGTATATATCAGACAGTTAATGGGTCATGACATTGACGCTCCGTTAAATCCCTGGCCAGGATCGTATGAGTTCGTTTAGGACGAACGTCATACACTTTAAGGAGGTCATAGTCAAATGGCACGATCATGGGGTTTGACAGGAACCATACCTTCGATCGTACCAGACTCATAGAATGAGCGAGGGATTATATCGATGCGGTAACTGTGGACTTACAGGTACCAGACAGGCTGGTTTAAACTCGGGGTCCTCTAGGATCACGCGGATTTGCTTGACCCAATGTGATCAAAGGTTCGGAATAAATTAAATTATTGTTCGGCTCTGGTAGAAGCGAAGAATACGTTTAATTTACTTCTAATTGAGAATTAGAAGTTAATGGACCTTAAACTAGAGTGACTGTGGGCCTAGAGGATCACACACAATGGATTCTTGGGTGACGGATTATTATTATACAAGTGTATGTATTAATTCCTTTTAATTCCTTTTGGAAAGGAGTGTAAATGGAGCTTAATACATATGTATAATAGTGGATAGGACATATATACAGTTTCGGTCTTTTAGAACCCTTTTCTAATAAACATAAACTCTATATATAGCCACCTACGTGATGCTCTTTCGAGCCTTCACTTCTTTCCTTCCCTTAAGCTAACCAAGCATTAAGCTTAAGGGAGAGGATTAGTCTCCCCCTTTCTCCCTCTTGCTCTCTCTCTCTCCAGAAGGTGATAGAGCCGGGGAAGGTCGTGCCGGGGAGGTACCATCGCTGCGCAAGGGTCCGTGTGGATCTGCTCTAGAGGCCGTACAGTTGTGCGGCTCGGTTTCTCTGCATCGGATTTAGCAGACAGCGTCGTTCCGCGCAAGGTGAAACACGCAACCCGTAATTAGGGTATTAGAAACACCGATTAGAGCACAGATTAAGCTTTCCATAACACCGGGATCGGGCAAATGAAAATTTTGTTATCCGCTGCGTCGCCCGTAGGTGCTGTGCGAAACCTTACAGTGGTATCAGAGCCAGGTTTGCGCTCTGGTCGGTGTTTTTATAGCCGTTTAGAACCATATTTGAAAGGGGATTAATTACTTCAATTGTAATTGATAGAATGGGATGTTGAACATCTCCGTTCTTCCAGGATGCTGGGCATCGCTGAATTTTTTTAAAAAAAATTTTTTTTTCTGGCCCGAGTTGGGATCACTGCGCCCTGGGCGCGGTGCGCCCAGGGCGCAGTGCGCCCGCCGCGTGCGACGCGTGGGCGGACGCGCCCGCGCCCGCATGAGGGCGCCCGCGGGGGGCGCGGCGGGCGGGCCGCGCCCGCCACGCGGGCGCCCTCATGCGGGCGCGGGCGCGTCCGCCCACGCGTCGCGCATGGGCGGCGCGCCCAGGCGCCTGCCGACAAGAATTTTTTTTTTATTTAAAAAAATTTTTGCTTTTTTTTTGACTTTTGCCTTTTAATTTATTGTGTTTTAATATGATAATATATATATTAGATATATATATTAAAATACACAGTAAATTAAATCAAATTTTATCTAGTAAGTTAAATAGTCTTATCTCAATAGTAAATGTCAAATGTTATTTTTTATTTAACCATGTTGAATTTACTGAGGTGAGATAATTACTATTTACCTTGGGATAAAATGGAATAATTGAAGTTACTTCAGTAAATTTTAATTTTTGAATTTTTAATTATTAGATAATTAGAAAATTCAAATTTTGAATTTTATTGAAGTTAAATGTGAAAATTTCAATTATTTGAATTTTTAATTATTAGATAATTGTTAAATTCAAATTTTGAATTTTAGAAAATTATTAATTGAGGATAATTGCATTATTTTAAATTTCTTTCAAACAATATTATTGGATAATTAGTTTGAATTTAAATTTAAATTATTGGTATGTTTAAATTTTGAATTTAAATTTGATTATTGGATAATTAAATTTAAATTTAAATTTAATTAATTATCTCAATTAGATACCCCTTAGAAAATGATGGTTCTTTCCGTGCGTTATTTTATTCACCTTGTACGGGCCTGCTTGTGTGTTTAATTTAAGTTAATCATGCTTCGATTTTTAAAATTAAACAAAGCTAGCCTATTTTTGTTTGCACATCCCATTTTTAAATTCAAAAGTAAGGATTATTTTTAGAAAATAACCCTTGATTGATTTTATTTGAATGGGTTGGCAAGTGATCATGGACTTGGATTAATGTAATTAATTGGGGTCTGCGAACCTCCTTTCTCTCTCTGTTAAGATTCTAATGTACTTCTATCTTCCTCAGTTGTTGTACTCGCCCTAAGGGCTGCTGGAATTTGAGTCACATGTAATTTAATTTTTCCAGCCTGCGTGCCGTGTACAAGTTGTCATTGCTGCGGCGTCGGAGTTTGAAAGCGAGGAGCACACCCGACGAGGACGATCCAGCTGCTTCGGAAGCGGGCCGGATGTCTTAGTTACATTAGGGTTAAAGTCCATGATCACTTACGTTTATTTTTGCATTGGATGCATTTATTTTGTGCAAACTACTAAGTACGGTAAATATATTGGATATATTTATATTATCACCTAGGGTGAGATCAAGATAAAATTAAATTCCCTCGCGATTAAATTTTAGATCTGGTAAGCGTGGCTCTAGGAGTCGTCGTGGCCCTCCATCATTATGGAGTGAACGAACGTCTTCATTTCATGGATTTGTTGTGCTTTCCACAAGGTCCATGAGTTTGGGGACGGGATTAAACTCCAAGGCTCGGCCTCAATGGGGTGAGGAATTGAACTCGGCTTTGTTGTGCTTTCCACAAGGGTCGGGTCATGAACTCATTGCTATGTTGTAATGATGGTTAGATCTAACCGAGAATATCCTTTGTTGTGCTTTCCACAAGGGGATGATTTCTCGGGGGCCGAATATCGGATATTGCATTAGATGCAAGTGCCTGTTGACTGCCCTTGAGATGGTGTATGGCTTGTTGTGCTTTCCACAAGGTCGTACATCAGTCTCGTTGGGATTCCGACCCACTAGGTTGATCTCGTTGATCTCCCGTTCTATATACTGAGGGTTATATAGTTCGATCGAAAAATAGTGGGACTAACTAAGATAGAAAACCACATCTAAGTTAGAATTTGAACACATGCTAAGTTGTCTTTTATTTCTTATCCAGATTACAATGTCGTCGTCCAACCCCCTCCGCGGCATCTTGGATGTAAATAGATTAACTGGACCGAATTACTCGGATTGGCTGCGTAATCTACGCATAGTCCTTACCGCCGAAAAGATTGCGTACGTGTTGGACACGGTTCATTCTGAGCCAGCTCCTGATGCCGACGAGGGCGAATTACTGGCTTATGCCAAGTGGTCTGAGGACTCCTCCCTTGCCCAATGTTACATGTTGGCCTCTATGGCTCCCGAGCTACAGAGGCAATTTGAAAAGACTGATTGTAGAAGTATACTTCTCAATCTACGCCAGCTCTTCGGGGAGCAGGGTAGGATTGAGAGGTATGACATCTTCAAAAGGCTTTTCAGGACACGGATGTCTGAGGGTTCATCAGTACAGGCCCATGTACTGAAAATGATGGAGTGGATTGAAAGACTCAATGCATTGGGGTTCAAGTTGGATCTTGAACTATGCATTGATCTTATACTCCAGTCATTGCCCGATTCCTTTTCTTCCTTCATCATGAACTTTAACATGAACAGGATTGAAGCAACTCTCCCAGAGCTGCTCAATATGTTAAAGAGTGCTGAAGGAACCATGCAGAAAGATAAACCATCTTCGTCTGTAATGATTGTTGGCCGGGCCAACAAGAAAAGGAAGGCCTCTCAAATATCCACCACGAGTAACAAAGGGAAGGGAAAGAAAAAGGCCACGGGTAAGTAACTCGCCAAAGTTGACAAAGGGAAGGGCAAGAAGAATGAAAAGGAAGATAAATGTTTTCGATGCGGGGAAACTGGGTATTGGAAAAGGAATTGCAAGGCAATTCTAAATGAAGGTATTTTTATCATAGACCTTAATTTGTCATATATGGAATCCACATCATGGGTATTGGATACTGGATGTGCATCTCATATCTGCAATTCTGTGCAGGTGCTGGCAAATAGAAGGCGACTAGGCAAAAAGGAGATTGAACTGAGGATGGGCAATGGAGCTTTAGTTTCTACCAAAGCTGTCGGGACTGCACGCCTCGGTTTACCTTCAGGAGTCATTCTGGAGCTGAATGACTGTTATTATGTTCCTAATATTATTAAGAACATTATTTCAATCTCTGGCTTGTATAACATTGGATATACATTGACTTTTAATAGCACTGGGTGCTCTATAATGAATAATGGTTTGATTTTAGCCAATGGTTCATTAGTCAATGGCCTTTATGTATTAGATACACGTTCTAATGTTATGCAAATTTCAATGCTGATGAAGTGAATTCTATATATTTATGGCATTACAGACTTGGTCATGTAGGTGAGAAAAGGGTCTCTCACTTACACTCAAATGGGTATTTGAATTCGTTCGAATACAAGCCATTTGATACCTGTGAGTCATGTCTCATGGGGAAAATGACCAAGGCTCCTTTTGGTGGACATTGTGAGAGGGATGTTGACCTTCTCGAACTCATACACTCGGATGTGTGTGGACCCATGTCTATAGAAGCAAAAGGAGGTTATCTCTATTTCGTTTCTTTTATTGATGACTTCTCTAGATATGGCTATGTGTATTTAATGAGAAATAAGTCACAAGCCTTTGAGAAGTTTAAGGAATACAAGAATGAAGTAGAGAAACAGACAGGCAAAAGTATTAAGGCTCTTCGATCGGATCGAGGAGGTGAATACTTAAGCCATGAATTCACTTCTTATCTTAAAGACCATGGAATAGTTTCTCAGTGGACTCCACCGTATACACCACAACACAATGGTGTATCCAAGAGGAGAAACATGACCTTGTTGGACATGGTCCGATCCATGATGTCTATGTCAGGACTACCCTTGTCTCTCTGGGGCTATGCGTTAGAGACTGCGGCTTATTTATTGAATAGGATATCAAGTAAATTAGTTCCTTCTATACCATATGAGATATGGAAGGGCAGGAAACCAAATTTTAATCACATTAAAATTTGGGGGTGTCCTGCCCATGTAAAGCAGAACGAGAGTGATAAGCTTGAGTCGAGAACCGATAAGTGTAGGTTTGTGGGATATCCAAAGGAGACGTTTGGATATTATTTCTATCACCCTTCTGAGTAAAGGGTCTTAGTGGCCAAGAGAGCTGTATTTCTGGAAAGAGAATATCTACTCCAGAAAAATAGTGGGAGCCAGAGAGAATTGGACGAGGTCCAAGAACCACAACCCATAGACACACACTCATTAGATGAGACTGTATCGGTTGATCCTATTCAAGGTGAAACACTGACACTACGGAGATCTGGTAGACTACCGAGAGAACCTGAGAGATGTTGGACATGTCTCAGATGGGTCCTCTAAGGTATGCATCGATGAGGATGATGATCCTCAGTCGTACCAGGAGGCGATCCGTAGTGTAGACTCCGAGAAATGACAAGAGGCAATGGATTCAGAGATCCAGTCCATGTACACCAACAAAGTTTGGAACTTAGTTGATGTACCCGAAGGGAAGGTCCCTATCGACTGCAAATGGATTTTCAAAAGGAAAATCGGTGCAGATGGACAGGTTGACACATACAAGGCTAGACTAGTGGCGAAAGGATA
Organism: Amorphophallus konjac; assembly: GCA_022559845.1. NCBI lineage: Eukaryota > Viridiplantae > Streptophyta > Magnoliopsida > Alismatales > Araceae > Amorphophallus > Amorphophallus konjac. Next base: position 472,114,705 of record CM040121.1, read on the forward strand.
TCGTCAAAGGCAAGGCATTGACTATGACGAGATGTTTTCGCCGGTAGCCATGGTTAAGTCAATCAGAATCCTCCTTGCCATTGCTGCATACCTGGATTATGAGATCTGGCAAATGGATGTGAAGACAGCTTTTCTTAATGGAAACCTGTCAGAAGAGGTGTACATGGTACAACCTGAGGGATTCACCTCCAAGCTACATCCTAATAAGGTATGCAAACTTTAAAGGTCCATTTATGGATTAAAGCAGGCATCTAGAAGCTGGAACTTAAGATTTGACGAGGCTGTCAAATCTTTCAACTTCATTCGGAATGAAGATGAACCCTGTGTTTACAAGAAGGTCAGTGGGAGCTCTGTGACCTTCTTGGTCCTTTATGTTGATGACATCTTACTCGTTGGGAATGATGTAGAGATGTTGACATCAACTAAGTCTTGGTTGTCCAAGACCTTCTCCATGAAGGATTTGGGAGAAGCATCCTATGTGCTGGGCATAAGGATCTATCGAGATAGATCTAAAAGGATGCTAGGATTATCCCAATCCATGTACATAGACACTATCCTCAAAAGGTTTAGGATGGAAAATTCCAAGAGGGGTCTCATTCCCATGAGACATGGAATTTACCTATCCAAGGGGATGAGTTCTAAAACTTCTGAGGAGGTGGCACACATGAATAAGGTACCCTATGCTTCGGCGATAGGGTCAATCATGTATGCAATGCTATGTACACGACCTGATGTTGCCAATGCTTTAAGCATTGTCAGTAGATATCAGGCAAATCCAGGCGAAGAGCACTGGAAGGTAGTAAATGGTATCCTTAAGTACCTGCGAAGGGCTAAGGATCTTTTTCTGCTTTATGGAGGAGAGGACCTACAGTTTAGAGCTTACACAGATTCTAATTTCCAGTCAGATCCAGATAATTGCAAATCCATGTCTGAATTTGTATTCATGTTGAATGGAGGGGCAGTCAGTTGGAGAAGCTGTCTGGATGAAGAAATTCATCTTGGAACTTGGCGTAGTTCCCGAGATAACACCTCCCATCCCATTATTTTGTGATAATAATGGGGCCATCGCCCAGGCGAAGGAACCGAGATCTCACCAAAGGTCAAAGCATATTCTCAGGCGCTTTCACCTTATTCGGGAGATTGTTGATCGTGGAGATGTGACGTAGAGCGTGTACCGTCAGAAGACAACATAGCAGATCTACTGACTAAGCCTTTGACACAGACTGTATTTGAGCGTCATCGGGATAAGATGGGCCTCAAAGTTGTGGGTAATTGGCTGTAGTTCAAGTGGGAGATTGTTAGTGTTGGTGTGCTACAGGCCAATTTCGGGTCGGGTAGGCCCAATAGTTATACGATCTTGTTCATTATTAATAAAGTGGTGTTTGAGCGTAAATATGCGATTGTGTTACTTTACGTTGTCCCTAGGATATGTGGTTGTAAAGTCAGTTCGAGATGGGATCTCGAACATGAGATTGACTTTACATGTACACATACCTTAAACTGTTCCTGGTTGGAGGGTAATCACTCGGAGACTTTGATTACCTATTAAACCAGTACACATGATGTGTCAGTGACCAGTCTCATGGTCATTGGTGCGGGGCACCAACACATATGTGTAGGTGTATGTCCTTGGAGGATGTGCACTGAACTGATCCGCTATTGGATCTTCAGATGGTTGATTATACCTAATGTCAACTGAAGATCCAACGGTCACAGTAGCATCGTTGGTCCTTTGACCTGAGACATTGATCGGATCTTACACGAGGACTGGAATGGTTTAATTATTTAGCTAAGTGACTTTAACCATAAGTCATGAGTTGCCGAGTCGTTAACCACTCCAGGATACGTGTGAAGATCATCAATGGTCAAGAAGGGATCGCTCACTGTCGGGTATATATCAGACAGTTAATGGGTCATGACATTGACGCTCCGTTAAATCCCTGGCCAGGGTCGTATGAGTTCGTTTAGGACGAACGTCATACACTTTAAGGAGGTCATAGTCAAATGGCACGATCATGGGGTTTGACAGGAACCATACCTTCGATCGTACCAGACTCATAGAATGAGCGAGGGATTATATCGATGCGGTAACTGTGGACTTACAGGTACCAGACAGGCTGGTTTAAACCCGGGGTCCTCTAGGATCACGCGGATTTGCTTGACCCAACGTGATCAAAGGTTCGGAATAAATTAAACTATTGTTCGGCTCTAGTAGAAGCGAAGAATATGTTTAATTTACTTCTAATTAAGAATTAGAAGTTAATGGACCTTAAACTAGAGTGACTGTGGGCCTAGAGGATCACACACAATGGATTCTTGGGTGACGGATTATTATTATACAAGTGTATGTATTAATTCCTTTTAATTCCTTTTGGAAAGGAGTGTAAATGGAGCTTAATACATGTGTATAATAGTGGATAGGACATATATACAGTTTCGGTCTTTTAGAACCCTTTTCTAATAAACCTAAACTCTATATATAGCCACCTATGTGATGCTCTTTCGAGCCTTCACTTCTTTCCTTCCCTTAAGCTAACCAAGCATTAAGCTCAAGGGAGAGGATTAGTCTCCCCCTTTCTCCCTCTTGCTCTCTCTCTCTCCAGAAGGTGATAGAGCCGGGGAAGGTCGTGCCGGGGAGGTACTGTCGCTGCGCAAGGTTCCGTGTGGATCTGCTCTAGAGACCGTACAGTTGTGCGGCTCGGTTTCTCTGCATCGGATTTAGCGGACAGCGTCGTTCCGCGCAAGGTGAAACACGCAACCCGTAGTTAGGGTATTAGAAACACCGATTAGAGCACAGATTAAGCTTTCCATAACACCAGGATCGGGCAAATGAAAATTTTGTTATCTGCTACTTCGCCTGTAGGTGCTGTGCGAAACCTTACAGTAAGTTCACAACATAAGCATTGGAGCCAATCTTCCGTAGTATTTGGAAGGGACCATCACTACGGGGTTGTAACTTTTTAACGACTCTCGAGGGGAGTTATTCGGGTCGAACCCGTACCATAACCAAGTCACCTTCTTGAAATTCATGGTGACGCCTATGCGAATCAGCCAATCGTTTGTAAGTCTCATTATAGAGGCTTATTTGCTTGCTAATTGACTCATGTAGACTCTTGACATGCTGTGAAAACTCTTCAGCTAACTTGGACGTTCTAGACTCGAGGGGAAGGGGAATGAGATCCACAGGTTTCCTAGGTTTGTATCCATGCACGACCTCAAACGGACTCATACATATGGACCTAGTGATAGAGCTGTTATATGTAAATTCGACCTTGGGCAAGAGAAGATCCCAAGTGCCAGAATGATCCCCTACAAGACACCTCAAAAGATTCCCTAAACTCCTATTGACGACCTTTGTTTGCCCATCGGTTTGTGGGTGATAGGTAGTGGAGAATTTGAGCTTAGTGCCAACTAGGTGCCAAAGTGTCTTCCAAAAGTAACTAGTGAACTGGACATCTCGGTCAGACACTATAGTTTGGGGGAGACCATGCAGACGCAAAACTTCATCAAAGAACAGGTGGGCTACTCTAGATGCATCAGATGTTTTGGAACATGCAATGAAGTGGGTCATCTTAGAGAACCGATCAACTACAACAAAGATGGAGTCATGTTTGTGAGCAGTGTGAGGTAGACCAAGGATGAAATTCATGCTCACATCAACCCAAGGTCTATTATGAATGGGGAGAGGAGTGTAGAGACCAGTATTTTGTTTGACCTGTTTGGCTATCGTCCATGTCCGACACTGGGCTACAATTTTGGCCACATCTTTCTTCAAGCCATGCCAATAAAAATACTCCTCCACAAAATGGATGGTCTTGTTTCGTCCAAAATGACCAACAAGACCTCCAGTATGCATTTCCTAAATCAGGAAGTCTCGTATAGAAGTCTTTGGGACACAGAGTTGCTGTCCTCGAAAGAGAAAACCATCTTGGAGTAGATAGTAAGCAAATGTTGTCGAGGATCCAACAGACAAGGCAGAGTAGGTAGGGCCAAAATCTGGACACTCTCCATAGAGTTCCTTCATGTGATCAAATCCGTTGACCTCTACCCGAACACTGGAAAGAAGGGAGACCCTTCGACTCAAGACGTCGACCACTTTATTCTCTTTTCCAGCCTTATATTTTAGGACGAAGATGAAGGACTGGAGGAATTCTACCCATCGACCGTGCCTAGGGTTTAAGCCCTTCTGAGAGCTAAGGAATTTCAAAGTCTCGTGGTCCGAATATAAGATAAACTCTTGAGGTAAGAGATGGTGTCTTCAGTGTTTGAGGGCTTGGACCACGGCATAAAACACCTTATCATACGTAGAGTACCGAAGCTTTGCATCAGACAGCTTCTCATTGAAATAAGCCACAGGGTGGCTTTCCTGACTAAGTACTCCTCCTATACCTACGCCAGATGCATCACAGGATATCTCAAAGACTTTGGAAAAGTCTGACAGGCGAAGGACAGGGGCTTTGGTCATGAGCTCCTTTACGACAAAAAAAGCCTGAGAGGCGACTTTGGTCCACTCAAAATTTCCCTTAAAGATGCAATCCGTAATGGGTGCCATAATGGTGCTAAAGCTCTTAATGAAGCATCTGTAGAAAGTGGCTAACCCATGGAAACTGCAAACGTCATGGATGTTTTGGGGGCTCTGGCCAGTCGACTAAGACTTGGACCTTGGATTGGTCCACAGACACTCCTTGACTCAAAATCACAAATCCGAGGAAGGTGACCCGATCTGTCATGAATTCACACTTCTTGATATTGGCATACAGGGTTTCTCTCCTCAAACTCTCACAGACTTCCCTCAAATGCTGAATGTGGTCCTGAGGGTTGTGGCTATAGATCATAATGTCGTCAAAGTATACGATAATAAAGCGACCAGTGAGAGGGCGAAGGATTCTGTCATAAGCCTCATGAAAGTTGTTGTGCCTCGGTCTGTTTTGACGAAGATAAAGAATGAACATGTCGTGAAGTCAGTTATTATGATTTGCATTGATACAGATCATGAAAATATGTTTGTTTAATCAATTGAGTTGTGTTAAAGAGGAAGCTTGAATGTTGAATGAATTTCAAATTCTAAATCTTGAATGAGCAGCTTTGGTTTGGACTAACATTGTCGATTGAATTGAATGGATAAAGTAGCCACATGCTTTGTTTGAAGATTGAGTGGATGCATTGATCAATCTACATGATATGGATTGATTTGAGAATTTCATTTGCTTGGGTTGAGATTGAGTTTTATGGCAATCTGTATTGTGCAGGTTCGATGTGGAATTGAGTCTGAAATCTTGGAAATGATGGTAAGAACATATTTGTAGGTTGTTCACAAAGTGGATGAAAGGGCAATGGTTCAAATCTGGAAAATACAGGTTTATTGTGAGACTTCACTCAAAACTTGAAGGCCAATGGTAAGAATGAATGTTCAATTGGATATCAATGTGAATGGATTCAATCTATGTTGAAATCAGGTTTTGAAGAATGTCATTGTGCTCAATCGATTGATTCTTGATCATTGAATCCATGCATTGTGGTGTTTTATTGTATTTAATTGAAGTTTTCTACTATCAGGAAAAGTGTTGACCTAATGGGTCGACACTTATTTTCAAAGCTTCTGTCTCGCGTTAAGTGTTAAGCGCTGGCAGAAAGTGTCGACCCAAGAAGTTGACACTTTCAAGTAAGTTCATTCATTTCTGTGAAAATAGAAGCTCTATGAAAAAGTGTCGACCTCAAGAGTCGACACTTTTCACCACGGATGTTATGTTGATTCACAGGCCAGAACATTTAGTAAAAAGTGTCGACCCCATAGGTCGACACTTGTTTCACGGGTTTCATTTTTATATGTTCTGGCAGAACATTCATGAAAAAGAGTCGACTCCATGAGTCGACACTTTTTCTGAACGTTTCGATCGGGATTTCCGGATCTATTTCGAACCCACTATCCATGGATCCGGTTGCTTGGGTTGTTTACAAGAATAGCCTGATGCGGGACGGATGACGACCGGGCTAAGACGTACGATGGACTTGATGTGCGACCAGCACTAACACGCTAAAGGCAAGTCGGGCGGCTGAACACCGTGGTGTTCTCTGGGTGGAGACGTCTCTCAACAGCACTCTAACTAGCCCGATGATCGTCCCTTGCGAGGGAAACGTGGGGATCGCAGCGGTTAAGGAACCACCGTCGCCTAGGGGTATCCAGTTCGGGCGCAGTGCTCGACCGATGCCAAGGAACGGGCGCTCACAACTCACAATCACGGTGATTTATAACTAGCTATCGACCATAATCTCACAAACGCAGCATGATAGAAAATATACTAAACCAACAATGTGAGGGTGGAACGAAGCGCATACCTCCACGACTAGGCATGGGGAAGAATTCCCGACCGAATCCGACAACCCCAATACACATACGCAATAAGATTACAATTTCAGAAATATTTGCCCACTCCACGCAGGGAGGTATAGGGCTACAAATGCCAATTTTGGGGTTGCTGGAACCCGGGTGCGAGGGAAGCGAGCCGGAGCCGACCGGGTGGGCCGAATGGAAGTCGACTCGGTTCTGCTCGCGCTGCTCACCCTGCGCAGCAAACTTGCGAAGGCCGGTGCGCCAAGATCTGATGCCCGATCGAAGCACCGTTCGTTGAAGAACGTTGGAGACAGGACATAGTTTGTTCACTCCGAAGGGCGTGAACAGATGCTTTCAGATCTGGGCGCAGCAGTGACTGATTTGAGCTTCTGGTTCTGTGCTCACAGAACTTCACAGGAAGACAATTAATTATGGGAAAATTGGTTGCCAATGTCGGATCGAGGCGCCGTTTGTGGGAGCTCGTCGGCGACGTCCATAGGAAGAAGTACTCCAAAGATCTCGCACAGATCTGGACAGGATGAGGTGTAGCAGACTCTGGAAGTCGGCTCTGGTTCTGAGTCGGGTCTGCACAGATCAGCTCGCGCGATCCCACGAGAATCGTCGCCACGATCAGCACAGATCTTGGATCGAGACGAGATCGGCGGCGGCGCGAAGAGGACTCAAAATCCTACAATCACTCCGAAAGGCAGCTCCTGATGATTTGAGAGGAGATCTGGAGAAATTCGTAATCAGTAAACTCCAGATCTGGACAGCAGGCTGGGGCAGATCTGCGCGCCGTCATGAAATGAATTACTGCGGGCGATCCAAAACTCCGATCGACGTGAAACCACCTCTCAAATCTTCCTGACTCGATGAAGTATTACAGGTAATTTTTGTGGAGGCAGATGATAAGGGGATGGGGAGGATATGGGGGTAAGTCACACGCCCAAGATCAGTCCCGTCACAGGACTGGGCAGGGTATCACACCCAAGGGGGGGGAAGTGAATCACACTCTTAACTCAAATCCTTTCACAAAAACTTCATTAACCTCTGCACTAACATAATACAAGTGTTTATATAGTGGTTTGGCAAGGGGAGGGGGCTGGGAGGTTTGATGGAACCATGGGGACGGGAGGGGGCTGCGCCCCTTTGACTAAGAGAGGGAGAGTGGGGGAGACAAGGGGACATGACTCACCTACTTTCACCTACCTTTGAATTTCAAAGGGAAGGGGGTAGGTGGCAGCCATTATTTTGGACCAGCAGCCATTTTCCATGTCCCTTGTGGTAAATGAGGGAGGGAAGAAAGAAAATAAAAAAATCAGCCTAATACATCCAAAGAAGGGGGCGCCCTCTTCATGGGCCAAGAATGGGCCAAGTTTGGTCCATGGCCACCCCTTAAGCACATTCAATCATATGGCTTATGGCCTTTCTATCCTAGGTGGCCTATGAAAGAAGGAAGCCCAATTGGGCCTTACATGGCTTATGGATCCATCATGATGGTCCAAGGCCACTCCTCCCTAATGGATTCTAAAGGGCTTTAAACCAAATGGCCTTATAAGAGCCTTACAATCAGCCCAAAATGAAAACCCAAGTAGAAATACAAATTACAAGCCCAAATTCAATGTAAACAAAGGCTAAAAGTATCCAAACTCAAGCCAAACTATCTCCATTTCAAAGGAAAGACGATGTAGTCCGATTGGTGCTCCGCGTATGGTACCGTCGGTTCGCCGGTTCGTACTACTCACTTGCTCTGGTGTCCGCACCAATTCTATCTGGGTGGGAGGAACTCAACCCCGTCGAGTAAGGGTCCCGAAGCTTGAGCTCTTCGCATGTGATCAAGGCATTGTTCATCGTGGGGCATCCTCACCAACGCACTAAGAGGTGTTGGTAGGCTCCATTCCTTGTGATGATCACCTGCTCATCCAGTATAAAATCTATATGCTTGCGTTGAGGCTGGAATAGGTGGACCCTCAGGTGGTGTGTCACTCACAATAGAAGGATAAAGCCCGAAACTCATTAGGGATCACCGCGGGTTCCGATATGCTACCAGATTAGAAACATGGAACGTCGAGCTGACACCATAGTCATCCGGTAGTTCAATAACGTACGCATTTAAACCCACTTGTCTCATGACTCGGGAAGGGCAGGTATCGCGGGCCTAGAGTTGCTTTATGGCCCCAAGAGGAGACCGTTTAGGTATGACCCTGATCATGACGTACTCTCCCTTGTGAACTCACGGACGTGTAGCATGCATCAGCTAATTCCTTATACGTGCATGGCTGGCCTTTGATTGGGACACGACTTAATGCAAACTCCATATGCATGAAAGAAAAACAAACTGCAGAAACAAACAGACATACACGTGACCTTAGACAAACCTATGGTTAGTGCAACCCAAACATATGCAAGGTGGGCCAGGACACCCGAATGTGTGCCATGCATACACTAGATGCAACCAAAGGTAGGTAGGATTATGGACTCATAGACACCCAAAAAGACACCATGCATGCAAGGACTTCCTATCAGATATGGGTGTGGGTGGGCTAAGAGGTTCATCACCACTACATGTAGGTAAGGCATGCCATGCTTCCCAATAATCGAACCTATTGCTATGTGGAGTTTGATTGGCCCGAGTGGGAAGAGAGTGGTAGGGGACTTCCTTGACAAAGTAGAAGGGAAGTGGTGGAATTCCCATGAGATGGACTCCCAGATGTCACGGTCCCAATTGTGAAATTCTTGAAGGTGTGGGTTGTCACCTTCATCCGTTATAGTAGATGGGACGGTGGTCTCATAGAGTAGATATGGGTCCTCCCTCGGGACGGCAATACCGTAAGAGGGATCCAATGCAAGCTCATCGAGAACGGGGAAGAGCAACATAACCTCGGTGGTGATAGGACCCAAGATGTATAACGAGGTAATAGACCCCAAAGATGGGAGCATAAAGCTATGGGTATAGGGTTGGTTAGACCCTAAGGTCAATGTATATGTCAGCTCCCTTTGACATTCTAAACTCCTTAATAGATCCTTTACACATTCTATGAAGCAAAAGGACTTGAAAGTGGTGTGATAGGAGTTAATGGGGACTATCGGGAGTATTGGCTCCCAGGGTGGAGAGTAAGGTGGGGTAGGGACCAAGCCAGTCCTAAGCCAGCTAAGAAGTCGTTCGCCTACGAGTAGCTTTCCCGTTAAAAACATGGGTAGCTCTGGCTGAAGTGGCTCTGAATATGATGGCTCCGGATGAAGTTCGGAAGGAGAGGATGGCAACGGAGCACTCACGGGTGATGAAGGAGGAGTCTCCAAGATGGGGAGAGGGCTTAGGAACTCCTTAGATGGGGCTGGGTAAGGGCTACGGGCTATGGCCTACCTAGGCTCGGGTATGGCTATAACCGATCTCAGAGGTGGGCAATGGGAGACCAGCGATTCAATATAAGTACATCTCCTATCCACCCGATCCGAAATCATTTGCACAAGTTCGGCAACGGTGTGGGTTGGAGTAGGGAGATCATGGTGGACTCGCCCATAGTCAATCGGCCTAGGCTTGGGTCTAGGCTCATCTATGTGTGGGGGTCTTTGCTTCCGACTTGGACCCACTTGGTTGGAAGTGAGTGGGTGGGGTCGGTTGGAGGCGACAGGTTGAGGAACGTAGACCTTCCTAAGGTCTCTCTTCATGTCCCACCATGACTCGATGGGCCATTGCCTCCTAACCTCTCTCAAATGTTCAATGTAGTCCCACTTTTCGGCGGCCTCATGAAGAAGCCACTCTTTAGCGAAAGAGAATTGCATTGCCTCGGACATAGTATAACACTCAAAATATGCATCCATGGCGGCTTCCCACTTGAGGTAGTCGCTCGGGACCTTGGTTTCATAGAAGTCCGAGACTTCGGGCCTACGGATGTGGTGGGGTTGGATTCCCCATCCTTGGTGGTGTTGCCACCATTCATATGAACTAGGCGTTTGGGAACCCATGGGACTCGGGGAGCTAATGGATGGCCATGCCGACACTTGGACACGACACTAGACACGACCCAAAAATATGATGTAAAGTTGAAATGAGACTCAACTAAACACCGAGACACGACTATGTTGGAATGCACTAACTAGGAACCTAGACTTAACCCACTATTCGGTACTAGGTGGAGATAATCGATCCGAAGATCACTCGCGCAAGTGTGCGGCCTTCCCGATAGGCGTAGCCTAACGTTCCGACAACACCTTTTGGTATACCGAGTAGAGAAATACAAATGCAACCTTAGACTTAGATGACCCTAGACTTGAACCGACGCTCTGATACCATATTGATGCGGGACGGACACGCGACCTGGGACTCTAGCTCGCGATCGTCCCTATGCGAGGGAAGATGTGGACCGTGCACGATTGAGAAACTGGCGGTGAGTCTCGGGTATCGACCTTTCCGTGTTAACTCGGATCGAGTCACGGGACGGTACACTCAATCTCGCTCTCTCAAAGCGGTGATAATAGAATAACAAGCTAGAAACCTACACTCGCAGTGGCATTCAAAGCTATACAAGATAAGCAAATGCGATAAAGAGTGGGGGGCGAGTGTACCTCCACGCTCCGGGCGTGGGGAAGACGTTCTCGGCCAGTTACGGTAACTCCCTGTAACAACAGTTAAAAAATTTAATTACAGCAGTAATTCCATTGCCCACTCCACGCACGGAGGTAAATGGATACAAGTGGGGCCCGGGAGGACCGACCCTAGGTTGACGGGCAGTAATCTGGAGGCGCGTACGGCACGAACTCGGCCTGCGGGTCCGACTCGGCACTATTCCAACTCGGTGCTGCGCCAACTCGGTTGCTGACTCGGTGGGCAGCAAGGTATGGATTCCAAAGGAACGCTGCCTTCCTGAGATCTTCTGAAGGCGCCGCTTGGCTGGGACGATGGCGGGATGTCCCTGAAGGGGCGGCTCCTGAAGTTGACTTTGATATTTATTTCTGAATTTTCTCCCGGACTAAGTTGTCCTGGCTGAATTCGGATCTGCTCTGCACACCTTCACAAAAAGAATTCCTACGACCAGATCCGATGTCGGATTGATGCACAAGAGGTACCGATGGATAGGGGACTCAGAGATATACACCATATATTTTTGGTGGCTCCATCCACAGAATGGATTAAAAATAAAAACGACTACAAACTACCTTTTTTTTTCTGACCCGGACTGACAGACACATAGGGCAGAGATGGATCTGCCTGAAATAGACCTTTGACCGAGGGCTAAATGATTTTTGTTGACTCAAAAAAAATTATGGTGGTAGGGGGTATACGTGAGGAACACTAGGGAATTTTTGTGGATTTTATAAAATTTTCTAAGTGGGTGGGGAAATTACAAGAAGACGACCCTGTCCCGTAGATCTGCCAAAGGGCAGATTACTGAGAGGATAAACAAAAATACGGGGAAAATATCAAATGGACTCCAAATGACACAAAATTTTAACTGGAGGTTAGGGAAGATGGACAGAACAAATCCTCAAAATTAGGCCTCAATCAGACAACAAGAACTAGAGATACAATTTCGGAGAAGAGGTTCTGTCCTGATGGAGATAGAACTCCGATGATGGTGGTATCTCTAGTTCTTGTTGTCTGATTGAGGCCTAATTTTGAGAGTTTGTCATGTCCATCTCTCCTAACCTCCAGTTAAAATTTCGTGTCATTTGGAGTCCATTTGATATTTTTCCCGTATTTTTGTTTGTCCTCTCAGTAATCTACCGTTTGGCAGATCTATGGGACATGGTCGTCTTCTTGTAATTTCTCCACCCACTTAGAAAATTTTATAAAATCCATAAAACTTCCCTAGTGTTCCTCACGTATACCCCCTTCCACCATAATTTTCGTTGAGTCAACAAAAATCATTTAGCCCTCGGTCAAAGGTCTATTTCAGGCCGATCCATCTCTGCCCTGTGTGTCTGTCAGTTCGGGTCAGAAAAAATAGGCCATTTGCAGTCGTTTTTATTTTTAATCCATTCTGTGGATGGAGTCACCAAAACTATATGTTGTAGATCTATGAGTCCCCTATCCATCGGTACCTCTTGTGCATCAATCCGACATCGGATCTGGTCGTAGGAATTCTTTTCGTGAAGGTGTGCAGAGTAGATCCGAATTCAGCCAGGACAACTCAATCCGGGAGAAAATTCAAAAATAAATATCAAAGTCAACTTCAGGAGCCGCCCCTTCAGGGAGTCTATCAGGGACATCCCGCCATAATCCCAGCCAAGCAGCACCTTCAGAAGATCTCAGAAAGGCAGCGTTCCTTTGGAATCCATACCTTGCTGCCCACCGAGTCAGCAACCGAGTTGGCGCAGCACCGAGTTGGAATAGTGCCGAGTCGGACCCGCAGGCTGAGTTCGTGCTGTACGCGCCTCCAGATTGCTGCCCGTCAACCCAGGGTCGGTGATGCGGGACGGGACCACGGACACGACAAACTCGCGGTTGTCCCTTAACGAGGGTAGCGTCAGACGTGCGCGGTTGAGAAACCGACAATGAGTTAGGGTGATCGGCTCTCTCGTGTGCCCGGATCGGGTAACGGGACGGTCTCGCACTCTCTCGCAGTAGCGGTAATGAATAGATAAAGCGAGCTAGATATCCCTACACATGCTCTCTAGCAGCGGCATAAACAAATATATATGAAGTAAGCAAAATGCCGAGTAAGGGAGCGAATGCGATACCTCCACGCGCTCGGCGTGGGGAAGATGGACCCGGCCGAAACTCGTACTCCCGGGATAAATACTACACAATGATGACAGCAATGAAATATCGCCCACTGCACGCAGAGAGGTAAAGGGTTACACAACTGGGCCTGGGAGGACCGAATTCGGGTTGACGGGCGGCTTCTCGTGTCTCTTCGACAGCACCCGAACTAGTGACGGTGGGGCCCACGTGCTGTCCGGAGGGGTCAAGTGGGACCCGGTGACACCGCTGTAGTGGGGACACTTAGGGAAGCGTTCCCCGGGCTGGCGGCACGCTGGTTCACCGGCCAGAGGCCGGGCGGCTCCGATCGGCACCGGTCGGAAAAACTGATCGGAAATCTGCCGGTTCTGTATTTCAGCGCGCGCTCCGGCGAGAATGGACGCTGCGATCAGGATCGGTGTCGGAATGCGACGAGATCATAACCGTTGGAAAGCTGCTTCGAAGTAATGCAATCTAGTGGCCTTCAGAAAAATTCACCAGATTTGTACTTTGTGTTGGCGAATTTTATATGCTGCTGTTGTACAGTAACCGAAGACTCAGATCTGCAGATAACTTTCCTGTTGATTGCCTTTGACCGTGAAGTAGATGTTCGAATTTGAAGATGTGTTCTTCAGGAAGGTTGTAGGAAATCGAACAAGAAAACCAGGACTATTTTTGGATCTGGATTTGGGAAAGACTACGAATTTCTATGATTTTGGCACTAGCAGTGGGTCGGATCTGGAATCTGGCTGACAACACTGTAGCTGAGGAAGAACACGAATTTTTAAAAATAGATAGAAGGCTGATCAAAAATTGAGAAACTTTGTGGATGTCTGGGATGATGGACAGAACGCCCAGTAAAATTGGGAGACCTAACAAAAATCAAAAGGGTGGTCGAAGGTGGAGAACTCAGAGGGTCTGTCACTGTAGATAGAAACCTGGCAGATCTGGCATGACAGGTTGGACGAAAATGTAAAAATACTAAACGATGGAATTTTGGCGTAAAAATTTAGGTGGATCTTGGGATGCAAGGGCTGAGCACACCATAAAAAAATTTAGATCAATCCAAGCTCTTGGATGAGACAGACAATTTATGGAAGCTGCTGTGGTCAGACGAAGACAGAACTGCAGAGGCGGCTCGATGGCGGCACGAACGGCGGCGGCGGCGGCACAGACGATCACCGGAGGTTGAGAGGAGATGATAGAAGATAGAATCACTCTAGAACTTGAGGTTGGAGGAGAGGAACCAGAGGGAGAGGGGCTGGGGGCGCAAGAAGCTCCTTGGATTTCACAAAATTTCTGATTTTTTCATTTTCATTAATATTCAAATGGAAAATACAAGTATTTATATGCCTCCAATCTAATCCAATCTCCACCATTGGATATAGGGATGGGGAATGAATGGCCTAGATTAAATGTGACCAACACACACAAAAAAAATAAAATAACCCAAGTGGGAGACAAGCTTGACATGGTAGGTAGCCTACCTTAGACTTTTTACTCCCTTTGTCTACCCATATGGCATTTGACATTCAACCCTTCTAGATGGCCACCTAGGATGGTTGACCAGCCCCACATAGGTGACATGGACCAATGAGAAAGGGATGAGGGCCCCCTTGCTGGTCCTACTGATAAATTACAAAGAAACCCAAACAATCCGTGGGAATGACGCATTGGCTTATAAAGCCGTACAATTGCGCATATACTTTCCCGTGGATATACAAATAAACTAAAGGACATAAATGTAAAATAAAATGTACATGCTCGGCGACGATTCCCATCAACTCTCCCCGGGTGGGAGGAACTCGACCCCGTCGAGTAGGGGTATGGATGCTCGAATACTCCGGCGGATCCGTCACCGTGCCAAGTAGCGCGGGTATGTTCCACTCCAAGTGATTGTCACCTGCTCATTCCATATATACTCGATATGCGCAAGCTGCCATGGGCTAGAGGTGGACACTCCGGGTGGGGCACTCTCAAAGGAGGAGGTGGCAGCTCGAAGACTCACTGGGAATCACCACTGAGTCCCTGTAGGTGACTGATCCGGGTATAGATGTAGAACCGATCCCATACTCATCGAATGAGTCCACTCGCCTCTTACTCATAATAGAACGACAATGAGCTTGCACAAGACACATGCAGACAAATAAATGACACACAAACCATGCAAACAAATCACACAAAACAAACCACACAAGGAAAACACACGGACTCATCTATGACCCTAGACACACCTAATGTTAGTCCGACCCGTACATGGGCGACGGCGGACCAGGACACCCGAATATGTGCCATGCATGCATGTTATGCAACTGGGAATGGATGGCATGGGGAACACCTATACGTCGGGTGTGGTTATGCGTGGATGGTCTTTTGTATGTGGGTGACTCGGGTGGTTTAGAAGGGCCGGGTGTAGGTGGGTCGGGATTGGTGGATGTAGATGGACCATCCCGAGGGGAAGGGGCATAAAAGTGGGCTTCCTTGAGGAAGGGGAGTACGGGTGGCAACTCGGGAAGCCTAATAGTGAAGGGGTCAAAAGGGTCAAAGAAGGTATGACCCCTTGTGGTGGGTTCCCACAAGTCATGCATGGTCCCACGTGTAGAAGGTTTGAAGATGTGGGTAGTCACCTTCTTGAATTGTAACAGGGTGGGACGGGGATCGTAGGCAAGAAGTATGATTCCTCCCTCGGACAAAAGGGTATGAATTCGGGATCGTCCGGTAAGGGGAGGAGTAAGAGGACCTCCGTGGTGACACAACCCACGGTGCACTCGGAGGTAATGGACCCTAAGGCCGGATGGGTGAAGCTAAGACTAGCGGGTTGGTCAAAGCCTCACGCCAAAAGATGCGTCAACTCCCATTGTGAATCCAATCCCATGACAAGATTGTCCAATGTGTTAACATGGTGACTAGATCGAAAGGTGGTATGGAATGAGTTGACTGGCACTAAAGATAAGGTGAGGTCCATGGACGGGAAGGGATGTGGGACCAAGCCATCCTTGAGCCAACTAAGAAGTGGCTCGGCTATGTAAAGTGTTCCCGTAAGAAACACGGGTGGCTCGGGCTTTGGTAGCTCTAAAGAAGAAGGTTCCGAATAGAGCTCGGAAGGAGCGGGTGGTGATGGAGCACCTACGAGAGGTGAAGAAGCACTTATCCCTTCCAACAAATCCGAAATCATTTTCTTGCATTCCTCAAAGGAGCGGGTTGGAGTAGGGACCTTAGGGTGGACTCGCTCCTCGTCCCTCGACCTAGGTGTGGTCCTAGGCTCGGCTATAAGCGGGGCTTCCACTCGGTTGGAGGTACTTGAGTGGGTTGGGATGGGGGTGCCAAGGGGAGGCTGGTTGGAGGTGACTGGGCGGGCCACTAGATTGGGGTCGCCTTGGTGGGCTTGGATGGCGGTGAAGGGGTGGGATTGGGTAGAGGTGTGGCCCACTTGATTGTGGGTGAGTTGGTGGGGTTGGTGAGTGGTATGGCCTCCGTGGTTGGAGGTAGGTGGGCGGGGAACGTAGGTCCTCCTAAGCGCTCTCTTCATTTCCCACCATGACTCGATGGGCCTTAGATTCCTATCCTCCCTCCAGTATTTGATGTTCCTCCAAGTTACGGCGGCTTCACCAAAAAGTTACGTTTTGGCAACATCGACTTGCATGGGCCCGTACATAATGTACACCTCGAAGTAATCGTCTATGATGGCTTCCCATTCTAGATAGACACTCGAGTCATCAGACCCGTAGAAGTCCCGGGTCTCGGGCCTCGTGGGGTGGTTCGGGTGGTCCTTCCATTTGAGATAGTATCGTCACCATCCGGGCGTTTGGGAGTCCATGGGTGATTGGGGACTAGTGGGTGGACATGTCGACACTAGTAGATAAACCAACTAGACAATGGACTACAACTCTAGACATGACGACCAAGACTCGGTACGTGGCGGAGATAACTGATCCGAAGATCACTCGCGCAAGTGTGCGGCCTTCCCGATAGGCGTAGCCTAACGTTCGGACAACACCTTTTGATATACCGAGTAAAGGGATGCAAATGCAAAAAGACACTTTTTTTTTGTTTAAAACAATGATGATCCTAGACTCGACTTAAACCGACTAATGACTAGACGTACATGACACTCTTTTTTTTTGTTTCTTTTGACACCCTAGACTCAACCTCGCTCTGATACCAAATTGATGCGGGACGGGACCACGGACACGACAAGCTCACGGTTGTCCCTTAACGAGGGAAGCGTCGGACGTGCGCGGTTGAGAAACC
The DNA here is from genome assembly GCA_022559845.1 of Amorphophallus konjac. NCBI lineage: Eukaryota > Viridiplantae > Streptophyta > Magnoliopsida > Alismatales > Araceae > Amorphophallus > Amorphophallus konjac. The sequence goes on from CM040121.1 coordinate 472,131,969, forward strand.
GGCAATGAGCTAGGGTGATCGGCTCTCTCGTGTACCCGGATCGGGTCATGGGACGGTCTCGCACTCTCTCGCAGTAGCGGTAATGAATAGATAAAGCGAGCTAGATATCCCTACACATGCTCTCTAGCAGCGGCATAAACAAATATATATGAAGTAAGCAAAATGCCGAGTAAGGGAGCGAATGCGATACCTCCACGCGCTCGACGTGGGGAAGATGGACCCGGCCGAAACTCGTACTCCCGGGATAAATATTACACAATGATGACAGCAATGAAATATCGCCCACTCCACGCAGGGAGGTAAAGGGTTACACAACTGGGCCCGGGAGGACCGAATTCGGGTTGACGGGCGGCTTCTCGCGTCTCTTCGACAGCACCCGAACTAGTGACGGTGGGGCCCACGTGCTGTCCGGAGGGGTCGAGTGGGACCCGGTGACACCGCTGTAGTGGAGACACTTAGGGAAGCGTTCCCCGGGTTGGCGGCACGCTGGTTCACCGGCCGGAGGCCGGGCGGCTCCGATCGGCACTGGTCGAAAAAACCGATCGGAAATCTGCCGGTTCTATATTTCAGCGCGCGCTCCGGCGAGAACGGACGTTGCGATCAGCACCGGTGTCGGAATGCGACGAGATCAGAGCCGTTGGAAAGCTGCTTCGAAGTAATGCAATCTAGTGGCCTTCAGAAAAATTCACCATATTTGTACTTTATGTTGGCGAATTTTATATGCTATTGTTGTACAGTAACCGAAGACTCAGATCTGCAGAGAACTTTCCTGTTGATTGCCTTTGACCGTGAAGTAGATGTCCGAATTTGAAGATGTGTTCTTCAGCAAGGTTGTAGGAAATCGAACAAGAAAATCAGGACTATTTTTGGATCTGGATTTAGGAAAGGCTACGAATTTCTATGATTTTGGCACTAGCAGTGGGTCAGATCTGGAATCTGGCTGACAACACTGTAGCTGAGGAAGAACACGAATTTTTAAAAATAGATAGAAGGCTGATCAAAACTTGAGAAAATTTGTGGATGTATGAGATGATGGAAAGAACTCCCAGTAAAATTGGGAGACCTAACAAAAATCAAGGGTGGTCGAAGGTGGAGAACTCACAGGGTCTGTCACTATAGACAGAAACATGGCAGATCTGGGATGACAGGTTGGACGAAAATGTAAAAATACTAAACGATGGAATTTTAGCGTGAAAACTTAGGTGGATCTTGGGATGCAAGGGCTGAACACACCATAAAAAAATTCAGATCAATCCAAGCTCGTGGCTGAGACAGAAAATTCGTGGAAGCTGCTGTGGTCGGACGAAGATAGAACTGCAGAGGCGGCTCGATGGCGGCACGAACGGCAGCGGCGGCAGCACAGACGATCACCGGAGGTTGAGAGGGGATGATAGAAGGTAGAATCACTCTAGAACTTGAGGTTGGAGGAGAGGAACTAGAGGGAGAGGGGCTGGGGGCGCAAGAAGCTCCTTGGATTTCATAAAATTTCTGATTTTTTCATTTTCATTAATATTCAAATGGAAAATACAAGTATTTATATGCCTCCAATCTAATCCAATCTCCATCATTGGATCTAGGGATGGGGAATAAATGGCCTAGATTAAATGTGACCAACACACACACAAAAAATAAAATAACCCAAGGGGAGACAAGCTTGACATGGTAGGTAGCCTACCTTAGACTTTTTACTCCCTTTGTCTACCCATATGGCATTTGACATTCAACCCTTCTAGATGGCCACCTAGGATGGTTGACCAGCCCCACATAGATGACATGGACCAATGGGAAAGGGCTGAGGGCCCCCTTGCTGGTCCTATTGATAAATTACAAAGAAACTCAAACAATCCGTGGGAATGACGCATTGGCTTATAAAGCCGTACAATTGCGCATATACTTTCCTGTGGATATACAAATAAACTAAGGGACATAAATGCAAAATAAAATATACATGCTCGGCGTCGATTCCATCAGTCGGTCCTCCCGGGCCCCAATTGTAGCCCTTTGCCTCCGTGTGTGGAGTGGGCAATGGAATTACTGCTGTAATTAAATTTTTTAACTGTTGTTACCGGGTGTTACCGTAATTGGCCGGGAACATCTTCCCCACGCCCGGAGCGTGGAGGTACACTCGCCCCCCACTCTTTATCGCATTTGCTTATCTTGTATAGCTTTGAATGCCGCTGCGAGTGTAGGTTTCTAGCTTGTTATTCTATTATCACCGCTGCGAGAGAGCGAGATTGAGTGTACCGTCCCGTGACTCGATCCGAGTTAACGCAGAAAGGCCGATACCCGAGACTCACCGCTGGTTTCTCAACCACGCACGGACCACGTCTTCCCTCGCATAGGGACGATCACGAGCTAGAGTCCCAGGTCGCGTGTCCGTCCCACATCATAGCCTTAGGGCATCCCTTAACCTTTGTTCTTGGTATGAAAGGGGTTAGGAGAGGGCTTTTGTGTCCTTTTGACAAGCTATCCTTTGGGTATATATCGTCGCCCCTTCTTCCGATCGAACACAAACCTTGAGCTTTTAATGTGTTCATCTTATTTTTGTAGGAAGAAGGAGAGGAACGGTGCTGCTCTTGGAGGAAGAACCCTACGGCCAAGCTTGCTTCACTCTACCCCAACCTGGAAGCTGGAAGGAAGGCGTCCCTGCTCTCCTCCATCTCTTGGCTTGGGAGATTTTCGACAAAGGGGCCATTCTTCTCTCTCTTGTGTCTTCATTCTCAAGCACCCTTCATGCATCTCCGTTTTGGTTGAAAGATTAGGGGAAGATCCATCTTGTTAATCATTCTCTTAGTCATTTTGTGCTTAGATTGATATTCTCAGAACTGGGCATTGTATTTTCCATTCTATCTTCATTTTGACAATTTCGGAGCTTGCTCCAAGTGTGTGTGGGGGTGTCTCATGGTCGTGCGAGAACCCACGTGTGTGGGCCGTCAAGCCCGTGTGTGGTGGTTACTGCCGTCATGCAGCGTTGTTAGTGAAATCCTCTCGAGGTGAGAGGGGTGGACGTAGGACGGCACTTGGTGCGTCCGAACCACCTAAAAATCACTGTGTCGTGATTTGCTTCTCTTATGGTTGTTGATATTTGCTTTTCGTTCTCAATACGAGTGTGAGTCGGTAAGACGAGAGCTTGTTCAATTGTCCGTTCATATTTTGCTCTCCGAGTGAGTATATCTCTACACTGGAAAGTTGTGAGGGCTTGCTTGCTTTACTTTCATACGTTCTAATCTAGCCTTATCTAAGGTTTATATTCCATATCTGTGGTTTGATTTAATTTAGTTAGAATTTGTCAAGAAAGGTGGGCAATCAATTCACCCCCCTCTCGATTGCCTCCTAACCGGGCCAATAATTGGTATCAGAGCCCCGCTCTGTTTTCTAGAAACCTAGCGGTTTAAGAGTGATATGTTAGGAATGGCCAACAATCTCAACAAGGGGTTAATGCCCGAAGGGCATTCCATTCAACGGCCACCTTTCTTCGATGGCAGTAATTACCCTTACTGGAAGAATATGATGATCGTATTCCTTCGTGAACAAAGTCATGAAATATGGACTGTCATTAGGAATGGTCCATATACTGTACACCCTGATGAGGACATGTGGGACGATGATACTATTAAGAAAGCCACTGTAAACTTTAATCCTTTAAACATAATTCAGTGTGTTATTCACCCTAACGAGTATGCCCATGTCTCCATGTGCAACAGCGCAAAGGAAATGTGGGACAAGCTCAAGCTTATCTACGAAGGTACCACATAAGTTAAGGAGACGAAAGCGAATATGTTGACACGTGATTACGAGCTGTTTCGAATGAAGGATGAAGAAAATATCTCCGAGATGTTCGCACGTCTCATGGAGATTACAAATGGATTGAAATCACTCGGGAGAGAGTTCATAAATAAGGAATTGGTACGGAAGGTGTTGAGGTCACTATCACCGAGCTGGGACACCAAGGTGACTGTAATAGAGGACTCAAAAGACTTGTCAACGCTCACCGTAGATGCACTCATAGGGTCACTAATGACCTATGAGATCAATGTGATAAAGAGAATGAAAGAGGATCCAAAGAAGAAAAGGCCAATCGCTTTAAAAGCACTCCCGGAAAGTGTCTCGAGCCAAGAGGAATCATTGGGAACCACCGATGATGAAGAAGTTGCTATGCTGACGAGGAAAGTAAGACAATTCCTGCGCCAAAGAAGACAGTTTGGCGGGAAATTTAGGAAATGAAAGAGGCAGCCAAGGCAACGAAATGAACCATCCAAGGCCGCCGAGATTATATGTTATGAATGCAAGAAAGCGGGGCACATGCTAGGAGAATGCCCCGAGCTGCAAAAGAAGAAAGGGAAAATGGTCAAGGGCAAGAAGCTGAAAGCCATGAAGGCGACGTGGAGCGACGAAGATGAAGATGGGCCCACAACCGATGATGAGGAGCAAGACATTGAAGAACTTGTGAAGACAATGTGTCTAATGGCGAAAAGCGACAGTGAACAGGTAATTTCTGACATAGAGTCTATTTCAAACGAACAGTGGGAACTTGCAGATGAGGAGTTAGATGAGAAATACAGAACGATGAAAAATGAAAATAGGACATTAAAGAAAAAGATTCATGAAATTGTTCACTCATCTAATTCATGTGGAAAATACAATCTACTTGAAATGCAAGTTAAAAGTTTGAAAAATGCTAATGATGCTTTGGAAACCAAATTAGCTTTGTTTGAAGATGAAATAGCATGCTTAGATATAGAAAAGAAAAATGCCTTTAAACTTAAAGATGAAATCCAAGAAAGGCATGACCTCTTGAACCAAGAATTGGAAGAGTTGCATGTTAAACTGACTGAATGTGAGAAAGAGAAAGAAGAGTTGAAAGGCAAGAATGAGAGTTCTATCATTGAACTTGAAAAAGTGAAAAATGCAAATGGAAAAATGTTGAGAGAAAAAGGAAAACAAATTGAGAAGAATCCAAGTACAGTGCATGGCAACAAGAATCATGTTCAATATGCTGTTAAGAATTCATTTTGTCAAGGAGAATGTTCACACACACACCTTGAAAAACCAACTGTTAATTCTAGTTTCCCCTCAATCTTTAGGAATGTAAATAAAAGAAGAAATTTTGGTAGGAAAAGGCCCACGTGTTTTTACTGTGGAAAAATAGGGCATGATATGTATATATGCCAACTCATGCAATACGATGATGACATGTTTTTCAATAGATACAATCAATCCTTTGGGAATGCTAACATGAAGGGACCCAAGCTCGCTTGGGTACCCAAATCAAAATGAGCATGGTTGCTAATTGATGCAGGTCTGCATGAAGGTGGGAGAGAATAAATTGTACCTGGACAGCGGATGCTCCAGGCACATGACGGGAAATAAACACCTCTTTGCAGACCTTGCTGAAAAGAATGGCAGTATGGTAATCTTTGGAGGACAGGACAAGGGTAAGATAGTCGGAATCGGGAGAATTGATAAGGACCCTAACCATTGCATTGAGGATGTTTCACTTGTTAGAGGTCTTCACCACAATTTGCTTAGTGTAAGTCAACTCTGTGACAAGGGTCACAAAGTGATTTTTGAGTCTTCTCACTGCACTATCATTGATGCTAACACACAGAAAATTAAGTTCATAGGAGTGAGATGTAACAACACCTATCAAGTTTATTTTGATGAGCTTGCATCTAAGAAACTTTGTTTAGTTGCCAATAAAAGTGAAGATGTTTGGTTGTGGCATCGCCGTCTTGGGCATGCCAGTTTTAATGTCATTAGGAAGTTGAACCGTCATGATTTAGTAAGAGGTCTTCCTAAATTGAATTTTGAAACTTCAAAGATATGTGAAGCATGTAATAAAGGAAAACAAACCACCACATCTTTTAAATGTAAAATTATTGTTTCAACAGAAAAACCCCTTCAATTGTTGCGTCTGGATTTATTTGGTCCCACCAGGACTCGCAGTCTTGGAGGGAAGCTTTATGGTTTCGTGATTGTCGATGATTTCTCGCGATATGCATGGGTTCTATATCTAGCAAATAAAAGTGATGCTTGCAATGAGTTCATTGATTTTTGCACTAAAGTTCAGAATGAAAAAGGATATACAATTCAGAAAATTCAAAGTGACCACGGAAAGGAGTTTGAAAATCATGAGTTTAATGCTTTTTGCAGGAAGCAGGGGTACGAGCATCAATTCTCTTCACCAAGAACCCCTCAACAAAATGGCTTGGTCGAAAGGAAAAACAGGACGCTAGTGGAGATGGCGCGTACCATGCTTGCGGAGAACGGTCTTCCACGGTACTTATGGGTAGAGGCGGTGAACACCGCCTGCTATATCACAAATAGAGCAATGGTAAGACCAATCCTTAAGAAAACTCCTTACGAGCTTTACAAAGGTAAGAAACCTAACATATCTCATTTTAAGCCATTTGGTTCAATATGTTACATTTTGAACAATGGAAAAGACAATCTCAAAAAATTTGATGCTAAGAGTGATAAAGGGATTTTTCTCGGGTATTCTCTATCATCTAGAGCTTACCGTGTTTATAACACTAGAACACTTGTTGTCGAGGAAAGTCCACATGTTGTTGTTGATGAGTTTACAATGAGAATCAAATTATGATGATCATTTTCTTATTACAAGTGAGGGAGAAGCTGAAAAAGGGGAGTCGAGCAAACAAGGTGAGGCAACAAATCAAGAAGAAGAAAAGGAACAAGAAGAGGAAGCGGAACAAGAGCAACACCCGAACCTTCCACACCAATGGACCACGCACAAGGACCATCCATTGGAGAACGTGATCGGCGGTGTGGATGAAGGAATTCGAACACGGGATTCAATGAGGGAAGTTGAAATTCATGATAACTTACCTTTACTTTCTAGCATTGAGCCTAAATCCTTGGACGATGCTTTAAATGACAATTCTTGGGTTCTCACCATGCAAGAAGAGCTACACCAATTCCAAAGGAATCGGGTGTGGTTCCTCGTGCCCCGGCCTGATGACCATCATTTTATTGGAACTAAGTGAGTTTTCCGAAATAAACTTAGTGAAGATAGGGTGGCTGTGAGGAATAAGGCAAGATTAGTAGCCAAGGCCTACTCTCAAGAATTTGGTATTGATTTTGATGAATCGTTTGCACCTGTGGCTAGATTAGAAGCAGTTAGAATATTACTTGCTTATGCTTGTCACAGGAACATTAAACTGTTTCAAATGGACGTAAAGAGTGCCTTCCTCAACGGAGTGATCAAGGAAGAAGTGTACGTGGAGCAACTACCGGGCTTTGAAGATGAAAGATTTCCGAACCACGTCTTCAAATTGGACAAGGCACTATACAATTTGAAACAGGCTCCCCGGGCATGGTATGATAGATTAAGTTCATTTCTTATTGAAAATGGCTTCAAACGAGGTAACATAGATCAAACTTTGTTTACAAAAACTTGTGATGATCATTCATTAATTGTTCAAGTTTATGTAGACGATATAATTTTTGGAGCCTCCAATTCAAAAATGAATGATGAATTTGCCCAACTTATACAGGGGGAGTTCGAGATGAGCTTGATGGGAGAGCTCAACTTCTTCTTGGGATTGCAAATAAAGCAACTAGACGATGGCATTTTTATCAACCAGAAGAAGTACACACAAGAGATCGTGATGAAATTCCAACTTGAGACTGCCAAGCCTTTTACATCACCTATGTCCACCATACATAAAATCGATCAAAAACTTTTTAGGGGCATGATAGGATCTTTACTTTACCTGACTGCTAGTAGGCCTGACATACACTTTAGTGTTTGTCTCTGTGCAAGATACCAATCTTGTCCCAGGGACTCCCATTTAGCCGTTGTAAAAAGGATCTTCAGGTATTTGAATGGTACTCTTGACCTTGGTTTGTGGTATCCCAGAAATAATTCATTTGATTTACATGCTTTCACTGACTCTGATTATGCTGATTGCAAAATGGATCAAAAAAGCACAAGCGGTCACTATCAGTTTCTTGGGGGATGCATGGTTTCATGGGCCTCAAAGAAACAACATTGTGTGGCTTTATCAACTGCCGAAGCCGAATATGTGGCTGCCGATAGTTGTGTGGCTCAAGTGCTTTGGATCCAACATCAATTGCTGGATTTTGGTTTTTGTTTAAGAAATACTCCCATAATGTGTGACAACACTTCTGCAATAAACTTGTCCAAAAATCATGTCCAACATTCCCGCACTAAGCACATAGAAGTTAGACATCATTTTATACGAGATCATATAAATAAAGGTGATTTTGAACTTATTTTTGTTGACACAAAACACCAACTTGCTGATATATTTACAAAACCCTTAAATTCTGAACAATTTTATTTTCTTAGAAGAGAATTAGGAGTGTGCAGGTTAGATACTTAAAACTTTTGAGCTAAATTGTACATACACACTTTTCACCTTTTTCATAAAGAAATTGTTCATACTGCTTTATCTTTTGCACATAAGAAGTCCTTTCATGGCCTTTACTTCTTTAAACTTTACTTTTTGTGCATATTTCAAGAAATAACAAATTGATTTCCATACATGTTTTGATCCTTTCACATACGCATGTACATAAATGCATAAACTTCATATACGTGTGCATGAATGCCATGATTCACCGGTATATAAAATGACGTCAGTGGAAAGGTGGATTAAGTCCACCTGGAAGCTTTCGTTATGCGTGAGTATGATCTTCGGACCTATGTTCTCCGCCACGTACCGGTAATCAAATTGCTTAAAAACATCATTTTGAAATGCTTGAGTGTATATAAATTACACACCTTTCAGTTGATATCTCCTATGACCTTACGCCCTTGCTAAATAAAATGCTTTGATTATGACATGTTTTAACATGGCACATATTAAGGGGGAGGTTTTTGCTATAACGGTGCATACATTTAGGGGGAGACATCACCATGAATAGGCTAATTCATCTCTTACATTCTATGCAATCTCTCACACAAATTACACGGTTGAGTTAATGATTCTAACTTATAAGGATTTCATTTATTCCACTTAACACATTTTAGGACTCTGGAACCCCTACATAGAAATCACGTGACTTGTGAGGAAAAAGCTGTCAACCCCGTCAAAAATACTCAATAAGTGTGATTTGACATCAAGTAAATCGAGAATACCCCCTGAAATAAAGGAGGAAACTCGCATTGAAAAGTGTCCTATCCACATAATCATAAGTGACAATACCGAGTAACCGGGAAGTACCCCTGAAACAAAGGGCATGACTCGTGTCAAAAGGTTTGTTAGCTTGTCATTTAAAAATGAAAATAATTTTAGGGTTGTGCGAAGCTACGAAAAGTCAAGCACGTTGTATGAAAGTGTAGGGAGGAAAAGTTCCTACTTGTGTTCTTTAGAAAATCTGAAAATCCATACTGTCTAGATTTCATTGCTCATACTTCACATATACATCTAGGGAGTGATTGTACGGATGTACATCTTGAATCAGTCATATTTCATGAGTCTTAATGTACCACTTCTTATAAGCACTACCCTTTTACTATTGCACATGAAACTCATGTTCTCGGTCTATAGCATATTTCTTAACCCGTGCATAGAGAACATGTTTGCTATTTTATAGAATAGTGAGTGGATATGTGCTTGACTGCTCATTTCTTGCGTTTCATATGCATCTCATTGAGTTAACTGTATATTTTGAGGCTTAACTTCCATACTTTTGTGGTTTTAATAATCCCATATTTGACTCTGGCAAAAAGGGGGAGAAATAAGAAATAATGGGTTGCATGCGATTTTGAATGCAGATCATTGTGTTGACACTAAAAGTGCTGAATTGTTAATGTAAATCCTTGAATTGTTAATGCAAATCCTTATTATTTTTCAATAGTTTTATCTTCGTCAAAAAGGGGGAGATTGTTGTGCCCCAGTCTGTTTTGACGAAGATCTAGAATGAACATGTCGTGAAGTCAGTTATTATGATTTGCATTGATACAGATTTGATTAATGATGACTTTGCATGAAAATATGTTTGTTCAATCAATTGAGTTGTGTTAAAGAGGAAGCTTGAATGTTGAATGAATTTCAAATTCTAAATCTTGAATGAGCAGCTTTGGTTTGGACTAACATTGTCAATTGAATTGAATGGATAAAGTAGCCACATGCTTTGTTTGAAGATTGAGTGGATGCATTGATCAATCTACATGATATGGATTGATTTGAGAATTTCATTTGCTTGGGTTGAGATTGAGTTTTATGGCAATCTGTATTGTGCAGGTTTGATGTGGAATTGAGTCTCAAATCTTGGAAATGATGGTAAGAACATATTTGTAGGTTGTTCACAAAGTGGATGAAAGGGCAATGGTTCAAATCTGGAAAATACAGATTTATTGTGAGACTTCACTCAAAACTTGAAGGCCAATGGTAAGAATGAATGTTCAATTGGATAACAATGTGAATGGATTCAATCTATGTTGAAATCATGTTTTGAAGAATGTCATTGTGCTCAATCGATTGATTCTTGATCATTGAATCCATGCATTGTGGTGTTTTATTGTATTTAATTGAAGTTTTCTGCTGTCAGGAAAAGTGTCGACCTAATGGGTCGACACTTATTTTCAAAGCTTCTGTCTAGCGTTAAGTGTTAAGCGTTGGCAGAAAGTGTCGACCCAAGAAGTCGACACTTTCAGGTAAGTTCGTTCATTTCTGTGAAAACAGAAGCTCCGTGAAAAAGTGCCGACCTCAAGAGTCGACACTTTTCACCACAGATGCTATGTTGATTCATAGGCCAGAACATTTAGTAAAAAGTGTCGACCCCATAGGTCGACACTTGTTTAACGGGTTTCGTTTTTATATGTTTTGGCAGAACATTCATGAAAAAGAGTCAACTCCATGAGTCGACACTTTTTCTGAACGTTTCGATTGGGATTTCCGGATCTATTTCAAACCCACTATCCATGGATCCGGTTGCTTGGGTTGTTTACAAGAATAGCCTTAGGGCATCCCTTAACCTTTGTTCTTGGTATGAAAGGGGTTAGGAGAGGGCTTTTGTGTCCTTTTGACAAGCTATCCTTTGGGTATATATCGCCGCCCCTTCTTCCGATCGAACACAACCCTTGAGCTTTTAACGTGTTCATCTTATTCTTGCAGGAAGAAGGAGAGGAACGGTGCTGCTCTTGGAGGAAGAACCCTGCGGCCAAGCTTGCTTCACTCGACCCCAACCTGGAAGCTGGAAGGAAGGCGTCCCTGCTCTCCTTCATCTCTTGGCTTGGGCAATTTTTGACAAAGGGGGCCATTCTTCTCTCTCTTGTGTCTTCATTCTCAAGCACCCTTCATTCATCTCCGTTTTGGTTGAAACATTAGGGGAAGATCCATCTTGTTAATCATTCTCTTAGTCATTTTGTGCTTAGATTGATATTCTCAGAACTGGGCATTGTATTTTCCATTCTATCTTCATTTTGACGATTTCAGAGCTTGCTCCGAGTGTGTGTGGGGGTGTCTCGTGGTCGTACGAGAACCCACGTGTGTGGGCTGACGCCCGTGTGTGGTGGTTGCTGCCGTCGTGCAACGTTGTTAGTGAAATCCTCTCGAGGTGAGAGGGGTGGACATAGGACGGCACTTGGTGCGTCCGAACCACCTAAAAATCACTGTGACGTGGTTTGCTTCTCTTGTGGTTGTTGATATTTGCTTTTCGTTCTCAATACGAGTGTGAGTCGGTAAGACGAGAGCTTGTTCAATTGTCCGTTCATATTTTGCTCTCCGAGTGAGTATATCTTTGTGCTGGAAAGTTGTGAGGGCTTGCTTGCTTTACTTTCATACGTTCTAATCTAGCCTTATCTAAGGTTTATATTCCATATCTGGAGTTTGATTTAATTTAGTTAGAATTTGTCAAGAAGGGTGGGCAATCAATTCACCCCCCTCTCGATTGCCTCCTAACCGGGCCAACAAAAGTGATGGGGGCATTGGATAGCCCAAATGGCATGATGAGCCACTCATACATACCTTCTTTTGTTTGGAAGGCTGTCTTCCACTCATCCCCTGGTCGGATTCTGACCTAAAGGTAACCACTTTTCAAGTCAATCTTGGAAAAGATGGTGGCTCCACTCATCATGTCAAGCATGTCATCGAGACGAGGAATGAGAAATCTATACTTGACAGTGATTTTGTTGATGGCGCGGCTGTCAACACACATCCGCCAGGTGCTATCTTTCTTCGGTGTGAACAAGGCAGGAACAACACATGGGCTCTTGCTCACCCTGAGGAAACCCTTTTGAATATGGTCCTCGACAATTCTTTGGAGCTCAACATGCTCCTTGGGATTCAATCGATAATGGGGAAGGTTGGGTAGGGTGGACCCGGGGACAAGGTCAATGGCGTGTTATACATCACGCATGGGAGGGAGTGTAGAGGGCAAGTCTTCAGGGAAGATGTCTTGGAAGTCCTGCAAGATTGCCTGGGCTTCAGGTGGGACTAAGACTTGGGACTCCTCGGGTGTAATGGTGACGACAATAGCCCAAACAGGGGCACCCTCAGTAACCTCTCTGTTTAGCTCTCGGACACTTATGAAGTTAAGGTGCCTAACTAGGTCGTGACCAACCTTAGGGGCCTTAGGAACGGGTGTGATTGGTGCATGAGAAGAGGGAATGAGAAGTTTCCCTTCATTGAGAGTTCAGGGACTCTCCTGAACCTTGGGTGTTCCAGTGGGGGTGGAGGTGGAACTCTTTCCCGGGATCACCTTTGGGGGTGTCGGGTACAACTATATCTTCTTCCCATTATGTGAGAAGGAACACTGATTAGATCGACCAAATGTAGTGAGGTCTACATCATAGATTCATAGTCATCCTAGGATGATGCTACCGACCTTCATAGGCACTACATCGCATAAGATCTGTCCTTGGTAGGACTGGAATTGGATGGGAATGACACATGTAGTGGTGACTTGGATAGACATGTCGTCAACCCAAGCCACGTTCTATGGCCTGGGATGAGTGTGCGTACGTAGACCTAGATGGGAGATAAAGTCTGAAGAGACTGCATTGATACATCTCCCATTGTCAAAGATCACCTTACAGGGTTAGGATTTCACCATGATGTAGGTTTGGAAGATAGAGGTTCGATGCCAGTCATCCTCCTGGGGGTGTGTTAAGACACAACGAACTACACCTAATGTTCCATGGCTGGAACTCTCGGTAATGTCTCTAACCTACATGTACTAGACATGCGTGCCATCAAATCCTACGTCTATTTTCTCAAATTGGGCGATGAGGTCAGGATTGGCCTCATACCTCTCAATGGATTCTTCTTCCTAAGGTGGAAGTTCCATAGGCTGGGGGTCAGTGATGACCAAGGCTCGGGTGGCACAATTAGTGGCAACATGCCCTAGGTTATGGCACCTAAAGCAGCGAATTCCCGAGACAGGGACTGGTTAGGAGGTGCTAGGGATGACTCCTTTTCCCTTGTCATCCCTCCTATCAGTTGGCGGAGTGTACTCCAGCCTAGGCACAACAGCGGGTGCAGGTAAGGGGTTCCTTATGAAATGAACAGTAGGGGCAACGGCTCGGAGTGTGGTAGCAGTAGGGACATAGGAAGTGGAGGGGCCAGGCCTCTCAAGGTAGCGGACCATAGGGTTTCGGGATTCAGGTTGACGGTAGGTGGGAACCTAAAGTGGGGCCACCCTTTGAAACCGCTCGACATCTCGAGCAACCTGATAGGCATGCTCGAGGGTGTTAACCTCTCGTAGGAACAGCTCCCGCTGTATGCTATCGTGTAGGTCAGCCCTAAATCGCAAGAGGGTGACGAAGGCATCCTCCACGACATGACTCTGTAGGAAGAATTCATCGAACTTGGCGATGTATTCATCTATCGACTTCCCATCTTGAGTAAGTTTCTGCCATTGGTCTGAAAGACGCTAATGGTAGGAGGGTGGCAGATACTTCTCCTTAAGTTTCTCCTTCATTTCTTCCCACGTGCTGATGTGCACCTCTCGTCTCCTTGCTAGGAGATTCTCAACATTGCACCAGTAGGTCTTGACTTGACCTAGGAGTTTCATTTTGGCAAACCTCACCCTTGTAGCAGGGGTCATGCGGTGATGCCAATCAAAGTATTGATCCATCTTGATCTCCCAATCAAGGTATGTGGCGGGATTTAGAGACCCATCAAAACTGGGAGCGTCTATTTTGACGTTCCGTAGGATGATCTCCTCATCGTCGTGGTCTCTCCCTCAAGGTGCAAGATCCTCTTGCTCTCTATCTTGAGGAGCCTGATTCTGGCGGGCTTGGTCTCTCTCTTCCCTAGGGTTAGCTACGGGATCTCCGCGACCATTCAACCTTACTTCCTCTCTCTTCATTCGATCCTCTAAGGCTCAGATCCTCTCATCTAGCTCTGCTCGTAATTGGCCTATGGATTCTTCAAATTGGGCCATAAGGTTCTGCTCAAGCTGGGCTAACATAGCACTGACACTCTTCTAATCCATGGGTGATTGTAAAGTTAAATTACGCTCTAGACGGCCCGATGAATTCCTACACCAACGTGGCATGCACGAGCTTGGACCTAAATGATGCAATCCTGGGAGCGAAAGTTAGCAAGGTGTAGACCCGATGTGTTGGCTAATATGCAAGGGTCTACTTGATTCGTGAAGGAACCGGCCAGGGAGAGTCGCTCGCCCGTAGGCGAAGTAGTTATGGGACTACTTCCCGACAATTACGGTGCCCTAATGTGACAGTTCTAGGGCTTTAAGGATGGGCGCATACAAGCTCTCTCTCTCCGTCCACAGCGATGCACTCAGGAGACAGACTATAGGGATAGGGCTGTCTCTCACTTCGTCGTGCGGCAACTGATAAGGATACTAAATGAGCAAGAGGTTGGAGCACGCACCTAGCTAGACTGAAAAGTCTAGCTCCGACTGGAGACGAAGGCGAGTGGGGACGTGCGTGTCCGCTCGACGTCGACGAAGCTTGAACGATTACCACAAATTCACTCCACGCAGGGAGAGTGCAATTATTACAAAATCGCTTAATTTAAAATTTCCCGTGTAGAGGAATAAATTAATTCTGAATTTTCTCCGCGCAGGGAGACTCACGGTCACTCACACTCCATAAATTATGGACTGTCTGTCGGCGATCGGGCGACCTTGGCGCCGGTCGAGCTATCGTTGTGGACTCGGGTGCCACAATCACTAATTCAATCAATAGATATATATAGATATATATATATATTATATATATATTTAACACTCTTTTTTTCAATTTTTCAAACTTTTCTTGCGCATCTCACGCGGCTGGCGGTCAACAAACACAAGCTGGTTGGGCGGTCAACGCGGGCGCGGGGCACGCGGTTGGCCGCGGGCGGGCGCGGCCGCGTGGATCAACGTAGGTGGGCACACATTGGTGGTCGGGCGGATGCACACGGGCGTAGGTGCCGTGTGGCCAGACGGGTGCGGGCGACGATGTCGCAAGCGCTGTCGGCGAGGCTATCGCGGGCGGGCGCTGGAGCGGGCGGGTAGGCGCGAGGCAGACGCTGGTGTGAGGCAGACACGGGCGAGCAGGTGCGAGCGCGAGCGGCTGCTGCCGGTGGGCGTGCGGGTGACGCGAGCAAGCAGCAGGCGGTGCGGGCGCCGCAGTGGCCTCGCGACGCGGGCAAAAGAGCGCACCAGCGCGAGCGAGCAGGTGCGACGCGCAGGCAGCAGCAGGCGCTGGCTGCAGCGGCTGGGCGCGGTGAGGTGGGCGTCGCCGAAGGAGGTTGGGCGCGGTGAGGCGGACGTCGCCAAAGGCGGCAGGCCACAGTGGCGGGGGTGAACCATCGCGGCCGGAATTCTTTTGAATTCCAGCACGGGCGACGATGCGAGGCGTGCGAACCCTTTTTTTTCTCTCTCTCTCAACCGCTTCTCTATTTTTTTTCAGCTGAGAGAGAAAGAACCCTTCTGTTCTTTCTTTCTTTTTTTTTCACGTACAAAAGTTGGGGAGGAGAAACGATGCGGACGTCGGGGTTGACGGAGACGCCGTTGTTGGGCTTTGATATCAAATTTGACGTGACGGTGACGTAGAAAGGACCGATGGCACGAACGGGACCGGATAGCTATTGCCTCGCGCAGCTCGGTCTTACACCGGACGGTCTCTCACCGGGCAATCTCTCGAGTCTCACAAGGGAGATGGAGGGAAGGGAAGTAACAAGGGGCAAAGCACCTTACGTGGGTTTCTTTCATTCAATCTATCATATGAAAAGCCTTACACTAGCCCCCTTTATGTAGGAAATGCCATATCCCACTAGGACAAGAATACCCCTAGTCTTTTCAACTAGAGACATCCATGTCCTAGCCTAATAAAACAAAAGCAAACAACCAACTTTTGACTTGGCAAAATAAAATAAAATACTTTGACTTGGTGGTTAATAATACAATACCACCATAGTAAAATACACACAAATAAAAATACATATGCAATACACACAAGTAAATACTCAGGACGTCGAGTCTTCAAAAGGTCGAGTCTCTGAGCCATAAGCTCGGTGGGGTCGGGGCGATGCGGCATCGGCTGCGTGTGACTGGTGCGGTGGTGTCCCCACCACGTGCCCATCGCTCCTCGCCCCACGAGCGTCGTCGCCTTGCCCCTGTCCACCTCCGTCGGCCGTCAGAGAAGAGAGGGACAGAAGAGAACGCGGGAGAGAAATGAGAGGGAAAAGGGAGAGAAGTGAGAGATGGGGAGAGAGAAAAAGGGAGGGGGTCATATAGAAAATCCATAAATTGTGGAAAATATCAAAAATTCTGAAAAATACTCCCCACTATCCTCGAAAAATGCACGACACACTGGTACCATCCCAGAGTAGGAGAACAAAACGATTCACCCTGTACAGGGTTCCGTAAGCTCGATAGAGAAAAACACGCGGAAACCGTAAAATCCAATCCGGGACCCACGAAAGCGATCCGAAACCCACAGATCCTGACCCGATAAATGATCTGAAAAATCCGGGGCATTACAGCCCTCCGCCCTTAAAGAAATTCAGTCCTCAAAATTCAGGACTAGCACCAAGCCACAAGGGGAGAACGCCAAAATCAACTTACAACGCTGTCAGAGCCCCAGCACAGAAAAATCTTGATTCTCACGAAAGCACCGATCCTTAGGGATACGGCCAGACTTTAATCACGAACAATGCTTCACTCATGACCCAACACACGTCGATCATCAGAGCAGGCATAAAATAAAAACACAAGTCTAGTATCACCTCAGCTGCATGGAAACCAACTCTGCGAGAAGACAACTTCTGCAATTCCTAGATCCAATCCAGGAAAAAGCACACCACGGAAACGGCCGCCAAAGGCCTCGCTCGCACACAGCTCTCGCCATTCTTCGAACCACAACCACCAGTAGCATCTTCTGTCTGTGAAAGACCACACACTGGTCACCAAACACTCGCCAACGGGAAACCCTTGTCGGCCCAGCAGGCACCCTCCACATAGCGACAGGCCATCCGCTGACTTTTGCACAGACCAACACTGCATCCAGACATATCCTCACGCCAACTCTACCCGCTCAGGGGAGTACGGAAAAACCACGCAATAGGATTCCACAATTCTCGATCCTCACATCACTCGACTCAGACTTATAGGGAAATCCCCCCATGCTGGTCACCAACCAGGGATCACCATCCGACATCAACATCTCTTCAGAGACCACCATACACTGGCATCGTCCAACGCCTTGTCTCATCAAGTCTTATCTCATCTCATTTACTCCAAGTGGACGCCTGCCAATCCCGATTTCGCTCTCACAACAGAGCCACGGGACACAATCTGAGCAATTCACGACACACAACTCCAAAACTGGAAAGTGCCACCTGCCACCACAGCATCCTGGTCAACGACCCCACTACCAAAGCACATGGGTCCCCCGATAATACGCATCTCCCCATGGTCGACCACTCGGTCAACTTGACCAGCCACTCGCAAGCACTAACTAGGACCCATAATCTCTCAGAGATCACTTCTCCAGAACACGATCTCATCCGAGAACACAACTTCCAACACACAAATAGGGTACTTATGTGGCGCACTTGACAACATATTTCTCCAATTCTCAATCTTGTCAGTGCCTTGAATCCACAACACCTCTAGCAACGACATGGCGACAATACGTCTCACATAACCCGAGATAATCTCATACCAAGGAACAAATCCTCCGATGCTCAACACATCCTCTGCAACTCCGCAAGCTCCGATCCACAACACCTCGGAAAGTACAACACCGGCCACGAATTCTCACGAACACCGGCCAACCAGCACTCATAGTTCCGGTGCAGCGCCGACACCCTTACACACCGGGGAATAGGCAACGCTTCTCACAAATAGCCACACTCTGCCACAGCGGTTAAGCTAGCCGCTGCCACACGCTCCTCTCTTACGCTTGCCTCTGACCTCAAAACCAATAACACACCGAACGCCAGGCTCGACAATCAACACTTCACCAGAAAGATCCTTCGCTCATCCAAACATAATTCTAGACCAAAGCACTCGCTCTGCCACCTCAAGCCACGATCTCGACGCCTCAGGGGCTGGATAAAACCTCAAACAGGGGTGGCCCAAATGACGATAACTCCCTCAGAGCAAACTCACGGCCTCTTAACCATGGCAATCCTCGCCAGCCACCTGACCTCACTGCAGATTCCCCAAACGCCGCACCGCAGCAACACATCCGCCAGTAACCTCTGCCCAACACAGCACCACCGGGGCCACCATCAAAGGGAGAAAGCTCTCGACCTCGATGCTCAGACCCCACGCCAGCACTCTGACGACGATAGCAACCACCTTCACAGTGCCAACGCCGTGCACCCAAGCTCTTACACGAGAAACCAAGCGAAAAATGAACACAAAACCCTATGTCAGTTGCCGACTGTACTGGACCTTACAGACTCTGATCACTGCAATATCTCACATTCCCATGTACGGCTACAACCACGCTCTAATATCAACTGTAACAACCCAAGATCCGGATACTGGGAAGGACTCGATATCATTAGAATCCTGGCCCGCCGCCCACAAGCCGGAGGGCTCGGAAGGGTTGAAAGGAGTGTGGAGGTACAAAGAAATAGAAAATAAAGCAGGATAATTCAACTATTAACACGAATAAACAACTAACTACAACATAGTCCAGTCCAATAAAAAGTACAGTGTAAGGCAGAGAACGTACCCAACACCGAGTGAACACTCGGCCCGGTGAGCTGGCCACTAAAGAACCTCCGTACAGCAACCTCGATCCTCGAGGGGGAGCCGCAACACCTGAAAGCCAGGGGGGAGCCTCCTATCACTGGCTCAGTAGGGGTCCCACGGAACCCCAACTGAAAATAATGGTGACATGAAAAGCAACAATAGCAAGAACAATAGTAATAATAGGAACAATAAACACGGTGGCAAGTAAAACCTCGGCTCTACAGCTACTCCTACTGTACCGAAAAATACGCACCCCGATCTCACAGTCGGGGGACCACCAAACTACAAACCACCCTAGTCACGCTACTAGGAAAACGTCACGACGCCTCTGTCGTGGAGGCCTGTGCTAACACATGAAGGCCGACTCCGAAACCACGTGGTCCAGAAACACGGTCACGACCTCACCGTCGTAAACGCTAACCCTGTTGGAACCTTGATTTTGATAATGGCATTCAATGAATCATGTTGAGACTGAAATGCATAAATATCTCAATCAAATCTTTTTTGTGTCTTAGTATCAGAACACAAGTTGCTGCATAATCATTCAAGAGCAAATTAAGGTTGGTGTGCATTTCCTCTGTGCATATAGGTCGATGCATACCTTGTGAATCTGCATGTAAGGACAGCATATAGGTCAGTGCACTTTTATATTGAGATATACAAAGTCAATGCACTTTTAACTTTTTATGCATATCAGGTCCGTGCACATTCTGATCGGTCAGCATATAGGTCAGTGCATATTTTATGTGTCTACATATAAGGTCAGCATATAGGTCGGTGCATATATTGTAAGCCTGCACATTGGGTCTGTGCACATCTTGTATGAATGTATACAAGGTCGGTGCATGCCTCTGAAGAGAAGCACACTAGGTCGGTGCAATTTTTGTAGAATGCACATGTAGTCGGTGCACGTTTTGCCTTACGCACATAAAAGTCGGTGAATGTTCTGCTTTTAGCGTATAGAGGTCGGTGCACCTTTTGTATCAAGCATATAAAGGTCGATGCATGTTTTACCTTAAGCGTATAAAGGCCAGTGCAATTTTTGCATCGTGCATATATAGGTCAGTGCATGTTTTGCCATACGCATGTAAGGGTTGGTGCATATCTTTACCTATACATATGTAGGTCGATACACATTTACCATACGCATGTAATGTAAGGATTCGATCAGCCCGGTTCGGGCAACGCAGCGGATAATAAAATTTTGTAATCCGAACCCGGGCTTGTGAAATCCTAGAACCGTGCTCTAATCGGACCAATATTGTATTTGTATCCTTCTAATTATTGTACATATGCATTAAGCCCTTCTTATATTCCTTTCCAAAAAGAATTTAAGACTTTTAACATATACATTTGTACAATAATACTCCGTCACCCGAGAATCCATTGTGTGTGATCCTCTAGGCCCATAGTCACTCTAGTTTAAGGCCCTTTAACTTCTAATTCCCAATTAGAAGTAATTTAAACTTATTATTCGCTTCTACTAGAGCCGAATAGTAATTTAATTTATTCTGAACCTTTGATCACGTTGGGTCAAGCAAATCCGCGTGATCCTAGAGGACGCCAGGTTCAAACCACCATGTCTGGTACCTGTAAGTCTACAATTGCCGCATCGCTATAATCCCTCGCTCCTTCTATGAGTCTGGTTCGATCGAGGGTACGGTAACTGTCAAACCCCCATGATCGTGCCATTTGACCATGACCTCCTTAAAGTGTATGACGTCTGTTCTAAACTAACTCACACGACCCTGGCCAGCGATTTAATGGAGCGTCAGTGTCATGACCCATTAACTGTCTGATATATACTCGACAGTGAACGATCCCCTCTTGACCATTGATGATCTTCACACGTATCCTGAAATGGTTAATGACTTGGCAATTCATGACTTGTGGTTAAAGTCACTTAGCCAACTCATTAAACCATTCCAATCCTCGAGTAAGATCTAATCAATGTCTCATGTGAAAGGACCAACGATGCTACTGAGACAATTGGATCTTCAGTTGACATTAGGTATAATCAACCATCTAAAGATCCAATAACGGATCAGTTCAATGTACATCCTCTCAGAACGTACACCTACACATATGTATCGGTGCCCCGCACCAGTGATCATGAGACTGCTCACCCATACATAATGTGTACTGGTTTAATAGGTAATTAAAGTCCCCGAGTGATTACCCTCCAACCAGGAACATTTTAAGGTATGTGTCCATGTAAAGTCAGTCTCATGATCGAGATCCTCTCGAGTTGACTTTACAACCACATATCCTAAAGACATCGTAGAGTAATCTACAATTACACATTTAAGCTCAAATACCACTTTATTAATAATGAACAAAATCGTATAACTATCGGCACTACCCGACCCGAAATTGGCCTGTAGCACACCAATACTAACAATCTCCCATTTGAAATACAACCAATTACCCACAACTTTGAGGCCCATCTTATCTCGATGGCGCTCAAATACAATATGTGTCAATGGCTTAGTCCGTAGATCTACTGTGTTGTCTTCTGACGGTACACGCTCTACCGCCACATCTCTATGATCAACAATCTCTCGAATAAGGTGGAAGCGCCTCAGAAAATGCTTCGACCTTTGGTGAGATCTTGGTTCCTTCGCCTAGGCGATGGCCCCATTATTATCACAAAATAATGGGATGGGAGCTGATATCTCGGGAACTACGCCGAGTTCCGAGATGAATTTCTTCATCTAGATGGCTTCCTTAGCAGCTTCAGCTGTAGCAATATATTCTGCCTCCGTCATCGAGTCTGCAGTCGTATCTTGCTTGGAGCTTCTCCAACTGACTGCCCCTCTATTCAACATGAATATAAATCCAGACATGGATTTGTAGTCATCTGGATCTGATTGGAAACTAGAGTCTGTGTAAGCTCTAAGCGGTAGGTCCTCTCCTCCATAAAATAGAAAAAGATCCTTAGCCCTTCGTAAGTACTTAAGGATGCCCTTTACTGCCTTCTAGTGCTCTTCGTCTGGATTTGCATGATATCTACTGACAATGCTCAAAGCATTGGCAATATCATGCCGTGTACATGGCATTGCATACATTATTGACCCTATGGTTGAAGCATAGGGCACCTTATTCATGTGTGCCACCTCCTCATATGTTTTAGGGCTCATCCCCTTAGATAGGTAAATTCCATGTCTCATAGGAATGAGACCTCTCTTGAAATTTTTCATCCTAAACCTTTTAAGGATAGTGTCTATGTACATGGATCGGGATAATCCTAACATCCTTTTAGATCTACCTCTGTAGATCCTTATGCCCAGCACATATGATACTTCTCCCAAATCCTTCATGGAGAAGGTCTTGAACAACCAAGACTTAGTTGATGTCAACATCTCTACATCTTTCCCAATGAGTAAGATGTCATCAACATAAAGGACCAGAAAGGTCACAGAGCTCCCACTGACCTTCTTGTAAACACAGGGTTCATCTTTATTCCGAATGAAGTTGAAAGATTTGACAGCCTCATCAAATCTTCAATTCTAGCTCCGAGATGCTTGCTTCAATCCATAAATGGATCTCTGAAGTTTGCATACCTTATTAGGATGAAGTATGGAGGTGAATCCTTCAGGTTGTACCATGTACACCTCTTCTGAAAAATTTTCATTAAGAAAAGATGTCTTCACATCCATTTGTCAAATCTCATAATCCAGGTATGCAGCAATGGCAAGGAGGATTCTGATTGACTTAACCATGGCCACAGGTGAAAATGTCTCATCATAGTCCTTTCGCCACTAATCTGGCCTTGTATGTGTCAATGTGTCCATCTGCACCGATCTTCCTTTTGAAAATCCACTTGCAGTCGATAGGGACTTTCCCTTAAGGTACATCAACCAAGTTCCAAACTTTGTTGGTGTACATAGACTGGATCTCTGAATCCATTGCCTCTTGCCATTTCTCAGAGTCTGCGCTACGGATCACCTCCTGGTAGGATTGAGGATCTTCATCCTCATCGATGCATACCTTAGAGGACCCTCCTGAGACATGTACAACATATCTCTTAGGTTCTCTTGGTAGTCTACCAGATCTCCGTAGTGTCTGTGTTTCACTCTGAATAGGATCAACCAATATAGTCTCATCTAATGAGATAGTGTCTTTAGGTTGTGGTTCTTGGATTTCGTCCAATTCTATCTAGCTCCCACTATTTTTCTGGAGCAGATATTATCTTTCTAGAAATACAGCTCTCTTAGCCAATAAGACACTTTACTCAGAAGGGTGATAGAAATAATATCCAAAAATCTCCTTTAGATATCCCACGAACCTACACTTATCGGTTCTAGATTCAAGTTTATCACAATCGTTCCTCTTTACATGGGCAGGACACCCCCAAATTTTAATGTGATTAAAATTTGGTTTTCTGCTCTTCCATATCTCATATGGTATAGAAGGAACATATTTATTTGAGATCATATTCAGTAAATAGGCTGCAGTCTCTAAGGCATAGCCCCAAAGAGACGAGGGTAGTCCTGACATGGACATCATGGATTGGACCATGTCTAACAAGGTCATGTTTCTCCTCTCGGATACATCATTGTGCTGTGGTGTATACGGTGGAGTCCACTGAGAAACAATTCCATTGCCCTTAAGATAAGAAGTGAATTCATGGCTAAGGTATTCTCCTCCTCAATCTGATCGAAGAGCCTTAATACTCTTGCCAATCTGTTTCTCTATTTCATTCTTGTAATCCTTAAACTTCTCAAAGGCTTGCGATTTATATCTCATTAAATACACATAGCCATATCTCGAGAAGTCATCAATAAAAGAGTTGAAATAGAGGTGACCCCCTTTTGCTTCTATGGACATGGGTCCACACACATCCAAGTGTATGAGCTCGAGAAGATCAGCAGCCCTCTCACCATGTCCACTAAAGGGTGCCTTGGTCATCTTCCCCATGAGACACGACTCACAGGTATCCAATGGCTTGTATTCGAATGAATTCAAATACCCATTTGAGTGTAGGTGAGAACCTCTCTTTTCACCTACATGACCAAGCCTGCAATGCCAGAGATATGCAGAATTCACTTCATTAGCATTGGAAACCGACATAACATTAGAACATGTATCTAATACATAAAGACCATTGACTAATGAACCATTGGCTATCACCAAACCGTTATTCATTATAGAGCACCCAGTGCTATTAAAAGTCAATGTATATCCAACGTTATACAAGCTAGAGATTGAAATAATATTCTTAATAATATTAGGAACATAATAATAGTCATTCAGCTCTAGAATGACACCTGAAGGTAAACTGAGGCGTGCAGTCCCAACAGCTTTGGCAGCAACTAAAGCTCCATTGCCCATCCTCGGCTCAATCCTTTTTGCCCAGCCGCTTTATATTTGCCAGCACCTGCACAGAGTTGCAGATATGAGGTGCACATCCAGTATCCAATACCCATGGTGTGGATTCCATATATGATAAATTAAGGTGTATGACAAAAATACCTTCATTTAGAATTACCTTGTAATTCCTTTTCCAATGCCCTGTTATCCCGCATCAAAAATGCTTGTCTTCTTTTTCATTCTTCTTGCCCTTTCCTTTGTCAACATTGGCGATTTCCTTACCCATGGCCTTCTTCTTTCCCTTCCCTTTGTCACCTTTGGTGGATATCTGGGTGGCCTTCCTTTTCTTATTGGCCCGGCCAACAATCATTACAGAAGATGATTTATCTTTCTGCATTGTCCCTTCAGCACTTTTCAACATGTTGAGCAGCTCCGGGAGAGTTGCTTCAATTCTATTCATGTTGAAGTTTATGATGAAAGGAGAAAAGGAATCAGACAATGATTGGAGAATAAGATCAATGCACAGTTCAAGATCTAACTTGAACCCCAGTGCATTGAGTCTCTCAATCCTCTCCATCATTTTCAGTACATGAGCCTGTACTAAAGCACCCTCTGACATCCGTGTCCTGAAAAGTTTCTTGGAGATATCATACCTCTCAATCCTGCCCTGCTCCCCGAAGAGCTGGCGTAGTTAAGAAGTATACTTCTACAATCACTCTTTTCAAATTGCCTCTGCAGCTCAGGAGCCATAGAGGCCAGCATGTAACATTGGGTAAGGGAAAAGTCTTCTGACCATTTGGCATAAGTCATTAAATCACCCTCGTCGGCATCAGGAGCTGGCTCAGAATGAACCGTGTCTAACACGTAAGCTATTTTTTCGGCGGTGAGGACTATGCGTAAATTACGCATCCAATCTGAGAAATTCGGTCCAGTCAGTCTGTTGGCATCCAAGATGCCACAGAGGGGGTTGGACGACGACATTATAATCTGGATAAGAAATAAAAGATAACTTAGCATATGTTCAAATTATAACTTAGATGTGATTTTCTATCTTAGTTAGTCCCACTATTTTTCGATCGAACTATATAACCCTCAGTATATAGAACGGGAGATCTCCCAACGAGACTGAGGTAAGACCTTGTGAATAGCACAACAAGTCATACCCCATCTCAAGGGCAGTCAGCAGGCACTTGCATCTAATGCAATATCCGATTTTGGCCCCCGATAAGTCATCCCCTTGTGGAAAGCACAACAAAGGATACTCTCGGTTAGATCTAACCATCATTACTACATAGCAATGAGTTCATGACTTGACCATTGTGGAAAGCACAACAAGGTCAAGTTCAATTCCTCACCCCATTGAGGCCTAGCCTTGGAGTTGCATCCTGCCCCCAAACCCATGGACCTTGTGGAAAGCACAACAAATCCATGAGATGAAGACATTCATTCACCCCATAATGATGGAGGGCCATGACGACTCCTAGAGCCACGCTTACCAGATCTAAAATTAAATTGTGAGGGAATTTGATTTTATCTTGATCTCACCCTAGGTGGTAATATAAATATATCCAATATATTTATCGTACCTAGTAATTTGCACAAAGTAAATGCATCCAATGCACAAATTAAACCGCAAGTGACCATGGACCCTAGTCCTAATGCTACTAAGACATCCGGCTCGCTTCCGAAGTAACTGGATCGTCCTCATCGGGTGTGCTCCACGCTTTCATACTCTTACATCGCAAGAATTACAACTTCTACATGGCACGTAGGTCGACAAAATTTAAATTATATGTCAATAAAATTCCAGAAACCCTCAGGGCGAGTACAACTGTGAAGGGAGATAGAAGTACATAGGAATTTCAACAAAGAGAGAAAGGAGGCTCGCAGACCCCAAATAATTACATTAGCTATGTCCATGATCATTTGCCAACCCACACATTTCAGATCAATCAAAGGTTATTTTTGAAAATAATCCATATATTTGGATTGAAAAGTGGGATGAGCAAACAAAAATAGGCTGACTTTATTTAATTTTAAAAATCCAAGTTGGATTAACTAAAATTAAACACATATAAACAAGCCAATTCAAGGTAACATTAAGCAAAGCAGACATAGAACCATCATTTATCGCAGGGGCATACATATTTGAATCTGATTCAAATAATACAGATAATTGAGATAATTATTTAAAATTTAAATTTAAATTTAATTATCCAATAATTAAATTTAAAAATAAATTTAAATAAGCTAATTATTTAAATTCAAATTCAAATTAATTATCCAATAATTTCATTTAAAAGTAAATTTAAATAATGTAATTATCCTCAATTATTATTTTTTGAAATTTAAAATTTGAATTAAATAATTATCTAATAATTAAAAATTCAAAAAATTGAATTTTTTATAATTATATTCAATGAAATTCAAAAATTGAACTTAACAATTATCTAATAATTAAAAATTCAACCAATTGAATTTCTCATGACCATCTTCAATTATTACACTATTATCTCAAATAAAGTAATAATCATCCCAACTCAATAAATCCAAAATTTAAATAAAATTCAACCAGATTTGAATTTTTTATTGAGAAAGGATAATTAACATTTGAGATAAAAAGAGATTAATTCAATGTGCCCTAAATATATTTTTAAATATATTAAAGGCCCAATAAATTAATAAAGAAGCATAATTTTAAAAAAATCGCGGTCAAACCGCGATGGCGGGCACACCACCACGGGCACGCGCACATGGCAGCTTGCGCCCTATGCGCCCGCAGGTTGCCCCCTTTTTTTTCATAATTTTTTTTTAAAACAAGCTTCATCCTTTTTTTATTTGATCTAAGGATAACATAAGATGCCCAGCAACCCCTTTCCATAGACAGTCTCGAACAAGGATGCCCAACACCCCGTTCTAATTTTAATAATTGAAGATCATGAAGGTTGCCCCTAAACAGGGTTCTATGGGGAGAAATTACATCGATCAGAGCACAACCTGGCTCTGATACCATTGTAAGGATTCGATCAGCCCGGCTCGAGCAACGCAGTGGATAATAAAATTTTGTAATCCGAACCCGGGCTTTGTGAAATCCTAGAACCGTGCTCTAATTGATGCAATAATTACTCCCAACCCCTAACTGCGGGTTGTACATTTTACCTTGCGCGGAACAACGCTGTCCACAGTGCCCGATGCAGATTTTCACAAACGCCGAGCCGCACAGATGAACGACCTCTAGAGCTGATCCATACGGATCCTCGCGCAGTGACGGTATCCTCCCGTCCTTCCTCTACGCACACAAGCTGTGGATCCTCCGAACACTAGTCTTCTTCCCTAAGCTTTCCCCTTTAAGAGAGAGAGAGAGAGAGAGAGCTACTAGGGAGAGAGAGAGAGCAAGAGGGAGGAGAGGGGAGGAGAGAAGCTCTTCTTCTTTCTTTATAATGCTTGGTTCGAGGGAGAGAAGAAGAAGGCTTCCCACGTAGGATGCATATATATAATGGTTGGGTGCTTTTCAAAAGAACCCATAAGGACCAATATTGTATATGTATCCTTCTTATTATTGTACATATGCATTAAACCCTTCTTTTATTCCTTTGCAAAAAGAATTTAAGACTTTTAACATATACATTTGTATAATAATACTCCGTCACCCGAGAATCCATTGTGTGTGATCCTCTAGGCCCATAGTAACTCTAGTTTAAGGCCCATTAACTTCTAATTCCCAATTAGAAGTAAATTAAACTTATTATTCGCTTCTACTAGAGTCAAATAATAATTTAATTCATTCTGAACCTTTGATCACGTTGGGTCAAGCAAATCCACGTGATCCTAGAGGACGTCGGGTTCAAACCACCCTGTCTGGTACATGTAAGTCTACAGTTGCCGCATCGCTATAATCCCTCGCTCCTTCTATGAGTCTAGTTCGATCAAGGGTATGGTAACTGTCAAACCCCCATGTCGTGTCATTCGACCATGACCTCCTTAAAGTGTATGACGTCCGTTCTAAACGAACTCACACGACCCTGGCCAGGGATTTAATGGAGCGTCAGTGTCATGACCCATTAACTGTCTGATATATACTCGATAGTGAGCGATCCCCTCTTGACCATTGATGATCTCACACGTATCCTGAAATGGTTAATGACTTGGCAATTCATGACTTGTGGTTAAAGTCACTTAGCCAACTCATTAAACCATTCCAATCCTCGAGTAAGATCCAATCAATGTCTCAGGTCAAATGACTAACGATGCTACTGAGACAATTGGATCTTCAGTTGACATTAGGTATAATCAACCATCTAAAGATCCAATAACAGATCAGTTAAGTGTACATCCTCTCAGAACGTACACCTACACATATGTATCGGTGCCCTGCACCAGTGATCATGAGACTGCTCACCCATACATAATGTGTACTGGTTTAATCGGTAATTAAAGTCCCCGAGTGATTACCCTCCAACCAGGAATATTTTAAGGTATGTGTCCATGTAAAGTCAGTCTCATGATCGAGATCCCATCCCGAGTTGACTTTACAACCACATAACCTAAAGACATCGTAGAGTAATCTACAATTACACATTTAAGCTCAAATACCACTTTATTAATAATGAACAAGATCGTACAACTATCGGCTCTACCTGACCCGAAATTGGCCTGTTGCACACAAATACAAACATGTAAAGGTAAGTGCATGTTTGTCATATGCGTGTAAGAAGTCGGTGCATGTTTTGTCATATGCATAAAAGAAGTCGGTGCATGTTTATGATCGTGCATGATTTAGTCTGTGCACATTCTTACATACAGCATGGCCTAGTAGGTGCACACTTGGATTACTCTCCTATCAAAGTCTATGCCAGTACGCTTGCATCTGTATCTCTAAGTCTATGCATACTTTTCGTCTGAGCATATGAATTTTCTTATGAACTCCAGCGCACAAAGTGTTTGACTAAATGCCTCTATTCTGGTTGGCAGGATTAAGTCACTGTGGGACCTAGAATCAAACATAACGGGTTGGAAGATTTACACTCAGCTGATCGCGTGACTTAAGTTCTTAAGTTACAAGCACGTGACCCAAGGCTAGTCTGGACTGGAGCATTATCCACGTAGACAGCACATCTTCAGCATATGACACGTGGATTCCAAGCAGCGCACTCCAGTCAGAATTTTTGGGCAGGAAAAACGTGCTTTCCATGTGCCCTTCTTTTGTGAGCTTTAAACAGAGACCCAATCACTCTTTCAAGTAAGGAAGCTTTTCGAAGAGAGGAAGTTTGAAGAAGAAGAAGAAGAAGAGAGCAGTTGAAAAAGTGATGCGAGATGGATAAGGGACCTGACGCCAAATGATGCGAACCTTGGACTCTAATTGACGACGCGACCAATGACACACGAATAATAGAGCTACCTCGGCTCGACACTAAGAGCTCCTATGGGACATAAGCCTTAAACAGAAATGTGAGCTCACTCGTCGTCTCAAAGCGAGGGAAACGCGGATCCGCGCGGTTGAGAAACCGGTAGAGTCAAGGATGGACAACTCACTTCCGTGCTGGGGTCGAGTCACAGGATGGTTTCACTCTCTTTCTCACATCGGTGATTAAAATTGAATTAATGAGCTAGAATTATAACACTCTCATGCTGCGGCATATAGTCATACACTAGGTAAGCAAATGCCAAGAAATGAGAGACCGTTACCTCCACGCTCCGGGCGTGGGGAAGACAACCCCGGCCAAAATTGTACTCCCAGTTAACAATTATCAATAATTACAGAATTAAACCCACTCCACGCAGGGAGGTAATAGGTAACATTTGGGACCCGGGAGGATCGAAATTGGGTTGACGGGCAGCATTTTGAACCACTCCGTCGGTGCCGACACGCTGCTACTTGTTGCTGTCCAGACAACGCGGGCTGACGGTTATGGGGTCCACGACCTGCTCGGACGGCCGACTGAGGCCGGGTTGGTCCCGCTGCGAAGGGAACCCCTGGAGGGCTGATCCCTGTGAGGCGGCTGCACTGGTTCATCTTGTGGAAGGCGAGGCGGCCGGACTTGAGAGCCTTGTTGCTTGCTATCCATGGGTTTGTGCTGCTGTTTCAGGCTTGCGCAACCCGGCGACAAAAATTGTTGCGACCAGCTCCGATCTCGGAACGTCGCAAAACTGGCGCCGATGTGAATCTGACTCGGAGAGCTTCAACCCTCTGGTGTTACAGGAATTTTGCTGGGGCCGTATTTTTCATGGGGGATTTTCAACAGGAAAGGTTCCTATCTCAGATCTGGCTGGGCAGACTGAGATCTGCCTAAGAAAGGGCGTTAACCGCGACTGAAACTACAGATCTGGGTGATGGGATTTTTATGGAAGCTAGAGGAAGAAGTAAGGAAGATGGGGATAATTTTTTTGTAATTTTTGGTGGAGGTTTGATATGGGAAATAGATTTTCTAGCAGAGATGGGTCGGATCTGGACTGCAGGGGCAGATCAGAGTTTTGGGAAATAGCAGGGTTTTTTTGGATGGGAAAAGAAATTTCCTAAAATCACAAAAAAAATCATGGATGATGGCTTGGGTGGACAGAACTCCCACTTCAAATTTCAGATCATTCTGAAATCGGAAAGGGGGGCTCATGGGTGAAATGTTTGGTTTCTAGAACACAGGACTGCACAAGGGCAGATCTTGTAGGCTGTGGGAATCTAAATGGGAAAATAGGAAAACAAAGTGGGAAAAATCTAAAACTTTTTTTGGGACGTGGATCAACCTTGGGAATTCACCCTCAAAGTTTCATCCTCATTAGATCTACGAGCTGAGAGCCAAAATTCTGGATGTGGCTTGCTGTCCTGAGTTGGACAGAACTCCGGCGACGGCGATTGCGGTGCGACGGCGGCTCGATGGCGGTGGCGGCGGCAATGGCGAGCTTCACACTCTGATACGGGAGGCATCACACCTCAGATTGGCAACCTTCACAGCTGCAAGGGGAGGGAGAGGAGAGAGAGAGGGGCCGGCCCTTGGCTCTTGGAGTAAAAATTGCTGAATTTCTTTGATTAATTGTGATGAAAATGGAAAATACAAGCCTTTTATATGAATTGGGAACCCTAGGTAAATGACCAACCTTATCCTCAGATCTAGGGTTGAGGGGTACCTTGGGAATGCCAAAATTTAATTTTCCCCATGTGGTCAAAGCTAAATAAACAAATTAGCCTAATAAGGCCAAAACAAGGGGCGCCCTCCTCATGGGTCAATTTTGGCAACTTTGGGCCAAAGACCAACCAATTGGCCCATGACCCTTGACTAGCCTATGGGGCCTTCCAAGCTAGGAAGCCCAAGAGAGAGGGAAAAGCCCAATTGGGCTTTAAGTGGCCTAAGATCCAATATGAAGGCCTTAAGGTCCAATATGAACATAATTCCTTAATGGACTCTAAATGAACTTACCCCTTAATGGACGGTAAATGAACTTGACCCTGTTGGGTTCGGTGCGGTGGATTCAGAGGGGGGTGAATGAATCTCCCCCAAAAAATTTGCCCAATTAAAAATCTAGTTCGCTAACTAGACAAAACTAGATAACCTGAAGAACTAATTAAATCTCTCCTTCTTCAGAAGGACAATGAGCAATTGCAGAATAACAATATCAAAGGACACTCAATACCACAGTCAAACACACGGTGTGCAATCAAGCCATATCGCCCCTATGCATTCATCTAGCGTCAAACACACAATGAGATCCAACCACACCGCACACAAGAGATTTTTAGGTGGTTCGGTCCTCCAGACCTACATCCACCCCACACTCAACCCGAGTGTGGATTACTGTTGACTCACAGCTTGAACGGCTGGCCATCACAGCTTGCCTACATCAGCTGGGCCTCACAGCTCGCCATCCGCTAAGCATCATAGCTTGCTATCCCGCTGAGCATCACAGCTTGCTGTCCAGAGGAGTCCACCTCTACAACACTGAGCATTACAGCTTGGCTCTGCTGGGCAATACAGCTCAGCCGTCCGAGGTATCCACCTCGCCGCTGTGCATCACAGCTTGCACTGCTGACTCACAGCTTGAAGAAAGGTAAAATGGAAAACAAGAAATGCAGCACCGAAAAGCTGAAAATGAAGCACAAAACATATAGCTCTCAAAGGAGCAGGTCTGGCTTGGATTTGATCCAAATGCCAGAGCACAGATTTCTTCTCCACGAACTCCTTCTCTCTCTCTCTCTCTTCTTTCTCTTCTGCTTCTTCTCTTACACTCTGCTCTTCTTTCTCTTTTTGCTTCTTCTCTTACACTCTGCTCTTCTTTCTCTTTTTCTCTCGTTCTGCTTCACAGTCGATCGTGCAGGCCCTCAGTTCCTTCTCTACTTCAGTCACACTCTCCTCTACTCCGATCAGTCTTCTCCTGAGGAAGAAGTCTTCATATATATAGCAGCAGCTAGGGCGTGTGTCTTCCACATTTCTCGCCCAGAAGGTTCCTCCACGTGTCATCATCCTATCAGCCCTTCCAGCCTCGGATCACGTGCTCTCATTAACCTCCACGAAACAGCACATGCCAGGGCATCGATCATAAAATGTTCTTCAGACAGTTATACAAGATGTATAGACATGTCACAAGGGAGTATATAGACTTAGAGAGCATGCGACAGCAATGTATATACTTTGAACGCATACAATGCATGCAAGACAGTGTATAGACTTTTGTTCATGCAGCAACATGGGTTGTATGGACTTGCTATCATGCGGATGTATAGACTTGGCGTTATGAAGCACACAGGCTGTACAGACTTGTGCTAATGCTGCAAGTGGACAATGTACAGACTTCAAGTGCATGCAACAAGACAATGTGTAAACTTCAGCTCGTGCAATGCAGTTTATAGACTTTGAATGGCAGTCTATGCAACCAATGCAGTGTACAGACTTTACCGATGTACAGACTTGCCAACAACGAGTGTATGGACTTAACAGCTAGGAATGTGCAGACTTGAAGTGAATGCATGCGATGTATAGACTTGATAGCATGAGACGCTGAGTGATACTGACCGATGTACAGACTTTGCCCATGTACAGACTTTGCAGTATAGCATGAGACGCTGAGTGAGACTGACCGATGTACAGACTTTGCCAATGTACAGACTTTGCAGTATACACATGAGACGCTGAATGAGACTCAGGACGATGCACTTGCTGGCAGACGATGTATAGACTTAGCATGAGACGCTAAGTGAGACGGTGCAATGTATAGACTTAGCCAAGACATTGTGAGCAACTGGATGATGTACAGACTTAAGTTCGTGCACGCTACAGGGCAATGTATGGACTTTGAATGTGTTCATGCTAAAACAGTGAACGTAGGTAAAGATAGGAATGTATAGACTTGATATGCATGAAGCACACGATGCAGCTAGACCCTGTACAGACTTTATGTTCAATATTGCCTTACATCTATATGCAACAGAATGTATAGACTTGATATGCATGAAGCACACGATGCAGCTAGACCCTGTACAGACTTTATGTTCAATATTGCCTTACATCTGTATGCAACAGAATGTATAGACTTGATGCACAAACATATCTCTACGATGTGTAGACTTAGTGTGTGCGTGCATGTAGAACGATGTACAGACTTGATGAACGATGCATGCACAAGACGATGTACAGACTTGGTCTTGCGACCACGGGCTGTACAGACTTTGAGAAACGATGCATGTGATGCAGACACAAAGAGTGTATATACTTGAACGCTTGTAATGCAGACAACAAGTGTACAGACTTGGAGTTCATGAGATGCAGACACCAAGTATACAGACACTTGATGAATGCATGTAATGTATGGACTTTGAACGTGTGAATGCAGCGATGTATAGACTTTGCACATGAACTATGCACATGAACAAGCCACAAGGAATGTATAGACTTTAGCGTGCAGATAGGACCTCACATGCATCAGTGTATAGACTGTATGGCGTGCAGCTGATGAATGCACCGATGCAGTGTATGCATATAGTAGTGAACAAATGCAATGTATGCTTACTGTGATACTCTCACTGTGTTGCCATCATCAGAACAAAATAGCATATGCTTGTGCCTAAGGGGCACAACAGACCCAATGACTTATTAATAGCCTTACAAAGGAGCCCAAATGAAACCCAAACAAACACACATTACAAACCCATTAATACAATGCAATCAATACCAAATACACCCCAATAAATATAAAAAAATACCCAGACTCAAGACAGAGACTCCAGACTGTCTCCAAGCCAAAGGGATGTCGGTGTTGCTCGAGTGGTGCTGCGCGTACGGTATCGTCGGTTCGCCACTTCATGCTTCTCGCTTGCTCTGGTGTCCTCACCAATTCTCCTTGGGTGGGAGAAACTCAACCCTGTCGAGTAATGGTTGGGATCGCTCTAGTAGCGCTCTAGTAGGTCCGGATCTATCCTCTACAACTCTGCCCTGGTTATCCACGTATCCTCAGTGGCAAGTCACCCTCTCCATCGCACTAGGTAGCGCGGGTAGGATCCACTCCT
The DNA here is from genome assembly GCA_022559845.1 of Amorphophallus konjac. Lineage (NCBI taxonomy): Eukaryota > Viridiplantae > Streptophyta > Magnoliopsida > Alismatales > Araceae > Amorphophallus > Amorphophallus konjac. Next base: position 472,166,926 of record CM040121.1, read on the forward strand.
GGTAATAATCACCTGCTCATCCAGTATACGATCTATACACTCACCCTGCCGTGGGAATGAGGCTGGTGGTGGACACTCAGGTGTGGGGTCACTCTCAAGAGGGGGAGATGGCTTAAAAGGCTCACTAGGGATCACCGCTGGGTCCCTATAAGCAACTAGATCCATCACATTGAAAGTAGAGCTTATCCCATATTCCTCGGGCAGGTCCACAATATACGCATTGGACCTGACGCATTTCAACACTCGAAATGGACCGGCTCCGCGAGCTTGCAATTTCTTTACGGTTCTAGAGGGAAACCGTGCATGTCTAACCTTGATCATGACATAATCACCCTCTTGGAATTCACGGTGGTGTCTGTGGGCATCGACTAACTCTTTGTACTGTGCATTGCTGGGCTCAATGTGACGAAGGATGTCAACATGCAGACTCCTAACATGCCTAGCAAATGACTCAGCAGACTCTGACACTCGAGCATGAATGGGCATGGGAACAAGACCCACTGGTTTCCTACGCCTATGACCTATAACAATCTCAAACGGACTCATACCTGTAGACCTATTCAACGAATCATTATATGCAAACTCAGGCAGTGGTAACATGAGATCCCAATCCCCTACACGGTCCCTAACAAGACACCTCAAAAGGTCACCCAGACTCCTATTGACCACCTCGGTCTGACCATCTATATGGGGATGATATGCAGTGGAGAACTTGAGGTGAGTACCTAACATATGCCACAGTGATGGAAATCAAGCTAGCTACCGCCAAAGCCGGTCGATGAAGCTGCTGGGCTGGAGATTAACGCGCTACCTTTGGGTAGCGCGACCTGAAGAAGGTGCTAGGTTTCCCTAGCGCGTTCTCAGGCAGACGGTCAACTGCAGACGCCCCAACTACCCAGCCCTTGGAACTCCCAATGACTTCAATGTTCGATGTTTCCCACTGTTGTAATTGATGTTTTAGTGTCGTTTAGGCTTCCCCTTCCCCCTATATATGTACTCCATCTCGTTTGATTAAGAAATGGAATAGAAATGATTTGAGAAAATGAGTGAGTATAGCATGGCTATATCTCTTATCTCCCCCCCCAATCTTTGGAATCCCTCCCTCCTCCCCTCTACGGGTGCGATGCCCATGTTCTTCTTCTAATCCTCCCTTTTCCCCTTCATGGAGGCCGTTCGAAGCTCCGGGTGCATCGGCTTTGAGAAGAGGCCGAGTGTGAGGCCCCATTCGGGCTCCGTTCTTCCTCCACCGATGATCGACGTCCTCCACCACCGCCAACGACGTGGCTATGATCAAGATGGAGCTTGGTTGCACCGGTCCTGCGATGGGATCGGGTGTGATGCCCCAGCCAACACCCTACTGGTCCTAGCTCGCCCTGCCATGCCCCTTTCTCCCTCGTCGCCCACCCCCGCTCCCACATTCACCAAGTTATCCTAGCTAGCAATAGGTTAGTTTAATCGATGTTTAGGGCCCCCATGTTTTGTTTAAGATCCCCCCCGTGTCATATCCGCTCTCCTATGTGCCCTCCCCTCGTGAATCACTCCCCCGAAGTCATCCACGAGCGCCCCTAAGTCCAACTTCTTCGTCCGGCGACTGTCTGAGAACGCGCTGTATCGTCCTAGCGTGATCTTCATGAAGGCGCCATGTTCCTATAGCGCGACTACAGACAGAAGGTTGAAGAAGGCCACCCCCTCCCAATCTCGTTTCACATCAAAGGGTATCAGAGCTTAGGGAACCAGCCTGTTCTCACAGACTGGGATCTTGAGCTTCTAGGTTCGAGGATGAACCTTCCAAAGTGGAGGGGTTTGATGGAAATCAAGCTAGCTGCCGCCAAAGCCGGTCGATGAAGCTGCTGGGCTGGAGATTAACACGCTACCTTTGGGTAGCGCGACCTGAAGAAGGCGCTAGGTTTCCCTAGCGCGTTCTCAGGCAGACGGTCAACTGCAGACGCCCCAACTACCCAGCCCTTGGAACTCCCAATGACTTCAATGTTCGCTGTTTCCCACTATTGTAATTGATGTTTTAGTGTCGTTTAGGCTTCCCCTTCCCCCTATATATGTACTCCATCTCGTTTAATTAAGAAATGGAATAGAAATGATTTGAGAAAATGAGTGAGTATAGCATGGCTATATCTCTTATCTCCCCCCCCAATCTTTGGAATCCCTCCCTCCTCCCCTCTATGGGTGCGATGCCCATGTTCTTCTTCTAATCCTCCCTTTTCCCCTTCATGGAGGCCGTTCGAAGCTCTGGTGCATCGGCTTTGAGAAGAGGCCGGGTGTGAGGCCCCATTCGGGCTCCGTTCTTCCTCCACCGACGATCGACCTCCTCCACCACCGCCAACGACGTGGCTATGATCAAGACGGAGCTTGGTTGCACCGGTCCTGCGATGGGATCGGGTGTGATGCCCCAGCCAACACCCTACTGGTCCTAGCTCGCCCTGCCATGCCCCTTTCTCCCTCGTCGCCCACCCCGGCTCCCACATTCACCAAGTTATCCTAGCTAGCAATAGGTTAGTATAATCGATGTTTAGGGCCCCCATGTTTTGTTTAAGATCCCCCCCGTGTCATATCCGCTCTCCTATGTGCCCTCCCCTCGTGAATCACTCCCCCGAAGTCATCCACGAGCGCCCCTAAGTCCAACTTCTTCGTCCGGCGACTGTCTGAGAACGCGCTGTATCGTCCTAGCGCGATCTTCATGAAGGCGCCATGTTCCTATAGCGCGACTACGGACAGAAGGTCGAAGAAGGCCACCCCCTCCCAATCTCGTTTCACATCACACAGTGTCTTCCAAAAGTAACTGGTGAACCTAACATCACGGTCAGACACTATGGTACGAGACAACCCAAACTTACACACCACATGAGAAAGGAATAGACGGGTTACCCTCGAAGCATCCGAAGTCTTAGAGCAGGGAATGAAAAGGGCCATCTTCGAGAATTGATCTACTACCACATAGACCGAATCATGCTTCCTAGAGGTGCGTGGCAATCCCAAAATAAAATCCATGCTAACATCATGCCACGGGGCATCAGGTAAAGGAAGAGGCGTGCAGAGGCCTGAGCTTTTCTTCTTCATTTTGGCCGTAACACATGTACGTCACTCGGCCACAATGTGAGCAACATCTCTCTTCAAGCTCGGCCAGTAGAAACTATGCTCGATAGCCTCGATAGTCTTGTTCCGACCGAAGTGGCCGGCTAGACCTCCCACATGAAGTTCCCAGACTAAGAAGTCGTGAACCGAAGTTCGGGGAACACAAAGCCTGCCTCCTCGAAAGAGGTAACCCTCCTGAAGCACATAACCACTATGATCTCTCGAGGGTCCGGCTTGGAGAGCGGCAAAGATCTGACCAAAGTTAGGACAATCAACATACGCCTCTCTCATCTTCTCTAGCCCTATAACCTCGGCACTCATGGTAGTCAGCAGACATGCACGCCGACTCAAGGCATCAACCACCTTGTTCTCCACTCTAGCCTTGTGCTTGAGCACAAATGTGAACTGCAGGAGATACTCAACCCATCTGCTGTGACGCGCATTAAGCTTCTTTTGGGCATGGAGGAACTTCAAGGCCTCATGGTCGGAGTATAAGATAAACTCCTGATGTAATAACTAGTGCCTCCAATGCCGAAGAGCCTGAACAACTGCATAGGATTCCTTATCATATGTAGAGTATCGCAGTTTTGCGTCACTCAGCTTCTCACTAAAATATGCGATCGGGTGCATCTCCTGACTCAACACTCCTCCGATTCCTACTCCCGACGCATCACATGAGACCTCAAACACCTTCGAGAAATCTGGTAATCGAAGAACCGGTGTCTGGGTCAAGCGTTCCTTGATGTCCTTGAAGGCAGTAGGAGCAGGCTTCGTCCACACAAATGTGCCCTTCCTGATACAATCCGTGATCGAGGTAGTGCCAGAACTAAACCCGCGGATAAAACGACGATAAAGCGTTGCAATGCCATGGAAGCTGCGGACATCATGGATCGTGCGGGGTTCCAGCCACTCAACAATGGCCCGGACCTTCTCCGGATTAGCGGAGACCCCAGTACTAGACACAATGAAACCCAAGAAGGTAAGCTGAGGAGACATAAAGGCACACTTCTGTGGGTTTGCAAACAACTGCTCTCACCTCAAGAGTAGACAGACCTGCCAAAGATGGTCCAAGTGGTCTCTCGTAGTGCGACTATAGATGAGAATATCATCAAAATACACTACAACAAAGACTCCAATGAAAGGTCGAAGGACCTGAGTCATGAGTCGCATAAAGGTGCTGGGGGCATTGGTCAGCCCAAAGGGCATAAACAACCACTCATATAGACCATCCTTGGTCTTAAATGTAGTCTTCCACTCATCACATGGCATAATCCTTACCTGATGATAGCCACTCTTAAGATCGATCTTCGAAAAGATAGTGGCACCTGCCATCATGTCAAGCATATCATCCAGATGGGGAATAGGGAACCTGTACTTCATGGTGATTTTGTTGATGGCATGACTTTCAATACACATCCTCCAAGTGCCATCCTTCTTCGGGGCGAGTAATGTGGGAACATCACATGGACTCATGATATCCCGAACAGATCCTCTCTACATAAGCTCATCGACCTGCCGCTTTAGCTCAGCGTGCTCAGTGGGACTCATGCGATAGTGGGGAAGATTGGGTAATGAGGAGTCCAGAATCAAGTCGATAGCATGCTGAATATCCCGCATAGGTGGGAGTCCCTCGGGAAGCTCTTCAGGGAATATATCAGCAAACTATTAGGGTGCTAGGCCCGGATACAGAGGGGGGTGAATGTATCCTTCTATGAATAATGGCCAAATAAAAACTCAGATGCTAGGCAAAATCCGGAATTAAGCTAATTCGATTAAGTAAAATAACAAGCAGGTGGAGCGAGCCTATCCAAGCATCTAGCGGAAGCAAATCAAGCAATCAAACCACTGCTCAATAGATTTTTTAGGTGGTTCAGTCCTCCAGACCTACATCCACCCCTCACTCCCAACCGGAGTGAGGCTTCACTAGCAAATGCTAGAACCAAGCAGACTCAGTCTGCGAACAAGGTGCTGCCACACAGCTTGACCAGGGGAACAGCCTCCCCTCTTCCTCCCAACCGGAGGGACACCCAAGTGACTCCCAGCCACTTGGAAACCAGAGGTCACAGACCTCTCTTCCTCCAGACCAGGAGGGACCCCTGGACTTGCAACCCACAAGCCCAGAACCGGAGACAAATCTCCCTTCCTCCAAACCGGAGGGAACCCACAAGTAGCACCCAGCTACTTGCAACCGGAGATCAGATCTCCCTTCTCCTGACCCACCAGGAGGAACCCGACCTCAGTCCACAGGATCGGAAGTACAAAGATGGAAAGATAAAAAGGAAAATAAGAAAGGATGAAAAATCACAGTGCCAAAAGCTGGAAACGAAATACAAGTAATGTAGCTCTCAAGGGAGCAGGTCTGGCTTGGATTTGATCCAAACGCCAGAGGACAGATCTTCAAGCTTTTCCCATTTCTTCTCTACGAACTCCTTCTCTCTCTCTCTCTCTCTCTCTCTTTCTCTTCTGCTTCTTCACTCTTTTTCTTCTTCTTTCGCAGGCTCTCTCTGTCTCTTCTCTTCTCTGCAACTCTTCTCTTCTGCTGGATCGAACCCTCAGCACTTCTGCACTTCTGCTATTGCTCTCAAGGCTTTGATCAATCTTCTTCAGACAACCGAGACTCCCCTTTATAGCAGCTCGAGCAGAGGCAGCACTGGGCGCGTGTGGCCTCCACATTTCATGCCCAGATATTTGGCCACGTGTCAGCATTTCAGCTCCTTGGATCACGTGCCAGACACCTGCATGATTAAAGGAGTGTTTAGTCGATGAACAAAATTAACACAGGCTGTGCATAGTTAAGCAATGTATAGACTTATAGAAATCAATATAGCAAGTGTGTACAGAGTGAGGGAGTGTATAGACTTAGAAGTCTTCATGCGTGCTATGTGTATATACTTGCTGAAGAATGCATTATCATAACCGGAGAGTGTGTAGACTTCGGCCTCCTGTTCAAGACAAAACCAATGTACAGACTTCATGCTGTACAGACTTGATGTTGATCAAAAGACCTTTGGACATCAGCCCAAGGTGTCAACGCTTCCATCGTGCAGCGTTGCCTCAGCTCCTCAAGCGAGATGCTCACGCCCTTGGCAACTGGCCAATGCGTCAACGCATCTAGTGTCAGCGTCGACGCAGTGAACAAGACAGATGATGAACAATGCATGAGCTAGCCTTACCAATGTGTAGACTTTACATTGCTCAGCCACTGTATAGACTTCACGAAGCCTAACCAGTGTATAGACTTCAATGCAGAAACCAAGGCTGTATTGACTTCAGACTTGAAGGTGTGACCTGTGAGCGATGTATATACTTGGCCCTTGAAGGATGTACAGACTAGAAGGAATGAAGCCCACGATGTATAGACTTGAAGATTGAAGGCGATGTACAGACTTTGATGTAAGACGTAGAATGAGACGCTGAAGTCTGTATAGAGTTTGATGACTGAAGCATGAACAGTACGCCAATGTATAGACTTGGCCAAAGCGTAGGGAAAGCCCCCAATTTGTAGACTTCCAATGTGAATGAAACGCTGTACAGACTTGCTCAAACAGTCCGATGTATGGACTTTGATAAGAGAATGGCTGTACAGACTTCACCACAGCTGCGATGTACAGACTTTGACAAAGCAGGGATGTACAGACTTTAAGTGAAAGTCCGATGTACAGACTTTAAATATGAAGACCAATGTATGGACTTCGAATATGAAGACCAATGTATAGACTTGACAGTGATCTCTGTAGCGAATGTATAGACTTCAACTCAAACATGCATAATGTATAGACTTTGTAAAACGTGAATGCGATGTACACACTTGCTGAACCACTGTATAGACTTATAGAGATGACGCTGCAGACTTGAGAATGCTGTGTACACACTCACAGCGTTGACGCTGCAGACTTGAGAATGCTCACAGCGTTGACGCTGCATGAGACGTAGGCTGTACAGAATTAGCCTAAGATAATGCCTGAGATGGTGAAGGACCGATGTATAGACTTCACCAACACGAACAGGCTGCACAGTCCACTGTATAGACTTGATGATATGAACTTCAGGAGGATATGACATGGCTGTACAGACTTCACTTTCCAAACGAATGAATAGACTTTGCCACAGTCTAATGTATAGACTTGAAGAAACTGAACTGAAGAGTCGACACATCAGCTCAAGGAGTTGACGCACTACTGTGTGGACAGAGACAAATATGACTGAAGGGTCGACGCATCAGCACAATGAGTTGACGCACTGCTGTGGAGACTGTACAGACAGAGTGTAGACAGAATTAAATAGAGCATGTTATCTGACAGCCATATGAACTCCATTCACTTACATGATAAAACAACATTATGATCAGAGAATGACTGAATAATAGTATGATGACACACACAGCAAGATGACTCACAGTGAATAACTCACTTCAAAATCCAATCATCAAAACCACCATTTAAACCATCATCAAAACCACAGGGGCACAACAATCTCCCCCTTTTTGATGATGGCAACACTACACAATGAGTCAATCTGATGACTCAAACTATTCTCCCCTTTGACTTCATCAAAAAGAAAATAGTTTGAGAAATTAAAGCATGTATAAGAAATCAGTCAATTTCTCCCCCTTGCAAGAACATGATTCTCCCCCTTTAAGAGTTTCAGCAAAAGCATGAGTTAGAGATGATCAAAAGGAGCTTGCATGCAAAGATTGAATGAAATTTTCCCTTTGGCAAACAATCAACATAAACAGATACCAGAATGCAAGATCTCCCCCTAGAAATATGAATGCATGAGCACAATTCTCCCCTTTTTAAGAGTTTCTATGCAGCATGATGCATATGATATGGAAGCTCCCCCTCAATAAGTGGAATCTTATGAGATGAATGAGAAGGAGACCACAGGGGCAAACAAGGAGAAGTTCAGGTCGTTGAACCAAGGACATGAGCAGAAGAGTTTCAATTAACATATTTTTCAAGGATGCTCCAAACCCAGAAGTTCAGCCAGATTTTCAAAGAGATATCAATCTCATAAATCCAAAACAAGTTTTTCAAAGTCTTCCATTATAAGGGCTTATGAATGAGCTTTATTGAACAACATGGTTTAAGCATGATGTATGCAGAGTTTATCAATAAAATTCTGTATTGATATCTAAAACCATGTTTTAATAAAAATGAACCAAGCCCTCATATTTATCTTGATAAAACTCCCTTTCTCTTACACAATCAAATTTATTGACTTCTGTCGGAATTACATGCATCAGTATTGAAATCAAACAATTATAAAGTCATATGATTTTGTCTAGGGTTGTAGCAATTTGATTTTAGCATCAATATTCAGATATTTCAATTCGTTCAACAATTTTTCATGCTACAAATTTTACGAGCACTCTAGTTCAGTGCACACCTTGTAACTAGAGGATATACCTTGATCAGAGGTCAATATCCCTAAGCACTTAATGTGACTAACTGTCATGCTTTATATGAACAGAGATAGCATTTACACATCATGTGACACTGCAAATCATTTCTTGATGAGTGAGTTGTATTTCTCAGTGTGCATGTCATTGCTCTGCCTGAAATTCAATTATTCTTAATCAGAGTTAACTATTGTACCTCATGACACAGTCCTTTGGACATGTGTTTCTCAGTGACCAAGGTCATTGCTCTGACAAAAAATACCCTTTAGACATTTCAGAAAAATTCATTTGCTTCAAATCAATAACAATTTCATGTACTTAACCAAATTAAGTCATGTATTCAATAATGTAGATTTCAGAGGATTTTAAAAGACACAGCATGAAACAGATGGTTAAGGTTTATTAAACATGCTTCAGATATTTTTAAGAGATTTTAAAGCCAAACTCATTGAGTACATTAAACTTAAACCACCTGAGTTATTTCAGATATTCATAAAAATGTATAATAGAAGATTTCTAGTTCAAAAGTTTTCAAATTTATGATCGAGATAGCCCATTGAAATCTTCATGAAGGACTGATGGAATTCTGAAACCAAATGATACCAATTGATAGGAGAAATATCAATTGTTAAGAGAGATTGTGAAGCTCAAAGTTTTCAGAATATGATCAAGGTTTGTCAACAAAATCAATAAGAAAGGATATGCAATGAATTCTGACAAATGTATGCATTTGACAACCTATATGCACTGCATTGACTCCCCCTCACAATATGCATTCAAACTCTCTTTTTGGCATTTTCAAATATAAGGAAATGCAATGCACTTTATGTATGCAAAAACTCAACACTGAATGCTATGCAAGGACATGCAATTAACTCTCCCTGAAAACATACAATGTTTGCACTGAAAATCTGAACATATGATTCCAAATGATATTGTGACTTGTGCATAATCAGACTGTCCTATCAGCAAGGTGACCCATGGTACTAGGCGGAGCACTTGGTCTAAAAGACCACCTCACACATAGTAAGAACCTCAGACAGACTTCCCTATCTTTTGGTACCTTACCATTTATATACCATTGAGATCATGCATGATAATTCAACATGCAGTCCTATATGCAATTCAGAATGTTCAGTGAGCTATTGTAACACACAAATTTCAAACAATATTCACATTCAGCTCAGATTTTCAGAAATTTCAGAGTGCATGATCAGAAAATAATGCAACTGGCAGATGATGAATGAATATTCAAGAACATATTTAATATGCATGCACTAGATGAAACTAAGAACAGGATATGCAAGAATACATCAAACCAGATATGCAATGAGTTTCAAAATAGGAAATGCAGAGAGATTACCTGAAAAGTGTGAGAATGGGGTTTTTCATTCTTGAGTGCCTTGGATCATTACCCCTTTATTCCATCCAAGGCACACCTGTTAGGCACCTTCCTATTTTCCACTAGCAGGAACCCAAGTGGTCTTGGGTCTTGCATAGTAATTAGCCCCTTTTGGGACTACCTGCATCCCTTTTTGTGCCAAATAGTCATCAGAGTTCATGATAAAACAGTTATGCATTGAATGCCCAGACAGCCCACAATAGTGGCATGAACTAGCAGGTTTCATGTTCCTCTTATGTATACTAGCATGAACTTGAGCATTATAAGAGTGAGCATGAGGGTTTCTGTTATTATTATGAAAATTTTTCTTTTCATGACTAGCTACCCTGCAAGCAGCAACTTGGTGGCCTGGTCTTCTGCAATTTGAGCAACCAGGAATTCTTTTAAAAACAAGTTTGTTCCTACAAAATTCTTTGGAATTTCTATTCCTACCCTGAACATGCCAGCAGTCCTTGACTGCATGGCCATACTTCCCACAATGGGAGCAGAAAGGGGACTTTCTTCTAAAAAAAATTGCCCAACATTCAGTGGCCTTGTGCCCAAGCTTGTTACAATTTAAACATTTGACATGCTGGTTCAGAGAAGCAGTTTTGTTTATATTAAAAGCATGTTGGTTAGCATAAGTTTTAGCATGATGTGAGAGTTGTTTTTTCTTTCCATTAGCAAACCAACATTGAGCAAAGGTTTGGCCTAATCTACCACAATGAGAGCATTCACTTTTCTTTGAATGAACAGCAGATATTTTATCATGATATTTCCTAGCATTCATCATTTCAGCATTCAAATCATCCAGTTCGTTTAATTCACACTCATGCATCAAATGGCCAATTCTATGGTAGTAATAACATGACATTTTCTTTTTATGAACCTCATGATTTCTGACATGAGTTTTCCTGTTAGCATGAGATATAAAAACAGGATGCATGTAAGTAGTAGAAGCCATTTTGTTCTTTCCTGTTTGTTTTTCAGTTGGCTTCAGAATTCTTTGAGCAGCAAATTGAAACACTGAAGGATTGGCTGAACTAACAGAGGCAACATTTGAAACAGCTGAAATTTGAATCTTATTTTCAAAACTCTTTTTCTTTGTTGGGTTATAGCCCAACCCTTCTTTTTGAAAATTGACTTTAACTCCTAGTAGTTTGTTCAGATTATTTTGCCCACTGACAAATTTAGACAGAGATTTCCTCAAGTCTTGGATTTCTTCTTCTAAGGAGGCAATGTGTAACTCATAACTTGCAGTCTCTTGTTCACTATAATTGACAGCTTCATTCAAGACTTTGTTGGCAATTATGTAATTCTCAATTTCCTTTTTCAGCTCATCAACTTCTTCTGAATTATCGGACACTACACATTTACCTTTTTCAAATGTCAGCAATCTTTCTGACAAGATGGTGTTCAGCTGTTTTAGTTTCTCAATTTCTTCCTTTAGTCTGTCACTCTGAATTAATTCAGTTATCAAAATCTGATCATCAGAGTTAATTCCAAGTTTTCTTCCAGCCTCAAATTCCTTCAAATCCTTTTGCTGTTTTTCAAAATCTCTTTGTAATTCTGCATTTACAGATTTTATGGCATTAAGTTTTTTAGCAAATAGGTTCTTCTCTTGCTCAAGTTCCTCACATTTTCCTTCACTCTCAATAACAGATTTTCTGAGAGTCTCTTTTTCAGATTTTAACAATTCAACATGTTTCTTAAGTCCTTGATTATCAGACACACAGGCTTTAAGAGATTGCTTCAAATTTGAACATTTTTCACATGATAAATCAGAGCCATTTTGATCAACCTTTTTCTTTAATTTTTTATATTATTTTCTTAGCTGTTCATGAGATTCAAATAATTCGGCATAAGCATTTTCCCAATCATCTGAAGTATAGTTTTCAAAGGGATTTACCTCATTATCATCATCATCTTCATCTTGACTGCTGCCTTGATTATATCTGTCAGCCATCATGCAGCTGTCCTCATTTGCCCTGTGAATTTTCTTCAGCATATCCAAGATGTCTTTAGCGGACCTGCAATCATGAAAGTAAGACCATAAAGCTCTGTCAGTAGCTGCTTTCATCAGATTAAAGGCTTTCTGATTTTCTCCGTCCTTTGATCTGTGTCTGTCGGTCCATTTGGACACTTTCGTAGGTAAGGTGTGAGGACCTTGTGAAATTAATTTCCACAGATCAGGATTAACAGCATTAACATAAGCATGGAGAGCAGTGTGCCACTGATTAAAATCAGAACCACTAAAGACGGGTGGAAGAGCCATTGAAACAAATAGAAGGTAGATTCAATGCAACAGGAATAATGATGCACTAGAAACAAATTAGCACCTAAGAAGCAAGATCGAATCTGCAGGTCGCTGGACCTTGTATGCAAACCTGGCTCTGATACCAACTGTTAGGGTGCTAGGCCCGGATACAGAGGGGGGTGAATGTATCCTTCTATGAATAATGGCCAAATAAAAACTCAGATGCTAGGCAAAATCCGGAATTAAGCTAATTCGATTAAGCAAAATAACAAGCAGGTGGAGCGAGCCTATCCAAGCATCTAGCGGAAGCAAATCAAGCAATCAAACCACTGCTCAATAGATTTTTTAGGTGGTTCGGTCCTCCAGACCTACATCCACCCCTCACTCCCAACCGGAGTGAGGCTTCACTAGCAAATGCTAGAACCAAGTAGACTCAGTCTGCGAACAAGGTGCTGCCACACAGCTTGACCAGGGGAACAGCCTCTCCTCTTCCTCCCAACCGGAGGGACACCCAAGTGACTCCCAGCCACTTGGAAACCAGAGGTCGCAGACCTCTCTTCCTCCAGACCAGGAGGGACCCCTGGACTTGCAACCCACAAGCCCAGAACCGGAGACAAGTCTCCCTTCCTCCAAACCAGAGGGAACCCACAAGTAGCACCCAGCTACTTGCAACCGGAGATCAGATCTCCCTTCTCCTGACCCACCAGGAGGAACCCGACCTCAGTCCACAGGATCGGAAGTACAAAGATGGAAAGATAAAAAGGAAAATAAGAAAGGATGAAAAATCACAGCGCTAAAAGCTGGAAACGACATACAAGTAATGTAGCTCTCAAGGGAGCAGGTATGGCTTGGATTTGATCCAAATGCCAAAGGACAGATCTTCAAGCTTTTCCCATTTCTTCTCTACGAACTCCTTCTCTCTCTCTCTCTCTCTCTCTCTTTTGCTTCTTCACTCTTTTTCTTCTTCTTTCACAGGCTCTCTCTGTCTCTTCTCTTCTCTTCTCTTCTCTGCAACTCTTCTCTTCTGCTGGATCGAACCCTCAGCACTTCTGCACTTCTGCTATTGCTCTCAAGGCTTTGATCAATCTTCTTCAGACAACCGAGACTCCCCTTTATAGCAGCTCGAGCAGAGGCAGCACTGGGCGCGTGTGGCCTCCACATTTCCCACCCAGATATTTGGCCACGTGTCAGCATTTCAGCTCCTTGGATCACGTGCCAGACACCTGCATGATTAAAGGAGTGTTCAGTCGATGAACAAAATTAACACAGGCTGTGCATAGTTAAGCAATGTATAGACTTATAGAAATCAATATAGCAAGTGTGTACAGAGTGAGGGAGTGTATAGACTTAGAAGTCTTCATGCGTGCTATGTGTATATACTTGCTGAAGAATGCATTATCATAACCGGAGAGTGTGTAGACTTAGGCCTCCTGTTCAAGATAAAACCAATGTATAGACTTCATGCTGTACAGACTTGATGTTGATCAAAAGACCTTTGGGCATCAGCCCAAGGCGTCAACGCTTCCATCGTGCAGCGTTGCCTCAGCTCCTCAAGCGAGATGCTCACGCCCTGCAACTGGCCAATGCGTCAACGCATCCAGTGTCAGCATCGACGCAGTGAACAAGACAGATGATGAACAATGCATGAGCTAGCCTTACCAATGTGTAGACTTTACATTGCTCAGCCACTGTATAGACTTCACGAAGCCTAACCAGTGTATAGACTTCAATGCAGAAACCAAGGCTGTATAGACTTCAGACTTGAAGGTGTGACCTGTGAGCGATGTATATACTTGGCCCTTGAAGGATGTACAGACTAGAAGGAATGAAGCCCACGATGTATAGACTTGAAGATTGAAGGCGATGTACAGACTTTGATGTAAGACGCAGAATGAGACGCTGAAGTCTGTATAGAGTTTGATGACTGAAGCATGAACAGTACGCCAATGTATAGACTTGGCCAAAGCGTAGGGAAAGCCCCCAATGTGTAGACTTCCAATGTGAATGAAACGCTGTACAGACTTGCTCAAACAGTCCGATGTATGGACTTTGATAAGAGAATGGCTGTACAGACTTCACCACAGCTGCGATGTACAGACTTTGACAAAGCAGGGATGTACAGACTTTAAGTGAAAGTCCGATGTACAGACTTTAAATATGAAGACCAATGTATGGACTTCGAATATGAAGACCAATGTATAGACTTGACAGTGATCTCTGCAGCGAATGTATAGACTTCAACTCAAACATGCATAATGTATAGACTTTGTAAAACATGAATGCGATGTACACACTTGCTGAACCACTGTATAGACTTATAGAGATGACGCTGCAGACTTGAGAATGCTGTGTACACACTCACAGCGTTGACGCTGCAGACTTGAGAATGCTCACAGCGTTGACGCTGCATGAGACGTAGGCTGTACAGACTTAGCCTAAGACAATGCCTGAGACGGTGAAGGACCGATGTATAGACTTCACCAACACGAACAGGCTACACAATCCACTGTATAGACTTGCTGATATGAACTTCAGGAGGATATGACACGGCTGTACAGACTTCACTTTCCAAACGAATGAATAGACTTTGCCACAGTCTAATGTATAGACTTGAAGAAACTGAACTGAAGAGTCGACGCATCAGCTCAAGGAGTTGACGCACTACTTTGTGGACAGAGACAAATATGACTGAAGGGTCGACGCATCAGCACAATGAGTTGACGCACTACTGTGGAGACTGTGCAGACAGAGTGTAGACAGAATTAAATAGAGCATGTTATCTGACAGCCATATGAACTCCATTCACTTACATGATAAAACAACATTATGATCAGAGAATGACTGAATAATAGTATGATGACACACACAGCAAGATGACTCACAGTGAATAACTCACTTCAAAAGCCAATCATCAAAACCACCATTAAAACCATCATCAAAACCACAGGGGCACAACACAAACTTCTACAGAATGGGAACAACATCGGGTGGGAGTTCACCCTCGGATTTTTGCTCCACCTCACGGACCGTGATAGCAAACATAGGACTCCCCTTACTAGCCTTCCGCTCCATTTCTTGGGAGCTAATCAACATCAACCTCCTAGATGGGGACTCGCCTGTGCTAGATGTAACGGTCATGGCCCGAGCTAGGGATGGGGTACTGGGTCCAGGGACGGAAGGCACTGGAGTACTAGGACCAGTAGGACCCCTAACTGAAGGACTCTTGGGCTGTGAGGGGTGGAGGGTAATCTGGTGGCAACCATGGTCAAAGGTACAAGTGTTTGACCGGCCAAGGAGTGTGGCATCCTGATCAAACAACCACGGCCTACCCAAAATAATACTGCCCACCTCCATGGGGAGGACATCACACCAGATCTCGTCACAGTAGGCATGGAACTGTAGTGGGACCAGACACCACAGCCTGATCGGAATGGAGGTGGAATCCACCCATGATACTCAATAGGGGCAAGGATGGTCCACGGGAGTAAGACCAAGACGAGAAACAGTGCCCGTGGAGATTGCATTGATACAACTCCCACTATCGATGATCACCTTACAAACTTTCTCGCCCAGCCTACAGTATGTATGAAAGATAGTGGTCTGATGCCAGTCATCACTGGCCTGTGGCTGGGTGAGGATACACCTAACGACTCCCTAATGGGTATCGTCGGGATGCTGGGCATCTTGGCCATCACCTTCATTCTCAAAGAACTCGTCAGCTAATTCCTGTTACGCCTCATAGCTGACTAAAACAAGGTCGGAAGATGAGGCGTCCCCGACCTATTTGTCCCCAATGACTAGGGATTGATGCGTGGGACACTGGTTGGCAAAGTGGCCAAACCCATTGCAGCGAAAACACTGCTGCCTGATCGACTAGGCTCCCCGATCAAAGGTCCTTACCCTTATCCTCCCGATGGATAGGAGGTGTAGGCAACAGGGAATGGGCAAGAGGTGCAGGCACCGGTGGACGGGTAATGGGTGCAGGTTGTTGGGGTCGAGGAGGAAGATCCCTCGGTGGGAGAGGGTGAGGCCTTGGAGCAAATAGCTCTGGACGGGTGGGCTCCTGAGGTCGAGCCATGGGGGCCCTCTGATATGCACTTGAAGAGCCGTGGGGCTCGACACTACGAAGAGGGAAGGGGCCCAACCGTTGGGTAGGCTCGAACTCAGCCTCGAACTGCTCCAATTCGAGAGCAACCTGATACGCTTGTTCCAAAGTGGCCACATTGCGGTGAAAAAGTTCATATTGATAGTGTGGCCGTAGACCTCTTCGAAAGCGCGAGATGGTCATGGTGCTCTCTTCCGTAACTCCACACCGTAAATAATACTCATCGAACTCAGCGGTGTACTCAGTCACGGACCGGTTCCCTTGGGTGAGACTCTGCCATTTGTCTATGAGACGCTGGCGATATGTGGCAAGAAGGTACTTTTGCCTCAACTTGGTTTTCATATCATCCCAAGTACTGATCTGGGGTTGATGTCGCTGCATCAACAGGCTCTCCACATTAGTCCAATAGGTTTGTGCCTGCCCTTGCAACTTCATCTTTAAGCGAACCCTTCAGTGGTCCGTCATCTCAAACCACTCGAAATACCGGTCCATGTCAGCCTCCCAATCTAAATAGACCTTTGGGTCCAAGGACCCGTCAAAAGGGGGAGGGTCCGCACGCACGTTCCTAAGAACGCCGTCGTCGTCATCGTAATCGCGATTCCATCGTTGGGCTCGACAGTCACGACCATAACCCCCTTGTTCATTATCGGATGCATAGTCATCCACCTCGGGCACTCGCTGCCTCCTATCATCTACCCCTTGAGCCCTTGGAGCAGTAGGTTGCTGAACCGGCTCATGTTGGCCATTGGTCGGCGCCGGTGGCGCCGCCTCAATCGGGGCCCTCTCTAAGACAGCCACTCTCCCCACCAGACCCTAGATAGACTGGTCCGATTCTTCGGCCCGATCCTCTGAGGCTTTCATTCTCCCTTCTAGACGCGTACCTACGCCATCTACATGCATACTAAGCCCATCCATATGCGTATCGAATTGATCCATGAGAGATCGGAACATCTCGGCCGCCGAAGGCTCATCGGAACTATAGGCTCGGGGATCTGCCATAGGTGGTGGTGGTGAGTATTGGGTACCTCTATGGCTGGGCATGCAAAAGACACAGTTGTTGACACCCATTTTTTGCTGATAAGTTGAGTCATTTCTTTTACCACCATTTATTGATGCCTCGAGTTGTTCATTGCTCGTTGGGCCATTTTCAGGCATAACTTTGGGCCTATTTTATGGGTACCTCCCTCCCTGACTCGGTCTGCTTCAATTCAGGACTTAATGGGCCTTGATTTTTCTTAATTTATTATATTTTATCAATTTCAAGTGTCCAACCTTTGCTCGGTCCATCGCCTGGCCATTCAGTCAATGCGCGGTTGGTATTGAGCCGTTCCTCTATTTATCGGATATTTATGTGATTTTCTGAATTTTCGCCAACATGTTGTTGAACGGTCCTCATGTAGTCGTCCAAATTAATGGAACAGCATTCATATGGATGTCCAGTTCCCAGAGTCTCCAGGGCGTTAATTTTTTAGCTAATTATCTATTTATCTATTTTATTTGAATTTATCACTGACAGGCCCTGAACGGTTGAAGTTGGGCCGCCCCATGAATTGAGTGGTCTATCACAAGACCGTTCAATCCATAAGAGTCCAACGGCAAAAATAGTCGGTCAATTCGATGGATATTTTAGATTATTTTCCTATTTATCTAATTTTCACCGACAGCCTTGAACGGTCTAGCAATAGACCGTGCAATAGGCTGGGCGACCTATCGAGAGACCACTTAATGGCCCGATTTCTACAGTTTTAATGAATTTTCTCTTTCCCATCCGTGGCTAAACCCTTAACTTCTTCCACGCATTTCTCCGAGGTTTCTCAACCAAATGAGATACCGTTTGATCCTAGTGGGAGATAAATTAATTATTTATGAATTATCTTTTGATATCTCAACCTAATTTTCACTAAAAACCCTAATTTCGGGGCTAGGTTTATGGGATCTATAAATAGGACCCTTAGTCCAGGCTTTGAAAGGGGGGGGGGGGGGGGGCGAGATCTAAGGTCGACGGCGAAGCTCTGCCGAACTTTCGAGCGACCTACAGTCAGGGAGGGAGGCCTTCTAAGTCCACTCAGGCCTCCGGTTCAGGGAGTATTCGTTGTTTTTGAGTCTTTGTTTTAATAGTCCCACCATCCTTTTCTTCATTGCATACATCGTTTTCTTTGCTCTTTTCCCACGTTTTTCACTCTTGCACATCATACACACACCCTCCTATTATTTTTCACGCCCCTAGGGGTTTAAATACTCCCAGGTATCCCCCATTCTTATTTATTATGTTTATTTTCATTTGTTCTTATAGTTACTACACTTCACAGTTCTGATCTTGGGTTTTCTTTTGTGTTTTCCATTGTGTTTTGCAGGTCAGCATCGTACTAGCACGAGGCCCATCCCCTCTGGTCGGCTGGAAGGGGTAGAGGATCAGGTCCTACAACTTCGGAGTCTGGCGCTTTGAACGGTCTTCTTCCATCCGTTTTTAGATCGGAGCGGTCCTTCAAGAACCGTTCAAAACCTACGCGTGGCCCTTTTCAAACCGTCATGTCGCCAGATTGGTCTTCATCCCGCATCCGTTTCAGCGCTGTGAACGGTCTATCGAGCGACCGCTAATCCACTGAACGGTTCCACTAGGACCATGTACTGCTATCAACGCTGAACATCAAGCGAGTGCTTTGTCCCCTTTTCCAAGGTATGTCGTACTCCTCAGTACTTCGTGCCTTGGTGGAGATCACGATCACAGACACACCCCTCCACTCTTTCTTTACTTTCTTTCCTTTATTTGGCTTGGCATTACATTTTTTTTTTTGAAAAAGGGAAGGTAAGAAAGGAGAAAAGGAGGGGAAAACTTGTCAACATCCCATTTTTTGACGATCACGGTGGGACACCTAGTGCCCATCGTGCTATTGTTTTGCTGATCTGCATTTTGTGCTTGGTTAGGGTTTTGCTTGAGCTGTTTCATGTTGCTATTTCATCCACCTCGATTTCTGTCCCCGGAAGTGTACGCGGTTCCTTCGTAACCGCTCAGTCATATCCACGGTCAGACGATAGACCGTCCCGTTCCAGGCTCAGTGGTCTCTCCACGACCGTTCATTCATTCCCACGGTCTGTCAGAAGGTCGTTCACTCCTGCTGGCTCAGGTATGTTACTCTCTTTCATGCGTCTACAAGTTTACTGATTCGGAACGGTCTATTTAGGAGCGTTCTGCAGATTGCACGGTCTGTCGCTAGACCGCCCAGTGTCCTCAGGTACGCGTCTATTTGAGTTCATCTCAGTTCTGTGTCTTCTGTTATTATTACTACTCCCTGCTGTTGCACGGTCCTGCCAGGACCGCTTACCTCCCTAGGCGGTCTCCCATTAGACCGCGTTTCATTGCTACAGTGCACCCGTGAGTGCCATTTGGATCATCACTTTACATCATTTCATATTTGTTTGGGTGCTATTCTGATCTCCCTTGGTTATCACATGATTTTGCATGATCATTGCCATTGCTTATTATATTTGATTGGTCATTGTTTGTTAGATTTAGGATAGATTTTGCATGCACTCCGGTGCGCATAGGATTCATTCATACTTTTCCATACTAGTTGCATTCCTACCTCGGTAGGGGATCCTCTCGTCTCCATATTCCTTGGAGTCGACTAGGCGACCTTACCCGGGACCTCCGTAAGCCCCCGCGAGCCGTGGATTCCCACACGGACGTCGGGCGGGTTGTACCTTGCCACATCGGTCTAGGGTTGCATACGTGAGAGAGAGATTCCCCTTAGAGTCAACCCAGTTGTCCATTCCACCCCTTGTTAAGTACCTTTGTTGTGGAGAAAATTGCCATTTTAATTAATCCACTAAGGTTCCAAAGGGAGAATTTCTAAACATTTGCCGCGCATCATTTAACTTGGTTGGTCAATTGATTGCCTCTTCTCTCCTCTCTTGTGGTGTGCATTTGGTTGATTGGTTGTTTAGAAGTTTGTTAGGTTTGTTCTTTTGTGTTAGTTTCCGTTGCATGTGGAGTTGCTTCACACCCTCAGGATCCTCTCCTAGGGGCAACTCTCATTTCTATTCCTACTTCAATCCGTTGTACGATTCATCACCCACTATGTCGTCCTACAACTTCTCACGTTCCCATGAGGATTCTCTCCCTCAGGGGCTTCGGGAGGACCCGCCTAGGGTCGCCCGCGTGCAGGGAGGAGAAGGGACCGCCCCTCCCCTTCCAACCATTGTTGTTGAGGGTACTCAGCCCTCCCTTTCTGATTCCTCTTCCCAAAATTCGGCCAATCAAATTCTTAACATGATGGCCCAGCTTGATCCGACTCAGCTTCACCTTATTCGGCAAGCTCTGCAGGGGGCGGATGCCCCATCTTCAGTTCCTTCTTATGGCGCATCTACTACCGCCACTACATCTCCTATTATTGGGTCAGGGGCCGTTTCCGTTGCGCCCATCGATCTCACTCCAGTTCACCCTCGGACCCTCTGATTCTCTAGCATGGAGATGGGCCAGGCCTCCACCTCGGCCCAACAGCCTCTTGACAAGGGGAAGACCCAGATCCCCTCTAGTTCTTATGTTGATCCTTACACCACTGTCTCTCCAGCGTCGCAGGCCCTTGTGGCCCCGGCTGATTTCATTCGTCTACAACTAGGGGCCGCCCAGTTGGCTCACGCGGATATGGGCCCTTCCTTGGCCCATTATCCATCTTATGGGATTCCCCCTCAGTCAGTTTATCCTTCAGCTCCATACTCTGGTTCTATTTTTCCTGCTATGTCTCCTCCTTCCCGGGAACGGGAACTTCTCGACAAATGGGCTGCCATGCAGTAGCAGATTGACCTCCTCCACAAGCGGGTCGGCCTGCAGTCTCTTGCTGATGTCCCTATTCCTAACTTTCGCGACATTCGCTTCTCACATCAGTCAAAGCTCCCTACATATCGAAAGTACGACGGGAATGGCAACCTGTTCATTCACATCAGGGAGCTTTTGTATGAATCGGCGCAATTTCAGCATGATGACCGCCTTATGGCATATCTCTTTCATCGGTCATTGGATGGAGTGGCGTTAGAGTGGTTTTATACATTACCTTTGGAGGAGGCAAAAAGCTTCAAAGTGGTCAAAGAGAAGTTCATAACAAGATTCCAAGATCGGGTGGGCCCGGAGTATTCCTTCATCGATTTAGTAGCAGAGAAGATGAAGCCAGATGAGGACTTTGCTACTTATGCAGATAGATGGAAGCAGATGGCCTCACGTGTGCCCGGGCAGATCTCGGAAGAAGAAAAGGTTAAATTGTTGATTTCAAATGCTACACCGACATTCCGGAACATTCTAGCAATGAACGATATATCAAATATGCACCAGTTGTACAGTCAAGCCCGGTTTATCCAGACCCAATTAAAGACTCCCCCATTCATTCCCTATTTGAGGCCCAGAAATCCAAAACCACAAGAAAGTCCCAGGTCCCAGTTACTGAGGGAGTTCAAACCAACGAGCAGGTGCAGGCTATTCAGTTCCCTAACCAGTCCACTCCACCCCGTTTCCAGCAACCTCCACGCAACCCCTAGTTCCCCGCTCCACAAGCTCCCCGACCTTCTTTTCCAGCTCCTCAACACCCACAACAACCACCACCACCACCACAACAGCCTCAGCAGCCACCCCAGTACCACAACGTCCCTCCTCCTGCTGGTTATGGGCCTGCTCGACCGGGTCTGAAAAGATCCCATTATCCTCTACTTCCAGAAACTTTAACGGACATTTTCTCAGCCTTGATGTACACTGGTGATATACAGCTCCCGCCAGAACGTCAGAACTGGAACCCGACCGCCGATCAATCAAGATATTGCATATATCATCGGCAGCCCGGGCACACAATAGATAGTTGTTTTCAATTTCATGATTTAGTGTATGATTTGCATGAGGGACAGAGGATTGACTGGGCCCAAATGCACAAACGGATAGAAGATATTAAAGAGAAGAGAAGATAGGCAAGGCCGTAGCAGGCGGTGCCACAGCAGCAACAGTTTCAGTAACCCCAACCTCCACCTCAACAGCAGCAGCAACCACCTGAACTCGGGATTCACCAAAATCCCATGTCAGACCACCAGCCCGCTCCGCAACAACAGCCACCGGCACCGGCTCAAGTAAATGTTGTTCACCACCCAGCCCCTAATGCTGCGTGGTCTTTTGACGATGAGACCCCCGCTCATCTTTTGGCCATCCACCACGCATACGCCAACTCCCTCGCGCCTTCTGTTCCTTCCATCCTCCGGCCCACCACCTTGACTGCTCCACCCTCCATTCCCTCCAGGTTACCTATCGCACCCGCCACATTCCCCATCATCCCGCCAGTCCTTCCACCATCACCCGCCATACTCTCCATCGTTATCCCTCCACTCAACCCTTCACTCATCACCACTCTGCCAGGGCCCGTCAGACTAGCCTCCGCCATCATCACCCCTACTCCTATCCCCTCCACTCACCCCACTGGGCCAATTGGGAGTCCATCTGAGGCCATGCCGACACGACACTATGCCCTCTGGAGTGGGCGTTTATTTCATAGAAGTTACCCCTCCACTAGTGAAGCTGCACCCAACCCTCAAATTCCTTTCTCAACAGTTGAAGCAGAAGAAGCTAACCTCGTGCCTGGCACGAAGTATGATCTGTTACAGCACTTGGACCGAATGCCGGCCAAGATTTCAGTCCTTGAGTTGATCAAGAGGTCCACGCTACACCAAGATGCCTTGGGGGCGTTCCTGCAAAAAAGTTATGATTAGCGAGGACGTAGCGGTAGATAGTTTGCCGTCGATGTTGGCCACTATCACAAGGGGGCCATCTATTTCTTTTGCTGAGTCAGAGTTAGCACCCCCAGAGGCACGTCAGATGCCACTGTGCATTACAATCTCTTTGAATAAAGTGGCCATTGATGCAGCTCTAGTGGACACGGGGGCTTCTATTAATGTGTGTCCCTTGAGCACATTGCGTGCCTGTAACATTTCTGAAGACATGCTGCGCCCGACACCGACAACCATTGCAGCATACGATAACTCCAGGAGAGCTTGTCACGGGGTTGTGACAGTTCAGGCCGAGCTAGGGCCTTTGAAGATGGACATGGAATTTTATGTGTTGGACATAGACCCAATGTTTATGGCTATTCTGGGTCGTCCATGGATTGATAGCTTGAATGCAGTACCCTCGACTGCCCACCAATGCCTCAAGTTCCCATTTTTGGGGCGGGTAGTCAAGGTGAAAAGTGTTTCCACCGTCCAGACTGTTGATGCAATAGCTGATAAGATTCTGCCTACATTATGGCCGAGCAACAAGCCGATTTTATCAGTAATGGACTTGAACTTTCCATGGGCATATGCGTCACGCAAGCCCACCACTGCACTAGTTAACGTTAAAATCAAGTCCAATATTAGAGATTCAAAAGGGTGGCATATGATTTTGAAACTGGGCTATCATCCGGGGCATGGGCCTCGGCGCACAGTTGCAGGGGCGGACTAATCCCATCCCCAGGGGCAGAAAGATGAGCCGAACAGGCCTTGGCTACCGAGAATCTGCACTGTCAATACTAGGAGACTTTGGGCCACTAACATGGGATTACCATCAACATTTCGTGAAAGGCCCGTTACAACCTGGCACCCTGAAGAGGCCGCCGCCCTGCTCTGATGAGAAGACCAATGCCTCTTTTGTTGTTGTTAACCCACCGCCGCCGCTGGAGGGGTTGGTGGGCGATATGGATGATTTTTGTAGCTGCTTTGAGAAGATGTTTCGTGAAGAAGAAGCTTGCCCGAAGAAGATGGAGATGCAGCTGGTGAAGCATTCTCCGGTGAAGCCAGTTTACCAGAGGCCGCAGGAAGTGGGGAGCTCTATCACTACCTTTTTCTTGTCCCCTTCCCGCCTTGCCTCCTTGTTTCAACGTTTGGGGTTTATTCCCCGTTCTCCGCCAATCATGGTCGACCCGTACTTTACAGAGAGGCCACTTGAAATCTTGTTTGTTCCCTGTGCTTGTGGGAAGTACCCACTGATTGATTTGTCCACCCTATGGACCCCCACCACCAATCTCCACGAAATGTGGTTTTCTTCGTCTGACCCATTCTTCGATGTTCTTTTCCCGTCTCTATTTCCTATGCAACTCCCTCCTCCTCCTTCGTCCTCTAACCTCTCTTGTTGTGTAATTTCCTCCGACCTTCAAAAAAACACCAATTTTAAAATGGAGGTCTCAATGGAGGATTACGCTATGTTTAGTCCATCTTCCTCCCAGGGGCACGAGGCCCCTACTTCTTTCCCTGTAGATTTCTTATCTCCTAGGTTAGATGTACAATGTGCAGAGTCCCCTAGGTTGGTAGAGTCAGTTGGGGTAGAGTCTAGTTCTAGTGTTGTCAGCCCATCCACGTCAGCGGCGCACCCTGTGATGCGTCATTCTAGAGCTGTGCCAGATAGGTTCCTTCAAGATTTAGTCCAAAGATGTCATGCCCTCCTCAAATGTCCTGAGTTTGTAGCGATCGCAATAGTCTTAGAGGATGATGAGGAAGTAGAAGGGGTGTGGAGCAATGACAGATTGGGGGTTTATGAAATCGTAGATGAGAAGGACCCAGCTGATGATGAGGAAAGCAACGTGGATGATGATGCCGATCTGTACGAGCAGGGTTTAAAGAGGTTTGATGAACCGTTGTCGAGAGTGGATGAACCCACAAAAGAGATCAATCTTGGAACTGAAGAGGATCCCAGGCCCATACTCATTTCCGCTAATCTCCCTTCTTAGGTTGAAGAGGAGCTAATCAAGGTTTTGAGGCGGCATAGCGATTCTTTTGCCTGGTCCTATGAGGACATGCCGGGTCTTGACCCCACTCTGGTTGAACATAGACTTATCCTTAAACCAGGGGCAACACCCGTCAAACAAAGATCAAGAAGATTCCACCGTCAAATGGCCTTAAGGATAAAGGAAGAAGTTGATAAATTGCATAAGGCCAAGTTTATTAGAGTTGTTCTGTATCCACAATGGGTGGTGAATATAGTCCCGGTGATGAAAAAGGATGGAAAGATCCGGATTTGCATTGATTTCAGGGACTTAAATAAGGCATGCACGGCTGGGTATGAAGCCCTCTTATTTATGGATGGGTATTCTGGTTATAATCAAATCCGTCTTGCTCCCGAGGACCAAGAGAAGACCTCATTCACCACGCCCTGGGGCACATACTACTATGTTGTCTTGCCATTTAGATTGAAGAATGTAGGTTCCACGTATCAACGGGCAATGATGGCCATCTTCCACGACATGATGCATGTGTATATGGAGGCCTACGTGGATGATATCCTGGTGAAATCGAGGTCCAAAGATGAACACCCCGTCATTTTAGCCAAAGTGTTGCAAAGGGCTAGGGAGTACATGCTGAAAATGAATCCGAAGAAATGTGTGTTTAGAGTTGCATCAGGGAAGTTGCTAGGGTTCATAGTTAGCAAACGAAGGATTTAGGTCGATCTGAATAAAGCAAAGGCCGTTATGGAAATGCCACCGCCTAAGAATATCACTTAACTTAGAGGATTGATTGGGCATTTGCAGTTTATTCGAAGATTTATATCTCAGCATTGGCAGAGATGCCGCCCATTCTATGAATTGTTGAAGGAGGGAGCTAAATTTGAATCGAACGAACAATGTTAGAAGGCCTACAAAGATCTTAAGGTTTATTTATCTAATCCCCCGGTTCTGCAACCACCCATCCCTGGGAAACCCCTGATATTATAAATTTCTATTATTGAGGACTCCCTAGGAGCTGTCCTGGCACAAGTGGACGACGAAGGAAGAGAAAGGGTACCATACTATCTTTCCAGATTATTTAATCCTGCTGAATCTAAGTATACTGCCATGGAGAAGACCTGCGTAACATTGGTATGGGTTGCTCAGAAACTCAAGCACTATTTCTTGGCCCATGAAGTTAAGCTGATCTCTAGAATGGACCCAATCCGTTATCTTTTAGAAAAACATGTCCTTTCTAGCAGATTAGCTCGCTGGCAGAGCTTTCTCTCTCAATTTGATATCACCTTCGTCGTTCAGAAAGTGATCAAGGGATATGCGATTGCTGAACATCTTGCTCATTCTCCTATCCCTTACACCGATTCAATCCAGGATGAATTTCCTGATGAACACTTGGTTGTACTTACTCATCTTCCCTTTTGGTCTCTTCATTTCGACGATGCTCTCAATTCTCAGGGCCGTGGAATCGGCGCCGTTCTCCTCACTCCAGAAGGAGTAACCATCCCCATCGCTTACCAGCTCTCTTTTCCTGCCACTAGTAACATAGCCGAGTATGAGGCTCTCCTTGCAGATTGAAGCACGCCTCCCTCATGGGCGCGTGGCACCTTAACATCATAGGAGATTCTCAATTGGTGCTGCGTCAAGTTCTTTCAACTTACCGCACCCGTGACCCCAAGTTTAAACCCTATCAAGATTTGGTCACGCTCTTGGCTAGGCAATTCTGTAAGCTCATCTATATTCACACTCCTCGTTCTCAGAACATTCTTACTGACGCACTCGTGTCTCTTGCTTCTTCCCTTTCATTCCCTCTCAGTCGCGCCACTGAGACCATTGTGGTCCAACGGTTAGATGCTCCTTCCCTTTAGGATCCCTGGTTTGACCGCCTTAGGAAATCTGTGGAGAGGAAAGCTGAGAAGGAAGAGTTGAAAGAAGTATCATTGACTGAGCTTGAGGAGATTATAGAAGAAGAGGTACCACGAAATAGAGCAATATTATAAGGATGGATCCTTCCTAGAGACGGCCAATGCCGAGCAGCACAAGGCCATTAGAAGAGTCACCTCCAGATACATGATTGTCGCAGGAGAATTGTATAGGCGAGCTCTCAATGGAGTTCTTATGAGGTGTTTGGATGACGATGAGGCTTGGAAGGTCGTTGAAGCAGCACACGTGAGTGTGTGTGGAGGGCACATTAATGGGCAAGCTTTGGCGAAGAAGATTCTTAGGCAGGGCTATTACTAGCCAACCCTAGAAGTGGACTGCTCCACCTATGTCCGTAAGTGTCTTCAATGCCAACTTCATGTCGACAAGATCCATGCTCCCACTTTCTCTCTCCATCCCCTTTTTGCTCCTTGGCCATTCTCCATGTGGGCTTTTGATATTGTAGGCCCACTAGGTGATCCTAATGCTCAGGTTAAACAGAAGCCATTTATCCTCACTGCTACTGAGTACTTCACCAAGTGGGCGGAAGCTGAAGCTTATGCAGAAATCAAAGCCACCACAGTCTGCCACTTCATCCTCAAGAATATCATTTCGCGGTTCAGAGTGTCAAGTGATATCGTCACCGACAACGGGCCTCAATTTGTGTCTCAAAAACTCTAGGACCTCTGTTAGAAATTCAATATCTCATTGCATCATTCATCACCATACTACCCTCAAGGCAACGGCCAAGCCGAGGCCACGAACAAAACCCTTCTTAAAATCATTAAGAAAACATGTGAGTCATACAAATTTGGTGATTGGGCCGACAAATTGATAGAGGCTCTATGGGCTTATCGCACATCCGTCCGTACTCCCACGGGGCAGACTCCTTTTGCTCTCACCTATGGGATAGAGGCGGTACTCCCATACGAGATATTGATCACTTCCCTAAGAGTGCAGTTAGACAAAGAACTTAATCTCGATGAGCATCGAGAGGCGTTATTAGTCCAATTGGAACTCCTAGATGAGAAGAGGCTTAACGCGGCCAATCACGTCTTGGTTTATCAAAAATGTGTCTCGCGGCATTTTCAAAAGAAGATTATCGAAAGAAAATTTCAAGTGTGTACCATGGTTTTGAAGCGTAAATTTAGCAGATCAATAGGTCCTAGGTCTAAGCTACAACCTAATTGGGAAGGGTCGTTTGTAATAAAAGAAATCTATCTTGGGAACGCGTACCGTCTTGTTAACGCGGAGGGTGAAGAATTGCCAAATCCATGAAATGGGTTGTATTTAAAACATTTTTATCCATAGAGTCAAGCCAGCAACGGCCCGGTGGTGAGGTGTTCCTTTACTTGATCATGAAGGGAGGTCCCTGGTTCAATATTCACACACTACACGACCCCCCTGGTCCGATTTTCCTTTTTACGCAACAACATTTCTCCCTTGGCCATGCCTAGGGGCAAGTGAAAATCCTTATTTTTTCCCTCCTCTTCGGCTGAATATAAGGGCAAGTGGTGAATAAGGGGGTGAGAACTGATCTAGACACCCCAATAAAAAAGAAAGGTATGAAATAGAGGCAGTCCATTATGACCTGATTCCGCATTCATAAAAGCAAAAGAAATGAAAGAAATAAAAGGAAAAGGGGGCAAAATCAAAGGCAAAGCTAAAAGCTCATTCAAAAGCTCAAAGCTCAAAAGTCTGAATGCTCCCAAAAGAACGAAACTAGGCATGGCAAGAGTGGCAGTACAGTTTCCCCGCAGGACGTTATGAGCCCGGTCGTATGTGTTCCTAGAGCGGATGTAGGTTCAATGACGGACACAAAGCCCCAGTGCAACAGACCAAATTCTTTGAAAAGGGGTTGTCGTGAGAAGAAGTCAAGCCCTAAAAATCACTATACCTATTGCCGACTTTTCTATCAGTTTCTCCTTTATTTTCCAAGGACAGGATCATACCCCGGGTATGGCCGCTGCAGAGGCGCCGTTAAATAGAATTGGACCCCGGCCATGGGCGGTCACCCATAATGCACGTTGAACCCAGGAAACCCCTAATGAGATAGGAGGTCCCCCGTCGTTGGGTTTAAGCTGGCTTCAAAATTCTAAAAAAATCAAATACTTCAAAATCCCAAAAAAATCAAATACTTCAAAATCCCAAAAAAAATCAAATACTTCAAAATCCCAAAAATCAAATACTTCAAAATTCCAAAAAAAAAATCAAATATTTCAAAATCCAAAAAAATCAAATATTTCAAAAAGCTAAATAAAAGAAAATTCAAATATTTTAAAATCCCAAAAAAAATCAAAAAATCAAAACTTCAAAATCAAAAAAAATCCAAAAAAATCAAATATTTTCAAAATCACAAAAAGATTTTTATCATCATGATTTGCATTCATGACATGCAATGCATTCATTTCCCTTTGTTATTTGCCTATTTAATAAGGCTTACCCTCTTGACCGAGAATCAAGAACTGGTCATTTCCTAACTTGCTACAGGTAAGGGGTTAAGCCTAAAACAGATTTAATTTGTTTCTTAGTTTGAGTGTGTGCACGGGCAGGTTGAAGAGAAGACTCAGCATTTCTATCCCTGAACGGTCCTCTGGAAACCATTTTATTCCTTCCAACAGCCAAAATCTGACTGTTCCATCATTGAACGGCCTCGTTTAGACCGTTCCAATCTCTAGCACCTTCAAGAAGCAACGGTCCTTACTAGACCGTTCACAAACCACAACGGTACACTTTGGACCGCTCTGTTAGGTCCACGGTCCTGCGATGGACCGTTCAACTTTCCAAAGGTCCCTATCCTTAACTCTGTCGTTGATCTGGTACACGGCCCAGGATTGGCCGTTCAACTAAATGGAACGGTTAGATTCTAACCGTTTGTTCAACGAAGCGGTCTCTTAATGGCCATATTCATCCTGAAATCCTACCTCAAGCTCATTCAATCACATGCAAGAAAAGGCCAAAACTCAAGCTTTATTCATTCAAACCAATTCATTCATTCATATCTCAAAGTTCTAACATGAGTGAACATCATGAAAGAAGAAAGCAATCACTCAATCCTCCGCTGGGCATCCCCGCGGGGACGTATATCTCTCATCTCTCTAACAAAAGCCTGATAGGTCTCTGAAGCCTTGTGGACGTCGACAAATGTCGATGATGATCATACGGCATGCACGTCTCGACACTCGAGAGCAAGCCGAAGACGAAAATGCCAAATAAACCTCATGCCTCGCCCGATCAGGATGAGGACTCGCTTGGTGGTCCGCTAGCCGATGAGGGAGCCCCTCGGGCGGAAGATACGGCCACAACTCTATAGCCGGCTGTGCCAAGAGCCGAATCGAAGAAGAGTCGGGAACTCCGACACAGCCCGACGTGCACCGAAAGTCATGCAGAGTCTGGGACCGAGCCCCAAAGGCTGCGAACGGAACATTGTAGGGGTCATACATAGCAACCGGAACCTTCCGGGAATGTCAACATTCACGTAAAATGGCCGCGACTTCGAGAAGAATCCGTTTAGTGCTTAAAACGGCACGAGGGGGCTTTAAAACGACGCGCCTTAAAACGGCGCGCCCCCCTCTTAAAACGGCGCGCCCCTCTTCTTTTGTTTGGCTACACGGCGCGCCCCTTTCTTTTGTTTAGCTACACGGTGCGCTCGAGGCCTCCCCCTTCATCTTTGCTTAAAACGGTGCCCCTTTGAATATGGCATCGTTTTAACCCCTGAACTTATTCTCTGAAGCGCTTCCGGCGTGCAGTGAAGCCATCCCGTCATCAATACGGTCCCCTGTTTCCTGCGAACAGCACGTCGACGAACTGCTTAAAATGGTTAAATGTCTGCTTTGATCCGTTGGGCAACCGAGCATATGCCGTGAATGGAAGCTCTCGAGCCCCATTCCACCGAACGCTCACTTCGTCCGTCGGCCGCCCATGCTCCTGCAAATGATGAAAGCGGCGTGTCTCGCGGTGGATATGCCAGCAGAGGAGGAGGCCATGCCTCTGCCCCCCCTCCCGGTCACACTGTGGCCTCGGCGGAGGTGACGTCCACGACAACGGCACTCGACACGGCGACACGGCAGAGGCGTTGCAGGCGAAGCAAGATGGAAAGAAGAAGAAATAAGGAAGAAAATAAAGGGAGCCGCTCCCTTCGACAGGGCCACTGGCCCCTATAAAAAGCCCACCACGGGGAACTTTGATCGGTTGGAGAAGAGGGACAATTCTTGGAAGCCTGGAAAGCGGAAGCTTTCTTCTGAGAGAAATCCCTTGAAGCCCGAAGCCAGTGTTCCTGTGAGAGTGAAGTGAAGAGAGAGCAAAAAGAAAGGGAGAGAGCAGAGAGTGAGGTGAGGGAGACACAGTTCTCCCCTCCCATTTGTTTCTTTTTCTTTCCTCCGATGTATTCTTCCCTTTGCTTCCTTTCTTTAGATGCATGAAGAGCCCATGTATTTGCACCCCCTCGCGGTGAAATGAAAATGATCCTTCGGGAGATCCTTTTTTTTGATGTGTTTCATCTTCTTCTCCCCCTTCGGAATACGTTCAGGCTGTAGCCCCCTTTCTACTTGGCCTCCAGTGTTTCTGATCTCCCTCCCCACTCGTTCCCCTTTGAGGGATCATTGCCCGTGAGTCGTGGTCGCTCTTGAAGGCTAGCCCTCGAGCGCTCCACACTCACACATGGGTTCGGACCGCCGTAAGGCCACTCCGATTTTTGAGGGTCACCCCGGAGCAATCCGTTTGGTGGCCTTCGCTTCTCTCCGACAAGCCCCGATCTAGGGGAGGTGCTGCCCGATTTTCGTCAGGGTCAAGAACATACAAGAACACCAAGAACAATGAATAAACGTATCATAGAACTTGCCCACGGGTGAAAGAAAAGAAACGCACAGTAAACTCTGTGAACTGAACCCCCTGAACAAAACACTTGAATCATCACGCTAATCCGCCTAAATAAACGATTAAAACACTTAAATCTTCTTTCCGTAAACATAATCCATCCATAAGATGAACAACTAATCAATAAACCGACTTACAGTTTAAAGAAACAAGAAACAGAGCATAAAAGGGTTGAAACAAAACCTCTTTGAAGCTGTCCCAGCGTGGCCTAATCCGGCGCGGTCACTACTCACCGCGCCGATTTAACCCCATTCTCGTAACCCCCATTTCCTTTGAACGCTAAAACGGCGCGCCCCCCCCCTCATTGGGCCCATTCCGGCGCGCCCCTTGGCCTTCCTTAAACCGGCGCGCCCTTCTGCCCCCTTCTAGTATCCTTAAACCGGCGCGCCCTTCCCCTTGTAGCATCCTTAACCGGCGCGCCCCCCCATCATTGGGCCTATTCCGGCGCCCTACCTCCACCTCCTTCCTTGAGTCCCAAAAACGGCGCGCCCTCTCCATCTCTTCCTGTGAGCACCTAAAAACGGCGCCCCCCCCTCTCCATCTCCATGTTCACCTTAAAACGGCGCCCCCACTTCCTCCTTTGGACTCTAAAACGGCGCCCTCCTCTTGATACTAATCCGGCGCGCCCCGTCCCCGTTGCTTCCTTAAACCGGCATGCCTGAAAGGGAGAAAATGCTTAATCAAATGAGAGAAAAGAATTAAAACTAATGAATAAAACTAATCAAAAGTTTCCCCTCCACCATAATCCAAATTTTGTTCTGGGGGCGCTGCCCCCGGAAACCCCCGCAAGGGGCGCTGCCCCCTTGACCCCCGCGACCTGACCGGGCAGGTCGAACCCCGCGACCTGACCGCGCAGGTCGATCCGCGTGCGAGGGCGCACGTTGTCGAGTTCGGGCTTTACACTTAACAACCCGCTCCCCCGGACTGTGTAATGATGCCCCGTGGTATCGGACATGGACCTCGGGATCCCCGACATGGTCATGATCCGTGCACCTCTTCGGCCGATAGTTCATCAGCTTGACCCACTTCTTCCGGGATCCGATCCCGCACCCACATGAAACGTGCCGTACCTACGTCAGATATCCGAATGTCTTTGTTGTCACCTTCGATGCTTCGAATATGGACTCTCGACCGAATACTGGATGGTCCGTCAGTGACTGATATATATATATACCGGGATCTAATCCTGCACTTGCATTAAATTTGCCGCACTCGCAGCAAGTATTCGTATGGTTTTGAACGTCGTTTTGCATACCGATGCGGAGGGTTTAAACCATGTCAACCCAACTCGCATGCTTTAATGAAAAATTGATGTTTAGGCCATGAGGCCCCTTTTCTTGGCGATTAATCAGAGGTCTTCCCCTCTCCGAGGGGATGTAATTAACGTCGCGGCCTTTATGGCGCGGCGGGTCTCCAGTCCCGACCCGATATCCACAATCATCTGATTAGTCAGATGGAGCGCACCCCGGGCTTCGGACCACTCCAGTCTTGAAGCCCGAACACATTGTCACCTAGGTGACTGGCACGCCCTCGCACTAGATAAACCGATAAACTGATAAAAAGAACATCCCGATATTTTCACACATCGAAATCCAGTGTGTCCCACAAGTTGGCACGCCCGGTGGGACAGATGATCTCGAATCAATATAACCACCGACATCCCGATATTTTCACACATCGAAATCCAGTGCGTCCCACAAGTTGGCACGCCCGGTGGGACTGGACTACCTCTCATCTTTTCGCCGAGATTAGGGGCCCAATGGCCTTTTCCGAAGTCTTAACTTCCGCATTTTTGAAATTGCAGGAGGGATTCATTTCTGAAGAACCAATGGCTATCACTTTCGGTCCATTGGTTGTGGCGAGCCATACAGAGCATGGCTACTTGGCAGTGCCGATCCAGTTCGGTGACTTTCCCCCGGTCATTGGCTTCCCCAACTTCCTCGGGGTTATGTTCGTGGACCTCTTGGATGTCAAGGAGGTCGAGCCTGTCGCCCCTGTCGAGGCGACACCCGAAGCTGTGAAGATGGTGGGCTACCACGTCCACCACATTGAAGCGAAGAAGAAGCGCACCTCGACTGCCAGGAGGGCGGCAAGGAGAACCACTAGCATGCCGCAAGGCCGGCTTTCCCTCTCGGGCAAATCCGTAATGATCGGAGGAGTCCAAGTGTACCTGAATGGCCGTCAGGCCACGATCTCACCAGATAGGGTAATCCCGATGGTGCCGGTGCACAACCAATTCCAAGCACTGGCCCGAGAGCGAGGGGACCACATCAGGTCCATGCCAAAGCAAGAGCCGGCCCAGAAGCTGACTAAATTCAAGCAAGCATGGGCCCCCATCAGGCGGGCCCCAGCCTCAACCCAACTGGAGCCCGTCAGGACTGACCGGCTCAAGAAAAAGATGAAGGAAGATAAAGAAGAGAAGATTGAGGCGTCGGCTCAAGCGTCTCGAAGACCTGCCTTCCGTGCTCACGGTCGGCAGGCGAACATCTATTTGAAGGAAGGAAGATACAGCATGATGCACGAGCGGAGGCGTCTCGCCTATAGACCGCCAGTGCAAGCATCACCACCAACTGTCTGCCCCAGCCAGGGAGAGGATGACATCACTCAAGCCGTGAGGGGATATCTCCGCGGCCTTGGAAACACCCTCTTGGGAACTCAGCGGCTCCTAGAAGCCGTGAATGATGATGAAAGAAACCGGAAGCAACAAGTTAACCCGGAAGATATCGAAGATGCGGAGTCAGGGTGCTATGGGCCGCCCCTCTGTAAAGAAGCTTCACCAAGAGTCTCGGTGTTTGATAGGCTAACCTTTCCTAGACAGACAACCAGGGAGGTGGTCCGAAGAAACAAAAGGATGCGGGTTTATACCTGCAATATGGCCGGGGTGGCCAACCAATATGGAGCCCTACCTGAAGACCAAGAAGAGATGGCCAGGCTGGCTGGCAGGTCGGGTCCCCTCACCAGAAGAGGAGCAGCTGCAGCTGAGATAATACAAGCCCTCGCCGGTGAAACAAGTTCAGATGCGGTCGCCATGGCAGCGAACGTGATTACCGCTGGGGATGAAGGAGAAAGGGTAGCACCTTCTCTAGATACTCTGACAGAAGGGGGAGGCCAAGCTCCTGGCCCATCCACCCCCGACCCGGCGATGCTAATGCTGCTTCAAGCCTATCGACAGGAGATCGAAGCTCTGAAGCGACAGGTGGGCGAACTGACCATGCATGCTTCCACATCGAAGCAGGTCGAACCGCCTCCAGAAACATCTAGGCAAGGCGCTGGAGAATTTGAGGGTTCACCCCAGGTGACGGCCTCTCAGCCAATCCCCAACTATGCTGGGGGCACGGCCCCAATGACCCCTTCGGCTCCTCAACACCAAGGCACTGCCACTGTACCCCAGGCGACGGTGTTGACGACGCCACAGATGCAGTCGGCTCATTTCTACCCAGAAGCAGTGGATCCGGCAATGGCTAACAAGCTCATGATCGAGCAGATAGTCGAGATGAAGCTGGCCGATCGGGGAAGTGAAGAATATGCCTCATATGATGTGTACAAGGTACCCTACCCTGTCCATCATGCGGGGAAGAGATTGCCTCCTGGCGTCAGCAAGCCGCCAAAGTTTGACAAATTTAATGGCCAGGGGTCGCCGAAGGAGCACATAGCCTATTACGTCAATGTGATGGGCGATCTGGCGACTGATGAATCGTACCTACTGAAGTTCTTCGGGTCCTCGCTCACAGGGCTCGCCTTCGAATGGTACTCAAACTTGCCGACAGGGTCTGTTAACGACTGGCCAGATTTGCAAAGAAAATTTCGGGAGCGGTTCCACGTCACCGAAAGAGAGGTCACAGTGGCCGAGCTCTATGCAACCAGGCAGAAGAATGATGAAACTGCCCTAGAATTCATCAAGAGATGGCGGAACCTCAGCATGAGGTGTAGACGCCCGCCACACCAAGAAGATGCGGTTCAAATCTGCAAGCAGAATTTGAAGCGTGAAGTTTTCAAGAAGATGATCGGAATGGAGATCAAGTCATTTGATCGATTAAATAATGTGGTGGTGGAAATTGAGTCCTACCTCTCCAAATACTCTTCCGCACCGGCCACCTTAGCCCAAAAAGGGAAAATCAATTGAGAAGCGGTCCGTGCCCAAAGAAGTCAACACTGTCGACTTCAAGGATTTCGAGAAGCAGAAGGACAATGATAAAGGAGTCACTAGCGCTCCTCCGTCCAAGCAGGCTGAACAACAAGAGGCCGCCTCCTTGCGATCAAGAATGAAGAAACTTTACTCCTTCCCGAAGGAGAAGACCCGGGTCATCTTCGAGTGGGCCACCAAATACAACAAAATTACTCTCCCGGAGCCGAGGAGACCCGGTGACATCAAGAGGAAAGATGATCCTCGATTTTGTCCGTACCATCAGATGCTCGGGCACACCCTCGAAGACTGTTATGTCTTCAAAGACATCATTGAAGGCATGATCAGGAAGAGAGAGCTCCAGATGGGCGAACACAAGGTGGACCCGCCCCGCGCGCATGAGTTGCCAGTGCTGGGGGCAACCGTAAATATGATATCCTTATACCAACAACTGCCCGAAGAAGTGTCAGATACTTGTACAAAGCACACCTATGAGGCATTTGTTCTTACTCCCGCAGAGAACCAGGGAGATTGGCAGATGGTGCCAAAGAAGACAAGAGGAAAGTCGACATCCCGCCCTACCCCGGGAGTCCGAATTCATGGCGTCACGCCTCAGCCACCACCACCAGTTGTAACCCCGGTTTGGTATGAAATTGCTCCTCAGTTGGTCCTCCGAAGAATGACTGACAACAGGAAAAAGCCACTCTTGTTGCGGATGCACACGCAAGTCAGCCCGGCAGTTAAACGGCTGCAGGCGGTCATTGACGGGTTAGAAGAATATGAACAACCCAAGATCCAGCCAGTGCAGCTGAAGGAATATGTCCCTTGGGAACATTTTGAATCCATAAAATTGGCTGAAAAAGCTGAAGCCAAAACACAAGAACCTGGCATATGGGATGAACTTCCCCGAGAACAGCTTCCAGCTGTAAAAGAAGAGAAGAAGAAAAAGAAGAAGAAGCTGAAGAATAAAAGAAAATGCAACATTTTGTCTTGCAATACCTTGTCAGCCTTATTCAATATGGCCGAAGAGGAGGGAGAGGAAGAAATATGCTTCGCGCCTGTCGAGGCAAACCAAGCCGAGGCCTCTACTTCCCAATATGTCACCAGGTCTGGGAGAAGGTGGGGACGTCTGCCCCCGACCAATCATAATATTATATTCAGGGGCGAGCGGCCATACCAAATCCCCGAACCTGAAGTGAAGGGCGCAGCAATCCCACCTCCATCGGGCCTCTACCCTGAAGATGCAGTAGGCGAAGTGGTACCCTCGTTCGCCGAATTTTTGCTCGCAAAGAAGAGCAAACAACCATACCAACAGCCCGGGTCCAAGGCCAAGAGCACTCTTGCCTCCACCTCGGGAACGCCCCCTCTGGCGAATAAAGATGATGAGGGCGCCACCCCTGTGGCCCAGCCCATGCAAATGAAAGAACCAGTCGACCAAGCAAGCCGGAGCCGGGCGGCCTTCGAAGAAGATAAACTGTCTTCCCCGCCGACTCCTCTGGCACCAGAACATGGCAAGCATAGCAAAGCCGAAGAAGCAAAGTTAGCTAACGTCCGAGCCGGCACTCGGATATTGAAACAATTGAAAAGAATCCCAGCAAGATTCAGTGTCTGGGAGATACTCTCCCTGGATGAGGAAACCAGGCAGGCTGTCATTGCGGCTCTGCAAACCCCGGCGCATTATGAAAGCTGTTTTGCTGAGATGCAGTTGGGAACAACCATCACCTTCACCGAAGAAGACATGCTCTTTCCTTCGGTCAGCCACAATAGACCCTTGTACATGAGGGGGCAGTTGAACGGCCAGCCTATAAACAGGATCTTGGTCGATACAGGGGCAGCAGTAAACATACTCTCCTACCAGGTTTACCAGAAACATTACTTCAATGTGCACCTGATCAAGGTCAGGGATATGAAGATAACTGGGTTCAACCAGAAGTCTGAAGTTCCCATGGGTGTAGCAGAGTTCGAGCTGTCACTAGGAGACTTCACCACCAAAGTGCAGTTCCACGTCATCAACTCCGATACCACATATAAAGCATTGCTCGGCCGACTGTGGCTGCATCAGAATCGGGTAGTGTCTTCGACCCTGCACCAGTGCATTAAGTACTTCCGGAATGGAAAAGAAGAAAGAATATTCGCAGACTTACACCCCTTCGAGGTGTTTGAATGCCACCTGCTCGATGCTGCACTTTACATGGAGGAGCCGAAGCAGAATCCCCAGCCGACTCAAAGCAAAGAAAAGGAGATAGCAGAGGACGACGACTGGTTCCCTCCACCACCGCCCGACTATGTGGCACCGCAGGAAGTGTCACACATTTCTAAAGTTGAAGGCGTGGTTCGAGCCATCCCCTCCAATATTTACCTCGAGACAGGAGTGCCGAAGCTCGAGGATTTACCCGGGTATGTGAAGGTCCCTCCAGGGATCACGAAGCCACCCACAGATTTAGATTGTCAAACAGTCGAATTCTTGAAGATCTGGGAGGTGCCCAACCCAGAGGGCCCACCTACGATGTTCTATGTGGCCGATGAACATCCAGTGAAAGGGGATGATGATTGTAAATTCCCCGAAGAAATCCGTGACCCGGTCGGCCCAATCATGGGACTTCCGGATATATCCAGCAGAGTGGTGAAAATGGCTAGAGGGCAACAGCTGCCCTTCTTTCAGACCGAAAGTCGGAATCAAATGTTCAAGAAGCTGTGGTATCCACCGAACCTAGATAGGGAACTCCTGAAGATTACCCAGCACCCTGGGTTGGGTTTCTCAGCAGAAGAATTCTATGAAGCAAACATGATAGCCGTCTCAACTCTAGTTGGCGACGGTCCCCCAGAAGACATAGATGCACTAGAAACCAAGAGCAAAGAGCAGCATATGCCTTCAGCCGACAAAGCCCAAGATGAAGAAGTGTTCCTCCAGAACCCACCTCCAAGCAGGGATATAGGGGGGGTACCATCCACTTCCGAGGCACCACTCCCAGATAGTCACGGCGGCGGGGCGCTGCTACCTCCACTCGATGTCGGAACAGAAGATAGCAGTCCAAGCTACACTCCAGATTTCTCCCTTTGTGACCCTGTTATGCTCGCAATATGTTATGAGCAGCAGCAGGAGATCGAGATGTTGAAGGCGCAGTTGGCCAAGATGATCGAACTACTGCCCGGTCTTACCGAGGGTATCCACCTCCGGCAGGGCAGATCCATGAACCCGGGGCGCTCCTATGCCACCACGGCAAGATGGGAGAATCAGTCCCCGACCACCAACTTTAGTGCTTTTATGCACTCAAGGAGGAAGGCGAAAGAAATAGCCGGTCCTTCAACAAGCTGGCCGGCGGAACGAGTCCTCATGTTGCAGGAGAAGATGAAGAAGCCTTATTCCTTCCCGAGGGATAAAACTCGGGAGATCTTTAAATGGGCTTGCCACTATAGCAGGGTTACCTTGCCAAAGCCCAAAAAGCCAGAGGATGCTACAAGGAGTGATGACCCTAAATTCTGCCTCTACCATCGAATCCTTGGCCACCCTATAGAAGATTGCTATGTCTTCAAGGATATCGCCCAGGACCTGATCAAGAGAGAAGAATTTAAGATGGGGGACTATGAAGTGAACCCACCACAACCCCATGAAGCAGTTGTCTGTGAAAAGGGAGTCCATGTGGTTTCCCTCCTCGCAGAGGTCACAAGCCCGGCCGGTGAAAGACGTCCTGAAGCAGATTTCCCTCAGCCTGACTCCACCTCGCCCTCACTGCTCGGCGGGTTACATCAGGAAATTGAAAGGCTGGAGGAGCACCTAGCCGAAATAAGTATGCGCTGGTTTGACCCAGCAGGGGACATCCTCCCTCAGCGATACAGTCACTCAAGCCCGGAGCACTTCCTCGTGACCAGGGCAGAACTCTACAGCCACAGGCAAGAAGATGATGAGCCCGTCCTGGACTACATCAGAAAGTGGAGAAGCCTCTATGTGAGATGCATCTCCCCGTTAAGCCACGAGGTTGCCACTTGGGCTTGCGGGGAAAGTCTAAAGAAGGATATTCAGCAGCGGATGGTCGGCCTTAACGTCCACTCCCTTGATCAGTTGGCCATGATAGCGGCTGATATTGAAGCCTTCCTGGCAAAATACCATCCTGCCATCACCCTGGCAAGACAAGAAGACAAACCCGGAGGTGTCAACTTCAGCACTTCTGGGCATTCGAAGGAGAAGACAAAGGAGGTAGCCAATCCTTCAACCAATCAACCGGCCTCATTGCGAGAGAAAATGAGGAGGCCTTATTCCTTCCCAAGACACAAAACTCAGAGGATTTTTGAATGGGCTTGTCGTTACAGCAAGATTACCTTGCCAGAATCCAAAAGGCCAGAGGATGTCGAACGAAGCGACGACCCCGAATTCTGTCCTTATCATCGGGTGCTGGGGCATCCTATTGAAAATTGTTATGTATTCAAAAATATCGCTCAAGGCCTAATCAGGAAGGGAGAACTAAGGCTGGGAAAATATGAAGTGTACCCACCGCGTCCGCATGACGTGGTCGCTTATAGAAGCGGGGTCCACATGATCTCCTTGCTCACGGAGGTCGCAAGCCCCGCCGATGGAAGATGCCCCGAAGCTAGTGAAGCACCCCTTTCAACCCCTCCGGATGAAGGCCCTACGAAGCCGGTCTATGATAATTATCAATAAGACCATGAAGAGAGCCTGCGCCCCTTTGTGCCAGGAGGCATCTCGAAGCCCTATACAATGATGCAGGAAGAGCCGAAAGCTGATGCCCCCTGCAGATGTTGCGAGTCCATCACCAACGAGGTTGCCACGACCTCCAATGATAGTCCACGGGAGCAGAAAGCTGAAAAGCCCCCTACTCCTCCTGAGGGTGTTTCGCCCACAGACCAATCTTTAAGTTGCCCAGAAGCCATAACGCCAACATCGGCACCAGTTCCTGAGCCAGGGAAAGAAGATGATGAAGCCCTACCACTGAGCGGGGTGGTACAAGAAGACATCTATGATGCCCTTGAGGCTGAAGAAGACGATGAAGGCTTCATCAATTTGCAACCGGCTCCCCCGGAGATAGAAGATGGTGGCCAAGCCACTGTTAATGAGCTGATCGAAGTGGATCTGGGTACAAAAGATGACCCCAGACCAACATTCCTCAGCGCCCTCCTTCTCCCAGAAGAAAGAGAGCGATACATCAAGCTCCTACAAGAGTTCCGAGACTGTTTTGCTTGGAACTACAAAGAAATGCCGGGCCTCAACCCGGTGATTACCCAGCATATGTTGGCCATTGACCCCAAGGCCGAACCAGTGAAGCAGTCACCCCGGCGAATGAGGCCAGAACTGATAAGCCAAGTTTGCAAGGAAGTCGACAAGCTCATAGACGTCGACTTCGTAGCAGAAAACCAGTATACCACCTGGCTGGCCAATATTGTGCCCGTCAAGAAGAAGAACGGCCAGATCCGGATATGTGTGGACTTCCGAGACCTGAACAAGGCTTGTCCGAAAGATGATTTCCCGGTGCCCATCACTGAAGTCATGATCGATGCCACCACTGGCCATGAAGCCTTATCTTTCATGGACGGGTCGTCCGGATACAACCAGATATGGATAGCCGAGCATGATAGAATTCATACGGCTTTCCGATCACCCAAGGGGATATTCCACTATAAAAGGATGCCTTTTGGCCTCAAGAATGCCGGCGCCACTTATCAAAGGGCGATGACCAAGATATTTGATGAATTGCTTTATGACAAGGTCGAATGCTACATCGACGACTTGGTTGTCAAGACCCAAAAGAAAGAAGATCACCTGAGTGACCTCAGGGTTATATTTCAAAGGCTCCGACAATACGAGCTGAAGATGAACCCGCTGAAGTGCGCCTTCGGCGTTTCCAGTGGGAAGTTTCTGGGCTTCATTGTCCGATATAGGGGGATTGAAATAGACCCCTCCAAGATAAAGGCCATTCAGGAGCTGCCGCCTCCGAAGAACCTGACGGAACTGCGATCACTGCAGGGCCGATTGGCCTATATCCGCAGGTTCATCTCCAACCTGTCCGGGCGATGTCAACCATTTCATAAGCTGATGATGAAAGATGCGCCATTCGACTGGAATCAAGAATGCCAGAAGGCTTTTGATAAGCTAAAGGAATACTTGAAGACCCCACCTGTGCTGGGGGCACCTGTCAAAGGGCGGCCGCTAATTCTCTACATAGCCGCCACCGAATGTTCACTCGGGGCAATGTTGGCTCAAAACAACGACGAGGGAAAGGAGCAGGCACTTTATTACCTCAGTCGAAGACTGGTCGGGGCAGAAGCAAAGTATACCCCGATCGAGAAAGTTTGTCTTGCCTTGGTCTTTGCGGCCAAGAAAATGAGGCATTACATGCTCTCGCATGAAATACAGCTGATATCAAGGGCCGATCCAGCCAAACATCTCTTGTCCCAGCCGGCGCTGAAAGGGCGACTGGGGAAGTGGGCCGTCATTTTGATGGAATTTGATATTACATATGTGCCGCAAAAGGCTATTAAAGGCCAGGCGATAGCAGATTTCTTTGCAGCACACCCTGTGCCTGAGAATTCCCCGCTTGTCACGGAACTTCCGGAAGATGAAACACTGGAAGTGGACCAAGTCCGTCAAGCCATATGGCAGTTATACTTCGACGGAGCATCCAGAACTGAAACATCTCAATCAGGGCATGCGAGGATAAGGGCTGGAGCAGGCATCGTCCTCAAATCCCCAGAAGGAGAAGTGTTGCATACATCGTGTTCGATCAACAAACCGTGCACGAACAATGAAGCAGAATATGAGGCCTTGATTATCGGTCTTCAGATAGCCCTCCACATGGAGATCCGAATGCTGCAGGTGTTTGGTGATTCTATGCTGATTGTCAAGCAGATACAAGGAGAGTTCGACGTCCGGAAGCCCGGGTTACTTCCGTATTGCGCCAAGGCGAAGAAGCTCATGGGGCGGTTCTACTTCATTGAAGTAGGCCATGTCGTCCGAAGCCAGAATGCCCAGGCTGATGCACTAGCAAAATTAGCAAGCTCACTGGCGGCCCTGCCAGGCGAATCCCTCAACATAA
This sequence comes from Amorphophallus konjac, assembly GCA_022559845.1. Classification (NCBI taxonomy): domain Eukaryota; kingdom Viridiplantae; phylum Streptophyta; class Magnoliopsida; order Alismatales; family Araceae; genus Amorphophallus; species Amorphophallus konjac. The sequence goes on from CM040121.1 coordinate 472,209,838, forward strand.
CAGTCATAAACAGGCGCCAGGTCCCCAGCATGATAGAGGAGCCAGGTGACGAAGAAGAATATGAAGCTGCGACAGCAGAAACAACTAACTCTCCTGATTGGAGGGAACCCCTAATGAAATGGTTTGAACACCAAGAATTGCCCAAGCAGAGGGAAGAAAGGATCAGATTGATCAGAACAAAAGATTCTTATGAAGTCAGAAATGGAACTCTGTTCCGAACCATGGCTGATGCCGGAAGAAAGGTGCTCCTCCGATGTATATCCATGGAGGAGGCTTGGATGGTTATGAAGGAAGTTCACGCCGGGTCGGCCGGTGCTCATCAAGCTGGGCCGAAAATGAAGATTGAAGTCAAGAAGCTGGGATATTACTGGCCGACTATGTTCGATGACTGCTGCAAGTATGCCAAGTCATGTCATAAATGCCAGCAGCATGCTGCGATCCCAAGAAGACCTCCAGCTCATTTGCACCCAACGGTGCCCAGTTGGCCTTTTGCTCAATGGGGTACTGATGTTGTGGGCCCGCTCCCCGCGTCTTCAGCGGATGCAAATACATTCTAGCAGCAACAGATTACTTCTCTCGCTGGGCGGAAGCTGTGGCTCTAAGAGAAGTGACGGGAGAAATCGTAGCCAGATTCGTCCGTCGAAATATCATATTCCGATTCGACGTGCCCGATCGAATTGTCTCCGACAACGGAAGCCACTTCCAAAACCAAAAGGTCTACAGATTGGCCGACAAATTCAAGATTGATTGGAGGACATCCACTCCGTATAATCCGCAGGCAAACGGGTTAGCGGAAGCCTTCAACAAGACACTATGCACACTTCTTGCCAAGACGGTCAGCTCTAGCAAGAAGGATTGGGAAGACAGGATGTATGAAGCACTATGGGCGTACCGCACCGTGTACAAGACCCCCACGGGTTGCTCACCATTCTCCTTGGTGTACGGCTCAGAAGCGGTCGTCCCGATAGAGCTGGAGATACCCTCACTACGGGTGGCGATCCAGCATGAATTAGTCAAAGATGGCCAAGCCAATATAGAAAGAAGACTGGAGGAGCTCTCCGATCTAGAAGGACGACGGCTCAGAGCCCAGCAGAACATACAAGTCTACCAGGCCCGTATGACCCGCGCCTTTGACAAACTCGTCAAAGAACGTGAATTCAAGAAGGGAGACCTAGTCATGGTCAAGCGAAGAGAAGTCATGGCGGCCAACCCCAAAGGCAAACTGAATGAAAACTGGACAGGACCTTATGTGGTCCAGAAAGTCTATGAAGGCGGTGCTTATGTCATCGTCAACCACCGGGGGGAAATTCAATTCCCACCACTCAATGGGAAACACTTGAAACTATACCATGCGCCGCTCCCCCAGCTCGGTGATCAACTGAAACCAATACCCCACAATGAAGGGGATTCCGTCATAGAGCTTTTTACATAAAGCACCCGAAAACTCAACTCGGCACCCGTGGCCCTCCGAGGCCTCAACCGAGTAACATGGCTTAGACCTTCCGCCTAAGCCGGTTAAACCTGATTCCATTGCGTTGATATGAACCCAATGTCGACGATACTATCATACCTTTGTGATCCGGTCCCACCGTGATCATCAAAAAAAAAAGAAAAAAAAAGAAAAAAAGAAAAAAAGAGAAAAAAGAAAGAGAAGAAAAAAAAGGAAAAAAAGAAGAAGAAAAAGAAAAAGAATAAGAAAGAAGTTGTTCCTTAGTGTTCCTTAGGCGGCACCCTCGCCGAAAGCTCCGATTTAGACCTTTCGTCTGGGTCGGAAGAAAACTGAAATCCTTGCGTTAATGCAATCCCAGCATTGACGAATCCACCTTACTCGGCACCCTCGCCGAAAGCTCCGGTTTAGACCTTTCGTCTGGGTCGGAAGAAAACTAAAATCCTTGCGTTAATGCAATCCCAGCATTGACGAATTCACCTTTACTCGGCATCCTCGCCGAAAGCTCCGATTTAGACCTTTCGTCTGGGTCGGAAGAAAACCAAAATCCTTGCGTTGATGCAATCCCAGCATTGACGAATCCACTTTACTCGGCATCCTCGCCGAAAGCTCCGATTTAGACCTTTCGTCTGGGTCGGAAGAAAACTGAAATCCTTGCGTTAATGCAATTCCAGCATTGACGAATCCACCTTACTCGGCACCCTCGCCGAAAGCTCCGGTTTAGACCTTTCGTCTGGGTCGGAAGAAAACTAAAATCCTTGCGTTAATGCAATCCCAGCATTGACGAATTCACCTTACTCGGCATCCTCGCCGAAAGCTCCGATTTAGACCTTTCGTCTGGGTCGGAAGAAAACTGAAATCCTTGCGTTAATGCAATCTTAGCATTGACGAATCCACCTTATGCGGCACCCTCGCCGAAAGCTCCGATTTAGACCTTTTGTCTGGGTCAGAAGAAAACTGAAATCCTTGCGTTGGTGTAGTCCCAGCATTGACGAATTTACCTTATTCGGCACCCTCACTGAAAGCTCCGATTTAGACCTTTCGTCTGGGTCGAAGAAAACTAAAATCCTTGCGCTAATGCAATCCCAGTATTGACAAATCCACCTTACTTGGCACCCTCGCCGAAAGCTCCGATTTAGACCTTTCGTCTGGGTCAGAAGAAAACTGAAATTCTTGCATTGGTGCAGTCCCAGCATTGACGAATTTACCTTACTCGGCACCCTCGCCGAAAGCTCCGGTTTAGACCTTTCGTCTGGGTCGGAAGAAAACTAAAATCCTTGCGTTAATGCAATCCCAGCATTGGCGAATCCACTTTATGCGGCACCCTCGTCGAAAGCTCCGATTTAGACCTTTCGTCTGGGTCGGAAGAAAACTAAAATCCTTGCGTTGATGCAATCCCAGCATTGACGAATCCACTTTATGCGACACCCTCGTCGAAAGCCCCGATTTAGACCTTTCGTCTGGGTCGGAAGAAGATTGAAATCCTTGAGTTGATGTAATCCCAGCGTCAACGAACCGCCTTTAACTAGGCGCCTAAGACCTTTCTGCGGCCTCAGCCGCGCGATCCGATCTGGACCTTTCGTCCAAGTCGGTGAAACTTGAAACCCCTCCTTCTTGCTTCGGCACTCTGCCATGCCGACAACCAAACCTCCACTCAGACATGTCAGTCCGTGTGCATGTGCGGTGAAGCGATCCCCTCATCCCTTCGCTGAAGGAGTGAGTGCTTTCCCGTGAATTCGCACCGGACTAGCATCCCACTGGCTCGGAAGAACAGACGTCCTGTCGAAGAACTCTACACTCGCGATCCCCGCGCACTCATCCCTCGCTTGCGCCACCCACGAGTGGGGGGCATTTGTGGACGTCGAAAAATGTCGATGATGATCATACGGCATGCACGTCTCGACACTCGAGAGCAAGCCGAAGATGAAAATGCCAAATAAACCTCATGCCTCGCCCGATCAGGATGAGGACTCGCTTGGTGGTCCGCTAGCCGATGAGGGAGCCCCTCGGGCGGAAGATATGGCCACAACTCTATAGCCGGCCGTGCCAAGAGCCGAATCGAAGAAGAGTCGGGAACTCCGACACAGCCCGACGTGCACCGAAAGTCACGCAGAGTCTGGGACCGAGCCCCAAAGGCTGCGAACGGAACATTGTAGGGTCATACATAGCAACCGGAACCTTCGGGAATGTCAACATTCACGTAAAATGGCCGCGACTTCGAGAAGAATCCGTTTAGTGCTTAAAACGGCACGAGGGGGCTTTAAAACGACGCGCCTTAAAACGGCGCGCCCCCCTCTTAAAACGGCGCGCCCCTCTTCTTTTGTTTGGCTACACGGCGCGCCCCTTTCTTTTGTTTAGCTACACGGCGCGCTCGAGGCCTCCCCCTTCATCTTTGCTTAAAACGGCGCCCCTTTGAATATGGCGCCGTTTTAACCCCTGAACTTATTCTCTGAAGCGCTTCCGGCGTGCAGTGAAGCCATCCCGTCATCAATACGGTCCCCTGTTTCCTGCGAACAGCACGTCGACGAACTGCTTAAAATGGTTAAATGTCTGCTTCGATCCGTTGGGCAACCGAGCATATGCCGTGAATGGAAGTTCTCGAGCCCCATCCCACCGAACGCTCACTTCGTCCGTCGGCCGCCCATGCTCCTGCAAATGATGAAAGCGGCGTGTCTCGCGGTGGATATGCCAGCAGAGGAGGAGGCCATGCCTCTGCCCCCCCTCCCGGTCACACTGTGGCCTCGGCGGAGGTGACGTCCACGACAACGGCACTCGACACGGCGACACGGCAGAGGCGTTGCAGGCGAAGCAAGATGGAAAGAAGAAGAAATAAGGAAGAAAATAAAGGGAGCCGCTCCCTTCGACAGGGCCACTGGCCCCTATAAAAAGCCCACCACGGGGAACTTTGATCGGTTGGAGAAGAGGGACAACTCTTGGAAGCCTGGAAAGCGGAAGCTTTCTTCTGAGAGAAATCCCTTGAAGCCCGAAGCCAGTGTTCCTGTGAGAGTGAAGTGAAGAGAGAGCAAAAAGAAAGGGAGAGAGCAGAGAGTGAGGTGAGGGAGACACAGTTCTCCCCTCCCCTTTGTTTCTTTTTCTTTCCTCCGATGTATTCTTCCCTTTGCTTCCTTTCTTTAGATGCATGAAGAGCCCATGTATTTGCACCCCCTCGCGGTGAAATGAAAATGATCCTTCGGGAGATCCTTTTTTTTGATGTGTTTCATCTTCTTCTCCCCCTTCGGAATACGTTCAGGCTGTAGCCCCCTTTCTACTTGGCCTCCAGTGTTTCTGATCTCCCTCCCCACTCGTTCCCCTTTGAGGGATCATTGCCCGTGAGTCGTGGTCGCTCTTGAAGGCTAGCCCTCGAGCGCTCCACACTCACACATGGGTTCGGACCGCCGTAAGGCCACTCCGATTTTTGAGGGTCACCCCGGAGCAATCCGTTTGGTGGCCTTCGCTTCTCTCCGACAAGCCCCGATCTAGGGGAGGTGCTGCCCGATTTTCGTCAGGGTCAAGAACATACAAGAACACCAAGAACAATGAATAAACGTATCATAGAACTTGCCCACGGGTGAAAGAAAAGAAACGCACAGTAAACTCTGTGAACTGAACCCCCTGAACAAAACACTTGAATCATCACGCTAATCCGCCTAAATAAACGATTAAAACACTTAAATCTTCTTTCCGTAAACATAATCCATCCATAAGATGAACAACTAATCAATAAACCGACTTACAGTTTAAAGAAACAAGAAACAGAGCATAAAAGGGTTGAAACAAAACCTCTTTGAATCTGTCCCGGCGTGGCCTAATCTGGCGCGGTCACTACTCACCGCGCCGATTTAACCCCATTCTCGTAACCCCCATTTCCTTTGAATGCTAAAACGGTGCGCCCCCCCCCCCCTCATTGGGCCCATTCCGGCGTGCCCCTTGGCCTTCCTTAAACCGGCGCGCCCTTCTGCCCCCTTCTAGTATCCTTAAACCGGCGCGCCCTTCCCCTTGTAGCATCCTTAACCGGCGCGCCCCCCCCCTCATTGGGCCTATTCCGGTGCCCTACCTCCACCTCCTTCCTTGAGTCCCAAAAACGGCGCGCCCTCTCCATCTCTTCCTGTGAGCACCTAAAAACGGCGCCCCCCCCTCTCCATCTCCATGTTCACCTTAAAACGGCGCCCCGCCCCCACTTCCTCCTTTGGACTCTAAAACGGCGCCCTCCTCTTGATACTAATCCGGCGCGCCCCGTCCCCGTTGCTTCCTTAAACCGGCATGCCTGAAAGGGAGAAAATGCTTAATCAAATGAGAGAAAAGAATTAAAGCTAATGAATAAAACTAATCAAAAGTTTCCCCTCCACCATAATCCAAATTTTGTTCTGGGGGCGCTGCCCCCGGAAACCCCCGTAAGGGGCGCTGCCCCCTTGACCCCCGCGACCTGACCGGGCAGGTCGAACCCCGCGACCTGACCGCGCAGGTCGATCCGCGTGCGAGGTCGCACGTTGTCGAGTTCGGGCTTTACACTTAACAACCCGCTCCCCCGGACTGTGTAATGATGCCCCGTGGTATCGGACATGGACCTCGGGATCCTCGACATGGTCATGATCCGTGCACCTCTTCGGCCGATAGTTCATCAGCTTGACCCACTTCTTCCGGGATCCGATCCCGCACCCACATGAAACGTGCCGTACCTACGTCAGATATACGAATGTCTTTGTTGTCACCTTCGATGCTTCGAATATGGACTCTCGACCGAATACTGGATGGTCCGTCAGTGACTGATATATATATATATACCGGGATCTAATCCCGCACTTGCATTAAATTTGCCGCACTCGCAGCAAGTATTCGTATGGTTTTGAACGTCGTTTTGCATACCGATGCGGAGGGTTTAAACCATGTCAACCCAACTCGCATGCTTTAATGAAAAATTGATGTTTAGGCCATGAGGCCCCTTTTCTTGGCGATTAATCAGAGGTCTTCCCCTCTCCGAGGGGATGTAATTAACGTCGCGGCCTTTATGGCGCTGCGGGTCTCCAGTCCCGACCCGATATCCACAATCGTCTGATTAGTCAGATGGAGCGCACCCCGGGCTTCGGACCACTCCAGTCTTGAAGCCCGAACACATTGTCACCTAGGTGACTGGCACGCCCTCGCACTAGATAAACCGATAAACTGATAAAAAGAACATCCCGATATTTTCACACATCGAAATCCAGTGCGTCCCACAAGTTGGCACGCCCGGTGGGACAGATGATCTCGAATCAATATAACCACCGACATCTCGATATTTTCACACATCGAAATCCAGTGCGTCCCACAAGCCTCCACAACCTCCGCTGGAAGGGCACGCACCCTGCTCACCTTCCACATGATCAAGGCACTCCTGACCACCTGCTCGTCCTCCTCCATACCAATCCTCCTCGCCTGTAGTGTGGGAAGGTGGGGTAGTGCTGGAAGTATGGTCCTAGGTAGTCCAACCTATAGGTAACACCGGTGCGGGCTGTACATCGCCAGTCCAGTGTCGCTCACGAGCCTCAGATCCAAGATTGGCCTCCTAGGTAGCCTGACAGTGGTGTCGTGGAGGAAGTCAGGGTGCATCACGAACCGATCCAGGGGCAATCTGTTGATGTACAGTCGCCACTCATCCCTGGTCTTTTTTTTATGCTGTCCAACACACTACCTGTGGGGAGAACCTAAAGGCGCCACCTATAAAGAAAAGGGATGGCTCTCGAAGATCCGGCTAACCGAGGTGACATCCTCCCTAGGAATGAATTTCATCCTGACACCCATCCAGCACTCTAGGAGAATCATAGAGCCGAACAATGGACCCCCTAGAGCAGCTGAGCTAAGACCCTCATACAATTAGGCAAGGACGGCCTGGGAGATAGAAAGACCCTGCCACAGGCCACTAATGGTGCTAAGGATAGGGGTATCTAACACATGGTCGACAGAGGGGAACAGGATGGACCCGCACAGGCAAATAGACACGGCCTTAGCTATGGCCTCATGCCATCCACATCTATTCTTACAATGAGCAACCACCCACTGGCTAAGGGGAAGAAGATGGATCTGGTGTGGGCCTATGAAGGTGCAGATGTCCTTGCTATCAGGTATGAACTCCTTCAAGATAAGGCTAGGTTCTACAGGGGCAACAGTATGACACACTCAGTCCTCCTCACCCACCTTGGACCTAGGAAAGGATAAATAGGTCTCTACCTCCTCTAGTAGGACAGTGGCCTCAAAAGATGGGAAAATGAATGTATGGGTCTGAGGATGCCATATTTCTACCAGGGCTGAGATGCTATGCCAGTCTAAGGATAACTTCGGGTAGTTTTGGCCTAGTACCAAGAGTGGGTGTAGGTGCCAAGACTTCAGGATGGATATCACTGCTAGGGGCAACTCACGGATCATCGGAGCCATCCACTTCAAGGTGGAGTAGTGCCTGGAGCCAGGGAGAAGCTGAAGTGGAGAAAAGAAAAGAGAGGAAGAATATATAAACTTTTGGAGGAATTGATGTGAAATGGAATGAAATCGAATTAAACAACAACTTACCTCTCTTATTGGGCTAGAGCTCAAATGCCCCGGGATCGTGGTCAGTCATTGTAGCACGCCGTGCTCCTTCCTAGCCGGCTTTGGACCTTGGTAAGCCACCTCTCCCATGGAGTTCCCTTCAAAGGCCCTCTTCATGATGTTTTGAGGAGAATTGAGAAAGATTTCAAGGCTTGAAAGAGGGTTGATGTGCGAAGAACGAATTTGGAGTTCCCCCTTACTTATAGGGCTTGGTTAGAGGCCTAAACCGACTAGAAGTGAGGTAGGATAGGCCTAGATCGGGTTAGGATAGAGCTTGGGTTGGTTTAGAACATCTATCTTCAGTTTGGGATTCTCCAAGAGAGTCCCGTTCGAACTCTTAGGGCGTACGTGTACGTGGTCTAGCGATAGACCGCTCTAATCAATAAACAGTCTCATTGAGACCGTCCAGAAACCTTCTACACGCTTCGGATGTTGGCGTTGGCACGGTCGCGAAGAGACCGTTCTATTTAACACACGGTTATATTGAAACTGTTCTATTGTTTGGGCAGATAATAGTGGACCGTTTAGACACATTTTTGGGTTCTAGCGGAGTGGGTTTGAAACGGTCTAAAGGTGGGCCGTGTGGGTCCTGGAGCAGTCCTCTGATGACCGTTTAGAAACCTAAAGTCCCTTTTTTGCCTTTCTCACACCAACACCATTCTTGTCTTGTGGTGTCTCTCCCCCACTCGTGTCATTTGCCGTCTCTCCCCCACTCATTTTGCATTTCTCTCTCCCACTCGTGTCATTTGGCGTCTCTCTCACTCACTATTTGGCGTCTCTCTTTCATTTGTGTCATCTTTCTCTCTCTCTCAAACTCGCATCTCATGTCATCGCTCTCACACTCACTTGCGTCTCGTGTCATCTCTCACTCACTCGTATCATCTCTCTCTCACACTCACTTGTGTGTCGTCGCTCTCTCCCACTCAATCATGTCAGGTTAGGGGTCGTTGTTAGTTAGTTAGCATCAAGCATTTGCATTCATTCACACATTCATTCAAAAAATGAAAAATCATATCACATCACTATCATGTCCACATTTACAAAGTCCTGTCAAAGCATATCAAGCATGCCCCTCTCCCGGGCCACCGCCGCTGTCGCCCGAGCCCTCATGCCTCTTCGCTAGCAGGGGCATCGCTGAGGTCGCCTCCTCGCGGTGTCGTCGACGTCACTCCTCCTCCTCGTTCCTCCAGCGACCGAAGGAACCTGTGAAGAAACTCCTATAGGAGCCATGCGTACCTTGGGTGCTGCCGCGTGGGGTCCCACTGCGCTCCGATCGTCGGCTCATCTCTCTGTAAGCTCGCAACTCCCCGTTCAGCCCGGATGCCTCTATAAGAGCACGGTCCCGCTCCGCTCGGACCTATTAGGGTGCAAGCCCTGGATACAGAGGGGGGTGAATGTATCCTGCTAGCAATATCACCCAATTAAAATCTTGGAAGCTAAACACAATACCAGAATAGAAACTAATTCAATTGAACAAATGAAGAGAAGCACTTGTAGCGCTCCTAGTCAATCATCTAGCGGAAGCAAACACACAAATAAACCACTGATCAAGAGATTTTTAGGTGGTTCGGTCCAAAGACCTACGTCCACCCCTCACTCCCAACCGGAGTGAGGCTTCCACTAGTAACACTAGCACAGCAGACTCAGTCTGCAACAACTGCTGCCAAATAGCTTGACCAGGGGAACAACCTCCCCTCTTCCTCCCAACCGGAGGGACACCCCAAGTGACTCCCAGTCACTTGGAAACCAGAGACACACGGTCTCTCTTCCTCCAGACCCGGAGGGAACCCCTGGACTTGCTACCCACAAGCCCAGAACCGGAGGACCAAACCTCCCTTCCTCCAAACCGGAGGGGGACCTAGAGACCCAAGTCTCTCTTCCTCTGAACCCCAGAGGGAAACACAAGTGACTCCAAGTCACTTGCAAACTAGAGGTCTCGGACCTCTCTTCCTCCCAACCGGAGGGAAACAACCAATGACACCCAGTCAAAGGCAACCAGAGACGCAAGTCTCTCTTCCTCCACACCGGAGGGAACCCGATCTCACACTAGAGGATCGGAACAATAGCAAATGAATAGTTCAAAGGAAAAATAAAACCAGCAACAGAAAGCTGAAAAGATAAAAACAAATGTGGCTCTTGCAGGAGCTGGCTGGCCTGGATTTGATCCACGGTCCAGCAGGAACTTCTTCTACTGCTTCTCTCTTTCTCCCAGCACGAACTCTCTTTTCTTCTTCTTCTTCTTTCTTACTTCTTCTTCTTCTCACTGCTTCTGCCTTCTCCTTCTTCTCTATTCTCTATATCGTGGAGGCACTCTCTGCATTTCTATCTTCCTTTCTTATCTTCTCTTTTTCATCTTCTGCTCTCTCGATCTGGCTCTCAGCTTTCTCTATCTCTTCTTTCTCTTCTGCACTTCTTCTCTTAGCTCTGGCTACTTCTTCTTCAGTCACTCTCTGCCCTCTACTCTTTCTTCAGAGGAAGAAGACACATATATATAGCAGCAGCAGATTAGGGTGGCGTGTGCTCTCCACGATTCCCGCCCAAATACTTCAGTCCACGTGGAGGCTCCTCTGCATCTCGGATCACGTGCCAGATGCCAGCCTCGTATCACGTGCCCACTCTGCATAGGCTCCACGAACAGTACAATAGAGCAAACTGGTTCGGATTTGATCCTGAAACCAGAATCCTTCTTCTTCTTCTGCAAAGAGATTAAAACCATTAATACTCAGGGTTCTCTCTCTATATATATATACCTGAAATAAGTCGGTTGACACTCAAGCTAAAGCTGCACGAGGTGTGTAGGAACAACAAAAGGTGCACTATACTCAGAACGACACGAGATACACACGATGACTACAGCACGAAATAAAGAGAGAATGACACGAGGTCAGATGAGAACAACACGATGTGAGAAGGAAATAACACGGAGTGAAACGATAAAAAAAAGCAACACGAAGACACAAATACAAAAACAACATGAAGACACAAAAACAACAACACGAAGACACAAACACAGAAACAACACGAAGACATTAAAAAACGACTCGAATACGAGGACGACACGGACTGAAACCAACTCGAAGACGAAAACAGAACCCTACACGAAGTGTGGTCACAAAGCAAGAAAGGACACGGGGTCTAGGAAAAACGACACGTGATAAAACAGTGAAAGCAGGAAAATGACTCGAGTAACTACAGTAAATGACACGAAAATACAAGAGCAAAAATGAAAAGGATGACTCGAGATGAGCAACTAAATACTGAAGAAACAACACGAGGTTCACAGGAAAATGACTCGAAGTTCATCAGAACAAATCGAGCTGCTTCAGTAAACAGCACGAAGACAATCAACAAACATAGTTGGAACAACACGACGTACAAAATGACAACACGAAGTGTAGTGAACACAAACAACACGAAGTATGAAAGGAACAGTTTGGACATACAAGGTACTACCTCATAGCAGTTTTCCTGTTAATCATGGAAATTTCAAATGCATAACATTACGCAAGATATCTGATTAAAATGACAATATTTAACATAGTGATGCTCATCATGAAAACACTAGGGAAGTCACAAACAAGAAGGCTGTGAAAAACAAGGCATGTTGTACAAACTTCAATCAATATGCATCAGACGACTGTGTATGGACTTGAAGTGTCACGCCCCGTACTCTATACCGTCGAGGTATTGTCCGCTTTGGCCTACCGACCTCACGGTTTTATCCCTTTTTAACAGTGATCGGCTCCAGAATGGGGGACTTCCCGGGTAGGTCCCGGGTAGGTCACCCATCCCAGTACTACTCCCCATTAAGCACGCTCAACTTCGGAGTTCTTTACAAGAACTGAGCCGATACTTGAAAAGGCGCCTCGATGATATAAAGTACAACTTAACTATATTTGAGGGTGTTACAATCTACCCCTCTTATATAGGCGACGTCCTCGTCGCTGGGCACATATAGCACGCAATCAAGCAATCAAGCCCCCAGGCAGGTAGGACTCTAGAGGTGGCCCCTACAGGCTCAAAAGGTGGCTCCCACTATGTAGCACTTTGCTCCATTACGGACTCAAGAGGTGGCTCCCATAGCGTAGCACTTTGCCCTGCATGGCACTTAGTTCCCACACTTCCGGCTGGGGTATAGCTCTGATACCATTCTCTGTCACGCCCCGTACTCTATACCGTCGAGGTATTGTCCGCTTTAGCCTACCGGCCTCACGGTTTTATCCCTTTTTAACAGTGATCGGCTCCAGAATGGGGGACTTCCCGGGCAGGTCACCCATCCCAGTACTACTCCCCATTAAGCACGCTTAACTTTGGAGTTCTTTATAAGAACTGAGCCGATACTTCAAAAGGCGCCTCGGTGATATAGAGTACAACTTAACTATATTTGAGGGTGTTACAATCTACCCCTCTTATATAGGCGACGTCCTCGTCGCTGGGCACATATAGCACACAATCATGCAATCAAGCCCCCAGGCAGGTAGGACTCTAGAGGTGGCCCCTACAGGCTCAAGAGGTGGCTCCCACTATGTAGCACTTTGCTCCATTACGGACACAAGATGTGGCTCCCATAGCGTAGCACTTTGCCCTGCATGGCACTTAGTTCCCACACTTTCGGCTGGGGTATAGCTCTGATACCATTATGTCACACCCCGTACTCTATACCGTCGAGGTATTGTCCGCTTTAGCCTACCGGCCTCACGGTTTTATCCCTTTTTAACAGTGATCGGCTCCAGAATGGGGGACTTCCCGGGCAGGTCACCCATCCCAGTACTACTCCCCATTAAGCACGCTTAACTTCGGAGTTCTTTACAAGAACTGAGCCGATACTTCAAAAGGCGCCTCGGTGATATAGAGTACAACTTAACTATATTTGATGGTGTTACAATCTACCCCTCTTATATAGGCGACGTCCTCGTCGCTGGGCACATATAGCACGCAATCAAGCAATCAAGCCCCCAGGCAGGTAGGACTCTAGAGGTGGCCCCTACAGGCTCAAGAGGTGGCTCCCACTATGTAGCACTTTGCTCCATTACGGACTCAAGAGGTGGCTCCCATAGCGTAGCACTTTGCCCTGCATGGCACTTAGTTCCCACACTTTCGGCTGGGGTATAGCTCTGATACCATTATGTCACACCCCGTACTCTATACCGTCGAGGTATTGTCCGCTTTAGCCTACCGGCCTCACGGTTTTATCCCTTTTTAACAGTGATCGGCTCCAGAAGGGGGGACTTCCCGGGCAGGTCACCCATCCCAGTACTACTCCCCATTAAGCACGCTTAACTTCGGAGTTCTTTACAAGAACTGAGCCGATACTTCAAAAGGCACCTCGGTGATATAGAGTACAACTTAGCTATATTTGAGGGTGTTACAATCTACCCCTCTTATATAGGCGACGTCCTCGTCGCTGGGCACATATAGCACGCAATCATGCAATCAAGCCCCCAGGCAGGTAGGACTCTAGAGGTGGCCCCTACAGGCTCAAGAGGTGACTCCCACTATGTAGCACTTTGCTCCATTACGGACTCAAGAGGTGGCTCCCATAGCGTAGCACTTTACCCTGCATGGCACTTAGTTCTCACACTTCCGGCTGGGGTATAGCTCTGATACCATTCTGTCACGCCCCGTACTCTATACCGTCGAGGTATTGTCCGCTTTAGCCTACCGGCCTCACGGTTTTATCCCTTTTTAACAGTGATCGGCTCCAGAATGGGGGACTTCCCGGGCAGGTCACCCATCCCAGTACTACTCCCCATTAAGCACGCTTAACTTCGGAGTTCTTTACAAGAACTGAGCCGATACTTCAAAAGGCGCCTCGGTGATATAGAGTACAACTTAGCTATATTTGAGGGTGTTACAATCTACCCCTCTTATATAGGCGACGTCCTCGTCGCTGGGCACATATAGCACGCAATCATGCAATCAAGCCCCCAGCAGGTAGGACTCTAGAGGTGGCCCCTACAGGCTCAAGAGGTGGCTCCCACTATGTAGCACTTTGCTCCATTACGGACTCAAGAGGTGGCTCCATAGCGTAGCACTCAGGTCACCCATCCCAGTACTACTCCCCATTAAGCACGCTTAACTTCGGAGTTCTTTACAAGAACTGAGTCGATACTTCAAAAGGCACCTCGGTGATATAGACTACAACTTAGCTATATTTGAGGGTGTTACAATATACCCCTCTTATATAGGCGACGTCCTCGTCGCTGGGCACATATAGCACGCAATCATGCAATCAAGCCCCCAGGCAGGTAGGACTCTAGAGATGGCCCCTACAGGCTCAAGAGGTGGCTCCTACTATATAGCAATTTGCTCCATTACGGACTCAAGAGGTGGCTCCCATAGCGTAGCACTTTACCCTGCATGGCACTTAGTTCCCACACTTTCGGCTGGGGTATAGCTCTGATACCATTCTGTCACGCCCCGTACTCTATACCGTCGAGGTATTGTCCGCTTTAGCCTACCGGCCTCATGGTTTTATCCCTTTTTAAGGGTGATCGGCTCTAGAATGGGGGACTTCCCGGGCAGGTCACCCATCCCAGTACTACTCCCCATTAAGCACGCTTAACTTCGGAGTTCTTTACAAGAACTGAGCCGATACTTCAAAAGGCGCCTCGGTGATATAGAGTACAACTTAGCTATATTTGAGTGTGTTACAATCTACCCCTCTTATATAGGCGACGTCCTCGTCGCTGGGCACATATAGCACGCAATCATGCAATCAAGCCCCCAGGCAGGTAGGACTCTAGAGGTGGCCCCTACAGGCTCAAGAGGTGGCTCCCACTATGTAGCACTTTGCTCCATTACGGACTCAAGAGGTGGCTCCATAGCGTAGCACTTTGCCCTACATGTCACTTAGTTCCCACACTTCCGGCTGGGGTATAGCTCTGATACCATTCTGTCACGCCCCGTACTCAATACCGTCGAGGTATTGTCCGCTTTAGCCTACCGGCCTCACGGTTTTATCCCTTTTTAACGGTGATCGGCTCCAGAATGGGGGACTTCTCGGGCAGGTCACCCATCTCAGTACTACTCCCCATTAAGCACGCTTAACTTCGGAGTTCTTTACAAGAACTGAGCCGATACTTCAAAAGGCGCCTCGGTGATATAGAGTACAACTTAGCTATAATTGAGGGTGTTACAATCTACCCCTCTTATATAGGCGACGTCCTCGTCGCTGGGCACATATAGCACGTAATCATGCAATCAAGCCCCGAGCGCGGAAGATACCCGGAGATGCGCGACGAGTTTATATCAATCATGTCAATCAGAGTGGTCGTGTATTCGACACAAAGACAGAGATGCGGAAAATAGCAAGATAACCCAATCCTTTATTATTAATAGGCTGTTACAAATCCAATACTTTGTTTAATAAAAAGGAAAAGTACATAGTTGACTCAAGAAACTATAGAAAAGACTAATTGACACTTGAGCAGCTCTATCACTTTCACTCTTGACCATTCCCATCCGATTGACTTCCATCGTCGTCGGACTTACCTGAAAAGTAAAAAGGGACAAACGGAATGAGCGAACGCTCAGTAGAAAATTATATCTCAAGTACTAGCAAGGGTTTAAGTAATTACATCTTTCATGAATGCAATAAAGTTATGCATGCTCGCATAAAACGACAAGATAGAGAGAATGTAATATCAAGGAAATAAGATTAACAAATCATGAACTTTCAATAAGATAATCAAGACATTTGAGATATTCAAGCAAGTACATTTAACAAGTCATGTCAAGAACTTTGGCTATCATGTAGCAAGCAAGTAAATTACCCTTTTTCGGGCCACGCATTTCATTTCATGTCAAGTACGATTCAAGTACAAGATGTATGTGGAATGTCTAATCAAGCAAGTCAAGTACTCGGTATAATTCCAGATACCTTATCATTTTAACTCCCATGGGCACAAGTACTTTCGGGTGCTCCTCCCAGGACCAGATCGGGCCCTATATGCGCAGGCATTTATCATGTATTTTGACATCCACTCTTGTTTATATAGCCAATATAGAATTTCAATAATCAAGCTTGTAGACGTGTATGACAACTTTGACATAATGGAGTCCAAAATATGACAAAGGACATAGAATGGCGATAATAACGGTATAATCACGATCTCGATAAAACTAGGTAGAATATGATTCCCTTGACTTGGGTACCATGACAAATCAATATGGACATTCTATATATAGAATTGAAGTCCACATGAACATTATATTAAGGTAAGATACCCTCATTCTTATCATAGAATTGAGGTTTACAAGAATGACATGATATGGCATGATATCATCATCCCATTAAGAATTTCTTATGATATACTCTTTGTATAATCATAAGGACCGGTATACCATGTTTCTTTAGAGTGACATGGCATCAATGGCGTAATGGGTTTTTAGGGTACAACCAGCTCAGTCGGTCTTGAGGGAATCCAAGGCTACGAGGAGTCTTACGGAGGTCTCTATGACTAACTCGCTAGTCCAAAGGAACGGAATGTCCAATGGAGAGCTTGTATGTCAATGAGAATTGAGTGTGATCGATAAAACAATCGCGAAACGTGAGACTATACTCACGGAATGGAGAATAGTACCGATATATATATTATATAACATATGAAACCATCGGTTAACAGAAACAGTGGAAAAATCAGTTTTACAGTAAAGTAACGACTTAAGCAGAGTCGTTTATCAAGTAATTAACGCCTAACAGAAGGGCGTTTATCTATTTTCTATTTTTGTAAAATTTTAATATTTCAGTAATTTGTCAGAAACGCACCCTGGTCAGGGGCGTTTCTTTACAATGAGACGACTACATTAGCAGGCGTCCTTTTATTTACAATATTTGACAGAATATAAAGAATTTTAGGAATTATCAAAAACGCGCCCTGGGCAGGGGCGTTACTATTATATTTTTTTTTACAGAATATGTTTTTCAGGAATTTAACAGAACGCGCCCTATTAAGGGGCGTTACTTTTCAAGTTACGCCTTAGTGTCAGGCGTTAGTCCAGTGAGAGACGACCTAGACAAGGCCGTTAATTCAACTTCCAGAAACTAACAGTAATAATTTCAAGATAACAGAGAGGAACGAATATAAGATCATGACAATAAATTTAGCAGGTTTGAAGACATATGATCATGTATTATTATAGAATCTTGATTCCATATATAATCAGTTCTTAACATGGGTGATTAACGATTAAATGAAATTAACGCCTGCGTACAGGGCGTCAAATATGAAATTGACGACCTTGTAAGTGTCGTGTCTTGTAAAATAGCGCCCTAGTCTGGGGCGTGTATTTCATAATCACGCCCTAGCTAAGGACGTTTCTTTCAAGAAATTAATAGAAACTCGTCCAGAAACTATAGTAAACCAAACCATGTATATGCATGATAATTATTGTACTGTATCAATTTAGTTTGGGCTACAGTGACTTGAGAAAACCTACCTTAAAGTTTGATTTGAAGACAACCGTGAGGGGTTTTGACTAGAAGAAGATGATGCTCTGTTATGCTCTTGAAGACAACAACGGCTACTGGATGATGGCCTGTTTGGCTTGGATGAAAAATTGTAGAAGAAGAACTGCAGTTTCCCTTTAAGAAAATAAAGAAACTGTATCAGTTTCTTTGTGATCTGAACATCATACGAAGGTAAATAACTTTTACCCCGATGAAAGAACTCTGTTTTTCTTCAGAGCGTAGGAGCTTCTTAACCTGTAAGAATAGAGATAGATGAAGAACATTAGTTCTTCACATACTACGTTCATAATGAAAGGAATCAGAAGAAGAAGAAGAACATATGTTCTTCACGCACCTGCAGTTCGAACGTCCAAATAGCGTTTTAGGGTTAGATAGTAGATTATTTATAGGGTTATGGAAATCCTATTAGAGTTAGTGTTCGTGTGAGGGTAATATATCCCTAATAGAGTCCTTACCCTAGTAGACACTTACTGGATTAAGTTAATCTTTCCCTGGATAAGCTCTGGGTTCGAACGGTTCACAAATGGAATTAACGACTTCGGTCAGGGCGTCGATTCTTGAATTGACGACCTGGTGTAGGTCCTTTCTTAAGACGCGCCTTGTGTAAGGGCGTTCCTGGTTTTAAAACACGCCCAAGATAGGGGCGTTACTTTGCCTTACCTTTTTTTTGGCGTTCAGAATTTTGACGCCGTGTGGTCAGGGCGTCACTTATTGAATAACGCCTTATCCAGAGGCGTTTCTAATTTGAATAGCGCCTTTATCCGAGGCGTTATTTTATTTTATTTTATTTATCTATTTATTTGATTTATTTTAAAATCTTTATTATTATTAATATTTTATCAGGGTTGCTACACCCTCCCCCACTTAAAAAGAATTTGGTCCCCAAATTCAATTGCATATTATGTATACACGCGGAGAGTGTAGAGTATATACCTCTTAGAATAACTCGGGAAATCGTTTCTTCATAGATTCCTCGGTCTCCCATGTTGCTTCGTGTTCAGAATTCTTATTCCATTGCACCTTAAGCATGGGAATAACCTTATTCCTTAGAGCTCGTATTTCACGATCTAAGATCTTCATAGGCTTCTGTTCATAGGTGAGATCTTTCTGAATCACCAGATCTCCATGTTCAATAATATGAGATGGATCGTGTACATACTTCTTCAACATAGATATGTGAAAAACATTATGCACTTCGGACAATTGAGGAGGCAATGCAATGCGATAAGCAACCTCGCCAACTCTTTCGAGTATCTCAAATGGTCCGACGAATCTTGGCGTAAGCTTGCCCTTAACACCAAATCTTCGTATGCCACGTCCAGGCGATATTTTAAGAAATACATGATCTCCAACCTGGAATTCAAGATCTCTTCTCCTTGTATCAGCATAAGCCTTTTGTCTGGTCTGAGCAACTTGCAATCTTTCTTGGATTACTTGTATCTTCTCAGTTGTATCCCTTACCATGTCTGGACCTAACAGTTGTTTCTCTCCAACTTCGTTCCAGCATAAGGGTGATCGGCAACTCCTTCCATATAAAGCTTCGAAAGGTGCCATTTGGATACTAGCTTGGTAGCTATTATTATATGCAAATTCCACTAGTGGCAAATGTTCATGCCAGCTTCCACCAAAGTCAATGATGCAAGCTCTTAGCATATCCTCAACAACTTGATTAGCTCTCTCGGTCTGACCATCCGTTTGTGGGTGAAAAGTAGTACTAAAGTTGAGCCTTGTTCCCAACGAATGTTGTAATCCCTTCCAAAAATGAGAAGTGAAACGGGGATCTCTATCAGACACGATTGAGACAGGAATTCCATGTAACCTGACTATTTCTTTGATGTATAGTGCAGCTAGCACATCAATTGACCATCGGCTTTTTATTGGCAAGAAATGTGCCGATTTAGTTAATCGGTCAATGATAACCCAGATTCCATCATGTCCTCCTTTAGATTTAGACAAACCCATGATGAAGTCCATACCAATATCCTCCCACTTCCACTTAGGAATATCTAGAGGATGTAGTTTTCCAGCAGGCTTTTGGTGTTCCGCCTTGACCTGTTGGCATGTGAGACAGCGTGATACATAGTCCGCTATTTCTCTTTTCATGTTGGGCCGCCAAAAGTTCCTCTTTACATCTTGGTACATTTTGGTTGATCCTGGATGAATAGTGTACCTTGATCGGTGTGCTTCATCTAAGATCTTCTTCTTTAATTCCGGACAGTCGGGTATACAAGTTCTACCTTTGAATAGTAATCTTCCATCAGAAGTTAGTTGAAAATCAGATTGTCCTTCTACTCTGCCTTTGATTTCCACTAATATAGGATCATCATCCTGAAGTGCTTGTATTTCAGATAATAAATCTGACTGTATGCTTACATGAGATAAGGTGACAAATTTGGCTTCCTTGTCCAAGCTTATATTGAGCTCGGAGAATTGTTCTAGCAACCTCCATTCTTGTATCATATAATTGGCTATCATTGCTCTCGGCTTTCGACTAAGGGCATCAGCAACATAATTACCCTTTCCAGGATGATATTGTATATTGAAGTCGAAGTCCTTGAGGTATTCTAGCCAGCGTCTTTGTCTCATGTTTAGCTCCTTTTGTGAAAATAGATATTTGAGACTTTTGTGATCGGAGTATACAGTAAACTGCACTCCATATAAGTAGTGTCTCCATATCTTTAGGGCAAATACCACCGCGGCCAGTTCTAAGTCATGGACGAGGTAATTCTCCTCATGCTTCTTCAGTTGACGTGAAGAGTATGCTATGACCTTTTCTTGTTGCATTAGGACACATCCGAGGCCAATGCCAGAAGCATCAGTGTAAACCTCGAATTTCTCTCCTTCTATTGGTAGAGCTAACACCGGAGTTGTAGTGAGATGATCCTTGAGAGTTTGGAAACTTCTTTCACATTCCTCACTCCATTCATATCGGATCTCCTTGCGAGTTAACCTTGTGAGGGGCACGGCGATCTTGGAGAAGTCTTTGATGAATCGCCGATAATATCCTGCAAGGCCTAAGAAACTTCTGATCTCGCTAGCATTGGTTGGTTTTTCCCAGTTTCTAACAGCTTCGACCTTTGACGGATCTACTGATAATCCATCTTTTGAAATCACATGTCCTAGAAAAGCCACTTCTTCAAGCCAGAATTCACACTTGCTGAGTTTTGCATATAATTGATTTGTCCTCAAGACTTGCAATGCAATCCTCAAATGCTTTTCATGTTCTTCCTTAGTCTTGGAATATATCAATATATCATCAATGAAGACTACTATGAATTGATCCAAGTAAGGCCTGAATATGCTATTCATTAACTGCATAAAGGCAGCAGGGGCATTTGTTAGTCCAAAAGGCATAACAACAAACTCGTAATGGCCATACCTGCTTCTGAATGCGGTCTTGTGAATGTCATCATCCTTGATTCTTAACTGATGATATCCCGACCTGAGATCAATTTTAGAAAAATATTTGGATCCTGAAATCTGATCAAATAACTCATCGATTCTCGGCAGTGGATACTTGTTCTTGATAGTGAGATGATTCAACTGTCGATAGTCGATGCACAATCTCATGGATCCATCCTTCTTCTTCACAAATAAGACTGGTGCTCCCCACGGGGAAGTACTTGGTCTAATAAACCCTTTTCGAATTAGTTCCATCAACTGCTCCTTCAACTCTTTGAGTTCCGCAGGGAAAATTCTATAGGGTGCCTTTGAAACTGGACCAGCACCAGGGACTAAGTCAATGGTGAAGGCCACTTCTCTTTGAGGGGGTAATCCCGGCAAATCTTCCGGAAATATGTCTAGAAATTCTTGCACTACCTGAATGTCTTCTATCTTGGTTTCCTTAGCTTCTTTAACAGTGACGAAAGCAAGGAAGGATACACATCCTTTCCTGACGAGCTTGCTTGCTCGAAGAGCCGAAATAAGAGGGGATTTGCTCCGACTCTTGGGGCGAGTAAAGACTAATTCTGGAAAATCTTTGAAAGCAATTTAGCTATTGCGGCAATCAACCGTTGCCTGGTATTTAGATAACCAGTCCGCTCCCAGTATAACATCATACTCCTTTAGATCGAGGCATATGAGATCTATAGGTAAATTCCTACCTTGAACCATTACCTCACAGTTTTGGTAGTGATGAGTAATATCATTTTCACTTCCAAGAGGAGTAGTTAGAACTATTTTTATCCATTCTGGTTCTAATGGTAACGGGTCGGCAAACTTCTTAGAAATAAAGGAATGCGATGCACCCGTATCAAATAAGACATAAGCACTTTTGGAACAAATTTTCAATGTACCTTCTACCAGTCCACCTTCTTCTTGTTCGGTCTCCTTTATTGCATGAAGTCGAGCGTTCTTTGTCACCGGGCGTTTACCATCACCGGCTTGGTCATTCATTAATGGACAATCGGGAATCCGATGTTCGCGGCTCCCACAACGGAGACAAGCTCCTAATTTCCTCCATCATTTTTCGATCTTGTGACCAGCCTTGTCACAATGCTTGCACACTACGTTTGAAGGTGTAGTGGTGATAGAGAAGGGCTTGGTCTTCTTGAATTTTTGATCTTGAGAGGAAGGACCTCTATTACTAGGCCTCTTCTTAAAGTTGGGTTTAAAAGAACCCGAACCTGTGACTTGCTCCTTCTTGTCTTTTCCACGGATCCTATCAGATAGTTCCGTGGCATCTTCAAGTAATTGAGCTCGGCGCACTATTTCAGAATAAACTTGGATGTCCATAGGCGCCAGTTGAGTAATATAGTGGGGCCTAAGCCCATTAAGAAATCTACGGGCTTTCATCTTCTCCGTGCTAATAAGATGCTTAGCATATCTAGACAACCTAGAGAACTGAGCTTCATAATCTGCTAATGATAAAGATCGTTGCTTTAATGCAGCGAATTCTGCAGCCTTCTTTTCTTGGACTCAGTCCGAGAAATATTTAGCATTGAAGTATTCCACAAATTCTTCCCATGTTACTTGAGTAGGGTCGATGGTTGCTTCAATAGACTCCCACTAGCATCTAGCATCTTTCTCTAACTGGAATGTAGCTAATAGAACTTTATCCTGATCCGTGCATTGCATAACACGGAATATACGCTTAGTCTCCCGAACCCAATGCTCGGCATCGTCCGGATCAGTCGATCCCATAAACTTCGGGGGATTCATGCTCTTAAAGGCTTGGTGTAAGTTTCCAGCTCGTGGAGCACCACCTTGTGCTACCTGTTGTAGCACTTGAGTCATCCCTTGGAGGGTACGCTGCATGTTGCGCCATTGAGCACGTTCGGCAGCCATTATCCTACAATTACAATAACTATATTAGTACGTGATCGTATTTAAAGACTCCTACACTATGTTAAATTTAACCCTTGGTTCTACCCAATCTCACTGGTTTAAAGGTTCAAACATATCCTTGGACTTGGGTTTTTTCTAGGAATTGAATACCTTAGGCTCTGATACCACAAAAACTGTCACGCCCCGAGCGCGGAAGATACCCGGAGATGCGCGACGAGTTTATATCAATCATGTCAATCAGAGTGGTCGTGTATTCGACACAAAGATAGAGATGCGTAAAATAGCAAGATAACCCAATCCTTTATTATTAATAGGCTATTACAAATCCAATACTCTGTTTAATAAAAAGGAAAAGTACATAGTTGACTCAAGAAACTATAGAAAAGACTAATTGACACTTGAGCAGCTCTATCACTTTCACTCTTGACCATTCCCATCCGATTGACTTCCATCGTCGTCGGACTTACCTGAAAAGTAAAAAGGGACAAACGGAATGAGCGAACGCTCAGTAGGAAATTATATCTCAAGTACTAGCAAGGGTTTAAGTAATTACATTTTTCATGAATGTAATAAAGTTATGCATGCTCGCATAAAACGACAAGATAGAGAGAATGTAATATCAAGGAAATAAGATGAACAAATCATGAACTTTCAATAAGATAATCAAGACATTTGAGATATTCAAGCAAGTACATTTAACAAGTCATGTCAAGAACTTTGGCTATCATGTAGCAAGCACGTAAATTACCCTTTTTCGGGCCACGCATTTCATTTCATGTCAAGTACGATTCAAGTACAAGATGTATGTGGAATGTCCAATCAAGCAAGTCAAGTACTCGGTATAATGCCAGATACCTTATCATTTTAACTCCCATGGGCACAAGTACTTTCGGGTGCTCCTCCCAGGACCAGATCGGGCCCTATATGCGCAGGCATTTATCATGTATTTTGACATCCACTCTTGTTTATATAGCCAATATAGAATTTCAATAATCAAGCTTGTAGACGTGTATGACAACTTTGACAGAATGGAGTCCAAAATATGACAAAGGATATAGAATGGCGATAATAACGGTATAATCACGATCTCGATAAAACTAGGTAGAATATGGTTCCCTTGACTTGGGTACCATAACAAATCAATATGGACATTCTATATATAGAATTGAAGTCCACATGAACATTATATTAAGGTAAGATACCCTCATTCTTATCATAGAATTGAGGTTTACAAGAATGACATGATATGGCATGATATCATCATCCCATTAAGAATTTCTTATGATATACTCTTTGTATAATCATAAGGGCCAGTATACCATGTTTTTTTAGAGTGACATGGCATCAATGGCGTAATGGGTTTTTAGGGTACAACCAGCTCAGTCGGCCTTGAGGGAATCCAAGGCTACGAGGAGTCTTACGGAGGTCTCTATGACTAACTCGCTAGTCCAAAGGAACAGAATGTCCAATGGAGAGCTTGTATGTCAATGAGAATTGAGTGTGATCGATAAAACAATCGCGAAACGTGGGACTATACTCACGGAATGGAGAATAGTGCCGATATATATATTATATAACATATGAAACCATCGGTTAATAGAAACAGTGGAAAAATCAGTTTTACAGTAAAGTAACGACTTAAGCAGAGTCGTTTATCAAGTAATTAACGCCTAACAGAAGGGCGTTTATCTATTTTTCGTTTTTGCAAAATTTCAATATTTCAGTAATTTATCAGAAACGCGCCCTGGTCAGGGGCGTTTCTTTACAATGAGACGACTACATTAGCAGGCGTCCTTTTATTTACAATATTTGACAGAATATAAAGAATTTCAGGAATTATCAAAAACGCGCCCTGGGCAGGGGCGTTACTATTATATTTTTTTTTTACAGAATATGTTTTTCAGGAATTTAACAGAACGCGCCCTATTAAGGGGTGTTACTTTTCAAGTTACGCCTTAGTGTCAGGCGTTAGTCCAGTGAGAGACGACCTAGACAAGGCCGTTAATTCAACTTCCAGAAACTAACAGTAATAATTTCAAGATAATAGAGAGGAACGAATATAAGATCATGACAATAAATTTAGCAGGTTTGAAGACATATGATCATGTATTATTATAGAATCTGGATTCCATATATAATCAGTTCTTAACATGGGTGATTAACGATTAAATGAAATTAACGCTTGCGTACAGGGCGTCAAATATGAAATTGACGACCTTGTAAGGGTCGTGTCTTGTAAAATAGCGCCCTAGTCTGGGGCGTGCATTTCATAATCACGCCCTAGCTAAGGACGTTTCTTTCAAGAAATTAACAGAAACTCGTCCAGAAACTATAGTAAACCAAACCATGTATATGCATGATAATTATTGTACTGTATCAATTTAGTTTGGGCTACAGTGACTTGAGAAAACCTACCTTAAAGTTTGATTTGAAGACAACCGTGAGGGGTTTTGACTAGAAGAAGATGATGCTCTGTTATGCTCCTGAAGACAACAACGGCTACTGGATGATGGCCTGTTTGGCTTGGATGAAAAATTGTAGAAGAAGAACTGCAGTTTCCCTATAAGAAAATAAAGAAATTGTATCAGTTTCTTTGTGATCTGAACATCATACGAAGGTAAATAACTTTTACCCCGATGAAAGAACTCTGTTTTTCTTCAGAGCGTAGGAGCTTCTTAACCTGTAAGAATAGAGATAGATGAAGAACATTAGTTCTTCACATACTACGTTCATAATGAAAGGAATCAGAAGAAGAAGAAGAACATATGTTCTTCACGCACCTGCAGTTCGAACGTCCAAATAGCGTTTTAGGGTTAGATAGTAGATTATTTATAGGGTTATAGAAATCCTATTAGAGTTAGTGTTCGTGTGAGGGTAATATATCCCTAATAGAGTCTTTACCCTAGTAGACACTTACTGGATTAGGTTAATCTTTCCCTGGATAAGCTCTGGGTTCGAACGGTTCACAAATGGAATTAACGACTTCGGTCAGGGCGTCGATTCTTGAATTGACGACCTGGTGCAGGTCCTTTCTTAAGACGCGCCTTGTGTAAGGGCGTTCCTGGTTTTAAAACACGCCCAAGATAGGGGCGTTACTTTGCCTTACCTTTTTTTTGGCGTTCAGAATTTTGACGCCGTGTGGTCAGGGCGTCACTTATTGAATAACGCCTTATCCAGAGGCGTTTCTAATTTGAATAGCGCCTTTATCCGAGGCGTTATTTTATTTTGTTTTATTTATCTATTTATTTGATTTATTTTAAAATCTTTATTATTATTAATATTTTATCAGGGTTGCTACATGAAGACCCTTAGCCAATGTATAGACTTCAAGTGGAGACCAATGTGTAGACTTCACGTGAAAGCCCAATGTGCAGACTTGAGCTATGCAAGCTACAATGTCGATGTATAGACTTTATGAATGTTCAGACTTGAATGCTCGACCAGTGTACAGACTTGCAGAGCCGACCCCAATGTATAGACTTGAAGCCTTAAGACGCTGGCTGAGACGGACGCTGTACATACTTGATGCATGTGAACAGTGAGACGGATGTATAGACTTGATGAACTACAACATGAACATATCAGCAGAGAAGCAATGCACAGAACAGAAATCAAGCACAAACCAATTTATCACAGCATGACTCAAGCATATACATGCATTCTTCACAATTCAGACATGGCACACTCATGCAATCTCCCACAGAATAGATCAGACATATTCAAGACAATGTGGTGACTCATTCATGTTGCTATCATTAAAACACCACATCATCAACAAAGCACAAGGGGCACAACAATCTCCCCCTTTTTGATGATGGCAACATAATGAGTCACACTGACTCATCAAACTATTCTCCCCCTTTGACATAATCAAAAAGAAGGGAAATGGTTTGATAGTCAAATGCAGCACATAAATGCAGCACATAAAGACAGCACATAAATGCAGAGAATGAGTCATGGTTCTTTAAAATGAAGATCTCCCTTATGACAATGAAACAGCTCTCCCCCTATCAACATGCATGATTGACTACTCTCCCCTTAGACTTTAGCAAAATGAATAATTCAGAGATGTCATATGAGATACTCAACATAGTTCAGCAGATGAGGACAACACAATATCAGAAGCAATTAAATCAATTCTCCCCCTTTGTCAAACAACTTATGCAGTGATGCGTATGCAACAAATATTCCCCCTTTGACATGACAGAAGATATAGAGCTAATGCAGACACACAACATGATCAGACAAACTAGCACATTGTCCCCTTATGCAAATTATCTCTCAAACAGACCAGAGAATCTTGCCCTTATGATTTATGATGCAAGAGAAATCCACAAGGATGAACTCTGGTTATCCAAAAACTGCAAGTACACATGGTAAACTGTGAGAGGTGCTTCTCAAAAATGACAACCAGTTTAATACCACTGAATCAAAACACAGTGATAAAGAGCCATAGGATGAGCAGATTCATCAGTTAGTGAAAATTGAGATATTGAACTTTTCAGCAAGATACTAACTTCATAGAACAGAATTTTTAAGTTCTAGAGTCCTCCATTATAAAAGCTTATGAAACCTTGATTTTCAGATATGGTTTAAGAATGATGTAAACAAGTTTTTCAAAAAGAATTGTACTCATATCTGAACCAGCTCTTAATAAAAATGAACTACAAGCTCATATAAAATTCTAGTTCAACCAACTTCCATCTTACTTAGTTTACTTTCCATGACAGTTTTAGGAGATACATAAGAGTATGCAACAGTATTTTACATTGTTCTTTCATAATTTGATTTACACTTGTTCATAATTTTCTTTTTAAATGAACAATTTTGGTTTATCAACACCTTTTGACATGGGGAGACACCTTGATCAGAGGCCCGAATCCCCAGTTACTCAGTGTGACAACCGTATTGCTTCTCCCATTTTGGAGAACAGAGGTAGCATTAGAAGTATCTTCGGCATGAGGATACACCTTGATTAGAGGCCAGAATCCCCAGTTACTCAATACAACAATGCCATTGCTCTGCCAAGTTTCACAGTATTTTCAATCACCTCTTTAAGCAGAGTTAACCATGGTACTTCATGACACTATCTTTTGGACAGGTTTCTCAGTAACCACAGTTATTGCTCTATTCATGATTCAGAACAAGTTAAGTGTTTAAGAAAAATCACATACACTATATATCTCAGACAACATAGACAAGGATATCAACTTTTCAGATGTCAGAAGCTCTTAAGAGATTGAATCAGATATTTCCAAGTTCCTTGTGTCCAAACAGGAGTACATATGACTTAAACCAGTTCAAGTTAACAAATGTTCTTAAGCATGTATAATGGAAGGTTTCTCATTAAAGATATTTTAACTTTCATGAAGTAGTATTCAGACTGAAGGTTTACTTCATATCTCAGCTTAGTAATTCAAGTGAGCTGACTGATATTTCAACAAACAGCTTAGATTCTGAAAAATTTCAGCAAAGAATCTGCCCTTGAGCAAAGAAGTTCAGAATTGACTGGATTGAAGTGAAACTCTCCTTCAGCAGAGTTAGGAGAGGCAGACAGATATCAATAAGGTATAAATTCAGATTATGAATACTTCAAAAATAGTCAAGAGAGTTCATTTGATGTTGAAATCACTGGTAACATAGATATGACAGGATGAATCAGATAGGTGGACAGGTAGAGTTTAGATAAAGACAGCTGAAGAGATTAAGCAAGCTCCCCCTGTCTATATGCAATGTATCACCCCCTTTTTTTTATTTTTCAAAATGAGTGATATGCTATGCATTTACTCCCCCTATCTAAAAACACAGAATCAACCTATATGACATGAAGACAATGCATGAGACTAGACAAACTCCCCCTTACAAAGTGCATGGTAGTGCATCAGATTTTTCAATGGCAGCATATGCAAATTCAGTCTATCATTAAATATGCAAATCATGTAGGAAGAGAGTTTAGAAAATTAAATCTAACAATGCAGATGGTGAGTTGATATGCAAAGACGGATTTAACATGCTATGCAGTTATTCTAAGAACAAGAAGTGCAGAGACTTTACCTTAATGGGGCTTTATTAACTTGGGTGCCTTGGTTTATTTCCCCCTTTTTATTCTTCAGCATCCAAGGCACACCTGCAAAATATTGATCATTTTGAACTTGCAGGGACCTAAGCAGCTTTGGGTCCTGCCTTACCCCTAACAGGTGTTCTAAGCAAATTCATAGCAGCATGGTCATCATGATCCATCAGATAGCAAGTTTCCATAGAGTGACCATACTTTCCACAGTATCTACATGATGTGACTGGTTTCTGGTTCTTAGGATGCATAGTAACAGTAGCATGAGGTTTATAAACATGATTATAAGATTTTCTGTTATATGCATGAATAGTTTGATTCTTATTCCTAACCAGCCAACATTCAGAAGATTTATGACCGTGCTTTCCACAGTTATAGCATGAAAATCTTGCAAATAGTTTTGTAGGGAATTTGACATCATAGGGGTTAACAATGTTCTTCTGAACATGCCAACAGTTCTTGACTGTATGGCCATTCTTCCCACAGTGAGAGCAAGCAAAAGAATTTCTTTTATGAAAACCATTTTTACCCCAAGTAGATCTAAACTAGCACTCAGCAGCCTTGTGCCCAGGCTTATTGCAGTTGAAGCACACAATGTGCTGATTAGAATTGTGTTTAGATCCATATGGATCATGAAAGTGCATGGAAGACCTGGCATGTAGTTTATCATCTTCTTTCATGATAAAACATTCACTCATGAGATGACCATGCTTCCCACAATAATAACATGAGGCATCAGGCTTCCTAGCAACATGGTTTCTATCAAGAGAGTTTCTAGAATGTAAAGTTCCACTAGCATGCTCATCCTTTAACATCAATCCACAATCCTCCATTATGTGACCTCCTTTCCCACAATAATAACATGAACCCTTTTTAATGTGAGTGTGTGAGAGATCATGTGAATTGTGTGCAGTCTTCTTTACAACAACAGGAGTGTCTTTTTCCTTTTTCTGTGAATTTTCACCCTTTTTCTGTTTTGGAGTTTGTTCCACAGTTTTGGGTTTCACAGTGGATTTTTGTGCAGTGAATTTGAAGACAGAAGGACCAGAGGTTGTGTTCTGATTGGTGGCTTTGACAAAAACAGTAGATGTTTCATTCCCATTACTCCTTTTATTTGTCAGACTATAGCCCAGTCCCTTTCTCTCAAAGTTATCACTCTTTCCAAGAAGCTTATTCAGATTGTCCTTACCTTTGACAAATTTTGATAGAGAATTTTTCAAATCTTTAATCTCAA
The DNA here is from genome assembly GCA_022559845.1 of Amorphophallus konjac. Classification (NCBI taxonomy): domain Eukaryota; kingdom Viridiplantae; phylum Streptophyta; class Magnoliopsida; order Alismatales; family Araceae; genus Amorphophallus; species Amorphophallus konjac. The sequence continues at coordinate 472,239,905 of CM040121.1, forward strand.
AATTCAAATCAACAATTTTAGCTTCATATTTGGACAAATCTGTTTCACAGGAAATGACTTGTTGATGTAAGGCATCATTCAGACTCTTGAGTTTTTCAACTTCCTGTTTTAGTTTTGTTTCATTGTCAGCTTCAGATAGGAACTTATAAAGATCATCAACTTCTTGTTGAAGGGATGTGATAGTAAGCTCATATCCAGCTATTTTCCGTTCACTACAACTGACATTTTCATTTAACATTAAGTTGATGATTTTCAGACTCTCAATTTCTTGTTCAGCATTCATCAACCTATCAGAATTATCCACACTCACACACTTGCCTTTTTCCATTGTCATTAGCCTATCTGTCAGCTGGGTGTTTAGATGTTTCAACTCATTGATTTCCTCTTCCAGTTTACTGTTTTGCTCTAGGAGATCAGCATCAAGCACCCATTCATCTGAGAGAGACTGACATTCATGAAACATTTCCTGTTATTTTTCAGAATCTTTCTGTAATTCTATGTTTACAGATTTTATGGCATTAAACTTTTCAATCAGCAATTTATTCTCCTGTCTAAGTTTCTCTGATTTTTCATCATTTTTATTGGAGAACTCTTTAAGAGAATCATTTTCAGATTTCAGCTTGTTTAATTCAGACTTAACACATTCAATTTCTTTCAGTAAATCCTTGCTCTGAACAGAATCATGACTAGCTAGACTAAGCTTCTTTTCAAGTTCAGAGATTTCTTTCACATGATCTTGATTCTCAGTTTTCAATAAAGAAATTTGTTTCTTCAACATTAGAAAATCAGACATACAGGCATCATGAATATTTTTCAATTCAACACAATTTCTACAAGGATAACTTGAACTATCTAAACCAGTACCCTTCTTCAATTTTTTTATACTGTTTTCTTAACAGTTCTTGAGATTCAAATAATTCAGCATATGCATTCTCCCAATCTTCTAGAGAAAAATTCTCGAAGAGATTTACCTCATCATCATCATCTTCAGTCTGACTGCTGCCTTGATTGCTGCCACTTGGATTACTTCTGTTAGCCATCATGCAGCTGTCCTCGTTTACCCTATGAAATTGCTTCAGCCTATCCAGGATGTCCTTTGCTGAGCTACAATTATGAAGACAAGACCATAAGGCTCTGTCAGTAGCTGCTTTCAACAGGTTAAAGGCTTTCTGATTTTCTCCATCCATTGATCTGTGTCTGTCGGTCCATTTGGACACTTTCGTTGGTAAGGTGTAAGGACCTTGTGAAATTAATTTCCACAAATCAGGATTAGCAGAATTTACATAAGCATGTAAAGCAGTGTACCACTGACTGAAATCAGAACCACTAAAGACGGGTGGAAGAGCCATTGAAAAATAAATAGCGAGTAAGTTCAAGGCACCAGGAATATTTATGCACTAAAAACAAGTTAGCACCTAAGACTGCAAGATCGAATCTGCAGGTCACTGGACCTTGTATGCAGACACCTCTCTGATACCAATTGTTAGGGTGCAAGCCCTGGATAAAGAGGGGGGTGAAGGTATCCTGCTAGCAATATCACCCAATTAAAACCTCAGAAGCTAAACACAATACCAGAATAGAAACTAATTCAATTGAACAAATGAAGAGAAGCACTTGTAGCGCTCCTAGTCAATCATCTAGCGGAAGCAAACACACAAATAAACCACTGATCAAGAGATTTTTAGGTGGTTCGGTCCAAAGACCTACGTCCACCCCTCACTCCCAACCGGAGTGAGGCTTCCACTAGTAACACTAGCACAGCAGACTCAGTCTGCAACAACTGCTGCCAAATAGCTTGACCAGGGGAACAACCTCCCCTCTTCCTCCCAACCGGAGGGACACCCCAAGTGACTCCCAGTCACTTGGAAATCAGAGACACACGGTCTCTCTTCCTCCAGACCCGGAGGGAACCCCTGGACTTGCTACCCACAAGCCCAGAACCGGAGGACCAAACCTCCCTTCCTCCAAACTGGAGGGGGACCTAGAGACCCAAGTCTCTCTTCCTCTGAACCCCAGAGGGAAACACAAGTGACACCAAGTCACTTGCAAACTAGAGGTCTCGGACCTCTCTTCCTCCCAACCGGAGAGAAACAACCAATGACACCCAGTCAAAGGCAACCAGAGACGCAAGTCTCTCTTCCTCCACACCGGAGGGAACCCGATCTCACACTAGAGGATCGGAAGAACAGCAAATGAATAGTTCAAAGGAAAAACAAAACCAGCAACAGAAAGCTGAAAAGATAAAAACAAATGTGGCTCTCGCAGGAGCTGGCTGGCCTGGATTTGATCCACGGTCCAGCAGGAACTTCTTCTACTGCTTCTCTCTTTCTCCCAGCACGAACTCTCTTTTCTTCTTCTTCTTCTTTCTTACTTCTTCTTCTTCTCACTGCTTCTGCCTTCTCCTTCTTCTCTATTCTCTATATCGTGGAGGCACTCTCTGCATTTCTATCTTCCTTTCTTATCTTCTCTTTTTCATCTTCTGCTCTCTCGATCTGGCTCTCAGCTTTCTCTATCTCTTCTTTCTCTTCTGCACTTCTTCTCTTAGCTCTGGCTACTTCTTCTTCAGTCACTCTCTGCCCTCTACTCTTTCTTCAGAGGAAGAAGACACATATATATAGCAGCAGCAGATTAGGGCGGCGTGTGCTCTCCACGATTCCCGCCCAAATGCTTCAGTCCACGTGGAGGCTCCTCTGCATCTCGGATCATGTGCCAGATGCTAGCCTCGTATCACGTGCCCACTCTGCATAGGCTCCACGAACAGTACAATAGAGCAAACTGGTTCGGATTTGATCCTGAAACCAGAATCCTTCTTCTTCTTCTGCAAAGAGATTAAAACCATTAATACTCAGGGTTCTCTATATATATATATATACCTAAAATAAGTCGGTTGACACTCAAGCTAAAGCTGCACGAGGTGTGTAGGAACAACAAAAGGTGCACTATACTGAGAACGACACGAGATACACACGATGACTACAGCACGAAATAAAGAGAGAATGACACGAGGTCAGATGAGAACAACACGAGGTGAGAAGGAAATAACATGGAGTGAAACGATAAAAAAAAGCAACACGAAGACACAAATACAAAAACAACATGAAGACACAAAAACAACAACACGAAGACACAAACACAGAAACAACACGAAGACATTAAAAAATGACTCGAATATGAGGATGACACGGACTGAAACCAACTCGAAGACGAAAACAGAACCCTACACGAAGTGTGGTCACAAAGCAAGAAAGGACACGAGGTCTAGGAAAAACGACACGTGATAAAACAGTGAAAGCAGGAAAATGACTCGAGTAACTACAGTAAATGATAGGAAAATACAAGAGCAAAAATGAAAAGGATGACTCGAGATGAGCAACTAAATACTGAAGAAACAACACGAGGTTCACAGGAAAACGACTCGAAGTTCATCAGAACAAATCGAGCTGCTTCAGTAAACAGCACGAAGACAATCAACAAACATAGTTGGAACAACACGACGTACAAAATGACAACACGAAGTGTAGTGAACACAAACAACACGAAGTATGAAAGGAACAGTTCGGACATACAAGGTACTACCTCATAGCAGTTTTCCTGTTAATCATGGAAATTTCAAATGCATAACATTACGTAAGATATCTGATTAAAATGACAATATTTAACATAGTGATGCTCATCATCAAAACACTAGGGAAGTCACAAACAAGAAGGCTGTGAACAACAAGGCATGTTGTACAGACTTCAATCAATATGCATCAGACGATTGTGTATGGACTTGAAGACCTTAGCCAATGTATAGACTTCAAGTGGAGACCAATGTGTAGACTTCACGTGAAAGCCCAATGTGCAGACTTGAGCTATGCAAGCTACAATGTCGATGTATGGACTTTGTGAATGTTCAGACTTGAATGCTCGACCAGTGTACAGACTTGCAGAGCCGACCCCAATGTATAGACTTGAAGCCTTAAGACGCTGGCTGAGACGGACGCTGTACATACTTGATGCATGTGAACAGTGAGACGGATGTATAGACTTGATGAACTACAACATGAACATATCAGCAGAGAAGCAATGCACAGAACAGAAATCAAGCACAAACCAATTTATCACAGCATGACTCAAGCATACACATGCATTCTTCACAATTCAGACATGGCACACTCATGCAATCTCCCACAGAATAGATCAGACATATTCAAGACAATGTGGTGACTCATTCATGTTGCTATCATTAAAACACCACATCATCAACAAAGCACAAGGGGCACAACAGGACCCGCACCAGCTCCTCAGCACTAGCCCTAAGTCGCTCCAACTCCGCCCGAAGGAGCGCCGTCTCAACTACGTCCGCCGGTCGACTCCATGCCGCCTCCTCGCGGAGGTGGGCTACCTCCTCCCGTGCTACTGCATAGCTCTGCTCTAGCTCCGCCCGCAGTCGGGTCAGGTCGGTCGTCTGCATACACATTTTCATGGTTAGTCAATTGCATTTCATAAAAATAATCAACTAGGAAACTGGGGTGGTTACTTACCCTCTCGGAGAGCGCTGCCTCAGCCGCCTCGGCTCGCGCCACCATTCGTGTAAACTCGGCATCCCACTCAGCTCAGTCGGCCGGAGTCTGGGAAGAAGAAGAAGGTGCGTCAGTCCCCTGGCGCTGGGCTCCCTCGACTCGCTACATCCAAAACTTCAGGTCAGTTATGTTACATGCATAAACATAATCAAGTGCATAAGTAAATTTAAAGGTTTAGGGTTTAGAAAAACTCACTAGTAGGGCCAGGGCCTATCGGGCCTAGTCGCGTTCCCGGATCGTCAAGTGGAGGAGCCCCTACAGCTCCGCGATCTGACCCTCAGGGTCAATCTGCATTTAGGAAGTCCAAACATCAGTGCATAATCATATAGAAAGCATAATAAAAGGCATTAGGGTTTAAAAGTCGTACCGGTCGGCGGGCACCACGGAACACCTGGTCCCGGTAGTGCCTGGCGTACGCTATGTAGTACGCCGCGTCGCTCTCCGCTTGGGCGGTCACAACCCACCCAAGTGTTGTCCAGTTCGTGATCTGCTCCGCAGCTCGCGCCATCCAGTCTAGGACCGTCGCCACGCCTCTCGGGTGTCACCCCACGCGCTCCCCCGGCTTCTCCGACGCCGAAAACTCTATTGCTGGCTGATGGACGCCGATCGTCCTCATCACCAGCCTAAAAGGGAGTGGCTCCACTACATTCATGTAGTGAAGCCACACATCGCACCCCGAGAAGGCGAGGGCCCCCACTACCCAGGGCTGGCCCTCGTGCCTCTCGTCTGCATAGGGTGTCCACCGTACTTGTCAAAGTAAGGGAGTCACATCAGCATCATAAACATATAGAACTGCATTTAATTAAAAGGGTCTGAGTTTAGAATCATACCGAGGTGTACGGTAGGGTGTCCACGTCGTTCTGGAGTCCTCGGACCTGTCTCCGAAGGCCTCCGGTCTCCCAAGGTGCGGTCCACCTCCTGGTAATCAGTAGCAAGTCGGGGTAGGTCTCCTCGCCTCTCCCCAACCCACGTAGTCGTACGTAGGCCCACACTTGCATCGCATTTCATCACACGTCAGCATACAACACATATAGAAAGCATATAGAAGTTGCATAACTAATTTAAGGGTAGATGTCGTACGTGGAGAAGAGGGGAGAACCCACTGATCATGGTCCGCCTGCTGGTCGAGCTCAGAGTGTCAAAAAGAAAAGCAAGGACTGCAGCTCCCCACGCGTAGTCGCCAACGTGGTCTAAGTCCTCTAGTAGCGGAAGGAAGCAACAGCTGATGACGTCCGCTCTCGTAGCAAATAGCAGTCGGACAAACAAGAGCGTCAGAAACCTCCGCAGCACACGATCTGCCTCAGCTCCTAGCTCCACTGCAACCCGCGGACGCGCCCGGTCTACCAGCCTCCGAAGGTGCTGCTCGGGCAGCTCCCCTGTCGCGATCCCTGCTCATCGCAGTCCTAAGCTATCCTGGAGTGCTGCCCGGGTCAGGGTAGTGGACTGCCTCTCTGGATGCAGCAACTCCAATCCTAGGAGCTCCCGGGCCGTCTCCCGATAGTCAGGATATGTCTTCCCGCTGACCGGGGACCCGTGCACGTGCAAACCCGTGATCTGAGCCACGTCCTCCGACATGGGGACCATGTGCCCCCACGGAAAGAGAAACATGTGACTCACTAGGTCCCAGCGGTTGTGCAGAGCATAGAGGAGCGGTGTGTCAAACCGGCTAACCTCTATACTCAAGAACTCCGCAAAGCCCATGGCCGCCAGCCTCTCCCGCTGGAAGTCGGGCAGTGCGAGGTACACTGCCCGGACCTGCAGCCAAGAGATCTGGGTCCTACGCTTTCCCTGCATTCATTCACATAATTGCATACATTTAACAACAAATTCATGCATTTTATTTAATAAATAAAAGGAAAAGAAAAAATTGCATTCTACTCACAGAGCCGTTCCCCATGGACCACTCTATATCTTGCACGGCCCGGTATGGACCGCTTAGTTTTCCAAAGTTTCTACCTAATAAATGGCTTCTTCCAAGCCGCCCATTTTTCTCACGGTTTTATCTTCACCGTTTAACTATGCCCCGTTTTAGGCGCCCGCGGCCACTTTCTAGCCTCCCAGTTAATTCCACGGTAACTAGATTACTGTGCTACCCCCCTCTCAGTCCCCCTCATTTTCTAGACTAGCACGGTTAGACCTTAACCGTGTTATGGTTCACGGACCGATATGGAGCGTTCAGCTCTGAATCGTTTCATATTCTGCACGGACCAATATGGCCCGTCCTAGTCCCACGATTTTCCACAGACCGTTCTAGGGCCCTTTCCTCGTCGGTTCAGCTACTCATGAATGGCCACTCATGGGCTGTTCAGGTCTTGAACGACTCTACATGAGCCGTGTAGTTTTCCCGGACGGCTCCTATTGAACCGCCCAGCTACCATCTTCCCCGACGGCGTAAGAACCCTCCCCGCCGGTGGTAAGGGCCCTATCGCCTCCCAACCGCCCTCCCAAGGGGTTGTAACCTCCTACGATCCCCCTAAACTAGCATGCATACTTTAAAAATGGAAATGGGGGGGGGGGAGTTTTAGGCCTACCTCAGGGTCCCGTGGAGGTTTGGCCGCCGTCATCAGTGGCTGCCTCCGGGCGCTTGGGGTTCCTCTGCTCCTAATCAACGGGCACCGTTGCTCCTTCTTCAAACGGCCGCAGCTTCCTCCGCAGCACCTCCCTCGACCGCTAGCACCTCCTCCTCCTCGGGGATTGCTGGTGGCTATCCCACGGCGGCGGCGGTCACCGGCGACGGCGGTTCGCTTCCCTCTACGGCCATGGCTCGGGCGTGGCGCACCTCTTGGTGCTTGGTGTGCATAGGAGAGTTAGAGTGGGGGAGATTAAAAGCGTGGGGGCATTCTCCTTCCTCCCGCCGTAGGTTACGGTGGGGGAAGGAGGGAGATGAAGGGCTTTTGTTTTTTTGAAGCCCCCAGCTATTAAACGGTCTATCGATGGACCGTTCAATATCTGGACGGTCTCTATTTAACCATTTAATCCCCAACGGTACATTACCATTGAGCGGCTAGAATGTGGCCGTGCATGTAATTGAACGGCCAACTTATGGGCCGTGTAGCTTCGCATTCACGTTCAAATCACTTATGTTTGCACGGCCTTGAATGGGCCGTTCCATGTTCTGAGCGGCCTACTCTTGACCGTTCACGTGCTTAAATAATATTTTTTGAGCCCCTCTGTGCTGCATTATGTGACTCATTGATGAATCTGATTTCATGATAAATATTGCATATCTCGTTCATGATCTCCTTTGCAGCATCCGTCATCTTACCTTTCGGCCGCCGTCAGGTAAGTCAGGCAAGTATTCCGATCCTTATACCCCTCATTGCATTACTATATGGTATCTAAGCTATGTTATCTCGAGAACCAGTTGGTTATTCATGTGTCCCAGGATCTGATGTTCCCCTATAACAAACATAATGATGATCTAGGTGCACGCATTTAACCAGCGGATAGGTCGTTAGGTTGGGAAAATTAGGGGACGATGGTTCTATCTCGCACGTCGTGGTTGCAGATAGTGTCATGACTCTGATAGACCCAGTCTAGCAATATTATTCTCGAGTATTTTCTATTTTATCCTTTCTTTGCATTTGTTTTAATAATTTCATTTATTTTAGCCCAGCATGCATCATACGCATCTTTTCAGCATCTATGACCCAAGATTTATCTGCAAATGTCCCACTAGTGATGGACGATTGTGCGTTTAGTGTTTGAGTAAGAGGAATAGTTCCACTCAGAGTTGGAAGGTTCTCTCTGGTCTATTCACCTGGTTTGGTTGACTGGGAGTCCCCGTCTGGAGTTTTTAGTCTATCTTTTTACTCTTTGTTACTGCTTTGATTCCCTCATTGGTTGTGGATTGTGTCCCCTAATGAGGTTGCCTCCTTTTTACCCTACTTTTTTACCTTAGCTTAGTTCTTCCAGATTGGTGTTACTTTTAGTCTGACTATCCCTCGTGTTTGGATTAGAGTTTTTCAGAAGATTCCTATCACTCGTTGGGAACAAAACAGGTGTCTTTTACTTTAACGCCAGCTTTTCAGTCCGCTCCGCTTCAATTATGCTTCATCTCCATGTTCCATTTCGATTTCGCTTCACCTCTACTCGCTCCCATGCCAAGTGGACGTTAAGGAGGGGCATCTGTTGACACCCATTTTTTGCTGATAAGTTGAGTCATTCCTTTTACCACCATTTATTGATGCCTCGAGTTGTCCATTGCTCGTTGGGCTATTTTCAGGCATAACTTTGGGCCTATTTTATGGGTACCTCCCTCCCTGACTCGGTCTGCTTCAAATCAGGACTTAATGGGCCTTGATTTTGCTTAATTTATTATATTTTATCAATTTCAAGCGTCCAGTGGCCGTTCAGTCAATGCACGGTTGGTATTGAGTCGTTCCTCTATTTATCAGATATTTATGTGATTTTCTGAATTTCCGCCGACATGTTATTGATCGATCCTCATATAGCCGTCCAAATTAATGGAACGGTATTCATATGGCCGCCCAATTCCCAGACTCCCCAGGGCGTTAATTTTTTAGATAATTATCTATTTATCTATTTTATTTGAATTTATCACCGACAGGCCCTGAACGGTTGAAGTTCGGCCGCCCCATGAATTGAGTGGTCTATCACGAGACCGTTCAATCCATAAGAGTCCAACGGCGAAATAGTCAGTCAGTTCGATGGATATTTTAGATTATTTTCTTATTTATCTAATTTCCACCGACAGCCTTGAACGGTCTAGAAATAGACCGTGCAATAGGCTGGGCGGCCTATCGAGAGACCGCTTAATGGCCCGATTTCTGCAGTTTTAATGAATTTTCTCTCTCCCATCCGTGGCTAAACCCTTAACTTCTTCCACGCATTTCTTCGAGGTTTCTCAACCAAATGAGATACCGTTTGATCCTGGTGGGAGATAAATCATTTATCTACGAATTATCTTTTGATATCTCGACCTAATTTTCACTGAAAACCCTAATTTCGGGACTAGGTTTATGGGCTCTATAAATAGGACCCTTAGTCTAGGCTTTGGAAGGGGGGAGATCTAAGGTCGACGGCGAAGCTCTGCCAAACTTTCGAGCGACCTATAGTCAGGGAGGGAGTACTTCTACGTCCACTCAGGCCTCCGGTTCAGGGAGTATTCGTTGTTTTTGAGTCTTTGTTTTAATAGTTCCACCATCCTTTTCTTCATTGCATACATCATTTTCTTCACTCTTTTCCCACGTTTTTCACTCTTGCACGTCATACACACACCCTCCTATTGTTTTCCACGCCCCTAGGGTTTAAAAACTCCCAAGTATCCCCCATTCTGATTTATTATGTTTATTTTCGTTTGTTCTTATAGTTACTACACTTCACAGTTCTGATCTTGGGTTTTCTTTTGTGTTTTCCATTGTATTTTGCAGGTCAGCATCGTACTAGCACGAGGCCCATCCCCTCTGGCCGGCTGGAAGGGGTGGAGGATCAGGTCCTACAACTTCGGAGTCTGGCGCTTTGAACGGTCTTCTTCCATCCGTTTTCAGATCGGAGCGGTCCTTCAAGAACCGTTCAAAACCTGCGCGCGGCCCTTTTCAAACCGTCTTGTCGCCAGATTGGTCTTCATCCCGCATCCTTTTCAGCGCTGTGAACGGTCTATCGAGTGACTGCTCATCCAATGAACGGTTCCACTAGGACCGTGTACTACTGTTAGCGCTGAACATCAAGTGATTGCTTTCTCCCCTTTTCCAAGGTACGTTGTACTCCTCGATACTTCGTGTCTTGGTGGCAATCACGATCACACACACACCCCTCCTCTCTTTCTTTACTTTTTTTCCTTTGTTTGGCTTGGAATTACATTTTTGATTTTGAAAAAGGGAAGGTAAGGAAGGAGAAAAGGAGGGGAAAACTTGTCAACAACAGTGATTGGGATACACGGAGATGAACCTAGACTTAACCAATATCTGGTACTTGGTGGAGTTGCGGGATCCGAAAATCCCCTCACGCAAACGTGCTACCGTCCCGATAGGCGTAACCTATCGTTCCGATAACACCTTTTGATATACCGAATAAAGGAATGCAAATGCAACACCTAAGACTTAGACAACCCTAGACTCAACTCTCTCTGATACCAAACTATTGCGGGACGAATGAGGGACCCGACGCCAAATGATGCGAACCTTGGACTCTAAGTGACGACGCGACCAGCGACACGCGAACAATAGAGCTACCTCGGCTCGACACTAAGAGCTCCTATGGGACATATGCCTTAAACAGAAATGCGAGCTCACTCGTCGTCCCAAATCGAGGGAAACGCGGATCCGCGCGGTTGAGAAATCGGCAGAGTCAAGGGTGGTCAACTCACTTCCATGCTCGAGTCGAGTCACGAGACGGGTTCACTCTATTTCTCACAGTGGTGATTAAAATTGAATTAACAAGCTAGAATTCTAACGCTCTCATGCAGCGGCATATAGTCATATACTAGGTAAGCAAATGCCAAGAAAGGAGAGACCGTTACCTCCACACTCCGGGCGTGGGGAAGACAACCCCGGCCAAAATCGTACTCTCAGTTAACAACTATCAATAATTACAGAATTAAACCCACTCCACGTAGGGAGGTGATAGGTAACATTTGGGACCTGGGAGGATCGAAATTGGGTTGACGGGCAGCATTTTGAACCGCTCCGTCGGTGCCGACACGCTGCTACTTGTTGCTGTCCAGACGACGCGGGCTGACGGTTGTGGGGTCCACGACCTGCTCGGACGGCTGACTGAGGCGGGGTTGGTCCCGCTGCGAAGGGAACCCCTAGAGGGATGATCCCTGTGAGGCGGCTACACTGGTTCATCTTGTGGAAGGTGAGGCGGCCGGACTTGAGAGCCTTGTTGCTTGTTGTCCACGGGTCTGTGCTGCTGTTTCAGGCTTGCGCAACCCGGCGACAAAAATTGTTGCGACCAGCTCCGATCTCGGAACGTCACGAAACTGGCGCCGATGTGAATCTGACTCAGAGAGCTTCAACCCAGTGGTGTTACAGGAATTTTGATGGGGCCGTATTTTCATGGGGGATTTTTCAACAGGAAAGGTTCCTATCTCAGATCTGGCCGAGCAGATTGAGATCTGCCTGAGAAAGGGCGTTAACCGCGACTGAAACTACGGATCTGGGTGATGGGATTTTTATGGAAGCTAGAGGAAGAAGTAAGGAAGATGGGGATAATTTTTTTGTAATTTTTGGTGGAGGTTTGATATGGGAAATAGATTTTCTAGCAGAGATGGGTCGGATCTGGACTGTAGGGGCAGATCAGAGTTTTGGGAAATAGCAGGGTTTTTTTGGATGGGAAAGAAAATTCCTAAAATCACAAAAAAAATCATGGACGATGGCTTAGGTGGACAGAACTCCCACTTCAAATTTCAGATCATTCTGAAATCGGAAAGGGGGGCTCATGGGCGAAATGTTTGGTTGCTAGAACACAAGACTGCACAGGGGCAGATCTAGTGGGTTGTGGGAATCTAACTGGGAAAATAGGAAAACGAAGTGGGAAAAATCTAAAACTTTTTTTGGGACGTGGGATCAACCTTGGAACTCACCCTCAAAGTTTTAGCCTCATCAGATCTACGAGCTGAGAGCCAAAATTCCGAATGTGGCTTGTTGTCCTGAGTTGGACAGAACTCCGACGACGGCGATGGCGGTGCGACGGCGGCTCGATGGCGGTGGCGGCGGCGATGGCGAGCTTCACACTCTGATACGGGAGGCGTCACACCTCAGATTGGCAGCCTTCACAGCTGCAAGGGGAGGGAGAGGAGAGAGAGAGAGAGGGCGGCCCTTGGCTCTTGGAGTAAAAATTACTGAATTTCTTTGATTAATTGTGATGAAAATGGAAAATACAAGCCTTTTATATGAATTGGGAACCCTAGGTAAATGACCAACCTTACCCTCAGATCTAGGGTTAAGGAGGGGTACCTTGGGAATACCAAAATCTAATTTTCCCCATGTGGTCAAAGCTAAATAAGCAAATTAGCCTAATAAGGCCAAAACAAGGGGCGCCCTCCTCATGGGTCAATTTTGGCAACTTTGGGCCAAAGACCAACCAATTGGCCCATGACCCTTGACTAGCCTATGGGGCCTTCCAAGCTAGGAAGCCCATGAGAGAGGGAAAAGCCCAATTGGGCTTTAAGTGGCCTCAAGGTCCAATATGAAGGCCCTAAGTTCCAATATGAATATAACCCCTTAATGGACTCTAAATGAACTTACCCCTTAATGGACTCTAAATGAACTTGACCCAATGGCTTATTAATAGCCTTACAAAGGAGCCCAAATGAAGCCCAAACAAACGCACATTACAAACCCATTAATACAATGCAATCAATACCAAATACACCCCAATAAATACAAAAAAATACCCAGACTCAAGACGGAGACTCTAGACTGTCTCCAAGCCAAAGGGATGCCAGTGTAGCTCGAGTGGTGCTGCGCGTACGGTACTGTCGGTTCGCCACTTCATGCTTCTTGCTTGCTCTGGTGTCCGCACCAAAAAGAAAGAGTAAATATCTGAGAATCAAAAAAGTAGAGTACCGTAGTTTCAGTGAGAGTTAGAGAGAAAAGGAAGAAATAGAGCAAGCCTGAGAAGAGGAGTCTGAAGATCTGAAGATCCGTTCTACTAGTTCTTGGATCAGATCCAAACCAGATATGCTCCTGCGTGAGCTATATTTTTTAGTTTATATTTCCAACTTTCTGTTGCTGTATTTCAACCTTTGTTTTTCTATTTCTGATTTCATCAAGCTGTGAGTCAGCAGAGCTAAGCTATAATGCTCAGCGGGCGAGGTGGATACCTCGGACAGCAAGCTGTGATGCTCAGTGGTATGTACGCAAGCTGTGATGCACAGCAGACGCAAGCTGTGGTGCGCAGTAGTTCAAGCTGTTAGGCAGCAGTAAGCCACACTCAGATCTGAGTATGGGGTGGATGTAGGTGAAAATTGAACCACCTAAAAATCCTTTATCCTCTGTCTGTTTGCCTGCTTATTCTGATCTGCGCTTAGATGAATGTAGAGGAGCGGTAATTGATATCTACACTCTCTATTCATCTATTGCTGCTATTATTTGAAGTTGCTTGTAGAACCCTCATTGTAATCAGTGCGTCTTTGATTTCAGTCTTAGGCCTATTTGAGCAAACTGTAAGGATCATTGAGATTACAATGCAGCTTAAATAGTACTTGCTAAATCCTTTGCACACTGATTATTTGGCTGATTGTCATAAAAATATTTTAATTCCGCAAGTATTTTTAAGGGAATCATTCACCCCCCCTCTGAATCTCTGTATTGCACCATTGTTATCCTAACAATTGGTATCAGAGCAGGTTTCTGTGTCCTTAGATCCAACGATCTACAGATCATATCCTGTATCTTTGGTGCATCTTCTGTGTCCTTGTCTTTGTCTTAAATCTGTTTCTATGGCCAATCCACCGAGGTTTGACAGTTCTAGTTTTTATAATTGGCTAGGGAAGTTCAGAGATTATGTAATCTCTGTAGACTCCAATTTGTGGATTCTTATATCACATAGTCCATATGATCTTCCAGAAGACCAATCTACATGGACTGTTGTTGATAGATTCAAGAATGCTGAAAATGTGGAAGCCCTGAATCTAGTGAAGAGGGCAATTGATGCTGATGACCTTTTTTATGTTTCTGAGTGCAGGAGCGCTAAAGAAATTATAGACAAGTTGAAGGTTAGAACTGATATGCAAGATGACGCATGTCTTATGGTCAGAGATCACAGCAGTGATCAATTGGATGAGTCTTCATCATAGGTAAGTTCTGGCTCTGACGAATTACCTTTGAAGAATTGATGACTCTTTATAATGGTTTGTTAGATAAGTACAAAAATGTCAAATCTGAAAATAAGAAAATGAGAAAAATCATGTCAACTGAAATAAAGTCATTGAAGCATGAAAGTGATGAATTGAAGGTTCAAATTAAAAAGGTTGAAAATTCTTGTGATAGGTGTGTGTCTGTAAAAAATGTGAATAATGATCTTCAATCTAAATTCAAATTGCAGGAAGGATTAATTGCTTCTCTTAAAGAAGAAAACAAAAATCTGTTAAATGAGAAACTTTAATCTGAACAAAGAAATGAGAAATTGATTGAAAGACTTGACTCAATATCCAGTAATAAAAAACATGATGAAGAAATTGAGAAGTTGGTAAAGGAAAATGAAAACCTCAAGGATCAGAACAAAAAACTCATGGTTTTGAACACTGTCATGTCAGAAAAATGGTTGGCTATTGAAAAAGGAAAATGTGTCATGAATGAAATTGAAATTGAAACAGGAGATTAATACACTCAAAAGTTTGAATGATGTGTTACATCAATAAATAATTATCTGTGAATCTGACATTGCCTGTTATGAGGTTGACATTGTAACTCTAAAATCTGAAATCTAAGACCTAAGAAATTCTTTGTCCAAATTTGTTAAGGGAAAAGATAACTTGGATAAAATTCTTGGAACTAAAGTGAGTTTCCAGAAAGAGGGACTGGGTTACAATCTTGTCAATAAAAAGAAAGTTGAGAATAAACCTTCCACTTCCTTTGTGAGCTGCTCTGAAGACCCAAAGACTTCTTCTCAATCAGTCTTTCAGTTTATAGCTTAGAAACCTAAAAATTCAACTAAAAACGTGAAACATGTTAGAAAATAGAAAAAGAATGTAAGTGAGAATAAAGCTAAAAATGTTTTTGCTAGTGCTGTGAACTCTATCCATGCTGAAAATTCTACTACTTCTAAGAAGTCTGATTCATCAATGCATGTTGCTAAGAAATTCCCCATTCATTCACATGCATACAAAAAGAAAGTCTCATGTCATTATTGTGGTAGGGCAGGTCATGTCATGGATGATTGCCAAGTAATGAAAGATGATTACATAAAAGCTCAAAATAAAATGAATGTCTCTCAGAATGATAATAAGAAGCAGTAGAAAATTTTCAGAAACATCTATGGAAGTAATGCTAACTTGCATGCTAAGTCTAATGTTGTTTCACACAAGCATGCAAACAGAAATAAAAGTAGAACTCCATGTTTCAACTGTGGTAGATTCAGACACCACATGCATGATTGTTATTTCCTGTCTTATAATGATCAATTAACTTACAAGTTCCATGCTCAAACCAATCATGCACAAAATTATCATGCTAGGAAACATGTTGTTCAAAACATGGAATGCTTTAATTGTGGAAAGTTTGGGCATGTAGCATCTCAATGCTGGTCACTAAAGAAAAATGTTCAAGTTAATCATGCTCAGCCTTATGCAATTAGAAACAATCGTGGTAGAAATAATTTCATGCATAGATATCCAATATGCTATAACTATGGAAAATCTGGTCATACTAGATTTGAATGTTATTGGATGAAACTTGATCCATTTACTGCCATGAATAATTGGAGTATACCTGCTAGGGGTGTTACTCATCTGACAGAACCCAAGAGTTCTTGGGTTCCTAGATATGCAAGGTAATTTTGTCTTGCAGGTGTGCCTTGACGGACGAAATAAAAGGGGTTGAATAAAAATTCAAGGCACATAAAGGCCAGTTAAACCCATTCTTACTTAGTCCTATTTTGCTTATCTTATGGTTTGAGTAATTCTTCTTTGAGTTCATGTACGATTGGTCAGTATGATTTTTGTTGCTAATTGAATACTATCTCATCAATTAATGTCATTGATTGATGCTAAATGAATGTTGAATTCCTGATCATCTGCCACATGCATAACTCACATAAGAATTTTTCATGCTATAATTAATTGTTCATGATCATGAGTAGATGCATAGGTCTGCATGACTCTGTGGTATATCAAATGAAAGTTGGGGGAAGGGAAGATTTCTTCTATCTGGAAACCCACGCCATGTGTAGAGGCTAGACCTTCACCAAGTACCAAAGGTCTTGTCATTGCATATAGTTTAAATCTGTAATGTGCATTTAATTGCTGCATCACTATGTACCTTAAGAAAAGAATTGATGTTTGGCTGAAATCACTACACATAGTGAGGGGGAGCTGAGCTGAGCTGAACTGAGCTGTATTGAGATTGCCTGAATAATGATTTGGTGTTGAGACTGTCTGAATATAAGCTGCGGTAGTTGCTGAAATGTTGCTTGGATAATGGGCTAAACATGTTTAATGAAAAGTGAAGTGTACACATTTATGGATACACTGTTTTGATAACAAGCTGAAGGTTGAGAGCTGTTGGATTCCATATAGAAGGCTGTTGGTTAGTTGCTAAGCTTGTAAGACTAAGTCTTTGACTGTTTGGAAACTTGTCCTAAGTCTTGACCTTGCTCTTATGTGGCATTCTTTCCTACCTTCTTATTTATCTTTACCTTGATCTATCCTCATCCATTTTATTATATGTTCTT
This sequence comes from Amorphophallus konjac, assembly GCA_022559845.1. NCBI lineage: Eukaryota > Viridiplantae > Streptophyta > Magnoliopsida > Alismatales > Araceae > Amorphophallus > Amorphophallus konjac. The sequence goes on from CM040121.1 coordinate 472,256,827, forward strand.
CATAATAAGCTCTTAGACTATGTTATTCAGGGGGAGTAAAGATATGACATCTGTCACCTTTACTAAATTTCAACTGTTGATTACTAAGATTACTCTAAACTAAAAATAAATTTGCTGGACTTTACAGAAATGTGATTTTCTGTTTATGAAGATTAAATCCTATCTTAAACTGTTCATAATTATCCTTGAATGTATCTTCAATGGTCTTAAACTAGTTTAAATTGGAACTGTTCAGAAGATTTTTTAAATATCTGAAAGTCATTAGTAATGAGTCAATCTGGTAAAAAATATGGTCTTTATATGGTTCTTAAGCTATGTTTTAAGAAAAATCTGTTAAAAGACCAGGGAATACGCCATTAAACAAAAATTGAAAAAGGCAGATCAATGGCATATCATTTAAGAAACTGACTATCTGTTTCAAAGAAACTCAGAAGTCATGTCATGAAAATAAATGCTATCTTTGTTCCAAATGTGAAGCATAAAGATAAACTGCACTGAGTAACCAGGGATTCTGGTGTTTGATCAACATGTCTCCTTGTGTAAAAAGGTGTAGTAAGACTGGAATGCTCATTCAAAAATATAAAAGATCAATAAAAAATATGGTTGACTCTGGGCTACTTTTTAGTAAACTAAAACTATCTTAAGTTCAATATAAAATAGATTTTTCAATCAGTTTTGGCAAATGAAAAATGGCTAGTAAGATTGATGATGTTTCTGATTGAGCATTATCCTTGATTAAATTATTTATTTCTATTGTTTTTGTTTCAAAGGAATAATGACTGAAGAGTTATGCTATAAGATATAATCCCATATGCAGAAAATCACGTAAGTATGTAGAAAGGCATTTTATTAAAAGTAAAGGGTATTCTAGGTATTAACTATTGAGATTGGTAAAGTCGACAGAATTTCATATGAAAACTCAACCCTACTTACATTGTCTATCATACCATCTTCATTCAAGTCAGAGTTCCTTCTCGCATTCACGATTCCCTCGCTCATGCTATTTCTATCCAGACCATAAGCTTGGACTCTCCATTTTCCTTTTCTACATTTCTCCTACAAGTTCTACTACTCTTTGTCCTCCACTCTTCACCACATCTACCATGTCTTCTCTGGCTGCCAAGAGTAAGGGGAAGAGGAAGGAAATGGAGGAGCAGCATCCGGCGGACCCTTTGTCCTTGAAACCTGCCGCAGTTCTTCATTATGAAAGAAGAACAAAGGAAGTGCATGAGCAAGGTATCAGCTCTGATATGTCCAAAGAGAAATCAGCCAAAGGAAAGGAAAAGGTAGTAGGAAAAGATAATGTTTCCATGGTATGTGGACTTCAACGACCAGGCAATGTGTTACGCCCTGAGATTTATGCAGCAGAAACAATCGGGAACATGAACAGCCGGTATGGTAAGCCTCAAGGAAGCAATATAATCAGAGCGCAAGACAATCACATAAGAGTAATTGCACAATATAATTCACTAAAATCTTTTAATTTTATTCCTTCATAAAATAATCCCAAATTACATAAGAATCTTGATTCTCATTTTTAGACCCAAGAAAATTAAAATTTACATCATGACTCGACTAGACATTGATAACTAAGGCTTCTCTCGATCTTTATCTGTTAATCGCTCTTGGATCCTTCACTTGAGTAATCCGAATCTGACCCACTGTAATTACTTAAAAAAGATTGGAAAGTAGGGTAATGAGCACACTTGCCCAGTAGATATCTTCGTATCAACATGTAGGCAATGTTAAAGTAATTAATATTTTAGCTATAAAGAAATAAGATTAACAATGTAGATACGATGAAACAATGCGAATAAAGCCAAAATAACAAGATACAATCAAACTTGAAATATGATAATATGATTTGATCAAGTATATAACAAGAATGAAAGTTTGGCCTTTTCAAGAATGTAACAAGAATGTACTTTTCATAACCATGAAGGTTATGCACTAAAATGTCATGTAACAAGCAAGAATGTACTCTTCACTTAGTAACAAGTACTTCGTGAATTTATGTGAATCACCGTGGATATTTTACTTATTTATAGAGAAAGTACTCCCAGCGTAATGCGATGCCAGTAGCATCATACCCCATGGTTTACAGTATGTTTTTGACAATCAGTCGAGGGGACTAGCATGGAGCCCTTGAACACAATTAGTGCTCGAACTGCATCTTCAAGTATAAATCAAGCTACTTCCACGTTTATAACAATAATATGGCCAAGAATGTACAATTTCAACTATAGTTCCATGATAAGGTAACCAAAAATAGGGATGCTTCTATTGAGAATAAGAGATTTTAATAAATACATTTAATAACTAGGTTATGCCATGGAAATAAATCGACAACATAACGGTAAATTCCTTTTACTCTCAAAATTATTTAGGTATCTTTGGAATAATGTGACAGGTTCTAGATAATCAATTGGACCATCTAGGAACATAGGAAAATCAACCCTTGAGTCAAACCCCGGGTTAATCAAACTCAAGATGCTAGTGGTCGTTTACCGGACTGTTTCTTGATCCTCGCGGTCTAGTACAAGACCGTTAAATAAGAAAGTTCGATATTTTTTGAACATAGAACATCTGGAGTCTTAGCGGTCTAATGCATGGCCGTTAAGGATTCATTAGCGGTCACGTGAAGAACGGCTAGCAGTGTCAGACAGTCAACCCAATGGCCGCTAAGGTCCAGAATATAAAACCATCGGTATAAGTGCCTTCTAGACAATTGGGTGTTAATGGTACAACCAGCTCGGCGTCCTAGTGGGAATCCCAGGCTCGCGGAGTCTTATGGAGGCCTTGAAATAAGATTTTCTCGTCCATTGAAAGGAATATCCAAAGGAGAGGTCATCATGTCCAAGATGGTGTTCTTAATGTGCAAAAGTGTAACTAATGATAACATACCGGAATATGTGCCATGTACTTAAGAAAATGACGCTAGAAGAGAGAGAATCGTTTTAAAACAAGGATCAAGTTAAATCATGAATCATCTATTTAAAACATGTATTTAATTACAAGAGTATATTGTTTTGGTCATAAATTAACATAAGTTAAAAATACTACCAATGTGCACAAAATATGAAATCTATTATGATGAACCAGAAATTTAACTAAGTATAGGAAACCAGTACTTAAAATAGGAATAAAACTTAGTTAACTAGGCTTATTATATCATAACTATGGTTAATTCTGTAATATGATTCGGATTAACAATATTACAGAATCAAAAATAGAAAACGGTCTAATACAGGACCGTTTAACTTTGGCTAGCGGTCTATCGTATGACCGCTAGATGTCCCTGGCGATCGATAGGAAGACTGTTTCTTCCTGTGTAAATCCGAGTTCAAAAGATAATAAGACTAAATACTAAACCAATACATATCATGCATAGAAATCAACATATATAACCTACCATAACCATGATAGAACAAATATGGGCCAACAATATGCATAGGTTTTATGTAAACAACAAGAAAATTTCCTTTTATTCTCATTAAGTATAGTTAATGAATGAAGACTTAACTAGATGCATAGTCCTAGTAAAAACATGAAATTCACGGTGTACAATGCATGAAATCAATTGAAACAATAGGGCTTTTATTCTTGACATAAAGTTTAAGCCATCCATGAGATAACCTACCTCAATTAATCCTTCTAGATAGTCAAATTTGGACTGGAAGTCAGCCCTAATTCTGCCCGTTCTTATACTAGATCAGCAACTTCACCTCCCTCTATCTCCTGATTCCCTTGACCTATGGACGTGAAGTTTTGAGGGTAAGAAGAGGGTACTAACAGAAACAAATTGTTCTAAAGAACCTTTATCTAATTACCTCGTTTAAGGCTCCGAATTCCTTGATCAATCAGGGTCGGACGCACTAATTCCTGAGTTTTTATTATAGAATCAGCACCTTTGGAAGACTCTAACTCCTTGCAGACTTAATCTCCTAGAATAAAATTTGGAGGGTAATTAGTTCTAACTATAATGAACAAATTTCTAGAAGAAACCTATCTCTAACTCTACCTCCTTATCTGAGTTCCATGCGAGCCAAAGTAGGGGCCGCGCATGTCAAATCTGGAATCGATTTTAGGTAGGGTTTTAAGGATTAGAACGATTCTAGAGTCCCAATTAGACTTTAGATCGATCCCTGAGAGTCCTAAGCATCCTTACAAGTCCTCATTCGTTGGTCTCTAGAGTTTTAATTGCCAAAAATCTAATCTTTTTACACTTTCTTTCACTTACGGAATCTGCAGTGGGTAGCGGTCATTGGGACAACCGTTTTATGCCCCGTAGCTGTCTCGCGATAGACCGTTTTCAACCTTAGGCACCGAATTTGAAATAATTCAAACTCTTTTGATATTATCCCCATTATTATCCATTTAATTATCTTCCTAAAGAGTCATTATCCCTTATTTCCGTGATTTCACCCATTCCTAGCTTCTAGAACATGGGCTAATAGTCCAAAACAATCTCTTGGGCTATTGGGCTTATTATATGGGCCTAATCCTCTTGGATCAAATGTAGGGCTTAAATAATTAAATCTAATTCATTATAATTCAATTAATAGCCCATTAAATACTTTAATAATTGATATAATTATATTTTAAATCTAAAAAATTCTTAGAAAATCCTCGGGCGTTACACCCTCCCCCACTTAAAAAGAATTTGTCCCCAAATTCAATACATGGATTTATGGAGAGTGTACTTACATTAAAATAATTTTAAAAATCTTTTGTGCATGGCTTCTTCCATTTCCCATGTTGCTTCATGAGGTCATAATTTGGTCCATTGGATCTTGACCATAGGAATAGTTTTATTCAGTAGTTGACGTACTTCTCGTTCAATGATCTTGACTGGCTTTTGCTTGTATGTTAAGTCCTTTTTAATTTCCAAGTTGTCGTAAGTAATGACATGAAATAGATTAGGTACATACTTCTTGAGCATTGAGACGTGAAATATATCATGAACTTCAGATAGTTGAGGGGGTAAAGCAATTCGATATGCGACTTCACCAACCCTTTCGAGAATCTCAAAGGGGACAATGAATCTTAGAGTAAGCTTGCCTTTGATACCAAACCTTCGAATATCCCGACTTGGAGAAACCTTAAGAAATACTTGATCCCCTACTTGAAACTCCAAGTCACGCCTTCGATTGTCAGCATATGATTTCTGCCTGTCTTGATCCATCTGGAGTCTTTCCCAAATAAACTTTATCTTTTCGGTAGTATCCCTAATGATGTTAGGACTGAGAAATTGCCTTTCTCCTACTTCATTCTAGCAAATAGGTGAACGACAGCTTCTTCCATATAGAGCCTCGAATGGTGCCATTTGTATACTAGCTTGATAGCTATTGTTGTATGAAAATTCTACTAGAGGCAAGTGATTGTGCCAGCTTCCTCCAAAGTATATAGCACATGCCCTGAGCATATCTTCCACCACTTGATTTGTTCTTTCAGTTTGACCATCGGTTTGTGGATGGAATGCAATGCTAAAATTTAGTCGGGTCCCTAATGAATGTTGTAGACCCTTCCAGAATTGTGATGTAAATCGAGAATCTCGGTCAGATATGATGGTGACTGGGACACCGTGTAATTTGACAATCTCCCTCATGTATAGTGCTGCTAGTACATCAACAGACCATCGACTCTTGATTGGTAAGAAATGCGCTGATTTAGTCAATCGGTCTATGATTACCCATATATCATCATGACCACCTCTTGTCTTAGGTAAACCCATGATGAAATCCATCTCTATACTTTCCCATTTCCACTCGGGAATATTCAAGGGGTGTAATTTACCAGCGGGTTTTAAATATTCTGCTTTTACTTGTTGACAAGTGAGACACCGGGACACAAAATCTGTTACTTCTCTTTTCATGTTGGGCCACCAAACGTTTCTTTTCAAATCTTGATACATCTTGGTAGTGTTGAGTCTTTACATGTTTTGAGGATGACAACACTATGAGCCTTAGTGGAGAACAAAAAGAGTCTCTTCAGTTATGTTCAAGGGTTGTCTTCGTGTCGTTATTTGTTCCATCGCGTGCTGAACACTGCAGCACCTCGTGCTGCTTTCTGTGCCACCTCGTGTCGCTCCATCTGTGTCACCCCTATGTCTTCGAGTCTTATGTTCGTTCCAAGTCTATATAGCCTCATCTTTACCTTCGTTCCAAGCCAAAGTCTACACATTCGTTTCCTTGGGCAAAGTCTATACATCGTGGCCTTGAACTCTCAGTCTGTACACTCTTTATTTCAAAGTCTGTACATTGTTGCCTTGAAGACCATTCCAAGTCTATACATCCAGTTGAATGCAAAGTCTACACATCGCCTCACATCATATGAAGGTTGTACGTTGGAAGTGTCTTTCTTACTTTGTGACCACACTTCGTGTCGGTTTCTATTTTCGTCTTCGAGTTGGTTTCAGTCCGTGTCGTTTCGTGTCGTCCTCGTCTTTGAGTCATTCGTAAGTTCGAAGTAATCTTGTATTCGAGTAGTTTTTTGTGTCTTCGTGTTATCTTTTGTGCTTGTGTCTTCGTGTTAGTTTTGTTTTTGTGTCTTCATGTTGTCTTTGTATTTGTGTCTTCGTGTTGTTTTTGTGTCTTCGTGTTGCTTCTTTCTATCTTCGTCCAGGTTTCCTCTGATCACGTGTTTTACTACCGTTTTACTCCGTGTTATTTCCTTCTCACCTCGTGCTGTTTTCATCTGACCTCGTGTCATTCTCTCTTTATTTCATACTGTAATAATCTTGTGTATCTCGTGTCGTTCTCAGTATAGTGCATCTCGTATTGCTATCACATACCTCATGCAGTTTTAGTTTGTGTGGCCCTGAGTTTTAATGGTTTTAATTTCTTTGCAGAAGAAGAAAAACAAAAAAAAAGAAGAAGGTGGTCCGAGGAAGAATATTCCCAGTGACTGGGCTGTACGTGATCCAATGCTAAAGGAACCAATGCTATAAAGGCACGTGGCAAGAAGGTTCTGGATCAAGTGTGGGAGGCACACGCATTCTGCACCTTATCCACCTGTTGCTGCTATATATTGAAGCCTTCGTCCATAGATGAAGGTTGATCGAAAGGGAAAAAGAAAAAGCATAAGTGCAGAGAGTTCGATCCAGAAAAAGTAGAGAAGAAAATAGAGGGCAGAAACTGAAGAAGAGGAAGAAGAGAGAATAGCAGAGAGAGTGAGAGAGAGAGACCTCGAAGCTGAGAGTTCAGAAAGAAGAAGAAGAAGAAGGATTCTGGTTTCAGGATCAAATCCGAACCAGTTTGCTCTATTGTGAGCTATATTCCGTGTTTTATCGGTCCAGCATTCAGTCTGCTGTATCTTTTAGTTTCTTGTTTTTGATCTTTCTTTACTGTTCTAGTTTTATCTTCGATTCTCAGGTTGAGATCGGTGGTCCTCCTGGTCTGTTGGTTCAGGAGAAGGGAGACGCTGTCTCCAGTTGCAAGTGGTCGTGTGCTGCTTGTGGGTTCCCTCTGGGCTTCAGAGGAAGAGAGACCTTGGTCTCTGGTTCTAGTGACTGCAGATCACTAGTGTTCCCTCCGATTGGAGGAAGAGGAACTTGCTTCCTAGTTTCTAGGGACTTGGCGTCCTTAGGGTTCCCTCCGGGTGTGGAGGAAGAGGGGAGGGTGTTCCCCTAGTGAAGCTGTGAATCAGCCATTGTCGCAGACTGAGTCTGCTTGGCTAGCTGGTGCTAGTGGAAGCCTCACTTCGGTTTGAAGTGAGGGGTGGACGTAGGCAGACTGGAGGTCTGACCGAACCACCTTAAAAATCCCTGGCGCAGTATATTTGGTTTCTATTCTGGCTTTGGATCTATTCGGTAGATGCTTGTCTAGGCCGATCCAACTCTATCTTCCTAGCTGATCGTTCTGCGCTGTTAGTGTTTGATCGTTAAGAACTTATTTTTTAATCCTCATTGTTCTTACGGGTAAAGGTCCATTCACCCCCCTCTAGACCTATCAATTGGTATCAGAGCAGTCTCTGGTTCAGAATCCAACGATTCTCAGAGGATCCTGTACGTGTTTCCTGTGTGCATTGTTTTGCTTGTGAGTTAGTGTTTGATATCTGTTCATTTGAACTAATGGCAATGGCTAATCCACCGATTTTTAAGGGACTTGATTTTGACATATGGTTCAGTGTTTTTCGCATGTTTGTTAAACAAACTGATAAGGACTTGTGGAAGTTGATTTCACAAGGTCCGTATGAACTGCCCAAGAAAAGGTCCAAGTGGACGGACAGTGAGAATCAGATGTTTCGAGAGAATCAAAAGGCCTTAAACCTAATGTTAACAGCGACTGATAAAGCCTTGCATTCTTGTTTCCATGATTGCAGATCAGCCAAGGATATTATGGACCAGCTGAAGCTAGCCCACAGGAGAAATGAAAGCACATGCATGATGGTTAGCAGAAGTGACCACAGTACCAGCCAAGAGGTGGAGGAGAATGAAGAAGAGGTAAACCTCTTCGAGAACTTTTCTATAGAAGATTGGGAAAATGCTTACTGCGATTTATCTGAGTCATATGAAAAATTGCAAAAATGATATAAAAAATTGAAAAGGAATAAGGGATTAGATAATTCAAGGTCTGACTGTAAAAAATGTGCTGAATTGAAGAGCTCTCACGATGCCTGTGTGTCTAATCTACAAATGTTGAAAAAACAAAATGATATGCTAACCAATGGAAATAAGAATCATATGAGTGAGATTGATTCCCTGAGAAAATCCTCAGCTGAAAGCAAGGAAAGTTTAGAGAAGCTCAGGATTGAAAACAAAGTACTTGCTGAAAAATCTGAAGCCATTAAGTCTGTCAACTTTGAATTACAGAAAAACATTGAGAAACTGTAAAAAGACTTGAAAACTTTTAAGGATGGAAGAAAATCTGAAACTGACTCTGATGATCAGATTTTGATAAACGAATTAATTCAGAATGACAGACTAAGGGAAGAAATTGAGAAACTAAAACAGTTGAACACCATCTTGTCAGAGAGATTACTGACATTTGAAAAGGGTAAACATGTGGTGTCCAATAATTCAGAAGAAATTGATGAGTTGAGAAAGGAAGTTGAGAAATACATAATTGCCAACAAAGTCTTGAATGAGGCTGTCAATTGCAGTGAACAAGAGACTGCAAGTTATGAGTTACACATTGCCTCTTTAGAAGAAGAAATCCAAGACTTAAGGAAATCTTTGTCTAAATTTGTTGATGGGCAAGAAAATCTGAACAAACTGCTGGGAGTTAAAGTCAATTTTTAAAAGGAGGGGTTAGGTTATAACCCTGAAATAAAAAGACCTTTGAAAATAAAATTCAGACATATTCTGCCTCTAGCTCTACTTTTAAGAAAAAGGGACTGGGCTACAGTCCAGTCATGAGTAAGGTCTATGGATCAAATTTGGAAACTATTTTTGTTAAATCATCTGAACAGGAAAAACCTTCTACTTCTTCTCCACCTCACTATAAGGCTAAGAAAACACAAGAACAGGATAAAAAACAGAAAATGAATAAAAAGGGCTCATCTGTGCATATTGATCACAGTCCGCACACACACTCATCTAAAAAGAAAATGTCATGCCACTACTGTCATAGACTTGGACATTTAATGCATGAGTGTAAATTGATGAAGAAAGATGATATGAGGGCCTGGATAATGAATGCTAAGAAACTTCATGATAAAAACTCTTCATTCCAGAAAAAGAAAATTGAATGTCTGCACTGTGGCAAACTAGGACACAGCATCGCACAATGCTGGTTTGCAAATGATAAAAAAATATATTCTTCACATCATGCTAAATTTCCTGCAAACCATAATGATGTTGATAGGAATAAAGTTGCTGCAAATAGAAAATACTCTGCATGTGTCAACTGTGGAAAGACTGGCCACAGGGCCATTGAATGCTGGCATGGTCAGGATAGAAAAGAGAATTTTAAGAGAATGAACTCTTCTCATTGTTTTGACTGTGGAAAGCCAGGTCACAGGGCTGCAACCTGTTGGTTGGCAGAATACCAAAGCAATGCTGGTTTTGGTAAACAGAATTTCAATTCTGTTAACAAAAATTTTCATACATATGTGCATAAAAATCATGTTTATAAGAATGTGCATAAATCCAATCTGAAACCTGCTGCTAGGAGATTGGTTAGAAAACATGCTAAGAATGTCACTGCTAACTCAGGACCCAAGACTTCTTGGGTGCCTATTCGTGCAAAATAGTTTGCTAACCTGCAGGTGTGCCTTGGAAGCTGAAGAATAAAGAGGAGAAATAAGCCAAGGCACTTGGAAAAAAAAAAGGAACTAGGATCTTAATATTCAGGTCAGTTCCCAATACCTGCTTTAATTCTATTTTGGTGTGATTTAAATTTGGTTATGTGATGTAGTCTGTGTGCATCTAAGTATTCCATGATCATGAGTGTCCTCCTCTGACTGCATTGCTAAAATCTCTCTTGGATGGATACTTGGTATCGCGCTGTAATTCATGCTCATAGTCAGGGGGAGATACAATTATTGTGTCAACTTACTGATTCGTGCTCATTGCATCACATTCCATTTATTTGAAAAACCATAAGTTTGCTTCAACGTATTGCATTTCAGCTGATAGCATGTATGTTATTCAATAAATAATTAATATTTCCAAGAGTTGTGTGTGAGATGTCCTAGCGTGGGCTGAAAAGGAGCTTGTCAGGTCATCTAGAATCTGAAGAATCTTTGTCTGCCGATGTGGTTAGTTGGTGTTGAGTTCAGTCATCTCATGAGGTTGCAGATTTTTGCCCAAGAGCATTCTATGGTTACGAGATTGAATTTCCTCAGGAAGATTTCAGTTGTAAACTCCTTGGTCTTTACTCTCTAGAGTAATCTCTCACTTGCTGCTTTGCTGTAAGGAGTGCTTCTCATCTCATCTCATCTCTCTCCATTCTGTTTGTCACCTTCTTATCCTTTTCTTATCCCCTTTGGTTCAGAAATTTTCTTGAAGAAAAATTCCTTCTTATAGCTTTGTTACTCTTATCAGATTTGATCAGAATACCTTAAACCACCCAAAATCTATTGTAACAAGTTACACCTGTTAATAAAGAATTTTAATGTATGGGGGTTATATCTTGTCCTTTAATCCTTCTAAGTTATCCTCTCTATTGTTGGTCAACATATTGTAAAACTTTCTATTAAATGAAAAAAAAACCTTGCGGAGGATTTCATTTTAACTGAAACTTATGTGAAGAGGGCTATGAGATAAAAAAAATTTTGTGTTAAGTAAGGGCTCTGTCTTTTGTCCAAGATCATGAGAGGTGTTACCAGGGAATACGACATACTTTATGGCAGAGCAATGGCAATTGTGGAGAAATAGATATTCTAGATCAAAGAAGTCTAGAGTTTCTGTCATGATACAATTAGTTATCTCTGTTTCTTATAGAAAAGTTAAAATAAAAAAAAAAGAGGAAGAGGAAGGGGAAAGAAAAGTCAACAAAAAATTCATTGGTTTTCATTGGCATAAAGGTAGCCTGTCCTGAGTAACCATGGATTCTGGTGTCTTATAAACATGTCTCCTTGTGTAAAAAGGGACAATTCTACCTAAGTGCTCAACAAATTGGTTGACTCTGTATGCCCTCTCTTGTCCTTTAAATGAAGTAATGAACCCTGCTTGACTATCTATTTGTTATTTCTTTGCCTGACAAACATGAGTATTTTAATCGTGACCTTCTGTAGGCTAAGTACCTTTAACAGCTAGTTTTGTGATCTTGTTGATTTAATGTCTTGAGGTAACTGACCAAGGTATTCGGAAGAATATAATAATTCCATATATTGAAGAGCGAACTTTAACGGGAAATGGCTGTGTTACATATTGAATAAGGGTAGTTTGGGTATTTCCTGAAAAGTTCGATAAGAGTGAAAAGTGACCTCCCAAAACCCTTCTTGTTCCTCAAGGTTACATCCAAAAACCCTCGCGTGCCCTTGCCGCTTCCTGTTTCTCCTCGTGTCGATACGTCTCGTATGCTCCTTCAAACCCTTCTCTCCCGCTCATTATTCTTCACGAAAATCTCATCTCCCCCACAGAGTTCTCTTCCGTTCTTGGTCCTAGCTTCATCTCCAGCAGCAACCAGCAAGAAAGGGTTGATACTCTGGGAGTTACGGTAAATGGATCAGCTAGAATCCGTCGCTCCTGTTGAAAGGAAGAGGAAGGGAAAAGAAACAGTTGAGGAGCCTTCGTCCAAGCAGCAAAGATGTGTTGAACCAGAAATAGCGGTGGATATTTCTTCTGCACAAGGTACCAGGCCTTCTCAGTCTATCGTGTTTTTAGAGAGTGGGAAAATTATTCCTCCAAGGATAATAGATTTCGGTGATGAATCCATGGTTTTGAAGTTTCCAGAACTTTTGGAGATTTTTGAGTTTCAGGATTGGAGGAAATTCCTAGAAAATCACCGTGTCTACTACCCTAGCCTGGTAATGGAATTTTATAATAACTTGTCTTTGAGCCGAGATAAGTCTGCTCTGATCTCGTCTGTTAAGGGGATTGAGATAGCAGTAACGTGTGACTCTCTCCATAAAGCTCTCAGTATTCCGGAAAAAGGAGAGGTGGAAAGAGGGTTTAGATATAGTCTGCATGAAGCCTTTTCGATCATTACTGGTAAACCCAGTAATATTCATGACAAGGGGCAATTGAAGCTGAAAGCTTACCAAACCTTATCATTTCCCCCTCTTCACAAGCTTCTTCAGAACGTCATTGCCTCTATAGTCACCCCACAGACTGGAGCTAGAGGAAGAATCACAGACACTCAGAGATTTCTTTTATTCTGTCTGATTCAGCGTGTAAAGATCTGTCTGCCTAAAATTATTTTTTCTGTCATGAAGGGGTGTATTGGGTCCAAAAGACACCTGCCCTACGCCGCCCATCTGACAGACATCTTCAAGTACTCAAAGATTTCCTTGGATGGAGAGGCCATGTCTGAAGTTAGGGGTCGAAATATATTTAACATGAACTTTGTTTCAGTATTTTTGGGCTTGGAGGGTTCTTCTCTCATGGGGCAGGTTAAGGCCCAGAAAGTCAAAGAATCACAAGCTCAGAGAGAGCTTCTGGAACACCCTCAAGAATCTGCCCAAACAGTTTTAGAATTAGCTTCTGAGGTTGCTTTACAGGAGACACCATCTGAACAACCACTGTCTGCTACTTCTGCTGCACCTACTGAAGCATCTCAATCTTTTCAGAGGCTTGTTGAAATTGCATCTGAAGAAGTTAGGATGTCTGAAGACAACATTCAAACTGAACTAGATACAAATATTGATGGTTTGTTTGATTCCTTTGGGAAGACATCAGAAGAAGTGAGGCTGCCCGTGGAACAGCCTGCTCTAGAGCAAGAAAGTAATGAGCAAGACCTTGCTGAGTTGTTAATGTCATTCTTAGAGAGACTGTGGAGAAAAGCTTGGAAGAGGCTGACAACGTGGTTACAGCTAAAATTATAGAACATGCACCTGTTGAAAACTCTGCAGATGATGATCGCATGGAAGAAAGAGTGGATGAGTGTCAAGAGAAAGTTACTGACATAGAACAAGAAGCAGAATCATCAAGTGAAGAAGAAGCACCTGAAAATGTATTTCCTGAAAAAGAAATCCAAGCTGAAGATGAAGATCGGGTTCCAGCAGGAGATAGCCAAACGCCTGTACAAGAAGAAGCAAATGGGAGAACAGCACCTGGCTGTGAATCTTATGGTACACCCCTAGGTCAACCTCGTCTTCTATCTGCTCGGGCGCCCAACATTGAAGAACTCCTTATAAATTTGACTTAGCAGATGCAGAGACAGGATAAGAAAATGGATGATCTGCTCAAGTATGTCACTCTAAATATTAATCAAGTTCATTCCAGGCTACTGAAGCTTGAAATTTCTCTCATGATTGAATGGAAAAAGTTCCTGCTAAACAAGAAAGCTTCAGATGATGCCACCAGGTCCTCGATGGAAATCCTGCAGGTGGTATGTTCGAAGATAGCAACAGCACTTCGTGAATTACAAGATGCTCATATTTCCTCTGTTAAGTCATCTGCCAGCATTATAGATCATTGTTTTGAGATTAGGACATCCTTAGAAGTTTTGAAGGGGTCATCTAGTACCCTAGGTCCAGATGTCCAGAAGATCTATGACAGATTGATCGCTTTCTTAACAGAAGTGAGAACTCTGACTGACAGATATGAATCTGTTAATATTCGCCAGGAAGACATCATTTCAGAAGTGGCACATGTCAGAAGCTCTGTTGTGTATGGGCTAGCTGAATTGTCCAATGACTTGAAGGATCTTCACTCTGCCTTGGGTTCAGCCCCTGGTCAGGCATCCTCCAGCAGAAGTCCAACTCAAGATTTCTCCTCTGTTGCTCCTAGGGGTAGACCACCACAAGACAGGCAGCGTGGCCCTTCCAACAGACATGCCAAATTCTTTTCTCCTTAAAAAAAAATAGTGTTCTGTATCTTTTGTCCATTTTGAGGCTCTCTCACACTCTTGGACTTGTTAATTACACTTCATATCATTTGCATTTCTGCCTCCTTTTGTTTCTTTCTTTTTGATGTTGACAAAGGGGGAGAACTCAAGTCTTTGCTACTACTACGATTGAGAATGAATGATTTTTTTGTTGTTAATGATTCTTTAATATTCTTTAATGATGATTAATGATGGTGCTGATGATGTTTAGCTTTGAACAGGTTGAAAATTATTCCTGCAAAGACTCAAGACTCATAGTGTTGCCTTCCATCAAAAAGGGGGAGATTGTTGAGTCTTTACATGTTTTGAGGATGACAACACTATGAGCCTTAGTGGAGAACAAAAAGAGTCTCTTCAGTTATGTTCAGGGGTTGTCTTCGTGTCGTTATTTGTTCCATCGCGTGTTGAACACTGCAGCACCTCGTGCTACTTTCTGTGCCACCTCGTGTCGCTCCATCTGTGTCACCCCTATGTCTTCGAGTCTTATGTTCGTTCCAAGTCTATACAGTCTCATCTTTACCTTCGTTCCAAGCCAAAGTCTACACAATCGTTTCCTTGGGCAAAGTCTATACATCGTGGCCTTGAACTCTCAGTTTGTACACTCTTTATTTCAAAGTCTGTACATTGTTGCCTTGAAGACCGTTCCAAGTCTATACATCCAGTTGAATGCAAAGTCTACACATCGCCTCACATCATATGAAGGCTGTACGTTGGAAGTGTCTTTCTTACTTTGTGACCACACTTCGTGTTGGTTTCTGTTTTCATCTTCGAGTTGGTTTCAGTCCGTGTCATTTCATGTCGTCCTCGTCTTCGAGTCGTTCGTAAGTTCGAAGCAATCTTGTATTCGAGTAGTTTTTTGTGTCTTCGTGTTATCTTTTGTGCTTGTGTCTTCGTGTTATCTTTTGTGCTTGTGTCTTCGTGTTAGTTTTGTTTTTGTGTCTTCATGTTATCTTTGTATTTGTGTCTTCGTGTTGTTTTTGTGTCTTCGTGTTGCTTCTTTCTATCTTCATCCAGGTTTCCTCTGATCGCGTGTTTTACTACCGTTTTACTCCGTGTTATTTCCTTCTCACCTCGTGTTGTTTTCATCTGACCTCGTGTCATTCTCTCTTTATTTCGTACTGTAATAATCTTGTGTATCTCGTGTCGTTCTCAGTATAGTGCATCTCGTATTGCTATCACATACCTCATGCAGTTTTAGTTTGTGTGGCCCTGAGTTTTAATAGTTTTAATTTCTTTGCAGGAGAAGAAGAAAAATAAAAAAAAAGAAGAAGGTGGTCCGAGGAAGAATATTCCCAGTGACTGGGCTGCACGTGATCCAATGCTAAAGGAACCAATGCTATAAAGGCACGTGGCAAGAAGGTTCTGGATCAAATGTGGGAGGCACACGCATTCTGCACCTTATCCACCTACTGCTGCTATATATTGAAGCCTTCGTCCACAGATGAAGGTTGATCGAAAGGGAAAAAGAAAAAGCATAAGTGCAGAGAGTTCGATCCAGAAAAAGTAGAAAAGAAAATAGAGGGTAGAAACTGAAGAAGAGGAAGAAGAGAGAATAGCAGAGAGAGTGAGAGAGAGAGACCTCGAAGCTGAGAGTTCAGAAAGAAGAAGAAGAAGAAGGATTCTGGTTTCAGGATCAAATCCGAACCAGTTTGCTCTATTGTAAGCTATATTCCGTGTTTTATCGGTCCAGCATTCAGTCTGCTGTATCTTTTAGTTTCTTATTTTTGATCTTTCTTTATTGTTCTAGTTTTGTCTTCGATTCTCAGGTTGAGATCGGTGGTCCTCCTGGTCTGTTGGTTCAGGAGAAGGGAGACGTTGTCTCTAGTTGCAAGTGGCCGTGTGCTGCTTGTGGGTTCCCTCTGGGCTTCAGAGGAAGAGAGACCTTGGTCTCTGGTTCTAGTGACTGCAGATCACTAGTGTTCCCTCCGGTTGGAGGAAGAGGAACTTGCTTCCTAGTTTCTAAGGACTTGGCGTCCTTAGGGTTCCCTCCGGGTGTGGAGGAAGAGGGGAGGGTGTTCCACTAGTGAAGCTGTGAATCAGCCATTGTCGCAGACTGAGTCTGCTTGGCTAGCTGGTGCTAGTGGAAGCCTCACTTCGGTTTGAAGTGAGGGGTGGACGTAGGCAGACTGGAGGTCTAACCGAACCACCTTAAAAATCCCTGGCGCAGTGTGTTTGGTTTCTATTCTGGCTTTGGATCTATTCGGTAGATGCTTGTCTAGGCCGATCCAACTCTATCTTCCTAGCTAATCGTTCTGCGCTGTTAGTGTTTGATCGTTAAGAACTTATTTTTTTAATCCTCATTGTTCTTACGGGTAAAGGTCCATTCACCCCCCTCTGGACCTATCAGGTAGCACCAGGGTGAATAGCATATCTTGATTTGTAAGCTTCTTCCATGAACAATTTCTTAGTGTCATCATGATTCGGCACACAAATTTGATCTTTAAATAATAATCTCCCATCATTTGAGATAGAAAATTCTGGTCTCTGATTAATATTACCTTTAATCTCCATCAATATAGGGTCATTTTCTTACAATTGGATTAGGTCCTCGATCAATGTAGGTTAAGACCTTATATTGGCAATCATACCTCCTTCTCCTTCTCTGTCAATATCAAGATTTAAATGAGAAAAATCTTCAATAAGACAAGTTATATTTTTTCGGAGGCTTGCTAGAGTTGCCATTGGTTTTCTGCTAAGAGCATCAGCTACAGCATTTGCTTTCCCTGGATGATATTGAATAGTAAAGTTGAAGTATTTGAGATACTCCAACCATCTGCGTTGTCGCATGTTCAACTCCTTTTGGGTAAAGAGATATTTCAGACTTTTATGGTCCGAAAATATAGTGAATTTCTCTCCATAAAGGTAATGTCGTCAAATCTTTACTGTGAATATGACAGCAACTAGTTTCAGATCATGTACATGGTAATTTTCTTCATGACCCTTTAACTGCCTTCATGAATAGCAAATCACCTTGCCATTTTGCATAAGGACACACCCTAACCCAATGTCAGACGCATCCGTATAGACTTCAAATCCACCACCTTCAGTGGGTAATGTTAATATAGGTGCAGTGGTAAGGTGTTCTTTAAGAGTTTGAAAACTCTCTTCGCAATCCTTCGACCATATAAAAGGATTTTCCTTTCTTGTGAGTTTAGTCAAAGGAACGGTGATTTTTTAGAAATCTTTAATAAATCTCCTGTAATAACTAGCCAAACCTAGAAAACTTCTGACTTCAGACACAATTGGCGGCCGGCTCCAATTCTTAACTGCTTCTATTTTTGAAGGATCGACAGCGATACCTTCCTTTGAAATAATATGGCCAAGGAAAGAGACCTCCTTTAGCCAGAACTCGCACTTACTAAGCTTCGCATAGAGTTTGTGCTCTCTTAGCGTTTGTAAGGCTATTCTCAAGTGCTCTTCATGATCCTCATTTGTTTGGGAGTAAATAAGAATATCGTCAATGAAGACGACTATAAACTTGTTGAGATAAGGCCTGAAGACATTATTCATGAGTTCATAAATGTTGTCGGGGCATTGGTTAACCCGAACGACATTACCATAAATTCATAGTGGCCATATCTGCTCCGAAAAGTAGTTTTGTGTATGTCTTCTTCTTTGATCTTGAGCTGATGGTAACCTGACCTAAGGTCTATCTTGAAAAAATATTCTGCTCCTGAAATATGATCAAAGAGCTCATCGATACGCGGCAACGGATATTTATTCTTAAGTGTGAGTCCATTTAGTCACCGGTAGTCGATACACAGCCTGAGGAATCCATCCTTCTTTTTGACGAATAGAACTGGGGCACCCCAAGGGGATGTGCTAGGTCGAATGAAACCCTTATCTAATAACTCTTGAAGTTGTTTCTTAAATTCTTTGAGTTCTGTGGGGGACATCCTGTAGGGGGCTATTGAAACAGGTGCTGCTCTAGGAATGAGTTCAATGAAGAAGTTTACTTCCCTATCGGGCGGTAAACCGGGCAAATCCGAGGGAAATACATCGAGAAACTCATTCACTATAGGAATGTCTTTTAAGGCGATCTCTTTGGACTCGGTAATGATTACGGAAGCAAGAAAAGCTATATATCCTTGAGAAATAAGTTTGCGAGTGTGAAGAGATGAAATTATGGTAGGATGCTTCCTATATTTGATACCAAGGAAGGAAAATCTTGAAAGACCAGGTTTCCAAAAAGAGATAATCCGATTGCGACAATTTATATAGGTGTCGTGGTATACAAGCCAATCTACACCTAATATAGCATCGTAGCCCTCCATGTCAAGACATACGAGGTTTGCTGGTAGGTTGTGACCTTCTACCACTACTTCACTATCAGGATAATAGTTTGTAAGTTCAGTTCGGGGACCTAAAGGTGTAGTAATAGCAAGGTCCGAAGGTAGAGGAACTGATGCAATAGGTAAGATTTTTGCAAAAGCAGTAGATATAAAGGAATGAGAAGCACCGGTATTAAATAGTACGAATGCAGGATGGGAATAGATTTGGATAGTACCTTCCATTAGCCCATCATTCTTGGGTGCTTCTTCATCATTCATGACGGCATTGAGATGAGCCTGTCGTTTACGTCCACCACCGGACGATTGTTCTTTCATAAGGGGGCAATCCGGCATACGGTGCTCCCGACTGCTACATCGTAAACAAGCGTCGAGACGCTTCTAACATTCTTTGGCCGAGTGATCAAACTTCTCGCAAAAGGTACAAGCCGTGGCGACTTGTTTGTCTTCTTCCTTGACTTTCTTATTCTTGTGGTAGCCACTACCACTCCCATTCCGGGATCTCTTCTTGCTATCACGGGATTTGTATGGTTCCATGATACTAAACTTATTATTATCATGCTGATCAGACCTTCGGCTCGGCACTTCTCCCTTACCTTTCAATTTTTTGACCTTCTCTAAGGTCCTTTCACATAGATGCGCCCGCTGGACCATTTCCGTATAAGTACGGATATTTTGAGTCCCAAGTTGTTGAATATAGCCGGGCCTTAATCCATCCATAAACCGGTTAGCTTGTAATAAGTCTGTGCTAACCAAGGTAGGAGCATATGGCGCCAGCCTAGAAAATTGGAGTTCATACTCCACTACGGTCATCATGCCTTGGCGTAACGAAGTGAATTCCATAGCCTTCCTTTCCTTAACATGTTCGGAGAAGTACCTAGCTTGGAAAAGTGTGAGGAAACCCTCCCAAGTATGGTGCATCAGCTGGCGGTGATGGAACTGACTTCCACCATGTACGAGCATCTTTATTTAATTGGAATTTGTGAACGTGTCATATAGACATGCTAAAATATGTGGGGCATGAAGGAAAAGAGGATGAGCATGAGATGCTCTATGGAGGGTGATCGCCAGAGGGGTTACCTCAAAAAGGGAACGATGATCGCATGTACCTTGTATTGAGCGGGTGAGATTGGGAGTTCTTCCTTCCTCCTTCTACCGGCCGTCCGATGAAGGGGGTTTATAGTTTGATTACCCTTGCAAGAAAACACACAAAATAAACAAAGATATGGATTAGCCAAGTGTGTAGTATCAATGCTCAAAAAATATGAAATCAATCAAATTAAGCATGAACACACCTTGTGTGTTTTGGTTTTAAACCCCTTAAGAAGGAGTAACAAGGTATGGGATTATGTGAATGATATGCAAACAGATATACGATGAAAATATCTTCAGCAAGAATAACTAGAAGAAGGATGCATATGATGAACGATGATCAAAACAAACTAGAACTAAAAGAGTGGGGGGGGCCTTTCTGCTGTGTGTGGCAGCAATATACGGATAAAGAAAGAGCTTCAATTGCAGTAGGCGGACTCCACTGGAGGAAGACCACCGTCGTGGAGGAAGAAGATCACCGTGAAGAAGACCTCTTGGAAGAGAACCTGCAAGGAATCATTAGCTCTCTGTGTGTTCTTCTTTTTTTCTCTCCGCGCGAGAAGGACATGTGTGGGTATTTATAGGCCAAAGTTCTTTACATCAATAGGATTAAAATAAAGCAATGAATCCTCCAATAAGGAACCCTCTTCCCAATCGAACAAAGGGTGTAAGATGGGGAAAGGATCACTACTGGAAAGAAGTAGGTGAAACGGAAGCGGAAGTGAAAATGACGACCTGGATAGGGGCGTCAATTGAAATGATAACATTCACACAGTCGTTAATTCATGGATTTATTTATGGCAATAAAGGACTTTCTTAATTTAATAATGGAGAAATGACGCCAGTTTGAATGGGCGTTAAATAATCAACGCCCCTCAAGAGGACGTCAATTCAATGAATTTTATTTTCTGTTAGGACTCGTAAAATCCAGGAAACAACGCCTATTTGAATAGTCGTCCATTTATAGAACATGCCCCTCATTAGGTCATCAATTAAATGACGCCCTTCCCCCAGGCGTTAATTATAGTTATCATAAATAATTAGAAAAACTTCGTATTAAGTCAACATTGAAGTACACTTTGGGGCGTCACAAGGTGACATCAGATTTACTCAACATAGCATCGATTTTGGCGTGTCTACAGCTGTCCCGCCTTGGCGTCTGCTTTGCAAGGGAGTGAGACGGAATGAAGTGAAAATAAAACGAGCGGAATGAAGGGAGCGAACTGATAAGTAGATGCCAAGGTGTGATGTGACATGCCTCTAACAATAAGCGTTGGAAACCTTTCCAGGATTCTGAATGAAACAACTTCGGATGATTACGAGAAAGTAATGATCAGCTGGATGAAGGAACTAATCTAATAAACGAAAAATGTGCGCCAGGGCACGGAAGGAAAGACCCCATTGGAGAGCGGTTACCAGCTAATGTGGACGTGCTACAACCAAGGTGGGTTTGCAGAAAATAAAATGAATTTGGGACAAAGATCCAGCGAATGAATGCCTTCGAGGAACCAGCTTGAGCGGCTTCAAGGAGAACATAGTACTTGATTTGGAATAGAATATCTCATGTCAACTCCATTAAGAGCGAGCGACCCTCATTATTGGCGTAATATGAGGATTTTCATCATTAAAGCTCAAAGTCCCACATGATGCATGCGAGGCTAAAAGAAAAAATAAAAGCAAACTAAAATAGAAATTAATCAAGGATAATATTGTCAAACCATCTAGATTTGGTGAGGAACCCAGATCTCTAAGCTGACACTAAGCCGAAGCCCGTTTGTCCACGCATCAATTTAGAAAGTGGAACTGTCGTCCCAAATCTTAGATAACCTAACGGCCTATCCGTGCGATCAAGACTCCCCTGGAATTATCACTATTTTTGATGAAGGGGAACTCAAATTCCAGGTTCATCAGAATCACAAGGTCCTTGGCATGCTATAACAGCGTAGAGTACCATATAGTAATAATGCTTACAGGAGAAGATACAAGGGATGGAATGATGTTACCAATAGAAAGAATCCAATCATTTCAAGGACTTACATAACCTGCTCTCCTGTGCTCAAAAATCATTAGCTCATCAAAAGAATCATCAGCTCAATAAAGCTCAAAATGTGATCATAAGTGCATTATATAATTAATTTCATAAAAATAAAAAGCACTTAAATTCATAATAGTTCAAAAGATGTAAGCTCAAGAAATGACGACTCTTCATAGAGGCACTAGAAGCATAAATGACGGCAACCTTAGGGGTGTTAATTACAGTCACTATTTGTGATCGGAATCGACGTCGAGCACTGACTTTTTATTTTTATATTTGTCTCCTTTAGTTTACTTTTATATCCTTGGGAAAGTATATGCGTAATTGTAAGGCTTTATAAGCCAATGTGTCATTCCCTAGGATTGTTTGGGTTTTTGTGCAAATTGATAGTAGGTCCAACAAGGGGGCCCTCACTCCTTCCCCATTGGTCCACATAAGTCATTTGGATCCATGTGGGGCTGGTCAACTAACCTAGGTGGCATCTAGAATGTTGGACCATTCAAGGGGACAATTGGATTAAAAAGTCCAATATTCCAACCCTTAAAGTCCAAGATGCGTCCCCCTTATAATATAGTTTATCCCATCTTGTATTTTTTATTTAATTTGGTCATTTGACCACATGGGGAAGAAAATCCCCTCTCTCCCAAGAAATTCCCAGCCCCCCACCCCTTGCCATTCTTTATATAAGCCTATGTATAGTGTCATTAGAGAAATTAATGAAGAGAAAAAATTATGAAATTTAGTTGGAACCAAAGAAGGGTGTGCCCTCCTCCTCTCTCCGTCCCCCTCTTGCAGATGGATTTCTGCTAAATCTTAGGTGTGATGCCCTTCAATCTTCTCCTTAGCCCCTCTGAATTCTATTTCTACCGCCGCCACTGTCGCCATCGCACCGCCGTCGCGCCACCGCCACCATCGCCGGATTCTATCTACATCAGGATAGAAGCTCATCTCCAGATTTTTATCTCTATTTCTTGTTGTCTGATCGAGCCCTAATTTTGAGGGTTTGTTCTGTCTATCTCCCTTAACCTCCAGTTCAAATTTTGTGTCATTTGGAAGTCATTTGGTATTTTTCCCATATTTTTGTTTGCCCTCTTAGTAATCTGCCCTTTTGCAGATCAACGAGACAGAGTCACCTTGTTGTATTTTTTCCACCCACTTATCAATTTCCAAAATAATCACAAAAATTCCTCCGTGTTCCTCACATATAACCCCTTCCACCATAATTTTCGTGGAGTCTATAAAATTCATTTGACCCTCGGTCAAAGATCAGTTTCAGGCAGATCCCTTGCTGCCCTATGTGTCTGTCAGTCCGAGTCAGAAAAAGAAACAGTCATACAGCCGTTTTCATTTTCAATCTGTCCACTGGATGGAGCAGTCAAAATTATATGTTGTATATCTATGAGTCCTCTTTCCAACGGTACCAGCCATGCCTCGATCAGCCTCCGTATCTGAGCGTCGTAATTCGTGTCGCCGAGGCCTACAGATCTGTTCCCTGTGCAGGTCCGAAATTGTAGTCCAGAAGATATTCAGAAATAAATATCAAAAATCAACTTCAGGAGCCGCCCCTTCAGGGAGTCGTTCAGGGACGCCCTGCCATCGTCCCAGCCAAGCGGCGCCTCCGGAAGATATCAAGAAGGCGACGTTCCTTTGGAAACCGTTGCTTGCTGTCCAGTGAGTTAGCAACCGAGTTGGCGCACCACCCAGTTGGAATAATGCCGAGTCGGACCAACAGGCCGAGTTCGTGCCGTACGCACCTCCAGATTGCTGCCCGTCAACCCTGGGTCGGTCCTCCCGGGCCCCACTTGTAGCCCTTTACCTCCCTGCGTGGAGTGGGCAATAGATTTTACTGTTGTAATTAACTTTTACCGTTGTTACCTGGAGTTACCGTACTTGGCCGGGAACGTCTTCCCCACGCCCGGAGCGTGGAGGTAAACTCGATGCCCTCCTCATAGTCATTGCTTTACTCGTATATTTTTGTATATGCCGCTGCATGTGATAGGTTTCTATCTTGTTATTGTATTATCACCGCTGCGAGAGAGCGAGATTGAGTGTACCGTCCCGTGACTCGATCCGAGTTAACGCGGAAAGGCCGATACCCGAGACTCACGGCCGGTTTCTCAACTGCGCCCGGTCCCACGTCTTCTCTCGCATAGGGACGATCGCGAGCTAGAGTCCCAGGTCCCGTGTCCATCCCGCATCAATTTGGTATCAGAGCGTCAGTTGAGTCTAGGGTAGTATTTGGCCAAAAACAAAAAAAAAGTGTCATTTACGTCTAGTCATCGTCTAAGTCGGTCTAAGGTTGCATCCGCATACCATTGTTCGGTATATAAAAAGGTGTTATCCGAACGTTAGGCTATGCCTATCAGGAAGGTCGCACACTTGCGCGAGTGATCTTCGGATCGATTAACTCCGCCATGTACCGAGTCTTGGTTTAAGTCTAGGGTCCTTAGTGTGCATTAGTTAGTGCATCCCCACTTTGCATTAGTTAGGGTCGTGTCTAGTGTTTGTCACCAACTGTTGGCATGTCCATTCACTAGCGTCCCTATGTCCCATGGATGACTAATGGGCCACATCTTCTGCATGGTGGCGATACTATCTAAAATGGAAGGACCACCCGGACCACCCCAAAAGGCTCGTAGCTCGGGACTTCTATGGCTCCGAAAACCCGAGTGACTACTTAAAGTGGGAAGCCGTTATGGATGACTACTTTGAGTGTTACCTTATGTCCGGTCCCGCGCAAGTTGACTTTGCCAAAAGGTGACTTTTTTATGAAGCCGCCGAAACATGGAGGGACATCAAATATTTTCGGAAGGATAGGAGACTAAGGTCCATCGAGTCATGGTGGGATATGAAGAGAGCGCTTAGGAGGGTCTACCTTCCCCGTCCACCTACCTCCAACCACAGGGGTTATACCACTAGTCGGCCCCACCAACTAACCCATAATCAAGTGGGCCACACCTCCAACCAACCCCGCCCCTTCACCCCCATCCAAGCCCTCCAAAGCAACCTCAATCAAGTGGTCCGCCCAGTCACCTCCCACCAAGTGGAAGCCCCACTTCTAGCCAAGCCTAGGTCCACACCCGAGCCAAGAGACGAGGAGCGAGTCCACCCCGAGGTCCCTACTCCAACCCGCACCTTTGATGAAATCGAGAAAATGTTTTCGGATTGGTTGGAAAGGACACGTGCTTCTTCACCACCCGTGAGTGCTCCATTGCCACTTTCTACTTCCGAACTTTATTCGGAACCATCTTATTTGGAGCCACCTCAGCCCGAGCCACCCGTGTTTCTAACGGGTACGCTATACGTAGCCGAGCCGCTTCTTAGTTGGCTCAAGGATGGCTTAGTCACACTTCCTTACCCATCTGTGGACCCCACCTTACCTCTAGTGTCCGTCAACTCCTACCACATGCCATTCCGGTCTAGTCACCATGTTGATACATTGGGTGACCTTATTCTTGGTTTAGGTTGGCAATGGAAGTTGACGCACTTATTGGCCCGAGGCTTCGACCAACCCACTAGTCGTAGCTTCACCCATCCGGCTCCGTGTGCACCGTGGGTTGTGTCACCACGGAGATTCTTCTATTCCTCCCGATGCCGGCCGAGTCCGACTTCTTTCCCTTTTGCCCAACGGAGGAATCCTATTTTCTTGACATGGCCGTCGTCCCACCGACAACAATGTATGACGGTGATTATGAATTCTTAAATTGGGACCAAGTCATGGGGGAACCCACTTCATGGGGTCATACCTTCTTTGACCCTTTTGACCCCTTCACTAGTGAACCTCCCGAGCCATCATATTCACTCCACTTCTTCCAAGGAGTTCACTATTCCGCCCCTACCCCTCGGTCTAGTTGGCAAGCCAAACCTACGTCTAGGGGTAATGACGAGGGTAGTTTTGGCTCTCCTAGCCCTTCCCCACCCAAATCCCATAGGTCGCCAATGCATGAGTGGTACATCTTAGGGTGTCTAGGAGTCCTCCATTCCGTCAACCATCGAGTACATCTAGTGTATGCATGGCACATATTCGGGTGTCCTGGTCCGCCGTCACACACGTACGGGTCAGACTAACATTAGGTTTATTTAGGGTCTGTGTGAGTCTTTGTTTCGTCCGGTTTGTTTGTCGAGTGCATTGTGTGTTTGTGCGTACGTTGAGTTGAGTCATTTTTGTATGCTCGCGTTGTTAGTCCCTTTCGAGTATGAGACTTGTCGGACTATTGGGATATGTTCTACTCCACATATCGGATCTAGTCACATAAGTGACAAGCAGTGATTCCTAGTGAGTCTTTGAGCCGCCTTCCCTCCTTTGAGAGTGACCTTACCCCGGAGTGTCCACCTCTGGCCTCATTCCCATGGCAGCGTGCGCATATCGAATCTATACGAGATGAGCAGGTGTCGATTCCTTGGAGTGGAGCGTACTCCGCGCTTCCAGGTTCGGTGACGGATCCGCCGGAGCTACTCGAGCAGCCGTACCCCTTGCTCGACGGGGTCGAGTTCTTCCCACCAGGGGAGAGTTTATGGGAATCGACGTCGAGCACTGACTTTTTATTTTTGTATTTGTGTCCTTTAGTTTGCTTTTATATCCTTGGGAAAGTATATGCGCAATTATAAGGCTTTATAAGCCAATGTATCATTCCCTAGGATTGTTTGGGTTTTTGTGCAAATTGATAGTAGGTCCAGCAAGGGGGCCCTCACTCCTTCCCCATCGGTCCACATAAGTCATTTGGATCCATGTGGGGCTGGTCAACTAACCTAGGTGGCATCTAGAAGGTTGGACCATTCAAGGGGACAATTGGATTAAAAAGTCTAATATTCCAACCCTTAAAGTCCAAGATGCTTCCCCCTTATAATATAGTTTATCCCATGTTGTATTTTTTATTTAATTTGGTCATGTGACCACATGGGGAAGAAAATCCCCTCTCTCCCATGAAATTCCCAGCCCCACACCCCTTGCCATTCTCTATAGAAGCCTATGTATAGTGTCATTAGAGAAATTAATGAAGAGGAAAAATTTGAGAAATTTGGTTGGAACCAAAGAAGGGCGTGCCCTCCTCCTCTCTCCCTACCCATCTTGCAGATGGATTTCTGCTAAATCTTGGGTGTGATGCCCTTCTATCTTCTCCTTAGCCCCTTTGAATTCTATTTCTACCGCCGCCATCGCACCGCCGTCGAGCCGCCGCCACCATCGCCTGATTCTATCTACATCAGGACAGAAGCTCATCTCCAGATTTTTATCTCTGGTTCTTGTTGTCTGATCAAGCCCTAATTTTGAGGGTTTGTTTTGTCTATCTCCCTTAACCTCCAGTTCAAATTTCGTGTCATTTGGTATTTTTCCCATATTTTTGTTTGTCCTCTCAGTAATCTGCCCTTTTGCAGATCTACGGGACAGAGTCACGTTATTGTATTTTTTCCACCCACTTATCAATTTCCAAAATAATCACAAAAATTCCTCCGTGTTCCTCTCATATAACCCCTTCCACCATAAATTTTGTGGAGTCTATAAAATGCATTTGACCCTTGGTCAAAGATCTGTTTCAGGCAGATCCCTTGCTGCCCTATGTGTCTGTCAGTCCGAGTCAGAAAAAGAAATAGTCATACAGTCATTTTAATTTTCAATCCGTCCATTGGATGGGGATGTCAAAATTATATGTTGTAGATCTATGAGTGCTCTTTCCAACGGTACTAGCCACGCCTCGATCGGCCTCCGTATCTGAGCGTCATAATTCGTGTCGCCGAGGCCTGTAGATATGTTCCCTGTGCAGGTCTGAAATTATAGTCCAGAAGATATTCAGAAATAAATATCAAAAATCAACTTCAAGAGCCGCCCCTTCATGGAGTCGTTCAGGGACGCCCTGCCATCATCCCAGCCAAGCGGCACCTCCGGAAGATATCAGGAAGGTGACATTCCTTTGGAAACCGTTGCTTGCTGTCCAGTGAGTCAGCAACCGAGTTGGCGCAGCACCGAGTTGGAATAGTGCCGAGTCGGACCAGCAGGCCGAGTTCATGCCGTACGCACCTCCAGATTGCTGCCCGTCAACCCAGGGTCGGTCCTCCCGGGCCCTACTTGTAGCCCTCTACCTCCCTGCGTAGAGTGGGCAATAGATTTCATTGTTGTAATTAACTTTTACCGTTGTTACCAGGAGTTACCATACTTGGCCGGGAACGTCTTCCCCACGCTCGGAGCGTGGAGGTAAACTCGATGCCCCCCTTGTAGGCATTGCTTTACTCGTATATTTTTGTATATGTCGCTGCATGTGATAGGTTTCTACCTTGTTATTCTATAATCACCGCTGCGAGAAAGCGAGATTGAGTGTACCATCCCGTGACTCGATCCGAGTTAACGCGAAAAGGCCGATACCCGAGACTCACAGCCGGTTTCTCAACCGCGCCCGGTCCCATGTCTTCTCTCGCATAGGGACGATCACGAGCTAGAGTCCCAGGTCACGTGTCCGTCCCGCATCAATTTGATTTGGAATCAGATTACAAATGGTGCTCGGACGAGAGGCGCTAAATAAATGACGACACTGAGAATGTCGTTATTCAAGGAAATGACGCCAGGAGATCTGTCGTCAATTCACCAACAACACTGGTGTTCCATTCCCTGCTCGGAAATAAAACTCCAGTGACTCGTTCGAATTATACTCAAACCGTGATTGCTCTAAACGGCTAGCCAAAGTGTTGAACATTATAAAAGGATGCATCTGTTCATCTGCTAAATATATCAAACAACTGAGAGTCGTTGCAGCCAAGACTCAACAGAGAACCACAGATTAGCAACACAGGGTCTTTCAACTGAAGAATAAGATGAAGAAAGCTATGATGCAGAAATTCATGAAGAAACCTAGGATGGGATTTCCTAGGATATCTGAAGTTCCTGGTCATATCAGCGGAAGAATCAATACGAGCCAAGTAAGTTGATTTGTGTTAAAGCTTTTATTTTATTCTTCAAAATTCTGATTGTATTCTCTCTTCTCTCTTCTTTCCTTTTCCATTTTACTCAGGACTACCCAAATGTACTGGGACCAAGGAGGTTCTTAAAAATCAAGTGGCTCCCCTTACTCCTCTCCAAATTATCTTTAGATATGAGGTTCTTCCTCTCAAGGTTGCACTTACTAGACCTTGTTACCCATGCTACCCATTATGATGACATCCACTTAGATTGGGCCTCCATAGGAGCACTAATAGAATTATGGCACCCAAACACTCATACTTTCCTCTTTCCTACTTTTGAAGCCACCATACTCTTAGAGGAAGTAGAGATGCTTCTTGGCTTAAGAAGGATGAAACAAGGGGAAGAATCAAAGATGGCTAGTATGATTAGACCAATAAGTGCCCATGATATACTTACTAGCCTTGTACAAAGCCCAAACTTAGTGAACCAAATCAAAGCCCACAAATGAATCAATCTTTTGAAATTAGCCTCATGGGTATGCAAGAACATGGACAAGGCCCAAGAGAATGAAGACTTGTTGGAGAGGGTGATGAAGGGATTTGTTGTATGCGTAGTAGGAGCTCTCCTCTTCCCCTCATTGGAAGATCACCTAGAGGAGTGCCACCTAAGCACCATAGCTAGCATATGGGATGGAAAAAGGATAGGTCCGGCGGTGCTATCCAACCTCTATAATGGACTCACTTCGGCTTCCTTGGGACGGCCCCTCTTTGGGTCCATGCTACTCTTCTCTTGTTGGGTGGACCTCCACCTAAAGTTTGACCCATGCCAAGAAACCCAACCGGCCTCAAAGATCTTTTCTAAAAGCCCCTCCGGTACATGACGGATTCCTTGGGCCTATGTGAGAGGGTGGCTAATCGGGTGCCAAAGCTCAAGAAACGGATTGATTCGAGGAACTATTTCAAGAGCATGCCTAAGAGCGGCTTTACTTGCACACCGGGGTTCCTTAAGACCCAAGAGCTTCGCTCAAGACTCTCCTCCGGCATAGAACTTCGATTGATCGGCGGGAGCGACTTTGTCCTCTACAATGCTCACCGGTGCCTCCCATAACTTGGACTACCTCGACACACCTTTGAAGAACCTTCTCATCTTCCACCACTCAAGAGGAGGGAACTAGGCTCAAGTGGAGACCAAGAGGAAGTCAAGACAATCATGGCTCAATGGAAGGTTGGACTACTTCTTAGGTCCAAGCAACATGTTGAAGAGGAAGAAGACAAATGCAAATCATATGTAATAGCACTTAGGAAAATAAGGCCCATGGTGGCTCATTAAATGTAATACTGATTTTTTGAATGAAATAAAAGATTTTTCCTTTAATTGAGCCAAAACAACATGTTATATGATTCTGTCCTCCAATTCAATGTAATTCTATCTGATAAACTGAGCTTCGGGTTTCCTGTTCTTAGCCGCGCCTTTTAGAATGGCGTCAATTCCTTAAACAGCGCCTTAGAGGATGTCGTTAATTCGTATTAATCAATTTCCTTAAAAATAGATAAGACCATGATTGACGCTTATTCAAACAGGCGTCTATTAATTCACGTCCCAATGTAAGGCGTTAATCTCTTTAAATTCCTTCAATTATTTTCAAAATATTCCCTCAATTTTCCAGAAATGACGCCTTGACCCATGTCGTCTCTTAAACATGCGACGCCTGCGGAAAATGTCGCCAATTATTAAACGCAATCATGACCACAATCACATCAATCAATCCCCCATTAATACGTCTGACGATGGTCACGAGTTACCATGCAAAATAAAATGACGCCTAACCTTGGGTCGTCATATCATGAGACCACGCCTTGACCAAGACCGTCAATTAACAGAGCGACGACATCCGTCAGGGCGTCAATTCTTTTCGAACGTTAAACCCTATTTCCCTCTTTCTTCCTCCTTCCTCCGTCCACCTTTCTCTCTTCCTCTCTCTGATGCGTTCCAAACCCTAACCGACCCCCACTCCCCCATTTCTCATTTCTCTCTGCATTCTCTCTCTCGAACCCATCACGGGTAGCGGACACAAATGGCAGAGGGTGACCGCCCCTGAGGTTGTGAACCTCGGTGACGACGAGCACGCCGTGGAGGAGGCTCCTCCCGCCGCAGCCAAAGATGCTCTGGCGGCGGAGCAAGGTGGAGGGGAAGAAACCACCAACAAAGAGGAAGAGGGAGACGATGACGGGAGCGAGGAAGAAGAAGATGAAGACGATGGTGAGGATGAAGAAGATGACAAGGAAGATGACGACGGTGAGGAAGAAGAAGAAGGAGGAGGAGAACCACCGGCGGAGGCGGTGGCATCCCCTCGGCCTCGCCATATCCGGCAGCCACTACCACCACGGCAGCCACGGCAACCCCTCCGTGGAGGGTTGTTGACACCCGAACGGAGCAAGGTAGGTGACCCAACCTTCCATTTCATTTTATTTTGATTTTATTTTTATTTTTTTATCAATTTTCCATAGCCCTCGGTGAAGGAAGAAATGGTGAACCAGTGACACAGTAAAATGACGCCCCAGTGGGTGCCGTCAATTCAAACAATGACCCCTTTTGGGTCGTCAATTTAAATCATTTTTTAATTTTTAAAAATGATAATTCATGAAACCACGCCCTGCAGCATGTCGTCATTTTAAAATATCATGTTTATTTATCATGCTGTTAATTTCTATGCCATTTCGTTATTGATATATGTCTCTGTTTTTATTTCGTGCACCGTTTATTTTAAAACACCTCAGAAAACAACGCCCCCCACCGGGGCGTTAATTCATAAAATGACGGCCTCAGGGTGGGTCGTCAATTAAAGATTTTTCACGATTATGTTTTTAGGACAGAACGTAACAGGGGCGTTACTTAAACAAATAACGACTCAGGGTTGGTCGTCAATTCAAATTACACATAAAAATACCAAAAACACCTTTTGAAACAACGACCCCCACAGGGGCGTTAATTAAATAAGTCACGACCGAGAGTAGGTCGTCAATTCAAACAAAGGGCAAACCGAATCAGCCGATGAACACCCATGAAACTTATATTACAATATTCCTTTTTTGTTGGCAGGGATTGATGAGGACTCAGATCTCCTGGGTCCAGGTTCGAGCAACTTACTACGGGCTCCCAGATTTTCAGAGGGATAGGGTAGATGCCATGGGGTTCGGACCCTTCCTTAGCATAGAGCCTATGAGACCTGACCTACCCTTGATCCAGGTTCTTAGGGAGAGATGGGATAGGACTAGCCAGGCATTCTTGATGCCATGGGGTCACATGGTTCCTAGTTTGGAGGACGTTGCTAGGATTACCGAGCTGAGGGTTGATGGCGAGGCAGTGAGTGGGATCACCCTACCTGACTATAGCGAGTCGACACAGAGGTTGCTAGGGTTAGAGACGATAGCAGAGACACCTAGCGAGTGTAGGACCATCTACCGCACCGACCTTACCATTGCTATGGGGTTAGGCGATTCTAGACAGAGGTCGACGGAGTCTCTGGAGCAGTTCTCGCAGAGGCTGATCGGGGGAGCTAGGGCTGTCTACTGCCAGGACCCAGCTGAGAGAGAGAGAGCAGATCGATATGTGAGGAGATTCCTATTCCTGATGCTCGGGAGGTTGCTGCTCGGCACGAAGGGTGACATCATTAACTATCGATTCTTAGGGATCCTCGAGGACTTGGAGAGCGTCGGCAGATACGATTGGGGAGCCGCTCTTCTGGCGCACTTGATGGTCGACCTGTCTACGGGGACAGGTCGAGAGACGACTGTCAATGGCTTCTCACCTTTTCTTTAGGTATGCATTTTTTCTTTTCTTTTTCTTTCTTTCTTTTTTTTTCTTTTCTTTTTAATGCCTGTGAATGCTTTACTAATGCAATGGATGGATGCAGGTGTGGAGTCACCTATACATGCCGATGGGGCGTGCCGACCCTCGACCCGGAGATGAGGGATCGTTCCCTCTTGCACGGCGTTGGCTACCTATCGTGACTGGAGCGCCACTCGCCTACGAGCTACGAGTTTTACGACGGGAGTTCCGCGACTTCCCTGCCTCGCTGGTATATATGTTCAATATGATGCAATTCCTACTTTATGAAATATGATGATATGACGTGAGATATGATGATATGCATGTTGTGAATGCATGTGGTGTGGAGACCCTACGAGGGCATGACCGACGAGGGCCAGCCCTGGGTTGTAGCGGGCCGACCTCACTTCGGGCATAAGCTTTGGCTTCATTGCCTAAACGAGATCGAGCCGCTACGGCTTAGGCTAGTGATGAGGACCCTCGGCCGAGATAGGAGAGCCCCGAGGGATAGGGAAGAAGACACGCGGTCGGACAAAGGTGACTGACTGGAGAGTTCGGTTTCCTGACCAGTATGCTGACTGGCAGCGTGGCGGGACCCGAGTCACCTCCCAGGCGACTGACAGCTCCGAGTACCTCCGACACTACTGGGAGGTTTACACCGGCCGACCCCAAATGAGGGTCCTAGGGGTATGTACGAATGCACTTTCTTTTAAGTAATTGCAAATGTTATATGTCTATTATGCGACTGATATGTGTAATGAATGTAGGATGCGCGGGACATAGCAGCGATGGACATGCAAGCCCACCTCCACAGCCCAGAGGCCTAGCTGGCTACAACACGGGCAGACCTACAGACGCTGGTGAGTGTTTAAATTATCTATATGTAATTGAATTCTTGAATCATTGATGATTAGCCACTGACAATCTCAATGAATGCAGTGTGCCGAGTAGGGAGCAGTGGTGAGGGAGACGGGAGGAGCCTCCAACTCGAGAGGGCCTAGTGCAGAGACGACTGCACTAGCAGAGTAGCTAGCTGGAGCGGTGGCACGGGCCGAGGCGGCAGAGCGCGATCTTGCCACACGGGTAAGCCTAACCTCAAACTCAAACTTGCACTTGATTCTATGTTATTATATGTGTTTATGAAAATTTGTGTTTTACAGACTGAGGAGCTCCGAGCCTTGCTTACCTGCATCAAGGCAGGACAGCGCACGATGGCTACCCGGGTAAATTAGCAAAGCTTTATATCAATTGTTTATGAAATTGAATTATTGAATTAAATGTGGAACTGATGATTTGTTTGATTGATTGCATACCTTAGAGATACAGGCGGCGCTTACCCAGGCTGCACTAGCCGGGACAGAGCTGGCCATCCGCGAGCAGCGAGTCGCGGAGCTTGAGAGGGCCTTGAGGCGGTGAGAGGAGCTGCCTCAGGACGTGGCAGAGCTGAGGGTCGCCCTCGACATGGAGCGTAGGGAGCGTGCCCTGAGAGCGAGAGGAGCGCACGGCGGAGCGGACCCGTGACCGGGAGTAGGAGGCAGCACGCGAGCAGGAGCTCACAGACTTGAGGACCCAGCTAGCCGTCACTCAGGAGCGGCTACGGTCGATCGAGGAGCGGCTCCAGCGAGGCCGGGAGCGGGCGCCTGCTGCGGGGTACACGTTTACCAGTTCTACTTTTGTAGCGGGTTCCTCTCTCAGGCAGAGGAGTGAGGCAGAGGAGCAGGCTCGAGCTCCAGCTACTTCTCGGGGGTCCATGCCCCCTCCACGAGCGCCTCGTCGGGACGATGATAGTGAGGTAGAGAGTAGGAGAGAGGAGGGCGGAGGCGAGAGCTGAGAGAGACTTACTTGTACCCCTCCACCCTTACACTTGTACTCAGATATTTATGGACATATATATATAATTGAAATTTTTGTTACCTGAGTTACTTTGAGCACTTGTGGACTTATGTACTTGCCTTTGCTTTCAATTTCTTTTGTTGCTTTTCGTTCTTGTTCGTTCTTGCCCTATTCCTGTAGTTCACACTTGAGCAAATAGATTAATCCACCTGTTCGGCTTGGCCCTTGCTCAATAAGCAAGGGGTTGTCTCTTCTTTGACCTTGTTGACAGGTCAAGGAGCCAAGCCTCTAATTAATAAAGGCAGGTAACAAAAACATATAAGGAAATGCAATATGCAAGCATACAGATGCAAACTTGAAAATAAAAGATGCCCACACAAGAATGCAATCAAGCATATGAGATGGAAAGCGGTAGGCTTAATGTTACTTTCATTTTTCTCTTTCTTATTTTTTCTATTTTATTTGAAAAAAAGACGCCCTCGCAAACGGGCGTTGATTGTGAAATTGACGCCGATGTGGGGGGCGTTTATAGTTTTTTTTTGAATTTTTTTTGAATTTTTATTAAAATGACGACATTGACCAAGCCGCGAATTTATTAAATGACGCCCCTTTCGTGGGCGTGAATTAAAAGACCATTTTTTTATTTTACTTTTATTTGAAAATGACGACCTTAGCAAAGTCGTGGATTATGGAAAATGACACCTGTCCAGGGGGCGTTAGTTAAAAAAAACACATTTTTTCTTTTTTTTTTCGATGAGACTGAGCATAGTACAAGGGTCTTAAACCTTACACAATCACCATCTTAAATTCATTAATCTTTCATGAACGATTTAACATCGGGTCAACGTGCTTAAATACTTATGCTTTTACTCATATTTTCTCGCGGCCCATCCTTCTTAGTCGGTCTTGGCCATCCTTTGAGCTTATAACCTACCATGGAGGGAGAAGGGAAGAATAAGTTGAGGAAGCTCACGGGAGATTTTTGAAAATGAGGAAACTTTCCTCCCCTGCCCTAATGCCTATTGGGATTTGGTCTTCGGCTTAGGAAAATTTGTTGCTCTTTTTGCCCTTATTTATGCATGCTTACGACTAGGGTTTTCCCTGCAGGGACTTTGCCACTCTTGTCATGCTTTTCTTTTATTTTGTAACTTTCTTTTCTTTCTTTCTTTTCTCAAAAGTAAAGACCTAATTGTACTTGGGCTTCAAATATTTTGTTCCCTTTTGGGCCTTGACTTCCACCTACTAGGGCGGCGGGCATGCTTGGTTAGTATTCCTTGACTCGTACTCCCTCTCGTGAGCCGAAGAGAAGAGAATAGGTGAAGTTTATACACTCTTAGTTTGGGTCTAACTTTTCTCGAATTCTGGGCCACTCAAGTTTAAGAGTAAAGCGTGTAGTGTGTGCGGGAATTGACCCCAAGGTTAAACCACCAAGATTGAAGAATGGATTAAGGATTTTAATTTTTCGGGCTCGCGGCCTATGCACTACGCCAGCCTGCAATTTTTCATCATTTTTTTTCTTTTTCTTTTCTTTCTTTGTTTATATGTTTTTTGTTTTTGTTTTTTTTTTCTATTTTTATTTTTTTCGAAGACTTAGGGGTATTATTTCTTCAAGTAAAGACCATTCCAAGGGTGAGCCAGTTCTTCCCCTTCAGTATTAATCAATTTGTAGGCGTTACCAGGATAAACATATTTTATTACATACGGCCCTTCCCAGTTAGGTTGAAGTTTTGAATGAGGTCCACCTGGTTTTACAAAGATTCTTTTAATTACCATCTCACCGATTTTGAACTTTCTCTCAATTACTTTCTTCTGGTAAAAACGTGAAAGCCTATTTTGATAAACACGCGCATGTTCAGCGGCGGCTAAACACTTCTCATCTAGGAGTTCCAATTGAGCAAGGAGGGATTCGCGACGCTCATCAATGGGGAGCTCTTTGTCTAGCTGTACTCGTAGAGAAGGGATAAGAATCTCATAAGGGACTACTGCCTCTATTCCATAAGTGAGGGCGAAAGGAGTTTGCCCAGTAGGAGTACGAATGGAAGTGCGATAGGCCCAAAGAGCTTCAACCAACTTTTCTGGCCAATCCGAAAATTTATTATCCTCACACGTTTCTTTGATAATTTTAATCAAGGTTTTATTAGTTGCCTCTGCTTGACCATTACCCTGCGGATAATAAGGAGATGAAGGATGCAATGTAATGTTATACCTGTTGCAGAGGTTCTGAAGCTCTTTAGAGATGAATTGCGGCCCATTGTCGGTGACGATGGTACTTGGGATGCTGAACCTTGCGATGATGTTTTTCATTATAAATTTACAGACGGTTGACGCTTTTATCTCCGCGTATGCTTCCGCTTCCGCCCACTTGGTGAAGTACTCCGTGGCCGTGAGTATAAATGACTTTGGCTTTGTGAGGAGGTTCGAATCACCAAGAGGTCTAATGATATCGAAAGCCCACATGGAGAAAGGCCATGGGGAGGACATGGGATGGAGTGAAGAGGCAGGAGAATGAATTTTGTCGGCGTGCAGTTGGCACTTAACACACCTTCGAACATAGATGGAGCAATCTTCTTCTAGAGTGGGTCAATAGAAGCCTAACCTAAGAATCTTCTTGGCTAGCATCTGACTATTCACGTGGCCACCACATACTCCCGAATGTGCCTCTTCCACGATCTTCCAAGATTCATCATCGTCGAGGCATCTTAATAAAACTCCGGTGAGACCTCTTCTATAGAGCACACCTCCAACTAAAGTGTATCGCTAAGCAACTCTTCGAATGGCTTTCCTCTCTTCGGCCGTGGCCGCCTCAGGATAAGATTGATCCTGGCAATACTTAGCAATCTCATAATACCACGGCTTTTCTTCATCTTCCAATTCTTCCTCTAAATCCATTAACATGATCTCCTTATTCTCGATGATTCCACCTTGATTAACCTTCCTGAGCACCTCCTCCTTAACACTAAGGAAAGCTGGATCCCTAACAGCTGGAGTGAGACGCCTATGAACAATGATAGAGTGGAAATCCCGTTCGGGAAGAAAAACCAAGGAGGAAGCAAGAGAAGCAAGACCATCTGCTAGAATATTCTGATCACGAGGAATATGGACAAAGATTAATTTGGTGAAAAGATTGGCATAAGCAGAAGTTAGTTCCTGATAGGGTTTGAGTTTAGGATTGAGCGTGCGGCACTTGGTGAGCACTTGGTGAAGAATAAGCTGACTATCACCTACAATCCACAATTGGGTAACACTGAATTGGTGAGCGGCCTCCAGTCGGCCAGAAGAGCCTCATACTCAGCTATGTTATTTGTAACTGGAAATGCAAGCTGAGAGGCAAGTGGAATAGTGATACCCTCAGGTGATAGAAGAACAATGACAATCCCTTTCCCTTTTGAATTCAAAGCTCCATCAAAATGTAATGTCCACACTGAATCGTGCTGATTGACGGACATTAGTTCTTCATCTGGAAACTCTGAGCGAACAGGGCCAAATCTAGGGAGAGGGTGATGAGCGAGATGTTCTGCTATGGCATAGCCTTTAATCACTTTTTGCTGAATGTAGATGATATCGAACTGAGAAAGGAAGCTTTGCCATCGTGCTAATTGGTCGGTGAGGATGGATTTTTCAAGAAGGAACTTGATTGGATTCATACGAGCAATGAGATGAACCTCGTAAGCTAAGAAATAATGCTTGAGTTTCTGAACTACCCAGACTAAAGCTGCGCAAGTCTTCTCTATGGCTAAGTACCTCTGTTCACAAGGGTTGAGAAACTTGGACAAGTAGTAGGCTGCCCTCTCCTTTCCTTCTTCATCAACTTGCGCAAGAACAGCACCTACTGAGTCATCCAGGACAGAAATATAGAGAACGAGTGGTTTGCCTAGAATTGGCAGCCTCAGGACAGGAGGATTTGAGAGATAATCCTTAGTCCGTCAAAGGCTGCCTGACACTTGTCATCCCAAATAAACTTGACTCCCAGCTTAGTAAGCTCGTAAAACGGCCTACATCTTTGTGAATGCTGGGAAACAAATCGACATATAAATTGTAACCTCCCGACTAATCCTTGGATTTCTTTTAAATTCCTGGGAGGAGGCATTTCTCTTATAACCTTTGCCTTGTTGGGATCAATCTCAATACCCCTCTTACTTACGATGAATCCAAGCAACTTCCCTGATGAAACACCAAACACGCACTTCTTGGAGTTCATTTTCAATTGATATTCCCGTGCTCTTTGCAAGACTTTGGTTAGAACCCCGGGATGCTCAATCCTTGTCTTTGATTTCACTACCAGGTTGTCAACTTACACTTTTATATAAATGTGGATCATATCATGAAAAATTACCATCATAGCCCTTTGATATGTGGCTCCAGCATTCTTAAGTCCAAAGGGCATGACCACATAGCAATAAGTCCCCCACGGTGTAGTGAACGATGTCTTTTCTTGATCTTCTTCTGCCAAATGAATCTGATTATAACCCGAAAAGCCATCCATAAAAGAGAGAGTCTCATATCCTGCCGTATTGTCGATCAAAACATCAATATGAGGGAGGGGGAAGCCATCTTTAGGACACGCGCGGTTGAGGTCCCGGAAGTCTATGCAAATCCTAACCTTTTCATCTTTCTTCATGACTGGGACGATGTTAGCCACCCAATTAGGATAGAGGAAAACTCTAACGAATCTAGCCTTATGGAGCTTATCGACCTCTTCTTTCATTTTTAATGCCATATTAAGGTGGAAACGTCTCAACCGTTGTTTTACCGGAACGGACCCTGGCTTAAGTGTAAGTCGATTTTCAACGAGTGCAGGGTCCAGTCCAAGCATATCTTCATAGCTCCATGCGATCGTGTCCTTGTATTCTTGAAGAACTTGAATAAGCGCCTCTTCTTCAGAGGGCGGCAAGTTCTTACTAATGAGGATAATCCTAGGGTCTTCCTCAATACCCAGATTTATTTCTTTGGTAGGCTCTTCTACCGAGGCTGATGGTTCGTCGAATCTTCTCATGCCACTGGCAAAAGCATCAGCCTCGTCCTCATATTCTTTGTAATCTTCATCCCCCTCTTCAATAGGGTCTTCATCATTCATTATCTCATAAACACCAAAACCATCATTAAAACCACAAGTATTTTCATATTCTGTCTCCGGCAGGATAATCAGATTCTCTACAAATTCAGGAATGGTTAAGCATGCCTGGCACCTTCTAGCTAAATCTTGCAAGAATCTACGGGGAATCTGCTTACCCTTGGATTTTCTAGTAGCTACCCCTGGACTCTTAGAACTAGAAGAGTAAGAGCAACTAGCCTAATCACTAGAATTTGACGAAGATGAAGGAGGAGAGGAAAAGGCGGGTACAGAAGGGGATATAGATGAAGACCCCTCACCGGAGGGGTAGAGAAGGTCCACTAATGAATCCTGGAAGAGCGGCCCCTGGGTCGGGACACACTCAGAAAGAAAATAGGAGGTCTCCTCAATGGAGATGGAGGATTGGAAAATTAGAATTTTGTCATTTTTTTTTCGTTTTCATTTTCATTTTCAAGAAGAAGGCAATGAGAGAGTGGAATAGGAGGCGGTGTCGAGATTGACAGGTTTGAAAAAGATCGGATAAATGATTGCCCTCGTGGGGGCGTGATGGAGAGTTTAGAGAATTGCTCGAGGAGCAAAAGAGGAATTGGAGGAGAAGCTTGGAATGATTCTGGAGAAAAAGTTATCAAGACCGCGGGCGGTCTAGGGATACCTGAACAAAACTGTTTATCAAATGAATGGACAACAACTGTTGGATGAATGGACTTAAGAGAAAAGAGGCCGGCCCACAGCCTATCCACACTGAAGCCTTCTTCATACGGCACATCCGGCTCGCCAGTGTCTGTATAGTTGCTTAGGAGCTGCCTCTTGTTAGTGATTACCGCTGGCTTTTCAATTAATTCATGAATCAGTGGCGGCCATTCTGGATCAGTCGGCATAAATAGACGGCTCAAAGCAATGGTGAAATTATTCATGTCGAACCATCTGTACCAGTCACATTCGGGGTCATCCATCTTTCTTCTTTTATCTGGCCTTAGTGACTCCAAAGCCCTATAAGTGACAAGCGGGGCCAAGTGGAGAGCAAATTGTCGTGCATGCACATCTTGATGATCTAACACAGAGATAATCATGGTAGTTTGCTCATTATTATTCTGTTGGACATGCCCTTTTACAAAGTGAGAATATAGAGACCATGTGAGCGGCCTCCTGGTGGTTTTGAGAGTGGAGGTCATAGTCGCCCATGGCTTGTCACCGGCTTCGTCAAGCTCTCCTTTACTCGGCCCTTTATATCCCAAATCACCTCGAGGGATCATCTTGCAACTTTTAATGGGCCTTACCCTGCCCTGGAGATTGGCTCCCAGTCCCTTACCAGATTGATAGCCCATCTTCATAAAAATGTTCCATCCAGGTGTGTTTATCAAACTCTTTTTCTTTTTGCCTTTGGATGGCTGTAGTGATGTCTGAACAGCAGGAGGGGTTGAAGAAGACGGCCTTGCCGAGTCTTGCCACGGATCGGCAACATCCAAAACTGATAATATAGGCCTATTAGCCGGCCACACTGATGGAACTGAGGTCGCCGAATGTATGTCGTCCATTGACAAAATAGGCATGCTGGTAACTTTGATAATGCGCCCTTTGTGTGAAAATTTTATGCATTGATGGTTCGTGGAGGGCACGGCATCAAGTTCCTGAATGTAAGGACGGCCCAGGATGCCGTTGAATGTCGGGTCCATGTCTAGAATATGAAAATCCGATGTGACTGAAACTGGACCCAAACCAACTTTTAAAGTGATCATCCCTAGAGGCGGCTTCTTGGTGTTGTCAAAAGCTGTGACAGTAATTGTAGACGGCCGGATCTGACTTTCTGGAATGCCACAAATTTTCAAGGTACTTGGTGGCAAAACATTAATGGATGCCACGGTATCAACCAAACATTGTTTTACGGCTACCTTGTTAATGTCAATAGTAATGCATAGTGCATATTTTCGGGCCGGTTGTGGAGCCAATTCATGTTCATAAAAAGTGATGGCCGGTTGATTGCTTGCTGGACTTAAAACTGTAGTGACATGTTCAACTAGAATATCTTCATTTACCATTACTTTCTGCATATATTGCTTCAGGGCCAACTGATGTGTAGTAGATCTTTTGATCAATTCTAGAATAGAGATTCGGGCCAATGTTCTGTCCAAATGCTTCAATAGATCATACTCCGTGCCTGGTACAGACTCTTGTTCCTGTTCTCCTTGCTCTTGTACCGGCTCCTGCTCCCGTTGGGAAAACACTCGGTGGAACATCCGTCCACTATGGAGCACCATTGTTTTCGGCGCCTCTGTCGGGCCTACAGTAGGTAATGGGTTAGAGGAGGTAGAGGGGACCGTGGAAGGTGGGTCGGATGCCAGAGCAGGATTGGTAAAGGGAGGGGTTCTTATAAGAGGCCTCGCCGGCTAGGGGTTATTGGAAGACGGAGGTGGGGGCCGGGTGACAAGGAGGGGTCTCGGAAGCATAGTGGTGGACGGGGTAGGTTGTGGTGAAAAAGGAGGGGAGACGGATGCCGGCGGGGGGTGGATAAGGAGAGGTCTATTTGGTGGGGGGTTTTAAGGTGAAGGAGAATTTATGGTTTGGTGTATAAAAAGAGGTCGTGAAGGAGTTGGGTTAGGGTTAAGTGGCCCTGGAGTAATGGTGGAATGTCTGAGGAGACGTGGCGGTTGGGAGGAAGGTGCGGGTTGAAGTCTTCTCAACAATTGTGGTGGTTGTGGTTGACTGGAGTTTTGGTTGATGGCCCCGACAGAGGTGCGCTCTTCATGCCAGCCATGCCCTCTCTCCACTTCATGGATTGAGGTGACAGGGTTTACTTGCTGATTTTGAATCGAGTGCTCCGGTAGCGGATTATTAATGATCCCCATATTTGGCTGAGGTGCAGGAGCCTGCTGTTACTGCTGACCTTGCTGTTGCTGCTGTTGTTGTGGAGGCTGCTGAGCCTGTTGTTGCCGAGGAGGCCTTCGTGCTTTCAAAGTAGCAATGAACCTCCTCATCTCATCCCAATCAATATTACCTTGATCATTTATATCATGTATATAATCTTTGAAATGAAAGCAATTATCAATAGTATGCCCCGGCTGCAGGTGGAAGACACAATACCGAGAAGTGTATACATGTTGCGGCCACACCGTCCTTTCTTTAGGCAAGGTGAGCGCGTTGGCGGCCATAAGGGCGTTGAAAATGTCGGGTAGACTTTCTGGTAACGGAGGGTATTGGGCTCTTCGAGGACCCAATGGTCTTCTCAGTTGTGGCGGTTGTTGTTGTGCATAATTGGCTGGCGGGGGTACCTGGTGGTATTGTGGGGTTGATTTTGTGGAGTAAGGTGGGGTTGTTGTTGCTGTTGAGGAGGAAGAGGTCGGAAGGTCAGAGGAGGATTATTGTTTGGCTGGTGGACTTGGTTTTGGAAGGAAGGCTGTTGTGATCTTTGGTTCAGAGGGTGGCGGAAAGGTGTGGAATTACCAAACGCGCTCACCTGCTCATTAGTAACAGTGCCTTCAGTGGTTCCACCACTATTGCCGACATTAACATTCTTCCTCATTACCTTCGGTCTTGGCTCAAACATGCCAATAATGGGCGAATCTTTTATCTGTGTTTGTATGTATCTAGCTCTTTCATAGAGCTCTTCCATGGTGCTCAACTTATTCATGGCTAAAATATGACGGAATTACGGAGTGGAGTCTGATATGATCATCTTCACTTGCTCCGTTTCCGACAGCGTGTCTTTCAGTCTTCGGCCATGGCTCTCCACCTATCAGTAAATAAAACAAAGTCCTCCTCGGGCTTCATCTTTTCGACAACCAAATCAGTAACAGACAAGGAGGGACCCACACGGTCCTTGTACTTCTGCAGAAACTTTCGATGAACAGCATCAAAGTCATCGGCATTAGTCGGTTCCAGGGAGTAAAACCATTCTAATGCCGGACCATCTAAAGACCGCCTGAAGAGATAAGCCAGAGAAGTCTTGTTATCCTGCCAGAATGATGCCTCATATAAGAAGTCTTTCAAATGGATGTACGGATTACCCGTTCCATTACACCGCCGGAAATTTGGCATCTCAGATGGGGGTAAGTGAAAGACTGGCAGAGTGGGAAGAGTAACTTCGGGAGCGGCCTTGGGTGCAGTGACCTTCTTGAGCTGCTCCTCCATACTAGCAATCTTTTGGAGGAGTATAGTGTGGTTATCGGACTCGACTGGGGCCGGACGAGAAGAGTATTGGTTCGGCATAGGCCTTCTCAAGAATTGAGGAACATGAGGTTGTTGAGGCCTAACAATAGAGTGACTTGCCGGTTGGGCCGGCGTAGTCATAATAGGACTGGTGGGCGCGAGGGCACCCTAGGTGCGACCGCCTGGTCGTTGGGAGAATTAACAGAGTGGCCACCTACGGCCTGAGGAGGGTTAGAAGATGACGGGACGGATTTTCCTTTTAAGGGGGCTTGGGCCGCCTGGCGTTGGGAATCATCCAGTTGAGCGAGAGCTTTGAGAATATCATTGAAATTGAAAGAAGGGGAGGTGTCCCCAGAAGTATTTTGGATGGTAGGTTGTGTTGTGCCCATGTGGTTTTGGTTTTGATGATGGTTTTAATGATGGTTTTGATGATTGGTTTTTGATGTGAGTTAATCACTGTGAGTCATCATGCTGTTATTCAGTCTATCAAATGTTCAGTCATCTTGCTGCTCAGTTTAGTTTAACATTTTTGATGTTCAGTCGTGTTAACTGATGCATAAAGCATTCATTGCTACACTCTGCTTAGTTAGTATGAACAGTAGTGGGTCGACCCACTCTTGCTGATGCGTCGACTCATCAGAACACTGATTGTCTGGTTTGTCTAACTTCAAGTCTACACATCATCAGTTGAACGTAAAGTGTATACGTTGTAGCGTCAACTCATTGGGCTGCAGCGTCAACTCAACAAGTATGCACATCGCCTTTAGGCCTTCAAGTCTATACACTCTATACTCATTCAAGTCTGTACACTGGTTTTCATGCATGTTAAACTCCAAGTCTATATAGCCTGCCTCTTCTACTAAGTGTACATACTTATTCATTTACTATTTCAAAGTCCATACAATGGCTGTTGAACTGTGAAGTCTATACATTGTCTGATCATTCATCTTCATGTCTATACAACGCTAAGTCAATACATTGAACTGTTCTCCAAAGTCTGCACAATGGTCTTCACACCTGAAGTCTGTACATCCACAGTTAAACTTGAAGTCTGCACATTGGTCTTCGAATTCAAAGTCTGTACATTGGGTTTTCACATGAAGTATGTACAGCCGTTCACTGTTGAAGTCCATACACTGGTCGGTGGAATTTGAAGTATGTACACTGACTCGTTTCATTTCCTCAGAGTCTGTACATCCACAGTGAAATCCAAAGTCTGCACATTGATCTTCGAATCCAAAGTCTATACAATGGTCTTCACACTTGAAGTCTATACATTCGATGTGCAGAGTTGATGTCTATACATTTGCCTCCATGATTCTAAGTCTATACATTCGCTGCAGAGATCTCTGTCAAGT
Source organism: Amorphophallus konjac (assembly GCA_022559845.1). NCBI lineage: Eukaryota > Viridiplantae > Streptophyta > Magnoliopsida > Alismatales > Araceae > Amorphophallus > Amorphophallus konjac. Next base: position 472,301,800 of record CM040121.1, read on the forward strand.
CTATACATTGGTCCGTCTCTTGCAGTGTCTCATCTGGTCAAAGTCAACACATCACTTGAAGGCTTCTGCATCAAGTCTATACATCGACTGTCTTGCTTTAGCTTAAGTCTGTACAGAGTCAGCGTCTCGTTGACCGTCTCTTATTGTGTCTTCATGTTATTTCTGTGTTTGTGTCTTCGTGTTATTTTTATGTCTTCGTGTTGCTTCTTTCTATCTTCGTCCAGGTTTCCTCTGATCGCGTGTTTTACTACCGTTTTACTTCGTGTCGTTCTCTTTGTAGTGTTAGCTTTGTTACTGTGGTACCTCGTGTCGTTCTCTCTTTACCTCGTGCTGTTCTCATCTGACTTCGTGTCGTTCTCTTTGTAGTGTTAGCTTTGTTACTGTGGTACCTCGTGTCGTTCTCTCTTTATCTCGTGCTATAGTCATCTTATGTACCTCGTGTCGTTCTCTCTTTATCTCGTGCTGTAGTCATCTTATGTACCTCGTGTCGTTCTCAGTATAGTGCACCTTTTATTGTTCCTACACACCTCGTGCAGCTTTAGCTTGAGTGTCAACCGACTTATTTCAGGTATATATATATAGAGAACCCTGAGTATTAATGGTTTTAATCTCTTTGCAGGAGAAGAAGAAAAACAAAAGAAGAAGGTGGTCCGAGGAAGAATATTCCCCAGTGACTGGGCGGCACGTGATCCGAGGCTGGAAGGGCAGACAGGATTGTGACACGTGTGCTGAAGCTGGCTGAGAGACTGACACGTGGCCAAAAGTTCTGGGCAGGAAATGTGGAAGCCACACGCGCCCAGTGCTGCCCTCCTGCTGGCTGCTGTTATAAAAGGAAGCCGTCATCCAACAGATGAAGATGTGGATCGAGACTGTGAGTGAAGAAGAAGTGAGGCGGAGAGCAGCAGAGAGTGAAAGAAGAAAGAAGAAAAGAAGAAAAGAGTGAAGAAAAGAAAGAGAGAGACAGAAAGCCACCGAGAAGAAGAGAAGAGAAGAAAAAGAGAAAGAGAGAAAAGGAGAGCAGAGATCGAGAGAAGAAGAAAAGTGCAGCAGAGAAGAAAAAGAAAGTGAGAGGGAAGAGAAGCTTACCTGAAGATCTGTCAACTGGACCGTGGATCAAATCCAGGCCAGTCAGCTCCATGCGAGCCACATCTATGTTATCTTTCTTTACAGCTTTCTGATCGCTGTGTATTTTTCCTTTCTTATTTTTCCTTTTCCATTTGGTTAATCCTTGTTCTTCCGATTGCCCTGTTGGGGATCGGATTCCTCCTGTGGACTCAGGAGAAGGGAGATCTGATCTCCGGTTCTGGGCTTGTGGGTTGCAAGTCCAGGGGTCCCTCCTGGTCTGGAGGAAGAGAGGTCTGCGACCTCTGGTTTGCTGGTGACGGGGAGTCACTGGTGGGTTCCCTCTTGGTCTGGAGGAAGAGAGACTTCGGTCTCTGGTTTCCAAGTGGCTGGGAGTCACTTGGGGTGTCCCTCCGGTTGGGAGGAAGAGGGGAGTTTGTTCCCCTGGTCAAGCTGTGGGTCAGCACCTTGTTCGCAGACTGAGTCTGCTTGGTTCTAGCATTTGCTAGTGAAGCCTCATTCCGGTTGGGAGTGAGGGGTGGATGTAGGTCTGGAGGACTGAACCACCTAAAAATCTATTGAGCAGTGGTTCGATTGTTTGATTTGCTTCCGCTAGATGCTTGAATAGGCACGCTTCATCTGCTTGTTATTTTGTTTAATCGAATTAGCTTAATTCTGGAACTTGCCTAGCATCTGAGTTTGGAAAATTGGGCATTACTGCTAGCAGGATACATTCACCCCCCCTCTGTATCCGGGCTTAGCACCCTAACAGTTGGTATCAGAGCGGGTGTCTGCATACAAGGTCCAGCGACCTGCAGATTCGATCTTGCAGTCTTAGGTGCTAATTTATTTTTAGTGCATCAATATTCCTGTTGCATTAATCTGTTGTGTTCTCATGGCTCATCCACCGATTTTTAGTGGTACGCATTTTAATGCATGGTTCACTAGTCTGAAGAATTATGTCAAATCTGTGAATCCAGACCTGTGGAAAGTAATTTCACATGGTCCTCATGAACTGCCAAAGAAAAAGTCCAAATGGACTGACAGTCACAAGTCTATGCATGAAGAGAATTAGATAGCTATAAATCTAATGAAGGCAGCTACTGATAGAGCCTTTCACTCATGCTTCGTTGATTGCAGTTCTGCTAAAGACATTCTGGATACACTGAAGCGAACTCAGGAGATAGATGTGGACAGCTGCATGATGGCCAACAGAATAAATCAAAGTGGCAGCGATCAAGGCAGCAATCAAACTGAAGAAGATGATGATGATGAGATAAATCTCTTCGAGAATTTTTCTCTAGAAGATTGGGAAAATGCATATGCTGAATTATTTGAATCTCATGAACAGTTAAGAAAACAATACAAAAAATTGAAGAAGAATAGTAGGTCAGACAGTTTCAATTCTCCATGTGAAAACTGTGCTGAACTAAAAAATGTTAATGATACTTGTATGTCTGATATTCAAATGCTAAAGAAACAAATTTCATTGCTGAAAAGTGAGAATGATTCTCTCAAAAATTTCTCCAAAGAAAATGAAGAAAGTTTAGAGAAACTTAAAAAGGAGAACACATTGCTGATTGAAAAATTGAATGCCATAAAATCTGTAAACTTACAATTACAGAAAGATTTTGAAAAACAACAAAAAGAATTGAAGGAATTTGAGGCTGGAAGAAAATATGAAGCCAATTCAGAAGATCAGCTTCTAATAAATGAATTGGTTCAAAATGATAAGTTTAAAGAAGAAGTTGAAAAATTAAAATTGTTAAACAGTGCCATGTCTAAAAGACTTCTCACATTGGAGAAAGGAAAAGTCGTCTGTACAAACGAGACTGAAGAGGTAGATGAACTGAGAAAGGAAATTGAAGAATACAAAACAGCTAACAAGGTTTTGAATGAAGCTGTCAATTGTAGTGAACAAGAGATCTCTAGTTATGAAATACACATTGCATCTCTTGAAAATGAAATTCAGGATCTGAAAAGCTTTTTTGTCTAAATTTGTTGATGGACAAGAAAATCTGGACAGGTTGTTAGGAGTTAAGGCTAATACTCAAAAGGAAGGGCTAGGCTACAACAAGGTCAATAAAAAGGCTTTCAAAAACAAGCTAATGACATCTTTCATCAAAGCTTCAGATGTAGCCACCACCTCAGAAAATAAACAACCAAATGTTCAGAAGAATCAGAAACAAACTGGAAAAATGGAAAAGGTCAGTCATGTGAAGAAAGGATTGAATCACATTAAAAGTGTGCATGCTGTAAAACACACTGATACACCTAGACATGCACATAAAAGGGAAATCATGAAATGTCATTACTGTCACAAGATTGGCCACTTGATGCATGAATGTAATTTAATGAAATCAGATGATCTGAAAGCTAGAAAAATGCATGGTAGGGATTCGCAGGTCAAGTTCCCTGTCCCTCAGAAAAAGAATGTCACATGTTTTAATTGTGATAAAGTAGGACACACTACTGCTCATTGCTGGTTTGCAAGTGGTAAGAAAAAATCATGTTCATTTCATAAAAAAAATACTTTACAAATCAGCATGTTTTTAATAAGAACAAATCTGTTTCAAAGGACCAGCACATCATATGTTTTAACTGCAACAAAAATGGTCACAAGGCCTTTGAATGCTGGTCAGGTTCCTTTAGAAGAAATTTTCTCAATTGCTCTCACTGTAGAAAGCATGGCCATACAGTCAAGGACTGTTGGCATATTCAGGGTAGAAATGTGAATCTCAAACGTGCTAAATTCCCTGTAAGACAATTTGCAAAACTTTCATGTTATAACTGTGGGAAGCCAGGCCACAGAGCTGGAGATTGTTGGCATGTTCAAAATAACTCTGCTAAACTCCATGTTGCGAAATTTACATGCCATCATTGTGAGAAGCCAGGTCACAGGGCTGCAACCTGTTGGCTGGCAGGATATCAAAACCAAACTGGCTTTGGTAAACAGAATTTTTATTCTGTTAACAGAAAATCTCATGCATATACACATGGATTTCATGCTAAAAAGAATGTGCATAGATTAAATCTGAAATCTGGTGCATCTTACTATCATTATAGTAAACAGAACTCTCTCTCTGCCAATAAACTTCATGACAACAGTAATATGCATAAGAAGAATTTGAAATCTGATAATTCATGTCATTACTGTGGTCAAATTGGTCATTCAATGAATAATTGCTACTTGATGAAATCTGATGACCATGTTGCTAGAAATGTGCTGAGAAAACATGCTAGAAATAATACTGTCATGTCAGGACCCAAGATTTCTTGGGTGCCTGTTTGTGCAAAATAAACTTTGCCTTGCAGGTGTGCCTTGGAATGGAATAAAAAGGGGTATTAATCCAAGGCACTCAAGAATGAAAAACCCCTTCTGAACTGTTCAGGTAAATTCTCTGCATTTTCCATTTTAAAATTCATTGCATATCTGATTTGATGTATTCCTGCATATCTGCCATTTGTAGTTGTTTGACAATTGTTGAAATGCATAAATTCTGAAAAACAAATTACATTCTGAATAATCTGAACTGCTTATGTATGTGGCTTGAAATTTGTCTATTGCACAGTTCATTGAAAATCTGTCCATTGCATCCTGAAAAAATCTGATAAGCTGAAATTGATCCATGCATGCTGCTCATGTTGAAAAATCTGATAGGACAGTCTGATTATGCACAAGTCACAATATCATTTGGTTTCATATGCTCAGTTTTCAGTGCAAACATTGCATGTTTTCAGGGGGAGTTAATTGCATGTCTTTGTATAGCATTCAGTGTTGAGTATTTGCATACATAAAGTGCATTGCATTTAGTGCATTACATTTCCTTAGATTGAAAATGCCAAAAAGATTGTCTAAATGCATGTTGTCAGGGGGAGTCAATGTATTGCATGCAAGTGGTCAAGTGCATACATCTCTGTCAGAATTCACTGCATGTTATCCTTGGAAATCTTGAAACTTGCCAGACCTCCTGATATATTGCTTGTTGTGCATAACCTTTTCCTCATTGTTTTTAAGTGACAAATCTTGATCATATTCGGAAATCACTGAGCTTCAAAATCTCTCCTAACTATTGGTATCATTTGGCTTCAGATTTCTATCAGTCTTTCATGAAGATTTCAATGGGACTATCTCGATCATAAATCTAAAGATTCTTGAACTAGAAATCTTCTATTATACATTTTTATGAATGACTGAAATAACTCATGTGGTTTAAGTTTAATGTATTCAATGAGTTTGGCTTTAAAATCTCTTAAAAATATCTGAAGCATGTTTAATAAACCTTAACCATCTGTTTCATGCTGTGTCTTGTAAAATCTTCTAAAATCTGCATTATTGAATTCATGGCTTTAATTGGTTAAGTACATGAAATTGTTATTGTTTTGAAGCAAATGAATTTGTCTGAATTGTCTAAAGGGTAATTGTTGTCAGAGCAATGACTTTGGTCACTAAGAAACCATGTCCAAAGGACTGTGTCATGAGGTGCCTTAGTTAACTCTGCATAAAATTCATTGAAAATCAAGCAGAGCAATGGCATGCACACTGAGAAATACAGCTCACTCATCAAGAAATGATTTGCAGTGTGTCATGATGTGTAAATGATATCTCTGTTCATATAAAGCATGACAGTTAGTCACACTAAGTGCTTAGGGATATTGGCCTCTGATCAAGGTATATCCTCTAGTTACAAGGTGTGCACTGAATTAGAGTGCTCGTAAAATTTGTAGCATGAAAAATTGTTGAACAAATCTCAATATCTGAATATTGATGCTAAAATCAAATTGCTACAACCCTAGACAAAATCATATGACTTCAAAATTGCTTGATTTCAATACTGATGCATGTAATTCTGAAAGAAGTCAATAAAGTTGATTGTGTAAGAGAAAGGAAGATTTATCAAGATAATTATGAGGGCTTAGTTCATTTTTATTAAACCATGGTGTTAGATATCAATACAGAATTTTATTGAAAAACTCTGCATACATCATGTTTAAACCATGCTGATCAATAAAATTCATTCATAAGTCCTTATAATGGAAGACTTTGAAATATTCTGATTTGGATTTATGAGAATGACAATTCCTTGAAAATCTGACTGAAATTCTTGTAGTTGAAGCTTCTTTAAAAATCTGCTAATTGAACCTCTTCTGCTAATTGACCTGAACTTCTCCTTGTTTGCCCATGTGGTCTCCTACTCATTCATTTCATAAGGTTCCATTTATTGAGGGGGAGCCTCCTTGTCATATGCATCATGCTGCATAGAAGGAGAAGAATTGTGCCCTTGCATTCATATTTCTGGTATCTGCATCTACATTCATACCCCTTCCCATGGTTTATTTTGATTATACCAAAGGGGGAGATTGTTTGCCTAAGAGGGAGAATATCATTCAACCAGTGCATGCAGGTTCCTTTTGATCATCTCTAACTCATGCTTTTGCTGACACTCTTAAAGGGGGAGAATCATGTTCTTGCAAGGGGGAGAAATTGACTGAATTTTTATACATACTTTAATTTCTCAAACTATTTTCTTTTTGATGAAGTCAAAGGGGGAGAATAGTTTGAGTCATCAGACTGACTCACTGTGTAGTGTTACCATCATCAAAAAGGGGGAGATTGTTGTGCCCATGTGGTTTTGGTTTTGATGATGGTTTTAATGATGGTTTTGATGATTGGTTTTTGATGTGAGTTAATCACTGTGAGTCATCATGATGTTATTCAGTCTATCAAATGTTCAGTCATCTTGCTGCTCAGTTTAGTTTAACATTTTTGATGTTCAGTCGTGTTAACTGATGCATAAAGCATTCATTGCTACACTCTGCTTAGTTAGTATGAACAGTAGTGGGTCGACCCACTCTTGCTGATGTGTCGACTCATCAGAACACTGATTGTCTGGTTTGTCTAACTTCAAGTCTACACATCATCAGTTGAACGTAAAGTGTATACGTTGCAGCGTCAACTCATTGGGCTGCAGCGTCAACTCAGCAAGTATGCACATCGCCTTCAGGCCTTCAAGTCTATACACTCTATACTCATTCAAGTCTGTACACTGGTTTTCATGCATGTTAAACTCCAAGTCTATACAGCCTGCCTCTTCTACTCAGTGTACATACTTATTCATTTGCTGTTTCAAAGTCCATACAATGGTTGTTGAACTGTGAAGTCTATACATTGTCTGATCATTCATCTTCATGTCTATACAACGCTAAGTCAATACATTGAACTGTTCTCCAAAGTCTGCACAATGGTCTTCACACCTGAAGTCTGTACATCCACAGTTAAACTTGAAGTCTGCACATTGGTCTTCGAATTAAAGTCTGTACATTGGGTTTTCACATGAAGTATGTACATCCGTTCACTGTTGAAGTCCATACACTGGTCGGTGGAATTTGAAGTATGTACACTGACTCGTTTCATTTCCTCATAGTCTGTACATCCACAGTGAAATCCAAAGTCTGCACATTGATCTTCGAATCCAAAGTCTATACAATGGTCTTCACACTTGAAGTCTATACATTCGATGTGCAGAGTTGATGTCTATACATTTGCCTCCATGATTCTAAGTCTATACATTCGCTACAGAGATCTCTGTCAAGTCTATACATTGGTCCGTCTCTTGCAGTGTCTCATCTGGTCAAAGTCAACACATCACTTGAAGGCTTCTGCATCAAGTCTATACATCGACTGTCTTGCTTTAGCTTAAGTCTGTACAGAGTCAGCGTCTCATTGACCGTCTCTTGTTGTGTCTTCATGTTATTTCTGTGTTTGTGTCTTCGTGTTGTTTTTATGTCTTCGTGTTGCTTCTTTTTATCTTCGTCCAGGTTTCCTCTGATCGCATGTTTTACTACCGTTTTACTTCGTGTCGTTCTCTTTGTAGTGTTAGCTTTGTTACTGTGGTACCTCGTGTCGTTCTCTCTTTACCTCGTGCTGTTCTCATCTGACTTCGTGTCGTTCTCTTTGTAGTGTTACCTTTGTTACTGTGGTACCTCGTGTCGTTCTCTCTTTATCTCGTGTTGTAGTCATCTTATGTACCTCATGTCGTTCTCTCTTTATCTCGTGTTGTAGTCATCTTATGTACCTCGTGTCGTTCTCAGTATAGTGCACCTTTTGTTGTTCCTACACACCTCGTGCAGCTTTAGCTTGAGTGTCAACCGACTTATTTCAGGTATATATATATAGAGAACCCTGAGTATTAATGGTTTTAATCTCTTTGCAGGAGAAGAAGAAAAACAAAAGAAGAAGGTGGTCCGAGGAAGAATATTCCCCAGTGACTGGGCGGCACGTGATCCGAGGCTGGAAGGGCAGACAGGATTGTGACACGTGTGCTGAAGCTGGCTGAGAGACTGACACGTGGCCAAAAGTTCTGGGCGGGAAATGTGGAAGCCACACGCGCCCAGTGCTGCCCTCCTGCTGGCTGCTGTTATAAAAGGAAGCCGTCATCCAACAGATGAAGATGTGGATCGAGACTGTGAGTGAAGAAGAAGTGAGGCGGAGAGCAGCAGAGAGTGAAAGAAGAAAGAAGAAAAGAAGAAAAGAGTGAAGAAAAGAAAGAGAGAGACAGAAAGCCACCGAGAAGAAGAGAAGAGAAGAAAAAGAGAAAGAGAGAAAAGGAGAGCAGAGATCGAGAGAAGAAGAAAAGTGCAGCAGAGAAGAAAAAGAAAGTGAGAGGGAAGAGAAGCTTACTTGAAGATCTGTCTACTGGACCGTGGATCAAATCCAGGCCAGTCAGCTCCATGCGAGCCACATCTATGTTATCTTTCTTTACAGCTTTCTGATCGCTGTGTATTTTTCCTTTCTTATTTTTCCTTTTTCATTTGGTTAATCCTTGTTCTTCCGATTGCCCTGTTGGGGATCGGATTCCTCCTGTGGACTCAGGAGAAGGGAGATCTGATCTCCGGTTCTGGGCTTGTGGGTTGCAAGTCCAGGGGTCCCTCCTGGTCTGGAGGAAGAGAGGTCTGCGACCTCTGGTTTGCTGGTGACGGGGAGTCACTGGTGGGTTCCCTCCTGGTCTGGAGGAAGAGAGACTTCGGTCTCTGGTTTCCAAGTGGTTGGGAGTCACTTGGGGTGTCCCTCCGGTTGGGAGGAAGAGGGGAGTTTGTTCCCCTAGTCAAGCTGTGGGTCAGCACCTTGTTCGCAGACTGAGTCTGCTTGGTTCTAGCATTTGCTAGTGAAGCCTCACTCCGGTTGGGAGTGAGGGGTGGATGTAGGTCTGGAGGACCGAACCACCTAAAAATCTATTGAGCAGTGGTTTGATTGTTTGATTTGCTTCCGCTAGATGCTTGAATAGGCACGCTTCATCTGCTTGTTATTTTGTTTAATCGAATTAGCTTAATTCCGGAACTTGCCTAGCATCTGAGTTTGGAAAATTGGGCATTACTGCTAGCAGGATACATTCACCCCCCCTCTGTATCCGGGCTTAGCACCCTAATAGGTTGAGCTTGGGAAGAAGGCTCAACCTTCGGAGAAGTGGTGTCCATCATGTGGACCTGACTGGGAGAGGGAACATAGTTCCCCTCGTAGTAGATGGAATCATGAGAGGGAATCTCGTAAAATGGGTCAGATTGACCCTCCTCATGACCATCATAAGTATACCCATAGTTGGCCATATTGATGATTTTACCTAGAGGAGGTCGATGTATCAAAAATCAGTGACTGTGTTTCAGTCGCTAATCACTGTGAACAGTGTAAACTGAAAGCAACCAAAATGAAATAGCGCCTTTGGGTGAGGCGATGTCTGAAGAAATGACGCCTCTGCAAAGGGGCGTCAAATGGCAGTAAACAGTGTAATGATGATCCAGATAACGCCTTTGAGTAAGACGCTGTACCAGTGAAAGACGCCTCTGAAAGGGGCGTTAAAACACTGTAAATAGAAAAATGCCCAAATCAATAGCAATCAAAGAAACCGACGCCTTAGCGTAAGGCGTTAAATGTGAAAATGATGCCTCTGTGAGGGGCGTGGATTATGAAAATAATAAAAATGTGGAAAATAAATGGAGACAGCACCTGTTTGAACAGTCGTTGTATGTAGAAATGACGGTGGAATGAAGGGCATTATTTAGTTCCAGAGAACCGAAGGCCCTGATAACAGACAGAAATCAATTTTCCTTTTTAATAAAAATGCTATGTATACTTCAAAAATTGGCTAATCCAGTGGGAGGTGTGCACGTGGTGCACAAGGGGAGTGTGCTACGTGGAGCATGAAGGAGGGGGCACGCGAGGGCGCCAAAGGGAGGGGCACGCGAGGGCGCCGAAGGGAGAGGTAATCAAACTAAAAACAAAAGGGTCCCACCATGATCACCAATTTGGGAACGTGTCACAAAGACATGCTAAAATATGTAGGGCATGAAGGAAAAGAGGATGAGCATGAGATGCTCTATGGAGGGTGATCGCCAGAGGGGTTACCTCAAAAAGGGAACGATGATCGCATGTACCCTTTATTGAGCGGGTGAGATTGGGAGTTCTTCCTTCTCCTTCTACCGGCCGACCGATGAAGGGGGTTTATAGTTTGATTACCCTTGCAAGAAAACACACAAAATAAACAAAGATATGGATTAGCCAAGTGTGTAGTATCAATGCTCAAAAAATATGAAATCAATCAAATTAAGCATGAACACACATTGTGTGTTTTGGTTTTAAACCCCTTAAGAAGGAGTAACAAGGTATGGAATTATGTGAATGATATGCAAACAGATATACGATGAAAATATCTTCAGTAAGAATAACTATGAGAAGGATGCATATGATGACACGATGATCAAAACAAACTAGAACTAAAAGAGTGGGGGGGCCTTTCTGCTGTGTGTGGCAGTAGTATAGGGATAAATAAAGAGCTTCAATTGCAGCAGGTGGACTCCACCGGAGGAAGACCACCGTCGTGGAGGAAGAAGATCACCGTGAAGAAGACCTCTTGGAAGAGAACCTACAAGGAATCATTAGCTCTCTGTGTGTTCTTCTTTTTCTCTCTCCGCGCGAGAAGGACATGTGGGGGTATTTATAGGCTTAAGTTCTTTACATCAATAGGATTAAAATAAAGTAATGAATCCTCCAATAAGGAACCCTCTTCCCAATCAAACACAGGGTGTAAGATGGGGAAAGGATCACTACTGGAAAGAAGTAGGCAAAACGGAAGCGAAAGTGAAAATGATGACCTGGATAGAGGCGTCAATTGAAATGACGACATTCACACAGTCGCTAATTCCTGGATTTATTTATGGCAATAAAGGACTTTCTTAATTTAAAAATGGAGAAATGACGCATGTTTGAATGGGCGTTAAATAATCAACGCCCCTCAAGAGGACGCCAATTCAATGAATTTTATTTTCTGTTAGGACTCGTAAAATCCAAGAAACAACGCCTGTTTGAACAGTTGTCCATTTATAGAACACGCCCCTCATTAGGTCGTCAATTAAATGACGCCCTTCCTCCAATAGTTATCATAAATAATTAGAAAAACTTCATATTAAGCCAACATTGAAGTACACTTTGGGGCGTCACGTGGTGACATGAGATTTACTCAACATAGCATCGATTTTGGCGTGTCTACAGAATGTTACCAAACGGACCTTTTCCTGATCAGCACATTGCATAACTTCAAAGATGATGTTCATCTCATCGATCCAATTCTCATCTTCGTCTGGATTAGAAGAACCTGAAAATCGAGGAGGATTTAAGCTCTGAAAGTTACGATGTAAGTCTCTCGCTCTTGCCCCTGTGCCGGCTTGAGCCATAGTTTGTAACGCTTGAGTAAGACCCGCAACGGTGTCTTGCATACCGTTCCAGTCTACGCGATGAGCCATTAGGAGAGTGAGGTACTTGAGAAGAGTAATGCAATTTGTTAATTCTATTGGAATGAGTGAGGTTAAGCCTTAGAAATAATTCTAATTACTATCTCAACCCCGGTTCTACCCAATTCCTCTCATAGGTTGGGAATTTCTTTCTTAGTTTCATATATATGGGTCCTTAAACCTTGGACTTAACCTATGACATGACTTTTCCCTAAGACTTCTAGTCCTATGCTCTGATATCATTTTAACTATCACACCCCGAGATTTATGCAGCGGAAATAATTGGGAACGTGAACAACCGGCATGGTAAGCCTCAAGCAAGCAATATAATTAGAGCGCAAGACAATCACATAAGAGTAATTGCACAATATAATTCACTAAAATCCTTTAATTTTATTCCTTCATAAAATAATCTCAAATTACATAAGAACCTTGATTCTCATTTCTAGACTCAAGAAAATTAAATTTAAATCATGACTCGACTAGACATTGATAACTAAGGCTTCTCTCGAGTCTTTATCCTTCAATCGCTCTCGGATCCTTCACTTGAGTAATCCGAATCCGACCCACTGGAATTTCCTGAAAAAGATTAGAAAGTAGGGTAATGAGCACACTTACCCAATAGGTATCTTCGTATCAACATGTAGGCAATGTTAAAGTAATTAATATTTTAGCTCTAAAGAAAAAAGATAAACCATGTAGATACAATGAAACAATGCGAATAAAGCCAAAATAACAAGATACAATCAAACTTGAAATATGAGAATATGATTTGATCAAGTATATAACAAGAATGAAATTTTGGCCTTTTTAAGAATGTAACAAGAATGTACTTTTCATAACCATGAAGGCTATGCACTAAAATGTCATGTAACAAGCAAGAATGTACTCTTCACTTAGTAACAAGTACTTCATGAATTTATGTGGATCACAGTGGATATTTCACGTATTTATAGAGAAAGTACTCCCAGCGCAATGCGACACCAGTAGCATCATACCCCATGGTTTACAGTATGTTTTCGACAATCAGCTAAGGGGACTAACATAGAGCCCTTGAATACAATCAGTGCTCAAACTACATCTTCAAGTATAAATCAAGCTACTTCCACGTTTATAACAATAATATGGCCAAGAATGTACAATTTCAACTATAGTTCTATGATAAGGTAACCAAAAATAGAGATGCCTCTATTGAGAATAAGAGATTTCAATAAATGCATTTAATAACTAGGTTATGCCATGGAAATAATTCGACAGCACAACAGTACATTCCTTTTACTCTCAAAATTACTTAGGTATCTTTGGAATAATGTGACAGGTTTTAGATAATCAATTGGACCATCTAGAAACATAGGAAAATCAACCCTTGAGTCAAACCCCGGGTTAATCAAACTCAGGATGCTAGTGGTCGTTTACTAGACCGTTTCTTGATCCTGGCGGTCTAGTACAAGACCGCTAAATAAGACAGTTCGATATTTTGAAAATAGAACATCTGGAGTCTTAGCAGTCTAATGCATGGTCGTTAAGGATCCATTAACGGTCACGTGAAGAACCGCTAGTAGAGTCAAACAGTCAACCCAATGGCCGCTAAGGTCCAGAATATAAAACCATTGGTATAAGTGCCTTCTAGACAATTGGGTTTTAATGGTACAACCAGCTCGGCGTCCTAGTGGGAATCCCAGACTCGCAGAGTCTTATGGAGGCCTTGAAACAAGATTTTCTAGTCCGTTGAAAGGAATATCCAAAGAGAGGTCATCATGTCCAAGATTATTTTCCTAATGTGCAAAAGTGTAACTAATGACAACATACCGGAATATGTGCCATGTAATTAAGAAAATGACGCTAGAAGAGAGAGAATCGTGATAAAATAAGGATCAAGTTAAATCATGAATCCTCTATTTAAAACATGTATTTAATTACAAGAGTATATTATTTTGGTCATAAATTAACATAAGTTAAAAATACTACCAATGTGCACAAAACATGAAATCTATTATGATGAACCAGAAATTTAACTAAGTATAGGAAACCAGTACTTAAAACAGGAATAAAACTTAGTTAACTAGGCTTATTATATCATAACTATGGTTAATTCTGCAATATGGTTCGGATTAACAATATTACAGAATCAAAAATAAAAAATGGTCTAATACAGGACCGTTTAACTTTGGCTAGCGGTCTATCGTACGACCGCTAGATGTCCCTGGCGGTCAATAGGAAGACCGTTTCTTCCTGTGTAAATCCGAGTTCAAAAGATAATAAGACATAATACTAAACCAATGCATATCATGCATGGAAATCAACATATATAAACTACAATAACCATGATAGAACAAATATGGGCCAACAATATGCATATTTTTTATGTAAACAATAAGAAAATTTCCTTTTATTCTCATTAAGGCTAGTTCATGCATGAAGACTTAACTAGATGCATAGTCCTAGTAAAAACTTAAAATTTACGGTGTACAATGCATGAAATCAATTGAAACAAGAGAGATTTTATTCCTGACATAAAGTTTAAGCCATCCATGAGATTATCTACCTCAATTAATCTTTCTAGATAGTCAATTTCGGACTGGAAGTTAGCCCTAATTCTGCCCGTTCTTATACTAGATCAGCAACTTCACGTCCCTCTATCTTCTGATTCCCTTGACCTATGGATGTGAAATTTTGAGGGTAAGAAGAGGGTACTAACAAGAACAAATTATTCTAAAGAACCTCTATCTAATTACCTCGTTTAGGGCTCCGAATTCCTTGATCAATCAGGGTCGGACGCACTCAGCACCTTTGGAAGACTCTAACTCCTTGCAGACTTGATGTCCTAGAACAAAATTTAGAGGGTAGTTAGTTATGACTATAATGAACAAATTTTTAGAAGAAACTTATCTCTAATTCTCCCTCCTTACCTGAGTTCCACGCGAGCCAAAGTAGGGGTCGCGCATGTCAAATCTGGAATCTATTTATAGGGTTTAGGTAGGGTTTTGAGGATTAGAACAATTCTAGAGTCCCAATTAGACTTTAGATAGATTCCTAAGAGTCCTAAGCATCCTTAGAAGTCCTCATTCGTTGGTCTCTAGAGTTTTAATTGTCAAAAATCTAATCTTTTTACACTTTCTTTCACTCACAAAATCTACAGTGGGTAGCGGACATTGGGACGACCATTTTATGCCCCTTAGCGGTCTCGTGATAGACCGTTTTCAACCTTAGGTGCCGAATTTGAAATAATTCAAACTCTTTTGATATTATCCCCATTATTATCAATTTACTTATCTTCCTAAAGAGTCATTATCCCTTAATTCCGTGATTTCACCCATTCCTAGCTTCTAGAACATGGGCTAATAGTCCAAAACAATCTCTTCGGCTATTGGGTTTATTATATGGGCCTAATCCTCTTGGATCAAATGTAGGGCTTAAATAATTAAATCTAATTCATTATAATTCAATTAATAGCCCATTAAATGCTTTAATAATTGATATAATTATATTTTAAATCTAAAAAATTCTTAGAAAATCCTCGGGCGTTACACAAGGATTTCAAAATTTCCTGAACTGTTAGAGTTGTTTAGCTTTCAAAAATGGAGTAAATTTCTGGATAAACATAGGGTTTATTAGATGCAGAGTTTTACAATAATCTGAAATATGATTTGGAACAGTCCAAAATTTGGACTCTTGTCAAGGGGACAAAGATTGACATATCTAGGCATTTTCTACACAAAATCTTTAGAATTCCAGAAGATGGGGTAGTTGAAGGAGAATTTATGTATAAGTTTCATGATGCCTACTCTATTATCACGGATTTGCCTAGTAATCCCAAAGACAAGAAGTAAACAAAATTGGCTCAGTTCAATGCAAATAAGTTTTCCCCTTTAAAGAGGTTATTACACCACATTCTTACTACTATGATAACTCCACAAATTGGAGGAAGAGAGAGACAAACTGAGTCTCAGAGATTTATTCTCTTTTGTTTACTTAAAAGGATCAGGGTATGTTTACCAGAGGTAATGATTCAGATTATGGGTACCTGTAAAGAGTCTAGGAGAAGCTTACCCTATGCAGCCAACTTGACTGTTGTTTTCAAGAAAGTCCACATTTCTTTAGAGAATGAGATTTCTAAGGAGATTCCCAAAGTGAATGTCTACAATATGGATTTCATATCTAAGTTCATGAAGTTGAAGCCATCTTCGGTCAGTCAAGTAAAGGAACAAGCAGAAAAGGAGGTCCCATCAGTGCAAAAGGGTCATTTTCAAGCTGAACAATAGATAAAACAACAGCCAACAGATGTACAAGATGTTATTTCTGAACAGCCTCAGCAACAACATGTTGAAGGACAGACTGAACATCCTCAGATGGACATACATAGTCAGGGGGAGGAACAGCCACCAGCAGCTGAGCTGGTAGAGACAGTGCAGGCAGAACTAGATATTCAATCAAGTTTAGAACAACCTCTCCAAGAGCCTCAAGAATAGCTTCACCTAGTGACAGCTGAGGATGAACAGATTGTTGAGCAACAAGAAGACATTATCGAAGAAATGGAACAAGACACAAATGAAGTTCCTACAGAGTAGCAACTTAGAGATTTATAGTTGGAACAAGAAATTCATGAGTTGAACTTAACTGATGAGCAATTAATGCAACAATTAGATCAGCACATTGATGAGCTCTTTGATCATTTTGGACAGCAGCCTCAGCAACAAGTAGCAGCTGATCAGCCTGAACAGAGAGTTGAACAACAAAGAGAGGGAGATCTACAGGAAGAGCAAAGGATGGAAGAGGTTCAGGAAGAGCAACCCCAGGAAGTCCAAGAAGCTGAGGTAGTAGCTCCACAGGAACAATTTCTAGGTCATGCTCCCTTCTATGGACCTTATCAACGACCCATGACTTTATTTGGGATACAGCCTCCTTACTCTCCTGAAGAACCATTCATACCCCCAAACTTTCAACCTTCTAGTTCAGGTGGATATGACTCAGGACCACAAATTGCAGAAATGCTTACCACACTGGTAAATCTCAGTATGAATCAAAGCAGATCTATGAATGCACAGTTTATGCACTTGAATTTAGCTATTCAGAGACTAGATGATAGAATGTTACATGTTGAACAAACTGTAAACAGCCAGTGGGAGAAATTTGTGTATGACAAATACAAATCTGATGAAAAACTTCATGGATTCCTCAATTCTCCTCTACATGCATGTGAGAAAGCTGGAACACTTATGAAGGATATAAGACTGACTCAAGCAGATCATTATGTAAAATCTACACAAATGTTAGTTCATGCTTTTGATATCAAATGTGAACTAGAAATCATCATAAACCAGCTCAACTTAATAAGAGAAGACCAGCAGACTATGTCTCAGAGAAATAACTCCATTTCAGATGATGTTCAGGGTAGTATTATACATCTTGAAACATCTATGGGAAATTGGACTTTGTCCAAGCTTAGGTTCAGAATCTTGTTGTCAAATTCAGAGAAATAGCTTCTTCTCAAGCCACCAGTACCTCCACCTCAATGGCTGAGATACATCACCAGCAGACTTCACAGGTGGAAGATATGTGTACTATGCTCCAAAACTAGTTTGAAGATCTGACATCTACTGTAAAAGAACTACAAGCACAAGTTCAGCAAAATGACAACTAAGTTTGTAGCTCTAGGAACTAAAGTCGACAGGATTCCCTCCTCTTTTCCA
Source organism: Amorphophallus konjac (assembly GCA_022559845.1). NCBI lineage: Eukaryota > Viridiplantae > Streptophyta > Magnoliopsida > Alismatales > Araceae > Amorphophallus > Amorphophallus konjac. Next base: position 472,319,334 of record CM040121.1, read on the forward strand.
ATGGAAATTCCATTGAGGGGTAGTTCAAGCAGAGCTCCCGTTAGAAGAATCAGAACTAGAGGTGCCAGCTCTAGCAGAACAAGTCCAGCTGATGTTTAAAACTCTTAACCTTGTATCTTTTTTATAATGACAAAGGGGGAGAGGAGGTCATGTTTCTGTATCTGGTATATTTGGAGAAATATTTTTTTTGAGTTTTCTGTATGGGGGAGATGAAGAGACATGATGACTGTGATAACTGTTATTCTGATTGATCTGAATGAGGAAGTCAAGTTTCTGAATTGCTATGTCTATACCACATGTGTGTTGTGCCTTTCAGTCAAACATTAGTTCCCTTCTCTTCTGTACACAGAAATGTCAGTATTGCATCCTTGTGTTGAATGTCCTTGTCATGCATGTCAGTTCATGTGTCCTAGTCTGAATAAAGTGAAAAACAATTACTGTCATTGTAATTTTGTGATTACATTTGATTGAATGACTGACTGAATGAATATGTGAAAATGCTTGTTAAGATTATCTATTTTGGAATCAAACACGACTCATAGTTGTCATCATCAAAAAGGGGGAGATTGTTGGAACCCTGATTTTGATAATAATATTCTATGAATCATGTTGAGACTGAAATGCATAAATACCTCAATCAAATCTGCGTTGTGTCTTAGTATCAAAACACAGGTTGCTGCATAATCATTCAAGAACAAATTAAGGTTGGTATGCATTTCCTCTGTACATATAGGTCGGTGCATACCTTGTGAATTTGCATGTAAGGACAGCATATAGGTCAGTGCACTTTTATATTGAGATATACAAAGTCAGTGCACTTTTACCTTTTTATGCATATCAGGTCCGTGCACATTCTGATCAGTCAGCATATAGGTCAGTGCATATTTTGCGTGTCTACATATAAGGTCAGCATATAGGTCGGTGCATATATTGTAAGCCTGCACATTAGGTCTGTGCACATCTTGTATGAATGTATGCAAGGTCGGTGCACGCCTCTGAAGAGAAGCACACTAGGTCGGTGCAATTTTTGTAGAATGCACATGTAGTCGGTGCACGTTTTGCCTTACGCACATAAAAGTCGGTGCATGTTCTGCTTTAAGCGTATAGAGGTCGGTGCACCTTTTGTATCATGCATATAAAGGTCGGTGCATGTTTTACCTTAAGCGTATAAAGGTCAGTGCAATTTTTGCATCGTGCATATATAGGTCGGTGCATGTTTTGCCATACGCATGTAAAGGTTGGTGCATATCTTTACCTATGCATATGTAGGTCGGTGTACATTTGCCATACGCATGTAAAGGTAAGTGCATGTTTGTCATATGCGTGTAAGAAGTCGATGCATGTTTTGTCATATGCATAAAAGAAGTTGGTGCATGTTTATCATCTTGCATGATTTAGTTTGTGCACATTCTTACATACAGCATGGCCTAGTAGGTGCACACTTGGATTACTCTCCTATGAAAGTCTATGCAAGTACGCTTGCATCTGTATCTCTAAGTCTATGCATACTTTTTGTCTGAGCATATGAATTTTCCTATGAACTCCAGCGCACAAAGTGTTTGACTAAATGCCTCTATTCTGGTTGGCAGGATTAAGTCATCATGGGACCCAGAATCAAACATAAAGGGGTGGAAGATTTACACTCAGCAGATCGCGTGACTTAAGTTCTTAAGTTACAAGCACGTGACCCAAGGCTAGTCTGGACTGGAGCATTAGCCACATGGACAGGACATCTTCAGCATCTGACACGTGGATTCCAAGCAGTGCACTCCAGTCAAAATTTCTAGGCGGGAAAAACATGCTTTCCACGCGCCCTTCTTTCGCGAGCTTTAAACAGAGACCCAGTCGCTCTTTCAAGTAAGGAAGCTTTTCGAAGAGAGGAAGTTTGAAGAAGAAGAAAAAGAACAAGAAGAAGAGAGCAGTTGAAAAAGAAAGAGTGAACATCTGAGAATCAAAAAAGTAGAGTATCGTAGTTTCAGTGAGAGTTAGAGAGAAGAGGAAGAAATAGAGCAAGCCTGAGAAGAGGAGTCTGAAGATCTGAAGATCCGTTCTACTGGTTCTTAGATCAGATCCAAGCTAGATATCCTCCCGCATGAGCTATATTTTTCAGTTTATATTTCCAGCTTTCCGTTGCTGTATTTCATCCTTTGTTTTTATATTTCTGATTTTGTCAAGATGTGAGTCAGCAGAGCTAAGCTGTAATGCTCAGCGGGCGAGGTGGATACCTTGAACAGCAAGCTTTGATGCTCAGCGGTATGTACAAAAGTTGTGGTGCGCAGCAGACGCAAGCTGTGGTGCGCAGCGGACACAAGCTATGGTGCGCATCGGTTCAAGCTGTTAGGCAGCAGTAAGCCACACTCAGATCTGAGTGTAGGGTGGATGTAGGTGAAAACTGAACCACCTAAAAATCCTTTGTCCTCTGTGTGTTTGCATGCTTATTCGGATCTGCACTTAGATAAATGTAGAGGACCGGTAATTGATATCTACACTATCTATTCATCTATTTCTGCTATTATTTTAAGTTGCTTGTAGAACCCTCATTGTAATCAGTGCATCATTGATTTTAGTCTTAGGCCTATTTGAGCAAACTGTAAGGATCATTGAGATTACAATGCAGCTCAAATAGTACTTGCTAAATCCTTTGCACACTGATTATTTGGTTGATTGTCATAAAAATATTTTAATTCCACAAGTATTTTTAATGGATTCATTCACCCCCCCTCTGAATCTCTGTATTGCATCATTGTTATCCTAACAAACCCGTCTACGGAAACCCTCGGTGACGCTCACCGGAACCCTAGACCACGACGTCGGGAAAAGCACTCAGAAACTACACGCGAAATCACGTCTCGCGGATGGGACACGGAACATCGAGTCATGACAACTCACGTCAAGTGACAGGAGCACTGCCCACTAGAAGTAAGGTCGGATGCGTCCACTGATGACTTAATCTGCAGCCTCAAGTGTCTCTCTACGACGCCCCAGGCGGAGATCGAGACACTGAACAAGTAACTAGGAACACATAACAAGGACTAGCTAGGGTCGCGCTCATCAGCGCGTATCCACAGCCTCCAACTACGTGTGCACACATAGACCATCCGCTCTAGGTCGGGTCCTCTAGTAGGTTTTCCCCCCAACCGGACTCTGGCTACAAAGGCGAGGGACCCTACGGTAACCAGCCTAAAAACCGTCTCACTCGGGTCACGCTCTCCACCACTCCCAAGTGGGTCCGGACGCGCGTGTGCAGGAAAGCTACGTCTAGAGGCAGGCCACTCAATACGAACAAGGAAAGCCACACACATACCCATCGTGAGTAACATAGAGTAACACGTGGCTAGAAGCCACCCGACTCTGGACAGCCCACTAGACCTACTAACCTAACGGGCATGAGACTCGAGTCAAGACCGTCGTACGCGACAGCACAACGCCGTCAGTCAGGCCTAATCCCTATGTCTGAAACCACGGTGACATGATTCCCAAGGCAGCTCACAAGCCGCCGAGTTGATCCCTCATGCAAGGGACACACGGGAAACCTCCAGCCCCAGGCTGGTTGACTGGACTCACGGCCCAAGGCCATACACATGGCCCACTAGGAAATCACTTCTCGGAGAGACCCACGACGTGCGGGGAGGGCCCACCGCACTTGTACCGACCCACGGTGACTCTCCCGAGCGTACATGGAAACTCGGAACACACACGGGGTCACCCGGACCCCAAGACTCACGGGCATGCTATTCGAGGTAACGTGGTACCTTCGGACACCCCTAAAATACGAACACAAAACCATCGGTGCCTGGGACATTCACTAGACCGAAGGTCAACCACTGGATCACAACCGGGTCGACCGGGGCCCACACAAGGTGAACGAAACACGACGAGCATGAAAACTGAGTGGCGGTCCTCTCAGGGCTGTCACTGTGCCTGGCAGTCGCCTCTGAACCGCAAGGCGTGGCCTAGCGGTCCAGGCAGGACCGCAAGAGCCAAAGACAAACCAAACCCCAAGCGGTCACTCCGGATCGCAAAGCAGGGTGGCGGTCCTCCGCCTAACCGCTAGACGGGGCCTAGCAGTCAGTCGCAAGGCTGCTACCCCACTGACCTCAAACCATCAAAACACGGACAAAACGGTCATGGCCTGACCGCAAGGCAGAGCCTAGCGGTCTTCACCAGACCGCTAAGGCACCCTAGCGGTCCATCGTGCGACCGCAAGGCTCGAACGGACATACGGGACCCCTAGCGGTCTCCAAAGGACCTCCTCGCACCCTAGCAGTCCCTAGAAGGACCGCTAGGCCGTCCCGAGCGCGAAATCGGCGAACATCGCAAAAAACTCCATTCCATGCCCTATTCACACCCATGTGAAGGGGAAAATAATGGGAAACTAGTCTCCTACCTCTCTAGCACCAAGAGGACCCATTTAGACCCCAAAAATGCTATCAAAACTCTAGATCCGGCCCACACCCCAAAACATGCTCTTTCCCATAAAACGTTCAAATAAGCATGCTCGGCTCACCACGGCCTACCAAAATCACGGGAATGGAAGTACAAGGGTTCAGGATCCGTCCCCCTACCTCCACCGAAGATTTCGCACGTCGTGGATGCCGATCCACCAAGAAAATGCCGTTAAACCCTCGTTGGCTTGCGATCCCATGAACCGCCTCCACCATCGTGATCCTCGCCCCGTGCCCGCCGCTCCTCGTCCCACGAGCGTCACCGCCTCACCCCCGTCCACCTCCGTCGACCGCCGGAGAAGAGAGGGAGAGAAGAGAACGCGGGAGAGAAGAGAGAGGGAAAAGGGAGAGAAATGAGAGATGGGGAGAGAGAAAAAGGGACGGGGTTATATAGAAAATTCAAAAATTTGGAAAATACCAAAAATTGGTAAAAAAACTCCCCACGTTCCTCAAAAAATGCACGACACACTGATACCATCCCGGAGTAGGAGAACACAATTGTTCACCCTGCACAGGGTTCCGTAAGCTCGACAGAGCAAAACATGCATAAATCGCAAAACCTAATCTGGGACCCATGAAAGCGATCCAAAACCCACGGATCCTGACCTGATAAATGATCTGAAAAATCTGGAACGTTACACTTGTCCAACATATAGTGCTATCACGGTTTATTGGGCGTTGGATCCATTTTTGTGAATATTTTAAATTTTTTAAATTATAAATTTCAATTTTTTAATAGGGTGTCGAGTTGTTTCAGAACTTTCCATCGTTATTTAGCCCGAATTAATTGAGAGGAAGGGTATTTATAATTTTTTACTTTTTCTGGGGTTTTTGAAAAACCTCCAACTTCACATTTTAAAACCCCCACGCCCCCTCTTCCCTTCTCTTTGTTTCTTCTTCCTCCTCTTCTTCTATTCTCCCACATTCTTCTCCTCTCCTCCCCCATCTACAGACGGTAGAGTGTGAGGAAGGCTCGGCTAGGCAACGGTGGTGGCGGAAGGTGGCTCGTGAGAGAGAGAGGAAGGCGGTTTTCACGAGTGGGGCCACAGCTCTAGCATTCGGATTGAGTTTCAGCGTGATTCGGCATGGAACCTCGAGTGGTAAAGCATCGTTTGAGGTAGGGGGATGGACCCTTTACCCTCTTTGTGCGTTTCTCTGCCATTTAGTGTAGATCCGGGTGAGAAAGAGAGGGTTTTATTCATGTTTCAGGAAAATAGCATGTCTTGGATTAAGAGAATTCAAGCGGCTTCTTGTGATTTGATTGATGTAAATCGCTGGTTCGGAGGTCAGAGATCGATTCCTCATATCTCCCACTCGCAATGAGGCAAGTTGGGCGTGGAATGATACCCCTTGGAGGGGGGTCTCATATTGAATTTGCCAGATTCGGTCGACCATTCCATTGGATCGTCGACCAATCAGGCATTTGATTGAAGAGAGGGTCACCGGCTAACTAGTCGACCGCCCTTGGGATCGATCGACCGATAAGGCTAGGCAGTCGACCAACCCAGTCGATGGTCGACCGGTCTCTATTCAAATTTCTTCTGAGAAATTCGGTCGACCGACCCTCCCTGGACTGGTCGACCAATTCACCCAGTTGGTCTACCGACCCATTAGGCAGATTGGTCGGTTCAGCCCGAAAACATGGTTTCACCCTGAAAATATAGATTAATGTTTTATTGATGAAAATAGAAAATAAATTGGCCGTCTAGACCCTATGAGGGCAACCATGAAGATGGACGCCTGATGACCTAGTTTTCGAGGCATGAGCTTTCATGATTCTTGTGGAGTGTAAGTCCCACTTGTGTTATATGACTCAATAGCCGTTGGTTTAGCTGTCCAGCTCCCTGTTCTTGAGCTCAGTAGGTCCCAGGCTGCCTTATGACTCGTAACTTGTGCGACGAGTATGTGTGACCTGATCGTACTTCGGTGGTTTCCTTTCTACTGTGAGTTCCTACATCAAGTGACCCCACTAGTCATAGCCTACGGGTGTCGACCCACCTGGGAGTAGTGGAGCGGTTATTCCGGTTGAGACAGTTTTAGGCTGATTTCCATAGGACCCCCTACTGTGGCAGCTTGATCTGGGCTCAGGGGAAAACCAACAAGAGGGCCTGACGTAGCATAGTCAATCAGTGTGCACACATGATTTGGGGCATCGAACATGTGCTGACAAGCACGACCCCAGCTAGTTCATTATCTTGTGGTTACTTGTGTTGGGTGTCTCAGTTACCGCGTTGAGGCGAGTGGAGACACCTGCGACGCAGACTAAGATGTCAGTGGATGCTTCTGGTGTAGCGACCCAAGATCCAGATACCGGGAAAGGAACCTGATACCATTCGAATCCTAGCCCGCCGCCCACAAGCCGGGGCTCGGAAGGGCTAAAAAGGAGTGTCGATGTACAAAGAAATAGGAAATAAAGCAGGACAATTCAATAATTAACATAAATAAATAAATAACTACAATAGAGTCCAGTCCAATTAATAGAAAGTACAGTCTAAGGGAGAGAAGCGTACCCAACACCGAGTGGACACTCGGCCCAGCGAGCTGGCGACTAAGAACCTCCATACAGCACCCTCAAACCTCGAGGAAGAACCGCCGCACCAGAAAAGTAGGGGTGAGCCTCCTGTCACTAGCTCAGTAGGGGTCCCGCAGAACCCCAACTGTAAACAACGGCGGTAACGGAAAGTAGTAACAACAGCAGGAACAGCAAACTCGGTGGCCGGAAAAAACTCGGCACTATAGCTACTCCTACTGTACTAGAAACTCGCCCCGATCTCACAGTCGGGGGACCACCAGAAAACAAACCACCCTGGTCACCCTACCAGGGGAAACATCACGACAACCTTATCGTGGACCGCACACTACCTGGGGAAAAGATCCTCGGTGACACTCACTGGAACCCTAGACCTATACCTCGGGAACACACTCGAAAACTGCACATAAAATCACGTCTCGCAGATGGAAAGCGGAAACTCGAGTCACAAGAAACTCACGTCACGTGACGGGAGCACTGCCCACCAGAAGTAAAGCCGGATGCGTCAACTGACGTCTTAAACCGCACCTCAGGTGTCTCGCTGCGACGCCCCAGGCAGAGACTGAGACACCGTACAGTAACCAGGAACTTAGAACAAGGACTAGCTGGGGTCACGCTAGTCAGCACGCGTCCACTGCCCCCAACTACATCTACACGCACAGACCATCTGCTCTAGGTTAGGTCCTCTACCTGGTTTTCCCCCCTATGGTAACCAGCCTAAAACCGTCTCTCTCGGGTGTAGCTCTCCACCTACTATCAGGTGGGTCTGCACACGCGTGCGCAGGAAAGCTACGACTAGTGGCAGGTCACTAAACGTGAACACGGATAGCCACTCACGCACCCAGTACGAGTAACGTGGAGTAATCGGTGGCACGATGCCACCAGACTCTGGACAGCCCACTAGACCTACTAAATCCAATGATCCTTGAGTCGCAAGACTCGGGGTCGAGACCGTTGTACACAACGGCACGTCGCGTTTAATCTAGCCTAATCCCTAGGTCTAAAACTTTGGCACGATGACTCACGAGGCAGTTTACAACTACCAAGACCATTCCCTCATAAAGGGAACTCAAGAGACCTCCAGCGCCAGGCTGGGTGACTGGACTCACAATCCAAGGCCTAACTCACGGCCCACATGGAAAACACCTTTCAGAAGCCAATGATGTGCGGGAGCAGCCCTCCGCTCTCCTGCCGACTCACAGCGACTCGATCTAGCGAAAGCACAGAAGCCCAGAACACACACAGGGTCACCCGGACCCTCTAAACACATGGGCACGCAAATAGAGGTAATATGATACCTTCGGATACCCAAAAATAAGGTCACGGAACCCACGGGGTGTCCAGGATACTCACGGGCCAAGGGGAGTACGATCGCCTGACTCCCACAAGCCCTGGCCTGAACACACACACCACACGGGGCACGTTAATGAACGCGGCACAAACCACGAGTGCGTTCATAATAAACACGGTCGGAACGACAACTGCGATCCACGATTAACGCACCTGTTACCCCAAGCGCGACGTGGCACCGACCGCTGACGTGCCTGGTCTCCTAAGCACGTTGATCCATTGACGCGGCAAACACCCCGGGCACGACAAGGTCGTTGACCGTTGACGCGAGCCACACCTTAAGCGCGTCAATGCGTTGACGCGGCGGGTCCCCTAGTCGCATCAAACCTGTTGACGCAGCAGAGCCGGCGACCACGACAAGGTCGCGCTCAGTCTCCTGAGCGCATTCTCAACCACCTTACTGTTCATCTTCTTCGATGAATGCGGTAGCACGATACGTCGCCTTTATGAAGAACGCGACCACTGTGGTGGGCGCGTTCTCGACCCGAAATCGAAAACGGCGAATCCGTGAAAAAATCTCATTCCACGCCCCAATCACCCCCAGGTGACGGAGAAAACAAGGAGAAACCCTTCCCCAACCTCTCTAGCACCGAGAGGGCTCATTTAAACCCCAAAAACACGATTAAAACATGAAATCCAGCCCACTCGGCTCGCCTCGGGCTACCAAATCGTGGGAAAATGAATTACTTGAGCTAGGGAACCATCCCCCTACCTCACCAAAGATTTCACGTGCCGAGGACGCCGGTCCACCAAGAAAACGCCGTTAAAACACTCGCTGGCTCGAGATCCCACGAACCGCCTCCACCATCGCGATCCTCATCCCGTGCCCGTCGCTCCATGCCCCACGAGCATCGCCGCCCCACCCTCGTCTGCCTCCGTCGGAGGCCCGGAGAAGAGAGGGGGAGAGGAGAGAACGTGAGAGAAGAGAGAGGGTGAGGGAGAGAAATAAGATATGGGGAGAGAGAAAAAGAGGTTTTATATATATAAATTTTAGAAATTCCAAAAAATACCAAAAATAGGGAAAAATACTCCCCACGATCCTCGAAAAACGCACAACACAATGGTAACGTCCCGGAGTTAGAGAATGCAACGATTCGCCCTACACAGGGTTCCGAAGGTCCGACGGGCAAAAACATGCGTAAACCGCAAAACTCAATCCAGAACCCACAAAAGCGATCCGAAACCCACGGATCCAAATCTGAATAATATCTAAGAAAATCTGGGGCGTTACATCCAGCCTTACTTCTAGCGGGCTATACTCCTATCACGTGAGATGTAGAGACTCCCGTTAGTTATCTTTGTGATTTCATAATTTGGTGACTAAGGAATTTTCGTTGTGAGTAGCGGAGATACTATTTTACCCTCGTGGCGATGCTGCCCTTGGGTAGTGGGTTACACAGTAGGTTTAGTGTTAGTCACGCTGATTTATTTAGTTGCTTATTTATTATTGTCTTGCTATTTAATTATTATTCTTGCTGTTGTTACCGTGGTTGTGAGGTGGGGATCTGCAGGACCCTACTGAGCTGATGAAATGAGCCTCACCCGCCTTTATTTTTCAGGTAAGGCACATCTTACTAGCAATGCTTTCGAGGATCAACGTGGCTCCAGTAACCATCCTTAGCTGCTAGTTTGTCAGAGATGGGGTATGCCCCGTGTTATAGTACTTTTTCTTCCTGTTGGACTACACTTATTTAGGACTTAGAATTCTGGACTACTATTGAATTGTTAAATGTATATTTGTTTAATTCCTACAATTAACTAAATGTCACACTTTAATTTCTTGCAATTACTTTAGATTCTTATATACTCCCATGACACCAAATATTCCCTTCCAATCCACGTGGCTCGTGGGTAACGGGTTGGGATTCGAGGTGAGCTGGTTCCTTTCTGGTACTCAGATTGATGGGACATGAAAGCAAGGCCACTAACATTTTATTTACATTTATATCCTTGAGTCAAATGGGTTATAATTGTAAGGCAATTATAAGCCAATGTGTTAGTCCTTAGGAATTAGTGTGTTTCTTTGTAAAAAGGCCACGTAGGTCCAGCGGGACCCCCACCCTCTCTCCCATTGGGCCACCTAGATTCTCTAGGGCCCATAGGGGTGGTCCATGGTCCAAGGTGGACCAAGCCACCCTTGTTGACCACCAAGAGGGGGGCGCCCCCCTCTCTTGTCCCATGTGGGAGATTAAATAATCTCCCCCCATTTTACCCATTTCTTTATGTTTGTATTAATTTGACCACATGGGAGAAGATTCTTCCATCCCTTAATTGCCCCTCCCTAACCCTATATCTAAGGGTAGTTTAGGTCATTTCCATTTCATATAAAATCATTGTATTTCCATATTTTGAGAATTAATGAGAAGAAAAAATCTGAGTTTGTTCTTCAGAAGCCCAAGGGCGCCCCTCTCTCCTCTCTCCCCCTTGCAGCTGGACTGCTGTGATTTCTATGGTGTGATGCCATAATCTTGGTGGATTCCAAGATCTATCTCCTCTCCTGGGTGTGAAGCTCAGCCACTGCCACCGCCGCCGCCGTACGTGTCGCCAACAAGCCGCCACAAGCCATTCTCCATCTTGCTGTCCTGAACCCCGAAATTCAGAATAGAAGCTCAAATATCATGTTGGTTCTCCCAATCCAGCCGTTTGATCGACCTCAAACTTTGAGGGTTGGTTCCCCTCGTACTACCCCTCCTCCAGTTAAATTTTCAGGTCAATCAGCCCCCGTTTGCCCCCCTTCCCAGTCAAATCTTTCTACCCCTAGCAATCTGCCAGTTTGCAGATCTACGGAATAGCACCATGTTCTTTTATTTTTCTCCCCACCCAAATCACGTCAGAAAAATACCAAAATATTTGTGTATGATCCTCACATCCCCCCCTTCCACCCATAAAATTCTCAAAGTTCAGATCCACCAAATACCCCTCGGTCAAAATTCGTTCTCAGGCAAATCTCAGTCTGTCCTGACTGATCTGGATTTCAAGCCAGAAAAGTTACAGAATCACAGAGGTTTTCATTTCAAATCAGGCCGTTGGTTGGATGTAAATTTTTTATATGTTGTAGATCTTTTAGTCTACTTTCCAACGGTGTCAATCTCACCTCGATTCGACACCAGATCTGGGCGTGGCGATCATTCTCGTGGAGGCGCATAAATCTGTTCCGTGAACAGGCCAGCAGAGGCAGCCACCGGTTAATTCGTCCAAAATTACGCCGGCTCAGATTTAGCCGTCCGCCGACTTCAAAGATCGAAGAGAAGGATTCCACCGACGTCCCAGCCAACCGCCTCAACCAGAAGTCAACCGGAAGCCGCCGTCCCTGCAGCCGAGTTCACTTCCTGTCCAGCGAGTTTGAACAGTACCGAGTCGAACCAGCAGCCCACCTCCGGCCCGATAGCCCTTCCGGCTTGTTACCCGTCAACCCGAGTTCGCTACTCCCGGGTCCCACTTGTAGCCATTTACCTTCATGCGTGGAGTGCGCAATAAAAATCACTGCTATAATTATTTAATTACTGTACACCGGGAGTACGGGTCTTGGCCGGGATCGTCTTCCCCACACCCAGAGCGTGGAGGTATCGTGTCCGCTCCCCACTTTGGCATTTGCTTTCCTCGTATATATTTGTATGCCGCTGCAAGTGATAGGATAATCTAGCTCATTATATTATTTCAATCACCGCTGCGAGAGAGTGAGTGTGACCCGTCCCGTGACTCGACCCGAGCACGAGAGTAAGTTTGACCACCCTTGACTCACTGCCAGTTTCTCAACCGCGCACATCCGCACACTTCCCTCGCTAGGGACGAGTCGCGAGCTAGAGTCCCAGGTTCGCATCTGAACTGGTCTCGAGTCACATCCCGTCCCGTATCAAATTGGTATCAGAGCGGGTTGAGTCTAGGGTAGTTTTGTCATAGGTTGCATTACATTCTGATACCCAGTATATCAAAAGGTGTATTTGGAACGATAGGTTACGCCTATTGGGAAGGTAGCACACTTGCGTGAATGCGATCTTCGGATCAAACCTCCGCCACGTACCGGATAATGGTTGAGTCTAGGTTTGTAGTCGAGTCTGCATTCCAACTTTACATTGTTGTTTTAGGGTCGTGTCTAGTCCATTGTCTAGTCCATTAGAGAGTCAGTTTGTTTTGTCACCAAGTGTTTGTATGGCCATCCTATAGCTCCCCGAGTCCCATGGATTCCCAATCACCCAGGCCATATGAATGGTGGCATGATACCCGAGGGCTTGGCAACCATCCCCTCCGCTTCCGTAGGCCCGAAGCCTCGGACTTTTATGGCTCCAATGTCCCGAGCGACTACCTACATTGGGAAGCCGCCATGGACAAATACTTTGAGTGTTACACTATGTCCGATGCCATGCAAGTCATTTTTGCCCAAAAGTGGCTTGTTCACGAAGCCGCCTGGAAATGGGAGAGCATTGAACACGTGAGGAAAATTAGGAGGCAATGGCCTGTCGAGTCATGGCGTGAGATGAATGGCGAGCTTAGAAGGGTCTACCTACCCGGCCCAGTCACCTCCAACCGACCCCACCCAGACACCTCCAACCAAGTGGGTCATAGTCAGAGGCAAAGAACCCTACACGTGGATGAGCCTCGACCCAAGACTAGGCCAGTTGAATATGAGCAAACCCACCATGATGCCCCTAGTCCAAACCACACCTTAGACGACCTCTTGCAAATATTTTTGGACCGGTTGGATAGGAGGGATAGGATGTGGACGCAACTCTTGCCCAAGTCTAAGGAGGTCGTAGCCGGTAGTCTAAACCCGGTGCCATCTACGGAGTCCCCAGGTCCTCTCCCCATCATAGAGGACGTCCTCTCCACATCCAAGGGAGATGTTTCACTACAGCCTTCACTCTTCGACCCTCATCTAGAGCCATTCTTACTTCCAGAGGGTGAACTTGTCATTGGAGAGCCTATAGCTAGCTGGTTAAGTAAGGGCCTACTTCTAGATGATCCGATCCCTTGCTACCCATCCATGGAACCAGCACTCCAAGTAGTACCCCTTAACTCCTTTCTCACCACTTTCCAGTCCTTCTGCTTCATAGAAAATGTAAAGGACCTTGTTAGGAGTTAAGATTGTCAAAGGGAGTTGACGTGTATGTTGGCCTTAGGGTCTGACCAACCCTATGGTCATAGCTTCGCGCATCCTGCTTTAGGGTCCATTACCTCGGTGTGCACCATAGGACATATCATCTCCGAGGTCCTTTTGCTCCTTCCCATACCCGATGAGCTTGACTCTGTCCTATCTTATGGTGTTACTGTGCCGAGGGGGGAACCTTGCCTACCTTGCCTTCCCCGTGAGCCCCTTGCCCCATCTATCATCATACCGGAAGGTGACCCTCCACATCTGGCCGATGGCCGAACATGGGACCATGTCATGAGGGAACCCATCTCGAGGGGTCACACATTCTTTGATCCCTTCGACCCCTTTCCTAGTGAGCCTCTTGACCCACAACCTCCATTCCACCTCTTCAGGGAAGTCCCCTATCACACCCCTCCCACATGGGCCAATCATCCTACACGTGGCAAGGAGCCCGTTCATTGGGAAAATGAAGAAGGTGAATTCGGCTCTCCTGGCCCACCCAAATCACCCAAACCTCCCAAATCCAAACGGTCGTCAGTGCATGAGTGGTGCATTTTGGGATGTCTAGAATTCCATGATTCCACCAACATTTGGTTGCATCGTGTGTATGCAAGTCACACATTCGGATGTCCTGGGCCACCATTGCATATGTATGGGCCGGTCTAACAGTAGGTTTATCTAGGGTCATGTGTGAGTCCGTGTTTTTCTTTATTTGTCCAGTTTGTCAAGAGTCTATACATACATTTGTCGAGTGCATAGTGAGTCTGCATACGTCAAGTTGAGTCGATCTAATGCAAGCTCGCAAGTGTCAGTCCCTTTCAAGAGTCGGATCTAATGCGTACGTTGTGGACTTGCCCGAGGAATATGGTATCAGCTCCACATTTCAAATGTCTCGGATCTAGTCACCTAATGGACCCAGCGGTGATTCCCAATGAGTCTTCGAGCCGTCTCCTCCCTTTGAGAGTGACCCCACCCCGGAGTGTCCACCACTATCCTCGTTCTCACAGCAGCGTGAGCATATAGAACATATACGGGATGAGCAGGTGATAATTATTAGGAGTGGAGCATACTCGCGCTACCTGGTACGGTGGTGTAGACACGTAAATTTATGTGTCCATACATTTTGCCCATTTCTTCATTGGCATCAGAGCTAAAGAGAGAAGATTTGGAGAAACTGGCTACCCAGGGCTCCGGAGAATACTACCGTCCGACAAATCCTCACATTTGCACAGGCACATTAAATGACAAAGAAAACACAGGATACCCTCCTGAATCTGTACACTACTATGGGCCCACCCTCGGGTCCCTGATGGTGAAGAATGTCCCAAAGAAATTCATAGTTATGAGTTCCTGAAGAAGGGATCAACACCTTTAACGGCACACTCCTCAAGTGCCTCCAACGGCACACCCTCAAAGTGCCTCCAAGGGCACACCCCCAAACAGCCCTCCAACGGCACACTGGTGGTGCCCTTCCAGCGGCACACTTGTCACGCCCCGAGTGCGGAAGATTACCCGTAACGCGACGAGCCTTTATATAAAACCAACGCGATCAAGACATTTAGTCGAATTCCTTCCTTTGATAATTAACAGAGTGCGCAAATGACTGAGATTTAAACTTGAAATTAATACAATCAGTACGAACTGACAAGTTCACAACTAACCAACTGACAAATACATACATTCCCAGAGTCCAACTACTAGGCTTCAAGTCTTAAATAGTTCTAATCAAGTGGATTAATACATCTGACATAACTGGAAATACATTTAACACAAATGACATAACAATTGGATAGCTCATAAGTCGGAGATTCTAGCGCTCATCACTCAGTCTCATTCCCCTCCGAGTGTTGGTCTCTATCAAATTCACCTGAAATGTTAGAAAGCAACTGGATGAGCGAATCACTCAGTAGGATTTACATCTCAAGTTCTAACATGCTTTAAGTGGTTTACAAGTTCATTTAGTGTAGGTAAAGCTATGCATGTAGACAAATAGATATCAAGACTGTATAAAATGACAAGAGCAGTATATAGAGGAAATAACAAGAGAGAGAGTATATAGATTTCAAATTTCAATAAAGCACTAGCAAGTGATAACAATATCTTCCAAGAAAGTAAAAACTCATGTCAAGCAAGCAATATTAAGCAAATGTAATTTCAAGCATGTATAACTGGAATTGGCTATCTATCAATTTCATTCAAGCAAGTACTTTTGCCCTTCTGTGGGCCTCAAGTGAAGTCAATCAAGTAATATCACGTGAATGAGTGGAATGTCTAAAGTCTAACAAGCAAGTACTCCGGTGCAATGCCAAACACCGTGGTCAATAAACTCCCATGGACACAAGTACCTTCGGGTGCTCCTCCTAGGACCAGGCCGGGCCCTATACGCACAACATTGGTCATGTTTGTCGACACCCACTCTCATTTATAGCCAATATTGAATTTTCAAGGTTTGACCATGTAGGATATATAAGGTGGATTTTGTGGAATGGAATTCAAGGACGTATTGTTGTGTAGGGACTAACTAAGAGTAAAACCAGCAATGTTTGATACACAGGAAAACTAGGTGAGATCGGTGCCTTGATGGCTGCCAGACATGTTCAGAAATGGCACCCTCACATAGGGGTGCCCCTTTCTGTGGACTTTACAGGGGTTGGGGAGGCCAGTCAGGGTGTGAATGGCGCCTCCCTGGCTGCCATTTTTTAGTGAATGACGCCTGGATACATGGCGCACCATTCAGGGGTTTTAAGGTTTCGGGAAAATCAGAAATCATCACTTTTGTGAATAGCGACCAAGCAATGGTCGCTATTTCTTTGAATAGCGACTAAACGGTGGTTGCTATTTCCTTTTTCACGTATAGCGACCATTTGATTGGTCGTTGTTTCTTGTGAATAGCGACCAAACAATGGTCGCTATTTATTTTTCATGTATAGCGACCATTTAATTGGTCGCTATTTCTTTGAATAGCGACCAACCAGTGGTCGCTATTTCTTTTCTTTTCTTTTTTTTTTGTATGTAGGTGTTTGTTGAGGGAAATAGCGCCCGTTTCTGGGGTCATGTTTCAAGTGAATGGCGCCCTGGTCAGGGGCGCCCTTCACTCAGGGTTATATATGCACCGGGCAGGTGCGTTCATAGACTCAAGTTATTGTTCATAATTTAAGGTTTCTCAGAATCTAGAAGGAATAACATGGACAGGTAGAGGAAATTATCAGGATCATGGAATTGTGCTCATGCATTAGTTTTATGTTTTAGTTTCTCAGATATTAAATTTTATAACATGGTCGTTATATTTTACAGAAAATGAAATAACGACTGCGTATGCAGTCTTCATTTAAATGGCGTCCCTGCCTGGGGCACCCCATCATGAAATGGCGCCCAAGTGGGGGTCACCATATTCCTGAAGGCTAAATTATTTAATTTCTGTAAAATATGTTATATCTATTTACTAAACATGCTATATATTTTATGAGAAATATATTGTATATACGTTATATCTATTTGCTAAACATGCTATATATTTTATAAGAAACATGTTATATATATGTTATATCTATTTGCTAAACATGCTATATATTTTATGAGAAACATGCTGTATATACATTATATCTATTTGCTAAACATGAGAAACAAACTGTATATACGTTATATCTATTTACTAAACATGATATATATTTTATGAGAAACATGATGTATATACGTTATATCTATTTGCTAAACATGCTATATATTTTATGAGAAACATGATGTATATATGTTATATCTATTTGCTAAACATGAGAAACATGTTGTATATACGTTATATCTATTTGCTAAACATGAGAAACATGTTGTGTATACATTATATCTATTTGCTAAACATGAGAAACATGATGTATATACGTTATATCTATTTGCTAAACATGCTATATATATTATGAGAAACATGATGTATATACATTATATCTATTTGCTAAACATGCTATATATTTTATGAGAACATACTGTGTATAACAGGATATGTGTTTAGATCAGGGGAAACTATCAAGTTGTATTTGATCTACGATGATATATATATTCTATGAAAATATGTTGTTATGTAAAATTATGGAAGCTAACAGGTTTACGTAAAACATGGTAAAACCAGGTGGTATTTGATCTATATATTATATGAAAAACATGATGTATAATTATGTAAGGTAGGCTTTTGTAAAAACATGTGATTGGCTAATTCTGTGTAACAGGATGTATTTAGATCATATAAGCTAACTGGTAACCTAACAGGTTGCGTTCAGAGACTCATGTTACTGTTCAAAATTTATAGGGTTCTCAGAATCTAGAAGTATTAGCATGGATAGGTAAGGGAAATTGTCAGGATCATAGATTCATGATCATGCATTGGTTTCAAGTTTTAGTTTCTCTAATATAAAATTTTTAACATGGTGGTTGAAATATTATAGAAAAGGAAGTAACATGTCGTTGTTTAAATGGCACACTACATGATTTTGAAACATGACCTATATTAGATCTGGTGCATCTATTCAGCGTAAAAGCGGTCGATAAAACAAGTAACAAGGAGATTTAGCTTAACATGTAATTAGATTTTGGTATGCTAACAGATTAACTAACAGATTACGTTGATTTATGTAAAAACATGATAAAACTTGTTGTAAACATGGTATATCACATGGAGATGGAACTAATACTAATTGTGCATGCTAATTTATCCTAGATTAGCTACTAATTTGGTTAAAGCTTGAGAAGACCTACTAGGTAGGTTAACAGATTAACTAACATATTACGTTGATTTATGTAAAACATGATAAAACCTGTTGTAAACATGGTATATCACATGGAGATGGAACTAATACTAATTGTGCATGCTAATTTATCCTAGATTAGCTACTAATTTGGTTAAAGCTTGAGAAGACCTACTAGGTAGGTTAACAGATTAACTAGGTAGGCTAACAGATTAGCTAACAGATTTCGTTGATCTATGAAGAAATAAATAAAAACATGATAAAACCTGTTGTAAACAAGGAATATCACATGGAGATGAGGCTAATACTAATTGTGCATGCTAATTTATCCTAGATTAGTGTAGACACGCCAAAAATGACGCTATGTTGATCAAATCTCATGTCACTATGATGACGCCCCAAGTGAACTTCAATATATTCATAATATGAAGTTTTTCTATTTTCTTGTGTGTGGTTTTGATTTATTTTTGCATTTTGTGTGATTCGCGACCAGAAGAGGGGCGTTATTTAAATAGCGACCTTGTCTAGGGCGTTTTCTCAAGAAAGGACGACTAAATGACAGGGCGTCAATTCCTGGTATTATCCGATTTTAAAGAAAATTCAAAATCAATCTAATTATTGGTTAACGTCCTTCCTCAGGGCGTGTTTTAAATTAACGCCTCTATCATAGGCGTGTTCTCATGATTTTCAAACAAGGAAGGTGTTATTGCCAAAAATTAAGTCCAGGAAGAAACGCCCTGTGTTGAGTCGTGTTTTATGAAACGCCGTATGGGTATGTCGTCAAATCAAGAATTGACGCCCTACGCAAGGTCGTGTTTCACCGTTCGTGTCCTGCTTGAACTCCTCTTTCCTGTATAGAGTCCTGCCTCCAATGGTCTCCTTGCTCGAATTGGAGGTAGAGTCCTGCCTTCTTTAAACATTGCCTATCCTTATCTTACCAAATTCGAGCTTATCTCCTGCTGAAATCCTATAAAACATGATCTGGGCGATCGAAGCAGAGGTTGACGATTTTTTTCAGAGGTTGCAGAGGTTGACGATTCAAGAGTTTGAAGAGATTAGAAGAGAGGTTGAGAGGCTTGACGGCTTCCTCTGCTGCTTCCTGTCGTATGCTCGATTGAAGGATTTCGGCTTCCTCTGCATCTTTCTTCATCCGATCAACCGTGTCTCATTGGTTTCCCTTTACTGTCGAAAGGGACAGCAGGGCTTCCTCGTGTTTCTCTTGATTTATCTTCATCCACTATTTTCCTTCTGCGTCTGCATCAATTCCATCGTCGTTTTCTTTTTCTTTTCACGTCTGCACTAGTTTTATCATATATCTCCCCTCTCCCTAATTCCTCTTTAGGGGTTTTAAAACCAAAACAATAAGGTGCGCATGTGGTTTTCTATTCATCGTCTTATGTTTATTTTGGATTGATACTACTTGCATTGGCTGATCCCTTTTTCGTTTTGCTTTGTTTCATTGTCTTTTTTGCAAGGTAATCAAAAGGAGAACCCTTCTCATCGGCCGGCCGATTGAAGAAGGAGGAAGGAACTTCACATCATCCCGCGTTCCAATCTTCACCAGGTATTCGCGATCTCTTTTTACTATTATTGAGGTAACCCCTCTGGCGATCACATCTCCATATTTGCACTACGTGCAAGTTTTTTTTTCTTCCCCTTATTTATGCATTAATCATCATTATTCCCTCCAAGTTTTTTTTTATCACATCATTAATCTCTTGTGATTTTTTGTGTGGGATTTATGCCCATCCACAAATTGGCGATCACGGTGGGACATCCACTGTTTTCTTTTTGATTACCATCTACATTGGCACCCTCGCGTGCCCTCTCCCCTCGGCACCCTCGTGTGCCCTTTCCCCTTTGGCACCCACGCGTGCCCTCTCCCCCTTGGTACCCTCGGTACCCTTTCCTTTGTGTCCCTCGGGCACCCTCCACTGTGCACACTGCACACTCCCGGATCAGCCAGCTTGCGTTTGCATATTTCTCTGAATTAACGCCTTCCACGAGGGCGCTCTTTGGTTTAACGCCCTTCACAGGGGCGTGTTTTAGTTTGTTAACGCCTCTTCCCAGGGCGTCTTTTAGCATATCTGCTGCTTTGTTTTCGTTCATTATACTGTCTGAGAATTAACGCCCATCTCCAGGGTGTGTTATCATTTTCTAACGCCTTTATTCAGGGCGTCTTATTTTTATGTTACGTCTGCCGTCGAGACGTCTTTACATCATCTTACTGCTTTAATCATTCTGCCTGTGAATTCACGCCCTGCCCCAGGGCGTTCCTTATTACATAGCGCCTCACCACAAGGCGCTTCCTCAGATTTGACGCCTTCAACTCGAGGCGTCCCTTTCAGATTTCGCGCCTCTCTCAGAGGCGTGTTTCTGTTTCTTGCTGCTGGTTCATAGCCTCTCGCACTGACTCACGACAGTGACACTGTCGTCGCTCTGGTTGATAGCGACCTACCCCAGGTCGTCTCTTTCCTGCGTTCTACAGAACCTTACTTCCTGCTGCTGTCTGTGATAGTTTGTTTGATTCTCATATTGCTTGCCTATATTGCTTTGACCTGATCATATTACTTTGCATATTGTGGCATTTGGTTGAGAGACCTCCTCTCTCTACACTAGGATTCCACACACCTTTCTTGGAATCGGGACAACCCTCCACTGAGCATTCCGTCTCTTTGGACCGGAAATCCCTTTTCCAAGACCTCCATAAGTCCCCGCACCCGTGGATTCCCTCACGGACGCCGGGCTGGTTGTACCCTCGAAGTACCCGGAGTTTAGAGAACCTATCGTTGGTGAGGAGAGAGAAAGAATCTAGTTGACCCGGAGGTTACACTTGGATCAACTAGGTTTCACATTGCAAATAAGTGAACTATTCAACAATTCAATCTACTCTAATCTCAAGCGGAACACTAAAACTTTACGTTCATCTCAACTTGCGTGCATACACTTGCTTGGGTGATTTGGCTTGTTTGGATTGAGTGGTTGTTTGTTTGATAGTACCTTTATAAAGTTGTTTCTCCTCTTAAAGCATGAAACTCCGTTCAGGTAAGATCATCAACATGTCAGGCAACGGGTACTCCTATGATGATGAGGATGACAACATATTTAGTCAATATGAGGGCACTCTCCAGGATTCCGTCTATTATGAGGGAAACTACCTCCCCCCTCACCCTCACTATTCACAAGTTCATGTGGTTGATACCACTACTCACGAGGCGGACCCCTCGTCTCAAGTTCCATCTTCCAATACTTCGGGGAACCCCTCCCCATCCATCAACGTTACAGATTTAATCCAAGCTCTTTCTCAATTGGATGACTCCCAGCGGCAAGCCATTCAGGCCGCTCTGAAGGGGAAGTCTGTTCCCTCTTCGTCTTCCAACCCCCCTCCGACCGAGAGTGGCCATCACCCCGTTAACGACCAGGCGGTCTTGCATAAACCCCCCTCTCGTCCACCAACGCCTGTCACGGCCATACCGGCCCAGCAGGCGAGTTATTCTACGGTTAGGCACCAATTCCCCCAACCTCCTCAGATTCTACGGTCGCCTATACCACATTCTTTTGTTCAGGCCCCAGTTGAGTCCGACTCTAATACTTTGCTACTTCAGAAGATGGCCCACATGGAAGAACAGCTTAAGAAAGTCACTGCGGCCAAGAATGCACCCGAAATCTCGCTTCCCACTCTGCCAATTTTCCATCTTCCTCCGTCTGAGATGCCGAACTTTCGGCGGTACAATGGAACTGGCAATCCGGTCATTCATTTGAAGGATTTCATGTACGAAACCTCCTTCTGGCAAGGCAACAAGGCTTCTCTGGCCTATTTATTCAGAAGATCTCTGGAGGGGCCAGCCCTCGAATGGTTTTATTCCTTGGAGCCAGCTGATGCCGGTGACTTCGATGTTGTCCAAAGGAAATTCTTGCAAAAGTATAGAGACCGTGTTGGACCCTCTCTGTCCGTTACAGATTTAGTTGCGGAGAAAATGAAGTCTGAAGAGGACTTCATCATATTTGCTGACAGATGGCGGTCGATGGCCGAGAAGCTGAAAGACACTTTATCAGAACAGGAGCAAGTAAAGATGGTTATTTCTAATGCAACTCCTCAATTCCGCCATATTTTGGCCATGAACCGGTTGACTACTATGGAAGAGCTCTATGAGAGGGCTCGTTACATCCAGACACAGATGAAGGATTCGCCCATTATGGGTATGTTCGAGCCGAAGTCTCGGCTGTTTAAGAAAACCACCAATATTAACAGCGGGCCCACAACTGAGGGCACCGTCACAAAAAGAGCAAGTCGGCGCAGTTGGCAACCCCCACCATCAAGCTAACCCGCGTCCACCACCGCCTCCACGACAAAACTCTCATTTTAACCCTACTCCACAACCCCAATTCGCACCTCAACACTCCTTCGCTCCACCGCAAAACCAAGCCCCCCGCGTAGACCCTCCAGCTCCACCACAATACCATCAAATGCTCCCACCTGCCAACTACGGCCAACAACAACAACGGAGACCACCACTTGGCCCCAAAAGGGACCACTATCCTCCACTTCCCGAAAGTCTCCCCGATATTTTTAATGCTCTGATGGCCGCCAACTTGCTCGCCTTGCCAAGGGAAAGAACCGTGTGGCCCGCTAATGTTGACACATCACGTTATTGTGCTTTTCATCGCAGCCCTGGTCACAACCTTGATCGTTGTTTCCACTTTAGAGATTACATTTATGATCTAAATGACCAGGGTGACATCAATTGGGATGAGATGAGGCAATTCATAGCCGCTATGAAAGAAAGAAGGGTTTCTCGGCAACAGCAAAATCAACAACCTCAGCAATCCGCTCAACAACAAGTTCAACCACAGCAAGCTCCAGCACACCAGCAGGATATGGGGATTGTCCATAATCCATTGCCAGAGCATGCCCCTAATCAGCATGTGAACCCTGTCACATCCCTCTACGAAGTGCAGAGAGGACAGGGATGGCACGAAGAAAACGCCTCTGTCGGGGCATTTCATCATGATCCAAATCAAAATCAACCTCTGCGCCTTTTGCGCACCCTTCCTTCTTCTTCTACTCTTCTAGCGGGACGTCCTCTCCTACGTCCCGTCAACTCATCTACCTCCACCAGTTCTACGGCCTTGCCGGCCCGCTCTCTTCTTACCCCTTTGCCACCTCCACAACCTACCGCACGACAAACCCCGCCTTCCACCACCAACTTTACACCTCCGCCGTCTAGGCCACTCCTACTTCGCTCACCGCCAGCACCCGCTACACCCCCTACCAATCCTACACCGGCAAGGGTTCCTCCGCCATCAGTTCCCCCGCCTCTCATACCCAGATCTCTTCTTGTTAGACCACCCGCCAATGCTCCTCGCATTCTGGTGTCCCTTTCTAATCCCACGCCCCCAACCGGGGCACCCCTGTTGTTGAACACTGCCACCGGCATTCCCTCTTCTTCTTCTTCTAAATCTCCTCCCACACTTGCCCCGACAGAGGCTCTACAAGGCGTGACGCCGCTCCGCAGCGGACGGATTTTCCACCGTATTTTTCCACAAAGAGAGCTAGAGCCCATGCAGGGGCCGCAAGAGCAAGAACAAGAACAAGGGTCTGTGCCGGGCACTGAATATGATTTGTTAAAACATTTGGACCGGACTCCGGCAAGAATTTCGATCCTAGAATTGATCAAACGGTCCACCACTCATCAGCTGGCTCTAAAGGAATATCTGCATAAGGTAATGGTTAATGAAGACATTCCAGTTGAGCAGATACTCACAGTGTTAACACCCGCTAGCAGTCAGCCGGCAATTACCTTTCATGAACATGAGCTGGCACCAATCTCAGTAAGAAAATATGCATTATGCATCACAGTCGACATCAATAAGGTGGCTGTTAAGCAATGTCTGGTGGATACTGGGGCATCCATCAATGTTTTGCCACCGAGCACCTTGAAGTTATGTGGCATACCAGAAAGCCAGATTCGGCCGTCCACCATAATGGTCACTGCATATGACAACACAAAGAAGCCTCCTCTAGGCATGATCACATTGAAAGTTAGCTTGGGCCCTGCCACCATCACAGCAGATTTTCACATCTTGGACATGGATCCAACATTTAATGGCATTCTCGGCCGCCCGTACATCCAGCATCTTGATGCGGTGCCTTCTACAAATCACCAGTGTCTCAAATTCCCACACAAGGGCCGTATTATCAAGGTGACCAGTATGCCGATTCTGCCAGAGGAAGATATTCATGCAGCTTCATCAGTTCCTTCTATTTGGCCTGCCAACAAGCCACTCTTGTCTGTGTTGGACGTCCCTCGTCCACGGCCAATGCCATCCGAAACTGTTACCACGGTTGCTATGACACCCCTGCCTTCTAAGGGGAAGAAGAAAAAGAGCATGATTAACACCCCTGGCTGGAACATTCTG
Organism: Amorphophallus konjac; assembly: GCA_022559845.1. Taxonomy (NCBI): domain Eukaryota; kingdom Viridiplantae; phylum Streptophyta; class Magnoliopsida; order Alismatales; family Araceae; genus Amorphophallus; species Amorphophallus konjac. Next base: position 472,343,901 of record CM040121.1, read on the forward strand.
TTAAAAATGGGGTATCAAGATGGCAAAGGCCTGGGTGCCAATTGTCAGGGCAGGATTAGGCCCATTAAGCCGCAAAAATTGATTGTACGAGGCGGTTTAGGCTATAAAGGGCCAAGCAAAAATGAAGAAGAGTCGTGGGCATTTATGACTTCCACTTTGAAGACTGATCGCCAGCCACTCTCCTGGACACTGAAGACACATTTTGTTGCTAGTGGCGTTCAGAATAATGAGCAGACTACCATAATTACTTCATTGCTTGACTATCAAGATGTTCACGCCAGACAGTTTGCTCGTCACATTGCCCCACTGGTTACTTACAAAGCCCTGGAGTCTTTAAGGCCGGACAAGAGAAGGAAAATGAGTGATCCAGAATGTGACTGGTACAGGTGGTTCGACATGAATGACATTACTATCTCTTTGAGCCGCCTCTTCATGCCGACTGATCCGGAATGGCCTCCATTAATACAGGAATTGATTGAAATACCAGCAGTGATCACAGACAAGAGGCAGCTGCTGAGTGACTATACGGATACTGGGGAGCCAGATGTCCCCTTTGAAGAAGGTTTTACTGTGGATAGGCTGTGGGCCGGCCTCTTTTCTCTCACTTCGCTACATCCGTCTGTGCTTGCTTCTCTACATTCTCGTTGGTTTGGTCGTGTGCCAAGACCGCCTCCGATTATCATCAGTTTTGCTCCAAATTCAATCCCAGTTTCTCTCCCGATTCCTCCTTCGCTCCTCGAGCAATTTTCTAAAATCTCCATCTCGCCCCCCCATGGGCCGTCATTGATTAAATCTTTCTCTAATCTTGCAATTTCCACTCCTCCTGCTACTCTCCCTTCACACTGCTTTCTCCTTGAAAAAGAAAATAAAAATGAAGGAAAAGATAAAAATGAAAAAAAAACGCTGATTTTTCAACTTTCCAATCCTCCATCTCCATTGAGGAGACTTCTTATCTCTTTCCCGAGTGTGTCCCAACCCAGGGGCCGCTCTGCCAAGATTCCTTGATAGATCTCTTTTCCCCCTCCGGCGAGGGGTCTTCTTCTGTATCACCTTTTGTATCCACTTTTTCACCCCCTTCTTTTCTTTCTGATCAGGCTAGTTGCTCCTCCTCCTCTTCTTTTTCTTCTAATAAAAGTCATTGGGCAGATTCACATAAGAAATCCAAGGGTAAGGAGATTCCTCGCAGATTTTTATTAGAATTGGCTATCAGATGCCAAGCTTGTTTAGCAATCCCTGAGTTTGTGGAAGATCCAATTATCCTGCCAGAGTTAGAATTTGAAGATGCTGTTGCTTCTTATGAGGGTTTGGGCGTTTATGAAATCATGAATGATGAAGACCCTATTGAAGAGGGGGATGAAAGTTACGAAGAATATGAGGACGAGGCTGATGCTTTTGCTAGTGGTATGAGAAGATTCGACGAACCATCAGCCTCCGTAGAAGAACCTACCAAAGAAATTAATCTGGGTACCGAGGAAGACCCTAGGATTGTCCTCATTAGCCAGAATTTGCCGCCCTCCGAGGAGGAGGCGCTCATTTTAGTTCTTCAAGAATACAAGGACACGTTTGCTTGGAGTTGTGAGGATATGCCGGGATTAGACCCTGCGCTCGTTGAACATCGTCTCACACTTAAGCCAGGGTCTGTCCCGGTCAAACAACGGTTGAGGCGTTTCCACCCTAGCATGGCTTTAAAAATGAAAGAAGAGGTCGACAAACTCCACAAGGCTAGATTTGTTAGAGTTGTCCTTTACCCCAATTGGGTGGCTAACATTGTCCCGGTTATGAAGAAAGATGGGAAAGTTCGGATTTGCATAGACTTCCGGGACCTCAACCGAGCGTGTCCTAAAGATGACTTCCCCCTCCCTCACATTGATGTTCTGATTGATAATACGGCAGGATTTGAAACTCTTTCATTTATGGATGGCTTTTCAGGTTACAATCAGATTCGTCTGTCTGAGGAGGATCAAGAGAAAACATCATTCACTACACCATGGGGGACTTATTGTTATGTGGTCATGCCTTTTGGACTTAAGAATGCTGGAGCCACCTACCAGAGGGCTATGATGGCAATTTTTCATGACATGATTCATATTTATATTGAGGTGTATGTGGATGACCTGGTTGTAAAATCAAGGACAAGGATTGAGCATCCTGGGGTTCTGGCTAAGGTCTTACAGAGATCACGAGAATATCATTTGAAAATGAACCCCAAGAAATGCGTATTTGGCGTTTCTTCAGGGAAATTGCTTGGTTTCATTGTTAGCAAGAGGGGAATTGAAGTTGATCCCAACAAGGCAAAGGCCATTAGAGATATGCCTCCTCCCAAGAATTTGAAGGAAGTTCGAGGATTAATCGGGAGGTTGCAATTCATTCGCCGCTTCGTCTCTCAGCACTCCCAAAGATGTAGGCCGTTTTACGAGCTTACTAAGCCGGGAGTCAAGTTTAATTGGGATGACAAGTGTCAGGCAGCCTTTGACGGATTGAAGGATTATTTGGCCAATCCTCCTGTCCTGAGGCCGCCAATTCCAGGCAAGCCACTTATTCTCTATGTTTCTGTCCTGGATGACTCCGTAGGTGCTGTCCTAGCTCAAGTGGATGAAGAAAGTAAGGAGAGGGCAGCATACTATTTGTCTAAACTTCTTAACCCCTGTGAGCAGAGGTACTCAGCCATGGAGAAGACTTGTGCAGCTTTGGTTTGGATAGTTCAGAAGTTAAAACATTATTTTCTAGCTCACGAGGTTTACCTCATTGCTCGCATGAATCCAATTAAATTCCTCCTTGAAAAATCTGTCCTCACTGACCAATTAGCACGCTGTCAAAGCTTCCTTTCTCAATTTGACATCACTTACATTCAGCAAAAAGCTATCAAAGGCTACGCCATTGCCGAACACCTTGCTCATCACCCTCTCCCCCGTTTTGATCCTGTCAATTCGGAGTTCCCAGATGAAGAACTAATGTCCATCAATCAACCCCATGATCCTATGTGGACATTACATTTTGATGGAGCTCTAAATTCTCAAGGAAGAGGGATCGGCATGGTTCTTTTAACACCAGAAGGGGTCACCATTCCATTTGCTGCTCGGCTCACTTTCCCCGTCACCAACAATATAGCTGAGTATGAAGCTCTTTTGGCCGGTCTTCAAACCGCTCATCGATATGGTGTCACCCATTTGAGGATTGTCGGTGATAGTCAGCTCATTCTGCGCCAGGTGTTGGTCAAGTGCCGCACCATCAATCCTAAGCTCAAGCCCTACCAGGAACTCGCTTCAGCTTATGCCAAACTCTTCACTAAATTGATCTTCGTTCATGTCCCTCGCAGCCAGAACATCTTGGCTGACGCTCTCGCCTCTTTGGCTTCCGCTTTAGTTTTCCCTCCTGAGCGTGATTTTCATGTTCCCCTGATTCATCAGCGTGACACCCCGGCTATTAAGGATCGCGCATTCCTTGATATTAGGGATCAAGTGCTTGAGAAGGTTAAGCTGAAGGAAGCTCTTAAAGGTAAGGAAGTCATGCTTTTGGATTGGCAAGAAGATTTGACTGACGAAGAGAAGCCTTGGTATTATGAGATTGCCAGGTATTGCAATGATCAGTCCTATCCCGAAGAAGCCACTGCAGAAGAGAAGAAAGCAATTAGAAGAGTGGCTCAACGTTATGTTTTGGTTGGAGGTGTGCTCTACAGAAGAGGGCTCACCGGTGTTCTGTTAAGATGCCTCGATGATGATGAATCTTGGAAAGTTGTGGAAGAGGCGCATTCTGGAGTGTGTGGTGGTCATGTGAATAGCCAGATGCTATCTAAGAAGATTCTTAGGCTTTGTTTCTATTGGCCAACTCTAGAAGAGGATTGTTCCATCTATGTTCGAAGGTGTGTTAAGTGCCAACTGCACGCCGACAAGATTCATTCTCCTGCTTCTTCACTCCATCCTACGTCCTCCCCATGGCCTTTTTCCATGTGGGCTTTTGATATCATTGGACCTCTTGGTGACTCGAATCTCCTGACCAAACAAAAGTCGTTCATCCTCACGGCAACGGAATACTTCACCAAGTGGGCGGAAGCAGAAGCTTACGTGGAGATCAAAGCATCAACAGTCTACAAATTCATAATGAAGAACATCATCACGAGGTTCGGCATCCCGAGTACCATCGTCACCGACAATGGACCTCAATTTATCTCTCAAGAAATCAAGGATCTCTGCAACAGGTATAACATTGCATTGCATCATTCTTCTCCCTACTATCCACAGGGCAATGGCCAGGCAGAGGCCACTAACAAAACTTTGATAAAAATTGTTAAGAAAACGTGTGAGGCTAATAAATTTTCGGATTGGCCAGACAAGCTAGTTGAAGCTCTCTGGGCCTATCGTACTTCCATTCGTACCCCCACTGGGCAAACCCCTTTCGCCCTTACTTATGGAATGGAGGCGGTAGTCCCTTACGAGATTCTCATTCCCTCCCTACGAGTACAATTGGATAAGGAATTTTCTGTTGATGAACGTCGTGATTCACTCCTGGCCCAATTGGAACTCCTAGATGAGAAGCGTCTGGTCGCCGCTGAGCATGCGCGCGTTTATCAAAACAGGCTCTCACGTTTTTATCAAAAGAAAGTAATTGAGAGAAAATTTAAAATCGGTGAGATGGTAATCAAAAGAATTTTTGTAAAGCCGGGTGGCCCCCGCTCAAAACTCCAACCTAATTGGGAAGGACCATTCATTATAAAAGATGTTTATCCTGGAAATGCTTATAAACTGGTTAATGCTGAGGGTGAAGAGTTAACTCACCCTTGGAATGGTTTGTATCTTAAGAAATACTACCCTTGATTCAAAAATCCAAAAAAAAAATATAAATATATGTCTTCAAAAATCCAAACAAAAAGAAATATCTCCAAAAACCATAAAATAAAAAAATAAAATAAAAATTCTCCAAAAAGTGAATAAAAAAAGAAATTCTTCAAAATCAAAAAGAGATCAAAATTGGTGCCATGGCACACGAAGGATCAATGTCCGAAAGGTCAAAATTTTAGAATTCATTCATCAGTCTTGCTAACTTAAAAGGGGGTTGACTCACGCACACACTACACGCTTTATTCTTGAGATCAAGCAGTGCAAAATCCGATGGAAAGTCAAAAACCTGACTAAAAGTGAAAGACAATACCCGTTCTTTTCTTCTTCGGCCCATAAGGGAGGAAGGGAGACCTCGAGGCAGATGCGCCAAGCCTATCCGCCGCCCTAGTAGGTGGAAGTCACGGCCCAAAAGGGAGCAAATGCCACAAGCCCAAGTACAATTAGGTTTATTTTCATCAATGCAAATCAATTCCAAAGTGAAAGTCAAGTTATGAAAAGAAAAGCATGTCAAGAGGGCAAAGTCCCCGCAAGGAAAACCTTGGGCGTATGCATGCAATATAACAAGGGCAAAAAGGGCAATAAATTTCCCTACGCCAAAGACCGAACCCCAACAGGTATAGGGTAGGGGAGGTAACTTTGCCCTGAACATTCCAGAATCCCTTATGGGCTTTCCTTATATTTTCTTCCATCCTTTCTATGTGGTAAAGTCGCAAACTAGCAGGATGGTCAAGACGGACTTAAGAAATTGCACTGTGCGAAATCTCGAATACAAGTCAACTATGAGCACGTCGACTCCCCTTTAATTACTCAAGAAAGGTTAATGAATTTTAAATGGTGACCGTGTAGGACCGTGGTCTTGATAGCCTTGATACCCTTTTGCAGAATAATTTAATTAACGCCTTCTGCTAAGGCGCCTTTTTTGGAATTAACGTCCTAGATTAGGTCGTCTTCTTCAGAATAACGTCTCTTAGACGGTCGTGTCCTTTTCAAAAATTAAATTCCATTTCTCAAATTAACGCCGTCCTCATAGGCGTCTTTTTCTATTAACGCCTTACTCTAAGGCGCGTTTTTCAAGAAAAATCACAAAAAATATATATAAGTGAAAAGAGAAAGAAGAAAAAGGAAAATGCATTTCGTCACGATGAATGCTTGCATGGGCATCTTTTATTTATGGTTTGCATATGTGTGCTTTGCATGATGCATCTCCCGCCATCAGAAATTTCATTTTGCCTTATTTGATTAAAGGCTTGGCCCCTTGACCCGTCATTTAAGGTCAAAATATTGCCACCCCTTGCTTATTGGGCAAGGGGCCAAGTCGAATAGATGAATTAACCTGTTTTATTCAAGTGAAAACCGCAGCTGCAGATACAGGGCAAAAGTAAAGCAAACACGAAGAACGTGGAAAGAGGAAAGTACACAAACACAAAGTCACAACCACACGAAGTGCTCAGGTAACAAAGAAATCTCAAATCTCATATATATACATCATGGCTATCATGTACAGGTGTGAGGGTGGAGAAGTACAAGTAAGTCTCTCAGCTCTCGCCTCCACCCTCCTCTCTCCTACTCTCAACCTCCTCCTCGCCGTCCCGAGCTGGCGCTGGTGGAGGAGGCATGGGCCCCCGTGAAGAAGCCGGAACCCGAACGTGTCCCCCTGCCTCGCTCCTCTCTCGGAGGGAAGAGCCCGCCACAAAAGTGGAGCTGGTGAAGGAGTACCCCGCAGCCCGCGTTCGCTCGCGTCCTCGCTGGAGACGCTCCTCGGACACCCGCAGCCGCTCCTGGGAAAGGATCAACTGGGTCCTCAAATCTGCCAGCTCTCGCTCCCGTGCCGCCACCTGCTCCTGGTACCGGGCACGCTCCGCCTGCTGAAGCTCAAGGTGCCGGGCACGCTCCGTCTGGTACTCCTCCCGCTCATGAGCACGCTCCTCGCGCTCCCGGGCACGCTCCCGCCTCTCCAGCTCAAGCGCCACGCGTAGCTCGGCTACGTCCTGAGGTAGCTCCTCCCGACGCCTCAGGGACCTCTCAAGCTTTGAGATCCGCTGATCGCGGATCGCCAGCTCGGTACGTACCGCCTGAAGCTGAGCCACCTGCAAACAGGTAAACAAGTCATCAATTCCACAATCAATACAATTAAATTCAATAATCCAGCAATTCAAGCAATGTATGATTGAACCACTCACCTGTGCGCTCGTCGCGCGGAAGCCCTCGTCAACGCAGGTAAGAGCGGCTCGAAGCTCCTCAGTCTGTAAAAATAATTTTTTTTATCAGTGCACAATTGTATAATCAATATTTGAATGAATTGGTGTTTTGGAATTTACCCGTGAAGCGAGGTCGCGCTCTGCTGCCTCGGCTCGTGCCACTGCTCCCGCTAGCTGCTCTGCCAGTGCAGTCACCTCTGCACTGGGCCCTCTCGAGCTGGAGGCCTCCCCTGGGTCTCTCCTCACTGCTCCCTGCTGGGCACGCTGCATTCATTGAGATCGTCAGTGGCTAATCATCAATAATTCAACAAAAATATTCATTTGCATATAGAAATAACTTAAACACTCACCAGGGTCTCTAGGTCGGCCCGTGTGGCGGCCAGCTGGTCCTCCAGGCTGTGTAGGTGGGCCTGGGCATCTATCGCTGCTATGTCCCTCGCATCCTGCATCCATCACATATTAGTCGCATGATAGTCACATAAGCATTTGCATTTAGAAATAAGTGCATTCATACATACCCCTAAGACCCTCATCTGGGGTCGGCCGGCGTATACCTCCCAGTAACGCCGGAGGTACTCGGAGCTGTCAGTCGCGCGAGAGGTGACTCTGGTCCCGCCACGCTGCCAGTCGGCGTACTGCTCCTCGAATCGTACCCTCCAGTCGGTCGCCTTTGTACGACCGCGAGTCTTCTTCCCGATGCCCCGCGGCTCGCCTACCTCGACCCACTCCTGGTGGAGGCCTAGCGTCCTCATCACCAACCTAAGCCGTAACGGCTCGATCTCGCTCAAGCAGTGAACCCAAAGCTCACGCTCGAAGCGAGGACGGCCCGCTACGACCCAAGGCTGGCCCTCGTCTGTCATCCCCTCATAGGGTCTCCACTGCACCTGCATTCATAAACATACATATCATCATTTCATCGTCATCATCATAAAGTCAAATTAAAAAGGCAAAGAAAGATGCATAGCATTCATACATACCAGCGAGGGAGGGAAGTCGCGGAGCTCTCTCCGTAGAACCCACAACTCGTAGCCGAGCGGGGCGCCGAAGACGATCGGCACCCAGCGCCGTGCTAGAGGGAAAGCCCCCTCATTCCCAGGCCGTGGGTCAACGTGCCCCATCGGCATGTAGAGGTGACTCCAAACCTGCATCCATGCATTGCGTTAATTAGGCATTCGCATGCACATAAAAATATACATAAAAGAAAGAAAAAAATGAAAAATGCATACCTGAAGAAAAGGTGAGAAGCCACTGACGGTCGTCTCTCGCCCTGTCCCCGTGGACAGGTCGGCCATCATGTGCGCCAGTAGAGCCGCTCCCCAGGCATAGCTGCCAACTGCCTCCAGGTCCTTGAGTATCCCTAGAAATCGGCAGTTGATGACATCGCCCTTTGTCCCGAGCAACAGCCTCCCCAGTAGCAGTAGCAAGAACCTCCTCAAGTCTAGGTCAGCTCTCTCCCTGTCGGCTGGGTCCTGGCAGTACACCGCCCTAGCCCCATCTATCAGCCTCTGTGAAAACTGCTCTAGGGTCTCTCCTGACCTGTGCCTAGCATTCCCCAAACCCATCACTATGGTGAGATCAGTGCGGAAGATCGTCCTACACTCACTAGGCGTCTCATAGACCATCTCCAGCCCTAGCAATCTCTGGGCGAACTCAGTGTAGTCAGGGTAGGTAATCCCGCTCACAGCCTCACCGTCAACCCTCAACCCGGTGATCCTAGCCACATCCTCTAGGGTGGGAACCATGTGCCCCCATGGCATCAAGAATGCCCGGCTAGTCCTATCCCATCTCTCCCGTAGAACCTGGATAAGTGGTAGGTCTGGCCTGACTGGCTCTATGCTAAGGAAGGCACCGAACCCCATAGCATCTACCCTCGCTCTCTGGAACTCGGGGAGGCCGTAGTATGCTGCCCGGACCATGACCCATGAAATGCGCGTCCTCATCAGCCCCTACATGCATAAATAAGAATTGTTGGTTTAATTGTTGTGGTTATTCATGCTTATTTCATTTTGATTGTCCCAGGTTGAATGTTGATGTTATTGAAAGTAACGACCTTCCTCAGGTCATTTTTTGTTGAAGTAGCGCCCTTAGGGGGGGCGTGGTTCTGTTTGAGCTTCTAGATAACGACCTACCCAAGGTCATTTTTCATCTATGAAACGCCTTTTGTTGGGCGTGTGTTTGTGGTTAATTTCTAAAAATCCTAAAGGTTTTCCAATTCACGCCCTTGAGTAGGGCGTTTTCTATTTGGGTTCGTTAATTAATCAAATAAGTAATGAATGGACGACCGCTGGTTTGGTCGTCTGTTTCTGAATTAACGCCCTGGTGTGGGGCGTGGTTTCCAGTTTTTCAGAAAATGAAATAAAGTAATAGCATGCGATAATTAACTGCATAATATGAAAATTAAAATGGGCGACATGCTTTAGGGCGTGTTCTCATGGGGTTAATTGTTTTTCATGAATATAATCTAATTAACGCCCTTGGGTTGGGCGTGTCTTTTGAAATCGCGACGCCCCTGAGGGCGTCTTCTTTCTGGGTTGCAGGGTTTGCACCCGAGGGCTATGGAAAATCAGAAAAAAAATGAAATTAAAAATAAAATAAAATGGGAAGGGTTCGGGGCTTACCTTCTGGTGCTTCTGGTTTTGTGGTCGAGGCTTTGGCTGTCGTGGCCGCCGGAGTTGGCCGGCACGGGGAGGGGGCGCCGCCGCGGCCGATGGTTCATCACCTTCTCCTCCTCCTCCTCCTCTTCTTCTTCTTCTTCACCTTCTTCCACTTCTTCTCCTGCTCCCTCTGTTCCAGCATCATCTCCTTCGTTGGCCCCCCGGCCTTCTTCGGCTTCGTCGCCGGCCGCCGCCGCCGGTGCGTATTCGATCATCGCCATTAGTTCTTCTTCGGCCACCACAAGGGGGACTTCTTCCTCGCCGTGGGCATCGTCCCCCAAATCCACCACCTCTGGAGCGGCCACCCGTTGCCGTTTTAATCCGCCGCCGGCCATGGTTGGGGAGGGTGAGAGTGTGAGAGAGAGATAGAGGAAGAGAGGGAGGGGGAGTTGCGGTTAGGGTTGCAGAGGATGAGAAGAAGAGAAAATGGAACGGAGGAAGAAGAAGAAAGGGGGAAAGCCCTTGTTAGCATTCGAAAAGAAGAGACGCCCTGGGAAGGGGCGTGTTTTGGGGAAGTCACGACTATAACATGGGCGTGTTTATATAGTAGACGACGTTTCTCGAGGCGTCAATTTTATTTGCATGGGGAATGATAACCGTCGTCAGACGCATTCAATGGGCGTTGATTGATGTGATCGAAGTAATTATTATGGTTTTTACTCACGCCTGAGCTAGAGGCGTTACCTGATTGAAACGTGACTTTCCTGAAGGCGTTACTTTTGGAATTTCAACGAATATATTTTGGGAATTTGAATCGATTAACGCCTTGTTTTAAGTCGTTATTTAAGTAACGCCTACTTTTGAAGGCGTCAAATGTGTGCACAGGAATGTTGAAAGCGACCTTTGTCGAAGGCGCCCTTTTATGAATTCACGCCTTTCCTTGAGGCGTTATTTGGAACAGAATCACGGATTTTGGAAGTTATTTGATCACAATCACATTGGCATTGGCTCAATCAGAAAACAATCTTTTTTATTATTATTATTATTATTACTTTGAAAAGAAACATTACAATGCTTAATGAGCCGTCTTGGGCCTTAGCTTTCTCAAAGCTATTACATAATTTTTCCACTGATCTTTGTCTTCATCTAAGTTTTCTACAGGTTGATGAAGTTTGCTAATCTTCCATAGGGCTTGGATTGTGATAGCCTCTTCTCCATCTTCATTGCTGCCTAAGTCTCTTGATTTGATTGGAGGGAGATGAGAGACGTCTTCTAGATGTTGCCTTGGAAGTCCAATTTGGGGAAGGCATCTGTGAGAGTTGTATAGTATGAAGTCCGAAGCGCCAATGAGACGAAGGTCCGTCCCGGTAGAGAATCGTGCACGAAGTTCCTGCATTTTGAGTACACCCGGGGCACATGTAAAGAGGTTCTTGGGCATTACCTTTAGGTGTTCTCTCCATTCCACTCTCTTCTTCACTTGAGGAATCCGGTTCATCACTCTATTGCTTATTCCTAATGAGCCGGTCATGTAAGAGAGTGGGCTTTTTGAAAAGATTCTTGAGGGTTGTTGGGCCTCACCACATGGATCGAATTTGAAATGGAGATCAACCCAACTAGAGAGTGCTAGCATGCATCCATATATGGGTCTTCCCATGGCCGCCGAGGTAAGCCCGCTATAGAGATAGGCTAGGATAGCCGGTCCGACTCTTTCCGCTTCCCATAAGCTCACCACCGCGCTCAGTTGGGCCTCCTCTAGAAAGTCCTCCGTGGTTGGAAACAAGAGTGCGCCTGCTAAGCACACCACGAAGGCCTTTGCTATCTTTTCTATCTCCTCCTCTTCCTTTGCTTGATCCGCTCTCTTGTACACCCATGAGGCGAGCTTCAAGAGGTTGATTCCTTTAGTGACCTTGATTTGGTTCACTATGTTTGGGCTAGATATCAATGAGGTTAGCAATTCATGAGAGGAGATTGGCCTTGGCATATTGGCCATCTTTTCTTCTTCTCCTTGTTTCATCCTTTTCAAGCCTAAGATCAACTCTAGTTCTTCCAATAGGATGGTGGCTTCAAATGTGGAGAAGAGAAAGGTATGAGTGGAAGGATGCCAAAGTTCAATCAATGCTCCTATGGCAGCCCAATCTAAGTGAATTTGGTCATAGTGCTTGGCATGGGTAACTAGGCCCAAAAGATGCCATCTTGCTAGGTATACTCTCATATCAGAAGAGAACTTGGAGAGAATAAGGGGCAACCACTTCACTTTTGTAAATCTCCTAGCACCAGGGACATTTGGGTAGTCCTGTGGAAAGAAAATATGGACAGTGCCAATAGTGCCAGATATGAGCATATAGTTTGACAGAAGGATTCAATAAAAAGAAAAGAAAGAAGATATAAGCAGAGAGATAAAAGCAAAGGAATTCACTAACCTGATGTTGAGCAACTCGGCTGCAGATGTGCCCTTGGATTTCAGTCAACCTAGGGGTGGAAGACCTAGGTCTCTTAATCATCCTCTCCATTGTTTTGGCTTTGCAGAAGGAGCTCGGACGAGTGCCTGCGGGAGAAGAACAAGCAGAGAAAGAGAACAGAGCCGGCTACGGAGGTTCAGAGAAAAGTTTGCTTTGGGTTGAGGAAAGCAGCCTTTCTTTTATAAAGATTTGAGGAGGGCTTAAGGTTGTTCGGAGTTAGCAGGTTGATGGCTATTAGGATTTGGTTTTGCTTTCGATTTGGAAACGGAAGCGTTGGATTGATTAACGCCTTTTGTTAGGGCGTCAATTTCTGAATTGACGACCTTGCTGAGGTCGTGTTTTATGTAACGCCCTTTTATAGGTCGTTTACTCTTTGGCCTCTCGATGGGTTTCACGCCTTCCTGAAGGGCGTGTTTCATGTTTTAACGACTACATGTTAAGGCGCTTTTCATGATTTGACGCCATTCGGTGCAGGCGTGTTTTTATAAGCTTATGAATCTAGATATTCATGTGTGTTAATGAACTTAAGTGGTATTATTTCGTCGAATTGTTTTTTAATTGAGCACTTATGATCATATCATGATTTAAATGGAAAATTATGTTTGATTATCTTGAATTTCGAAAACTGATGAATTTTCAAAAGTGCAGAAGTTTGCAGGATTAGAGGCGCCTGGGTTGCTCATGGAAATAACATCGCACTTGTATTTATTCGTTGTAAGCATTGGTACTATATGATATTTACATTATTATAGCATATCAAGGACCTTGTGGTTCTGGTGAATCTGGAATTTGAGTTCCCCTTCATCAAAAACAGTGATAATTCCAGGAGAGTCTTGATCACCCGGATAGGCCGTTGAGTCGTTCAAGGTTTGGGACGATGGTTCCACTTTCTGAGTTGATGCACGGACAAACGGGCCTCGGCTTAGTGTTGGCTCAGAAACTTGGATTCTTGACCAAATCTAGATGGCTTAGCAATATTATCCTTGATTATTTTCTATTTTTAGTTTGTTTTATCTTTTCTTTCAGCCCAGCATGCATCATGTAGGACTTTGAGTTTCATGCTGAAAATTTTCATATTATGGTAATAATGAAGGTCACTCGCTCTTTGTTGAGTTGACATGAGATATTCCACTCCAAATCAAGTACTTTGTTCTATCTGAAGCCGCTCAGGCTGGTTCCTTGAAAATATCCCTTTGTTGGATCTCCATCTCAATTCTCTTTATTTTTCTGCAAATTTACCTTGGTTGTAGCACGTCCACGTTGGCTGATAACCGCTCTCCAATGGTCTTTCCCTATCGTGCCCGCGCGCACACCTTTTGCCTTACATTTTACTTGTTTAGTTTAATCTCCTTTATCCAGCAAATTGATGCCTTCTTGGAATCACTCGGAGTTGTTTCATTCAGAATCTTGAAAAGATTTCCATTGCTTAGTGTCTGAGGCGTGTCACATCACACCTTGGTATCTACTTATCAGTTCATTCCACTTCATTCCATTTGTTGCACTTTCACTCCATTTTCGTCTCACTCCCTTCCAAAGCAGACGCCAAGGCGGGGCAGCTGTAGACACACCAAAAATGACGCTATGTTGATCAAATCTCATGTCACTATGATGACGCCCCAAGTGAACTTCAATATATTCATAATATGAAGTTTTTCTATTTTCTTGTGTGTGATTTTGATTTATTTTTGCATTTTGTGTGATTCGCGACCAGAAGAGGGGCGTTATTTAAATAGCGACCTTGTCTAGGGCGTTTTCTCAAGAAAGGACGACTAAATGACAGGGCGTCAATTCCTGGTATTATCCGATTTTAAAGAAAATTCAAAATCAATCTAATTATTGGTTAACGTCCTTCCTCAGGGCGTGTTTTAAATTAACGCCTCTATCATAGGCGTGTTCTCATGATTTTCAAACAAGGAAGGTGTTATTGCCAAAAATTAAGTCCAGGAAGAAACGCCCTGTGTTGAGTCGTGTTTTATGAAACGCCGTATGGGTATGTCGTCAAATCAAGAATTGACGCCCTACGCAAGGTCGTGTTTCACCGTTCGTGTCCTGCTTGAACTCCTCTTTCCTGTATAGAGTCCTGCCTCCAATGGTCTCCTTGCTCGAATTGGAGGTAGAGTCCTGCCTTCTTTGAACATTGCCTATCCTTATCTTACCAAATTCGAGCTTATCTCCCACTGAAATCCTATAAAACATGATCTGGGCGATCGAAGCAGAGGTTGACGATTTTTTTCAGAGGTTGCAGAGGTTGACGATTCAAGAGTTTGAAGAGATTAGAAGAGAGGTTGAGAGGCTTGACGGCTTCCTCTGCTGCTTCCTGTCGTATGCTCGATTGAAGGATTTCGGCTTCCTCTGCATCTTTCTTCATCCGATCAACCGTGTCTCATTGGTTTCCCTTTACTGTCGAAAGGGACAGCAGGGCTTCCTCGTGTTTCTCTTGATTTATCTTCATCCACTATTTTCCTTCTGCGTCTGCATCAATTCCATCGTCGTTTTCTTTTTCTTTTCACGTCTGCACTAGTTTTATCATATATCTCCCCTCTCCCTAATTCCTCTTTAGGGGTTTTAAAACCAAAACAATAAGGTGCGCATGTGGTTTTCTATTCATCGTCTTATGTTTATTTTGGATTGATACTACTTGCATTGGCTGATCCCTTTTTCGTTTTGCTTTGTTTCATTGTCTTTTTTGCAAGGTAATCAAAAGGAGAACCCTTCTCATCGGCCGGCCGATTGAAGAAGGAGGAAGGAACTTCACATCATCCCGCGTTCCAATCTTCACCAGGTATTCGCGATCTCTTTTTACTATTATTGAGGTAACCTCTCTCGCGATCACATCTCCATATTTGCACTACGTGCAAGTTTTTTTTTTCTTCCCCTTATTTATGCATTAATCATCATTATCCCCTCCAAGTTTTTTTTTATCACATCATTAATCTCTTGTGATTTTTTGTGTGGGATTTATGCCCATCCACAATTAGCTACTAATTTGGTTAAAGCTTGAGAAGACCTACTAGGTAGGTTAACATATTAACTAGGTAGGCTAACATATTAGCTAACAGATTTCGTTGATATATGAAGAAAGAAATAAAAACATGATAAAAGCTATTGTAAACATGGTATATCACATGGAGATGAGGCTAATACTAATTGTGCATGCTAATTTATCCTAGATTAGCTACTAATTTGGTTAAAGCTTGAGAAGACCTACCTTCAAGAGAAGACTGACGAGGTACAAGAAGCTCCCTTCTCTCCTCTGCAAGCTTCAGAGAATGTTCCCACGTTCTCTGTAGCAAGCTTCAGAATAACCAAGATAGAAGGGGTCTTTGCTTCAATAGAGGGTATATTATATGAATTTGGGTGGACAAGGGAACCAGATCCGCATTTACAGGTTGCCAAGGACATACCATAGTGGGATGCCATCTAAAACAGGATGTTCGTGTCCGGAATGCACAAAAGTTGTCGGATGGAAAATGGCGCCTAAGAGAGGGTCGTGATTTGCCTGAGTTTTATATATTTAAACTCTGCATTTAACTTCAAAGATTTTTATCTTTGAAAATTGATGGAATTAGTTTATGAAATTTCATGGCTAAGATCCTTACATTTTTCTCTTATTTTACATATAATTTATTTCACAAAATTCTTTTTAAATAAAAAGTGGCACTATTCACGTTTTAGGAAACGACGACATGATATACGTTGCCATTTAGTGAATAACGACCAAAGCATGGTCGTGACTTCCTTTGGAGCATTTTCCTATCACCCCATAAGGATCAAAATTGGATATATATTCTTTCAATCCTTATATATCTACCTTAATTGAATAATGACACCTTTTATGTCGTTATTTCATGAACAACGACCTAACTAATGGTCATGATTTTAAATTGAGACTTTTCCATTCACCCTACACTAACAAAATTGTCTATATACCCTATCTTACTTTCTCAATTATGTTTAGTCGTTAAAACTTTATCTTTATATCCTTATTTATTCAAAATGAAGATGTTGTGGAAAAATTGAATTATTAATTTTCCTAAATATAATTTGGCATCTTCTAAAAGTGATGTTCATTTGTTTCAAATTATTAATTAAATGTTTTAAATTATTAATTAAATAGAATTAGAATATGAGTTAAATAATTAAATACCTTCTTTTAAAATCCTAAATGTATTCATTTCTATTTTAAAATTTTTGGGTGTTACAACACTTCTCAGGCCCTTCAGCGGCACACTCCTCAGGTGCCTCCAATGGCACACCCTCAGAGTGCCTCCAACGGCACACCCCATCAATAGCCCCCCAACGACACAGCGGCCTGTGCCCCCCAACGGCACACTCCTAGTGCCTCCTCCAACGCCACAGTAGCGTGCAAGTCCGCCAACGGCACAGTCGTTGTGCCCTTTCAATGGCATAGTCATTGCGCCCTCTCAGCGGCACACCCCACCAAACACTCCACCCGGTGCAACGTTAATTCCTCTACACCAGGCACAGCACTATGACCCTCAGACCGGCACAAACCGATAAAAGACACAACGGTCATTACGTGGGGCCCTTGGTGCGCAGCTCGGCCACCTCAACGCCAGCTAATACTTTGCCATGGTGTCGCCCTCTGGTTCGAGCAGGCAAGACTCCACCTGACGAAGACATGACCGGGGTCAACCTCGGACAGGGTTGCCATCATGAGGCCCCCCGTCAACGTCGGAGGTATAAAAACCTCTCACAAAGAGGAAAACGATGCACAAAGGAAGACGGATAGTGGGTGGAAAGAGTGAGCAGCGCCCAGAGAGAAGAAGACAGCAAGAAGAGAAGAAGAAGGTAGAGGATAGTGAGAAGAGAGGGAGAGATCATGCTGAATGTAGAGGGAGAGGAAGGAATAGAGAAGGGAACTGTTACCCTTCCTCGCTCCAGCCCTCTCTCCTGTTACTCTTTCTTTTCTCTTTCTTGTTTCTCCTCCCCCTTCCGTTTGGATGCATTGCATTGTATTTAGCCCTTTGGCCATGATCTTTTGTCATCATGTTCTCTATGAATGAAATATCTTTTGTTTGCTTCTTGTTACTCTTGTTAGTTTCTCCTTCGCCATTGGCCCGTGGTTTGTGTTCTTCCCCCCAGTCTTCTAGCTCTTTATTTTACCTGCCCCCCCCCCCATGACACTGGCTTGTCTAGCCCGATAGGTGGTGTTTCTGGCTTGATAGTATAGGGTTGGCCTCCTTCCTCTTCAATGATTTTCTGTAGTATGATCGCCCCTCATCCTTCCATACGGGTCTGCTGGAATCCACTGCCCATATTTAGCACTTGGAGCTCAACCATTGGCCAGAGTGTTCCCCAGCCTTCCCTCCAAAGCCAACGGTGTACATACACCTACCCAGGCCTCCCCCCGGTACACTCTCATTTGTCTCCGCCCGACACACTCCTGGCCCTTCTACCTGGCACACCCCTTTGGCCGGCACACCCTTTGGCCTGTGCCTTGGCCGGCACACCTCCCAGCCTACCTTGGCTAGCACACTCTTGGCCTATCTTTGTCGGGCGCACCTGGGCCCCTTCTAGTCAGTGCATCCTTAGCCCGTTTCAACCCCGTGTTTCTTGCTTATTGTTGTCCCCGGGTTTTTCAAAGTTTTCTCAAAGGTGTCGTTGCTTTGGCACGCACCTAGAATTGTTGGGCCATGCCACTCCTTGTGGGCGTGTTCCCCTTTCACTCCCTTAGCATCTGGGTCAAGGGGAGATGCTGCCGAATTTTTGTCAGAAATGACAACACATTAAAAGATAAAAGGAAGCAACAAAAAAATAAAATGAGCAATAATAAAACAATCCAACCAAGACAAGAGAACCGTGCAAGACTCGAAGAGCTGGACTGCTAAACATGACCATGGACTTAATCACACAACAGAAAATTGCAAACTTTCCATTTAAGGCCCTCCATCTGAATTCCATGAAAAAGGGACCTCCTCTCAGACCTTACATCCAGTCTGCCCAGGCCCTCCCCGGCACACCCTTGCCTAGACCGTTTACCCGGCACACCCTTGCTTACCCCGTTTACCCGACACACTCTTGGCCTGCCCTGCCGGCACACCCTGCCTGTACCTTACCTGGCACACCCCACCTGTGCCTTGCCCGGCACACTTCAAACCCTTGCTGGCCTGGTACATCCCCAATCAAACCTCCCACCGGCGCATCTCAGCTGCACTGACTTGAATTCTAACCTAGCCCAACTAGCACAGACCTTGCCCAGCTTGCATAGACCTTACCCCAACTAGCACAGACCCTACCCCAACTAGCATAGACCTCAAATCCACACATGCATCGACCTTCATCTAGCCTTTGGCCATGTGCATCGACCTTCATCTAACCCTGGCATGATGTGCCTCGACCTGCATTTGTGCTGGCAAAACATGCACAGACTTTGGCCATGTGCGTCGACCTTCATACGGCTATGTGCATAACATGCATCAACCCCTATTCTTCAAAGCGTAAACTTGCACAGACCCCAGCCCAAGTGTGCATCAACCTCAGCCAAACCTACACATACCATTGCCCCATGTGCATCAACCTTGGCTCCCAAGTTGCACTGACCCTACCAAAACATGCTCTGACCTCAGCCCACGTGCATCGACCTCGCCCCCTTCATAGTCTGGGCATTGCACCGACCTTATGCTGGACCCAGGCGAACCTGCACCGACCCTTCTCCCAGCTAGGCCAGCCATTGCACCGACCTTGCCCCTTTACGGTCTGAACATGCACGGACCTTGCCCCTATGTGCATTGACCTTATTTCAGATGTGTACTAACCTTGCTTTCGATGTGCACCAACCTTGTTCAGCCTTTGCCCTGAATGTGCACTGACCTTAGTCCCCTTGTGCACTGACCTTGTTTTTAACGTGCACAGACCTTGCCCTTTACACATTTCAAATGTGCACTGACTTTGGCCTCCCTGTGCACTAACTTTGGCCTCCTTGTGCACCGACCTTCATTTAGCCTGGTGCACATGTGCACTGACCTCCACTCAGCCCGACTGAAGCCTGCACCGAGCCAAGCCCAGACTTGAACTGGCCTTGCCCAGCCTTCACCCGGCACACTCCCATCACCATCTGTCTGGTGCACCTTGGCCTCACCTAGGCCGGTGCACCCTCAAACCCTTTAGCACCCTAGCGCGGCACACTTTAACCTCATTTCCCGGTGCACTTGCACCTTCCCTCAGCTGTACACCCTTCCACCCTTCAGCCCCTCTGTCCGGTACACCCGTGGCTTAACCCAGCGGTACACCCTTCAACTCACTTCTACCCGGTACACAATGTCGGCGCCTTCACCCGGTGCACCCGATGGCGCCCTAGCCCGGCACACCTTACCCAACCTTCACCCGTTGCACTCTTCCCCTCCTCCAGCGGCACACTGTTCAACTCCTTAACGGCACACTCCCCAGCGGTACAGCCCCCCTAAAACCCCCATCTAAAGCACCACATCATAAGAAAGAGATAACATAATAATGATGATAAAAAAAGAGGGGGAGAATTATATAATGATAATGATAAAAAAAATTCAAATTAAAGTAATAAAAAAATTACAATGATAAATAAATAAATAAGTGGGAGAGGAGTTCATAGCCCATGGGTGATAAAAATGGTCAACAAAAATGATAGTAATAATAAATGAATGATGGTAATAAATAACAATAATAATAACGAATAGAACGATGTGGCCTTCGTCTCCCTCGAACCCCGGGTTCGGGAATATTAATGATGCCCTCGTAGGCCGTGCTTCACCCTTGGGAGTTACTTCTCCCGTCATGGTTATTGCTTGACCTTGTTTTGGGCCAACAACTCACCAAAGACATCCCCCTTTGGCATCGGGATCTGATCCCATCTTTGTATCAAAATTGATGTCTCCTGGCAGACATTTGCACGGATTTTCTCCCATCACCAACTTGTTTTCTACACGGACCTTTGTCCGACATAAAATGGTCCGCTAGTGATCGACATAATCTGAATGTTCATACCCCGATGCAGGCTTTTAGCATAGTTCGATCATCCTTTTCTCCTTGCGTTAATTAGTAATTCTTTCGGCCGTAGAGCCCTTATTCCCGACAACTAATCAAGGGTGTTCCCCTCTCCGAGGGGATGTAAATGACGACGTGACCTTTATGGCACGGCGGGTCTTGGTCCTGACACGAACTACACAATCGTCTGATTAGTCAGAGCGAGCACACCATGGGCTTTCATGAAGCCCGAATAAATCGTCACTTTGTGACTGGCATGCCCATGAACTTAATAAACAAATAGACCCACCGAATAAATCGACTTGAAGAACAAACAAATGAGCGTGTCCAAAAGTGCATCCACAAGTCTGGCACGCCCGGTGAGACTAGACCACCCTTCATCTCCTTGCCGGGACTAAGGGCCTCACGGCCCCTTTCTTATAGTACTGACTGTTCAATTTGCAAATGCAGGTTGGATCCCAACAAACGATGAAGTCACTCACTTTCGGCCCGCAGGTCATCGAAAACCACGTCCAGAACGGGTACCTGGCCGTTCCCCTTGGCTTCGGGAGCTTCCCTCCCGTGGTGGGCTTCCCCAACTTCCTTGGGGTGGCCTTCGCGAACTTGTTGGACGTGGAGGCGTCCGACTCGACCGAGACCAACGCTCCCATTCAGGGAGCCACCAAGACCGCTGTTGGTCAACCACCCTCTAGAACTGCTGAAGCTGTCCCAACCGGGACGTTGAACTGCTACATGCACCTTGTGCACCCAACTGTCGGCCCACCTGGCCGCGGGTCGACGTCCCACCAAAGGAGGCTCCGAAGGAGCCGTGCTACCGCTGCACCGAGGGGCAGGCATTCCAGCACTGGCAAATCCTTTGTCATGGGAAGCATCCGAGTCCACGCCAACGGGCAATGATCTGAAGCGATCCCTGATCGGGTCGTACCCACTGTGCCAGTGCGGAACTCCTTCCGAGGACTGGAAAAGATGAAGGGCAAGATGATGCCTGCTACCCCGGTCGGAGCACCGGAGCATGTGCCAGCCCGTAGGCCGGCCAAGTCTAAGCAAGTCTGGATCCCCAGGGGAGCCCGGATTACTTCACCCGCCCAAGCAGGGCCCATCACCTCTCACCCCATGAGGGCACGACAAGAAGAGCGGGTCGAGATAGTGACCCCTATTTACCAGTCGGTAATCACAACAATGGCATCACCTGAAAACATCCATCGCCAACACTACAGGCACCGTCACCAAGCTGCCCACACAAGGCCCTCAGCTTACACCCCTGCCACTACTGTCGACACATTATCACCAGTTTCTCCCCCTGATCAAGATTGGGAAGGAGTGGAGCAAGCCATGAGGAATTACCTACGGGGCCCAGGAAGCACTCCCCTAGGCCGTCAGAGATTATTTGGGGCAGTAGCCTCTGCCTTTGAAGAAGAAGAGACCCGACCGGTGCCCAGCGCCGAGTCAAGAAACCGCTCGGAAGAGCGTCATCAGTCCCCGTTGAGGGAAGAAGTGAAGCCGCGGAGATCGGTCTTTGACAGATTGGTCTTCCCAGGCAGGCCATCGAGAAGAGCGGCAAGAAGAGGCAGAGACCTGAGGGTTTACACCTGCAACATGGCCGGAGTATTTGGCCAGTATGGGACTTTACTGACCGAGCCTGAAGAAGTGGCCAGACTTGCCACAAGGCCAGGACCTCTTACCAGAAGGAGGAGAGCGGCAAATGAAAGGGTGCAAGTCCACACCGAAGAAGCTTGGGGAGCCTTCAATGGCCTTGGCCGCCAATGTTATTACCGAAGGCACCACGGGAGGACCATCCACGTCATCCGAGGAGGCGCCGGCCGAAGAAAGGGGGGCACCCCTAGCCTTTCCATGAATGACCCCACCGTATTGCATATGATGCAGCACTATTAGCGGGAGATCGAATTGTTAAGGAAGTAATTGACCAAAAGAGCTGCTCAGCCCTCGACATCCGGGCAGACCGAAGCATTACCCGAGACTCTCGGGGGCAACGGTCAAGCCTCGAAAGCTTCTCCGCAGGCGATAGTGTCTCCACCAATGCCCAGCTACACTGGGGGCATACCTCTGCATCAGCCACAGCATACCGCACCGGCCCCGCCACCGAACTTGCCATTCTAGGGGTCCACTATCGCACCACAGGCAACAGTACTAACAATGCCACTGGCGCAACCGGCCCACTTCTATCCAAGCCCGGTCGACCCGGCAACAGTAAGCAGACTGATGCTCGAACAGATGATAGATATGAAGTTGGCAGAAAGTAGCGATGGTGATTGCACGCCATTCGATGTATATCGGGTACCTTACCCGGCGCACTATGCTGTCAGGAGGCTGCCGACCGGCATCACCAAGCCGTCGAAGTTTGAGAAATTTAATGGGCAAGGGTCTACCAGGGATCACATTGCCTACTATGTGAATATTATGGGAGATCTAGCAGCGGATGAGGCTTACCTCCTTAAATTCTTCGGCTCAACACTCACCGGGCTTGCTTTCAAGTGGTACTCAAGCTTGCCCGCCAGGTCCATAGTAGACTGGCCCGACATGTAGAAAAAGTTTAAAGAGAGGTTTTACATAGCTGAACGGGAAGTAACTGTGGCAGAGCTTTATGCCACAAGGCAAAGAAATGATGAGTCAGCACTCGACTATATAAAGAGATGGAGGAACCTCAGCATGAGGTGCAGACACCCCCCACATCAGGAGGACGCAGTGCAAATTTGTAAACAAAATCTGAAGAAGGAAATCCTTGAGAGGATGATTGGTGCTAAGGTAAGGTCATTTGACCATATGAACAATATAGTGGCAGAGATCGAGGCATTCCTTGCTCGATACTCTTCTACTCCAGCTGCATTGAGTCAGAGGGCCAGGCAAGCCGAGAAGAGACCGGCACTGCCATAAGTTCACACCCTGGACTTTAAAACCTTCTAGAAGTAGAAAGAGAAAGCCAAGGGGACAACCAACCCTCCTCCGCCCAGGTCCATTGAGCGGCGGGAATGCCCCTCCCTGCGAGAGAAAATGAGGAATAAGTTGTATTCTTTTCCTCGAGATAAGTCCCAGGTCCTATTTGAATGGGCCACCAAATACAACAAAATTACACTACCAGAAACAAAGAGGCCTGGTGACTTAAAGAAGAAGGATGACCCTCATCTTTGCCCGTACCATCAGATGCTTGGGCACACTATCGAGGAGTGTTACATCTTCAAGGATGTTATTGAGTCCTTGATCAAGAAGGAGAGCTGGACATGGGGGAGCTCAAGGTGGACCCTCCGCAGCCGCATGAGATGCCGAACTTGGGCACCACCGTCAACATCGTTGTACCAACAGCTGCCTGAGGAGTGGTCGGAGGCCAGTACGCATGCCACTTATGAAGCCTTCGTCACGGAGGTTGGCAAGCCGCACCGATGAAGAATAGAAGAAGAAGAAGAAGACAAGCTCTCCAGCCCACTCCGAGGGTTCACATAAGGGGTGTTACACCCCGACCAGCACCGCCACCAGTAACACCGGTTTGGCATGACATAGCCCTCCGGCTAGTTATGAGGCGGCCTACTCACAACAAGAAAAAGCACATCCCGATGCGAGTGCACAAAGAAACCAGCCCTGCAGTCGAAAGACTCCAGGCAATTATTGATGGGCTTGAAGACTATGAACAGCTCGAGATCCAGCCTGTGGAGCTGAAGGAGTATGTCTCTTGGGAGGAGTTCGAGTCACTCGAGCTGGCTCCAGAAGCAGAAGCCGGGACGGGGGAAGAACCTCTTCTATGGGGAGAACCCCCTACGGAGCGGCCACCAGCTGACGAGGAAGGGAAGAAAAAGAAGAAGAGAAGGCCCTGATACAAAAAGAAGAATGGGGTCGTCCTCTCCTGCAACACCCTCTCAGCGTTATTTGACACAGCCCTCTCCCTGGGAGAGGAAGAGTAAGAAGTACCCCTCGAGTCACCAGAGGTGAGCCAGGCCGAAGCAGCAACTTCCCAACATGCCACTAGGTCGGGATGGAAGTGGGGACGCCCTCCTCAAGCTGACCATAACATCCTGCTCAGGGGAGAACAACCGTATCATATACCCGAACCTAGGATCCAAGGCATGGAGATCTCCCCTCCATCGGGCCTCTACCCTAGAGAACCAAGTAGCCAGAGCGCCCCGTCATTCATTCAATTTCTTACGGCTCAGAGAGGAATGCAGGCATGCCCCCGCGAGCCCCAGTTGACCAAAGGAGCAGGTGGCCCGTCCACTCCATTTGCAGTGATTCCTCCTCGGCCAAGAGAAGAGCCTGATAACACCCCGAACCTTGCCGAGTTCATGCAAGAAAGGGAGGTGACCCAGCAGGCCCCACAAGCTAAAGCGGCATCCGACCAAGTGGAGGAGGCACCCGCCGAGCCGGCTCCCCAGGCCCAAAGTGGGGGCAGGCGCAACAGAGCCGAAGAAATGAAGTTGCTCGAAGTCCAAGCTGGTAGTAGAATAGTCAAGCACCTAAAGAAGATCCCAGCCAAGTTTACCGTTTGGGAGATTCTATCTTTAGACGAAGAGACACGGTAAGCTGTCATCGCTGCACTCCAGACACCAGCATATGTTAAAGCTTGCCTTGCAAAAATGTCACATGAGGTGGCTGTGGCCTTCACAGAAGAGGATATGCTTTTACCCACCTGCAGCCATAACAAGCCACTCTACATGAAGGGGCAGCTGAATGGGCACCCCATCAATAGAGTCTTGATCGACCCGAGAGTAGCCGTGAATATACTCCCCTACCGGGTGTACCAGAAGCATTATTTTGACGTACACCTGGTCGAGGTCAGAAACGTCAAGATTGTTGGCTTCAACCAGAAATGTGAGGTCCCCATGGGGGTCACAGAGTTCAACCTCTCCCTCGACGACTTCACAACCAAGGTCCAGTTCATGTGATCAACTCCAACACCTCTTACAAGGCGTTGCTCAGCCGACCTTGGCTGCACCAGAACATGGTGGTACCATCCACTCTGCACCAATGCATCAAGTATCCCGGTAATGGGAAAGAGGAGAGAATCTTTGTTGACCTCCACCCTTTCGAAGTGTTCGAGTGTCACTTGTCGGACGCCACTTTGTATTTGGAGAAGCCGAAGTAAACTCCCCAAGTCACTCAAGGCAAAGGAAAAAAGAAGGTAGAGCCTGACAGCTGGTTTCCTCCACCACCGCCAGGCTATGTGGCTCCCCCTCAGGTGTCATTTATTTTGGAAGCAGAAGGGATATTCAGGGCCACTCCCCTTCCCATCTACCCTACACCGGGGATGTTGTACCTCGAAGACTTGTTGGAGGACGTCACGGTCCCGCCCGGGATCATCAAGCCTCTCGCAGAAGCTGACTGCCAGGCGATCGAGCCATTAAGAACCTTCGAGGTGCCTAACCCCGGGGGCCCATCCACCATCTTCTATGTGGCTAAAGAGCACCCGGTCAGGGGGGATGATGATTGTAAACTCCCCGATGAGCTGCACGATCCACTCATCCCGATCATGGGACTTCCTGACATAGCTGGCCATGTAGTCAAAATGACCAGGAAACAAGGCATCCCCTTTTGCCAGCCCTCCAGTCGGAAAGAAATGTTCAAAAAAATGTGGAACCCACCGAACATGGACCGGAGGTTGTTACAGATCACCCGGCACCCAAGTTTGGGCTTCTCAATAGAAGGCTCCTATGAAGCCGATGTGATATCATTCTCGGCTCCGGACGGCAATAGCCCCGCGGGCAATGCAGGCCTACGGGAAGTCAAAGACCATCGACACCCTATGCCTCCGACCGACGAATATCAAGATGAAGAAGTGTTTCTATGGAACCCACCTCCCTACCGGGACACGGGGAAGGTCCCGCCCTCCTCTAAAAGATCGACCCTAGATGATCAAAGCAACAGGGCACCATTGCCCTCGCCTAACATTGATGCAAAGGACGGGGAAGCGAGTCACACTCCAGGACCCCCTCGGTGTGACTCTGCCATGTTTGCCATGTGCTATCAGCAGTAGTGGGAGATTAAGATGTTGAAGGCTCCGTTGACCGAAGTGACCGCACTTTTGTCTGACTTAATCGGGGGCATCTTCTGCCAGCAGAACATCGGCATGCACCGGTCCCCGAACATCATCCCAAACGCCCCCTTGCACTTGAAGAAGGGAGCGAGGGATGCAGCTGGTCCTCCAGTCGGACGAGCGGCTGAGCGAAATCCTACACTACTAGAGATGATGCAAAGGCCTTACTCTTTCCTAAAGAATAAGACCCGAGGAATCTTTGACTGGGCCTGCCACTATGGCAAGGTCTCCCTCCCAAGGTCTAAAAGGCCGCAAGATGCCCGCAGAAGTGGCGACCCCTTATTTTGCCCTTATCACTAAATACTGGGTCACCCTATCAAAGACTGCTACATCTTCAAGGATATTGCTCAAGACCTGATTAAGAGAGATGAGCTCAGAATGGGAGATTATGTGGTGGCTCCGCCGCGCCCCCATGTGATGGGCAGCCACGAAAAAAGTATCTACATGGTGTCAGTTCAGCACCAGATTTTTGAAGATACAGCTGAGAATGAACAACCTCGGTCGCCAGCAGTGGAGCTGTCCCCAGTGTGGCAATCAATCACCTCGGCTCTTGCAGGAGCCGTCTACAATAATTACCAAGAAGTCCTTTACTTCTCCGCACAGGAAAACCCCTCGAAGTCGTAGACAACGAGCCCGAAAGAGGGGAAAACCAACAAAGCCTCACTGCCCAATGAGGCGGAGCAAGAAGACGATAATGGCGTCCTCGAAGTGGAAGACGGTGAAGACCAGGATTTCATTGACCTACTACCGACGTCGCCAGAAATTGAAGATGGCGGCCAGGCCACAGTAGATGAACTCATTGAAATTAACCTAGGCACGGAAAGCAACCCCAGGCCAACCTTTCTAAGTGCCCTTTTACCTCCGCAGGAGAGGGAGCAATATGTCCAGTTGCTGCAGGAATGCCGGGATTGTTTCGCCTGGAACTACAAAGAGATGCCCGGCCTCAGCCCCAGTGTAACTCAACACATTCTGGCCATTGATCCCAAAGTGGAGCCAGTGAAGCAGTCACCCCAGCGCATGAGGCCGGAACTGATAAACCAGTTTTTTTTTTTTTAAGGCAATACCTGTCAGGCCGGAGGAAGTGGACCGTTCATCCCTACAAGAAGGGAAGGGACGCTCCACCTCCAACTGCCATCAAGGGAACTTTTATATATGAGAGGAAAGTATAAAAGCGAGCTAATGCCGCAAAGATTTGCAAAGAAGTCGACAAGCTTATAGATGTCGATTTTGTAGCTGAGAACCAATACCCTACATGGTTAGCCAATATCGTGCCGGTGAAAAAGAAGAATGAACAGATCAGGATCTGCGTGGACTTCCGCAACCTGAATAAAGCCTGCCCGAAAGATGACTTCCTGGTGCCTATCACCGAAGTAAGAAAGTTTATCTCGCCTTGGTCTTCGCAGTCAAGAAGCTGAGACATTACAAGCTTTCACATGAAGTAAACCTAATATCTAAGGCTGACCCAGTCAAGCACATTCTCTCCCAGCCAGTCCTGAAGAGACGTCTCGGCAAGTGGGCCGTACTACTAATGGAGTTTGACATCACCTACGTGCCGCAGAAGGCCGTTAAAGGTCAAGCCATTGTGGACTTCTTTGCGGCGCACCCCGTGCCTGAAGACTCCCCATTGGCCACAGAGTTGCCTGGAGATGAAACACTAGAGGTGGACCAAGTCCAGCAGGTCGCCTGACAACTGTACTTCGACGGAGCTTCGAGAACAGAGACAACCCCGTCCGGGCATACAAAAGTAAGAGCCGGGGCCGATATCATCCTTAAATCGCTGGAGGGGGAAGTGTTACACACCTCATGTTCCATCAGTAAGCCCTGCACAAATAATGAAGTAGAGTATGAAGCTCTGATCATCGGCCTCCAAGTCACTTTGCAAATGGAGATCAGAATGATAAAAGTATTTGGCGATTCACTGTTGATCGTCAAGCAGGTCCAAGGATAGTTTGACGTCCGAAAGCCAGAGCTACTCCCTTACCACGCTAAGGCGAAACAGCTCATGGAACAGTTCTACCTCATTGAGATAGGCCATGTCACCAGAGGAGAAAATGCACAAGCCGATGCACTGGCAAAGTTGGCAAGTTCATTGGCAGTCCCGCCAGATGGATCCCTCAGCATCCGGGTGGTAAATCAGCGCCAAGTGCTTAGTATGATAGAAGAGCCAAAAGAAGAAGAACTTGAGGTCGCCACAGCGGAAGCCATCGGCTTACCCGACTGGAGGGACCCCCTTATGCAGTGGTTTAAATGCCAGCAACTGCCCAGGCAAAGGGAAGAGAAGATCAAGTTGATCAGAACAAAGGACTCTTACGAGGTCCGGAACGAGATTTTATTCCGAGTCATGGCGGATGCCAAGCGGAAAGTGCTCCTCCGATGCTTATCCACTGAAGAGGCTTGGAAAGCATGAGGGAGGTTCACGCTGGAACAGCTGGTGCACACCAGGCAGGACCGAAGATGAAGATTGAAATAAAGAAGCTTGGCTATTACTGGCCGACAATGTTTGATGACTACTGCAAGTATGCCAAGTCCTATTAGAAATGCCAGGAGCACGAGACGGTGCCCAGAAGACCACTCGTGCTGCTGCATCCAATAGTGCCCAGCTGGCCTTTTGCCCAATGGGGAACAGACGTCATGGGTCCACTACCCGCGTCATCCGCTGGGTGTAAGTATATTTTGGCGGTAACCGATTACTTCTTCTGCTGGGCGGAAGCTTTCGCTTGAAAGAAGTGACTGGGGAAATTGTTGCCAGATTTGTCCGTCGCAACATCATATTCCGGTTTGGCACTCCGAACCGAATTATCTCAGACAATGGAAGCCACTTCCGTAACTAGCAGGTCTACCGGCTGGCAGAAAAATACAAGATTGGCTGGAGGACGTCAACCCCTTATAACCCACAGGCCAATGGCTTGGCTGAAGCTTTCAATAAAACTCTTTGTACTCTCCTGTCTAAAATTGTTGATTCTAACAAGAGAGACTGGAAAGAGAAGATGTACGAAGCCCTGTGGGCATTTCGAACTGTATACAAAACTCCAACGGGTTGTTCACCCTTTTTCTTGGTGTATGGCACAGAAGCAATTGTCCCCATCGAGTTGAAAATTTTTTTTTTAATAGAAGAGCCTAACCTAGAAGACAATAGGAGAGTGCACCCCTTACCATCGGTAAGGAGAAGGCCACTCCACCATCAGACCACTAGGAGGCAATAATTTCATTAATAGAGAAAATGAATTACATCAATCTGATACTAGGCAAGCCTAGTGAGTCCAGCCGAGCCGCACCTTTTATAATGGAAGGTAGCTCATCGTAAGAATAAAAAGAATTACATTTAGTGGTGCAAGCTAATGAAGCAAGCAGGTCTGCAACAGAATTGGCTTCTCTGTAGATATGAGACAAAGAATCCTGCTGAGATATAATGTTCCATATTTCTCTGACAACGCTAAGAATAGACCAAGGGCAATGAGTATCCTTTTTAACAATACGGACAAGGGTGAGAGAGTCGCATTCAATTAGGGCTGGATTTGAGTTCACAGTCTTCAAGTATTTGATGCCATCAAGAAGGGCACGAGCTTCAGCTATGAGTGGAATGGATTGACCATAAAAATGAGAGAATGCAATAATAGCCTTGCCTCTGTGGTCTCTGATAATACCACCTCCTCCAGTGTCTCCAGATAGCTTGCTGGCTCCATCAGTATTTAGTTTTATAGATGGCCAAGGCTGGCAAATCCATCTCACTATCTTCATTTGATGACTACCGGGTGCTTGATATTTGATTCCAAAGTGATCCAAGATTTTCTGGTTTGAAGACTTTGATTCCTTGAGGGCAGCAGCCGAGCATACTGTCTTAACTTGGAACATAAGATGATGGATGAGATTTGGTTTGGAAAAAGATTTGTCCTCATATTTTATGTTGTTCCTGGTTTTCCAGATTTCCAACATTCCATATCCAATGTAGGCAAGGGTGAAGAGTGCAAAGGCCGAACCAGGCTGAGCATGGCTGATAGCATTCAGAATGAATTCCCTGGTATTACGCCCTTCAAAATGCAAACCTGCTGCTGAAAAGGCAGTCCAGACAGAGATAGCAATGTCACTGTTAATGAATAAATGAATGGGGTTTTCACCTGCGGAACCCTGCAGCATGAGCATTTTGAACAGAGGACAACACCAATTCTTTGAACATTATCATCAGTCGATAGACAGTTATTCAAAATCTTCCATAGATGGACTGAAATTTTAGTAGGAACCCAAGTGGACCACAGCCGATTCCAGGGAATACTAGACAGCTGGTGACTATGAGTGATTGATTTGTAGGTGGAAGCAACTGTACACTGACCTGATGGACAGGGACTCCAGATGCCCAAGTCCATTTCCTGATTTAAGCTGACAGTTTTGATAGCTTGCTGGATATCATTAGGAGCCAAGGCATTCAGCAGGGCAGAATCTTCTGAAGTAGGGTTCAGAATGGTATCTCTAACAGAGGCTTCTGGATTTGGAATAAGACCATCAGGGACATAGCTATATAAGCACTGTTTACCCATCCAATTATCATACCAGAAATTGGTATTAGTGCCATTCCCAATAATGACTTTCTTGAACAGAAGTATGTAGGCCTTAGCCTTCAGCCAGCTTCTTCGCGTAAAACCCTTCATGTTTCTGAAGTTTGCCTCTCGGAGGTGTCCTTTATATAGATACTTGGCTCTAAAATAAGAAGCCCAAAGAGAATCAGTGTGAATAGCATTCCACAACATTTTAACTCGGAGAGCAGTTTCCATAATCCTGAGAGACATGATGCCAAGACCCCCTTTGGACTGAGTCCTACATACAGCCCTCCAGGATTTCCAATGTCTCTTTTTGCCAAAGGGTGAAGACCCCCAAAAAAAATTAGCAAAGGCTTGCTCTATCTGATAATGGATACCAATATGCATAGGAGAAGAAGACAGTGAATAAATTGGTAGTGAAGCAAGAACATGCCTAATAAGAACCAATCTGGCACCTTGGGATAAAAGGTTGGCCTTCCACCTAGAGATTCTCTTTTGAATAGTGTTGATAACCCCTGCAAAATAAATCTTTTTGGTTCTACCAATCATCAGAGGCATTCCAAGGTATTTATGAGGAAATGAAAGCCTAGAGAATCCAGTGAGATTCTGAATACGATGAGCAACAGAAATAGGCTTCTTGGGGTGAATTAAAAAGCCACTCTTGCTGACATTAATCAGTTGGCCTGATGCATGTTCATAAGTATGAAGAAGATTCAGTAAATTTCTAATGGAAGTTGAGGTGGCTTTACTGAAAATTAGAGTATCATCTACAAACAGTAAATGGGATATATTTGGGCATCTCTTATGACCTGAGAACCACTCTATCCGGCCACTGCTGAAGGCGTTTCTAAGCGACCTGCTAAGTGCTTCTTCAGCTATGACAAATAGGGAGGGAGCTAATGGGTCACCTTGACGAATTCCTCTGGTTGATTTGAAAAAGCCAGCAGTGTCTCCATTTAGTAAAATAGAAAACCAACAGTTGCTGATCAGTCTTTCAATGAGAGATACGAATGTATTACTGAAACCAAATCTGAGCATAACTGAATAAAGGAAATCCCATTCAAGTCTATCATAGGCTTTAGCCATATCAAGCTTAAACATAGCATTTGAGCCTCTTGTTTTTCTGCCCAATTCAAGAGATAGCTCTTGGGCCATAGCAATGTTTTCTATGATCTGTCTCCCTTTAACAAAAGCAGACTGCTCAGCAGAAATAATTCTGGGAAGAATGGTAGCTAATCTTCTGTTTATGATTAAGGAAATGATCTTATAGAAAAAATTACATAAGCTTATCGGCCTATAATCTGTAATATCCACTGAGTTTTGCTTTTTAGGAATGAGAGCAATCAAAGTGGAAGTGACAAATCTTGGCAGAGGAATCCGGGTGCTAAAGGCTTCTTGCACAGCACTGATAACTATGGGGCCAATGATGTTCCATACTTTTTGGAAAAACACCCCAGAGAACCCATCAGGCCCAGGGGCACTATCAGCTGACATACTGAAAACTGCATCATGAACTTCAATTTCAGTCGGAATTTCACAAAGTCTGTCATTATCAGCCAGCTGAACTAATTGTGGAATACAGCTCAAGAAGTCATTATCAATATGATGATCTTGGGTGGAGAAGGCATTCTGAAAATGGGAGGCAGCAGTTCTTTTCATAACTTCATGATCTGATGAAAGATTACCAGCAGGGGTTTTCAATTGACTAATTTTATGTTGTCTTCTTTTTGCTAAAGTAGACATGTGAAAAAAATTGGTATTTCTGTCACCCTCCAGGAGCCACCTGATCCCTGACTTTTGTCTCCAGAAAAACTCATGCTGCAGAAGCCATCGAGTTGAAAATACCCTCCCTTTGGGTCACAATCCAACACGGGCTGGTCCGGGAAGAGCAAACAAATGTCGAGCGAAGGCTCGAAGAGCTCTCCAACTTGGAGGTGAAACGGCTCCAAGCCCAACAGAACATTCAGGTCTATAAGGCCCGAATAGTGCTTGCCTTTGACAAGCTCGTCAAGGAACGCGAATTAAAAGGGGTGACCTCGTCATAGTCAAGAGAAGGGAAGTCATGGCTGCCAACCCCAAGGGCAAGCTAAATGAGAATTGACTTGGACCCAATATAATCCAAAAAGTCTACGAGGGCGGAGTGTATGTAATCGTCAATCATCGGGGGGAGGTTCAGTTTCCACCCCTTAATGGTAGGCATTTGAGGTTATACCACGCTCCGATTCCTCCATTCAATGAATAATACATTTCCCTGCCCCACTACGGGCGAATTTGCATCACTATTGTCTAGATGGTTTGGCCGCTATTTACCTTGCGTTCCTTTTAAAAAAAAGGAAGGGGGAAGGAAAAGAGAAAGGAAGAAAAGAAAAAAAAGAGAAAGAAGGAGAATAAAAAAAGAAGAGAAAGAAAGAGAAGGAAAAGAGAGAAAAGAAGGGAAAAGAGAAAAAAAAAGAAGAAGAAAAAGAGAAAAGAGGAATAGAAGGGGGGGAGGAACCAGTCCCCCGTGATTAACGCTCACTCCTGTCATTAAGAGCACACCAAGAGACAAACAAACCATGTCAGCCCTTGACATCCTATCCGCACTGACGAAAAACACATCACCCGGACCCTTCGTTCGGGATTGGGGAATCAACTTTCTTCTTTGCGTTGGCACTTACCCCGTACCAATGAAGATACCAAGAGACAAACAAACCACATTAGCCCTTGACATCTTGTCGGCACTGACGAAAAACACCTCACCCGGACCTTTCGTTCAGAATTGGGGAATCAACCTTCTTATTTACGTTGGCACCAGCCCCGTACCAACGAATACACCAAGAGACAAACAAACCATGTCAGCCCTTGACATCCTATCGACACTGATGAAAAACACCTCACCTGAACCTTTCATTCGGGATTGGGGAATCAACCTTCTTCTTTGCGTTGGCACTTACCCCGTACCAATGAAGATACCAAGGACAAACAAACCACGTCAGCCCTTGACATCTTGTCGGCACTGACGAAAAACACCTCACCCGAACCTTTCGTTCGGAATTGGGGAATCAACTTCTTCTTTGCGTTGGCACTAGCCCCGTACTAATGAATACACCAAGAGACAAACAAACCATGTTAGCCCTTGACATCCTGTCGGCACTGACAAAACACACCTCACCGGGACCTTTCGTTTAGGATTGGGGAATCAACCTTCTTCTTTGCGTTGGCACTTACCCCATACCAATGAAGATACCAAGAGACAAACAAACCATGTCAGCCCTTGACATCCTATCGGCACTGATGAAAAAACACCTCACCCGAACCTTCGGTTTGGGATTGGGGAATCAACCATTTTCCTTGCGTTGGCACCATCCCCATACCAACGAAGACACCAAAAAAAATAAACCGTGTCAGCCCTTGACATATTGTCGGCACTGACGAAAAACACCTCACCCGAACCTTCCATTTGGGATTGGGGAATTAACCTTCCTCCTTGCA
This sequence comes from Amorphophallus konjac, assembly GCA_022559845.1. Lineage (NCBI taxonomy): Eukaryota > Viridiplantae > Streptophyta > Magnoliopsida > Alismatales > Araceae > Amorphophallus > Amorphophallus konjac. The sequence goes on from CM040121.1 coordinate 472,378,010, forward strand.
TTGGCACCAGCCCCGTACCAATGAATACTTCAAGAGACAAACAATCCACGTACGCCCCCGGCACCCCGCCGACATGGACGAGCAACCCCTTTTGACCAAGACTTCCCGTCTAGGTCGTTGAATGAACAAACTATTCTCTCCGTCCCTTCGGGTAACGAGCAACCCCTTTTGATCAAGACCTCCCGCCTAGGTCATTGAATGAACAAACTCTTCTCTCCATCCCTTCGGGTCACGAGCAACCCCTTTTGACCAAGACCTCCCGTCTAGGTCATTGAATGAACAAACTCTTCTCTCCGCGCCTCTGAGGTCGAATCAACCTACTCGGGTCGAGCGCCCCGGTGGCACCATTTGGTTAATCGCATGGCGAACATGGTGGAGTGATCCCCTCGTCCCTCCTCTGGAAGGGCGAGCACTCTCCTATGCTTCCACGCGAACCCCACTGGGCTTTCCCCGAATGAACTATTAGCACGAACCCGCACTCTACCACAGAGCAAGAAAGAAAGGAAAAAAATTTCTAAATATCATACACACAATAAGGGGCATATGAAACAATTGTATTCTATTCCTTTTTTAAAAAAAAAGTTACATGGGCCTCGGGGCATACCCCGGTGTTACATGCAAGAAGGGAGAAAGTGGAGGTAGAAGAAGAAAAGGAGGATTGGCGGCTAGTCTATCCCCCGGAAGATTTCCTAGAGAGGAAGGATCCCGATGCAAGGAAAGTTCACCATTTCACGCTGTCGGGTCTCCTGTGCCTCAAGGCGCTCCAGCTCGGTCGTCACGGAAGCCACTTCAACCTCAGCGACGCCTAACTCCTCGGCCTCTCTGACCTTGGTCGCCTCAGCCTCGGCAAGATCAGACTCGCCTTAGCAAGCCAGCCATTGAGCTTCTCTATTCGTCTCTCCAAAGCACGAATGTTGCTGCAGCATTCATCTAGGGCCTTCCAACGCTGCTCCCTACTGTCCTTCCGTACCTCTAGGGCCTGCAGGTACTCATCCCTCAGGGCGTCGATGGCTGTAAATTCAGTGGGAGCTTGTGTCTCAAGGAACTCACAATGGTTTACATATTTCAGTAATAATAGAACTCGTCGCGACCACTCCTCCAGTGGGAAACCCATCATCTGCAGGGCCCCGGTCAGTTGCATGACCACGGTGTGTACCCCCCGGTACGTGAGCGAAGGATCAACAAATAGCATCGACCATAGTGTCAGTAGAGTCTACCGAACAGGCAGGTCCGAAGTAGCATGACCTATTGAAGGCACGACCGGTGGGTTGAACTCGACGACGCTGTCCACAGCTACCCATAGCTCGACGTCCACCATAGCCGATGAAGACGGGAGAGTCAAGGTCGAATGGCGAGATCCTTCTGGCTCGGAGGACAGGTCCTGGCCAATCACTGCGAGGGGCGAAGGCAAGATTGTAGCAGAAGCACTCGACGCTGCTGTGATGAGCGGTTGCTCCATTTCTACCGGTCAGGTAAGGCACGTGTCCTATAGTGACATCTGCGCCGCCGGGACTGGAGCCATAGTTTCATCCGAAGGGCAAATGGTCGCAGGGATCGAATCAGGCGCCACGGCAAATGAACTTGCTTCCATCTCCACCTCCTCGGTAAGGCCCGGACCCGTCGTCGCTTCGCAGGCCGGGAGCGCAAGAGTCACCACCTCGGTCGAAGGAGGGGTATCAAGTAGAGCCGGGCCCGATATTGCTCCTTGGGGACCTGTCGCCTCCCCTACCCGAGTCTCCCTCGAAGGTATAGTGAGGCTTGCCAATATCTTCCCCAGGAGTCGGGCTTCCTCTGGTACAACTGACTTCGGGAGGGGCAGAAGCAGAATCACGAGCCGCGGGATGGCTCCCAATTGCAAAAGAGATGTCGGGGATCCCACATCCGGTCCCAGAAGTGACTTCAACCTTCGTGCCGCCCGCGGACCAAAGGATGATCTCCACCTGAGAACGGCTTTACGAGCTCGGGCAGCAGGCGCTCTTCGGGGCGTTGTCATTGTCTGGCCATGCAAAGCAAGGTTAGCCACCCGTTACATGGAACAGATTGCTGAATTGTCAAAGGAGTCGAAAGGTCCCCCATGCTTACCTCATCCACCGGCACTATGCTGCTCTCCGGCGTTATCTCTCCCTCTTCCCGGATTTTGGTCTCGGGCACTATCTCTCCCTCCTCCCGGGTCTCAGTCTCTGGCACTATCTCTCCCTCTTCCAGGGTTTCAGTTGCCGGAGTATGAGTCTCCATAACCCCTTGAGAGGCATGATCCTGTCCAGCTTAAATAAATCAACAGTCCCGAGAGAAAACTCAAAAAAAAGAAGAAGAAGAAGAAGAAAGTCTATACTCACGGCCACTATCGCCTCTTCTTGTTGTAGCACCTCGATTGCCGGGGCGGGGGCATCCGAACTTGCCGTGGCCTCCTCCTACCGCAAGGCCTAGACTATGGACGCCAACTTGTCCAAAGTCGTAGTGGTTTTCTTCTGTCGGGCAACTTCTAAGCCCGGGACATGGGTCTCTATGTCTTCTGGCGGGGTTTGTTCCTGTTAAGTTCGAAAATGATAATAGCGAAGAAATTAGGTGGCGACCTCGAGAGAAGCCCGAATAAACAGGTCCACACTCACAAGTACCTATCCCACTAGACTCAGAGAAGCAGACAATACTGGAGCTTCCCAAGCTGGTACTTGAAGCTCGGGCCCCTCGGATGGGCCCTCGTTTGAAAGCATCTCGTCAGAAGAATAGCCATAATCTACCTTTTCACCCGACGAGGACTTGGTCCGGGTGGGCACCTCTTTCACTGCTAGGGGAGCCCCAGCAGCAGGATTTGTGGCTGGAGCATTGTCACGCGGGCTCAATAGCCGTGACTTCCCGGGCCCTTCCTCGCATATGTTTGTTCGAACGGTGGCATCCAGCGAACCGCCTTTGGCCGAGTGGCCGCTACGCCAGCTCCTGCCAAAGTAAAGCATGATTTGAATTAAGCCATGCCCGTAAGGTCATGAGAAATGAAGAAAATCAGTCAAGGTGCCAAAGAAAAATACCTCCCTCGACTTCTACAGTAGGGATTGGTTCGGAGAAAGTCTTTTCAATGGGCTGCATTGCCCCGTGAACCCTGGCCTCACCCACGCCAGGAATAGAAATGGACGCTGACTTCTCCACGGCGGTTGAAACAAAGACATACACATATTACAAGAGGGTCCCTCTTGACATGCAAACAAGCCTTGAAGAGCTTCAAAGTTAGAAGGCCTAACCTGTAGGCCGACTCGGTTCCTCCCGAGCGGTAGCGAATTCTTCAAAGGATGGGGGCAGAGGAACTGAACGGAAGACCGTTGAGGCGGGAGTAGCCTCCATTTTTGTAACACCCGAGAATTTTAAAATAGAAATATACAAAAAAATTATATATATATATATATATTTTTTTTTAATTATTGAACTCATATTCTAATTCTATTGGATTAACCATTTAAAACATTTAATTACCAATTGATGCTTTAGAAGATGCCAAATTATATTTTAGGAAATGCCAATTTATATTTTCAATCACTTAGGAAATTAATATTACACTATTCCAAAGAAATAGGAAATAGGTTATATAGATAGTGTTTTAAAGGATAAACATCACTTTTACAAGATGCCAATCCATATTTTCATAATTTAAAATTTTTCATATTTCAACTTTTACATTATATCATTATTTTGAAGAAATAAGGGTATATAGATGAAGTGTTAAAGGATAAACATAATTTAGAAAGTGAGAAAGGGTATATAGATAGTTTTGGTGAGTGTAAAGTGAATACAAAAATCTCCGTTCAAAATAACGACATATGTTAAGTCGTTATTTCCTAAACTTGAATAGTGACGTGAATAGTATCACTTTTTATTTAAAAAGAATTTTTCAAAAATATTTATATGTAAAAATAGAGAAAAATGTAAGGGTCTCACCCCTGAAATTTCATAAACAAATTCCATCAATTTTTAAAGATAAAAATCTTTGAAGTTTAATGTGGAAATCTTAACTTATGAAATACACGACCCTCTCTGGGGTGTCATTTCCTTTCCGACAACTATCCCGATCATTCTATCCCTCCAGCCTGTGTAGGTTGTCAACCCACTAAATACCATATAATTCTGGATCTTGTCTCCCATCCTGTCGACCCTAAGGTTATAAAATATAATCTATTTTCTCCCTATTTGGTTAGTTCGAAGGCTAGATACGGGAACAAACTCTGAAGAGTTGCAGAGGAAGGGAAGGGCCGCTTCTTCCTCTCTCGTCAACTCATGTCACTTCACAGATGTAGGTGTTCTCAAATCCTTGCCTAACTAGTAGCTAATAGGTTAATTGATGCATGTTTAGAGTTCGATCAACTAGTCAACCATGCTATATATATCATCTGGCTTTACCGTAATCAAACAATAATCATGTATGTATCATGTTATTTTGATAGCCTGTTACATATCACCATAATCTTTAAGAGTTTAAACTTAGTTTGTTAGCATGATTTTTATGAGTTTTTGAACATATTTTATCACACTAGTTTTACAGTATTAATAACCATGTTTTAAACCTTAATATATAGTCTCTGTTAACATAATATGGTCATGGTTTAAAGACATAGAGGCTCTCAGCCCTCTGGTAAATGGTGCCCCTGACTAGGACGTCATTTTCAAAATTGAAGACTGTTCACACAGTCGTCATTTAAATGAAGACACCACCAAGGACTTCAATTCGATTTCTAAAATTTTCAGTAATTAATAATTCAAAAACCTCACTGTAATTGGCGCCCCTGACCAGGGCGCCAATTTCAAAATTGAAGACTGAGTATGTAGTCGTCATTTAAATGAAGACATGCATCATGTCGTCAATTCAATTTCTAGAATTTTGAGTAATTGATAATTCAACACATTCAAAAATCCATAACTATCAAACTAAGGCACGAAATTTTTGCATGAATATGTTTCTGGAATCCTGACATTTTTCTCAACACATTCGTGCCATTACTTCCTGATTTGGAGTTTTTTTCACACTGATGAATAGTGACACCTCTCTATAATTGGTGCCCCTGACCAGGGCGCCAATTTCAGAATTGAAGACTGCCCGAGAGGGCGTCAATTAATTGAAGACATGCACCATGTCGTCAATTCCGTTTTCTGGAATTTTTAGAAATCAATAAATCAACGCATTCAAAAATCTATAACTAATAAACCGGACCTTGAAAATTTTGACAGAATATACTTCTGTGACCCTGAGATTTTTCTCCATCTGACCATGTCTTCGGATTCTGATTTGGAGAAACTTTTTCGAAATGAACAGTGATTTGAGTCACAAAACGTATCTGCTAGGTGAAAATCATTGAATTGAAGACGGCCCTTAAGTCTTCAATTTCAGAATTGAATATGGCTCTTAAGTCTTCAATTACTGAATTGAAGATGGCCCTTAAGTCTTCAATTTCAGAATTGAAGACGGCCCTCAAGTCTTCAATTACTGAATTGAAGACGGCTCTTAAGCCTTCAATTTCAGAATTGAAGACGGCCCTCAAGTCTTCAATTAATTGAAGACTGCTCACAGGGGCGTGAATTCCGTTTCTTGAGGAATTAAAGTTATAACATTATAAAATTCATATCTGTGAAACTAAAACTCAGTAATTATATCTAAACATGTTTCTGGACTCCCAAGGAATTATACTAAGTATTCATATCCTTACTTTCGAATTTCGAGAAATTTTTTCAAAATGAACAGTGAATTGAGTCACAAAACGTATCTGCCAGGTGAAAATTTTAGAATTGAAGACGGCCCTCAAGTCTTCAATTTCTGAATTGAAGACGGCCCTCACGTCTTCAATTGCAGAATTGAAGACGGCCCTTAAGTCTTCAATTTCAGAATTGAAGACGGCCCTCAAGTCTTCAATTACTGAATTGAAGATGGCCCTTAAGTCTTCAATTTCAGAATTGAAGACGGCCCTCAAATCTTCAATTAATTGAAGACTGGGTAAAGGGGCGCCAATTTGATATATATATATATATATATATATATATATATATATATATATATATATATATATATATATATTTTAAAAAATTGAAAATTTGAAGGATTGGCAAACCCTCAGATGCCAACTCAGTAATTACAACTTCTAATCTTGATCTGTCTCGAAAATTTTGCAAACACAACCCTAATCCATACTCCTACGTATGATGAGTTCTTAAAATTCTGTTCCATGAAAAAAAAATTCTACTTGTGTATACCCTACATGGTCAAACCTTGAATCTCTTCAACTATCATTTGGGAGTGTAGGAGCTAAGTGCCATGCAGGACAAAGTGCTACGTTGTGGGAGCCACCTCTTGAGGCCGTACGGCGTAAAGTGCTACACGACGGGAGCCACCTCTTGAGCCTGTAGGGGCCACCTCTAGAATCCTTCATAACCAAATGACTAGTTAATCTCGTCTGAAATACTACGTTTCTAAATTCTTGAAATTCCATATTGGCTATAAATGAGAGTGGATGTCAAAGGTAATACATGAAATGCTGTGCATATAGGGCCCGGTCTGGTCCGGGGAGGAGCACCCGAAGGTACTTGTGCCCATGAGAGTTTATTGACCATGGTGTTTAGCACTGCACCGGAGTACTTGCTTGACTTGAGACACTCTACCCCTACTCTCTCTCTCCTTACTTGACTTGCGTGGCCCGAAACGGGTAATACTTGACTTGTGGCCTGAGAAAGGGCAAATACTTGCTTGATAATAGCCAATTTTACTGATACGTACTTGACAATACTTGCTTGAATTGAATTTTTACTTGATATACTTGTACATGAGTTCCTTCTCATACCTGTGTTCATACTTGTACACGAATCCCTGCTTGCCCGAAGTGGCATTTACATCTGTAAATTCTTGAAATACTGCTTGTCAAATACTTGAAATCTTGTTATACTCTCTTTATAGAGTTCTTGATCTCTTATTATTCATCATGTCTAGATTTACCTGTATACCTAATTTTTAATATGCGTACATCATGCATAGCCATACTAATAATACATGCAAATTATAAATCACGTAAAGATTGCTCGTATTTGAGATGTAATTCCTACTGAGTGATTCGCTTATCCAGTTGCTTCCTAACATTTTCAGGTGATTCGGATAGCGACAAGAATGGGTTTGAGGCCGAGTGAAGAGTGCTAGAACGCCATCCATTTATCATTAGCTAGTCGAGTCTTTGAATTTATTTGAGTCTACCTTTCCCCGGGTTTTTTGAAGTTTTCTCAAAGGTGTCGTTGCTTTGGCACGCGTCTCGAATTATTGGGTCATGCCACTCCTTGTGGATGTGTTCCCCTTTCACTCCCATAGCATCCGAGTCAAGGGGAGATGCTATCGAATTTTTGTTAGAAATGACAACACATTAAAAGATAAAAGGAAGCAACAAATAAATAAAACGAGCAACAATAAAACATTCCAACCAAGACAAGAGAACCGTGTAAGACTCTAAGAGCTGGACTGCTGAACATGACCATGGACTTAATCACACAACAGAAAATTGCAAACTTACCATTTAAGGCCCTCCATCTGAATTCCATGAACAAGGGACCTCCTCTCAGACCTTACAGCCAGTCTGCCCAGGCCCTCCCCGGCACGCCCTTACCTAGCCCATTTACCCGGTACACCCTTGCTTAGCCCGTTTACCCGGCACACTCTTAGCCTGCCCTGCGGCACACCCTGCCTGTACCTTACCCGGCACACCCCACCTGTGCCTTGCCCGACACACTTCAAACCCTTGCTTTCCCAGTACATCCCCAATCAAATCTCCCACCGGCACATCTCAGTTGCACTAACTTGAATTCTAACCTGGCCCAACTAGCACAGACCTTGCCCAGCTTGCATAGACCTTACCCCAACTAGCACAGACCCTACCCCAGCTAGCATAGACCTCAAATCCACACATGCATCGACCTTCATCTAGCCTTTGGCCATGTGCATCGACCTTCATCTAACCCTGGCATGATGTGCCTCGACCTACATTTGTGCTAGAAAAACATGCACAGACTTTGGCCATGTGCGTCGACCTTCATACGGCTATGTGCATAACATGCATCAACCCCTGTTCTTCAAAGCGTAAACTTGAACAAACCCCAGCCCAAGCGTGCGTCGACCTCAGCCAAACCTACATAGATCATTGCCCCATGTGCATCAACCTTGGCTCCCAAGCTGCACAGACCCTACCAAACATGCTCTGACCTCAGCCCATTTGCACCGAACTCGCCCCCTTCATAGTCTGGGCATTGCACCGACCTTATGCTAGCCCCAGGCGAACCTACACCGACCCTTCTCCCAGCTAGGCCAGCCATTGCACCGACCTTGCCCCTTTACAGTCTGAACATGCACGGACCTTGCCCCTATTGTTGACACTCATTTTTAGCCCACAAGTTGCGTCATTTCTCTTATTCATCATTTTTGATGTCCCGAATTACCCATTATTTTGGAGCCTTCCTTGGATGGATTTCGAGCCAATTTTCCTTGTTCCATTCCCTTTGAGCCCTAGAGATCATGATTTCCTAGAGCCCTGGAGCTTATTTTATCAACTTCTGGCTCATAAGTCAACTTTCGGCCAATTTAGGCCGACTTCCCTCAAGTCATCTCCTTCTGTCTCTCTATTCAAAACGTTGTCTTCACCAAAGTTGTTCCTCTTTCAACGATCTACAATTTCTTATTCTATACTGTTGGCCAGTTCTACCCCATTTGTGAACTATTCGCATTTTTCGGTGTGCTTTGCTGTTCAGAATTCTTTCTCTCTCTTATGGCACCATTTTCTCCCTCGTTAGATCATTTTCTCATCTTTCTTTCTTCATGAAAGTTGTTCCTCCCTCAGTTATCTACAATTTCTTCTTCTACCACTTTCGCTAGTTCTACCCCGTTTGAGAGATACGCTTCAATTTCTAATATCACGCGCAGTCTACCCAAAATCTTCCTCCATCGGTGTGAAGGTCTAGTGTAGATGCGTCACAGCACATGTAGCGGTCTATCGTAAGACCGTCAGAGCACATGTGACGGTCTAGTATAGGTGTGTCACACCCAAACTTGCCCAAAATCACCACGTTTGACCCTTAGAGCGTGGCGGTCCTACCCTAGACCGTCAGAGCAATGTGGCGGTCCTACGATAGACCGTTACACATGACTGAGAGTCCAATTTATGCTGGACTCTGCCCCGAAAACTGTGCGGCGAGCCTATCTTGCAGAGCCCATAACTTCTTCAATTCTTATCCAAATTGATCCCTATTTTTCCCTACTTCTAGCACTTTGTATTATCTTGAATTTGGTTCATAGAAATCAAATTTTCATTGGCTATATCTCTCGGGATCTGGGTCAATAGAGTGCGACGGGGCTACCTTCCAAGAGCCATATCTTCTAGAATCCTCCTCCGAATTGATCCCCATTTGTTCCTATCTCTTGTCCTTAGTATTATCTCAAGTTTGATCCAAAGAACTCAATTTATCTTGGACTATATCTCCGGGCATCGTGATAAGAAGATGGGGTTTTCTTGCAACCTCTATATAAACTGCCCAGTTCGCAGTTGCAAAGGAGGGCTCTTTCCAGACGTGGGGCAAAGCTATGCTGCAACTCCAACTCACAAATTCGACCCCATCTTGAAGAGGGAAGTATTAGCTTTCAATTCCATCCTTCTGGGCTTTATTTCATGGTCTCTACTCTTAGTTCTAGTCTCCTCAAAATCACAAATCATCACAGTTTTCTACATTTTCTGCTACACGTGTTTTCCCCGTTTTGCATCATCATTTTATCTCTATTCTCTCAATCAAATCTCGTGATTTCAACTCTCATGCATGCACAACACACACACCTATCTTTTCCACCCTTTCACAGGGGTTAAAAACCTCCCCCCGGTGCGTTCTTCCTTAATTTCTACCCCTATTTTATCACTCCGGGATTGATACTACACATGCATGTTCTAATGGATTTTTTGTTCTTGTTTTGGCTTTGTTTTGCAGGAGAGCATGAATACAACGTGAGGCCTTCTTCATCTAGCTGGCTGGAAGGAGAAGAGATTTGAGTCTACAAGTTCCCCGAGTCCTGTTCTTAAGCGCGATCAATTCTTTATATTTCCAAGGTACACGGCGCCCTTTCCTTTATCTCTTCATCCCTTTGGTGTTATTAACCCTTGGTGGCGATCACGGTCAGTTCTTCTATCTCTCATCCCCCTTTGTTCATCATCTTCCATGCCTTTCATGCTATTATGTTATTAGCATAGTCAGGGGCGGGGTAAAGGAAAGAGAGATAAAATTATCAACAACCTTATTTTTTGGTGATCACGGTGGGACACCAATGCCCATCACGCTTGTTTTCATGCTCTTTTGTAGGTTGGGTGGGTGCATGTTCATGTTTAGGTGATATTACCTCCATTATCCCACTATTTTTTTGTGTTTTACGGGCTCTGGTTGTATGACGGTCTTATGGTAGACTGTCATGGTGATGTAACGGTCATTTGGTAGACCGTTACAGATTCTGGCAGTCCTGCGCGCATGCTCACAGGGCCATGTTCGTCGAGGCATAACGTTTGCTCCCGAGGTCGGATTGCACTTATTCTTATTCCGTTAGATAGCCCTTTGTATTATCTTTCTATCCATATATCATTTGCATCATTTGGTTAACATTTGCATATTCTAATATTGCCCAACTTTTTGAGTTTTCTACATACGTTCTGCAGGCAGGCTCAGGGACAGGTTCACAGGTACATCTTTACTCAGTGATTTGACTACCTTCCCAATGCCCGATTACACTGATTTTTATTCCATTGGATAGTACTTTGTATTGTATTTCCATCCATGGCTTATTTGCATCATTTGGGTCTCATTTGCTTAGCTGAAAATTGTCATCATTTTAGCATTTTGTCCATAAAATATGCATGTGGTCTGCGTACAGGTTCACGAGGGCAACTTTGCTCAGTGATTTGATTGACCTCTTAGGGTCAGATTGATCTGTTCTTGGACCCGTTGTGTAGACCTTTGTATTGTCTTTCCATCCATATACTATTTATCTTATTTGGATCATGTTTGCATAGTTTAATTTTATCTTGATTTTCTAGTTTTAGGCTAGAATTTACATGCACTCCGGTGCACATAGGGCCATACATTGCATATCATAGTTGCATTTCCTACCTTGGTAAGTGATCCTCTCGCCTCCATATTCCTTGGGGTCGACTAGGTGATCTTATCCAGGACCTCCATAAGTCCCCGTGAGCCGCGGATTCCCACCGGACGCCGGGCCGGTTGTACCTTTTCCACCCGTTAGGCTTGCATTTGCATCCGTGTGAGGGAGTTAACCTTAGTCAACCCAAAGTTTGGACCTTGTTTCCATAAGATTCCTATCTTGAGGGAATTATTATTAATTCAAATCATTAAAAGGTCTATTAAAATCCCTAAAATATTTCCCATCATATCAACTTGTTTGACTTGGGTGAAAACTCTCACATTGCATTGTTTATGTTGTTTGGGCTTGTCCAAGCCCATTAGTGGTGTTTATGTTGCATTCTTTCATCATCCACATGTTTTATTGTTGTTAGGCCCATTTATCTTAGCCCATTTTGTGTGTCCATTGTCTATTCCATTGTCCCGTGGTCCGTTGTCCATTCGTCTTTGCATTAGTGGGTGAGTCCCCTCTTGTCCTCAAGCCCATTAAGCCATTGCTTCCTCACTTGTATTCTCCTTGATATCCTTGTATTAAGTCTCCATTTGCCCTCATGGAGTATCGTTCCAATCCCTTGTATCATCCTTTCCCCTAATATTCTTCCTATTCCCGAGCGGAATCCTCTTCCCACGCGGGCCCATCTTCCCGTGGTCCCTCCAATCCATCCGAGGAACATGCTAATCTCATGGCCCATCTTTCAAGTCTTGTTCGCCAAATGGATCCAGCCCAGGCCCATCGTCTTATTGCAAATCATCTTAATGGGCCTTCTTCTCATAATGGGCTTTCCTATCTTCATGGGCCTCATTCATCTTCCCATGTGGCTAGCCCGATTCCTAATACTCATTCATCTAATGGGCCCTCTTCTACCATTAATGGACCCCCTTCCTTTAACGGGCCTTCTTATTCTCTCAGTGGACCTACTCTTCTTAATGGGCCTCCATCTCCTACCCATGCTGCTGCTAGCCCGAGTAGTCCTCATATTCATGATCCTTCTAGGTCCATATATCCTTCTACTCCCAGAATGGGCCCTTCTTCTTCTTAGCCCGGATCCTCTCATCCGGCCCAATATCATCCTGGTCCAAATTCATTGGCTCAAGTTGGCCCATATTCTTCTCGATCTCTCCCTACCCAGGAGATGATTGCTCAAGCCCAGCACCAGCTTGATGAACTTAAACGCCAAATTGATCCCAAATCCTCCTTAAGTACTCCATTCGCATTTCAAGGTCTTCGGCTTCCGCCATCTTCGCAAATTCCCGCATATCGCCATTATGGTGGAGTCGGTGACCCGTATGTGCACATGAAGGAGTTTATTTATGAGTCGGCCCATTTTCGACATGACCAACGCTTGATGGCCTATCTATTTGGTCTATAATTGGAAGGCCCGGCTCGAGATTGGTTCTTTTCGTTGCCGCAAGAGCAAGTTGTGAATTTTCAAGCCGTGCAAGAGAAGTTCATTCAGCAGTTTCAAAACCAGGTTGGGCCCAGGTATTCTATGGTTGATCTGGCCCATGAGATGATGAAGCCCGAAGAGGATTTCTGCACCTTTGCCGACCGTTGGCGTCACCTTGCCACGTAGGTCCCGGGTCACATTCCGGAGGGAGAGCAAATCAAGATGCTGATATCCAATGCCAAGCCCGAGTATAGGTTTATCTTAGCCCTCAACGACATCACCTCCAGGCAACAACTTTACAGCCGAGCCCGCTTCATCCGCCAACAACTCCAAGATTCTCTTGACCCCAAGTTCTCTCCACCTTCTACATCTCCACACACCCCACCATCTATATCTCCCTCCACATATCAACCTTCACCTTCTGCATATCAACCCTCCATGAGTCAGCCATACACCCCCACATATCAACCACCTGCATATCCCTCCATGAGTCAGCCCTCCGCCTTTACATACCCACATGTATCTCCACTTATGTCTCCACCCCCGGTCAAGGAAACACCACATCCCGAGCAGGTGGATGCCATCTACATACCTCCCCACTCTGTTCCACATATGCCTTCACCAAATCCCTCCTCCGCCGGCCAAGCACTATTACCTACGCAACATTCACTTCCGTCTCCACAACCTTCTCCACCACCTCATACCCCTCGGCATCCGCCTTGGCCAAAGCGGGCTCCTCGTCCTTCATTATTGGAGTGTTTCACCGACATCTTTAGGGCTTTGATGGCCACTCACGCGTTGTCGCTCACTCTAGTTATGCCTTGCCGACCCATGGTCGGGGATATGCTCCAATTCTGTTATTTCCACCGCCAGCAGGGGCATTTGGTTGACGATTGCCCTGAGTTCCGGGAGTTTGTTTACGGCTTGAAAGATCAGAAAAGGATTGATTGGGCCGCTATTCACAAAGTCATTCTACATCTTCACGGCAAGCAGCAGCAACAAGAAGTGCCGCCCAGGCAGCCGTCTCTGTTACTTCAAGACCAGGGGCACCCCTGTGATTCCTCATCTAGTGCTGCACTCGCTCCGTCAACCACCCCATTACCTTCGCTATCCTCTATCCAATCTCTGCAAGCTCCACAAACCCAAGCCTCTACTCAGGCCAGTGCCACCTCTCCTTCTTCCTCCATTCTCGTTACCACTACTTCTACCCCCAACGCCGCCCGACCCATTATGTCGATGCATCGACGGTGGATACCACGACCCTCCTCTCCATCCCCTTTATCACCGTCTCCATTACCTCTACCACCATCCTCACCTCCCTCTCTATTGCCTACACCATCTCCACCACCCTCACCATTGCCTAAATTTCCACCATCCCCTTCATCATCTTCACATGAGCCTGAGCGAGCTCCACCTCCGAATTCGCCTTCACCCACAACCCCTTTGCCTCCACCTAAACACACCATCCCCATTAAACCTCCATGCCCTCTAAGCCTTTTACATCTATTTCTTCATCTACTTCCACCCCACGGAGCGGGTGTGCACTCTCTTTGGTGCCCCTCGGGTATGGTCCCCAGGGAGACAATGAGCCGAGTCAGGGTAGTTCGGTGTCGGTTGTTCCATTAATGATTCAAGGTTTCATCTACCGCATGTCGATCCGGGTCCTAGTCTCGGGCTACTTTGGGACTGATGAGCCTATACTTCCGAAGATGGTTGTCAAGAAGAGTTCCCTCGCACTAGTGCCAGTTTCTTCACAAGGGAGGCCGGTGACAATCTCCTTGCTCGCCGGTGGGTTTATCGTTGATGCTGTTATTTCCTCTCGCTCGATTGATGTTCAGTTCGTTGGTCAAGAAGGGTTCTCTACCCGCATTGTGCTAATGCGTACGGCTGCCATAGATTGATGAGTTCTATATTCAAGGGGCCGTTTGCCGTATCTTCTGCACTTTCCAAGGACATTTTGCACATCATATGCAATCTCTCTCGATTTATCAGTACGTCGGCCACGTCAACGCCATGTATTATTCTCCCTCGGTCTCGTCCTGCTCTTTTTTCAAGGGAGCTATGCTTCAGGCCTGATTTTCTAGTAGAGTTGCCAAATCTCATGTTGCTTGTGCCGAGAGACAAAACTCCATGGTTTTCTAATATTCATCATTCTAAGGAGTCACTTGCTCAAGAATGTCCGCATATTGCTAGCACCGGGTGTCTAGGGGCAACCGCCCCGATGAAGTTGCATGTTCACAGTCGGGCCAGGCCGTCTGCTAGGTGGGCCCGTTATTTGAGAAGGTATTACAGATTAAGAAGCCCGAAGGTCCAAGCCCGCACCAGGCGGGTCCATTTTCAAGAGATTTCTGCCAAGAAGAGGCGGCGACGCAAATTCAATGGTCATCGGTTGTGCATTCAGGGGTCCACTTCTTCTTCTTCTCCTTTCTATTCATTGTTTCTTTTGCTCAGCTCCCACCCTTGGGTGGTGTATCTTCCCTCTTCAGATCCAGCTCCTATGATCTTCTCCTCTCTTCTGGGTCCGCAAGCCCCTACTCTTCCTCTTCTCCTCTCCATCCGGAGTCTCTAGATTATCCCTCCTCTCATGATTCTAGGCCTCGCCCTAGGCCTATGTCATCCTTCCATCCCGATCTTGGGACTTCCCCTGATTCTTCTTCCCCGGGACTTTCGGGTGTAGCTTTTGATTCTTCCCCGACTTTATTGGGTGATTACAATTCTCCTTCTCTAGCCCTACCGGATGACTACTACTCTCCTTCTCCGCCCATGTCGGATGATCATTCTCCTCCTTCCTCATCTTCACAGCAATCCTCTCATTGTCTTTCTATTCTCTCCTCTTCTCCCTTTCAGGGTCTAGCCCTACCGGATGACTACTACTCTCCTTCTCCGCCCATGTCGGATGATCATTCTCCTCCTTCCTCATCTTCACAGCAATCCTCTCGTTGTCTTTCTATTCTCTCCTCTTCTCCCTTTCAGGGTCTTCGCCCTTTCTCTTGCTATTTTCGAGGCTTTATTCCGCCTTGATCCCAGCTAACCTTTGCTTATTCTGTATCTGGTTCCTTGTTATCAAGGTCTCTGCACCTTAACGAGGGAGTTCTAGCCCTCGTCTCTCTTCCTTTTTATCCTTATTCGTCCAGTTTGATGTCTGTCGCTCCTCCGTGTAGAGGAATCTTTCAATCCCTTTGCTATCCTCTCCCTTTCATCATGTCAAGCAAAGAATACAAAGCTCGTGCTGCTCAAAGCTCGATGATCAAGATTGCTTTAGGATGCTACTTCCACACTGCGGATTTGCAAAGGTATCTTTATTTTGAGCAAAGAAACATGCTTTCATTTCCATTCTTGTTTCTGCATATGGTTATAATGCTATTCCTCAACATGGTTAAGTGGCTTTTAGAAATCTACTTAGTTCATTTAAAATGAGTTCGCTTCTGCAGCATCCTTAGGTCGGTGATAGCTCCACGCTGGGAGTCTAGTTCTTTCCCCGATCGTTGAGGGTGACCTTTGAGCATGGGTTTTTCACACACTTCACGGTGAGCCATAGCCGATCTCTCTGAGGCACACCGTTGTTGCTTTGGCCATACTTTGGGTATGCATAAAGGTCTTTTTCTTTTCTCTGCTCGGCCAAGTGCAGGGGCAAGAGATGGATGGATGAGATGACCAACCTAGGCGCTCCCTAATACGAGAGAGGTCTCAAATAGGGACAGTCTTGACCCTCAAAAGTAAGCTTTCATGCTATATCTGGCCAATAAGGGCTACCAAAATGAGAAAATAAATCAATGTAAAATTATGAATCAAAGGCATGGCAAGAGTGACAGTACAGTTCCCCGCGGGACGTCATGAGCCCGGTCGCATGCGTGCCTGATAAATATGGGTCTAAAAATTAAAGACACAAAGCCCCGGCGCAACAGACCTACTCTTTGAGGGGTAGTGCCCTGAAAGGAAGTCAAGTCCTGATGTCTCCCATCTTGTATTAAGCTTGTCTCCAATTTTTTTTTTCTGCTTCTCCCTCTTAGGCTGGGTTGTATCCCGGGTATGGCCTTAGTAGGGGCACCGTTCTTTAGAAGCGGTTGGTTGTGGTAAGCCACCCTCACATGCACGCCCTGCTCAAGGGAAACCTTTAATGAGAGGGGAGGGACGGCGATCACTGGCCAGTAGTTCGAGCATATCTTTAGGTGTTGTGGATTGCTATTTCAAAATTCAAAAAAATCGAATATTGTCAAAATTTCAAAAAAAATTGAATATTGTCAAATTTTCAAAAAAAAATCAAATATTGTCAAAAAATTCAAAAAAAAATCAAATATTGTCAAAATTTTTAAAAAAATCAAATATTGTCAAAAACCCAAAAAAATGATGAGATATGTCAAAAACCCAATGAAATGAAAAATTATCAAAAACCCAAAAAATGAGATATTGTCAAAAAAATCCAAAAAAATTAAATATTTTAAAATCCAAAAAAATTAAATATTTCAAAATCTAAAAAAATCAAGAAAATTGAAAATTCTAAAAATATTTATCTTTTTGGTCCTTTCTATCTATTTATTTTGAGAACAGATACGTAATTTGTTTGCTAAGTGTGCAGGTTGCAAGTACTCATGCATTCCTTGCTATATCTTTGTGCTCTGTCTCCTGTCCACATCTTCTGATCTGTTCTCTTCTTCAATCATATCTCTCGATCTGTTCTGAAGCTTATGTCCTTCTCAGCTTTTGTTTGCAATGATTATATCTATATGAGAGGACTTTACCTCACGATCATAAACCTGATAGTTCTGCTTCATTCTGATCTTGGGTTTTGATTGAAGGGCATATTTGTTTATTTCCTGTGTCCCACCGTGTCCTTATCTCGCCGTGTCTATGTCCCACCGTGTTGTCCCACACATGTTATTTTATTCTTCACCACGTGTTGTTAGTTGTCTTGCATATGTTGTTAGTCATCCTTCTATATCTCGTGTGTTGTCCCAACTGTGTGGTCATCCCTCATGTTCTTATACCAACCGTGTGTTGTCTCACTGCATTGTTGTCTTGTCCCCCACGTTCATCTTGCATACATGTGGTTTGTTCATGCTATTGCATATGTGCTTGTTCGTCTTGTTGTGTTATTTTCCATTCGTTTGATCGTTATGTTATGTTATGTTGTTGGTCGTTCAGTTGATCGTTATGTTCATGCTTGTTTATCATGGTCATTCATATTGTTGTTGTCTTATTTGAAAATCCATAAAAATCAGAAAAATCAGAAAATCTAAAAAATACCGTTTCGCTTAGCAGGTAAGTCAGGTATGGTTCTCTATCCCTTCTCATTATTACATTACTATATGGTATATATATGTTATTATAGCCTCTCAAGGACCAGCTGGTTGTCCGTGTGCTCTGGGAGCTGATGTTTCCCTTTAACAAAAACGATGATGATCTAGGAGCATATGGTTAATCGTTGGATAGGCCGCTCGGTTGAGTCGGGTGGGGGACGACGGACTCTGTCTCGCACGCCGTGGTTGCAAGAAGACTCTTGACCCCATCCTAGCTTAGTCTAGCAATAGTATCCTTGAGTAGTTTCTATTTTATCTTTCTTCGCATTCGTTTTGATGATTTCTTTATTTTAACCCAGCATGCATCATGTCATTTTGAGCACTCACGTCTCGTGATTCTTTCAAGATTTATCCTCAGCAATGGTTAATTGCATCTCAGTTCTCTTGGGTAAGAGATTCTTCATTCCACTCCGAATTTGAACGATTTCTCTGATCTTCCCGCTCGGTCTGGTTGGCCAGCGTGATTCCTGTCTGGATTTTATCTCAGTCTTATTCTCCTTTTCCAGCTCTTATGATGTGTTCCTTCCGACCCACTCATTATCCGTGGATTGTGTCCCCAATGAGGCTGGTCGTGTTTCCTTTCCTTTAGTTTAGTTCTCCCGACATGTCTCATCTGCGTCATTCATTCCTTGTGGTTAGGTCGGCGTTTTTGAGAAAATTCATGTCGCTTGTTGTTTGTGACGGGTGTCTTTTTGCCTTGATGCCCGCTTTTAGTTCTCTCCGCTTCATCTCTGCTTCATCTCCATTTCACGTCGCTGTCGCTTTTACTCCATATCCTTTCCATTTTGCCTCCGTGTCGCTTTCGCTCATTCCCTTGCAAAGCGGACATCAAGGAGGGGCATCTGTTGACACCTGTTTTTAACCCACAAGTTGCGTCATTTCTCTTATTCATCATTTTTGATGTCCCGAATTACCCATTATTTTAGAGCCTTCTTTGGATGGATTTCGAGCCAATTTTCATTGTTCCATTCCCTTTGAGCCCTAGAGATCATGATTTCCTAGAGCCCTGGAGCTTATTTTATCAACTTCTGGCTTCTAAGTCGACTTTCGGCCCATTTAGGCCGGCTTCCCTCAAGTAATTGGCTCTTTGCCGCTGTGCAGTCCTGAAAGTGGTCCTTTTTCATCTCCTTCTGTCCCTCTATTCAAAATTTTTCCTTCACCAAAGTTGTTCCTCTTTCAACTATCTACAATTTCTTCTTCTACGCTGTTGGCCAGTTCTACCCCGTTTGTGACCTATTCGCATTTTTCCGGCATGCTTTACTGTTCAAAATTCTTTCTCTCTCTTCTAGCACCATTCTCTCCCTCTTCTGATCATTTTCTCATCTTTCTTTCTTCATGAAAGTTGTTCCCCCCTCAGTTATCTACAATTACTTCTTTTACCACTTTCGCTAGTTCTACCCCGTTTGAGAGATACGCTTCAATTTTTAAAGTCACGCACAGTCTACCCAAAATCTTCTTCCATCGGTGTGAAGGTCTAGTGTAGGTGCGTCACAGCACATGTAGCTGTCTATCGTAAGAGCGTCAGAGCACATGTGACAGTCTAGTATAGGTGCGTCACATCCAAACTTGCCCAAAATCACCCCGTTTGACCCTTAGAGCGTTGCGGTCCTACCCTAGACCATCAGAGCAATGTGGCGGCCCTACGATAGACCGTTACACATAACTGAGAGTCCAATTTACGCTGGACTCTGCCCCGAAAACTACGCGGTGAGCCTATCTTGCAGAGCCCATAACTTCTTCAATTCTTATCCAAATTGATCCCTGTTTTTTCCTACTTCTAGCCCTTTGTATTATCTTGAATTTGGTTCATAGAAATCAAATTTTTATTGGCTATATCTCTCGAGATCTGGGTCGCAAGATCAGGATTTAAGCATCCTGGTACAACTAAAACATTATTTTCTAGTGCGACGGGGCTGCCTTCCAAAAGCCATATCTTCTAGAATCCTCCTCCGAATTGATCCCCGTTTGTTCTTATCTCTTGTCCTAAGTACTATCTCGAGTTTGATCTAGAGAACTCAATTTATCTTGGACTATATCTCCGAGAATCGTGATAAGAAGATGGGGCTTTCTTGCAACCTCTATATAAACTGCCCAGTTCGCAGTTGCAAAGGAGGGCTCTTTCCGGACGTGGGGCGAAGCCATGTTGCAACTCCAACTCACAACTTCGACCCCATCTTGAAGAGGAAAGTATTAGCTTTTAATTCTATCCTTCTGGGATTTATTTCATGGTCTATACTCTTAGTTCTAGTCTCCTCAAACTCACAAATCATCACAGTTTTCTGCATTTTCTGCTACATGTGTTTTTCCCCGTTTTGCATCCACGTTTTCTCTCTATTCTCTCAATCAAATCTCATGATTTCAACTCTCATGCATGCACAACACACACACCTATCTTTTTCACCCTTCCACAGGGGTTAAAAACCTCCCCCCGGTGCGTTCTCCCTTAATTTCTACCCCTATTTTATCACTCCGGGATTGATACTACACATGCATGTTCTAATGAGTTTTTTGTCCTTGTTTTGGCTTTGTTTTACAAGAGAGCATGAATACAACGTGTGGCCTTCTTCATCTAGCTGACTGGAAGGAGAAGAGGTTTGAGTCCACAAGTTCCCCGCGTCCCGTTCTTAAGCACGATCAATTCTTCATATTTCCAAGGTACACGGCGCCCTTTCCTTTATCTCTTCATCCCTTTGGCGTTATTAACCCTTGGTGACGATCACGGTCAGTTCTTCTATCTCTCATCCCCCTTTGTTCATCATCTTCCATGCCTTTCATGCTATTATGTTATTAGCATAGTTAGGGGCAGGGTAAAGGAAAGAGAGATAAAATTATCAACACCTATGTGCACTGACCTTATTTGAGATGTGCACTAACCTTGCTTTCGATGTGCAACAACCTTGTTCAGCCTTTGCCCTGAATGTGCACTGACCTTATTTTTAACGTGCACAGACCTTGCCCTTCACACATTTCAAATGTGCACTGACGTTGGCCTCCCTGTGCATTGACTTTGGCCTCCTTGTGCACTGACCTTCATTTAGCCTGGTGCACATGTGCACCGACCTCCACTCAGCCCGGCTGAAGCCTGCACCGAGCCAAGCCTAGACTTGCACTGGCCTTGCCCAGCCTTCACCTGGCACGCTCTCATCACCATCCATCTGGTGCACCTTGGCCTCACCTGGGCCGGTGCACCCTCAAACCCTCAAACCCTTTAGCACCCTAGCCCATCACACTTTAGCCTCCTTGCCCGGTGCACTTGTACCTTCCCTCGGCGGTACACCCTTCCACCCTTCAGCCCTCTGCCCGGTACACCCATGGCTTAACCCAGCGGTACACCCTCCAACTCACTTCTACCCGGTACACCATGCCAGAGCCTTAACCCAATGCACCCGATGGCGCCCTAGCTTGGCACACCTTACCCAGCCTTCACCCGTTGCACTCTTCCCCTCCTCCAGCGGCACACTGTTCAACTCCTTAACGGCACACTCCCTAGTGATACAGCCCCCCTAAAACCCCCATCTAAAGCACCACATCATAAGAAAGAGATAACATAATAATGATGATAAAAAAAGAGGGGGAGAATTATATAATGATAATGATAAAAAAATTCAAATTAAAGTAATAAAAAATAAAAATGATAAAAAAATAAATAAAAAATATGTGGGAGAGGAGTTCATAGCCCATGGGTGATAAAAATGGTCGACAAAAATGATAGTAATAATAAATGAATGATGGTAATAAAAAACAATAATAATAACGAATAGAACGATGCGGCCTTCGTCTCCCTCGGACCTCGAGTTCGGGAATATTAATGATGCCCTCGTAGGCCGTGCTTCACCCTTGGGAGTTACTTCTCCTGTCATGGCTATTGCTCGACCTTGTTTTTGGCCAACATCTCACCAAAGACATCCCCCTTTGGCATCGGGATCAGATCCCATCTTTGTATCAAAATTGTCGTCTCTTGGCAGACATTTGCACGGATTCGCTCCCGTCATTATCTTATTTTCTACACTGACCTTTGTCCGAACATAAAATGGTCCGCCTGTGACTGACATAATCTGAATGTTTATACCCCGATGCGGGCTTTTATCATAGTTCGACCGTCCTTTTCTCCTTGCGTTAATTAGTAATTCTTTCGGCCGTAGAGCCCTTATTCCTGGCAACTAATCAAGGGTATTCCCCTCTCCGAGGGGATGTAAATGACGCTGTGACCTTTATGGCACGGCGGGTCTTGGTCCCGACACGAACTACACAATCGTCTGATTAGTCAGAGCGAGCACACCATGGGCTTTCATGAAGCCCGAATAAATTGTCACTTTGTGACTGGCACGCCCACGCACTTAATAAATGAATAGACCCACCGAATAAATCGACTTGAAGAACAAACAAATGAGCGTGTCGAAAAGTGCATCCACAGGTGGGGAGCACGGCCCCCACACCTGATGACACGTGGATCACCCGAGCAGTGATACAGATCTGCCAGAGCGACACATGAGCAGCCGCACCCCCTTACTCGACGGGGTCGAGTTTCTCCCACCTAGGGAGAATTGATGGGACATGAAAGCAAGGCCACTAACATTTAATTTACATTTATATCCTTGAGTCAAATGGGTTACAATTGTAAGGCAATTATAAACCAATGTGTTAGTCCTTAGGAATAAGTGAGTTTCTTTGCAAAAAGGTCACGTAGGCCCAGCGGGACCCCCACCCTCTCTCCCATTGGGCCACCTAGATTCTCTAGGGCCCATAGGGGTGGTCCATGGTCCAAGGTGGACCAAGCCACCCTTGTTGACCACCAAGAGAGGGGCGCCCCCCTCTCTTGTCCCCATGTGGGAGATTAAATAATCTCCCCCCATTTTACCCATTTCTTTATGTTTGTATTAATTTGACCACATGGGAGAAGATTCTTCCATCCTTTAATTGCCCCTCCCTAACCCTAGATCTGAGGGAAGTTTAGGTCATTTCTATTTCATATAAAACCAATGTATTTCCATATTTTGAGAATTAATGAGAAGAAAAAATCTGAGTTTGTTCTTGAGAAGCCCAAGGGGGCTCCTCTCTCCCCCTTGCAGCTGGACTACTGTGATTTATAAGGTGTGATGCCATAATCTTGGTAGATTCCAAGATCTATCTCTTCCCCTGGGTGTGAAGCTCAGCCACCGCCGCCGCCGTTCGTGCCGCCACAAGCCATTCTCCATCTTGTTGTCCTGAACCCCGAAATTCAGACAGAAACTCAAAGATCAGGTTGGTTCTCCCAATCCAGCCGTCTGATCGATCTCAAACATTGAGGGTTCGTTTCCCCCGTATTCCCCTTCCTCCGGTTAATTTTTTAGGCCAATCAGCCCCCGTTTGCCCCCCTTCCCAGTCAAATCTTTCCACCCCTAACAATCTGCCAGTTTGCAGATCTGCGGGATAGCACCCTGTTCTTTTATTTTTCTTCCCACTCAAAACATGTCAGAAAAATACCAAAATATTTGTGTGTGGTCCTCACATCCCCCCCTTCCACCCATAAAATTCTTAAAGTCCAGATCCAAAAATACCCCTCGGTCAAAATTCATTTTCAGGCAGGTCTGAGTCTATCCTGACTAATCTAGATTCCGAGCTAGAAAAGTTACAGGAGCAGAGAGGTTTTCATTTCAAATTAGGCCATTGGTTGGATGTAAATTTCCTATATGTTGTAGATCTTTGAGTCTACTTTCCAACGGCGTCGATCTCGTCTCGATCCGACACCGGATCTGGGTGTGGTGATCATTCACATGGAGGCACGCAAATCTGTTCCATGAACATGCAAGCAGAGGCAGCCACCGGTTAATTCGTCCAAAATTATGTCGGCTCGGATTTAGCCGCCGCCGACTTCAGAGATTGAAGAGAAGGATTCCACCGGTGTCCCAACCAACCGCCTCGACCAGAAGTCGAACGGAAGCCGCCGTCCTAGTAGTCGAGTTCACTTGCTGTCCAGCGAGTTTGAATAGTACCAAGTCGGACCAGCAGCCCGCCTCTGGCCCGAAAGCCCTTCCGGCTTGCTGCCCGTCAACCCGAGTTCACTACTCCCGGGTCCCACGTGTAGCCCATTACCTCCCTGCGTGGAGTGGACAATAAAAATCACTGCTATAATTATTTGATTACTGTACACCGGGAGTACGGGTCTTGGCCGAGGTCGTCTTCCCCACGCCCGGAGCGTGGAGATATCGTGTCCGCTCTCCACTTTGGCATTTTCTTTCCTCGTATATATTCGTATGCCGCTGAAAGTGATATGATAATCTAGCTCGTTATATTATTTCAATCACCGCTGCGAGAGAGTGAGTGTGACCCTTCCCGTGACTCGACCCGAGCACGAGAGTGAGTTTGACCACCCTTGACTCACTGCCGGTTTCTCAACCGCGCACATCCTCACGCTTCCCTCGCTAGGGACGAGTCGCGAGCTAGAGTCCTAGGTTCGCATCCGAATTGGTCTCGAGTCACATCCCGTCCCGCATCACAGATCCTGGATCATGACAGATAGGCTACTTGGAAGGATTCATCTAGTTGGGATCTTATGACTCTTAGTTCATGGACAATGCCCTCAAAATTGTGTATTTGGTTATTCATTGGTTTGTTGTCTATAAACTTAAATTTTTTAAAGTCTGAGGCCTTGAAACGCTTGACTCCAGCATCATCAAGCTCATATTTGGCTATTAAGACATCCCACATTTCACTATCACTCTTGGAGTTATAGTATAAGTCATAGAGGTTGTCAGATAAGGCACCTAAAATTCTGTAGAGACAATGATAATTTATTTCTTCAAAGTTTATGGAGGTGGATGACTTGGGTTCGACTTGTGTGTGGAATACGTGAGTTTGAACTCATCGGGTGATGTTTTGAGAGGAACCGAATTCACGACTTTTAGTGGTACTATCGCTAATGGTTGAGATCAGTCCGATTGTGGTTAGCCAAAATCTCATTTGATTTTACCACCACCAAAAATTTCCTCCATCGAATCTTTCCTATTTGACACTAAGAGTCTCCTTAGTGTTTAGGTTGGTCATTTGATAAAGATGTGGGGGGTAAAAACAATCTGTAGATGAAGTGATTTGGGTTTTTGTCAACAGACTTGAGTATATAAAATTAATAAATAATCAATTCTCGTAAAATATCTAATAAGTCATAACTTAATAACAGCTCAACAACAACTTAACAACAACAGAGACTAATAAAAAAAATTTCAACAAGTATTAATTTTTTGGATGTTATTTTCAGCTAATAGAATTAATTAGTTTACGTAAACTAATCAAAAATAGCACTTTACATAAATTTATTTTCAGAAAACAAAAGTAACTATGTTTCTATAAATAGAAATACTTTTCAAATTTTAATTTTCTGAAACTAGAAATAATTTACTTAAGCAGGAACAATCTTAAGGATTTTTTGATTTTTTGAAAATAGAAATAATTTATTTAAATAGTAACATTTTTATGAATTTTTTTGAAAATTTGATAATGCTTTATTTTTCTGTAAATAGCAAGAAATTTTGAAAAATTAATTTACTATAAATAGAAATTATTTCATGCTAAAATGAATTTAAAAATTATATTTTCTACAAAATGGAAATAACTATTTTCTATAAATGAAATTCAGAAATTCATTTTTTATAAATAGAGACTATTTAAAATAGAAATAATTATATTTTTAAATTTTAAATGGAGACAATTAATTATCTGCAAAATAGAAATAATTTTTACAGAAGTCTAAAATGCGTCAATACAGCCAAACGCTAATTAGAAGTCTGTCTAAAACACGCCTCCACATTCAGATGCGAATTTAATATTTTCTGTAAGAACACGTTCAGGGGAGAGGGCGCGTTCTTGTAAGAATGCATCCAATAAGGCAACTGCATTCTTAATACACATATGTCAGATTAGACACTATGTCAGATTAGACACTAATTAAAAGGGCCAAGTGTGAAAAGGCCCATGGGCTAGGTATGAATGGGTCAAATGGGGTTAAATGTGAACAAGTCATGGGATTAGTGTGCTAGGTGTGAAAGGGGCTAAGAGAATGGAGGCTTGGAGGCTTGAAAAGGGACTTCCCCCTTCTTGGTCCAAGAGGGAGGCTGCCACCTACGTAGCTTGACTCCCCTCCCTCCCATTTTCAAAGGAAGGAAACTTCCTCCCCCCTGCCCTTTTGTCTCCCTCTTCCACCCAAGTCAAGGGGGCGCACCCCTCTCCCTCCCCTCTCTCCCATGAAATTCCCAGCCCCCTACCCCTTGCCATACTCTATATAAGCCTATGTATAGTGCCATTTGAGAAGTTAATGAAGTTTCTATGAGAGAAGATTATGCTAAGAGAGTGATTCTCTTCCTCCTCTTGGGTGTGATGCCCTTGATCAAATCCTGTGATGGGATTCTTTTGAGTGTGTGACTCTCCCCTCTATCCTCCCTATCCTCTTTATATATGGTTCTTTAAAAATTCTCAGTGAAGCTTCTGCAAGTTAGGAAGAAGTTGGCGCTGGTTTCGCATCGATCGGAGCTCTGGATCGCCGGTAACAATTCTTCCCGTGAAGTCGCGCAAATCTGCCCGAGCCTGCTGTCCAGATCTTTAGTTTCCTGATCCCAAATTTCTCCAGATCTACTCCCAATCTCTCTGGATCTGACATCCTGATGGGTTGTAGGATTGTTTGTCCTCTTCGTGTTTCCGCTGAGCTCGTGTCGTTCTGAGATCGGTGGTGGCCGTGGCGGAGATTCTCGTGGGACTGCGCCGACCACCCTGTGCAGATCCGACCCAGAAGAAGAGACGAATTCCAGAAGCTACCTCACCCTTATCTTTGCCGATCTGACCAAACCCCTTGGTCAGATCCTTCCTCTAGACGTCGCCGACGATCTGAAACAAACGGCGCCTTGTTCTGACACCGGGAACCATTTTTCAGTAATTATTTGTCTTTCTGTGCAGTTCTGTGTGCGTAGAACCTGAGGCTGAGAACAGTCGCTGCTGCGCCGAGATCTGATAAGATCTGATTGCGCCCTTCGGAGCAGAGAATCTTCATCCTGTTGCTGACGTTCTCCAATAAACGGCACTCCGATCGGACGTCGGATCTTGGCGTACCGGCCTCCGCAAGTTTGCTGCGCCAAGTGGCCTGCGCAGGCAGAATCAAGTTTACTTCCGATCGGCTCACCCGATCGGCCCCGACTCGCTTCTCTCGCCTCTTGCGAGTACGGCCCATCAACCCGGATTCCGGCAACCCCAAATTTATGTTTGTAGCCCTTTACCTCCCTGCGTGGAGTGGGCATCAGGTTCTGAAAGTGTATGGTTATTAAGTGTGTGTATTGGGGTTATCGGATTCGGCCGACAATTCTTCCCCACGCGCTAGTCGTGGAGGTACGCGCTTCGTTCCACACTCACATTACTGATTTAGTATATTTTCTATCATGTTGCGTTTGTGAGAATAGGGCCGTTATCAAGTTGCAAATTGACGTGGTTGTGAGTTGTGAGCGCCTGTTCCTTAGCTCCAGTCGAGCACCGAGCTCGGACTGCATTACCCTAGGCGACAGTGGCTCCTTAACCGCTGCGATCTCACGTTTCCCTTGTAAGGGACGATCATCGAGCTAGAGTGAGTTACTGTTGAGAGACGTCTCCACCCAGAGAACGCAACGGTGGTCAGCCGCTCGGCTTACCTTAGTGTGCTAGTGTTGGCCGCACTTTTAGTCGGTCGTATGTCTTAGCCCGGTCGCGTCGCTCATCTCACATCAAATTGGTATCAGAGCCAAGTTTAAGTCTAGGGTCGTCTAAGTCCAAGGTTGCATTGCATCCCGATATTCGGTATATCAAAAGGTGTTGCTCAAACGTTAGGTTACGCCTATCGGAAAGGTGATTCACTCGCGTGAGAGGATCTTCAGATCTCGGAACTCCACCAGGTACCGGATCTTGGTTAAGTCTAGATTCATCATCATTGCTTTAGTCCGTGTACCCTAGTCTTTGTGTCGTTGCATGCCCACCCGACGAGGTACCCAATACCATCGCCCAGCGTCTATGGCAAACCCACGGGATGCCGCCTCGGGAGACTAGCAACGACACAAAGAGCTCCGTCGGGTAATGCAGTCCGAGCTTGGTGCTCGACTAGAGCTAAGGAACGGGCGCTCACAACTCACAGCCACGGCAATTTGCAACTAGCTAACGGCCCTATTCTCACAAACGCAGCATGATAGAAAATATACTAAATCAGCAATGTGAGTGTGGAACGAAGCGCGTACCTCCACGACTAGCGTGTGGGGAAGAATTCTCGGCCGAATCCGACAACCCCAATACACACACTTAATAACCGTACACTTTCGAAACCTGATGCCCACTCCACTGATGTGACACGAGGTCGAGGAAGGACTTCAAACTGTCAGCCGGAGAGTAGGAAGGCGAGTTGACTAGAGAAGAACGGAGGAGCTTGGTCGGGGGTAAGGGGTTCTCCAAGCTTTTCGGCGCGCCGGAATTGAGGGCGCTGGATAAGGGGGCGCGCCGGTGAGAAGTGCGTCGTATTAGCTTCTTCCGCTTGATGCGGGTTACCCGGTGGGTCCGGGGATGGTCCCGGGAGTCACCGTGACCATTCATCTCTCCGCAGTCTTTCAAAACCTTGACGGGAAGCCTTGACGAAGCTCTCGAGATGATGTATGGCCCCTCTCG
Organism: Amorphophallus konjac; assembly: GCA_022559845.1. Lineage (NCBI taxonomy): Eukaryota > Viridiplantae > Streptophyta > Magnoliopsida > Alismatales > Araceae > Amorphophallus > Amorphophallus konjac. The sequence continues at coordinate 472,406,508 of CM040121.1, forward strand.
GAACCTCGAGTATCTCTGGTTTGAACACGCGGGTTTTCCACTAACACGGCTTTCGGCACTATGATTTGTGCTGCCAGCTTGGCCTGACTTGTGTTCAAAGCTTCTCGAGGGGTGGAGTAACACCCGGGATAGTTCTGCCTCGACTGGGTGATCATTCGGCCACTAACGGACCCAACTTGGCGAGAAGCCGTACCCATGCCGGGTAATCGGGATCTTCTACCGACAGAGCCTTTGGTCCTCCATTCTGAAGAGCTAAGGGCATTCTTTCATCTCAGGAGAATCTTTCATAAGGTGGCGGACCACCGGGTAGACCGTTGTCCTTGGTCGGACAGCGGGTGTAATGTATGCGGCATGACGGAGTCGATGCCGGTTCATTGGGCATGCTTGGTCGCACTGCCGGTTGGTTGTGAATTCATCTCGATTCTCCTGAGGTGAAGTCCCCGGTGTTCATACCAGGCGGCTTGAGGCTCTGGCAGCTTGAGAAGGATTCAATATGTTGATATCCTTTGGCTTCTGTGCTTCAGTAGGCCGTATCATTCGTCTTTGAGGCTTGATCGCCGTTAATCGTATTTTGAGTGCCAACACCTGCGTGCCAGTCTTGTCCAGTCGATGGATCCCTATTCCAGTCGACCCCACCATGTTGCAGTCGACCTATCCTACCTCAGTCGACCGTGGATGAGTAGGCTGAGCCCTATTTCTGCCAAGTCCTGTCCCAGGTCGATTGATGGACTTGACTAGTCGACTAAACCTAGCCTTCTGCTCTTAACCTGAATGCGGTTCTCTGTGGACCGCTACTTCCAGGTAGCGGCCCATCCTGGATTGCGATCTCAGGTTCCCTGTTGTGTGCGTTGACCCGTTGGCCTATCGAGTCGATGCAGGCACCTACTGGCTTTTGTTCATTGCGGTTTGTTGGACTTTTGTGACTTCCCTAGTGTTTTGATGATGAGCATCACTATGTTAAATATTGTTATCTTTAATCAGATATCATGAGTAATGTTATGCATTCGAACTTTCCATGAATAACAAGAAAAACTGCTATGAGATAATACCCTGCATGTCCGTACTATTCCTTTCATACTTCGTGTTGGTTGTGTTCACTTCACTTCGTGTTGTCTTTTTCAACATCATGTTGTTCCAACAATGTTTGTTGGTTGTCTTCGTGTCGTGTTTTGTTCCAGCGCGTTCTGAACACTGCAGCACCTCGTGCTACTTTCTGTGCCACTTCGTGTCGTTCCATCTGTGTCACCCCTTTGTCTTCGAGTCTCTTGGTTTGGCCAAGTCTATACAGCCTCTTCTTAACCTTCATCCCAAGCCAAAGTCTACACATTGGCTTAACGTCATGCATCAGTCTTCAAAGTCCATACAATGCACTGTAGCATGTTCGAAGCTAAGTCCATACATTGGTTTAAGCTTCCAAGTCTGTACAGACTTTGCCTTGTTCAAGTCTATACATCGTCCAGTTCTTTGGCAAGTCTATACCTTGTGAAAGTCCATACATTCGATTGCGTTGCCTTGAAGCCGTTCCAAGTCTATACATCCTTTTGAACGCAAAGTCTTCACATCGCCTCATCATATGAAGGCTGTTTGTTGCAAGTGTCCTTCTTGTTTTTGTAACCACACCTCGTGTCAGTTTCTGCCTTCATCTTCGAGTTGGTTTCAGTCCATGTTGTTTTCGTGTCATTTTCATCTTCGAGTCGTTCGTACGTTCGAACAACTTAGTACTCGAGTTATTTTCGTGTGTATTCAAGTCTTTTTAGTAAAGTGTCGTTTTCACCTCGTGCCGTTCTCTTTGCTGTTTGTTATGTCGTGTTGTTTTTGTATTCATGTCTTCGTGTTACTTTTGTATTCATGTCTTCGTGTTGCTTTTGTATTCGTGTCTTCGTGTTATTCTTGTGTTTATGTCCTCGTGTTGTTTATTTCTATCTTCGTCCAAGTTTCTTCTGATCGCGTGTCTGTCTACCTTTTCACTCCGTGAGACTTCCTTCTCACCTCGTGCTGTTCTCTTCTGACTTCGTGTCGTTTTCTTTGTGGTGTTAGCTTTATTATTATGTTTCTCGTGTCGTTCTCTTCATAGTGTTTGTTTTGTTACAGTGATACTTCGTGTCGTTCTCTTTTTACCTCGTGCTGTTTTCATCTGACCTCGTGTCATTCTCTCCTTGTCTCGTACTGTAATAATCTTGTGCATCTCGTGTCGTTCTCAGTACAGTGCATCTCGTATTGCTATCACATACCTCATGCAGTTTTAGTTCTTGTGGCCCTCAGTGTTAATGGTTTTTATCTCCTTGCAGGTCTGAGGAAGAACATTCACCGGTGTCTGGGCTGCACGTGATCCAATGCTAAAGGAACCAATGCTATAAAGGCACGTGGTAAGAAGGTTCTGGACGAAGTGTGGGAAGCACACGCATTCTGCACCTCATCCACCTGCTGCTGCTGCTATATAAGGAAGCCTTCGTCCACAGATGAAGGTTGATCGAAAGGCAAAAGCAAAAAAGGAGAAGTGCAGAGAGTTCGATCCAGAAGAAAAGAAAGAGAAGAAGAACAGAAGGAAAAGAAGAGAAAGAGAGAGTTAGAGAGCTCGTGAGGGTTAAGAGAAAAAGAAAGTAAGAGAGAAGAGAAGAGGAAGAGAAGCTCACCTGAAGATCTGTCTACTGGATCGTGGATCAGATCCAGGCCAGTCAGCTCCGTTGAGAGCCATTTCATTTTTCAGCGTTCTGTTTGCTGAAGTTATTTTCATTTCGTGTTTCTGTTTTTCCCTTTCTTATTTGGTTATCCTTGTTCTTCCGATTCTCAGTAGTGAGGTCGGGTTCCTCCTGTGGATCAGGAGAAGGGAGATCTGATCTCCGGTTGCAAGTAGCTGAGAGCTACTTGTGGGTTCCCTCTGGTCAGGAAGGGAGACTTGTCTCCGGTTCTGGGCTTGCGGGTTGTAAGTCCAGGGGTCCCTCCGGTTGGGAGGAAGAGGGGAGGATGTTCCCCTGGTCAAGCTGTGTGGCAGCAACTGTTTGCAGACTGAGTCTGCTTGTCTAGCATTGGCTAGTGAAGCCTCACTCCGGTTGGGAGTGAGGGGTGGACGTAGGTCTGAAGGACCGAACCACCTAAAAAGTTTATTGAGCAATAGTTTGCTTTGTGAGCTTGCTTCCGCTAGATGCTTGGATAGGCGCGCTCCTTGTGTTTGCTCATAAGTTTAATTGAATTCGTTTCATTCTGTGTTTGCGTCTAGCATTTGAGTTTTTAATTGGCCATTATTCATAGAAGGATACATTCACCCCCCTCTGTATCCGGGCCTAGCGCCCTAACACTTGGTATCAGAGCGGGTATTTCCCAACATGTGGTCCAACGGCCAGGGAAACGGATCCGCTGGTCCTCGCAGCTACATTGCTGAAGGGCAGTCAATCACCCATCCCCCTTTCTTCGATGGTAATAACTATTTTTTCTGGAAGAACAGGATGGAAGTCTTCATCAGGGCCCAGAGTCACAAGCTCTGGAGAGTAATTACAGATGGTCCGTACCAACTTCCACCGAATGAAGACATATGGACAGAGGAACAGGTAAAACTCTCCGCACTAAATTGGACTGGCTCTTAGCATCATACAGTGCGCCGTCCACCCGGAAGAGTACTTGAGGATTTCAGCGTGCAAGACTGCAAAGAAAATGTGGGATGAATTGCAGTTAATATATGAGGGCACATCTCAAGTGAAAGCTACCAAGATCAATATGCTTACAACTCAGTATGAGTTGTTTAAGATGAAGCCAGAGGAGTCGATCATAGAAATGTATGCTAGATTATCTGTGATCATCAATAGTCTGAGAGGATTTGGAAAGGAGATTCAGCAAGAAGACATTGTCAGGAAGATCCTTAGGTCCCTAACTCCCATCTGGGATACTAAGGTGACCGTCATAGAGGAATCAAGAGATTTATCCACCATGTCAGTAACCCAGCTGATTGGGTCTCTCATGACCCACGAAATGAACTTCAGACAAGGGAATGATGGACATGACAGAAAGGGAAAGAATGTTGCTCTAAAGGTCTCACGACATACTAAGAAGAGTAGCAGCAGCAGCAACAGTGGTGGTAGCAGCGAAGACTCTGACGGATTCTCAGACCTGGACAAGAGCGAGCAGGCCATGCTCACCAGGCAATTCAGAAAGTTCCTGAGGACTAAAGGGAAATTCTACAGGAGAAAGAGATTCAATGCTGCAAGGAAGTCTCCTGAACGAGAACTTGAGAAGAACCGATTTGTTAAGAAGGTTACATGCTACCATTGTCAGAAACCTGGTCACATGAAAAGTGAATGTCCAGAGCTGCAAGCTAAGGCTCCCGGATACCAGAAGAAGATGGTGCACAAGAAGAAGAAAGCCATGCTGTGCACATGGAGTGACGAGGAGGAGGATCCAGAAGCCACCTCGTCCAGTGAAGATGAAGAGAAGACTTGCCTCATGGCCAACCATGAGGAAGAGGTAACGAACTTATTTGAGAATTTTACTTTGGATGATTGGGAGGACGCTTATGGCGACCTGTTAGCTAAATATAATTTTCTAACCAAGGAGCACAGAATGCTTAAACGAAAGTTTCACTCTGTTTCTGAGGAACACTCTATTGTTGTTACGGACAACATGAAAACCAAGGAGATGGCCATTGAGCTAGATCAGGCTAGAAGTGAGATCGAGAAGTTTAGAATGGAAAGAGAGGAAAATCTAGCTAGGATGAATGAGCTGAAGAGTAAAACTGAAGAGAGTAAAAAGGAGTTTAGACTGATTGCAGAAAAATATGAGGCGGTTAGAAATGTTAATCAGGAACTCCTGGACCAATGTAATGAACTTCAGAAGGAGATTGAGGACAAAGGAAAAATGCTAGAAAAATTTACAGAGGGGAGAAACAATCTGGATGTCCTTCTGGGGTCGAGGGTAAACTTCAACAGGGAGGGATTAGGATATAATCCCACAAGTAAAAAACCCTTTGAATTCAAAACTGTCACGTTCTGCCCCGCCAAGGGCAAAGAAACACTGGAAACCCCATCCAGTTCCAAATCTGTCTCTACATTGAAGGTTTCGACCAGCAAATCTATTCAATCCACTGGTCAGCAGACTAAGTCAGGAAATCCTGAGACTAGAACTGTTCCTGTGCAACAGGTGTGTAACAAGGGTTTTCACACGACCATTCCTATTGATGTCACTAGAAAGGTGAACAGTTTCGCTAAGAAAATTCAGCATGATAGTTATCAAGGAAAGCATGCGAACATGCATCACCTTCAGCACAATTTTCATTTGAATAAAAATGGCTACATGAATTATGCTCAGCACACACGAGTTTCCTCTAAGAGGCCAAACAACAATTTCTCTGCTCGGAAACAGCATAATTTTAATAGGAATAGGCTCATTCAACACCCACTGAGAAATGCCAAGAAGGAAGAATCAATTTACATGAAACCTTTGAAAAGAACAGTAAAACAAATGTGGGTTCCTAAGTGTGATTTGGATAAATTGAAAACTATCTTTGGACCCAATTTGAATTGGGTCCCACATCACTTTGTCTGAACTTTCACAGGTTAGCCTGGCAGCCGAGCATAACAAGTGGTATCTTGACAGCGGCTGTAGCAGGCACATGACAGGAGACCGGTCCAAATTTAGCAAACTGAAAATGAAGTTTGGGGGCTTGGTCAAATTCGGTGGAAATAACAAAGGAAGAATAATTGGAATTGGTACAATTGGTAAGTCCTCTACTAACTCCATTGAAGATGTGTATCTTGTAGAAGGACTTCAGCACAACTTGATAAGTATAAGTCAACTCTGCGACAAAGGACACAAGGTACTCTTTGACCACAATTCCTGTACTGTTTTTGAGCTGAATTCTGATAACGTCATGTTCAAAGGTCATAGAGTAAACAATGTATACATCGTAGACCTGGATGATAATCCTGAAACTCACTTGTGTATGTCTGCTAATTCTGAACAGGTTGCGTTTGACTGGCATAGGCGTCTAGGCCATGCTAGTTTGTCTACAATGAATAAACTGTCTAAGCATAACCTAGTTAGAGGTTTGCCCCGTATAAGATTTCAGTTAGGGTCCAAGCTATGTGATGCTTGTGCACTAGGTAAACAGACTCGTGCGGTTTTTAAGTTGAGAACTGAGAGTCTTTCATCTAAACCGCTGCAGCACTTACACATGGATCTCTTTGGTCCTACTCGCATACAAAGTTTGTCAGGTAAGAGATATGGATTAGTCATAGTGGATGACTACACTAGATTTTCTTGGTTGTTTTGTTTAGCAAATAAAAATGATGCTTTTGTTCACTTTGAAGAACTTTTCAATAAAATCAAACTGCAAGGTGAACATAATATCATTACTATTCAGTCTGACCACGGAGGAGAGTTTGAGAACTCTTCATTTTCTGAATTTTGCTCAAAAGAGGGAGTGACTCACAGATTCTCTTCTCCAGGACACCGGAGCAGAACGGAATTGTTGAGAGAAGAAACAGGTCAATAATTGAAATGGCCAGGACTATGCTGATTGAGAGTGGACTTCCAAGGAGATTTTGGGCTGAAGCTGCGAATACTGCATGCTACATTCTAAACCGAGCCTTGGTAAGACCTACTCATAGGAAAACTCCGTATGAACTTCTCAAGGGTAAGCAGCCAAACATTTCTTACTTTAAAGTTTTTGGTTCCAAATGTTTTATCCACAATAATGGTAAGAATGGTTTGGACAAATTTGAAGCTAGGAGCTCTCCTGGAATTTTTCTCGGATATTCAGAAACTTCAAGGGCTTACAGAGTTTTCAATAAAGCTGACCAAACTGTTGAAGAAACACCGCATGTAGTGTTTGATGAAAATGATTTCTCTAACAAAGTGATGGATGATGACAAGGAGCCATCTAATGAGGGAGATTTCTTGGAGAGAATTGAAGAAGAAGAAATGTAGCCAGCTGCTCAACCAGAAAACTCACAGCAAGAGGAGCAGCTGAGGTAGGTGAACCCTCAGGTGAGATAATATTTCACAAAGACCACCCTAGTGAAAATGTCATAGGAAATTTGCATGATCCTCCTAGGACTAGGTCTCATTTTAGAATTGTCCAAGAACAGGACTTAGCTGCATTGGTATCTCAGGTGGAACCCAAATCTGTGGAAGAAGCCTTAAAACATGATTCTTGGGTATCCGCCATGTGTGAGGAATTAAATCAATTTGAGAAAAATATTGTATGGGAACTAGTTCCCAGACCTGATAACACTCATGTCATTGGCACTAAATGGATTTTCAAGAATAAAGTTGATGAGAATGAGCTATCTCTAGAAACAAAGCAAGACTTGTAGCTCAAGGCTACAGTCAGGAATTTGGTGTGGATTTTGATGAATCCTATGCCCCAGTGGCTAGGATGGAAGCTATACGAATTCTGCTTGCATTTGCATGCTCTAGGAACATTCGACTGCAGCAGATGGATGTCAAAAGCGCATTCTTAAATGGGGTATTGAAGGAAGAGGTATATGTTGAACAACCACCAGGTTTTAATTTCTCTGTTCAGCCTAACATGATTTTTAGGTTGAATAAAGCCCTCTATGGATTGAAGCAGGCTCCCCGAGCCTGGTATGAGAGACTTTCTGAATTCCTCTTGAGCAAGGGCTACACTCGAGGTAAGGTTGACCAAACCCTCTTCACCAAAAATCTCGGAAAGGATTTAATAGTGGTCCAGGTATATGTTGATGATATCATCTTCGGATCTAACAATTCAACATTGTGTAAAGAATTTTCTGAATCTATGTCTCATGAATTTGAAATGAGTTTAGTTGGCGAACTAAAGTATTTTCTTGGGCTGCAGGTCAAACAGATGGAGGATGGTTGTTTCATAAATCAAACCAAGTATACTCTGGAGATGCTGAAAAGGTTTGGAATGACCAACCTCAAGACTATCTCAACACCCATGGGCACCAACTCCTCACTGGATTCAGACGAAAAAGGTAAAGAAGTGGATGCTAAATTATATAGAGGTATGATCGGTTCACTCCTCTACTTAACAGCATCCAGGCCTGACATTCAATTTAGTGTAGGGATGTGTGCCAGATACCAGTCTAGGCCTACTGAATTGCATTTGGCAGCTGTAAAAAGAATCTTTAGATACTATCTGCTACCCATGATCTAGGTCTTTGGTATCCTGCATCATGTAGTTTAGATCTCATTGCATATACAGATGCAGATTATGCAGGATGTAAATTGGACATGAAAAGTACTAGTGGTCACTGCGAATTTTTAGGAGGATGCCTAGTCTCTTGGGGATCCAAGAAGCAACACTCTGTGGCTCTTTCTACTGCTGAAGCTGAGTATGTGGCAGCAGGGAGCTGTGGCACACAGGTTATATGGATAAAACACCAGCTTCTGGATTACTCAGTTGAGCTAGGTTGCACTTCCATCTTTTGTGACAATACTAGTGCAATAAACATTGCAAAGAATCCTGTACTTCATTCTCGAACTAAACACATCGAAATCAGGCATCATTTTATTCGTGATGAAGTAGCTAGGAAGACCTTTGAATTGATCCATGTTGGCACTAACTCACAAATTGCAGATATTTTCACTAAGCCACTGGATACTGAAAAATTTAGCACATTGCGCAGAGAATTAGGTATTTACAGAATTTCATGATTGAATAATTGATCTCTAAATAATCTGTCATGTGCTCTTGTGTTTATCTTTTCTCATTATCTGTTGCTGAAAATAACCTCATTATGGGTGTTTGCTGATTCACTCGTACTGATTGATACCACTTTGTTTTCTTTGAGGTGTTTTGAGGTTTGTCTTGGTTAAGTCTGAGTTGGAGTCAAGGTCTCAGGGGGAGCTAGATTAATAATTGGTGTCATGCTCTTTTGGCTAAATCTGAACATACTTTGAACGGACTTTTGCTGACCTTATAAGAGAATCAGTTTGAGTAGGTGGATAAAAGAAATTTTTGAATGTTTTATCTGTTAAGACTGTTCATCTAATTTCTTGTTGGAATTTCGGCTGTTAGTCCCACTGAGATCAAAATCTGAATTCAAGACTATCTTCCTACACTGTAACTGACTTCTGATCTAGCCAGTACAGCATACCTACTTAGTCTAAGTTGAGTCCGAAATGAGGTATATAGTGTTTTTGTCTGAAAAACTTTGGAACTGGTGTATTGTTCTCAAACTGAATCAAGACTAATTTACAAGGCTTAAAGTGCAGTTTAATGAAAAAATTCATGAAAGAAGTTTTACAAATCTTGTTATCTGTTCATTGAGAAACTGGGACTTTCATCAATGAAGTGAAAGAATTCCATGTCATGAGATGGCAGTAAATCAGGCTTAAATAGCTGTCTTGATCATACAGAGCAATGGTACATATCTGGTTAGTAACTGGGGTGTCTGGCCTCTGGTAAAGGTGTCACCTTAATGTCAACACCAGTTAGAATACTATCTCTGTCCTCTTGTCAGAAGGGGTAATGTGGTCTTGCCACCAAGTAACTGGGGATTCCTGCCTCTAAACAAGGTGTCTCCCTAATGTCAAAGGTGTACTTGACAGATTTATCTTTGATCTTGACCATCTTTGAAAAATTTTTCTTCCTCTTGGTATCCAGATTCTGTTCACTTGGCATTTAGGTCTTGGTTTGTTTGTTTTCAATACCACAGGTCTTTGTTTTTCCTGACTTCCTTGCTTTATACTCTCTGAGTACAGACTTACTCTGACCATACTGGTATCTTGTACCTTACTTGCTTAGAATCTGGTTCTGTGTATGGAGCGGATCTTCATTCACCATTTTGCACACAGTCTGACTAACTGATCCTCAAAATCCTCACATAAAATTAATGGCTTTCTTAATTGCTTAAACATCTCAATAACTCTCCTTTATCAGCCATACTCTCTATTGTTTTCTCTCCACTGTCAGCAATTGTCTTTTCGTGATATCTTCAGACCTGCCCCTAGTTTTTGATGATGTCAAAGGGGGAGAGACAGTGTCTTGCTTGTGCTTTGCTGAGGGGGAGCGAAAGATAAGTGTCCTGAGTTATCTAGTCAGAGGTAAGTAGATGTTGTGTTCAGGGGGAGCTCTTGGGAGTCGTCAGAGGAGGCGAGTGTGTTGTGTGTCTGCATTGCTTATTTTCACAGCTTATCTTCATGCACTTCATCTCTGTTATTTAATATAGTGTTGCCATCATCAAAAAGGGGGAGATTGTTGGACTTTTGTGACTTCCCTAGTGTTTTGATGATGAGCATCACTATGTTAAATATTGTTATCTTTAATCAGATATCATGAGTAATGTTATGCATTCGAACTTTCCATGATTAACAAGAAAAACTGCTATGAGATAATACCCTGCATGTCCGTACTGTTCCTTTCATACTTCGTGTTGGTTGTGTTCACTTCACTTCGTGTTGTCTTTTTCAACATCGTGTTGTTCCAACAATGTTTGTTGGTTGTCTTCGTGTCGTGTTTTGTTCCAGCGCGTGCTGAACACTGCAGCACCTCGTGCTGCTTTCTGTGCCACTTCGTGTCGTTCCATCTGTGTCACCCCTTTGTCTTCGAGTCTCTTGGTTTGGCCAAGTCTATACAGCCTCTTCTTAACCTTCGTCCCAAGCCAAAGTCTACACATTGGCTTAGCGTCATGCATCAGTCTTCAAAGTCCATACAATGCACTGTAGCATGTTCGAAGCTAAGTCCATACATTGGTTTAAGCTTCCAAGTCTGTACAGACTTTGCCTTGTTCAAGTCTATACATCGTCCAGTTCTTTGGCAAGTCTATACCTTGTGAAAGTCCATACATTCGATTGCGTTGCCTTGAAGCCGTTCCAAGTCTATACATCCTTTTGAACGCAAAGTCTTCACATCGCCTCATCATATGAAGGCTGTTCGTTGCAAGTGTCCTTCTTGTTTTTGTAACCACACCTCGTGTCAGTTTCTGCCTTCGTCTTCGAGTTGGTTTCAGTCCATGTTGTTTTCGTGTCATTTTCGTCTTCGAGTCGTTCGTACGTTCGAACAACTTAGTACTCGAGTTGTTTTCGTGTGTATTCAAGTCTTTTTAGTAAAGTGTCATTTCACCTCGTGCCGTTCTCTTTGCTGTTTGTTATGTCGTGTTGTTTTTGTATTCATGTCTTCGTGTTGCTTTTGTATTCATGTCTTCATGTTGCTTTTGTATTCGTGTCTTCGTGTTATTCTTGTGTTTATGTCCTCGTGTTGTTTATTTCTATCTTCGTCCAGGTTCCTTCTGATCGCGTGTCTGTCTACCTTTTCACTCCGTGAGACTTCCTTCTCACCTCGTGCTGTTCTCTTCTGACTTCGTGTCGTTTTCTTTGTGGTGTTAGCTTTATTATTATGTATCTCGTGTCGTTCTCTTCATAGTGTTTGTTTTGTTACAGTGATACTTCGTGTCGTTCTCTTTTTACCTCGTGCTGTTTTCATCTGACCTCGTGTCATTCTCTCCTTGTCTCGTACTGTAATAATCTTGTGCATCTCGTGTCGTTCTCAGTACAGTGCATCTCGTATTGCTATCACATACCTCATGCAGTTTTAGTTCTTGTGGCCCTCAGTGTTAATGGTTTTTATCTCCTTGCAGGTCCGAGGAAGAACATTCACCGGTGTCTGGGCTGCACGTGATCCAATGCTAAAGGAACCAATGCTATAAAGGCACGTGGCAAGAAGGTTCTGGACGAAGTGTGGGAGGCACACGCATTCTGCACCTCATCCACCTGCTGCTGCTGCTATATAAGGAAGCCTTCGTCCACAGATGAAGGTTGATCGAAAGGAAAAAGCAAAAAAGGAGAAGTGCAGAGAGTTCGATCCAGAAGAAAAGAAAGAGAAGAAGACAGAAGGAAAAGAAGAGAAAGAGAGAGTTAGAGAGCTCGTGAGGGTTAAGAGAAAAAGAAAGTGAGAGAGAAGAGAAGAGGAAGAGAAGCTCATCTGAAGATCTGTCTACTGGACCGTGGATCAGATCCAGGCCAGTCAGCTCCGTTGAGAGCCACATTGTGCATTTCATTTTTCAGCGTTCTGTTTGCTGAAGTTATTTTCATTTCGTGTTTCTGTTTTTCCCTTTCTTATTTGGTTATCCTTGTTCTTCCGATTCTTAGTAGTGAGGTCGGGTTCCTCCTATGGATCAGGAGAAGGGAGATCTGATCTCCGGTTGCAAGTAGCTGAGAGCTACTTGTGGGTTCCCTCTGGTCAGAGGAAGGGAGACTTGTCTCCGGTTCTGGGCTTGTGGGTTGCAAGTCCAGGGGTCCCTCCGGTTGGGAGGAAGAGGGGAGGATGTTCCCCTGGTCAAGCTGTGTGGCAGCAACTGTTTGCAGACTGAGTCTGCTTGTCTAGCATTGGCTAGTAAAGCCTCACTCCGGTTGGGAGTGAGGGGTGGACGTAGGTCTGAAGGACCGAACCACCTAAAAAGTCTATTGAGCAATGGTTTGCTTTGTGAGCTTGCTTCCGCTAGATGCTTGGATAGGCGCGCTCCTTGTGTTTGCTCATAAGTTTAATTGAATTCGTTTCATTCTGTGTTTGTGTCTAGCATTTGAGTTTTTAATTGGCCATTATTCATAGAAGGATACATTCACCCCCCTCTGTATCCGGGCCTAGCACCCTAACACGGTTGTCCTAGGACCGCGACTCCTTGACCGCGGTTCTCTATGGACCGTGACCACCTCTCATATTCAGGGAGTCGACCCCACTACCTAGTGAGTCGACTCTACCCTTGAGTTACCCCTCTTGGTAGCAGTCCTCCCGTGACCGCCACTATCAGATAGCGGTCCTGTGCTGACCTCGATCTATTCCAGATTTTATCGATTTTCATGATTTTGTGTGATATAGTAGCCATATTGAATGTTAGCCCTTCAGGCTACTATCCTATCATGTCCTCGACCACTTTCATAGTTCTTGGCTTCCAAGTGATACTTTTATAACTTATCAATTGGAATTCCTACTATGGAATGATTTTCCTTCTTAGAGCTTTGTTACTTGAGCTTAACCTTGGAACTCTTGGCCGGAATTAAATGAATGTCTAGATCTTACTTGGGATATTTGATCCACCATTCAATGTCAACACATCTTAAAGGGCCCGGTCTTGTCCTAGGAGGAGTACCCGAAAGTACTTGTGCCCATAGGAGTTTGTAATGACAAGGTGTGGCATTGTACTAAGTACTTGCTAGCGTGTTATTTATGACATTCATTCCTACATGAAAATTTGTAACTCTACATGACAGGTTATACTTGCATGCTTGTTACGGCCAAATTCATGAAATCTTGTTATACATTGTTCTATCTTCGACTATTCATTGCTATCATATCTTTCTTTTGTTGGCTTTAGTTAATGGTTCTTAGTTTATTATTTTGCTCATTGTTTTCATGAAAGACTTTATTAACTGGTTAATCACTTTTACATTGCCTGGCATAGAGATATAAATCCTACTGAGCGTTCGCTCACTTAGTCTTTTTTCAACCCTTTTCAAATAGTTCTGATGAGGACGCTCAAACTGATGGAGATGGGCACGAGTGAAAGCTTGGAGCGAGCTAGCCTAGGATTCCTATCATGTCTCTGTTGATGTCATAGTGTGGAGGGTGTCAATTGATTAGAATTGTCAGATGTTGGAGTCATAGCTTGTTAAACTTTTGATTTTGATCAGTTATGTAAGAAGGTGGTTTAAGTGTTGTTGGTGACGTTATTTTATTAAATAGAGTTGGACGTTATTTTTTAGTATAATTGTTCTTTATCTTTGTGGTGGTTGTTTTTCATTAATCACTCTGATTGACTTGAATGATAATAACTGTTGCGTTCCGATTTTTCGCACCGGGACATGACTGTTTTGTTGTATCAGAGCCTAGGTTTTCTTAAAGGCCTTAGGTTCTAGAAGTGTCATTAGAACCCATGACATTGGTAAAGTCCAGGATCAAACCAAGTGAGATGGGGTAGAGACTTGGGTTTAGTTAATTAATAAACAAACCCTAAAGGAAATTCCGGTAGGACGTTCTTAATTCTTCTCTCTACGTTGTAGGATTCATTCTCAATGGCGGCAGAAAGCGGTCAGTGGCATGAGATGTAACGTATCGTGCAGGGCCTGACCTAGGCGTTGCAGCAGGTGGCACAGGGAGGCGCGCACCATAGAGTCGGTGATATTCACCGTAACTTTAGAGGCATGAACCCGCCGAGGTTCAGTGGCTCCCCCGACCAAGATGAAGCTGAGCACTGGGTGAAAGAGATGGACCGTATTTTTCACGTTATGCAATGCAACGATCAAGAGCGGGTGTTGTTAGCGACTTTCCAGCTGGAGCAAGATGCTCGCGCGTTGTGGGAGTCAGTGGAGCCCACGCTAGTGAATGGCCCCGTGACTTGGGAAGAGTTCCTTGAACATTTCAACAACAAGTATTTCTCAGACCCAGTCCAAGAGAAGAAGGCGGCGGAATTTACTTCTCTGAGGCAGAGAAACTTATCAGTGGCCGAATATGAGGCACAGTTCTGCAGGCTGTCCCGTGATGCCCCACACCTGGTATATATAGAGAAGATATCTGGGGTTCAGGGGTTTAAAATTTAAAATACCAATCTGATCGGCGTGCCAATCATTCCAACATGACCTGAGTGGTAAGAGTGACATGTGAGAGTTGACAAAATCCGATTTGGATACCTGGTTTGGGCTCGACGTTAAAAATTACCCAATTCAGAGCTAACTTAGTTTTCAGGACTAACTTAGTTTAAAACAAATCAGACCACTGGGGTTCGAGGGTCTAAAATTTGAAATACCGGCCTGATTGGCATGCCGATCATTCCAACGTGACCTGGGTGGTGAGAGTGACTTGTGAGAGCTGACGGAATCTGATTTGGATACCCTGTTTGAGCTTGGCGTTAAAAATTATTGGTGTGACACAACTCGGGACTAGGGGGAGATGGGGTCAGACCGGGGGATGCCCTCAGACCTACACAGCAAGCACACGATGGAACACGAGACTCCGATCAATGAAGGGGTAGACCTGCACAGTGTAACCCTTTCCCGGGGTGACTCAGTGATGATGGAATAGAGCTAGCCCGTGATTGGCCCTCACTGATCCATGCCTTAGCGGAGCTTTCATTGACGTACCCTCGTTCTTGGATGCCCATGTTCAGCCGGGCAGAACTCGTGCCTTCAGGCACAGGGAAACACTCGCTGTCACTTGTAGGAGTGGTGCACTCGACAAGGGTGGATCCTCATGTACGGGCACTCTCTCTCTTTCGATGTGAGCTCAGAAAATACTAAATGAATGGAATTACTAGAGGTGAGGGACTGTGCACTTACCAGGTCATTTTGAAGAAATCGACCTTGACGGGAGACGAGGGCGAGCAGGGAAGCGTGCTTGCTTGACCCGCACGCTGCGTTGGAGATGCTTGTGCTGCGATCTGAATTACACACACAAAATCCTCATGCAGGAGGGTTGTCCTGGGGGGGAGAGTGTTGAGTACAACCAGTGTTACCTCCAAGCAGGGAGGGGCGGTCAGCCGGCCATGCGAGGGGAGGGGGAGTGTCAGTCTGACTGGGTCACTGTTGGACTCGGACCGGGAGTCCGATGGTCTGTGAGGGTGGCGAACAGTAGAGCGGCAATCTGTAATGACGAAGTGAGGGAGGGAATGGCGATCTTCTTTAGAGGGGTGGAGATCTGCGGGACACATCCTATTATCTTCAGATGGGTTGGCGAAGGTGTACCACAGTGTAGAGCGGATCTACTGCTATGGTCAGTGCAGGTCGGAGTCGAACTAGGGTACAGCAGCTAGTCGGGGACTGTTTGCAAGGGGAGAAAACTGGTGGGTGACCTCCAAACCACGTTGAGGATGGTGGGCTTCCTGATGGAGTCCAGAGCAGGCCTGGGAACCTTCGACCGTTGGAAGGAGGGGCCAAGAAGTGGGCAGGTAGCGAGGGAGGGTAGACTACCCGGGAAGGACTGCACAGACCTGGAGTGTTGGAGCTCCTTGACGTAGCAATGGAGGGAGCTGGGGAAGGGGAGTGAACCGTAGGAGGACAGAGCAGAGGATGCCAGAGACGTTGTCCCTGAAGGCTGCAGGTGAAGGGGTGCTGGCAGGATCACCCGGGGACGCCCACGGTCGCCACTGTCCTGCTGCTCCAAGTAGTAGCCAAACTGAATCGGTGTGGACCGTCAGTGCAGTAGAGGATGAAGCAGGCGATAGCAGTCTAACAGCAGGCCGAGGATGCAGTGGGGTGGACGGGACGCCATCTAGAAAGGGCCTCCAGGATGGGGGGGCTCGCCGACAAGATATCTGGAGGCGCTGATGAAGGGGTGCTCTGGCAGCTATCCACTTTGGTGCTGTAGGGATCGAGCGGGACTAGAGAGGGAATGAGGGGAGAGTGGTGAGGGGAGGGCAGAGCTGGCTGGGGTGTGAGGAGAGGAAGGAGAAGAGAGGGAGGGTGAGTTCTCTGTAGTAGGAGAGGGGAGGAGGGAGATGAAATTCGCAGGTTAGAGTGAGAGGGGGAAAATCTATGCAGGGACTGCTTAGGTGGCAGAGAGAGTGATGGGCCCTCTTGATGGATGAGCCTTGGGAGGATCACGGGACAACTAGGGGGGTTGAAGGGGTGTCTAGGAGGCTGGGATCTTTAGTAAAAAGGGCTTGGGGGAAGGGAATTCATTATGGTTCTGCATGGGGGAAAGGAGGCTAAGTGAATGCTGCTTTGGGAAGATGGAGGGGCAGGTTGAGGTGGCGGTCAATGGGATGAGGTGGAGTGTGATGTGATGGGCTTGGGATGATGTAGAGGATGATGTGGAGGGGATGGAGAGGGAGGAGGGTGCAAGTATGAGAGAGAGAGGGGGCCGGTAAGAGAGAGAGGGAGGTGTGGTGGGAGATTCTCACTTTCACCTAGTTAGCTTCTCACCAAAGAAAGAACACACAAGAGTGGGATTTCTGAAATTTCAAACTCTTCATTAGCTTCTTTGAGAGCTCTTGGGCCCCTATTTATAGGAGCCAAACTTTTTTACAAGACCATATTACCCTTGACAAACAACTAAATGTCCCTTGTAGTCCAAGAGAGCAAATAAAAGACATAATGACTCTGAAGTTAGGAAAATAACTCTAATAAAAAGAAAAATTACATAGATTAGGACTCAAAAAATGGGAAATGACTTTGTACTAATTGATACTCTTAACTCCATAACAATTTGGCATCGTGTCTAGCCCATCCCGAGTGATGTGCGGGTGATGTCCCCATCATTAATGAAGAATGAAATGAAGATTTGAAATTTAGCCATGGCTATGGTGTTCTTCCCCAATTTTTGGAACCCAGGTGTGAAGTCCTTGTTCGAGCTGTAAAGGTTTTGATCTACCACGGAGGCAGAGCGAGAAGCTTGGTTGCGTCATCCCTACGATGGAGATGGATGTGAAGCCCTAATCGGTCTCCTCGATCCTCCTCTAGTTATCTTCCACCTCCATCCACCCCCACCATCGCCGCTATCCTCTTTCCCCGAATCCCCACCGTTCTCCTCTCTCTGCAGTGCTAATTAGCTATATAAACTAGTAAGAATCCTTCCCCCACACTCCTTCACCCTCTTTCCCCCTTCCCAGTAGCTACAGTAGCCCAAAATGTCGCCCTAGGTCGCCGGCAGCAAGAGCCCGAGAAGTGCATCGTTCTGGAAGGCCAGAACATTTTCAGAATCCGCATCCTGAACGCGGTTGCCCGATAGGGTGCGTTTAGGACAGATCACGGTCATCAAGACTGCCTCGTTTAGGAGGCCTCAATCCGACGTCTGCCCGAGCTCCGACTGAAGATTTTGAAGACCCAGCCCTCTTGTTTCACATCAATTATCCAATTCAGAAGTAAGTTAGTTTTAAAAAAATTAGAGAACTGGGGTTTGAGGGTCCAAAATTTAAAATACTAGCCTGATCGGCATGTCAATCGTTCCAACGCAACTTTGGTGGTGAGAGTGACTTGGAAAAGCTAGAGAAATTCAAATCAGATATTCGGTTTGGGCTCGACGCTCAAAATAGCATTCTCCGAATGCACTTAGTTTAAAATTAAAGAATTTAGATTCGGGGTCTAAAATCTAAAATACATGTTTGATTGACATATTGACCATTCCAACACGACCTGAGTGATGAGAGTGACTTGGAAGAGCTGACGGAATCCAATTTTGATATCTAGTTTGGATTTAACGTTAAAATTACACATTTCAAAAGTAACTTAAAAAATTCATATATATATCATCTTGGTTTAAAGTTATTAAATTAAATGATTTTTTCTTTTAAATTATATTTTTATTTTTCATGGATGTCTAATGTTATTATTTTTTCAATATAAGATCCTCGAACAGGTGGCGATGGAAGGGAAAGGACATAGAGGACGTAGAGGATATTTCTTAATTATTTTATAATATTGTATTAAAATTGATGCTTTTCAAATATTCTATTTAAATTATTTTGTATTATAATTTAATTTTTTATTTTATTTGTTGTTATGATGTGTAGATGTTGTCCTTTGTTTGTGACGTGTAGATATTATGTTATATTTTTTATTTAAACAAGTTTTTTATATGAATTTTATATATTTTTTAAAAAATAATAAAAAGATTTTTGACGGAATTTCTAATGGGATTTTAATGCGTCGATAAAATTTTCTGACGGCCATTCAACATCCATCGAAAATTCGTTGCAAATTTATCGATGGATTTCCGATGGTCACACTTTCTCCGTCAAAAAATTTGTTCGACGGAAAAATAAAATCTATTAGAAATTTTCGACAGATTTTACATATGTCGGAAAGTTTGTTTTCAGACGGAATTTCCATCATATTTATAATCTGTCAGAAGCTGTCAGAAAATTTTAACGGATTTCCAACAAACTATAGATGCAACGGAAACTTTCGACAAGGGGTATTCAGCGGACTTCTGTCCGTCGGAAACCCATCGGAAGTTCCGTCGGAAAGATGTTTTCCGATGAATTTTCGACAGATAGCATCCGTCGGAAACGCCGCCCCCTTTGTTGTAGCGAAGGGACGTGAAACTCGCTCCACCGGTCGGAACACTCCCTGGGAAAATTTTATTCAACCAATAAGTGAGCAAGTACAGTGCAAGGACCAAAGACTACAGCCGAATAGAAGGGCGGCCCGTTTTATCCAAGCGAAGTGTCCCTTTTACAATAATGGGTAGCTGTGTCCAATCAGTCCAAGAAATCAAATTAGAAAGATTACAACCAAAGTTGGCCAGCCCGTCAACCACTTGAATAGCCTCCCTATAAGCATGTTTGATCTGAATAGTCGTGCAAGTGGTAATCTACAAGATACTCTAGAGGATATAAAGTAAGTCTCTCTAAGGAGGATGAAAAACACCATTAAGAATCCCAACAAGGATCGCCGAATCTGATTCAGCCAGCAAGGTGGAATACCCACGGTCCAAGCACAGACGTACCCCATCACGCATGGCTGAAGCCTCTGCTTCAAGACTGGAAGAGATGGAATATGGGCCAGCAAAGGCGAGCAACAGAGTACCCCAGCAATCGCACAGAACACCACCGCCACCAGCAAGCCCTTGAGTTCCACTTTTAAAAGGAACCATCCACATTAAGCTTAACCGTGTTAGAGGGGGGCCGAATCCATTGCACAAGCAGAGGCTGCTGCACAGTGCAGGAGGGAAGCATGATAGACCAAGCACGGAGCTGTGCCAAACTAAGTAGAAGGAAGAGGACTCCCTTTAAATAAGAGAGTAGGTACAAAGCAGACGAGCAAGACTGAGCACACGGTGAATAATGGAAATTGCTGCCATACGTCGCCCTTCAAAGATAAGACTGATTCCAGCTCCACCAAATCTCCCACAGATCTAGTACATAAGAACACAAAGCGAGAGACGAACACCAAGAGCCGATGATAGATATTGTAGGGAATCGAAGAAATCAACAATAACGGCGGCACATGAAGATCCTCTCGTCGGCCAAAATTGCAATAAGTGTAAGAATAATCCGTAAGGGTGATTGAGCCCATCTGAAACAGGAATGCCACGGTCACGCAGCCCAGCCTAAGCAGCATCTGGCAGAAAACACCTTGGAGGCAATGGCCCTGCCCACGCATCAAACCCGAACAAAGCAGAAGACTGTGTCTCGGCAATATATAACAACTCTGTGATTAGCCGTAATAAGCTGGGCCACCTTGAGCCATGTTGCATGTCGATCAGTAGCTCTAAAAAGAGAGAATTTTGCTTCAGAATAATGATTCATGTATGAATGGTTGGCCTTGAAACATGGGGCACAACCCAAGGAGTGCCTGTGGTGAGAGCAGCCCAAAGAAGCTTGGTCTGGAGGGCAATCTGCATATCAGATATACTAATAATACCCAGAGCCACCTGACACCTGTGGCTGACAAAGTCGGTCCCAGGCCAACTAATGCCATTTAGAGCCATATTCAGATGAGCCCCCCAAAAAAATTTGGAAGCATCCTCAAAATAACCTTAACACAAGCGGAGGGCAAAGACAGTAGTAGCACAGGTATAAATAAGGATGGAGCTCAAGACATGCTTTGATTAATACAAGCCTACCACCCAAGGACAGAAATGCCACGCGCGCCTTCCAAGTCTGAAGCCAGGCATGAATTTTTGCAGTGACATGTGAGAAATAACTTCGCTTGGATCTTCCTTCAAAAAGATTAATGCCTAAATAAATCATGGGGAGAGTCATTTTGCTGAATCCAATTATCGTAGAAATAGACCGATGAAGCCGCTCAGGGAAGGTATGATGCACAATAAAATTACTTTTACGAGCATTAACCAACTGGCCAGATGAAGATTCATACGTCCTAACGAAGGACATTAGATTCCTAATTGAATTTGCCGCCCCATTAGCAAAGATAATAGTACTATCATCAACAAACAACAAATGGGTAATGCGTGGGCAACACTTGGGAACAGCAAAAAACCAACTCTGTCATAGTATAACAATTGGCGCAGACCCCTACGCTAAGGGCCTCTTCATCAAGAATGTATAACTACAATATTAATGCAGGGAATTCGTCAATATTAAAAAAAAATATGACGTATCTTTTGATATGCTATTCTCCATGCGTTGGGTGGTCATATGCTTACCTAGCGTTTCCATTGACGACCCTTTGGCTCATGGACAGGGCCTAGTTCCCTGACCTTGTATCTTCGTTAGCCTCCTTATTTGATTCTTCTTGGTATGTGCAGGAGGCTGACCTCTTATATTCTGATTTCGATTGGTTCTAGGTTCCTTGTGCCCTTGCACCTGTTGAGATAATTCTGTAGAGTACTTACTTTGAGAGTCCACAGCTGAGAAGTGTTTGCCCCTGTCATTGAGAGAGATTCAATTTATCAGCATTCGTACAATCATCTCTAGACCAGATGACTTTACATCATAACAACCATTTATGATCTTTGCTCTCAGATCGTGAAATCTTTAAATATATGAGAGCCTGGGCTCTGATATCACTTGTTGTCCAGTAAATGGATGGATAAACCTAGAGGAGGGTGAATGATTTTTTTAAAAAAAATAATCGCATTATAATTGGCTTGAAGCTTAGCGATGCTTGATCGATGTAAGCTCTCGGATAGAATGTCAGTAATAAAGGTGTGCTACGAGTAACACATGAGAATATTGAAGGATCAGTAGCACTATTATGAGTGGAAGCATGTTATAGTAGTCGGTGTTGTCAAATAGTGTGTGATAGAAATGGGGTGCTAAAATGAATTCAGAGTGAATGAAAAACACATGAAGCACATTGCAATCATACAAAAGTAATCTCACATATGAATACTGAGATTTATACTGGTTCGGCATTGATCTCTATCAGCCCTACATCTAGT
This sequence comes from Amorphophallus konjac, assembly GCA_022559845.1. Taxonomy (NCBI): domain Eukaryota; kingdom Viridiplantae; phylum Streptophyta; class Magnoliopsida; order Alismatales; family Araceae; genus Amorphophallus; species Amorphophallus konjac. The sequence goes on from CM040121.1 coordinate 472,428,259, forward strand.
ACCCAGCAACCACTAAGATTTCAACTATTACCCCATCAGGGAATAGTATAAAGGTTGTTTTTGATCAGGTGTTTAACTCACCACGAGCATCCTCTCACTAGGACCCTAGCTTACTTATGGGTTAGCCAGACCTAAACTCAGCAAATTTTTAGACTTGCCAAACTTACAGGATATCGACGTTATGCGAGTACTCTTGCTCTCAAGCAAGGACTTCTCCTCTCAAGGAGAAGAACACCTTTTAAGGTGAGGTTACACAGATAAAGCCTCTATAATAGGTAGAGTTGTGTACACTAAGCACTGAAATGTTCAAATCAGAATAAGATATAGTGGTCTTGAACATAAAACAAGGATTTAAAGAGGAGTTAAGAAATGATTAGAATGAAGATCCTGTCTAGCTCCTTCTTCTTCACTTCAAGCACTTCAGCAGTGATGATGGTTGAAGCTTGGATTGGCCTTCAGCTTCTTTCAACCTTACACTGTACGCTTGCTAAAGAAGATGTGATCATGAATGCATTTGATCGGCCTTACTTTATTACTTGGCTAAATAAAATATCAATAGTTGCAATAGCAGCAATAGTGGTTGTCTTCAGCAACTTCTTCATTTTTGCTTACAGCATCAATGTATAGCTCTCTTGCATTGTATGTCCATTAGATAGAGCCTGACAAACATTAATCACATCCTTGTCTTTCTTTTGACTCAGACGGATGAACGTTAGACTCATTTGATAGTGAGACCAGCTTGTTATTCTTATGTTTGTAATTGTGCATAATTTTCTTCTTCTTGATTTTATTTTACGAGCACTCTTTTCAGAGAAGTCTAAAAAAGGACAGAGTATAGAACCTCCTTGTTGGTCTTTGAATATGTTTTTAAAGAAAGGATTGTTCTTTTCAGCATATCTTCCTGTAGTGTCCTTTTCGTAGGTTACCTTTTTCATTATGAGATTGTCATTATGCAGAGCTTAGTAATATGCTTCATAAAATATATGCTTGTTTCATACAGGTCTTGAAATGTGTCTCTTGAGTCTGCCATTGAAAGTATAGCCTGAAATAAAATAAATACTATACCTTTTTTTTCATGTTAGTCAAGTATATATTAGGTCAGAAAATCAGAGTACTATCATTTTAGCGGTAATTGAAGTATTTGAACTTTTGAATTTTACTGAAGGCCGCTTAAATAGATTTAGTCCATATATTTAATAGCTAAGACATAATAGGATAGTTGATGTATCTTAGCTCATTTGTTATAGTGACTAATTTAACTTCATGCAATGCACTACAATTACGAAGAAATATTTTGTGTTGCATCTATCACAAGGTAAGAAGGATCATCCGATAGCTTGACAATTCGGTGCATGAATTTGTTTAATCATTGTTTTAGTCGGGAAGGAATTTATTTCAGTTATGCTAACTAATTTGATTTCAGGATAATTCAGCTATCATGACTATAAGGCAATGTGAAACATATAGCTGATATCTGTTGAATGGGGATTTAGAGAAATGCAGCTATCATATGTATTAAGAAATGATGTATGGTCAGATATCTAGTATAATCTTTTGACCAATTTAGAGATGCAGCTATTAGAAAGTGAGAGTTTAAAATAAATAGTTGATTAGATTTAATTCAACGATCATCATATACTTTTGTTTTCTCAATTAATTAGTTTACAGCTTATAGCTATCTAAAGAGTAGAGAATTATAAGACAGATAACTGATATGTGCTTTCTTGAATAAAACTGTTAAGAATGATAGAGAAGATAAAATCATAGCTGAATAAAAATTATTCCAAAAAAAATTTATCGTCTAATTTTTTTAACTAGTTGTTGAAGACTGAGAAATAAGCTCCTGACAGTAGATGGAGTAGTGCATTTTACTTGTTAATTTGTGGTGCGGACACACGCCGCAATACGAGCCGGTGGACGAGGACACGTCGGGGCCCGGTTAGCTCACGGAGGACGTGGACGCATCGGCCGAGCCATCATCTTTATTTCACATTTTTAGGCCAAGTTGGGCCCTATTGTAGTCCATGTTGGACAATTATGTTATTATATGTCAAATGCGCTAGGATAGCTAATGGGCTAGAGTTAATGGGTTTTGGGCCTTAAATGGGCCAAAGGGGTTCAATGTGAACAAGTTAAGGGGTTTAGTGTGCTAGGTGTGAATGGGATTAAAGGGATGTCACGCCCCGAGCGCAGAAGATACTCGAGGTCGTGGCCAGTTTATATAGAACCATTCAGAGCAATATACATATTTTAAATTTGACAAAAGACAGAGTACGCAAGGTCTAATAATAATAATAATTGAAATCAATTTTTTTTCCAAGATGATACCAATAGTCCAAGATGACAACTATTATAATTAACCAACTGCTGACAATTTCACATTATTTAAATCTACTACCATTCTTCAAGTCTTAACAAGTTTCACTCAACTAGACTGACATAACTGACATAACTAGAAATACAATATAAGAATTTGAGACCCGAAGACACGACTAGCTGACGGTTCAAGCTTGGTGGTTATAGCACTCGTCACTCGGTCTCATTCCCATCCGGGTGAAGGTCGCTATCCAAATTGCCTGAAAATGTTAGAATGCCACTGGGTGAGCGAATCGCTCAGTAGGAATTACATGTCAAGTTCTCACAATCTTTAAGTTAATTACATCTTCTGTGCAGTATAATGATGCATGTAGGATCGAGCGAGAATATCAAGAATAGTATTAAAGAAATATCACAAGAATTTCAATGAGATGTATCAATAAGAAAATTGCAAGTAATTTACGAGTAATTGGACAAACACTTCCCAAGGATACTGTATTCAAGCAAGTATTCAAGAATTTAACATTCGAGTATTCAAGCAAGTATTTCAAGCTCAAGTAATATCAAGTAGTACAATAGAATTGGCTATTTCATTTAATACATTCAAGTAAGTAATTAACATTTTTTTGGGCTAAAAAATTCATGTCAAGCAAGTCACAAGAGAGGAAGTGGGAATGTCTCAAGTCAAGCAAGTACTCCGGTGCAATACCAGACACCGTGGTCCATAAACTCTCATGGGCACAAGTACCTTCGGGTGCTCCTCCCAGGACCAGATCGGACCCTATACGCACAGCATTCATGTAATACTTTTGACATCCACTCTCATTTATATAGCCAATGTAGAATTTCAAGAAGTTTACACTTGTAGGAACATAAGGTAGATTTTCAAGAATAGAGTTCAAGGACATCTCAAGTGTAAATGATAAATTATGACCATCTACTTAAAATGTATGACACATAGGCAATTCGAGGTTAAGGAGATAGTATAAATTCATGTAAAGATGGTCAACACTATTTGTCAAAGTCAATGTTATTGGTCAAAGTCAATGTTGTTGGTCAAAGTCAACACTATTGGTCAAAGGTGTCAACCGGTCAAGGTCAGGCAGCGTTTTACTTTTCGTGTAGAAATGTAAAACTCATGTCGATGCATATGACTATTCATGCATATAGAAGGTCTGTGCATATCACTATTCATGCATATAAGGTCGGTGCAGATCCCTATTCATGCATATAAGGTTGGTGCACGTTTAGTTGTAAAAAGGTCAAGGTCGGTGCAATCACTATTCATACATATAAGGTCGGTGCAATTACTATTCATGCACATAAGGTTGGTGCAAGTTTAGTTGTAAAAAGGTCAAGGTCGGTGCAATCACTATTCATCTACATAAGGTCGGTGCAATCACTATTCATGCATATAAGGTTGGTGTAAACTATTCATGCACATAAGGTCAGTGCAATCACTATTCATGCATATAAGGTTGGTGAAAGTTTAGTTGTAAAAAGGTCAAGGTCGGTGCAATCACTATTCATGCACATAAGGTCGGTCATGCATATAAGATTGGTGCAAGTTTAGTTGTAAAAAGGTCAAGGTCGGTGCAATCACTATTCATGCACATAAGGTCGGTGCAATCACTATTCATGCATATAAGGTTGGTGCAAGTTTAGTTGTAAAAAGGTCAAGGTCGGTGCAATCACTATTCATGCATATAAGATCGGTGCAATCACTATTCAGGTCGGTGCAAATCATTATTCAGGCTACAAGGTCAGTGCAAGTTCTACCTCGGTGTAAGTTTTTCTAAGGCACATGGGTGGTCAGTGCAAGTTCTGCCTCGGTGCAAATTTTTCTAACACATATGGGAGGTCAGTGCAAGTTCTGCCTCGGTGCAAGTTTTTCTAAAGCATATAGGAGGTCAAACATTTTCTGCCTTGGTGCCAGTTTTGCTAAAGCATATAGGAGGTCAAGCATTTTCTGCCTTGGTGCAAGTTTTGCTAAAGCATATAGGAGGTCAAAACATTTTCTGCCTTGGTGCAAGTTTTGCTAAAGCATATAGGTGGTCAAATCATTTTCTGCCTCGGTGCAAGTTTTGCTAGCATGCATATAAGGTCTGTACAAATAGAGTGCACATTTAAGGTCGGTGCAATATTTGTACCTGACTTATATGGGTCTAGGCAAGTTTTGTTACTACGCACATGCAAGGGTCGGTGCATACTCTTGCAGTGAGCAGTCAATTTTTTGACCGCATAAATAGTAACGGTCAACAGTTGACTTTTACTATTCATCCAATTTTATTTTAAGGCTAAAATTTATTTGACAATTTTTCATGGTAGAATAAATAAAGGTTATTAATGGGTAACAATTAGATTTTCCTAGTCATTTTTATCTTGTGAGATATTGATTTTTAAAGTGAGTTGTGAATAGTATTTTTACTATTCACTCAATTTCATTTTTAAGGCCAAAAATTTATTTGATAATTTTTCCCAGTAGAGTAAATCAAGGTGATTGATGGGTAACAATTAGATTTTTCTAATCATTTTTATCTCGTGAGATATTGATTTTTAAGGTGGGTCATGAATAGTATTTTTTACTATTCACTCAATTTCGTTTTTAAGGCTAAAAATTTATTTGATAATTTTTCCTAGTAGAGTAAAATTGGAGGATTCAAAAATCATGATTGTGTTGGAATTTCATGGTTTGGTTAACTATATAGGAATTTCTAAGTATGGTGATCACTAATTACGTAATTTACTGTTCATGATTAAAAAAATATTCACATAATCAGTAAGTAAAGATATGGCTAGACAAATAGCATGATTTGTAAGATCAAGCTCATACAATATTTTTGAGATTTAATTTCATAGATATGAATTTTTTTTTAAACGTGGATCAATATGCAATAATTAGGATATGTTAATGACAATTATACTAAACTGTATGCTATACAAGGGAGTACTTGGCGGAGGATCTCCTCAACACAATGGTTAGTGTTCCAGATAGGCGTAGCCTAACTTTCCTATTAAATCTTTTGATATACTCCTCACAGAATGTAGCTAAGCTACGACAAGTTTAACTAGCATGCATGATAACCTACGTTAACTACTAGTTTAGTCAGATCTTGAGAACACCTACCTCTTGGGTGCGGTTTCCTAGGTATGCCACGCCAAGCCCTTCACGCTCAGCAAAGCTTCTACAATAGGATATGTTTCCTGCACATGAAGAGAAACATTAGATCTCTCTTCTGCAGGTGGGCAGGTGGAGATAGGGAAGCAGTAGGATAACCTTCTCTTCTATTGCCGAAAGACAGTAGGGGTCACCTACAGTTGATGGAGGGATGCGTTTATAGGAGAAGGAATAAACATAAGGGTCCATAAGGGTCCATTGCCATGGAAAAAGAAGTAATTAATGCTTCAATCCATTGAATCCCTTGTCGGGTGAAAGGGGTCAGTTGCCAGCAAACAATGGCTGGCTTGTCAGGTGTGGGGTCTAAGGGAGAAATATATATTAGTATATCTATAGGTTTATAGTGGGGTGGTGGCCCTCCTGGGGATGAATGGCACCTTGGCCATCCCCCTTTTGATGCTTCTTCACGTGGTGGTGTCTAGGCATATGATAATGGTTGGTGGTATATCTATATATATATATATAGTTATTTGGATGGCGTCAAACCTTTAGGCCCTACATATATTTATTTGGCACAAAAAAGCAATGGTGGATGCAAAGAATCAAACCCTGGTCATTCATTTAAGTAACACATCACTTAACCAACTACACTATGAAGTCACCTTATTAGGTGAATAATCTTTACATATGATGACTTTGTGTTCCAACTTCTTACTTAACCTTCATATAGAGTTATCTAAAGTTTTTGTTTATTTAGAGAAATATTATTAAAAAAAATTCCAACATTTTTTTTATACGGGGTGCTACAAGGGAGGTGGGCTTGGTGGCTAGTGGAAAGGGGCGCCCCCGCCTTCTTGGTGCAAGAGGTAGGCAGCCACCTACCAAACTTGAACTCCCCTTCCCTTATTTTCAAAGTTAGGTGGCATCCTTGTCCCCCCTTGGTCTTCCCCTCTCCCCTTGGTCAAGGGGGCGTACCCCCTCTCCCTCCCCTCTCTCCCACATAATTTCCAGCCCCCCTACCCCTTGCCATCCTCTATATAATGAGGTGTAGTGTCATTTGATGAGTTAATGAAGTTTTTATGAGAGGAGATTATGTTAAGAGAGTGATTATCTTCCTCCTCTTAGGTGTGATGCCCTTGATCAAATCCTGTGATGGGATTCTTTTGGGCATATGACTCGCCCCTCTATCCTCCCTATCCTCTTCATATCTGGCTCTGCGAAAATTATCAGTGAAGCTTCTGCAAGTCCGAAAGAATTTGGCGGTGGTTTTGCGTCGATCGGAGCTCTGGATCGTCGAAAACAATTCTCCTCGTGAAGTCGCGCAAATCTGCCGGAGCATGCAGTCCAGATCCTTAGTTTCCTGATCCCTAATTTCTCCAGATCTACTCCCAAGTTCTATGGATCTGAGATCCTGATGGGCTGTAGGATTTTCTGTCCTATTCGCGTTGCCACTGAGCTCGTGTCGTTCTGAGATTGGTGCTGGCCGTGGCGGAGATTCTCGTGGGACTGCACCGACCACCCTGTGCAGATCCGACCCAGAAGAAGACGCGACTTCCAGAAGCTGCCCCGCCCTCCTCTTTGCCGATCTAACCAAACCCCTTGGTCAGATCCTTCCTCTAGATGTCGCCGACGATCTGCAATAAACGGCGCCTCGTTCTGACATCGGGAACCATTTTTCTAGTAATTATTTGGCTTCCTGTGCAGTTCTATGTGCACCAAACCTGAGGCTGAGAACAGTCGCGGCTTCACCCAATCTGGTAAGATCTGATCGCCCCCTTCGGAGCAGAGAATCTTCATCATGTCGCCGACGTTCTCCAACAAACGGAACCCCGATCGGACGTTGAATCTTGGCGTACCGGCCTCCACAAGTTTGCTGCGCAGGGTGACCAGCTCGGGCAGAACCGGTCGGTGGCCGATCTTCACCTTCCGGTCGGCTTCGGCTCGTCTCCTCGCCTCCCTCGAGTGCTGCCCGTCAACCCGAGTCCCAGCAACCTTGAATTTGTGATTGTAGCCTATTATCTCCCCGCGAGGAGTGGGCGAATATTTATGGACTGTAACTATTCCTTTATTAGTGTGTATCGGGGTTGTCGGAATCGGCCGGAGTTTCTTCCCCATGCACTAGTCGTGGAGGTACGCGCGACGTTCCTTCCCTCCGGCATTTGCTTTATTTAGTATGATGTGCATGTGCGATTAGGGCCCTAGCCAGTCACGAGTCACCGTGTTTGTGAGAGTGAGAATCGTTCCTAAGCTTCAGTCGGGCACCGAGCTCGAATTGTATACCCTAGGCGACAGTGGTTCCTTAACCGCTACGATCCCACGTTTCCCTGGCAAGGGACGATCGTCGGGCTAGAGTGAGTTGCTGTTGAGAGACGTCTCCACCCGGAGAACGCAACGGTGGTCAGCCGCTCGGCTTACCTTAGTGTGCTAGTGTTGGCCGCACTTTTAGTCGGTCGTATGTCTTAGCCCGGTCGCGTCGCTCATCTCACATCAAATTGGTATCAGAGCCAAGTTTAAGTCTAGGGTCGTCTAAGTCCAAGGTTGCATTGCATCCCGATATTCGGTATATCAAAAGGTGTTGCTCAAACGTTAGGTTACGCCTATCGGAAAGGTGATTCACTCGCGTGAGAGGATCTTCAGATCTCGGAACTCCACCAGGTACCGGATCTTGGTTAAGTCTAGATTCATCATCTTTGCTTTAGTCCGTGTACCCTAGTCTTTGTGTCATTGCATGCCCACCCGACGAGGTACCCAATACCATCGCCCAGCGTCTATGGCAAACCCACGGGATGCCGCCTCGGGAGACTAGCAACGACACAAAGAGCTCCGTCGGGTAATGCAGTCCGAGCTTGGTGCTCGACTAGAGCTAAGGAACGGGCGCTCACAACTCACAGCCACGGCAATTTGCAACTAGCTAACGGCCCTATTCTCACAAACGCAGCATGATAGAAAATATACTAAATCAGCAATGTGAGTGTGGAACGAAGCGCGTACCTCCACGACTAGCGTGTGGGGAAGAATTCTCGGCCGAATCCGACAACCCCAATACACACACTTAATAACCGTACACTTTCGAAACCTGATGCCCACTCCACTGATGTGACACGAGGTCGAGGAAGGACTTCAAACTGTCAGCCGGAGAGTAGGAAGGCGAGTTGACTAGAGAAGAACGGAGGAGCTTGGTCGGGGCCTCACACCCATCCCCATCTCAGGGACGACGCAGTCGCGCTCTTCAATTCTTCTCTACGGTGATGGCGGTTGCAGGCGTTGCAGTTGGCATGGAGGTGGTGGCGGTGGTGATGGATGACGACGACGGTTGAACAGTGAAGGAGGAAGATCGTAGAGCTTCGATGGGGCTTCACACCCGACCTCTTCTCGAAGACGATGCACCGGAGCTTCACGGATGCCCTCCATGGTGGGGCAAAGTGGGGTTAGGCCTCTCACCCGGGATTCCAAAAATCTTGAAGAACACTCATAGCCATAGCTAAACTGGTTTTTTCTTCATTCTATTGCTTCAAATAAGGACTACAAGACTTTTTTATAGACTTCACAAAGAAGATCAAAGGACAAACTCTAAGACTCTTTAATGCCTAGAAATATGAAAAGACACCTATGACTCATTATAACTCCCTTAAAACTCTAAGACTCTTTGATGCCTAGAAATATGAAAAGACACATATAACTCATTATAACTCCCTTAAAGACACTTAGAGATATCAAAAGATAAACTTCAAATACCCTTGTGTAAAATAAAAAAATTACAAATATTTTAAGACGGAAGATCAAGTCCGATGTCGATGACGATCCCGTCAAACCCCTCCGCTTGGAGAAGGTTCAACCTCGAACCTCGAATCTCGAATCTCGAATCGCAGGACCCCGACTTGTTGGGACAAATCGGACGACTTGCTCTGATACCATTTGATGTGACACGAGGTCGAGGAAGGACTTCAAACTATCAGTCGAAGAGCAGGAAGGCGAGGTGATTAGAGAAGAATGGAGGAGCTCGATCGGGGCCTCACACCCATCCCCATCTCAGGGATGACGCAGTCGCACTCTTCAATTCTTCTCTGCGGTGATGGCGGTTGCAGGCGTTGTAGTTGGCACGGCGGTGGTGGCGGTGGTGATGGACGACGACGGCGGTTGAACGGTGAGGAGGAAGATCATGGAGCTTCGATGGGGCTTCACACCCGTCCTCTTCTCGAAGACGATGTACCAGAGCTTCACGGATGACCTCCATGGGGGGCGAAGTGGAGTTGGGCCTCTCACCCGGGATTCCAAAAATCTGGAAGAACACTCATAGCCATAGCTAAACTGGTTTTTTCTTCATTCTATTACTTCAAATAAGGACTACAAGACTTTTTTTATAGACTTCACAAAGAAGATCAAAGGACAAACTCTAAGACTCTTTAAAGCCTAGAAATATGAAAAGACACCTATGACTCATTATAACTCTCTCAAAAACTCTAAGACTCTTTAATGCCTAGAAATATGAAAAGACACCTATGACTCATTATAACTCTCTTAAAACTCCAAGACTCTTTGATGCCTCGAAATATGAAAAGACACCTATGACTTATTATAACTCCCTTAAAGACACTTAGAGATATCAAAAGATAAACTTCAAAGACCCTTATGTAAAATAAAAAAAATTACAAATATTTTAAGATGGAAGATCAAGTCCGATGTCGATGACGATCCCGTCATCCACGCAGGGAGGTAAAGGGCTACAAACATAAATTTGGGGTTGCTGGAATCCGGGTTGACGGGCCGTACTCGCAGGAGGCGAGGGAAGCGAGTCGGGGTCGATCGGGTGAGCCGATTGGAAGCCGACTTGATTCTACCTATGCAGGACACTCGGCGATCCAAGAGGGAGGCTGCCACTTGCGTAGCTTTACTCCCCTCCCTCCCATTTTCAAAGGAAGGAAACTTCCTCCCCCCTCCCCTTTTGTCTCCCTCTTCCACCCAAGTCAAGGGGGCGCACCCCCTCTCCCACGAAATTTACAGCCCCCTACCCCTTGCCATACTCTATATAAGCCTATCTATAGTGCCATTTGAGAAGTTAATGAAGTTTTTATGAGAGAAGATTATGTTAAGAGAGTGATTCTCTTCCTCCTCTTGGGTGTGATGCCCTTGATCAAAATCTGTGACGGGATTCTTTTGGGCATGTGACTCACCCCAATATCCTTCCTATCCTCTTCATATCTGGTTCTGTGAAAATTCTCAGTGACGCTTCTGCAAGTCAGAAAGAAGTTGGCGCTAGTTTCGCGTCGATCGGAGCTCTGGATCGCCAACAACATTTCTTCCCGTGAAGTCGAGCAAATCTGCCCGAGCCTACTATCCAGATCTTCAGTTTCCTGATCCTGAATTTCTCCAGATCTACTCCCAAGCTCTCTGGATCAAAGATCCTGATGGGTTGTAGGATTTTTTGTCCTCTTCGCGTTGCTGCTGAGCTCGTGTCGTTCTGAGATCAGTGCTGGCCGTGGCGGAAATTCTCGTGGGACAGCACCGACCACCCTGTGCAGATCTGACCCATAAGAAGAGGCAACGTCCAGAAGCTGCCCCGCCCTCCTCGTTGTCGATCTGACCAAACCTCTTGGTCAGATCCTTCCTCTAGACGTCGCCGACGATGTCCAACAAACGGCGCCTCGTTCCAACACCGGGAACCATTTTTTCAATAATTATTTGTCTTCCTGTGCAGTTCTGTGTGCGCAGAACATGAGACTGAGAACAGTCACTGCTACGTCCAGATCTGGTAAGATCTGATCGCGTCCTTCAGAGCAGAGAATCTTCATCATGTCTCCGACATTCTCCAATAAACGGCACTCCGATCGGACATCGGATCTTGGTGTACCGGCCTCCGCAAGTTTGCTACGCCGAGTGGCCTACGCGGGCAGAATCAAGTCGACTTCCGATCGGCCCCGACTCGCTTTCCTCGCCTCCTGCGAGTACGGCCCGTCAACCCAGATTCCAGCAACCCCAAATTTACGTTTGTAGCTCTTTACCTCCCTACGTGGAGTGGGTATCAGGTTCCAAAAGGGGGGAGGAAGTTTCCTTCCTTTGAAAATAGGAGGGAGGGGAGTCAGGCTATGTAGGTGGCAGCCTCCCTCTTGGGCCAAGAAGGGGGAAGTCCCTTTTCAAGCCTCCAAGCCTCCATTCTCTTAGCCCCTTTCACACCTAGCACACTAATCCCATGACTTGTTCACATTTAACCCCATTTGACCCATTCATACCTAGCCCATGGGCCTTTTCACACTTGGCCCTTTTAAAGCCCAAGAGAAAAGCTCAATAGTTCTAGACCACTATTCTAGCCCATTAGCCCTTATAATAACACAATTGTCCAACATGGACTACAATAGGGCCCAACATGGCCTAAAAATGTGAAATAAAGATGATGGCTCGGCCGATGCGTCCACGTCCTCCGCGAGCTAACCGGGCCCCGTCGTGTCCTCGTCCACCGGCGTGTATTGAGGCGTGTGTCCGCACCAATTCTCTCCGGGTGGAAGGAACTCGACCCCGTCGAGTAAGGGTCCCGAGGCTTGAGCTCTCCGCATGTGATCAAGACATCGTCTGGCACGGGGCGTCTTCTCCAATGCACAAGGAAGTGTTGGTAGGCTCCGTTCCTGGTGGTGATCACCTGCTCATCCAGTATACAATCTATATGCTTGCATTGTGGCTGGAAGAGGTGGACTCTCGAGTGGTGTGTCACTCACATCAGGAGGAGAAAGCACAAAAACTCACTAGGGATCACCGCGGGTTTTCGATATGCTACCAGATCTGAAACATTGAACGTCAAACTGACACCATAGTCGTCTGGTAGTTCAATAACGTACGCATTTGAACCCACTTGTTTCTTGACTCGGAAAGGGCGGGTATCATGGGCCTGAAGTTTCTTTATGGTTCCCGAGGGGAAACCGTTCAGGTATGACCCTGATCATGATGTACTCTCCCTTTTGAACTCATGGGCATGTCGGCGTACATCAGCTAACCCCTTATACGTGCATGGCTGGCCTTTTATTGGAACACGACTTTATGCAACTCCAAATGCACGACAAACAAACTGTATAAGCAAAAATTGACTCATACATGACCTTAGACAAACCTAGACAACCATAGAAATACTCGTAGACAAACAATGCAACCCAAAGTTGTGGACTCCTAGACATCCTAACATGAACCTACTGAGTTCTAAATGGGAGTTCAGAGGGTTGGGAGGATCACACCCAATTGCACATTGCCCTGGGACTGAGTACCCGGGTCGGCAGCATGCTCTTCTAAGAGCTCATCAAAGAACTCCTCCGATAGTTCTGGATCCTGCTCATAGCTGATTGGCACTAGCTCCGGTGTGGGGTCGCGGGCTGGAGTGTCCGAAATAACCAACGAGTCCCGAGTGGGACACTTGGCCGCAAAGTGGCCAATCCCACCACACCTATAGCACTGGTCATGCGGTCCTGTGCTAGAAGATGCTCTACCGGTCATCGGCCCCTTTCCCTTGTCTTCTCGATGGGCCGGGGGTGGTGGGAGCTGGGGTCGGGCAGGCAATGCGGGCTGCTGGGGGTGTGGGGTGGGGAATGGTGCCTGTTGGCAAGGGGGAGGGTCCCTTGGAGGGATAGGGCGAGGCCTGAGAGCAGTGGGGTCCTGGCTGTTGGATTAAGTGGATGGTCAAACTAGAGGGGGAGGGGGTGAATAGGTTGACCCTTTTTAATTTTTGTGAAATATCACACTCAACTTTTAAGTAGTAGAATACTAATTCAAAAATCAGTAAGCTGAAGGTGTAGAGATCGAACATAATCAATCATCTAGTGTCACACAGATTTTACAAGAGATAGCAACCCACAAGTGAACACAGAGTTTTATGGTGGTTCGGTCTCCCTATGGAGACCTACGTCCACCCCTCACTAAATCAGTGAGGATCCCTACTGAGCCTTACAGCTTAGCTAAACTGAGGCACAATCCCCTCAACAACGCTGAGCACTACAGCTTGGCTAACAAAAGGAACATATCATCTTAACCAGTTACCCGCTGACAAACAGCTTGAGGGCGTACAAGCCCAAATCCCTTGATCCAAGCACACCCTGCTGGATCAATTCCCCTCCATCTACTCAAACTAGTACGAGGGAGAATTATAATAATAGAATTCAAGCTGAAATGAAAAACAAGAAACGAAATCACTGGAAGATGGAAGAAGGAGCCTCAGATCTGGGACGGTGCTGATTCTCGAGTCTCAATTTAAAGATCTGAGAGAAGAGGCGATGACGATCAACTGGCTTTCACTTCTTGGATTGTAGATGAGCTTGCGATGATCAATAGCTAATAAACTTCCTCTAATCTTCAGAGAATTCAGTAGCACGCCAGGAGGAGGAAGATCATCCAAGAGCTTCTTCTCAAAAGCTTCTTCTCTGCTCTTGTTCGACTGCTGCTCAACCAACTTCCATCTCCCGCGCTCCCCCAGATTCATGTGAATATTCCTCTTGTGGGCCCCAACCAGATTTTTTGGTTAGCCCAATGATTGTTCTCCTCAGAGGCTTCTGGAATCGCGAGGGAAAAAGAGAGCGCATGCTCTTTTAGATGATGTGCATCTAACGTCACTTACGACTGGGGTCCACCCAATGATCACTTGATGAGATTCAGATGGTGTCAATCCATTGTGACTAAGGGGTTGACGCAGCCTTGAAATGCCCACATAGCCTTTCGTACATAGACCGGATGCGTTGACGCATAGGGTGCCAGCGTCAACCCACTGGGCTGACCCCGAACACTCTTTTATCTCAAACATGAGCTGATGCGTCGACGCTGTGATGTTGTGGCATTAACGCACTGAGCTATGCTAATGATTAATGCTTCTGCCTCTTGAACTGATGCGTAGACGCAATCAGCATCCTACATAGACGCTGTGCTTTTATGCAAATCGCTGTGTGGACGCCTTGAGCATCCTGCATAGACCTTGTTTCTTCCTTGCATTCAAGAATAAAGCAGATACATGTGTTAATGAATCAAGGGTTAATTCATCAGTTTTCGTTGAACTCAACACAAACATCTCATGGTTGTCATCATCAAAACCAGGGGCACAACAATCTCCCCCTTTTTGATGATGGCAACTATGAGGTGTATGCCATTGCATCTAAATAATAATGTATTATTCAAATCAACCAAGGAATTCACTTAGAGACCAGAACACCAGTTCATGTCATTCATTTTATTTAGGTCCAAGGTCTAACATCAAAAAGAAGAACAGAAGAACTTTTCTAACAAAAAGTTAGACATTCTCACAGACAATTTCTTTCGAACATTTCACAAAATATGTAAAAGAAAGAAAACTTCACTCAATCACATTTGATGCAGATGCAATGCAATTCCAGGCTCCAACTTGAGTTCATGTCTCTCCCCCTTTGACATCATCAGGAAGGGGAGCAGGTGAGGAAGAGTGAGACTGAATGATGTTTGCAGACATAGTGTCCAGTTGGTGCTGAAGCTGAGTCATAGAAGATGCTAAACTGTCTAGTCTGTCCGAAAATTGATGATCTCTTTGCAGGATAAACTTATGATAATCCTGTACTTTGGAAGTGATACTATCAAACCAGCTGTGTAAAATATCAAGCAGATAGTCCACTTGAGCTTTCTGCTGAGATCCCCATTCAGGTGCAGAAGAGGAGGCTTCTGTTGGTGGAGGGCAGTACACATCACGCTGATCTTCAAGTGTGGGTGGGAAGTTTTCTTTTAGAATTTTCAAAACATCCATAACCTCATCACCCACTAGAGTGAATCGTTCAAACAGTTTAGCAAGGTCCTTACCAAAAGATGTAATCTTTTCAAATAAGGTCTGAACCTTTTCACTGAACACATTGTTCTTGTCAATCAGGGTAGAATATTTCAAATTCAGCTTGGACTAGTTTTCCTTGACTTCATAGTTATATGTCTGTACAGCCTATTGCCTGTTCAGAAATTGTTGATGCAAGCTTTTCAAATTGTGCATTACTGACCCAGCTTTCTGACAAACCTGAATGAGGGATTCCATGAAGTTATGAAGCTTTTTGTCTGACTTGAATTTGTCATGCTTGAACTGCTCCCATCTGGTGTCTAATTTCTGCTCAAGATGGTAAATCCTCATTTCCATGGTTGAGCTCAAGTGCATTATGGAAGAATCAATGTTCTTGAACTTCATTTCCAGATATTGGATCAAAGTGGGATTGATATCGGAATTCTGATCATGCATGCCAGCATCATAATGAAAATTATCTGGCATTTCTTCCTCTGAAAGTAGGTAGATTCATGTTCCCTTTGAGGAGAGGGTTCCTAAAAAGGACCATGTATGATCATAATGTCTCTAGTGACAGTTGGGAGGGTTGGAGCAGTATCTGTGACAATATCAGCTTGGACAGGACTGGCCTCTTGTTGGTCCACTCTGGCAGGACTAGCCTCTTGTCTGTCTACTCTGGCTGGACTGGCAACTGGGCTTTCCTGTGCTATTTCTCTCAGTTCTACAGCAGGTGCCCCAGAGGCAGATGCATGCTTCTGACTTGGCAGTACTCTGACTGGCTGTCCATTCACAATTGTGAATCCCATGAACTTTTGAATGTATGATAAGGAGTATCTATTCCTTTTTGGAATGTTTAGTTTCTTTTCATTTCCAAAGTTCACTCCAACCTTTCTAAAAATTACAGTCAATAGGGCAGCATATGGAAGTGTCCTAGACTGTTTCAGACATGTACCCATGGTCTGAATGATAACATCAGTCAATGAAATCTTGATTTGTTTCAGCATACAGTATAGCAAGAATCGTTGCATCTCAGTAATTCGTTCCCTACCACTGCTCTAGGGTGTAATGATGGATGTGCAGATATGATGTAGTAGTCTGTTGAAGGGAGGGAACATATTGGCTTTCAGACTAGATAGATATGTCTGCTTGACATCTATAGGATCACTAGGCTGTTCAGTCAGAAGAGCATAAGCTTCATGTTCATCAAAATGAAAACTGTGTAGTTGAACCCCATCCATTGGGATTTTCCATGATCTGGCAAACAGTTTATTTGTTAACTCAAAACGGACATTTCTGACTGTTGAAGAAACTTTAGGGATTTGAGGCTCATATTTCAAATTTTGGTAAAATTCCCGAACGAGGGTGGGGTAATATATTCTATGATTTGTGACAAAAGACCATCAACCATGAAAATCCAAAGTTGGAAATAACTGCGAAAAAATCTCAAGCATCTCAACATCAGTATCAACAATATACCGAGGAATAAGAACTTTCAGAGGTTCTCCAGTATTGGTGAGAAGAGATGAGTCAGGAGACCTTGCATGTGCATCCGAACTTCCTACAGGTTGTTTCCCTTTCTCTGCGGCTGAGGATGAGGACTTTATGGGAGCATCGTGAGAATCCTTCTGCTTCGCTACCCTTGATTCTGAGAGTTTTCTTTTCTTTGCTGGAGAGCTCTTCTCTTTCCCTTTACGTTTCCGTGGAGCTGACTGAGACGGCGTCTCCTCTTGAGCAGGTTGAAATTTGGTTCAAGGCACAATCGTGCCCTCAGCTGTGATGGGAGCTCTTCTCTTTAGACCCTTCTTCTTCTTCTTGTCCTTTTTCTCTTTTTCTGGAGGAGCCATGGTAGCGAGGTGAATCAAATGGCAACAGGGAAGAGAAGTGTCGTGGGAAGAAAAAAAATGAGAGAAGCGAAGAGGTAGGAGCCAACATGGTTTTGGAAAGAGGCGAGGAGGCTGAAGCGTTTACGCTGAGGGGTTTTAAAGAGGTGACCCCTCGTTTTCAAAAAGACAGAGCCGGTTCAACGGGATGAACCGGACTAGGTTGATAGAGCGACCACGCGACTGCGTTGACGCACTGAAGGACTGAGTCGACGCCACCAAAAAGAAATATGAAGGAAATATTAAGTTAAGAACCACAGTATTGAGGCATTCTAAAGACACTGAAATATGAAAGATGAGATTGCATTCAGGGATTTTTAATAGATAAAATTCAAGTTCCCTTATGAGAGATATGATAAGAGACTCTAATTCATTTAATTATGTGGAGAAAAACAATCTTAAGAGTTTGAGTTAAGCCCCTGAACAAGAAGAGTATGTGTATGGAATAAAGATAGAACTGTTTGCACATCAGGAACTTTCTCAAATCTATCCCCTAGATTGTTCAATTTCAAGAGACCCTTATAGAAGTGAATTTAACGAGTATTGAAGATGAACTCTGTAGGTTTTTATGTGAGCTTCAGGTCAACCACACACACATATATATATATTGTCATTTTTCCTTTTATTATATATATATATATATATTTAATTTTTATTAGCAGTCAAGTGTAGCTAGCCTCTTGACACGGGTACACATGTTTATCAGACACCAGAGTCCCCGGTTACTCAACATAGCTAACTATTCTGCTCTAATGAAACAGAGTTGGCAACTCACATCATGGCATGCCTCTCAGCACTTCATTGGTGTATGATGGTAGTTTCTCAGTGAAAATTTACCATTGCTCTGCAACGAATTATTTTTCTTTGGGAACAAAGATAACAGCTCACATCATGACATGCTCCTTAGCACTTCCTTGGTGCATAGAGACAGTTTCTCAGTGAAAACTAGCCATTGCTCTGCAATTTATTACATATATATAGGGTTTATTCCTTCAGCTCTTATTAAACCTATTATGAGTTTAAGGTCAATACAGATATTAAATTCATCTTGCACAAAGTGGTCTCTTTACTTTTGATCATCATGGTTCTAGAGTAGATGAGTTCACAGTTTTATTAAATAGTTCTATAGCTATTCCATATGCAAAGCACTTTTACGTTCAAGAAGTTTTAACATAAAGATCATAAGATTTATAAGTCTCCAACCATTAATATTACGTAAAGTCAGTCAGTGAAAACCAAAACCTCTCATAAAGGAATTATCATTTTAACTCCTCCTGAATCTATGACATCAACTCAAATTCCAGAGCTCATGAACCTTCCCTCATACTGAAGATTGATAGGTTCTTCAACTACTAGCTAAAGAAATGAACAGATGAAATATGTGAGGGAGAAACGAATTGATGAGAAGTTGAGAAGACTCCAGGCTTCAGACAATCTAAGGTACTAGAAGTGCCATTTAAGAACAACTTCACATAGCAGCAGACTTTGACGCACAGCAGACATTGCGTTAGCTTCTTCTCACCAAATATGTCCTCAGTAGGTAGAATTTCCAGATTGTGTTGACTCATCTCCAGTACTGAGTTAACCCTTCTTAAGTGAGCAAGTTGACACCAGAATGGTTTACACGAGGTTTCTGTCAGTGCGTCAACTCAACCACATCACAGCGTTAACTCACTCAACCAATCAGCTGAACTGCCAGCACTGTTTCCAGATTATTTCTATCAGTGCGTTGACCCAGCCTCATTACTGCGTTAACTCGGACTTCTTCACCAATAAGCCTATTCAATCAACTGCGTGAGCCACACTTCACAAAACACTAATCTCAAGGTGCTAACTTGCTTTCCTCAGCAAGTAAAATCTAGTACAAACTTCCCCTCAGATCATGCATGACAAAAAGTTTTGATGAAAATGCAGTAATTGACATGATGGGCTTTTTATTTATCATGTGTTTTTCAAGACAGAGAATATGACCAAAAATTGAACTCCCCCTAGATTTGTGACTTATTTAGAAACCAAGAGCTTTCAACTTAAGCAAGGCATGTAATCAATTTATTGCTAGGTAAAGTTAACCAATCAAATTTCAAAGAATAAACTGAGCTATCAAGTTAGGCATCAAGATGAGGATTACATAGTCCAAGCTCTCTCCTAAGACAAGTAAATCTTTCATTACTTAGAGACTTGGTAAAAATGTCAGCAATTTGATGTTGTGAGTCTACAAAAACTAATTTAAAGCTTCCTTTATTAACTTCATCTCGCAAGAAGTGATGCCTAATTTCTATATGTTTGGTCCTAGAGTGCTGAATTAGATTCTTTGCCAGGTTAATGGCACTTGTGTTATCATACAAGATTGGGACACACCCAAGATCAGTTTGATAATTTAGAGTTGGTGTTTGATCCACAACACTTGAGTGCCACAACTCCCTGCAGCGACATATTCTGCCTCTACAGTGGATAGTGCCACTTTGTGTTGTTTCTTGGATGCCCAAGAAACCAAACACCCTCCCAAAAATTGGCAATAGTCACTTGTGATTTTCCTGTCAAGTTTACATCCAGCATAGTCTGCATCAGAATAAGATACTAAATTAAGAGTGCAAGATGCAGGATACCAAATCCCTAAATTTCGAGTTCCAGCAAGGTATCGAAAGATACGCTTAACAGAGCTCAAGTGGGATTCTCTAGGATCAGATTGAAAACGAGCACACATGCATACACAAAATTGGATATCTGGCCTAGATGCAGTAAGATAGAGGAGTGATCCGATCATACCTCGATAAGTCTTTGCATCCACTGATTTACCTTTCAGATCTGCATCCAGAATTGTGTTGGTGCTCATGGGAGTGTTGATTGCTTTAAGATTCTCCATTTGATATTTCTTCAATAGTTCAGAGATATACTTTGCCTGGTTGATAAAGCATCCTTCCTTGCTTTGGGTGATTTGAAGACCTTGAAAGAATTGCAGCTCACCCATTAGACTCATTTCAAATTCTGTAGTCATGAATTGTGTAAATTTCTCACACATGCTTGGTTTAGTGGATCCAAAGACTATATCATCAATGTAAATTTGAACCATAACAATGTCATTGTTTCTTACCTTGGTGAATAAAGTTTGGTCCACTTTACCTCTTGAATATCCTTTTTCAGTGAGGTATGAGCTGAGTCTGTCGTACCATGCTCGAGGTGCCTGTTTAAGCCCATAGAGAGCTTTGTCTAATCTGTAAACATGGTTAGGATAGTCTATGCACTCAAAACCAGGGAGTTGTTCAACATACACCTCTTCTTTTATTAGACCATTAAGAAACACACTTTTTACATCCATTTGTTGTAGTTTTATTCCATGGCAGCAAGCATATGCAAGTAATAATCTAATGGCCTCTAATCAATGCCGAATTCTTGGTTATATCCTTGTGCTACCAGTCTTGCTTTATTTCTTATCACAATTCCATTTTCATTTTGTTTATTTCTGAAAACCCACTTAGTTCCAATTACTGAATGTTCATTGGGTCTTGGTACAAGGTGCCACACTTTATTTCTCTTGAATTGATTTAGTTCTTCATGCATTGCATTTATCCAACATTCATCTTTTAGGGCTTCAATTACACTTTTAGGTTCAATTTGAGACACAAGAGCCAAATTATCCATTTCTTCAATTATCCTAAAGTGAGATCTAGTTCTAGTAGGATCATGCAGATTACCAGTAATGCTTGATAAAGGATGATCTCTTAACATTCTAACATTGGTTAGAGAATTACCTTCATTAGCATTTGCATTACCTTGAGTGCTTGATTCTGTTGTGTCCCTGTGGTTTTGATGATGGCAACACTATGAGTCATACTGACTTGAATCAAATTATTCTCCCCCTTTGGCTTCAGCAAAAAGACATTAGTTTGAGAGGGAAGTATAAGAGTGCATATGATGATTGAATTAAAAAACTCCCCCTTTGACTAGGCCATTTAGACATGAAAAACACAGAGCCAGTTAAACAATGAAGCACAAATCAAGTCTATGTTGTAGATGTATGCTCTCCTATACCAGCCAGATGAGATCATGCACAACATGTGACCCTACTCCCCCTGAGAAACTGAGGTGAGAAGAAATAAGAATAGGGTATGGTGAAGGATAGCCAAGAAGTGACAAGCAGGTTAATCTCCCCCTTAAAGCCAGAAATGAGTTGAGATATGTCAAGAGGTGATAAGCATCCATCAGCAAAAACACATGGGCACTCAAGGATTACCACAATCTGTAAGCACAATGAATGAATGAGGAAGCAAGATTTTCGTTAACACACCAAATTCATAAATCTTGATAACCGAATTTCAGACTCTTCAATTATAATAGATTATGAATGAGTTGAAACTTACTTTCATGATTTAAGAGTGATGTATTCAAAGTTTATCAAGAAAATTCAATACTCATATCTGAAACACCTTTTAATAGAAATGAACCAAAAACTCATCTGATATTCATGTTTAACCTCCTTCCATCTTACTCAATTAAATTCAGTGACTCCTATGGAAGTTACACAAGATAATATTATGATTAGACATAGATAAATGTGTCTGAACCTGTCTTTAGTTTTTCAAAATTTTCTATTGATCAGCACTTATTTTTCCTGAGCAAGTTTGGTTCACTCAACACCTTTTTACGTGGGGCACAACACGTCTTAGGTGAAGTGACCCAGTTACTCAGTGTGACAACCATATTACCTCTCAAAGAGAACAGAGTTAGCAATGTGGAGTGTCTTTTTACATGAGGAGACACCTTGATCAGAGGCCAGAATCCCCAGTTACTCAACACAACCATGCCATTGCTCTGCCAGATTTTCAATCATTTTTATAAGAGAGATAACTATGGCACTTCATGACATGGGCTTGCTCTATTTCTTTGATAGAGAACCCAGTTTCTCTGTGACCAAAGTCATTGCTCTTGCATTCTTTTCTTTCTCATATTTTCAAGTTTTCCAGACAAAGCTCAGTACACTTAATTGTTTAAGAACAATATTTTCTACATGTATCTTAACCAGAGGTAGCCATGTCTTTTAACATTTCAGATTTCAGAAGATTTTGCATGAAGTTCATGAGACAATTGGTTAAGATTTATTAAGCATGATGATTCAGATATTTTCAAGAATTCTAAATCTAGACTTAAGAAATACATTAGACTTAAATCAAATTGATTTATCAAAACATTCTTAAGCCAGTATAATAGAAGATTCTTCTTTTCAGAATATGTCTGATTTATGACTAGGGTACACAAGCAAAAAATCTTCCCTCATTCAGATGAATCAACAAAACATTTTTATTGAGAGAACAGTGCAATTCAGAAGCCAGCATTATGTTGTGCCCCTGGTTTTGATGATGACAACCATGAGATATAAATGATGTATTCAATTCAATGATGAATTAAAGTTTGATTCAATAAATACTTTCACTTGATTTCATCCTTGTGCTAGAAAGGAACAGGGTCGACGCTGGGAGCCTACAGCGTCCACGCATCAGTCGAAGAAGCCTTCACCAATATCTTCACAAGTTGTTCCACTGCGTCAACGCCAAGATAGAGCTGCGTCGACGCAGCAGTTACAAAGGGAGAGCCAATGGCTTATTGGAATACTCTGATGCGTCAACGCTTTGATCAAGTAGCGTGAACGCAGCAGTTCAAGCATTCCTTGTTGTAGCCTCTGGAGTACCTTGGCAGCGTCGACGCTACAGTTCGATGAGTCGACGCTGCAGTACGATGGATTGCCACAACTGTCTAAAGCACAACTAATGAGTGGACGCAGCTGCATCTTGCGTCAACGCACTCAGCATGAAACCTGAAGCTAGAAGAAGGGTGCGTTAACTCCTTGGGGCAAGAGGGTCGACGCCATCTAATTCAAGTTGCAGAGCACGATAAGTGGATCCCACCTTCAGTCATTATCTGCCACATCAGCCACAAGCGGATAAGGTTTCGTAGCTTCTACCACTCCAAAAGGTTCCCCACGTGAGCAATCATGAGGATAACCAGAAAATCAGGGTGGTGGCCCACCTGCCTCACGTGAACTATTTTGTGCGCGGGAAGACCACAAAATAGGTTCACCCGAGAAGAATAGAAAACATAGGAGAGGAAAAAGAGAAGAAGGAGAGAGGCGAACAGCAGAACAAGAGAGGCTGAGAGCAGAACTGGACGAAGGCTGCTGAAAAGTCAGATCAGAAGATCATCGCGCCACCAAGACTATTCTACATTCTAGACGGAGGAGATTCAAGGATCGAAGCTCATGCGTATGGACATGGATTTCTCTGTTGGTGATCTAAATTCCGCTGCGTCCAAGTGCTGAAGTTTGATTTCTTATCTTTTAGTTTTCCTATTGTTTTTGAACATTATATTCCTCTCCTTCACTGGATTTAGTGAAGAGAGGGTGATTCTGATTCAGCGGGCTGTGCTGAGATCAGGGGTGTCAAGGCTGTGTGCCTTCAAGCTGTTTGACAGCGGATCTGAGGATTTGTTCCTCGTTGTCTTCTGTTGGGGTAGTCAACAGTATAGAGGAGTTACTTCCTCTGTTTAGCAAAGCTGTGAAGCTCAGCAGGGTTCCTCACTAGTTGAGTGGGGAGGTGGATGTAGGTCTCCATTGGGTGACCGAACCACCTTAAAATTACGGTCTCTTGTGTGGTTTGGTTTAATCTTCGTAATCTGTTCCTCGCTAGATGCATGATAGGCACGCTCTCTGATTGGCTTGGTTCAGTGTTTCAATTAATCATCTAGGTGTGGTGCTTCTGATGCAAATTGCTCTACTATAATTTTTATAAGGTCAACCTATTCACCCCCTCCCCCTCTAGCTTGACCGTCCTCTCGATCCAACACGTGGTATCAGAGCGCCAGGCTCTCTTGCAAAGGTTTCACAGCCTAGAGAGAACTAATGGAGAACAGAGGACTCATGCCTGAGGGGTATGCAGTGAATAGGCCACCATTTTTTGATGGGACTAATTATTCGTACTGGAAAAATCGTATGCAAGTATTTTTAAGAGCGCAGGATCATGAAATCTAGAGAGTAGTGAGCAAAGGGCCATACCAAATTGAAGGCGATGAAGAACTCTGGGTGAAGGAGCAAATTCGAAAGTCGAACGTAAATTGGCAAGCCATGAACATTATGCAGTGCTCACTCCATCCCAAGGAATTCTCGCGTGTATCCTCATGCTCCAGCGCAAAAGAAATGTGGGATAGACTCGAGGTAATTTACGAAGGTACCTCAGAGGTAAGAGAGACAAAAGCTAACATGTTAATTTCAGAATATGAATCTTTTCGGATGAAACCTGAGGAAAGTGTATCTGAAATGTATGCCAGACTAACTCTTCTTGTGAATGGTCTTAAAGGTTTGGGAAAGATCTACAGTGACTATGAGGTAGTTAGGAAGATTCTTAGATCCCTAACTCCAATCTGGCATACCAAAGCCACGGTCGTTGAGGAATCAAGGAACCTTCCCACCACCAAACCAGACGAGCTAATAGGTTCTCTTATGGTTTATGAACTGAACTTAAAAAGAACAGATGAGGACATGAAGAAGAAAAAACCCCTTGCATTGAAGGCTGGTTCCAGTAGCAAGGAAAGCTCAGATAATAGTCAGTCACCTTCATCTGATGATGACTCAAGTGAAATAGCCATGCTTACTAGAAAATTCAGAAAATTCTTAAGAAAGGGAGGTAAGACTAATAGATATAAAGGATATCAGGTAAGAACTAGCTCAAAACTCAAGCCAGATAATCCTAAGAAATCTGATAAAGTTGTTTGCTACAAATGCAGGAAACAAGGACACATCAAGTCAGAGTGTCCTGAGAATGTGAAAAAGACACAGTCAAAGTGGAGAAATAAAAAGCCCAAGGCCATGCTAAGCACTTGGAGTGATGAAGAAAAAGATGAAGATGAAGAAAGCACCTCTGAAGAAGAAAGCGAGGTGAAAATGTGCTTCATGGCAAATGGTGATGATCAAGTCGAGGTAACCTCTCCCTTTGCAGACTTCTCTTGTGATGATTGGGAAGAAGCTTTTAACGAATTGCTGGATAAGTATGAAGATGTTAAAAAGGAAAATAAATATCTAAAGAAAAAGAAAACTCAAACCAGTCCAGAAGATGATTTGAATGAAAGAGTCAAAACGCTAGATGCTGAAATCGTGTGTCTAAAAAGGGACTTGGAAGAAAAAGATGAGTATAAGAGACAGCTAATTCAAATAAAGAGAGAAAATGATTTTCTATTGAAGATGCACGATGAATTGAAATTAAGAATGCAGAAATTAGAAAAAGAAGTAAAAATTGCTGAAGAGAAATATGAGGCCATTTGTGGAGTCAATGCAAAACTTCAAGAAAATCTGAAGAAATTAGAGGAAGAGAACCTAAGCAAACAAGCATCCCTCGAAAAAATGACACAGGGTAAAAACAACCTTGATGCTGTTATGGGAATTAAGTGCAACTTTGGAAAAGAAGGGCTTGGATTCAATCCTACTAAAAAGAAAGAACTGGGAACTAGATTGGTGACATTTGTCTCTGGGAAGGACACATCTGAAGAGAGGCAAATGGATGAAAACAAAAAGGGTGAGAAGAATGAGAAAGGATCAAAACAATCTAATGAAATAAGAAAAGAAAAAGGAAATGAGAAAGGGAAGGCAACATTGAATTTTAGCAAACAGAAAAGCACATTTATGTTCAAATATGCCTCTTCAGGTCAATATAGGAATCCTAGATTTGATTCATCAACCCAACAGTAATCTTATAGAAGATCAGAAGGCTTAAGGCGTGGTAGAAGTCAACCGCGTCAACGCAATGCTCACATGGCGTCAACGCACCTAGCCTTCCAGAAAGGGCATTCGGTTAGAAATACTCAGATGCGTCGACGCAGTCACTACCATGAGTCAACGCAGTATATGTACCAGAACCCCCATGATAGATATGGTAGGTGGATGAGTCAACGCAGCAACACTAAAGGGTCTACGCACTCAACTCTCAATCAACCAAGAAGCATGCATTCATCTAGAGTCCTTAAGTCAAATTTCCCCAATACTTCATGGAGTCATCACTATCAATGGCACAGGAATAATCACAAGTCTGTCAAATCATTGAACTTACCATATCAAAGACCCTCACAACAGCAACTATGGATCCCCAAGAGCTTGATATCCTACCTGAACACGTCCTATGGTTTGAAGGGACCCAAGTATATCTGGGTTCTAAAATCTCTTGTTTAATATGTTTTGCAGGAGTGTCTTGCAGCTGTACATAATAGGTGGTATCTCGACAGCGGCTGCTCAAGACACATGACGGGGGATAAAGCAAAATTTTGTGTCTTGATGGAGAAAGACGGGGGTCATGTTATATTTGGTGGAAACAATAAAGGAAAAATTATTGGAAAAGGTAAGGTAGGTAAAAATCCTTCGAATTTCATTGATGATGTGTTACTTGTTGATGGCTTAGAATATAATCTACTTAGCATAAGCCAGCTGTGCGATAAAGGAAATAAAGTTGTGTTTGATGATCACACTTGCACCATTTTAGAGATGAGTTCTGATAAAGTCAAATTCATTGGAAAAAGAATAAACAACATGTACGTGGTAGATTTAGATGACCCTGCACATAACAATCTGTGTCTTGCTGTGAATAAAAGTGAACTTGCTTGGCTGTGGCACCGCAGACTAGGGCATGCTAGCTATAGTGTCTTGCATAAGTTAGCAAAGTTTAACATGGTGAAAGGTCTGCCATATGTATCATTTAAACGAAATGACAAAGTTTGTAGCGCATGCACTCAAGGTAAACACACCAGAAAATCATTTAAGTCCAGACTTGAAACTCAATCATCTAAACCTTTTGAACTCATTCATATGGATTTGTTTGGACCAACTAGAACAGCTAGTGTGAGTGGAAATAAATATGGATTTATTCTAGTGGATGATTTCTCTAGGTTTACTTGAGTGTTCTTTCTAACTCACAAGAATGATGCATTTGAAGATTTTCAAGCATTCTTCAAGAATGTGCAACAGGATGGTAAGTTTGCCATTTCATCTATCTTGTCAGATCATGGAGGAGAATTTGACAATTCTGGATTTGATGATTTTTGCAGAGTCACAGGAATTTCACACAAGTTCTCATCTCCAAGAACTCCTGAACAAAATGGGATTGTGGAAAGAAGAAATAGAACCCTTGTGGAGATGGCAAGAACTATGCTGATTGAAGGACAACTCCCAAGGAAGTTCTGGGCAGAGGCGGTAAATACAGCTTGCTATATTATGAACAGGGCAATGGTAAGACCTCAGTCCAAAAAGACTCCATATGAATTAATGAAGGGTAAGAAACCTTCTGTTGCTTATTTTAGAGCCTTTGGATCAAAATGCTTTGCTCAAAATAATGACAAACGGACGTTGGACAAATTTGAACCTAAAAGTGAACCTGCCATCCTTCTAGGATATTCTAGTCACTCTAGGGCCTACAGAGTCCTAAATCTAAAAACACATGCTGTTGAAGAATCACCTCATATTGTGTTTGATGAAATGAATGAAAATTCTAAGATTGAGGAATCATGTAGGGATGAAGATGAAGGGAATTTCCTTAAAGAAAAGGAAGAACAGAATCTCCAAGATGAAGAGACAAGGCCAAATGATGATCATGCAGAATCAACCCACCATGGTGATTCAGGTATAAATGAAGGTAACTCTCTAACCGATGTCAGGATGCTAAGGGATCATCCTTTATCCAATGTCATTGGTAACTTGCATGAACCTGTTAGAACTAGATTTCATTTTAGAGGTGTTGAGGAAATGGATAATCTAGCCCTTGTCTCTCAAATTGAACCAAAAAATGTTGCTGAAGCATTGAAAGATAGTAATTGGATAAACGCAATGCATGAAGAATTACATCAATTCAAAAGAAAAAAGGTGTGGTATCTTGTGCCAAGACCCAAAGAGCTTTCTGTAATTGGAACTAAATGGGTCTTCAGAAATAAACAAAATGAAAATGGAATGGTAGTTAGGAATAAAGCTAGGCTGGTAGCATAGGGTTATAATCAAGAATTTGGCATTGACTTTGAGGAATCCTTTGCTCCAGTAGCTAGATTAGAAGCCATTAGATTATTACTTGCTTATGCTTGCTGTCATGGAATAATATTACATCAAATGGATGTGAAGAGTGCTTTTCTAAATGGGTCAATAAAGGAAGAAGTTTATGTCGAACAACCCCCTGATTTTGAATGCACAGAAAATCCTAACCATGTGTACAGATTGGACAAAGCTCTTTATGGACTCAAACAGGCACCTCGAGCGTGGTATGATAGACTCAGCTCGTACCTCACAGAGAAAGGCTACTCTAGAGGTAAAGTGGACCAAACTCTGTTCACCAAGGTCTGCAAATCACTCAGAGCAAGGAAGGATGTTTCATCAACCAGGCAAAGTACATCTCTGAGTTACTTAAGAAATACAAAATGGAAAATCTGAAAGCAATCAGCACACCTATGAGCACCACTACAAACTTGGATGCAGATTTGACAGGTAAATAGGTTGATGCTAAAACATATCGAGGTATGATTGGATCACTCCTCTATCTTACTGCATCTAGGCCAGACATTCAATTTTGTGTATGCATGTGTGCTCGTTTTCAATCTGATCCTAGAGAATCCCACTTAAGTTCTGTCAAGCGTATCTTTCGATACCTTACTGGAACTCGAGATTTAAAGATTTGGTACCCTGCGTCTTGTTCTTTTGATCTTGTATCCTATTCAGATGCAGACTATGCTGGATGCAAACTAGACAGGAAAAGCACGAGTGGCTATTGCCAATTTTTGTGAGGATGTTTGATTTATTGGGCTTCCAAGAAACAACACTCAGTGGCACTATCCACTGTAGAGGCAGAATATGTCGCTGCAGGGAGTTGTGGTACTCAAGTGTTGTGGATCAAACACCAACTCCAAGATTATCAAACTGATCTTGGGTGTGTCCCCATATTGTGTGATAACACAAGTGCCATAAACCTGGCCAAAAATCCTATCCAGCACTCTAGGACCAAACACATAGAAATTAGACACCATTTCTTAAGAGATGAAGTGATAAAATGAAATTTTAAACTCATATTTGTTGAATCACAATCTCAATTGGCCGATATTTTTACCAAGCCTCTGAATAATGATAGATTCTCTTATCTTAGAAGAGAGCTTGGTCTGTGCAATTATAATATGGATGCCTGATTTGTGTGCCTGACTTATCTTCTAGAATATGAATGATTAAACTTGTCTTGGTTTGAAGTGTATCTGTCATAAACTCAGGGGGAGCTTAGTCTTCTGTGCTTGGTATGTCTATCTTTCCATCAATAAATTCATAATGAATATAGTTTCAGTATGATACTCATTTTATTGGCTGTTATAATTTCATTCATGCATGATCTGAGGGGGAGTTAGCTTCAGATTACCTTCTTGGTGTCAAAATGATGAACAAAGTGCAGAGTTGTTATTGCTGGTTGGTTGTTTGAGTTAACGCAGTGTGGAAATAGGGTTAACGCACCAGACAGCTTGTTCTTTGAGAATCTGGTGTGAAGTGTCTCTGGCTGGTTGAATGAGTTGACGCAGCAATGAGACTGAGTTGACGCTGTGAGCAGTTGTTTTCGAAAACAGAACCATTCTATGAGCGGCCTTGATGGATGAGTTAACGCAGTTATAAGGCTGGGTCAACGCAGCAGTGTTATATACTCTTCTTTTGGAGACTTCCCTATCTAAAATCAACTTGCTCTGTTCATTTATCTCGTCCCTTCCTTTCTTATCTCTAAATAAAGCCTCTTGACATTCTTGTATGAGGGAAAAACTCTAGAGCACTGAGATATGTAGACGATGTCTTAAATTCAGGGGGAGTTACAGTGAAAATTCCTATTGAGTATGAGATATGTTCTGAACAGCTCTATGAAAAGCTAATGATAGGAGATCTATAATTCTTATGGTGTTTGAATTCAAGAACTTTTGAACCCAATAATGCACTATGTATGGAATAAAAGCTGAACAATTTAATAAAACCAGGACCTTGTCATCTCTCAAACCTTATATTGTTCAACAGTAAAGAAACCACTGTGTGTAGAGGAATTTAATATTTGTATTGGTAATAAACCCAGATATTGAGTATAAACGCTGAAGAAACAATCTCTTACATATGTTATAAAATGCAGAGCAATGGTGGCTATTCACTGAGAAACTAGCCCTATGCACCAAAGAAGTGCTAAAGAGCAAGTCATGAGGTGCGCCACTATCTCTGTCTTCAAGTGAAAAATAAATCATTTCAGAGCAATGGTAACTATTGACTGAGAAACTACCTTCAAGCACCTATGAAGTGCTGATAGGCATGTCATGACGTAAGTTGCCAACTCTGGTCCGTCTATGCAGAATAGTTTGCTATGCTGAGTAACCGGGGACTCGGGTGTCTAATAAACATGTGTACCCGTGTCAAAAGGCTAGCCATACTTGACTGCAAATGAAAACGTAAAATAAGTTGAAAATGCTGCAAATGTGAAAAATAATGAAAACATGTGAGTGTGATTGATCTGAAGCTCGTTATTCAACTTGGTCTGTTATCAATGCCAGTTAAATTTCTCTCTCTCTCCAAAAGGCAACTTGAAATTGACAAATATAAGGATCAGAAATGAAAATGGTTCTAGTGTGAAAAGAGTTCCTCTTTTTTCTCCAGGCAGGTGCCTTTAGTGGTTCACATTTTTTTTAATTCAATGCTTTAAGATTATTTCTTCTCTTTATCATTAATTGAATTGGAGCCTTTTTACACATCTCTCTCATGGGAACTCAATCTGCAATACTTAAAAATCCTTGACTATGAGCATCTCTACTCCATATCTCAGTA
This sequence comes from Amorphophallus konjac, assembly GCA_022559845.1. Taxonomy (NCBI): domain Eukaryota; kingdom Viridiplantae; phylum Streptophyta; class Magnoliopsida; order Alismatales; family Araceae; genus Amorphophallus; species Amorphophallus konjac. The sequence goes on from CM040121.1 coordinate 472,459,158, forward strand.
TCTTAAGAAAAATCCTTGTACAGATGACCTTCTTGCTACTCTTCTTGCATATATTCGTTTGTTTCTGCTTCACTGCGTCGACGTTGTATTCCTTGGCGTTAACGCAACGATTCCAGAACCACTTTCTACTTTTTCCGGTTCGCGGACTTGAACCGGTTGAACCGCTCACTGAAAAGGGTTTCGAAGCTCCTTTAAAAGCGGAACGTGACCGCCGTTCGTCTTCATTTCCTTTGAAAGCCTTTGTCGTTCTATCTTCCGAGCTCTCCCAAACCCTTTCCTGTTTCATTCTTCCTCATCCCGCTGCCATGGGTCCTCCGACATCTACTCACAAGGGAAAGAAGAAGGCAGAGGATCATCCAAGAAGCTCAGCATCGGCCGAAGACAATCTGGAGCCCCGCTCCAAAGCTGCTCACGATAAAGGGAAGAGGAAAGAGATGCGTCCACGCGCTCCGAGCCCCCCAACCAAAAAGAGAAGGGAATCGGATGTCAGGTCAGACAAGAAGGGTTCATCTGCAAGTGCTGCAATGGGACAAAAAGGTGCGGACAGCTCACTTACCGTCACCGTGGATGAACCTCTGAAGGTTCTTATTTCCGATATATTACTGCTACCGATCATCAAATGCTTGACGTTTTTCCGGAACTGTTTCCTACCTTGGACTATCAGGGATGGTGGTCTTTTGTTACAACCCACAAGGTATATTACCCCACCCTGGTCAGAGAGTTCTACAAAAATTTGAAGTATGAACCTCAAGTTCCAAAACTCACATCAACTGTCCGGAATGTTAGTTTTGAATTATCAAATAAATTGTTTGCCAGAGCCTGGAAAATCCCCAAGAATGGTGTTCAACTACATAGCTTTGAGTATGATGAGCATGAAGCTTATGCTCTCCTGACTGATAAACCAAGTGATCCTTCCGATGTCAGGGAAACTTATTTATCCAGTCTCAAAGCAAATCAATTCCCTCCATTGAATAGACTGCTCCACCACATTTGCACATCAATGATCACACCACAGAGCAGTGGTAGGGAAAGGGTGACTGAGATGCAGAGATTTCTACTTTACTGTATGCTGAAGAGAATACATATTTCCCTGCCTGATGTAGTTATTCAAACTATGGGGTCATGCTTGACACAATCCAGAACACTTCCATATGCTGCTCCCTTGACTGCTATCTTTCGAAAAGTGGGAGTAGACTTTGGTTCTGAGAAGAAAATAATCATCCCTCAAGGGAATGTTTACACACTTTCTTATATTCAGAAATTTATGGGTTTTAAAGTTATTGATGGTAAGCCAGTTCGAACTCTTCCTAGTCAGCAAACAGCTCCATTAGAAACAGGCACTGCGGATGCTAGTCACACAAACAGGACAGAGGTACCAATTCCTCTTGTGGTGAGAGAAGAAAGACAAGGGGGTAGTTCAGCAAGAGAAGAGCATGAGTTTGAGGAACCATTTGCTCGATCATCAAGCCCTCAGCTGGAAACTGGGCAAGCCAGTGGCACTGCACCTTCATTGGAACCCCCTATGACTGGAGCCATTGGAATTTATAGAAGACCTTTTCCAACTTCTGATGAAGCTCCACCTCCAGCCACTGTTGAAGAGATGTTCGCACACATGACTATGATGCTGCAATGTCAGGATGCCAAAATGGACAAGTTAATGGAGTTTACAAGTTATCATCTCAACAAACTGACTTCTCGGATTATCCAATTTGAAGTCTCTGTCTTATCCGAGTGGCAAAAATTCTTACTAACCAAGATGCTATCTGACCAAGCTACAAGGAAAGTCCTGCAGAACATATCATCTCTTCTTGACAAGTTATCTACACTGGTGACAGATATGCACAGTAATCAAGCTTCATTTTTTCAATCCCTTGCCAAGATTACTGATTTATGCTTTGATGTGAGGATAGCCGTTGAAACCATCAAAGGTCCTGTCAATGCAGTTCCCCAATGCCTCAAAGCAATGTTAGAAAAGATTGACAAAGTGATTGCAGCAATTCAGTCAATTGGGGACAAGTTTCAAAACAAGGACTCTCTCACAGCTGATCTTCCTTCTGCCATTGACAGTGTACGCTCCACTCTAAGTCATCAGCTGGGTGAACTATCTCAGGATATCCGAGATTTACTAGCCAGAGATCCATCTGGCCAGCAGCAGCCTCGCCAGCCAACTACTCAAGGGCAATCCTCTCGGCAGCAACAACAACCTCCTTCTGCCAGAAGATACAATCGCTTCTTCCACTCTTGAGATAGCTCTTCCACGTTTCCTCCCCTTCCTGATGAAGTCAAAGGGGGAGAAATGTTATGAATGCATCAATCATGAAGTCAAGCTGGAAACTTGACCAAAGTTCATTGCATCTGCATCAATCATATTGACTAACTTGAATGAATGTTTTCTTTTTGTCTGGTTCTATAATGTAAAATCTTGAACTTGAATGAATGACAAAATTGTAGTTTGATTTAGTCAATGATTTTATTTCCTGTTAATCTGAAGCTTTTTGCTTGATATGAATAACCTTGATTGTTTAGATGCAATGTTATGAATGGCATTCACCTCATAGTTGCCATCATCAAAAAGGGGGAGATTGTTGTGCCCCTGGTTTTGATGATGACAACCATGAGATATGAATGATGTATTCAATTCAATGATGAATTAAAGTTTGATTCAATAAATACTTTCACTTGATTTCATCCTTGTGCTAGAAAGGAACAGGGTCGACGCTGGGAGCCTACAGCGTCCACGCATCAGTCAAAGAAGCCTTCACCAATATCTTCACAAGTTGTTCCACTGCGTCAACGCCAAGATAGAGCTGCGTCGACGCAACAGTTACAAAGGGAGAGCCAATGGCTTACTGGAATACTCTGATGCGTCAACGCTTTGATCAAGTAGCGTGAACGCAGCAGTTCAAGCATTCCTTGTTGTAGCCTCTGGAGTACCTTGGCAGCGTCGACGCTGCAGTTCGATGAGTCGACGCTGCAGTACGATGGATTGCCACAACTGTCTAAAGCACAACTAATGAGTGGACGCAGCTGCATCTTGCGTCAACGCACTCAGCATGAAACCTGAAGCTAGAAGAAGGGTGCGTTAACTCCTTGGGGCAAGAGGGTCGACGCCATCTAATTCAAGTTGCAGAGCACGATAAGTGGATCCCACCTTCAGTCATTATCTGCCACATCAGCCACAAGCGGATAAGGTTTCGTAGCTTCTACCACTCCAGAAGGTTCCCCACGTGAGCAATCATGAGGATAACCAGAAAATCAGGGTGGTGGCCCACCTGCCTCACGTGAACTATTTTGTGCGCGGGAAGACCACAAAATAGGTTCACCCGAGAAGAATAGAAAACATAGGAGAGGAAAAAGAGAAGAAGGAGAGAGGCGAACAGCAGAACGAGAGAGGCTGAGAGCAGAACTGGACGAAGGCTGCTGAAAAGTCAGATCAGAAGATCATCGCGCCACCAAGACTATTCTACATTCCAGACGGAGGAGATTCAAGGATCGAAGCTCATGCGTATGGACATGGATTTCTCTGTTGGTGATCTAAATTCCGCTGCGTCTAAGTGCTGAAGTTTGATTTCTTATCTTTTAGTTTTCCTATTGTTTTTGAACATTATATTCCTCTCCTTCACTGGATTTAGTGAAGAGAGGGTGATTCTGATTCAGCGGGCTGTGCTGAGATCAGGGGTGTCAAGGCTGTGTGCCTTCAAGCTGTTTGACAGCAGATCTGAGGATTTGTTCCTCGTTGTCTTCTGTTGGGGTAGTCAATAGTATAGAGGAGTTACTTCCTCGGTTTAGCAAAGCTGTGAAGCTCAGCAGTGTTCCTCACTAGTTGAGTGGGGAGGTGGATGTAGGTCTCCATTGGGTGACCGAACCACCTTAAAATTGCGATCTCTTGTGTGGTTTGGTTTAATCTTCGCAATCTGTTCCTCGCTAGATGCATGATAGGCACGCTCTCTGATTGGCTTGGTTCAGTGTTTCAATTAATCATCTAGATGTGGTGCTTCTGATGTAAATTGCTCTACTATAATTTTTATAAGGTCAACCTATTCACCCCCTCCCCCTCTAGCTTGACCGTCCTCTCGATCCAACACATTAAAGACTAAAATCCAGTCTGATTAGCTTGGACCGGTCTTGACAAGATATGAAGAAATGTGAATGATAGGAACAAGCTAGCAATTGAACTCATAGCAGACAGAATCAATAGCTGAGTCTGGAATACAGACAGATCAGCTGACAGGAGTGCCATGAAGATAGTTGAGAGAAGCTCTTCTTCGAAAAACTTAATGAATAGAAGGTAGAATCCATTATCAAGAGAGAGAGTATGAAATCAGATGAGAGTTATTCAATTCCTAGACAAGAGGTGTTCAGAGTGTGACAAACTAAACCCCAATTTAAATGCTCCCCCTGTCTAGATGCATCATGTGAAGGATAAAACATAAGCAGCAATATGATTGATCAAAAATAGTTAGACTCCCCCTGACTATATGCATGAAATGTATTGAAAGCACATCACATGATATCAAATTTTACATTCAGATATGATTCATGCAAATTAGACAGAAGAGAATTACCATAAGCATGATTGTGCAATTCATATTTTAGAAAACTTCAGTTTAGCACTAACAGATCAACATGATATGCAGTCATTTCAAGTTCAATTTCATATAATAGAATTTAAAACAAGGTTTCAGAACTGACTTGAAAAGTACAGTCATGGGCTTTTCATTCTTGAGTGCCTTGGATTATTATCCCTTTTATTCTTCAGCCCCCAAGGCACACCTGCAGGTTAGCACACTATTTGGCATGGGCAGGTACCCAAACAGTCTTGGGTCATTCATGGTTAATAGCACCTTTGATGGGTGCTTTCCACAGTCCTTGAGCTTTTGAGTCATCAAATATCATTAAACAACAGTCATTCATGGAGTGCCCAAATTGCCCACAATAATGATAGGAAACAACATGCTTTGATTTCTTGTTATGCACATGGTTTGCCGACCCGGTGCGTCTCGCACCGACTCGCACGACCCGACCCGACCCAGGCCGGGACCGGGTCGGTCGGGCCGTGGGTCGCCACCGGGTCAGTCTATTATTTTAATATTATATTATATTATATTTTATATATAATGTGTGTTTTTCTATTTTATTATATTATTTTATATATATTATATATATATAAAGTGGTGTTTTAGAACGAGACGAACCGGGTCGGATCGAGACGGGACCGACCCGACCCGACCCAGGCCGAGACCGGGTCGGCCGGGTCGACCGGGCCGGCAAACCATGGTTATGCACACAATTATTAGCATGGAATTTTTGTGCATTAACATGAAAGTTTCTATTATTAGCATGAACATATTATTTTCCATATCCTGCCATCCAGCAGTCGGAAGCTCGGTGGCTTGACCTTCCACATTCAAAACAAGCAAGCGATTTTTCCTTAAAAGCAACATTATTTCTACCAAAAGTAGTTTCTTTTGTAGGAAGGTTGACATGTTTAGAGTTGAATTTTTCACCTTGAGCGTGCCAACAGTCCTTGACTGTGTGGCCATGCTTTCCACAGTGAGAGCAAGCAAAAGAATTTCTTCTATCTCCCCTTCACAGGTTATGCATGTCCCTGTGGTTTTGATGATAGCAAACACTATAAGTCATCATTTGTTTGTATCTGCATATGAATGTTTGATTGAGCATCTATCTGAATGTCATTCCATCGAACAGGCTGTGTGCATATTCGGTGCATTTCATAACTATGTTTCATGTTGGCCATAAGTCAATGGATGTCTAGACTCATGCATTTCATAACTATGTTCAGGTTAAGTCTGTACATAGCCTTAAGACTGTACAGAGCCTTGTTACATCGTGTGCTAAGCATTTTCAATGTCTATACATTGTCTCGCACACACATACAAAGTCAGTGCACTCGGTTGCTTTATGCTGTGCTTCACTGATTCATCTTTGCATTAAGTCTGTACATCGCATCGCATGCACTTTAAATATGTCAAGTCTGTACATTGGCCAAGTATGTACATCGCCGCTTGTGGTTCATTCGGCTAAGTCTGTACATTGGCCAAGTATGTACATCGCCGCTTGTGGTTCATTCGGCTAAGTCTATACATTGGCCAAGTATGTACATCGCCTGCTCGTGCATCTCTTCTAAGTCTATACATTTCCGCTATGTGTGTGCATCATGTAGCAAGTCTATACATTGGCTGCTGCACTCGCAAGTCTATACATTGGCTGTTGCACTCGCAAGTCTATACATTGGCTGCTGCATGCTCACACAACCATTAAGTCTATACATCGTGCATCCTCAAGTCGCCTGTGTTAAGTCTATACACTCGTTATCATTCATCTCAAGTCTATACATTGCCTGCTAGCATACATACTATGTGCCCTGTTCAAAACATAAACTTACTCGATGCATCCATTTTTCTCTTCGTTCAGGTTGATTCAAGCTGATGAGTGACACGTGATCCGAGGTTGGCACCTGGCACATGATCCGAGATTATCTCTGGACAAAGAGGGCACAAGCCCTGCACACGCCCTAGTTGCTGCTGCTATACAGAAGAAGACTGATCGAGCAAGAGAGAAATCAAGCAAGTGAAAGTAGCAGAAGTAAGCGTGAAGCAGAAAGAAGTGCAGCAGAGAAGAAAAGATCAAGTGAGCCAGCAGAAGAAGGAAAAGAGTCAACAGTATAGAAAGAAGAGAGCTCAAGAAGGAAAGAGGAAGAGAGATCCAGAGATTGAGAAGAGGAGAGGAGAGAGTTTTTCTTGAAGAATTGTTTAGTCTGTTCGTGGATCAAATCCAGAACGACTGTGCTCATTGGAGCTAACTGGTTTTTGTTTTTCCCTTTGTTATTTTGGTTTTCCCTTTTCTACCTTTACCATCCTTGTTCTTTCGATCCTCTGGTTTGAGGTCGGGTTCCTCCTGTTGGTTCAGGAGAAGGGAGATCTGTTCTCCGGTTGCAAGTGGCTGTTGTCGCTTGTGGGTTCCCTCCGGTTTGGAGGAAGAGAGACTTGTGTCTCTAGTTGCCAGTGACTGGGTGTCACTGGTGGTTTCCCTCTGGTTTGGAGGAAGAGAGACTTGTGTCTCTGGTTGCTAGTGACTGGGTGTCACTGGTGGTTTCCCTCCTGGGTGGAGGAAGAGAGGAGTGTGTTCCTCTCGTCAAGCTGTTAGGCAGCACCTGTTTGTAGACTGAGTCTGCGGTTTCTAGCCTTTGCTAGTGGAAGCCTCACTCCGGTTTGGAGTGAGGGGTGGATGTAGGTCTGTGGACCGAACCACCTAAAAAATCCCTTGTGCAGTGATTTGTCTGTTTGATTGTCATATCTGATTCGCTAGATGCTTGCATAGGCATGATCTGTTTCTTACTCCTAGCGACTGTTAGGCTTGCTTACCGAATGTTTGTTTCAAGTCTTGATAGAGTCTAGTCTGATCTTCCTGCCATCTTTCATTCCGCATCTCTGATTGTTACAGTTTCTAATCGGAAGAAGTTTTTAAAGGGGAAATTCATTCACCCCCCCCCCCTCTGAATCCGGGCCTTGCACCCTATCAGATTCTGCTAGACTCTCACCTGGCATTGACTCTTTCTCCTGAAGACTTTGTTCTTCCTTTACTTCAAGAAACTCCACATCATCCTTGTCCCTGCAAGATTATTCATTTTCAGATCTAACATTCGTTTCATCAAAGACAATATGTGGAGATTCTTCTACATTTTGAGTTTTGACATTTAGGACTCTATAGGCCCTAGAGTGATTAGAATATCCCAGAAAAATGGCTGGTTCACTCTTAGGTTCAAACTTATCCAAGTCCCGTTTGTCATTATTTTGAACAAAGCATTTTGACCTAAAAACTTTGAAGTGAGCAACAGATGGCTTCTTACCTTTCATTAACTCATATGGAGTCTTTTTGGACAGAGGTCTTACCATTGCACGATTTACAATGTAGCACGCAGTGTTTACCACCTCGGCCCAGAATTTCCTTGGAAGTTGTCCTTCGATCAGCATTGTTCTAGCCATCTCCACAAGAGTTCTGTTTCTTCTTTCCACCACTCCATTCTGTTCAGGAGTTCTTGGTGACGAGAATTTGTGTGATATTTCTTGTGCCCTGCAAAAATCATCAAATTCTGAGTTTTCGAACTCTCCTCCATGATCTGACATGATAGATGAAATAGTATACTTACCATCCTGCTGAACTTTCTTGAAAAATGCCTGAAATTCTTCAAACGCATCATTTTTATGAGATAAAAAGAACACCCAAGTAAACCTAGAAAAGTCTTCTACCAAAACAAAGCCATATCTATTGCCACTTAAACTTGATGTTCTGGTGGGTCCAAACAGATCCATATGAAGAAGTTCAAGAGGTCTAGAAGATTGGTTTTCTATTCTAGATTTAAATGACTTCCTAGTGTGCTTACATTGAGTGCATGCATCACAAACTTTGTCATTTTATTTAAATGAGACATCAGGCAAACCGTTTACGATGCTGAATTTTGCTAACTTCTATATGACACTATAGCTAGCATGTCCTAGTCTACGATGCCATAGCCAAGCCAGCTCACTTTTGTTCACAGCAAGACAGAGATTATTATGAGAAGGATCATCTAAGTCTAGCATGTACATGTTATTTATTCTTTTTCCAATGAACTTAACATTTTCAGAATGCATTTCAAGAATGGTGCATACATGAGAATCAAACACAACCTTGTGTCCCCTGTCACACAGTTGGCTTATACTAAGAAGATTATATTCTAGTCCTTCAACAAGTAGCATATCATCAATAGAGTTCAAGGGATTTTTCCTAACTTTACCTTTTCCAATAATTTTACCTTTATTGTTGCCCCCAAACGTGACATGCCCTCCTTCTTTCTCAACCAAGAAACAACTTTTGCCTTATCGCCCGTCATATGCCTTGAACAGCCGCTGTCAAGATACCATATGTTGTGTACAGCTACAAGGCACTCCTGCAATTCACATCAAACGAGGGATTTTGGAACCCAAATACACTTGGCTCCCATCAGACCATATGATCATGTCAAGTAAGACAACATACTTTTGGGAATCCATATCTGTTGTTTTGGAGGTTTTTGAGATGTGGAGTTCATAGGTTTGAGAATTTTCTGATTTGGTTGAGGTACCCTTCGGAATGAATTCTTTGAACCAGTTCTGTTGTTAAAGAAGTGTGAATTTTTATTCTTATTTCCACTCCAATGATTATTATGAATCCAATAAGCACTAGGGAACCTAGGACGAGAAGCTCTAGTTGAATATTTAATTCCGGATGGAATGAAGCTTTGCTGCGTAGACCCTCTTGCACGGCTGCGTTGACCCATCCACCCAAACCCCATGTCATATGGGTTCTGGTACGCAGGGTGCGTTGATGCAGTATAGACATTGCGTTGACGTAGCTAGTGGTTTGTTTTAACCTTATTTCTGTAGAAGCCCTTAGACATAGGTTGAGTAGACGCAGGATGGCCAGTGCGTTGACGCGGCTGTCTTGTGCCAATCCAATGACTCCTTGAATTTCCATAAGCTTGATGTTGGGTTGATGTACTAGGGTCCATGGGTTGATTTGAGGTTTTACTTCCAGACTTAGGCATATTTGTGTGGTGATTGGTATTCAAGGTAGCATTCATTTTCTCTTTGCCCTTTTCTTTTCTAGTTTCATCTGTCTGTTTTACTTCTTCTTGATTTTTCTCATGGGGCTTCACTGCAACCATTGGGTTTTGCTCAAATGTGCCCTATTCTGGAACAAAGGTTATTAGTCTTATCCCTAGATTCTTCTTTTTAGTTGGATTATATCCAAGTCCTTCTTTTCCAAAATTACTTTTTATTCCCATAACAGCTTCTATGTTGTTTTTACCTTGTGTAAATTTCTCAAGGGATGCTTGTTTATTTAAGTTTTCATCTTCCAGTCTCTTCAAGTTTTCTTGGAGTTCTAGATTTACTCCTTGAATGGCTTCATATTTTTCTTCAGCCATTTTTACATCACTCTCCAATTTTTGCATTCTGAGTTTCAGGTCATCATGCACTTTCAGTAAAAATTCATTTTCTCTTTTCATCTCTATCAATTGATCTTTACACATATCACTTTCAGCAAGAGACTTTCTTAGATGAGTAGTTTCAGCTTCTAAGCACATGATTTTCTCATTCAATGAATTATCTTGACTAGTCAATTTTTTCTTCTTCTTCAGTGATTTATTTTCTTTCTTCACATGATCATACTTATCTGGCAATTCATTAAATGCTTCTTCCCAATCACTGCAAGAAAAGTTTTCAAAAGAGGAGGTTACCTCATCTTGATCATCTCCCTTAGCCATAAAGCATAGCTTAACATCACTTTCTTCTTCAGAGGTACTCTCTTCTTCATCTTCATCTTTCTCCTCGTCACTCCAAGTACTCATAATAGCCTTTGGCTTCTTGATCTTCCATTTTGGTTGGACTTTCTTCACATTCTCTGGACATTCAGATTTGATATGACCTTATTTCCTGTATTTGTAACAAACAACCTTGTCAGATTTCTTAGAATTCTCTGATTTGAATTTTGAACTCTTTCTTACCTGTGGTCTTCTGTTCCTTATAACTTTACCTTCCTTCCTTAGAAACTTCCTGAATTTTCTGGTGAGCATTGCTATCTCACCTGAGTCATCATCTGAGGTAGATGACTGACTGTCATCTGAACTCTCCTTGCTACTAGGACCAGCCTTCAATGCAAGTGGCTTCTTCTTTTTCACATCCTCATCAGTTCTTTTGAAATTCAGCTCGTAAGTCATCAGTGATCCAATAAGCTCATCAAGGGTAGTGGTAGGAAGGTTCCTAGCTTCCTCAACAACCGTGGCCTTGGTGTGCCAAATTGGAGTTAGGGATCTAAGAATTTTCCTGACCAGTTCATAATCACTATAAACATTTCCCAGACCTTTAAGACCATTCACTAATAGAGTTAGCCTAGCATACATTTCAGATATATTTTCCTCTGGCTTCATTCTAAAAGCTTCATACTCAGAAATTAACATATTAGCTTTTGTCTCTCTTACCTCTGACGTACCTTCATAGATGACTTCAAGTCTGTCCCACATTTCCTTGGCACTGGCACATGAGGACACTCGTGAAAACTCCTTAGGATGCAATGAGCATTGCATGATATTCATAGCTTGCCAATTGATGTTGGACTTCCGAATCTGCTCTTTTACCCACAGTTCTTCATCTCCTTCTAACTGATAGGGTCCTTTGCTCACGACTCTCCAAATCTCATGGTCCTGAGATCTCAGAAATACCTGCATTCAATTTTTCCAGTAAGCATAGTTAGTGCCATCAAAGAAGGGTGGCCTATTCACTGCATACCCTTCAGGCATGAGCCCATTGTTTTCTATTCCACTAAATCTCTCTGGGTTGTGAGACCCTTGACAAGAGAGCCAAGATCTGATACCATGTGTTGGATTAAGTGGATGGTCAAACTAGAGGGGGAGGGGGTGAATAGGTTGACCCTTTTTAATTTTTGTGAAATATCACACTCAACTTTTAAGTAGCAGAATACTAATTCAAAAATCAGTAAGCTGAAGGTGTAGAGATCGAACCTAATCAATCATCTAGCGTCACACAGATTTTGCAAGAGATAGCAACCCACAAGTGAACACAGATTTTTAGGGTGCTTCGGTCTCCCTATGGAGACCTACGTCCAGCCCTCACTAAATCAGTGAGGATCCCTGCTGAGCCTTACAGCTTAGCTAAACCGAGGCACAATCCCCTCGACAACGCTGAGCACTACAGCTTGGCTAACAAGAGGAACATATCCTCTTAACCAGCTACCCGCTGACAAACAGCTTGAGGGTGTACAAGCCCAAACCCCTTGATCCAAGCACACCCCGCTAGATCAATTCCCCTCCCTCTACTCAAACTAGTACGAGGGAGAATTACAGTAATAGAATTCAAGCTGAAATGAAAAATAAGAAACAAAATCACTGGAAGATGGAAGAAGATCTGGGACGGTGCTGATTCTCAAGTCTCAAACTTAAAGATCTGAGAGAAGAGGCGATGACGATCAACTGGCTTTCACTTCCTGGATTGTAGATGAGCTTGCGATGATCAACAGCTAATAAACTTCCTCTAATCTTCATAGAATGCAGTAGCACGCCAGGAGGAGGAAGATCATCCAGGAGCTTCTTCTCAAAAGCTTCTTCTCTGCTCTTGTTCGACTGCTGCTCAACCAACTTCCATCTCCTGCGCTCCCCCAGATTCACGTGAATATTCCTCTTGTGGGTCCCAACCAGATTTTCTAGTTAGCCCAATGATTGTTCTCCTCAGAGGCTTCTGGAATCGAGAGGGAAAAAGAGAGCACATGCTCTTTTAGATGATGTGGCATCTAACGTCACTTACGGCTGGGGTCCACCCAATAATCACTTGATGAGATTCAGATGGCATCAACCCATTGTGACTAAGGGGTTGACACAGCCTTGAAATGCCCACATAGCCTTTCGTACATAGACCGGATGCGTTGACGCATAGGGTGCCTGCGTCAACCCACTGGGCTGACCCCGAACACTCTTTTATCTCAAACATGAGCTGATGCGTCGACACTGCGATGTTGTGGCGTTGACGCATTGAGCTATGCCAGTGATTAATGCTTCTGCCTCTTGAACTGATGCGTAGACGCAATCAGCATCCTGCGTAGACGTTGTCCTTTTATGCAAACCGCTGCGTGGACGCCTTGAGCATCCTGCGTAGACCTTGTTTCTTCCTTGCATTCAAGAATAAAGCAGATACATGTGTTAATGAATCAAGGGTTAATTCATCAGTTTTTTTGAACTCAACACAAACATCTCATGGTTGTCATCATCAAAACCAAGGGCACAACACTGGCGAGGGGGTTGGGATTCCGGGGGACGAGCCACCGGAAACCGGCTATAAGAACTGGGCGTGGTCCAAGAGTCGAACCCACGTGGATAGATGGTCCCCGGTCGCTGGACGGGAGCGAACGTTGGTCGTACGTCTTCGCCCGGTCGCGTCGCTCGTCCCGCATCAAATTGGTATCAGAGCCAAGTTTAAGTCTAGGGTCGTCTAAGTCCAAGGTTGCATTGCATCCCAATATTCGGTATATCAAAAGGTGTTGCCCGAACGTTAGGTTACGCCTATCGGGAAGGTGATTCACTCGCGTGAGAGGATCTTCGGATCCCAGAACTCCGCCAGATATCGGATCTTGGTTAAGTCTAGGTTCATCATCTTTGCTTTAGTTTGTGTACCCCAGTCTTTGTGTCGTTGCATGCCTGTGGACGCACTTTTTATTTGATAAAATCGTTGTTTATTTGTTTATTGGCGTTTATTAAGTGCGTGGGCGTGCCAGTCACAAAGTGACGATTTATTGTGCGCTCGATCTGACTAATCAGACGATTGTGTGGTTCGTGTCGGGACTAGAACCCGCTGCGCCATAAAGGTCACGGCGTCATTTACATCCCCTCGGAGAGGGGATCACCCTTGATTAATCGCCGGGAAAAGGGGCCTCATGGCCAGAAAAATATATCGAGAGAAACAAGCCGATAGCGGTCTCGAATCAGTCGGAAAGCCCTATGTCTAGGGAAACAAGCATTCGAAATATGTCGGTCACTCAAGGGACCATTTTGATATTCGGACGAGCGTCTGGCTTTAGAGAATCGTGATCATCACGGGGAAAACTGGAGCATATGTATGCTGGGGTACGGCAAGTTTATCGTTCAAAGGGATGGGAGGCATTCGGTTGAATCCCGGTTAGAGCGGTCGGAAACCGATAAGTTTGTTCGCCCGGTGCAAGACCAAACTACGACCATACTGCGGTGGGCCCCCCGCGGTCGAAGTCGGGCTCGCGTGGGTATCATTAATATTTCCGGTGCCGAAGGGCAGCGGGAAAGTGTCCCGGGACTAGATTCCGAAACAAAGATTTGTACATAGCTAGCCGACTATAGGCCTAGGATGTGGGTCAGGCGATGACCATGGTTGGGGCGAACCCGAGGTCCAAATGTGACTCACGAAGGTCTTATTGATATTCCCGCACGTAGGGTCCGGGGAAGACGAGAGCCGTCTCATTCCATTCAGATTTTGCTGGTCATGCATGGACCATTTTATGCTCGGACAAAGATCCGTATTGAAGGCGTAAACGAAAATAAACCCGTACAAATGTCTGCCGTGAGTACGGCAAGTTTTAACGCAAGCACGGGATTCGATCCCGGGATATACGTCGGTCACTAACGGACCATTCAGTATTTGGACGTAAGCCCATATTCGAAACATCGGAGACCACGACAAAGACATACCGGAGGTACGGCACATTTCCTGTGGGTGCGGGATTGGATCCCGGTATATACGTCGGTCACTAACGGACCATTCCTTATTCGAACGGAGGTCCGTATTAGTAACGTCAAGGACGATGATAAAACTGTACGGATGTCTGCCGTAGGTACGACATGTTTAATGTGGATGCGAGATCGGATTCCGATAAAGACAGGTCGAGCTAACGAACTATCGGCCCGTGATAAGTTCGGATCATGGTCATGTCCGGGCGAGGGCTCCCGAGATCCAAGTCCGATGCCATGGGGCGTCATTGCTTTTCTCTTCACACACAGTCCGGGGAAACGAAGGTTCCAAGTTATGTGTGCGTGTCGGTCACGGTTGGACCATTCATTGTTCGGACGCGAGTCTATGTTTGAAGCATCGAAGACGACGATAAAACCGTGCAAATGTCTGCCGTAGACACGACAAGTTTAATGTGGCGTTGCGGGATTAGATCCTGGGAGAAGCGGGTCGAGTTAACGAACTATTGGCCCAGACGGTGTTCGGACCATGACCATGTCGGGGGTTCCGCGGTCCACGCCCGATACCACAAGGCATCATTGATTTTCTCTTTGCACCGAGTCCGAGGGAGCGAATTGTTAAGTGTGGAGCCTGAACTTGCCATCATGCGCCCTCGCACGCGGATCGACCTGCGCGGTCAGGTCGCGGGGTTCGACCTGTCCGGTCAGGTCGTGGGGGTCAAGGGGGCAACGCCCCTTGCGGGGGTTTCCGGGGGCAGCGCCCCCGGAACAAAAATTCAATTAAGGCACGGGTGATGGAGTTCCTTTTATTCTCTTATTAGCATGATTGACCTTTTATCATTATTTCTTTTGCTTGTTTATTCCCTTTTTGTATTAAGGAGGCGCGCCGGTTAGCGAAGGAAGAGGATGGCGCCGTTTTAGAGCTCAAGGGAGGAAATGGGGCGCCGTTTTAAGGTGAATAGCGAAGCACAGATGGGCACCGATTTAGGACATTAAAAGGGGGGGGGCGCGCCGGTTATAGGGGCGCCGTTTTAAGGGTTGCAAGGGAGGAAATGGGGCGCGCCGGTTAAAGGGAGATGCCATAGGGCGCGCCGGTTAAGGGGGGGATCCAAGCCCAGGAGAGAAAGGAGTCAAGGGCGCGCCGTTTTAACGGTTAAACAAAGGGGGGCGCGCCGAAATTGGGCCATTCAAAGGGAGAGGGGTGCGCCGTTTTAAGGGCGCCGGATTAGAATTGAAAGGGGTGCACCGTTTTTAGATTGCAAATGGAGATGGGGCTATTGTGAGGAGGGTTAAAACGGCGCCATGGAGCGGTGGCCGCGCCGGATTAGCCCCTCCCGAGAGTTTCTTGATTTTGACTGTGTGCTTTCTTTTCTTTCACCTGCAGGTTGGGTTAATGACAGGTTTATTCATCCATTTGGAAGATTAGGTTGATGAAAAAGGGGGTTTAATCATTTTTAGTCGTTCATTGAGGTGAATTAGCATGAATGCTTAAGTATTCGTTCGAAGGGTTTGATTCACAGAGCTTACTGTGTGTTGTTCTTGTTCTCAGAGGTGGTTTGTTCGTTTGTTCCTGAGTGTCTTTGGCCATGGCGAGAATCCGGCAGCATCTCCCCCGGACCGGGACTTGCCAGAGATAAAGGAGAGTCACCACACGGATTACTCCCGGGTAAACTCTCAAGAAATGCGGAACGGCCTCACGGCGGTCCGTTAGCCCAAGTGTGAGTGTGGAACGCTCGAGGGCCAGCCTACGAGAGCGACCACGGCTCACGGGTGATAACTTCATAAGCGGGACGAATGTGTGCCACGAGAGGCCATGAATGTTCATCCCCTGACGGACTCCTTCGAAGGCCATGCTATGGAGAAGCAAGCTTCGAAGGGCATGGATGAGGAGAAGGCAGAGAGAAAGAGAGGGAAGGAGAAGAACACCGTATGTTGCAAAAAAAGGCTTTTCTTTTTATTCGTTTGCAAAGAGAAATACAGTTGGGAATCTACCCTAAAGCGAGAAAAGGAGAGAATACAGTAGAGGGAAAGAGGGAATACATCGATGGGGGAGGGGGAACGGAGCACAAGCTCCTCCCCCTCCGAGCTCACCTCTCACTCTCACTCTCCTCTCTCTTTCTTTCTTCACCTCTCTGGCATGGATGGGTGGAGCTTCCTTCTCTTCGGGTGGCCTTCTTCTCTTCTTTTTCTTCTTCTCTTCACTGCATACAGCCGAGGGGGTTCGAGCAGCTCTCCTCCTTTCTCCTTCTCCAGTGGAGCATGCCTCTTATAGAACGGACAGTGGGGGAGAGGATTCCCGCCACCCCTGCCTTGTTCGCAACAACGTTGTTGTTGTGTTGGATGCTGCTGATTCGTGCCGTACACTGGCGCTCATCCTAGGACGGGATGTTCGCAGGTTTGCCGGGAGGATCTGCTACTGCTGCCGCCACCATGGATGCTTGTCTTCACCGTCGATGCAGCTACGTTGTCGAACGGAGGTGGAGATAGGGCTCCAGAGCATTGAATGCCCATGGAGACAGGGCTTCAGAGCATTGAATGCCCTCTAGGCACCAGGCTGATGCAAAAATAGGGTATCGGCTGGCGGATGGGATGGTTGATTGCGCGCCGGGGAAGCAGAGAATGGAATGAGGGGTTAAAACGGCGCCCTATTCAAAGGGGCGCCGTTTTAAGCATCAAAGGGGATGCCCCTTCGCGCGCCGTGTAGCCAAAAAGAAAGGGGCGCGCCGTTTTAAGAGGGGGGCGCGCCGTTTTAAGGCGCGCCGTTTTAAGGCTCCTTCGTGCCGTTTTAAGCACTAAACGGATTCTTCTCGAAGTCGCGGCCGTTTATATGAATGTCGGCATTCCCATAATGTTCCGGTTGCAATGTATGGCCTCTGCAGTATTCCGTTTGTAGCCTCTGGGACTCGGTCCCAGATTCTGCGTGACTTTCGGTGCGTACCGAGACTGTGCCGAAATTCCCGACTTCTCTCTGATTCAGCTCTCGGCATGGCCGGTAGGAGCGTTGTAGCTGTATCTTCTGCCTGGGGGCTTCCTTAGCAGGTAGTGGACCACCAAGCGAGTTCTCGTCCTGATCGGGCGAGGCATGAGGTTTGTTCGGCATTTCCATCTTCGGCTTGCTCTCGAATGTCGAGACGTGCATGCCGTATGATCCTCATCGACATTTTTTTGGTGTCCACAATGCCCACCCGGCGAGGTACCCAATACCATCGCCCCACGTCTATGGCAAACCCACGGAATGCCGCCTCGGGAGACTTTCACTCCTTGCATGAGGCGATGATGGCCATCATGGCCCGCTTGGACCAGTCCGAGGCTACCTTTCAGAGCTTCTCCGACAATATGGATGGTCACCTTAGAGCCATAGAGGAACGCATGGAGTCATCCGACAAGTCTATCCAAGGTCTGTTTGGACGGTTGGATAGATTGTCCCACGGGGACCCTCCAAGAGTGGCCCAGGGCCCACCCGTACCTGCTCCAGCGGTGGCCCAAGTCCAAATCGCTCCCAAGGCCCAGGTCCAACCCGCTCCCGCGGCACAGGAGCAGCCCGTACATGCTCCTCAGCCCGCCCCTCACCGAGTCCTTGAACCACAACATCATGACCTTGGTCTTGAAGACTATGGGTCCGATAATGCTTACAAGGGGTATGGTCGACGCCGTCGTGGCTTTCAACAGCCGACGGATGAAGAGGATGATAGAGTCCTTAGGACCGTGTGAGCTGACCCTCCCACTTTTGACGGGTCCTTGGACCCAAAAGTCTATCTTGATTGGGAGGCCGGTATGGACTGGTACTTCGAGTGGTTCGAGATGACGGACCACCGGAGAGTCAAGTTTGCTAAAATGAAGTTGTTAGGGCAAGCACAAACTTATTGGTGTAATGTGGAGAGCTTGCTATATCAGCGTCGAGAGCCCCAGGTTGAGTCTTGGGATGAGATGAAGGAGAGACTTAGAACCAAGTATCTTCCTGCCACGTACCGTCAGAGGCTCATTGATAGGTGGCAGAATCTCAACCAAGGGGATCGGTCCGTATCGGAGTACATCGCAGAGTTTGATGAATATTTTTTGCGATGTGACGTCTGGGAAGAGAGCACAATGTCTATTTCCTGATTCCGTCGTGGTCTGCGGCCCAACTTTCAGTCTGAACTCTTTCGCCGCAATGTGACCACCCTAGAAGCCGCATATCAGGTTGCTCTCGAGTTAGAGCAGTTTGAGTCGGAGTTCGCTCCCGTCCAGCGACCGGGGACCATCTATCCGCATGGGTTCGACTCTCGGACCACGCCTAGTTCTTATAGCCGATTTCTGATGGCTCGTCCCCCAAAATCTGAACCCCCTCGCCAGGACCCCACTGCTCTGCTCGGACTGCATTACCCTAGGCGATAGTGGTTCCTTAACCGCTGCGATCTCACGTTTCCCTCGCAAGGGACGATCGTCGGGCTAGAGTGAGTTGCTGTTGAGAGACGTCTCCACCCGGAGAACGCAACGGCGGTTAGCCGCTCGGCTTACCTTAGTGTGCGAGTGCTAGCAGCACTTTTAGTCGGTCGTACGTCTTAGCCCGGTCGCGTCGCTCGTCTTGCATCACACTCTCACTCGTAGCCCGGAGGGAGATTACAGGACGGGTCCACTCACGCTCTCCCGTGGTGACAGAATATGAACGGGCTAGAATTCCTAACCACTCACACACAAGCAGCGGCAAACAAGCATAGATACTGAAGGAGCAAAGTGTGAGAGATGGAGGGAAGCCATACCTCCACGCTAGCGCGTGGGGAAGACACCATGCCGAAGCTCGTAGTCCCGATACAATAGATAACAATAGAGTACAACCAGAAATGATGCCCACTTCTCGCAGGGAGGTAAAACGCTATAACACAAACTCCGGGACTACCGAGATCGAGTTGACGGGCCATGATCCAGGGACGCTTTGGGGTGAAGACACGATGCTGGTGTGATCTGGGTGCAGTCTGGTCCGTAGGGACAGCAAGCCGATTGGGGAAGACAAACAGTGCCACGGGATGCCGAGAACCAGCACGAGAATAGTCGGTGTCCATCTGGAGTTGATGACGACTGCAGCACACGAGAATCGCGCCCTGGTAGAAGCAAGAGGGCCTGCCCTTGGCCGGAGCGGGCCGGCAAGCTGAGTGCGGGTCGCGACCTGATCAGGAACAGGTGACCAGCAAAGGGTTGGTCGCGGAACAGTGACCTCCGATTGTCCTCTGAGCGTGGGATCTGGTGTGGACGTCGGCATGACATCCCCAACGAGCATCGATGGCTGCAGTGCGCTCATTCCAAGCCTGGAAATCGGGGCGGCCCAGTCTACAGGTGGTGGTCATATCTAGCTTGACTATGCACGGTGTTGCGACCAAACCTCGATAGCGGCTTGGGCGTGGATGGGGAATGACGAGGCCAAGGACCGGGGCTATGCTGGTATGATAGGGGAAGGCTTGGGGGTGATGGGTAGCACAGATGGGCAAGGAGGAGAGGTGTAGCTAGGTCTTGCTGTAGGCGACCTGATCAGATCAGGCCTATGGGTTGCAGGCGTACAATAGAATGATGGCGAGACACGGCGTGTGTGTAGAGCGACCAGAGGGGGTTTGGGTTGAGGGGATCTGATAGATGGCGAGGCGAGGAGGTGTGGAGGTGGTCTGGAGGCGATCTGGACAGAGGAAGAGAGGGTTGGGGCATGGGAAAGAAGGGAGATGGGAGGGGCGACCTGGGCCTGGCCTATACGAGTAGGTTGTGACCAGTAGGGAGGAGGTGAGGCGGAGAGGGGTTGGGCGGCCTGGGGGCGAAGGTTGAGGGGTGCAGTAGAGGGGCGAGGGGGATGACGAGAAGGGTGAGGAACAGCATGGGATGGGGGCAATTCAGACCTGGTAGCAAGAGGGCGCAGGCTGGATAGCAAGCAGAGGAGGAGGCAGGCTGCACAACCCTTGGGCGATCAGTCCAAGCTCAGACGGTGAGCAGGCGAAGCAGCATTGTAGCAGGGAGGAAGAAGAGCGTCGCGAGGCGTGGTGCAGCAACAGCAGGAGGGTGATGGCGCAGGGGAGAGGAAGTAGATGGGCAGGGCCTCTCACCCAAACCCTAGGGGCGTCTCACCCCAAACCCTAGGCGTCTCACCTAAAGGAGTGCCAGTCTCAAGCACAATTCCCAAGGAGGGAGAAAGGGGCGTAGCCTTCACAGAAATTCTTCATCCCATTAATCTTCCAAAAGTGTTACAAGAGTATTTATAGGAGAAGAAACAAAACCCTAACCCTAATAGTAAGTGGACTCCTACTTAACAAAAATTATCCCGACTTGACTTATTATCCTAACTAGTTTCCTAATAGGTGGAGGAAAGGTGGGGAAGGGAAAGTGGTGCGGACACCCGAGCAGTTGAGCGGCGCGATACGCCGAGCCACCGGTACCGCACACGGAGCATGACTCGAGCCACCTCAGCATCCATCTGGCTTGGAGACAGCCTGGAGACTCCGCCTTGAGCCTCCCCATTTATCATATTTAGTTAGACTTTATGTGTGTGTAATTTGTGTTTATTTCATTGTATTCGGTATGTAATTATGAGTGTATGAGGGGCTTATTTGCAAAATGGGACCCCTGGGCCCCATGGGACCCCCAGGCCCCTCCCATTGATCCACCTCAGCCCATGGGCCCCATGTGGGGTCAGTCAACATGTCAAATGGAGGCATCTAGAAGTTTGAATGGTAAACGGCACATGGGAGACAAGTGGACTTCAAAGTCCAAGGCGGCTACCAAACTTGTCCCCCCTTGCCACCATAGTCAATAGGCCGCCCCCCCCCCCTTGTTTTTTTTATATACTTTTTGTGTGATGTTCACATCTCATCCCAGCCCTCCATCCCCTTCCCCCAGATCCAATGGTGGATAATAGGTGTGAGATGTAACACATAAATACTTGTATTTTCCCATTTTGATGAATTAATGCCATTTGAATCAAACTAATTCTAAGAGCAAGGGCTGGTGCGCCCCCCTCCTCTCTCCTCCCTCTCCCCCTTGCAACTGTGAAGGTTGCTTCTTGGTGGTGTGACTCCACCCTATCAGTTCCGGTCGCCGCCGCCGCCGCCACGAGCCACCACCGCACCGCCATCGCCATCAACGGAGTTTTACCTATGCAGTACCACAGCAGCTTTCTCGAAATTCCCAGGTCTTCCCCGAGCTCATTTGGCTACCAAATTTGGAGGAGTTGTTCCTGGGATGTTCCTCTCCACGCACAAAAATCAGGCCAGCATTCAGATCACGTTTCCTAATTTTTGATTTTTGTCCACTCTTCCATTTAGGTTTTGCCAGAGTTCTGTCCAGGTTCACCTCCGCCCTGAGTTTCATGTCTTAGATCCACTTTTTGATCTCTGTTAGTTCGTCCAATTTTACTGGGGATTCCACCAATCCACTCCTCCATCCGCAATTTTTCTTGAATTTTTGTGAGGCCATCTCATATTTTTCAAAATTCGATCTCAGAGATAGCTACAGTGATGTCCATCTGTTCCTAGATCCGACCACTCTCCAGTAAACAAATCATAACAAATCACAGCCACCTCCAATCAGTTGACAAAAAATATCCCCGTATTCCTTGTCCAAAATTCCATAACTTTGATGAAGATCTCAAGAGCTGAATCGGAGGTTTACTAGGCAGTCAACGGTAGTTCTCAGACAAGTGCCCTGCAGATGTGAGATTTCGGTTACTATACAATAGGGACTTGTAAATTCAATAAAGTTCTGATCCGACCAGATCCAGGAGATCTCTTTGGGTGTAGATTAAAGAATTTGAAGAGAGCTTTCTAACGATAGCTCATGCGTCCCGATCCGACGTCGGGATTGACCGCAGTGGCCGTTTTTGCCGGAGAGCGCGCCGGAAGACAGCAACCAAAATCCGTGGGTTATTAGTTCAAGAGTTGAGAATCGGGGCCGATCGACCCCCAATCGGTGTTCCCGGCCGACCGCCGTCCGTGAAGGCGCGCCACCAGGGGTCCCCATCACAGTGGGTCCCACCCCCACAAATCCGGAGGACAGCGCCGTCTGTGGGCCCCGCGGGTCCGTAGAAGCCGCCGTTCGGAAAGTACGAAAATGCGGAGTTCGGCACTGCCAGGCGACATCAAGATGCTGCCCGTCAACCCGAGTTGCGTGATTCTCGGACCCCACATGTGACCTTTTACCTCCCTGCGTGGAGTGGGTCGACTTAGTGTATTGCTGTAATAATTGTTAACCGGGAGTCCGTGATTCGGCCGGGGTTGTCTTCGCCACGCCGGGTGCGTGGAGGTAATGGTCCGAACCTCTTGGCGTTCATTTGCTTAGCTAGTATATGGTCTCTTGCCGCTGCCGAGAGTGTAGGTACTAGCCCGTGTGTCCATGTCACCGCTGTGAGAGTGAGAGTGACCCGTCCCGCGACTCGATCCGAGTCCGGAAGTTGAGTCGGACTACCCTTGACCTCCACCGGTTCCTTAACCGCGCACGGTCCGCACTTTCCCTCGCTTGGGACGACGAGTGAGCTTCCACTTCTATTAGTGACGCTTCACCACTAGGAGCTCGTAGTGTCGGGCTTAGTGTCTCCCTGGTGTGTGTTGCTGGTCGCGTCCACATCTAGAGTCTGAGGTCCACCCTACGTAGAGTCGCCTCCCGTGTTCGTCCCGCATCAGTTTGGTATCAGAGCGAGTCGAGTCTAGGGTAGTCATTGCATATGTCTTACATGCATCATGGTCTAAGTCAAGTCTAGCATCATCATTATTTTCAAAACAACAAAAAAAAGGAGTGTTTTAACTTGCATTTACACCCTTTACCCGGTATATCAAAAGGTGTTGTCCGAACGTTGGGTTACGCCTAATGGGAGGGCCACACACTTGCGCGAGTGATCTTTGGATCGCTTATCTCCACCTCGTACCGGCTATTGGTTAGGTCTAAGTGCATCATCTAGTAAGTGTTTGCATTAGTCAGTGTCTTCTAGGTCGTGTGTCTTTGCATGCCCACCCGTCGAGGCACCCAGTATTCGCCACCACCACCTATGGCGGACTCCCGAGCCCGTAGCTCCGATGAGTCCTCGACGGCCGAGATGTTCCGAGCCGTTATGGAACGTCTTGACACGCGTATGGATGGTATTAGTACGCGTATGGATGGCATAGGGACGCGTCTAGAAGGGCGGATGAAAGCCCTCGAGGATCGGGCCGAGAGTTCGGATCAGTCCATCCAGGGCTTAGTTGGGAGGATTGCCGTCCTCGAGAGGGGCCCAGTAGCGGCGCAACCCGCGCCGACGAACGGCCAACAGGAGGCGGTTCAGCAACCTGCTGTACCAAGAGCTCAGGCGGAGAATGTTGGGGTTCAACAGGTGCATGTGGTGGATGATTATGCATCTGATAATGATCAAGGGGGTAACGGTCATCGTCATCAACGACGGAATCGTGATGACGAGGAGGACGACCGCATTCTTAGGGGCGTGCGTGCGGACCCTCCCACTTTTAGTGGGTCCTTGGACCCAAGGGTGTATCTAGATTGGGAGGCCGACATGGACCGGTACTTCGAGTGGTTTGAGATGACGGACCACCGAAGAGTCTGATACGCAAAGATGAAGCTGCAAGGGCAGGCCCAAACTTATTGGACCAATGTGGAGAGCCTGCTCAACCAGCGACGTCAACCCCAAATCGGTACTTGGGATGACATGAAGTCCAAATTGAGGGAGAAATACCTTCCTGCCTCATATCGCCAACGTCTCATAGACAAGTGGCAAAGCATTTCCCAAGGGAACCGATCCGTGACCGAGTACACCGTCGAGTTCGATGAGTATTACTTGCGGTGCGGGGTCACGGAAGAGAGCACCATGATGATATCCCACTTTCGGAGAGGTTTGCGGCCAAATTATCAATATGAACTCTTTCGCCGCAATGCCACCACTTTGGAGCAGGCATATCAAATAGCTCTCGAATTGGAGCAATTCGAGGCCGAGTTCGAGTCTCCCCATCGGTTGGGCTCTTTGCCCCTTCGTAGTGTCGAGCCCCGTGGCTCATCTAGCACGTATCCAAGGGCCCCCATGGCTCGACCTCAGGAGCCCGCTCGCCCCGATCCCTTTGCTCCTAGGCCTCGTCCTCCGCCCCCGAGGGACCTTCCTCGTCCCCAGCATCTTACGGCCCCACCCACAGCCCGTCCACCGGCACCCGCACCTCCTGCACGTCCTTTGCTACCTACACCTCCTATCCGTCAGGAGGATAAGGGGAAAGGACCCGTGATTGGGGAGCCCAGTGGATCACGGCAGCAGTGCTATCGCTGCAATGGGTTTGGCCATTTTGCCAACCAGTGTCCCACCCGTCCATCTCTCATCATTGGGGACACATAGGCCGAGGATACCACCCCCGCGGGCCTCGAGTTAGTCACCTATGTGGCCGATCAGGAACTAGCTGATGAATACTATGAGATCGAAGGTGACGATCAGGAGGCCCCGCATCCCGATGACACCCATGTGGGGGTCGTCAGGTGTATTCTCACCCAGCCACAGGCCAGTGATGACTGGCGTCGGACCACTATTTTTCATACCTTCTGTAGGCTGGGTAAACATGTGTGCAAGGTAATCATCGATAGCGGGAGTTGCATCAATGCAATCTCCACGGGTGCTGTCTCCCGACTTGGTCTTACACCCGCGGATCACCCTAGCCCCTATCGTGTATCATGGGTGGATTCGACTTCCATTCCGATCAGGCTGCGGTGCTTGGTCCCACTGCAGTTCTATGCCTACCGTGATGAGGTTTGGTGTGATGTTCTACCCATGGAGGTGGGCAACATTATTCTGGGTAGACCATGGTTATTTGATCGGGATGCCACACTCCATGACCGGTCGAACGCCTGTACCTTCGACCATGAGGGCCAACGGATTACTCTCGAACCCCATCGGCCCAAGAGCCCATCAGTCAGGGGTCCTACTGGCTCTAGTACTCCGAAGCCTTCCATTCCCGGGCCTCGTACCCCATCCCCATCTCGGGCTATGACCGTTACCTCTGGCCCAGGAGAGCCTTCGACGAGGAGATTGATGATGATTAGCTCCCGGGAGATGGAGCAGGAGCTTAGTCAGGGCTGTCCGATGTTTGCCATTACGGTCCGAGAGGTGGAGCGGGACTCCAAGGGTGAGCTCCCACCCGAGGTTGTTCCCATTCTACAGGAGTATGCTGATGTCTTTCCCGATGAGCTTCCCGAGGGACTCCCACCTATGCGGGATATTCAGCATGCCATCGACCTTGTTCCGGGCTCTTCTTTGCCCAACCTTCCTCATTATCGCATGAGTCCCACGGAGCATGCCGAGCTTAAACGGCAGGTCGATGAGTTAGTGCAAAGAGGGTCTGTTCGGGACAGCATGAGTCCATGTGCTGTACCCGCATTACTCGCCCCGAAGAAGGATGGCACGTTGAGAATGTGCATTGATAGTCGTGCCATCAACAAAATCTCCGTGAAGTACAGGTTCCCTATTCCCCGCCTTAATGACATGCTGGACATGATGGCAGGTGCCACTATCTTTTCGAAGATCGATCTTAAGAGTGGCTACCATCAGATGAGGATTAGGCCAGGTGATGAGTGGAAGACCGCATTTAAGACCAAGGACGGTCTATATGAGTGGTTGGTCATGCCTTTTGGGTTGACCAATGCCCCTAGCACTTTCATGCGGCTCATGACTCAGGTCCTTCGACCTTTCATTGGAGTCTTTGTAGTGGTGTATTTTGATGATATCCTTATCTATAGCCGCACCACAGGGGACCACTTAGACCACCTTCGACAGGTCTGTCTACTTCTTCGGCGAGAGCAGCTGTTTGCGAACCCACAGAAGTGTGCCTTCATGACACCTCAGCTTACCTTCTTGGGTTTCATTGTGTCTAGTACGGGGGTCTCCGCCGATCCGGAGAAGGTCCGGACCATTGTTGAGTGGCCGGAACCCCGTACCGTTCATGATGTCCACAGCTTTCATGGTCTTGCGACGTTCTATCGTCGCTTCATCCGCGGATTTAGCTCCGTCACAGCCCCGATCACTGATTGTATCCGAAAGGGCACATTTGTATGGACGAAGGCCGCATCTGCCGCCTTCAAGGACATCAAGGAGCGCATGACCTAGACACCTATCCTTCGACTGCCTGATTTCTCGAAGGTGTTTGAGGTCTCTTGTGATGCGTCGGGCGTGGGAATTGGAGGAGTTTTGAGTCAGGAGTCCCACCCGATCGCATATTTCAGCGAGAAGCTAAATGACGCGAAGCTGCGATATTCCACATATGATAAAGAATTCTACGCAGTTGTTCAGGCTCTTAGGCATTGGAGGCACTATCTTTTACACCAGGAGTTTGTCCTATACTCCGATCACAAGGCATTGAGGTATCTCCACTCCCAAAAGAAGCTGAACTCGCGTCACAGTCGTTGGGTCGAGTATCTCCAGCAGTTCACCTTTGTGCTTAAACATAAGGCTGGAGTGGAAAACAAGGTGGCTGATGCCTTGAGTCGGCGAGAATGTTTGCTTACCACCATGAGTGCCGAGGTCATAGGGTTAGAGAAGATGAAGGAGGCCTATGTTGATTGTCCTGACTTCGGTCAGATTTTTACCACTCTCTAGGCCGGACCCTCTAGAGACCTTGATGAGTATGTGCTTCAGGAGGGTTACCTCTTTCGAGGTAGCAGGCTATGTGTTCCCCGAACTTCGGTTCGAGATTTCTTAGTGTGGGAACTACATGCGGGAGGTCTAGCCAGCCACTTTGGTCGGAACAAGACTATTGAGGTAGTGGAGCATCGATTTTATTGGCCGAGCTTGAAGCGCGATGTTGCTAACATCGTGGCTCAGTGCCGTACATGTGCTACGGCCAAGATGAAGAAGCAAAGCTCGGGCCTTTATACGCCTCTCCTCGTGCCTGATGTCCCGTGGCAAGATGTTAGCATGGACTTTGTTTTGAGATTGCCACGTACCTCCAGGAAGCATGATTCGGTCTATGTGGTGGTTGACCGTTTCTCGAAGATGGCCCTCTTTATTCCTTGCTCGAAGACTTCGGATGCTTCGAGGGTAGCCCGCATATTCCTTACTCATGTGGTGTGCAAGTTTGGGTTGCCTCGCACTATAGTGTCTGACCGTGATGTTAGGTTCACTTCCTATTTTTGGAAGACACTATGGCATATGATGGGTACTCACCTCAAGTTTTCTACTGCATATCATCCCCAGACAGATGGTCAGGCCGAGGTGGTCAATAGGAGTCTGGGTGATCTTTTGAGGTGTCTTGTTAGGGACCGCATTGGGGATTGGGATCTCATTCTACCCATGGCTGAGTTTGCATATAATGATTCGGTGAATAGGTCTACCTGTATGAGCCCATTTGAGATTGTCACAGGTCGTAGGCCTAGGAAACCCGTTGACCTTGTCCCCATACCTATCCATGCTAGAGTGTCGGAGTCGGCCGAGTCGTTTGCTAGGCATATTAGGAGTTTGCATGACGACATCCGTCATCACATTGAGGCCAACAATGCACGGTACAAGGAGTTAGCCGATGCCCACCGACACCACCGAGAGTTCCAAGAGGGCGAATATGTCATGATCAGGGTAAGACCTGAACGGTTTCCCTCTGGAACCGTTAAGAAGTTGCAAGCTCGCGGAGCCGGTCCATTCAGAGTGTTGAAACGCGTTGGATCCAATGCGTACGTTGTGGACTTGCCCGAGGAATATGGTATTAGCTCTACTTTTAATGTATCAGATCTAGTTGCATATAGGGACCCAACGGTGATCCCTAGTGAGCCTTTCGAGCCATCTCCTCCCCTTGAGAGTGATCCCACACCTGAGTGTCCACCTCCAGCCCCGTTGTTACGGCAGCGTGAGCATATAGATCATATACTGGATGAGCAGGTGACAGTTACCAGGAGTGGATCCTACCCGCGCTACCTAGTGCGGTGGAGAGGACGGCCCGCTGCCGAGGACACGTGGATCACACATGGCGAGTTGCAGCAGATTGATCCAGACCTTCTGGAGCGATACAGGAGTGATGCAGACCCTTACTCGACAGGGTCGAGTTTCTCCCACCCGGGGAGAATTGGTGCGGACACCCGAGCAGTTGAGCGGCGCGATACGCCGAGCCACCGGTACCGCACACGGAGCACGACTCGAGCCACCTCAGCATCCATCTGGCTCGGAGACAGCCTGGAGACTCCGCCTTGAGCCTCCCCATTTATCATATTTAGTTAGACTTTATGTGTGTGTAATTTGTGTTTATTTCATTGTATTCGGTATGTAATTATGAGTGTACGAGGAGCTTATTTGCAAAATGGGACCCCTGGGCCCCACGGGACCCCCAGGCCCCTCCCATTGATCCACCTCAGCCCATGGGCCCCATGTGGGGTCAGTCAACATGTCAAATGGAGGCATCTAGAAGTTTGAATGGTAAACGGCACATGGGAGACAAATGGACTTCAAAGTCCAAGGCGGCTACCAAACTTGTCCCCCCTTGCCACCATAGTCAATAGGCCGCCCCCCCGCCCCCCCCTTTGTTTTTTTTATATAATTTTTGTGTGATGTTCACATCTCATCCCAGCCCTCCATCCCCTTCCCCTAGATCCAATGGTGGATAATAGGTGTGAGATGTAACACATAAATACTTGTATTTTCCCATTTTGATGAATTAATGCCATTTGAATCAAACTAATTCTAAGAGCAAGGGCTGGTGCGCCCCCCTCCGCTCTCCTCCCTCTCCCCCTTGCAGCTGTGAAGGTTGCTTCTTGGTGGTGTGACTCCACCCTATCAGTTCCGGTCGCCGCCGCCGCCGCCGCCACGAGCCGCCACCGCACCGCCATCGCCATCAACAGAGTTCTGCCTATGCAGTACCACAGGAGCTTTCTCGAAATTCCCAGGTCTTCCCCGAGCTCATTTGGCTACCAACTTTGGAGGAGTTGTTCCTGGGATGTTCCTCTCCACCCACAAAAATCAGGCCAGCATTCAGATCACGTTTCCTAATTTTTGATTTTCGTCCACTCTTCCATTTCGGTTCTGCCAGAGTTCTGTCCAGGTTCACCTCCGCCCTGAGTTTCACGTCTTAGATCCACTTTTTGATCTCTGTTAGTTCGCTTAATTTTACTGGGGATTCCACCCATCCACTCCTCCATCCACAATGTTTCTTGAATTTTTGTGAGGCCATCTCATATTTTTCAAAACTCAATCTCAGAGATAGCTACAGTGCTGTCCATCTGTTCCCAGATCCGATCACTCTCCAGTAAACAAATCATAACAAATCACAGCCACCTTCAATCAGTCCACAAAAAATATCCCCGTCTTCCTTGTCCAAAATCCCATAACTTTGATGAAGAGCGCAAGAGCTGAATAGGAGGTTTACTAGGCGGTCAACGGTGGTTCTCAGACAAGTGCCCTACAGATCTGAGATTTCGGTTACTGTACAACAGGGACTTGTAAATTCAATAAAGTTCTGATCCGACCAGATCCAGCAGATCTCTCTGGGTCTACATTGAAGCATTTGAAGAGAGCTTTCCAACGATAGCTCATGCGTCCCGATCCGACGTCGGGATTGACCGCAGCGGTCGTTTTTGCCGGAGCGCGTGCCGGAAGACAGCAACCAAAATCCGTGGGTTATTAGTTCAAGAGTTGAGAATCGGGGCCGATCAACCCCCGATCGGTGTTCCCGGCCGACCGCCGTCCGTGGAGGCGCGCCACAAGGGGTCCCCATCACAGTGGGTCCCACCCCCGCAGATCCGGAGGACAGCGCCGTCTGTGGGCCCCGCGGGTCCGTAGAAGCCGCCGTTCGGAAAGCACGAAAACGCGGAGTTCGGCACCGCCGGGCGACATCAAGATGCTGCCCGTCAACCCGAGTTGCGTGATTCCTGGACCCCACATGTGACCTTTTACCTCCCTGCGTGGAGTGGGTCAACTTAGTGTATTGCTGTAATAATTGTTAACCGGGAGTCCGTGATTCAGCCGGGGTTGTCTTCGCCACGCCGGGTGCGTGGAGGTAATGGTCCGAACCTCTTGGCGTTCATTTGCTTAGCTAGTATATGGTCTCTTGCCGCTGCCGAGAGTGTAGGTACTAGCCCGTGTGTCCATGTCACCGCTGTGAGAGTGAGAGTGACCCGTCCCGCGACTCGATCCGAGTCCGGAAGTTGAGTCGGACTACCCTTGACCTCCGCCGGTTCCTTAACCTCGCACGGTCCGCACTTTCCCTCGCTTGGGACGACGAGTGAGCTTCCACTTCTATTAGCGACGTTTCACCACTAGGAGCTCGTAGTGTCGGGCTTAGTGTCTCCCTGGTGTGTGTTGCTGGTCGCGTCCACATCTAGAGTCTGAGGTCCACCCTACGTAGAGTCGCCTCCCGTGTCCATCCCGCATCAGAAAGGGAAGGGGACGCCCAAAGGAGTTGGGCCCAACCAAGGGGGGCCCATCCAAGAGGAGGAGGGCGCCCAGCCCATGGCTGCTCCCAAATGGGTTCCAGGCTCCCAAGTGGCTCAATTCCCTAGATCTAGACTTCCACATTGACCCAAGGTCCATCAGGCCCTTAAATGGCTTACCAAAGGCCTCCATAAACTCAACAAATCAAGTCAAAAACTCAAAGCTAAGACTACGCAACAATGATGCCGGAGTAGAGTGGCGTGTCCTCCATCGTCGAATCGGAGCTCTCATGTCCCCATTAAAAGGCCTCCTAGAGATACGACGACTCTTGGGTAGGTGATCCCCTCTCTCTCGTCGACGTGATCGTCGAACCAAAGCTCTCATGTCCCCATTAAAAGGCCTCCTAGAGATACGACGACTCTCGGGTTGGTGATCCCCTCTCTCTCGTCGACACATCCTCGAAGAGGGCTTCGTGAATCTCGATTTAACTTTCAAGGACTCAGCAAAGAAGAAGAAATGAAGAAGAATACAAAGTAGGAAAGAGATTTGCAGTAGCTGAACAGCAGCAAAAATTAATCACCCGAGGTGATCAATTTATAACATTCAAAAGGGGTGGAGTGACGCGTCCCTTCCTCAGTTCGCAACGCGAACATCCCTTTCAAGAACACGTCAGTCAAGTGTCTATCTTCGACACCGTGAATCATGCAAATGTCGTTATCACTCAACGATAACGCACAGTGTCCCACAGTAAGTGAACAGTGAGAAAATAGTAAATATGGTTTTAAATCACGAAACAGTCTAACAATAGGGTGGATACCCCCCTCCCGCATCAGGCCCTGCCCTGGCCCTTAAAACTCAAATATAGATTCTCTATTGTTATAGACCAACAAGATTCAATCCACCTGCAGCCCAAAATATCATTGTTGCTAGCATAATGATTTGTTGCATTGCCCAAATTCATAGGGAGACGATGGGTGGTAGTGAAATGTCGTTGATTGAAGGCAGAGGATGGGGGACAAAATCTGATTTGAATTTCATCCTCCCGTAGCCTGACTTATGGTTCTCACCACACACCCAGACATACATACACTCGTGTGCATACATGCTACGTGCACGTACCCATAAGGAGAAAGAGTGGGAGAAGGAGTTGAGTGTCACTATGGTATGACTTGCCGCTCCTCTATCATCCTCCGATTTTGCCATCGCCATGTCACCAAATTCTAGTGCTACCATTGTCGTGTTGCCTATCACGTCGCAAGCACGAAAGATCGAAGCGTGACAATTATATCGAATCAATCAAAACAAGAATTAGATAACATCAACGTGCCACGATAGAGAACTCTAAATGCCAAAATAGACTAAGCCACGATTTCATCATAGATCTCTAAAAATACTATGTTTATTACAATTGACCTCTCAACGACTCATATTCCAACTCCAAAGAAATAGAAAAATTAAGTAGACTCTCTATACTAAACTATTAAACAAAAAAAGCTTCTAAGATTGTCGGTGCACTCGATCACTATTGGCCCACTCCATCTCAGTGGATTTTAACTTTAAAATTACTTGAAAAATAACATATTAACATTGGGTGAGCGAACGTTCAGTAAGAATTATATCTCGTTGTCTTATAATTTTTAAGTAATTAACATGTTGACAATGTAATGTGGCTAAATCATGAAACATGTTCAAAAGTGTAAATCAAAATAGAAGGGATCATAATCATAGTAACACGAGGATATAATCATGATAGATAGGGAATTAACACGAGGAAATTCTAAAGAATGAGAATGAGAATGTGATTACCAATAGAACAAATTGAGGTATTAACTTGCAAGAATCAAATAATCATGTAGCAAATGAAGCATATCAACAGATTGGCCATATCATAAGTGAATATCCTCGCGAGCCAAATATATCAAATATTCATTCAAACGCGTAGCAATTGAATTGTCAAACGCGTAGCAATTGAATTGTCTAGATCAATCTTACATGTCATATATGGTGTAATATC
The DNA here is from genome assembly GCA_022559845.1 of Amorphophallus konjac. Lineage (NCBI taxonomy): Eukaryota > Viridiplantae > Streptophyta > Magnoliopsida > Alismatales > Araceae > Amorphophallus > Amorphophallus konjac. The sequence goes on from CM040121.1 coordinate 472,491,750, forward strand.
ACACTGATCATTCATACTCTCATGGGGACAAGTACTTTAAAACGCTCCTCCTATGACCAGATCGGACCCTATTACACAATCATTGTTACACAATCATTGGGGTCATTGGATCTAAAATCCCATATAATCTCTAGAACAATTCTATATAGTAATTGCCAAACGAATTCTAAAGAATAAAACTTACTAACCAAAGAATTGAAACTAGTAAGATATGACTCAATGAAATTCAGGAATTAGGTCCAATTGACGAGAAGGCCCTAATCTTGACATAGAATGAGTTTGTGGATGCAAATACGGTAATTAGAAATCATGCAAAAACTAGGTTGAATCGTGTCCTGCTGTTCGACGGGGATCAGATAGGTTTTCCTGAATGCATCGTATAGTTCAACCGCATTCAGAGGATATCTGAATAAACGCGGTCTAAGACAGAGTCGCCTTCAGAATGAGCTTAACTTAATTGCATCCAATCTAGGGGATGCATTCAAAATGATTTTACAGAATCACGTCACAATAGTATGTTGCATTGTAGAACAGGCCGGTAAATCGCGTCTCCATAGGATGGCGTGATTTCAAAAATTTTCAAGATTTTTATGGTACAATTAGTCTAATGATCGAAGAGGGATTCCTTCAATGTTGGGATCTTATAGAGGTATTAGCGAAAGAGATTTCGATCTAACAAGAGGAATTTTCGATCAGAGGATCTTTCTTCACCGAGAAAAATGTTTTAAAAAAAATCAAGAAAAAGTAAATATGAACAAATACGTTGAATCAGGTCTCAACAATGTGATGTGATTCCAAAAATATCTAGTAACGATACAAAGAATTTACAGAAAATAGATGAACTGCCTCACCAATTAGGGATGACTCATGATATTTTGATTTAACGGGAAACATTATTTCACAGAAAATATAGAAACACGTCTTTATGGTCAGATGCAATTTGTGAATTCATGTCGTCTAACATAGACATAATATATTAAATCACGTCGCATAGACATGACGCCATTCATAAACATTTTCAAATTTCACCAAAAAATCTAACATAGGCTATATCGAAGGCCTTAAATAAACAATAAACATGCTTTTATGAATATATATAAGTCTGGCAGAGATTAATCAAGGAAGACATAAGATTAATCATAGGATTTACAGGATTCATTGATTAAGAATTAAAGCTCACGACGGGCTTAAAGATTGACAGAACCAGAATCCTGTCATGGAATTTATTTAGTACGGCTTAAAGTTCATATGTTAGAGCTTAAAAATTACATTTTCAAGATTACAGATTTAAAACACAGTTTTAAGAAAGTGATTAGCAACTTAACACACTGAGTTAAAAAATGCTTAACAAACTTAAATCGCGTCATACTGGGTGGATGCAAACTAGAAAATTGTGTCAGGATGACAGGACATAATTTATATAAATCACGCTTTCCCCCTTCGACGCTATTCAAATTGGAAACTTGAATTCGCGCCGTTCCGCATCGACACCTATTCATTGGTGTTATCTAGTGGCGTCGTGATTCAACTTCAGATAAAATATTAGTAGAAACCGTCTAAACTCGATATGTATAATCATGAAGATCAACTAGAACATGATCCTCCCCCCCCCCCCCCCCCCCCCCGAAAAACCTGCTCCACGCCCAGGCCCAGCAGTAGTCTTCCCATGATCAAATAGGGCTGGCCCGGGGACTTGAGGTCTTACTTATGGACTATATTACCTAAGAGTCCCAATGAAACTAATATTATCCTATTAGATAACCATCAAATCCTATTTTACGAACACCTCCCAAAACAGACGCCGTCGTCCTATAATTAGCCTATCTAACCTAATTCTGCTTAGCTTTTTATGCATACGATCGACCAACCCTTTTTGGATTATAGTTTGAAACTTTTAAGGCCCATTACAATTGTAACTAAGTTTACTTATTTATCTTCTAACGTACGTGGACTTGAGAGTGAGTACCCAATTGGCTTAAATCGTTAACTATTACTCTAAGTTAATTAAAAAATCTATATGAATAATGTCAGCCATTAATTTAGTTGAATAAATTAACTCAATATCTTAATCAATGAAATCTTGATCATTCTTAGATAATTACTACAATTAGTAATTTAGTCAATTAAATTTATTTAATGTAAATATTGTGTTTTTAAATTACCCACAGATTATCTATCGCATGAAATTATTTTTTTTGTAGGTAATTTTATTTTTTTTATTTTAAACGAGGAGGGGGAACTGGATATTAAACCGAGGACCTCCCCCATGCAAAGGGGGAGAGTGTCCACTCCGCCACTGACGAGGGACTATCGCAAGAAATCTTTTCTTTTTGATAGATAATTTTATTTTTTTATTATAAACGGGGAGGGAGAACTGGGTATTGAACCGAGGACCTCCCCCGTGCAAAGGGGGAGAGTGTCCACTCCGTCACTGACGAGAGACTATCACAAGAAATCTACTTTATTCATTTAGTTATTCACCCATAAACATATTTTGATTATACTATGTATACATATTACTAAAAATATATTTTTATCATTATCAAGTTTTTGTTATTTTTTTAATAAATCAGATTGCTACAGCCTCCATTACCATCTACTGCCACCATCCTCCTGTAACCACCTAGCACACCCACTCTATATCGGAAATAGGATGGCTTATGTGGATCTGGTAACTGGGATGGCTCCACGATAATCCGATAATGAGACAGGGATAGGGATGGTGGAATCTGTAGCCAACAACGGTGGTCTGGGGACGGGAGACCGAAGAAAGGGTTGGGGTGGGCGTCGGGGTGTTGATGGAAGGCAGACCCGAGGAAACAGAGGCAATGGTGCTGTTAGGGTGGCCAGGAAAGGGAAGGCCAGATTCGTTGTAGAATAATGTCATGGTGATTTATAATAATATATTACAGCATTTTACAGCACACCAAATGACCATTAAAACGTCACCACATCCATATGCATTGCTGTCTTCAAATCCTGGGAAATTTGGTGGAAGAAAAAACAGATAAAAGCAGCAAAAAAAAAAAAAAACTGGCAGTTTTCATGTCTCAACTGTGAAAAGTCGGATTCGTCAATGTAGTCCACCCACAGCATCGAAGAATGAAGATAGGTAGCATCTGCAGGATCTCCTGTCCGGAGGACAAAAGCAATTTCCATTCGAGAAGTGGCATGCATAAAATAATTCAGTCACCTTAAGTCTCGACAAAGGTGAGGATTGACCTGTGAAATCAAATGGGATTCTGGCTCCACTTGAGGTTGTCACTTAAAACCAAAAAAAAAAAAGAGGGAGAGAGAGAACAATGCTTTTAAAAGCTCAAATTTACAAGTTTTCTGTTTAGTCCACGAGCATACATGAGGAAAAAACGCATTACAAAGACAGGAGTTAGTACCAAATTATTCGTGCTTTTTGCCCGTCATGCCCGCAACCACCTGCACATTTTATGAAAGCAAAATCAAATAGACATTCAAATGCTTCTACGCGGTGGTTCTCAGCCCAGACAGACTAAATCTAATGCCATAGTATTAATCGGTGCTGCAGGAAGCATTTAAATAATTGTTTGGTGCAGCGACTGGCAATTACTAGTATTTGTTTGCGTAACAGGCATCATATTCAAGAAAAAGTTGATGACATCTGTTATTCTTTGCAAAAAATCTCACTTCACAAGGTGAAGGTGACTCATAGGGCGTTTGATGACACCTAGCTGGGGCTTTCTACTGGTCTCCAACATTACAAACTACTCATTTGATGTTGAAGATCTTTTGACTTCTTGGATGGTTTGGATGAAGCATGGACATCTGATGATCCCTAGTTGGGGCTCTCTACTGGTTCTGGTGCGTAACATTGTAAGCTGCTCATTTTTTTATGCAGAAGCATCTTTGTATTTTTGGATGGTTTTATGCAGTGAATAGCATAGATGAAATCAGATGGTTAGCATTATCCAGAGTAGAAAGAAACACTCAGGCCGACAGAAAAGCAATGATATCTATGTGTCCCTACTTATCGATAAAGTATATCCCCTCCCCCAAGGAAAATAAGAGAAGAAATTGAAATCCAATGACTCGAGTGGAACTGCATGATGCTATGGACAAAGGTCTAAGCAACAAGAAAATTTCCAAGCAATGGTATGCTTAGGTCGTAACTCACACCTTTCTTGATCTTTGAACACTTGGATTCTGGATAATAGTCCTTGAGAAGCTTGTCCGGGACATATCCACATGAACTATGAGCCGAGTGTCAAAGAAAAATACTGCTAATCTCATCCATTTTCACTTTACCCTGGAGATAACGTCCATTAAGACAGGAGTCATGCCTGTGAACATATTGAGCATATCACCTACCCAAGTGACCTCCAAGTCAATCCCTTCTAATCCACATTCCTTGTTCACTTTCATACTATTAGATTAAATGTGTATCCTCTATAGCCTGCAATTCCAGTCTTACCACATTCAAAAATTCTTTGGAAGCCCTGGTCAGAAAAGGGAAAGAAGAAAATAGCTGTTTCCATTTCTTTAGCAGCACCACCAGATAAGACAGATTTTTCAACCTATGACCTATCTCTGACTAAAGAGTTGTTCAGTATGCTCTCAAGTGTGATAAAAATGGTATGCATATACTGCAGCAGGTCACCATTAGAATCCCTCCCATATCACCGCTTGGATACACTTATTAATGACAACCCTATGAGATAAATTTGTGTGTGTGTGTGTGTGTTTGGGGTTTGGGGGGGGGGGGGGGGGGAGGGTGGTTGGGGAGATCAGCAGCAGATGATTTCCACACGCTGCAATGACCATCACAGGTAAAACCAGAAACCCATGAGCACCATCAGAAGTTCCTCACCATGTGCAAGATGGTCTCCTCTTCCAAGTTCCGCAAGACCATTTTCAGACACCACAATTTCGCTGAGATATATGACAAAGCATATGGACGTTCCACCAAATTTGTCAGCTTAGAACTTGCAGCCCCAAGAAACAAATGAGCATTCTTACAGGCAGCTGTTAAAATTTAGATACCTCAATCATGAGCCTGGGCAAAAGCATACTAGTAATCAGCAATCCTGAGAAGTCCAGGAAAGAGATGAAAACACTGGGGATCAAATCAACAGTCACTGTCCCATAAAATCAAACTTCCTCCTCTTCTCAATTCCTTTGCTTTAAAACATATCTAAACATTTAAAGTACAGAACTGTTGGCCCAAAAAATAAAATAAATTAAAATATCATCAGCATGGCTTATTAGCATGCGCATTATTGACTTCACGATATCGGGTATATCAAACGATGTGGGTTCATATACTGGACCTTTCCCCACCAACCGTAGTTGGTGTTCATTTACATCGACTAAAAATCCAAACACCTTTGATTAACTGTCAAAAAAAAAAATCCAACTCCTATTAATATCCGCCATGATTCGAAGTGCCTTGTCCAATGGTTATGATCATTAGATACATACTCTTGCAGAGAATTTAAGGATTTTAATCTTAAATTGTATGATGAAAATTAGTCTATTAAGAGTTAAGACTCAAGCATTTCATTTCGATGATGCATTCGAACCATTTCAGTTTATAATCCTTGTTCCAATTGGCATGATCGGACCATAGGATTTGTGTACGGTCACGATCGGACAGTTGCATTTGTATTCAGTCATGACCGGACAATTGGATTTGTATCCGGTCACGACTCACGATCAGAGCATTGGATAGAAGTATAATCACGATCGGCCATCGAATCGTCACATGATCAAGATCGGACTGTTGGATTGTAAGTATAATCACGATCAGTCGTCAAATCGCCATATGATCACGATCGGACTGTCAGATTGCAGTATAATCACAATCGATTTCGGATTGCCATATGATCACGATTAGGCTGTGAGATTGAAATATAATCACGATCGGCCATTGGATCACCAAATGATAACAATCGGCCCATCGGATTCAATTATGATTACGATTCACTGTCGGATAGCCATATGATCGTGATCGGTAATTCGGATCGAAGTATAACCACGATCAGCCGATCGGCCCATCGGACTGAATTATGATCACGACAGACTGTCGGATCGCCATAAGATCACGATCGGTCCATCAGATCGGAGTATAACCACGATCGATCGTTAAATTGCCCAACGATCACGATCGGCCCATTGGATTGAATTATAATCACGACAGACCATTGGATCGCCATATAATCGTGATCGGTCTATCGAATCAGAGTATAACCACAATCCACCGTTCGATCGCCAAATGATCATGATGGGGCCATCGGATTGAATTATGATCACGATTGACACTCTAATCGCCATATGATCGCAATCGGTCCATCGGATCGCCGTACGCTCACGATCAGCCCATTCATTTGAATTAATTTCGAAAAATGTCCATTAGGACTTAGAAAAAATGCACATGGCAAGGATATTTATCAAAACATACCCTTCTTTTTTTTCTTTTTTAAGCACACGAGCACAAACACAAGGCGCCTTGAACCCCTTTTCCCAGAGGCCTTCTTTGAACTTTGCATCAACCTCTTAAACTTTCCTCCCTTGCTTATTTATAGAAACTGGAAGGCTTATCTGGGGAAGGTGAAGATCTGAAAACTCCCCCAATTAATCAGGGCTTTTTTTGAGTTCCCCCGGTTAACAATTCCATTTAAAAAAAATACATATATATAACTCTTAATATATATTGACCACTCCCAATTAATCAGGGCTTTTTTTTCGGGGAGAGAGAGAGAGAGGGAGAGAAAGCAAGGGTCCAACGGACCCATTACCTCCACCCGGTTAACTAGGGGAGGTGGTGGGCCCGCGTAGCCCCTTCACCACTCCCAGTTAGCCAGGAGAGGGCGGATAGGGAGCGAGAGCCAAGTGGGTCCCGCGCGCCACCTACCTAATCGGGGAGTGTCTCAATTGTCTAGGGAACTCCCCCAGATAGCTCTCAAAGCGCTGGCAAGCCAAAAAAAAGATGGGGGTTGGGGGAATTTTATGGGTTCAACAAATGCCCCTCACGAGATTTCTATCAGAGCCGAAGGTGATGGCAGACAGTCCATGCACTTCAATAATGTGGCATTTCCACCCCCGGGGCTTGGTCACATGGCAGGGAGTCTTGTTTAGACTCTTGCAATTTCTTTCCCCTTCTTTTCTTGTTTTGACCTCATCTTGTCATTGTTTGCAGATCTTTATGGCTGGATTCAGATATCACCACACCAAAGTGCTTTTGGATAAGGATTCTGGGCTGATTCTTACTCGAACTCTTTAACTCTTTTTTATTTTCTTTCTTTTTATCTTAATTTGTTTGCTTATTGGATTTGCTACCCCTGTATGGCAATAGGGTTTGGCACGGCCAAGCCCATTGAGGCTTTAAAGATAGTTGGTGAAATTCCTCCGATAACAGATCCCAGCACATTCAATGATTTGCCATCTGAGACAATAGAGCCATGTGAGGCAGCAGCCGAAGGAGTTGTTAGCTCTCCATCACATAGGGATTAAAGTCCCACTTTACTATCAGAGCAAAACAAGCCTCCTGCTATGCATACTGATGAACCCGTGGGGCCAGCCACAGCAACTGCACAGGAGGAGGATGCCTTATTAAAGGTGGCTGCTCCCGAGGTATAGAGGCAGAGATTTAGTCTCCTATCTCATTGCCTCCTATTCTGGATTCTCCTGGAAATAGAGACATTCCGGCATCAGGTACGGGAATTTCCCCATTTCTTTTTCTCTTTTTTTTTGTTTTGTATGGTGTTATTTTCAAATCCTTGAATAATCTGAATTATATCCTCTGTGGCACAGAACAACGGAGTACATATGCAGTCTGTGACTTCTCCCTCATCGGCACCTGCTGAACCCACAAAAATGTCTGGTTCCCCACCAATATCAGGGGAGAAGGCTGTATGAGAGCTACCACCTGAACGTCGAATCTTCAGCTTTGTGCCAGGGTATCAAAATTATAACAAAAGCCACGTTTCCAGTTTCACATTTGCATGGAGAGTATAAGCTTTCTTGTATCCTAAACACGTATTCTTTTGCAGGTTCAGTAGAAGATATTGCTCCCAAGTCATCAGGTCAGGAAAATATATTGGAAGAGTTCCAGCCCTTCCTAAGTCTTGGAATTGAATGGCCTGACACCTCGCAGACAAGCCCACTTGTGAGGGCCGAGATGATTGTCATGCTTATCAGTTGCCTTCAGTGCCTGCTTCACCAGGAACCTCTTCCCTCTATTGAAATTATGCAGGGCGACCTTGACAGATATACCAAGGTGTACCATATGCTGAGCTTGCCCAAGGAGCCTTGGATGGCTACGTTGGAGGAATTTGGAGGGAATTTTCTCATCTCCACGCCGCTCAGCAATGGAAAGCAGGTGCTCTAGTGGAAATTCAGCAGCTTGAAGCAAAGATTGCGGCATTACATGAGGCCAAAAAAACTAGCTTGAAGGCCAGTATCGTGTGCTCGCGGAGCTGCATTTGAGGAAAAGTACACTCGGGAGATAGTCCGCATAACAACACTTTGGAAGGAGCTATTGGGGTTGCTTTCTTCTTTCCAGAAAAAGGCCAAAGCCATGCAGCAGATACAGGAGGAGGTAAAGGCTCTTGTAAGACGAGGGACTGATCTCTTTGATCAAATTGACACCATGAAGGCTCAGGTTGATCATTTGAAAAAGAACCAACCCAAGAGGCCTCGACCATTCTGTTTGATACAGAATTTTGTACTCACCGTGAGGGCTTGTGTCGGGCTCCTAACATTCTTTCACAAGTGATACAAGATTCATTTCATTCATGGAGTTTGCATTGTCTGTCTTCTTCTCCCCTTTTCTTTTGTCTTTTTTATTCGTTTTTTGTTTTTGTTTCACTTTACTAACTTTAGCGCTCTTTCAGGTTATCACTAAAGTTAGCCCCCTCTTGCTTTTGCCAACACGTCATTTTAGACTTTTACGTCACGAAGTTACCTATTTTTGCCTAAGACATCCTTTCAGATTTTCATCTCAACCAAGTTATGACATTTTTGCCCTTAGACATCCTTCAATGAAAATGTGTTAAGTCCGTCGGGACACCTCATTTTTAAGACCCATTATTTTTTAACATATATATATCGTTGATGATATCCCTTGATATATGTTATTTGCAGATGATATTGTATCAATTGATATGAATATTGATGCTTTAAATGCTAAGTTAGAGCATTGAAATGGAGTCTAAAGGTTTTAAAATTAGTAGGAGCAAGTCCAAATTTATGTACTGTAATTTTAATAAAGAGAGAGTGATACAGGAAGATATGGTTCTAATTGATGGACAAAATATTGGAACTTAGGATCTATCATATATGAAAATGGGGAGATTCATGACGATGTTGCACACAAAATTAAAGCAGGTTGGTTAAAATGGAGAAGTGCATCAGGAGTCCTCTGTGACCGTCGTATTCCTCTGAAACTCAAAGAGAATTTTTATAGAACGAAACCTGCTTTGTTATATGGTATCGAGTGTTAGACAGTACGAAAAGAACACATTCACAAAATGTGTGTAACAGAGATGAGGATACTGAGATGCATGTGTGACAAGACTAAGAAAGACAAAATTAGGAATGAGTGCATCCGTAAGGACTTGGGGATAACCACAATTGATAGTAAAATGAGAGAAAATAGACTCAAGTGATTTGGACATGCGCATTGGTTAAAAGATATGACCAAATCTTAATGGACGCTAATAAAAGAGCTCGGGGAAAACCTAGAATGAGATGGTGCGATGTTATCAAGAATAATATTAGTTTCTTGAGTTTAAATATGAATATAACACTTAATGGAAATCTTTAGCGGAACAAGATTCATGTAGCCAATTCCAAATAATTGAGATAAGGCTCTGATGATGATAATGATGATATATATCGTTGATCAAGTCAAGGAGACTTACAGTTTCATTGACCTTGGCTCTGAAAAGATATGGGGTCAATGAGTATGGAACCAAAGGTATGGGTATATGGTCACTGACCTTTAAGGTATGGAACCGGAGGTATGGGTATGTGTTGTTTCTGTCCTTGGAGGGTATGGAACCAAAGGCATGTATGCGTGGTTTCTAACCTTAGAGGGTAGGTATTAGTGGTTTCTAACTTTGGAGGGTATGGAACCAAGGGACTATGCACGTGTGGTTGACTATGCACGTGTGGTTTTTGACCTTGGAGGGTATGGAACCAAAGGGTATGGGTAGAGGTATATGTGGTTTCTAACCTTGGACAGTATGGAACCAATGGTATATGTATGTGGTTTCCGACCTCAGAGGGTATCAACCCAACAAATATACGTATTTGTGGTCTCTGACCTTGGAGAATATGGAACCATGGGTATAGATAGTTGTGGTTTCTGATCTTAGAGGATATGGAACCAAAGGGACATGTATATGTGGTTTTTGACCTTAGAGGGTATAGAACCAAAGGTATATGCATGTGGTTTCTCTCTTTTTTGATCACAGTGGGACCAATAATGCAAGCAAAATTGGTTTACTGACCATGGAAGTCATGGAACTAGTGAGGATATGTTCTTTTGGGACTCATGGTTTTAGCCACGAAATGACATAAGAACAGGAAATATGTTGGCTTTGAATTGCAGAACTAGGAAAGAGCTCCCAGACAAATGAAGACGATGATGATCCTTTTTTCTTTTTATTGACCCCAATGCTAATTTGGGTTTTCACCGAATTCAATTTCCCCTAAAAATTTGCCCGTGTGCCTTTTCGGGTTTTCACACAGCAAGGTTTTCCCATTTTTGCATGAGACGTCTTTTCGAATTTTCATCTCAACCAGGATTCTTTGACATTATTACCCTTAAGCAACCTTTGAGTAGGTTGTCTAAGTCCGTCGGGACACCTAGTTTCTAAACCCTTTTTTTTGAACTCCGAACCTAAGCTTTAACAACATAGTGGTACGTCTAATGGGTTGTGTCTGAATTCATGCTCGAGAGCATAGATCCATATGCTTCCCATTGAGAGAAGGAAATGAATATTTCCTTTATGATCGACAATTGTATATATGCCTCCTTCGTAGACCTTTTGCATCACATAGGGTCCATGCCAGTTGGGGGCAAGTTTGCCTTTGGGCTTGCCTATCATTACCTCTCGCTCTTTGATTATGACAAGTTCACCTTTCTTGTACACCCTTTCTTTCACAAGCTTATCATAAACTCGTGTTATCCGGACTTAGCATGTTTGAAGTTGTTGATAGGCCGCCACCCTTTCGCCTTCCAAGTTAGAAAGCTCTTCAAGCCGCCTTTCAATCTCATTTTGATTATGTTCTTGCAATCTATAATGCACCGCCACTCAGTAGAATACAAGTTCAATTTCAATCGATACAATAACTTTTGCCCCATAAACTAGGGAAAAAGGTGAACATCCTGTTGGAGTTTTCAAGCGGGACGTGGCCGTGCGCAGGTTGGATGGGCTAGCTGATGGCTAGGGTTTGGGATGGAAGGGAAAGAAGGAGAGGAGGTGGGAGTGTAAGCTTCGCGCCCTCCCTCTCGCAGGGACCACCTAGGGTTGCCTGCTCTCAAGGCTCTCTCCTCTCCATTGCATAGAAGGGGGAAAATGTTTGTAAAATCGCAACTCAATATTCTTCATTAATTGAAGAAGATAGATTACAAGATTATTTATAGGAGTTAGACTAACAGTAACCCTAACATGATCCTTTTGAACGAAAATACCCCTATACTCAAGAAAATAATGCAAAAATCGCACCAAAAATTATAGGAAAATAAAAAAACACAGCATAGCTCCAAATGAGCCCAATGAAACTATGGATATTAGAAATGTAATCCTACCCACTTGAGATTATTAGACTAGACTCAAATAAAGATAAAAGACATAATAAAAATAAAAATGACGCTACTACAACTCCAATCGTCGCCCGTGTAAAATAATGTCACCGTGTAAAATCAAGTCCGTAGTCCGATGCCATAAGTCTCGTTCCGCACCATAGATCCGGACAAAATCAAGAAAATCAAGGAGTTGGCAACTCCTAGGAATATAAGCTTAAATCCCTTCAAGAGATTCTTGCATATATCAAGTGATTCATTTCCAATCTGTCTGAAAGATGTCTGCCCTTTAGCAAATTGATAAAAAAGGGGGCACCCTTCATATGGGATCGAGAATGTCAAAACGCCTTTGATCAAATGAAGGAGTATTTGCTCAATTCCCCAATATTGGGGGCACCAGTGAAGGTAAAACCACTCATATTGTATTTTTTTTTGGAAGTCACTCATATTGTATATTGCCGCCATAGATGCTTCTTTGTGGGTTTGTTGGCACAAATAAATGGAAGCGGCAAAGAACAGCCGTTGTATTACCTCAGCAGAAGTTGGTGGGGCCTAAACATCACTACCCTCTTATGGGGGAATGTGCTTGGTCCTGGTGTTCACCGTCAAAAGGTTGAGGAACTACCTATTGGCTCATAAGGTGGAACTTATATCACGATTTGATCCCCTAAAGTTCCTCCTTAAACAATTTGTTATGTCTGCCTTGGGGAAATGGGCACTCCTACTTTGATATTACTTTTGTGCCCCAAAGGGCAATCAAAGGACAAGGAATAGCTGAATTCTTGACGGACATCCAATCCCTAAGGATTCCCCACTCAATGTTGATCTTCCTAATGAAGAAACCCCCTTGCCTTCAGGAGAAGATGATGGTCAAACCATTGATGTCCCACCGTAGGAGACAGGTGATGTTCTCACGATTAATACATTATGCTTGGAGCCATGGTTTGCCATCTCTTACGAGATGTCCGAGATCTCTCTGAGATCTCTGTCTCTCCGAAGGTCGCGAGAAACGAAGCCCCCGAGACCGAGATCTTCTCTGCCTCACCCCCCCCCCAATTTCCTCCTTCCTCTCCCTATCTCTCTACCTCGGCCCCCTTCAGCTCTCTCTCTCCAGTCTCTCTCTCTCTCTCTCTCCCTCTTCCCCGGACTCTCTTTGTCTCTCCCTCTGTGACCCTCTCTCTCTCTCTCTCTCAATTTCTCTCTCCCCCCCCCCCCGGTGAACCCTTCTCTCTATTTGAGAGAGAGGGAGACAGAGAGGGGGGAAGACAGAGATACATGTACCATGTTTGATGATTTTTGATGTATTCTTCAGTTTGTGATTTGTGTACAATTTTATGTATGTCTTTTTGATACAACTTTTGATGTATATTAACATTGGGGCATGTGAATGAATTTGTTATTGTTATCATTACTTTTTATTTTATAAAATTGAGTTGTCAATTAGAAAAACATGTTTATAAAATTGAGTGGTTAGTAGAAAAAATTAGCATTTTCTTAGAAATAGGCTATATATATGATTTTTTTCCTGAAATCACAAAACCCGATCTCCCGAGATTTTTTCGAAATCTCTCCAAGATCTTCTCTTCCGCCTTTTCGACACAGAGCCGATATTCGAGATGGAAAACCTTGCTTGGAGCTATACTTTGATAGAGCCTCCCAGACATCCAAAAAGCCGGATGGCACTATGAACGTCACAACAAGGGCTGGTTTACTCTGTGACACCCCAAGAGGGCATTCTACACAATGCATGCGTCCTCATGAAGCCACTAACTGATAATGAGGCAGAATATGAAATCTTAATAGTAGGGCTTCAAATGGTCCTAGACATGCACATCAAGTGCATCAGAGTCTATGGGGACTTGCAGCTTCTGATACAAGAAGTTCTTGGCAACTTTGATGTCAAGAAGCCATAGTTGATTCCCCATCATGCCTTCGTGATAAGGCTTAGAGAGAAATTCTACATGTTTTAAATAGGTCATATTCCAAGAAGCCAGAACTCTCAAGCAATTATCTTGACCAAATTTGGCTTCAGCCATGAAGCTCTCGCCCGAGGGGGGATTGGATATCACTGTCAAGCATAGAAGGTTGCTACCAAGTGCACTTGACTCAGAAATTGGCTTCATAGTTTATGAAGCCTATACTCTGGAAGATAGCAATACTGAGAAGGAGGAAGATTGGTGAACTCTCTTCATTAAGATAAAGAATAGCTAGCTTCCTCCAAATCTCGTTGAAAGGGTTCAAATGGTCCGCAAGGCAACATCCTGTGAGCTTAGAGATGGTATTCCCTTTAGGCTCGTCCATGAGAAAGATAAATCTATTCTTCTACGATGTCTCTCGTTAAGAGAAGTCAGAAGAATAATGTATGAAGTCCACTCAGGATTATGTGGCGCCCATCAAGGAGGAACCAAGATGAAGAACAATATCATAACTTGAAGGCTTTTATTGGCCGACTATGCATGCAAATTGCGACCAATATGTACGAACATGCCCTCAATGCCAAACATTTGGCCTTGGGCCCAGAAACCTCCTAATTCATTACATCCCACAATCCCCATATGGTTATTTGCAAAATGGGGAATGGATATAGTGAGTCCCTTTCTACCATCTTCCTAGGGCCATAAATTTATTCTTGCCACCACAAACTGCTTCTCCTAAAGGGCTGGGGCTATTCCACTTCGAGAAGCAACTAGGGAAATTGTAGCTCAATTCGTCTAGCTACCCATCATATTGGTTCGACACTCCCTAGTCGGATTAGTTCAGATAATGATATGCCATTCAAAAATATGGTCATATGCCCAATGGCGGCTAAATTCCATATTGCTAGAGAACGTCATCTATATATAATCCTCAAGCCAATGGTTTGACTAAGGCACTCAACAAGACCCTCTGCAAACTCTTGGCCAAGATAGTTGGTCACATAAGGGATTGGGATGAAAAGATATATATAGCCCTTTGGGCATACAGAGCCGTTTATAAAACTTGGCGTGGAACGAGACTCGTGATATCGGATTACGGACTCGATTTCACACAATGGCATCATTTTACACAGACGACAATTGAAGTTGTAGTAGCGTCATTTTTATTTTTATTATGTATTTTATCTTTATTTGAGTCTAGTCTAGTAATCGCAAGTGGGTAAGATTAAAGTTCTAATTTCCATAGTTTCATTGGGCTCGTGTGGAGCTAATGTTGTGTCTTTATTTTTCTGTAATTTTGTGTGTGATTTTTGCACTATTTTCTTGAGTCTAGGGGTATTTCTGTCCAAAAAGGTCATGTTAGGGTTAGGATTAGCCTAGCTCCTATAAGTAGTCTTGTAATACCTCTTTTTCAATTAATGAAGAATATTGAGTTGCGATTTTACAGAATTTCCCCCCCTTCTCTACGATGGAGAGGAGAGAGCCTTGAGAGAAGGCAGCCTTAGGTGATTCCCTGCGAGAGAGAGGGTGCGAAGCCTACACCCCCAACTCCTATCCTTCTTCCCCTTCCATCCCAAACCCTAGCCATCGACTATCCCATCCAGCCTGCGCACAACCACGTCCAACATCAAATTGATATCAAAAAAGGCCTCGGCTTCTCCTACCGAGTCGAAGACCCGATCTGCGCCTTCTCAATCGTCATTCAGCGTAGCCGCCATCGCCATCTAATCGTCACCTTCTTCATCCTTCCCCCTCCCTACACGCCACTTGTTGTCCCCTTTCCACTCCAAACCCTAGCATGTGAATCCCATGCAAACCCTCGTCGCCCTGTTATGACACCCGCATCTGCAACAGCACCAGCCCCGCACAGTCGGCCCCCAAACACACCCCGCCGCACCTAATTCGCAACCCGCAGATCCCCGCCTCCCTCTCGCCCTTCAGCGGCTGTGCACCCACCGCCACTGCACAACCAACCACCCCCCTCCCGACTTGCCCGAACAGGACAACCGCCGGCCCAACCGTCTGTGCTCCCCTTCAACAGCGCCACCGTCCGCCCCTTCCTTGCCCTCCAAGAGCCACCGGTGCCTGACGCTGCTACTTTTGCGAGCCTACAATAGCCAACCCCCATCGCCCTTCCTCTCCCTCTCTACAGCTGACCACCACCACCACCAGAAGCACACCTCACTTGCACCAGCCGTCGAATCACTGCCCCTCTCCTCCGCCAATCCACCGACACTGGCCCTCCACCACCACCGGCCATCACTCCCTCTTCTCCCTCTCTCCCTCCGTGTGTCCCCGATAAGTTGTTTCCCCTCCACCTCCTGTTCACCCCACCTCTCTTTCCCCCACCCTCTCTTCCCTCCGTGGGCACTGTAGCTCCACTGCAGCAACCAAGAGCCCAAGCTCCTAGAGCATAACGTGGGCCCAGTAGCACCAAGTGAAGCCCAGTCAACCCATGATGGATCGCCGGCCCTATAGCTCAATCAGGCCCATCTGAGGATCGCAGTTTCATTCCACATCAAATAGATGCATTCTGCTCCACATCCGTTTGATCAGAGCGGGAACCAATTTATTCTATTAAATTGGGGTCCTAAGTAATCTCTTACATGTGTCAAATAGATTTCAATTTTCTCGTATATTTGCCAAACAAGGCACGTACAAGAATATTTTTAGATGAGCAACGTCAAGATAATTACATTTCCCAGTCTATTATTGATTTATTATTGAAACCGGTGAGATTATTATTGAGGGTGATAGAGCTTTTGTATAGTTTCATCCACAATGTGAAGGTCGCACTCCGTTGACAAAGGTTCATTATTTTGATGGAGCATGGTGCAAGATTGATTCATTAGGTTCCTACATCCGTCTGGGACGAGACCATATGGCGGAACGATAAGGTATCATGGACTCGGACCAATTTGGATGCACTCTCCGGCCGCCACATTTAAAGGGTAAATATCATTTTCCTACGTCAAGTTATATCTACTAGTGCCAAGCCAATGCTTCCTGAGCAGACTGTGACAAGTGGAGAGCCACTAGAGTTGGCGAATTGCTCAGGGTGACCGTGTATGTGTAGAGCCCATAGTTGATGTTACTTGGGACGTTGCATTATTCGCCGAGTCAGGACTTCATTGGAATCAAACGATGTGTTTGAGGCAGGCCCATTACTGACAATGACCCGTGACCCACTTGATGTTCTTTCATGGGATCAGACACTTGTGGCTGACACAGGTTTAGACCTACTTTCCAAGCATTTATTTGAGGCCCAAGAGCTTTCGTGTTCTACTCTCGGTACATCCACAGATTTTAGCGCGGATGAGGGAGTCTTTGATATAATATGGTGTGATTTTGAGGCACATTTTCCACGTTAACTCCAACTTCTCAGTATGGCTATCCCTGTAGAGCCATTAGTTCTACATAAGTTGGTCGCTCCCCTACTTGTTTGGATACTTCAGCACTTCAAAACTCAAGGATGAGTTTTTTGGAACTGAGGCAGAATGGCGGGGAACGAGACTCGTGACATCGAACTATAAACTCGATTTCGCACGGTGACATCATTTTACACAGACGACAACTGGACTTTTAGTAGCGTCATTTTTATTATTATATATTTTATCTTTATTTGAGTCTAGTCTAGTAGTCGCAAGTGAGTAGGATTAAATTTTTAATTTTCATACTTTCATTGGGCTCATTTGGAGCTAATGATGTGTCTTTTATTTACCTGTAATTTTTGTTCCAATTTTTGCACTATTTTCTTGAGTTTAGGGGTATTTTCGTCCAAAAGGATCATGTTATGGTTAGAGTTAGCAAGGTTAGCCTAACTCCTATAAATAGTCTTGTAATCCCTCTTTTTCAATTAACTAATAATATGAGTTGTAATTTTATAGATTTTCCCCCTTCTCTGTGATGGAGAGGACTAGAGGAGAGAGCCTTGAGAGGAGGCAACCCTAGGTGGTCCCTACAAGAGGAAGGGCGCGAAGCCTACACCCCCACCTCCTATCCTTCTTCCCCTTCCATCCCAAACCCTAGTTATCGGCTACCCCATCTAGCCTGCGCAAGGCCATGGCCCGCATCAATCTATTTCTATGCCCCTATATCTGACAATGAAGTCATAGAATTTGTTGCTTGATATGTCAAAAGCGCATTTCATCGGATTCATCTTTAGTTTATATTGCTACAACCTTTCAAATACCTGGAGAAGGTCAACCAGACAATCTTCCTACCTCCTGGTTTTGACAAGTAGATCATCGGCATAGCACTCAACTAAATTATGTAACATCTTGTCGAATATTTTGGTCACAGCCCTCTAATATGTGATACCAAAATTTTTCAAGCCGAAGGGCATTCTTCTTTTTATTTGAAAGTGGATGGTACCCAAAGCGAAGGACATTCTTTTATAGTTGAAGACTTTCTTGAGGGCTCGAAAGGCAGTATGATCTTTATCTTTGAGCACCATTCGTCCATATAGGATAAGGCCTTATGTCCTGAAGTCATATCGACCATAGTCTCAGTGGTTGTAATAAGTCATCTTTAGGGCATGCTTTGTTCAAGTCCTTGAAGTTGATACAGACTCGAACCTGGCCATTCTTCTTCTTTACTGAGGCAATATTGGCGAGCCAAGGATACATACAAGGCTCTGTGAAGTCCACATCAAAGAGTTTATCAATTTCTACATTGACCTTCAATTCCAGCTCGGGGCGCATACACCATGGAGACTGTTTAATTGATTTGGCCATGGGAGTATTGCTAACTCATGTTCGGCCATAGAGAGATCCAAGCTGAGCATTTCCCTATAAGTCCAAGCGAAACAATCTTTGTATTCAATGAGTTGATTATATACTTGCCTTTCTTCTTCATTGAGGAGGGCGCTGACGAAGATAGGTCGAGGGTCCTCAACATCCCCGAGATTAATCTCAATCAATTCATCTACAGATGCTTGGCCACCATCTTCAAGCTCCCATGGAGCTTGCTACGATCAACAAAGTCTCCTTCGTCATCGATGCCAGCAACGTAGACATCATAATATTCAGGGTCTTCAGTAATGGACGGCAGAGCCAACTCAACAAGAGCTTTCCACAAATCTGACCCTTGAGAATTTTCATGTTGTTGAGTTGTGATGGTGATATATCCCTTCCTAAGACTTGGGGAGGTATCCTCCCTTTAGGATGGCGATTCGTTCCGAGAAGTCATCTTCCATAGAGGAAAATTGATTGCAAGTGTTAAAAGAAGGTAACATTAAGATTTCCTCTACATCTTCTCCAGAACTATCGAACCTCATATCAACATATGCTTGATCACTAGAGGAGGGTAATAACCCAAGGGTAATAATGGCAATGTGGACATGGAATTCTTCCTGTCATTCGAAGCCTAACCCTCTTGTATCCCTCCTAGAGAAACGAGGTTGCCCCCTGACTTGCGGGGGATACAATGATTGACAAAAATGTTCATGCCGAGAGGAACTCTGCGCATGGAAAATTTTCTGCCCCTAACACATTTCCTTGATGTGTTCAGGCATATCATCCAGTTCTTGGACTGGCTCCGAAACATCCATGGCAGAGGAGCACTAGCCAAAATCATCCTTTAGAGGGTTTTGTGGGACCATGTCCTCCCTCACATAAGATAATTGGCTTCGTCTACCCAACTTTCTTTTTATTCTTTCTTTCGTAAAGGAACACGAAGATTTCAACTGTTCCACCTCATGTCCTTCTCTTACAAAAGAGAGTTGCATGCATTCCAGAGGTAAGGAGATGTTTTTGTCGATGGCATGATTGATCAGGTTGGCTTCAAAATTAATGTCATGCCTCTCAGGATGCGGCGATTTTGCAGTGGTGGCATCGACCTTAAGGCTCAACCTATGTAGCTTGGCCATGCTTTTGTCAATCATGAAAGCTTCCTCCCCTTCTGAGATGATCTTTTGCTTGCCTTATCGCAGACTTTGCTAGCAGACGCCTCCCAAAATATAGCTGGGCAGGGCATCTGCAAACTTGCATTCATTGGGCCAGAAAGGGGTTTGGTCTGCAAAGACCATATGTTGCTCTTCATTCACGTATTTGATGCATTGATGCAAGGTGGAAAGGATGACCCAATTTTCATGCAACCAAGGTCTTCCCAAAAGAGCCTTACATGATGTATTGGCATCGATGATATAAAACGTGGCCATAATCACGAAATCATCCACGCCCAGTTCCACATCAACCAGGCCAAGGGCATCTTCCGAATCTTGGTTGAATCCTAAATCTTTACAACATCCATCTTTTGGAAGTTCGGCATTAGAAACAAAGAATTGAAATTCTTTAAAGACAATATTGGTGGCCGCATCGGAGTCAACCAAGATCCAATTCATATCGTGACCATTGATTCTCCCTTTCATATACAATGGGCGGTTATGACAAGGAGAGGATAGCAACATGTCCTTATCTGAAAATGTGACAGTTGCTGCATACACTTCATAAGCCTGAGCCTGCAACTCGGCTACGTGAGCCTCATATACTTCAGGCTCTTGGAGGATTTTGATAAGGGCTTCCGACAAGTCTTTGCTCCATGCTAGGGCTTGCCATATGGTGATTGTATATGGAAACCGCTTCATATGGTAAATGATTTTCCGATCAGCCCCAGCATGGGCTTTATCAAGGGGAGGAAACAATTGAGCAAGGGTCTTCTGGGGCTCCTTTGCCCCTTCCTTGATAGGAGGGTGCTCCACCTCATCCTGATTACTTGGCCCATCTTCAAACAGCAGGGCCAAAGATTCCTCCTTGGGTGGTAGTTCCTGATTGGAAGTGTCGCATTTGTCGAAAGGACCGGCTTGATCAACAGAATTTTTTTGGCTTATTAGATTAATGGGTTTGTTTTCCTTATCTGAGAGATCAAAGACACACATTGGCCCGCACCTCAAGTTTAGGAATAGGACTAGATTCCTCTCTGCAGAAAATTATAATTTTTCCAAGATCTGTAGAACCTGGACCTCTATCATTTGAGGAATTTTGATTTCTACCCCACCCATAATTTTGCCCCCTGCCGCAGCCGCGGTGTCTATCTTCCGCCTTCCAATGCTGATATGTTGCCATAGTGATTTTACGCTTAGACTTGGCCACTATAATCTCATCTCCCCCAAAAGGATATAGATTATTAGGTGAAGGAATTGATACCACATTATAGGAGAAATTTCTCATCATTTCATCTAGTTTCTCAACTGTAACATCTTCATCTCCTCATAATAGGGAGGCTTCTTCTGCCACTGAAAATGCATCATCCTCATTCTTGGCACGCTGGTATAATTGTTGAAGCAAATTCCTTAGTCAAATCTGGCACTCTATTTCCTCCCACAGAATATATTTGTCCCAAGAGACTAATGTGGTAGGGACAGAAGGTTGATACTCTTTTAACTCATCAATGAGTTTTTGTAACCTTTGCAAAAGAGTTTCTTCCGTGGGGGGTAACATGGCGGCCACCTGCTCAGCCTACTTCTTCAACTTCCTCTTTTCATTTTTCTTTCTATTTTTCTTCCCCTTCTTGGCATGCACCACATCTTATGAGGAAGGAGTGTTGGGTTTTGGGGCTGACTAGGACATGTCTCGAAGATTGAAGCTTCCGCCATGAGCTTTTGCTTTGGAAGGCTTCGACTGGTGGTGTTCCTTAACGGTCACCTAGACCCAATAGGCCTCTTCTTGTTGAGTATTGAACATGGCACTGGGAGGTTGTTCAACTAGCTCTGGAGGCAACTCTTGGTATTCAATTGCATGAGCACCTAGGCCATAACATGATTGCATTATTTTGGCAATATCAAGAGTTTGCTGCAGACATTTTCTGACGCCGCCTTCATCGAGGTTGATTTCCCGTACCATCAAATTAACAGCCTCCCTTGTTCAGCATCTCCAACGTTCAATAGTTTAATCATCATAATTGTTATTATTCTGACGCATTTCCCGCTCAACAACTTCCCTCAAACGGACTCTCGTCAGAGAGTTACCCTGGGCATCAATTTGCCCATGCCGGATGAGCATTTCAATGAATTCCCGCACATCTTAGCATTTCTGGGTAGGATGACATACACTGACATGGTATTCACTAAAGCGAGGATGCCTCATGTCTACTTCCGTGAGTGGTTTTGGAGACTCATGTACCATTATTCGCCTTTCTATTATATGAATATCAAAGATCCATTTAGTATCTTTCAAAGGAAAAGAAGATTCATCTAACAGCCGCCAACCAGAATACCACGGAGTGGGCTTGACATGGCTCGGGCCTATCCCATCCATTTTCGAGTCTAAGAATGTAAATGTGGTCATAGCATGGATCACATTGACCAACATATTATGTCTATTCCAGGGATGGGGTTGCGGAGGATAAACTCGATGACTTCCCATCCTGATCACCCCCTGATTGAATCAAGTATGCTATCTCATTCTTAAAGAAGTAACAATCTTCTATGACATGGCCTAACATACAATGATACAGAAAATAGTTAGGCTCATTTGTCTTGTCAACATCAGCGAGTTTCCGAAACTCTGGCAAGCTTATCAACGCCACCTCCATGCAAAGCTCGAATAATTTAATTTTTTGGTATGTTCCTTAGTAAAGGAATATGGCACTTCCATCTGCTATGCTAGTGATAACACTGCCGATTTGCCCTCGAACTTTTTGCCAATATTGCTTGAACTGAAATTTCCCTCATTGTTACAATTTACTGAGAAATAATTCACAAAATTCACTTCTTTCCCGATGGCATAACAGTCCTTAGATGACTTAGCCTTGGAGGGAATCAGGGTAGGATTATCAACAAAGAACTTTTCGATCTCTACTACCACATTGTTGAGCAGATCGAAAGTTCTGATATTTGCACCGAAGAGCTTCTCACTGACTTCAGTCGCTAACCCCTTCCAACATATCTTGATGGCAACCTCTAGGACCGGAGGATTATCGCACCTCATACCGAAGTCCCCCCAGCATTTGATGAAGTCCAAGGCTGTTTCCCCTCGACTCTTCCTGAGAGAACACAATTCGACCAACGAAACCTTCCGCTCGGCCATTTAAAAATGATCAAGAAACTTCTTTTGCATGTCTGCCCAATTTTCCATTAAATTGGGCTTCAACCTCGAGTATCATTGGAAAGTAGTACCCGTAAGAGATGTTGCAAAGTATCAGAAGAGATAAGAATATTCCAAAGCCAACTTTCCCATGGCCGTTATATAATAAGTCAGGTGTTCATGAGATGAACTTTGACCATTAAACTTCTGTAATTTGGGGGTCTTCAAGTAATCTAGCAGAAGCTTCTTCAACCGATGATGTAGAGGATAAGACACATTATATCGATTAATAGTGGCGATGCCTTCACCATGCTCGACAAACTTAGCCTCTACTATTTTCTCAATTAGTGATCTTTAAGCGACTATATTATCTACGGCCTGCATCTGTAATGGCCGCGTATCAGACTCAACATGAAAAAACTCAAAATCTGCCTCTACAACCGATCAAGATTTTTCGTCTCAGATATCGATTATGTCTCGGAAAGGCAGAAGAGGAGAGATCTCAGAAAAATCTCGAAAGATTGAGTTTGGTGATTTCGAAAAACAAAATTCCTATATGTAGTCTATTTCTAAGAAAATCCTATTTTTTTCTACTAAACACTCAATTTCAAGCGATGCCCGCCGTCGTTGTGACTGGGATCACCAATGTGTTTTTTTCGGTGCAGGTCTACGTTCTGCCGAAGCAGAGGAGGAGCACGCCAGTGACACAGCCTCTCAACCACCGCTGCTCGGGACAAGGGCTTCCTCAGCCCAGGTGCGACGAGGAAGGAGGTGAGAGGGGGGTACGTT
Organism: Amorphophallus konjac; assembly: GCA_022559845.1. NCBI lineage: Eukaryota > Viridiplantae > Streptophyta > Magnoliopsida > Alismatales > Araceae > Amorphophallus > Amorphophallus konjac. The sequence goes on from CM040121.1 coordinate 472,515,260, forward strand.
GCTGCCCCCAACCCCACATTCACATTTTGAATGGACAGGCCAACAGTTGGGCTCGGGGGGTGTGGTCCAGCCTTCCAGGGCCCTCTTTTGGGCCATTCTTTCCAGATGGGCAGCCAGGTTGGGTTTTGGGCCAATCCGGGCATGTGGTCCACTCGCGGGCCAGGCTTCTGGGCCGTCCCAGTGTCCCGATTATCGACAGCCTGGATCTGCTTCATTTTACCGGTGACTTACCCACAATATCCGCGACAGAGGGGGTTACCGGGTCCCACGAACCCGATACTATTCAACTCCCCAACCCGCACTCTTCCAAGGGCAAAGCGCCCATATTCGCAGCGGATCAGGCAACGAGGCCGCCGACGTGGAGACCTCCAGTGGGTGCCAGCGTCGTGATGCCACCAGCAACAACTTTCTCTTCCAATGGCAGAGGTGTGTGGGGTGTGCAACGGCCACTGAGAAGTGGCCTTTGCCTCCGATAGTTCTTATGACTTCCTCGGAAGCTCCTGCGATCCTTTAGGGATCAAGGGAGAGAGAGAGAGAGCTCAAGGGGGCCGGGGCAAAGAGACATAGGAAGAGAGGGAGGAGGAAAAGGGGAGATCTCGGTCTCGAGGGCTCCGTTTCTCGCTAAGCCCCGCGAGATCGAGATCTCGCGTGATCTCAGCAAGATGAAATTCCATGAAAACGATGCATTGGCCGTTGTGGCAGGAGGATTGACAATCACCAGGGTACCCTAGAGGGTTTGGTTGCTTGCTGATGCTGAGGGATGTCGGGGCACGGCATCCCGTTCTTGTAATATATTCTGCAAGAGAGCCTTCAACTCTTGGTTCACTAGCCACAAATCCTCCAAAGTGGAATCTTTAGCATGATCTTCGGGCATATGCCTCAGACCCGGGTTGTCCTCGACCTAGATATTGTGGTCATCATCTGACACATCCCCTTGTTGAGCAGGTTCTTGTTGAGATGATGACCCAATAGCATGACTCTTCTGAGCTAAATATTCTTTGGCCTAGAGACAAGTTATGAGACCCTCCCGATTCGTCAAGTGAGTCAGCTCGGCTAGATCTTCAAGCAATGCAAGCTGCCAGTTAGCAGCAGAAGAGGCATAATAACTGTAAATTTTCACAATACCATCAAAATTTTGTACAGTCCTCTTTTTCTGGGGTAGCGAGCTCCAATGTGCAAGCGTCTCTAGTCGATCAAAAACCAATACTTGAGAAAAGTAAGTCCCAAGATAACAAGTCCCTTTGGCTCAAATTGTTTTCGAGAGCTGAAGGACATTATTAGGCTTCTTATAAACCCCATTTCTCTTAGTCCCTTAGGAATGGAGTTTGGGGCTCTCAGTTGGGCAACTTGAACCACCCTATCCCTTTTGATTGTACGAGCCTCCTGAGTGACCTGTATTTGTTTAAGATGGAGGTGTCACTACCCCATAGGATTGCCCCCATTGCTTAGGCTTACGGGCTTTAGAATTTTGCGGTTGCACTTGCTTCTGACTCAAGGCTTAGACATCAGCTACCTTCAACTCTGCCTTATCTTGGCGTATACGGCGAAACATGTTGAAACAGTTGGAGGTGTAGATGGTATGGACATGACAGTTCCGTGGTAGAATAGGCTCGCCTTCATTGAGCCGAACACTGAGATTCCCGACAAGAACAGTCTTGCCGAATTTGGATATGGCCACAAGAAGTTTCTTACCATGGCGGCGGTGACTTTGCCCCATGTTAGCAGGGGCGGCCTAGAAATGAATGGTATTGACGCTAAGGCTCTGCGAGAAAGCATTAACCTTCATGCCCCTAACAGTAAAACTAGTGGCCAAGGCAATCTCTGCATCGAGGACCACCCCCAAGAGGAAGGGTGGTCCGACGGCAGTAGAGAAATCGCCGAATGCGATGAGCGTCACCAAGTAGCCAGAATTGGTGTGGTTGGCGACGACGAGAGGCCTGTAGGTAATTGTAGTCATCGCCTATAGAATCTTGAATTTCTGCAAGAATATCAAGAAGATATCACAACCTTCATAGAGGCAAGGATATTCTTTTTGACAGAAAAATGAAAGGCGAGAAAGGTCCCACCGGGCATGCCAGATCTATTGAAGCAAAAAATGTGGGCAAGCTATTGATGAAAAATAAATTAAAATATCATCAACATGGTTTATTAGCATGTGCATTATTGACTTCACAATATTGGGTATATCAGACGATATAGCTTCGTATACTGGATCTTTCCCCACCAACTGCAGTTGGTTTAATTTACATTAGCTGAAAGTCCAAACACCTTTGATTAACTACAAAGAAAACTCTAACTCCTATCAATATCCGCCATGATATTGAAGTGTCTTGTCCAATGGTTATGATCATGATGATCACCCATTAGGTACTTTTGCAGAGAATTTAAGGATTTTAATCCTTAACTGTATGATGTCAATCAAATATGAGATAATTTTAGGTGGTTCAATTTCTCTCTCTAGCAGTTTCTAGAGAGATTTCGAGGAAGGTGAGAGTTTCGTAGAGGATGGCCTCTTGGCGCGGCCCTGTGCTGGAGGTTGTCCCCAGTTCATGCTCTGGTAAGAGGTCGTCTCTCTCCGATGTTCGTGGCTTTCACTCGCGAGAGGAGGGGGTCGTTCTTCCCCGGCTCGAGAGGGGTCGTCTGCTACAGCTGCGGGTGGTTCGGCCATGCCCAACAGTTCTGCCAGCTGTGAAGGCCGATGCTTGGCCGGTCTTAAGCGGAGGTCGTCCGAGCAGGTGCGGCACCTCGGCTATCGACGGTGGTCACCCAAACAAGTGCGGCACCTCGACAGGCGTCAGAGGCTAGGAGAGGTTGTTTGCAGGCAGGGGAGATCCCTTCGGAGCTCCTCTCATCTCAGTTGGAATGGATGTTACAATGTGTCTAAGGTCCGATCCATGTTGGAAGTACGGGGCTCTGGACAAACCACATAGGAGGTCTAACAAGTGGTGAGATCGGGTTTCTCGACAGTTGACCAGCAAGAAAAAGAGGCGACGGCAACGACAGCAGCAAGCTTTGTTGCGATAGACGAAGTTCTTTGCATGTTCAACGATGGACTTTAGGGAGAGGGGCTTTCCCTAGCCCTACGAACCCCTCTGTCCGCATCCAAGTTGAGAGGATACCCCTCATTCTTTGTGACGAGGGGGGTCTCTCCTTCCTCGTTAGCTCTTTCGGTAGAGTGGTGCCCGAGAGTCTGCTCCTTCTGCCGGCGGGGTCCCGCACGTTAGTGGAAGCCTCCATCGTCCCCCTCGACAGCGTGGAGATCTCGACGGTGGTCACATTTGCAGTTGGCGGAGTGCCCTTGACTGTCCGGATTTCTTTTCGGCAGAAACCATAAAAAATCCTTGAAAAGGACTGGTTAATGAGTTTTTATAACCCTTTAGACTGAGAAGACCAAGAGGGACTGCATCCCCCTCTTACTTCCTCTCTTAGGCGCGCAAGGAAAAGCCGGGAGGGGGTCCCCTGGGTCATGTAGACCCAGAGGGAGCACCTCCGGGTTCTGTAGACCCGGAGGGACCACCTCCGACTCATACAGACTCGGAGATGGCACACCCGGGTCATGCAGACCCAGAGGGGCCACCTCCAACTACTCAGCCCAAGGAGGGGCCCCACCGAGTCTCCCTCCCTCTCTCCTTGCTGCGAGGTGAAGCCAAAAAAAAAAAAAGAAAACAACCAGGGAGGAGGCCCCCCTCCCCGCCTCCTCTTGCTACGCTCTCTCCCCCTAAAACAAAAAGAAAAGGAGGAAAGACAAAAGGGTAACAACATACCAAGAAGAAGCCTCTCCACCAAGCCAATCAATTCTGCAAACCATAAGGTTTCACCTCTGTGTTCCCTTTTCCACCTCCTATAAATCAAGGATGGCAGTGTCGGTTTCGGACTCGGTTTGGGTCCGAAACCGATACGACTCGGTATCGGTTTCGGTTTCGGCCGAAACCGGTTCAAAACAGTTAGAAAAGGTCAAAATTGGGGCCAGCAGGTTATGTTTCGGTCGGTTTCGGTCCGAAATCGGACGGTTTCGGTGCGAAACCATTAAAAATTATTATTTTTGGTATCAAGCCTGCTACAGTGCAAAGGCCCGTTTCGGTGTCAGTATAGGCCGAAACCGATACGTTCCGGCCGAAGCGTATCGGTTTCGGCCGATACTGCCAACCTGGCTATAAATAGGAGGCCTTGACAAGGAAGGAGGGGACTTCACACACAAGAACGGAAGAACAAGAAGACTTCTCTCTTGAGCGGCCTTGGAGAGGCTGGCAACGCAGGACCAGTAGGTGGCGCCCTCCCTTAAAGCTTTTCTTTGAGTTTTGAAGTCTTGTTTTGTACAAAAACCACACTTAAAATAGTATATTACCATAATACCCTTCTGTGAGAATATCAGCTTGTATTTTGATTTCAAATGAACAAAAATCATGGCGAAATTATATTGATCCCCGAAATGTCAAAGTTATGGGAAATTGATGTTAAATCATGGGGAAAACTCAAGCATTTGTAAACATTACAGTTTTACCGCCATATTTTGTAAAATTGTAAAGATGCTCATGGAAAATTATACAAAATTTCAAAAGTTCTGAAGTTCAAGAATGGTCCAAGTTTCTTCGGATATTCTCAAAGTCACGGAGAAAAGCACAATTATTCACAAAATTCAAAATTTACAATTTTGCCCCCAAAGTCTACGGAATTGCGTAAATGTCCCAGAAAGTTATACAAAGCTTCGGGAATCTCACGATAGGCTTGTTTCCTTCGATATAAACCTCCAGTTTGTGAGAAATTACAAACAAAACCTAGTTTAAGGGAAAATTGTAATAAACCCTACTTTAAGGGAAAATTACGAATGTATCCCTACTTAAGGGCACGATATGGGGGTCATCCCTCAACTCAAATCCCCGATGTCGCAACGGGGATCGTAAGGGTTAAAAAGGGTCTTTGATAGTCAATCAACGGTATTCGAATTTGTTCTATTGTAAATTAACACTGACTACGGTCGGTGGAGAAAAGTCTACTACACAAATCCTAAATCGTATGTTAAACCTAAAGCGCAAAAATAACCATACACATGCTAATCAAATAGCTAACAAATGTGTATTTTTCAATAAATGAACACAAATTTTCTTGCAAATTCAAAATTTTCCGCGTGTTAAACATACTGGCACGTCCGGTGGGAGTTTTCCTACGTTTCATCTTTCTACCAAAGATCTTTATGCATTTACAAAGGTCGTGATTTCCCTTTGTTTTTCCCTTTCTCAAGAGGGAGCAGGGAGGGACTTCGACTTCTCCTTCAACGTCGACTTTGAGAAAGAACAGCCTCTTCTTCAACAAATTATCTGATGGCGACGGTCACCTACAGTCCGATCGTCATCGCCAATCACGCTAGATATGATTATCTGGAAACTCCAATCGTGCTTGGAGACTTCCCAGCGCTTGTCGGGTCCCCTTTTTTCCTAGGGGTGATCCCCGCCTCTCATGAAGCTCCGGCTACACCACCCTACCTACTACTACTGGGGGCATCAAGCCCTACTCACCCCAAGGCCAAGTTGTCTCGGTCAACACCGCCTCCTTTAACACCACCCCTGCAAAATGGGGGCAGCGCCGAAGTTGCAAAAACAGAAAGCCTGCGACATCAATCTCCAACTCCGACAAGACGGTAGTTGTCGACAATCTCCACATCCGGCTCGATGGTGGCTAGCCGATTATGCCACGAGATAACCATGTCCCGACAATTCCAACCTCCAACCATTTCGCAATCCATCACCGGGTGCGGGAAGACAAAGCGGACTTCAAAAAGAAATCCAAGTCCAACAATGGGGGCAATGCGATTGAGCAATGTCCCCGTAAAATGAAGTAAATGTGGGTCACCAAAGAGGAGGCTCGTGCGATCAAGAGAGCCAGGGCAAGCAAGCCCATCCAAACTCCAGATCAACACCAGACTAAATGTTCGACATCTCAAGTCAAATCTCTACATCCTCAAGGACACGAGGAAAGGAGTTTACAGCAAATCCAACTTTCCTCTCCAAATCTCGAAACCAATCCGAGTAGATGAAACAACCCTCGCTAAAGCCCCGTCAACGCGAGTTTCAATCTTTGACAGATTAGGGGCACCTGCCCGCCAAGGGATTCAATTACCAAAGAAACAAAGGGTGGTCCAAATGTCAGAAACTGGAGACAGCATAGAGGTGTACGTCTGCAATGTCTCCGGCAAAGAACCGATGGAGGTTGCCGGCGATCCTTCTAATCCAACTGATCCCATCGGATCAAATGACCCAAATCCGACGATGGACGCGATATACCTCAATACCAGAAATGCCACTCGGAAAAACCTTCAAGCCCAATTTAGGGGAACTTCTAGCCAGGTCAACATCAAGGATAGGCCCAGGAGCAAGCCCAGAACCAGAAGAGAACTTGCCCCAAAAAGAAATAGATGCTGATAAGGTTATAAGCATCTACAGAGAAGGGGGCAATCAGCCCACTAGGAGATAAGTGAACCCGATTTTTGAGCCACCTACAAGAGCCGCCTTCCAAACAATTTCCGACAATACTAAATTTGAAACCATGCAACGTTGGCATATAGAAATGACCAATCTCATGCTCGAAATAAGGCAGCAAATGAATGCAAACGTTCAGCGGCCCGCAACAGCGGCTGGCAATCAAGATACCCGCAGAGAGCAATGACCGGGCAATCTTCCCGTGGTCAACCGACAAACAGTTGTACCCCATAATTTTGTCACCAAAGCAGGGTTGGAATTACCTTGCGCCCCGCCCAATGGCCAATCTTCCCGGACTCCGGTGGCTGAAGATGTCATCGCCCAACGGCACATGATAGAAAAAATTGTTGAAGACAAATTCGCCTAGCGTGACAAGGGTATAGCTATTGTTGATTTATACAGTGTGTCGTACCGGATTCATCATCAATTTAAACGGCTCCCTCCGGATTGACCCAAGGCACCAAAGCTGCAAAAATTCAGTGGGCAGGAGTCTCCACATGAACACCTGACCTATTATATAACGGCCATGGGTGAGCTGACGCTCGAGGAGTCTTATCTCCTCCGCTATTTCGCGACCACCTTCACAGGTAGTGCCTTCCAATGGTACTCGAGGCTAAAACTCAATTCAGTGGCCGGTTAGGCTAATCTGCAGAAGAAATTCATCGACCGTTTCCAAAAGGCCGGAAGGAAGATATCTCTAGTAGAACTATGCTCCCTCAAGCAAAAAAAAAGGGCAAAACGACACTAGACTTACGTTGGAGAGACTTCAACATGAGATGCGATAACCCTCCTACTCAAGAAGACGCCATAACAATATGTCGGAGACGCTTGTCGGTGGAGGTCAGCGAAAAGCTCCTCGGTACGAATATCAAGGGTTTAGACCAGCTGAATTCAGTGGTCACGGAGATCAAAATGTTCTTCGCCGATAATACAATATTCACACTAAGGGCAAGTCATCCAAGGAGCGCAATGCCACTGGGAAGGAGGCGAACGCGGTGGACTTCTCCCCTACAAATGGGGGCGGCGAGGAAGCGACCCCAAGCGGCTCCGGCAAGAAACCCGAGGGAAAGGCGTCGACCACAAGATTAGTAGAGCGCATGAAAACTCCTTATTCTTTCAAAAGGAGCATACTAAGAAATTTTTCAATCTCTGCATGAGGAATAAGCTAATATCCCTGCCAGAACCCAAAAAGCCGACAGAGGTGAATAAATCGGACAACTCCAATTATTGTGTATATCACCGTATATTCAGACACCGTTGAAAATTGTTACGTCCTCAAAAATGAGGTGGAGAAGATGATTCAAAACTGTTTCATCATAATGCAAGGCTGTCTAGTTGACCCTCCACAGCCCCATACTTGGGATCGGCCAAACCAATCGGCTAATGTTATCCCCCACATAGTTAATGTGATTCATATGGCGGCAGCCTTTACACTCCCCGAGCCGGGGATAGAAGTTGGCCCCAGCCAAACTGGATCTGCTTTGTGGTATCCAAGCTGGAGGCTCACCCACCAATGCTACTTTCCGAAGGAGGACACTAAGAAGATATTCGACGCTCTCCTCAAAAAGGGTCGCATAATGGTGCACCACCCACCGGCAACCTATACGGAGGTAGAGAAAAGGCATCCTCGCTATTGTGAATACCATGCAAATGTGCCTCATCCTACTAAGGAATGTGAAGAAATCCAAGACTACATCGAAACCCTTATCTAAAAGGGAAAGATCGATGTCCAGGGGAGTAGCATGGTAAGGAAAACCTTTAAGAAGCTACCAAAAAGACATTAGGCCAAAGCCGCCCCTCAGAAATTTTGCATAAAGATGATCCTGCCTTCTACAAGTTGGAATGGCCAACACTTCAAATTAAATCCCCGGCCGACCCAAAGATGCAAGCCGACAAACATATTGAGCGAAACATTAAGCAGTGCTCGAGACCAGTTCCTGGGAAAAGCCAGAATGGCAAGGATCATGAAGAAAAGGTCAAGCCAAGGTCTGAGCAAAGCCAAAAAGGCAAGACTCGGAAAGGTAATCTCAAATCAAATGCCAAGCAAAGCCAAAAAGATCAGTCTCAGCAGGAAAACCTCAAATTGGACTCTGAGCAAAGCCATAAATTCAAGCCTCAGAAGAAGAATTCCAAACCGACCCCCAGCAAAGTCAAAAAGGCGAGACCAAGACGGAGTCCCCCCAAGTAGAGACTAAGGCAAACTAGGGAGCAAGCATGTAAGAAGCCCGAAGCGGTCCATTTTTGCTAAATAGGAGGCTAGCGTTTAGAGTCCTCAGGAGAGTTTTGTGGAGTGTAAAGAGGTCGTGTGGGTCCAGACAAGGATGACAGTCACGGTTTCAGTTCGGTTTCGGAGGGGTCCGAAACCGAAACCGGTTTCGGTTTCGGTTTCGGACCGAAACCAATTAAATAACTATTTTTTATTAATAGCCTACATTTGGTTTCGGCCGAAACTGGGGCTTCGGTATCGTTTCGGTTCGGTCCGAAACCGAAACGTTTCGGCCGAAACGTTTCGGTTTCGGACGAAACTGCCATCTATGGGTCCAGAAGAAGGGCCGAGTACGTATGACTACTTTTCTCTTTTGTTTTGCTCTCGGGGTAGAGGGTTGTCTGTCGACTTTTGTATTTGGGAGATTTGTGGGAGCTCTACCCCCAAACTTGTACATTCTCTTTTTATTTTATATATTCAGTGGTACTATCCACTTTCAAAAAAAAACTACATGATGACAAATAGTCCTTTAAGAGTTAAGACTCATGCATTAAGATCATTTCATTTTATAATCCTTGTTCCAATTGGCATGTGGACCATAGGATTTATGAACGGTCACAATTGGACCGTTGGATTTGTATCCGATCGCGATCGGACTGTTAGATTTATATTCAGACACAATCGAACGGTTGGATTTATATCTGGTCACGATCGGACTGTTGGATTTGCATCCGGTCACGATTGAACAGTTGGATTGGTATCCGGTCACGATCGGACTGTTGGAATTGCATCCGGTCACGATCAGATTGTTAGATTTGTATTCGGTCACGATCGAACAGTTGGATTGGTATCCGGTCACGATCGGACTGTTGGAATTGCATCCGGTCACGATCGGACCCGATCGACCCGTTGGCTTTGTATTTGGTCACAATTGGACCGTTGGATTTGTATCCAGTCACGAACAGACCGATGGCTTTGTATCTGGTCACGATCGGACCGTTAAATGTGTATCCAATCACGAACGGACTGTTGAATTTGTATCTGGTAACCGTCAGACCATTGGATGAGAGTATAATCACGATCGGTCATCGGATCGCCCTACAATCAAGATCGGACCATCATATTGAAATATAATCACGATCAGCCGTCGAATCACCATATGATCACAATCGAACCGTCGGATTTGAGTACAATCACGATCGGCGGTCGGATTGCCATATGATCATGATCAGACCATCAAATTAAAGTACGGTCACGATCGGCCGTTGGATCACCAAATGATTACAATAGGCCCATCGGATTCAATTACGATCACTATTGACTGTCAAATTGCCATATGATCGAGATCAGTCAATCGGAACGGAGCATCACCACGATCAACTGTTGGAACGCCAAACGATCACAATCAACCCATCGATTGAATTATGATCACAATTGATCGTCAGATTGCCATATCACCATCGGTCCATCGGATCAGAGTAGAACCACGATCAGCCGTTGGATCGTCAAATGATCACGATCGACCCATCGGATTGAATTATGATCATGATCGACCATCGGATCGCATATGACTGCGATCCGTCCATCAAATCGGAGTATAACCACAATCAGCCGTTGGATCGCCAAATAATCACATCGGCTCATTGGATTGAATTATGATTACAATTGACCGTCGGGTCGTCGTATGATCATGATCGGTCCATCAGATCAAAGTAAGATTGTCGGATTGCCACATGATCACGATCAGCCCATTCATTTGAATTAATTTCCTAAAGTGTGACTTCGAAAAAATGCACATGGCAGAGGACATACCATTCTTTGTTTCTTTTTTAAGCACACAAGCACAAGGTGCCTTGAACCCCTTTGCCTACTCCTTTGCCTTTCGTATCCTCCTCTTAAGCTTTCCTCGCTTGCGTATTTATAGAACTTGGAAGGCTTATCTGAGGGAGGTGAAGCTCTGAAAACTCCCCCAGTTAACTAGGGCTCTTTTTGAGTTCCCCCGGCTAACGATTCTCTTTTTTAAAAAAAATACAACTCGAAGGAGGAGAGAGAGAGAGCAAGGGTCCAATGGACCCATACCTCCACCCAATTAACCGGGGGAGGTATGGGGTCGCAAACTCCATCACCTCTCTCCCGATTACCCGGGGGCGGTGAGAGTCCATCTAGACTCCATCACCTCTCCCGTTAACTAGGGGAGGAGGGGGGTCGCGGACTCCATCACCCCTCCCCCAGTTACCTAGGGGAGGTGAGAATCCATCCGGACTCCATCACCTCACCCAGTCAACCAGGGGAGGTGGTGGGGCCCGCGTAGCCCCCTCACCTCTCCCAATTAGCCGGGAGAGGGCGCACAGGGAGCAGGAGCCCAGTAGGCCCCACACTCCACCTGCCTAACAGGGGAAAGTGTCCCGATTGTCCATGGAACTCCCCCCATATTGCTCTCCAAGACAGCCAGCTGGCTTGGCCAAAAAAAAGGATGGGGGTTGAGGGATTTTTTTATGGGCTCAACAAGTACTTAACTTCTTCATACCCCTGGATTCTACCAAAATTTAGCATCATTTCAACAAAATAATTTCTTCAATCCATTGCATAATAAATGTCTACCAGAAGGATATTCTTAATGCAAGTAATCTAGACAGTTTGATTTCAATTGCTTTTTGTTGTGCACTTGGACTCCCACAAGCATGATGCTTACCGAAGCAGAAAATGGCTGTATTAAGGAAGAAGCATGGCATCTAGAAGTTAGCTTTGGGCAGCAATCTATAGAAAGGATAATCAAAGAAACTTATTTTTAGACATCAATTAAATTTTGAGTTGAAAAGATAGCTGATGTCATGAAACAAGGCAAACATCTGAAATGCATCTGATATTGAATGATTCCCTTGAAGAGAAAGAAGTCACAAAAAGATATCCAATGTATCGTTATGTCATAACACTCGATGTACATATAGATAATAATAAAACCCTAACTCTTTATTAATTAGTTGAAATTTTCAGTTGAAAAAGTGAAAACACTGGCCCATATAGTGAAACAAGGTAAGCATCTGATAGCCAGCTGATATTCAATAATTCCCTTGGAGGAAAGAAGTCACATATACAAATGAAACTGAAGAAATGATATTCAAATCAATATATTACTCTCTGAGGAGTATACCCAATGTATACAATGAAAAAACAGCAGACTTTTTCAGTCGAGTGATTAATAAATAGGGAAATTGCCAAACTTTCAGAAGGAAGAGCCTAGTAGGTACACTATAAGTTGCAAGTTCTGCAAGCATAAGACACTATCTGGCAGGATACCTTACGCATAGAACAAACAGTTAAACAAAGATGAAACTTCCACTAAATTTGCAAGATGGATGGCTTTCAACAAACTGCTGTGTTTAGTATATTTTAACAATAATTAAATGATACTTACATCTTTGAGATCTGGTTGTGGAACTTGCTTTGCTGTTTCAAAAGAGTCCAAGATAGGCCTAACAACAGCGGGCAGGAAAAGGCCTGAAAATTACAAGAAAAAAGACCCAAGAAGCATGAGACTTGCTGGCACGATTTTTCAGACATAGTTCAACATATCAACATAGATGATATTCATAAGCATTCGTAACAAAATATAGGAATCACATATAAGACAGCGCACATTTAATGTTGGACCAAGCTTGAAATTAAATCCCCCCCAATAATATCTTACACTGTGATTAGTTACAATGAATGTTGTGCAAACCAAGGTTCGCCAACTCAGGGATCCGACTTGTATTGGATCCCCGATGATCCGGTATGAGTCTGTCTGACTCAGACTGACTCGGTCGAGTCGCATATTTGAGATTTTTTATTATTTTTCTTTATAAAATTAAAACTTCTTGCAATGTTTAGATTGTTTACCCTATATTTTACGTTGTAGAATTATTATTTCCTCAATCTAAAGAATGTATGCATTATTTAGTATATTTTTTATTTTTAACTAGTTTTTGAACATTATATCATTATTAGATAATCAATAAACGAATAAACTTGACAATAGAGTTTAATGTTCTTCATCTATGAAATGCAAGATCTATGATTCTTGTTATATCATTATATGATTAGTATAATTTTTCAATTTTAAAAAGAGAGTAATTTTTAGATATTATATTATTATTTCAATAATTTGTAGCAATTCATAAGATCCTTAGCGGATTATGTATCGGGTTCGCCCAGGTATGATCCGAGCCACCGAAGTCGGACCGACTTGACAAACCATGGTGCAAACATCCATGTATAGATTACATGCAAATCAATGTAAACTTTAGGATAAACTGGTCATTGAGGAGACATTTCCACTACAATGAGATAGCACATGAAGATCAACAACTTAGCCAAGCTATTAAGACTGATACAACACGAGTAGCAGCACCTCATCATATTCTCTTCATCTCTATATAAGAATGGAATGCACATAATTCATATTTAAACATCTGGCTTCAATATGTGGAATTGTCTAAAATTTATAAAACATAACCAATAATCAGATAAACTAGCAAACTGCTTAACAAAACAAAGGATGTTCAATGTTAAAGATGCATATTGTTAGGTAAGTAAAAAATTATCAGGTCACTCGTAGCATTATGAACTGTGACTAACAACTGCAGACAGCAGGATGTTGTTGACCATTCTTTAGTTGCATTGTTCCCCCATTCATGTTCAACTTTTCATAGTTCACTTTCCTTAAAGAAGTCATAAGATTATCCAATTCACACATCAGCATTGGATAATCCTGCATGCACAACACCAAAAGTCTAGCACTGAATTAGCTAACAAGTTTCTGCTGAGTAACAGTTTCCAAGGATAAAGCATATGTCTTATAAAGAAAACACCAATAAGCATGTAAGTGTGAGATAACAACCCCGATCCCAGATCTTCGGATCCACAGTAATGTCAGCCAAACCATGGTTGGCCAACTCGTACCGGATCAGTGCGAGCCCGTACCGTACCAAGGGGAACCCGATCCTTATTACACCCCGACTCGATACTGTACGGCTTAACTTATTAAATAATTTAAATCATTAAAAATATTTAAAACATAAAAAATTGACTGTCAATTTATAAAATTGCTGCATATATTTTATGTATTCTAACTACCTAAATAGCTTGTCTACAGAGTGATTTTTAATATCATACATTATTAGTTAAACTTAAATATTATTTGAGATTATAAATCATTTTTCCCAATTGTTAGGGGTTTACAAGTGTTAATGGGGTATATTTCATTCAAAGGATGTATGAAATGATGAAATAGTGGTTGTATAGGTGTTTAACCCACGGAAATAAATAAATAAATAGATAAGTAAATACTTCTCCTTTGAAGAAGAAAATGCACATTCGTGGTTATTTAGGTAGCGGGTGTATTATTATTTCCGCGAATTTAGTTTATTAGACGATTAGGGTTCGGGTACGAGACATTTCCCCATCAACTATAGTTGATGTTTATTTACATCGGCGTAAAGTCCGAATACCTTTAACTGTCAAAGAAAATATTTTTCGGCCTCCACAATATCAACTGTGATATTGGGGGTTTTATCTAATAGATTTGATCAAGGAGATCACCCATTAGAGATACAAATTTGCAAGAGAAAACTAAATATTTCATTCTTTGGATTCATCCTTACAAAATACATGAAATCTCGATTACATAGTCGGGTCATTTGATTTACATCTGGCATAAATTCCACTATCAGAGCAGATCGTTGAATGAGTGTCATAGAGATCAAACCCTTTTTTAGATATATTTACAATTTCGGATCTGTTATGGGTATCTCTGCAATTTTTCACTTTTGGTGGTATTTCTGCAGTTTTTCCCCTTTCAGGGTATTTCTGCAATTGTCCCGTCACTGGGGGTATTTATACAATTTGTCCATACCAAAGATATTTTGGTAGCATCTGGACTGGACAGGGGTTTTTGTATAATCTTGGCATGAGACGCAAGTACCTCATTGGGGGAGACCCGTTGACCACAGACTCGGGAGATTGCTTCCCCTTCTCGAGCTCTCATGGGTTGGGGTCTAGCTTCGTGCGTTCATCAACGCAACGCCGGGGATCGACCTGCCCGGTTAGGTCGCGGGGGTCAAGGGGGCAGCGCCCTTGCGGGGGGTTTCCGGGGGGCGGAGCCCCTAGAAGGAATTTTTTTATATAATCCCTCTCCAAGGAGTGGCACGACCCGTTGTTCATAGACAATCAAGGATTATACAAATTCCCCAGACACATCCCAGATGTCCACACAGTTATAAGACTCGAAAATGTATTCCTATGAGGTTAGAATTCCGAGAGGGCATGCTCTCATTTCCCCAAAGAGATACACATATTACATAATTCACAGTGGCCGGTGATGCACATGAGTTAAGAGGGGTTTTCTCTTTATAGCATATCCTCACAGCACAACACAATCACCACACAAGCACAAAATCCAGGGAGATGGGCCTTCAAAAGAAAAGACAAGCACCAAGCACCGTCCATGCTCTCTGTCTCTCTCTATGCGTTCTTCCTCTCCCCCTCTAAATGGGGAACCCACTGGAGTATTTATAGAGGCCCCGAGGGAGTCCCGGCGGTGACACCCTCCATCCGGGGCAAAATGGGAGATTTAGGACTTGATCCGGACTAAACCCCCAGGTTTAGGAGTTGTTCCCGGGCCAAAACCCCATAGAAAGGATGGATCCGGACCAAACCTCATGTGGGGAGTGGAACCGGACCAAAGCTCCCACATGGGGGTTGGACCAGGTCAAACCCCCCATATGGGGGTCGAACCGGGGCAAAACCCCCATATGGGGGTTAGACCTGGTCCAAACCCCCCATCATATGGGGGTGGAACTGGGGCAAAAACCCCCTTTGGGGGGTTGGAACCGGGGCAAACCCCCCTTGGGGGGTGGAACCAGGGCAAACCCCTAAAGGGGGGTGGGAACCGGGGCAAACTCCCCTTGGGGGGTGGACCCGGGGCAAACCCCCCTTGGGAGGGGTGGACCCGAGGCAAACCCCCCCTTTGGGGGTGGACCCGGTCCAAAAACCCCTCTAGGGGAGTATAGAAGGGGGCAGCCCCTATAAATAGCCTATTCATTTATTATTTTTACTTTTTGTGTGTCACTTTCTTTTTGCCTCCAACAATAGGTAAAAGAAATAAGCTAGAAAATTTTAAGCTTCAAAAAAAATGTGAAAAGAATTAAGAAAACTCTTCATTCAGGCAACTCGGCCCGAGTCAACCTGGCACAGTACAAGATGGGACTCGTACGGTAGGTTGGATCCAAGTTGGGTCTAAGGCAAACTTTGCCAACAGCAACTATAAGTATGCAGCCATTTGAGTTAGCAACCTTGATATCCTCCATAAATATTCAAGGGGAAAACATATCAAATATCATCTAATGAGAATGTGGGATGGAGGAAATCAACCAAATAAGAGCAAACCTGTTATCCTTTTTCATATACAAGCACCAATTTATCTCGCATGTCTCATCCATTGCTTCCATCATGGACTTACAAGGTCAAATTTAGTGGAACTTGGAGGATTGGAAAGTCCACTTCTTTTTGGAGGCTAATGTCCAGGTCATGCATAATCTTGGTCTAACAAGAACGTGAGATGGAACAAGTACAACAAAAACCAAATAAGAGGGGAAAATGATTTTCCTTTTGTTACATGTGCCAAATTATTGTTGTTGCCCACGTTCCACAATTGAATCTCATATATCTCATGTGTACCCCTTATTATGGCCTTCTCAGGATCTTCAGTGGCACTCCCTGATCTTGTGCAAAATGATTCTTAAGTTCGATAGAGATTGGGAAGGTGTGGATGTATGACAATTCCGCACTATTCAACTTGTGGTTCGCTTTGAGAGGCCGGGGGGGGGTGTGAATTCCTTGAGTTGGCTTCTTGGATGGACTACAACCTGTGGTTTCAGAAGGGAGATCACGTCACATTGGGATTAAAGTTGGCCTAGTAAATGGTATATGAACTGAGGTGATGAGATTGGTCAGAAGAGTATTTAATTCATTATTTACTTACTTTCAGAACAAATGCATGCCATATAGGGCCCCAGACAGTTGCTCATCTTGACTTCTTATTTTGGGGGAGGGGAGTTAGTTTGAGACATATGGAGGCTTTCTTTTAACAAAAAGTTAACAAGTATTCTTTTTCATTATTGGAATCGGTGGAAAGGAATTTAGTACTTCTGCAAAGAAGAACTTTACATCATGGTTTGCCGTATCATACCGGATCAGTGTGATACAGGCAACTTGTTCGGGATCATTTGCCATCAGAGTCACAATTTGGGGTGTATTGGTCCAATCTAGGTGAACATATTTATTAACCACTTAAATAGTAGTATAATACTCAAAAATTACTCTAATTTCTTTTTGAAAAATAAAAAAAAATCCAACAATGATATAGCATTACCAAAGATCTTGCATTTTCATGGATGAAGAGCATGAAATTCTACTTTTCAGTTTATTGATATATTAATTACTAATAATGATATAATATTTAAAAATTAGTTAAAATAAAAAATGGATTATAACACTATATTATTGTCTTGTGTAATTTATGTATCATAACTAGATCAAAATCTAGAGTGAAAAGACCGAAAATTTCAAGAAAGTTTGATTTTGGAGACAAAAATGCCATGAAATTGTTTCAATTATGTGACTTGGCCAAGTCGGACCGACTCATACCAAATCAGGGCCAACCCTAGTCGAGCCGAACAAGCGATCCGACAAATCTTGCTTTACATAGAACTGTTAAAGAACTTGTTCACGAAGATAACTTTTCTAAGACCTATTTGCCAAGTTCCCATGGGATTACCTGAAAGGAAAGCCACAAATTGTGCATGTATACCAGCATTATATCATCTATTTGTATACTAGAGTTATATCATCCTATTTACGCGGAAAAAATCTTATTTTCGAAGAAAATATACATTTGTGACTATTTAAGTAGCGTGTGCATTATTATTTTCACAAATTTAGGTTTATTATACGATTTGAGTTCAGATACGGAACATTTCCCTATCAACCGTAGTCGATGTTTATTTACATCAGCGTAAAGTCCAAATACCCTTGATTAACTGTCAAAGATACTATTTTCGACCTTTATAATATCCACTATGATATTGGGGGTTTTATCGAACAGATTTGATTAAAGAGAGATCACCCATTAGAGATACACATTTGCAGGAGAAAGCTAAACATTTCATTCTTTAAATTCATTTTTACAAAATACATGAAACCCCAATTATATAGTCGGGTCATTTGATTTACATTTGGCCTTCATTCCACCACCAGAACAAATCGTTGAATTTGAGTTTCATAGAGATCAAACCCTTTTTTGGATATATTTGCAATCTGACCCTTCCGGTGATATTTTTGGAATTTTGGACCCTTCCTCGATATTTCTACAAGTTTAAATCCTTCTTGGATATTTCTATAATTTTGGACCTTTCCTTGATATTTCTACAATTTTAAATCATCCTTGGATATTTTTACAGTTTCTGACCCTTCCGATATATTTATGCAACTTGTGAATCATTTTTAGGTTTATTTGAGATTTTGAACCCTTTCAGGATTTATTTGCAATTGAGAACCCTTTTTGGGTTTATTTGAGATTTTGAACACTTTCTAAGTTTATTTACAATTTTTCCTTGAGTAAAGGTTTGCTTGCAACTTCTAGAAAAGTTCAGGGGTATTTGTGTAGTTTTAGACAGACCAGGGATATTTTTGTAACATCTGAACTAAACAGAAATTTTTGTATAATATTGACATGAGGCACAAGTCTCTCTTGGTGGAGGCGCGCCGACCAAAGACTCTGGGAAAATTGCTTCTCCTCCTCAAGCTATCATGGGTTGCGATCCAGCTTCATGCATCCGTCAACGTAACACCTCCAAAAGAAAATTTTCTTATAATCTCTCTCTAAAGAGTGACACAATGGGCATAGCCACCAAGGTTTTCAATTCCGATACCAGTTTCGATATCAGGCAGGGCCGATATTGGTATCGGTACAAACCGGTATCGACCGGTACAATACCGGTCCCTCCGTCCCCCCTTTATATAAGTATATATAATTATATATTAATATATAAGTTTAAAAAATAGAGAAAATGTTAAAAATCAGAAAAAATAGAAAAACATAATAGAATGTAAAATCATAATGGACACAATAAATAATTTAACACAGATTTCAAAGTTTAAAACAAAAAAAATATCATTTCTTCACCATAATACATTGGATATTTGAAAACTTGAAACATAACAATACATACTCAATAAAGGCCGTATGAATATGGTGGATAATTTGAAGGTCCATCTTCATGTTGGTCCCTTGATGTATATCCATAACTGAACAATGTATCTGCCATTTCATTCCATTGTCCCAAGAATTGTGCATCATTAGTGCTCCTTGTGTTGGCAATACTGGATTCTCCAACTTGACATCATGTGTGCTCACCCCACGACTCCCAATGAGATGAATAAGAGCCCCCTACATGAGGTTGCTCTTGTCCAAGCTATGTCTAAGGGTCTTGCGATTGTGTACTATAATTTTCTGACCATGGCTCCCAAGTAGACTGTGAGCTACCTGAAAAAAATAAGAACCCTCATTAAGGTGTTGTCGCATCATCTCATGCCATGTGAGAATAATAAAAGGTACCTAAAAATCCCCAAATTGACACCTTACCTCCATAATCATGTTGTTGCTGCCCATAAAGCTGCCAATCATGATATTGTGATGTAGTGTCTTGTTGGGCCCCAGTTTCCCAATGAGATGCACCTCCATAAGCACCATAACTTTGTTCCTCTTCTCGTTATTTTGCAGTCTGTATTTCCCAAAAAGTTGGACCACCTCCTCCATATTGTACAGGTCCTGTGCATCTATCATCATCATCATCATCCCTTTGAACACGAGGACGAGGTGATTTGGGATGGCCCTCATCTTGTTGTCTTGTGCTTGATTTTCTTTTGTATATCTGGCTCAACTTTCCCTTATCTGCAGATCTGAATGTAATAGTAGACTCAGAAATCCTTGGTAGCTGAATATTAAGCCCATCATGCTCTCTTCTACGGAGAATAGACACAGAATGCCGAAGTGGGATGCGAGGCTGGACCTCACGGTCAGGCTGAGAAGTAGGCGGATCCCCCTCCTCCTGAATTCTTTATCAAGTTGGACATCATCCAACTCTCCCTCCACCCAATCACGATCTGAGGGGTTAAATAATAGTTCGTCTAAAGGACTTCTTGCCTCAACCCATGCACTCAGTGGATGCTCTTCTTCAAATAGTTGATCTAAATCAATTTGCCATTCACTTGTTGTTGGACCTTCTTCTTCTACCCTTCTTCTTCTGCCCCCACCCGCTCAGACTCAGTCAGCTTCTTTTCCAACAACCTTTAGTATCTTTGTTGATTTTTCATTCCGAGTCTCATGTTGTAGTGACAGAACACCAATTTCTCTAATTTCTTAGCCTTCAACCTGTTCCTCAATTTTGTATGCACAAGATTGAAGGTGCTCCAATTTCTTTCACATTCACTTGTAGTTATAGTCTGACTTAGAACACGAATAGTAATATCTGCTAAAGCATTTACACCCATACTTCTTCTTTTTACGGCTGCCCACCAATCAATTGTTATAAAAGAAGAAAAAAGAAAAGTTAACATGCATTATTAGTTAAAAAGACATTAAAGGTTATCACATATTATTTTTTATTTTTTATACTTGGACTATACTTCATAACAGTAGATTGAAGCTTTGATAGCCCAAATACACCCATCTTCAACTTGAACTCATCAATTTGATTTTCAGCTTCAAATCTCATATTTTCATTTTTTGACATTCTTACTATGACACTTAATAACTCCTACATCACCTCATCATCAACGTGAAATCTTGCACTATATTGATAACGGGGGTTTAAGAAACAGCCTGCAAATAGAGATAACAAAATTATCTCAGTATGAATTAAAGATATAAAATTGATAAGTTCTTGAAAAATAGAATTAGTGACATCTTACCAGCAGCATACAACTCATGGTGAAATGTGCCTTCCCATCTAGAATCAATGATGTCCCACCACTTCTGATAAAAGGTTGGGAATCTTTTGGACTCTTTCCTCGGCCCTATCCATTACTTCATAGAGGTATCACATGTCATTTTTATCATCTCCATCTACCATCCTCAAAACTTGAACAATAGGCTCAACTAACCTGAGATACCTTTGAACACTTTCCCAGAAGGTGTCCATCTCTACAAGTCTCTCCACAATTTTTGCACTTTTTTCTTGCATTAGCAGTAAGGGTCTTCACATGCTTCACATATTCTTTATCTTTGATGAGGTCCCTGATTGCCACTCTATACTTGTACAAGCTCTCCAAAGCCAGGAACTGTGTGACAAATCTAGTTGGGCCTGGTCTAATGATATTATGGTGACTTGTCTTTTGTCTGGAAATAGCAAGAATGCGATGGTGGCCATAAATAAAAGAGTTGATCACCTGTGCATCATGAATAACACTCTCAACCTCTGATTGACTCCCAATATCTTCTAGCATCAAATCCAAACTATGTGCTGCACATGGAAGCCAATAGAGGTGTCTCCGTCTCTCCATCAACATATGCCCAACTCTCCTATAGTTGGATGTATTATCAGTGACCACTTGGACCACTCTCTCCTCTCCAACCTGCTCAATAATCTGATCTATTAGGTTGCATAAAAAATTAGCACTTTTAATATTATCAGAAACATCAAAAGACTTCAAAAATATTGTGCCCTGTGGACAATAAACAAGAAAATTAATCATTTGTTTTCTAGTTGTCCCTGTCCATCCATCACACATTAAGATGCATCTTCTCTCACACACCCTTTCAAATGATTTTATCCATTGTTGTAACTCACGGACCTCCTCATCAAGTAAAGGGCCATAGATGTCCCTTGGCTTAGATGCAGGAATAGCTAAGCCATCTCATGCAATAGAGTCAACCATGATTTGGAAGTAAGGATTAGCAGAGCATGGGAGGAAATATTTGCATAAAAGAACCATTTGGAGATGTGCTTCCATTGTTACGATGCAACCTTCTTTACTTATTTCCATCCCTTCAAATTTGTCTTGATGCTTTGTTGCTGAGCATCATCTTTACTGTACAAATAGTGATCCATTGGACCAACAGATGGATCTAAAGATGTTAGATCTCCCACATAGCCAAGTAATAAAGATTTCTGAGTACCATAGTGTTCTAGTGAATGCTGGATGTCTTACTCCTACTGTGCTCTTGGAACGTTGCAATTTAGGTGCTAAACCTGAAGTGCCATGCCCAAATCTACGTACCTCATCTTCATGTACTTGCCTCAAACTATCACGAACTGTTGCTCTATATTCTGCATCCTCGCCATTGTCACTGTCACTGTCATCATCTTCTCTATGAGGACAGCTCCCTGGTGCTCTAATTTGTACACCTTGCTGAGTTTGACTCAGGATCTCTTCTCTTATTTGTTCATCATGTTCTGCCTTCAATTCCTTCTCCTTACTTCCCTTTCAGAAGATCTTTGAACATTTGCCTGATCTCTGGAGATGTTATAGTGCATGCAACAACATCTCCCCTTTCTCCAGCTATGTGCTCCTTTATTCTTGTTATCTCTCCACCTGTTTCCTTCCCACAAAGGTTGCATCTCACCCTTTTTGTCTTTGCATTAACCAAAGTGGCATATTGCCACCCTATATCCTCTGCACAGGGTGCCATATCTGTAGAAACATCATACATAATAATAAATTAACAATACATTATATAATTGATCTTCAATTGCATGTAAATTAAGTAAATTTAATAAAAGCTCCAATTTTAGAACCCTAATTAGGGCTCAATTTGGGGTTTTCTTGATTTACATTTCAATTAAAGTGCAATTCAGCACTCATTCAACTTAATTAGGTCACATGAAACTGGATCTTCAATTGCATGTAAATTAAGTAAATTTAATAAAACCCTAATTAGGGCTCAATTTGGGATTTTCTTAATTTAAATTTCAATTGGAGTGCAATTCAACACTCATTCAACTTAATTAGGTAACATGATAGTAAATTGATCTTCAATTGCATGTAAATTAAATAAATTTAATAAAAGTCCCAAGTTTAGAACCCTAATTAGGGCTCAATTTGGGGTTTTTCCGATTTTAATTTCAACAGAAGTGCAATTGAAGTTATTAAACACTCATTGAACCTTAATAAGGCTATTTAGAATTTTATTTGAACACTACTAATTTTTTTAGTCAAAAAAATTCCTTCTTAATCTGAAAACAGGATTTTCCGGCTAAGAAATAGCCGGATCTGGTCGGCATCGGTCGGATCTAATTGGCGGCGGTGGCTTCAATCGGTGGATGACAGCAATCTCCGGTGTCGATCTGGCCGGTGGGGTGGGCAGGCGATCTCGCGCAGTTCCTCCGACATGTGCGACTGTGAGAGGGAGATGGAGAGCCCAGGCTTAAAGTAGCGGCAGCGACCACCGGCGGCAAGCTCTGGCGGTCGCTTGGTCGCCGACGGGACAGTGGCCGGCCGACGGCGGGCAGAGAAGGGCGACCGCAGGGGGAAAATGGGGGAGGGGATTCTCACGGGCTGCATTGCACAGTGTAGCCCGAGAGAGCCTCCCCGCTCTCATATCAGGTGGTCCCGATAGATGAACCGGGTTATACAATCCGGTTCATCGGGTTTTTTTTTTTTTGAACTGTACCGGCCGGTACCGGTCGAAAATGGGTAGGACCATACCAACTGAGGCCGGCACCGATACATACCGACTCGATACGATACGTACTGAGCGATATTGAAAACTATGATAGCCATAAGGGCATCTATGCAGACCAAGGAATTACATAAGGTACAACTACAGGGGCATATATGCAAACTCAAGGGTATATGTGCAACGTACCCTTGTTGGGTGCACGCCTTCCCTGGTGGATGCACAAAGCACAAAACACACACAGCACAAAGAGCCTCCGAGTGTCGCCTTCGATTCTCCCTTCCTCTCTATGTTGAAATAGGTGCCACGGGACCTATTTATAGATTTTAGGAGGCAGTTACGCCATTTGGGACCTACCAAGACCTTTTTTGTAAAAGTTGGGGTGCTTATGGAATTCCTTATTATTTCATAGAATCACATTATTTTCCCCAAAACATTTACAAGGAGATTACATTAATAACACGAACATATGTGCAGACTCTAGGAGGGACAGTTATGTAACATACCCTCGCCCTGAGCTGCTTATGGGATTCTTGATTATTTTATAGAATCACATTATTTTCCCCAAAATATTTACAAGGAAATTATATTAATCACAACACAAGAACATATGTGCAGACTCTGGGAGAGAGTATGTAACATACCCTCGCTCTGATCTATTTATGGGATTCCTGATTATTTCAGAGAATCACATTATTTTCCCCAAAATATTTAGAAAGAGATTACATTAATTACAACACAAGAACATATGTGCAAACTCCGACGGGGACAGTTATGTAACATACCCTCGCTCTGAGCCTTTTAAAGCACAAGCACAAACACAAGTCTTCCAAAGCACAAGACTTCAAAGCACAAAGCACAAGCCTGCTCTCGCATGTGTCCTCTCCCCCCCCCCCCCCCCCGTGTGGGGCCCCACTAGGGGTATGTATAGGCCGTGGGGGGTAATTGTGAGGTTTATCCAGTCCAAAGATGCCCAACGAGAGCTTTAACTGGTCCAAATCCCCAAGTTGGGGAGTTTAACGGGGCCAAACACCCTTAGTGATGGTTTTAACCGGGCTAAATCCCTTGGTAGGGTTTAACCGGACCAAACACCCAAGTAGGTGGTTTAACTGGGCCAAACCCCTCACTTGGGGGGTTTAACCGGTCCAAACTCCCCATGTCGGGGTTTATCCAATCCAAACTCCTCCAGTGGAGATTTAACCGGTCCAAACCCCTCACTTGGGGGGTTTAACCGGTACAAACTCCCCCAAGTGGGGGTTTAACCGGTCCAAACCTCTCACTTGGGGGCTTAACCGATACAAACTCCCAAGTTGGAGGTTTTACCCAGTCCAAACTCCCCAAGTGGAGGGTTTCACCGGTCTAAACCCCTCGCTTGGGGGGTTTAACTGGTACAAGCTCCCCGAGCGGGGGTTTAACCGGTCCAAACTCCCCAAGTGGGGGTTTATCCGATACAAACTCCCCACTTGGGAGGTTTAACTGATCCAACCTCCCATTTTGAGAGAAGGGAGGAGCTGGCCCCTTTTTTATATGCTTTTTCTCTATTTTCTTCTTTCTTTTTCTTTTCTTCTCTTCTCTTTTTTTCATCAAAATTTTTTGGTTCCAACACATCCATTAATTCAAAATGGACTATTTGGTGACTATGACAAAGTTTGTTCGCCCGGAGCTATGGTACACACCCAAGAAGGGGCTCAATTGGGTAATTTTTTTAATTTAAATGCAAATAATAATATTAATGCAGGAAAGGGAGATAGAAGAGATGGATCTTCAATTAAGCCGCGTTAACCTACGTCCACTCCTTAAAGGTCTCTTGGGTATTCACTACTAGATATGATCTAATAAAACATACATGACTAGGCATTAAGGTGCTAGCCCACCTTCTATCCACACATGCCCAAAGCACAAACTACTTTATGAAGGGAGGCACATGCACACAAGCACGTAGGAGATAAAATAGTTCAGAGCAAATAAGGAGCAAAAGAGTGAGAAAAGATGAACAAATATGGGTGCAAGTCGAAGTGAAAGTGTTCCAAATTGAAACTACAAGTTCCAGCACACAAAGCACCTTTACACAATGGAGAAAAGCTTCTTCTGGGACACCACCAAGATGCTCGGTGACTTTTAGCCTCTAAGAGCCTTAGGGCCTCAAAAAAGCATTGTACATATAACAATAAATCTTGCTTAGAATGTGCAAGCACAAGGAAGGAAAGAATCTCCAAGAAAGAAAAGTCAAAAACCTAGCAAATTCGTCAAAAAACGTATTGGAGTTGGAACAGACAAACAATATTATCAACACTCTACATCATCACCCAGTTTGTGGGTGAAGGTGCCACATTGGGTTGTTGGCACCCCGTATCAACACAATTTACGGGTGCGGGTCAGGCATTGGGGTGTTGACACTCTATAGACTGTCAACTTCATGCATCCATATTTTTCAACATACAACTCTGATTGAGGCAAATTCAAGCTTGTTGAAAGATCTAACAAAATTCTACAAATTTACTGAAGCCATCTTGATCAAAATCAAACATTAAGTTATATAAAATAATCAAATACTTATGCTCCATTCTCACATACAGGAAAACTTTTAGATTTACAATGGAATTACTTGAACAAATCCATTAGATCAACCAAGTTAGCTTGTTATCATCAAAATCCTAGAGAGATCTTAACAATCTCCACATTTTTTATAATAACAAAATGTCTATAAATAATATATATATATATGATATAATTAGACAATATACTAAAGGCAAACAAATATGAATGCAATCACATACAACAAACAACCATAATAAGTGAATCGAAGAGTAATTCATCAACTCAAACACAGAGATAAATTGAGTACTTAGACACATAATACACACAAATAACTCCCCCAAAATATAACTAATAATTAAATAAAGCAGAAAATAGAACCAAACAACAACACCAACACTACACCCCCTTTTTGTTATCAACAAAAAGAAAAGAAATGTAGAGGTAAGTCTAAAGTAGAGCACTAGCGAACAACTGAGAAGAGAGCAAAAAAACAGAGGTGAAGTGAGACTAGAGGAACAAAGAGGAGAGTCACCAATCGAACATCCATGAGTCAATCTTCTTAAATAGTCAATCCACATTTCCATGGACTAAATTAACATCTGCCTCAAGGTCATGACGACGAGCCATAACATCTTCACAAAACTAAACTTGTTCGGTGTGAATTTTATTGGACTGATCATTATGGGTATCAATCTTGAAGTGCAAACGATGCATCGGTGCAGACAAATCAAAAAAATATCCTATAGTTCTCAGCATTATATTCAAGAAGAATGCCATGATATCCATGAGAGGGCTCCCACTAAGGAGGTGCAATAGCATGATTAGCTGGAGCGAGGCCTTGACCTACCCCTTATCCTTCATTATCCCAAATAAATTCACCATTGATGATAGGCATATGCATCTGCCGAAGACTCGTCTTTCCATTTTTATTTTTATTTTTTTTTTGGGAGGGGAGTGGAAGGTACCCTTATATATATTAAAGTTAAAAAAAGAGGGATTTACAAGTGTGTCAGGAGTACTCATAAAAGCTCCCTATACATCCTTATACATCCAGTAGATGTGTAACCCTCTAGCCCCCTGACCAAGACAAAAGAGAAGAAATGTTTGAATCTACATTGCAAAGAAGTTTAGCCCACTCTTTCACCCACTTCAAAACAAAATCCCCAATCCTCTTTGAAAGTGGCCTCCTTTTTAAAATTCTCTTATTCCTCTCTCCCCAAATTTCCCATAGAATGGCATGGAGGATGAGCACCTAGATCCGCCTGTCTCCCTTGAGGGGCCACTTCCTATGCCACTCCCTCAAAAGTCGTTGGACGATGATGGTTAGCTGCAAGCCTGCAATCCACATTGAATTCTATTAAGAACATGCAGCCAAACATCTTGCGCAAAGCGACAGCCAATAAAGAGATGGCCAATATTCTCCTCCTCCCCACACAAGTAGTGAAAGGTGTGGATCCCCTCCAAAAAAATAGCCAATCTATCACAAGTTGGAAGCCTGTTATAGGAGATTCTCCAGACCAACACCTTAACTTTAAGAGGCCTTCTTAGTTTCCATACTTGTCTTGCCAGAGGATAACGCAGTCAACCATCTACAATAACTTGGCACATCGATCTAATTGAAAAGCGACCCTTCTCATTCCATCTCCACCAACACACATCTGCCTTTCCTACATTGGGGAGTGCTGTTGCAGCATAGAGAACAAAGTCCCAAGCTGGTCTATCTCTTCTTCCAGCAAATGTCTTCGAAAAAGTGGATTCCAACTGCCACCTAAAGTTTGCCAATCAAATGGTAGCCCGACCACTTCCAAAAGCTTCATGGAGACTACAAAAAGCTGAGGAAACAACACTTCTAGTGAATGATCAATGCACCACTTGTCCTTCCAGAACCGACATTTAAGGTTGCAGCCCAAGCTCACTCTACTCCAATCCTGACAATGCAGTTGCACTTTAGTATGCCCCTCCAAAGATGAGATAAATGATGCTAGGGTAGGTTAGATAGGTCCCAAATCCTTGCTCTATTGTGGTACTTCTAAGTGATGACTATGCTCCATAATCTCCCATTCCCTACACCAATTCTCCAAAGCCACTTGCTCGATAGGGCCAAGTTGAAGTTCCTGATGTTCTCTAAGCCCAACCCTCCCATATGCTTGCTCTTACAGGCTCTAGCCACACAATGTCATGTCAACCTCTACCCCTCATTCAATTGCCATGTCAGGAGAATCTTGCCTAGATAGATTGAAGCTTCCTTCCAACTAAAAGAGAGATCCGGAAAGTGGACAAGAAATAAATAGAGAGACTATCCAAGATGAACTTACAAAGCATTAGCCCCCCCCCCCATATGAAAGCAGCTTTCCTGTCCAACTTGCTACCCTGGACTCAAATCTCTGTACTCCTGACTGCCAATCTCGGCATTGTAGAGCACTATAAGTCAAGGAAGGTCCCAAATAGGCTATGTTATCGAAGGCACTCACCTAGGCGACGAGGCAAGGCGAGACGCCAGCAGTTCGCCTCGTCTCAGCCAATCTCGCCTTGGCGATTAGGTAGGGCCATAGATGCCTTTGGGCCAAGCCTACTTGGGCCACCCGGCCCATTCTTATAACACGTGCAAATACAAATTAAGTATTCTTATAAGTTTTATATGTGTTGTGACATATTTAATGAAATATATACATATCTGACCTATTTATAGTTTTAATGAAATGTCACCTCAAACGCCCCAAACCATCGCCTAGGCATTTGAGGCTTAAGGCGACCCCTTGGTCGCCTCTCGCCTCTAACTACATAGCAAATAGGTAATAGGGAACTCGCCAATGTGGTAGACAAGAATCACAGTAACTCTCCTAATGGCCCTATACTCCAAATTCACACCAATCACTTGGCTCTTGTCAAAATTAACCTTAAGACCACTGCCTTTTGCAATAGCTCTAGCATCCACCTAATGACATAGAACTATTCCTTCCCTCCTGCCACCATAAGGATTGTTTCGTCAACATACTAGAGATAGGAGATGTGTAGACCCTGTAGAGCAACCTGGAACCCTATGATCAAACCGTGAGACTCAACTCTCAATCACACCCTGCTCAAAATCTGTGCAACAAGCACAAATAGAAGTGGAGATATTGGGTCACCTTGCCTAAGACCTCTACCATTGTGAAAGTAAAGTGTTGGTTCACCACTAATGAGGACGACAAATCTGGCTGATTGATGAATACATGTCCGGATCCAACCAACCCACCAGTCATCGAAGCCCATATTACTAAGCACATCAAGCAAACATTGCTAGCTGACCCTGTCATATGTTTTCTCAAATTCCAACTTGGTGACCAGCCTTGTCCTTCTCCGTGTCTTGATAGCATGCAGACATTCATGTGCAATCAAAAAGTTTTCCTGAATGATGCGGCCTCTGATGAAGGCTCCCTAGTACCCACTGGCAATTCTATTAATGATCCCTCCAAACCTCATAGCCAACAATTTCGTGATTATCTTATAAGTTCTATTGAGTAGACTAACGGGCCTATAATCTTTGAGGGCCACTTTGGTAACGGGTTAAGTTGGGTTAGGGTGAGTTAACCGGGGTCGGGTAGGTTGTTCCTTGTTTGATAGTTTTTTTCTTAACCTGGGTCGGATAGGGTTAAAGTGGATTAACTCATTCCTAGAACATAGGTGGAATGAGTTAATCCACCCGGGTTAGGGTTAGGGGTCGGGTGGACTAACCCAGGTAAGCCA
Organism: Amorphophallus konjac; assembly: GCA_022559845.1. Classification (NCBI taxonomy): domain Eukaryota; kingdom Viridiplantae; phylum Streptophyta; class Magnoliopsida; order Alismatales; family Araceae; genus Amorphophallus; species Amorphophallus konjac. The sequence goes on from CM040121.1 coordinate 472,544,919, forward strand.
CCCGCCCCTAACCTAACCCGTTACCAAAGTGACCCTGAGACTCTCGATACCTTGCTTCTTTGGGATGAGGACAAACATAGTCTTATTAATGCCTCTTAAATGTGCCCTCCCTTCTTGGAATTCCCAAATAGCTTTGAAAGGTCCGACTTGATGATGCCCCAATAGTGATGGAACAAAGCCAAGGGGAAACCATCCGAACACAGCGCCTTATCCCCTACAAGGGAAAAGATAGCCATTTTCACCTCCTCTCCTCGAAGAGGTTAGAAAGAATTCTACTCTCCTACTCTGTAAGGCACGGAAGGAGGTCCTCTACACAGAGGGTCTGACTAGCTCATCCTTAATGAATAGTCTGGAATAGAATTGCCTGGCATGACTCTTGATGTCCTAATTCGTGAAGAGCTGCTCCACCTCCTTGATGCCCTCAATGCAGTTGAGCCTCCTGCCCGACGCAATCTTTTGAAAGTAAGAAATATTTCTGTCTCCCTCCTTAATCCATCTTTCCTTGGCCCCCCGACTTCTAAAAAATTTCCTCTTTCATCAAAATCTCTTCAAAATCAGCCTTAAGCTTATCCCACTAAATTCTATATGGCTTATCTAATAGACCCACCTCCTCAAGTGCATCAAGCCCCTCCAATTGAACCAAGATCTTGTCCTTCACTGCCTTGCCGAGTAGAGCCTTGTCGGCGCTCCACTTAGTCAACTCCTTCACTAGGTATTTAAGTTTGCCTACCATAATGGCCATAACAAACGTCGCATGCCTTTCGATGCCCCATATTCTAATGACTATGACCATGAAGTCTTCCTCTTTGAACCAGTGTCCTTCCAGTCTGAATTGAGCTTTTCTCACCCTCCTGCAGTTGGTCTTGAGCAAAATGTGCTTGTGGTCTGAAACAGGCCTAGCCAGGTCCAGGGCCTCTATACGAGGGAAGTGATCTTCCCAGTCAACGAAGACAAGGAATCTGTCAAGTTTAGACTATGTTGGATTGACTCTCAGTAGGTGCTGGCGGCGTAGCCATCAATCAAGGCTGCTTCAACAATAAAATTTTGGAAATCTTCCATTTCACTTAACAGAGTTGCGCCACTTGACCTCTCATGCAAAGAGGCGACAGCATTGAAATCTCTCCCTACACACCAGGAACGGCCAAAGGTAACATGGGGAAGTAGGAGCTCATCCCACAATGCTTTTGTGTCCTCCCTGTCCTATGGTCTATAGACTGCAAAGAAGTCCCATAGGAAACCATCCTTGATTTTGCAAAAAAAGAGGGACATAACGCTCCTTCCGATTTGTCTAATGTCCTCCACCTCAAATTCATTCCAAAATATCGTAATGCCTCCTATTGTTCCCTCTGCCAGAGAGGCCACCCCTTTAGTCAGTCTTGAACCCCCAGCCTCCCTCATAATAGACTCTTCATCCCCCTCACACTTTGATTCTTGTGGACACAAAATGTCATGAAGTATTTTACATCTTCAAACAAGGTCCTTGACCACCCTCCTATTTTCCCTCCCACAAATCCCCCTCACATTTCACAATCAAATCCTCATTGGGAAGAGTTGTATTCCCCACCCGCCCCTTCATGAGCAAGGGGTTGACGAATTGTCGCTAACAGTCCGTTCCGACAATCGACGCCGGCCTAGACCTACCGCACCACCAGATGCGGCAGTGCCATCACCGCCTTGCCGCTACAGAACGGCCCCCACTGGCCAGTTAGAACTGCACCGTGCATTGCAGAGGATAGTGAAAGAAGAGCAGTAACAAGCTCAAGGCTCAACTTGGACCAGACAAGCATCCGTCATACTCGCCTCCTTCCTTAGGCACCGAGAGTAACTAGTTGTACAACTCCAGTTAGAGGCCAATCCTCACCGAAAAAGTTTCTCCTACGACGTCCACAATAAGGAAGTTTGGCACATCCTTTAAGCTAGTCACTCCAACTACCGTTCCTTTAAGCTAGTCACTCCAACTCGCCTCCATCCTTCCATCGCCAATAAGTCACCACCGTCTGCCATCCTCATCGACCCCAGCTCCACCACCCCCAAACCACCAGATGAGGAGGGAGACATGCAGCTCATCGCAGAGGACAATGGGAACGTTGTCAAGACGTAGCCGAACTCTACACCCCCTAGGATCAAGGAAGGTGCCAGCCTACATCAACCAGCTAGTCAACCGGAGCAAGACTCCCTCTGCCACCACATACCCGACCTTCATTGCCGCCTCTGCCTCCACCTCCTCACTCCGGTCCACGGCCAAGAATCCTCCTCTACCCACCTCAACAACCTCCCAGTCGGCTACCCTGCTACTCCCATTATCTAGAATGGACTTTACCCTAGCTGTGTCCACTCCCCAATACCCATTCCATCAGAACAACCGTCAAGCACCTTCTAAGCCACTACAACCTCCCCTGCACCGGATCGTCCGACAGAGGGCCCACCTCCAGGCAATCTCGATCAGGATCCCTAATCGAGTTAAGGATCATGCCACCCCTGATGACCTCTACGAAGAAGTGTCAGAGCGAAACATGCCCTCCACTCCTCGAGTCATATCCTTGATCAGGTTGACGGCAATTCTCCGCCAAAGCTATGCAGAAACGTCGCAGATGTCCCCAGAGCCTGCAAAGGAAGCACCTTGGCCACCCGAGTGGTTTTGTTGATCCATAAAAGCCTCCTCTAGAGCTACGGCGAGTCGTACCCCTGAAAGGTACGCGGTTCACCATGGAAGCGAACTCTGGAGGCCCGCCCTCTTACATGGCTGAGAGTCCTTGTCTTTCCACACTTATCACACGTCGTCGAATTATACACAATTTCACAAGTAAGATCTACATCAAAATACTCAAATAACTTGGTGAGAGCCATGCCGTAAGGTAAACAACATTTCTACCAACGATGGTCTTCATTAGGCTTAAAATGATAGAAACTAAACTAACATGCACATGAACAAAGATGTGATACATGAGGAACAATTGCATCGTAGTGACACCATCAAAACTAGGATACAATGTATGGCAAACTAAAAGATGGAAAAATTGATGCAAGGGGGACAAATAGTTAGCATTTAGTCGTGAAATATTCTCAAAATTCTCATGTTCAACCACTTGCAAAGTAACATCTCTTGCATTCCATTGATCCAATCTAGTAAAAGGGAAATCCATGGTAAGACCTAACACCCGTGCAATCAAAGATTCAGATAGAGAGATTCTAACCCCTTTTACATATGTAGTAGCATAGCCATCCTAATCAAACACCATAATAATATAGAATTGTCAAGTTATAGTAGAATATACCTCACAATAGAGAGATATAAAAGGCATCCAACCAAAATCTTTAAAATAAATAAATAGATCCACACCATTTGAGAACTGAAAATCAACCTAGCACCCAGCCAATATTTCTTTGTTACTAAAATTATCCATATGCCAATGGAACCCTTTTTTGCTTTAGAAGTATGCTAGTTAGATATCTCGACGTTGTAACCTTGGGCCGCGCAATGCACAGAGGAGGAACCACGACAAACAACCTCCTTCCCTTTATAGTCATGCTTAGGTGCTATCACGGAAAAGAGGGCCGCGAGAGTGAGAGAGACCAAGAAAGAGAGAGGAAAAGAGGGAAAGAGAAAGGGCTATTAGTGAAACTAGACCTAGCAAAACCTAACCTAACTTGTCGACACGACCCAACCCAACCTTAAAAAAATGGGTTAGACTCATTTTGACCCGCACATTCCTTCGAGTCGAGTTAAGGTCATAAATTTTACCCAAACTTGTCCCAACCCAATTTGACTGGTACTTTTGACCCTAACCTACCCAGACACCGTTTGACCCACCTCGACCCAAGTTGGGTATGGGTCACAATGTTCTAACCCAGAGCTGAGTCAGGTCAGGTGTCAAGCAAAACTCATTAGAGGTTACTCATGACCCGACCCTATCCAGACCCGAGAAAGAGAGAAAGTGGGGTGGTGCAGTTTGGAAGAGGAAGGAAATGAAAGAAGAAAAAAGAAAAAAGGAGGAGGAGGGGCAAAGCCGCAAGAAGAGAGAAGATGGGATGACCGAGAAGAAAGAGGTAGTAAGGGAGGTGGCAGTTTGGAGGGAAGGAGAGAAGATTACAAAGAAAAAGACGGAGAAAGGATTGAGTATATCAACTTGGGGCTAATTTCCACTTAATAGGGTGTCAAGAGAGCCTCATTTCAATTTTATATTCATATCCTTTCTATTTTCCTAGGTTTTTTAATTCTGTAAAAATGGTGTCAAGACCATTGGGGTAAGGGTTCTTCAACCATGGGTGGGAAGAGTTGGCCGCTGCTGCCCCTATTTCCCTGTTGTCGCCCCCATCCATGCTCCCATTCTCCTCTATTTTGTGCATAACCCCCATCCCTTCTCCTTTCAAACCTCCTCTCCTTCCCTCCAATTGTCACCTCCCTGTTCTTCTCTGTTATCTCCTCTTCTCTCTCCTTGCAGCTTCACGACCCCTCCTTCCTTTTTTCCTTTTTCTTCTCTTATTTCCTCCCTCTTCCAGATCACACCACCCACCTTTTCTCTCTTTACACCAGTGGGCCTTTGACCCTCTTTCCTTCTCTCTCTTAGTGTCTCTCTCTCACAACCCTCTTCTCCGTGATGGCTCCTAAGTGCAACCACAAAGAGAAGGTCATCCACCATGCACCCACCTTTGCACGTCGGGCGGCCCAAGGTGAGAAGGTCGAAGAGTCCAGTAAGCATCATTGACAAGGTCACTCCCCAGTTGTATCATGTCCACAATCCTATGATGAGAGGTGTTCCTCAAGCACAAAAGAGTTCTCTCAATATGTGAATGATTTTAGTAATAGAGAAATCTTGACTGGGCATTGGGTTGATTTTCAATTCTTCTCTTCAAATGGTATGGATCTCTCTATTTATGTTGAAAACCTTGATTGGATGCCTTTTCTATCTTTGCATTGTGAGGTTTATCCTGCTCTAATTCTGCAATTCTATGCCAATATGGTGTTCAATCAGCATGTCCATGCCTTTTCTATCTTTGCTTTGGTATTAGACCTTCCCATGGCTTTACAGTTTACCAACTTAGCTCAAAGGAATATGAGAGATGCTATTTTTCAAGTGGTTGAATAGGAGAATATTGAGAAAGCTTTGCGGCTAAATGTTAACTAATTGCCCCCTTTCATGGGTTTCTCCATCTTTTAGTTTGCTATACCTTGTATTCTCGTAATGGATGCTTTGATAGTGTCACTAAGATGCAACTCTACGTCATATATCACATCTTGACTTGTGTCTGTTAATCTATCTTCCGTCATTTTAAGCTTACTGATGACGGTTGTTGGTCAACTAAAGCATTGTTTACCTTATGGCATGACTCTTACCAAGTTATTTAAGTACTGTGATGTGGATTTTACAGGTGAAACCATGTATAATCTGACGGCATGGATAAGTTAGGAAAAATAACTCTCTGGCAAATGCATATGTTTATCATCAATGGTGAATTTGTTTAGGATGATGAAGGACAAATGGAAGACCAAGGCCCCACTCCAACTGATCATATTGTTGCACCTCCTTGGGGAGAGCCCTCACATGGATATCATGACATTCTTGCTTAATATAATGTTGAGAACCACAGGATATTGTCTGACTTGTCTGCACAAATACATTTTCTGCACCTAAAGATTGGCGTTCATAATGATCAGTTTGGTGAAATTTGTACCAAGCAAGCTCAGTTTCACCAAAATGTTATGGATTGTTTTCATGACCTTGAAGTGGATGTTGATTCAGTTTGTGGAGATGTGGATTGACTCCACAAGAAGATTGACTTATAGATGATCGATTAGTCACTCTCCTCTTTGTTCCTCTAGTCTCACTCCACCTTAGTTTCTTTGCTCTATTCCAACTTGTTCTTTGGGCTGTTAGTGCTTCATTTTGGACTCACCCCAAAATTTCTTTCCTTTTTGTTGATGACAAAAAAGGGGTAGTAGTGTTAGTGTTGTTGCTCGACTCTATTGTTTTGCTGTATTTAATGTTTTTTTATTTACTAGTTTATTTAGGAGCAGTAATAGTAAGTGTTATAAGTCTATAAACTCAATTTATCTCTCTGTGTTTGAATTAATGAACTATTTTTTGATTCATTTATCATGGTTGTATATAATTGTACTCCAGCTATTTGCCCTTATTTTATTGTCTCATGAGATCGCTTTTTTATTTATAGAGGTTTTGTCATCATCAAAAAGGAAGAGAATGTCGAGATCTCTCTAGGATTTTGATAATAACAAACTTTAGTTGGTTGATCTAATGGATTTGTTCAAATACTTTCAAATAAATGTAAAGATTTTCTTGTATGAAAGAGCAGAGTATAAGTATTACATTATTTTGTATAATATTTGATTTTAGTCAAGATGTCTTCAATAAATTTGTGGATCTTTGCAAGACCTTTCAAACGAGTCTGAGTTCACCTCAATCGAACTTCTATGCTCAGGGATATGGCTTTACGAAGCTGATAGCATATAGAGTCTCTATGCATGGTGTCAACACCCCAATGGATCACCGCACCCACAAACTATGTGTTGATGCAAGATGTCAACACCTTAATGTGGCACCTCCACTCGCAAACCAAGTGGCGATGCAAGATGTCCATACAACCATTCATCTGTTGTAACATCAACAGAATTTTTGACAGATCTACTGGGTTTTTGGGTTTCTTTCTTGGAGACTCTTTCCTCCCTTATACTTACACCTCCCAAGCAAGATTGGCTATTGTGTAAACAAGGTTCTTAGGTGACTCTACAATTATTAGAGGCCAGAAATCGCAAAGCATCCTAGTGGCACTCTAGAAGCATCTTCTCCCACTCTTTTGCTTCCTTATTTGCTCTGAATCATTGCATCTCGTGTGTTTGTGTGTGTGTGCCTCCTTCACAAAGTAGTTTGTGCCTTGGGCACGCACATTTGTGGAAGGTAGGCTAGCACCTTATTGTCTAGAATGTGTGTGTGTTGTACAAGATCACATCTAGTAATGAACACCTGAGAGACCCTTTGGGAGTGGACGTAGGTCAACGTGACTTGACAGAACCACTGTAAAATTACCCTATCTCCTTGTGCGATTATATCCCTCTCTTTTATCTCCCTTTTGAGCACTATGTGATTGTTTGCATTTAAATTTTTAATCATCCAATTCACCACCCTCTTGGGTGTGTACCATAGGTCCAGGCCAACAATTGATATCAAAGCAGATAAAGAGGCAAAGAATGAGAAAAGATGAGCAAATATAGGTGCAAGTCGAAGTGGAAGTATCCTAAGTTGAAGCAGCAAGTTCCAACACATATAGGACTTCCACACGATCGAGAAAAGCTTCTTCTAAGAAATGGAAGTGAAATGATGCAGAAACAGATACACTTGTCTCTGTTTTTGTTTCTGTCTCTGACAATTCTTATAGGAAATGGAAGCTGAAGGTGTCATTTTTGTTTCCGTCTCCAACCCATTTTCAGCCCTACTATAAATCCATTGCCTTTCCTTGGATCTTCATCAGGATTGCAACATTGAGATTCAAGATTAAATGGATTATAAAATCTAATACTTCCGTTCCACATTGGCACCTCAATTAGTCTTGCATTTAAGGATTACCTTCCTAACATTCCCCTTCCCTTTTTTCCATATGGTTGACCTGAATGTTTCAAGTAAAAATCCACATAGACCTGTTCCTGTGATAAATAACTGCTGAATGCAGCTAACATTAACCGAAGTGCAAGTTCCAAATGGTAACATGAAAGAGGAGCATAGAAGAGATAATCTCATTCACACTTTTAGAATGTCCTAAGATGCATGTATGCATGGATGGAGTTAAGCGTTGATGCAACTCCCAGTCTCCCATCTGAACTATATATTGCACTCCAAGTTTTCTAAACCATGCCTTGAACAACAAAGGCATATATACACCTATCTAAATACTACACACTCCTCTGCAATGTGTGCCAGGGATGTAGTGCCACCTTTGTCATATGATTGTAACATGTCTAGTTCCCCTGCATTTCACCATCAGGATTATGACCCTTCTGGTCCATCCCAAAAAAGTGTTCATTCAAAGGACAAACAAGGAAAAAGTAAATTTAAAAAAAATGTTTCTGTCACCATAACATATTTGCCTCAGTTGGTTTGAATGGTTTGAAACACATTCTAGAAAACCTAAAAATGTCTGCTAGCAACTTTACTGAGAGACATTTCCATCCTTGTTCTGGCTCCAACTTTGTCATCATGTGCTTCAACCTTTACCCTCTTTGAATGTAAGGAAAGCTACACAAAGTATAGAAATGAAGGAGTGCCGACTTTGCAGCCTAAGTGAAGTGATGAAGCAATTCCAACACACCACTTATGATAGTTGTAAGATATGTTAACCATCCACCCATTGTGTGCTTCTAGATGCTAGCCTATCCCAGGACACACTGTAATCTCCATAAGAAAACATGCAATCCAAACATGAGATCACCGAAAATGAAAAGGAAAAAACAACTATTCATTTCTATTTTCCCTTCTGTTATTCCAATTCTGCAGATTTCGCAGTACGGTCAGCATCTAATATGATTCGGTGAAGAATGCATTCCTTTTCCTCATTCCCCAATAACTGACAACACGAATGGCCACTGGACTGGACGAGCGATCGTTCACGAAACTCCATTAGCCGATCCAGACCATCGACTTCTAATCAGGAACCCGTGATGAACAAACAAGAACGCGTGAACTCTGGATCACGCAAAATCTACACCGGCAATGAAGCTCGACACTGAACCTCCCCCTCACAGGGAATATTGACGGACCCAGGAAATCCCAAAGATTACTCAGACGGTGAGAAGAAAAACTGATCAAGCATATCCATGGGAGCGAAATTAGGGCTTTCATAGAGTAGAGAGATCGGGATTGGGGAGTTTTTGGCAACAAGGATATCGTTACCGAAGCCGGCGATGAGGCAGGAGGCGGCGACAACGGGCTCCTGGACCACGAACATCTTCAGCTTCTCCATCACCGCCATCGCCTCTCTCTCTCTCTCTCTCTGCGCTTCTCTGCAGCTACTGCTTCGTCTCTTTCAAAATGGGCCTCTAGAACGTGCAGTCCGACGAGCGGAACTTCCCCCCCGCCCCCAAGTTGCGTCTCGGTCGGTTAGCTCCTGAGTCCTGGCCCACTGCTTAGGAAGTCAGGAATCGGGGACAGGTCTAAGCAAGGTTTGCCGATTTGTTGAGCCGTATTGGATCGAAATCTTTCTGATCTGATATAATACGATCGAGTCGCATCCGAGTCGATCCGACTCGACTCTCTCTCTCTCTCTCTCTCTCTCTCTCTCCCCCTCCTCTCTCTCTCTCTCTCTCTCACATTGTGACTCGACCCGACTCAGCCGATCTTGGAGGTGATCTGCAGCGTATCAGATTTTTCTAGATACGGTACGACACGCCCGAGTCAGATCGAGTCGACAAACCATGGGTCCAAGTCGCGTTTCGCTTGAGCTTAATCCCCAGGCCTAGATTTTTTTATAATAAAAAATAAAAAACAAACGCTGGACCGAAGGACTAGAATTGCAAGCAAACTATACACCGGATGAATAATACCCGAAAAGTTTGATAGAAGTCTCGATTTGGTTAGTTAAATTGAGTGGATGAATCAAATTTGAACAAAACTTTAAATTTGATCAACAAATGAGTCAAGCTTGACCATAAAAATACTCAATTTATTTATGTTCACGAAATAAAATTGATTAATTATATTTTTAATAATACGATAATGATCATTTAATAGCTCACTTATACTTCATTTTCATTCATTTAATGGTTCAAATAAGTTGAAAAACATTGAATTATTTAAGATGACTTATTATTTAGAAGTTTGAATTGTGTTTGATACTTAAATGAGCCAAGTTTCGACATGGTAAGACTCGACTACTTTACTATCCAAATAACTCAAAGGGATTTTTACATATATATTTTTATAAAGTTCAGTTTTGTCAACTATATATTTCATCGGAACATATTATCATGAATATCTTTGAAATGTGAATAATGTCACGACTATGTCTTCGCCGTAACTCCTGTGTATTTAACCCAAGTTAAGTGTGAGTCAAAGAGTAAGATTTTTGTATATATACCCTTGTAAAATTTAATTTTGTAAAATATACTCTACATCTAACGACCGTAGATGACATATTTTATGAAATATTCTCTTCCATCGACGGCAGTAAACTAAAGGGGTATAACCGCAATATTTCTGTCTAAATGAAAGATATTCATGATAATATACTCAGATGAGGGGTATATTTGACAAAACTGAACTTTACGAGGGTATATATGTAAAAAATCCTAACTCAAAACCCGATAAAAGTCACTTCGATTGTAATTGAACTAAGTTTGGATTACAATTGAACTAAGATTGAGTAGAGTAGTAGTTCAATTTAACTCGACTCATTTGCACCATACCATACCCTAAGGCCGACTTTGGTGGGGGTAGATATTTGGTGAGAGAAAGACACACAAAACACATAACTGAGGTCGGTTAGTGCGGTCGACCCTCTAGGGTTGAATGCTCTAATTTCACTCGGATTTCAAATGGCCCTAAGTATTTGATGGTCTTAATAATTTTCATATTTAAAATGTTATTATGTTATAAATATATATTATTAAATTAATTGTTTTAATATTTAAAATAAGATGTATTGATGATGTATAATTAAAATTTTGTTTTAAAAAATCAGTTTGTAAGTTCCAAAGTCCATTAAAATATCACCCAAATCAAATTGAGCAAGCTTTGACTCGAGCCTATAGGACGTATGGGAACATTATTTAAAGTTATTTATCTCTCAAAACTTATTCTATAGCAAATTTTAACATAATTTTTAAATGTGATATAAATTAGGTACTTGTTGATTGACAAGATTAATATATTTTTTAACATTTAAATAGATTTGTTTGGCGAATGTCATGATTGAATCTCCTCCTTTTCCTGCGGCAATTAGAAAGAGAGAGACAGAAAGACATGTATTGGGGAAGAGAGAGGGTGAAGGTTTTGTGTGTGTGCGTCAGAGAGAGAGAGAGGGTGGTGGCGACAGGTGAGGAAGAAGTGGAGTAATAAAGTGGCCACGGTGGGTGGGGAGGGAAGATGGATTCTCATTGTTTCTCTTGAATAAAGTAACTCATGAGTTGTTTTAATTTTCAAAGAATCTATGAAAATATAAACTTCCTCCCTTAAAAATAGAAAAGGTCTTACTAAATATGTATAATACTATTATTTCTTCCTAATTTTTATTTTGAAAGATAAAATATTCAAAAAATGCATCCAAACACTCGTGTTTTGAGAGTTACTCGGATCAAGTCCTTGGTGGGGCTCAAGCCCAATTAACCTAGCATGCTTACGCTTTCCACCTCGTTGACAACTTGCTGTTAAAGTATTATTTTTTCAGTAGATAAAATTTTCTTAATTTGAAAAACTAGAATTTCTTCAATCTTGTTGTCTTGATTTTTTAAAAGCAAACTATTAATCTACCCAATTATCTAATCTTCGGACATATATTTTTGTTCGATTTACTATAACTTCTAATTCCACTCACAGCAAAATTCATTGGTGTCAAATAGTGGGTGCATTTGGTTATTCTCTAGGATGAGGCCATTTTTATTAGAACGTCACATAAGTTACAATCAGGTTTGTCGTACCACTGCGTATCGACTGTATCGGTGGAAAATCGACACACTATCGATCTGGTACTCGGTCATTAAAGGTCGATGATGGTGGTATTGCCCAATAATGGCTTGACCCAAAGGGGGGGAATGGGTATTTAAATTTTTGATCGTGATAAACTAGCACTTTAAAACAGATGCGGAATTAAATATAGATACAGTAGCACCTAAAGTAATTGCAGAATAAAATATGGACAGAATAGCAATCGCACAAATGAACACTGAGATTTTATACTGGTTCGGCCCTAACCTCCGATTAGTCCTACGTCTAGTCCCCAGCAACTACTGAGATTCCCACTATAGATACCAATCTCCTACTGATCACACTACAGGATACAGACCTCCTGTCAATCCTCTTGTCCACAAGTAAGAGCTTATCCCCTTAAGGATAAGATCAACATTTTACAAGTGGGATTACACATGCCTCTAGATAGGCAGATTGTGTACAATAACTATAGAGGTGTTCAAGATGAAAGAATATAGTGAAAAACACAACGGTCTTGAACTACAAGAAAAAAACCTTTAAAAAGACTCAAAGTAGCGTGAAGGTTTTTTGAAGAAGTAGAGATGAATACAGAGGAGAAATCATATAGTTGCTTCTTCTTTACCTGAGGTTTCAACAGTTGTGAGGTTGATAAAGGATTGGGCTTATATTTCTCTCAACTCTTGCGATGTAAGCTTATGCGGGAAAATGGGATTTCTCACTTGGTCAGCTCGTTAGAGTGTGTTTGCTCTTGTTCGCTCAATAGTTGTTTCTTCGTTATGCACATAGCTTAAATATTCATAGCTTCCTCGAGTGCTAGTTCCATTAGATTCATCTTGGTACTTGTTAGACCCAATCTTGCATACGTTAGGCTCATCTAGGTGATCGTTAGACTCATGCTTATTTTCATTAGAGAGAGCTTCTTAATCTTCCTTGAGTGCATAGCTGGTGTGCCAGAGAGATCTTCTTGTATTCGAGGAGTATGACGTTCTTTCTTCAAGAAAAGATAGTAGTAGATCTTCGTGTGTCTTTAAGTACTTCACGGAAGAGATGTCTTCCTTTTGGCACTTGTCCTACCGCAAAGGACATTTCTGAGCTCTCTCTTTCTTCTTAGAATTGTCACATTCTTTCTACTGGTACCGATTTCGTATCTTGTACTTTAGTTCTATTAGCTACTTCCCAGCCTACTTTTTTCTGAAAATAGACTATGAAGATTGACCTTTATAAATATGTAGTCAGTATATTTCACAATAAAAAATACAAGAGTTTTCATGTTCATTCTTACGCCGCTTGGATAGCATTTAATATGCACAAATGTATTTAATACATTTGACTTTTGAATTCGAGTGTGATAGTCGCTAGATATTTTTGTCTTTGTTTAACATAGTCAATTAGGTAGTGAAATATCGTTTAAACCATCGACTAAGTCATTTTTGAACAACAACTATCATAAATAAAAAATATATAAATGATAGCTTTAAAGATAGCTACATTAGGATAGTCGAATAATACGAGTAGATAGTTGATATCCCTACAACTAAGTGAAGCTTCATAAGATAGACAATCTTTTAAAAGTTGAGATAGTCTATCATATGTGCTTCGATGTGAATAGCTCATTTTTACGCCTAAGTAGACATAGCAGTGACTATGTGAGTATGCGGCTATGTGAGTTTGCGGCTATGTCAATATGCAGCTCTGTGAATACGTTGTGACTAAGTGAAACTTAGCAGCGACTATGTTATTTAAGTGCCCTTATGTGAGTTGCGCCTATGTAAACTTAGCTCCGACTATTTGCAGCGACTATGTGAACTGTGTTTGTGTTACTTTAAGTGCACCTATCTGAGTTTGCGCACCTATCTGAGTTAAGTGCACCTATATAAAGATAGTTGCGACGGGGCTTTAAGATAAGCAGCTATGTGAAGATAGCTCTTAACTTTGCGACTAAGTTCTTTGCAACGCATAAGTTAACTTAGCTTTTGTTCCAACGATTAACTTGACTTAACTTGACTTTTTTGCCACTATATGAACTTAGCTGATTATGCTTTCAGTACCTATGTGGACTTAGTCTTATTTTACTGTGCCTAAATAAGTGCATGTGATTAAGTGAAACTTTAACTGTGATTTTCAGCGCCTATGTGAACTTATTCTTATTTTATAGCGCCTATGTGAATAGCTTTGTTTTTCTGTGCCTATTTCACACTTAGACAGATTTAGGCATTCTTTTCTTCTTCTTATTCCACGGTTATATTATTATCGACATAATCCACAGTTTTGTTATCATCATAAATAATCATTATCAATAATCAGAGTTTTGTTACCTTCATAAATAATCACAATTGATGTAAAGTTGTGTCAACACTAAAATAATTGTAATTTAAGTTAGTATCGGGATTTTAGCCCAACAATCTCCCAATGATTAACTTAATACAAGGTATCAGCTCAACAATCTCCCCTTTTTTGGTGATAACAAAACTCTCGTTGGTGATGATAAAACTCTTGATAATCTACTTGAAAATATGATAGCAAAAATAATGATACCACTTAAGATTTTCAAGCATTTTTCTTCCCTTTTTGTCTAGATCAAGTAGATTGTTGTCTCGCACTTAAAATTTTCAAATAAGTAGCTTTCGTTCCCATATTGACTCCCTTTTTTTCAAGGTATTTCTTCAAAAATGTTTGTGTTCTTTTTTGTGTTTTCATGATACCACTACAGATGGTTTCATGCATGTTCCCTAATTTCTCATTGATTTCTTTTAATTTCTCCCAAATTTCTTCCAAGTTTCTCTATAATTTCTCCTAAGTTTTCATTAATTTCTCCTCTTTTTGTCGATCAGCAAAAAAATGTAAAGATAGAATGAATAGAGAGCGAAAGAGGCATATTGAATGAATTGATAATGTCTAAAGTAAAAAATATGATACCACTTAGAAATGTTTGATAAACATGAAATCTAAAGTATAGAAATGCTTAGGCAAAAGAATGATATACAATGAGTATAGAAGATAGCCATTTAACATTTTCTTTTGTTGGTGTATTGTTTAGAGGAAGAAGGAATATCAGAATTGGTAGTTTTTGGAGGAGGATAAGCACCAGCATGGAGTAGGTCATTTTCATAGATTGTCTTCCCAATCTAAAAAGGTGTTGAAGGAGGTGGGATTCAGCCCAATAATGTTCCATGTCCTTGCTTATATCTTGATAGACTTCATAGTATTTGGCAGCACTGGTGACCTTATCTTCAAAATTGTTGTACATCTTCTGTAGAGACCATTATGGGAATGGAATCTGATCTTGTCTATGAGTGAGGCATTCCTCCATTTCTTTTCTATACAGTCGCACATTCCCATTCTTTGATAGTATATTTGAAGTACTGGCTTATAACTTCCTGAATTTTCCTGACATAGATAAGTCATTAATGCACAAATGTGCTTAGAAAGTAATTGATTTCCCTTGTACTCTGGCCTTGAAACTGGAGTGCAGTGTTGATCCTAATCATTATAATAAATAGTGCTCTGTATTTTTCATGCCTCATGAATTTTGTCTAAAATAAAGGATATTTCTGAGCTTCATCTTAGAGAGGTGGAACAAACTTCACTCTGGGTCTGGTTTCAATTTTTGGCCAAATAGACGTGCAATACCAAGTAGGAAGAGTAGGGGGTTTTATTGGCCGAACTGATTTTCTCTTGGTTCTTCTTCAAGGCTGGATAAGTTCTTCTCTTTCTAAAAGAGCAGCGTGCAGATCCCTAGCCATTATGGGATCAATTTCCTATTGTTCTTCTTTGACCTCAGGGATGTTGGCTATGAATCGTGACTCTGGTATAGGTTCTTCGGGAGGAGGTTCAGAAGATGGTTCATGAGAAGGCTCGGGGATGTATGACGGACCTACTAGAATATCCTGAGCAGGAGTAGCTACTTGACGTGGTAACTTGGAGAGCTGAGCTACTATCCCCTATAATTGAGCCATCATAACTATAAGGAGGCTTTGATTTGACTTATCTATATCCTTGACCTCACGAATTTCTTCTCTTTAATTCTGAACTTCATTGTCAATGTGCAATTTTAATTCAAACAGTCGGGCCTCGTGAGAAATATGACAAGGTTTGACTTGGTTGATGACTAACTGTTGTGCACCAGGGGCAAAAAAGTTGGTTCTTCATCATCATAATGCCTTCATGGCGAGTTCTAAGACTCTCAGTAAAGTTACTTTTGATCTTATCCATCTTTTCTTCAAATTGTTCATGAGAGTCAAGTACCTTCTTTTTATGTCTTCCACCACATTACTGATGTATTCAAAGGAACATTAAAATTTAAGACTGTTAGCTTATTGTGAAGATTTTGAAGGTCTTGGTGGATATTGCAAGAATTTGGGCAGTAGAGGTAGAAAAGGAGGCACTTTTGCAGAGATTTTTCTAACAGTTTCTTTTTGAGGTGCAGGAGGTGAGGGTGGCTCAATCTCAACCTCTGTCCACGGGATAATAGGTTCTTTCTTCACGAGGTTCTTCTTCGGGCTCCCTCGACTCAAGGTGAGGCTCCCCCTCAGTCTGTGCTCTCTTCAGTTCAGGGCTCGCTCCCCCTCAGTCTGTGCTGTCTCTTCAATTCAGGGCTCCCCCTCAATCCGAGGTTCTACAAAAATTTAATCCTTAGTCAGTCGTTGAATGATGGTATCAACATGTGTACTAGCTGCTACTATCTTCCTGAGAGGGAGGTTCATCCTTAATGTCTTCCTCAGTTTGAAGGTGAAGATAGGGGTAGATAGGAAGATAGTTATATATATATATATATATATATATATATATATATATATATATATATATATATATATATATATATATATTACCCATGATAGATGAAAACCCGAGGCTATAGACATAGGCATATAGTGACAACCTTGACAGTGATAGGCATATTTAAAAAAATGTGAATTTGGATGACGCGGCGGCGACGTGGGAATGGATCGACGGCACTCCGGGACGCGAACAGGACATGACAGATAACTGCTATCTCACACAGCTCGGCCTCACGCCGGACGGTCTCACACCGGACGACACACTCAAATCCCACAAATGGAGAGAAGAGGGAAGGGAGGAATAAGGCAAACACCTTAGGCTAAGCTTTTCTCATTCATTCATAACATACGTAATAAGCATTGGCCTCCCTTATATAGGAGGGAGGCTATAGTAACCACACCTTTCAAACTTTACAAATAGCACATATGTCCTTAGCCTAATTAAACAAGCTTACGTACCTAAGTTTTGACTTGGGGGTTTTAACCAAATAAAATACACAAAACACACATGTTTATTTGACTTAGACTAGCTTAATAAGACGAAAAGAAAAATACATGTAGAGATACATGTATACATATACACATACTCGATACGTAATATAGTACCGTAGCCGTAGGCCGAGTCTTCAGGAAGGATCTCCGAGTCATAAGCTCGGTGTCGAGGCAGTGCGGCGTCGGCTCCGAGTAGTGGACCCGGTGTCCCCACCATTGGAAGGATAGGCCCTTAATTAGATTTAATGTTTCTGCTATCCATAAAGATAGCCGCCTTCTTAAGTGAAGGAGATAGGCGCTAAGTCAGATAGTCAGGGTTGTCTTATAGGCTTTTGAGATAGGCGGTGATAAGATAGCCGAAGTTTGCAGATAGGCGCTCTTGGGATAGTTGATATTTAAAGATAGGCTCTAGCTAAAGATCAAGAATAGTCGCCCAAGATTTATGAGATCGACTATTTAAAGAAAATATCAGTTATCTCATCTAGAGATAGGATAGGCGCTAAAAATAGGTGTTATTTCTAATCATAGGCAACTATCTCATCAAAAGATAGGCATATGCTATGATAGTTGATATTTTTGGACTTAGTGTTTTTCATGTTATCTACTGTGTACTCCTTATACAAATCTTCACAGTTCATCAAGATTGATTTTATGTTATGCTTTTAATTTTCTGAGTGACCACGATCTGACACAAGTAAATAACATTTATCTAGTTTTTACACCTTATTTTAAATTCCTTAATCTCATTTTTAAAATCATGATTTGCCCTTAACCATGCCGACTGTAATTGATGTAAAGTGTCAACAAAATTAAGCAAAATAAAGCCATTCTTAACATGCTTTCTGATAAAATGATGGCGTATCTCTTTGTCCTTGAGTGCTGAGCCAATTGTGTATGTTGCCCAGTACATGGCTTAACCTAGAGGGGGTGAATGGGTTATTAAAATTTGATCGTGATGAACGTTCGTTAAATCGGTGTGCGATAGAAAAATTACACTTTAAATACATGCGGAATGAAACTTAAGTGCAATAAATAGAATACCAATCACACATAATGACACAAAGATTTTTATACTGGTTCGGCCTTGATCTCAGCCAGTCCTACATCCAGTACTTAGCAACCACTGAGATTTTCACTATCTCCTCGCAAGGAATAGTTACATTGACTGTTTTTGATCAGGTGTTCAGCCACACCACGAGCACTCACTCACTAGAGCCCCAACTAACTTGTAGGCATAGCCAAACCTACTCATTTTTTATCAGGTGTTCAGCCACACCACGTGCACTCACTCACTGGAGTCCTAATTGATTTCACGACATAGCTAAACGCAGAATTTCAAGCCTTCTATAGGCACTCTTGCCTGCAAGTAAGGTAAACTAGGATATCAGTCTCCTGTAGGCAGTCTTGCCTGCAAGCAAGGGACCTCTCCCCTCAAGGTGAAGTAAACCACTTTTGTAAGTGGGGTTTACACAAAGTTTGCCTCTTAGTTAGGCATGTTGTATACAATGAATTACAAATTGGTCAAGACATAAAAATGAGAGTGTAAGTATGGCTATCTTGAACTACAATGGAAAAGCCTTCAAAGATAAATGTAGAGAATCATAGAAGGCACTTCTAAAGAAT
Source organism: Amorphophallus konjac (assembly GCA_022559845.1). Lineage (NCBI taxonomy): Eukaryota > Viridiplantae > Streptophyta > Magnoliopsida > Alismatales > Araceae > Amorphophallus > Amorphophallus konjac. The sequence continues at coordinate 472,563,463 of CM040121.1, forward strand.
ATGAGGATATTGATGTAGTTGGAAAATGCTTCTGATTCTCCTTTGCTTCAGCATGTCGTAGATGTGGTTGAGGAAGAAGCTGGTTTTACTTTTCGCTCAACATTTGGCTTCATGCTTCTATTGGCTGGGGTTTACAATATATCTACTTGGTACGCTCACCCCTTTACTATTGCATTCTATAGCTCCTTGAATAAATGATGTATCTATACGCTCAGCCAAGGCTCTCTCCAAGAGAGACTTCTTGTTCAGCCACAATAGATATTTATAGCTCTTAGAGAGGGTGGTTCTGTTAGATACATCGTGATGATCGTTTAGACTCATCCAGATATTCGTTAGACACATCCTTGTATTCGTTGGAGAGCTTCCATGTTTCTCCCTAGAGCGTGTGACTGTCTGCAGAGAGATCTTTTCTGTCATGGAATTAAAGCGCTCCTTTGAATGAAACGATAGGGGCAGATCCTTCTTAGGATAGCTTCATTGACTTCGTGCTTTTCTCTTAGAGATCTTTCTTACACCGTTGTATATATAGTAGACTACTTTTCTGAGAGTGCTCTTTTTTCCTAGACCTATCACATTACAGAAGTTTGTTTATTCTATAAAAAGATAAATTTAGGAATGGCTACATAGAATACTCCATTCTTTCTACTGAAGTCGACACACATTTGTACCTATTGTTCTGGTAGTAGTTTTCCAGTCTGTTACTTTCTGAAATGGAGTTAAAGATACTGACCTTGCCAGGCCTTTGGTCAGATATATTTCATAGGAAAGGAAACATAGTTTACGTGTATGTTTTCATACTATACAGGTAATATTTAATGTTTGATACAACAGAATATAATGTGTTTGAAATTCGAATCTCAGTGTGATAGTCGCTTAACTACTGTCTTAGTCGTTTAGGAAATGAAATTTCTCTTACAACAATGACTAAGTTAATATTAACATGAATATTGAACTACAACTATCATTTTTATAAGAATGTCTTAATTTTTCGGATAGCTGATCTTCCTTGCAACTAAAGACAAATAGTTGTTTGACTATCTTTATCTTTTGTTTGACACAGTCGATTTAGAAGTGAATTTTAATTTGAATGATAGGCTAATTTATTTTAGACATAGTTAGATTTTGATTCTGCAGCTATCACAGATGTTATAAGCAACAACCTTTGAGATAGCTGATATTTCACACGACTATATGATAGTTTATATGCTAGATAGTCGAAGTAAAGATGAGATAGCTACTGTTATAGTTCGACTATGTTCAAATAAGCGATCATTTAGTTCAACTTATTTTATCATTGAGATAGCCAATATCCCAACGACTATTTTATCAGATAGACATTTGAAGGATGAGATAATCGATTATCTGTGCGCCTATGTTTATGAGATAGGTGATGTGATACGCCTATGTTAAGTGCTTCCTTCAGATAGGCAATGTCATGATAGACGATGGAAGTGCGCTTATGTGACTGAAGATAGTCGGTTATGTCAAGCGACTAAGTCAACTTAGCTTTAAGTTCTTCGACTATGTTACTTTCATTTCTCGTGCCTATGTGACTTTAAGATAGTCGGCTATGTTAAAATAGGCGGCTAAGTCCAACGATTAAGTCACCTAAGCTTTGTACTTTGATTATGTTAAGTTTTAGTGCGCCTATGTGAGTTTTTACACCTATGTGAATTTTTGCGCCTATGTGAGTGCCTAATTGAATTCATGCGCCTATCTAAGCACCTATGTGAGCACCTATGTGAATTTTATGCGCCTATGTGAATGTCATAATTCTTAACTTTTACAGGGTTTTGTCTATGCATATTTTTGTTATTTTCAGTGATTTTTGTTCTTATCTGAATTAACCCTGATATTTTGTTTTATATGAAGGTTCACTGTAAGGATTTGTTCTCGTAGAACCGGGGTTTATTTGTTACCAAGACTATTTCAAGGTTTTCTTATCATCAATATTTATCATAAAGTTTTGTTATGATTAAACCTCATACTTTATTATCACAAAATTCACCCAGAGGTTTTGTTATCACCAAAATTAATATACATAAGTGAATAATAGGATTTTGGTTTAACACTTGGAGAGGGAGATTTCTATAGCCCACCCAAAGAGCAGTCCAACAAGACTCAACAGGGTCCAACGAGGCAAGCTCACCCGAGTGATAGCCCACGGGGCCCACTCAGGGAAGAAAAGCCCAATAAACAGGCACTCGAGGAACCAACCCTCCCCGGCGGCCCCTAGGCTCGGAGGGCCCGAGTGATGGTCAGGTCACAAAGAAGGTCCGGCCCAGGCCGTTTTTCCGCTCGGGAGAGACAGGCGCCGGCCGACCTATCCGACCCCTCCTTTGACCGAGCTATCCTCCTCGCCCGGACAGGGCTGGCGTTTCAGGAGCTCGGACTGGACGCTAGCCGTTCGCGCTGCCTTTAAGAGTCCCCAACGGACAGGGGAATCAACCAGCCACCGGGTTTCAAGGCGATAACGCCCCCACGATAAAGGCCATGAAAGCCCACGTTGAGGACGTAACTCCCGCCAGAGACCCCCCAGCTGACAGGACTCCTGAAGGCGGCACACTACTTAAACCCAGGGCTACCCTCCGGTGGAAGGTAAGAGAAAAAAGGAAGGTAAAACTCCTGAGCAATCCGCTTCACCCCCCCTTTTTTGGTGGAGAGGAGTCTCGCGCATCAGCTTTCCTCCTCCCTTCATTGCTTCCACCACAGCTCTACTGACTTAGCCATCGGAGGGTTTCGCCCCAGGGAAATCCCCTGGGCCCTCTGACGCGTTTCCCTGTCTTACAGTTCATCTTCTGGTGATCCCCGGCCCGCTCAGGACGCAGCGCGAGATTTCGCCTCTTCATCTGGCGCCGTCTGTGGGAAACGCACGAAGAGCCGAGATGGTGAGAAGAAGCTCAGGGAGGAGATCCACCGTCAAGAAGGGTAAGGCCGTGGTGACGGCGGGAGAAGACCCCTCTAGGGCCTCACAGAGCCCTCCCTCCAACACCAGCGTCCCCACCAACGGGCCGCCGCCCCTTCCGACGGCAACGGGGGTAGCCCCCAACGGCGGCGTCGAGATCTTCCAGGCCCTCAGTAAGAAGCTCGACGTTCTCGTGGAGCTCATGAGGTCCCAGGCGGCGAGGGATGCCATGTCTCGCGCCCCGTCCGGGAGCCCCCCCCGTCGAAGTGCGTCCCAGCACACCGCTGGAGGCCGCTTCACCCTCCGCGGTCAGCAGCTCATCCGCAACCACGCGGGAGGACCCTCGCAAGCTCCGCCCCCGGAGCAAGAGGCTTCCTCCACGCCCAGGAAAGGGAAACAGGGGGCGAGGCCTCCACGCCCGAGCGCCGGCGGTCCTGAGGATCGCCACGACGCTCCCCCCAGCCCCACGGCGCGACCGCAGCCGGAACTATCCCTTCGGCTGAGGGATTTCGAAAGACGCTTCGCAGAGCAAGAGCGCGCCCTCCGCGCCCTGCAGAAGACCTCCCTCCCGGAGGAGGAGGAGAAATCCCCTTTCTCCGAGCACATCTTGAAGGCAGAGGTATCTCCTAGGACCTCCATTCCTACCTTCAAACTCTATGATGGACAGGGCGACCCAGCCGACCACTACGACAACTTCGACGCCCTGGTGACTCTGCATGGAACACCGGATCCCATTAAATGCTGAGCCTTTGCGGCCACCCTGGTCCAAGGCACTCAGGCGTGGTTCCGGGCCCTCGCCCCTTGGTCCATCCATGACTTCAGGCAATTCGGGCGAGTCTTCAAGGAGAGCTTCGCCGGAAGCGCCCCCCCGAGGTCAGTAGCGGGGCTCCTAGCCCTCAAACAGGCACAAGGGGAAAGGCTCCGGGCTTATGTCCACCGATTTAAATCGGAAGCCCTCAGAATTCCCCGCCTGGATGTGGCCTCAGCCACGACCGCTCTGACCAGGGGCACCCGGGACGAAAATCTCCGCCGCGAACTGGTCCTCCACCCTCCCTTGACCCTTGCCGAGCTAGTGACTCTGGCTCTGCGCCACGCCGAGTACGAAGAGGTGCTCAGCGCCTGCCGAGACACAACCGGCTCGGGTCGGGAGGGGGACAAGAAGCGGGCCCCCGAGTCAAAACCTGGCTCGAGCAAGAAGCGTGATCGGGAAGGAGAGCGCAAACGGAGGTACGAGCGGTACACCCCGTTGACCACGCCAGTCTACGAGATCTATGAAGACATCAAAGACTCGGGACTCCTCCGCCAGCCCGAACCAATGAGATCGAAGAACCGCAAGCGCGACAGACATTGCTTGTTCCACGGCGACCACAGGCACCACACCGGCGACTGTCACCAGCTCCAGGACGAGATCGAACGCCTCATCCGTCAGGGGCACCTAGCCCGGTTCGCAGCTGGGCACAAAGAAGACAAAGACGCCACCGAGGAGATCGACAACGCCCCCCGAGGGGTCCACATCAACGTCATCTCCGGAGGAACGGCATCGGGTGGCGACACCAGCCGAGGAAGGAAGCGCCATGCCGAGCGGGCCAGCCAAGTCTCAGAGCCCTCAGGGGGCCCGCCGAGGGAGCCCCAGGTCATAGTCTTCTCCGACCAAGACCTGGAAGGGATAAGCACCCCGCATGATGATGCCCTCGTCATCTCGGCTACAATAAACCATTGTAACGTAGATAGAATTCTGGTTGACAATGGAAGCGCCCCCGATGTATTATCTTATGACTGTTTCCTCAAGATGGGGGAAGACCCATCCAAGCTCCGCCCGATCCGAACCCCCCTTTGCGGGTTTAACGGCCTGGCCACCTACCCCGAGGGAGCCCTAAGCCTGCCGGTCACCATCGGCACCCCACCCAAAACCGTTACGGTCATGGTGGACTTCATAGTGATCAAGGGTATGATAGCGTACAACGCCATTTTCGGCCGGAAAATTCTCAGCCGAATAAAGGCCGTACCATCTACCTATCACCAAAACATGAAGTTTCACACCAAAAACGGGTTGGGGGAAGTCCGAGGTAACCAGGCCATGGCTAGAAGGTGCTACAACATCTCGGTGGAAGCCTCAAGGCCGGACGGAGGGGATAAGGGCCCCAAGGGAATCGAAGGGAAGACCGTAACCGCCGAGCCCGGTGGCGAGTTGCTAATGGTGTTCCTGAACGATGACCCGGCCCTCGGAGTAAGGATCGGAGCCGACCTACCACCTAAGGAACAGCAACAATACAAGAAATTTCTTTCTGAGTACGCTCAGGTCTTCGCTTGGGCCGATGATCAACTCCCTGGCATACCAGGGGAGACCGTGATGCACAAGCTCAGCCTTGACCCCACCGTCAGGCCCGTACAGCAACGGAGAAGGAAGCATGCGCCCGAGAAACAGGCGGTCATCAAGGCGCAGGTCACCAAGGGACAAGAGACAGGCCTCTTCAGGCCAGTTCTGTACCCTACGTGGCTAGCCAATGTCATCATGGTGCCAAAAACCACAGGCAAGTGGCGAATGTGCGTGGACTTCACCGATCTGAATAAGGCTACCCCCAAGGACTGCTATCCGCTACCGAGCATCGACCAATTGGTTGATTCAACCTCGGGCAACGAGATACTCAGTTTCCTGGACGCCTATTCAGGTTATCACCAGATCAGAATGAATCCAGAAGACGTCGAGAAGACAGCCTTCATCACTGACTGCGGCGTGTACTGCTACACCCGGATGCCCTTCGGGTTAAAGAACGCCGGAGCCACATATCAGCGACTGGTAAATCACATGTTCGAGGGACAGCTAGGTCGGAACGTCGAGGCTTACATTGACGACATGCTCGTCAAGACCCCCAAGACCCAAGACCACTTCACCGACCTTGCCGAAACCTTCGGCACCCTCCTGAAGTACAACATGAAGCTCAACCCCGCCAAGTGTGCCTTCGGAGTAAAATCGGGAAGTTCCTGGGTTTCCTAGTCACTCAGCGCGGGATCGAGGCCAACCCCGACAAAGTCCAGGCCATCCTGGACATGCGCCCGCCCACGTGCATTAAAGACGTCCAGCGTCTGACGGGGCGTGTCGCCGCTCTCAGCCGTTTTCTGTCCCGTGCGGCCGAACGATGCTTGCCCTTCTTCAAATTAATGAGGGGGCCCAAGCTGGCATCTGCTACGTTCGCATGGGATGAGGAGTGCCAGGTAGCATTCGCCGAGCTTAAGGAGTTCCTGGCTTCGCCACCGGTGCTCTCCAAGCCCGTCCTAGGCGAAGTCCTGCTGCTCTACCTCTCGGCGACGCCATCCACGGTCAGCTCGGTCCTGGTCAGAAATGACTCGGGAATCGAAAGACCGGTCTACTACACCAGCAAGGTGCTCAGTGGGGCCGAACGGAGGTACCCCGCAATCGAGAAACTCGTGCTAGCGTTGGTCACCTCCGCGAAGCGCCTCCGCCCCTACTTCCAGGGGCACCCCATCACCGTGCTAACCGGTGAGCCGCTGAAGAAGATTCTGGCCCACCCCGAGGCCTCGGGGCGACTCGTCAAATGGGCCATCATGCTCGGGGCCTACGACATCTCGTACCAGCCGCGATCAGCAATCAAAGGCCAAGCGCTCGCCGACTTCATTACCGAAAGCACCATCCCTGCCGAGGACAGGCCTCCGACCGCGACCGAGCCAGCCTGGGAACTGTTCGTTGATGGGTCGTCCAATTCGGCAGGCAGTGGTGCGGGGATCCTCCTAAGGTCCCCCGAAGGGATAGAGCTACAGTACGCCTTAAAATTCAACTTTCAGGCGTCCAACAACGCTTCCGAGTACGAGGCCCTTATCTCGGGAGCACGCATGGCCCGACGGCTGGGGGTCGAGCGAGTCAGGATCCACACCGACTCTCAACTAGTCGCAGGTCAGGTCAACGTCGAGTATGAGGCTCGGGAGGTACCCATGATCAAATACCTTCAGCTGGTCCGGAGCCTGGCCCAACAGTTCGAGGGATTTGAGGTAGTCCGGATAGCTCGGGAGCGAAACTCCCGGGCGGACGCCCTCTCTCGATTGGCCTCCTCCCTAAACCCGGAAGGTACACGATCGGTCCTCCTAGAAGAGCTAGAGCGCCCAAGCATCGACACGGAGCTCCTCGCTGTTGACTCGGCCACCCCAAGTGACTGGCGCTCCCCCTACCTGTCCTGGCTACAAGACTCCCAAGAGCCCTCCGACCCTCGGGAAGCCCGCCGAATGAAGTATCAAGCTCGGCGCTTCGTCGTCCTCGACAACGCCCTCTACCGAAGATCATTCTCCGGTCCCCTCCTGAAGTGCCTCGGTCCCGACGAGGCAGGCCGAGCCATCCAAGAGATTTATGAAGGCCTGTGCGGAGCGCACTCAGGGGCCCGGTCGCTAGCCCGAATCCTGTTACGACAGGGGTACTGGTGGCCACCCTGCAGCGCGACTGCTCAGCCTATGTTCAACAGTGCGACCGATGCCAGCGGTTCGACCACTTGGTCCATCAGCCGGCAACGGAACTTGTCACCCTAACCAAGCCCTACCCTTTCGCTCGGTGGGGAATCGATATCCTTGGGCCATTCCCAACGGCCCAGTCCCAGAAGAAGTTCATCATCGTCGCCATCGACTACTTCACCAAGTGGATCGAGGCCGAGGCTACGGCAAGGATCACCGAGACAGTCGTTTGGGGCTTCGTTTGGAAATCGATCATTTGCCGCTTTGGCATCCCCCGAGTGATAGTCAGCGATAACGGTCGGCAATTCGACTCTCGGTACTTCCGAGACAGATGCGCCGACCTAAATATCCGCAACCACTTCACTTCGGTCGCCCACCCTCAGGCCAACGGGCTGGTTGAAAATGCCAACAAGACTATCTTGAAAGGCATAAAAACTAGACTCGGCAAGGCTAAGGGTAGCTGGCTCGAGGAATTGCCTAGCGTACTATGGTCGCACCGAACAACCCCCAGGACGGCAACCGGTGAAAGCCCCTTTCAGTTGGTATATGGCACCGAGGCCGTCGTTCCGTTGGAGATCGCCAACCCGTCTCTCCGAGTGATCAGCTTCTCACCCGAGGCCAACGGGCAAAAATTGCTCGAGAACCTCGACCTGACAAGCGAACTCCGAGAGATCGCGAACGTCCGGGCAACGGAGTACCAGTGCCGCCTCACTCGATACTACAACGCCAAGGTCCGAGACAGACGTTTCCAACCGGGGAACTTCATCCTCAGGAAAGCCGAAGCCTCTCGACCACTGGAGGCGGCGGGCAAGCTATCCCCCAACTGGGAAGGTCCCTACCGAGTGGTCGAGACGCTCGGGAAAGGTGCGTACAGGTTAGCGACAATGGAAGGGGAGCCTATTCCTCGGACGTGGAACGCAGCCGCACTACGCAGATTCTACTTTTGAAATTGTACAGCGAGATGGACAGAATAAAATTCATGTTCTTGTCATTCCAAACCGTTGGTACATCAGGTAGGCAAATGCCAGTACATCACATAGCAAAAACAAAGTAAAAGTCCGTCTAACATCGTTTCAAGGGGTCATCGCTCGACTGACTCGGTCTTGATCTCCTCGCATCCAGCCACTGACTCTGCCTCGTGCGGAAACTGGCTCGGACAAGAGGTGGTCGAGCCAGTTGGCTCGGATGGCCCGTGACAAAGGTGACAGAGGGACTTCAGGAGGAAGGTCACCTTTAAACGTTGAGGAAGGCTACCTCCCAAGTTGGCAACAACCGGGAAAAAGGAGCGCCGTGAAGGCCCCCCCTCTTCCAAACTGCCAACTCCTTGGAAGGAAGGAGAGAGCAAGCAGCCCCCGAAGAGTGAAAGAAATGAAGAGCAGAAGAGGGAAAAAGAGGCTGCAGACGGAGGAAGGCCTCGGTGAGGAGGGAGCCGGATACGCCTCCTCCCCTCACACGGAGAGAAGTGACGGCAGACTCCCCTGATGCCCCCATCCGTCCTCCGCCTCGGCGTCCACCCGGAAGCCTCGCCAGAGCCAAGAAGAGGCCAACGGCGTGCTTCCACACGCCAAAGTCCTCCCCAGATCCGCGCGGCGACCGTAGGACCCGTCTCGTGCACGCGCGGCGACCGTGGGATCCGTTCAACCTCACAAGACAGCAGGAGCCCACCGCTCCCCGTCGTCGGCGGCATCGCCCTCCGAAGGATCCTCCATGCTCCGGATGCAAAGGCACAACGCGGAGTGAAAAGGAAGGAGCAAGGAAAGATTGTTAGAGACAATCCCAAGCGGTGGAGAGGAAAGGGCGCCCTCCGGTCCTTCTTATAGGCCAAAGGAGGCTACACGCCTTAAATACCCCCCTCGGAAACACGCCGAAGGATTTCTCCCCTGAACAGTCACCTCCAACTCCTCGTTTCCCGCCCTCGCGGGATTCACGAAGCGGCCTGACATTCAAAGCGTGAGGGGACGGAGGAACGCCCCGTCAGAAGCCTACCAAAACAGCGTGCGAAAACCGTGCAGGACATATCGGCACCTCTCAACCACCCAAGATTCGCCAACCAAATCACGGCAAGGATAGTACCCAAACAGAGCAAGTCATTTATTATCGTACCAAAAGGAAACCCTCTAAAAAGAGGAAAGAGGGACAAAAAGGGAAAGAGGCACAATACATCAGGCCTCGGGCCCACTTTGACGCTCGAGACCGGCGGAAGGAGACGCGTCACCCCCGGCGCCTTCGGTGACGGCCGGCTCGGACACTGACCTCGCCTGTGCGAGAACTGTCTCAGTCGTGAGCCCTCCCGAGAAGCCCGGAGCCGGTGACCCCGACGGAGGCGATCCCTCCGAATCTTCTCCGACCGACGAAGAAGAGCTGGAAACTGACTCATCCGAGTCATAACGCTGGCCAAAGGGAAACTCGATCGCGGAGTTTTGTTCATGGGCGCAGCCTACCGCCCGGCGATAGCCCTGCTTGAACCCCTTTCGAGCACCTCGGCGTAGCGCTACCTCGTAGTAAGGTAGGGCGGCTTCCAACAGGTCGGCCGAGTAAGCATCCGAGCTCCTGTAACGCTTGATTGCCTCCGCCTCGATCTGTCCCGCCCTACCGACAAACTCGACCCGCGCCCGCTCCGCCTCGGACGCACGTTCCTCTGCCCGGGCCCGGTCCACCTCAGCCTCAGCTCGGAGACGCTCCGCCATCTCCGCCCGATCTAGCAGCTCGGCGCGCTCAAGCTCCCAACGATTGTCCAGATCGAGGCGACGCAGACGCTCCTCCTCCAAGGATCGGCTTGCCCTCTCAAGAGACTCTCGGGTCTTGGCGAGCTGTTCGGTCAGCACCTCAGCCTCCAGTCGGCTCGCCCGCGCCACCTCTCGGAACGCGGAGAACTCCTGCCGGAGTCCCTCATGCTCCCCCTTGAGTCGGGCCAGCTTCCTCTCGCATCCCCCGAGGGTCCAGGCAAGGTTCGACCGCTCCGTTTCCGTCCGCGCGTGCGCCTCCGCCATCAAAGCCGCCGACCGAGCTATGACCAGGCCGTCTTCCATCAGAACATCGAGGAGCCCGGGGGGGGGGGGGGTATTGCGCCTTTCTCCCCCCTTCGTCCTCGCGGCAATCGATCGGCAGACCCGATACAGGTCGCCCGTAATGCCGAGCCTTTCCAAGGGCTCCGGCAAAGGAGACCGCTCCGCCCGGGGCACTCCGTCAGAGGGCTCTGCTCGAGCAACGGGACCGGCCACCTCGCGCGGCACGGTCGGTTGGGGTTGCAACGCCTCCCCGGGCGAACCTCCAACCTCGACCGATGACGCAGGTCCAACCGCACCGGAAACTCCCAGCACCTGGGGCTGCAACGCCCTCGCGGGCGAACCCCCAGCCCCGCCTGTCTCGGCCCGCACCTCGGCGACCGGGACGTCACCGCCTCTGGCCGACCCCCTGGCCTCGGTGACTGCTACTTCAACATCGGCCCCCTCTACCCCCGTGGGGGGGAGAGCCGACCTATCGACGTCCCCTGAAGGGCCCCCGGTCTCCTCGGCCCCCTCTCGCCCGGCAGATGGGGGAGCTGGCCTCGAGGGGTCGGCCCCATCTTGCCCCCGGGAGGGGAGTGCCGCCGAGCCAAAGTCGCCCCCGGCGGTAGGAGGGAGACCTGCCCTCTTGGCCCGCTTCTTGGCCTTCGCGGCCTCCCGCAACCTTCCCGCCATGGGATCCTTGCGCTTTGTGCCAGCCGGCCGTGAAGACCCCCCGGGGGTCACCCCCTTGCCCTTATCCCGGGCTTGGGCGCGACCCACAGGAGCCTCCGGCTCGTCGACCGCTGAGTCATCTTCTCCCAGATCGATGACCTCAGCAGTATCCTCCAGAGGTTCCCGCCTCACGTCTACAGCAGAGAAAGAAGGCCCGGTCAGGAGAAGAAAAGTAACTACCACCCCAGGGGAACAACCTAAAGGGCGGTACCTGTCGACTTCAACCGCGTAAGCAGGCACCGTTCGATGTTCTCCGGCGTCACCAGCTCCTCGGTCGACCGGCGGTTCTCCAGCAGACGGGCGGCCTGTTGCTCCACATGGGGAGGGAACTCCTCCTGGCGAGGAGGAATGTTCGGATGGAAATTGGGCGAGATCCGGCATCTCCAGAGTTCATCCGTCGCCTCCGCCTTCACCCAGAAGAATTGGGTTTTCCACCCCTTGTGCGAGGAGTCCTTCGCCGCGAGGGCGATGCAACTCCTGTTCCTCCTTGCCTGGATAAAGTAAAAGCCCTTCCCCGCCGACGGGTGCGCCTTCAACTCGAAAAAGTAATGAAAGAGGTCCAAGGAAGGGAAAATGTCGTGCTGGCGACAGAGGATCCGAAAGGCAGAGAGGAGGAGGTACGAGTTGTCCACCAGTTGAATGGGCGCCAATTGGAAAAGTTCGAGGATCTGGAGTACGAGGGGCTCGAAGGGAAGGCGGAACCCGCTTTTCCACGCCAGAAGAAACGTGCAGATGTGCCCCGTTCGGTCGTCCAAACTCGTCTCGAACGGGGTGGCAGCGGCAAAGCTATACCTGAAAGGCAAGCGAAAGCGATGCTCCAGCTTCTTCACCTCTGCCTCCCCCAACTCGCTGCAGCAGGAGACAGGCTCCCGCCTCACCTGCCCGAGTTCCAGCGGCGGATCAGCCATCGAGCCGGAAGAGGACCCCTCGCAAGAACTCGAAGACTCCGGAGGGGAAGGAAGTTGCCGGACCGCCTCCGCGGTTGTCCTCGCCAACTCCTCGAACGCCGCCGCAAGACTTCGCACCTCCACTGTGCCCTCACGGCGCATCAAGAAGCTCCGAAAGCCAAGAAACTAAGGAAAGCCCGAAACCCTGGAAGCCTAGAACGACGAACAGCGCCCAACGCCTATAAAACCCTGGAGGAAGGTGGCGCGTCGTTCCGTGCTCTGAGAAAAAGGGGGGCCCCTTCAGTTCAAATCCGTCAGGATCATTATTACGGGCCCAGGCGACCACTCCCCGTGGCACCATAAACGCCAACGGAATTCCACCCACCTGAGCCACGCCGGTCCAAAGCCTCAAAAACTACTCAACCGAGCCTCCATGGCTCGGGAGTAGGAGGGGGACAAGTGGAGAGGGGGATTTCTGTAGCCCACCCAAAGAGCAGCCCAACAAGACTCAACAGGGTCCAACGAGGCAAGCTCACCCGAGTGATAGCCCACGGGGCCCACTCAGGGAAGAAAAGCCCAATAAACAGACACTCGAGGAACCAACCCTCCCCGGCGGCCCCTAGGCTCGGAGGGCCCGAGTGATGGTCAGGTCACAAGGAAGGTCCGGCCCAGGCCATTTTTCCGCTCGGGAGAGACAGGCGCCAGCCGACCTATCCGACCCCTCCTTTGACCGAGCTATCCTCCTCGCCCGGACAGGGCTGGCGTTTCAGGAGCTCGGACTGGACGCTAGCCGTTCGCGCTGCCTTTAAGAGTCCCCAACGGACAGGGGAATCAACCAGCCACCGGGTTTCAAGGCGATAACGCCCCCACGATAAAGGCCATGAAAGCCCACGTTGAGGACGTAACTCCCGCCGGAGACCCCCCAGCTGACAGGACTCCTGAAGGCGGCACACTACTTAAACCCAGGGCTACCCTCCGGTGGAAGGTAAGAGAAAAAAGGAAGGTAAAACTCCTGAGCAATCCGCTTCACTCCCCCTTTTTTGGTGGAGAGGAGTCTCGCGCATCAGCTTTCCTCCTCCCTTCATTGCTTCCACCACAGCTCTACTGACTTAGCCATCGGAGGGTTTCGCCCCAGGGAAATCCCCTGGGCCCTCTGACGCGTTTCCCTGTCTTACAGTTCATCTTCTGGTGATCCCCGGCCCGCTCAGGACGCAGCGCGAGATTTCGCCTCTTCAACACTCAATGATTTTACTTGAATATGAGGAGTTAACCCATCAGTATGCACATTGGACAACCTTGTATCAATTGTATCTAATTCCTCAACATTCTCTTTTTCCATTATCTACATAGGTCATTGGTCGTCCACTTTTGTTCTTGATTTCTTATGAACAATGCCATACCTCCTATCATGTGCCTTGAACATCCATTTGTCAAGATATCACGTAGTTGTGAATGGCTTCAGGGCATACTTGCAAGAAAAAATTTACTTCCGGATTTTTGGTACCCAAATTCTTTTGGGTCCTTTGGGGTTAGCAGAAGTATGCACAGATGCTTTAGGTTTCCACTGCAAGTTCTTACTATTTTTAACCTATTTTATCGTTGAATATCTTTCAAATGCAATGGTTGAATATTATCTGGTTTTCTTACTTTTATAAATTTTGGTAGAGGATATTTTTTTGTAAGGATTAAGTGGAGGTTCGTTTTTAGGTTGCTTATATCCGATTCCTTCTTTTATGAAATTCTTTTTTGGAAATTTCAACACCTCTTTTAATCCTTTTTCACCTTTAGTGAATATTTCTATAGTTTTATTGAGATATGTTTCTCTTTCCTTAAGTTTAATGATTTTAGTTTCCTTTACCAATTATTAATTGTCTTTACTTTTCAGTAAGTCTATATTTTTAGTTAGTAAGATAGTGATTGCCATGAGTTCTTTACGACTTTCTTTTAGTTTAGTTTTTTAACTTCTCATTTTCTTTATTTAATGCAGCAATTTTAACCGCTGAAGAATCACAATGTGGGTATTTTTCATCTTTTAATTTTGATGCTTTTTTTTGATAATTTTGAGTTCTTTACTTACTATCTTAAATTTCTCATATAATTCTTCTAGTGCATCTTCTAATGAGTATTTATAATCTGCAACTGAGTTATACCTATATACCTGATCAGATTCCTCACTATTGTTGGCCATTAGAGCCAAGTTGACCTCTTCTTCATATTCTGATGCAGAGGAGCTGGATGTGAGATTTTCATAGGTAACCCACAGCTTGTTTCATATTTCTTGTGTCGTTTTACATGCTGAGACTTGATCGAATTCAATTCTGGATAGAGAATAATAGAGATAATATCTGGCCATGGCATTCAAAGATAAGTTAACTTTATCAGTTGCTGTCAATTCCGCTCTGGGCCTGGTGACAAAAAGATCTCTCTCATCAACAATCGTCTATAGATCATAATCTTGACCTTTAAGGAAGAACTCCATTCGAGTTTTCTAGTAAGAAAAGTCAGAACCATCAAACAATAGAGGATGGCCGATAAATTGACCTTCCGCCATTTCAACCATATATGATCTTTTTAAAAGGATTCTTTAACTTCATGGAATCAACATTTGGGCATTAACTCTAATCCCGAGATCTTAGAATTTCATGATTTTCACACTCATAGGAATGATAAGAAAGCGTATCTTGTTCCATTGCAATGTTCCCAAAAAATTAAAAACATAAAGGAGATCAAGAAGAAGATGAAACATCGTGTTTCTCTCTCCAAACCCCTTCCTTTCTGCACATCTTGTGATGGAGAAGATACATACCTCCTTGGGGAGAGAGAGGACTGATTTCCCTTTTATAAGAGAGGTGTTCCCTTCCATCAAGGGATACTTCGTGAGAAATCACCCAACTTTTCATAACAACCCAATAGGATTTAACATTTTATTTATTCACCCTCAACTTTTATTAATGTCATTATGGGCCACAATATTTTAATAGGATATAAATCTTACATTCTCCCACTTGGCCCAAATGACATTAATATCACTTTTCATGGATTAATAAATGATCATAATGTGCAAAATATAAAGCTAAAATCCTTCATTGGTAACTTAAAATGTTATCATTAGGTAAGAACTAATGTGAGTCATGGTGGTTCTATATCATAGTATTGACATAGTCCCTTCCATGTACCACAACATTAATCCTACCTAACATAACCTGTAATTGAGAAACAACATAATGGTCCAACTTTAATCTCTTTATCAAAGACAAGTCCTATCAACATTGATCCATTCATGTGCACGTTAATAAAGGAAGGACAGGACATATATATATATATATATATATATATATATCGGAAACCATACATAAGTGAGCTCGATATGTCAAATACATAAGGGGCATAACATTACATTAATAAGAACAAAAGATGATGTCCATTCGTTCGACATGGTCATTAAATATCTTTGGTGGCAACCCTTTTGTCAACAGATCGTAACCATAAGATTGGTGCTGATATGCTCAATTGAAACTCTTTGTTTCTGAACTTCTTCTTTAACGTAAAGTATTTCAATTCCATATGTTTAGCACCCTTGGAATACTTGCCGTTCTTTGAGAAGAAGACTCCTGCAGAATTATCACAATAAATTTTCAGCGGCTTGACTATACTGTCGATAATTTCAAGTCTTGAAATAAAATTCTGCAGCCAATTTCCATGAATCGTGGCCTTAAAGCATGCCACAAACTCAGCCTCCATAGTGGAAGCAACAATGACAGATTGCTTCGCACTTTTCCATGAGATTGCTCCTTCGACTAAAAGGAACAAGTAACCGAATATGGATTTTCTAGAATCCAAACATCCAGCAAAATCTAAATCTGAGTATCCAACCACCTCCAGATGATTTGACCTTATGTAAGTAAGCATGTGATCATTTATCCCTTGCAAATATCTTAGCACTTTCTTTGCAGCCTTTCAGTGATCTAGTCCTGGGTTACTTTGATATCTACCCAGCATTCCTACAACAAAGCTGATATCTGGCCTAGTAAAAGTCTAAGCATACATCAAACTCCTAACAACAGAAGCATGAAGAATACTTTCCATTTCTTTACGTTCCAATTCATTCTTTGGACATTTCATAAGGCTGAATTTGTCCCCTTTCTGAATTAGAAGTACACCTGCTGAGCACCTTTCCATCCTGAATCTCTATAGAACTTTATTGATATATTCATTTTCAGACAACCCTAACATTCCTTGTGATCTATTCCGAAATATTTCAATTCCAATCACATAGATTGCCTCTCCCATATCTTTCATTTCAAAGTTCTTAGAGAGAAAATTCTTAGTCTCATGTAATAGACTAAAATCATTAGTTGCAAGCAATATATCATCAACATACAGAATCAGAAATATAAACTTGCTCCCACTAACCTCTATGTATATACATTGATCAACAGTGTTTTCCTTAAATCCAAAGGAAGTAATAATATCATTGAACTTAATATACCATTGTCGTGAAGCCTGTTTAAGTCTGTGTATTGATTTCTTCAATTTACACATAATGTGTTCCTTTCCTTTAATTGAGAAGTCTTCAGGTTGGTCCATATAAATATCTTCATCTAAATTTCCATTTAAAAAGGATGTTTTCACATCCATTTGATGTAACTCTAAGTCATAGTGAGCTACTAAAGCTATAATAATTCTAAATGAGCCTTTCTTAGAGACTGGCGAGAAAGTCTCTTTGTAATCAATGTCACATTTCTGAGTGAAACCTTTGGCAACAAGTCTGGTCTTATATCGTTCAATATTACCATTTGAGTTGTGTTTGGTCTTAAAGACCCATTTACACCCAACTCTTTTACAACTTTTAGACAATGTAATGCGTTCCCAGACTTTATTCTGCTCCATAGATTTCAACTCTTCTTTCATGGCATCCACCCATTCAGAAGAATTAAGGCTCTCAATGGCCTGTGAAAAAGAAATTGGATCATCATCCTTTCCTAAGTCAAATTCTGTCTCTTGTAGATAAACCATATAATCATCAGAAATAGCATACCTCCTTTATCTTTGAGATCTCCTTAATACTATTTCTTGTGATTCATTTACTATAGGTTCATTGACAGTAACATCATTGTGGGATGCTTGACCATTCATTTGTTGTTCTTGAAAATTGTCTAAATGTTCAACAATTGCAGGAACAACAACTTTAGAAGAAGTTATGGGTAAAGAAACTGATGCGGGACGGACAGCGAACCTGAGACTCTAGCTCGCGGGCGTCCCTAAGCGAGGGAAACGCGGGATCGTTCGCGGTTGAGAAAACGGCAATGAGTTGAGGGTATCGGCTTTTCCGCGTATACTCGGATTGAGTCACGGGACGGGTTCACTCACTCACTCTCGCAGCGGTGATAAAAATAAATATTGAGTTAGTAATCCTATCACTCTAGCAGCGGCATTCAAATGTAAACGAGATAATAAAATGCGATAAAGAGAGAGTCGAGTTTACCTCCACGCTCCGGACGTGGGGAAGACGACCCCGACCGAAGCTCGTACTCCCGGTGTACAAACATCAACAATAATTACAGAATTGATGTAAGGCCCACTCCACGCAGGGAGGTAAAGGGTGACAATGTGGGACCCGTGAGTAGCAAACTCGGGTTGACGGACAGTAATTTGGGCCGAAGACGGGCTGCTGGTCGGCACGGTCCTGCAGGGCCCGTGGGACAGCAGGTGGGTCCGGCTGATGGGATGGCAATGCTCGGGCGTCTCCTTGCTACTGTGGCTTCCTGGGACGCTATTGATGGGTGGCCGAGTGATCTCCCCGAGCGGCAGTAGCCGAGAGTGCACCGGCGTATTTTCTGAGGAATTAATTCCCGGACTGAGTTGCTGGCCTATCCTCGGATCTGAACTGCGCACCTCCACGGGAAGAATTTCTGCGGCCAGATCTGTTGTCGGATCGACGCAAAATTAGTACCGATGGATAGATGACTCAGAGAGCTACAACATATAATTTTCTCAGATCAATCAAGTGAATGGATTGAAAATGAAAATGACTCTAGGTTGTAGTTTCTTTCTGGCTCGGACTGACAGACACACAGGACAGACTGAGTTTTCCCTGAAAATGAATTTTGACCGACAGGAAGACGATAGATCTAGACCCTAGAAAAATTATGGGTGGAAGGTAGGAAAGTGAGGAACACGCATAAATTTTTGGGGATTTTAGGAGATCTATAAGGTGGCTGGAAAAATAGAAGAACAGACTCCTATCCTGAAGATCTGCTGATTTGGCAGACTATCAGGGGTGGAATGAAAATAATGGGAAAAATATCAAACATGATCTGAATGGGGAAAAATCTATATTGATGGAAAGCTAACTCAAAATGGAACAACCTCTCAAAATCGCAGCTCGATCAGAGCTGGGAGCTGGGAGAACCGACCTCTTCTTTAGCTTGCTATTCTGGAACTCGGAGTTCAGGACAGCAGGGGGGATGGTAGCTTGTGGCGGCTCCGATGGCGGCACGAACGGCGGTGGTGGAGCTTCACACTCCAGAGAGGAGATAGAGATTAGATTCACTCCAATTTTGAGGGCTTCACACCCTAGATCTAGAGGGTAGAGAGGAAAAACAAGCAAGAACAAGAGAGAGCTAGAGAGAGAGGGGCGCCCATGACAAATTTTCTTCAATTTTTCTTCATTAATTGTTAAGGAATTCACAAAATACATGGGTTATATAGAAATGGAAAAAAGACATAAACTACCCCTAAATCTAGGGTTAGAGAGGGGTAAACTAGGGATAGGATAATTAATCTCCCATGTGGTCAAATGACCAAATTAAATAAAATACAACAAGGAATAAACAATAGTAATGGGGGGAGCATCTTGGACTTTGCTCGGTCCAAGTTTGAATTTTCTTCCACCTTGTCCTCCCTTGGTCCAACTCCAATCTTGGACTTTGAACTAGCCCCACATGGGCCCTATATCCTAAGTGGACTAATAGAAAATAAGGTGGGAGCCCTGCTGGACCTACTGGCAAATTACATAGAAACCCAAAGGCCTTTTTGCAAAGAAACCCAAAGATTCCTAATGACTAACCCTTTGGCCTATAATGCTTTACAATTGCAAACCCAATTAGCCAAGGATATAAATGCAAACAAAAAGGACACAAATGCAAAAATAAAAGGTTAGTGCTCGGTGTCGATTCCCATCAATTCTCCCCGGGTGGGAAGAATTCGACCCCGTTGAGTAAGGGGTGCGGCTGCTCGTGTGGCTCCTGCGGATCGGACACCATACCAGGTAGCGCGGAGTACGCTCCACTCTAAGTAATCATCACCTACTCATCCCGTATATATTTGATATGCTTACGCTGCTGTGGGAAGGAGGCTAGTGGTGGATACTCCGAAGTGGGGTCACTCTCAAAGGAAGGAGACGGCTCAATGACTTGCTAGGAATCACCGCTGGGTCCCTATATGTGACTGGATCCGAGGCATAGAATGGTAGAGCCGATCCCAAATTCCGGCAAGTTTACAACGTACGCATTAGACTCGACGTGCCTCACACTCGAAAGGGACTGGCATCGCGAGCTTGCAACTAACTCCACTCGATGTATGCAGACTCACTATGCACTTGACTATCAAACTATAGAAATAAGCAAAATCGACTCATAGACTATGGTATGAGGACAGCCGGAGAGACACCAACTAAGGACTTCCTATAACTGACGACACATGTAAGGGACTTACTAAGGAAGACTCGGTGGGAATGTTGGACACCGTCTGCATATACCAAGTGTAAAGAAAGACCGACCCACAACTTGATGCCGTGAGTCTCACCCCTCGTCAACCATCTCCGATTCGAGAAGACTCGCCTGTGGGTATGGAAGTGCGGGAGGATGAGGGGGTGGGTGACGGGAATGTAATCCGGACGTCTGGTGTGGAGCATGGAAAATGGGAAGTCCAGATACTGTCGCTCGTACGCGCGGTAGAAATCAGACCATACCGTGTCAACATAGGGTGTCGACAGTGGTACGGTAGTCACTAGTGGCTGCGCTACTGTAGGAGAGACAGGTAAGAGCGGGATGGCTGACTGTATAGAGTCGGCGGATGGCATATACACGGAGGGCAAAGTGGGTGGGACAGACAGCTCCGAGATGACCGGTGGGGTTGGGGTGGCTAACAGACCCTGGCCCTCTCTTGAGTCACTCTCTATCCCCAAAACATCAGCGAGGTACTCCTCGGCCAACTCTTGGTCAGCCTCATAACTCACTAGAATAGGCCCGGGTGAGGCACCCTCCGAATGGTTGTCCTCTAAGGTAGGGGAATGTGAAGGACACGGGTCAGAGAAATGACTAATCCCACTACAGGGGGCCACATGGGTGGGCTCCGGGAGAGGTGGTGGGCGTGAGTCCGGAGGCGGAACGGGCCGCTGGGGCTGGGTGGTTAGTGACACGGAGGTTGTTGATTGAATGCCGTCCTGGAAGACGAACTCGCCGGGTAGGTGAGGTGGGTATAAGGTGCAGGTCCTCATATCTTGATCAAAGGTCGCTCTCCTCTCTTCCAACTAATTTTGCCCTAAAATGATGTATGGGCCAACAAGTGTGTCGACCTTGCACCATGCTCCATCGTCATAAAGAACGGGGTTGAACCTCCATTGGAACTCTATGAATGCTAAGCCACCATTGAGAACAAATTCCCCGGTCTTAGAGAGAGACTCAACTATGTCTTGTGAGACACAGTTAGATGACACCCTACTGATGAAGTCGATTTCCGTATGCAACCCATTAGGTAGAATGGCAGTAGACACTATAGGGCGCTGGAACGACTCGGTTGTGGGCTTAGGGGTCGGGTGTCGGGCCATGAAAGCATTGAATTGGGCCACCAGGGATGACCAATCAGACGCATGGTATCGGGGAACGGCCATGGGCTGGTGGGTAGTTGGACATGCAGACAACTAAGTGGCACTCTATTGGACTAGGCACGACCCTAAAATAACAATGCAAAGTTGGAATGCTGACTCGACTACACACCTAGACTCAACCAATATCTGGTACATGGCGGAAGTTTGATCTGAAGATCGCACTCACGCAAGTGTGCTACCTTCCCGATAGGCGTATCATATCATTCCGGGAACACCTTTTGATATACCGGTGTGGATGCACTTTTCGACACGCTCATTTGCTTATTTTTTAAGTCGGTTTATTCGGTGGGTTCATTCGTTTATTAAGTGCGTGGGCGTGCTAGTCACAAAGTGACGATTTATTGTGCGCTCGATCTGACTCAGTCAGATAATTGTGTGGTTCGTGTTGGGACCAAAACCCGCCGCGCCATAATGGTCACGTCGTTATTTACATCCCCTCGGAGAGGGGAACACCCTTGATTTATCGCCGTGGATCAGGGCCTAATGGCCAGGAAAGTATATCGAGAGAAACAAGCCGATAGCGGTCTCGGATCAGTCAGAAAGCCCGATGTCTAGGGAAGCAAGCATTCAAAACATGTCGGTCACTCGGGGGACCATTTAATATTCGGACGAATGTTCGGCTTGAGGGCAGCGTGATCGTCACAGGGAAAACTAGAGCATATGTATGCCGGGGTACGGCAAATTTACTGTTCATAGGGATGGGAAACATTCGGTTAAATCCTGGTTAGAGTGGTCAGGAATCAGTGAGTTTATTGGCCCGGTGCAAGATCGAATCAGGACCATTCCGGGGATGCCTCCCACGGTCCAGACGAGGCTTGCGTGGGCATCGTTAATATTTTCGGTGCCGAAGGGCAGTGGGAAAGTTCCCGGGATTAGATTCTAAAACAAAGACGTGTACAGAGATAGCTGGCTATAGGCCCAAGATGTGGGTCATGCAATGACCATGGTTGGGACGAACCCGAGGTCCAAGCGTGACTCACGAAGGTCTTATCGATATTCCCATGCGTAGGGTTCGGGGAGGACGAGAGCCGCCTCGTTCCATTCAGATTTTGTCGATCATGCATGGACCACTTTATGTTCGGACAAAGGTCCGTATTGAAGGTACGATGTAAACGGAAATAAACCCGTACGAATGTATGCCGAGTTTACGACAATTTTGACGAAAGAGCGGAAATGAATCCCAATGGGAACAAGTCCAGTTCGACGAATTATCGGCCCAGAGCAACGCCGGATTACGGCCATACTGGGATGGCTCTCAAGGTTCGAACCCGACTTGGAGGGGCGGCGTTAATGTTCCCTTTATACCGAGTCCTGAGGAGAACGGGGTTGCGGAGCGGATCTCGTCATTTTACTAATATTTGAATTTTTATCATTACTATTTGTTATTTTACATTCTTTTTGGGGTGAGTTTGTTATTATTATTATTATTTATTTATTATCATTATTTGTTTATTTATTATTTTTAAGCTTATTATTATTACTTATTTCTTTATTATTATTTATTTATTTATTTTGAATTCGTTATTGTTATTATTTATATAATAATTATTTTATTATTATTTATCCCCTTTTTTATGAGTTTGTTGCTACTGCTCTCTTCCCCTTTTTATTGTTATTAATTCTTTTTTTACGAGTTTGCTGTTATTAGTCTCTTTTATTATTATTTATTCTTTTTTGTGGGTTTATTGTTATTGTGATTATTATTATTATTATTTATTTCTTAATTAATTAACTTAATGTATTTTTCTTATTGAGTTATCGAGATTGAGCTCATTAATCATTTATTATAAGGTTTTATTAGACTTTTTGACAAAGGACATGGGTTGACTAAGGAAAGGATCAAGAGAGGTCGACCTAAGGATTGAGGCCGGTGCAGCCATGGGTTGAGGTCGGTGCAGCTTGGATGCAGGGTCGGTGCACACGCAGGGTCTGAGCACGTTTGGGATGAGGTCGGTGCACCTATAGATTGAGCTGTGAAGGGGTAGGGTTGGTGCAGGGTTGGTGCGAGCTAAGGCAAGGTCGGTACAGCTTGGACGCAGGGTCGGTGCAAATTGGGGATGGGATCTGTGCAGGTTAGCTTGGGTGAATGGAGAGGTTGGTGCAAGTTTGAAGGTGTGCCGGGCAAGGCCTGGGAGAGGTGTGCCGGGCAGGACTGGGCTGGGGCGTGCTGGGCAAAGGCTAGGCTTTGGCGTGCCGGGCAAGGCACAGTTGGTGTGTGCCGGGCAAGGCATGGCCTGGGGTGTGCCGGGCAAGGCATGATCGAGGTGTGCCGGGGAAGGATCCAGGCTGGGGTGTGCCGGGCAAGGCCCAGTTGGGGTGTACCGGGGGAGGCCTAGCCAGGCTGTATCGGGCCAGGGTTGAGCTGGGGTGTACCGGGCAAGGCCCGGGGTAGGGTGCACCGGGTATGGGTCGTTAAGGTGGTTTCTTTTATTTTCTTCTTCCTGCCTCTTTCTTTTAATCTTTTCCCCTTCTTCTTCTTCTCTGTGTAGCCAATGCTCAAGTTCTTATGATTATCGTCCGGTTCGGTTCTCTTCATGTTGTCCACAGTTCCCTTGTCCTGGTTCAAGCATCTTGTCGTTATTCATTCCATTTGTTTGTTGCTTCCTTTTGTCTTTTAACATGTTATTGTTTCTAAACGAAAATTCGACAGCATCTCCCCTTGACCCGGATGGTAAGGGGAGTAAAGGGGAACACGCCCACAAGGAGTGGCAGAACCCGACAATTTGAGGTGTGTGCCAGAGGTAGCAGTACCTTTGATAAAACTTTGAAAAGCCCGAGAAAACTAGCGAATGGGAGACACTTCTAAGACTGGCTAGGAGTGCACCGGGTGAGAAGGGGTGACTGGTGTGCCGATCAAGAAGGTTAAAGGGGGTGTACCGGATAGCAAGGGTTAGAAGGCTGCACCGGACAGGAGACAATGGGATTGTGCCGGGAAGGGGTGCACCGGATAGGGGCCGGATGAGGTGTTCCGGACTGGCGGGACTAGGGTGCACCGGGCTGGAGGCAAAGGGCTATGCCGGGCTGGGGAGGCCGATGGTGTGCCGGCCAAGAGTCAGGGCCAAGTGTACCAGCCAGAAGGGGCAGAGGTACATCGGATTGGGGCATTCCAGAGGGGTGGAGATAGGAGAAGAACTGGGCTAGGAGCGTTGGGCAGGCCAAACCCGAGGAAAGCTTGGCAGGAGGGGGAGATGGCTCGGGAGGCGTTGGGGTGTAGGCATTAGGCCCGGGCATTTAGGGAGAAAGAGAAGGGCATCTCCCTTTAGGCAAATGAGCAAGAGTGGGGGTCAGGGGCCCCATGAAGAAGCCATGGCAAGGGGAGGATCTACACAGGGCTCCACCGACAGCAGACCACCTAAGGAGGTATTGCAACGAGGCAATGCCCGGCGAGTTTGACAAACCGATCTCATAGGAGGCAACCATTGATGTGAAAAGCAAAACCACCGGAGAAGGGGGGGGGAGGAAGTAAAGGACCACACACATGGCAGAGGGAGCCAACGGGAGTAACGGGAAGCCCAAAGAGGGGCAGACTTTATTCATAAAAAGGGTAGCCATGGCCGGCCATAACATTGCGGGGTACATTCAAATTAAACTAAAGAAAGAGGGGAGAAGAAGAAGAACATGAGGATGGTAAAGGAAGGTGAAATGAGGGGAGAGTTGGGGTCGAGTAGGGGCGACGGCTCCCTGCTCTTCCCCCACTCTCTGCTACATCAACAACTCTCCCTCTCTCTCTCTCTCTCTTCTTCTCTTACTCTCTCTTTCAGTGGCCGTCGGAGAGCCTCCAACGCCGGAGCCTTCTTCTTCCTCTTCCCTCTTCTCTCTTCGTTTGCCTGGGTCTCAGTGGGTGCCCCTCTGCTTGTCTCTCTGTGTGTCTGTTCCTCCTTCATCGTGGAGAAGGGGGGTGGTTTTATATCCTCCGCGGCGGGAGCATTCGGAGGCGGGAACGACTCAACGGGCATTGAATGGGAGTTGACCCCTTTCGTCCTCTGTTATAGAGCATAGCCAACGTGCCTGCTTGAGGGATTGACACCTCAGCTAGCCCTGAACTATCCCCACTGCGTGCCAAGGGCCATAGGGCATGGCGTTACATCCGTTCTACCGGTCGCACCAGGTGGAGAACAAACCAAAGTGTGCTGCTGGAAGGCTAGAAAGCTGTGCCGCTGGAAGGCCCAGAAGGTGTGCCGCTGGGCGGGCCTGCAAGCGTGCCGCTGAAGGGTCGCCGTGGCGTGCCACTGAGAGAGCCTGCAGGGCGTGCCGTTAAAGGCCGTCTACAGGGTGTGCTGCTGAGGGCTTCAAGAGGTGTGCCGTGTAAGGCACTAAGAGTGTGCCGGGTGAAGGCACATGAGTGTGCCGTTGGGGGCATCAAGAGGGCGTGCCGCTGGGAGGCGCCAGGAGGGTGTGTCGCTGGGGCAGCCCTGGGGGTGTGCCGAATGGAGGCACGGGGAGTGTGCCGCTAGAGGGGCTGAAAAGTGTGCCGCTGGAGGGGCCATTGGAGTGTGCCGCTGGAGGCACCAGAGTAGTGTGCCGCTGGGGCACTTTTGAGGGTGTGCCGCTAGAGGCCTTGGCAGTGTGCCGCTGAAGGTCTTGGTGGGTGTGCCGTGGGAGGCACTTCAAAGTGTGCCGCTGGGGCCTTCTTTTCTTCTTCTCTTCTCTTTTCTCCTCTTCTTTATTCCCCTGCACGTAAACATGGGGTGAGAATTTTTTAGTGTCCACAACCGGGTAAAGGAATGCAATGCGACATTTTGGACCGACGAATCGACAACCCTAGACTCGACTTTGCTCTGATACCAATTTGATGCGGGACGGACAGCAAACCTGGGACTCTAGCTCGCGGGCGTCCCTAAGCGAGGGAAATGCGGGATCGTGTGCCGTTGAGAAACCGATAATGAGTCGAGGGTATCGACTTTTTCACGTGTACTCGGATTTAGTCACGAGACGGGTTCACTCACTCACTCTCGTAGCGGTGATAAAAATAAATATTGAGCTAGTAATCCTATCACTCTAGCAGCGGCATTCAATAGTATACGAGATAAGAAAATGTTATAAAGAGGGAGGCGAGTTTACCTTCATGCTCCGGGCGTGGGGAAGACGACCCCTGCCGAAGCTCGTACTCCCGGTGTACAAATATCAACAATAATTACAAAATTGATGTAAGTCCCACTCCACGCAGGGAGGTAAAGGGTGACAATGTGGGACCCGGGAGTAGCAACCTCGGGTTGACGGGCAGCAATTTGGGCCGGAGATGGGCTGCTGGTCGGCACGGTCTTGCGGGGCCCGCGGGACAGCAGGTGGGTCCGACAGATGGGACGGTGGTGCTCGGGCGTCTCCTTGCTGCTGCGGCTTGCTGGGACGCTGCTGATGGGTGGCCGAGTGATCTCCGGGAGTGGCGGCGGCCGAGAGTGCGCCGGCATATTTTTCGAGGAATTAATTCACGGACTGAGTTGCTGGCCTGTCCTCGAATCTGAACAGCGTGCCTCCACGGGAAGAATTTCTGCGACCAGATCTGATGTCGGATCGACGCAAAATTGGTACCGATGGATAGAGGACTCAAGGGATACAACATATAATTTTCTCAGATCCATCAAGTGAATGGATTGAAAATGAACATGACTGTGGGTTGTAGTTTCTTTCTGGCTCGGACTGACAGACACACAGGACAGACTGAGTTTTCCCTAAAAATGAATTTTGACCGACAGGAAGATGATAGATCTAGACCCTAGAAAAATTATGGATGGAAGGTAGGAAAGTGAGGAACACGCATAAATTTTTGAGGATTTTAGAAGATGTATAAGGTGGCTGAAAAAATAGAAGAACAGACTCCTATCCTGCAGATCTACTGATTTGACAGACTGTCAGGGGTGGAATGAAAATAGCGGGAAAAATATCAAACGAGATCTGAATGGGGCAAAATCTATATTGCTGGAAAGCTAATGCAAACGAGATCTGAACAATCGCCAGAAATTTTAAACGAATACAACCCATCGTCTCCCTCCTTCTCCTACCTCCCACCTTCTCCTCTACCCCGTAACCGTCGCCCCCTCCCCACTCTCCCTCACTCTCTCATGTGGTCGAAGCATCAGGCCTTACGACGCATCGCCCGACACATGGCTGAAGAGGGGAACCAAACGCCGCCGCCGGTGGCCACCGTGGAGGGGACCCCGGAGGCGCCACCCGTCGCGGAAGGGGAGCCCAGACCGCCGCCCGCAACCGAGGAGGAGATGCTGGCGATCGAGGGAGGGGCCGTTGATGCCGAAGAAGAACCACCGGCGCCGGAGGTGACCCCGGCGACGGCGGCTAAGTCCCCACGGGACCCCGAGGTAGGTGCCTTAAACCCTCCCCTATTTCCATTTTTAAAGCATGCATGTTAGCCCTAGGGGTAGAATGGGGCATAGGTCCCCTTAGGAGCCGGTTTGGGGGCCATGGCGACCCTCACCGCCGGCGAGGAGGGCCTTCACATCATCGGGAACGACGGTAATGGCGCGGTCTAACCGTGACCTCACAAACAAACCACACGGTTCACATAGAATCGTTCACACAATACACGGCCCAAGGGTGGCCGCTCAAAGAAGCTGAACCGACATCATAACGCGGCCCTAGGAGGGTCGCATAAAATTAGAGCAGTCCACATCGGTCCGTTCAGAATGTGAAACGCTCAGAATAGAACGGTCTCCATCAGACCTTGGACACTTAGGACGGACAACCCGGGTCCGTTCAGAAACTGAAACACTTAGGAATAGAACGGTTTGAATATGACCGTTGAAAACAACACAGTTTGTCGACAGACCATGCAAACCCAGATGATTAGGCACCTAAAGGGGAAGGAACACGGTCAGGTAGGGATCGTGTGATTACTGAACGACCAGAAATGGTCCGTTCCACGGCAAACCTCAGATAGAGGAACGGTCCTCAAAGGGTCGCCCAGATAACAGAACGGTTCAGGGGGAACCGTGGGACTTATTGAGATGGTTGGAATCCAACCGATGGATGGGGGAACGGCCCAGGAGTGACCGTTTGGTGAGTAGAGAATGAATTTATTGAATAAAAATGCAAGACTCTAAACTAAGAATGCAATTATCCTAAATGTATGCAGGGGAAGCGTAGGACCCGGATCTCGTGGCTGCAGGTTCGAGCGGTGTACCTCGCACTGCCTGACTTCCAACGTGAGAGGCTAAGAGTCATGGGATTCTCAGAGTTCCTGAGCATGGAGGTGAGTCGGTTTGACACACCGCTACTCTATGCTCTGCACGACCGCTGGGACCCAGTGAGTCGCACGTTTCTCTTTCCGTGGGGACACATGGTACCCACGCTCAAGGACGTGGCCCGACTTACTGGCCTACGCGTGCATGGGTCTCCGGTCAGCGGGAGCACATACCTCGACTATTGGGAGATGGCCCGGGAGCTCCTGGGACTGGACTTGCAGCACCCCGAGCGGCAATCCACCACTCTGACTCAGGCAGCACTTCAGGACAGCCTGGGACTTCGACGAGCGGGGATTGCGACATGAGAGCTTGATGTGACACAAATCCTTGGACTTAAATTTGCAAGCAATTCGGCCCGAACGGTGATCTCTCACAAGCGGTTAACCCGCGTCGCGCGCACCCGTATCCGTAGGTGGACCGGCGATGGTGGTGAGGGTCCGAGGTTGGGCCTCGAGGCTCCAAGGATATGGCCAGCTAGGGATAGACCCCAATGGGCCAGGGATGCCCAATGTCAAGGGCGGCTGGCACGCCGAGGGCGTGGGATGTAATGTCACACTCACAACTCGCCCGCGGTGGCACTTGATTAAACAGAATGTTGGGACGAGCTCTCTCTCACTGCCGACGGCACATCAAGAGATAATACTAAACTAAGCAAAGGTAAGGAACCAGCAGAGGAGAGTGGTCCGAAGCTCACCTGATCGGTGTGAAGACACCGATCCCGGCCGGAGACGAGGGCGAGCGGGGAAGTGTGGGTTCCCCGCACACTGCGCCGACGAAGCTTGAGTCCTGCTTAATTAGTTACATTCACTACACCTCTCGCAGGAGGGTGAACTTGGGGTGGGGATGATTGAATTACATGCAAATACTACCCCCACGCAGGGAGGGGCGGTGAGCCAGCCAGGCGGGGAGGGGGGATTCGCCGGAAATGCGGAAGGAGAAGCCGAGGCTGAATCTGCCTACTTTCTGCGATGGCTGACTGACAGTTGGTGTCGAGGCTGTAGATCCCGTTCTGGAATTTTTCCGATGGCAAGACCAGTGGGGAACGCTTCGTATCTGGAACTAGGATGCCTCTGAATTTTACTGAATTCTTCTAATGCAGTTGCGGGTCCGGGACGAGGTTCGATCAGGGAGGCAGAATCTGGGCGCAGCAGCCTCCTGTTTCTGACAGCAGCTTGCAGGGATTGCCCTGACCGCTCCCGTACTCTGAATCATGAACCGCTGGAGGCGTTGGAATCGTGGACAAGTCTTCTTCGCAGAAAAACTGACGGGGAAGCCGTCCGATGTCGGAGAGCACTGGGGGACTCAGAATAGTGGAGGCAGGTCGTTGCAGACTGTGGGAGGTAGACCCGCGTAGCTGAGGGAGAAAAATGGTAACTTGGGACCACGGTCTCCGATCGATGTTCCGCTTCTTGATCCTGAAGACAGACAGAACGGGGAAGAACTTTGTAGAAGAGCCCTCAGCCTAATTCCTCCGTGGTTCGTCGTGGCACAGCTCCCTTTCTGGTTCAGGTACTCTGTTGGGGAAGCTCTGCGCAGTCGGGGGAGAATGGTCACCACAAACTGTAGCGAAGTCGGAATGAGACGATTCCACCTCGCTTGCGAAGAAGACTCGCAGACCTTTCCAGAGATGTAAGGTGAACCTCCATATGACATCGTATGACTCCGGAGCCGGCTCTGCAAGTCGGGCCCCACTCTGCTACCTGCGGGTTGAACAGAGTATAGGGGCTATTTGGTGGAGAAGGGTTGAAGGGACTGCAATGGGGAGGGGGCTAATGGCTGTGGGGCTTGGATGGTGGTGGGTAGAGATGGTGGAGAGGTTGGAGAAGGAGGTTGGGTCGCAGCTAGCAGGTGGAGGGCAAGGGGGGGTGCGGCCAAGGGTGGAGGGTGAAAGGGGGGGGGGCGCAAGTGGCTTGGAGGGAGAGGGAGATTTGAACTTGGTTTAATGTGGGGATGGTTAATGTGGTCTTGGGAAGGGGAAGAGGTGTGTTGGGGATGTGGAGAGGTGCTTGGGGAGGTGGGATTCTCCCTTGGGAGATGGAGGGGTGGCTTGGGAAAGGGAGATGTTGTCTTGGAAGGTGAAAGGTTGCTTGGGGATATGGTGTGAGTAATGGGAGGAATTAAGTGGACCTTGGGAAGGGGAAGGGTTGGGATGAGGTGGAGGATGATGTGGCAAGGAGAAGAGAGAGAGAGAGGGGTGAAATTTGGAGAGAGAGAGGGGGAGGAGAGAGAGAGGGGGCCGCCCCCTTTAGAGAGAGAGAGAGGTAGAGAGATAGAGAGCTTGAGAGAGAGAGAGAGAGCCAGAGACACAAATCTTGTGGATTTTAAACTCAATAATTCATTAGCTCCAAATGGGGGGGGGGTTGGGGTCCTATTTATAGGAAACCCACAATTTAACAAAAGACCCTGAGTTTTTGACTAATGATAATAAACCAAGGGGGAAGGGGGGCGCCCATGGGCCTAGCCCACTTAATTGGGCCCAACTGACTCATTAACCACTCTAATGACAATTAACCTAGGTAGATGACTCTTTAACCTAGGTACTTGACTCAATAAAAGGGAAATTACATAATCTATGACCCAAGAAAATATAAAAATTACAAGTCATGATTAAGAAAAAATGCCGTGAACATGATGACGCATAGCTGGCAAGCAAAGGGAACCTCGAAAGAGTGAGGAGTGGTAGGAGATGTACTCATCATACCCCCGGGGTACGGAGAACTCGACTCCGTCGAGTATGGGTCCACCGGGGTAGCGGTCCTCCAAAGTAGCTCCGGGCGAACCACGACCTCCAGACTCAACCTTGTGTCTGTGACCAGGGGACGGTCCTTCATCCTCTCATGGTGGCTCAGGCGCACCCTCTTGCTGGCGATGGAACCTTGCTTGCCTAGTATTGCCTCCGTGTGCACACGTCAGGCTCTCAAGGCTATTTTGTGGGAGCTCTCCGGGGTGTCCCTCTCAAAGGAAGGTATAGGCTCAAAGCACTCACTAGGATCCACCGCGGTGCCCATATAGGGTGCCAGGTCAGTCACGTGAGAAGTGGGGAATATCCCATAACCCATTGGTAAATTCAATCCATAAGCTATGTTGCCAAAGTCAATAGGAACAGGAAAAGGTCCAAGTCCTCGTGCCCTCGAATGGGAGGTGACCCTAAGGTAGAGCCACTCCGATGCCATCATCACCAAATCGCCTACTTGGAGTTCCAAGTGGCGCTTGCGAGCTCTTATCCGCTCTTTGTGAACCTCACCGCTCATTGCAAATTACTTGCGTGTATGCGTATGCCATGTACTATGATGCGGTGTGGGTGTGAAAAGCTTGGTGTGTAAAGGTGGACCGGGGCAACCGTAAATTGACCTATCATGTTGTGATGCCATGTGGACCTTGATGAACTTAGGTGGACCGGGGCAACCACAAGTGGCCCTATCATGCCTAGTCTTCATAACAATGGTGGGAGGGCCATGGTATCTATAGGAGAACCTATCACATAAAGTGGTGATGAATGCCGGGGGACCTGGACACCCGTAGATGCTCCTAACGTGCATATGATCAATGATGAATGAGGGAGGACCAACACATCCAAATGTGAGCCAGTCATGCATTGGGCTTAAAGTGTACGTGACATGTATGACATGACTAGGCTTACTAGCCCTACCAAATGATGCAAAATGTAGTGGCACATGCATTCCCATCCAAATGGTTTCTCCCATGTATATGGATTGGTGTGGGAGTTTCCACTCATAGGGGTCAAAGGGGTCAAGGAAAATGGAGTGGGCTTGATCCAATAAGGTTGGATGGGGTAGGGACAGGTTGGTGGTGAGTAAGGTGGGTGGGTATAGGAAGGGATCGAAGGGGTCATGGTAAGGGTCACCTAAGGAGAGGAACTCTAGGTCCTTTTGGTCCTCACAACTCCTTGATGGCGGATTCTCCTCCTCTAGTAAAGTGATCGGGCCAAGGTTTTTGGTGGAATGGTCGGCCATGAATGGAGGGCTGGTTGTTCTACCCGAGATAAGCAACTCAAGTTTGTGGATAGCATCGGGCTCATCGGGTGTAGGGAGGAGTAAAAGAAGGTCGCTAGTGTAGCAACCTACAGTGTAAATGGAGGAGATGGATCCGACACATAGGTGTAGGAGGTCAAGGCTCCTAGGTCGGTCGGCTACAGTAGTCAACATGTCAGTTAGCTCCATTTGCCAAAGTATACCCTTAAGAAGATCCCCTAATGTTTCCACCTGATAGGATGATTGGATTGTGGTGTGATAGGTGGATAAAGGTACTATGGGGAGGTGTTGTTCCGTGGCAGGGTAAGCATGGGGCAGGATAGGGTGAGCCTGGTTTTCCACAAGCCATCTAGCCAAGGGCCCACTTATGATAAGTTCACTCCAAATTTGAAGTGGCATGAAAGGTGAAATT
Source organism: Amorphophallus konjac (assembly GCA_022559845.1). Classification (NCBI taxonomy): domain Eukaryota; kingdom Viridiplantae; phylum Streptophyta; class Magnoliopsida; order Alismatales; family Araceae; genus Amorphophallus; species Amorphophallus konjac. Next base: position 472,595,919 of record CM040121.1, read on the forward strand.
TCTTCCTCGTTTTGGCCATGACTTTCCCCCAAGATGGGGAGTGGTTCTGGGGTGTTCCCTACTAGGGGTTCGGGTGTAGGGATCATGGTTTCCTCTACCAAGGAGGTGAGTAGGTCCTTTGTAGGTGGGGTGATGATGACTGGCATGTGGTGCTCTTTGGGTGGTGGGTAATGGGGGACTTGGAATAGAATGGGGAGGAGTAGTAGTGGAGGCCTAGGTTGGGCATCTTGTAACTCATAGGGCTGTAGACACGCCAAAATTGACGTTTTGTTGATCAAATCTCATGTTATTATATAAACGCCCCAAGTGGACTTCAATATTCCTATAACATAAAGTTTTTCTATTTTTGTGAGTTTTTCTGCATTTTTCCTGCATTTTTGTGAATCACGACTTGACAAAGGGCGTTACTTTCTAAAGTAACGACCTGTCATAGGGCGTTTTCAAAGAAAGGACGACCGTAGGTGAGGGCGTCAATTCCTGGTATTATCCGTTAATTTCTGGAATTATCTATTTTCAAAATAAAAGGCATTTTGTGAGTAACGCCTTTCCTCAGGGCGTGTTTTGAAGAAACGCCGTTATCTCAGGCGTGTTATCTCAGTTTTTAAACAGAGGAAGTTTTTATTTCCAAAATTAAATCCAGGAAGAAACGGCCTTTCCTAGGTCGTGTTTCAAGAAACGTCTCTGTTCAGGTCGTCAATTCATAAATAGACGCCCTGTCTTAAGGCGTGTTTCACTCCAGAGTCCTTCTTTTTTCCATCTTTCCCCCACAGTTCCCTGCTATCCTTGGACTCTTGCTCGATCTTAATCCTTCCTTGGATGCCTCATTACCCGTTCTTATCAATTCCCTTGTTTGATCACATCCGATTGAACATTATATAAGAGGCTCCATGTCGAGCGTAAAGAGGGTTGGTGGTTGTTGATTATTATTATTGTTGTTGAATGCCTTGAACCCAGAAGATCACGATTGCAAGCATAATCTCCCCCTCTTTGCACTTCATCCTGCTGCAGCGTGGTGTACTACTGCATTCGATCGAGCTTCATCCTACTACATCCATCTTTCTGCAATCCATCCAACATCATTCATGGTTTCCCTTTACTCTCGTCAGGGAGAGCAGGGTTATCTATATATCGTGTTTGTTTCGTTCGTCTCATTTTTCATCATATTATCATTGTCCTCTGTCGTTATTTCTTGCATTAAGCATTTTTTCCTTCCCTAGTTCTCTGCTAGGGGTTTATAAAAAACAAAAAAAAAGAGGTGCGCATGTTGATGTCTTTTCATCATTTTAGGTTAGCTTTGGATTGATACTATTGCACTTTGGCTGATCCCCCTCTCTTTTGCTTATTTTTCATTGTCTTTTTTTTACAAGGTAATCAATCAAGAAAATCCACTTCATCGGCCGGCCGATTGGAGTTGGAGGAGGAAATCCACATTCATCCCGCATCCCACTCTTCACCAGGTACACACGATCTCATTTTCTTCTTATTGAGGTAAACCCTCTGGCAATCACAACTCCCCTTTAGCACCTCGTGCTATATTTTTTATCACATCTTATACATGTTGTTGTCATGTTATTTATTTTTTATTCCCAAAAGTGAGGATTTTTAATCCGATCTACAAATTGGCGATCACGGTGGGACTTCCACTGTTTTCTTTATTGATTACCATCTCCATTGGCACCCTCGTGTGCCCTTTCCCTTTGACACCCTCGTGTGTCCTTTCCCCTTAGGCACCCTCGCGTGCCCTTTCCCCTCGGTACCCTCGGTGCCCTTTCCCTTGTGCCCCTCGGGCACCCCCCATTGTGCACGCTGCACACTCCCGGATCAGTCAATTGCTGCTTAATAACGCCTTCAACAAGGGCGTCTTTTGATTTAACGCCCCTCACAGGGACGTGTTTTGATTAATTAACGCCCCCCTCCAGGGCGTGTGTTTATTGCACCTGCTGGCGTTTTGTTAGTATTTTTCTCGTCTGCCATTTAACGCCCCTCTCAGGGACGCGTTGCTTTGAGTAACGCCCACCTCCAGGGCGTCTTCTACCATAACTACTGTCTGCTGCATGCTTATTATACTGTCTGTGGAATAACGCCCCTCTTCGAGGCGTTTCATTTCTTATCAATGCCTGTCATTAGGGTGTTTCTCTTTATCATAACTGCTGTCTGCTACATCCTTATCATATTGCCTGTGAATTAACGCCCCTCTTAGAGGCGTTTCATTTATTATCAGCACTTATCATCAGGGCGTTGTCTCTGAGTTTTGACGCCCTCCTTCGTAGGCGTCCTTTATTTAGAACGCCTCACCCCAAGGCGTGTTTTTCCTACCGTCTGTGAGCCCCTCACAGAATTTACGACAGCCACGCTGCCGTGTTTTAAATTGGTCACGACCTACCACAGGGCGTGTCTTTCCTCTTGCTGTGAACACGACCTTTCCAAGGGCGTGTCTTTACTGTTCTTTTTCACAGATTGGCTCTTATTCATTGCTGGGCATTTGTCTTGATATTACATTGCTGCTTGGATTGTCTTGATTTGTTGGCTTGGTTGAGAGACCTCCTCTCTCTATCCTAGGATCCACAGACCCTTCTTGGAATCGGGACGACCCTCCATTGAGCATTCCGTCTCTTTGGACCGGAAATCCCTTTTCCAAGACCTCCGTAAGTCCCCGCACCCGTGAATTCCCTCAAGGACGCCGGGCTGGTTGTACCCTCGAAGTACCTGGAGTTTAGAGAACCTATACGTTGTTAAAAGAGAGAAGAACTTAGTTGACCCGGAGGTTGCACTCGGATCAAACTAGGTCTCATTTGGCAAAAGAGTGAACTTTCACAAATAATCCACCCTAAATTCAAACATCAAACATTAAAACCTTGCGTTTCTTGCCAACCTTGTTTGCATAAACATAGTTGGGTGATTTGATTGCTTTGTTTGGATTGAATATTTTGTGATAGTTCCTTCATTAAACATCCTCTCTCTTAAGAATGAAACTCCGTTCAGGTAAAACCATCAACATGTCAGGCCACGTGTACTCTTATGATGATGAGAATGAGAACATATTTGGTCAATATGAGGACCCTCTCCAGGATCCTGTTTATTATGAGGGGAACTACCTTCCTCCTCACCCCCATTACTCACAAGTTCATATGGTTGATACCACCATCCATGAGGCGGACCCTTCGTCTCAAGTTCCATCTTCCAACACTTCGGGGAACCCTTCCCCATCCATCAACGTCACAGACTTGATCCAAGCTCTCTCTCAGTTGGATGACTCCCAGCGGCAAGCCGTTCAGGCCACTTTAAAGGGGAAATCCGTCCTTTCATCTTCCTCTAATCCCCCTCAGGCCGTGAGTGGCCATCAGATTGTTAATGACCAGGGGGTCTTGCATCCCCCTTCCTCTCGTCCACAAACGCCTACTGCGGCCATGCCGGCCCAGCAGGCGAGCTATTCAGCGGTTAGGCATCAATCCTTCCAACCTCCTCGGATTCTACGAACGCCCGTACCGCCTTCTTTTGCTCAGAATCAGGCCCCGGTCGAGCCCGATACCAACACTCTCTTGCTTCAGAAGCTAGCCAGCATGGAGGAGCAGCTCAAGAAGGTTACAGCAACTAAGAATGCCCCGAAAATTTCTCTTCCTACGTTGCCAGTGTTCCATTTACCACCTTCTGAAATGTCGAATTTCCGGCGATATAATGGAACATGCAACCCATTCATTCATTTAAAGGATTTCCGATATGAGACTTCTTTCTGGCAAGACAATAAGGCCTCCCTGGCTTATTTATTCAGGAGATCTCTTGAGGGACCAGCCCTCGAATGGTTTTATTCTCTGGAGCCAGCTGATGCTGGCGATTTTGATGTTATTCAAAGAAAATTCTTGCAAAAGTACAGAGACCGGGTGGGACCGTCCCTTTCTGTCACAGATCTGGTCGCTGAGAAAATGAAGCCCGAGGAAGACTTCATTGTATTTGCTGATAGGTGGCGGTCTATGGCCGAGAAATTGAAGGACACCTTGTTAGAACAGGAGCAAGTAAAAATGGTCATTTCTAATGCAACTCCTCAATTCCGGCATATTTTGGCCATGAATCGGCTGACAACTATGAAAGAGCTCTATGAAAGAGCCCGTTATATACAAACACAAATGAAGGATTCGCCCATCATGGGCATGTTTGAGCCGAAGCCTCGGCTGTTTAAAAAGAATACAAATGTCAACAGCGGGCCCATGACTGAGGGCACTGTCACAAACGAGCAGGTTGGCGTAGTTGGCCACCCCCACCACCAGTCAAACCCTCGACCTCCGCCACCTCCACAGAAAAACCCCCAGTTTACCTCCGCTCCACAACGCCACTTCACACCCTAACCTTCTTTTGCTCCATCACCAAGCCAAGCGCCTCGCACCGACCCTCCAACACCACCACAATACCATCAGGTCCCACCACCCACCAACTATGGCCAACAACAACGGAGACCACCGCTTGGCCCCAAGAGGGCCCATTATCCACCACTCCCAGAGAGTCTTCCTGACATTTTTAATGCTTTGATGGCCGCCAACCTGCTCGTCCTACCAAAAGAAAGAACGGTGTGGCCCGACAATGTTGACACATCCCATTACTGTGCATTTCACCGCGCCCCTGGTCACAACCTTGATCGTTGTTTCCATTTCAGAGATCATATTTATGATTTGAATGACCAGGGTGGCATTAATTGGGATGAAATGAGGCAAGTCATCGCCACCATGAAAGAGAGAAGGCCGCATCGGCAACAGCAAAATCAGCAACAACAGCAGCCAGCTCCACAGCAAGCTCAGCTACAGCAAGCTCCAGCACCCCAGCAGGATATGGGAATTGTCCGTAATCCATTGCCGGAGCACGCTCCTAATCAACACGTGAACCCTGTCACGTCTCTCTACGAGGTGGAGAGAGGGCAGGGATGGCACGAAGAAAACACCTCTGTCGGGGCATTCCACCATGATCCAACCCAAAATCAAACTCCGCGTCTTTGGCGCATTCCTCCTTCTCCTCCTAGTCTCCTATCGGGACGTTCTCTTTTACGCCCCGTCAACCCATCTACCACCACCAATTCCACGGCCTTGCCGACTCGCTCTCTTCTTAACCGCTTACCACCACAGCAACCTACCATTCCACCTTCCACCACCAATCCCACATCCGCGCCCTCCAGACCACTCCTACTCAGCTCACCGCGAGCACCCGCTACTCCCTCTACCACTCCTACACCGGCAAGAGTTCCTCCACCATCAGTACAACCACCTTTTGTGCCACGATCTCTCCTTATTCCACCACCTGCCAATACTCCACGCATTCGGATATCCCTCTCTTCTCCCACGCCTCCTGCGAGGGCATCTTCTTCAAATACTCCTCCCATGCCTCCCGCGGGGGCATCTTTATTAAACACCACTACTACGCCTCCTACGGGGGCGCCCCTTTCATTGAATTCCCCTTTGGTATCCCCTAGCAGGATCTCTGTTACTGACATTCCTTCGTCTTCTTCCAACCCTCCTCCCATTTTCGCCCCGACAGAGGCGCGTCAAGGCGTAGCGCCGCTCCGCAGTGGACGGATATTCCACCGTGTTTTCCCACAGAGAGAGCTAGAGCCCGTGCAGGGGCCACAAGAGCAAGAGCAGGAACGAGATTCAGTGCCGGGAACTCAGTATGATTTATTAAAGCACTTGGATCGCACTCCAGCCAGAATCTCCATTCTTGAATTAATCAAGAGGTCCACTACTCATCAGTTGGCCCGGAAGGAATACCTGCAGAAGGTCATGGTCAATGAGGACCTTCCAGTTGAACGGATAATTACAGTCTTAACCCCTGCCAGCAGTCAGCCGGCAATCACATTCCATGAACATGAGTTAGCACCTCTACCGGCAAGAAAATATGCCCTATGTATCACGGTTGATATCAACAAGGTGGCTGTTAAGCAGTGTTTGGTAGACACCGGTGCATCTATCAATGTGTTGCCTCCGAGCACTCTAAAACTATGCGGTATCCCTTGTTGTGCCCCTGTGGTTTTGATGATGGTTTTGTTGATTGATTGTTGGTGTGAGTTAATCAAATGTTCAGTCATCCTGCTGCTCAATTTAGAGTCATATTTGATGATCAGTCATGCTACATGTTAAACTGATGCATAAAGCATTCATTGCTGTGGTTTTAATGATTTATCTGGTTTTGATGATTGGTGTTTGATGTTAATCATTGTGAGTCATCCTATCCTGCTGAAATGTTCATTCAGGACTTCATATGCTCATTCAGTTTATCTGCTGACATTGTGCTTTGATGATAGCTTCATGATTGTGATTTGTATATCATCTGGAGAATGCACGTGTATGACTGATATATTGTGTGTGTTAGACTTCTGGTATGTGCATGATCTATACATCACCTTCAATCTTCAAGTCTATACACTGGTTTATTCTTCAAGTCTGTACATCCACAGTTAGACTTAAAGTCTGCACTCTAGTCTTCAATGTCAAGTCTGCACATCGGTCTTCGATTTCAATGTCCATACATTGGGCTTTTACATGAAGTCTACACATTGTTGTTTGCAGTGAAAGTCCATACTTTGGACTGTTCATCAAAGTCTGTACATCATACTGCTATAGCAAGTCTGTACAGTGAGTGATTCATTGGTGAAGTCTGTACACTTAACTGTACTTCAAGTCTAGACATTGCACTGTTCCCTTCATCTTCGTGTTGTTTTCAGTATGTGTCAATTTCATCTTCGTGTCGTTTTTACCTCGTGTCGTGTTACCCCGTGTCAATTACTGTTCGACTTCGTGTTGTTTTCAACCCGAGTCGGTTACTGTTGTTCCTCGTGTCATTTTATTCGTTTTATACTGTTCACATAGCTTCATCACGTGTTGTGACAAGCCGTGTCTATTTTTCAGACCCCGTGTTTGTCTTGAGTTGTTCCTACACTCCGTGTCGATTTCATCTTTTGTCTTTGTCTTATGTTTTCATGACCTCGTATCGTTTTTTCCTCTCATAACCTCATGTTAGTGTTTCTGTGACTTCGTTCATGTTTCGTAACCACACTTCGTGTTGGTTACTGTTGTTTCTGTGACTTCGTGTCATGTTTCCACACTTCGTGTCGTTCATGTTTCGTAACCACACTTCGTGTTGGTTACTGTCGCTCTTATGACTTTGTGTCGTGTCTCCCAGACCTCGTGTCATGTTTTACTTCGTGTCGTTTTCCGTTTTCATCTTCGTGTCGTGTTTCACTCCGTGTCGTTTTTGTTCCACTGCGTGCAGAACATTGCAGCACTTCGTGTTGCTTTCTGTGCCACCACCTTGTATCGTTCTCTGTGTAGTGTGTGTTTTTGTCACCACTATACTTCGTGTCGTTGTTCTTCACTTCGTGCTGTTTTCACCGTCTTTGTGCTGGTCTTTCTCATCAGACCTCGTGTCGTTCTCGCTTTAACCACACTTCGTGTTGCTTTACGTAGACCTCGTGTCTTGCTTGTTTGCAACCACTTCGTGTCGGTTTCTGCTGTCAGCCCATGTTGTCCTCGTGTTGTTTTTCACCTCGCGTCGGTTATTGTTTTCATCTTCTGCATGTAGTTCTCTTTGTAGTGTTATCTCTGTTACAAGTTGCATATCGTGTTATCATTTATGTCTGTATGGTTTTACTTCGTGTTGTTTCTCCGTCTCAGGTCTTCGTGTCGTTCGTATGTTGAAACCACACTTCGTGTTGGTTTCTGTTATGTCTCCATGTATCTTGTGTCGTTCTTCTTTTTACCTCGTGTTGTTTTATAACCTCACTTCTTGTCGTTCTCTTCGTTGTGTCTGTTCTGTCACAGTGTATCTCGTGTCATTCTTTCCTTACCTCGTGCTGTAGTCACCCTGTGTATCTCGTGTCGTTCTCAGTGCATCTAGTATTGCTACTACATACTTCGTGCAGATCTAGTTATTGTGGCCCTCAGTTTTAATGGCTTTTCATCTCCTTGCAGGTCCGAGGAAGAAATATTTCCACGTGACTGGGCAGCACGTGATCCGAGGCTATAATGAAGCCTGCTGAGAGACTGCCACATGGTCCGAATTCTTAGGGCTGGAAATGTGGAGGTCACACGTCGTGGCTGATGTTGCTGCTATATATATGAGACCTTCGTCCACAGATGAAGGTGATCGAGTTGGCGTGAAGAAAAGCTCATACAGAGAGCCACGATCCAGATAGAAAAAGAAAAGAGAAAGAAGAAGAGCAGAAGGAGAAGAAGAGAGGTAGAGAGCTCGAGAAGAGTGTGAAGAGAAGAAGAAGCAGAGAGTGAGAGAAGAGCAGAAGAAAGAGAAAGAAAGATAGAGAGTGAGCGAGAGAGCTCGTGGAGAAGAAGGAAGATCTTACCTGAAGATCCGTCTACTGGACCGTGGATCAAATCCAGGCCAGTCAGCTCCGTTGAGAGCCACATTGTGCATTTCGTTTTTCAGCTTTCTGTTTTGCTGAAGTCATTTTTCGTTTGTTGTTCTTTCCTTTGTTTTCTGGTTTGATGTGTTTCCGATACTCTGTAGAGTGGTCGGGGTTCCTCCTGTTAGTTCAGGAGAAGGGAGATTGACATCTCCGGTTGCAAGTAGCTGGGTGCTACTTGTGGGTTCCCTCCGGTTTGGAGGAAGGGAGATCTGATCTCCAGTTGCAAGTAGTTGGGAGCTACTTGTGGGTTCCCTCCGGTTTGGAGGAAGGGAGACTTGTCTCCAGTTCTGGGCTTGTGGATTCAAGTCCAGGGGTTTCCCTCCGGGTCTGGAGGAAGAGAGACCGTGTGTCTCTGGTTTGCTAGTGACTAGTGTCACTAGTGGTTCCGTCCGGTTGGGAGGAAGAGGGGAGGTTGTTCCCCTGGTCAAGCTGTTTGGCAGCATTTGTTGCAGACTGAGTCTGCTGTTTCTAGCGTGAGCTAGTGGAAGCCACACTCGGTTTGAGTGTGGGGTGGATGTAGGTCTGCTGGACCGAACCACCTAAAAACCTCTGTGCAGTGGTTTGATTTCTCTATATGTTTTGCTTCCGCTAGATGTTTGCATAGGGGCGCTCCAAGTGGTTGATCAGATCTTGTTCTGAGTGTTTAATCCGTTGAGTGAGCGAAAGTTTATTTGAGTGGAAGAATGGTGCTACTGCTAATTAGTCTTTCAGATTTGATACATCTGTCTAGTTAGCACTCTAGATAGTTAGTGAGCATCATAACCTTTTAATTGGGTAAAGGTTTTTAAAGGGTTATGTTCATTCACCCCCCCTCTGAATACTGCACCGAACCTAACAATTGGTATCAGAGCAGGTCTCTGATCTATCTGATCTAACAATCTGCAGAGGATCCTGCTGGTTTGTTTGGTGTTTTTCAGAGTGTGCTTTCTGTGTTCGTAGCTTTGATTCTCCGTCTTAGTGCTTTGTCTTGCTTATTTGGTTTAGGTGCTTCAGTTTGTTCTGAGCTTTCAGATTGTTTGCAATGGAGCCAATCGTGCTGAAGGCTAGCTCCAGCAAAGCAAACAGATCCAGCCACAGTGGATCATCAAGCAAGAAAAGTAGCCTCTCGCGGTCTGAAATTGATGAAGACCACATTGGAATGATGATTAGTAACTTCAGGAAATTTCTGAGAAAAAGAGAAGGAAAGCTTGACGGTAGCAAACAGCAAACAAGGTATAACTCTAATCCTGCCAAGATTGCTGACACTAATGTTTGCTACAAATGCAGGAAGGCTGGCCACACAAAGGATGATTGTCCAGAGGTATTGAAACTCAAAGGGAACACCTCGGACATTGATAGAGAAGGAAGAAAGTCCATATGCTTAATGGCCAACCGGGGAAGTGATGGTGAGGAAACTTCATCTCAGGTAAGCTCCGAATCAGATGGATACACTTTTGATGAATTGATAGTAATGTATAAAGATCTGTTCAAAGTATCCAAGAAACTAAAATCTGAAAACAAGAAATTGAGAAAAGAAGTGAAAACTTTGAAATCTGAAAAGGAGCACATTAGAGAAGATAATTCTTGTAAAGGTTGTGCCATTCTCGAAGACATAATTAATGAGTTTGAGTCTGATGACATTCTTCAAAAAGAACAAATAAAATCTCTAAAAGAAGAAAATGTCTACTTAAAGGATCAAAATAAAAGGCTAATGGTTCTTAATACTGTATTCTCTGAGAAATGGCTGTCAATTGAAAAAGGAAAAGCTGTTTATGATGAAAATTCAAAAAGTTTGAACAGTCTAGAACAAGAAATTGAGAAGTATAAAACTGCAAACCAAGTTCTAAGCGAATGTGTAAATTGTAGTGAACAGGAAATAGCCAGTTATGAACTTCACATTGCTAACTTGGAAGATAAAATTCATAATCTGGAAAATTCAGCTATTGAGTCTGCCAAGATTAAAGGAAAAATGAAAACTGTTGAGAGAAGGAAGGATGATAACTCTGAAGGGGGAACAAATTGCTGTTCTGATGTTAAGAAAATCACTAAAAACCAGCTATATACAACCTTTGTCCAAAGCACTAATGTAGCTGGTACTTCAAGGCAATCCCCAAAACAAAATGAAAATCAGAAGTCACCTTCAAAATCTGTCTTTCAGTTTAAAGCCCAGAAAATTGAAAAGCAAACAAAATCTATTGAGAATAATCAGAAATTGAAAAGAAAGAGTCAAACAAAGAAGGCTAAGAATACTTCTGGTTGTACTCTGAAATTTGCTAGTTCTGCTGAATCTGTTGGGCCAATACATAATGCTCATGCTTCTTGTACTCGTTCACATACACCTAGGAACTCACATGATAGAAACCATGTTCCTAGGAAATCTGATGCCTATTGTTACTACTGTGGTAGGCATGGTCATTATATGGATGACTGCAGAGTAATGATAAGGGATGATATGATGCATGATAAAACTCTTCCAAATAATCATCACCACCCCAAAAGAAACATGTCTTCCTCAAACCAACATATCATTTGTTACAATTGTAACAGACGAGGTCATAAAGCTGTTGAGTGTTGGTTTAGGCCTTCATGGGGATTTACTGGCTCAAGAGGTAAGCATTCTAGGTGCATTGAATGTGGTAAGTATGGGCATGTAGTCAAGGACTGCTGGTTTGTTCAGGGAAATCATTTTAATTCCAAATTTGTAAGATTCCCTCCAAACAAAAATCTCTTGGGCAGAAATAAAACTAGTCTTAAAGAAAAGACTCTTGCTTGTTATGAATGTGGAAAACCTGGCCACCGAGCTTCTGAATGCTGGTGGGCAGGTAATGATAAATCACAAATTCATGCTAATTATCATAGGTCTAATGCTGCTGTTGATATGCATCACAGGACCAGAAAATCTGCTGTTTCATGTAGATACTGTGATAAACTTGGTCACTCTATGGATAATTATTTTCTGATGAAATCTGATGACCATGTTGCTAAGAAACTGTTTAGAACACCTGATAGGGGTAGTGCAGGACCCAAGACTGCTTGGGTCCCTGCAAGATCATATTGATTGACTTGCTGCAGGTAGGGCCTTGGAAGGAGAAATAAAAGGGGTTAACCAAGGCACTCAAAAAGAAAACCCCATGATTCAATTCAGGTCAGTTCCGAAATCTGTTTTAAATTCATTATCTGAATTTGTGAGTATGAAAAATGAGAATTCCATGCTGATTTACTTGGTTGTTGTATGATCTTCTCTTGTCTAGTTGATCAGTCTGCATTCCAGACTCAACTATTGAATTCAACTCTGCATATCTGATGCTCTTCTCGTACTATATATTGAACTGAATTTGAATGCTTCTTTAGTATATACGGTTGATGCACTATACAGACTCTGCGTCCATGCATGTGTTTTGTGTTAATGCATTGCATGCTTGTTATTGAATGCACACTTGGACTGATTGTGTATAGACTGATTGTCATTACATGTGTCAATGATGCTGTTCAATGCATGAAGGACTGCTTTATGTTGCATTGTCATACATGATCATCATGGTATATTAAATGGAACAAGTTGAAGGGCATATGGAGTATGTCTGGATGCTACTGACATGTGTGAGGTGATCCTTGGACCAAGTCCTCCGCCTAGTACCATGGGTCTAGTCTTCATGTAAAATAGTGAACTGCATCATATGTTGAAAAAATCTGAAAAAGGATAAAAATGCTCATGAATTGGATGCATAAACCTGAATTGATTGCATACTTGTTTAATGTATCCTTGGTGCATAGTCTGCATGTAGGACAGTATGTTGGATACCAAGTTAATTCTGTATTTGCATAATCATTCCTCATCAGCATTGTCTGAATTGATACCTCTGAACTCTACTCATCTGAAGTGCATATATGTGGTTTGCATGTATGTTTAAATGCATATTGTAAGGGGGAGTCAATGCATTGCATATAGGTTGTCAAATGCATACATTTGTCAGATTTCATAGCATATCCTTTCTTATTGATTTTGTTGACAAACCTTGATCATATTCTGAAAACCTTATGCTTCAAAAATCTCTCTTAACAATTGGTAATTCTCCTATCAATTGGTATCATTTGGCTTCAGAATTCTATCAGTCTTTCATGAAGATTTCAATGGGCTATCTCGATTATAAATCTGAAAATCTTGAACTAGAAATCTTCTATTATACGTTTTTATGAATGACTGAAATAACTCATGTGGTTTAAGTTTAATGTATTCAATGAGTTTGGCTTTAAAATCTCTTAAAAATATCTGAAGCATGTTTAATAAACCTTAACCATCTGTTTCATGCTATGTCTTGTGAAAACTCCTGAAATCTGCATTTTTGAATACATGACTTCAACTGGTTGAGTACATGAAACTATTATTGATTTGAAGCGAATGAATTTTTCTGAAATGTCTAAAGGGTTATTTTGTCAGAGCAATGACATTGGTCACTGAGAAACACAAGTCCTAAGGACTGTGTCATGAGGTGCCTTAGTTAACTCTGTAAGAATTCATTGAAAATCAGGCAGAGCAATGGCATGCACACTGAGAAATACAACTCACTCATCCAGAAATGATTTCAAGTGTGTCATGATGTGTAAATGCTATCTCTGTTCATATATATATAGCATGACAGTCAGTCACACTAAGTGCTTTGGGATATTGGCCTCTGATCAAGGTATATCCTCTAGTTACAAGGTGTGAACTGAACTAGAGTGCTCGTAAAATTTGTAGCATGGAAAATTGTTGAACAAATTGAAATATCTGAATATTAATGCTAAAATTATATTGCTACAACCCTAGACAAAATCATATGACTTCATAATTGCTTGATTTCAATACTAGTACATGTAATTCTGAAAGAAGTCAATAGATTTGATTGTGTAAGACAAAGGGAGGATAATCAAGATAAATATGAGGGCTTGGTTCATTTTTATTAAACCATGGTTTTAGATATCATTACAGAATTTTATTGATAAACTCTGCATACATCATGTTTAAACCATGATGTTCAATAAATGTCATTCATAAGCCCTTATGATAGAAGACTTTGAAAACTTATGTTTCAGATTTATGAGATTGATATCTCTTTGAAAATCTGGCTGAATTTCTTATGTTTGGAGCATCCTTGAAAAATCTGTTAACTGAATTTCTTCTGCTCATGTCATTGGCTCAATGACCTGAACTTCTCCTTGTTTGCCCCTGTGGTCTCCTTCTCATTTATCTCATAAGAGTCCATTTATTGAGGGGGAGCTTCCATGTCATGCATCACTTGCATATCAATTGGCATCTCTTCAGGGGGAGCATTCCTTGTCATGCTGAATCATGCTCATATCATTTGTGACCTTGCATTCATATACTCAGGGGGAGTATTGCAAAGGGGAGAATTTGTCTGAACTTTTATGCATGCTTTAACTTCTCAAATTATTTTCTTTTTGATGAAGTCAAAGGGGGAGAATAATTTGAGTCTTCAGAATGCCTCACATCATCAGAATGACTCAATATATTGAAAGTGTTGCCATCATCAAAAAGGGGGAGATTGTTGTGCCCCTGTGGTTTTGATGATGGTTTTGTTGATTGATTGTTGGTGTGAGTTAATCAAATGTTCAGTCATCCTGCTGCTCAATTTAGAGTCATATTTGATGATCAGTCATGCTACATGTTAAACTGATGCATAAAGCATTCATTGCTGTGGTTTTAATGATTTATCTGGTTTTGATGATTGGTGTTTGATGTTAATCATTGTGAGTCATCCTATCCTGCTGAAATGTTCATTCAGGACTTCATATGCTCATTCAGTTTATCTGCTGACATTGTGCTTTGATGATAGCTTCATGGTTGTGATTTGTATATCATCTGGAGAATGCACGTGTATGACTGATATATTGTGTGTGTTAGACTTCTGGTATGTGCATGATCTATACATCACCTTCAATCTTCAAGTCTATACACTGGTTTATTCTTCAAGTCTGTACATCCACAGTTAGACTTAAAGTCTGCACTCTAGTCTTCAATGTCAAGTCTGCACATCGGTCTTCGATTTCAATGTCCATACATTGGGCTTTTACATGAAGTCTACACATTGTTGTTTGCAGTGAAAGTCCATACTTTGGACTGTTCATCAAAGTCTGTACATCATACTGCTATAGCAAGTCTGTACAGTGAGTGATTCATTGGTGAAGTCTGTACACTTAACTGTACTTTAAGTCTGTACAGTGAGTGATTCATTGCACTGTTCCCTTCATCTTCGTGTTGTTTTCAGTATGTGTCAATTTCATCTTCGTGTCGTTTTTACCTCGTGTCGTGTTACCCCGTGTCAATTACTGTTCGACTTCGTGTTGTTTTCAACCCGAGTCGGTTACTGTTGTTCCTCGTGTCATTTTATTCGTTTTATACTGTTCACATAGCTTCATCACGTGTCGTGACAAGCCGTGTCTATTTTTCAGACCCCGTGTTTGTCTTGAGTTGTTCCTACACTCCGTGTCGATTTCATCTTTTGTCTTTGTCTTATGTTTTCATGACCTCGTATCGTTTTTTCCTCTCATAACCTCGTGTTAGTGTTTCTGTGACTTCGTTCATGTTTCGTAACCACACTTCGTGTTGGTTACTGTTGTTTCTGTGACTTCGTGTCATGTTTCCACACTTCGTGTCGTTCATGTTTCGTAACCACACTTCGTGTTGGTTACTGTCGCTCTTATGACTTTGTGTCGTGTCTCCCAGACCTCGTGTCATGTTTTACTTCGTGTCGTTTTCCATTTTCGTCTTCGTGTCGTGTTTCACTCCGTGTCGTTTTTGTTCCACTGCGTGCAGAACATTGCAGCACTTCGTGTTGCTTTCTGTGCCACCACCTTGTGTCGTTCTCTGTGTAGTGTGTGTTTTTGTCACCACTATACTTCGTGTCGTTGTTCTTCACTTCGTGCTGTTTTCACCGTCTTCGTGCTGGTCTTTCTCATCAGACCTCGTGTCGTTCTCGCTTTAACCACACTTCGTGTTGCTTTACGTAGACCTCGTGTCTTGCTTGTTTGCAACCACTTCGTGTCGGTTTCTGCTGTCAGCCCATGTTGTCCTCGTGTTGTTTTTCACCTCGCGTCGGTTATTGTTTTCATCTTCTGCATGTAGTTCTCTTTGTAGTGTTATCTCTGTTACAAGTTGCATATCGTGTTATCATTTATGTCTGTATGGTTTTACTTCGTGTCGTTTCTCCGTCTCAGGTCTTCGTGTCGTTCGTATGTTGAAACCACACTTCGTGTTGGTTTCTGTTATGTCTCCATGTATCTTGTGTCGTTCTTCTTTTTACCTCGTGTTGTTTTATAACCTCACTTCTTGTCGTTCTCTTCGTTGTGTCTGTTCTGTCACAGTGTATCTCGTGTCATTCTTTCCTTACCTCGTGCTGTAGTCACCCTGTGTATCTCGTGTCGTTCTCAGTGCATCTAGTATTGCTACTACATACTTCGTGCAGATCTAGTTATTGTGGCCCTCAGTTTTAATGGCTTTTCATCTCCTTGCAGGTCCGAGGAAGAAATATTTCCACGTGACTGGGCAGCACGTGATCCGAGGCTATAATGAAGCCTGCTGAGAGACTGCCACATGGTCCGAATTCTTAGGGCTGGAAATGTGGAGGTCACACGTCGTGGCTGATGTTGCTGCTATATATATGAGACCTTCGTCCACAGATGAAGGTGATCGAGTTGGCGTGAAGAAAAGCTCATACAGAGAGCCACGATCCAGATAGAAAAAGAAAAGAGAAAGAAGAAGAGCAGAAGGAGAAGAAGAGAGGTAGAGAGCTCGAGAAGAGTGTGAAGAGAAGAAGAAGCAGAGAGTGAGAGAAGAGCAGAAGAAAGAGAAAGAAAGATAGAGAGTGAGCGAGAGAGCTCGTGGAGAAGAAGGAAGATCTTACCTGAAGATCCGTCTACTGGACCGTGGATCAAATCCAGGCCAGTCAGCTCCGTTGAGAGCCACATTGTGCATTTCGTTTTTCAGCTTTCTGTTTTGCTGAAGTCATTTTTCGTTTGTTGTTCTTTCCTTTGTTTTCTGGTTTGATGTGTTTCCGATACTCTGTAGAGTGGTCGGGGTTCCTCCTGTTAGTTCAGGAGAAGGGAGATTGACATCTCCGGTTGCAAGTAGCTGGGTGCTACTTGTGGGTTCCCTCCGGTTTGGAGGAAGGGAGATCTGATCTCCAGTTGCAAGTAGTTGGGAGCTACTTGTGGGTTCCCTCCGGTTTGGAGGAAGGGAGACTTGTCTCCAGTTCTGGGCTTGTGGATTCAAGTCCAGGGGTTTCCCTCCGGGTCTGGAGGAAGAGAGACCGTGTGTCTCTGGTTTGCTAGTGACTAGTGTCACTAGTGGTTCCGTCCGGTTGGGAGGAAGAGGGGAGGTTGTTCCCCTGGTCAAGCTGTTTGGCAGCATTTGTTGCAGACTGAGTCTGCTGTTTCTAGCGTGAGCTAGTGGAAGCCACACTCGGTTTGAGTGTGGGGTGGATGTAGGTCTGCTGGACCGAACCACCTAAAAACCTCTGTGCAGTGGTTTGATTTCTCTATATGTTTTGCTTCCGCTAGATGTTTGCATAGGGGCACTCCAAGTGGTTGATCAGATCTTGTTCTGAGTGTTTAATCCGTTGAGTGAGCGAAAGTTTATTTGAGTGGAAGAATGGTGCTACTGCTAATTAGTCTTTCAGATTTGATACATCTGTCTAGTTAGCACTCTAGATAGTTAGTGAGCATCATAACCTTTTAATTGGGTAAAGGTTTTTAAAGGGTTATGTTCATTCACCCCCCCCTCTGAATACTGCACCGAACCTAACATCCCTGAGAGCCAGATTCGGCCATCTACCATTACTGTCACAGCATATGACAATACAAAGAAACCCCCTCTGGGTATGATTACTCTCAAAGTCAGCTTGGGTCCAGCCACCATTACGGCAGATTTTCATATTCTGGATATGGACCCGACCTTTAATGGCATCCTGGGTCGCCCTTATATTCAGCAGCTTGATGCAGTGCCCTCTACAAACCATCAGTGCCTTAATTTTCCGCACAAGGGCCGCATTATCAAGGTGACCAGCGTGCCGATCTTGCCAGAGGAGGACATTCATGTAGCTTCATCAGTTCCTTCTATATGGCCAGCCAACAAGCCGTTATTATCTGTGCTGGACATTCCCCACTCTCAGCCAATGCTATCTGAGACTGTCACCACCGTTGCTATGACACCCCTGCCTTCCAAGGGGAAGAAGAAAAAGAAAAATATGATGAATACCCCCGGCTGGAACATTCTGATAAGAATGGGATATCAAGATGGCAAGGGCCTGGGCGCCAAACTCCAGGGCAAGATTAGGCCCATTAAGCCTCAAAAGGTGGTTGCACGAGGCGGCTTAGGCTACAAAGCACCGGGCAAGAATGAAGGAGAGCCGTGGGCTGTTATGACGTCCACCTTCAAGCCAGATCGCCAGCCGCTCACCTGGACTTTAAAGACACATTTTGTCACCGGTGGCGTTCAGAACAATGAACAGACTACCGTCATTACTTCATTGCTTGATTGTCAGGATGTGCACGCTAGACAGTTTGCTCGGCACATTGCCCCACTGGCCACTTACAAAGCCCTGGAGTCGTTAAGGCCAGATAAAAGAAGAAAAATGGGTGATCCGGAATGTGACTGGTACAGGTGGTTTGACATGAATGACATCACTTTCTCTTTAAGCCGCCTGTTCATGCCGACAGATCCGGAATGGCCGCCGCTGATTCAAGAACTGATTGAAATGCCTGCCGCAAGCACAGATAAAAGGCAGATGTTAAGTGACTACACAGATACAGGGGAGCCAGATGTCCCCTTTGAAGAAGGTTTTTCCGTGGATAGGCTGTGGGCCGGCCTTTTCTCCCTCACTTCTGTGCATCCGTTGGTGTTGGCTTCCCTCTATTCCCGTTGGTTTGGTCACGTGCCGCGACCACCACCGATTACCATCAACTTGTCTCCTGATTCAATTCAGATTTCCCTTCCGATTGCTCCTTCGCTCCTCGAGCGATTTTCTAAAATCTCCATCTCGCCCCCGCGTGGGCCCTCTTTGATTAAATCTTTCTCCAAACTTGCAATCTCCACTCCTCCTACTATTCTCCCTTCACATTGCTTTTTACTTGAGAAAGAAAATAAAAACAAAGGAAAAGCTAAAAACGAAAAAAAAAACGCCAAATCTCCAATTTCTATTGAGGAGACCTCCTATTTTTCTCCCGAGTGCGACCCGATCCAGGGGCCGCTCTCCCAAAATTCCTTGGTAAGTCTTTTCTCCCCCTCTGGTGAGGGGCCCTCCTCTGTATCACCTCCTGTATCTGCTTTTTCACCTCCTTCTTTCCTTTCTAATCAAGCTAGTTGCTCTTTCTCCTCTTCTTCCTCTCCTTCTAATAAAAAACATAGGGTAAATTCACACAAGAAGGCCAAGGGTAAGCAGATTCCTCGCAGATTTTTGTTAGAATTGGCCATCAGATGCCAAGCTTGTTTAGCCCTCCCCGAATTTGTGAAGATCCGATTATCCTGCCAGAGTTAGAACATGAGGATTTTGTTGCTTCTTATGAGGGTTTGGGCGTTTATGAAATCATGAATGATGAAGACCCTATTGAAGAGGGGGATGAAAGTTATGAAGAATATGAGGACGAGGCTGATGCTTTTGCTAGTGGTATAAGAAGATTCGACGAACCATCAGCCTCTGTAGAAGAACCGACCAAAGAAATCAATCTGGGTACTGAGGAAGACCCTAGGATTGTCCTCATAAGCAAAAATTTACCGCCCTCCGAAGAGGAGGCGCTCATTTTGGTTCTGCAAGAATACAAGGACACGTTTGCGTGGAGCTATGAAGATATGCCTGGATTAGACCCTGCGCTCGTTGAACATCGCCTTACACTTAAGCCAGGGTCTGTCCCGGTAAAACAACGGTTGAGGCGTTTCCACCCTAGCATGGCTTTGAAAATGAAAGAAGAGGTCGATAAACTCCATAAAGCTAGATTTGTTAGAGTCGTCCTTTATCCCAATTGGGTGGCTAACATTGTCCCGGTTATGAAGAAAGATGGAAAAGTTCGAATTTGCATAGATTTCCGGGACCTCAACCGGGCGTGTCCTAAAGATGACTTCCCCCTCCCTCATATCGATGTATTGATTGATAACACGGCAGGATTTGAGACTCTTTCTTTTATGGATGGCTTTTCAGGATATAATCAAATTCGTCTGTCTGAAGAAGATCAAGAGAAAACTTCATTCACTACACCATGGGGCACATATTGTTATGTGGTCATGCCCTTTGGACTTAAGAATGCTGGAGCCACCTACCAGAGGGCTATGATGGCAATTTTTCATGACATGATTCATATTTATATTGAGGTGTATGTGGATGACTTGGTTGTGAAATCAAGGACGAGGATTGAGCATCCTGGGGTTCTGGCTAAGGTTTCTCAGAGATCACGAGAATTTCAATTAAAAATGAACCCCAAGAAGTGCGTATTTGGCGTTTCTTCAGGGAAGTTGCTTGGTTTCATTGTTAGCAAGAGGGGAATTGAAGTTGATCCTAACAAGGCGAGAGCCATTAGAGATATGCCTCCTCCCAAGAATTTGAAGGAAGTCAGAGGATTAATCGGGAGGTTGCAATTCATTCGCCGCTTCGTCTCCCAGCACTCGCAGAGATGTAGGCTGTTTTACGAGCTTACTAAGCCGGGAGTCAAGTTTAATTGGGATGACAAATGTCAGGCAGCCTTTGACGGATTGAAGGATTATTTGGTCAATCCTCCTGTCCTGAGGCCGCCAATTCCAGGCAAGCCACTTATTCTCTATGTTTCGGTCCTGGATGACTCCGTAGGTGCTGTCTTAGCTCAAGTGGATGAGGAAGGTAAGAGAGGGCAGCATACTACTTGTCTAAACTTCTTAACCCCTGTGAGCAGAGGTACTCAGCCATGGAGAAGACTTGTGCAGCTTTGGTTTGGGTAGTTCAGAAGCTAAAACACTATTTCCTAGCTCACGAGGTTCACCTCATTGCTCGCATGAATCCAATCAAATTCCTCCTTGAAAAATCTGTCCTCACTGATCGATTAGCACGCTGGCAAAGCTTCCTTTCTCAATTTGACATCACTTACATTCAGCAAAAAGCTATCAAAGGTTATGCCATTGCCGAACATCTTGCTCACCACCCTCTCCCCCGCTTTGATCCTGTCAATTCAGAGTTCCCAGATGAAGAATTAATGTCCATTAATCAACCCCATGATCCTATGTGGACATTACATTTTGATGGAGCTCTTAATTCTCAAGGAAGAGGGATCGGCATGGTTCTTTTAACACCTGAAGGGGTCACCATTCCATTTGCAGCTCGGCTCACTTTTCCCGTCACCAATAACATAGCCGAGTATGAAGCTCTTTTGGCCGGTCTTAAAACCGCTCATCAATATGGTGTCACTCATTTGCGAATTGTCGGTGACAGTCAGCTTATTCTACGCCAAGTGTTGGTCAAGTGCCGCACCATCAATCCTAAGCTCAAGCCCTACCAGGAACTCGCTTCAGCTTACGCCAAACTCTTCACTAAATTGATTTTCGTTCATGTCCCGCGTAGCCAGAACATTTTGGCCGACGCACTTGCTTCTTTAGCTTCCGCTTTAGTCTTCCCTCCTGAGCGTGATTTTCATGTCCCCCTGATTCATCAGCGTGATACTCCAGCCATTAGGGATCGTGCTTTTCTTGATATTAGGGATCAGGTGCTTGAGAAGGTTAGACGGAAAGAAGCTCTTGAAGGCAAAGAGGTCATGCTATTGGATTGGCAAGAAGAGTTGGCTGACGAAGAAAAGCCTTGGTATTATGAGATTGCCAGATACTGTAATGATCAGTCTTATCCCGAGGAAGCCACTGCAGAAGAAAAGAAAGCAATTAGGAGAGTGGCTCAACGTTATACTTTGGTTGGAGGTGTGCTCTACAGAAGAGGGCTCACCGGTGTTTTATTGAGATGCCTCGATGATGATGAATCTTGGAAAGTTGTGGAAGAGGCGCATTCTGGTGTGTGCGGTGGTCATGTGAACAGCCAGATGCTAGCTAAGAAGATTCTTAGACTAGGGTTCTATTGGCCCACTCTAGAAGAGGATTGCTCTATCTATGTTCGAAGGTGTGTTAAGTGCCAACTGCACACCCCTGCTTCTTCACTCCATCCTACGTCCTCCCCATGGCCATTTTCCATGTGGGCTTTTGATATCATTGGACCTCTTGGCGATTCGAACCTCCTGACCAATCAAAAATCATTCATTCTCACGGCAACGGAGTACTTCACCAAGTGGGCGGAAGCGGAAGCCTATGTGGAAATTAAAGCATCAACCGTCTGCAAATTTATCATGAAGAACATCATCACGAGGTTCGGCATTCCGAGCACCATCGTCACCGATAATGGGCCTCAATTTATCTCTCAAGATCTCAAGGATCTCTGCAACAGGTATAACATTACATTGCATCATTCTTCTCCCTATTATCCGCAGGGCAATGGCCAAGCAGAGGCCACTAATAAAACCTTAATCAAGATTGTTAAGAAGACGTGCGAGGCTAATAAATTCTCGGACTGGCCAGACAAGCTGGTTGAAGCTCTTTGGGCCTACCGCACTTCCATTCGAACCCCCACTGGGCAAACTCCTTTCGCCCTTACTTATGGAATGGAGGCTGTAGTCCCTTATGAGATTCTTATCCCCTCTCTACGAGTACAATTGGATGAGGAACTTTCTATTGATGAACGTCGTGATTCACTCCTTGCCCAATTGGAACTCCTAGACGAGAAGCGTCTGGTCGCCGCTGAGCATGCACGCGTTTATCAAAACAGGCTCTCACGTTTTTATCAAAAGAAGGTAATTGAGAGAAAATTTAAGGTCGGTGAAATGGTAATCAAAAGAATTTTTGTAAAGCCGGGTGGCCCTCGTTCAAAGCTCCAACCAAACTGGGAAGGGCCGTTCATTATAAAGGAGGTTTTTCCTGGCAATGCTTATAAACTGGTTAATGCTGAAGGAGAAGAATTAGCTCACCCCTGGAACGGTTTGTATCTCAAGAAATATTACCCCTGAACAAAAACCCAAACAAAAATTGAGAATTTCACAAAAATCCAAAGAAAATAAAAATCTCCCAGATAATCCAAACAAAAAAATCGAATATTTTCAAAAAAAAAAAGAGTTTTCTTTCATGGTTCTCCTTTTTGGGCTGACATGACATGCAAGGGTCCACGGTCCGAAAGGTCAAAATTCAGAATCCATTCGTCAGTCTTGCTAATTTAAAATGGGAGTTGACCCCGCACACACTACACACTTTACTCTTGAGCTCAAGCAGTGCAAAATCTGATGGAAAGTCGAAACCAGACCAAAGGTGAAAGACCATATCCATTCTTTTCTTCTTCGGCCCACAAGGGAGGAAGGGAGGTCTCAAGGTAGACACGCCAAGCCTATCCGCCGCCCTAGTAGGAGGAAGTCAGGGCCCAAAAGGGAACAAATGCCACAAAAAGCCCAAGTACAATTAGGTTGTTCATCAGTTCAAATCTATTCAATGCAAATCAATTTCAAAGTGAAAGTCAAAAGGTGAAAAGAAAAGCATGTCAAGAGGGCAAAGTCCCCGCAAGGAAAACCTTGGGCGTATGCATGCAATATGAAAAGAGGCAAAAGGCAACAAAGCGTCCCTACGCCAAAGACCGAACCCCAATAGGCATAGGGTAGGGGAGGTAGCTTTACCTCAGGCATCTTTAAATCTTTTGTGGGCTTCCTTATACCTTCTTTTTTATTTTTGGAAAAGTCATGAACCAGCAGAATGGTCGAGACAAACCGAAGAGAATGCACTGTACGAAATCTTGTGTATAAGTTCAACCATATGCACGCCAATTCCCCTTTTAATTATTCAAGAAAGGTTAATGGATCTTAGATGATGACCGAGTAGGGCCCACCACCTTAATCTCTTTATCAGCTCAATTTGGGAGGAATAAAATTAACGCCTTTGTTCAAGGCGCTTTTATGTTAATTCACGCCTAGATCTTAGTCGTTTCTTTAAAAATAGCGCCTCTGGGAAGGTCGTGTTTTCAACAAATTCAAAAAAAATCTTTTCACAGTAACGCCGTCTCCGAGGGCGTCATTTAAGAGAGTAACGACCTAATCTAAGGCGTGTTTTTCAGAAAATCCCCCCAAAATATATATATATATATATTGAAAAGAACAAAAATAAATTCTTCATGTTGCATGAATTGCATTCTTGCCTGGACATCTTTTAATTACTGTTTGCATATGTGTGATTGCATGAGGCATCCCCGAGTTTTGATTATTTCATTTTGCCTTATTTTATTAAAGGCTTGGCCCCTTGACCCATTACTAAGGTCAGAATATTGACACCCCTTGCTCACCGGGCAAGGGGCCAAGTCGAACAGATGAATTAACCTGTTTGTTCAAGTGAAAACCGCAGCTGCAGATACAGGGCAAAGTAAAGGAAACACGAGGAACGTGGAAAGAAAAAAAATACACAAACACAAGTCCACAACCATACAAGTGCTCAGGTAACAAAAGCTCAAATCTCATATATATATATATCATCATGTCTATCATGTACAGGTGTGAAGGTGGAGGAGTACAAAGTACAAAACTCTCAGCTCTCGCCTCCACCCTCCTCTACTCTCCTGCTCTCAACCTCCTCCTCACCGTCCCGAGCTGGCGCTGGTGGAGGAGGCATAGGCCCCCGCGAAGAAGCCGGAACCCGAACGTGTCCCCCTGCCTCACTCCTCTCTCGGAGGGAAGAACCCGCCACGAAGGTGGAGCTGGTGAAGGAGTACCCCGCAGCCCGTGCTCGCTCACGGCCTCGCTGCAACCGCTCCTCGGACACCCGCAGCCGCTCCTGGGAAAGGATCAACTGGGTCCTCGAGTCCGCCAGCTCACGCTCCCGTACCGCCAGCTGCTCCTGGAACCGGGCACGCTCCGCCTGGTGCTCCTCCCGCTCACGAGCCCTCTCCTCGCGCTCCCGAGCACGCTCCCTCCTCTCCAGCTCCAGGGCAACTCGCAGCTCGGCTACGTCCTGAGGAAGCTCACTGCGTCGCTGCAGGGTCCGCTGAAGCTCTACGATCCGCTGATCGCGGATCGACAACTCGGTACGTATCGCTTTCAGCTGAGCAGCCTACAAACAGGTAAACAAATCATCAGTTCCACAGTTCAATAATTCATGAAATGAAATAACAACATGTGACTGAAGGTAGATCACGCACATGTGAGCTCGTCGCTCGGAAGCCCTCATCTACGCAGATAAGAGTGGCTCGAAGCTCTTCAGTCTGTAAAAATGAATTTTTATCAGTATACAATGTTATATCTAATCATTATTTGAATGAGGTTTTGAGTTCAGAATTTACCCGTGAGGCAAGGTCACGCTCCGCCGCCTCGGCTCGCGCTATCGCACCAGCCAGCTGCTCCGTCAGTGCAGTCACCTCTGCACTAGGCCCCCTCGAGCTGGAGGCCTCCCCCGGATCTCTCCTCGCTGCTCCCTGCTGGGCACGCTGCATTCAGACCGTCAGTGGCTAATCATTAATTCAACAAAAATTCATTTGCATATAGGAATAATTTAAACACTCACCAGGGTCTCCAGGTCGGCCCGTGTAGCGGCTAGCTGGTCCTCCAGGCTGTGTAGGTGAGCCTGGGCATCTATAGCCGCTATGTCCCTCGCATCCTGCATCCATTGCATGTTAGTCGCGTAATAGACATATATAAGCATAAGCATTTAGAAATCATTGCATTCATACATACCCCTAAGACCTTCATCTGAGGTCTGCCGGCGTGAACCTCCCAGTAGCGCCGGAGGTACTCGGAGCTGTCAGTCGCGTGGGAAACGACTGTGGTCCCGCCACGCTGCCAGTCGGCGTACTGCTCCTCGAATCGCACCCTCCAGTCGGTCGTCTTGGTGCGGCCGCGGGTCTTCTTGCCAATCCCTCGAGGCTCTCCGACCTCGATCCACTCCTGGGGCAGGCCCAGGGTCCTCATCACCAGCCGAAGCCGTAACGGCTCAATCTCGCTCAAGCAGTGTAGCCACAGCTCACGCCCGAAGCGAGGTCGCCCCGATACGACCCAAGGCTGGCCCTCATCTGTCATCCCCTCATATGGTCTCCACTGCACCTGCATTCATGAACACGCATCATTGTCATTTCATCATAATCAA
This sequence comes from Amorphophallus konjac, assembly GCA_022559845.1. Taxonomy (NCBI): domain Eukaryota; kingdom Viridiplantae; phylum Streptophyta; class Magnoliopsida; order Alismatales; family Araceae; genus Amorphophallus; species Amorphophallus konjac. The sequence goes on from CM040121.1 coordinate 472,621,454, forward strand.
TTCAAATAAACAACAAAAAGAAATGCATATCATTCATTCATACATACCAGCGAGGGAGGGAAGTCGCGGAACTCTCTCCGTAAAACCCACAACTCATAGTCAAATGGGGCACCAAAGACGACTGGTAACCAGCGTCGCGCCAGAGGGAAGGATCCCTCAGCTCCTGGCCGTGGGTCAACGCGCCCCATCGGCATGTATAGGTGGCTCCACACCTGCATCCATGCATTGCAATTAGTACTATATTCACATGCATCATAATAAAGGAAAAGATATAAAAATAAGAAATTGCATACCTGGAGAAGAGGTGAGAAGCCACTGACGGTCGTCTCCCGGCCTGTCCCCGTGGACAGATCGGCCATCAAATGCGCCAGCAGGGCCGCTCCCCAAGCATATGTGCCAACTGTCTCCAGATCCTCGAGGATGCCTAAGAAGCGGCAGTTGATGACGTCAGCTTTCGTCCCCAGCAATAATCTCCCGAGCAGCAGCAGCAAGAACCTCCTCAGGTCTCGGTCCGCTCTCTCATGGTCAGTCGGGTCCTGGCAGCATGCCGCTCTCACCCCGTCGGTCAGTCGCTGTGCAAACTCACCTAAGGTCTCCCCCGACCTATGCCTGGCATCTCCTAGACCCATCGCTGTAGTCAGGTCCGTACGGAAAATGGTCCTACACTCGCTAGGTCCCACATAGACCATCTCAAGCCCTAGTAGCCTCTGGGCCATCTCCGTATAGTCAGAATAGGTGAACCCACTCACGGCCTCACCATCTACCCGTAAACCTGTGATCCTGGCTACATCCTCTAGACTAGGAACCATATGCCCCCAGGGCATCAGAAAAGTCCGGCTAACCCTATCCCATCTCTCCCTCAAAACCTGGATCAGTGCTAGGTCAGGTCTAAAAGGCTCAATGGATAGAAAAGCCCCAAACCCCATGGCCTCTACCCTAACCCTCTGAAAGTCGGGGAGACCCTGGTATGCTGCCCAGACCATGACCCATGAGATACGGGTCCTCATCAGCCCCTGCATGCATTAAAAGAGGATTATTTTTCTTAATTGTTTGAATATCCATGTGGAATTATATTTGATTTGGGCTTTAACGTTTTGGAATTCACGGCCACCCTCAGGTCGTTTCTTGATAAATTCACGCCCCTGTGGGGGGCGTTTTTCTGAATGTACTTTAATGTAACGTCCTTGGTGAGGGCGTTTTTCATATTTATCACGCCCCCGTGTTAGGCGTATTTTGGTGGCTGTTTTGCTATTTCTAAAACATATTTCTAATCACGTCTCCGTGTTGGGCGTTTCTAGTTGAATTAACGCCCTGTGGTAGGGCGTTTTCCTAAGGGTGGTTAATTTTAAACCGTTAATGAATGAAGCGACGCCCTCTGGTTTGGGCGTCTCTTGTTGAATTAACGCCCTACTGGAGGGCGTGGGTTTCTTAATTTAACAGAAAATCAAAAAGCTAACAGCATGCGAAATAATTCATGAAAATATTTTTGGAAATTGTTTAATGAGCATGGAATTCATGAAAAATCATAATTTTTGAAGAAACGACATGCTGCGGGGCGTGTTTCATGAAGATTAATTACTAGAAGGATTTAACGCCCTGGGTCAGGGCGTTTCGCTTGTGAGTAACGCCCCCGTGGGAGGCGTGTCTTTTCTGAGTTGCAGGTTTCGTGCCCGAGGGCTATGGAAAATCAAGAAAAATATAAATAAAATAAAAAAAATGGATTTGGGGAGGGGGAACCTACCTTCTTGTGCTTCTGGGGTTGTGGCCGAGGCAGCGGCCGTCTGGGCCGCCGGAGTTGGCCCCGGGGAGCGACCGCCGCCGTGGGCGGTGGTCCTTCTTCTTCTCCATCTCCCTCTTCCTCATCTTCTTCTTCTCCACCTTCTGCATCTTCTGTTTCTTCTATTGCTTCGCCCGTTGCTCCGTCGGCCTCGTCGCCGCCGGCCATCGCCGCCTCTTCTTCAAAAGCCACGACGGCGAGCTCCTCCACGGAAATTTCTTCCTCTTGGGCGTGGGAGGCGTCGAGGTCAACCACATATGGGGCGCTAACTCTTTGGCGTTTGGCCATGGCTAGGGTTTAGGGGGAGTGAGATTGAGTGAGTTGGAGAGAGTGAGGGAAGAGAACGAGAGAGAGGCTTTGAGGGCTTCGGTTAGGGTTTGCAGAGAAAAGGGCGAAATGGGAATGGAAGGAGGAAGGAGAAGGAGGCCTGATGGCTTTTGGGTTTCGAAAAGAAGACACGCCCTTGAGAAAGGCGTTTATAATATAATTCACGTCCATTCTCTGGGCGTTTTATGAAAAATTGACGACGATGATTAAGGCGTTAATTTATTTTGCATGGGGAACGATAACCGTCGTCAGACGCATTGAATGGGCGTTGATTGATGTGAGGGAGGTCATCATTGCTGTTTGAAGTAACGCCTCTGGTAAAGGCGTGTTATTCTTGAAACGTGACTATGGAAAAGGCGTTATTTTTGATGAGTCAACGATTATATTCTTTTGGGTTTGAATCTATTCACGCCTTGTCTGAGGTCGTTATTTAAAGTAACGCCTACTGCTGCAGGCGTCAATTGTTGACGATGGGCCGATTGAAGCGCCTTGAGATAAGGCGTGTATTTTTTAATTCACGGCATTCTTGGAGGCGTTATTCACAACAGAAACACAGGTTTTTGGATGATTTGGTTCATAATCACAGTGGCAATTGGCTCAATCAGAAAGCAATCTTTATTATTATTTTGAAGAAGGAACTACAATGACTAATGAGCCACTTTGGGCCTTAATTTTCTCAGTGAAGTTACATAATTTTTCCACTGTTCCTTGTCTTCATCCAAGTCTTCTACAGGTTGATGAAGCTTGCTTAGCCTCCACAGAGCTTGAATGGTGATAACCTCCTCTCCATCTTCATTGCTGCCTAGATCTCTTGATTTGATGGGAGGTAGATGGGAGATGTCTTCCAGCACTTGCCTTGGGAGCCCAAGCTGAGGAAGGCACCGGTGTGCATTATATAAGACGAGCTCGGATGCGCCAATAAGACGAAGGTCCGTACCGATGGAGAAGCGTGCACGAAGCTCCTGCATTTTGAATACACCCGGGGCACAAGTAAAAAGATTCTTTGGCATTACCTTTAAATGCTCCCTCCAATCCCTTCTCTTCTTGATTTGAGGAATCCGGTTGGTCACTCTATTGCTTATACCTAATGAGCCGGTTATATATGAGAGTGGGCTCTTTGAGAAAATTCTTGAGGGTTGTTGGGCTTCGTGGCATGAGTCGAATTTGAAGTGTAGATCAACCCAACTTGAGAGTGCTAGCATGCACCCGTAGATGGGCCTTCCCATGGCCGCTGATGTAAGCCCGCTATAGAGATATGCTAGGATCGCCGGTCCAATTCTTTCTTCTTCCCATAAGCTCACCACTGCGCTCAATTGGGACTCCTCTAGAAAGTCCTCTGTGGATGGGAATAGGAGTGCTCCTGCCAAGCACACCACGAAGGCTTTGGTCACTCTTTCTATCTCCTCTTCCTCTTTAGCTTGACCCGCTCTCTTGTACACCCACGAGGCGAGCTTCAAGAGGTTAACTCCTTTAGTGACCTTGATTTGGTTCACTATATTTGGGCTAGGTATTAACGAGGTTAGCAACTCATGGGAGGAGATGGGCCTTGGCATGATGGCCATCTTTTCTTCTTCTCCGTGTTTCATCCTTTTCAAGCCTAGGATCATCTCTACTTCTTCCAGCAAGATGGTGGCCTCAAATGTAGAAAATAAGAAAGTATGGGTGGAAGGATGCCATGTTTCAATCAATGCTCCTATGGCAGCCCAATCTATGTGGATTTGATCATAATGCTTGGCATGGGTTATCAACCCCAAGAGATGCCATCTAGCTACATATACCCTCATGTCTGAAGTGAACTTGGAGAGGATGAGGGGCAACCATTTGACTTGGACATATCTTCGAGCTCCTGGAAGGTTTGGATAGTCCTGTGAAGAATAGAACACATGTAGTAACAAACAGGAACACATGCAGTAATATGAGATGAGAGTTTGGCAGAAGGAGCATCGCAAAGCAACTAGCAGAAGAAAAGCTTACTTGATTCAAAGCAATTCGATTGCTTATGTGCCCTTGTATTTCGGTAATCCTGAGAGTAGAAATCTTAGGTTTCTTCATCACCCTGTCCATTGCTTGATTTTGCAGAAGAAGCTCGTACAGAGGCCTGCGGTTGAAGAAGAACAGAAACAGAAAAAGGAAAGAAAGAAGCGATTTGGTCGCGCAGGGAGGTTCTGATGATTTGGTTAAAGAAAGCCTTCCGTTTTATAAGGATTTGAAGAGTCCTCAAGAGTCCCGAAGATAGAAGTTTGATTAGGTTAAGGACTGTGTTCCTAATCTGGAAACGGAGGTTCGTGCTGAATTAACGCCTTGTATCAGGGCGTCTCTTTTTGATTTGACGACCTAACCAGTGGTCGTGTTTTATGTAACGCCCTTGATGAGGTCGTGTTTCTTCTAGGCTTTTGTTATTGTTAGCGCCTTGTGTCAGGGCGTCTCTTTTTGATTTGACGACCTTACCAGTGGTCGTGTTTTATGTAACGCCCTTGATGAGGTCGTTTTTCTTCTAAGCTTCCTCTATTGGTTACGCCTTTGAGAAGGGCGTGTTTTAAAGATTAACGACCTATAGTCAGGCGTCTTTTATGATGTTAACGCCCTTTTCTTGGGCGTGTTTTATTGGCCTACGGATTTTTACCCTCCCCATGCTTTGATGAACTTAAGTGCTATTATTTGATGAAATTGTTTATAATTAAGCACTTATGATCATGTCATGTTCTGAATTGATAAATGAAGTCTAATAAATCTCAAAGTGCAGAAGTTTGCAGGATTCGAAGCGTTTGGATCGGTCATGGAGTAACATCTTGTCACCTTATATCCGTTTCTTGTAAGCATTGTTATTATATGATATCTACGATATTATAGTATATCAAGGACCTTGTGGTTCTGATGAACCTGAAATTTGAGTTCCCCTTCATCAAAAACGATGACGATTTCAGGAGAATCTTGATCACACGGATAGGCCGTTGAGTTGTTAAAGGCTTGGGACGATGGTTCCACTTTCTGAGTTGATGCGCGGACAAACGGGCTTCGGCTTAGTGTTAGCTCAGAGAAATGGATTCTTGACCAGACCTAAACAGCTTAGCAATATTATCCTTGATTATTTTCTATTTTTAGTTTGTTTTAATCCTTTTCTTTTAGCCCAGCATGCATCATGTAGGACTTTGAGTTTCATGCTGAAAATCTTCATATTATGGCAATAATGAAGTTCACTCGTTCTCGATTGAGTTGACATGAGATATTCCATTCCAAATCAAGTACTTCGTTCTATTTGAAGCCATTTCAGGCTGATTCCTTGAAAGTGTTCTTTTTGTTGGATCTCTATCCCAATTCTCTTTACTTTTCTGCAAAATTTACCTTGGTTGCAGCACGTCCACGTTGGCTGGTAATCGCTCTCCAATGGTCTTTCCCTGTCGTGCCCACGCGCACACCATTTGTTTACTTAGTTTAATCTCCTTTTATCCAACAAATCGATTTTTCCTTGGAACCACTCAGGGTTGTTTCACTCAGAATCTTGGAAAGATTTCAAATGTTTAGTGTCTGAGGCGTGTCCCATCACACCTTGGCGTCTCCTTATCAGTTCGTTCCACTTCATTCCTTTCATTACACTTCATTCCATTTCCGTCTCACTCCCTTGCAAAGCAGACGCCAAGGCGGGGCAGCTGTAGACACGCCAAAATTGATGTTTTGTTGATCAAATCTCATGTTATTATATAAACGCCCCAAGTGGACTTCAATATTCCTATAACATAAAGTTTTTCTATTTTTGTGAGTTTTTCTGCATTTTTCCTGCATTTTTGTGAATCACGACTTGACAAAGGGAGTTACTTTCTAAAGTAACGACCTGTCATAGGGCGTTTTCAAAGAAAGGACGACCGTAGGTGAGGGCGTCAATTCCTGGTATTATCCGTTAATTTCTGGAATTATCTATTTTCAAAATAAAAGGCATTTTGTGAGTAACGCCTTTCCTCAGGGCGTGTTTTGAAGAAACGCCGTTATCTCAGGCGTGTTATCTCAGTTTTTAAACAGAGGAAGTTTTTATTTCCAAAATTAAATCCAGGAAGAAACGGCCTTTCCTAGGTCGTGTTTCAAGAAACGTCTCTGTTCAGGTCGTCAATTCATAAATAGACGCCCTGTCTTAAGGCGTGTTTCACTCCAGAGTCCTTCTTTTTTCCATCTTTCCCCCACAGTTCCCTGCTATCCTTGGACTCTTGCTCGATCTTAATCCTTCCTTGGATGCCTCATTACCCGTTCTTATCAATTCCCTTGTTTGATCACATCCGATTGAACATTATATAAGAGGCTCCATGTCGAGCGTAAAGAGGGTTGGTGGTTGTTGATTATTATTATTGTTGTTGAACGCCTTGAACCCAGAAGATCACGATTGCAAGCATAATCTCCCCCTCTTTGCACTTCATCCTGCTGCAGCGTGGTGTACTACTGCATTCGATCGAGCTTCATCCTACTGCATCCATCTTTCTGCAATCCATCCAACATCATTCATGGTTTCCCTTTACTCTCGTCAGGGAGAGCAGGGTTATCTATATATCGTGTTTGTTTCGTTCGTCTCGTTTTTCATCATATTATCATTGTCCTCTGTCGTTATTTCTTGCATTAAGCATTTTTTCCTTCCCTAGTTCTCTGTTAGGGGTTTATAAAAAACAAAAAAAAAGAGGTGCGCATGTTGATGTCTTTTCATCATTTTAGGTTAGCTTTGGATTGATACTATTGCACTTTGGCTGATCCCCCTCTCTTTTGCTTGTTTTTCATTGTCTTTTTTTTACAAGGTAATCAATCAAGAAAACCCACTTCATCGGCCGGCCGATTGGAGTTGGAGGAGGAAATCCACATTCATCCCGCATCCCACTCTTCACCAGGTACACGCGATCTCATTTTCTTCTTATTGAGGTAAACCCTCTGGCGATCACAACTCCCCTTTAGCACCTCGTGCTATATTTTTTATCACATCTTATACATGTTGTTGTCATGTTATTTATTTTCATTCCCAAAAGTGAGGATTTTTAATCCGATCTACAGGGAGGGTGCACCCAATTTGGCTCAATGGATTCTCTTTGGGAAGGAATGAGTTCTCTTGACCCAATTGAGCTTCATATTCTTCTTCCCAATCTAGGGAGCCTCATGGTCTTCGGTCACCTCCTCAAGTTCCCCTTGGGTAGGGGTAACTACTTCTTCTAAAGCCAATGGGGTGGGAAGGTCTTTTGATGATGGGGTGTTGCTAGCCGGTGTGTGATGCACACGGGGTGGTGAACAAGGAGGGGACTCCGGTGGATGGGAGAGGACATGGGTGTTGTTGAATCGGAAGGCTCCCGGAAGGTGTGGCGGATGCACTAGGCAAGTCCGATGTGTCGGGTCAATGTTGGCATTCCTTTCATCTAACCATCTCCTACCTAGGATTATGCAAGGGCCCGCCAAAGTGCCAATTTGACACCAAGCTCCATCACAGTATGTGGTCTTCCCAAACCATTTATGGAATTCAACGAAGACTTGGTCTCCGTCATGCACAATTTGTCCGGTCCTAGAAAGAGAGGCAACGATATCGGGGGATACCCAATTATCAGACTCCAAGTCAATAAAATCGATTTCCGTAGGCTCTCCATTGCGTAGGTATGCAAGGGATATGATTGGGAGTGGGATCATTTGGTCCGTAGACTCATTGACAGTGGGTGGTGGACAATGCATGGGACGGTCTGTCAGGGACTCTAATGCAAGCGTGCCCATGGACTAGACTCGTAGAGACAAGTCTAAAACTTGCTCTGATACCAATTTGATGTGACACAAATCCTTGGACTTAAATTTGCAAGCAATTCGGCCCGAACGGCGATCTCTCACAAGCGGTTAACCCGCGTCGCGCGCACCCGTATCCGTAGGTGGACCGGCGATGGTGGTGAGGGTCCGAGGTTGGGCCTCGAGGCTCCAAGGATATGGCCAGCTAGAGATAGACCCCAATGGGCCAGGGATGCCCAATGTCAAGGGCGGCTGGCACGCCGAGGGCGTGGGATGTAATGTCACACTCACAACTCGCCCGCGGTGGCACTTGATTAAACAGAATGTTGGGACGAGCTCTCTCTCACCGCCGACGGCACATCAAGAGATAATACTAAACTAAGCAAAGGTAAGGAACCAGCAGAGGAGAGTGGTCCGAAGCTCACCTGATCGGTGTGAAGACACCGATCCCGGCCGGAGACGAGGGCGAGCGGGGAAGTGTGGGTTCCCCGCACACTGCGCTGACGAAGCTTGAGTCCTGCTTAATTAGTTACATTCACTACACCTCTCGCAGGAGGGTGAACTTGGGGTGGGGATGATTGAATTACATGCAAACACTACCCCCACGCAGGGAGGGGCGGTGAGCCAGCCAGGCGGGGAGGGGGGATTCGCCGGAAATGCGGAAGGAGAAGCCGAGGCTGAATCTGCCTGCTTTCTGCGATGGCTGACTGACAGTTGGTGTCGAGGCTGTAGATCCCATTCTGGAATTTTTCCGATGGCGAGACCAGTGGGGAACGCTTTGTATCTGGAACTAGGATGCCTCTGAATTTTACTGAATTCTTCTGATGCAGTTGCGGGTCCAGGACGAGGTTCGATCAGGGAGGCAGAATCTGGGCGCGGCAGCCTCTTGTTTCTGACAGCAGCTTGCAGGGATTGCCCCGACCGCTCCCGTACTCTGAATCATGAACCGCTGGAGGCGTTGGAATCGTGGACAAGTCTTCTTCGCAGAAAAACTGACGGGGAAGCCGTCCGATGTCGGAGAGCACTGGGGGACTCAGAATAGTGGAGGCAGGTCGTTGCAGACTGTGGGAGGCAGAACCGCGCAGCTGAGGGAGAAAAATGGTAACTTGGGACCACGGTCTCCGATCGATGTTCCGCTTCTTGATCATGAAGACAGACAGAACGGGGAAGAACTTTGTAGAAGAGACCTCAGCCTAATTCCTCCGTGGTTCGTCGTGGCACAGCTCCCTTTCTGGTTCAGGTACTCTGTTGGGGAAGCTCTGCGCAGTCGGGGGAGAATGGTCACCACGAACTGTAGCGAAGTCGGAATGAGACGATTCCACCTCGCTTGCGAAGAAGACTCGCAGACCTTTCCATAGATGTAAGGTGAACCTCCATATGACATCATATGACTCCGGAGCCGGCTCTGCAAGTCGGGCCCCACTCTGCTACCTGCGGGTTGAACAGAGTAAAGGGGCTATTTGGTGGAGAAGGGTTGAAGGGACTGCAATGGGGAGGGGGCTAATGGCTGTGGGGCTTGGATGGTGGTGGGTAGAGATGGTGGAGAGGTTGGAGAAGGAGGTTGGGTCGCAGCTAGCAGGTGGAGGGCAAGGGGGGGTGCGGCCAAGGGTGGAGGGTGAAAGGGGGGGGCGCAAGTGGCTTGGAGGGAGAGGGAGATTTGAACTTGGTTTAATGTGGGGATGGTTAATGTGGTCTTGGGAAGGGGAAGAGGTGTGTTGGGGATGTGGAGAGGTGCTTGGGGAGGTGGGATTCTCCCTTGGGAGATGGAGGGGTGGCTTGGGAAAGGGAGATGTTGTCTTGGAAGGTGAAAGGTTGCTTGGGGATATGGTGTGAGTAATGGGAGGAATTATATGGACCTTGGGAAGGGGAAGGGTTGGGATGAGGTGGAGGATGATGTGGCAAGGAGAAGAGAGAGAGAGAGGGGCGAAATTTGGAGAGAGAGAGGGGGAGGAGAGAGAGAGGGGGCCGCCCCCTTTAGAGAGAGAGAGAGGTAGAGAGATAGAGAGCTTGAGAGAGAGAGAGAGAGCCAGAGACACAAATCTTGTGGATTTTAAACTCAATAATTCATTAGCTCCAAATGGGGGGGGGGGTTGGGGTCCTATTTATAGGAAACTCACAATTTAACAAAAGACCCTGAGTTTTTGACTAATGACAATAAACCAAGGGGGAAGGGGGGCGCCCATGGGCCTAGCCTACTTAATTGGGCCCAACTGACTCATTAACCACTCTAATGACAATTAACCTAGGTAGATGACTCTTTAACCTAGGTACTTGACTCAATAAAAGGGAAATTACATAATCTATGACCCAAGAAAATATAAAAATTACAAGTCATGATTAAGAAAAAATGCCGTGAACATGATGACGCATAGCTGGCAAGCAACGGGAACCTCGAAAGAGTGAGGAGTGGTAGGAGATGTACTCATCAGAGCTGCCCGAGCAGAACCTTGAGAGACTCGTGGATCGAGCCAGACCACGAGTTGCAGCGGAGGTGGGACCGAAGGCAGACCGAGTACTGTAGAGGTTCTTGATGCTGCTGTTCGGCCGACTTCTTTTTGCGACGTGAGGGGACGTCATTAGCTGCCGCTTCCTGCCGCTGCTCGAGAACCTAGCACACATGGGCGACTACGCGTGGTGGGCTGCGGTTCTTGCCTTCCTCTTCGACACTCTGAGCTCGACGAGCAGGCGGACCATGCTCGGTGGGTTCTCACCTCTTCTCCAGGTACAACTCTGACCTCTAGACTTGATTATGCAACACTCATATGTGTCCTATATGCTGACGTGTAATGCAATGCAGGTGTGGGCCTACGTGCACTTATGTGGGCTTGGGCGAGGCGAGGAGGCTCACCTAGACCGACTACCGATTGCCAGGAGGTGGACCGCACCTCGGGAGATCGGGGGCCTTCGGAGACAGGTCCGAGAGCTCCATGACGACATGGACACTCTACCGTACACCTCGGTACGACTCTAAACCTAAACCCTTTAATTAAATATAGTTCTATATGCTTGTGATGCTGATGTGACTTCCTATTATGACAGGTACGGTGGACACCTTATGCAGAGGAGGGGCACGAGGGTCACCCCTGGGTAGCAGGGGCCCTCGCCTTCTCAGGACGCGATGTGTGGCTTCACTGCATGAATGTTGTGGAGCCACTCCACTTCAGACTGGTGATGAGGATGATCGGCGTCCCTCAGCCAGCCGTAGAGTTCCCGGTGCTGGGAGAGCGCATGGGGCGACACCCACGGGGCGCAGCGACCGCGGGCTGTAGAGCAGATCGCCGACTGGGCAGCACTCGGGCGTGTTGTGACTGCCCGTGCGGAGAGTGACGCGGCGTACTACACGACGTACGCCAGGCACTACCGAGACCAGGTGTTCCATGGTGCCCACCGACTGGTACGACTTCCAAACCCTAATGCATTTCTATCATGCTTTCTATTATGATTATGCACTGATGTTTGAACTTTCTAAATGCAAATTGACCCTGAGGGACGGATCGCGGAGCTGCAGGGGCTTCTCCACGCGACGATCCGCGAGCGCGATGAGGCCCGCCAGGCCCTGACCCTACTGGTGAGTCTTCTAACCCTAAACTTTTAATTATGCAAATGCTTATGATTATGATTATGCATGTGACTGGCCTGGAGTTTGGATGCAGCACGTCGAGGGGGCCCAGCGACAGGGTGCCAACCCTCCTTCCTCTTCCTCACAGACCCCAGCGGACCGAGCATAGCGGGAGGTGGATTTCGCCCGGATGGTAGACTGGGCGAAAGCTACCGAGGTGGCGTTTACTGAGAGGGTACGTAACCATTACGCTTTCCCTATAATGCTTATGCTTATGATTATGAAATGTAATTGACTGACCACGAGCTGTGTATGCAGACGACCGGGTTGACCGCGTCACTAGGTGAGGCCACCCGACTGCGGGAGGACGCCGAGCGGTTCTGTGTAGAGGCCGCAGCTCTACGTGCAGATGTAGTAGAGGCTTCACGCCTCTATGCAGAGATGGAGTGCTCCCGTGTCGGGACAGTGGAGACGGAGCTTCTTAGAGCGCGGGCAGCAGAGGCAGGCCTTTACCGAGCTGAGGTTTCTCGTCTCCGGGAGGAGATGACGCGGAGCCGACTGATAGATGCGGTCGAGACGGCGCTCCTTCACGTAGAGTTAGAGCGTCTCCGAGCTAGAGTCGTGGAGGCGAAGCATTATCGGGCGGAGGCGTTAGAGCTGAGGGGGGATCTGCGGGCATACAAGGAGATGAGCCGGCGGTCAGAGCACAGCGGCACTCCGAGCGGCAGCACCCATGGTACCCACAGTTCCGTTAGGAGCTATTTCACTAGTTCCTCCGGCCACCAGAGGAATGAGGACAAGGAGCGGCGCCAGCGACGTCGCGACGAGGTGACCTCAGCGATGCCTCCACCAAAGAGGCATGAGGGAGGCGGAGACAGCGACGGGGGCTAGGGAGAGGGACCGGCCTGACTCTTGTACTATGACTTGACTTTTGTACATTATATGATATGATAGTGATATGATATGCTTTTGTTTGAGCAAATGTATGAATGTATGAATGAATGCGAATGTTTGACACTAATTAACTAACTACGACTACTAACTTGACACGGGTGAGATGGACACGTGCGAGAGAGAGGCGACACGAGTGAGAGAGTGAGAAAGAGAGAGAGAGGGATGACAGAGTGAGCGGGAAAGATGACTCCGAGTGGGAGAGAGAGGGATGCCAAACTTGACTGAGAGAGAGAGACGCCAAATAAATTGAGTGAGAAAGAGAGACGCCAACATGAGTGAGAAAGAGAGATGCCAAACAAATGAGTGAGAATGAGAGACGCCAAACAGATGAGTGAGAAAGAGAGACACCAAACAAATGAGTGAGAACGAGAGACGCCAAAATGAGTGAGAAAGAGAGACGCCAACAAATGAGCGAGAACGAGAGACGCCAAAATGAGTGAGAAAGAGAGATACGACCACAGTCTGAGCGATACAGGCGCGAACAGATTAAAAACAGGGCTTCAGATATCTAAATGGTCGCAAAGGGACCGCTCAGTCACACTACACGGTCTTCCATCAGACCGTTTAAAGCCACTAGGCCAAAACCCACAGATCCGATTAAACGGTCAAATATTGACTGCTCACAGAATGGGACGGTTCATATGTGACCGTGTGATTAATGGAACGGTCTATTTCCGACCGTGCAACCTCTAGCATTTGAATCATGCAGATGCCTCATGAACGGTCTAGATGAGACCGTCCAATGATTAGGGCGGCCTCTCGATAGACCGCGTAAATGCACGACCTGAGAGTTCAAACGGGACTCTCTCGGAGAGTCCCAACCCGAAGATAGACATCCTAAACCGACCCAAGCTCTATCCCAACCCGATCTAGGCCTATCCTACCTTACTTCTAGTGGGTTTAGGCCTCTAGCTAAGCCCTATAAGTAGGAGGGGGCTCTAAATTCGCAACTCACACCACACCCTTCTTTCTAGGCTTCAAACTTAGGTTATTCTTCATCAACCATCATGAAAAGATCCTTTGAGGGAAGTTCCATGGAGGGGGTGACTTATGAAGGGCCAAAGCCGGCCAGGAAGGAGCGTGAAGTGCTCCAATAGTTGACTACGATCCCTCGTCATCTCAGCTCGAGTCCTTTGAGAGAGGTACGTTAGCATGATTTCATTCAAGTCAGTTTATTCATTCACTTACACATTCTTCCTCTCTTTCTCCTTTTCTTTTCCTTTTCCCTCCATCTCAGCTTCTCCCTGGCTCCAGGCGCTATTCCACTTTGAAGTGGATGGCCCTCATGGTTCGTACATTACCCCTTGGAGTGACATCCATCCTGAAGTCCTGGCACCTGCACCCACTCTTGGTATTAGGCCAAAACTACCCAAAGTTGTCCTTAGACTGGCACAACATCTCAGCCTTGGTAAAGATCTGGCATCCTCAGACTCATACATTCATATTTCCATCTTTTGAGGCCACTATCCTACTGGAGGAGGTAGAGACCTATTTCTCCTTTCCTAGGTCCAAGGTGGGTGGGGAGGACCTAGTGTGTCACACCATGGCCCCTATAGATCCTAGGCTTATCTTGGGAGGGTTCATACCAGATAGCAAGGACATCCATACCTTCATAGGCCCACGTCAGATCCACCTTCTTCCTCTTAGCTAGTGGGTAGTTGAACATTGTAGGAATAGGTGTGGGTGGGATGAGGCCATAGCCAAGGCCGCGTCTATTTGCCTGTGGGGGCCATCCTGTTCCCCTCTGTCGACCATGTGCTAGAGACTCCCATCCTTAGTACCATCAGTGACCTGTGGCAGGGTCTTTCTATTTCCCAGGCCATCCCTGCCTACTTGTACGAGGGTCTGAGTTCAGCAGCTCTAGGAGGTCCATTGTTTGGCTCTATGATACTTCTAGAGTGTTGGATGGGTGTTAGGATGAAATTCATCCATAAGGAGGATGTCACTTCGACCAGCCGGATATTCGGGAGCCACCCCCTCTTCTTCATAGGTGGCGCCTTTGGGTTTTCTCCACAGGTAGAGTGTAGGACAGCAGAGAAGAAGACCAGGGATGAGTGGCGACTGCACATCAACAGATTGCCCCTGGATTGGTTCGTGATGCGCCCTGACTTCCTCCACGACACCACTGTCATGGTACCTAGGAGGCCAAGCTTGGATCTGAGGCTCGTGAGCGACACTGCACTGGCGATGTACAGCCAGCACCGGTGCTACCTACAGGTTGGACTACCTAGGACCGTACTACCAGCACTACCCCACCTTCCCGCACTACAGGCGAGGAGGATCTGGATAGAGGAGGACGAGCAGGCGATCAGGAGTGCCCTGATTATGTGGGAGGTGAGCAGGGTGCTTACCCTTCCAGCGGAGGTTACAGAGATTCTAGCGATGCGCCAGGCTTATGTTAGAGAGCTGAGAGAGATACGTCCCCGCGGGGATGCCCAGCGGAGGACTGAGTGATTTTTCTTTCATGATGTTGATGTAGAGACTTTGGGATATGAATAAATAAGATTGATGACTTGGTTTGACTTAAGCTTAGCCTTTCTTATATGATTGAGTGAGTTTGGGATATGACCTCAGGATTCACACGGTCACACACAGACCACTCGGTTGAGTAAACGGTTAGAAACTGACCGCTTAAAGAATAGAACAGCTCTGTTTGGGCCGTGCATTAGATCAACAGTAGAGTTGAGAATAGGGAATTGAACGGCTTATCTGTAGGTCGTGAGCCTGGTTAAACGGTCAAGAGTCTACCGTTCATGTCATTGAACGGTCTAGTGAGGACCGTAGATCTTTGGAGGAGCTTGAAATTGGAATGGTCTGAAGGGAACCGTGTGAATGATTGGACGGTCGGACCGTGGCCGTTGAAGGGAATAGGACAGTTATCAAAGGACCGTTTACTGACTGAACCTTGAACTTCAACCTGCCCTTGCACACACACAAACAAAGAAAATAGATTAAATATGTTCTAGGCTTAACCCCTTGCCTGTAGCAAGTTAGGAAATGACTGGTTCTTGATTTTTTGGTCAAGGGGGGTAAGCCTTATTAAATAGGCACATAAAAATGAAAATGAATGCTATACATGCCATGAAATGCAAATGATGAAAATCTTTTTTGTGATTTTGAAAATATTTGATTTTTTTTGGAGTTTTGAAGTATATGATTTTTTTTGTTTTTGTTTTGAAATATTTGATTTTTTTTATTTTTTGATTTTTTTGGATTTGAAATATTTGACTTTTTTGTTGAATTTTGAAATATTTGATGATTTTAAAATATTTGATTTTTTTTTGTTTTTTTTAATTTTGAAATATTTGATTTTTTTAGAATTTTGAAGATTTTTTTTGAAATATTTGATTTTTTTTAGATTTTGAAATATTTATTTTTTTTAGATTTTGAAGCCGGCTCAAACCTGACGACGGGGAACCTCATATTTTATTAGGGGTCTCCTGGGTTCAACGTGCGTTATAAATGACCGCCCACGGTCGGGGCCCAATTTCGCTTAACGGTGCATCTACCGAGGCCATACCCGGGGTAGGATCCATTCCTTGGAAAAAAATAAAAGAGAATTTGATAGAAAAGCTGGAAACATGTATAGAGGTTTTTAGGGCTTGAGTTCTTCTCGCGACACCCCTTTTCAAAGAATTTTTGGTCTGTTGCGCCGGGGCTTTGTGTCCGTCATCGAACCTACATCCGCTCTAGGCACGCATACGACCGGACTCATAACGTCCCGCGGGGAAACTGTACCACCACTCTTGTCATGCCTAGTTTCACTCTTTTGGGGTATTTAGACTTCTGAGCTTCGAGCTTGAGCTTTTAGCTTTGTCCTTGATTTTGCCCCCTTTTCTCTATTTCTTTTCTTTCTTTTTGCTTTTTGAATGCGGAATAAGGTCATAACAGACTGCCCCTATTTGAGACCTCTTTTATCGGGGGGTCTAGATCAGTTCTCGCCCCCTTATTCACTTCTTGCCCCTATCTTCAGTCGAGAGGAGAGAAAAATAAGGACTTTCACTTTCCCCTAAGCATGGCCAAGCGAGAAATGATGTTGCGCAAAAGAGGAAAACTGAACCACAGGGGGTCGCGTAGTGTGTGAATGTTGGACCGAGGATCTCCCTTCGTGATCAAGTAGAAGCACACCCTGCCGCCGGGCCAGTGCTGGCGTGACTCTATGGATAAAAACGTTTTAAATACAACCCATTCCATGGATTTGGCAATTCTTCGCCCTCCGCGTTAACTAAACGGTATGCGTTACCAAGATAGGCTTCCTTAATTACAAACGGCCCTTCCCAATTAGGTTGCAGCTTGGACCTGGGACATGCTGTTCTGATAAATTTACGTTTCAAAACCATATTACCCACTTGAAAATTTCTTTCAATAACCTTCTTTTGAAAATACCGCGAGACACGTTTTTGATAAAACGAGACTTGATTGGCCGCATTAAGCCTCTTCTCATGTAAGAGTTCTAGTTGGACTAGCAACGTCTCTCGACGCTCGTCGAGATTAAGTTCTTTGTCTAGCTGCACTCTTAGGGAAGGGATCAAGATCTCGTATGGGAGTACCGCCTCCATCCCATAGGTGAGAGCAAAAGGAGTTTGCCCCGTGAGAGTACGGACGGAGGTGCGATAAGCCCATAGACATTCTATCAGTTTATCAGCCCAATCATCAAATTTGTGTGACTCGCATGTTTTCTTAATAATTTTAAGAAGGGTCTTGTTCGTGGCCTCGGCTTGGCCATTACCTTGAGGGTAGTATGGTGATGAATGATGCAATGAAATATTAAATCTCTTACAGAGGTCCCGAAGTTCTTGAGAAATAAATTGAGGCCCGTTGTCGGTGACGATATCACTTGGCATTCCAAACCGCGAGATGATATTCTTGAGGATGAAGCGGCATACCGTGGTGGCTTGATTTCTGCATAAGCTTCATCTTCTGCCCACTTGGTGAAGTACTCTGTAGCCGTCAGAATGAAGGATTTCTGTTTAACCTGAGCATTAGGGTCACCAAGTGGTCCAACGATATAAAAGGCCCACATCGAGAATGGCCAAGGAGCAGAAAGAGGATGGAGAGAAGAAGCCGGAGCATGGATTTTATCAGCATGAAGCTGGCATTGAAGACACCTACGAACATAGGTGGAACATTCTTCTTCTAGGGTTGACCAGTAATAGCCCTGCCTAAGAATCTTCTTCGCCAAAGCTTGTCCATTAACGTGCTCTCCACACTCACTGGAGTGTGTGGCTTCTACTACCTTCCAAGCCTCATTGTCATCCAAACACCTCATTAGAACTCCATTGAGAGCCCGCCTATATAACTCTCCAGCAATAATCATGTATCTGGCGGCGACTCTTCTAATGGCCTTGCGCTGCTCAGCGTTTGCCGTCTCTGGGAAGGATCCATCCCTGCAATACTGCTCTATCTCGTGATACCACGACAATTCCTCTTCTTCTATAATCTCCTCCAGCTCAGTCAGTGATACTTCTTTCAATTCCTCCTTCTCTGCCTTCTTCTCTACAGCCTTCCTAAGGTTATCGAACCAAGGATCCTGAAGAGAGGGAGCATCCATTCGCTGGACCATAATGGTCTCAGTGGAACGACTAAGCGGGAAGGAAAGGGAAGAAGCAAGTGATACCAATGCATCAGCAAGGATGTTTTGGGAGCGAGGAGTATGAATGTAGATGAGCTTCCGGAATTGCCTAGCCAAGAGCGTGACCAAATCTTGATAAGGCTTGAGTTTGGGGTCACGGGTGCGGTAAGTTGACAGAACTTGACGCAGCACCAATTGAGAATCTCCTATGATGTTTAGGTATCGCGCGCCCATGAGGTAGGCGTGCTTCAGACAAGTAAGGAGAGCCTCATACTCCGCTACGTTATTAGTGGCAGAAAAGAGAGCTGATAGGCGATAGGGATGGTTACCCCTTCCGGAGTGAGGAGGACGGCGCCGACTCCACTACCCTGAGAATTGAGAGCACTGTCGAAATGAAGAGACCAAAAAGGAAGATGAGTGATTACAGCCAAGTGTTCATCAGGAAACTCATCCTGGATTGAATCAGTGCGAGGGATAGGAGAATGAGCAAGATGTTCAGTAATTGCGTATCCCTTGATCGCTTTTTGAACAATGAATGTGATATCAAATTGGGAAAGAAAGCTCTACCAGCGAGCTAATCCATTAGAAAGGACAGATTTTTCTCAGAGATAACGAATGGGGTCCATTCTAGAGATCAACTTAACCTCGTGGGTAAGGAAATAGTGTTTGAGTTTCTGAGCTACCCATACTAATGCTACGTAGGTCTTTTCCATGGCAGTATACTTAGATTCAGCTGGATTGAACAACCTCGAAAGATAGTACGCTGCCCTTTCCCTTCCTTCATCATCCACCTGAGCCAGGACAGCTCCTAGGGAGTCCTCAATAACCGAAATGTACAAGATCAGGGGTTTCCCAGGGACGGGTGGTTGTAGAACCGGAGGATTAGAAAGGTAAACCTTAAGATCTTCATAGGCCTTTTGACAGTGTTCGTTCCGTTCGAACTTAGCTCCAGCCTTCAACAATTCATAGAATGGGCGGCATCTCTGCGAATGTTGAGATATAAATCTTTGAATGAATTGCAAGCGCCCAATCAGACCTCTGAGTTCAGTGATGTTCTTAGGCGGTGGTATTTCCATAACGGCCTTCGCTTTATTCGGATCAATCTGAATCCCCCGTTTACTAACTATAAACCCAAGCAGTTTCCCTGATGCAACTCCGAACACGCATGTCTTTGGATTCATTTTCAGTTTGTACTCCCTAGCCCTTTGTTGGCTAAAATGGCAGGGTGTTCTTCCTTGGACCTCGACTTCACCAGGATATCATCCACATAGGCTTCCATGCACACGCATCATATCATGGAAGATAGCCATTATTGCACGTTGATACGTGGCACCTGCATTCTTTAATCCGAATGGCATAACGACATAGCAGTACGTGTCCCAGGGCGTGCTGAAAGAGGTCTTCTCTTGATCCTCGAGAGCAAGACGGATTTGATTATAACTAGAATAGCCATCCATAAATGAGAGGGCCTCATACCCAGCTGTGTTGTCCACCAATACGTCAATGTGAGGAAGCGGGAAATCATCTTTTGGACATGCCTTATTTAAGTCCCTGAAATTGATATAAATCCAATTTTTTCCATCTTTTTTCATTACCGGGACTATGTTTGCCACCCATTGCAGATATAAGACCACTTTGATAAACCTAGCCTTATGCAATTTATCAACTTCCTCCTTTATCCTTAAGGCCATCTGCGGGTGGAATCTTCTTGATTTTTGTTTAACAGGTGTTGCCCCTGGTCTAAGAATAAGTCGATGTTCAACTAGGGTGGGGTCAAGACCCGGCATGTCCTCATAGGACCAGACAAAAGAATCGTTGTACTCCCTCAAAACCTTGATCAGCTCCTCTTCAACCTGAGGAGGGAGATTAGCCGAAATATTTATGGGCCTGGGGTCCTCTTCCGTTCCAAGATTAATCTCTTTAGTGGGTTCATCCACTGCCGTCGACGGTTCGTCGAACATCTTCAAACCTTGCGCGTACAGATCGGTAGCATCCTCCACATTACTTTTCTCATCATCGGCTGGGTCCTTCTCATCAATGATTTCATACACACCTAACCCGTCATTGCTCCACACCCCTTCTACTTCCTCATCATCTTCCAGGACTATCGCGGTCTCTACAAACTCAGGGCACTTGAGAAGGGCATGACATCTCTAAGCTAAATCTTGCAGAAACCTATCTGGAACGGATTTAGAATGACGCATCACAGGGTGCATTACAGATGTGGATGGGCTGACCACACTAGAACTAGACTCTACCCTAACTGACTCAACTAGCCTAGGAGACTCTGCACACTGTACATCTAATCTAGGAGATAAGAAATCTACTGGGAAAGGAGCAAGGGTTTCATGCCCCTAAGAAGATGGGCAGAGCATAGCATAATCCTCTATTGAAACCTTCGTTTCAAAATTGGCATTTTTTTGGAGGTCGGAGGTAATCACGAAACAAGAAGGGGAAGATGGAGGAGGAGGAAGTTGACGTGGGAAGAGAGACGGGAAGAGAACATCAAAGAATTGATCGGATGACGAGAACCACATATCAGACAGATTGGTTGCGGGGGTCCACATAGTGGACAAATCAATCGGTGGGCATTGCCCACAAGCACAGGGAACAAACAGAATTTCTAACGGTCATTCCGTGATGTACGGGTCGACCATGATCGGCGGGGAATGGGGAATAAATCCCAATCTCTGAATCAAGGAGGCAAGACGGGAAGGGGATAAAGAAACGGTAGTGATAGAGCTCCCCACTTCCCGCGGCCTCCGGTACACTGGCTTCACCGGAGAATGTTTCACCAGCTGCATCTCCTTCTTCTTCGAACGAACTTCTTCTTCGTAGAACAGCTTCTCAAAACAACTACAAAAATCTTCCATACCACCCACTAGCCCCTTCAGTGGCGATGGTGGGTCGGCAACATCACGAGCGGCATCGGTCTTCTCATTAGAACAGGGCAGCGTCTTCTTCAAAGTACCGGGTTGTAACAGGCCTTTTACGAAGTGTTGACGGTAGTCCCACGTCAGTGGCCCGGAGTCTCCCAGTATAGACAATGCTGACTCCCGGTAACCAAGGCCTCTCCGGCTCATTTTTCTGCCTTTAGGGATGGGCTTAGTCCGCCCCTGTAATTGCGCACCGAGGCCCAAGCCCGGCTGATAGCCAAACTTCAAGATCATGTGCCACCCTTTTGAATCTCGAATCTTGGACTTAATTTTGACATTCACTGGTGCAGTGGTGGGCTTGCGTGACGCATATGCCCATGAGTAGTTTAAGTCCATAACAGAAAGGACTGGCCTATTACTCGGCCACAAAGTAGGAAGGATCTTGTCTGTAATGGTGTCAACAGATTGGACGGTGGAGATACTCTTCACCTCAACCACCCGGCCTTGGATTGGGAACTTAAGGCATTGGTGGGCAGTTGAGGGCATGGCATTCAGACTGTCTATCCATGGATGACCTAGAATTGCCTTGAACATCGGGTCTATGTCCAGTATGTAAAACTCCACGTCCATCACTAAAGGCCCTAGCTCGGCCTGAACTGTCACGAGCCCATGGCAAGCTCGTCTGGAATTATCATATGCTGCAATCGTGGTTGGCGTTGGTCTGAGCATGTCCTCTGAAATATTGCAGGCACGCAGTGTACTTAGTGGACACACATTTATCGATGCTCCTGTGTCCACAAGGGCCGACTCAACTGCCACTTTGTTTAAGGAAATGGTAATGCAGAGCGGCATCTGCCGTGCCTCTGGGGGCGCCAATTCTGATTCAGAGAATGAAATGTAAGGCCCCCTCGTGATAGTGGCGAATACTGACGGCAAACTGTCTACCCCTCAGGATAGTAGCAAGTCATATTTCATGCCAGGCACGGGGTCTACTTCTTCTGCTTCAACTATTGAGGAAGGAACTTGAGGGTTGGGTGCAGATGCACCAGGGAAAGGGTAACTTCTGTGGAATGGACACCCGCTCTGGAGGGCGAAGTGTCGTGCCGGCACGGCCTCAGATGGACCCCCAATTGGCCCGACGGGGTAAGTTGAAGGGGTAGAACTAGGGGTGAGGATGGCGGAGGTTGGCCTGACGGGCCCTTGCGGAGTGGTGATTGGTGAAGGGTTAAATGGAGGGGTGATGATGGAGGGTATGGCAGGTGATGGCGGAAAGACTGGCAGAATGGTGGGGAATGCGGTGGGTGCAATAGGTGATCGTGAAGGGATAGTGGGTGGAGCGGTAGTGAAGGTGGTGGGTCGGAGGATGGAAGGAACATAAGGCGCGGGGGAGTTAATTAGTATGGTGGAAGGCCAAGAGGTGGGCGGGGGTCTCATCATCAAAAGATCACCCAGCGTTAGGGGCTGGGCGGTGAACTACATTTGCTTGTGCCGGTGCCGGAGGTTGTTGTTGCTGTTGCTGTTGAGGAGCGGGCGGATGTTCTGGCATGGGATTCTGATGAATCCCGAGGTCTTGGTGCTGTTGTTGCTGCTGTGGAGGTTGTTGTTGTTGGAGAGATTGCTGGAACTGCTGCTGCTGAGGTGCCGCCTGCTGCGGCCTGACTTGTCTTCTTCTTTCTTTTATGTCTTCAATCAATTTGTGCATTTGGGCCCAATCAATCCTCTGGCCCTCATGCAAATCATAGACTAGGTCCCTGAACTGGTAACACCTCTCTATCGTGTGCCCGGGTTACCGATGGTATATGCAATACCTTGACTGATCGGCTGCTGGATTCTAGTTCTGACGTTCCGGAGGCAACTGAATGTCACCAGTGTACGGCTGAAAAGATGTCAGGGAGTGTTTCTGGAAGTGGTGGATAGTTGACTCTCTTGGGTCCTAACCGAGCAGGCCCATAACCAGCAGGAGGAGGAACATTATGGTACTAGGGTGGCTGTTATGGCTGCTGTGGTGGTGGTGGTGGTTGTTGTGGGTGTTGAGGAGCTTGGAAAGTGGGTCGGGGAGCTTGTGGAGCGGAAAACTGGGGGTTACGCGGGGGTTGCTGGAAACGGGGTGGAGCGGACTGGTTAGGGAATTGAACAGCCTGAACTTACTCATTGATTTAAACTCCCTCGGTAACTGGGCCTTGGGATTTTCTAGTGGTTTTAGATTTATGGGCCTCAAAAAGAGAATGAATAGGGGGGTCTTTAAATTGGGTTTGGATGAACCGGGCCCGACTGTACAACTGGTGCATGTTTGAAATATCGTTCATTGCCAATATATTCTGGAACGTCGGAGTGGCATTAGAAATCAACAACTTAACTTTTTCTTCTTCCGGGATCTGCCCGGGCACACGCGAGGCCATCTGCCTCCATCGATCTGCATATGCAGCAAAGTCCTCATCTGCTTTCATCTTTTCTGCAACTAGGTCTGTAAAAGAATACTCGGGAGCAACTCGATCTTGGAATCTCTGAATAAACTTCTCATTCACAGTCTTGAAACTTTCTGCCTCCTCCAGAGGCAAGGTGTAGAACCATTCAAGGGCGACCCCGTCCAAGGATCGGCAGAACAAATATGCCATTAGGCGGTCGTCGTGTTGGAACTGTGTCGATTCATAAAGGAACTCCCTAACATGAATAAACGGGTTGCCATTCCCGTCATATTTCTGGTATACGAGGAGCTTAGACTAGGGAGGAAAGCGAATATCCCTGAAATTAGGAATGGGGACATCGGCTTGTGGAGGAGGTCAATCTGCTGCTGCATGGCAGCCCATTTGTCAAGAAGTTCTCATTCCCGCAAGGAGGAGATACAGCAGGAAAAATGGAACCAGAGTACAGAGCTGAAGGATAAACTGACTGAGGAGGCAGCCCATAAGATGGATAATGGGCCAAGGAAGGGCCCATATCCGCATGAGCTAACTGGGCGGCCCCTGGTTGCAGACGGACGAAATCAGCCGGGGCCACGAGGGCCTGCGGCACCGGAGAGACAGTGGTGTAAGGATCAACATAAGAACCTGAGGGGATCTGAGTCTTCCCGTTATCCAGAGGCTGATGGGCCGAGGTAGAAGCCTGGCCCGCTTCCATGGTGGAGAATCGAAGAACCTGAGGACGAATGGAAGTAAGATCGATGGGGGCCGCAGAGGTGGCCCCTAATCCAACAATCAGGGATATGGAAGTAGCGGCAGCAGTCACGCCAGAAGAGAGCACAGAAGGTAGGGCATCCGCCCCTTGCAAAGCTTCTTTCAAGAGGTGGAGTTGAGTGAGCTCCAACTGGGCCATCATGTGGAGAACCTGACTGGCCGAGTTGTGAGTGGATGAATCAGAGAGAGAGGGTTGGGCACCCTCAACAACAACAGTCAGGAGAGGAGGGGCAGTCTCCTCTCCCTCTTGCACATGAGCGACCCTGGGCGGGTCCTCCAGAAGTCCCCGAGGGAGAGAATCCTCATGGGAATGAGAGAAGTTGTAAGACGACATGGCTGGAGATGAATCGAACAGGGGATTGAAATAAGAATGGAAATGCAAACCGCCCCTAGGAGGTGATCTTATGGGGAAGAAACAACTCCACATGCACTAAACACCTAGGGGAGGAAGCAAACAACCCTAACCAAGATCTATACAACAATCAAATAATGCACACAAGAGAGGGAAGGGATGAGAAGAGAGACAACCAAGTCAACACCCAAATTATGAATGATGCGCGATAGATTTTATGAAAGTTTCCTTTTAGGACATTAGTGGATTAATTAAGATGTGAGTTCACTCAACCGCAAGGGTATCTGACAAGGGTGGGAATGGGAAACTGGCTGACTCTAAGAGACTCTCCCTCTCTTGGATGCAAGCCCTAAACACGGTGTAGTACGGTACAACCTGCCCGGCATCCGTGTGGGAATCCACGGCTCACGGGGACTTACGAAGGCCCTCGGTAAGGTCACCTAGTCGGCTCCAAGGAATATGGAGATGAGAGAAAACCCTACCTCGGTAGGAATGCAACTACTATGAAGAGTATGTATGCCCCAATGCGCACCAGAGTGCATGCAAAGTCTAGCCTAGATCTAGCAAACAATGATCAAGCAAATATGAGGAAAAAATGAACACAATCATGCAACAATATAATGACAGCAAGGGGAGATCAGAATAGCACCAAATATCTATGCAATGATATGGTACAATGACCAAAATGCTAGCCTCGGGTGCACTGTAGCAGTAAAGCACGGTTTGAGGAAGACCGCTCAAGGTGTTTAGACGATCTGGAATGGACCGTTCAGGGAGGGCAGACGGTCTGGAATGGACCGTTCAGGAGCAGGGAGTAATGACAGAACTAACAAAAATCACAGAATACTGAAATGAACTAAGCAGCAAGGAATATAGGTGTACCTGGATGGACAGTCTCTTGATTGACCGTGCAGACTAGAACGGTCCTGCAAAGACCGCCGAATGTCAGTAAAACCAACAGCGTATGGCCAGAAGCGTACATGAGCGAGCGGCACCGGACGGTCTATATTAGACAGCTCGGGAAATGAACGGCCGAAATAAGACCGCTGAAGGCAGCTGGCTCGCAGAATGATCGGCACTGCAAACAGTTAAAAATGGTCGATTGTCTGCCGCTCAGGCTCTTGGACGACTCTGAGGAGACCGCGCGAACTCCAGAGGACAGAAACAAGAGATGGCAAACTAATGACCTGAAACCACTCAAACACAAATTCTAAACAAGAACAGAAGCTGGTCAGCACATCACTAACACAACGGGCACTAGGTGTCCCACCGTGATCGCCAAAAAAGGGTGTGTTGACATGTTTTTCCATACTCCTTTTTGTATCCTTCCAACCCCTCTTACTATATCAATATAATAACTGAATGGAATGTGAAGTAGAAGGGGATAGAGGGATGTGAGTGTGTGATCGCCACCAAGGTGCCAAGTGTAATAAATACACTGTACCTTGGAAAAGAGGAGAGCACTCGCCCAATTGTTCAGCGCTGGCAGGGGTAGACGGTCCTGGAGAATCCGCTCCGTGGAGTGGACGGTCACGCGACAGACCGCTCAAAGCGCCGAAGTATGAAGCGGGACGAAGGTAGATCTAGCAATAGAACGGCTCGAGGACAACCGCGTAAAGAACTGAACAGCTGGTGATAGACCGTCTTGATCTCCAAACAGACGGGATGAGGCCGTGCAGAAACGTCAGACTCTAAACTCGTGGGATCTGATCCCTCACCCCTTCGGTCGGCCAGAGGGGATGAGCCTCGTGCTACTATGCTGCTGACCTGTAAAACACAATGAAGACCACAAAAGAAAACCCAAATCAGAACTATGAAGCATAGTAACTGGAAACGAACATAAAAATAAACGAACTAACATGGACTGGGGGATACCTGGGAGGTTTTTAAACCCCTATGGGCGTGGAAAACAACAAGAATGGGTGTGTGTAATGAAATGCAAGAGTGAAAACGTGGGAGAAGAAAACCAAAAGATGAAGCATGCAACTAAGAAAAACACGGTGGGACTATTAGAACGAAGACTCAAAACACCGAGTACTCCCTGAACCGGAGACTTATGTGGACGTGGAAAGGCTCCCTCCCTGACTGTAGGGCGCTCTAGAATTCGACAGAGCTTTGTCGTGACCTTCAAATCTCCCCCCCTTTCAAAGCTTGGCCTTAGGGCCCTATTTATAGAGCCTCAAAAGCCAACCCCAAAATTAGGGTTTCCAATGAAAATCAGCTCAAGATAGCAAAAGAAAATCCGTAGATAATAGAATTATCTTCCAACCAGTTCAAACAACACCCCATTTGGTGGAGTATCCGCGGAGAAATGGCTGGAAGAAGTTGAGGATAAAACCACGGGTGGAGAGAGAAAAACCCTTAACTTCTTCAGCAATCGGACCATTACGCGGTCTCTCGATAGACCGCCCCATCCATTGCGCGGCCCATTGCCCGACCGTTCAACTCTGTCGGTGAAAATTAAATAAATAAGAAATATTATCTAAATATCCATCGAACTGATCAATCATTTCGCCGTTGGACTCTCATGGATTGGACGGTCTACTTCAGACCACTCAATTCATGGGGAGGTCCAATACAGACCGCTCATAGCTTGTCGGTGATAAATCTAATAAGATTAGATAAATAGATAATTATGAGAAAAATAAACGAACCTGGGGCTCTGGGAACTGGACGGTCATATTCATACCGTTCAATGACATTGGACGGCTACAGTAAGACCGTTCAAAAGCTTGTCGGTGGAAATTCAGAAAATCACCTTAATATCCAATAAATAGACAAACGGTTCACCATCAACCGCTTATTAACTGAGCGGTCAAGCGATAGACCGCACAAAGGCTGGATGCTGAAAAATTCATAAAATGTGCTAAATCAAGCAAAATCAAGGCCCATTAAGCCCTGAATTGAAGCAGACCGAGTCAGGGAGGGAAGCACCCATAAAATAGGCCCAAGGTCACGCCTGGGAATGGCCCAATGAGCAATGGACTACTCGAGACATCAACAAATGATAGTAAGAGAAATGACTCAACTTATCGACAAAAATGGGTGTCAACAGGAGCGTGGCAGTGAATAGTCATGACAATCAGAGCAACACATAGACCAACAATAAAAGACAACTCTAGAGACAAAATGAGACTATAACTAAAACAAATATAATTTTATTGATAAAGAAAACTCTATTTTACAACTTATAGACTCAATTATAAAAATTCAAAGATAACAAAAGAAAAGCTACAATAAGAGACTTCTATTCTAGACTCAAGAAAGATAAAAGACACGGGTCTTCTATAGAATGCTCGGAGCACTCAATCTCACTTGCCTTTCCCCATCAGGATGAATGTCTTCTTTGTTATGGCCTGAAAAATGTTAAGAAACTGGGTGAGCGAGACGCTCAGTAAGATTTACTTCTCGCCAGGCAAAATATAAATGATTAATATTTTATCAATGCAATCTTCATGATAATCGATCATGAAACATGAACCATATTAAAATAAGGAACAAGATAATGGTGCTAGTAATGAGACATTTATCAATGGAACAATAGTTGGCCAGAACTAAACATAGGAAATTCATATAGAAATGATTATGAATCATTCACGAATAGCAAGATGGAATAACGAAATCAGTGAGCGTATCTTGATAGTAAAGGTCAAGAGAACTATATTCCCTTTCTTGGGCTGGGACATGAATATCAAACACTCGTATCAATTCAATAATTTACCTCATGAGCCAGTGGTGTAATGTCCCGGATCTTTGCTGGATCCTTAGTGGATCTTTGTCGGATCTTTATCAGGTCTTTCGGATCCTTTTTGGAGAGTGTCGGATCGCTTGTGTAGCTCCTGAGTTGAGTTTTACGATCCGTGTGGGTTTTTCCCTCGTACTAGTTACGGAACCCTACGGTGAGTTTATTTCTCAGTTCATCGACTCGTGGACGCCGCCGTTGTAATGTACTCTTCGAGCCGATCGTTTCGACTATTTTTGCGTATTTTTCTGAATTAGTGCATTTTCGACGCATTTTACGGATTTTCAAAAATTAGAAAAATTTCTAATTTCTCCTTTTCTAACCCACCCCTCTCTCTCATCTCACTCACGCTCTCACTCTCTATCTCTCCCGTTCTCTCTCATTCTCTCACCCTCTCGGCTCCGGCTGCGAACGGAGGTGGCCGTGGGTGAGGTGACGACGCTGGGGAGCTGCTGAGGCGCGTGATGGAGAGAGGATCGGTGCGGTCTGGGCGTGATCCCGAACGGTGGATTCAAAGCCGATGGTTCGGTTCGTGATGTTGTTTTCGACGTGGTTTAGTCGCTTCGACGCTCGGGTTCTTCCGTGGAGGTAGGGAGATGGACCGCCACTTCGTCCCGCACATTTTCCCTGCTTTTGTGCGTAGTTTGGTGCTCGATCGGGGGAGATCGGGCCGATTTAGTGAAAATCGTAGTTTTTGGGGTTTTCAGGGTTCGCCGAAAAATGGCAACCATTTGCGGCATGGTTAGTGTTAAAATGACCGCTTGGATGTCTGGATCTCATTCACGTCAGTTTCGTGTCGATCGGTTGTCATTCGGGGCCAGTAGGAGTCCAGGAACCCTGGTGACCCGTTTTGGGTCGATTCGTCAGAATCGCCCTGTTCTTGCGTTTTAGCGCGTGCATGTGGGCTTTTTGACCTCCAGATGTTGTTTTTTGTTGTTTAGCTTTGTATCCCCTGTGCTTCGGCGTGCATGGGGCGTGGAACGGGCCGATTCGGTGTTTCCACTGTTTCCCCGCCGTGGCCGGTGTAGCGGTCGTTTCAGAGACTGTCACAGTCTCTACGGCCCTACGATAGACCGCCACAGGCTCTGGGCGTTTTAGTTTTTGTAAGGCTGTAGGAGTGTGACGGTCCATCATTGGTGCGTCACAACCCTCTGACGCATCCAGGTAGGTGCGTCATAGCCATTTCGTTTTCTTGAGGTTCTGGTCAGCCAGTTGCCCTGACGGCCCAATCCTCATGCGTCACAGCCCTGTAATGCGCCTTCCTTGGGCCGTTACATGCTGTTTAACCGATTTTAACCGTGTCAGTCGGTTCTTATAGCGGTCGTTCCCTCATGCGTCACAGCCTTGTAACGCGCTTTTCCTAGGCCGTTACACGCTGTTTGGCCGAGTTGGGTGGCTGTGTCAGTTGGCTCTAACGGCCTTGCCCCCATGCGCCAGGGTGTTGTAACGCGTCCGTGCTGGATCGTTACCTGCTGTTCAACCAGTTTTTAAGCTTGGGCCTGTTGGCTCTGACGCACCTGTCCTGGTGCGTCAGGCTCGTGTAACGCGCATGTGGTGGTGCGTTACAGCCCTGTTGTGGTCGTGATGGCCGTTGGGTGGTTCGGTGTTCACCCTTGTGTTGGTCGGTCGTAGGTTTATGTTCTAGGGCTTTGTTTGTGTGGCAGTGGTCTTCTAGATCGGTCGGGTTAGGTGACTGGGTGCGGTCTTTTCCCTGACTGCGACAGTTCCCTAACGACGCAATCTAGAACTGCCAATGCCCTTGTCTCTGGTTGCGTGGTGGCTGTTCCTTGACTGCTGGGTCTGCCTAGTGGTTGAATGACGGTCCGTTTTGCCATAGCATTGTTATTGCCGCTTCAATTTCTCCTTGTCTTGGCTTGGTCTCGTGGTTTACCCGTGACCTGTGGGTGTCTGTTGACGTCCTATGAGGGCAGTAACCACGATGGGACAGCCAGGAATGCTTGTGCTTGCTGTGTGCGTCGGTGGGTCGATTGTTTGTGTCGGTGTGGTCTGGCTCCGGTCAACCGGGGGTTACCCGAGGGTTGACAGGTAGCTTGGTGTGTCTCGGCGGTTCTGTCCGGCTCGAGACATTGGTTCTGGATGCCTCGAGGTGTCATCCTACCTCGGTCCGTGTGTCCAGGCATGCTGAGGGTGTTCGGTGTTCCCTCAGGTCTCCGTGCGTCGCTTTCTTGCGGAGTGTGTTATTTTCCCTGGCTTAGGAGTTAGACTGATTGGCGGCTTGTTCCGCTGTTCATGACGATCTTGCCTTTGAGTCGTCCGACTCAAGGATCGTTGCGTTGGTAGGTCTAGTTGCCTTGTCCTGAGTCGGTCGACAGTTGTCTGTACTGCCATTGGTGCTTGGAAGTATTGGTGACAGTGTCTGTTTAACTTGTCTGTACTTTGGCACTTGTGTTTTGGGTCTCTGTGTTCGTGAGCCTCCTTTTTCTGTTACCCTCGACTTTCAGTTGTCGACCCGCCTCAGGGGTGTTCCTGTTAGACGGTTCCTAAGCTACTTCCGTGGGCTCCCGACTTCATTACCATAGCGTCCTACGGGGGGAGAATACTAGCTAGAGGCCTGGCTTAGGCGAGAGCCAGTGTGTGCACACGTGGTTAGGGGCTTGTGGATGAGGCGTCGACAGGCGTTCCCCTGACTAGTTACTCGACTTCGGTTGCTGTTTTGGTTTGGGTCCGGTCAGCGTGTACTGGAGTCTTCACCTATTTTGTTGGGCGTTGTTAGACTCAGTACGTGGAGCGCAGCATAAGACGTCAGTGGACGCAGCTGGCCATGGAGAGGCACTCTCGTCACGTGACACGTGACTCTCGGTGTTTCTGTGCATCGCGACCTTCCCGAGTTAGCCTTTTTATGGCTGTACTCGAGGTTAGTGTTCTGTCGCCTCCGCGACGTTCTGGTCTTGCGTGGGGCAGTGTGCACAACGTCCTAGTTTTGTTGTCGGTTGTCGATCTAGGTTTTCCTAGGCTTTCTTATTTTCCTTGTAGGTCTTCGCTTTAGGCCTGGCGTTTTGTCAGCAGATCGGCAACTCCTGGCCGTGTCAGCTTAAAGTCACCTTCATGCTGTTGCTTGGA
Organism: Amorphophallus konjac; assembly: GCA_022559845.1. NCBI lineage: Eukaryota > Viridiplantae > Streptophyta > Magnoliopsida > Alismatales > Araceae > Amorphophallus > Amorphophallus konjac. The sequence goes on from CM040121.1 coordinate 472,652,597, forward strand.
GTAGTTTGGGGTGCCGAGGTTAGTTCCGTAGCCATTGTTTGGCACGGGCTCTTCCCCCTCTTCCTTAGCTTGCTCCCTACTCCTTCTACCCGTCTGTTCCTTTACTACATTCTAGTGTAGACTTGCAGCTTTCTAGTGTAGCTTTCCTGTTTGGCTACTGCTGTTGTTTACCCTGCAGTTTTAGTGTGTTACTGCGTATTTTTTAGTGGGGATCCGTGTGACCCCTACTGAGCCAGTGACACGAGGCTCACCCCTACTTTTCAGGTGAGGTGAAGTTCATTCTGCTTCCATGGCTTCTGGATCTGCGTGCTGTAGTGGCCAGCTGGTACCCTCGTTGGGTTTCCCCCGACTCTCTGGTACGTCCTTCTTTTCTGTTGACTGTACTTGGTAGACTTGCTGTCCTTCCTTTGGACTTGACTCTGGGTATATAATTGTTAAAAGTAATCTGTTAAGTAAAAAGTAATTTTATTTCTGTTATTTCAGCAACCCAGTCTAATGAAATTTAATTGCTTACTGCTATATCTGTCAGTTCAATGTAGTACACGATAATCCTTTTTCCCTTCGGAGCTTTACCGCTCTTGGGAGGTCTCGCGGTTTCCAAGTGGTATCAGGTGTATTCGATTATCCTATCGGGTATATCTGGTATCCGGTATCCGGGTCGTCACAGTTGGTATAAGAGCGATGTTCTGAGATGTTCGGAGTTCTTTCTGAGCTATCAGAGCGTTGTCGTGTGAAGTACATGGGAATCTCAGATATGCAGTTACTAGAGTCGTTAAAGTCCAGTACAGTCTTCAGCTGGCTTCGGTTTTACAGTTCAGTGTCACTTGGTTTTCGTGTATTGTCTTGTGTGTGCTGTTCTAGCACTATGCGCGGTGGTTTTGCTCTCGTCAGGGTGTGACGAGGTGCCTGTTTTCCGTTGTGATGTCTGTCTCGATCATGTCGTACTTGGCAGTGTTCGCCGGAAGGCCTGAATCTGCGGTACGTTGTTCGAGGGTTTTCTTGTAAGTTGTTCAGGTTGCTGTTGACCTTTGGCCTTGGTCTGATGACCGTACGCGTTCTCACGTTGTTTTGGTCATCCCGGCTTGAGTCTGTTCAGCTCCTAATGTGCTTTGTTTCGGTTGAAGTGCTCGATTAGATTTCGTGATTGAGAAGTTGCTCAGGCAAGCTAGGATTTTCCCTTCCTGGTGAGCTTTCGTTATTGAGCTTGTTGCTTCTCGTTCCTGCTGGTGGAGTCTTTTCGAGGTTTGCCTTGGAACTGCTGTCTTAGTGGTGCCTTTGTCCCGTGTCTACTTAAGTGTGGGTAACTTTGTTCTGAGCCTGATCTGCTTCTTGCTGTACGGTTGCTTGGCTTTGGACCTAATCCTTGTGTCGAGAGCTGTCGCGTGCCGTGTTCTGTCGTGCCGTGTTCAGCGGCCGATGTGTTGTAAGGGCTCATTTATCGTTTCAGGAGGTGGAGGTAAGCTGAGATTAACATTTTTCCTTAGGCTTTGTGCTGAAGCTACTGCTCTTCTCCTGTTGCACTTAGGCTCTTGTGATTGGTTGTTCGCTGGATCGGTGCTCGTGACGTGTTATTCGCGATCTTCATAGATTACGATGGCGCCTGGTGTGTGCTGAGATGCGATTACCGAGGTTGTTCTGTTGCCTATGTGTGTTCCTTGTGTGCGTGGCGGAAGCGTGTGGGTTGGCTACCGACTGGTCCAGGATCATTGTTGTTAGATTCTGACCGGTTGAGAGATTTGCTTCTTCTCGATGTGACTTCGTCTTGGCTTCTTGTGCCTTGACTCTATCTATTGTCGTGCTGTTGCTGGTGATTTTCTGCTATCGATATTGGCCTTTGCGAGTGTTGGGGAATTTGTCAGCATCCCTGCTGATTGAGTACCCTCTACTCTGCGTTTCTTCTCGTGGGTGTTGTGCTCTCGAGGCATGTCTGTGGTCCTTGAGATGTGTTCCCCGAGATTGTGGCTTTTCGTGTCGTTTTCTCGTTGTTGTGGGTCTTCCTTGGTAAGCTGCTCAATGCATGACTTGTTCTCTATAGTCGTGTGATCAGCTACCATTGTACCTTGATCTGACCCTGCTTGCAGTCGTGTTCCATGGTTATGTGTGCTATACAGAGGCGGAATCCTGCGAGTATCGCTGATGTGTTGTTTTGTGAGTGATGTTTCCGTATGATTTTGTGTTTCTGCCTTGGACCATTGTCTTGTCAGTAGCATACCGTACTCTTCTTTCCTAGTAGAGTAGCTCGCGACTTAGTCAGATGTGTTGTCTGATGAGGACGGACTTGATTGCGCTTGTGGTCCAGTGGTGTTGTTATTGTTGGCGTCCTGTGTGCAATGTATTCCCTGCCGCCGTTGGCACTAGAGCCGATGATGTGGTCGAGCTATCAGCTGAGAGGACTGTGTCTCCTTGTGTAAGCTGCTGCTTGCCATGCTGTTGTTGTGTTTCTCGGTATCGATTGTCTGTTGTTGTGGCAGTCGTGTCTCCATTTCTGGTGAGACGTGAACGACGTTGCCCTTTTTCGGAGGGGTCGGACATATGTTCACTTGCGTTGTGCTCTACCCAGAGCGTGTGCTTGTGATGATAGTCTGATTGTGTTCCTCTGAGTTGTGTTTCTTGAGATTTATGTTGTTTCGTGGTTGTATTTGTTGGGTTGTTCGTCCCTGCTTCTTCCTTCTTGTTGGTCCCTAATTTCGAGGATGAAATTTGTTGAAGGAGGGGAGGATGTAATGTCCCAGATCTTTGTTGGATCCTTAGTGGATCTTTTTCGGATCTTTATCAGGTCTTTCGTATCCTTTTGGAGAGTTTCGAATCGCTTGTGCAGCTCCCGAGTTGAGTTTTACGATCCATGTGGGTTTTTCCCTCGTACTACTTACGGAACCCTAGGATGAGTTTATTTCTCAATTCATCGACTCGTGGACGCCGCAGTTGCGATGTACTCTTCGAGCCGATCGTTTCGACTATTTTTGCATATTTTTCTGAATTAGTGCATTTTCAACGCATTTTACGGATTTTTGGAAATTAGAAAAATTTCTAATTTCTCCTTTTCTAACCCACCCCTCTCTCTCATCTCACTCACGCTCTCACTCTCTCTCTCTCCCGTTCTCTCTCGTTCTCTCACCCTCTCGGCTTCGACTGCGAACGGAGGCGGCCGTGGGCGAGGTGACGACGCTAGGGAGCTGCTGAGGCGCGTGATGGAGCGAGGATCGGTGCGGTCTGGGCGCGATCCCGAACGGTGGATTCAAAGCTGATGGTTCGGTTCACGATGTGGTTTTCGGCGTGGTTTAGTCGCTTCGACGCTCGGGTTCTTCGGTGGAGGTAGGGAGATGGACCGCCACTTCATCCCGCACATTTTCCCTGCTTTTGTGCGTAGTTTGGTGCTCGATCGGGGGAGATCGGGCCGATTTAGTGAAAATCGTAGTTTTTGGGGTTTTCAGGGTTTTCCAGAAAATGGAAACCATTTGCGTCGTGGTTAGTGTTAAAATGACCGCTGGGATGTCTGGATCCCATTCATGTCAGTTTCGTGTCGATCGGTTGTCATTCGGGGCCGATAGGAGTCTGGGAACACTGGTGACCCGTTTTGGGTCGATTCGTCAGAATCGCCCCGTTCATGCGTTTTAGCGCGTGCATGTGGGCTTTTTGGCCTCCAGATGTTGTTTTTCATGGTTTAGCTTTGTATCCACTGTAGTTCGGCGTGCATGGGGCGTGGAACGGGACGATTCGGTGTTTCCACGGTTTCCCCCCGTGGCCGGTGTAGCAGTCGTTTCAGAGACCGTCACAGTCTCTGACGGCCCTACGATAGACCACCACAGGCTCTAGGCGTTTCAGTTTTTGTGAGGCTGTGGGAGTGTGACGGTCCATCATTGGTGCGTCACAGCCCTCTGACACATCCAGGTAGGTACGTCACATCCATTTTGTTTTCTTGAGGTTCTGGTCAGCCGGTTGCCCTGACGGCCCAGTCCTCAAGCGTCACAGCCCTGTAACGCACCTTCCTTGGGCCGTTACATGCTGTTTGACCGATTTTGACAGTGTCAGTCGGTTCTTGTAGCGGTCATTCCCTCGTGTGTCACAGCCTTGTAACGCGCCTGTCCTAGGCCGTTACACGCTGTTTGGCCAAGTTGGGTGGCTGTGTCGGTTGGCTCTAACGGCCTTGCCCCCATGCGCCAGGGTGCCGTAATGCGTCCCTGCTGGACCGTTACCTGATGTTCGACAAGTTTTTAAGCTTGGGCCTGTTGGCTCTGACGCACCTGTCCTGGTGCGTCAGGCTCGTGTAACGCGCATGTGGTGGTGCGTTACAGCCCTGTTGTGGTCGTGATGGCCGTTGGGTGGTTCGGTGTTCACCCTTGTGTTGGTCGGTCGTAGGTTTATGTTCTAGGGCTTTGTTTGTGTGGCAGTGGTCTTCTGGATCAGTCGGGTTAGGTGACTGGGTGCGGTCTTTTCCCTGACTGCGACAGTTCCCTAACGATGCAATCTAGAACTGCCAATGCCCTTGCCTCTGGTTGCGTGGCGGCTGGTCCTTGACCGCTGGGTCTGCCTAGTGGTTGAATGACGGTCCGTTTTACCAGAGCATTGTTATTGCCGCTTCAATTTCTCCTTGTCTTGGCTTGGTCTCGTGGTTTGTCCGTGACCCGTGGGTGTCTGTTGACGTCCTATGAGGGCAGTAACCACGATGGGACAGCCAGGAATGCTTGTGCTTGCTGTGTGCGTCGGTGCGTCGATTGTTTGTGTCGGTGTTGTCTGGCTCCGGTCAATCGGGGTTACCCGGGGGTTGACAGGTAGCTTGGTGTGTCTCGGTGGTTCTGTCCGGCTCGAGACATTGGTTCTGGATGCCTCGAGGTGTCATCCTACCTCGATCCGTGTGTCCAGGCGTGCTGAGGGTGTTCGGTGTTCCCTCAGGTCTCCGTGCGTCACTTTCTTGCGGAGTGTGTTATTTTCCCTGGCTTAGGAGTTAGACCGATTGGCGGCTTGTTCCGTTGGTCATGACGATCTTGCCTTTGAGTCGTCCGACTCAAGGATCGTTGCGTTGGTAGGTCTAGTTGCCTTGTCCTGAGTCGGTCGGCAGTTGTCTGTACTGCCATTGGTGCTTGGAAGTACGAGCGACAGTGTCTGTTTAACCTGTATGTACTTCGGCACTTGTGTTTTGGGACTCTGTGTTCGTGAGCCTCCTTTTTCTGTTACCGTCGACTTTCAGTTATCGACCCGCCTCAGGAGTGGTGGGAGGGGTGTTCCTGTTAGACGGTTCCTAAGCTAGTTCCGTGGGCTCCCGGCTTCATTACCGTAGCGTCCTACGGGGGGAGAATACTAGCTAGAGGTCTGGCTTAGGCGAGAGCTAGTGTGTGCACACGTGGTTAGGGGCTTGTGGATGAGGCACCGACGGGCGTTCCCCTAACTAGTTACTCGAATTCGGTTGCTGTTCTTGTTTGGGTCCGGTCAGCGTGTACTGGAGTCTTCGCCTGTTTGGTTGGGCGCTGTTAGACTCGGTACGTGGAGCGCATCATAAGATGTCAGTGGACGCAGCTGGCCATGGAGAGGCACTCCCGTCACGTGACACGTGACTCTCGGCGTTTCTGTGCGTCACGACCTTCCCGGGTTAGCCTTTCTGTGGCTGTACTCGAGGTCAGTGTTCTATCGCCTCCACGACGTTCTGGTCATGTGTGGGGCAGCGTGCACGACGTCCTAGTCATGTTGTCGGTCTAGGTTTTCCTAGGCTTTCTTGTTGTCATTGCAGGTCTTCGCTTTAGGCCTGGCATTTTGTCGGCAGATCGACAACTCCTGACCGTGTCAGCTCTGAGTCGCCTTCCTGATGTTGCTTGGAGTAGTTTGGGGTGCCGAGGTTAGTTCGGTAGCCGTTGTTTGGCACGGGCTCTTCTCCCTCTTCCTTAGCTTGCTCCCTACTCCTGCTACCCGTATGTTCCTTTACTGCGTTCTAGTGTAGACTTGCAGCTTTCTAGTGTAGCTTTCCTGTTTGGCTACTGCTGTTGTTTACCTTGCAGTTTTAGTGTGTTACTGCGTGTTTTTCAGTGGGGATCCGCGTGACCCCTACTGAGCCAGTGACACGAGGCTCACCCCTGCTTTTCAGGTGGGGTGAAGTTCGTTCTGCTTCCGTGGCTCCTGGATCTGCCTGCTGTAGTGGTCAGCTGGTACCCTCGTCGGGTTTCCCCCGACTCTCTCGTACGTCCTTCTTTTCTGTTGACTGTACTTGGTAGACTTGTTGTCCTTCCTTTGGGCTTGACTCTAGGTATATAATTGTTAATTGTAATATGTTAAGTAAAAAGTAATTTTATTTCTGCTATTTCAGCAACTCGATCTAATGAAATTTAATTGCTTACTGCTATATCTGTCAGTTCAATGTACTACACGACAATCTTTTTTCCCTTCGGAGCTTAACGCTTTTGGGAGGCCTCGCGGGTTCCAAGTGGTATCAGGTGTATTCGATCATCCTATCGGGTATATCTGGTATCCGGGATCCGGGTCGTCACAAGTGGTCTTCCTCATGGGTTCAATATAGTTTAGTGTACCTCATGTAATGTATCTCATGAGCCAGTGGTCTTCCTCATGGGTTCAATATAGTTTACTTTTACCTCATGAGCCAATGGCGTTTCCTCATGGATTTATCATAATTTAGTTTACCTCATGAGCCAGTGGTCTTTCCTCATAGGTTCAGAATAGTTTTGGACTTCCATCCTACTGGCAATGATTGACAGAGGGTTGAAGGCCCAATAATCTATATTCATTGGAGAGGGGGATTCCTGCAGCCCACTCAAAGAGCAGACCCAACTAGACCCAACAGGGCCCGACGAGGCAAGCTCGTCCAAGTGACAGCCCACAAGGCCCACTTGGAAAAGCCCAATAAAACAATACTCGAGGAAACAACTCTCCTAGGCGGCCTCAAGGCTCGGAGAGCCCGAGCATCGGTCAGGTCACAGGAAGACCCGCGCACGAGCTATCCCTTCGCACGAAGGAGGGAAGCACTAGCCGGTCTGTCCGACCCATCTCCTCACCGAGCTAGGCCTATTGCCCAAGTAGGGCCGGCCCCTCTAAGCTCGGTACGACCGATAAAATGTTTATCATTGCAGCCGTTAGAGTCCACAGCGGGCCAGGCGCCAAGAAGTCCAGGAGCTCCGGCTTCCCCGCGAGGATAATGCCCCCACGATGAGGCCATAAACGCCCACGATGAGGACGTAACCTCCACTGGAGACCCCTCGGCTTGCAGGACTCCAGAGGACGGCGCACTATTTAAACCTGGGATACCCTCCGACGAAAAGTAGGTCCAAGGGCATTGATCCACCCCCAATTCCTGAGCACGGATCACTTCACCCCATTGGTGGAGAGGGATCTCGCGCCTTCACCTTCTCCTTCCTATCGCTGCTCCCACCATTGCTCTACTAACTTGAGCGTCGGAGGGTTTCGCCCCAGGGTATCCCCCTGGGCCCTCTGACCCGTTTCCCTGTCTTGCAATTCACTAACTTGGTGATTACCAGCCCGCTCAGGAACCAGCGCGAGATTTCGTCTCTTCATTCATTATTACAGTAGCCAAGTACAAACTTTAGAGCATTCATAAGGGAACAATCTCAACTTCCACGGTGATCATGGGCATCACACCGGTGACTGCCACCAGCTCCAAGAGGAAATCGAGCGCCTCATCCGCCTGGGGCACCTGGCTCGGTTCACTGCCGAGCGCAGAGAAGACCAAGGCGCCGCATAAGAGATCGACAACGCCCCCCGAGGGGTCCACATGACTGAGCGAGTCAGGATCAACACCGACTCTCAGCTGGTCGCAAGCCAGGTCAACGGCGAGTACGAAGCTCGAGAGGCACCCATGATCAAATACCTCCAGCGGGGGAGCAAGTTCTTGCGGCGGCATTTAAGGAGCGGGCGCGTATAACCGCGGAGGCGATCCGGTAGCTTCTTTCTCCCCCGGAGTCTTCGGGCTCTCGTGAAGGTTCTTCTTCTAGCTCTATGGCGGATCTGCGCTCGAAAATCAAGCAGGTGAGGCGGGAGCACGTCCCAAATCGCAGCGAGTTGGGGGAGGCTGATGTAAAGAAACTGGAGCATCGGTTTCGCTTGCCTCTCCGATATAGCTTTGCAGCCGCTGCCCCATACGAGACGAGCTTGGATAGCCGCACGGGCCATATATGTACTTTTCTCCTGGTGTGTAAGAGCGGATTCTGCCTCCCCTTCGAGCCCTTCGTTCTGAAGCTTCTCAATTTTTTCGTGTTGGCGCCTGTTCAGCTGGTGGCCAACTCGTATCTTTTGCTGTCTGCCTTTCAGATCCTCTGCCGCCTGCAGGGGGTTCCCCCGTCCCTGGATCTTTTTCATTATTTCTTCGAGCTGAAGGCACATCCGTCGGCGGGGAAAGGCTTCTACTTTATTCAGGCGCGCAGGAATCGGAGTTGTATTCCGCTGACGGCGAAGGATTCTTCGCACAAAGGGTGGAAGAGGCAGTTTTTCTGGGTGAAGGCGGAAGCAGTGGATGAATCCTGGAGGTGCCAGGTTATGCCTAACTTCCATCCGAATCTTCCCCCGCGATAGGAGGAGTTCCCCGCTGATGTGGAGGAATATGCCGTTCGCTTGTTGACAAATCGCCGGTCGACTGGGGAGCTGGTGACGCTGGAGAACGTAGAGCAGTATCTGCTTACGCAGCTCAAGCCATCAGGTATCATCCTTCGGATCCTTCTGCGGGGTCGGAGGGTCACCTTTTCGCTTCTTAACCGAATCTTCTTCTTCATTGCAGACATCCGGCGGGAACCTTTGGAAGAGGTCACCAAGGTCATCGATCTTTGGGATGACTCGGCGGCTGGTGAGCCTGTCGTTCCCGCGGGTCGTTCCCAAGCCCGGGATAAGGGCAAGGGGGTGGCCTCCGAGGGATCTTCGCGGCCAAGCGGGGCGAAGCGCAAGGATCCCATGGAGGCAAAATTGCGGGAAACCGCGAAGGTCAAGAAACGGGCCAAGAAGGCTGGCCTTCCTACCGCTGCCGGGGGTGACTCTGGCTCGGCGGCGCTCCCCTCTCGGGGGCAAGATGGGGCCGACCCTTCCGGGCCAGCTCCCCCACCTACCAGGCGAGAGGGGGCCGAGGAGACCAGGGGCCCCCCAGAGGCCGGAGATGGGTCGGTTCTCCCCTCCCCGGGGATGGAGGGGGTCGGTGCTGAAGTAGCCGACGTCAAGACCGGGAGACCGGTCGAGGTCAGCGATGTCTCGGGCGGTGAGGCGCGGGCCGAGACAGATAGGGTTGGGGGTTCGCCTGCGAGGGCGTCGCAGCCCCAAGTGCTCGAAGTTCCCGGTGCGGTCGATCCCGTGGCGTCGGTCGAGGTTGGGGGTTCGCCCGGGGAGGCGTCGCAACCCCAACCAACCGCGGCGCGCAGGGCGGTCGGCCCCGTTGCTCGAGCTGAACCTTCTGGCGGGGCGTCCGGTGGGGAGCGGATCTCCGTGCCGGAGGCCTTGGAAAGGCTCGGTGTTTCGGGCGATCTGTATCAGGTTTGCCGAGAGGTTGCCGCAAGGACGAGGGGGGGAGACAAGCGCCACTCCCCCTCCGGAGTCCTCGACGTCCTCATGGAGGGCGGCCTAGTCATGGCTCGGTCGGCGGCCTTGATGGCGGAGACGTACGCCCGGATGGAGGCGGAGCGGTCGAGTCTCGCCTGGGCCCTTGGGGGGTGCGAGAGGAAACTGGCCCGCCTCAGCGAGGGGCATGAGGGGCTTCGACGGGAGTTCTCCGTGATCATGGATTTGGCACGGGCGAGCCGGCTAGAAACCGAGGCGCTGACTGAGCAGTTGGCTAAGGCCCGAGAGTCGCTCGAGAGGAAGGGCAAACTCTTGGAAGAGGAGCGTCTGCGTCACCTCGAGCTGGACGGTCGCTGGGAGCTCGAACGTGCCGAGCTACTGGACCGGGCGGAGGTAGCGGAGTGCCTTCGTTCCATGGCCGAGGCGGACCGAGCCCGGGCGGAGAAGCGTGCAAGGTATGGTCGAGGCAGAGGAATGCCTGGCGGGGGCAGAGGAGCGTGCGGCCGAGGCGGAGCTGGCTTGGGTCGAGCTCGTTGGAAGGACGGAGCAGATCGAGGCGTAGGCGATCGAGCGGTATAGGAGCTCGGACACCTACTCAGCCGACCTGGAGAGAGCCGCCCTACCATATTACGAGGTAGCGCTTCGTCGGGGCGCCCGAAAGGGGTTAAGCAGGGTTATCATCGGGCGGTGGACTACGCTGACGAGCAAGACTCCGAGATCGAGTTCCCTTTGGGCCAGAGCTATGACTCGGATGAGTCGGCTTCTAGCTCTTCTACGTCGGGCGGGGAAGATCCAGAGGGGTCTCCTCCGACGGGGTCACCAACTCCGGACGTCTCGGGAGGGCTCGCGACCGAGACAGTTCTCGCACAGGCGAGGTCAGTGCCCGGGTCGGCCGTCACCGAGGGTGCTGGGGGTGACGCGCCCACTTCCGTCACTCCCGAGCTTCAAAGTGGGCCCGAGGCCTGATGTATTTTGTTTTATTTTACCCCTTTCTCTTGTTTGTCTCTCTTTCCTCCTTTAGAGAGTTCCCTCTTTATGTGATAATGAATGACTTACTTATTTGATCGCCATCCTTGCCGTGATTTGGTTGGCATATCTAAAGTAGTCGGAGAGTGCCGATATGTCCTGCGTGGTTTTTGCATGCTGATTTGGTAGGCTTCTGACGGGGTGTCTTTACGTTCCCTCACGCTTTGAATGCCAGGCCGCTTCGTGAATCCCGCTAGGGCGGGAAACGAGGAGTTGGAGGTGACCGTGCAGGGGAGATATCCTTTGGCGTGTTTTCGAGGGGGGAGTCATTTAAGGCGTGTAGCCTCCTTTGGCCTATAAGAAGGACCGAAGGGCGCCCTTTCCTCTTTACCGCTTGGGATTTTCTCTAACAGTCTTTCCTCACTCCTTCTTCTTCACTCTGCATTGGGCCGTTGCATTCGGAGCATGGAGGAGCCTTCGGAGGGTGACGCCGCCGACGACGGGGAGTAGAGAGCTCTTACTGTCCTGGCTTGTTGGACGAGTCCCACGGTCACCGCGCGGGTTTGAGATGGGTCCGACAGTCGCCGCGTGGATCTGGAGAGGGCTTCGACGTGTGAGGGCACGGCTCTTGCCCTTTCTCAGTTCTGGCGTGGCTTCCGGGCGGGCGCCGAGGCGGAGGATGGATGGGGGTATTAGGGATGCCTGCCACCACTTCCCCTCTGCATAGGGGGGGGAGGCGCACCAAGCTCCCTCCTCACCGGAGCCTTCCTCCGTCTGCAGCCTCTTTTTCCCTCTTCTGCTCTTCATTTCTTTTACTCTTCGGAGGCTGCTTGCTCTCTGTTCCCTTCCAAGGAGTTGGTAGGTTGGGAAAGAGGAGGTCTTCACGGCGCTCCTTCTCCCTGGCCTCTATCAACTTGGAAGGTAGCCTTCCCCAACCTTAGAAGGTGGTTACCTTCTCTGCAGTCCCTCTGTCACCTTTGTCAGGGGTCATCTGAGCCAACTGGATCGGCCCCCTCTTGTCCGAGCCAGTTTCTACGTGAGGCAGAGTCAGTGGCTGGACGCGAGGAGATCGAGATCGAGTCAACCGAGCGATGACCCCTTGCAGCGATGTTAGATGGATTTTCTTGCTTTTTGTCATGCAATGTACTGGCCTTTGCCTTTCTAATGTATCAATAGTTTTGAATGAAAAGAAAAGGAATTTATTTCGTCCATCTTGTTGTACAATTTCAAAAATAGAATTTGCGTAGTGCGGCTGCGTTCCATGTCCGAGGAATGGGTTCCCCTTCCATTGTTGCTAGCCTGTACGCACCTTTCCCGAGCATCTCGACCACTCGGTAGGGGCCTTCCCAGTTAGGGGACAGCTTGCCCGCCGCCTCTAGTGGTCGAGAGGCTTCGGCTTTTCTGAGGACGAAGTCTCCCGGTTGGAAGTGTCTGCTTCGGACTCTGGCATTGTAGTATCGAGTGAGGCGTCACTGGTATTCCGTCGCTCGGATGCTGGCAATATCCCGGAGTTCATCGGCTAGGTTGAGGTTCTCGAGTAACTTTTGGTTGTTTTCCTCGAGCGAGTAGCGGATGACTCGGAGAGACGGGTTGGCGATCTCTAATGGAATGACGGCCTCAGTGACGTACACCAACTGAAAAGGACTTTCACCGGTTGCCGTCCTGGGAGTCGTTCGGTGCGACCACAGTACGCTAGGCAATTCCTCGAGCCAACTACCATTGGCTTTGCCGAGTCTGGTCTTTATGCCTTTCAAGATAGTCTTATTGGCATTTTCGACCAGCCCGTTGGCCTGAGGGTGGGCAACCGAAGTGAAGTGGTTGCAGATGTTTAGGTCGGCGCATTTGTCTCGGAAATATCAAGAATCGAATTGCCGACCGTTATCGCTCACTATCACTCGGGGGATGTCGAAGCGACAAATGATCGATTTCCAGATGAAACTCAATACGACTGTCTCGGTGATCCTTGCAGTGGCTTCGGCCTCTATCCATTTAGTGAAGTAGTTGATGGCGACGATAATGAACTCTTTCTGGGACTGAGCCGTTGGGAATGGCCCGAGAATGTCGATCCCCCACCGAGCGAAGGGATAAGGCTCGGTGAGGGTGATGAGTTCTGTAGCCGGCTGGTGGACCAAGTGGTCGAACCGCTGGCATCGGTCGCACTGTTGAGCGTAGGTCGAGCAGTCGTGCTGCAGGGTCGGCCACCAGTACCCCTGTCGTAACAGGATCCTGGCCAGTGACCTTGCCCCTGAGTGCGCTCCGCACATGCCTTCATAAACCTCTTGGATGGCTCGGCTGGCTTCGTCGGGGCCGAGGCACTTCAGGAGAGGGCCGGCGAAAGACCTTCGGTAGAGTGTGTCGTCCAGGACGACGTAGCGCCGGGCTTGGTACTTCATTCGGCGTGCTTCTCGAGGGTCGGAGGGCTCTTGGTAGTCTCAAAGCCAAGACAGGTTGGGGGAGCGCCAGTCGCTCGGGACGGCCGAGTCAACAGCGAGGAGCTCCGAGTCAATGCTCGGGCGTTCTAGCTCTTCGAGGAGGACCGATCAAGTACCTTCTGGGTCTAGGGAGGAGGCCAACCGAGAGAGGGCGTCCGCTCGGGAGTTTTCTTCCCGGGCTATTCGGACTACCTCGAACCCCTCGAATTGTTGGGCCAGGCTCCTGACCAGCTGGAGGTATTTGATCATGGGTGCCTCTCGAGCTTCGTACTCGCCGTTGACCTGGCTTGCGACCAGCTGAGAGTCGGTGTGGATCCTGACTCGCTCAGCCCCCAACCGTCGGGCCATGCGCGCTCCCGATATAAGGGCCTCGTACTCGGAAGCGTTGTTGGATGCCTGAAAGTTGAATTTCAAGGCGTACTGTAGCTCCACTCCTTCGGGGGATCTTAGGAGGATCCCAGCACCACTACCGACCGAGTTGGAAGATCCGTCGACGTACAGTTCCCAGGTTGGCCCGGGCATGGTCGGTAGTCTACCTTCGGTGGGGATGGTGCTTTCGGCGATGAAGTCGGCGAGCGCTTGACCTTTTATAGCTGAGCGCGGGCGATACGAGATGTCGTAGGCCCCAAGCATAAGGGCCCATTTGACGAGTCGCCTTGAGGCCTCGGGGTGGGCCAAAATCTTCTTCAACGGCTCGCCGGTTAGCACGGTGATGGGGTGCCCCTGGAAGTAGGGTCGGAGGCGTTTCGCGGAGGTAACCAACGCTAGCACGAGCTTCTCGGTTGCGGGGTACCTCCTCTCGGCCTCGTTGAGCACCTTGCTGGTGTAGTAGAATGGTCTTTCAATTCCCGAGTCATTTCTGACTAGGACCGAGCTGACCATTGATGACATCGCCGAGAGATAGAGCAGCAAGACTTCACCCAGCACGGGCTTGGAGAGGACCGGGGGTGAAGCCAGGAACTCCTTGAGCTCGGCAAACGCTTTCTGGCATTCCTCATCCCATGCGAACGTAGCAGATGCTAACTTGGGCCCCCTCAACAGTTTAAAAAAGGGCAGGTATCGTTCGGCCGCACGGGACAAGAAACGGCTGAGAGCGGCGACACGCCTCGTCAGACGCTGGACGTCCTTAATGCAGGCGGGCGGGCGCATGTCCAGGATGGCCTGGACTTTGTCGGGGTTGGCTTCGATCCCGCGCTGAGTGACTAGGAAACCCAGGAACTTCCCGGATCTTACTCCGAAGGCGCACTTGGCAGGATTGAGCTTGATGTTGTACTTCAGGAGGACGCCGAAGGTTTCAGCGAGGTCGGTGAAGTGGTCCTGGGCCTTGGGGGTCTTGACGAGCATGTCGTCAATGTAGGCCTCAACGTTCTGACCTAGCTGCTCCTCGAACATGTGATTGACCAGTCTTTGATATGTGGCTCCGGCGTTCTTCAACCCGAAAGGCATCCGGGTGTAGCAGTACACGCCGTAGTCAGCGATGAAGGCGGTCTTTTCGACGTCTTCTGAATTCATTCTGATCTGATGGTAACCCGAATAGGCGTCCAGGAAGCTAAGCATCTCGTTGCCTGATGTCGAATCGACCAGTTGGTCGATGCTGGGCAAGGGATAGTAGTCCTTAGGGGTCGCCTTATTCAAGTCGGTGAAGTCCACGCACATCCGCCACTTGCCGGAAGCCTTTGGTACCAGGACGACATTGGCTAGCCACGTCGGGTACAGGACCGGTTTAAAAAGACCAGTCTCTTGCCCCTTGGTGACCTGCGCCTTGATAATCGTCTGCTTCTCGGGTGCGTGCTTCCTTCGGCGTTGCTGCACGGGCTTCATGGTGGGGTTGAGGTTGAGTCTGTGCATCACGGTCTCCTCTGGTATCCCAGGGAGCTGATCGTCGGACCAAGCAAAGACTCGGATGTACTCAGAAAGAAATTTCTTATATTGCTGCTGTTCCTTGGGTGGTAGGTCGGCTCCGATCCTTACTCCTAGGGTCGGGTCATCGTTTAGGAAAATTGTTAGCAACTCGCCACCTGGCTCAGTGGTTGCGGATTTTTCCTTGACTTCCCGGGGGCCCTTATCATTCCCGCCCGGCCTCGTGGCCTCCACCGAGATATTATAGCACCTTCGGGCCGTGGCCTAGTTACCTCGGATTTCCCCTACCCCATTTTTGGTGGGGAACTTCATTTTTTGGTGATAGGTAGAAGGTACTGCCTTGATCCGGCTGAGGGTTCCCCGGCCGAAGATGGCGTTGTACGCTATCATCCCTTTGATCACCATGAAGTCTACCATGACCGTAACGGTTTTGGGTGGGGCGCCGAGGGTAACCGGCAGGCTTAGGGCTCCTTCGGGGAGAGTGGCCAGGCCGTTGAACCCACATAGGGGCGTTCGGACCGGGCAAAGTTTGGATGGATCCTCTCCCATTTTGAGGAAACAGTCATAAGACAATACATCAGGGGCACTTCCATTGTCCACAAGGATCCTATCAACGTTACAATGGTTTATAGTGGCCCAGATTACGAGGGCATCATCATGCGGGGTGCTCAGCCCCTCCAGGTCTTGATCGGAGAAGACTATGACCTGGGGCGGGGCCTTGGGTGGCTCTGGGGCTCGGCTCGCCCGTTCGGCATGACGCTTCCTTCCACGGCTGATGTCGCCTCCTGATACTATTCCTCCGGAGATGATGTTGATGTGGATCCCTCGGGGGGCGTTGTCGATCTCTTCTGCGGCGCCTTGATCTTCTCTGCGCTCGGTAGTGAACTGAGCCAGGTGCCCCAGGCGGATGAGGCGCTCGATTTCATCTTGGAGCTGGTGGCAGTCACCGGTGTGATGCCCATGATCGCCGTGGAATAGACAATGTCTGTCTCGCTTGCGGTTTTTCGACCTCATCGGCTCGGGCCGATGGAGGAGTCCCGAGTCTTTGACGTCTTCATAGATTTCATAGACCGGTGCGGTTAACGGGGTGTACCACTCGTACTTCCGCTTGCGTTCTCCATCTCGGTCTCGCTTCTATCTCGAGTTAGGATTTGGCTCGGGGCCCCGCTTCTTGTCCCCCTCCCGACCCGAGCCGGTTGCGTCTTGGCAAGCGCTGAGTACTTCTTCGTACTCGGCATGGAGGAGTTCCCCGCCAATGTGGAGGAATACGCCGTTCGCTTATTGACAAATCGCCGGTTGACTGAGGAGCTAGTGACGCTGGAGAACATAGAGCAGTATCTGCTTACGCAGCTCAAGCCATCAGGTATCATCCTTCGGATCCTTCAGCGGGGTCGGAGGGTCGCCTTTTCTCTTCTTAACCGAATCTTCTTCTTCATTGCAGACATCCGGCGGGAACCTTTGGAAGAGGTCACCGAGGTCATCGATCTTGGGGATGACTCAGTGGCTGATGAGCCTGTCGTTCCCGCGGGTCGTTCCCAAGCCCGGGATAAGGGCAAGGAGGTGGCCTCCGAGGGATCTTCGCGGCCAAGCGGGGCGAAGCGCAAGGATCCCATGGAGGGAAAATTACGAAAAGCCGCGAAGGCCAAGAAACGGGCCAAGAAGGCTGGCCTTTCTACCGCTGCCGGGGGTGACTCTGGCTCGGCGGCGCTCCCCTCTCGGGGGCAAGATGGGGCCGACCCTTCCGGGCCAACTCCCCCACCTACCAGGCGAGAGGGGGCCGAGGAGACCAGGGGCCCCCCAGAGGGCGGAGATGGGTCGGTTCTCCCCTCCCCGGGGATGGAGGGGGCCGGTGCTGAAGTAGCCGACGTCGAGACAGGGAGACCGGTCGAGGTCGGCGATGTCTCGGGTGGCGAGGCACGGGCCGACACAGATAGGGTTGGGGGTTCGCCTGCGAGGGCGTCGCAGCCCCAAGTGCTCGAAGTTCCCGGTGCGGTCGATCTCGTGGCGTCGGTCGAGGTTGGGGGTTCACCCGGGGAGGCGTCGCAACCCCAACCGACCGCGGCGCGCGGGGCGGTCGGCCCCGTTGCTCGAGCCGAACCTTCTGGCGGGGCATCCGGTGGGGAGCGAATCTCCGTGCCGGAGGCCTTGGAAAGGCTCGGTGTTTCGGGCGACCTGTATCGGGTTTGCCGAGAGGTTGCCGCAAGGACGAGGGGGGGAGACAAGCGCCACTCCCCCTCCGGAGTCCTCGACGTCCTCATGGAGGGCTGCCTAGTCATGGCTTGGTCGGCGGCCTTGATGGCAGAGACGTACGCCCGGACGGGGCGGAGCGGTCGAGTCTTGTCTGGGCCCTCGGTGGGTGCCAGAGAAAACTGGCCCGCCTCAGCGAGGAGCATGATGGGCTTCGACGGGAGTTCTCCGTGATCAGGGATTTGGCACGGGCGAGCCGGCTAGAAACCGAGGCGCTGACTGAGCAGTTGGCTAAGGCCTGAGAGTCGCTCGAGAGGAAGGGCAAACTCTTGGAAGAGGAGCGTCTACGTCACCTCGAGCTGGACGGTCACTGGGAGCTCGAACGTGCCGAGCTACTGGACCGGGCAGAGGTAGTGGAGCGCCTTCGTTCCGTGGCCGAGGCGAATCGAGCCCGGGCGGAGAGGCGGCCGAGCGAAGCCGAGCGAGGGATGGTCGAGGCAGAGGAACGCCTGGAGGGGGCAGAGGAGCGTTCGGCCGAGGCGGAGCGGGCTTGGGTCGAGCTCGTTGGAAGGACGGAGCAGATCGAGGCGGAGGTGATCGAGCGGTATAGGAGCTCGGACGCCTACTCAGCCGACCTGGAGAGAGCCGCCCTACCATATTACGAGGTAGCGCTTCGTCGGGGCACCCGAAAGGGGTGTAAGCAGGGTTATCGTCGGGCGGTGGACTACGCCGATGAGCAAGACTCCGGGATCGAGTTCCCTTTGGGCCAGAGCTATGACTCGGATGAGTCAGCTTCTAGCTCCTCTACGTCGTGCGGGGAAGATCCAGAGGAGTCTCGTCCGGCGGGGTCACCAACTCCAGACGTCTCGGGAGGGCTCGCGACCGAGAGAGTTCTCGCACAGGCGAGGTCAGTGCCCGGGTCGGCCGTCACCGAGGGTGCTGGGGGTGACGCGCCCACTTTCGTCGCTCTCGAGCTTCAAAGTGGGCCCGAGGCCTGATGTATTTTGCCTTATTTTGCCCCTTTCTCTTGTTTGTCTCTCTTTCCTCCTTTAGAGAGTTCCCTCTTTATGAGATAATGAATGACTTACTTGTTTGATCGCCATCCTTGCCGTGATTTGGTTGGCATATCTAAAGTAGTTGGAGAGTGCCGATATGTCCTGCGTGGTTTTCGCATGCTGATTTGGTAGGCTTCTGACGGGGCGTCTTTCCGTTCCCTCACGCTTTGAATGCCAGGCCGCTTCGTGAATCCCGCTAGGGCGGGAAACGAGGAGTTGGAGGTGACTGTTCAGGTGAGAAATCCTTTGGCGTGTTTTCGAGGGGGGAGTCATTTAAGGCGTGTAGCCTCCTTTGGCCTATAAGAAGGACCGAAGGGCGCCCTTTCCTCTTTACCGCTTGGGATTTTCTCTAACGGTCTTTCCTCACTCCTTCTTCTTCACTCTGCATTGTGCCGTTGCATTCGGAGCATGGAGGATCCTTCGGAGGGTGACGCCGCCGACGACGGGGAGTTGAGAGCTCTTGTTGACCTGGCTTGTTGGACGGGTCCCACGGTTGCCGCGTGAGTTTGAGACGGGTCCGACGGTCACCGCGCTGATCTGGAGAGGGCTTCGACGTGTGAGGGCACGGCTCTTGCCCTTTCTCAGTTCTGGCGTGGCTTCCGGGCGGGCGCCGAGGCGGAGGACGGATGGGGGTATTAGGGATGCCTGCCGCCACTTCCCCTCTGCAGGGGGGGGGAGGCGCACCAAGCTCCCTCCTCACCGGAGCCTTCCTTCGTCTGCAGCCTCTTTTTCCCTCTTCTGCTCTTCATTTCGTTTACTCTTCGGAGGCTGCTTGCTCTCTGTTCCCTTCCAAGGAGTTGGTAAGTTGGGAAAGAGGAGGTCTTCACGGCGCTCCTTCTCCCTGGCCTCTATCAACTTGGAAGGTAGCCTTCCCCAACCTTAGAAGGTGGTTACCTTCTCTACAGTCCCTCTGTCACCTTTGTCAGGGGTCATCTGAGCCAACTGGATCGGCCCCCTCTTGTCCGAGCCAGTTTCTACACGAGGCAGAGTCAGTGGCTGGACGCGAGGAGATCGAGATCGAGTCAACCGAGCGATGACCCCTTGCAGCGGTGTTAGACGGATTTTCTTGCTTTTTGTTATGCAATGTACTGGCCTTTGCCTTTCTAATGTATCAATAGTTTTGAATGAAAAGACAAGGAATTTATTTCGTCCATCTTGTTGTACAATTTCAAAAATAGAATTTGCGTAGTGCGGCTGCGTTCCATGTCCGAGGAATGGGTTCCCCTTCCATTGTTGCTAGCCTGTACGCACCTTTCCCGATCGTCTCGACCACTCGGTAGGGGCCTTCCCAGTTAGGGGACAGCTTGCCCGCCGCCTCTAGTGGTCGAGAGGCTTCGGCTTTTCTGAGGACGAAGTCTCCCGGTTGGAAGTGTCTGCTTCGAACTCTGGCGTTGTAGTATCGAGTGAGGCGTCGCTGGTATTCCGTCGCTCGGATGCTGGCAATATCCCGGAGTTCATCGGCTAGGTCGAGGTTCTCGAGTAACTTTTGGTTGTTTTCCTCGAGCGAGTAGCGGATGACTCGGAGAGACGGGTTGGCGATCTCTAATGGAATGACGACCTCAGTGCCGTAAACCAACTAAAAAGGACTTTCACCGGTTACCGTCCTGGGAGTCGTTCGGTGCGACCACAGTACGCTAGGCAATTCCTCGAGCCAACTACCCTTGGCTTTGCCGAGTCTGGTCTTTATGCCTTTCAAGATAGTCTTATTGGCATTTTCGACCAGCCCGTTGGCCTGAGGGTGGGCAACCGAAGTGAAGTGGTTGCGGATGTTTAGGTCGGCGCATTTGTCTCGAAAATATCGAGAATCGAATTGCCGACCGTTATCGCTCACTATCACTCGGGGGATGCCGAAGCGACAAATGATCGATTTCCAGACGAAACTCCAGACGACTGTCTCGGTGATCCTTGCAGTGGCTTCGGCCTCGATCCATTTAGTGAAGTAGTCGATGGTCATGATAATGAACTTTTTCTGGGACTGAGCCGTAGGGAATGGCCCGAGAATGTTGATCCCCCACCGAGCGAAGGGATAAGGCTCGGTGAGGGTGATGAGTTCTGTAGCCGGCTGATGGACCAAGTGGTCGAACCGCTGGCATCGGTCGCACTGTTGGGCGTAGGCCGAGCAGTCGTGCTGTAGGGTGGGCCACCAGTACCCCTGTCGTAACAGGATCCTGGCCAGTGACCTTGCCCCTGAGTGCGCTCCGCACAGGCCTTCATGAACCTCTTGGATGGCTCGGCTGGGTTCGTCAGGGCCGAGGCACTTCAGGAGAGGGCCGGCGAAAGACCTTCGGTAGAGTGTGTCGTCCAGGACGACGAAGCGCCGGGCTTGGTACTTCATTCGGCGTGCTTCTCGAGGGTCGGAGGGCTCTTGGGAGTCTCGGAGCCAAGATAGGTGGGGGGCGCGCCAGTCACTCGGGACGGCCGAGTCAACAGCGAGGAGCTCCAAGTCAATGCTCGGGCGTTCTAGCCCTTCGAGGAGGACCGATCAGGTACCTTCTGGGTCTAGGGAGGAGGCCAACCGAGAGAGGGCGTCCGCTCGGGAGTCTTCTTAACGGGCTATTCGGACTACCTCGAACCCCTCGAATTGTTGGGCCAGGCTCCTGACCAGCTGGAGGTATTTGATCATGGGTGCCTCTCGAGCTTCGTACTCGCCGTTGACCTGGCTTGCGACTAGCTGAGAGTTGGTGTGGATCCTGACTCGCTCAGCCCCCAACCGCCGGGCCATGCGCGCTCCCGATATAAGGGCCTCGTACTCGGAAGCGTTGTTGGACGCCTGAAAGTTGAATTTCAAGGCGTACTGCAGCTCCACTCCTTCGGGGGATCTTAGGAGGATCCCAGCACCACTACCGACCGAGTTGGAAGATCCGTCGACGTACAGTTCCTAGGTTGGCCCGGGCATGGTCGGTAGTCTACCTTCGGTGGGGATGGTGCTTTCGGCGATGAAGTCGGCAAGCGCTTGACCTTTTATAGCTGAGCGCGGGTGATACGAGATGTCGTAGGCCCCAAGCATAATGGCCCATTTGACGAGTCGCCCCGAGGCCTCGGGGTGGGCCAAAATCTTCTTCAACGGCTCGCCGGTTAGCATGGTGATGGGGTGCCCCTGGAAGTAGGGTCGGAGGCGTTTCGCGGAGGTAACCAACGCTAGCACGAGCTTCTCGGTTGCGGGGTACCTCCTCTCGGCCTCGTTGAGCACCTTGCTGGTGTAGTAGACTGGTCTTTCGATTCCCGAGTCATTTCTGACTAGGACCGAGCTGACCGTTGATGACGTCGCCGAGAGATAGAGCAGCAAGACTTCGCCCGGCACGGGTTTGGAGAGCACCGGGGGTGAAGCCAGGAACTCCTTGAGCTCGGCAAACGCTTTCTGGCATTCCTCATCCCATGCAAACGTAGCAGATTCCAACTTGGGCCCCCTCAACAGTTTAAAAAAGGGTAGGCATCGTTCGGCCGCACGGGACAAGAAACGGCTGAGAACGGCGACACGCCCCGTCAGACGCTGGACGTCCTTAATGCAGGCGGGCGGGCGCATGTCCAGGATGGCCTGGACTTTGTTGGGGTTGGCTTCGATCCCACTCTAAGTGACCAAGAAACCCAGGAACTTCCCGGATCTTACTGTGAAGGCGCCCTTGGTAGGATTGAGCTTGATGTTGTACTTCAGGAGGACGCCGAAGGTTTCAGCGAGGTCGGTGAAGTGGTCCTGGGCCTTGGGGGTCTTGACGAGCATGTCGTCAATGTAGGCCTCAACGTTCCGACCTAGCTGCTCCTCGAACATGTGATTGACCAGTCTTTGATATGTGGCTCCGGCGTTCTTCACTTGGGCTGTCACTGAGGCCGTTGGTTCCAGAGCGGAGTTCTAGCTCGACAGCGGCAGCCGTCAGTTAGGTCGGAACGTTGAGGGGGCCTGCCCAAGTGAAGCCGACTTGGAGCCATCAGCGAGAGCGGGATTCTAGCTCCTCGGAGACCGATGAAGTCCACGCACAGTAATCCTAACTGACGAGGAATCCTGCAGTTAGGTCGCCCCTTCATCGTTGAGCGCCCCTTCATCTGGAGGAATCCTACTAGTTGGGTCTTCTAGCTCCTCGGAGACCGCTCTCCTCAGAAACGGGTCAGAGGGCCCAGGGGTGTTCCCTGGGGCGAAACCCTCCGACGCTCAAGTCAGTAGAGCAATGGTGGGAGCAGCAATAGGGAGGAGAAGGTGAAGGTGCGAGATCCCTCTCCACCAATGGGGTGAAGTGATCCGTGCTCAGGAATTGGGGGTGGATCAATGCCCTTGGACCTACCTTTCGTCGGAGGGCATCCCAGGTTTAAATAGTGTGCCGCCCTCTGGAGTCCTGCAAGCCGAGGGGTCTCCGGTGAAGGTTACGTCCTCATCGTGGGCGTTTATGGCCTCATCGTGGGGGCGTTATCCTCGCGGGGAAGCCGGAGATCCTGGACTTCTTGGCACCCAGCCCGTTGTGGACTCTAACGGCTGCAATGATAAACATTTTATCGGTCGTACCGAGCTTAGAGGGGCCGGCCCTACTTGGGCAATAGGCCTAGCTCAGTGAGGAGATGGGTCGGACAGATCGGCTAGCACTTCCCTCCTTCGTGCAGAGGGATAGCTCGTGCGCGGGTCTTCCTGTGACCTGACCGATGCTCGGGCTCTCCGAGCCTTGGGGCCGCCTAGGAGAGTTATTTCCTCGAGTATTGTTTTATTAGGCTTTTTCAAGTGGGCCCTGTGGGCTGTCACTTGGATGAGCTTGCCTCGTCGGGCCCTGTTGGGTCTAGTTGGGTCTGCTCTTTAAGTGGGTGCAGGAATCCCCCTCTCCACTTGTCCCCCTCCTACTCCCGAGCCAAGGGGGCTCGGTTGAGTAGTTTTTTGAGGCTTTGGACCGGCGTGGCTTGGGTGGGTGGAATCATGTCGACGTTATGAAGCCACGTGTAGTGGTCGCCTGGGCCCGCAGTAATAATGATCCTGACGGATTTGAAATGAAGGGGCCCCCTTTTTCTCGGAGGTTGGAACGGCGCGCCGCCTCCCGCGAGGGTTTATAGGCGTAGGGCGCTGCTCGTCCTCCCAGCCTTTCTAGGGTTTTTGGCCTTTCCTCCACTTCTTTGCTTCTGGGGCTCCTTGATGCGCCGTGAAGATACAGCGGGGGAGCGAGTTATTACAGCGGCATTTGAGGAGCTGGCGCGTATAACCGCGGAGGCGATCCGGCAGCTTCTTTCTCCCCCGGAGTCTTCGGGCTCTCGTGAAGGTTCTTCTTCTAGCTCTATGACGGATCTGCGCTCGGAAATCGAGCAGGTGAGGCGGGAGCCCGTCCCCAATCGCAGCGAGTTGGGGGAGGCTGATGTGAAGAAACTGGAGCATCGGTTTTGCCTGCCTCTCCGATATAACTTTGCAGCTGCTGCCCCATACGAGACGAGCTTGGATAGCCACACAGGCCATATCTGTACTTTTCTGCTGGCGTGGAAGATTGGATTCTGCCTCCCCTTCGAGCCCTTCGTTCTGAAGCTTCTCAATTTTTTCGTGTTGGCGCCTGTTCAGCTGGTGGCCAACTCGTATCTTCTGCTGTCTGCCTTTCAGATCCTCTGCCGCCTGCAGGGGGTTCCCCCGTCCCTAGATCTTTTTCATTATTTCTTCGAGCTGAAGGCACATCCGTCGGCGGGGAAGGGCTTCTACTTTATTCAGGCGCACAGGAATCGGAGTTGTATTCCGCTGGCGGCGAAGGATTCTTCGCACAAAGGGTGGAAGAGGCAGTTTTTCTGGGTGAAGGCGGAAGCGGTGGATGAATCCTGGAGGTGCCAGGTCATGCCCAACTTCCATCCGAATCTTCCCCCGCGGCAAGAGGAGTTCCCCACCGATGTGGAGGAATACACCGTTCGCTTGTTGACAAATCGTTGGTCGACTGAGGAGCTGGTGACGCTGGAGAACGTAGAGCAGTATCTGCTTACGCAGCTCAAGCCATCAGGTATCATCCTTCGGATCCTTCTGCGGGGTCGGAGGGTCACCTTTTCGCTTCTTAACCGAATCTTCTTCTTCATTACAAACATCCGGCGGGAATCTTTGGAAGAGGTCACCGAGGTCATCGATCTTGGGGATGACTCAGCGGCTGATGAGCCTGTCGTTCCCGTGGGTCGTTCCCAAGCCCGGGATAAGGGCAAGGGGGTGGCCTCCGAGGGATCTTCGCGGCCAAGCGGGGCGAAGCGCAAGGATCCCATGGAGGGAAAATTGCGGGAAGCTGCGAAGGCCAAGAAACGGGCCAAGAAGGCTGGCCTTCCTACCGCTGCCGGGGGCGACTCTGGCTCGGCGACGCTCCCCTCTCGGGGGCAAGATGGGGTCGACCCTTCCGGGCCAGCTCCCCCACCTACCAGGCGATAGGGGGCCGAGGAGACCAGGGGCCCCCCAGAGGCCGGAGATGGGTCGGTTCTCCCCTCCCCGGGGATGGAGGGGGCCGGTGCTGAAGTAGCCGACCTCGAGACGGGGAGACCGGTCGAGGTCGGTGATGTCTCGGGCGGAGAGGTGCGGGCCGAGACAGATAGGGTTGGGGGTTCGCCTGCGAGGGCGTCATAGCCCCAAGTGCTCGAAGTTCCCGGTGCGGTCGATCCCATGGTGTCGGTCGAGGTTGGGGGTTCGCCCGGGGAGGCGTCGCAACCCCAACCGACCGCGGCGCGCGGGGCGGTCGGCCCCGTTGCTCGAGCCGAACCTTCTGGCGGGGGGTGCGGTGGGGAGCGGATCTCCGTGCCGGAGGGCATGGAAAGACTCGGTGTTTCAGGCGACCTGTATCGGGTTTGCCGAGTGGTTGCCGCAAGGACGAGGGGGGGAGACAAGCGCCACTCCCCCTCCGGAGTACTCGACGTCCTCACGGAGGGCGGCCTAGTCATGGCTCGGTCGGCGGCCTTGATGGCAGAGACATACGTCCGGACGGAGGCGGAGCGGTCGAGTCTCGCCTGGGCCCTCGGGGGGTGCGAGAGGAAACTGGCCCGCCTCAGCGAGGAGCATGAGGGGCTTCGACGGGAGTTCTCCGTGATCAGGGATTTGGCATGGGCGAGCCGGCTAGAAACTGAGGCGCTGACTGAGCAGTTGGATAAGGCCCGAGAGTCGCTCGAGAGGAAGGACAAACTCTTGGAAGAGGAGCGTCTGCGTCACCTCGAGCTGGACGGTCGCTGGGAGCTCGAACGTGCCGAGCTACTAGACCGGGCGGAGGTAGTGGAGCGCCTTCGTTCCGTGGCCGAGGTAGACCGAGCCCAGGCGGAGAGGCGGTCGAGCGAAGCCGGGCGAGGGATGGTCGAGGCAGAGGAACGCCTTGTGAGGGCAGAGGAGCGTGCGGCCGAGGCGGAGCGGGCTTGGGTCGAGCTACGGAGCAGATCGAGGTGGAGGCGATCGAGCAGTATAGGAGCTCGGACGCCTACTTAGCCGACCT
Source organism: Amorphophallus konjac (assembly GCA_022559845.1). Classification (NCBI taxonomy): domain Eukaryota; kingdom Viridiplantae; phylum Streptophyta; class Magnoliopsida; order Alismatales; family Araceae; genus Amorphophallus; species Amorphophallus konjac. The sequence goes on from CM040121.1 coordinate 472,677,983, forward strand.
GGAGAGAGCTGCCCTACCATATTACGAGGTAGCGCTTCGCCGGTTCGCCCGAAAGGGGTTTAACCAGGGTTATCGTCGGGCAGTGGACTATGCCGACGGGTAAGACTCCGGGATCGAGTTCCCTTTGGGCCAGAGCTATGACTCGGATGAGTCCGCTTCTAGCTCCTCTACGGGTCAGAGGTCGCCCCTCTGAGAGGAGAGCGGGTCGGAGACTTGCTCGTGGAGAGGGGGATCATCTCCACGAGGAAAACGGGTGTGGATCATCTGGATCAATTCGCCTCTTCACGAGAGACAAGCCTCTTCACGAGGAAAACTTGATTACCAGCCTCAGTTGGTGTACGACACTGAGGCCGTCATTCCATTAGAGATCGCCAACCCGTCTCTCCGAGTCATCCGCTACTCGCTCGAAAAAAACAACCAAAAGTTACTCGAGAACCTCGACCTAGCCGATGAACTCCAGGATATTGCTAGCATGCGAGCGACGGAATACCAGTGACGCCTCACTCGATACTACAACGCCAGAGTCCGAAGCATACACTTCCAACCGGGAGACTTCGTCCTCAGAAAAGCCGAAGCCTCTCGACCACTAGAGGCGGCGGGCAAGCTGTCCCCTAACTGGGAAGGCCCCTACCGAGTGGTCGAGACGCTCGGGAAAGGTGCGTACAGGCTAGCAACAATGGAAGGGGAACCCATTCCTCGGACATGGAACGCAGCCGCACTACGCAAATTCTATTTTTAAAATTATACAACAAGATGGATGAAATAAATTCCTTTTCTTTTCATTCAAAACTATTGATACATCAGAAAAGCAAAGGCTAGTACATTGCATGACAAAAAGTAAGAAAATCCGTCTAACACCGCTGCAAGGGGTCATCGCTTGGGTGACTCGATCTCGATCTCCTCGCGTCCAGCCACTGACTCTGCCTCGTGTAGAAACTGGCTCGGACAAGAGGGGGCCGGTCCAGTTGGCTCAGATGACCCCTGACAAAGGTGATAGAGGGACTGCAGAGAAGGTAACCACCTTCTAAGGTTGGGGAAGGCTACCTTCCAAGTTGATAGAGGCCAGGGAGAAGGAGCGCCGTGAAGACCTCCTCTTTCCCAACCTACCAACTCCTTGGAAGGGAACAGAGAGCAAGCAGCCTCCGAAGAGTAAAAGAAATGAAGAGCAGAAGAGGGAAAAAGAGGCTGCAGACGGAGGAAGGCTCCGGTGAGGAGGGAGCTTGGTGCGCCTCCCCCCCCCATGCAGAGGGGAAGTGGCGGCAGGCATCCCTAGTACCCCCATCCGTCCTCCGCCTCGGTGCCCGCCCGGAAGCCACGCCAGAACTGAGAAAGGGCAAGAGTCGTGCCCTCACACGTCGAAGCCCTCTCCAGATCCGTGCGGCGACCGTCGGATCCGTCTCAAACCCGCGCGGCGACCATGGGACCCATCCAACAAGCCAGGACAGCAAGAGCTCTCTGCTCCCCGTCGTCGGCGGTGTCACCCTCCGAAGGATCCTCCATGCTCCGAATGCAACGGCACAACGCAGAGTGAAGAAGAAGGAGTGAGGAAAGACAGTTAGAGAAAATCCCAAGCGGTAAAGAGGAAACGGTGCCCTTCGGTCCTTCTTATAGGCCAAAGGAGGCTATACGCCTTAAATGACTCCCCCCTCGAAAACACGCCAAAGGATTTCTCCCCTGAACGGTCACCTCCAACTCCTCGTTTCCCGCCATAGCGGGATTCACGAAGCGGCCTGGCATTCAAAGCGTGAGGGAACGGAAAGATGCCCCGTCAGAAGCCTACCAAATCAGCATGCAAAAACCACGCAGGACATATCGGCACTCTCCAACTACTTTAGATATGCCAACCAAATCACGGCAAGGATGGCGATCAAACAAGTAAGTCATTTTTTTTTAAACCAATACCTGTTAGCCTAGAGGAGGTAGACCGTTCATCCCTGCAAAGAGGGAAGGGACGCTCCACCCCCAACCGCCGCCCAGGGAGATTTTATTAAAATGAAGGAAAAGTACAAAAGAGAACTAGGGCCTGAAAGAGGGGCATTCATGGCGAGGATGGCGATCAAACAAGTAAGTCATTCATTATCTCATAAAGAGGGAACTCTCTAAAGGAGGAAAGAGAGACAAACAAGAGAAAGGGGTAAAATAAGGCAAAATACATCAGGCCTCGGGCCCACTTTGAAGCTCAGGAGCGACGGAAGCGGACGCGTCACCCCCAGCACCCTCGGTGACGGCCCACCCGGGCACTGACCTCGCCTGTGCGAGAACTGTCTCGGTCGCGAGCCCTCCCGAGACGTCCGGAGTTGGTGACCCCACCGGAGGAGACCCCTCTGGATCTTCCCCACCCGACGTAGAAGAGCTAGAAGCTGACTCATCCGAGTCATAGCTCTGGCCCAAAGGGAACTCGATCCCGGAGTCTTGCTCGTCAACGTAGTCTAGCGCCCGACGATAACCCTGCTTAAACCCCTTTCGGGCGCCCCGGCGAAGCGCTACCTCGTAATATGGTAGGGCGGCTCTCTCCAGGTCGGCTGAGTAGGCGTCTGAGCTCCTATACCGCTCGATCGCCTCCGCCTCGATCTGCTCCATCCTTCCAACGAGCTCGACCCAAGCCCGCTCTGCCTCGGCCGCACGCTCCTCTGCCCCCGCCAGGCATTCCTCTGCCTCGACCATCCCTCGCTCGGCTTCGCTCGACCGCCTCTCCGCCCGGGCTCGGTCCGCCTCGGCCACGGAATGAAGGCGCTCCGCTAACTCCGCCCGATCCAGTAGCTCGGCACGTTCGAGCTCCCAGCGACCGTCCAGCTCGAGGTGACGCAGACGCTCCTCTTCCAAGAGTTTGCCCTTCCTCTCGAGCGACTCTCGAGCCTTAGCCAACTGCTCAGTCAGTGCCTCGGTTTCTAGCCGGCTCGCCCGTGCCAAATCCCTGATCACGGAGAACTCCCGTCGAAGCCCCTCATGCTCCTCGCTGAGGCGGGCCAATTTCCTCTCGCACCCCCCGAGGGCCCAGGCGAGACTCGACCGCTCCTCCTCCGTCCGGGCGTACGTCTCCGCCATCAAGGCCGCCGATCGAGCCATGACTAGGCCGCCCTCCATGAGGACGTCGAGGACTCCGGAGGGGGAGTGGTGCTTGTCTCCCCCCCACGTCCTTGCGGCAACCTCTCGACAAACCCGATACAGGTCGCCCGAAACACCGAGACTTTCCAAAGCCTCCGGCACGGAGATCCGCTCCCCATCGGACGCCCCGCCAGAAGGTTCGGCTCGAGCAACGGGGCCGACCGCCCCGCGCGCCGCGATCGGTTGGGGTTGCGACGCCTCCCCGGGCGAACCCCCAACCTTGACCGACGCCATGAGATCGACCGCACCGGGAACTTCGAGCACTTGGGGCTGCGACGCCCTCGCAGGTGAACCCCCAACCCTATCTATCTCGGCCCGTGCCTCGCCACCCAAGACATCGTCAACCTCGACCGGTCTCCCGGTCTCGACGTCGGCTACTTCAGCACCGGCCCCCTCCATCCCCGGGGAGGGGAGAACCAACCCATCTCCGGCCTCTGGGGGGCCCCTGGTCTCCTCGGCCCCCTCTCGCTTGGTAGGTGGGGGAGCTGGCCCGGAAGGGTCGGCCCCATCTTGCCCCCGAGAGGGGAGCGCCGCCGAGCCAGAGTCGCCCCCGGCAGCGGTAGGAAGGCCAGCCTCCTTGGCCCGTTTCTTGGCCTTCGCGGCTTCCCGCAATTTTCCCTCCATGGGATCCTTGCGCTTCGCCCCGCTTGGCCGCGAAGATCCCTCAGAGGCTACCCCCTTGCCCTTATCCCGGGCTTGGGAACGACCCACGGGAATGACAGGCTCATCAGCCGCCGAGTCATCCCCAAGATCGATGACCTCGGTGACCTCTTCCAAAGGTTCCCGCCGGATGTCTGCATTGAAGAAGAAGATTCGGTTAAGAAGCGAAAAGGTGACCCTCCGACCCCGCAGAAGGATCCGAAGGATGATACCTGATGGCTTGAGCTGCGTAAGCAGATACTGCTCTACGTTCTCCAGCGTCACCAGCTCCTCAGTCGACCGGCGATTTGTCAACAAGCGAACGGCGTATTCCTCCACATCGGCGGGGAACTCCTCCTGCCGCGGGGGAAGATTCGGATGGAAGTTGGGCATAACCTGGCACCTCCAGGATTCATCCACTGCTTCCGCCTTCACCCAGAAAAACTGCCTCTTCCACCCTTTGTGCGAAGAATCCTTCGCCGCCAGCGGAATACAACTCCGATTCCTGCGCACCTGAATAAAGTAGAAGCCTTTCCCCGCCGACGGATGTGCCTTCAGCTCGAAGAAATAATGAAAAAGATCTAGGGATGGGGGAACCCCCTGCAGGCGGCAGAGGATCCGAAAGGCAGACAACAAAAGATACGAGTTGGCCACCAGCTGAACAGGCGCCAACACGAAAAAATTGAGAAGCTTCAGAACGAAGGGCTTGAAGGGGAGGCAGAATCCGCTCTTCCATGCCAGGAGAAAAGTACAGATATGGCCCGTGTGTCTATCCAAACTCGTCTCGTATGGGGCAGCGGCTGCAAAGCTATATCGGAGAGGCAGGCGAAACTGATGCTCCAGTTTCTTCACATCAGCCTCCCCTAACTCGCTGCGATTGGGGACGGGCTCCCGCCTCACCTGCTCGATTTTCGAGCGCAGATCCGCCATAGAGCTAGAAGAAGAACCTTCACGAGAGCCCGAAGACTCCAGGGGAGAAAGAAGCTGCCGGATCACCTCCGCGGTTATACGTGCCAGCTCCTCAAATGTCGCCGCAAGAACTCGCTCCCCTGCTGTATCTTCACGGCTCATTAAGGAGCCCCAGAAGCAAAGAAGTGGAGGAAAGGCCAAAAACCCTAGAAAGGCTGGGAGGACGAGCAGCGCCCTACGCCTATGAACCCTCGCGGGAGGCGGCGCGCTGTTCCAACCTCCGAGAAAAAGGGGGCCCCTTCATTTCAAATCCGTCAGGATCATTATTACTACGGGCCCAGGCGACCACTACACGTGGCTTCATAACGCCGACAGGATTCCACCCACCCGAGCCACGCCGGTCCAAAGCCTCGAAAAACTACTCAACCGAGCCCCCTTGGCTCGGGAGTAGGAGGGGGACAAGTGGAGAGGGGGATTCCTGCAGCCCTCTCAAAGAGCAGACCCAACTAGACCCAACAGGGCCCGACGAGGCAAGCTCGTCCAAGTGACAGCCCATAGGGCCCACTTGGAAAAGCCCAATAAAACAATGCTCGAGGAAACAACTCTCCTAGGCGGCCCCAAGGCTCGGAGAGCCCGAGCATCGCTCAGGTCACAGGAAGACCCGCGCACGAGCTATCCCTCCGCACGAAGGAGGGAAGCGCTAGCCGGTCTGTCTGACCCATCTCCTCACCGAGCTAGGCCTATTGCCCAAGTAGGGCCGGCCCCTCTAAGCTCGGTACGACCGATAAAAAGTTTATCATTGCAGCCGTTAGAGTCCACAGCGGGCCGGGCGCCAAGAAGTCCAGGAGCTCCGACTTCCCCGCGAGGATAACGCCCCCACGATGAGGCCATAAACGCCCACGATGAGGACGTAACCTCCACCGGAGACCCTCGGCTTGCAGGACTCTAGAGGGCGGCACACTATTTAAACCTAGGATTCCCTCCGGTGAAAAGTAGGTCCAAGGGCATTGATCCACCCCCAATTCCTGAGCACGGATCACTTCACCCCATTGGTGGAGAGGGATCTCGCGCCTTCACCTTCTCCTCCCTATCACTGCTCCCACCATTGCTCTACTGACTTGAGCGTCGGAGGGTTTCGCCCCAGAAAATCCCCCTGGGCCCTCTGACCCGTTTCCCTGTCTTGCAGTTCACTAACTTGGTGATTACCAGCCCGCTCAGGAGCCATCGCGAGATTTTGCCTCTTCATTCATTATTACAGTAGCCAAGTACAAACTTTAGAGCATTCATAAGGGAACAATCTCAACTTCCAAAAGAATACAAGCTTACAGGGGTAACCATCATATTGCTAGACTGGTCAAAAATGTCACTTAACTATCAATTTTCAGACTTAACACCACAATAACCCGAGGTTGACCGAACGGGGACATTTCATGAAGTCTGATTTAGACACGGTGCCCACAGATGCCGCGACTTGAACACAGTCATCTATGCAGTCGTGATCAGAGTTAGTCATTCCAAACAGTCGATACGAGCCACGCCAAGAAGCCAAGAACGCGTCCCATTACAGTGACGTGTTTAATGAACGCATCCCCGCTCCCAGACGCGCTTAAAAATGGTAACGCAAGTTCAAAATAGGTTCACTAGAACGCGGTCTCTATAGTAGCCGTCTTCTGTAACCAGTGGTTGAATGTAGTCTCTTGGAGGGCCGCGTTCAGATCTCGCTAGGCAGAACTGAACAGAACCTCGCTTCGGGGTTCCAAAAGATGGTCGGATCATATCTTTAGCCAATAAGACGTGATCCTAAGGGTTTTCCAGGGTTTCAATGGTACAACCAGCTTGGCGTCCTTGTGGAAATCCAAGGCTTGTGGAGACTTACAGAGGCCTTGGTGAAGAAGTTCTAGTCCGACAGAAGGAATATCCGGTGGAGGGTTCTAGCTTCACCAAGAATAGGGGTTTATTCGAGAACCAGAAACCAACATAACGGTGGATCGATATCACCGGAGTGACTTGACCTTCAAACAAGACAATTATCACCATGCCGATAAACACATATTAACTAAGCTATAGATAATTATTAAGCCAATCTCGAACAATTAAGATAGACTAACATGGAGCATTCCTGTTTGATAATAACATATTTCTCATGTTTCAACATGTTGATCAACAAAGTGGTAAGGCAAGGGGATCATGAATAGATGGAAATTGGGCGAACTAGGGCATGCTCGTCACTCAGGATATAGTAATCCTGAATCCACTTAAGATAAAGAAACAAAGCTAGCATGAGAAATTAACCAATTAGGATTTTCATTTTTACATGCTGGAAGAATTCTCATAAGATAGATATCAAGGAAGCAAGGTCAATCTAGGAAAGATTCATATGGTTAAAAAGATAAAATAATATGAACAAGACTTAGGATCAAATTACAATCAACTACTTATAAATTAAAATATATTCATGATTGACTTACTATAACAGAATTGCTTCAGAATATATTTTCCTGTTAAGGTTTATTACAGAAATAAGAAAAATCACGCTTTCTAAGATCTAGCAATATCTATTAATGCGGTCTCCAAAGGGTGCGCATTCTACTGAACGCGGTCAGGTTAACCACCACGATCAAGAGAATAAAGATTTACTAAAATAATTTACTTCTTAAGAATGCGTCCTATCTAGGCGACGTGTTAACAAGGACGTGTCCAGTACATACCTGTCACACATTCAATTTAACTTATTAAAAATAAAATAAAAAATAAACAATCATAGTCATGATCTATCATGCCACCGCGTCCAGAACGCTGTTACTGTAGCGACCGCGATCTTAAACAGAACGTCCTTCCGACGGGAAAAATCCTAGAACGGCGATACCTCACCCAAAATCTTCGAAATACATACGATCTAGTCTATAAAAATTGGGAAAAACCCTGCAGTTCTAATATAAACATGCAAGAGAACTTATTTAAGGCTTTAATTAATTGTTGGGCTTGAGAGAAACCTACCTTTAATCGAATTAAGATGGGGAAGAAGAAAATCGGTGAACCCTTGCACTCCTTGCCTTTCTCCCTCGCTATAAATAAGTCTCCATGGCCCCCTAGCAAACCCTTAATGCGTTGGAGGGTGACTGCACTAAGGACTCCTAAATCGATCAAGGAAAGTCAAGGAGGACAAACCATCGAAAAATCTGGGGCAACCCTTATCTAGCACTGCCACCTCCATTTTCTCTCCTCCTAGGGTTAGGTTTGTGGAAAAATGACCGCCCTAAGTGGTTTAGGGTTTCGGATAGAGATTAGGCCCAATGGGTTCTGAATCTAGGCCTATTAAGCTTAGTTATCCTCGAGGTTTTTAATTAACTCCGATTTTAGCTATTTTAGCCCAATTAAACTCATTTCTTAGCCCATAAATCTTTTAAATTCTTGGCCCCATTTCACTATTATAATGATTTCAATTTTTATTTGGCACCTAATAATTATATTATGATTATCTCTATTTTTTCAAGGAATTATATTCATTTAATATTCATCTTAGTATAAATTTTAAAATTTCGGGACACCTCCTGCCTATCCTCTTGCCCGCAAGTAAGAGCTTCTTCCCTCAAGGAGAAAATCATCACTTTACAAGTGAGATAACACATAGATTGTCTCTAGATAGGCAGATTGTGTACAATAAGTATAGAGGTGTTCAAAACGAAAGATCAGAGTGAAAACCATGATGGTCTTGAACTACAAGAAAAAAGTCTTTAAAAAGACTCAAAGTAGCGTGAAGGCTTTTTGAAGAAGCAGAGATGAATGCAAAGGAGAAATCACATAGTTGCTTCTTCTTTGCTTGAGCTTTCAGTAGTTGTGAGGTTTAGAAATGATTGGGCTTGTATTTCTGTAACGCCCCAGGTTTTTTGGATCATTTATCGGGTCAGGATCCCTGGGTTTCAGATCGTTTTGTAGTTCTAGGATTGAGTTTTACGGTTTACGCATGTTTTTGTCCGTCGGACCTTCGGAACGCCGTGTAGGGCGAACCGTTGCATTCTCCAACTCTGGGACGTTACCACTGCATTGTGCGCTTTTCGAGGATCACGGAGGTAATTTTTTATATTTTTTGGTATTTTCCAAATTTTTTAGATTTTCTATATATATAAACCTCCTTTCTCTCTCTCTCCCTCTCTTCTCTGGCGGCCGACGGAGGTGGACGGGGGCGAGGCGGTGAGGATCGTGGGGCGTGGAGTGGCGATAATGGAGCGAGGATCGAGGTGGAGGCATGACGTTCGTCGTTCGCGAGCTCGGGGCGCCCGCCGTGGTTCGCGGGACGTTTCACGACGGAACGGCGTCCACGGTGCGCATAATCTTCGGTGGAGGTAGGGGGATGGTTCCCTAGCTCGAGTATTTCATTTCCCGCGAGTTTGGTAGGCTGTGGTGAGCCGAGCGGGGTTTATTACTCATTTGGGGGAAAAATCATGTTTTTGGGATGTGCGACGGATTCGTCCGATCGAGCGAGGTTTCTTCACTTTTCTCCCTCCATTTTTGGGTTTTGGGGTCATGGGAATGATCCCCTATGTTTTCCCCTTCGATTGGGATTGAATGGGGCGTGGAACCGAGCTCATGGCGGAGCTCGGTTCATCCACGGGAAACGCAGAGGGTGGCCACCTAGGTGGCCGTCTGTGCCCTGGTCTGGGCGGCCATGACCCTGGCCGCCCAGGTCACTGGGCGCCCAATGGTCTGGCCACCCAGGGGTGTTGGGCAGCCAGGACCCTGGTCGCCCTCACCCAGTAAAGCCCTGGAGTGGGCGGCCAAGCCGATGGTCGCCCAGCCCTCTGGGCGGCCCAAGGTGTGGCCGCCTAGCAGAGGGGTGCCCAGGTGCTTTGCGGCCACTGGTGTGGCCGCCCAGGCCTCTGAGCGGCCAGGTGTTTGGCCGCCCAGCCCAGTTTTCCCCCGGGCTACCGTGTCCTGCGTTTTCTTGTCCCGAGGTGCCCGTATGCGATACGATTTTGAGGAAGAAGTGTCTGAGTGATTCTTCGTGATTCTGGAGGTACCGTGTTACCTCGATTTGCACACCCGTGTGTTAGGAGGGTCCGGGTGACCCTATGTGCGCGTTCTGGGTTTTCGTGTTACACTTGAGTGAGTCCCCATGAGTCGGTATGAGTGTGGAGGGCCTTCCCCGCACGATGTGGATTTCTCTAGAAGTGGTCTCCGAGTGGGCCATGCGTGTGGGCTCGGACTGTGAGTCCAGTCAACCAGCCTGGGGCTAGAGGTTTTCCGTGTGTCCCTTGGACGAGGGATTACCTCGGTGGCTGGTGAGCTACCTCGATATTAGTGCTACTATGGTTTCTGACCTGGGTACATGCCAGATTGACGGCATGGAGCCGTCCCGGTACGATGGTCTTGACCCCGAGTCCTGTGACTCAAGGACCGTTGGGTTAATAGGTTTAGTGGACCATCCAGAGTCTGGTGGCTCCGAGCCACCTGTTACTCTGCGTTACTCATGATGGGTGCGTGCGTGACTTTCCGTGTTCACGTTTAGTGACCTCCCATTAGTCGTAGGCTTCTTACGGCACGCGTGTGCCGACCCACCTGAAAGTGGTGGAGCGTCTTACCCGAGAGAGATGATTTTTAGGCTGGTTACCGTAGGGCCCTTTGCCTTTGCAGCCTGAGTCTGGCTGGGGAGAAAACTGGCTAGAGGACCCGACCTAGAGCAGTTGGTCTGTATGTGCACGCGTAGTTGGGGGCAGAGGACACGTGCTGACGAGCGCGACCCCAGCTAGTCATTGTTTTGTGTTCCTAGTTACTTGTACGATGTCTCAGTCTCTGCCTGGGGTATGGTAGCGAGACACCTGAGGCTGTGGACTAAGTCGTCAGTGGACGCATCTGGCCTTGCTTCTGGTGGGTAGGTACTCCCGTCACGTGACGTGAGTTTCTCGTGAGTCGAGTTCCGCTTCATGTCTGCGCGACGTGGTTTTGCATGGAGTCCCGAGTGCTTTCCCGATGCCAATGTCCAGGGCTTTCGGTGAGCGTCACCGAGGGCTTTCCCCTAGACAGCGTTGAGTTCCCGACAGCGTGGTCATTTTTCCTAGTAGCGTGACTAGGGTGGGTTGTTATCTGGTGGTCCCCCGACTGTGAGATCGGGGTGCGTGTTTTCATGTACAGTAGGAGTAGCTGTAGCGCCGAGTTTTTACCTGCCAAAGGTTTGTTGTTCCTGTTGTTCTTGTTGTTGTTACTTTTTGTTACCGCCGTTGTTTACAGTTGGGGTTCCGCGGGAACCCTACTGAGCCAGTGACAGGAGGCTCACCCCTGCGTTTCAGGTGCGGCGGTTCTTCCTCGAGGTTTGAGGGTGCTGGACAGAGGTTCTTAGTCACCAGATTGCCAGGCCGAGTGTTCACTTAGCGTTGAGTACGTTCTCTGCCTTAGACTATACTTTCTGTTGGACTAGACTTTGTTGTAGTTGTTTATTTATTTCTGTTAATTGTTGAATTGTCATGTTTTATTTTCTATTTCTTTGTACCTCCACACTCCTTTTTAGCCCTTCCGAGCCCTGGCTAGTGGGCGACGGGTCAGGATTCGAATGGTATCGGGTTCCTTTCCCGGTATCCGGATCTTGGATCGCTACAATTTCTGTCAACTCTCGCAATGTAAGCTTATGCGAGAAAATGGGATTGCTCACTTGGTGAGCTCGTTAGAGTGTGTGTGCTCTTGTTCACTCAATAGTTGTTTCTTTGTTCTGCACATAACTTGAATATTTGTTCCTTCCTTGAGTGTTGGTTCCGTTAGATTCATCTTGGTGCATGTTAGACCCAATCTTGTATACCTTAGACTCATCCAGGTGATCGTTAGACTCATGCATTGTAATGCCCCGGGTTTTTCAGATCTGAATCCGTGGGTTTCGGTTGGTCTTTCCGCGGATTTCAGATTTTGTCCGATCGAGCTTCGGACTATTTTTACCGGATTTTCGGACCCACTGGTGGTGTGCCCGTGAGTTTTCTTGGGTCTGTGGTGTTGTGAGAAGAACGTCGGTAATTTTCTGTAATTTTCGGAGCACCTTTGTGGGTCCCGGGTTGCGTTTTGGGTTTTACGCGTGTTTTCCGTCTGTCAGACCTTCCGAACGCCGTACAGGGTGAACCGTTGCATTCTCCGACGCCGGGACGTTACCACGGTGATCAGCGTGTTCCGAGGATCGCGGGGGGTGTATTTTTTTCGATATTTTCCAAAATTTCTAGATTTTCTATATAAACCCCCCTCCCTTTTTCTCTCTCCCCATCTCTCATTCCTCTCTTCTCTCCCTCTCTCTTCTCTCACGCTCTCTTTCTCCCCTCTCTTCTCCGACAGCCGACGGAGCGAGGCGGGGGCGAGGTGGAGGAGGCGCGGGCGAGGATGCGGGGGAGGACAGGTGAGGATCGAGGCGGTGGAGGCGCGTGGAAGCTCGGGGGCGCGTCCGTGAGTCGGCGAGGGTTTCGCGACGATTTCTTCGTGGATCGGCATCCATGGCGCATCGTTTCTTCGGTGGAGGTAGGGAGATGGACCCCCAGCTCGTGCATTCCCTTTCCCGTAAGTTTTGTAGGCCGTGGTGAGCCGAGAGACCCTATTTGAGCTTTTCGGGGAAAAATCATGTTTTGGGGAGAGTTCGCCCGATCTATGGATTTGAGCCGCGATTCGGCGTTTTGGTGGCTTAGAATCATGTCAGGGGTCCCCAAGGGGCTTCCCCCTTGATTTCCCCCTCTCCCATGGAGGTATGGGGGCGTGGTTGCCATTTTTTTGTGCTTGTTCGCCGTTTTCGCCGCCGGAGCGCGGTGGCGGTCGTTCCAGTGACCGCCACAGGGTGTAACGCGCCCAGGGAGGTGCGTTACACTTCGTTGGCTTTTGGGCGTGGCGTTCGTGGGCCTGACGGTCCCACGATAGACCGCCACAGTGTTGTGACACCCTGGTGCTAGACCATTACAGTGTTTCGACCGTGGTTTATGTCCGTTGGGGGTCATAGACGCCTGACGCACTCGGAGTGGCGCGTCAGGGAAGTGTGACGCCCCTGGGTAGGAGCATTAGAGTCAACGCACCCACCCCTCTCCCTAACGCACTTGAGTAGGTGCGTTAGAGAGCGTGATGCACCGGGCGACATGCGTCACGACCTGTGTTGTCCCGTGGCCTAACGCATTGGCGTCGGCCCGTTAGGTGACATAAGGCCCCTAGAGGAGCGCGTTACGTTCAGTTTTTACTCGTGACCTGACGCACCTGTTTAGGCCCGTCAGGTGCTGTTAGGCACCAGCGTGGGCGCGTTACAGTTTGTTTCACACCGAGTGTCTGACGCTCCTGAGTTGGACCATTAGGGTGCTGTGACGGCCTACCTTTGGACCGTCACGGTCTGTGACGGCCCAAAGATAGACCGCCAGGCACTGTGTTATGTCGAAGTGGTTCTTTGTGCATGCCGCGATCATTTCGCGTTGTGTAGGTCCCTAGTCCACCCGGTTGCGACCCAGTGATCGACTTGCAGTCTTGTGAATGCCCCAGACACCCGTGGGATTTTGTGACCGTGTTTTGAGGGTGTCGGGAGAATCGTGCTACCTCGTTTAGCGTGCCCGTGGGTTTGAGAGTCCAGGTTACTCCTCATGTGCCGGGCTTTTGTGTTACGCTTGACCGAGTTACCGTGTATCGGTGTGTGCGCGGTGGGGTCTCCCCCGCATGGCGTGAGTTTTTCTGGAAGATGATTCCCGAGTGGGCCATGTGTTTGGCCTTGGATTGCGAGTCCAGTTATCGGTGTGGCAACTTGTGTGTTGCCCTGGGAATCGTGCTCCTATACTTTCCGTGTGGGCCATGTGTGTGGCCTTGGACCACGAGTCTAGTTGTCCAGCCTAGAGCTGGAAGGTTCCCGTTGTTCCCTGAGAGTGGGATTCGGTTTGGCGTCCTGTGAGCTACCTTGGGAACCGTATTTCTGCATTTCTTTGTGAACTGTGAGTCCCGTTTCTTCTCCGACTGTGGTCACCGTGCGACGGTGCTGGTATGTGGGACAGTCCCCGTACTTTGTCGGGTTCGGACGTTATTTTCCGTTGACTTGAGAGTCTACTCCTTCAGTGACCCTCCACTAGTCGTAGCCCACCAGTACGCGTGTGCTGGTCTCACCCGGGAGTAGGTGTACGGGCTTACCCTGAGGACGATTTTTAGACTGGTTTCCGTCGGGCCCCACGGCTGTAGCCAGAGTCCGACTAAGGGGAAAACCAGTCAAAGGCCAGACCTAGGACGCATGGTTTGTGTGTGCACACGTGGATGGGGGCGGTTGGACACACGTCGACGGGTGTGACCCCAGCTAGTCACTGTGCTTACTTGTTCGGTGTCCGTGCCTCTGGTAGGTGCTACCACGTCAGGCAGTTCACCTACGGTGCGGTGTAAGATGTTAGGGGACGCTACCGACTGTGCTTCTAGTGGGAGGTACTCCTGTCGAGTCGGGAGTGACAGACTGTCAATTTCCGTGACTTCGACCATCGTGTTTTGGTCACGTTGACCGTTGAGTTTCGGTTGTTTCACCGTGGCACGTGTGTCGATTTTCGTGCCGTGAGACTGGTACTAGTAGTTTTACCGAGGTTGCGTCTTGTTGGTGCAGTGTCTGCAATCGGATGGTCAGGGTTGCACCTTGGATAGCGTGTCCAAGTTGGCCGCGTCCTAGGAGACAGGCCTCTACGGCGTGGTTGCCGTGGGTTTTTACTTCGGTAAGCGGTACTAGTGTAGTTCGGTAGCCCCCGACCGTGAGATCGGGGTGTGTTTTCTGGTACAGTAGGAGTAGCTGTAGTGCCGAGTTTTGACCGGCCACTGGTTCGCTGTTCCTGCTATCGTTGTAGCTTTCCTTTCCGCTACAGCCGTCGTTTTCGGTTGGGGTTCCGCGGGATCCCTGCTGAGTCTCTGCTTTGGAGACTCATTCCCCGCTTTTCAGGTGTGGCGGTTCTTCCTCGAGATTCGAGGGTGCTGTTCGGAGGTTCTCAGTTGCCAGCTCGCCGGGCCGAGTGTTCACTCGGCATGTGGTACATTTTTACTGCTTTAGACTGTACTTTCTGTTGGACTGGACTTTATTGCAGAGCAGTAGTTGTTTATTTATTTCTATTAATTGTTGAATTGTCCTGCTTTATTTTCTATTTCTTTGTGCCTCCACACTCCTTTTAGCCCTTCTGAGCCCTCCCGGCTCGTGGGCGGCGGTTCGAGTCTCGGGTTATCAGGCCTTCCCGGTAATCGGATTCTCGGGTCGTTACAGCTGGTATCAGAGCAATGGTTGTGGACGTACATAGGAATTTAAGATATTGCAATGATCAGAGTCCATAAGGTCCAGTACAGTCGGCAGCTGGCTTAGGGTTTTGTGTTCGCTTTCCGCCTAGTTTCTCGCTCGAGAGCTTGAGTGCGCTGTGCGGCGCTGTGAAGGTGGTTGTTGTTCATGGCTTTCGTGCCAGCATGGGGTCTAAGGATCGAGGTCGAGAGCCTTCTCCCTCATCGGTGGCGGCCCTGGTTGTCCTGTGTTGGGCAGAGGTTGCTGGCAAGCGTGAACTTGCGGTGTTGCGTTCGAGGAATCTGCAGCGTGGCCAGGTGGCTGGCGAGGATTGTTCGTGGTCAAGTGGCCGTGAGCGTGCTCTGAGGGAGCTGCTGCCAGTTTTGGCCACTCCAGCTTGAGGTTTGTCCAGCCCTGAGGTGTTAAGGTTATGGTTTGAGGTGGCAGAGCGGGTGTTCTGATCGAGAAGTGTGCTCGGGTGAGCGGAGGATCTTGTCGGTGAGCTGCTGTCTCGTCGAGCCTGGTGTTCTTATCGTGCTCTGTGGCGTCAGAAATGACGTGTTGGTCCTGATTATTCTTGCGGATTTCAAGGTAGGAATGGGCTGAGGTGTCCCAGTAAGTTTTGCTCCTGCGCTCTTGTGTGCGAATGGGTTGTGTTCGCTTGGAGTTGGTTTGAGATGTGAAGGTTCCGCGGTGTGTTCGGGACTCAAGGATGAGCGTCGGCGGTTGTCGTTATGGCTCATGTTACGGCTCTTCGCGTGGCATGTTGCAGTTTGAGGAATTACAGTGGTGGTGCACCGAGAGATGCTGTGATTATGGTCCGACGTGACACTCACCGAGTGTGTCGGAGGCGCTGACCTGATGGAAGCGATGATTCTCTTGGTGCTGGAAGGTGATGTTCTCAGCGTGCGCGAGGTTTAAGGTTAGGTCGAGCGTGGAGTTTTCCGTTGGTTGGAAGTGCGATTGGTTTCTCCTTTGGCTGGAGAGATTGTGTTTGCCTAAGGTTCGTCGTCTTGCATCATGCGTCCGGATTGGTTGGCCTTGTGTGCCATGAAGTCCGTGCGAGACGAGTCCCATATTTTGGCAAGGTGTTTCCTGTGAGAAGTTGTGCCCATTCCCTGTCGTGTGAGGGGGTGTTGGCGCTTTTCTGAAAGGACGAGTGCTGGTTGGGCGGTGTTCACATTCCTGACTGTACGCGCGTGGATCAGAGTACGCAGCGGAAGCGTGGTGGGCTTGTAACCCACTGGTTCAGGATCGTAGCGTTGGTTGCTATGGGCGGATTCCTGAGTTTGCGTTGAGCATTGGAGGATTTGTTCCTCTGTGTGAGACATGTTGTTGCCGTGCCGTTGTTTGAGGTAGCGGGATTCCTGGCACTGGCAGGATGGAGTGTTGGGGAATGTGTTGGCTAGTACGCCGCATGAGTACCCTATTCCTATGATGGAAGTCGTGCCAGGCGTCGGCGTTAGACCCGGATGGGGTTGTTGAGGATGTCGCCTGACAGAGGTCGAGGGATGTGATGAGACCAGACGGGAGAGTGACGCCTGTGGGTGGAGGCCTTTTAGTGAGATTGGCGTCGGAATGGTGGTCCTTGATGGGACATTGGTGTTGCAATGGTTATCCCTAGGTTGGTGACCAGCATGGGATGGTTCCCCTGTGAGTCTGAGTCGAGTGAGGTGATGACTGAAGACACCTAGATCTCATCAATTGATTTCATCGTTCTCCCCGAGAGGGTCGAGTTGGCACGATGTTTGAGGGCGGATGCGGAGTCCGAGAGGAGTGCGGCTCGAGATGTGGTATCGATCTGTGCATGAGTCAACGGATGGCTTGCCGAGGTTTGGAATGTTCCATTCGGATCTGGTGGAGGACCAGGAAAGAAGGAAGAACTTGAGCAAGCGGAGGTTTCCCGTTGACGTGTATCTGGCGACTAGTGGAAGGTCTTTTCACAGACAGAAGATGCTGGTTGTCAGGGCTCGAGCGTGGCGAGAGCGATGTGCCAGCGAGGCCTTAGGTGGCTAATTTTGAGGTGTGCCTTTTCGAACGGGATCTGCGCTTTGTCGAAGTTTGTCTTCTGACAGAGTTGGCACAGTGATATGTCTGGCTTTTAGCTTGCCAGGTGTGAGGTGATTCTTGGTGCTGAGCTGATGATCTGGTTGCGGTCTGTTGAGATGGCTGCGTGAGCTGGTGGAGGCTTTGTATGGGTTGTTCCCTTGAGAAGGGTGTGCGACCGGTCAGCTGGATGTGAAGCTGATGTGCGATTTGTCTGCTGACCATTGGATGGATCGGTAGCTGTTTCTCGTGTCGAGGGTGTGTCTCCTCGGTGGGCGAGATGGTGGCAGCAGTGTCTTGATTGGTTCTCGCGTGTCTGAGGCGATGCCGGACTATGCCCTTTGGTGCGCCTGCTCTAGTGGCCGGTGTGTGCGGCTTGTGGAGTGAGGTATTGTTCGTGATAGTAGTCTGGCTGTGTCCCTCAGGTTGAGAGCTTTCGTGAGAATCGAGATTTTCTGTGCTGGGGTTCTGACAGCGTTGCCAGTCGGTTCAGTGTTCTTCCCCTGTGACTCCGTGCTAGGTCTTGAATTTCGAGGATAAAATTCCTTTAAGGGGGGAGGGCTGTAATGTCTCGGGTTTTTCGGATCTGAATCCGTGGGTTTCGAATCGTCTTTCCGCGGATTTCAGATTTTGTCCGATCGAGCTTCGAACTATTTTTACCTGATTGTCGGACCCACTGGTGGTGTGACCGTGAGTTTCCTTGGGTCCGTGGTGTTGTGAGAAGCATGCCGGTAATTTTCTGTAATTTTCGGAGCACCTTGTGGGTCCCGGGTTGCGTTTTGGGTTTTACGCGTGTTTTCCGTCTGTCGGACCTTCGGAACCCCGTACAGGGTGAACCGTTGAGTTCTCCAATGCCTGGACGTTACCACGGTGATCAGCGTGTTCCGAGGATAGCGGGGGTGTATTTTTCTCTTTTTTGATATTTTTAGAATTTTTGGATTTTCTATATAAACCCCCTCCCTTTTTCTCTCTCCCCATCTCTCGTTCCTCTCTTCTCTCCCTCTCTCTTCTCTTACGCTCTCTTTCTCCCCTCTCTTCTTCAGCGGCCGACGGAGCGAGGCAGGGGTGAGGTGGAGGCGGCGCGGGCGAGGATGCGGGCAAGGACGGGTGAGGATCGAGGCGGTGGAGGCGCGTGGAAGCTCGGGGGCGCGTTCGTGAGCCGGCGAGGGTTTCGCGGCGATTTCTTCGTGGATCGGCATCCACGGCGCGTCGTTTCTTTGGTGGAGGTAGGGAGATGGACCCCCAACTCGTGCATTCCCTTTCCCGCAAGTTTTGTAGGTCGTGGTGAGCCGAGAGGGCCTATTTGAGCTTTTTGGGGCAAAATCATGTTTTGGGGAGAGTTCGCCCGATCTATGGATTTGAGCAGCGATTCGGCGTTTTGATGGCTTAGAATCATGTTAGGGGTCCCCAGGGAGCTTCCCCCTTGATTTCCCCCTCTCCCATGGAGGTATGGGGGCGTGGTTGCCATTTTTTTGTGCTTGTTCGCCGTTTTCGCCGTTGGAGCGTTGTGGCGGCCGTTCCAGTGACCGCCACAGGGTGTAACGAGCCCAGGGAGGTGCGTTACACTTCGTTGGCTTTTGGGCGTGGCGTTCGTGGTCCTGACGGTCCCACGATAGACCGCCACAGTGCTGTGACGCCCTGGTGCTAGACTGTTACAGTGTTTCGACCGTGGTTTATGTCCGTTGGGGGTCATAGACGCCTGACGCACTCAGAGTGGCGCGTCAGGGAAGCGTGACGCCCCTGGGTAGGAGCATTAGAGTCAATGCACCCACCCCTCTCCCTAACGCACTTGAGTAGGTGCGTTAGAGAGCGGGACACACCAGGCAGCATGCGTCATGACCTGTGTTGTCCCGTGGCGTAACGCACCGGCGTCGGCCCGTTAGGTGACGTAACGCCACTAGAGGAGCACGTTATGTTCAGTTTTTACTCTTGACATGATGCACCTATTTAGGTCCGTCAGGTGCTGTGACGCACCAGCGTGGGCGCGTTACAGTTCATTTCACACTGAGTGTCTGATGCTCCTGAGTTGGACCGTCAGGGTGCTGTGACGGCCTACCTTTGGACCGTTACGGTCTGTGACGGCCCAAAGATAGACCACCAGGCACTGTGTTATGCCGAAGTGGTTCTTCGTGCTTGCCGCGATCATTTCACGTTGTGTAGGTCCCTAGTCGACCCGGTTGCGATCCAGTGGTCGACTTGCGGTCTTGTGAATGCCCAGACACCCGTGGAATTCTGTGACCATGTTTTGAGGGTGTCGAGAGGACCGTATTGCCTCGTTTAGCATGCCCGTGGGTTTGAGAGTCCATGTGACTCCTCATGTGTCGGGCTTTTGTGTTACGCTTGACCGAGTCACCGTGTATCGGTGTGTGTGCGGTGGCGTCTCCCCCGCATGCTGTGAGTTTTCTTGGAAGATGATTCCCGAGTGGGCCATGTGTTGGGCCTTCGAATGCGAGTCCAGTTATCGACGTGGCAGCTCATGTGTTGCCCTGGGAATCGTGCTCCTATGCTTTCCGTGTGGGCCATGTGTGTGGCCTTGGACCGCGAGTCCAGTTGTCCATCCTAGAGCTGGAATGTTCCCATTGTCCCCTGAGAGTGGGATTCGGTTTGGCAGCCTTTGAGCTGCCTTGGGAACCATGTTTCTGCGTTTCTTTGTGAACTGTGAGTCCCATTTCTTCTCCGACTGTGGTCACCGTGCGACGGTGCTGGTACGTGGGACGGTCCCCATACTTCGTCGGGTTCGGACGTTGTTTTCCGTTGACTTGAGAGTCTACTCCTTCAGTGACCCTCCACTAGTCGTAGCCCACCAGTACGCGTATGCTGGTCTCACCCGGGAGTAGGTGTACGGGCTTACCCTGAGGACGGTTTTTAGACTGGTTTCCGTCGGGCTCCACGGCTGTAGCCAGAGTCCGGCTAAGGGGAAAACCAGTTAGAGGCCAGACCTAGGGCGCATGGTCTATGTGTGCACACGTGGATGGGGGCGGTTGGACACACGTCAACGGGCGTGACCCCAGCTAGTCACTGTGCTTACTTGTTCGGTGTCCGTGCCTCTGGTAGGTGCTACCACATCAGGCAGTTCACCTGCGGTGTGGTGTAAGATATTAGGGGACGCTACCGACTGTGCTTCTCGTGGGAGGTACTCCTGTCGAGTCGGGAGTGGCAGACTGTCAGTTTCCGTGACTTCAACCTTCGTGTTTTGGTCACGTTGACCGTTGAGTTTCGGTTGTTTCGCCGTGGCACGTGTGTCGATTTTCGTGCCGTGAGACTGGTACTGGTAGCTTTACCGAGGTTGCATCTTGTTGGTGCGTTGTTCGCGACCGGATGGTTAGGGTTGCACCTTGGATAGCGTGTCCAGGTTGGCCGCGTCCTGGGAGACAGGCCTCTACGGCGTAGTTGCCGTGGGTTTTTACTTCGGTAAGCGGTACTAGTGTAGTTCGGTAGCCCCCGACCGTGAGATCGGGGTATGTTTTCTGGTACAGTAGGAGTAGCTGTAGTGCCGAGTTTTGACCGGCCACCTGTTTGCTATTCCTGTTGTCGTTGTAGCTTTCCTTTCCGCTACCGCCGTCGTTTCCGATTGGGGTTCCGCCGGATCCCTGCCGAGTCTCTACTTTGGAGACTCATTCCCTACTTTTCAGGTGTGGCGGTTCTTCCTCGAGGTTTGAGGGTGCTGTTCGGAGGTTCTCAGTTACCAGCTCGCTGGGCCGAGTGTTCACTCGGCATGTGGTACATTTTTACTGCTTTAGACTGTACTTTCTGTTGGACTGGACTCTATTGCAGAGCAGTAGTTGTTTATTTATTTCTATTAATTGTTGAATTGTCCTGCTTTATTTCCTATTTCTTTGTGCCTCCACACTCCCTTTAGCCCTTCCGAGCCCTCCCGACTCATGGGCGGCGGTTCGAGTCTCGGATTATCGGGCCTTCCCGGTAATCAGATTCTCGGGTCGTTACATGCATGCTTGTTTCCGTTAGCAAGAGTTTCATAATATTCCTTGAGTGCATAGCTGGTGTGCCAGAGAGATCTTCTTGTCTTTGAGGAGTATGGCATTCTTTCTTCGAGAAAAGGCACTGGCATATCTTCTTTTGTCTTTAAGTACTTCATGGAAGAGATATCTTCCTTTTAGCGCTTGTCCTGCAGCAAAGGACATTTCTGAAGTTTTTCCTTCTTCCTAGAACTGTCACATTATTTTTGATGGTACCAATTGCGTATCTCGTACTTCAGTTCTGTCAGCTACTTCTCATCCTATTTTTTCCTCAAAATAGAATATGAGGACTGACCTTTCTAGGTTTGTAGTCAGTATATTTCATAATAAAAAATACAGAGTTTCTGTGTTTGTTCTTATGCCGCATAGATAGTATTTAATCTGCACAGTTGTTTTTAGTGTATTTGAATTTTGTCTCTAGATATTTTTGTCTTTGTTTAACATAGTCAATTAGGCAGTGAAATATCATTTAAACCATCGACTATGTCATTTTTGAACAACAACTATCATAAATAAGAAAATATATAAGTGATAGATTTAAAGATAGCTATATTAGGATAGTTGAATAATAAGAGTAGATAGTTAATATCCCTGCAACTGAGTGAAGCTTCATAAGATATGTGATCTTTTAAAAGTCGAGATAGTCGATCATCTGTGAGCTTACGTGAATAGCTCGTTTTTACACCTAAGTAGATATAGCTGCGACTGTGTGAGTTTACGGCTATGTTAATATGCAACTTTGTGATTTGTGAATATGCGACTGTGTCAATATGCGGCTATGCCAATATGCAGCTATGTGAATACGCTACGATTAAGTGAAACTTAGCAACGGCTATGTTATTTAAGTGCCCCTATATGAATAGCGCCTATGTGAGCTACGCCTATGTAAACTTATCTGTAACTATTTACAACGACTATGTGAACTACACCTATGTTACTTTAAGTGCGCCTATGCGAGTATGTGCGCCTATCTGAGTTAAGTGCGCCTACGTAAAGGTAGCTGCAACAAGGCTTTGAGACAAGCAGCTATGTGAAGATAGCTCTTGATTTTGTGACTAAGTTCTTTGTAACACCTAAGTTAACTTAACTTTTATTCCAGCGACTAAGTTGATTTAGCTTCACTTTTCTGTGACTATGTGAACTTAGCTGATTGTGCTTTCAGCGTCTATGTGGACTTAGTCTTATTTTACCGCGCCTAAGTGAGTGCATGCAACCAAGTGAAACTTTAGTTGAGATTTTCAGTGTCTATGTGGACTTAGTCTTATTTTGTAGTGCCTATGTGAATAGTTTTATTTTTATGTGCCTATTTCACACTTAGATGAATTCAGGCGTTCTTTTCTTCTTCTTGTTCCATAGTTATTTTATTATCGACATAATCCACAATTTTCTAATCATCATAAATAATTATCATCAATAAGCAGAGTTTTGTTATTATCATAAATAATCATAATTATTTTCTCCTCCTGCACCTATCACACCCGTTCCTAAGGCCCCTAAGGTTGGTTATGACCCGGTTAGGCGCCTTAACTTCATAGGTGTCCGTGAGCTGAATAAGGAGGTTACCGAAGGTGCCCCTGCCTGGGCTATTATTATCACCATCACCCCCGAGGAGTCCCGAGTCTCTGTCCCTCCTGAAGTCCAGGCAATCCTGCAGGACTTCTAAGACATCTTCCCTGAGGACTTACCCTCACAACTCCCTCCCATGTGTGATATACAACACGCCATTGATCTTGTCCCTGGGTCCACCCTACCCAACCTTCCCCATTACCGATTAAACCTAAAGGAGCATGCTGAGCTCCAAAGGATTGTCGAGTACCTTATCCAAAAGGGTTTCCTCAGGGTGAGCAAGAGTCCATGTGTTGTTCCTGCCTTGCTCACACTCAAGAAGGATGGCACCTGGCGGATGTGTGTTAACAGCCGTGTCATCAATAAGATCACTGTAAAGTATAGGTTTCCCATTCCCCGTTTTGATGACATACTTGACATGATGAGTGGAGCCACCATCTTTTCTAAGATTGACTTGAAAAGTGGCTACCACCAGGTCCGTATCCGACTAGGGGATGAGTGGAAGACAACCTTCAAAACAAAAGAAGGTATGTATGAATGGCTTGTCATGCCTTTTGGGCTATCCAACGCCCCCAGCACTTTCATGGGGCTTATGACAGAAGCCCTTTGTCCTCTCATTGGTCGCTTTATTGTCATCTACTTTGACGACATTCTCATCTATAGCCAGAACCCTCATGATCACATCCACCATTTGAGGGAAGTTTGCGAGGCTTTGAGAAGAGAAACCCTGTTTGTCAACCTTACTAAATGTGAATTCATGACAGACCGGGTCATTTTTCTCGGATTTGTGGTTTCAAGTCATGGAGTGTCTATGGACCAATCCAAGGTCTAAGCCATAGTAGACTGGCCAGAGCCCCAGAATATCCATGACGTTCGTAGTTTCCACGGGCTAGCCACTTTCTACAGACGCTTCATTCATGGCTTTAGTACCATTATGTCACCCATTACGGATTGCATCTATAAAGGGAATTTTGAGTGGACCAAAGCCGCCTCCCAGGCTTTTTATGCCATAAATGAGCTCATGACCAAAGCCCCTGTCCTCCGCTTGCCAGACTTTTTCAAAGTCTTCGAGATATCCTGTGATGCATCTGGCGTAGGGATAGGAGGAGTGCTTAGCCAAGAGAGCCACCATGTGGCTTATTTCAGTGAGAAACTTTCTGATGCAAAGCTTCGTTACTCCACCTACGATAAGGAGTTCTATGCCGTGGTCCAAGCTCTCAAAAACTGGCGACATTATCTCTTACCTCAAGAGTTTGTCTTATACTCGGACCACGAAGCCTTGAAGTTCCTTAGTTCTCAGAAGGGGTTAAACCCTAGGCATGGTCAGTGGGTAGAATTCCTCAAATCCTTCACATTTGTCCTAAAACATAAGGTTGGAAAAGAAAATAGGGTGGCCGACGCCTTGAGTCGAAGGGTCTCCCTTCTTACCACTGTTTGGGTAGAGGTCACTGGATTCGACCGCATGAAGGAACTCTATGGAGAGTGTCCCGATTTTGGCCCTGCCTATTCTGCCTTGTCTGCTGGATTCTCGATAGCCTTTGCTGACTATCTACTCCAGGATGATTTCTTATTTCGACGGCAGCAACTCTGTGTCCTGAAGACTTCTGTACGGGACTTTCTGATCTGGGAAATGCATGCTGGAGGTCTTGCTGGTCACTTTGGACGCAACAAAACCATCAATTCTGTAGAGGAGCACTTTTATTGGCCTAGCCTGAAGAAAGATGTGGCTAAGATTGTAGCCCTGTGTAGGACATGCACAATGGCCAAACAGATCAAACAGAACAATGGTCTCTACACTCCTCTCCCCATTCCTGATAGACCGTGGGTTGATGTGAGCATGGACTTCATCCTAGGATTACCTCGTACTGCTCACAAACACGATTCCATCTTCATGGTCGTTGATCGGTTCTCTAAGATGGCACATTTCATTGCATGTTCTAAACCATCTGATGCATCTAGAGTAGCACGCATGTTCTTTGATGAAGTCGTGCGTCTGCATGGTCTCCCCCAAACCATAGTGTCTGACCGAGATGTCCGGTTCACTAGTTACTTTTGGAAGACACTTTGGCACCTAGTTGGCACCAAACTGAAATTTTTCACTGCCTATCACCCCCAAACTGATGGGCAAACCGAGGTCGTCAATAGGAGTTTATGGAATCTATTGAGGTGTCTTGTAGGGGATCACCCCGACACTTGGGATCTTCTTTTGCCCAGAGCTGAATTTGCATACAATAGCTCTGTCAATAGGTCCATAGGTATGAATCCATTTGAGGTCGTGCATGGATACAAACCTAGAAAACATGTGGATCTCATTCCCCTTCCACTCGAGTTTAGGACATCCAAGTCTACTGAGGAGTTTACACAGCACATCAAGAGTCTGCATGAGTCAATTAGCAAGTAAATCAACCTCAGTAATGAAACTTACAAACGTCTGGCTGATTCGCATAGGCGTCACCATGAATTCCAAGAAGGTGACATGGTTATGGTACGGGTTCGACCCGAACGACTCCTCTCGGGAGCCGTTAAAAAGTTGCAAGTCCATAGTGATGGTCCCTTTTCAATTCTGTGGAAGATTGGCTCCAATGCTTATGTTGTGGACTTACCTCCCGAATATGGGATTAGCTCGACCTTTAATGTGGCAGACCTAGTGGCCTACAAGGAACCCACAACGATTCCTAGTGACCCTTTCGAGCCTTCTCCTCCCATTGAGAGTGAGTCCACCCCTGTGCGTCCCACAGCCTCGAGAGTACCGTGCGAGCACATTGAGAGGATACTAGATGAGCAGGTGACCACTACAGGGAGCAGGGTGTACCAACGCTACCTTGTCCGCTGGCGGGACCGTCCACCCGATGATTCCTGGATCAGCCGGGAAGATTTCCAGCATCTCGATCCAGATCTGCTGGAGCACTACCAGAGCAGTGTCCCCCCTTACTCGACGGAGTCGAGTTCCAGCCATCCCAGGAGGGTTGGTGGGGACACCGGGCCCACTACCGAACCCACTACTCGGACTCGACGCCGCACCGCCCCGACTGTACCGAGCTTATGGCTCGGAAACTCGTTTGAAGATTCGACGTCCTGAGTACGTATCCGTACATATGTGTGTATGTATTTTACTATGGTGGTATTTATATTTTAACCACCAAAGTATTTTATTTTTATTGAGTCAAAGTATTGTATTTTAAACCCACAAGTCAAAAGTTAGGTTGGTGGGTTTTGTCTCATTAGGCTTATGTATAAACACAATTAGTGAAAGTTGGACGGTATGCATGTTATGGCCTTCCCTATAAAT
This sequence comes from Amorphophallus konjac, assembly GCA_022559845.1. Classification (NCBI taxonomy): domain Eukaryota; kingdom Viridiplantae; phylum Streptophyta; class Magnoliopsida; order Alismatales; family Araceae; genus Amorphophallus; species Amorphophallus konjac. The sequence continues at coordinate 472,703,730 of CM040121.1, forward strand.
AGGGGGCTAAGGGTGTGTTACGTATGAATGACATGAATGAAAGAAGCTTGAAACCTAAGGTGCTTTGCCTTTGTATTTTCCCCCTTCCCTCCTTTCTCTTGTGAGATTTGAGAGTCACCCAGTGAGAGACCGTCCGGTGTGAGGCCGAGCTGTGCGAGACAGTAAGTTATCCCGTTCTATTCGTCCCCTCGGAGCTGCCGTCGATACTTCCTCCGACGCCGTCCGCTTCAGGATGGCTTGAGAGAGAGAGAGAGAGAGATGTGGGAGCAGTGAGTAGGGATGTCAACAGGTCGGATACGGTACAGATAGTGGACTATCTGTATCCGTATCCGATAAGGAAGAACTGTATCCATTTGATGTTCCCTAAGTATTCGAAAAATAGTGTATCCGAAACCGTTATCTAGTATCCGAAAATACGGTTAGCGGACGGTTAGCGGATAGTTACCGGTCATAAGAGTACATGCAAGACTAAAATTTAAGATGTAAATTAACTCAATTAGAAAATAATTTAAATTGAAAAGAACAATCCATATATATATATATGATAAATAAACACATTTCAATTTAGTTCTAATATCATCATCATTCATGAGTCAACATAGAATAAAATTAAAAGTATAAAAATATATAATATTATAATATCCCTAAAGACAAGATGAAACATATTAAGTGAAAATAATAAAATGAAATAACACTCTTGGACTTTAATCTCTATCATCTTTTCATTCTTTTCATATTTTGCATGAAAATAAAGAATATATTATGTTATAATTTTAAAAAGTATAAAAACTTCTTATAATTTAGAAATATTTTATCATCACTAAAATAGAAATGACTTAGATTATACATCTATCTCATCTTCAATGTTATTTTCTTCGAGACATTAAATTATTTGAGTCAAATCCAAACTTGTTTAACGATAACGGACGGATACGAGTTCGAAATGAGGTGTATCCGTATCTGCATCCGCTAAGAAATTGAATATATCCGTATTCGTATCCATTAATTTATCGAAAAGCAAAATACTATCTATTTTTCTTTTCGTTAAACTAACGAAACGGACAATTATCGAGTTGTCGATTGCCATTGACATCTCTAGCGGTGAGATAAGGTGATGGTGGTGACATGACAAGGTGGAGTCAATGGTAACTGGGAAGGGTAGAGGAGAGGGCATCAAGGGAGGGAAATCGAGGATCTGCTTGATATAATTGATGTCATAGAGCATCTCCATGAGGTAGGAGTAGCTCGGCATCAGCAGGTCATCCAACGACACACGATCGAGCTGTGATGTAATCTTTCGCTCCAGGATCTCCCTAGAGTACTCGGATGTTCGTAGGTAGGGATGTCAATGGATCGGGTTCGGCTCGGGTAGACCAATACCATACCCTATCCTTGAAAATTTTACTAATATCATATCCGGATAGTACCCTATTATTTTTGCGGGTATGGATACGGGTATATCCGTCACGGGTATGGATATATCCGTGGATATCGGTATCCATCCATAAAACATGAGTCCACGTTCACATCCAAAGAAATGTGAGATTTATGAGAATTAGAAAAAAAGAAATCCGGTCAATTCTTTCCTTCCTAAAATAATTTTTATGTTTTATAAAAACGACCTTATAATTTTAGCAAGAAGGCTAAACTCACAAACTCAACAAGACGGGCAACGGATTCGGTTCATGTCAAAATTATAGGCCTAACATGCACAATAAGTTATTAAGAGCGGGTTCGGATCGGGTACGGGTTTGGGTGCACTAAATCCATACCCTATCCGAATATGAAACTTGTATTTTAAACGTATCCGAACTCGAATCCATATCCGTTTATTCAGGTATTACCCGACCCATCACGGGTCGGATAATGCGGATAATCGGGTTTGTGGATATTTTTGACATCCCTATTCGTAGGATGTTGACGATCAGAGGAAGTTAAAGAGGAAGCATGTGCTAGTAGCGGTGGTCTTCTTGAGGGGGAGGGCAACGATCATTGTTTCCCACAGCTCCCTCTGCTCCACCTCCGATGACAGGGCGTCTCTGTCAGAGACCTTCTGGCTGGAGCGGGAGAGCCCTGAGATGGCCGCTTCGTGTACGAGATAAGGTACCCTTCGTTTGCCTTAGAGATGAGGCCTCGTGCCTTCACAGTGGAGATCATGCGCTTGAACAATGGGCGACTATGTGGGTACCGGGGTGGAGGGAAGAAGAAAGAGGGAGAGCAACGTAGCAAGGGGGTTCGTGACATTCTGGGACAAGTAAATATGATTTTTTTAGGAAAAAAAATTAATTGTCAACATGGTATCGTAGCGTACAATGCACTATGCATATGCTAGAGCTAGACGGAGCACCATCACGGTGCATGCCGGAGGCACGACAAACCTTGGCTACAAGTAACTGAAAAAGTTAATTGTCTTTAAGCATCATTTGTAAATGGTTTAATTCTTATCCTTCCATTAAAATTCACATCAAAGTGAACACTTTGACGTATTTCCTAACAAACAAAAAATATTTTATTTTTTGCATGTTACTTTTAAGGGATAATTATATAAAAACTTCTAGAATTATTATTGTACTAGATACCCTCGTTAAAAATATTATTTTAATTATACCTTTCAAGTTCTAGCACTCTTAAACATGTAAGATATAAAATTTTAACGATAGGGGTATAAAAGATAATATATAATTATAGGGGTGATAATATGTCATTATTTATTTATGTAGAAGGCAAGGTTTGTAGACCTGGTCGACCCGACCGACCCGGTCTCGACGCGGGACGGGTCGGGTCGGCCGGGTTGCACAGTGACCCGGTCCGCCCTCTCGGGCTCTCGGCGCGTGATTTTTAAATTTTTTTAAATTTTTTAATAAAATATTATTTAAAGATTAAATATTATATATATTTAAAAATATTAGAATGTAGAGTTTTTTATGATAATAGATCCAAACTAAATTATAAATAATTAATTATATAAAAATAACATATTACACTGCTTAATTAAACATCCTATTATATATAATACATAAAAAATTCACTTAAATTACTTAATATGTTAAAGTAAATAGTGACATAATAATGACATTCATTCATGAAGTATAAAATATAAAAATTCACTCATCCTCATCATCTGTGAAGTCCGAATCCCAAAACTCACTAATCATCGTCATCAGTGAAGCCCGAATCCCAAAACTCATTATCAGATACATGAGACTGATCACCCGTATAATCTAACTCTATCCTAGTGGGTGGAGGTACATGTGGGTGGGACTGAAAATATATAACCATCTGCAGAAATGATGGGTCATGTGCAGCGGTGGATGGTACATGAAAATCTCTAAAAAAAAGTCTTCACTACATCTATACATTCAATTCTATCATGTGGTACTGGTGCTGCTCGAACTCTAGACGTGGAGGAAGATCCTGCTCTGCCCGGTGCTCGTGGTGGGGGTACCTGGGACGTAGAAGAAGATGCCCTGGGTGTGCTACGAGAACCGTATCTCTCCTGTAAATGTGTCCGAAAGGAATGTCGGACATCTCCCGGAACTCGGTCACATGCACGAACATCGCGTCCCACTCCCGCAAGGTGCTCCGTAAATCTGTGTATGCCGGTGATGCGATGTTCGCAGTATCTACAGTGCACATGTCCATCACCCTCAAAAGAGTATCCATGCTCCCACGCAGGGTGACGTCGTCCGTCCATGATGACCTGCAATGATGTAAAAGTTTACATTAGTAATTTCAATGATAAGTACAAAACTCAAGATATGAAGAAATTTATAATTAATTATTAGTTAGTTATAAATATAACCAAATGATACATACTCATTAAGAGTATGGACCCAAACTGGGCCAGTGCCCATCTCCAAATAATCTGACATTAAATGTGGTCCGCAGATAGGACAGATAGTCTTTATAGCGCATTGAACCTTCATAGTTCTCCCAGTACATGCATACGTAGTATTCATACTACTGCGAACCTTGTGCGTACATGACCTCTACTAGCACAGCTGCGGCATAAGGATATGGATACGATGGGAAAAATGAACTACTGCTATCTAAGTCGCCATGATACATCAGCTGCTGCGACCATGACCGTCCATACGAGCTTCCAGGTCCCTGAGAGTCATGTGTGCTCATCCTCTCAAAATCAGACAACATACCTTGATAGCTGGTGTTGTCTGCAACCGAACTTCCATAGTAGGGATCCCAATGATCAGCTGCCCGCCTCGTCCTTGGCGGTGGAGCACCGTGGTCCTCATCTTACGTGGCATGTGTGAAGTGCTGCTCCTCTATCCATGCGGCATGTTGACGGCCCCCACGACCTCTACTATGACCACTGATGTACTCTCTGCCACCAGCACTAGTATCCTCACGACGACTCCGTTGACAACCTTGAGAACCGCCACCTCCATGGGATGAAGACCATGTCGGTGTACTATCATCATCGGAGTCATGACTCCCACTGATGCGAGACTCAACAGAGGGCTCGGGAGTGTCGTCATCTGCATTGGGATCTAATGTCTCCATGTCTGTAATATCTATCGGATTTAATGGTGGTTCCTTGTCCTTCTTGCTTCTGAATAATGTGGTCCATGATGATTTTTTCTTCTGTGGAGCAGGGGGCGGCTTAAATGCTGCATGTTGTGTCCCTCTAGATGCCTGAGAAGCAGAAGCCTTGTTAGATAATTATTCAATTTACTTTCTACTGTGTAAGTCTGTACGTATACCTGAGACAACTGACTAGGTGCCTTAGATGTTGAGCGCCGCGGCGCAGCAGACTGAGATGGTTGTTTCGATGCTACCGAAGACTACACAATTGAAAGAATAATATATTCAATTACCAATGAAATACAACATATAAATGTAGAAATGACAATATAATTTCACCTCTTTAAATGAAGAACCCCCCTAGCCTCTCTTGAAGTGGATAATCTTTTGGGTTCCGCAGATATTGAATGCCGCGGTGCAGCAACCCGGGACCACTGTTCTCCTGCAATATTGTCATTTGTCGGACCGACCTGCAATATATTTTTTACATCATCATACATCAATATATGACTACGCTATATAATCAAATATGCGATTCGATTTTCACATATTAATTCACCTAAGTTGGCGGTGGACGCTCAATTGATGGAGGTTGCATCGATCGCTCCCATGCTGTATCATCGTACGCATACGATGTGTTTCCACCCCCAATGACGAGGTCTTCATCCAAATTAACTTCATCATCACGTCCCGTTGCTGACTCGTCACCACCCAACTGCACATGGATGTCATCTCCCTCCCCCACTGCCTCTTGTACAGCTGCTGCGAGAAAAGTATTAGGCCGTGGTGTCTCGCCTGGTTCTTCAGCCTCCTCGTCCAGTTCTGCCTCACCACGCTCGGTTGTGGCTCTTGTAACCCATGCTACCATAGGGTCATCATCGTCTCGCAAGTACACAGCATCTGTTGGGTCGTAATCTCCCTCTCCTCTCCTTGTATCCATCTGCACATGCCGAACCTTTAGCCTCATGTTGTAATGAACATACACCATTTTGTCTAGCCTGCGGTGTGTTAACCTATTCCTCAGCTTAGTATGTAAGAAGGAGAATGTCGACCAATTCCGCTCACACCCACTCGACGAGGATGTTTGCGATAGAACTCTCATTGCGATCTTCCTTAATACAGGTGCACTTGTGCCGTAATTTAGCCACCACACAGCTGTGATTAAGGCAGATCACGTACAATATAATAGTTAGATGTAAAAATTACTTCTCGAGCTATAGAATGTACATTGTGAAGACACATTACCTGGATCAAGTTTGTCACGACTGGCCACGGCATTAGGTGTCGCAAATGAACTAATTGCATCTCTAAATATTTTCATCTGCACTATCGAAAAATATTAAGTGTATATTTCATTTCATAATCTCAGTGGTAAAATATCCAAGTATACCTCATTCAACGCATCAGCAACATCTGTTGGGGTGGCAGACAATCGGTCTACCATAATGTTGACCGATTCTATCAAAGTATCGTCATAAGCAAGGCCCCGAGCATATTGGAAGGTCGGATGTAGATAGTACGCTACAATCGCAAGATAATGAATTACATATTAGTATCAGCTGAAGATCACCGCTCATTTATTGGATGAGAATGTAAGTGTTTACCTGCCATGTGAAGATCGCGATTCATTTGTATGTCCCATCTGTCCTCCACAATCTCTAAGATGGTGGGTCAACATTTTTTAGACGTTGCAAGGATCTTCCGCTTGGCAGCTTCAATTTTGCTGTACACCAACCCCATGGTTGGTACTCTATCCCCATTCACACATCGCAATACCTCATATAGTGGCTCTATCAATGACAATAATACCTTCACTCTATCCCAAAAATTTGCGGTGTTGACAATCCCCTCGACCTCCCCTCCTTCACGTGAAGCAGCAAAAGAGGAACTCAACCAAGTCTCACCTCTAAACATTTGCTTCAACCCATCCTTGTGCTTCAGAAGGCTCTGCAATGCGATGTAGTTGGTGGTAAATCGTGTGATTCCATGCCTCAACAGTTCACCGCCACAATACTCTCTCATCCATGCCAATACAAGTGTGTGGTTGTAGATATATTTCTTGATTTTTTATGCCACCTCGACCATAGATTTGACCACACGAAGCTGTCCAATCTCCTTCAGCATCAGATCTACACAGTGTGCTGCACAGGGGGTCCAGAAAATGTGCCGTCTACTCCTCATTAGCTCCTCCCCAGCCTTCTTATAGTTTGACCCATTGTCAGTCACCACTTGTACAATGTACTCCTCCCCAATCTCAGTCACCACTTGTTCCATCAATGACAAAATATATTGGTGACTGTGAATTTGACCAGACGCATCCACTGATTTGTGAAAGAAAACATGTCTGTCATAATAAACAAGGAAGATGATGAGGCTAGATTATGTGGTACCTGACCATCCATCACACATCAGTGTGACTCCGTACTTTGTCCATTTCTGTTTGAATGAGTCAATGTAACTCTTGATCTCAGCAACTTGTTCATCAAGATATACGCCGACCAATTCTCTCGCTGTAGGTGGATGCACGTGTAGCCCAAGTACTTGTGCTTCCTGAAACATTGGCTTGTAGTAAGGGCTATTGGCTACATTGAAAGGCAGACCCGCGTGGTGCCACCATTTTACAACGGCCTAACCAAGTTTCCATTTAGGCCCCTTCTGGTCATATGTATCGTCCATCCTCGTTTACTTGCCATTCTCTCGAGATAGTGCACCGAACTCCAGATCTTCAATGTTGATCGATTGTGTCCTTTTTCTTTGTGTACCCGAGTCACCAGTCCAGAAACTCCTTATGCCCCATGGTTGTCGAGTCGTAGATGAACCACCACTACCTGATGCTCCGATCCTCGCCGCCTCGCGACTTCGGACTCTCGTCTCCTCGGGATGTCTTGACTCTTCCCTGCTCTGACGTACTGCCTCACGAAACTTGGCTTCGTATGGATCATTCACCGTGACATACACATTAGCCTGCTCAGTACGTGCTTGTTGGTCTTCGTCACTGGGTGTCCATGCACATTCCTCCTCGTCGCTGCCGCTTGATCTCTTTTCTTCCTTTTTTTCCTTTTCTTGCATCTCAGCTCTCTTCTCCCGCAGGTGCCTGGCCATTGCAAGTTTCACATCTCTAGACACATTGGTACACCCAGCAACCTCAGAGTATCCTGCACCGACTCCTCCTGCTAAATGCTTCTTCAACCGAGACACCCCTCCTCCCCGGTGTTCTATTTTACAATAGTTGCAACGCCAACTCCTACGGTTGCCATCCAACATAATTCCGTGTGACCATCCAATATCATTTGGTCGTTCCCTAAGAGCCATAGAGTGTTTAACTGTATCTCCTAAATTTAAGAAATATAAACTATAAATATCACTAAATTTATTAATGTACTAATATGAAATAAAAATATCTTCATTTTATAGTAAATTAATTTTTACATAGAGCTATCGAATATAATTTACAAACAAACCATGTATTAATTTCTCAAAAAAAGAAAATTTCATTATTCTACGTCTACAACTAACAAATTTAGGTAATAAATATAAATTCAATGTACAATATTTTATACAATTAGCATTTGATGAAAACAATATCATTATTTTTACAGCATGCAAAATTAAATCTAAAATTTTATTTTACGACATGTTAAACTAAAACTATTATTTATTACATAGTAATTATAATTTACATCTACAATTTTAATTAAAATAATAAATTTAATCCTAAAACATGTAAAAATGAATACATTATTTAAAACATCTATAATAATTCTTATATTTTTTAACAAATTTACTTTTATATAAAATCATCTAATATAATCTACAATATAACAATTTTATCTATAAATTTAAAATTATTTGCAACATATTTATCGCTAAATTTAAATGTAAAACTTCTAACAAAATATTTTTTTAAAAAAACAACAAAATCTAATCTTAAATTTTTACAATTAACAAAATCAAATTAACTTAAATTAAATTTTTTAAAATTTTTTTAATCTCTCCACCCTCACCTCCCCGGCCCCCACCGTCCCCCACCGCCCTCCAGCCTCATCCCCAGCCCCCGACCGTCCCCCACAGCTGCAACGGTGGCCATCTGCCCCCTCCCCCACCCCACCGTGTAATACCCTGTAAATTCTTAGTTTAATAATTTATTTGTTTAATAACATTTAATAAAAAGATTGATCTTATCTAAATATTTAATTATTAATCTTAACTATCTTAGTCATGGAAAAAAAGATTGAAAGGCATTTAAAATATAAGAAGGAAAAATTTTAATTATGTGTAGTTATTAGTATCTATAAATGTATTTAAGTCATGATAAAGAAATTAATTATAAGAGAAAATTTAAAAGTTAAAAGAAAGTAAAGAAGAAAAAAAATAATAAACAAAGTTTAAAATCAATTTATAGGAAGTTATTTGTTTTATAAGAATCATTAAAGGGGTTAAAAATGAAAAACTAATAAAGAAAAGGGTATAAAATAAATTTAATAAAATTTAAGGTTAAAATGAAAAATATATATATATAAAAAATAAAAAAAAAAGAGAGAGGAGGTCGGCAGGGGGGCCCCGCCCCCACCCGCGCTCGCGTGCGCGGGAGGGCGGGCGGGCGCCGCCCGCGCCCGCGTGCACGAGCGGGCGGGTGCCGCCCGTGCCCTCGTGCGCGAGCGGGCGAGCGTCGCCCCCGCCCCCGCCGTTTTTTTAAAAAAATTATTTTTTTATTTTTTATTTTTTTTATTAATTAGTTTCATTAGTTTAGTGTCTTAAATTTCATTAGTCAAATTCCACATGTCTATTAGCTAATAAAAAAAAAGAAAAAATGTAAGTTGGTCAAAAGAAGGTAGGTGAAGAGTTGGTGAAGTTTGAAAAATAGATTTTGATTAAATACTATTAAATTAATGAGTTAATCTCCACCCTTACTTTAAATCAAGTGCTAAGATGGATTTAGGGGAAAACCCCTATAAATAGTCCAAGAGGGGGCTTCTTTTGTGCTGTTGGGGAGCTGGGTTCGTGAGGAGCAGAGGAGAATGCTGGAAGCTGATTAAGGGAGTTGTTAATACGTCCTTAAGGTAAGTGATTTAGCCTATATCCCTTTAATTAGCATGAATTAGCATAATTAAGGTGATTCAGGGTATGTTTATGAGCATCTAAAATGATAGTCAAGTCTAGAGATCCTATTTCACCGTGGGTGAGGAAAGATTAGTCGAATTTCCATGAGATCATTAGTGTTAAAGTAAGGGATTAGCATTTTATCCTATTGATTAGCATGGATTAGCATATTTAGATTGTTTTAAGGTGTATAATTAGCATCTATATGGATAGTTAAGTGCATAAATCGTTATTTTATGATCTGTGATCATATCTTAGTCGTATTAGTATTAGATCATTAATATTAAAGCATGTAATTAAGGATAAATCAATTGATTAATATCTTATAGATAGAAACGATGTAAGATAAACTTAGAGAGTTTCCAGAATCATGAAATATGATGTTCTAAACTTTCTGTAAAAATTTTCATGTCGGATTTAATTTATTATTATGTTTATGAATATTTTAATATTATCTTTAATGTGTTCAATTATATTAAAATATTAAATGGATGATATTAAATCACCTAAAATTTTAAGAATGCATCTTACTGTGAATGCCATGTATAGAAAATTTTTAAAATTTTTGGATCACGATTTTTATTTTAATGGATTTTCATACATGATAATATATATAAATAGTTATATAGAAATTACAGAAACTATAGATCATGTTCACAAAACTATTAAAATTTCACAGAAAGGTTCTTACATTAAGTTTGTTGTATTCTGAAAATTTCAATAATTACTGATGCCTGCAAGTAATATTACATAATTTTTGATATTTTATTAGAGGTATAAAATTATGGGATAAATAGAAATGCTATATGAAAATTCTTGAAACTTTACCGCAGTGTTAAAATGCATTTTATAACTAAGTGATGAAATTTTCACTTTATTCTGATAACAGAATCTTTACTAGTATAATTACCCATGTTTAAATAAATGATTAGAAAATTGAATAAATATTAATACTCTGTGAAAAATTTTGAGAATATTACAGAATTGATATAGAGTACTTTTACGTTAGTTTTCAGTATATTTTGGTCATTGAAAGTGTTCCGGATAAACTTTATCTATTTAAAAGTTATTATTGTAAATTATTATAAATTTTAGAAACTGATATAAAATTTTATAAAATAGACTTACTGAATGAAAAATAATGAAAATTTGTATGTATGACAATTCTGTCTGAAACAACATTCTGTAAATTTATAGAAATTATCTGATCATTTTGGATATATTTAGTTGATTTATTACTCATGATATAATTTTATTACTTAGTGTGAAAAATAGTAATACAGTGTGAAAAATAGTAATGTAGTGGGAAAAATAATAAAAAGTTTCAAAATCGATATTTCTGTTATGGATGATAGTTTGATGAATTATGGTGATTTTTAGAGTGTTGTGAGTAAATTTAGATAGTTTTCCATGTATAGGAAAATTTATACAATTCAGGAAAAATTCAAATTCCGACATGAAAATTTATGACAAATTTTCTGTATAATATTACATGTAAATATGATGTGCAGTAAAAATTTGAGGAATTTAAAACATGGTAACTAAATTTTGTCAATTTATGATATATGTTGAAATACATGTAATACTAGGAAAATTCAAATTACTGCATGAAAATTTGTGGAAAATTTTATGTGAAATGTTACATATAAATATGATATGCAGAAAAAGTTAAGTGATTTTCAGAATATGGTAGCTAAATTTAGTAAATTTTTGATACATGTTGATAAACAAGTAATTCTGGAAAATTATAATTACTGACTTAAAATTGATGGAAATTTTATGTTTGGATTCTTTCTGTAAATATATTGATTCCCTGAAATTTCAAGGCATTCTGATACATGTAAACAGATTTAGTAAATTTTGATATATAGATATGTCATTATATTTGAATAACTTGAAAATTTCAGAAAAAGAAAAATAATTTTACAGCATTGGTATATTAATATTCACAGCAAAATTATTGAGTGACATGTGTCCATTTCATATAAGTCATATTTATATTTTTACTGTACCGTTAGTAATGCCAAATGGACACTGCCACCATAGGGGAGACTGGAACCAAACTGTAGAAATGTCCCTATAGGGAGGTTCACACTGTACTGGCCCCGAGGGTAACGGGGAATGAAATCCTGGAGGTGGACAAGTACCACTGGTTAAGGTGGAGAGGACTTCTCCCGGTTCTGCGCAGTAACCAAGACTCATCACTATTTACCTAGGTGATCGAGTACCGACTGACTGTCCTTCTATGAGTGGTTTGGGCACTGTGTCTGGCTAGTTATATCACTGTTATTAATTACTGAATTGAAATTGAAACTACTATTTACTGAATTGAAATCGAAATGACTGTTACTGTTTACTGAGTCATTATTCAAATGACTATTACTGCTTACTGAGTCATTATTGAAATGACTACTACTGTTTACTGAACTGAAACTGAAACGACTGCTACTGTTTACTGATTCATTATTATAATGACTATTACTGCTCATTGAATTGAAATTGAAATTACTATTACTATTTATTGAGTCATTATTATAATGGTTATTACTGCTCACTGAACTGAAATCGAAACAACTGTTACTGCTTATTGGACTGATATTGAAACTGTTATTACTGTACACTGAATTGATATTGAAATGACCGTTACTGCATATTGTTATTGCTCATTGAACTGATAGTGAAATTAGTATTACTATCTATTGAATTGTTATTACATTTTACTCTGATTACACTGTAAATGTTCATATTTACAAATGATCAATTATCATTCACTTTTCCATTGATAGAATAAAATTTAATGTACATGTTGTACTTGTAAAATGTTAATAGCATGATTTATGATCATAGAAATTGAGATTCGGGTTAAATGTATTAACCTCATGTGTTATCTAATTGACATTATGCCTAAGAATAAATTATGAAATGAAATACCGTAAATCACTTTGGATGTGTTTTTACATGTTATGATTGGGGACTAGCCTTAGTCTCTTACTGGGTCTATTCGTAGACTCACCCTGTTAAACATTTTCAGGAGAAGCGATTGATGGAAGCGAGGAGTGATCTCGAAATAGTCTGACCGCGACTTGGAGTTACTACCAGTCTTTATCTTAGGTAGTTGTGTTATGAGTTATGTCTTATGAAAAAAATGTGTGTGAAATTATTATCATAATTTCTATTTATGTGGATGTAGTCTTCGACTGTAAGCTGTATGATATGAGAAATTTTATTTCTGCTGTAATAATATCCCAGCGTTTATGTGAAATTCTCAACTATATTGTACCGTTTGGGTTGTCCCACTGTGACGTCTCGATCGGGATCCGACGTGAGTCTTTACGACTGGACCGGGTCTACGAATCAGGGCGTCACAGAGAATGGTATCAGAGCCAATGGTTGAGAATTTACATAAATGGTCATCAGCTTGATCCACATTTTAAAACACTTAAACAAGTAGGATGTTATGATGAGAATTTAGTCGTAGAATTGTATTTTTAGACCATGATAGAAGGGGTGACCATAATGGACAGATTTCAGGGGATGCCTCCACTTTCTTTAAGGGGGAGAGTCAACCAATCATGGCCGAGAACTGGCTCCGCGAGATAGAGAAGATTGGTTGGGTCATCCAGTGTACGGATGAGGAGAAGACTAGTCTGGCAGCGTATATGCTATACGAGAGAGAGTAGGCTTATGGTGGGCATCTGTATTAAGGAATCAACCTTAGACACCGAAGTATGAAATATTTAGGGGGAGAATTTAGGTGGTATTGGAATAAGGAGGCTCTTACATTCCCGCTGAGATTCAAAATTTCTTAGGGTTAACTGGTTACCATCATTGCTTTATCGAGGGATTCGCATCTCTAGCGGCGCTACTAACCGAGTTGACCGGGTAGAGAGTCAAGTGTATATGGTCTAAGAGCTATGAGAAGAATTTTCACGAGCTGAAGGTTAAGGCTAACATCGGCTCCCGTTCTCGTTTTCCCTAACAATGCGGACGACTTCGCTATCTACTCTAATGCATCAAAAGTCGGGTTAGGCAGTGTAATCAATGCAAATGGAAGGGTTGTCGCTTATAATTCTCGTCTACTAAAGGAGCACGAGCGAAACTATCTGACACATGAATTGGAGTTGGCGGTAGTGGTTTATACTTTGACGATTTGATGTCATTATCTTTAGGGAATTAAGTTCGAGGGGTTCACTGACCACAAGAGTCAGTACTCTTGATTATTTCGGTGCATGATCTAACCCCAAACTTCGAGGACGAAGTTTCCTTTAAGGGGGAGAGGATGTAATACCCTGTAAATTCTTAGTTTAACAATTTATTTGTTTAATAACGTTTAATAAAAAGATTGATCTTATCTAAATATTTAAGTATTAATCTTAACTATCTTAGTCATGGAAAAAAAGATTGAAAGGTATTTTAAATATAAGAAGGAAAAATTTTAATTATGTGTAGTTATTAGTGTCTATAAATGTATTTAAGTCATGATAAAGAAATTAATTATAAGAGAAAATTTAAAAGTTAAAAGAAAGTAAAGAAAAAATAATAATAATAAACAAAGTTTAAAATCAATTTATAGGAAGTTATTTGTTTTATAAGAAAATTTAAAGGGGTTAAAAATGAAAAACTAATAAAGAAAAGGGTATAAAATAAATTTAATAAAATTTAAGGTTAAAAATGAAAAAAAATAAAAAAAAGAGAGAGGAGGTCGGCAGGGGGGCCCCGCCCCCACCCGCGCTCGCGTGCGCGAGCGGGCGGGCGCCGCCCGCGCCCCCGCCATTTTTTTTAAAAAAATTATTTTTTATTTTTTTTTGTTAATTAGTTTCATTAGTTTAGTGTCTTAAATTTCATTAGTCAAATTCCACATGTCTATTAGCTAATAAAAAAAAAGAAAAAATGTAAGTTGGTCAAAAAAAGGTAGGTGAAGAGTTGGTGAAGTTTGAAAGATAGATTTTGATTAAATACTATTAAATTAATGAGTTAATCTCCACCCTTAATTTAAATCCAGGGCTAAGATGGATTTAGGGGAAAACCCCTATAAATAGTCCAAGATGGGGCTTCTTTTGTGCTGTTGGGGAGCTGGGTTCGTGAGGAGCAGAGGAGAATGCTGGAAGCTGATTAACGGAGTTGTTAATACGTCGTTAAGGTAAGTGATTTAGTCTATATCCCTTTAATTAGCACGAATTAGCGTAATTAAGGTGATTCAGGGTATGTTTATGAGCATCTAAAATGATAGTCAAGTCTAGAGATCCTATTTCACCGTGGGTGAGTAAAGATTGGTCGAATTTCCATGAGATCATTAGTGTTAAAGTAAGGGATTAGCATTTTATCCTATTGATTAGCATGGATTAGCATATTTAGATTGTTTTAAGGTGTGTAATTAGCATCTATATGGATAGTTAAGTGCATAAATCGTTATTTTATGATCTGTGATCATATCTTAGTCGTATTAGTATTAGATCATTAATATTAAAGCATGTAATTAAGGATAAATCAATTGATTAATATCTTATAGATAGAAACGATGTAAGATAAACTTAGAGAGTTTCCAGAATCATGAAATATGATGTTCTAAACTTTCTGTAAAAATTTTCATGTCGGATTTAATTTATTATTATGTTTATGAATATTTTAATATTATCTTTAATGTGTTCAATTATATTAAAATATTAAATGGATGATATTAAATCACCTAAAATTTTAAGAATGCATCTTACTGTGAATGCCATGTATAGAAATTTTTTTAAAATTTTTGGATCACGATTTTTATTTTAATGGATTTTCATACATGATAATATATATAAATAGTTATATAAAAATTACAGAAACTATAGATCATGTTCACAAAACTATTAAAATTTCACAGAAAGGTTCTTACATTAAGTTTGTTGTATTCTGAAAATTTCAATAATTACTGATGCCTGCAAGTAATATTACATAATTTTTGATATTTTATTAGAGGTATAAAATTATGGGATAAATAGAAATGCTATATGAAAATTCTTGAAACTTTACCGCAGTGTTAAAATGCATTTTATAACTAAGTGATGAAATTTTCACTTTATTCTGATAACAGAATCTTTACTAGTATAATTACCCATGTTTAAATAAATGATTAGAAAATTGAATAAATATTAATACTCTGTGAAAAATTTTGAGAATATTACAGAATTGATATAGAGTACTTTTACGTTAGTTTTCAGTATATTTTGGTCATTGAAAGTGTTCCGGATGAATTTTATCTATTTAAAAGTTATTATTGTAAATTATTATAAATTTTAGAAACTGATATAAAATTTTATAAAATAGACTTACTGAATGAAAAATAATGAAAATTTTTATGTATGACAATTCTGTCTGAAACAACATTCTGTAAATTTATAGAAATTATCTGATCATTTTGGATATATTTAGTTGATTTATTACTCATGATATAATTTTATTACTTAGTGTGAAAAATAGTAATACAGTGTGAAAAATAGTAATGTAGTGGGAAAAATAATAAAAAGTTTCAAAATCAATATTTCTGTTATGGATGATAGTTTGACGAATTATTGTGATTTTTAGAGTGTTGTGAGTAAATTTAGATAATTTTCCATGTATAGGAAAATTTATACAATTCTGGAAAAATTCAAATTCCGACATGAAAATTTACGAAAAATTTTCTGTATAATATTACATGTAAATATGATGTGCAGTAAAAATTTTAGGAATTTAAGAACATGGTAACTAAATTTAGTTAATTTATGATATATGTTGAAATACATGTAATACTAGGAAAATTCAATTTACTGCATGAAAATTTGTGAAAAATTTTATGTGAAATGTCACATATAAATATGATATGCAGAAAAAGTTAAGTGATTTTCAGAATATGGTAGCTAAATTTAGTAAATTTTTGATACATGTTGATATACAAGTAATTCTGGAAAATTATAATTACTGACTGAAAATTGATGAAATTTTATGTTTGGATTCTTTCTGTAAATATATTGATTCCCTGAAATTTCAAGACATTCTGATACATGTAAACAGATTTAGTAAATTTTGATATATAGATATGTCATTATATTTGAATAACTTGAAAATTTCAGAAAAAGAAAAATAATTTTACAGCATTGGTATATTAATATTCACAGCAAAATTATTGAGTGGCATGTGTCCATTTCATATAAGTCATATTTATATTTTTACCGTACCGTTAGTAATGCCAAATGGACACTGCCACCATAGGGGGAGACTGGAACCAAACTGTAGAAATGTCCCTATAGGGAGGTTCACACTGTACTGGCCCCGAGGGTAACGGGGAATGAAATCCTGGAGGTGGACAAGTACCACTGGTTAAGGTGGAGAGGACTTCTCCCGGTTCTGCGCAGTAACCAAAACTCATCACTATTTACCTAGGTGATCGAGTACCGACTGACTGTCCTTCTATGAGTGGTTTGGGCACTGTGTCTGGCTAGTTATATCACTGTTATTAATTACTGAATTGAAATTGAAACTACTATTTACTGAATTGAAATCGAAATGAATGTTATTGTTTACTGAGTCATTATTCAAATGACTATTATTGCTTACTGAGTCATTATTGAAATGACTACTACTGTTTACTGAACTGAAACTGAAACGACTGCTACTGTTTACTGATTCATTATTATAATGACTATTACTGCTCATTGAATTGAAATTGAAATTACTATTACTATTTATTGAGTCATTATTATAATGGTTATTACTGCTCACTGAATTGAAATCAAAACAATTGTTACTGCTTATTGGAGTGATATTGAAACTGTTATTACTGTACACTGAATTGATATTGAAATGACCGTTACTGCATATTGTTACTGCTCATTGAACTGATAGTGAAACTAGTATTACTATCTATTGAATTGTTATTACATTTTACTCTGATTACACTGTAAATGTTCATATTTACAAATGATGAATTATCATTCACTTTGCCATTGATAGAATAAAATTTAATGTACATGTTGTACTTGTAAAATGTTAATAGCATGACTTATGATCATAGAAATTGAGATTTGGGTTAAATGTATTAACCTCATGTGTTATCTAATTGACATTATGCCTAAGAATAAATTATGAAATGAAATACCGTAAATCACTTTGGATGTGTTTTTACATGTTATGATTGGGGACTAGCCTTAGTCTCTTACTGGGTCTATTCGTAGACTCACCCTGTTGAACATTTTCAGGAGAAGCGATAGATGGAAGCGAGGAGTGATCTCGAAATAGTCTGACCGCGACTTGGAGTTACTACCAGTCTTTATCTTAGGTAGTTGTGTTATGAGTTATGTCTTATGAAAAAAAAAGTGTGTGTGAAATTGTTATCATAATTTCTATTTATGTGGATGTAGTCTTTGACTGTAAGCTGAATGATATGAGAAATTTTATTTCCGCTGTAATAATATCCCAGCGTTTATGTGAAATTCTCAACTATATTGTACCGTTTGGGTTGTCCCACTGTGACGTCTCGATCGGGATCCGACGTGAGTCTTTACGACTGGACCGGGTCTACGAATCGGGGCGTCACAGAGAATGGTATCAGAGCCAATGGTTGAGAATTTACATAAATGATCATCAGCTTGATCCACATTTTAAAACACTTAAACAAGTAGGATGTTATGATGAGAATTTAGTCGTAGAATTGTATTTTTAGACCATGATAGAAGGGGTGACCATAATGGACAGATTTCAGCGGATGCCTCCACTTTCTTTAAGGGGGAGAGTCAACCAATCATGGCCGAGAACTGGCTCCGCGAGATAGAGAAGATTGGTTGGGTCATCCGGTGTACGGATGAGGAGAAGACTAGTCTGGCAGCGTATATGCTATAGGAGAGAGAGTAGGCTTATGGTGGGCATCTGTATTAAGGAATCAACCTTAGACACCGAAGTATGAAATATTTTGGGGGAGAATTTAGGTGGTATTGGAATAAGGAGGCTCTTACATTCCCGCTGAGATTCAAAATTTCTTAGGGTTAACTGGTTACCATCATTGCTTTATCGAGGGATTCACATCTCTAGCGGCGCTACTAACCGAGTTGACCGGGTAGAGAGTCAAGTGTATATGGTCTAAGAGCTATGAGGAGAATTTTCACGAGCTGAAGGTTAAGGCTAACATCGGCTCCCATTCTCGTTTTCCCTAACAATGCGGACGACTTCGCTATCTACTCTAATGCATCAAAAGTCGGGTTAAGCAGTGTAATCAATACAAATGGAAGGGTTGTCGCTTATAATTCTCGTCTACTAAAGGAGCACGAGCGAAACTATCTGACACATGAATTGGAGTTGACGGTAGTGGTTTATACTTTGACGATTTGATGTCATTATCTTTAGGGAATTAAGTTCGAGGGGTTCACTGACCACAAGAGTCAGTACTCTTGATTATTTCGGTGCATGATCTAACCCCAAACTTCGAGGACGAAGTTTCCTTTAAGAGGGAGAGGATGTAATACCCTGTAAATTCTTAGTTTAACAATTTATTTGTTTAATAACGTTTAATAAAAAGATTGATCTTATCTAAATATTTAAATATTAATCTTAACTATCTTAGTCATGGAAAAAAAGATTGAAAGGCATTTTAAATATAAGAAGGAAAAATTTTAATTATGTGTAGTTATTAGTGTCTATAAATGTATTTAAGTCATGATAAAGAAATTAATTATAAGAGAAAATTTAAAAGTTAAAAGAAAGTAAAGAAGAAAAAAATAATAATAAACAAAGTTTAAAATCAATTTATAGGAAGTTATTTGTTTTATAAGAAAATTTAAAGGGGTTAAAAATGAAAAACTAATAAAGAAAAGGGTATAAAATAAATTTAATAAAATTTAAGGTTAAAAATGAAAAAAAATAAAAAAAAGAGAGAGGAGGTCGGCAGGGGGGCCCCGCCCCCACCCGCGCTCGCGTGCGCGAGCGGGCGGGCGGGCGCCGCCCGCGCCTGCGTGCGCGAGCGGGAGGGCGCCGCCCCCGCCCCCGCCGTTTTTTTTTT
This sequence comes from Amorphophallus konjac, assembly GCA_022559845.1. Classification (NCBI taxonomy): domain Eukaryota; kingdom Viridiplantae; phylum Streptophyta; class Magnoliopsida; order Alismatales; family Araceae; genus Amorphophallus; species Amorphophallus konjac. Next base: position 472,723,378 of record CM040121.1, read on the forward strand.
AAAAAATTATTTTTTATTTTTTTTGTTAATTAGTTTCATTAGTTTAGTGTCTTAAATTTCATTAGTCAAATTCCACATGTCTATTAGCTAATAAAAAAAAGGAAAAAATGTAAGTTGGTCAAAAGAAGGTAGGTGAAGAGTTGGTGAAGTTTGAAAGATAGATTTTGATTAAATACTATTAAATTAATGAGTTAATCTCCACCCTTAATTTAAATCCAGGGCTAAGATGGATTTAGGGGAAAACCCCTATAAATAGTCCAAGATGGGGCTTCTTTTGTGCTGTTGGGGAGCTGGGTTCGTGAGGAGCAGAGGAGAATGCTGGAAGCTGATTAACGGAGTTGTTAATACGTCGTTAAGGTAAGTGATTTAGTCTATATCCCTTTAATTAGCATGAATTAGCATAATTAAGGTGATTCAGGGTATGTTTATGAGCATCTAAAATGATAGTCAAGTCTAGAGATCCTATTTCACCGTGGGTGAGTAAAGATTGGTCGAATTTCCATGAGATCATTAGTGTTAAAGTAAGGGATTAGCATTTTATCCTATTGATTAGCATGTATTAACATATTTAGATTGTTTTAAGGTGTGTAATTAGCATCTATATGGATAGTTAAGTGTATAAATCGTTATTTTATGATCTGTGATCATATCTTAGTCGTATTAGTATTAGATCATTAATATTAAAGCATGTAATTAAGGATAAATCAATTGATTAATATCTTATAGATAGAAACGATGTAAGATAAACTTAGAGAGTTTCCAGAATCATGAAATATGATGTTCTAAACTTTCTGTAAAAATTTTCATGTCGGATTTAATTTATTATTACGTTTATGAATATTTTAATATTATCTTTAATGTGTTCAATTATATTAAAATATTAAATGGATGATATTAAATCACCTAAAATTTTAAGAATGCATCTTACTGTGAATGCCATGTATAGAAAATTTTTAAAATTTTTGGATCACGATTTTTATTTTAATGGATTTTCATACATGATAATATATATAAATAGTTATATAAAAATTACAGAAATTAGAGATCATGTTCACAAAACTATTAAAATTTCACAGAAAGGTTCTTACATTAAGTTTGTTGTATTCTGAAAATTTCAATAATTACTGATGCCTGCAAGTAATATTACATAATTTTTGATATTTTGTTAGAGGTATAAAATTATGGGATAAATAGAAATACTATATGAAAATTCTTGAAACTTTACCAGAATGTTAAAATGCATTTTAGAACTAAGTGATGAAATGTTCACTTTATTCTGATAACAGAATCTTTACTAGTATAATTACCCATGTTTAAATAAATGATTAGAAAATTGAATAAATATTAATACTCTGTAAAATTTTTGAGAATATTACAGAATTGATATAGAGTACTTTTAAGTTAGTTTTCAGTATATTTTGGTCATTGCAAGTGTTCCGGATGAATTTTATCTATTTAAAAGTTATTATTGTAAATTATTATAAATTTTAGAAACTGATATAAAATTTTATAAAATAGACTTACTGAATGAAAAATAATGAAAATTTTTATGTATGACAATTCTGTCTGAAACAACATTCTGTAAATTTATAGAAATTATCTGATCATTTTGGATATATTTAGTTGATTTATTACTCATGATATAATTTTATTACTTAGTGTGAAAAATAGTAATACAGTGTGAAAAATAGTAATGTAGTGGAAAAATAATAAAAAGTTTCAAAATTGATATTTCTGTTATGGATGATAGTTTGACGAATTATGGTGATTTTTAGAGTGTTGTGAGTAAATTTAGATAATTTTCCATGTATAGGAAAATTTATACAATTCTGGAAAAATTCAAATTCCGACATGAAAATTTACGACAAATTTTCTGTATAATATTACATGTAAATATGATGTGCAGTAAAAATTTGAGGAATTTAAGAACATGGTAACTAAATTTAGTCAATTTATGATATATGTTGAAATACATGTAATACTAGGAAAATTCAAATTACTGCATGAAAATTTGTGAAAAATTTTATGTGAAATGTTACATATAAATATGATATGCAGAAAAAGGTAAGTGATTTTCAGAATATGGTAGCTAAATTTAGTAAATTTTTGATACATGTTGATATACAAGTAATTCTGGAAAATTAATATTACTGACTGAAAATTGATGGAAATTTTATGTTTGGATTCTTTCTGTAAATATATTGATTCCCTGAAATTTCAAGGCATTCTGATACATGTAAACAGATTTAGTAAATTTTGATATATAGATATGTCATTATATTTGAATAACTTGAAAATTTCAGAAAAAGAAAAATAATTTTACAGCATTGGTATATTAATATTCACAGCAAAATTATTGAGTGGTATGTGTCCATTTCATATAAGTCATATTTATATTTTTACCGTACCGTTAGTAATGTCAAATGGACACTGCCACCATAGGGGGAGACTGGAACCAAACTGTAGAAATGTCCCTATAGGGAGGTTCACACTGTACTGACCCCGAGGGTAACGGGGAATGAAATCCTGGAGGTGGACAAGTACCACTGGTTAAGGTGGAGAGGACTTCTCCCGGTTCTGCGCAGTAACCAAAACTCATCACTATTTACCTAGGTGATCGAGTACCGACTGACTGTCCTTCTATGAGTGGTTTGGGTACTGTGTCTGGCTAGTTATATCACTGTTATTAATTATTGAATTGAAATTGAAACTACTATTTACTGAATTGAAATCGAAATGACTGTTACTGTTTACTGAGTCATTATTCAAATGACTATTACTGCTCACTGAGTCATTATTGAAATGACTACTACTGTTTACTGAACTGAAACTGAAACGACTGCTACTGTTTACTGATTCATTATTATAATGACTATTACTGCTCATTGAATTGAAATTGAAATTACTATTACTATTTATTGAGTCATTATTATAATGGTTATTACTGCTCACTGAACTGAAATCGAAATAACTGTTACTGCTTATTGGAGTGATATTGAAACTGTTATTACTGTACACTGAATTGATATTGAAATGACCGTTACTGCATATTGTTACTGCTCATTGAACTGATAGTGAAATTAGTATTACTATCTATTGAATTGTTATTACATTTTACTCTGATTACACTGTAAATGTTCATATTTACAAATGATGAATTATCATTCACTTTGCCATTGATAGAATAAAATTTAATGTACATGTTGTACTTGTAAAATGTTAATAGCATGACTTATGATCATAGAAATTGAGATTTGGGTTAAATGTATTAACCTCATGTGTTATCTAATTGACATTATGCCTAAGAATAAATTATGAAATGAAATACCGTAAATCACTTTGGATATGTTGATACATGTTTTGACTGGGGACTATGCTTAGTCTCTTACTGGGTCTATTCGTAGACTCACCCCGTTGAACAATTTCAGGAGAAGCGGTAGAATGAAGCGAGGAGTGATCTCGCAGTGATTGACCGCGGCTCGGATTTTACTACCAGTCTTTATCTTAGGTAGTTATGTTATGAGTTATGTCTTATGTAAAAAAAAAGAGTGTGTGAAATTTGGTTATGTAATAAAAGACGTGTGAAATTGTTATCGTTATTTCTATCTATGTGGATGTAGTCATTTGACTGTAAGCTGATGAATTGAGTATTTTCATTTCTGCTGCAATGATATCTTAGTGTTTATGTGTAATTCTCAATCGTAATTGTACCGCTTGGGTTGTTCCCACTGTGACGTTCCGATCGGGATCTGACGCGAGTCTTTACGACTGGATCGGGTCTCCGAGTCGGGGCGTCACAATAGCTCCGGCGGACCATCACCGAAGTCTTGCGAATTTAGAGGCTGCCCCACCTCCGGCCAGATCCGACTGGCAGACGCCCCCCCTCCCCCACCCCCACCCCCACCGGCGGCAGGATCCGGCTGGCAGACGCCCCCCCTCCCCCACCTCCCTCACCCCCCCACCGGCGGTGGACGCCCCCCACCCCGACCCCCACCTCCGGCCAGATCCGGCGGTGGACGCCCCCCCTCCCCCACCCCCACCCCCACCCGCGGCGAGATCCGGCTGGCAGACGCCCCCCTCCCTCACCCCCCCACCGGCGGTGGACGCCCCCCTCCCCCACCTCCAGCCAGATCCAACCCCCTCTCCCTCCCCAATTAATCAAAAAAAAAATTTAGAGGCTCGCTGCGGGCGAACCGGGCAGTTCCCCCAGGCACGAGTGGTACCGTTGCGATCGGTGCGTTCCTGTAATATCCCGGACCTTTCGGATCCTTCTTCGTGGGTCCCGGATCTGGTTTTCGGAGCGTCCGGCTCTGTTGTGTCCGAAATTTCGTTTTGGACATCTTTCGTGTTCGGATCGGCGCGATCCGGAGTCGTTTCGGAGGCCCGGAGGCGTTCGCGGCTTTTCCGCGTGTGTTTTCCGATTCCCGGTGTGTGTTTCGGCTTTTCCTTCGGAAGCTCGCTGCGGGCGAACCGGGCAGTTCCCCCAGGCACGAGTGGTACCGTTGCGATCGGTGCGTTCCGAGGATTCCGGAAATGTATTTTTCTATTTTTCGGTATTTTTCCGAAAATTCGGATTTTCTATAAATCCTAATCCTTTTTCTTTTCTTTTTCCCTTTTCTCTTTCTTCTTCCTCTCCCTCTCTCTCGCGACCGTGAGCCTCCTCTCTCTCCCTCTCTCCCATTCGGACGCGGCGAACCCCTCTCCGGCTACGGACGGCGGCGGGGTGACGGCGCGGACGCGTGGGCGACGGTGAGGCGATCTCGTGGGCGTGCGGCGAGCGTGGGAAGCGTGGGGAGTTCGTGAAGCTTCGAGCATTCTTCGTGATTCGTGATCGATCCGGCAGAGCATTCGCTCCATCGAGGTAGGGTGACGTTCCTTAGCCTCATGCCGTTCTTTTCCGTGATTTATAGGCCGCGGGGAGGCCGAGAGGGGATCATTTGAGCGTTTTTGGGTTTTTCCATGATTTGGGGAGAGCTCGCCCGATCTATGGATTCAATGCATGGATTCGTGTTTTGAGGGCCTAGAATCATGCTAGGGGTCCCCAGGGGTCTTCCCCTTTGTTTTCCCCCTCTCCTATGGAGGTATGGGGGCGTGGTTGGGTTTTTTGGGCGTTCTTACCGTTTTCGGCCGCGGACTTAGAACGCGCTATACTCCAGTAGCGCGTTCTTGGAGGTCGCGCCGCCCCGACCGAGCGCGTTCATCGGAGAAGATGAACAGTTTGGCGGTTCGTGTCGCGCTATGGGGCCCTAGCGCGATCATCCTTGTCGCGCTAGGAGGACCTAGCGCGATGGTCCCTGTCGCGCTAGGGTTCCCTAGCGCGATGGTTCGTGTCGCGCTATGGGGCCCTAGCGCGACAACCCTTGTTGCGCTAGGGGACCCTAGCGCGACATGCCCTGTCGCGCTAGGTATCCCTAGCGCGATTTGGTTCGTTGTTGGGTGTTCCCCTTGGGCCGTGTGTGCGTCCCGGGCACCCCGTGGAGTTCCGTGACCGTGTCTTTGGTGTCCGGAGGTTCCGTTTGCCTTGGTCATGAGTTTGGCCGTGGGCGGTGCGTCCGTTTTTCTCCGACCGCGGCCCCGTTTGACGGAGCTGGTGCGTGGGGTGATTCCCACACGTTGTCGGTTTCGGACGTTGTTTTCCGTTGACTCGAGAGTCTACTCCTTCAGTGACCCTCCACTAGTCGTAGCCCACCAGTACGAGGTGCTGGTCTCACCTGGGAGTGGTGTACGGGCACCCACCTTTCGAGACGGTTTGTGGACCGGTTACCGTAGGCCCCTCGTCGGTAGCCAGAGTCCGGCTACGGGGGAAAACCGGTCAGAGGACCAGACCTAGTGACGCAAGGTCTGTGTGTGCACACGTGGTTGGGGGCGGTTGGACCCACGTCGACGGGCGTGACCCCAGCTAGTTACTTGTTTGTGGTTACTTGTACGGTGTTCGCGCCTCGGGTAGGACCTACCACGTCAGGCGGTTCACCTGCGGTGCGGTGTAAGACGTCAGGGGACGCTACCGGCTGTGCTTCTAGTGGGTGGTACTCCTGTCGAGTACGGAGTGTTAGACTGTCAGTCGTGTGTTTCCGACCTTCGGGTTTTGACGGTTCGACCGTTGAGTTTCGGTCTTCTCGTACCGTGGCACGTGTGTCGGTTTGCGTGCCGTAGGGTCTAGTTCTGTAGAGTACAGGGCTTTCCTTTCCGAGGTACTTTCCTACCGCTAGAGTAGTGGTTTCTCGTTTTTCGAGGTAGGGTTCGAGTGATCCCTACTGAGTCTTGTTCTGAGACTCATTCCCTGCGTGTTTTCACCGTGTTTCAGGTGAGGCGCCACCTTCGGGGAGCGCGTCAGGAGCGCAGCGTGGTGCGGGTGCCCAGAGGTAGTGCCAGAGGTCAGAGCCGGGGGATGCCCCGTGTAGCTGTACTTTTCTTTCTTGTCACTGTACTAGTCGTGGACTGCTGTTATTATTGTTCTTTATTGTGGACCATGTAAATTGTTAATTTATTTCCTGCTTAATATTATAACTGTTTAATTTCTGCAATTATCTGTGATGCTTATGTAGTTTCCACACCATCCTTTTAACCCTTCCGAGTCTTCGGACTCGTGGGTGGCGGTACGAGTCTCGGGTTATCGGGCCTTCCCGGTGATCGGATTCTCGGGTCGTTACAGCTGGTATCAGAGCGCGGTTGTGGAATTACATGAGAATCATAGGTAATTGTAGTGGTCCACTAGTCCACAACGATGATGTACATGTGACGCTGGCATTGGGCACCGCATGTTTTATTCTTACATTGCCGTTTCCGTGTTTTCTGTCTTGTGCTTCAGGAGCGAGGATGGCGCCGAGGAGGAGTTCTCGCTCTCAGCAGGGGCAGTCGGCTGGAGGTCAGGAGATCCAGCAGGGGGTCCAGAGGGACCAGGAGGAGCATAGCAGAGTTCCGGGAGCTACCGAGGCCGCGGATGCTGCGAGGGCTCCGGGGGCCGAGGATTTCTTCCGTGGCATGTACCATCTCATGGCTCAGCAGTTTGGCGGAGAGGCTGGTGAGGGCTCGTCAGTCAGGGGTGGGCCAGGCCGAGCGGTGAGGGACTTCATGCAGTTCCATCCACCTTACTTTAGCGGCCAGGCAGACCCTGATGCGGCTCGTGATTGGCTCGATGAGATGGAGCGGGTGTTCAGTTCTGCGAAGAGTACTGCCGAGGACAGAGTGGTGTTGGCCTACAACCAGTTGCAGGGTACGGCTCGGAGGTGGTGGTCTTCCGAGTGGAAGACGTCCTTTCAGCTTCGTCCACTTGAGCAGGTCGAGTGGGATGACTTTGTCAGTGCTTTCGAGCGTACGTACTGTCCAGATGTTGTTGCTACGCAGCGGATGCGGGAGTTTCTGGAGCTGGTGCAGGGTGACATGTCCGTGTTGCAGTATAGGGCCCGATTTGTCGAGCTGGGTCGGTATGCACCTCATATCATGGAGCATGAGAGGGTGAGGACCACGCAGTTTGTGCAGGGCTTGAGGTTGGAGCTGAGGCACCATTTGATCGCGAATGGGGCCACTGATCTAGAGACGGCGTCTCGTGTTGCGATTTCCTTGGAGATGGATATGCAGAGGACTCGAGGACCGATCAGCCAGGGGCAGTCTTTGTCAGGTCGCAGCCAGCAGTCGGCTACCCAGCAGCAGGGTTTCTTCCAGCATGCGTCGGGTGGTTCAGGAGTACCGGCACCGGCAGCGTCAGTGGCAGGATCTGCGTCCTTCGGCTCGAAGATCAAGAAGTTCTTGAAGAAGAGTCTTCGGAAGAAGCACAAGGATCAAGGGCAAGCTTCATCGGGCAGTGTACAGCAGCCGATTCCTTTGCAGCGTCAGGGATCAGTGGGTGGATCGCGAGGACCTTGTCCACGGTGTGGTGGGACCCACCCAGGCAGGCAGTGCACGGCGCCGATCATCTGTTTTCGGTGTGACCAGCCAGGGCACATGGCGCGTGACTGTCCTCAGAGACCGCCGCAGCAGCAGTTTCCTCAGCAGCAGCAGGTTCCCCAGCAGCAGAGGCAGCAGCAGGGACAGTATCCGCCGCTACCCAGGTCAGCTAGTGTGGGAGGCAGGCAGAGGGCTCGTGGCCAGATCACGCACTTGACCAGGGCAGAGGCAGTGGCGTCGCAGCTCGTGGAAGGTACCGTTCAGATTTTGGGTTGTGCGGCTCGGGTTTTATTTGATTCTGGCGCGTCTCATTCGTTTATTTCGGAGGATTTCGCGTCGAGCGTCGAGGAGCCGGTGACCCAGTTGTCCTGTGATCTGGCAGTGGAGTTGCCTTCGGGTGACTTTATGGTCACTCCGTATTGCTTCGACCAGGTTCCGGTGTGGATCGATGGGCGGAGTATGCCAGGCAGGTTGTATGCGTTGCAGCTTCGGGATTACGACGTGATTCTAGGCATGGATTGGCTCGAGACTCATGGAGCGGTGGTGGATTGTGGGATGAAGAGGGTCTACTTCCAGCATCCGAGCAAGAGGACCTTCTATTTCCAAGGTATCCGTTCCACCTCTTCTCGATTCCTTATCTCTGCTATTCGAGCCCGTCGATTGCTTGATTCAGGTTGTCAGGGTTTTCTCGCGTCTGTGGTTGTGTCTGACCGGATGGAGCCGGATGTCGAGGACATTGCGGTGGTGTGCGAGTTTCCCGATGTTTTTCCTGAGGAGTTGCCTGGATTACCTCCCCAGCGGGAGATCGATTTCGTGATCGAGGTTGTACCTGGTACGGGACCTTTGGCGAAGGCTCCCTACCGTATGGCCCCCGCTGAGCTGAGGGAGTTGAGGGCGCAGTTGCAGGAACTGTTGGCCAAGGGGTACATTCGTCCGAGCTTTTCCCCTTGGGGTGCGCCCGTGTTGTTCGTGAAGAAGAAGGACGGTAGTCTGCGGCTGTGCATTGACTATCGGCAGCTGAATGAAGTGACCATTAAGAACAAGTATCCGTTGCCGCGGATTGATGATTTGTTCGACCAGCTTCAGTCTGCGCGGGTGTTCTCGCGGATTGATTTGCGGTCCGGTTACTATCAGCTGAGAATTCGCGAGTCCGATGTGGAGAAGACTGCATTCAGTACGAGGTACGGGCATTATGAGTTTCTGGTGATGCCGTTTGGGCTCACCAATGCCCCGGCAGCCTTCATGGACTTGATGCAGAGGGTGTTCCATCCGTATTTGGACCAATTCGTGGTCATCTTCGTGGATGACATCCTTGTTTATTCGCAGTCTACTGAGGAGCACGCATACCATTTGGGTGTGGTGCTGCAGACGCTGCGAGATCACCAGTTGTATGCGAAGCTCAGCAAGTGCGAGTTTTGGCTCAGCGAGGTGCACTTTCTGGGGCACGTGATTTCTGGTGATGGCATTTCCGTGGATCCCGCCAAGGTCGAGGCTGTGATGCAGTGGCCGAGGCCGAGGTCGGTGACGGAGATCCGGAGTTTCTTGGGGCTTGCGGGGTATTATCGCCGGTTTATCCAGGATTTTTCCCGCATTGCGACCCCGATGACGAGGCTCACGCGGAAGGATGTGCCTTTCGTTTGGTCCGAGGAGTGTGAGCAGAGCTTCAGTGAACTGAAGAGGTTGCTCACCTCGGCTCCAGGTGTTGGTTTTACCTTCTGGATCGGGAGGTTTTGTGGTGTGTACAGATGCTTCCGGCGTTGGACTGGGTGCTGTTTTGATGCAGCATGGTAGAGTGGTGGCTTATGCATCTCGGCAGCTAAAGCCCCATGAGGAGAACTACCCTACCCATGATCTTGAGTTGGCGGCAGTGATCTTCGCGCTGAAGATCTGGAGGCATTATCTGTACGGTGAGAAGTTCGAGGTGTTCACTGACCATCAGAGTTTGAGGTATGTGTTCTCGCAGAGAGATCTGAACCTCAGACAAAGGCGTTGGATGGAGTTCATGAAGGACTATGACTTCACCCTGTCTTATCAGCCGGGCAGGATGAATGTCGTCGCCGATGCCTTGAGTCGGAAGGTGGCGGTCAGTACCTTGATGCTGAGGAAGTGGAGGCTCTGGGAACAGGTGCCCGAAGTATCCTTCAGGCTCAAGATTCCCCAGGAGCGAGGGTTGGCAGTGCTTGCGAGTCTGACTGTCACTCCTGCTATCCGTCGTCAGGTGACAGAGGCTCAGCATGCGGACCCTGAGTTGCCCCGGATTCTTGCGATGGCTGATGTAGAGCTCGGCGAGGACGGTGCTGCGAGGTTTCGTGGCAGGTTGTACGTCCCAGCGGAGGAGCAGGTTCGTCGTGCGGTGTTACGCGAGGCTCATGGGAGCAGGTACACTGTACACCCGGGTGCGACGAAGATGTATCGGAACTTGCGGAGGCAGTTTTGGTGGCCTGGCATGAAGAGAGATGTCGCCGAATTTGTGGCCAGGTGCCTGATCTGTCAGCAGGTGAAGGCGGAGCATCAGCGACCAGGAGGTACTCTCCAGCCCTTGGATGTTCCTGCTTGGAAGTGGGACCATGTGACCACAGATTTTGTGGTGGGGTTGCCAAGGACCCCGAGTGGGCAGGACAGTATTTGGTTACTGGTGGATCGGCTGACGAAGGTGACGCGGTTGCTACCGGTCAAGGTCAGCTGGAGCGTGCCTAAGTTGGCTCGTCTTTATGTGGAGCGGATCGTTCCGTTGCATGGGGTTCCCATTTCGATCGTGTCGGATCGGGATCCGCGCTTCACTTCTGGATTCTGGAGGAGTTTCCAGCGAGCTCTTGGCACGGAGTTGGCATTTAGCTCGGCGTATCATCCTCAGTCAGATGGTCAGTCTGAGAGGACCATTCAGACTTTGGAGGACATGCTGAGATCCTGCTGCCTGGAGTGGCAGGGGAGTTGGATTCATCACCTACCGTTGGTGGAGTTTGCCTATAACAACAGCTATCATTCGAGCATCGGCATGGCTCCTTATGAGGCATTGTATGGGCGTCCTTGTCGGACTCCACTTGATTGGTTTGAGGTGGGTGAGCGTGTTTTGACGGGACCGGAGTTGGTGCAGCAATGTGTGGACGTTGTGCACCTGGTTCGTCAGAACATGTTGGCGGCCCAGAGTCGGCAGAAGAGCTATGCTGACCGTAGGAGGCAGCCCCTCGAGTTCGCCGTGGGCGATCATGTGTTCTTGAGAGTTTCTCCGATGAAGGGGGTGATGCGTTTTGGACGGCGTGGGAAGCTGAGTCCCCGCTATATTGGTCCTTTCGCGATTGTGGAACGCATCGGTGAGGTTGCTTACCGGTTGCAGTTACCTCCTGAGTTGGCGTCGGTGCATGACGTGTTCCACGTCTCGATGTTGCGGAAGTATATGCCCGATGACTCTCATGTGCTCGAGTTTTCTGTTTGGCCTGAGGTGACTCCAGATCTTTCTCTCCCAGAGTTTCCGATCCGCGTGGAGGATAGGCGAGAGCAGCGCCTGCGGAACAAGGTCATTCCCTTGGTGAAGGTCGTGTGGCAACGACACTCTGGTGGTGAGGCTTCGTGGGAACGTGAGGACGAGATGCGTCAGCAGTTCCCGTATCTGTTTGAGTGAGTCTTCCTCTTCTTTCCCCTTTGGTTGTTCTCAATTTCGAGGACGAAATTCCTTAAGGGGGGAGGGCTGTAATATCCCGGACCTTTCGGATCCTTCTTCGTGGGTCCCGGATCTGGTTTTCGGAGCGTCCGGCTCTGTTGTGTCCGAAATTTCGTTTTGGACATCTTTCGTGTTCGGATCGGCGCGATCCGGAGTCGTTTCGGAGGCCCGGAGGCGTTCCGCGGCTTTTCCGCGTGTGTTTTCCGATTCCCGGTGTGTGTTTCGGCTTTTCCTTCGGAAGCTCGCTGCGGGCGAACCGGGCAGTTCCCCCAGGCACGAGTGGTACCGTTGCGATCGGTGCGTTCCGAGGATTCCGGAAATGTATTTTTCTATTTTTCGGTATTTTTCCGAAAATTCGGATTTTCTATAAATCCTAATCCTTTTTCTTTTCTTTTTCCCTTTTCTCTTTCTTCTTCCTCTCCCTCTCTCTCGCGACCGTGAGCCTCCTCTCTCTCCCTCTCTCCCATTCGGACGCGGCGAACCCCTCTCCGGCTACGGACGGCGGCGGGGTGACGGCGCGGACGCGTGGGCGACGGTGAGGCGATCTCGTGGGCGTGCGGCGAGCGTGGGAAGCGTGGGGAGTTCGTGAAGCTTCGAGCATTCTTCGTGATTCGTGATCGATCCGGCGGAGCATTCGCTCCATTGAGGTAGGGTGACGTTCCTTAGCCTCATGCCGTTCTTTTCCGTGATTTATAGGCCGCGGGGAGGCCGAGAGGGGATCATTTGAGCGTTTTTGGGTTTTTCCATGATTTGGGGAGAGCTCGCCCGATCTATGGATTCAATGCATGGATTCGTGTTTTGAGGGCCTAGAATCATGCTAGGGGTCCCCAGGGGTCTTCCCCTTTGTTTTCCCCCTCTCCTATGGAGGTATGGGGGCGTGGTTGGAATTTTTGGGCGTTCTTACCGTTTTCGGCCGCGGACTGAGAACGCGCTATACTCCAGTAGCGCGTTCTTGGAGGTCGCGCTGCCCCGACCGAGCGCGTTCATCGGAGAAGATGAACAGGAGGCGGTTCCTGTCGCGCTATGGGGTCATAGCGCGATCATCCTTGTCGCGCTAGGAGGACCTAGCGCGATGGTCCTTGTCGCGCTAGGGAGACCTAGCGCGATCTTCCCTGTTGCGCTAGGGTCCCTAGCGCGTTCTTCCGTGTCGCGCTAGGTATCCCTAGCGCGATTTGGTTCGTTGTTGGGTGTTCCCCTTGGGCCGTGTGTGCGTCCCGGGCACCCCGTGGAGTTCCGTGACCGTGTCTTTGGTGTCCGGAGGTTCCGTTTGCCTTGGTCATGAGTTTGGCCGTGGGCGGTGCGTCCGTTTTTCTCCGACCGCGGCCCCGTTTGACGGAGCTGGTGCGTGGGGTGATTCCCACACGTTGTCGGTTTCGGACGTTGTTTTCCGTTGACTCGAGAGTCTACTCCTTCAGTGACCCTCCACTAGTCGTAGCCCACCAGTACGAGGTGCTGGTCTCACCTGGGAGTGGTGTACGGGCACCCACCTTTCGAGACGGTTTGTGGACCGGTTACCGTAGGCCCCTCGTCGGTAGCCAGAGTCCGGCTACGGGGGAAAACCGGTCAGAGGACCAGACCTAGTGACGCAAGGTCTGTGTGTGCACACGTGGTTGGGGGCGGTTGGACCCACGTCGACGGGCGTGACCCCAGCTAGTTACTTGTTTGTGGTTACTTGTACGGTGTTCGCGCCTCGGGTAGGACCTACCACGTCAGGCGGTTCACCTGCGGTGCGGTGTAAGACGTCAGGGGACGCTACCGGCTGTGCTTCTAGTGGGTGGTACTCCTGTCGAGTACGGAGTGTTAGACTGTCAGTCGTGTGTTTCCGACCTTCGGGTTTTGACGGTTCGACCGTTGAGTTTCGGTCTTCTCGTACCGTGGCACGTGTGTCGGTTTGCGTGCCGTAGGGTCTAGTTCTGTAGAGTACAGGGCTTTCCTTTCCGAGGTACTTTCCTACCGCTAGAGTAGTGGTTTCTCGTTTTTCGAGGTAGGGTTCGAGTGATCCCTACTGAGTCTTGTTCTGAGACTCATTCCCTGCGTGTTTTCACCGTGTTTCAGGTGAGGCGCCACCTTCGGGGAGCGCGTCAGGAGCGCAGCGTGGTGCGGGTGCCCAGAGGTAGTGCCAGAGGTCAGAGCCGGGGGATGCCCCGTGTAGCTGTACTTTTCTTTCTTGTCACTGTACTAGTCGTGGACTGCTGTTATTATTGTTCTTTATTGTGGACCATGTAAATTGTTAATTTATTTCCTGCTTAATATTATAACTGTTTAATTTCTGCAATTATCTGTGATGCTTATGTAGTTTCCACACCATCCTTTTAACCCTTCCGAGTCTTCGGACTCGTGGGTGGCGGTACGAGTCTCGGGTTATCGGGCCTTCCCGGTAATCGGATTCTCGGGTCGTTACAAAGTTAATTTGTTGACACGGTGAATTACATATTTCACTGTAGTATGCTAGTTATGGATTTTTACTTTGTCGGCATGTTCATGGACGTCGGAGTGACCTTTGGCCATGAAAATTTATGGGCGTACTAGTGGGATGGAGATCGAGATAGTGAGAGTGGTTACACCGTTTTTCATGCCTCCTATCTCAAGATCTCTCATTTCTCAACGAAAAATTATTTTGAACGTCCGGTTAGGTAGAGTTTTTCGAGCCCGTCATTTCGATATATAGAACACGTGATTCCGACGTGTGTACGTCAAGAACCGGAGGTTTAAAAATTGGCATTTTTTTGAAATGATGACCAACTAGATGTCGTCAATTTTTTTTTGACGCCATCGGGTATAGGCGTCTAATTATATATATATATATATATATATATGTATATGTATGTATATAACTTGTAATTATACCCTTGGAAATCCATATCTACTAAATTATGCCACAGAAAATTATAAAAAATACATATTTGGAATCCTTGAATTTTTCTCCTAATTATCATATATTCTATTTCTCTAAATTATTTTATATAAATAAATGTGTCTTTGAATGTATGTTTTAAAATTATTTAATGAAGATATCAGAATTTATGTTTTTGAAATGACGACATTGAGAATGTCGTTGATTTATTTTGACGACATTTTGTAATGTCGTCATATCTTTAATATATATATATATATAAATGTATGTATATATTTGTAACTATATCTTTGAAAATTCATATCTATTAAGATATGTAACAGAAAATTATAAAAAATATATTTCTAGAATCCTTGAATTTTTCTCCTAATTATCATATATTTTATTTCTTAAAATTATTTTAAATAAATAAATATGTCTTCGAATGTATATTTTGAAATTATTCAATTAAATAGATATTGAGGTGAATTCTTGTTAAATAAATTAAGTTAAAAATCATAGAATTAACGTCCCTCCAAGTGGACGCTAATTAATAAATGACACTACTCACGGACGTTAATTAAAATAAGTTTATTTAATTATAGTTAATTATAGAATTAGATTGACGTGAATTCTATAATTAACGTATTCATGTTCTCACTATTTCTTCCGGTTTTGACCCATACGTCGGGTCTTTTGGCACTCTCATCTCACGTCCGTAGATGGAGTCTATTTTTCATGATTGGTTCACGTTATACACCTCAACTCTCGGTGACATACGAGTCCTCCGTTGGACATTCCGTTCCTTCGGACTGGCAAGTTAGTCATTGAGACCTCCGTAAGTCTCCGCTAGCCTTGGATTCCCTCAAGGCAGCCAAGCTGGTTGTACCCTAAAAACCTCGGGATCCGATACGTGTCACTTTAGTTTTCCGTTAGTCTTGACACTCTACTCATTTTGGAATCTTCTTGTCATCAATTTGAGAACATAACCCTTTGACTCTGTATTTGGCCAAATCTGATTCTGAAACATTAAGGGTTTTGGGTCCTCGACTTTTCAGTGCCAGGTAGGACGGAAGTCCAATCCTGTAAACTATGGGAATTCTGGGTGTGGCATTGCACCAAACTCTATGCATCTGTCATATTCTGTTATTATGTTAGATCTGTTATTCTGTAAACTCTGTTAATTCTGTTAATTTTGTTATTCTGATATTTTGTTGCTCGATTATTCTGATAATTTAGATATGCTGCTAGATTGTTTAATTCTACTTATATTTATTGGAATTCTGTTATATTCTGGCCAATTCTGAAGGTATGTTCATCTAAGTATCTGTCCTTGTTATATTCTGATAGCTTGACCTTGACTCTGCATGGGAATTCATCCCTATTTCTCTTGAGCTCGTAACTGCCTTTGACTTTAATATTCATCTTTCCCGTTAGATTGATCATCATGATTTTCTAGTTCCATGCCTTGCATCGTCATGAACATGTTAATTGGCTAATCACTTATATTCTACTTGATGAGAGATGTAATTCCTACTGAGCGTTTTGCTCACCAGCCTATCTTCAACATTTTTTTTCAGGTAACGACATTGAAGATAGTCCAACAGATGGGGAAGGGCAAGAGTGTTGAGTGTTGTGGAAAAAGCAAGCCGGTGTCTTTTAGTTTTCTTGAGTCTTATCTTGTCCTTGAGTCTTTTCCCTTTATAGAGTATTTGAGTCTTTTCTTTTTCCCACATGTGTGGAGTCCAGTTATGTAATTGACATTTGATTATCAATAAAGATTATATTTTGTCCATATTGTCTGGCCTTGGAAATTTTGTGTCTTATGTATGCTCTGATTATTCACGACTGTATCACTGCCGCGTTCCGAACTACACGTTTCGCTGCTATCGATTCGGGGCGTGACAGGGTACCCAATATGATCTTCTGCACCACTTGGACAGGGTGCCCGCCAAAATTTCTGTGCTGGAGCTAATAAAAAGGTCCATGCTTCACCAAGATGCACTCCGAAACTTTCTATAGAAGGTGATGGAGAATGAAGACATGGCAGTTGACAGTCTGCCAATAGCTTTGGCCACAATCTCCAAGGGACCGGCAATTACTTTCTCCGAAACTGAACCGGCACCCCCTGAGGCAAGACAGATGCCGCTATGCATTTCTATTACTCTCAATAAAGTAAGCATAGATGCGGCATTGGTAGATACAGGGGCATCTATTAATGTCTGTCCGCTCAGCACTCTTAGGGCTTACAATTTATCAAAAGATTTATTGTGGCCAACCCCAACCATCATTGCAGCATATGATAACTCGAGAAGGGCCTGTCACAGGGTGGTCACCATTCAATCCGACCTCAGGCCTCTCACAATGCCCATCGAATTTCATGTACTGCATATTGACCCTATGCTCAAGGCTATCTTGGGTCATCCGTGGATCGATAATCTCAGTGCCGTACCATCCACCGCCCACCAATGTCTCAAATTCCCCTTTCAAGGGAGGGTGGTTAAGGTAAAAAGTATATCCATGATCCAATCTGTTAAGGCCATTTCAGAGAATATCTTGCCAACACTATGGCCCAGCAATGGGCCCGTTATCTCAATACTTGATCTGGACTTTCAATGGGCTTATGCACCATGCAAGCCGGCTACCACAACAGTCAACATTAAAGAAAAGCCCAAGATCCGAGATTCCAAGGGGTGGTCCATCATACTGAAACTAGGCTATCAGCCAGGGAGAGGCCTCGGTGCATAATTACAAGGGTAGACCAAGCCGGTCCCCAGAGGCAGGAAGATGAGCAAGAGGGGTCTCGGTTACCGAGAATCCTCAATATCGAACCTGGGTGACTCAGGACCACTAACCTGGGATTACCGTCAGCATTTTGTCAGGGGCCCTCTCCAGCCAGGCTCATTAAAGGCATTATCAAGCCAATCTAAGCAGGAGAATACATCTTACACAGTTACCGATCCGCCATTATTGCCGAAGGGGCCCATCGATGATATGATTGACTTCAGCCCAGCATTCGCCAAACTATTTTATGAGGAAGAAAGCTGTCTGAGGAATCAGGAGGTGCGGCTTGTGCATTATAAGCCAAAGAAGCCAACTTACCACCCACAAGAAAGGGGGGCTCACCCATTATTTTCACTTGGTCTCCTTCCCGTCTCATGTCTCTCTTCCAAGAGCTGGAATCTATACCTCGCTCACCGGCCATTATGATTTATCCACTCATGATTGCAATTCCTACTGATTTTCTCATCATCAGGACATGCAGTTGCTGTCCTCCAGTTGATCTATCTACTCAATTCTTCTCCTCGTTCGATCCCTTTCTCGACGTCTTCTGCCCATCTCAGTATCCTCTCAGGCTTCCTCCTCCTCCTTCCTCTTCATCTTGTTGCATGATCTCCACCAACCTCCAAAAAAAAATGTCAAATTTGAAACGGAAGTTTCGGTGGAAGATTACACTATCTTCTCTCCATCTTCGTTCAAGGGGCATGACGCTCCTACTGCCTCCTTCCCTCTAGATTTTCTCCCTCCTAGGATAGATGTAGGGTCCGTCGAGTCTAGGGAAGTAGAAGTAGGGTCGTCTTCTAGGTCGTCCAACCCATCCTTGTCTGAGCCGCGCCCACTCACGTGACCTTCTAAATCCATTCCTGATAGGTTCTTGCAGGATCTAGCTCAGCGATGTCATACTCTCCTCAAGTGTCCGGAGTTTATAGCTATGGCAATTGTGATAGGAGAAGATGAAGAGCAAGAAGGCATGTAGAGCGATGACGGATTAGGAGTCTATGAAGTCCTAAATGAAAAGGACCCGGTCGATTGTGAGGACAGTGACATAGACGACACTGTCGATCTGTATGCGCAGGGCTTAAAGAGATTCGATGAACCATCGTCGGTAGTGGATGAACCAACAAAAGAAAATAAATCTGGGAACTAACGAGGACCCCAGGCCTATCATCATTGCTGCTAATCTCCCTCCTAATGTTGAAGAAGATTTGATCAAGGTTTTGAGGGAGTATAGCGATTCTTTTGCCTGATCTTACGAGGACATGCCGGGTCTTGACCCCTCTTTAGTGGAGCATCGATTAGTACTCAAGCCAGGGGCAATGCCGGTCAAACA
This sequence comes from Amorphophallus konjac, assembly GCA_022559845.1. Classification (NCBI taxonomy): domain Eukaryota; kingdom Viridiplantae; phylum Streptophyta; class Magnoliopsida; order Alismatales; family Araceae; genus Amorphophallus; species Amorphophallus konjac. The sequence continues at coordinate 472,741,864 of CM040121.1, forward strand.
AAGATCAAGGAGATTTCACCCCCACATGGCCTTAAGGATAAAGGAAGAGTCGATAAATTGTACAAGGCCAAGTTTACCAGAGTCATCTTATATTTTCAGTGGGTGGCGAATATAGTCCATGTCATGGTTTGCCATATCGGATCTCGACTTCGTCTCGGGGGGGGGGGGGGGGGGGTTGGAGAGAAGAGATCTCGGAGAGATCTCAAAAAATCTCGGGAAATCGGGTTCGGGGATTTCGGAATATTTTTTCATATATATAGCCTATTTCTAAGAAAATCCTAATTCTCTTATACTAACCACTCAATTTCACATGCAATAATATCAATATCCATCAAAAGTTACACAAATATAAAATTATACCTTATAAAATTTAAATAATTCTTCAAGAATTCACTATTTTCCAAAGACTGCTACCCCTAGCCGAGATGCGCCTACTCAGGACCGTTTCATGCCTCGCGAACGCGCCAAGACAGAGATCTCGGCGAGATCTCGCGAGACTGCATACCATGGCCCCTGTCATCAAGAAGGATGGAAAGGTGTGTATTTGCATCGATTTCAGAGATCTTAACAAGGCATGTCCCAAGGATGATTTCACATTACCTCACATAGATGTTTTGGTGGACAACACCGCCGGGTATGAAGCATTATCATTTATGGATGGATATTCAGGTTACAACCAGATCCGCCTCGCTCCCAAAGATCAAGAGAAAACCTCCTTCACCACGCCCTGGGGTACATATTGCTATGTAGTGATGCCATTTGGATTGAAAAACGCTGGCGCCACTTACCAAAGGGCGATGATGGCTATATTTTACGATATGATCCATATTTATATGGAAGTTTATGTGGATGATATCTTCGTAAAGTCAAGAACTAAAGAGGAACACCCCGCCATTCGAGCTAAGGTGCTGCAGAGAGCTAGGGAGTACCAGCTGAAAATGAATCCAAAGAAATGTGTTTTTGGAGTCTCTTCGGGGAAGTTGCTAGGCTTTATAGTTAGCAAAGGGGGATTCAGATTGATCCTAATAAAGCAAAGGCCGTCATAGACATGCCTCCACCTAAGAATATCACAGAACTTTGAGGTTTGATTAGGCGGTTACAATTTATCAAAAGATTCATATCACAACATTCTCAAAGGTGTCGCCCATTTCATGAACTACTAAAGGCGGGGGTCAAATTTTAATGGAACGAAGACTGTCAAAAGGCCTATGAGGACTTAAAAGAATACTTGTCCAATCCTCCGATTTTACAACCTCATGTTCCCGGAAAACCCCTAATCCTATACATTTCTATCATTGAGGACTCCCTAGGGGCGGTCTTAGCACAAGTGGATGACGAGGGCAAAGAGCGGGCCGCTTATTATCTCTCCAGGTTGTTTAACCCCGCGGAGGCCAAATATACCACCATGGAGAAGACTTGTGCCGCCTTAGTATGGGTAGCTCAGAAGTTAAAACACTATTTTCCAGCCCACCTGTTAGGTTGATCTTTAGAATGGACCCGATCCGCTATCTCTTAGAAAAACCTGTCCTTTCTAGTAGGTTAGCTCGCTGGCAGAGCTTCCTCTCTCAGTTTGATATCACCTTTGTTGTTCAGAAGGCAATCAAAGGATATGCCATTGCTGAGCATCTCGCCCATCTTCCCATCCCCTGCACAGACTCTATCCAAGATGACTTCCCTGACGAGCATCTCTCTGTCCTTACCCATCATCTCTTTTGGTCTCTGCACTTCGATTGTGCGCTCAATTCTCAAGGCCGAGGGATAGGTGCTGTTCTCTTTACTCTGGAAGGGGTAACGATTCCTTTCACTTATCAGCTCTGTTTTCCTGTTACAAACAACATCACCGAGTATGAGGCTCTCCTGGCCGGATTTAAGAACGCCTACCTTCTGGGCGCACGCTACTTGAATATCATAGGAGACTCTCAACTCGTTCTGCGGTAGGTTTTGTCCACTTACCACACTCGTGACCCAAAGCTCAAGCCGTATCAGGATTTGGTCACTCTCTTGGCTAGGCAATTCTGCAAATTGATCTATATCCATACTCCCCAGTCTCAGAATATCCTTGCTGATGCGCTAGCATCACTCGCTTCCTCCTTATCCTTCCCTCTCAGTCGGAGCACTGAGACCAGCATCATCCAAAGGTTGGATGCTCCCTCTCTTAAAGATCCTTGGTATAACAACCTTAGGAAAACAGTAGAGGCAAGGGCTGAGAAGGAAGATATGAAGGAAGTATCTTTAACAGAACTAGAAGAGATCTTGGAGGAAGAAGAATTGCCCTGGTATCATGAGATCGAGCTGTATTGTAGAGATGGATCGTTCCCAGAAGGGGCAACTGCTGAGCAACGTAAAGCTATTAGAAGAGCCGCCTCGAGATACACTATTATTACTGGAGAACTATACAGGCACGCTCTCAACGGAATGCTCATGAGATGCTTATGCGACGATGAGGCTTGGAAAGTAGCCGAAGTAGCCCATTCTAGTGAATGTGGAGGTCATGTTAATGGCCAGGCTTTAGCAAAGAAGATCCTTAGGTAGGGTTACTATTGGCCCACTCTAGAGGAAGATTGCTCCCTCTATATCCGGAGGTGTCTTAAATGCCAACTCCACGCTGATAAAATCCATGCTCCTACTTTATCTCTTCATTCTCTCTCTACTCCTTGGCCATTCTCCATGTGGGCTTTTGACATCGTTGGCCCGCTCGGTGATCCCAACTCTCAAACCAAACAGAAATCTTTTATCCTCACCGCCACTGAGTACTTCACCAAGTGGGCTGAAGCTAAAGCGTACGCGGAGATCAAAGCTACCACGGTGTGCCGCTTCATCCTGAAGAATATCATTCCGCGGTTCGGAGTGCCAAGCAGCATCGTCACCGACAACGGATCCCAGTTCATCTCTCAAGAGCTCCAGGACCTATGTAAAAAGTTAAATATTGCATTGCATCATTCATCTCCATATTATCCTCAAGGTAATGGTCAAGTCGAAGCCACCAATAAAACCCTTCTCAAAATAATAAAGAAAATATGTGAATCTCACAAATTTTCTGATTGGTCTGAAAGATTAGTGGAAGCTCTTTGGACTTACCGTACCTCCGTCCGTACTCCCATGGGGCAAACCCCTTATGCTTTAACTTACGGGATGGAGGCGGTACTCCTATACGAGATTCTGATTCCCTCTCTAAGGGTACAGCTTGACAAGGAACTTAATCTCGATGAACGTCGAGAGACATTGCTTGTCCAGTTGAAATTCTTGGATGAGAAGAGGATGAACGCGGCAGATCACGTGTCTGTCTATCAAAAGTGGGTTTCGTGTTATTTTCAAAAGAAGGTAATCGAACGTAAATTTTAAAAAGGTGATATGGTTTTGAAACACAAATTCATTAGGTCTAGAGGTCCCAAGTCCAAATTGTAACCTAACTGGGAAGGGCCTTTCGTTGTTAAAGAGGATTATCCAGGGAATGCGTACCGCTTAGTTAACGCAGAAGGTGAGGAGCTGTCTCACGCTTGGAATGGGTTGTATCTTAAGCATTTTTCCCTTAGAGTTAGGCTAATGAAGGCCCGATAGCGAGGTGCTCCTTTTCTCAATCACAAAGGAAGAGCCTGAGTTTGGCACCCACATACTTCACGACATTCCTGGTCGGATTCCCCAGGTTTGTAAACACCGTTTCTTCTTGGCCATGCTTGAAGGGAAGTCAAAGTCCCTGTCCGTTTCTCTCTTCGGCTGAATCTAGGGGCAAGAAGCCACTGTTGTGCCCCTGTGGTCATTTAAAACTCATGGTTTTGATAATGGCTAAACACTATACATCATTAATGTTTCCCACTCTCATATGATTGAAATACTTGATACTTTTTCATGACAGATAAGCCAAGGAATGGAGTGGAGATGGCAAAAGTGAAAGTCCAATGATCACGCCCAAGTAAGGATGAAAATCCCTTCAAGAAGCAAGAGTAAACTCTTCAGGCTGGACAGCTATCAGAAGATCAGGCTGGCTTCAAGAAGAGTCGACAGTCGGCACAAAAGAGTCGACACTTCACATAGCCAAGGTTGATGCACAATGAAGAATAGCCAAAATGGGACTGTGCACACTTGGCTTCAACGTCCAAAGGTCTGAGCATACGTTAAGGAAAGGTCAAAGACTCAGTAGACATCCTCAAGGTCTAAAGAGTTTGATGCCACAGACTTGAATAGACTACAAACGGGTTGAAGGGGTTGATTGAAGCAAATATGTGAAAAACTAAGATTTCGGTCGACCGTCGGCCATGGACCGGTCGATCGGAATTGCCAAAAGCGAAAATGCTACAGAAATTCTCAGTAGAGGTCGACTGCCGGCCATGGACCAGTCGACCGGAATTGCCAGAAGCGAAAATGCTACAGATATTCTCAGTAGAGGTCGACTGCCCAGAAAATCCGGTCGACCGCCCAAGGGTCGGTCGACCGACCAGCATGGACTGTTCGACTGAAATTACCAGTAACGAAAAGGCTTCAAACCTATAAAATTCCAGTCGACCACCACCTACTTCAAGTCGACCGACAGCCCCGATGCAGCTATTGTTGACTTCATTTTTCTCAACGTGGGCATCCCTTCTTCTTAGATTTGTTTAATCCTAAAGACACCCAACCTGCCATAAATTGTGGATCTGGTCTGGAGGATGTCTATGGACCATTCAAGAGATATATAAAATAACACAATGGGGTTACAAACCCTAATGCATCAAGGAAGATCAAGAGAGGCTAGAGGAGGCTGTCCAAGGGAGAAGAGGGTACTGTAGCTCCGTGAACAGTACTTTGGGCAGGAGTTCTTCATCCATTCCAAGGTGATTCAAGCTCATATTTAAGCCAGCAACTACCAAGGAAGTGTAGAAGCAAGCAAGGTTCTCAAGGAAGATTAAAGTTGCATCCATAATCCTCTTCATCAACTCAAGGGGATCCAAGGAAGATCACTTCGCAAGGAAGAAGAAACCATTGCTGCTAAACCAAGAGGAGGCTCTGCAAGGAAGAAGAAGCCTATGTTGCTGATCTACATCACATTTCAGACAAGATCTTTTTGCTTTTAGCCTTGATCATATCTCCATCACTTGTCTGAACATTCTCATATTTGTTCTCTTTTCATTTTGTTCAAGCTACTGAAATTGAGAATCGTCCCTACCGTGGTTAGTAGGAAGGCAGTTGGAAGGTGCTCCAATCTGTGGTGTTATCGCCCCTACCGGTGGTTAGTAGGAAGGCAGTCGGAGGTTCTCTGATCTGTGGTTTGGTGCGCTGCACTAGTGAAGCCTCACCGGGTTTGGTGAGGGGTGGATGTAGGACTAGGAATTCAGTCTGAACCACCTTAAAATCCCTTGTGTCGTTGTTTGATTGTGTGATTGCTTTGTTCTAGATACATGCTTAGGTTCAATCTCTATATTACTTGTCCATCCTGCTAAGCCAATCGTTATGTCCTTTGCTAAGCTAGTTGTATTCCGCTGCTATTCTCTTTATCTAGGTTTAAAGAGGGGTGTTCTAAGAAAAGAGGGGCAGATCTATTCACCCCTTCCCTCTAAATCCGCCATCCACTACTCAACAAGTGATATCAGAGCCTAATCTCTCATTATGGGGTCTAACGACCTTGAGAAAAATGGTGGATTGGCGTCCAAGGGTTTGTTACCTGAAGGACATTCTGTGAATAGGCCTCCTTATTTCACTGGATCTAATTATCTTTATTGGAAACAATGCAAGCAGGTGTTCATTCGTGCCCAAGATTACGAACTCTGGCGAGTAATCAGCAAAGGTCCGTATGAGCTTACGGATGATGAGGACTTGTGGACCAAAGAATAAATAAGAAGATCCACTGTCAACTGGAGTGCTAGACACATCATGCAATGCTCACTCCATCCAGTAGAATTCTCAAGAGTGGCTACCTGCGCAACTGCAAAAGAAATGTGGGACAAGTTAGCAGTGATTTACGAAGGAACCTCTCAGGTACGAGAAACAAAAGCCAACATTTTAGTTTCTGAATATGAAATGTTCAGGATGAGACCTGATGAGTCAATTCAAGACATGTATGCTCGCTTAACTGTGCTTACTAATAGTCTAACTGATCTGGGAAATAAATATTCAGAGCAGAAAATTATAAGGAAGATTCTCATATCACTGACCCCAGCATGGCACACGAAGGCTACCATGGTTGAAGAATCCAGAGATCTCGTAACTACTAAGGTAGATGAACTCATCAGGTCATTGATGACCTATGAGATCAACCTAAAGAATAAAGAGGTTGAGGTACCTAAGAAAAATTCTCTAGCTCTTAAAGCAGGACCCAGCGGTCAAAGCACTTCTGATGAAGGTGAGGCTTCTGCAAGTGAGCGAGATGAGGATGACGTAGCCATGCTCACACGTAAGTTCAGAAAATTTCTAAGAAAGGAATGTAAGAGCTTCATGAGAGGAAGGTCACAGGTAAGGGAAGGTTTCAAATCCAACACTGAAAACTTTAAGAAAGCTAACAAGATCATTTGTTATTCTTACAACAAACTAGGGCATTTCAAGACTGAATGTCCCGAAAAATTCAGAAAAGCTGACAAATGGAAGGGCAAAAAGAAGAACAAGGCCATGGTGTCCACATGGAGCGACGAACAAGAAAGTGATGATGGAACCAGCTCCTCGGACAAAGAAAAAGAAGATCTCTACCTCATGGCCAAAGGTGATGAAGAAATTGAGGTACACTCTCCATTTGAAAATTTCACAATTGATGATTGGGAGGAAGCATATATACAGCTCATGGAGAAATATGACATGTACAAAAAGGAGAATAAATCATTGAAAAAGAAAATTAACTTGTTTATGCATGATCATGATACGAATCATAAGACTGCTTCACTTGAAACTGAAATTGAAGACCTTAAGAAAATGATTGAGAACTTGGAAGAGGAAAGAAAAGAAATGGTTGACTTGGATACTGAAAATAAATATTTTAGAAATGAGATTGATAGCATGAAGCTAAAAATACAAACCTATGAAAAGGACATCAAATTGAGTACTGAGAAGTATGAAGCTGTCAAACAAGTCAACACTCAACTCCTTCAAAACATTCAAAAAGAGTTGAAGGATAAACAACAATCTTTAGAAAAGTTTGTAGATGGAAAAGAAAACATAGATGCATTGCTAGGTACTAAAATGAATTTCAACAAGGAAGGGTTAGATTTTCATCCCACAAACAAAAGGCCAATTGGGTTAAAAACTGTCACATTTGGTTCCTCTTCTGATGCTTCAACCTCAAACACAACACCTACTCAAATTCAACAAAAACAAAATGATAAAGGAAAAGAAAAGGTTGAAGAGGAAGCCACTGAAATCCCCAAAAAGATTACTCAAAAGCCTAAGAAAAGTCGACCTTCCCCACAGCATAGGTCGAAACTTCCTTGGCCATCACCCGCTCAGCCTTCCAGATCCCACTATAACTGGGTTGCATGTAGGACAGGTCGACACTCCCATTCATACAGGTCGACACCACCCTGCTTTTGGGGCAATTATGATTCCTTTGTGCACCAATCCTATAAGCTTCAATCCCCTAGGTGACAAAACCATCACTTTCAACCCAAAACCAACCATTGGCCTCAATGGTTTAAGAAGCAGATTTCCTCAAACGTCCACAAAATCCAACAAAGAGCCTCTAAATAGAAAATGAGTGTCAAAGCTAAAAAGAAAAACCAAATCTATGCTCTAAGCAAAGAAAACATGAATGCAAGGAAGGTTTGGATTCCAAAAGAGATGGTATCATGTTTTGAAATTTTGAAGAAGTTGTTGGGACCCAAATTTTGTTGGGTTCCAAACACCATTACTTAATTCCTTGTGCATGACATGAGTGTCTTGCAGCCATGCATAATCGGTGGTACCTTGATAGCGGCTGTTCAAGACACATGACTGGAGACAAAATAAAATTTTATCTCTTGATGGAAAAGGAAGGAGGACACGTCACATTTGGAGGGAACAACAAAGGAAGAATCACTGGAATACGTAATGTAGGTAAGAACCTCTCCAACTCCATTGGAAACGTGCTGCTAGTTGAATGTTTGAAATATAATTTGCTCAGTATAAGTCAATTGTGTGATAAAGGTCACAGAGTGTTGTTTGACTCTCATGAATGTTGTCACGCCCCGAGCGCGGAAGGAACTCGGAGATGCGTGACGAGTTTATATCGATCATGTCAATCAGAGCGTTAGTGTATTGAACACAAAGACAGAGTGCGTAAAAGTAAAGATAACCCAATCTTTTATTCAATCACAACCTCAAAGTACTTCTATTACAAATGAAAATGCTAAGACTCAATAAAAGGAAAAAAGTACAATGATTGACTCAAGAAATTAGAAAGATAAGATTAGTAGACGCTTGGATAGACGGAGAGCTCTAATCTCTTTACTCTTAACCTTCCCCATCCGATTGAGTCTCGTCATCGGACTTACCTAAAAAATAGGGGAAACACTGGATGAGCGAACGCTCAGTAGGAATTATATCTCAAGAGCTAGCTTGCTTTAAGTAAATTACATGTTACATGAATGCAATAAAGCTATGCATGTTTGCGTAAAATGACAAGAGAGAGAGAGTATAACAAAAGATAATTGAGTGAACTAGCATGTCTTTCAAGAACTTATATCAATATCACTGCTAACAATTCTACATGCATGCGGATGACCTAATAACCATATGTTTTGCTTAACACTTGAGAAAATCTACCTTGGATTGATGATTTTTGATTGTATGTGAAGAAGATGAACCACAACCGATTCACTAGATATCAGGAAGAAGATGATAGCCCCTTCAGCAATCGAAGACAAAACAGTAGCAGCAGCAGTACTAATTGGTAAGTACGTATGTCTCAGCCGCTGAGGGCTTCACACATAGTAAATAGAAAAACCCCAAGGAAGACGGCGGCCTTCCTTCAGCAAGAAGAAGAAGGCTTCTTGCGCCCTTCTTGTTGCAGGAGAAAGAGGAGGAAGAAGAAGTCTTCTTCTGGGTGATTTGATGAAGAAACAATAGCTGGGAAGCTGCAGCTTGGCTTCTTCGACAACCAATAAAACCTCAAAAGAATATAGTAGGAGGTAGATGGCTCCTTTGGTTCAAAGGATTTAAGTAGCAGAGGGAGAACGGCCTTCCCCTTCCCTTCAAGCCTTCATGCAGCAAGGAAGAAGAAGAAGATGACGAAGAACTCCTGCGTTCTTCAACAAAAGGACGATGAACTTCCATAGTAGGGCTTCTTTGATCACCATTGTCAACAAGAAGTTCGATGGAAGGGTGGGTATTTATAGGAGAAGGAATCCTAATAAGTTCTAGGAGTTCGATTAGGATTAGAACTTCCTTCTTAGAATCCGATTAGACTTTAGCTATTCTACATATTGATCCTTTCCCTAATCCAACTTACCTAGATATCATCCTTGTTCGAACCAAACACCAACGGGTTGATTTGTAAATGACGCCTAAGGTTGGGGCATTATTTCAATAAATGACGCTTGTATACATAGTCGTCAAAAATTAAATGATGACTTGCTCGGAGGCGTCATTCACCTTTCCCTGATTTGTTATTTTAAGGTGTAACGATCTTTCTGGATTTTTATCTTTTTTTCTTGATATGACCTTGCTGGGAAATTTTAGAGGTATGAGTTTTCCATTTTTCTCTATTTTTCCATATAATTAGTTTTCCAAAACTCTTTAATTCAAAAATGGGCACTATTCATTTTAGAATAAAATAACGACTTTTATTAAGTCGTCACATTTGAAATAGACGCCCAAGGTAATGGCGTCAATTTCATTTGGCATTTCTCCTTGACCTTCCAAAAGACTATTATTATGTATATATCCCTATCATCTCTATAACTCTTTAGCTATATGCTTTATTTGATTTTCACTAATTTATAAATAACGACTTGTGTTAAGTCGCTTTTCACGTTGGATATGCCTGCACAAAGAGGCGTCAATTGAGTTTTGGCCATTTCACAATCCCCTTGAAAGAACCGAAATTGCATATATACTCATTCTTTTATCTTTTACATATCTTTAATGTAATTAAATCTTATATATATATCCTTCTCCCTTCTAATAAGATGATAATGTAATAAATGTGGAATATTAATTTTTCTAAATTAGTAATAAAATACAAATTGACATTTTTTTCAAGATTTATTGATTCTTAATTCAATTAAAATTGCGTTGTACATTAAATACTTACCAAAAAAAATATCATGTCATTCTTAAATTTATTATAATACAATAGTAGTGTCCATGAGTTCTTTTGTCAGGCTTTTTAGGACGTAAGAGGGTCATGTACAAGGGCTGGGCCTTGTTTAATTATTATTTTTAATTTATTTACACTTTCTAGTCCTTTAATTTACCAGGATTACTACACCCTCCCCCACTTAAAAGAATTTGGTCCCCAAATTCAATCGTATATAGACGTGGAGAGTGTAGAGTACATACCTTTTAAAATAAGTCTGGAAATCGTTTCCTCATAGACTCCTCGGTCTACCATGTGGCTTCGTGTTCTGAGCTTTTACACCATTGCACCTTAACCATGAGAATAACTTTGTTCCTTAATGTTCGTACCTCGCGATCGAGGATCTTCATGGGCTTTTGTTCATAAGTGAGATCCCTTTGAATCACCAGGTCTCCATGATCAATGATATGTGACGGATCGTGCACGTACTTCTTCAACATAGATATGTGGAATACATTATGAACTTCGGACAATTGAGGATGTAAGGCGACACGGTAAGCAACCTCGCCAACTCTTTCTATTATCTCAAAAGGTTCGATAAACCTTGGTGTAAGCTTGCCCTTAACACCAAATCTCCTTATTCCACGTCCAGGTGATATCTTGAGAAATACGTGATCTCCGACTTGGAATTCAAGATATCTTCTTCTTGTGTCAGCATAAGCCTTCTGTCTAGACTGTGCAACTTGAAGTCTTTCTCTAATCAACTGAATCTTTTCAGTGGTATCCCTTACCATGTCTGGACCTAATAGTTATTTTTCGCCAACTTCATCCCAGGACAAGGGTGACCGGCAACTCCTTCCGTATAAGACTTCGAATGGTGCCATTTGTATACTTGCCTGGTAGCTGTTGTTGTATGCAAACTTGACTAAGGGCAAGTGATCATGCCAGCTTCCACCAAAATCGATGATGCAAGCTCTGAGCATATCTTCTACTACCTGATTCGTTCTTTCGGTCTGACCATCCGTTTGAGGATGAAAAGCTGTACTAAAGTTAAGTCTCGTCCCCAACGAATGTTGTAAACCCTTCCAAAAATGAGAAGTAAAATGAGGGTCTCGGTCAGACACGATTGAGACAGGTACTCCATGTAACCTGACTATCTCCTTAATGTATAATGCAGTAAGAACATCAACTGACCATCGACTCTTTATTGGCAAGAAGTGTGCCGACTTGGTTAATCGGTCTATGATAACCCATATTCCATCATGTCCTCCTCTAGATTTAGACAGACCCATAATGAAGTCCATACCGATATCCTCCCACTTCCATTTGGGAATAACTAGAGGATGTAGCTTACCGGCAGGCTTTTGATGTTCTGCCTTGACTTGTTGGCACGTGAGACAGCGAGACATAAAGTCTGCTACTTCTCTTTTCATATTGGGCCACCAGAAGGTCCTTTTCAAATCTTGGTACATTTTGGTAGACCCTGGATGAATCGTGTACCTTGATCTGTGAGCTTCATCTAAGATTTTCTTCTTTAGCTCTAGACAATCCGGTATACATGTTCTATTCCTGAACATCAATCTTCCATCCGAGGCTATCTTGAAATAAGGTTGTTCTTCCATTTTGCCCTTGATTTCCACTAGTACGGGGTCACTATCTTGAAGTCCTTGTATTTCGGATAGCAAGTCTGGTTGTATGCTCATATGGGATAATGTGACACACCTACTGTCCTTGTCTATGCTTATATTAAGTTTAGAGAATTGTTCTAGCAACTTCCACTCTTGAATCATACAATTTGCTAAAATCGCTCTTGGCTTGCGACTGAGGGCATCAGCTACAGGATTACCCTTTCCAGGATGATATTGTATTTTGAAGTCGAAATCATTGAGATATTCTAGCCAACGTCTTTGCCTCATATTCAATTCCTTCTGTGAGAAGAGATATTTGAGACTCTTGTGATCGGTGTATACAGTGAACTGTACTCCGTATAGATAATGTCTCCATATCTTCAATGCAAATACTACCGCGGCCAACTCCAAATCATGAACTGGGTAGTTTTCTTCATGCTTCTTGAGTTGTCGGGAAGAGTACGCTATGACTCTTTCTTGTTGCATCAATACACATCCGAGGCCAACACCCAAGGCATCGGTGTATACCTCAAATTTCTCTCCTTCAATTGGCAAAGCTAATACTGGGGCAGTAGTTAGATGATCCTTGAGAGCTTGGAAGCTTCTTTCACATTCCTCACTCCATTCATAACGTATCTCCTTGCATGTTAGTCTAGTTAGTGGTACGGCAATCTTGGAGAAATCCTTGATGAATCGTCGGTAATAACCTGCAAGACCCAAGAAACTACAGATCTTGCTAGCATTGGTCAATCTTTCCCAATTCTTTACAGCTTCAACCTTCGATGAATCTACGAATAAACTATCTCTTGATATAACATGCCCCAAGAAAGATACTTCTTCTAACTAGAATTCACATTTACTGAGCTTTGCATATAACTGATTCATCCTCAATATCTGTAATGCAATCCTCAAATGCTCCTCGTGCTCTTCCTTGGTCTTTGAATAGATTAGTATATCATCAATGAAAACCACTATGAATTGATCTAGATGAGGCCTGAATATACTATTCATCAACTGCATAAAGGCAACAGGGGCATTTGTTAGTCCAAAAGGCATAACAACAAATTCATAGTACCCATACCTGCTTCTGAATGCGGTCTTATAAATGTCCTCATCCTTGATCCTTAGTTGGTGATATCCCGACCGGAGATCAATCTTTGAGAAATACTTGGATCCAGATATTTGATCAAATAATTCATCGATTCTCGACAGTGGATACTTGTTCTTGATAGTGAGATGATTCAACTGTCGATAGTCGATGCATAACCTCATGGATCCATCTTTCTTCTTTACAAATAGCACAGGTGCTCCCCACGGGGAAGTGCTTGGTCTAATAAATCCCTTCTTTAGAAGTTCCATCAATTGCTCTTTTAACTCATTGAGTTCGGCGGGGGACATCCTATATGGTGCCTTAGAAACTAGACCAGCACCAGGGACCAAATCGATGGTGAAGGCCACTTCTCGTTGTGGAGGTAATCTGGGTAAATCTTCCGGAAACACATCCGGATATTTTTGCACAACTGGGATGTCTTCTAGCTTAGTCTCCTTAATGGTGACAAACGCAAGGAAAGATACACATCCTTTCCTTATTAGCTTGCTAGCTCGGAGAGCCGAAATAAGAGGTGACTTGCTCCGACTCTTAGGGCTAGTATAGACCAGTTCTGGAAAGTCTTTGAAAGTAACTTTGCTGTTACGGCAATCCACAGTTGCTTGATACTTGGATAACCAATCTGCTCCCAATATGACATCATATTCCTTTAAATCTAGGCATATTAGGTTGATAGAAAAATTTCTACCCTTTACCAAGACTTCACAGTTTTGATAATGATGAGTAATATCGGTTTCGTTTCCGAGAGGAGTAGACAAAACTATTTTTATCCATTCCGGTTCCATAGGTAATGGATCAGCAAACCTCTTGGAAATAAAAGAATGTGATGCACCAGTATCAAATAAGGCATGTGCAGACTTGGAACAAACTTTCAGTGTACCTTCTACCAGTCCGCCTTCGTCTTGTTCTGCCTCCTTTATAGCCTGGAGACGTGCATTCTTGGTCACCGGGCGCTTCACGTCACCGGTCTGATCATTGAGCAACGGGCAATCGGGAATCCGATGATCACGGCTCCCACAACGGAGACAAGCTCCAAGTTTTCTCCAGCATTCATCGGCCTTGTGCCCGGCCTTATCACAATGCTTACATACCACCTTAGAAGGTGTAGTGGTGATGGAGAAAGGTTTAGTTTTTTTGAACTTTTGCTCTTGGGAGGGAGTACCACCATTACTCGGCCTCTTCTTGAAATTGGGTTTGAAAGTGCCGGAGCTAGTAACATGCTCCTTCTTGTCTCTCCCACGGATCCTATCAGATAGTTCAGTGGCATCCTCCAGTAGCTGGGCTCGTCGTACCATCTCCGAATAGACCTGTACGTCCATCGGCGCCAGCTGTGTGATATATTGGGGTCTGAGCCCATTTAGGAATCTCCTAGCTTTCATCTTCTCGGTACTAATTAGATGTTTAGCATATCGAGACAACCTGGAAAATTATGCCTCATACTCAGCCACCGACAAGGATCGTTGCTTAAGTGCGGCGAATTTGGTAGCTTTCTTCTCCTGGACTCGGTCTAAAAAATATTTATTGTTGAAATGTTCAACAAACTCCTCCCAAGTAACTTGTCCTTGATCTAATGTGGCTTCTACCGACTCCCACCAGCAGCGGGCGTCTCTCTCTAGTTGAAATGTTGCTAACAAGACCTTCTCTTGGTCCGTGCATTGCATAACCCGAAAGATACGTTCGGTTTCCCAGATCCAATGCTCGGCGTCATCCGGATCAGTGGATCCCATGAACTTAGGAGGGTTCATGTTCTTGAAGCTTTGGTGGAGATTTCCTGCTCCACGATGTGCAACTCCTTGTGCCACCTGTTGAAGTGCCTGGGTCATGCCTTGTAGAGTGCATTGCATGTTACGCCACTAGGCACGTTCGGCAGCCATTGTCCTACAATTACAATAACTATATTAATATGTCATTATGTTCAAAGGTTTTGATTCTAAGTTAACTTAACCCTTGGTTCTACCCAATCTCACCGGTTAAAGGTTTTAAACCTATCCTTGGACTTGGGTTTCCTAGGAATTGAATATCATAGGCTTTGATACCACAAAAATTGTCACGTCCCGAGCGCGGAAGGAACTCGGAGACGCGTGACGAGTTTATATCGATCATGTTAATCAGAGCGTTAGTGTATTCAACACAAAGACAGAGTGCGTAAAAGTAAAGATAACCCAATCCTTTATTCAATCACAACCTCAAAGTACTTCTATTACAAATGAAAATGCTAAGACTCAATAAAAGGAAAAAAGTACAATGATTGACTCAAGAAATTAGAAAGATAAGATTAGTAGACGCTTGGATAGACGGAGAGCTTTAATCTCTTCACTCTTGACCTTCCCCATCTGATTGAGTCTCGTCATGGGACTTACCTGAAAAATAGGGGAAACACTGGATGAGCGAACGCTCAGTAGGAATTATATCTCAAGAGCTAGCTTGCTTTAAGTAAATTACATGTTACATGAATGCAATAAAGCTATGCATGTTTGCGTAAAACGACAAGAGAGAGAGAGTATAACAAAAGATAATTGAGTGAACTAGCATGTCTTTCAAGAACTTATATCAATATCACTGCTAACAATTCTACATGCATGCGGATGGCCTAATAACCATATGTTTTGCTTAACACTTGAGAAAACCTACCTTGGATTGATGATGTTTGATTGTACGTGAAGAAGATGAACCACAACCGGTTCACTAGATATCAAGAAGAAGATGATAGCCCCTTCAGCAATCGAAGACAAAACAGTAGCAGCAGCAGTACTAATTGGTAAGTACGTATGTCTCAGCCGCTGAGGGCTTCACGCATAGTAAAGAGAAAAACCCCAAGGAAGATGGTGGCCTTCCTTCAGTAAGAAGAAGAAGGCTTCTTGCGCCCTTCTTGTTGCAGGAGAAAGAGGAGGAAGAAGAAGTCTTCTTCTGGGTGATTTGATGAAAAAACAATAGCTGGGAAGTTGCAGCTTGGCTTCTTCGGCAACCAATAAAACCTCAGAAGAATATAGTAGCAGGTAGATGGCTCCGTTGGTTCAAAGGATTTAAGTAGCAGAGGGAGAACGGCCTTCCCCTTCCCTTCAAGCCTTCATGCAGCAAGGAAGAAGAAGAAGATGACGAAGAACACTTGCGTTCTTCAACAAGAGGACGATGAACTTCCACAGTAGGGCTTCTTTGATCACTATTGTCAACAGGAAGTTCGACAGAAGGGTGGGTATTTATAGGAGAAGGAATCCTAATAAGTTCTAGGAGTTCGATTAGGATTAGAACTTCCTTCTTAGAATCCGATTAGACTTTAGCTATTCCACATATTGATCCTTTCCCTAATCCAACTTACCTAGATATCATCCTTGTTCGAACCAAACACCAACGGGTTGATTTGTAAATGACGCCTAAGGTTGGGACGTTATTTCAATAAATGACGCTTATATACACAGTCGTTAAAAATTAAATGACGACTTGCTCGGAGGCGTCATTCACCTTTCCCTGATTTGTTATTTTAAGGTGTAACGATCTTTCTAGATTTTTATCTTTTTTTCTTGATATGACCTTGATGAAAAATTTTAGGGGTATGAGTTTTCTATTTTTCTCTATTTTTCCATATAATTATTTTTCCAAAATTCTTTAATTCAAAAACGGGTACTATTCATTTTAGAATAAAATAACGACTTTTATTAAGTCGTCACATTTGAAATACACGCCCAAGGTAATGGCGTCAATTTCATTTGGCATTTCTCCTTGACCTTCCAAAAGACTATTATTATGTATATATCTCTATCATCTCTATAACTCTTTAGCTATATACTTTCTTTGATTTTCACTAATTTATAAATCACGACTTGTGTTAAGTCACTTTTCACGTTGGATACGCCTGCACAAAGAGACGTCAATTGAGTTTTGGCCATTTCACAATCCCCTTGAAAGAACCAAAATTGCATATATACTCATTCTTTTATCTTTTACATATCTTTAATGTAATTAAATCTTATATATATATATCCTTCTCTCTTCTAATAATATTATAATGTAATAAATGTGGAATATTAATTTTTCTAAATTAGTAATAAAATACAAATTGACATTTTTTTCAAGATTTAATGATTCTTAATTCAATTAAAATTACGTTGTACATTAAATACTTACCAAAAAAAATATCATGTCATTCTTAAATTTATTATAATACAATAGTAGTGTCCATGAGTTCTTTTGTCAGATTTTTTAGGACGTAAGAGGGTCATGTACAAGGGCTGGGCCTTGTTTAATTATTATTTTTAATTTATTTACACTTTCTAGTCCTTTAATTTACCAGGGTTGCTACAAATGTAGAATCTTTGAACCAAAATATAACTGTAAGGTTTCGCACAGCACCTACGGGCGACGCAGCGGATAACAAAAATTCATTTGCCCGATCTCGGTGTTATGGAAAGCTTAATCTGTGCTCTAATCGGTGTTTCTAATACCCTAATTACGGGTTACGTGTTTCACCTTGCGCGGAACGACGCTGTCCGCGATACCCGATGCAGAATATCGAGCCACACAGCTGTACGGCCTCTAGAGCAGATCCACACGGACCCTTGCGGCGACGGTAACCCCCCCGGAACGACCTTCCCCGACCCTTTTCATCTTCTGTAGAAAGAGAGTAAGAGGGAGGAAGAGGGGAGGAGCTAATCCTCCTCTCTTAAGCGTATGTGCTTGCTTAAGCCTAAGAGGTTGGAAGAGTTCGAGAGTTCAAATGAACTCACGTAGGTAGTTATATATAGAGTTTTTGTCCTTTTCTAAAGACCTCCAAAGGACCAAAATTGTATATATGACCTTTCCTCTATACATATGTATTAAGCCCCATTTACACTCCTTTCCAAAAGGAATTAAAGAGAATTAATACATACACTTGTATAATAATAATCCGTCACCCAAGAATCCATTGTGTGTGATCCTCTAGGCCCATAGTCACTCTAGTTTAAGGCCCATTAACGTCTAATTCCTAATTAGAAGTAAATTAAACATATTATTCGCTTCTACGAGAGCCGAATAATAGTTTAATTCATTCCGAACCTTCGATCACGTTGGGTCAAGTAAATCCGCATGATCCTAGAGGACGCCGAGTTTAAACCAGCATATCTGGTACCTATAAGTCCACAGTTACCGCATCGATATAATCCCTCGCTCCTTCTATGAGTCTGGTACGATCGAGGGTACGGTATCTGTCAAACCACATGATCATGCCATTTGACTATGACCTCCTTAAAGTGTATGACGTCCGTTCTAAACGAACTCACACGACCCTGGCCAAGGATTTAACGGAGCGTCAATGTCATGACCCATTAACTATCTGATATATACCCGACAGTGAGCGATCCCCTCTTGACCATTGATGATCTTCACACGTATCCTGGAGTGGTTAATGACTCGGCAACTCATGACTTATGGTTAAAGTCACTTAGCCAAGTAATTAAACCATTCCAGTCCTCGTGTAAGATCCGATCAATGTCTCAGGTCAAAGGACCAACGATGCTACTGAGACAGTTAGATCTTCAGTTGACATTCGGTATAATCAACCATCTGAAGATCCAATAGCGGATCAGTTCAGTGTACATCCTCCAAGGACATACACCTACACATATGTGTTGGTGCCCCGCACCAATGACCATGAGACTGGTCACTGACACATCATGTGTACCGGTTTAATAGGTAATCAAAGTCCCCGAGTGATTACCCTCCAACCAGGAACAGTTTAAGGTATGTGTACATGTAAAGTCAATCTCATGTTTGAGATCCCATCTCGAGCTGACTTTACAACCACATATCCTAGGGACAACGTAAAGTAACACAATCGCATATTTACGCTCAAACACCACTTTATTAATAATGAACAAGATCGTACAACTATTGGGCCTACCCGACCCGAAATTGGCCTGTAGCACACCAACACTAACAATCTCCCACTTGAACTACAGCCAATTACCCACAACTTTGAGGCCCATCTTATCACGATGACGCTCAAACACAGTCTGTGTCAAAGGCTTAGTCAGTGGATCTACTATGTTGTCTTCTGACGGTACACGCTCTACCGCCACATCTCCACGATCAACAATCTCCCGAATAAGGTGAAAGCGCCTGAGAACATGCTTTGACCTTTGGTGAGATCTCGGTTCCTTCGCCGGGGCAATGGCCCCAATTATCACAAAATAATGGGATGGGAGCTGATATCTCGGGAACTACGCCAAGTTCCAAGATGAATTTCTTCATCCAGACGGCTTCTTTAGCCGCTTCAACTGCAGTAATATATTCCGCCTCCATCGTCGAATCTGCAGTCGTATCTTGCTTGGAGCTTCTCCAACTGACTGCCCCTCCATTCAACATGAATACAAATCCAGACATGGATTTACAGTCATCTGGATCTGACTGGAAACTTGAATCTGTGTAAGCTCTAAGCTGTAGGTCCTCTCCTCCATAAAGCAGAAAAAGATCCTTAGCCCTTCGCAGGTACTTAAGGATACCCTTTACTGCCTTCCAGTGCTCTTCGCCTGCATTTGCCTGATATCTACTGACAATGCTTAAAGCATTGGCAACATCAGGCCGTGTACATAGCATTGCATACATGATTGACCCTATCGCCGAAGCATAGGGTACCTTATTCATGTGTGCCACATCCTCAGAAGTTTTAGGACTCATCCCTTTGGATAGGCAAATTCCATGTCTTATGGGAATGAGACCTCTCTTGGAATTTTCCATCCTAAACCTTTTGAGGATAGTGTCTATGTACATGGATTGGGATAATCCTAGCATCCTTTTAGATCTATCTCGATAGATCCTTATGCCCAGCACATAGGATGTTTCTCCCAAATCCTTCATGGAGAAAGTCTTGGACAACCAAGACTTGGTTGATGTCAACATCTCTACATCATTCCCAATGAGTAAGATGTCATCAACATAAAGGACCAAGAAGGTCACAGAGCTCCCACTGACCTTCTTGTAAACACAGGGTTCATCTTCATTCCGAATGAAGTTGAAAGATTTGACAGCCTCGTCAAATCTTAAGTTCCAGCTTCTAGATGCCTGCTTTAATCCATAAATGGACCTTTGAAGTTTGCATACCTTATTAGGATGTAGCTTGGAGGTGAATCTTTCAGGCTATACCATGTAAACCTCTTCTGACATATTTCCATTAAGAAAAGCTGTCTTCACATCCATTTGCCAGATCTCATAATCCAGGTATGCAGCAATGGCAAGGAGGATTCTGATTGACTTAACCATGGCTACAGGCGAAAACGTCTCGTCATAGTCAATGCCTTACCTTTGACGATATCCTTTCGCCACTAGTCTAGCCTTGTATGTGTCAATCTGTCCATCTGCATCGATTTTCCTTTTGAAAATCCATTTGCAGCCGATAGGGACCTTCCCTTCGGGTACATCAACTAAGTTCCAAACTCTGTTGGTGTATATGGACTGGATTTCTGAATCCATTGTCTCTTGCCATTTCTCGGAGTCTACACTACGGATCACCTCCTGGTACGACTGAGGATCATCATCCTCATCGATACATACCATAGAGGATCCCTCTGAGACATGTCCAACATATCTCTGTGGAACGCGGATTTTTTTTATTTTTAAATTATTTAAATTTATTATTATTTTTATTTTATTTGGGGAATTCTCTTATTTGTATTTATGGATTATTAGGCGTGCCAGTCACCGGGGTGACTATTTAATTATGCGCTCTATTTGACTTTTAATCAGTCGATTGTGAAGTCCGAGTCGGGACCCGAAGTCCGTCATACCATAAAGGCTATGACGTTAATTACGTCCTTCCTAAGAAGGACAACCCTTGATTAAATGCCAAAAATAGGAGGAAGACAGCGGCAAAAAAATAAGACTCAAACGAGAGCGAGGGTTGGTTCATCAGCAATGCGTTAAATAGCCCGAGTGAAGCAACGATACATCAAATGCGGAACAAATCTGACGGCATGTCCCCATTACCTTGGACTATGCCAGATGGGGATAGGAAACCACCCATGCAGCGGCAGGGTGGGATCCGTAAAAGATCGGGTATATCTAACCCGGAATTCGGATAAGAAACGGTGCAGCATGACGCACCCTGTGCAGGCGTGATGTCTTATTAATATTCCCCTTCGGAAGACCATCGGAGAACATGCAAGGGCAGAACTCCGTGGGCCAACGGGGTTAGGGCGGAATACCATAGCTATCTAATGAGGTATGTACGAATTTCGACATTATGTCCCCTTAACTTGGACTATGCCAAGAAAAGATAGGCCATCATCCACGGGAAGCCGGGACGACAACCAAAGGAGAACGGCGCCAGGCCGTGGGGGACATTGCTTGCATTCATATCATCGATTGATGTGCCCTTGGAACCCATCAGAGCACATGTAATGACATGGCTCTTTAGGTTCATAAGGCTGCAGAGGAATCCAGATCGGGACTAAGAGATGTAGGGGAGGTCCTCCCCATTACTGTATCTCCTCGGGGCATATGTGAAGGTCTCTGAACATCCTCTGGACAGATGTGTGGAGATATTAAAAGGATTGGAGGGTTATGGTGGGAAGGTGGACCTTGGGCCGGGTTTTATTGGCCAAAGAAGGAGCCTCGGCGTGGGTTATATTGGCCAAGGGGGGGTTCTCGGCGTGACTTTTATTGGCCAAGGGGTTCTCGGCGTGGCTTTCATTGGCCAAGGGGGAGGTTCTCGACGCAAGGGTCCTCGGCGCGCTCGTCACCGCGCCGGGAACCTGGTGCCGGGAAGCCCCCGGGCCGGGAAGGCTGTATTACGAAGGGGTCTTCTTGGACAGTGAACAGGATTGAGGGTTTTATCAACATGCTGAAGGGAAAAAAAGGGGAAAACCCTCTCGGCGGCATAGCTCTCGGCGTGGCAACGGCCGCGCCGAGAACCATTTACCCAATGCCTGCGCCGGGAAGGTGAAAGGGCTCAAGGCCAGAAAGGGTTTATGGCTTGATTACGATACTCTGTTCTAGAGATTTCTGGGACTTTTGGCTTGTATTGAGGCAGGATTTGGAGTGCAGAACGGGATTACATGAAGGTTTCTGCCAGAGGGATGCGAAGGGAATTGGAAGGCGAAGTTAGTAGATGAAATAAGACCCTCTCACAACGTCCTGTGAAGATTTTTATCTGTTTGCCGCCAGCCATCTGAGGAGATCCAGAGATGACTGTCTCTGATCACCCGGACGAGCCCAATGGCATCGAGGAAACAAACCAGCGATGGACGAATGAACAACCCTCGGCACTGGAATTCTAGGCCCTAATCATTCAAGAGTCAGAATGGAGGACCCAGGGGTCGAGGTCATCACTTATCAGAACCTCGTGGGGTTGCATTCATCTGCAGATTAAGCATATATCTCATAACCAGCAGCTCAGGGAACCGAGAGATTGATGCATCTGGTTCCTGAACGGCATAAAAAGGGGGGGGGGCCTCGAAGGAAAACTCGAATGTATGTGGGGGATCTGCCATCGAGACAGGAGGGGAGAAGGAAACAGAACCCAATAACCCACTAGATGAGGGTAGGGGCCCTATCTTCATTCCTCTTCGAAGAACAGGCTCATAGAAACGACTCTGAAACCCGGAGCGTCTAGACTATTGGACATTCAGATAAAAGATATATACATAGAAAGATAGAGGGCAGAGCTTCGGTTGCCTAATATCCGGCACGGCAACTGTGACATTTCATTTCATCTCATTGTCACCACTTACATCAACTGCAAGGCTGAAGCCGAGAAACAGGCAGAGGGGAGGAACAGAGGCAGGCAAGAAAAGAATTCTCGGTCATCATATGAATAATCAAAGCATGAGGACACAGACTATTACATACGGAGGAAAACAAAAGCAGAAAATAAACATGGGGGGGGGAGGGTGGAGCATTGACTCCACTCCCTCCCCCAAGCAGCCCACCTGGAGCTTTCTTCTTCTCTTTCTCTTCTTCTTTCTTTTCAGCGGGATCTCTCCTGGCTTTTCTATCTCTCTTCTTTTTTTCTCTTCGCTTTCTTTTCCTCTTTCTCTTTGGTTCTCTCTGCCCGCCCCTTTATCTCGAGAGGAAGGGGTTTTTTATAAGCATAGCACCCCTCCTTCTCGGCAAGGCTCTCTCGGCACACGATTAATGAGTTCTCGGCGCGCCTTATTCGGAGGCCATAAGCTCTCGACGCCCCTTCCCCATATGGGTCTTGTTGGGCTCTCGGCGCCACACGGCCGGGCCCGTTTAGATCCTTTTGTCTTTTATGCTTGCTCATCAGTAAGCTTGAGCTACTAATGCCGCTTAATCTGTCCCTTCATTTGTCGGTCCCTCGAGTCCGTCAGGCTAGGTGAAGGCCCATCGATTGGTGAGTTAGTATAGCTTCATCAGAATATTTCTGGGGATTTTCATCAGTCAGTGGACTGCAGTTCTTCATCAGTATTGCCGTCTGAATGACGACAATACCGGACATCAGCTTGGCCGGGGAGGGCTTCAGCCGGGTGGTAGCTTTAATGACATATCTTCCGTAATCCTGATTTTGTAGGAATCTCCGGGATCTTTATCTCTCACTTAATCTTCCATTATGTCTCATCTCCCTTCTCTATTATATTTTAGGTGTCAACAAATGCCCCCCACTTGCAGGTAGCGGGAGTGCAGAATAAATGACACGGTACTTGCAGGTGTGGATATCGTTCAACATCTGAGCCCCTTCTCAGTTTGCTATTATCTGGCATCTTTCATTTCTTGCTTGGAAATTTCAATTTCATTCAGTCCCTTTGGTCCGGATGCTCTTGGCACGGATTTCTGGGCTTGTAGCTTCTCGGTGCAACCACTGATAGGGGTTCTCGGCGGCTCCTCTCTCGGCCTGGGGTTCTCGGCGGCACTTCTCGGTGCGCCCTTTGGCTCTCGGCCTGGGGTTCTCGGCGGCAGCTTCTCGACGCGCATTCCGGCCGAAGGGAGCTCTCGGCCAGGGGGTTCTCGACGCGCTTTTGACCGCGCCGAGAACCTCTTCACTGGGGCTTCTATTTAAGGCGCTAAAAGCCTCTTTCTTCTCATTTTCTACAGCCTCTTCTCTCTCTTCAGTCTATTTTCCCTTTCTCGGCAGTGGCGGCGAGCTCCTCCCCTCCGGCCGTCCAGCCTTCTCCCATCCCATTAGTGATGGGAATCGACGCCGAGCATGTACATTTACTTTTGCATTTATGTCCTTTTAGTGTGTGTTATATCCTTGGGAAAGTATATGCGCAATTGTACGGCTTTATAAGCCAATGCGTCATTCCCATGGATTGTGTGGGTTTTTATGCAAATGTGTAGTAGGTCCAGTTAGGGGGCCCCCTCCTCTTTCCCATTGGTCCACCTCATCCATGTGGGGCTGGTCAACCATCCTAGGTGGCCATCTAGAAGGTTTGAATGCTAATTAACCACATGGGAGACAAAAGGGTTAAAATTTCAAAGGTTGGCCACCTACCTTACCTACCTAGTCAAAGGAGTGCTCCATTCATATGTAATTTATTTTTTTTGAGTTTTGACCACATGGGGGAAGAAAATGACTTATTTCCCACGAAATTCCCAGCCCCCCCACCCCTTGCCATTTTCTATATAAGCCTATGTACAGTGTCATTAGAGATTAATGAAGAAATGAAGAGAAAATTGTTAGAAAATCAAGAGTGTTCTTGAGCCCCTCCTCTCTCCCTCTGGTTTCTCTCCTCCAACCTCCAGTTCTAGAGTGATTTCTATCTTCTATCCCCTCCCCTCTATCTCCGGTGATCATCTGTGCCGCCGCCGCCGCCGTCCGTGCCGCCATCACGCCGCCGCGGAGCCGCCTTCGGTGTTCTGTCCATCCTAGACAGAGGCCTCTTGTCCGAATATCTTCTCTCCTCCACGTGAAGATCTCAAGCTAAAATTTTTATGGTGTGTTCTAATCTTGCATCCAAAGTGTCACCTAAATTTTCACGCCCAAAATCCACTGTTTAGTATTTTTACATTTTCGTCCAACTTGTCATCCCAGATCTGCCAGGTTTCTGTCTACAGACAGAACCTCTGAGTTCTCCCCCTCCGACCATCTTTTGAATTTTTCCAAACCTTCCCAATTTTACTGGGAGTTCTTCTATCACCCCCTACCTCCACAAATTTTCTTAATTTTTTATCAGCCCTCTATCTATTTTTAGAAATTCGTGTTCTTCCTCTGATACAGTGTTTTTAGTCAGATCCTAGATCCGACCACCATCCACTTCCAAAATCATAAAAAATCACCAGCACCTCCAAATCCAGATCCAAAATACTCTTGGTTTCCTTGTTTGATTTCCTACAACCTTGCTGAAGAACACATCTTCAAATTCGGACATCTACTTCACGGTCAAAGGCAATAAACAGGAAAGTTCTCTGTAGATCTGAGTCTTTGGTTACTGTACAATAGCAGCATATAAAATTCGCCAACACAAAGTACAAATCTGGTGAATTTTTTTGAAGACCACTAGATTGTAGTACTTCGAAGCATCTTTCCAACGGCTCTGATCTCGTCGCATTCCGACACCGGTGCTGATCGCAGCGTGTGTTCCCGCCGGAGCGCGCGCTGAAATACAGAACCGGCAGATTTCTGATCGGTTTTTCTGACCGGTGCCGAACGGAGCCGCCCGGCCTCCGACCGGCGATCCAGCGTGCCGCCATCCCAGGGAGTGCTTCTCCAAGTGTCTCCACTACGGCGGTACCACCGGGTCCCACACGACCCCTCCGGACAGCACGTGGGCCCCACGGTCGTGAACACGCGTGTAGCCGAATCAACACCCGAAGCTGCCCGTCAACCCGAATTCGGCCCTCCCGGGCCCATTTGTATAGCCCTTTACCTCCCTGCGTGGAGTGGGCATGTTTCCATTGCTGTAATTATTGTGTGTTAAGTTTCCCGGGAGTACGAGTTTTCGGCCGGGTCCGTCTTCCCCACGCCGAGCGCGTGGAGGTATCGTTCTCGCTCCCTACACTCGGCATTTGCTTATTTTCATATATACTTGTTTATGCCACTGCTAGAGAGCATGCTTTAGGTCCGTTAGCTCGCTATATTATCATTCACCGCTGCTGCGAGAGAGTGCGAGACCGTCCCGTGACCCGATCCGGGCACACGAGAGAGCCGATCACCCTAGCTCACTGCCGGTTTCTCAACCGCGCACGTCCAACGCTTCCCTCGTTAAGGGGCAGTCACGAGCTTGTCGTGTCCGTGTCTCGTCCCGCATCAATTAGATTTCACCCCGGGTAGGACGCTCTTCAAGGATTTAATCCCCTTTTGCTTCGGGATCACCCCCTCTTGGTTGGTGACTCCCTATTCTCCTTGGGCAGACCCCGAATAAGGGGAGATGCTGCCGAAATTTTCAAGGGCTTCATATTACAATCCTTATGAGACTGCCTCTTGTATTAGGTATTTTACTTAACATTTCTTTTTCTTGACTGCAGATACTGCAATGGCTTCCGGCTCTGCTGCTGCATCCTCTGGAGATGTCGGGGCCAGTTCGTCAGCCCAGCCAGATATATCACGGGCCACAGTAAACTGGCTGAATGTGCATAGCCTCGACTTCGGATACGACAAAATCGCTTCCGTTGATGAATCGTCCGATTCTGATACCGACACGGTGTCATCATCCCGGGTATACTCCACTGCCATGGAAACATGCTTCAGACGGGGCACTGATTATTGCCCGGATTTCCCGAAGGACAAACACTTGATGCCGTTTATCCGGACTTTCACCGTGGGTGGAATGCGGAACTACCGAATAGCTCGTACAGTTGAAGCCACAATTCTGGTCGAGAGAGACAGCCTGAAAGATTCAGTGTATCGTGGAAAGGCTATATATCTTCCCGGGGAGAAGCGTGACTGGGATGCAGTCCTTGGCATATCGGAGTTGGAGCCGGAAAAGAAAATGCTGACCCGGGCCCCGGAGTTCACACCTGCTCAGTGGGATAATGCCAGTGGCCGAGTCAATAGGGAGAAGCCCGGCTATGGTCTCTTCCTAGCGCCAGTAAAGTGGGGGTACCGCGAAGAGCCTTTTGTGCTGAATTGTTCGGCCATTCAGTTCAAGTATCATTTGGCTGCTGGATGGTTTGGAGATACCAAAATCACTGACGCCCACCTATTTCGAGTAGGAGCAGTGGAATTTACTGAGTTTGTTCTGAAGGAATATGCCCCTCTGCTGATCAGAGCCGGGGTATATCATAGTGTCTTTGCTTCCAGATTTCGATATCCCATATCCCGAGGGTTATGCTGTGGGATGTTTGAAGTCTTCTGCCCCTTATTGAACATATTTTATACAGCAGAGGGTGAGACATCTCTTGACCTCTGGAGTCTGTCACAGCTTTCCGGACTGCCTATTGATGGCGAGCCGTATGAAGAAGTCTGCTTGGCAGATTCTGAGAAGGATAGTTCCGATGGTGAAGGCAAGTATTCCCTCGGCTTCTCATACCGGTATCTGATGAAGGCATATCGCTCCATCTGTCTGGCGTACAGTAGAGGGTCCTCCAAAGGCTATCATCCCCGAGAGAAAGGCAGCAAGCTGAGGGTACGGATAGGGCAGTGGATTCAATATTTCTTTGACGGCCCCTTGAAACATGCAGACTTCCCTTCCATGGGTCCGACGGCCAGCAAGCAGATAAGGACTCCTCGCTATAACTCAGAGCTGCCATCTTCATTGCGCCGTGCAGGCAGAGGTGGTCCCAACCCAGCAGGTGTGGACCCCATCACACATTGCGCGGCTTACTTCACATTCTGGCTATGCACTTTCGCTCTCCTCAAGGGGACGAGACAATCATCCGGCCGGAAGCTATATACCCGGTCTGTCAGATGGCCTGGGGAATGAGGCTGTCGCTCTGCCCGGTGGCCTTGTGTTTAATCTACAAATCTTTGGGAGATTTGTACAAGCATCGGACTCCCCATTCTTTGAGGACTGTGGGTCCTTTTCATTTTTTCAATGCCTGGGTCTGCAGTTTATTTCCTGAATTGGCTCCCATAACTTTGCAGGCAGATACGGTATTGCCCAGAATGATTGAGTTTGCCAGTGCTGAACCTAGCCCTTTCTATGATCAGCTGTTCAAAATAAGGGGCCGACTGATAAAGGTGCCAGTGGATGCCCCTGGCTGCATTCATTTCTGGAGCTTGGCGGCAGGTTCAGCTCCTTTGATTCATTCTCAGAGAGAGTGCAAGCTGGAAGAGGTAGAGACCTATGTCCATCCTGTCTCAGGGCTTAATACTGCTCGCTCTATTTTGGAGCCGGAGCTGGTCAGATGGGCCATGGCCATTCGGCCTAGTGTCTTAGTTTTCAGAAAGGGTGGTCTACTTCTTCTGGAACCATACTATCCATTCCGCTTTGGGCGGAACTTTGGTTACGGCCAGCATATCCCTACATCAGTCGCTCAATTTCCCCTGGATAGCCGGGCTAAGCATGGGTCCGCCATTGTCGGCGATGGCCGGTTGTGGTGGGATTTCTATCATCGCCAGGATGGCGCAGTCTTCAGAGTTCCCACCGTTTCCAACCGTGTACCCCGGGTAACATCAGAATACATCAAATGGTGGAACATTCGAACCAGCTTTTACAGGGATAGTAGAGGTGCATTCTGGGACGTGGCCGAGTGTTCCTTTTTGAAACAACAGCCCAGACCAGTGTTTGACATCCCCGAGGCCCACCTGAAGAGGCTTTATTCACAGCACCAGAGGGAGGTGTAGATCTATTTAAAAAAATAATCCACTTAAGAAAAATATCAAAGAAAAGACATGCAATAAGCATCAATATGGAGGAAAATATATGCACGAGGTGCACAAGGGGATGTGATCGCCAGAGACGCGAGGCCTCAAAAATATAACAATGAAAGCATGGGAGAGATCGCGAAAAATACCTTGGAGTGCGGGGATGTGAGTGCTTCCTTTCTCTTCAAATCGGCCGGCCGATGAAGAGAGTTCTTGCTTTTATTACCCTTGCAAAACAAACAAATACCACCAAAAGAATTGAATTAGAAACAAGGTGGGTGTAGCATCAAATTCAATAAAAATATATGAGCATGAAAGCATGTAAAAGAACACACCTTAAGGGGATTGCCCTTAAACCCCTATGCAAAAGGGATGGGAGATGTATGATGAATGCAAAATAGAATAGGGGAAAGAGTGCAAGAGTTGCACTAAAGGGGAGCCTCAACGTGGTTGGGAATAATAAATCAATAGAACAATAGAATATGATGCATGCATGAATTAAATAAAAATACAAGATAGTGAAAAGGAGATGAGATAAAAAAATCTTGTTTGTGATCGGTGCTCCTTGGCTTGAATGCTCAATGGGGAGAAAGCTTCAAAAGGGATGAAGACTTGATGTTGAAACTCCTCCTCCTTAGCCAAAAAAAAAAAAGCCCCTTCGGTTCCTGTAAAAAGAAGAACAAACAGAAGAAAAAGAAGAGAACAGAAGAGAAAATAAAACAAAACAAAAGAAGAAGGGGAAAGAAGAATAGCATGGGAAGAAGAAGAAGACGGGAGAAGAAGAAGACGGCAGAAGAAGAAGAATAGAAGAAGAAAAAAAATAGAAGAGAAGAAGAAAGAACAAAAGAAAAACCAAGGGTCAGAAGCCTTCGGAATCCAACCCGTTAACATAGCTCGGAAAACTCTATTAATAAGATAGAAAAGAGATAAGAAGGAAAGAGTCTAAAGGAAGGAGATAAGAACGGGCAAGAGCCCAAAATAGGAGAGGATTAGACTGGGCAAGAGCCCAAACGAAGCAGTGACTCTCTGGGGAAAGGCTACGTTCGTTTGGAACCCGAAACTGAAACACGACTTGAATAAGGGCGTTAATTCAAGAATTGACGACCTATCCAAAGGGCGTTAATTAAAACACGACTTAGATCAAGGCGTTAATTCAAAAATCAAATTTTAGAATTTATTTGAAAAATTGTGAAACACGCCTGATTCAAAGGCGTTAATTAAAACACGCCCTAGCCAAGGACGTTAATTCAAAATATTCAAAATAGGGCCATTTTTCATTTCTTAATATTATTTTCTCATTTTTTAGGTGGAGGTGCATCTCGTCGCCCTGATTCCAACGACTATTTTTGTGAATTTTTCTGACACCCGGAAGGTCACCAAATCACCTCTCAAAGGGGTTAAAAATATAATATTAAAATATTCAATTTAAAAGACACGCCCTTGTTTAAGGCGTGAATTCATTTTGTTTAATTTTTTATTATTTTCAGATTCAAAATAACGCCCCCTTTTAAGTCGTTAATTCTCGAAAAATTCTGAAAAATTCCCAGAAAAATCCAGAAAAATAGGAATTTGAAAGAATGGACGCCCTCCAATATAGTCGTCAATTTTTTAAGAAACGCCGAAGCCTAAGTCGTTATTTAAAAGACGCCCCACGTCAAGCCGTTAATTCAAGAAAATAGGAGAAAAATGCCCAGAAAATCCAGAAAAATCCATAAAAATCCAGAAAAATAGGAAAAAATAAGAAAAGGGGAAAAAAGGAAGAAATCCAAGAAAAGTGAGAAAAACCACTCAAATAGAACTAATTTGAGGGTCAAATTGGGGCATTACAAGGCGATATGAGATGCACTCAAAGTAACGTCAATTTTGGCGTGTCTACAGCTGCCCCGCCTTGGCGTCTGCTTTGCAAGGGAGCGTAGCAAACTGAAAAGTAGATGCCAAGGTGTGATGAGACACGCAATCGACATCACTTGATGAGAATGAAATCAAAAGCTCGAGATGAAGCAATCTCGGGAAATCCAACGAAATCAACAATGTTTGGATAAAGGGGGAGGTGTGCACGCGG